>OU461584.1:13611246-16401395 GCA_911812115.1 Pristionchus exspectatus | reverse complement strand
CTTTGTTTTCCATTGATCTACCTCGATTTTATATAATTTTTTATTGTTTAGAAATGCTGTCAAGTCGAGTGGCGCTTCGGGCAGTCCAGTTGCGTGGTCTGCGCGCCTTTAGCTCCACTGCAAAGCCGCAAGACACGCCTTCAGCAAAGAGCGAGGTAAGTACAGATCCGTTTCTCGGGGTTTCCATGTTCTTAATCGAGTATTTTACAGGGTGAGCTCGAGTATCAGAAGCCCGTTTATGCGACGAAGGCAAAGTTCGAGAAAGACCGCGACGATCACAGATTCAAGAGCGCCGGCGAGGGTTGGTGATTATTTATTTATCTTTTATTGTTTAGTTTGCTATTCTTTCCATCAAAACTTGGCGAAGTGTTAGTTGTTTGTGGTTATTCTCATGTAGCAATGTCATTATATCACTATTTCATCATTCCGCACACTGTTCCGATTTTGTGTGTGTGTACGTGCAACTGCTGACTTGCGTCACGGGTCCAAAAGATCAAATTGCCCAATGCAAAATAACCAATTGTGATCAAAATGTAATCCACTGACTTGTGTAACTGTCTTCTTCCTCAGGTGGTCACGTTCCGACGAAATGGCAACGTCGTTTTCTTGTTTGGACCAAGATCTACAAGAACCAGGCCGAGATTCCTGATACTGTCGCGTAAGTTGTATATTTGTTTACGATACTAACGAATCTATTCGTTCGTATTAGTTCCCTTCTCACCATCTTTCTTACCATTGAATTCATTTTCTCACTCCAATATCGTGCTAGAATGATTAAGTCGTGCCTGCGTTAGAAATTGTGACTAGTTTTTCACAACAGTGCTTCGTGAATTGTGTCTGAAGTTTTTTTAAACATTTTTTTTATTTCATCATGATTAATGTTTTAATTTCCAGTCACAACACGATGAATCGCATGCACGACCGAATGAGAGTCATCTTCATCATCTATGGATGCATCGGTTAGTTGATCACTTTCCTATGAATATTAGCTATAGTGATAATTAATGCCATAATTGATTCAGCAATCAGTGTATTACATCGTCTATTTCCTCCATCGTAAATATCACGATATTTTCCCAGGTTGCTTCTCGATTGCCTACTTCTTCGAGCGCATCAACTCTGCTCGTGTGAGACGTGACAGAGAGGCCGGAATCGTCGTGAAGACGATGTGATCAATTGATAGTTATAATCTGTAGTCTGATCTTGATAGGCACAAGATCACTGCCACCTCTGATATTGTCGCGCTGTCAGTTAGGGTATTGTAAAATGACCTGTAGTGTTACTCGGTAAGCCATGTTCGTATCGATTCGGGTATTGTACTGTTTGAATAAACATATTAACATTCATTACGTATCGTTATTGTGAGTTATCCAATCTCGCTCACTGCGACGCCTCTTCAGGCCTCTCTCTATCTCTTATTTATTCTTCTTATTACTAATTGATTACCGATTCAGCTCTAATCATCCTCTAATTGCAGTTAATCAGCGAATCTACATCGTTCTCGCGAGCTTTCGCATAAACAGTCTGCATCAGTAACAAGTAAGCTGTGAAAGCAATTTTTGGCAATGAGTCTGTAATACTTATTTCTTTAAGATCTACCTTACTCGACTCAATCGATAATCATGGGCATCTTCCGTCGTGTATTCATGAATGTCGTCCAGCCCCAGCAGGAGGAGAGACTCAAGCGCAGTGGAGTAAGTTATTGTAAAGTATATGCATCTTTATTCTTTGACTATTCTTTAAAAATATAGACTGTGGAATTTTTACGCTCAAAAGGATGCATTTGATGTGGCATTCGGTGTTATGATGATGTGCTGTTCAGGTTCCCGCTATCCCCGTTGATATCGGATACAAGGGAGGCAAGGAAACTCAGGGAGCCAAGGAAAGTGGCGTCCTCTCTCAGGCAGTCAGCAACCCTGGAGTGAGTTTATGAGGACGAAATAGATTCTGGGTACTCAATTCGATCATGCAGATGATTATGCATGTTAAATGTCGTTCTTACTATACTAGCAAAGGTGAACGACGACATTGTGGCAAATAGATTCGATATGTCTGAAGTAATAAGTATCTTTTGAGGTTGTGGTCGGTCTCGGTCTCACAACGATGGCTCTTCTGGGAATGCTTCGCAAGTCGTTCATCGGGGATAAGGCCGGCGCACAGAAGTACATGCAGTGAGTTGATTTCAAAATGAAATTTCAAATTTATTATTAAAAGTTCTATTACGTAGTATGATTCAACAACACCATATGAAAAATCACCGATTTAGCTTTGTTACCTCACATTTTCGAAATTCATCTAATCGAGTATCTTTTCAGATACCGTATCATGGCGCAGTTCTTCACGATCACGATGCTCGTTGCGGGAGTCACAGTCTTCGGCGCGGTACGGTCCATTTATTCTTAAAACGATTTTTGTGGAAGGTACGGTTCGAACCGGGACCCGTTCCAATCTTTTGTCTATCAATTTTAGCACATTTCTTGCCTTTTTGCGATATTTTGGCTCGAAGTTATCTCAGAAATAATTCGTTTCAGGTGTACGAGAGCAAGGAAGAGCGTGAGAAGAGAGAAGATGCTGAACGTCTCGCTGCCCTTAAGGCTTAAGCACTAAGTTTCTAAGGATTACGACACTTAAGTGCTAAGTGCCTCTATAATCCTCGCATCCACAAGTAGGCCCTCCCACTATCCCACCTAGTCGAATTATCTAGTCTAAATCATCCAATTTCTCTTTTATCTTTCTCAGAATCCCCCATTTTCACACCGGTAGAACCTTCAACCCCTTGATCAGCGATCTTTCATTTGGTTTCGTTTGATCTACAATATATTCAACTTGTACTACAATAACTTGTTCGGTGTTTATAGTTTTTATCGAGTTAACGACTGAATTTTACAGTTGGTTTGTGAAATTTCCGTGATCGTTTGATAAAAGGTGAGAAAATAATATAGAAATAATGAATTACTACTTCATGGTATGATACCATCGCAAATCGAACTTATCCTGAACATAGTGAACAATATTTGTGGGGCGAGGTAGTGGAAGTAGACATGTGGAAGTGTCTCTCTCAGTGAGCCAGGCACTGAAAGTCTAAGATAAACAAAGTGCCTAATGTCTGTGGTGTCTCATGGCGCTTTTAGTCGTTCAACTTGGGCAGTCAATCTTTAATCTTTAAACTCCGTTTCACAGCTTGTAGTCTGTTCTGAAGGTGTGACTAGATCATAGGGCATCTCCAGCCCGGTGAGCACACACGAGAAGGGTGAGTCACATAGATTCCACCATTTCAACTCTCCACTTCTTTCTTCCTATCTCTTCCGATCTCCCATTGACTCCATTGTACCTCTTCCTTCCATCCCTTCCTTCTCTCTTTTCTCGTTGACTCTAACAAGGGGAAGAGAAAGGTCCATCTGTTTTGCGAAAGAAGACTTCTCCTGTTCCGAATGGACACAGTCCCATTGACAAGTTGTTTTCCCCTGCCTCCTCTCTGTTCATTTCGCGTGCTATGACTCATCCTGGGGCACACGAATCGCACTGCTCACCACTCGACCCGCATGCCTCCTTGCGGGTCGGAGCCATTCCGTATTCTGTAGCCAAGGAAGCTCTGTTTCGCTAGTGCTACGCGAGTGAAGGTAGAGTCTCCCCCCCTCGTGGTTTCTGATGACTTCTTGCGTTGATCTTTTGATGTCTGGCTGTACGGTCTCTCTATTAGTCTCAGGCGCTTCCTTTGCTTTTCGCGCTGTTCCGTGATGAGTATTTTGCTTGTATAGCGGTATAATTTCTTCATTCCTTGCACCGTTCGAAAGTGCATGCAATTTCACGCGCTCAAGCTTCCAGTTGGCGAGATAGAGGGGAAATGGAGAGAGAGAGTAGAAAAGAGGCAGTTACGCACTGTACGAAGTGCACGATAGGGGCATCTGACTCAGGGGAGAGAGCATTCCATGAAAGTCGCCCTCAATCCGGATAAGAGATCTCTTTCGGATCCCAGTTTGCCTCTTCTTCGTCTTCTATCTCTGATTGAATTTTGTATTGAATTTTGAATCTATTTTCCTTCTCGTCTTTAGAGGTTCCGTTATATTTGAAGAGCAGCGAGGGATTATTTTTGTACTGGTTCTCCGTTGATCAAAGTTGTAACCGTTTGATCTGCGCAAAAAGTTACCGAGTCATTGCTCAAATCCGTATCATCCTTCCTTTTCTGAACGTTCCACGTCAAATGGTGACCCGATTCCTGGTCTGGGAGTGGGGATTGTATTTCCATACTTCCCTCTGCCCCATGCCATCCGCGCAGAGAAAAGCGCAAAGGGGTGAAGAGGGGGAGAGAGGGAAGAGTGAGGGGATGTGACACAGTCGAAATGCAAATAGTGCCTGCGCCCCTCTGACATCAAATACACTTTTTGCGAAACCGTAAAGCGGGTTTTCACAGAGAGTAATTGATTGCCCTCGAGTTGCTTTAGTGCTCATTCGAGGGCTGGGAGCACTGTAATTTCTAGGATAAGTGAGATATTTCGATTATCGTTGGGCAGATCGACTTCCGTGATTTTCTGCCCCGTGGAACGCAAGATATTCCCAGTTCGATTATTTTCTTTCTCGAATTTAGGGACTTTTGTCCCTTTTCTGTGGTTATTTACGGTCTACGGACGAACCGAATCAGCGACGTCATTTTCCATGATGAAACCATTGCGAGATTCGATTATGCAATACGTGTGACGAGGAGGAATTTCCCGAACGAAGCTTTTCTTTTCTTTTTCGTTATTCGAACGTTTCGGAACCGTCTATTTGACGGATTTTCTGCTTACTGCGAGAATTGTTCTGGCAGCTGACAATTGTTTGCCATCACAGTGTTCCAGCGCTTAGAGCTTCATCCTTTGCAATTATCGCCTCCTCCCTTTGATCTACCTCCTTTTCATCCCTTCTTTCTTCTGAGCCGTAGTCTGATTCATGGCCTACTCTCCATCTTCCTCTTCCTTATCAATGACACATTCATTGCTTTCACGCCTTTTGCCGTCATAATCGCCCACGATTTACACCCATGAGTTCATCGTGAGGCGAATCCATTCAGGAGACAGTTAGTTATGATAGGGAAATGTTTACCGACGCAACAAATCGTAGCACGTGCTCGGTAATTTAATTATTCATGCTCTTTACTGGCAAATTATTGATATACGTCGTTCATAGATTCCGCCTAGATGCATGAATAAATTTGGTAGGTCTATAGAAGATGGTCGAATAGTTTCCGTTTGACACTATTGCACATCGCGTTATCAGTCGATGTTCTGCGTATTCTGCACGTTTTCAACTTTGTTGTGGGAGTGGTGTTAAATCTCGCAGGAAATATTTCCCTCTTAATGCCGTCATGCGTCGATCTTCTGGCGGTGATTGTGTTGTTCTGATTTCTGCACGATCGGTTCCTTTTCATGCTCGGCCAAGTCATCGGTCGCAGGTCTCTTCTGCATCTGATCTTCCTTGCCAAATAGAATTTGAAATACGGGTATTCGTCTCTTCATTTCACTCACTCTCTCACCGGTCAGAGATGCGAGAGAGTGTTTGAAATGAAGAGACGCTTATCCGTATTTCGAACTCTATTGTCAAACCCCTTCTATCTAATCGTACCCCGCATCCTCTTCAAGTGATAAACAGGCACCACAGGGACGAAGGAATGTGATAAAAGACGTAGAAAGCATGTCTTTCTCGACTCCAATCACACCGTAATCTTCTGTGTTGAATTTTTCCAATTCTGTTGACAATTTGACATCGATTTACATGCTCTTACAATATATATATTCATCCAATTCATCAATAATTATTTTCATCGATATCCTCATTTCTCTCCTCATTTCCCACTCGTCCCCCACTCGTTGTCGGTTCTCACCCCTTTCCTCTCGATGCTATCATGGCTGGGTCTGTTTTCGCCACATATCATATTTGCAATCAGTTGTTGATCGCGGACCCTGGTGTAACTACCGCAATCTCGCAGGCGGGATGCTCTCGGCCGTGGTGCAGATCATCGTCGAGGGCGTCGCGAACGCCTTCCTCTCTGTCCTCCCGATACTCGTCGTCGCCGCCGTGGTGTACAAGGTACGGTAGAGGGGATATTGAGTGATCGAAGACTGACTGATTACGGTATTGAGAAAAATGTCTCTTTTTACTGTAGGCGATGAAGGAATGGGTGAATTCAAAAAATGAGTGCTGAATCGGTAACTGACTGATTACCGTAATCTCCCCTTACAGTATGTGGAATCGAAGCGGCGTGTGGTGCACACAGAAGGCCGCGTCTCGAAGCAGTTCGAACCCGTACTCAAGGCATTCAGGTATACGGTAGGACAGGATACGGTATCCGATCAATAAATGGACGTCTTTTTGAGATCGACAACGTATTTGATCTATAAATGCTCGAACTCTGCGAAATTGCAGTAGGAGAAGAGATACGATAGATAATCGATAATTACCGTACTCCGATCGCAGGGAAAACTTCCGGTCGGGATGGGAGCGTGACGGCGCGGCCTTCGCCGTGTACCAGAATGGAGAGCTGGTCGTCGATCTGTGGGGAGGTAAGGGAAGGGGAAATAACATCGGCTATTGGTCAATGAAGAAGATCAATGAATGTATCAATACGCAAAAAATATTTGGAAATCCCGTGGACGCAATGCGAGTTGAAGATCAGAATTGGCCAGTAAACAGATCAATAGAGTATCAATGTTAAAAAAAATTGAAAATCGTATGGAAGTAAATGCTGGTCTAAAGAAGGCGGAGGAAATGACTAGAGGTCAAAAATCAAAATTTAAAATCTTTCCCAGGCCACGCAGATCGCGAGAGCCATCGGTTGTGGAAGGAGAACACGATGAATGTCGCCTTCTCCTCCAGTAAAGTGAGATATTAATTAGTTACTTAATTAGTTAAATAATGACGATGTCGATAAAGCGCCTCAGTCAAATTTTGAGTACAATGTGATTTAGAAGCGGGCAATTTCGAAATATGAAAAAAGTACCCCCGATTCAAGAAATCAAAGATTAATTTCCCTACAGGCAATGGGCGCACTGTGCATTGCGCTGCTGGTCGACCGAGGGCAGCTATCGTATGACGACAAGGTTGGTCAGAAGGAAGGGTGTTCAAAAACGCACTCCTCGTTTCACATGTTCTCTCGCCGGTAAGAAAGAACGAGAGAGCATTGCGAAATGAGGAGTGCGTTAGATTTTTGAACACGTCTGATCGGAAGGATACTGAAATTGTGCAATTGTTTCCAATGGATCTTGATGAGTTTTATCATGATCGCCAAAGGCATCATATCAAATAATGAAAAGTATAGAAGAAGCAAATGTTTTTTAGTGAAGATACCCGATATCGATTGATTCAAATCTTTGAAATTTGCAGATCGTCAAATTCTGGCCGAAATTCGGCAAGAACGGAAAGGAAAACGTGACGGTGCAGATGGTGATGAGCCACACGGTAAGTGGGAATAGAGGATTACGGTAGATGAGAGATCGATTGAATTGCTAAACAGACGCATGCTGATTGTGAGTACAATGTGGCTTCGACACATTTCTAAATTTGAAAAGTGCCCTGAATCGAGTGAATGAATCGAGTGATCGAAAAGTATGTCAACATCAACATGCCCGACGCTAAAACCCAGTTGACATGACTTTTCGATCACTGAATGAATCTCAATTTATCTCCCTCAACGAATCGATGGGATTGGTGAATTGATGAGATAACAGTTACTGTAATCACCTCTTCTTCCAGGCGGGACTGGCGCTCGTCTCGAAGCGAATCACGATGGAGGACGGCTTCGATCACGTGCGAATGGCGCAGCATTTTGAGGATCAGGTGAGGGGAGAAAAGAATGAAGTGCCCAATAAACGTGAAATACGAAGAATGAAGTCAAGTATGATAAATGGTGAAGAATGTATTAATGAGTGAATGAATGTCGTGTTATCACGATCAGCGAATTAGTGCAGACATTATCTATATCTCACGATTTAAAAAAAATAAGAAGTTACGTGTGTTTCTTAATTTTTAGTTAGAATCTTCAGATGAACAAATGAAAAAAAATTATTTTTTCCTTAAAATTACAATTAAAATTACTTAAAATTAAAATTACAGACGCCAAACTGGGAGCCGGGCACCGAGGTCGGCTACCACGCGCTCACCTACGGGTGGCTGGTCGACCAGGTTGGAATTTGGTTTTTGATCTTTGGTTCTGGCGTTCGATCGACAATTAATGATGCTACGGTCTTTGGCTTATCATTATCAACATCACAACTTACTCTTGTTGGTGATATTGATCTTTGATCTATACAGGAACTTTCTCATTGTAGATCGTCCGTCGTGCCGATCCGAAAGCCCGGAGTCTCGGTCGATTCTTCGAGGAAGAGTTCGCGGCGCCCTACGGTAAGCATTGGATACTGTAGATATCGATTACCGTCTATTGGATACGGTAATGTTGATGAAGATAAATAAAGGCCACATTCACTGCCGATCGTACGCAAGAAACAGAGGTCAAGGTCCATAGATCAAAGATCAAAGATCCATTCGTCGAGACCATTTCCTTCCTTGCAGACATCGACTTCCACATCGGACTGCCGCTGACGGAGTCTCATCGAGTCTCGCGACTCTCCCGACCCGGACTGTGGGATCGGTAAGTAAGGGTTATGGTAGATCAGATACGATGGCGTCATGACTATTCAATTCGATTCATTATTCAAAGACGGATGAGCATGGAAACAGAGGGTTTTTAATAATAGAGGCGCACTGTTTTTGATTATCGCAAACTGATTGTATTGCAGCATCTGCGAGTTCATCACCGATCCTCAGAACGTTGACTACGGGCACATCGCGAGAGAGATAATTACGGGCGGACTCATGTTCAAAGTGGGATCCAATCCCGACTGGCTCAACAGCGTATTCGTACGTTTTTCCGATACTATACTTTTTTTAGTTACTGAACAGTTACTGTGTTTTGAATCGGGATTCGTCTCTTCTTTTCATCCCCAATCTATCTCTCTCCTCACCGGTCAGAGTATCGTGAGAACATGAGAATTGAAGAGATTTAATCTTGACTTAATTTTGCAGCCCTGTTGAGGAAGGGTTTTCACTGAAAGTAGATATAATATAATAATTTAATAATTGCAGCGAATGCCGATGAACAATCCGGACCTGTACGCGATGGAGCAGTGCGCGTTGTCGGGTACGATTTAATTTATTTATTAATTTAAAAAATAAAATGAATTAAAAATCATTATGATTGCAGGAATCGGTACAGCGCGAGCGATGGCGAAACTGTTCGACCTCGTGCGACAAGAGAAGATCATCAGCAAGGTTTGATTATTTTCCAATTGTTATACGATTTGAAAGTTATTGTCATAAGTGATTTTTCTATGTATACGTATCGCATCGTGTTGGAAACCGTAGCTTTATTCGTAGGATTGGACTTGCTAGTATGGGCGAATGCTATCACATGGAGATGGTTCGTGTCACGGTGCTCTCGATGTCCCTTCGTCCCAGTCGATTGACGTCGTTTTCCTCCTCTTCCTCATCGTCGTCACTTCCATCGATTTTCGTGTCCGCTGCGAGAACCTCAAAGGAGGAAATTGGAGTCGTGATTGGATGGCAAACAATCCTCTTGCCGAACTTGGAGTGTGCTATTATGAATTAGCTGTGTGACTTCTAAGAACGTGATTCACAAGCCTAATTAGAACAAGGACGAGAAGAGATGTGTAGTTACGCACGCGTTTTCGTTTCTCGGGCAACCTCTAAGTTGAGGGAGAGGAGAGGGGAAAAGAATAATCAATATGTTCTCACCTCCATAGGGAGGAAGAAGAATCGCTTGCAGAATGGGGGAAGACAGACGCAGATGAGGAAGAGAAGAGCTCCCAGTAGAGTGAGGGTTATGTAGATCCTGAGAGTGAATTATTGCTTTGGCGGCTATGTGAGACCTAACGTGCAACTAATCTTGTCAAACTATCTCAAAGAACACGAGAAATGTTCCTGGTGTGGTCTCTGAGTTACTGCATTCGCACACTCACAATCAGGACACAATAAGGTGCAACGCAATTATCCTTACTCTGGCGGTTCGTAGCCGACTTTTGATCCGTCGATGGACGTCACAGTCGTGGTCGTCGTGCCATTGCTAACGATTGGAAGGGAATCCATTTCGGCGTCCCGACACAGACGTCGAAACTTGGCACTGAACACCTTGCACTGAAAGGAGGCGAAGAGTTGTCACGCGAAGGCCCAACCGAAAAAGTGGTTCGTAGGCGGCTAAGAAAAATGAGAAGTTGTACTGGGAATGGAGCATGAGTTTCAGCGCTTTTTTATCCGAGAAAAAAAGAGTAATACTCGGTGGAGAGCAACCACGCGGCGCTACGGCAATATTATTGCACCCCACAGATGCGCTCCACTCGTTCCTCTATCTCCGTTGTCCCATCTTTATGATAGATCGACGACACTTGAGCAAGAGAAGCCGTGACTTCCCCTCCCCTCCTTTCCACTCGATTGAATTCCGCACGTTGCGCGTGTGCCCTCCAATTACGCGCGTCGTCGAAATTGTCTTAAGAGGAGAGGGTGGATAATGAATCTGTGCACCGACTCTCTCTCGTAGCATGATGTGCCTTGTGTGGGAATGAGCAGGCTAGAGATCGGCCACGGAAATGAGTACCTTTGAGGTCTTAAGAGCTAACCTTCCCATAATCACTAATTCCCATAGTCCCATAGTCAAAAATATCACTGATTGCGTAAGCGAATTGTTCTTCTACATGATATCTCACTTTCGCAAACACTACACGCACAAACCTCTCACCAATTCCTCCATCTTGCCGGTTTTTTTGCGTGCGCCCCCCTCTGGTGATCGACGATGTTGGAGAGACTAGGGGATAATACCTGGTTGGTGGACTGGATAAGCGAGGCGAGAAGAAGGCTGACGGAGTGCGAGAGCATATCGATATCCGATCCCTCTGCTCCTGAATTAGAAATAGAGCCAACTGCAGAAGGTAAAAGTACGTGATATCGAAAAGGACAAGAAGATCGACATCAAGTCGAAGGCAAATTGCGAAGCTAAGAAGTGATGAAAGGAGAAAACAGAAGTGATCAAGTTGAGAAGATGCTCCATTCGAAGAAACCGATGAGGGTATCGTAGTCAAGTGCACTCAGATGATGAATTGACGAGGCCGAATACAAGCAAGTGTGACATGACGAAGAGGAGGATTCGATGAGTAGAAGAAGGAGAGGAGTCATTCTGAAGATTGGCTCAATAAGGAGAAGAGGAAGCGCATGCGTAGGTATTGATATATATCGGAATGGAGAATGAGATACGGTGGAGACCTTTCCATAACGCTACTTAGCTGCAGAATGGCATGAAAAGGTGATAATAGCCTGCCGACCATCGAACTATGGGGCACGTCAGAGTGATAATGTGCTTCTTAAAATAAGTTATCGCAGCCTGGAACCGAAGAAGAAAGAAACGGAGGAAAGGGAGAGAGGGTGTGCGTGCTACACGTACTTAGATGGATTAGCTATCCCGCGGAGCTGATAAATTCGACAGATGATAAATCTCACTTGCGGCCCATTTGGGACCTGTGAATGTAAAGAAGAACACTCTCCCCTTTCGAAATACCATGGAGAATGGCATACCAAAGTACTTACTTAAATGAGAAGGATGACTCAACCTAAGAAGACTATAATGTCGATGAATGGGATCGTAGGCCTAAGGCCTGCCGATAATCTGTGAGCATCGGCTTTTTCGGTTCCGACAAATTGACGTGGACTTGATAAGCTGCATGGGATTGAGAGAGGGAGAGGAAGGTGGTGTTCAGACACTTGTGAAACTCTCACGAGTATGTCCTTCTGGACAGAGCGTGATAGGGGGAAAAACGAAGAAGAGGGCATTGGAAGCCCACATGAGCAAAAAACGGAAAAATGAAAGGAATGACCTCTATAATGATGCAAATAGCGAAAGATTAGCCGTCCTGTTGACGGCCGTGTGCAAAAAAAAGAAAAAAAGTGTATAGTTTTCTTCGATGACTAATATTCGTAATTACCCAATATTCGATTACGTTCGTGGTTTGCAGAAGCAACTGCATCAGTATTGTTTTATACACACAGTATTGATATTGAACGGGGTGAAGTGGCAATTCTTAGCGCAAAAGCGAGATGAAAATGCCGACGACGAAGACGAGGCCGACGAGGACGAAACCAGAGATGAGCATCATTACGATGTCCGGACCATCGTTGCGAGACGAGTGAAAGGAACGAAGTGGAGTGCCCGTTGTGGTGAACGGCTCCTGCAATAATAGCATAACGATGGTGTAGGCCCGAGCATATCCTTTTTATTCTCGTGGGAGTGCGAACATGGTTGAAAGGTGTCGCTTTCAGTGGCCTAGTTCTGACACATCAGCCCCACTCTTCTCTACTTGTCCACAGCAGATTCTAGTCTTTCTAATTAGAACTTCCGATTGAATCTTCGCTTGGAGTGGTTGGATGAAACGTTGTGGAAAATACATTCTTGCCAAAATTGTGTCTACTGGCTGAAATTTTTGCGCGCATTCTCTTAGCTCTATTGAGAAAAATATTATAATAATACCTGGCTCGTCTTCATCTCATCGTTGGTCATTGCTTCGAGAATCGCTTCGAGAACAGCAACGGCGGCCTTGCGTTGGTCGTTAGACATATCCACCATGTAGGGGTCATTGAGGGAAGATTGCGCCTGGAAAGAAATACAATTTACGAGGAAATTGTGAACGTATTAAAATGTAATTAGAGCATAAGGGTCCCACCATTTTTCCGTATCCATCGGAAGTGTCGATTCGACGTTCACGATACTCTGCAGGAACGAGCATACCTGGATAAATTGGGAATTTTAAAAATATTTGCGAAATGAAATGAACGTCTGATTCTTATAATAATAATAATAATGAACTCGCACAGAACAAAGTGAGGAGGACTATTATCGCGCAATGTCCCTACAAAAATAACAGATGCGGGGTGTTGTAATATTTGGAAGAACAGTCGCATGACAATTCTCGGAAGATGTGATTGAAAGGCGATATCTGTGCTCGACAAACAATGCAACCAAGTCCCATGTTTCTCACCTCCTGAATAAGCGACTGAGTAGGAAAGGAGATGAGGGGAGAGGAAACCTTGCCGAGGGCTGGGCTCATTTACAATTCAGAGGCGGTGACTATGAGGACGCGCGAGAACTTGACAAAGAAAGGATTATGTCAGGGAAGAACCTCTAAATGGAGAAATTGCTTTTCCGGAACGCCAAGAGTTATGTGTGAATGGCACGAGAAATACGGAAGTCACGAAAATAACAATTTTCACAGTAAAAAATATTTCTCCAACTCAATGCAGTCTCGAGATATTGAAATAATTCGTGATAGTATTTGGCACGAGAATTCCTCTTGGAAACTTCTCTCGTCTCGCGAAGAAGCATTATAGTGTCAGTCGCAAGTTCCGATTAGTCGGTGAGGGTAATGTCAAGGAATGTGAGAAACACTGAGGGAGGAATATTACGGATGACAGAGCAGCGTATTCCTCCCACAAGGCTCAGTTCTCATTCAAGAGAAATGAAGAGTGATGATGCCGGCAATCGGAGTAATGGATACGGGCAACAATGGGATGACCTCAATGAGCAGAGTGTCAATACGGGAAATAAGGGAGGAGGACTATGTATCATTCATCGTGAAAAGAAGGTGCTGCAAAACAAGAGGATACATTTTTCGCTGTAAATTGCGGAAGTGATGCGAGGCTTTAATTTTTGATCGACAACCCCAAACTTTAGAGGAATTCCTTGATGGTAAGCGGAGAGAATCCGGAAAGGGGGATGACCCCCTCGGGAAGACGAAGGGGAAGGGGTACGAAGGAGTGGTCCGTGCTGGCTCTCGTTCGAATTACGTGGGATTTACGAAGCGGGACTTGCTCTGTGATCTTCACACGGAGGAAAGTGAGCCAAAATAGGCACAATTTATGATAGAAGATTGTGGCGATTCTCACTTTTTGACGATAAGCGAATGGCCTGGAGGATCTTATTTACATGTCTGCACTTTTTTGGGATGAAGGTTCTGCGCATTCATGGAAGGGATCGAGAAGAAAATAAAGGAGGAGAGCGTTGGTGACAGCCATAGAATCGCGGAAAGTCGCCTGCAGAAGGATAATTCCGTGAGAATATAAGGAGTTAGTGCTATTCCGGGATGGTCACGTAGCCTCTTTCTCGAAAACAATCTGACTCGTGCAATGATGATTAAGCGAGTCTCCATTGAAAAGATGCTTCATGATCTGTTATCGCGCCAATGAACTCGAAGGTTTGTAGGCGACTAGTTTTCATTGCTGAAAAATATCTGAATAACAACCGCCTGCGCAGAATTTTTTATCGATGCTCACGACTCCTATACAAAATGAACCTCGTGAGGGGGCGAATGAGATCACATTTGAGATTATTGCCAGTTTACTAGGAAATGACTATTTGGATTTGCTTAAACGTATTGAGCTCAACATTGAAGCTCATTTCAAAATAACAATACAGCTTGGAATGTGTTGGCCTATCACTTGAACATCATGATGTTCTCGGGAACCTGATTTGCCACTATGCTACAGTCAATGCCTACTCTCGGTTGGATTATCGACTATATTCGATTGGATTCCTGTCTTCTCGATACGCATCCTGCGATGCACGCTGAAATGAGGAAGACGAGGGCTCCGAGAATGGTGATGGCGATGTTGACGTACGTTTGCTCGATGCAGAAGGGACCCTGTAAAGGACGTAGTCTTCCAATTTCTTCTAAAACTACAACAAGGTCTCATGTTTTAGTGTTGGAGTACGCTGTTGACACTGTATGTAGATATTATGTGCAACTTACTCGTTTCTCGCATTTCTCGTCGTATTCGGCTTGCAGTTGCGCAGGACTCTTTGTTGTAGTCGACACTGGTTCATCGGCTGATCCTTCCACCTTGTCAGACAATGGATTCTGAAATGAGTATGCTAGATTATCAAATCTAACGTCTCTGGGGAGAAACCCATCATTTGCCCAATCGAAACTGGAGCCTTCAATTGTGGCATGTCGACTAACGCCAGAGGGAAGACCCAAGAGTTTCTTGTTTGCTTAGCTTAGCGAATCGAGTCGACCCAAACCAGGGAGAATAGCTATCATTACTCACACAGCCAATAATTTTGCTGTAGAATATAAGAACGTTGAGTAGAAAGAGCAGGGAATTTCGTAGAGATCTCTCCATTTCCGCAGGCATAATTACCCCTGATGAGGATTATGAATCCTCGAAAGGAAAAGACGAGAGAGAAAATGTGAGCGCGCGTAAGTAAAGTGTTCCGAAAATGAAGAGCCTGCCCACGAGAAGAGACGAAGTAAATACAGCTACAGGATTCATCTGACGTGTCACGCGATTAATTTGAATGTGGAATGAGGGAGAGACGGCGTAAATTCGCGAGTCTCGGAAAGATACAAAGAGAGCAGTGCAATCTCACGCCAAATGGGTCTACGTCCAATGGGCAGTATTTCACTCTCCAAGAGAAGGATAATGGGAGTATAGGAACACGAAAAACGGCAGTCGCTGTTGGAAACGAAGAAAGAAATAGACGGAAAGGCTTGAAGGAGAAGCGAAAGAGTGACAAAGGAGAGTCCATGAAAGAAGGAGTGGGGAAGACTTCCAACACCACAAGAGGGATTACTCGCGATACTATGCATGAAGACTTACATTTCTCTTATTTTGGTGCGCTATGCTTGGAATACTACGCGGAACATCACTTGTGCAACAGCGAGCGACTCCAAAAACAGTTTTTTTCTGAATGCGTATCGCCGAACAGCTCGAAGTGTTGCTCATCTACACCCACACATAAGAGATGTAATGTACATCGCGACACATGTTCAGTAAAGAAAACAAAGACGTAGATTTTCATAGAAATAGACGGGAATGCTCGGTCTCCTATCTCTCCCTATTCAAGCTTCCTCAAGGGAAATGAGAAGAGGAGTCTCTTAGAATGAGTCTGCTTGACTGCACTCTATTGGGCGACTACGTGGCGGATAAATGAGATATTATTCCCATGCTAAGCGGGCAATTGTCCATCGTAATGCATGCCATAGTAGTGGGTTTTCTTCTGGCGTATAAATGGAAAGTAGACAGGACGATACGAAATTGGGGGGGGGGGGGTGCATCGTATGTTTCGCGAAGGAAATGATAGAGAAAGGATGCGCATCTCCGGGGTTTCCATCGTTACGTCAAAAGTCGTTTAAAGGCGCGCCTGCCGATAAGATTTCTCTCTCGCATTAAATCCGAAACGGCGCGACTGACTTAATGGGAGCAAAGTGAGTGCTTGGTTGGAAGGTCTTAGAAAGAGGAGCAGTGCTTAGAAACGGAAGTGAAAGAGAAAAAGAGATGAAAGGAAAGCGAGGGAGGATGTGAAACAGCTAAGAAAGTGCCCGAAGAAAGCAATTCCCATGTGGCCAGCAATAGAGAGAACGTGATAGCATTCAAAATCTTTTTTCGCTGTGCGATTAGAGGCGATTTCGAGGTCTTGTGAGACGAAATGAATGAAGTGATTGGATGCTGTGGGGTTTCTTGTCTTCGCTCGTTTTGAAGTGGCAAGGACTGCATCGAGGTCCTCTCTTCTCCCTTTCCCTCACTCTCTCTCTCAGCCCTCTCCCCTTCCCCTCGAATTTCGGGGAATTCCATCAAAAAGAGAGTGTGAGAGCAGCGAAAGCGCAAACAAATAAAGAATGAGCGAGAGGAGAACGAATGAATTCGAGGAGGAATTCACACGGCGAGACAAATCTTGGACGGGAGGATGCGGGGATAATTTATTCACACCGGTCAATGAAAAATCACATGTCAACGAACGCATTAAATTATTTACGGGAATCAGTATAACAGCTTGTTGCAAGATCTACTGATGGAGCTCGGTTGTGCATAACAGATTGAATTTACAAAATCTCAAATATCTTCAAATGGCTGGCCCGCAATGGTTCGTGCGGTATCGCTCAACGAGAGCGTGTCGACACGCATCCGACAGGAAGAGATGATTGTGCAGGTCCATCGGGATCAGAGAGCTTCGCGCCCGCTCATTCGCTCCGAGCGTTGTTTTTACTGCAATGGTACTGGTACACATCAAGATGCATCCTCTAAGAAGGTATGTAAGATATGTGAACAAATTAAATACTATTGGGAGTATACGGAGGCTGAACTGTAGGGATTACCTACCCATGGGAGACGGGTCGTAGATCCAGTTCATTCTTCGCTTCCTCGTTCGAAGATGACGAGTGATGTAGATGACGGCGGTGATCGAAATGATGAACATGAAGAAAGAAAGAGACCGACGAAGAAGAGGGGAATCTGGAATGCATTAGTATACTCGACAGCCGGGAACAATTGATTCTTGTGAACGAAAGAAAACGAACATTGGCAACATCGAAGTTGAATGGGAACATCAACGATTCGTTGCTAGCCCATCCTCTGTTCCTGTGGTGATGACCGTGTCGAGTGAGGTTGAGGAAGGGAGGAGAGAGACGACCCGGCATTCTGGAAGGGCAGAATGGAAGATACTTGAGAACGGATCATTGAGCAGTGAAACGAGAACAAGGAAGCTCGTTATCGTGAAGAGTTCAAAGAGTGCGTCTGACTTGCTAATGAAAAAGCGGTTGAACTTCGAACAATCAGATCGAAGAGGAATGTGAAGCACCAGAACCAAGTGAGTATCTGGCATAAGATGTGAGCATCAGCTCCTCACGCCCATAGATAATCAAATTGATGAGATTTCTCGTGAAGAATGGAGCTCGTCCGCGAGAGTGGGGCAAAACTTCCGTCAGCACTTAGTGTTGACACTGGTCGCCCCTCCACACAATGCGACTCATCAGGGAACGCACGAGCAGATGCAACGAGGCGTGATGGAATCGAAAGAAGAATCAGCGATGAGAGCCCTCACTTGTTATGCTCCCGCCAACTTTCCCTTCTCGTATTCCCGAACCAAAGGGTGTCGCGATCTCCGTGAATGTCAGAACAGAAGTCCCAACCAGTCATCGTCAGCAAAACAACGAATCAAAAATGGGAAAGAGAGGTCAAGTGTCCAGACGTGGTTCTGAAATGCACCGACTGATCCCGACAATAGTTCCTTATCCCCTCCCCTTCCTCTGGTTTTTTCGAGACACTGAATCATCGTTATTGGTCCTTGGAGAGCTGTGGTTGTGGGTGTGTGTTGTGATGGACTCTCATTTTTAGATCTTTAGTCAGGCATGGGTTTACTCGTAATGGGCAGCAATCCGTAGTGTACGACAAGCCGTGTGAGGTAATGAGAACAATGAGATAATGGGAAGACAACACGAGTTGGAGCTTGTTAAGTCAAGGAATGAGTTTCCCATGAGGTTAATCACTTAGCCTCTAACAAGACCTCAGTCGCAGTCGTTTCGTGCTGATTGAGTTTGTGATGCGACCTCAGACATAAGAATACTACGCAAGTCAAGCAGATAAGAGAAAGACCGAGGATAATAATGAATCCGAGTAGGGCTGTGCTGGCGAATGTTGTGTAGTGGATTACTTCCTCGTTGATTTGGCAAATCGACGTAGATGATACGTTGAACAGGTCCGTTTCCAGCTTGAGAAAAGTCATCTGAAATTGGTGATTTTTTTCTTCAAATAATATTGTTTTCCGTTGGCTTTTTAGTGAATTTAATTTGAGTACGATTGATGGCGATTCGGTGTTTTCATGCGACCTCGTTCTACGCATTTCGAATGCATTAGCCGTGCGCAGTCGAGTCTGAGATTTTTACTCGGAATCTTTTCTCTCTCTATTCGATCCCTTCAGAGACCGGAAGATGTGTGGAGAACAGAAAATAGGCACTGGCTCTCTCTAAGCAGAATACTTCTTCAGTTCCAAAAGGCTAATGAGTACAACTCATACCGAACTAGGACGCAGTTTCCATGAATGTATAATAAGAGAACGGAAGTTTGGTTTGTCTTGAATTGAGAGGGGTTTTCATGTATTTCGGGAATTTCTTTCGGGAAATGTTCATCAACAACTGTTCAAAATAAGTGAACATTCATTTCGGAAAATAGATTGTAAAATATGAGAGAAAACTCGGAAACCTTGTTGACGTGGTCGAACCAGTATGGCTGCAGCTCGGTTCCGGCCACAACGAAAGAAGTGTCGGCGTTGTGTGCGATGACGCGAGAGAGTGCGTCACACGTTCTGCAATTTGACAAACGTCGCCATGCCTAGATTTGCTGCTGTACTCACGGGCAATCGGTGCACGGTACGAGCAGTGTTGTGGGCAGTTGAACATTGGTTTGCGAGTGGAGATGGCAAAAATCCTGAAATATAGTTATGTGCAAGACTGCGTGGTGTGTTGCTGTGTGCTCAAGCGAGCAGACGACGTCGCGTTGAAGCACGTACCCTGTCCGAGTAAGCACTCCACAGCGGCAACTCCGTCCCCGGCTCAATCTGATTCCCGTAGATGGACGCAATGCGAATGCGCACCACCGGATTGCCGTCCTCACTGATTTCCTCGCTGTTGACGGGTCGAGAACACTCGAGATACTGTCGTGTCTCCTACAATGATCATCTTTCATGAGATTTTTTCTGTGGTCGTTCGTCTTCGAGTGTTTTCCGGAATGAGCTTGAAAAAAGCGAAGCGAAAACGAGCCGACAATGTGCTGAAAACATCCCTAAGGAAGCGACGAAGACTAATGGATGAGATTCTTATCGCTCTGATTTTTGGGTCTTTACCACGCAGAGAAAGAAGACTCCCAAGAGACTATTGCTTGTTTTTCGACGCGATAAGGAAGATTAGTGATAACTGACCTGTAGTGAGGAGTGAACGAGAGAGAGCAGAAGGAGTCCCTGCACCAGATAATGTTGCCCCATCCAAACTGCGTCCTCGCGGAAGGAAAGAAGAAAGAAGCGCATGAAGTTCTCGTGGTTATTATATTACTGGAGCTCCCCTTCCCTCCTCGACGAAGGTCGTTTGGCGTCTAGAGTGGACGACTAGAATGGAGAGAAGGAAGAGAAGAGGAAGAAGGATCGCGACGTCCCGATTATTGGAGACTTCCTTGAAAGAAATGATGAGAAATTAGCTGACTCGAGAGAGGGAAGAGGAGGGAGGGAATGGTCTCCGCCCCATGGAGACAAGCACGCAACGCACTGTGAAAGAGAGAGAGAGGAGAAGCCAGGAGGAAGAAGAAAAGGGTGAAAATAGAAGTCTGAGTAGGCTCACGCTTGATCTACCAATGGGATGGAGAAATCACGCTGAGTTTGGTTCTAGAAGGCCGGGGTGCGTGCCAAAACAATGCAATGAATGAGACAATATATTGTGGCAATAGTTGGTTGAGTATCGAAGATGGAAAACGGTTACCGTTTCAGATATCGTGGCTCATTTAGAATAGAGAAGCGAACGACTAGTGAGAGAAGAGATCCCAAGAGTGTTCCATTTCTCTTTCTCCTTCTTCTCGGTTCTCTCATCTCATTTGCGCCCCCCCCCTCGTTAGCTCATTGTTGTGGGGTGGGGCCAGCGTTCCCGATTGTGTGCGTTTAGTGACGACATTTCCTAAATGAGAAATCAGAGCATAATTGCACTGCGTGAACATGGACGACGAATATCAAATCTCTTGCAGGCGACACTCGACTTCGTGAGTCGGCCAGTGGTGCACGAGTCGCAGAAGGACATTGTGACGGGCGCCCATGTGGCCAGAGGACACGGCCTCACCCATCTATACCATACGGACAAGGCCGGGGTGAGCAGGGGGAGGATACGGTAGTTAGTGGGAAATCGAGTGATTCTTTATTTTGTTCCGGGTCTGAGCAATTACAGGCGGTCTCTCCAGTCCATTTAGTGCTGTCAGGATGGAGACTTCGTGTCTCCATTCCGCAAACTCCCTCACCCCAGAGAACGCGCGGAATGAAGACAAGAATTCTTCGTCCTGACTGCCCTAGTACTGTTCAATTTTGACTGCAAAAGTGAAAAGTGCTGTGAACTAAATCTTCTTTCGGAACTTCTCTGTTTTTTTGGCCCATCCTTTACTCGCCGAGCGTTCCCTCCCTATCATTCTCATTCCCCATCCCCATCATATTCAGAGGCCTGGCCAAAAAAAACAGAGAAGTTCCTCTACTTTCAGCGCAAGTTGCTCCTCCTCGGTCACGCGGGTCTCGGCGGACAGAATATCCGAATCGATCGAGTGAACGGACTCACCTTCGCCTATGTCAGCAACGGATTGAAGGTATTCGTATTTTCGTGTAATTGTTTTCGAAAATGCTCAAAAAGTCCCACCATCAGCATATTTTATGAACAAGGAACCATAGTTGTCGATAAATCGGGCAATAAGAATATCATTTCGAAAGTCATGCCTTTACAGGGAGGTCTGGGCGATCGCGCGCGCACGTACGTCCGTCTAATCGACGCCCTCTACAGGTGCATTCCCGTGAAGGAAGAATTGTCAGAGTGAGTTGAGATTAGAGATGAAGTCTCACCATTCCTCGTACAAGCTCACCGTTAGAGCCACGAGTAAACACGGGAAATCAAGGGACGAATTCGTCACCCAGAAAGAACAAGTAGAAATTACTGTATGCGCCGAAATTGGATGTAAACAACTAAGTATTCTGCACGAGTTCCAAGTAGAGCGAGGTGCTAACACCGCGATTCGAGTCGCTTTGTGCAAGGGAGAAAGCGTACCGACAATGCGATTAGTGTGAGGGAATTTTTGCATTCGATCATTGCTTTTTCGGTTTTTTGCTTAGGTTTTTTTGACGCTCGTGAGTAAACTCTTCTTTACTATTGGAGAAGAATCGCTATTATGCTCATATTCAAGCATAACTTTCACCTTTTAACTACAAATTTATGCTCATATTCAAGCATAACTTTCACCTTTTAACTACAAATTTTAAAGGAAATAATTGAACAAAATTGCAGTGCCCGTTCCCCCGCCGTCTCTCCGTCTCCACACTCAAAGATGACGACAACTGCAAAGAGTGCATCAGCAGCATCGGCGACAACGATGAATGGATGCTCGACTCGCACGCCCCTCTCGCCCCTCAAGGCACACTAGACCCCTGTAAGTTTCTTATATGAAAAATCAGGGCAAAATTGCAATGCGTGAGGCACGGACGACGAGTACTAAATCACACCATTGCAGGTAACGCCCCCTTCCCATCTCCCATCCACCGGTACCCCTCCCCTCCTCAATCCACCCGGTGACCAACCCAGACTGACACCATGACAATGTACTCTCAACTGGAGTACGCCCCTGATTTCCCCCGGTGCGCGAAAACGACGTTTGATAAACTCACATCGAATATGTATATATTTATGTAACTTGCACTGGTAATAATGTTTGATTAGGAATCGAAGCTAGAAGTTCACAATTGTTATCTAATCGTTCAGTTTTATGAATTGAAGTGATCGCCCTCTCATGTACACATTTCTCTCTCTCCTCCTCTCAAGAATCTGATACATTCACTCTAATTTGCTATACTCCGGGTTGACGTTTGTAGTTTGACCATCGAAAGTGTATTATAAATCGTTCGTAGAACAGGATAAAGTAAGGCACCGATTGATGCAGAGAATCATGAGAGTTTCACAAGGAAATCCGAGGGGCCGTTCTTCGCTTTTTTTCTCAGATTATGGTCGAGATGTAATTCAATGCTGGACGAATTCCGCAAGGAAAAAGTGGGCATGAGATGCAAGAAATTCTGAGAAGTTTGGTTGGAAAACATCGGGATGCACGTATTATTCAGTCTAGATCCGAAGCGATTCCTTGGAACGGAACATGAATAATACGAGATCGACTCTAATTCGTACTGCGAACAGTTGTCCAAGGAAGGTTGTAATATTGTGCTTGACTGGAAATTAAAGTTCTCCCGTCATCCCAACGCCATGTGCTCTTCTGTTCTTTCAAAAAAATCATCGGGTGCAATGCAAAAGGCCACGATAAATAGTCAGGTAGAGGATGATGTGATCCGTTTCCCTCCCTCTCTTTCAGGCCGCGAAGTTCGAGTATCGAGTAAATTTTCTTGCCTCGAGGGCGTAAACTGCCAATTACTCCTCACCACCACAGGAAGTGAAGAGAGAGGGAAAAGCAGCTTCATACTTATTCCAACGACAAATCGCGCCATCACCAATATCTTTTTTTTGCGATTTTTATTTGTATTTCACCTATTGTGATGTCCTCGAGAATGGTTCAGTACAAAACCATCTTCAGAACAATGAACGCTGCCCGAACTGTTCCTCCAATGGCGGGTGCACCCACGTCAACCAATTGGAACGGTTAGACCACGAAAACCAGTTCGAAAGATAGAATGACTCGCAGGACCACCGGATAACAATCTCTTCAAAGACACGGGAAGTACTGAATCGAATACTTCGGGCCCGGAAGACTTCATGGTTCCGCTGTACTACATGCTGGGAATTGTCTCACTAGTTATCAATGCATTCTCCATTTATCTCGTGAAGAAAAAGAGCTCGTTCTTCTCTAGAGAAATAAGGCATCTGTTCATGAATGTGCAGGTAAACCCCCATCATGTTGGACTAGAAATGAGAAATTTTCAGATCACATGTTTGCTGCAAAATTTTCATTTTACTATTCTCTTCCAGCCGATTCTTAGGCCGTTTTATGGTGAGTGAGATCGCAGAACCGGTTTCGAAAACGCCTTCATTTTAGGCGGAGGCTATTGCGAGGGTCTCCTGTGCAAAGTCGGCGTGAAATTTCATATTCACTTTGTGAGTTAATATTTTGTTCACGAATTTGCTATGATAAATTCTAAGGTGATAATGATGGCGACTACTCTGATGGTGTTGTCTTCATTCATCATTTTGCTGTTCAATAGAGAACAAGCCCTACTCAAACTTCCCTCGCCCTGGAAAGTGCGACAGTCTGCGACTCCTGGTAAGATTTTCAGAAGTCCCTTCATTGATTCCTAGAAGGAAGTGTGTATCATTAATTATTCCAGCTTTCTACATCTTCTGCTATTCCTGTCTCATTCTTCCTCCATTCTGTTTTCTCTTCTACGAAATGCCCGGTCAAAATCAGTATTACTTTATGCAAAAAGAGGTGCGCTTTTCATTTCCAGAAATACTAGTTCTTTGTGCCGGTAACTAGTGTTTATCACAGCTTGCATAATGATTGGTGGTTACTGAATTTCAAGAATAATTGCCCTTTGCTTGTTTTGAATGGATCTGATGCATGTATGAGTAGATAACTTCATTGCAGAGAATTGACAATATGCGATGGGTGTATGAGAACAAGAATTGGGCTGTGAATGACTGGTCTGTGCAGAAGCAAGGTGGGATTTTATACATATTTCAGTTGAAAAATGATTGTCCATTTCAGTTTGGGGCATCGTTGCCTACGTCTCGTATGCTGAACTGTCCGTTCTTGGAGCAATCGTCATTTTTTTCGCCGCGCACATTTTTTATTTGGCGAAAACGTGAGAATCTGTGAAAAATATTGTCAAATTTGTTCTGTTTTAGATCAACGACTCTCAGTTCAAAGGGAAAGATGCGATACACTGCAAAAGCCAAGAACGCCTTCACAATTCTTCTGCAGGTTTTAGAATTCGAAAATGTTTTGATCCAATGTTTCCTATTTCAGTTCGTGATCTACCTCCTTCTTGTTTCTCTACCGATTTTGTTCACGTTTGTCTACTGCAATCGGGAAGATTCCCAATGTGAGTAACATATTGTTGAATACAAATATAAAGCATGAATATAATTCAATTGCAGACTGTCAGCTCGTTCCTGAAGCCTCACTGTCTTGCTTTTCCATAGTGAACGCGATAGTTTTCATTATCGGAAATAAACAATACAAGAGAATTCTTGTGAAGAGACTCTTCAATATTGCCGTTGTTAACGTAATGAATTCCGTAACAGATTCGGTGAGTGGAACCAGGAATTATTCGCGAAATTCAATTAAAGATGATTAAGGCAAACGTCGATTCGACCGTGTGAAACGACTATTCTTATCACACTAATCCTACCTCATCGTACTGTTGCAAAATGCTTTCATGAAATGATCAATAAACCATGACATTGCTCATCCTTCACACATAATATTGACTACACGTCCTCGTGGGAGCAAAAGCGACACGAAGGTTGACAAATTCTCTAATACGAGAGGTTCCCTCGCTGCTTTCATCCCTTTATCTAATCGAGGTGTGCCACTCTCGTTACTTGCACATCGGTGGCACTACAATCTCCCCTTTCGATGCAACACTTGATAAAAAGCGGAAAGGTTCTGATGAAATCGCTTCAAGTTGCGCGTCTATCAGCAGTATTTTCGGAGCTGAGTGGTTGTGTATCGATAACGCGATGTATATCCCACGCTCATTTTGCATAAAATTGTCAACGATAACTATTTTGATATTTCTGTTAGCTTGTTCTATTTTGTCATTGATATCTCACGGTATGTCTCTTTTTTTTTATTTCGCGATAAGAGCAAGCAATCTAGCAAAAAAACGATTTCTTCACTCAGACAATGATGCGGTTAATCGCCTTCTTTCTTCTGGCACTGAATTTCCACTCTACTGATGCGTACAAGATTCTCGTGTACAATTCCAAATACGGACATTCGCATTCAAATTATCTGGGACAAATCGCGGACACGCTTGTGGATGCAGGATACAATGTGGTGAGTTGGTTGTTTTCACTGTAAAGTCATCTGTAAATTTTAAATCTGTCGGATTCCACGTCAATGTAGCTAATCGCATTCGAATTCTGCGTACTTATGGATTATATTTTATTATCATTAAAATTTGACGTGTCTCATTCTAGACAAGTCTTATTCCCATAATGGACCCAACTGTGAGAGACGGCACGGAGAAATCGATCAGATTTATGTTCAGCCGGACCCTGAGATCAAGGCCATGTGAGAATTCTAAGCTCACTTATTCATCCTAAAAATTTTCAAGGAATGCACCAATTGGACCCTTCAGGTTCGAAGACACGAAACTGCATAAAGAAGTGAACTTCTTTGGGATGAACATGGCAAATCCACTCGTTCCGTTCTTTGTCAGTTCGATTTTACACTGGTTATAGGGAGATGATTCAGTGATGATCACGCAGTAATCCATAGTAAATAAAAATACATTGTCAGGCAATAATTCATTCAGGTCGGTCCGATGTTCTCCAATATCTTCTACCGCACGTGCAAGAGAGTCCTCCAAGAACCCGGTCTTCTCGAGAGATTGAGAGAAGAGAAATACGATGTGATGATCGTGGAGAACTTTGACGTCTGCGGAGTAGGCGAGTTGAACATCTTCGTGTTTTACACGAACTGAATTGAACTTGTATTGAATATTTTTCATTGAATAACAGTGATTCCCGCGGTACTTCGCACGCCAGTAATGCCATTTGGACTTTACCTTCCGTTTTTCATCGTTTACGAGCTTCTTTCAGGAATCTCAAACGCTGTATCTCCCAAATCAGTCATCGGTGTTTCCTCATCTGCCTTATCTGGATGGCATTTCTCAGAGTGGGGCGTACGGAGGCCGTTAGTTACAGGCCAAGTGAGTTTCAAAGATCGCATTTATCTAAAAATTTTATTTTTTAAACAATATGGAATATTCTTCAGTGTCGTCCTCGGGTGGAGGACAGGTTAGCAGGGGACATTTGAGCAGCAGTGGAAAGGGGACATTTGAGCAATGGAGACTAGAGCATCGGACAGATGAGCAACGGACATTTCAGCAATTAACGTTTGAGCAATCAGAGGTGGGAACTTGGACATTTGAGCAGCCGGATGAGCGCCAGAGGGGCTTCTCAGAGTGTGGACACTTGAGCAGCGGCTAGGGGGGCCATTCCACAGAGTGGACATTTGAGCAGCGGCTAGGGGGGCCTTTCTACAGAGTGGACATTTGAGCAGCGGCCAGGGGGGCCTTTCCACAGAGTGGACATTTGAGCAGCGGCTAGGGGGTGCTTCCCACAGAGTGGACACTTGAGCAGCGGCCAGGGGGGCCTTTCTACAGAGTGGACATTTGAGCAGCGGCCAGGGGGGCCTTTCTACAGAGTGGACATTTGAGCAGCGGCTAGGGCTGTGCTTCCCACAGAGTGGACATTTGAGCAGCGGCCAGGGGGGCCTTTCTACAGAGTGGACATTTGAGCAGCGGCCAGGGGGGCCTTTCCAAAGAGTGGACATTTGAGCAGCGACCAGGGGGGCCTTTCCACAGAGTGGACATTTGAGCAGCGACCAGGGGGGCCTTTCTACAGAGTGGACATTTGAGCAGCGGCCAGGGGGCGCTTCCCACAGAGTGGACATTTGAGCAGCGGCCAGGGGGCCTTTCCAAAGAGTGGACACTTGAGCAGCGGCCAGGGGGGCCTTCCCACAGAGTGGACACTTGAGCAGCGGCCAGGGGCGCTTCCCACAGATTAATTTCATTTAATATCTAGCTTGCCATTTATCCGATTTTTCCAGGGAATACCAGCCAAATGTGCAGTTACTCGACTCGAGGGAGCCCTCATGGAAGTTGCAAACTCGTGGGAAGATGAACAGGCGAACGCCACTCGAGCCAATCTTCTGCTGTGGCAGTATCGCAAACAAGGAAATAAGAGAAGATCTGATGAAGAGAATCGAAGAATGGCATTGGCCAATGGTGCAATGGGAAGGTCCAATATTGATCATCTCAAGTCGCTCTCTATGTATGTCAAAATGGACTAATTATCGAGATTTTTTGTTGAGTCATGCTGTGTTGTGATTTAAGTTTAGATAAAGCAAAGTTTCTGTTATTCTTTGAAAGTTTGTTGAGTTTTGCACAGTACATGCAACGTATATAGCGAACATGGGAAATAAAAAAGAAAAATGAGGGAAGAGGGTCTGATCTACGTCCAACTTCTGTGATCTCTTCTTGGTCGCTGCTCAAATGTCCACTCTGTAGAAAGGCCCCCCTGGCCGCTGCTCAAGTGTCCACTCTGTGGGAAGCGCCCCCTGGCCGCTGCTCAAGTGTCCACTCTGTGGGAAGGCCCCCTGGCCGCTGCTCAAGTGTCCACTCTTTGGAAAGGCCCCCCTGGCCGCTGCTCAAATGTCCACTCTGTGGGAAGCGCCCCTGGCCGCTGCTCAAATGTCCACTCTGTAGAAAGGCCCCCCTGGTCGCTGCTCAAATGTCCACTCTGTGGAAAGGCCCCCTGGTCGCTGCTCAAATGTCCACTCTTTGGAAAGGCCCCCCTGGCCGCTGCTCAAATGTCCACTCTGTAGAAAGGCCCCCTGGCCGCTGCTCAAATGTCCACTCTGTGGGAAGCACAGCCCTAGCCGCTGCTCAAATGTCCACTCTGTAGAAAGGCCCCCCTGGCCGCTGCTCAAATGTCCACTCTGTAGAAAGGCCCCCCTGGCCGCTGCTCAAATGTCCACTCTGTAGAAAGGCCCCCTGGCCGCTGCTCAAGTGTCCACTCTGTGGGAAGGCCCCCTGGCCCGCTGCTCAAGTGTCCACTCTGTGGGAAGGCCCCCTGGCCCGCTGCTCAAATGTCCACTCTGTAGAAAGGCCCCCCTGGCCGCTGCTCAAGTGTCCACTCTGTAGAAAGGCCCCCTGGCCCGCTGCTCAAGTGTCCACTCTGTGGGAAGGCCCCCCTGGCCCGCTGCTCAAGTGTCCACTCTGTAGAAAGGCCCCCTGGCCCGCTGCTCAAATGTCCACTCTGTAGAAAGGCCCCCTGGCCGCTGCTCAAATGTCCACTCTGTAGAAAGGCCCCCCTGGCCGCTGCTCAAGTGTCCACTCTGTGGGAAGCGCCCCCTGGCCGCTGCTCAAGTGTCCACTCTGTGGGAAGCGCCCCCTGGCCGCTGCTCAAGTGTCCACTCTGTAGAAAGGCCCCCCTGGCTGCTCAACTATCCATTGCTCATCTGTCCATTGCTCTTATCTCTAATGCTCAAGTCATGCCGCTGCTCAAATGTCCTCTGCTAACCTGTCCTCCACCCTCGTCCTCGGCTAATCTGGACGTGCACTCATTCTCATCTCGTCTCTTCAATCTCTACGGTTCTTGTCTCAACAGGCTTCTGTTCGGATTCTCTCGTCGATCAGTCAATCAGGCGCTCAAGGAGCACTTCGGACCGGAGTATCCCACGCTTGAGGTCAGTTGTTCCTAGATAACCACTCTAAAATTCTTTCAAGCGCAGAATTTGCGGTGAAAAAATAATGGAATCGATGAAAGGAATTTTCAGGAGCAATCGTCGAATGTCGCATATGTCTTCACGAACTCAGAGCCTCTCATCGAATCGGCTGCTCCCACAATGGCGCGAGTTATTGATTTAGGAGGAATTGGAGCGAAACAACCAGGGAAACTGGATGAGGTGAGGAACACAGGGAAAAATATGATGTCCATGAATGGATAATTCAATCTCATTATGAGACACAACAATAACTGAATGTTTTTCTTATGAACGAAGAATTTATTTTGTTTGATAGTCTCTGTTGAGCAATAATAATATTGAATCGTTTACATTGGAGTATGGGAGGGCATTCTCACGAAGCGGCCCAAGACTGTTCTACTTTCGTTTGGGTCCGTCGCTAAAAGTATTCTTATCCGCCTGCGATGAAGACCGGCATCGTCAAGGTTCATTACTAATTATTTTGTATTTCCCAATCAGTTTCACTTTCCATGATTGTATATTTGACAGTTATTTCTAGGCAATTGCTCGAATTCCTGACATCACGTTTATCTGGAAGTACGAGGACCTCGAGGATGAATTCGCTACGGTTGAAGCATCGAAAGTTGCCAATCTCGTGCTGACCAAGTGGATGCCGCAAGTGGACATTCTTGGTGAGACCGATTCTTATTTATCACTAATGAGTTTTTATATTTCAGCGCATCCCAACTCGCCGCGTTCATTACTCATGGAGGAATGGGATCGACGCAAGAGACGGCGTTGAGAGGAGTGCCTGGTTAGTCAAACATTATTTAGTAATTATCCGTTACTTTGACCCCTGCAAAGAAATAGAAGAAATGATCATGAAATAATGAAAAATATTTCAGGGATCTTCATTCCAATCTTTGCCGATCAGCCTCGCAACGCGGGAATGATGGAGTTCAATGGATTCGGACGAGTCTACGACAAAAATGAATTGCATAATGATGAGAAATTGGCAGAGACGATTAATGAGGTGCTGGGCAATGAGAAGTATGTGACTAATATTTAAAGATGGATGGAAATTATTTTCATTTTCAGATATGGTGAGAACGCAAAGAGAATCTCAGCAATGCTAGCTAAGAAGCCGTTCAAATCAAGGGAATTCCTGATCAAGCATGTCGAATTTGCTGCTGAATTTGGTATGCGCTTGTTTACATGTATGCGATGAAACATATCTGAAATGCGCATTCTGATGTATAAAAACAATTGTATTATTTCAGGTCCCTCCGCTGCGCTCCGACCGCAATCGATCGACATGAACTTCATCGAGTATAATAACCTTGATATTCTCACATTTGCATTCTTTGTGATTGTTGTGATGCTGTATTTGATCGTCAAAATCGTGAAATACCTTGGAGGGAAACTTCTGAGGATTCAGAAGGCTAAGAAAGAATAGGAACAAAATTATGGATAGACAACAATATTTCTTGATTCGTGAAGAATACTTTAATATTTTCATAAACCTGAATAAAAATAATGTTACAAATCTATTACGTAAAATAAAGCATTTAATAAAAATAATCACCTTGCAATCCGCACTTAATATTGAAATTGTGTAGTGTGATCATTTCGAGGCACATTACCCTGATCGCCACAACTTCAAATCACGAGTGAGATGGAGAGATGAGCGTTATTTTCTCTCCTTTCTTCATGCTCTCTCTCTTTTCTGTATCTCTTTCTCCTCTGTTTCATTGGTATGTGTGCCTTTTGGTCCCCGAAACGAAAATGTGCTCTCTTTTATCAAACGGGCAAAGAATACGCAGTTCAGATACAAGAGCAGACCGTCATGATTCTCTTGATTTCCAGTTGTATTTATTGAATTACTTTTTTGTTGCAACGAAACATATTTTCAGAATGAATCTACCATCAATATTTGCAATCCTTTCGGTAATATCATCCGTAGACGCATACAAAATTCTTGTTTATAATTCAAAATATGGTCATTCTCACTCAAACTTCCTTGGAATGATCGCAGATACACTTGTTGATGCAGGACACAATGTGGTATGTCCTAATTATTTTATCTGGATGAAGAATCCGTTTCTTCATTCCGCATCTTCTCTATGCACTCAAGCCGGTGGCAACGTTCAACAAATGCTTATTATCTAATTGTCATTTTACTTTTTGGAAGAACCGTTTCAGACCTCGCTGATCCCAATCCTGAACAAAATAGGGAAAGATGGAACGGATAAATCGACGAAGATCTACGTTCAACCCGATCCTGTCGTTGAGAAAAAGTTTGAGATTTCGAACATTTCGATCGAATCATCTCTTTTTCTGCCAGATACGATCACCTGTCTAAAGGAGGCATCAACTTCTTCACAATGAACAATTTCGATCCGCTCGGGCCTTTCAAAGTTAGTTTGCACCTCAATTTTTTTAGATTATGATATTTCAGACTGGCCCTGGCCAAGGGGAGATGTTCTATCTCACTTGCAAGAGAGTCATGGAGGAACCGGGACTCATCGAGAAATTGAGAGAAGAGAAGTACGATGTCTACATCTCCGAGAACTTTGATGTGTGCGGCATCGGTTTGTATATTTTTCGGAAAAAAATAATTGTTAATGATTCAGGACTTGCCCATGCGATCAATCCCAAATCTGTTATCGGCACATCTGCAACGACCCTCTTTGGATGGCAATTCGACGAGTTTGGAGTGCCTGAAGCCGTCAGCTATCGACCAGGTTTGATGACTATCGTATCGCATCGTACATGCGCCGCCAACCACCCTAAGCGATACTTCGAAACGGAAGAAGCGTATTGAAGAGATGAATTTGTGGGGACGTTTTCCTAATCATTTCAGCCGTCTCTCAAAATGTATCAGAATTTTTCGATAAAATTATTTCAGCCCCATCGATGTCCTCCCTCAACGTGCATTCCTTCCTCGATCGACTACTCAATTTGTATGCGTCATGGATCGTTCGTCTTCGTTTCTCATTCTCGAGAAGAGCAGTCGATAGAGCATTGAAGGAGCACTTTGGACCGGAGTATCCGTCTGTTGCCGTAAGAATTTTCTAAAAATTGAAAAAAAAAGTTCAAATTCAGGAACAATCTTCCAGCGTGGCTTATGTATTCACAAACTCCGAATCACTCCTCGACTTTGCTGCTCCTACTCTAACAAGGGTCGTTGAGATACCTGGAATCGGAGCGGCAACGCCCAAGCCGATTGATGAGGTAGAATAGAAACATAAATCTCATCCCTGATCGATACTGCTTCAAGTACTGGTCAGAAGTTCTCAGCCGCCGCTCCAAGAATGTGCTTCTATCATTTGGCAGTCAAGCCAAGAGCGTTCTTTTGCCTATTGAAATGCGAATGGCGATAGTAAAGGTATTTAGGAACATTGTATTCCTAAGGAAAAATACAATTTACAGGCGACCTCTCGGTTCCGAAGTAACTTTCATCTGGAAATACGAGAATCCGGAAGATGATTTCTGTACTGAGAATGCATCAAAAGTGAAGAATCTCGTGCTGTCCAAATGGATGCCGCAAGTGGATATTCTCAGTCAGATCTTGTTAGCTTTCACTCTGACATGATCTACTTTCTAGATCATCCAAACATGTCTCTCTTCATCACTCACGGAGGAATGGGCTCAACACAAGAGACGGCATTGAGAGGAGTACCTGGTTTGTGATCACACATAATGCTTGTCGATTGAAGAATTCCAGGCATCTTCATTCCCATCTTCGGTGATCAACCTCGAAATGCGGGAATGATGGAGTACAATGGATTCGGAAAGGTAAGAATGATTTTTAACGAATTGTTCGCAAAGAAAGCGCCGAATGATTTGTTGATGCAGGTATTTGATAAGAACGACCTCGGAGATGCTGATAAACTAACTGAGATAATCAGAGAAGTTCTTGAGAATGATAAGTGAGTCATACGCACTGATTAATTGAAAGAAGGCTACTGCAGATATCGAGAGAACGCTCGTCGAATCTCAAAGATGATCGCTAAGAAGCCGTTTAGTTCAAGGGAGAAGCTGATTAAGATCGTCGAGTTTGCTGCTGAGTTCGGTTAGTGGGCCCGATCAGTTGCCTATGAAATAAATATACTGGGACGATTGAGAACAAATTAGTTCGCTACCAGGCCCATCAACCGCTCTTCGTCCTCAATCTCTCGACATGACCTTCATCGAGTATCACAATCTCGATATTATGCTGCTGCATCTGCTCTTTTCGCATTTATCATTGTCTCTCTGTACAAAGTCGTAGGATTTATCATTCACAAGTGCTTGACATCTAAGATCAAGAGCGATTAGGCAAATTGTTATCTTGAATAAAGTCGAGTTATTGCACGATAGCCAGAAGGGAAAGGTAAAGGCCATCAATCCAGATTCCTAAAGGCAAAGACATCCGATTACATTCCCTCAGAGATTTCATGAATGCAACAAAGAAGTGGATTGAAACGATCTGCGCTCGATCACAAATATAACGTCAGCATCTTATCTACCAGAAAGGCTACACAACGAAATGTTTCGATTGTAGAGTCTAAAGAAAAATAAAGAAAATATGAATTACGTACATGATCTGTATATTGCATGATGATGGTGGGTAGAACATAGAAAAATAGAAAAAAAATCCAACATAATTTAGGTGCATTTGCCGATCCCAGATTTTTCGTACAAGAAAAGTTCAGAAAACAACTGGTGTTCATTGCTCCCAATTGTTTACTGAAGAGTTGCTCACCTTCTCTCATTTCTTCACCATAACTATGCGCGCTTTCTGACTGCATCGCGAAAGAGTTGTGCGTCTTTTGCGCAGGTACTCTGATCTGAAATGTCGAGGATGTGGAAATTCCCGCCTCGCTTATCTGAGTGATGAAAACTATGGAATAAAAAGACTGTCGAATGGCAGAGTGCTACAGGATCTTCCATTGTCAATTCGCCGTTTCAATTCCCCCCATTTCAGATGCGACTTCTTCTCCCTTCATTGTTTGTGCTGGCCACACTTTCTAGCGCAGACTCCTACAAGATTCTCGTGTACAATTCGAAATATGGCCATTCGCACTCAAACTTCCTCGGAATGATCGCCGATACACTGGCTGAAGCGGGCACAATGTGGTCCGTTCGCTATTTGTTTACCCCGATTAGTCACAGCTTTTCTTATTTAGTTCTTTCAGAAAAATATGAAAATGTCTTTTTCCAGACTTCGCTCATCCCAATTCTGGACAAAACGTTGAAGGACGGTACTGAGAAATCGAATCAGATATTCTACGTGCAGCCGATAAGGAAGTTGAGCAAAAGTATGTTTTTTGATGTAAATGATATTCATTTTTACTCATCTATGAAACAGTTCTGTAATGAAATAAGTTTAGGTACGAACAAATGGCGAATCGGTCGATGAACTTCTTCGAAATGAACAGCTGGAATCCTATCATTCCTCTCTTTGTGGGTAGATTTTTTTTGGCAGATCAGAATAGCTGCCTAACCGAGTATGAAGGAAGTAAAATTTGTAATGAAAACATTTTGAAGATGGGTCCGATGATGTCCAAATCCTTCCACTCTACGTGCAAGAAGATCTGCGAAGAGCCGGGATTGTTGGAGAGACTGAAGGCGGAGAAATACGATATCTACATCTCTGAGAACTTTGACGTCTGTGGCATCGGTAGGATTCTAATAAAAAATCTTAATTCATACAAACAGACAATAATAGTGCTCAAATAAATGAATTTTCAAAAAAAAGAGGGAATTCGCAGGCCTCTCTCACGCAATCCAGCCAAGGCCGTCATCGGTACCTCGGCAACGAATCTCAACGCGTGGATGCTAGATGAATTCGGTGTTCCCGATGCGATCAGTTATCGACCTGGTAAGACTAATTTATTATTATTGCAAATGTGGTTCAAAAGTACATTCCAGCCGCTCACCTCTCCTCATTCAACGCTCGTTCCTTCATCGATCGTATTCTCAATGTCTACTCGTCATTTCTCGGCAGAACAGCGTTCTGGTTCACTCGTCGAGCGACAAATCGTGCACTGAAAGAGCATTTCGGACCGGAATACCCCACTGTTGCCGTATGTACTTTCGCTTTTGTTGTTGTTGTTTGATCATGATAAAATATCAATACTCCAGGAACAATCCGCAACCGTCGCGTACGTTTTCACTAATGCCGAATCTCTCTTGGACTACGCTGCACCTACAATGTCGAGAGTGATCGAAATTCCTGGAATAGGAGCCAAGACACCGAAAAAGCTGGATAAGGTTTGTGACCATCAGTGCCTGCTTTGTCACAACTTCATCTCCGATGCATTTTGACGCACGTTCATCTTTTGACGACGTTTACCACAATTTTTTGCAGTATTGGACGGAAGTTCTCACTCGTCGTGAGAAAGCGATCCTCTTTTCCTTCGGTTCTGTCGTCAAGAGTGTTCAAATTCCGGACCACATGAAGAAGGCTGTAATCAAGGTTCGATGAATCATTAGATATGCATACTGACATCAACCAATGGGCCTGCGGGGTAGTGTAGACACGTTAGGAAGCCTTTCTCTGACGGAATATTTGTAAAAAGGCCAACCGATGTTTCAGACAATTACCCGATTCCCGGACGTAACTTTCATCTGGAAGTACGAGAACCTCGAAGATGAATTTGCTACTGAGTACGCATCGAAAGTTGAGAATCTGGTGCTCACCAAATGGATGCCACAAGTGGACATTCTAGGTGAGAATAATTAACTTTTTGCGAAAATTTAGGTAGATTATGCAACAATTATTACTTTTCAGCTCATCCCAACATTGCCGCGTTCATTACTCACGGCGGAATGGGATCAACGCAGGAAACGGCGTTGAGAGGAGTGCCTGGTAAGAGATCAAAGATCATTCCACCAGCTTACAATTGTTTCCAGGAATCTTCATACCCGTATTCGCCGACCAACCGAGAAACGCGGGAATGATGGAGTTCAATGGCTTCGGAAAGGTTGGCGATATCACAAAGATCGCATACCAATTGGTTCATTACAGGTCTTCAACAAGCACGATCTCGCTGATGCGGATAAACTGACTGCAACGATCAAGGAAGTGCTCGAGAACAAGAAGTAGTTAATTTCCTTGAAATATTATTAATCATGCTTTATGAGGTACCGAAATAACGCCCAGCGAATTTCGAAAATGCTCGCAAAGAAGCCATTCTCTTCGAAGCAGCAACTGATCAAATACGTCGAGTTTGCTGCTGAATTCGGTGAGCTTTCTGAAAAAAAAGGTTAAAATTACCATTATTTCAGGCCCATCGGCCGCACTTCGCCCTCAATCAATCGACATGAATTTCATCGAGTATCACAATCTGGACATTATTTTTGTAGTTGTAATCTTCAGCGCTGTTCTGTTCATCGTTTTCTACAACCTTGTTGTTATCGTATTTAGAAAGTTCAGTACTACCAAGAGCAAGCACGAATAGCAAAAAAAAGATGGTTGATGTAAATGTCATTCGCTCTTTGTTCTCCTTTCATCCCCAATAAGATTTGCAAGGCTTCCTTTGTTTTTTTTGTTGTTGTTCGAGACGTGAGGTCAAAGATAACATTGAAAGATACTCTGAATTTGTAAACCAGTACTACAGAAAGTAGCAGGGATGACATTAGAGTTGCCTCACTTCTTGCATCAAATGTTTCACAATCGAGCAAGTGGCGAAATTGCACACTGAGGTCAATCTTTCTTCCTTTCTTCCCCTCCGTCTCTCAGCTCTCTCAGCTCTTCCCTCTTTCTCTGCACATTTTTTCACATAATGCTCGAAGTTGTGCACAATTCCGTGCGCGATCGAAAGAAAAAGAGAAGAGTTTCTTATCGCGCGACGATTTCGCAAATAAACATCCAGCTTTCTGGCAGAATATCAGCCTCCTTGTTACTTGAATCATGCTTGATCGCGTATTTAATGTTTCACGCTGGGAATACTTTTCCGTCTCGCAACATTTTTCTTCGTCTTAGCGGCTAGATCACCATCTTTCCATCCAAACAGAGAGTCGTTGCTCTGTTTATTCTCAGTTTATTACCTCGGATATCGCGATTTTCCGTCGTGATTCTCTTTAAAAAAATCTCTGTGAATCTTTGTTTTTTCAGCATGCACCTTCTCGGTGCACTCTTACTACTCTGCTCATTCTTCTCTACCGATTCGTATAAAATCCTCATCTACAATTCAAAGTACGGTCATTCGCACTCAAACTTCCTCGGGTCAATTGCTGATGCACTTGTAGATGAAGGACACAATGTGGTTAGTAAGGATTCGAATCGTCGATGGGTGTTATCTCTCGTCGGTCAGACTAACGAATGGATACGCGAATGATGAGACGCTTTTTAGCCTGATTAGTTTTGAATCAGCCTATTGTTTCAGACCTCGCTTATCCCGATAATTGATCCAAAGCTGAAGGATGGCACGGAAAAATCAACAATCATTCATGTGGCTCCAGACCAGAAAGTGCTCGAAGAGTGAGTCGATTACACATTTAGATTCGAAAAATTGTATTGATTCAGCCAAGAAAGCGACGACTTTAACTTCTTCGATCTGAATAGCTTCAATCCCATTATTCCGCTATTCGTCAGTATCTAGTTTATTGTTCTGCAATTGATCCTTTCTAAAAATGTATAGAAAAAGGTTCATGAAATTTGAATTTTTTTTAGATGGGCCCGTTGATGTCTGAATCCTTCGAGCTCACGTGCAAAAAAGTTCTGAATGAACCGGGATGATCGAGCGATTGAAGGAAGCAAAGTTCGATGTGTACATCACTGAGAACTTTGACGTCTGTGGACCTGGTATGGCAATCATCACTGGAAATCGAAATATATCCCGCCCATTTCAGCCCTAGCTCATGCTATCGCCCTAAGACGATGATTGGTTCCTATTCATCTGCTCTTGCTGGAGAGCACTTTGAAGAGTTTGGAGTGCCTGAAGCAATCAGCTATCGGCCTGGTACGTTTTTTTGTCAGAAAAATATAGGCTCTTCCGACAGATTACCATTTACTAAAACAACACGATAATTCAGCCGCTTACATGTCATCTCTTAACGTACATTCGATGATTGATCGGGCTTGGAATATCTACGCAAGTCTGCACTACAAATTGTGCTTCGCGTTCATGAGACGAGGAATCAATTCAGTGATGAGGGAACACTTTGGACAGGACTATCCGGGAGTCGCTGTGAGTCTAGCTATGTTGGATGAGAACAAAAAATACTTTCCCGAGATGTAGGAATTTTTTTTCGCAGAACTAGAAGCAAAAAAGTACAAAAAAGTTCTCATGCAAAACCGTGGTCAAAATCCGTTTCAGGAGCAATCGGCCAACGTCGCGTACGTCTTCACTAATGCCGAACCACTTCTTGACTACGCTGCACCTACAATGGCCAGAGTTATCGACATTCCCGGAATTGGTGCCAAAATGCCCAAACCGCTTGATGAGGTTCGATGGAAACAGATTTTTTCGCTCATTTTTTCAAATCATTATTATCTTATTCGAATTAAAGTTATTCACATTCAGTACTGGACTGGAATTCTAACTCGTCGCGAGAGGACTGTTCTCCTTTCATTCGGATCAATTGTCAAGAGCGCTCAGCTGCACCCGAATGCGAAAGCGGCGATTCTCAAGGTAACACGACAATATAATCATGAAACGTATATCTTTTTGAGACAGAGTCTAGAATTACATAATTATTTTAACAGACAATGACTCAATTCCCCGACGTAACGTTCATCTGGAAGTATGAGGAGCTCAATGATGAATTCTGTAAAGAGCAAGCTTCGAAACTTCCCAACCTAGTACTGACCAAGTGGATGCCACAACTCGATATTCTCGGTGAGAGAATAGCACTATAAAAATATTATTTTTCGAAAAGTCACAAAATGAGGTTGATTTAGCACACCATCGTCTTGCCACATTCATTACTCACGGTGGAATGGGATCGACACAGGAGACAGCGTTGAGAGGAGTGCCTGGTGAGAGATCAAAGATCAGTTTTTAGTCTATGATTAATTCCAGGAATTTTCATCCCATCTTCGGTGATCAGATGAAGAACGCGGGAATGATGGAGTACAACGGGTTTGGAAAGGTGATAAATAAATAGAGGGACTTGAGGCCACGCAAAATGAAGAGATGCATTTTCCATCCTGTACCCGTACCAACCCCGGAAAATCAGATTTTCACCCTCGAATGTGAGACGATCGATATTTGAAACAATGGTTTATTGCCCCTGTCTGCTGGGGGAGTGTACATGGGAAGCGGGTGAGAGAGTGTGTAAACCGGAGAGAGCATGCGAGGAGGAGGAAGAGAGCGGGAGGGAGAGGGGGAAGGGAAGGGAAGGGACCCCGGGGCGGGAGTTTGCCGCTAATGCGACTCGTTCCCGTTGAAGTGAAGAGAGGTCGTCATCAAAAGCCTGTGAAAAGGAGAAGAGGGGGAGGGATGGGTGCTAGAACAACCGTGACAAGGAGACGCAAGATAATAACAACGATAGCAACTTGCCACAACCGTGACTTGTTGCTGCAACAATAAGCAAAGAAGATATAACGGATTGAAATGAACTAGATAAAGTGAATTAAATTGATTGAGGAGATATGGAGGAGAGGAAATTAGATATAATTATCCATTCGAAGTCGTCGTAGTCGCTGTCGAATCGTCGAAGAGTATAACAAATTTTGGTACAATAATATCTAACAAACGGAACCGATACGAGGTATTCGGAACCGATTTTGATACAATTAACGATCCTATCCAGTCATTATTAGGGTTCCCTTGATGTAAAGTCTTTCCAAAATTCCAATAAGCGACCAATGAAATTGGACTACTCCCGATACGAGAGAGAGAGAGAGAGTGTGGAGAATGAAGTCAATGAAAAAGTATTGGAAAATGAATGGAAACTATTTTCCATTAAGGGAACCCGAATCAATACAGTAAATACAGTAATCTAGAGGTGACATTGGATGGACATAAGGGGAAGGGTATTCTTGGACGATCCGAGTGCTATTTATCTTCATCTTGTCCAAGCACTTTAAATCTTCATTACTTATCGATAGTCGTTGACGTCATGCAGATGACGATGAAGCACTCGGGATACTGGAAAGTAGTGTGGTTATACGACGAAATAATCAATCGATCAATTAATATTCTATGAATCTATCATATCAGTCTCACTATGGAAGGAAATATTAACAATATAGAGTGAAACGCTTCCTTACCTCTCACATCCCTTCCATCTCTAGCGCCATCTCTCCTCGAAGAGACTCGGCCAACTGAAAAAGAGTGATTGATTATCAATTGAAAATATTACAAGGGGACGTAAAGGAATACTACTAAATTTTAAGCAACTCTTACCTGCTAGACGAAAAACTCGATCTACTTGAATTGCTGGATGAACTATCGGATGATGAATCCTCCTTTCCAAATACGGCATCCACGGCAATTGAAGACTTCTTTTCTAAAATAGCAATAATTATTAACTAAGAGAGTGATTGCGACTGACCTTTCTTCTCTCTTCTCTTAATCTGAAGTTCTTCCATTGCATTCTTCTGTTTCTTATTTCTATTTTCTTCGGATGGCATGACTCTTAAGTCTTCCTCCGATGCATCCGAATCCATCCTCTGACTCTTCGATTCTGAAACCAATCTTTTTTTAAAACTTTAACAACACTGTTTCCCCGAAATCCATTATTATCATGAAGAAATGTATTTCTTATAATAACTCACTTTTGATCGGGCACTTTCCTTCTCTTTCGCTAGATAGAGATCGATCACTATCATTGGAAACGACTCCTTTTCGTTTATGTTTCTTTACTCTTCCCCTCCTTTCCCCATCAGGCGAATCAGGCTTCTTTTGTCCTTGTTGCTCCAATCCTGTAGCGTTTGTCTCCCTGCAAATAATCAATTAGCCAGTTCAGATGATGCATCATGAAAATTATGGACAACACTGAGTTTTAAAAAAAACCCTCAATTTTCTTTAATAACAACATAACTAAGATATACCTTATTTTTCTCCTCTCGGACTCTTCCATTCTTCTGAAGATTTCTTGCTCACGATCTTTCTCACTCATTCCCTGAAAAAAAAGAATTACAAAAATTATCTTAATATGAAAAAGATGAAATATAATTGATACGAGGTAATAAACCCCAAACTAAAAAACCAGTTATTAAAATCACCTGTATCATCTTCTCATCTTCTTCCGTGAGATCCAATCCATCCTTTGTTGGTTTGAGCCTTTGAGCTTTCCACGGCGCTTGGACTTGTGATCGGAACCCGAATCGTCCGAGTCCATATTCTTGTTCTAAAAAAATTGAATTTTATCGATTTTAAGGCAGAATTGAGTTGTGAAAGAGGTGTACAAAGAACGCACCTTTCCCTTCTTCTTTCTATCTCCGTCGGAGAAGTGTGAATCACTCGACATGGTGGAGCCGCCCAGCCGTGGAGAGGTGCTTAGTAAATGAGAACATTAACAGCGATACTCCCACATGGGATTGGTTAAAACCACTATTAACCATAGAAAACATCATTTATTCGGTTAACAACCCCATCCCCCTTCGCAACAGTCGCCCTCCATAACGCTCCTCTATCCGACGTCTTGAGATCGGGCGGAAGGTGACATGGGTGTTTTGTCGTAGTCGGGAAGAAATCTGAATAATTTACTTAGAGTTTGTGAGAAAGATGATGGGTTTAAACCTTTCGGGACGGAATACTTCAGGATCATCCCAACTTGCTGTCATATCATGTCCTTCGAACATAAATGTATCTACCTCAAAATGGATGATCACAATAATAAATTAGTTAAATGGTTACCTCTGGTTGAATGTCTTTCCACTCCATTGATCCTTCATTCCACATATGAAGGAGATCGCGAAAAACCAGTCTTCAGTCGAGTCAGCGGGACCTTCTCCCTGCAATTACTCCATTACTGACTTATTTCATCCATTTTCCTTTTTTTTCTTATTATTTAACGCGTTTTCATCATTGTCTTCGCCGTTGATGCTTACTTTACTATTGCATTTAGGATGCTTGCCCTTGCGAGAAGAAGGCAGTGTAACCAGGCCTACAGGAGAATCCATCCTACGACTATGGCAAATGCAAGCATTTTCCGTGGCAAATACCGTTTTACGAAGTCGGCCATCGATGAGCTTGTTCTCATCACAAACCCATATCTCGCCGATTCGAATCCAAATGGAATGACGATAAGCAAGCACGATCAGGTAAATAAATATATACATTGAACAAGAAGATTAAATCGTTTCGAGGTGCTAATCTTCATCTCATCCCTCGCCAGCAATGCGTTTCAATCGGTGCTATGCGATCGATTCGGCTGCAGTCAGCAGACCATCTCCAACATCATCGAACGAGTCCTATACGCACTCACTGATCCGATTGTTGTGGCGAGATTCATACAATTTCCAATCGAGAACGACTCATGGAGAAGGTAAAAACTTATTTTTCAAGATATCGTTCCCCTGGTTCAAATCCAACCTAACAATATTTATTACAGGCGCACTGCAAGGGACTTCTCTCGAATGGCAGGATTGAGGAATGTTGTTGGTGCGGTAGATGGGACGTTTATTCCCATTCTTAACCCGCCCAACTCCAACAACGCGTTCCGCTGCCGCAAGCAGTTTCCGGCCCTCAATGCCACATTCATTGTGGACTCATGGGGTCGGATTCTGTATTGTAATCCTCGATCCTCTGGCAGCACGCACGATTCGTTCGTGCTGGAAAACTCCACTGCCAGAAGGAGAATTAATGCACTTACCTGTCCCCAGGGATATGCATTGATCGGGGATAAGGCATACAAGAACGATGGCCGCCTCATGACCCCCCTCGCCCGCCCCGTCACTCGCCAGGAGAAGCTCTTTAACAAGATGCATGCGAAGACGCGCGTCATAGTCGAACAGGTATACGGCATGATCAAGCGCCGTTTCCCTGCTCTCAGCGGCCGCATGCGATATGAGCCAGCCAAGTGCGCTCGTATAGTGTTGGCCGCGGCAGTTCTCTGGAACTATGGGTTGGATAAGGGCCATGGAGTTCAGCGAAGAAGAGGGAAGTTCATTCCCTCGCTCAGTATAACTGAGTTCGAGAATGAAACCGCAGTTTTGCGGCAAAGGGCTGGCAGTGAGGGATTCTAGTGCTGGTATCTCGATCGATAGGTACTGAAAGGGTGTGTGAAAACGAGTAATTCAATAATTCACTACGGGTTCGATCATTATGCTACGAGTTTCTATATTAGTCACTATTGTTCAGTTTTCCTTTTGTTTTTTTTTAAATTTTTCATGCTAAAATAAACTTTCTTCTCTTTGTTGATTCACAGCAATATTTGAACTACAGAAATACAGCAATATTTGAACTTTTTCGGCTTGAGTTACTACTGATTGAAAATCTGACATAAGCCAAGCAGCCAATACCTTCTCTACTTCTACATTATTGCTTGTATCTGTGAATGAATCAAACGTGAAAATGAATCAATACCTGAAGTTGTTTTGTTTTTATCAGGTAGGCACCACTGACTTTAATCAGCTTTCAGTTCATATAGTTTACGCAAATATTTTTGACAAGATGAAATTCTCACAGTGAAAATATTTTCGAGCCTTGCCCCTATCTTCGATCCACTCGTCGTTCTGCCACTGATAGTGTGTGCAGAGGCAGGGAGATGGAGCTTTGAGAGGAAGATGAATTAGAATATGAGGAGCAATCGGAGCTGCTCGATTGATAACGTGATTGGCGAGGAGTCTCACGCTTTGTAGAGAAGCATCCACCCATCGTCGATCTGCAAACACTTATTGATGAGTGGATAAAGCTCACAACTAATTTAAATTTTCGTTTACAATTCTATCTTCAAACAAATTCTGCTTGCAATAGTAGACGTATGTAATAGACGCTGATCGAAACGTGAAATCTGGAGAAAAAAAGGAGTCGCTGGCAAATTCAAATAGAGGAAGTTCGATCAATAAAGAGAAAATTGGACGGCGAAAATGTCTTAGTGATCTGTAGATTGTTCTCAAGAGTGGAAAAGATAACGATAGGACAGCGATGTGACAGCACATGATAAGAATCGACAGTTTATTTTATGAAAGAAATTTTTCAAGATTCTCTAAGCATTTCGTATATCCAGCACTCGAGTGAGAAGCTGTACAAGGTACACGCATTTTTTTATTAGAGAACTCTGCCTGTGTAAGATTTGTCTCATCGAAGGAGTAGTAGAATAGAAGCTCACTCACAGTGATCAATATTTATTCTCAATTTGACAGGCAAGATATTAATCTGGCAACAAAAAACGAATAAAATGAAGGAATTTCAAGTTATGACAAGAACTCATTGATAAAAGATCCGATCAAACCCGGACTGTCATGAAGAGAAACGAAGAGATTCAAGATTCATGGTCGTCGAACGCTGAAAATTATTGATCAGCTATTTCCTATTTTGTTTCTTGCAATAATGTATTCCCTGGAAGATGGTATTCATTCTAACAGATTAGCACGACGCATTCTCTATCAGTCAGATAAGAAAATGACTCACTAACATTGAGAACGAAAATTTGTGAGCGACAGCAGAGAGGTGACAATCGCCTGGGAATTTTCCCTTTTTGCACGTTTCACAGACACTTCACTTTACCAAAAGATATTTAAAAATGAGAAAATATCAAAATATAAGTGATAGAATTGGAATCTAAAATACAAATGAGTATCGCTAACCATCTATGATCGATTAGCGTCCTCTAGCCTCATCGTCCACATGCTTGAAGTACTCCTTCGATAGGACTTCTCCCCAATAAGGCGCTCCTTCAATGGATGGATGGCCAATGACGATGAGTGCCTCCTGATGACGAGAGACAGCGACGTTGCACCTCAAATTAATATTTTCATAAACTGATGTTGTTATGTATCGATCAATGAATGCCCTAATGATATTTTTACTTTTCAATTTAGATAGATAGCGATGAAGGAAGTGTAAAAGGAAAAAAATGAAGGGAGGGTAACCTTTTCGGGGAATTGAAGAAGTCCTCATCTGCTTCTGCCGGAGGAGAACTTCTCGTTGTCAGTACAATCACGATCCGTTTCTCGCGACCCTCAAATAAATCTTATTCCACGGTACTACAAATGTTCATAGATTTACACAGGAAAAATACATGCAAATTATAAAAAAAAAGTTTTTACCTGTGCCGAATCGACCGTTAGCACTTCGTATCCGGACAGGTCCTCTTCCGCTCTCTTCCTCTGCGCTTCATAATACGATATGATCATCACATCCTTCTCGCTGTATCTCGAATTCCTCAACAGATTCACAATGTACTTTAGCGCTCTCAGTTCCTCCAAATTAATCTTCGACGTGGAATTCGGTGGGGTCTTGCTTCTGCCTCTCTTGACCCTCCAGAAGAGACAACGACTGCCCTTCGATCTCGCTCCAAAGCACGAGAGGGGACTCTTCACTTCTTGTTTGCATGAGACGAGTGAGCTATCGTAGAATACATGGGAGTAATGGGCGATGAGTGAGGCCGACGCTCGATAGACTCGAGCCAGTTTGATCACGGGGAGATTATTCTTAGCTTTGACGACATCGAGTGATGGGCGAGAGGCCAATTGACTGACGACGTCGTCCGATTTGTACTTGAACGGGGGCAATTGACGACTGTCTCCGATCAGCACAATCTGTGCTTGGGGGAAGCAGAGTACGAGGGCGTTCAAGGCAGCTTCCGTCAGTTGAGAAGCCTCATCGACAACGACCCTCTCGACTTTCGTCTGGAGCAGTCGTTTGACGACGTCGACGTGGGCGTATCCTCCCTTGTTCTGCTTCAAGAAACGAGCCAGAATCGTGTCGACAGTGGCAAAGTAGATGTCATGGGGTTTATCCAGAATAGACCAGAACAACTCCCTTAGCTCCTTCCTCAACGCATCCTTATCTTCCTGATTGGGCGCATGGGCCATTGCATACTCAATCTGTTCAATCTCTTCAGCCATATGGTCATCCTCCATAGCAAGGGATCGAGGGGAGAAGGGCGATCGCGTTTCCTCACTGCACTTCTCCTCAAACTCGGCCGATATGAGATGAATGGGACTGAGATGGCCATAGTCCATCTTAGCAAGAGCGAGGGCCATATTGATCACGGGGACGTTAGCCGTGGAAAGGAAGAGTTGGACTCCCTTGCCCCTATACGAAACAGCCATAGCAGCTGCGGTTACTGTCTTTCCGGATCCCGGGGGCGCCTCTACGACGAATCCGGGACAGCCAGAGGTGTAGCGGACAACGGCCTCCGTCTGCTCCTGATTCAGCTGCACCTGAGCTCCATTCCACTGTCGTATCGAGAAATTGGCCGTTTGCGCCGCGGCAGAAAGGTCCCGTGCACCGGGTGCTCCATAGATGGCTCCAAGAAGGGGCCAGTTGCTGATGGCTGCAGGTGCTGCAGCTGCAGCATTTACAGAGTAGAACTGCAGCAGGGCCGCTGTGACTTGCGGCTGACGCGACTGCACTGAGCCATTGTCGACTATCTCCAATTGGCAGCTTTGTCGCACTTCATCAGGCAGTTCTTCATCTTCGTACTCGAGGCACGTAACAGTCCATCGTCGATTCTCGGAATCCTGAACGATGCGATCTATGTAAACGTCGAATACCGTTCCCAAGATGGTCTTTAGTTTCAGGTTCTTTCCTCCTCGGTCCCGGGCAGACATCGCGAGAACCAGGGGGTAGAGTTGGCAGACGGTCGCACAACGTTGCTCGAAGTCTCGCACTCGGCAACCGAGAAGAAGTCCCGACAGGATCCACTTGCGATAGGAGGCAATGTTGCCGTAATTGAACTTGTCCCTTTCGATGTATGATCTACGAACAGCCTCTGATGGCTTGATGAATCCAGTTATGCGCTCCGAAGTAGCTGATATAACGAGGTAGACGTCTGTCTCTTTCACGTCGGGGGATTGAAAAGTGATGAATGCATCTTGAGAAGGGGTGAAGATGCACACCCGACGGCCGGTTACTGATAGAGTGTAAACAGGAGTGTATGAGACTTCGACGCGAGGTTCGACCCGCTTGACTGGAGGAGGAGGGACATGGCGTGTAGAGGAGGCGTATGTGGATGAGCGATTGATGGTGCTCGATTGATTGTTTTGCACTGGTGCGGGGCGAGAGGTCTCGCGACGCTTTTTTGAGAACCATCCACCCATCTGCAAAGAATACTCGATCACGTGAGCAAATTGGTTTTTAAAGAACGATATTGATTTGAATAAAATTGCTTACCTTGCAAATAGTTAGCTCCCACAGCGTTCCAAATAGATAGAAAACGGAAATAGAGAGCCCACACCATGGTGAGATGCCTACCGTAGTCCTTCCAAAATCCGGCAAGAGAAAGTGCATGGCCGGGGGTTGAACCCCCGACCGCTGCGAACCTAAACTTCAAACTTACCTCTGCGCCATGACGGCTGTTCTCACCTATCCTAGGTTGGCCTACCAGTTCGTGAGGTTCTCTCACATCTCTGTATGCAAATCGAGGGGCGACGGCCTACCGTACTCTATTGCTCTCTCAGAGTTTTCGCGTCAGGAGATATTAATTCATGATTTGTGGGAAATAGCAGAAAGTTTCGTTTTCACCGCACCACCCAGTCAAAGGAATGCTGTGCTCCTAGCTTTAGCAGATGCAAAAAATCTGATTTATAGGCAGAATCTGGAAATAAAGTGCACTTGAACAATCTTTTGTTGAAAAAATGCGAAACGACTCATCATGAAAATAAATATAGAAGAAGAAATTACTTGGAAACTAAATAAACGAATGGAGAATCGATCAATGGTGAGAAAATGTGATCACGAAAACGTCAGTGATCAGTGGATTGCTCTGAAGAAATAGATATCGATAGGACAGTGATGAGTCAGTCACAATTCCCATCAAATGATAAGAATATGGAAAGTTGAGTGACGGCTCTAAAAAGAAATATAATTTTCCTGTTTGGCACGAATTTCACCACTTCTATCCATCATTTTATCAATTGCTTCTTGACAGTGCCCTGATTGTGAGGTAATGAAAGTATGCAGATGTACAACTCCCATTTTTATGTGAATTCTTATTTATCAAGCTGTGTGCTTTGCATGACACAAACAATTATTATGCAATACATTCACAAGAATTGACAACTGTGTGGTTACAATAAAATATTAGTAGATAGATAGTTATTCGTAGTGGTCGTTCCAATAAATTTATTCGAACGGCCTCCAAATGTCCGTTTTTTGCTTTCTTCGGTGCGGGCCCGTTGCAGATTCCATCGTTGAAGTCAATGAACGAAACCGAGAAGAGGGGAGGCATACTGAAAAGTGAATAGCTCACGTACGTTACGAATTGCATTGATTTATCGAATTCTAGTTTAAAAAACGCACATCAATTTGAACTTTTTTTCACAGTGCAGACACCTATAGATTTGTCCGATTCTTATTCGAACGGGCTATCATGTCTTGTCATATTGCTCACCTGATAGAAAGGAACGGCAAAGGTTGCATCATTGCCGCTGTAAGCATCATCCGCTGAGGATTCCATACGGGCGTAAACGACGGATAGACAGTGATCGGAGTGACGGGACTCGGCGTTCTCGATGATCCTGCTACCGTATCCGAAGATGAGGTCGAAGCTGTTGAGGACACGGGCGATTCCGATGCACTTCTAGGCGATGTTCTGTTGGACTCAGCGAGGCTTTTGATGAAGCGAGTCGATGCGTAGAGCACTTCGATCTTCTCCGTTCTCCTACTGAAAAGTAATATTTGGACAACGGTAAATGGATAATCTATGTCGTTACTCTAGGAAAAAACAGAGAAATAATGCTAAAATATTGAGCTACTACTCATCTTAGATTGCCCTTATTGTAGATACCCAAATCGACTTGGATGCAATGTTGTGATGTGACTTACTGTGCTTTGCCGTGCTTCATCAGAAGTTCTCTCAACGTCTGAATGGCGTCGGATTCATTGGCACGTCGTCGTCTCTCTACGTGCACGCGACTCACTCGCTCTCCATCCTCCCGATTCCGTCGAGGATAATCATCCATGCTGATAGGGGGACGGGCAGGGACAGGAACTGCAATTGAGATATTCAGATACAGAAATCAGTTGTCGATCGCGGTCTACCGTACCTCCAGTGAGCTTCTGAATGAGATAGATGGCGCCCTTTGCGATGTCGATCTTCTCCATGCGCCATCTGAAAATAAGCAAAACTATTCATTTTTAAAACGCAGTCTCCGTAAGAACGCAGGTGGTATGGCACAACTCCGTCAAAATGATCGCCCCGCGCTCAAAGTTCACCAACATGACCCCTAGGGCTGATATAGACGATTTTTGAATTTTGGTCCCGAAATTTTGATCTTTGATCTTTGATCTTGCGAAAATTCAAATTGAAATTTCGATATCATGCGATAGCTCATTCGAAAGAGCATGAAAAGTTATGATATTTCTCAAAATTTCTTCCCTTTTCGATTATCCATATTCGAGAAACGTGAAGAAAGGTCGAGTTTCAAGGGTTTTTCGGTAAACTTTGGGTAGCAGCCCAATTCAAAGTCATTTGTACCCTCTGGATTCTTCATATTTTTTGTACTTCTGTATGTATAACAACTTTTTGTGGTCAACAAGAAGATCATTCAGTGCGGAAGAATCGAAAAATTGGTTGGAATATGGTAAACTTGCTCAATTTTCGTGATTCTGCTTGTCTTGATTCTTGTCGGAAACGTTAATAGGCTGTTGTTTAAAGCTCAAATAATGTGTTTTCCTCATTTTCAACCATTTGGAGATTTTTCGTCAACATTTTGACCGGATCTGCGGGCTTGACTTACCTCAACATTTTTCACATAAGGGTCCCCCCTTATGTGAAAATCGGATCGGGCACATGTCAGAATCGACCACAATAACCCGTAGGATTGAATCAAAACTAACATAAAATCAATTTTTGGTCACCCGAAAGAACGTTTCATCATGTTCGAGGTCCCATTTTCACATGCGATCAAAATCGATTTTTCACATAAGGGGGGACCCTTATGTGAAAAATGTTGAGGTAAGTCAAGAAAGCAGATCCGGTCAAAATGTTGACGAAAAATCTTCAAATGGTTGAAAATGACGAAAAAACATTATTTGAGCTTTAAACAACTGCCTATTAACGTTTCCGACAAGAATCATGACAGGCAGAATCACGAAAATTGAGCAAGTATGCCATATTCAAACCAACTTTTCGATTCTTCCGCACTGAATGATCTTCTTGTCGACCACAAAAAGTTGTTACACATATAGAAATACAAAAAATATATTGAATCCAGAGGGTACAAATGACTCTGAACTGGTCTGCTACCCCAAAGTTTACCGAAAAACCCTGTAAATTCAACGTTTCTTCACGTTTCTTGAATATGGATTATCGAAAAGGCACCAAATTCAGGGAAATAACATAACTTTTCATGCTCTTTCGAATGAGCTATAACATGATTGGGTTACTTGAAATTTTTTTCAAAGATCAAAGATCAATATTTTTGGGATCAAAGTTCAAAAATCGTAAATATCGTCCCTAGCGGTCATGTTGGTGAAGTTTGAGCACTGGGCGATCATTATGACGGAGTTGTGCCACTATCACCTCCTTTCCCTGCGTTCTTACAGAGACTGCGTTTTAAATATCGAAGCTCTACCGTGCTCAAACTATCGTACTCGTTCCCTACCGTTACCAAGAAGTAGATACTACTCAGTGACTCAGTGGGTGTCGTAAAAAGGACTACTTGAAGAGTCATTTTCAATACCCAACAACTCACAATGCCATTGGATGAGCGTATTCGAGGGCGCTTCGAAGTGCCTTAAACGCATCCATTTCCCTCTTTCGACTGTCGCGTGCCCGCTGAAGACGATCCACTTGTGACTGGAAAAAAATACAACTAATTAATTTCGAGAAAAAAATCATTGTCATTCATTGCCAACTGGGATAAATATGCGGTTATTGTAATTGTAAAGGCAAAGGTACATCCCGTCTTCCAGACTCGCGGGAGGATACTGATACTACAGTATCGCATCACAACAGTCAAATATGCAATCAAAACTCACAATGGCGGCTCGGGCATCGGCGAAGGGTGTCGGTGTGATAGAAGAAGACATGGTCGAAGTATGAAGAAGAAGGAAGAGAGACCTCACTGGACTAATACTGCGGTGCAGACTGACGCAGACTGATCACGGATGGTCGAAAGGAGAGGGTTCCGACCTCGCCCCCTTTACGACCTTCCAATCAGCCGTGTTCCTTTACGACTGTCGCGTGTGATCGGAGACAATAGTGCTGATCTCTCTGTCTATCGGTGAGGATGAGAAAGAAGATGTAGGTTACCCAGGAGGTATGAAAGAGAGGAGAGGTCGGAAGGCTAAGATGATCTCGTGAACTTTTACAATGTACTAATTTAATTTATTGGCCTCCCTGTCTCTGTGGGAAGATAATTTATTGGTGATTAGGAAATATCTTAATCAATAATGATGTTGAAATTCGGAAGGGTATGAGGAATGTGTGGTCTCGTGAACTTGTATGATTTTTTTTTGATTATTAGTTCTGAGATCATTATTCTAGGTGTGTAAGGATGTAAACCAATTTTATTTTTCACATATTTATCTAACTAAAAAATTTCTTATCGCATATATTTTTCTGCATGCTTTCATCACTCTGACACTACCCTTCAACCGCTCTCTCTCTCTCCCAGTTAGTGAGTGGTATGTGCTCACTACAAAGTGCGGAGCATGTGCGGTGTTTGTGGTTCCCTCCCTCTTATCGGTAAATTCCTCCAAATAAAAGGAACCCCCTATGCAACCGATGGACGTTTTCTTTCCATTTCTTGTCAATTTTCACTTCATTTCGTATAAAATTTTATCTTATCGGGCATTTAAGTAATGAAATTCGTTCTTCTCTTCCTCTTCTTCGTTCACTTCACTCAATCATACAAGATCCTCGTCTACAATTCGAAATTTGGCCATTCTCATTCGAATTTTCACGGAAGTGTAGCTGATGCGCTGGCTGAAGCAGGACATAATGTGGTATGTTATCAATATTTATGTTCAAAGTACGACAAATAGTATCTTCATTCTGCACTTTCTCTCGTAATTTTGACATTTTCTGTAACAATTCTTACGGTGAGATACTGTGTAATACAGAGACTGTTGCAACTACGATCACTGTTTCTCGATCGGACATGTAAGTATAAGCAAAATCACCAATTCAGACGTCTCTCATTCCGATTCTCGATCGAAATGTGCGCGACGGTACGACGAAATCGCATATAATCTACATCGAACCAGTTCCAGAAGTGGAGGAAAAGTAAGCATTTACTCTATTTTTGTTCTTCATTTCATTCCAAGTTTAATCTAAAAACATAACCATTGCAGTTATCGAAACGGTGCCAATATGACGATGAACTTTCTCGACATGAACAATTTCAATCCGATCATGCCCTTATTTGTAAGTGCATTTATAATTCAATTTTGCGGCAACAACCATGATATAATTAAGATTTTTAGATGGGCAAGTTCATGAAGAAGTTTGTCACAACATGCGGCAAGACATTGGACGAACCCGGACTGATCGAGAGACTGAGAGATGAACATTTCGATGTCTACATTGCTCAGAACTTTGATTATTGTGGAATCGGTGCGTATTTTCACTTATTCAATCGAAATAAAATATTTTTGCAAATATTTTGGCAGGTCTCGCCCATCTGATCAAGCCGAAAGCAATCGTCAGTGCCTCTCCTTCCACACTCAATGGATATTTATTCGAAGATTTGGGTGTCCCGGAGGCGCTTAGCTATCGGCCTGGTAGGCTTACGAATCCATTTTTTTACACCGATCACATAATCAGAAATCTGGATACGATTTTATACTGATTAGATATTTTTTTTCTTTCTTCAGCCCCCTACATGTCCTCTCTGAACGTACATTCCCTCATCGATCGTGCATGGAATATCTACGCTAGCTACGCCCTTCGTGGTCTCACTTACGCTCTTCGACGAGACATGAATACCTTCTTCAAGGAGAGATACGGAGCGGATTATCCGTCAATTGAGGTGAGTATTATTGGAAAATAGAAAGCAATACATCATAACATCTGCATCATAAATATCGCTTAAAAATGAAATGATCACGTTCAATTCCAGGACCAAGCAGGGAACGCAGCTCTAATCATCGTGAATGCTGAGCCGCTCATTGACTACGCTGCTCCCACTCTCAGCAAAGTGATCAACATCGGAGGAATCGGAGCTAAACCAGCGAAACCACTTGATGAGGTAACTGATTTCCTTTTTCATCAGTCTACACATTAGTCTATTTCGGTTGCATATCAGTTTTGCATGTAATTTATTTGTTAGATTGGTGCTTGACAGTAGTTTCTTTTCAGTACTGGACTGAGATTCTTACTCGTCGCGAGAAGACGATCCTTATTTCATTTGGTTCCATGGTAAAAAGTGTGAATTTATCGCCCGCACAAAAGCTTGCCATTGTCAAGGTAATCACAATATTTTTATAGAAATGCTTCATCATCAATTTATAGATGGTCTCTGCCTTCCCCGACATCACATTCATCTGGAAGTACGAGAGACCAGAAGATGATTTCAGTGTCGAACACTCATCGAAATTGAAGAATCTCGTTCTCTCTAAATGGATGCCACAAGCGGATATTCTTGGTGAAACATACTGAGTTAGGGCAGTCAGAATAAAAAATTACAAAAAAATGAAAATTAAATTCAATATTTGCCGCGCTTTAGTCATTTTGGCCTGTGAGTGAGCACGAGGAAATACACCATTGATAATTTGAAATTGCAGCTCACCCCAACCTCGCTCTGTTCATTACTCACGGAGGAATGGGATCGACCATGGAGACCTCGAGTAGAGGAGTGCCTGGTGCATTTCTAAATTTTTGTATATAAAAATAATTATCAAATTTCAGGTATCTTCATCCCAGTGATGGGCGATCAGCCGCGAAACGCGGGAATGATGGAGTACAATGGATTCGGAAAGGTTCGGATATAATGATTTTTCATCACAATTTTTTTCAGCTATGACAGGGCAGTAAAAAATGTTGATTTCAGGTCTACGACAAGTTTGATTTAGCCAATTCTGAAAAGTTGACAGCGACAGTTAAAGAAGTTCTTGGTAACGAAAAGTGAGCAGCTAATTCATTTCGATCATTGATGATTATGATTTTCAGGTATCGTGAGAATGCTCAGCGCATTTCGAAAATGCTCGCACGTAAGCCTTACTCGTCCAAGGAACAACTAGTGAAGCATGTAGAGTTTGTCGCGGAGTTTGGTGAGATTTCCATCGGCCTCTAAAATCCATATGAAAAATAATTACAGGTCCATCTACCGCTCTTCGCCCGCAATCCCTTGACATGACTTTCATCGAGTACAATAATCTGGATCTCATCGCAGTCGGCTTCATTATTATCGCAATCGGTCTTTATGTGACGAAGAAACTGGTCGTAATTATCTTCAGAAAACTGACGAACAAAGGAAAACCAAAGAAAGAATGATCTCTATTGTTATGTATTACCTCTTAGTTGTTGTAAATTTTATGAACGAGATAAAACTATTGCACATATTATTCGTAAAGCGTCCAACGCAGATCAGATGGAAAATGAAAAGGCGCTGAGCCAGTTGTGAAACACTGGCCTCACGGCATTTCCTCATCCTTCTCTCCTTATCAAACTACACATGACGCGCATACCGGGTACTCTTTCTTTGCGAAATCTGATCGACTGCTTTCCTCTCTTTCTCAGCCCCTCATCACCATCGTGATCCCTCCCAAAATGCGTCCAGAATGCGCCACAACTGTGCGCCTAATCGCACAATCAGAACCAAATCAACAAAATATAAGGAGAATAATTCAAACGATCTTTCCATCTCTACAGATGTTTCCGTTTTCGCGCACACATTTTTTCTCAAATTTGCGTGCTCAATTTGTATAATTTTGATCGCACAACTGCATTGCCAACTCTTTCAATTCACCAGGCATGCGTCTACTTCCCTATCTTTTCGTCATTTTCTTCATCGTCGTCGTTGATTCTTACAAGATTCTCGTGTACAACTCGAAATATGGCCATTCTCACTCAAATTTTCTGGGAATGATCGCGGATACGCTGGCTGAAGCAGGGCACAATGTGGTAAGTCAGCTTCAATTTTTTTAGCAGTTCACCAAGCGCTGTCGTTGCTTGATTATTCTAAAATTGCTTCACTATTAGCTGTGGAACCAACGTTACCTTTATCTTCTATCAGACATCGCTTATTCCCATAATGGATGGCTCCGTGAAGGACGGCACTGAGAAATCGACGCATATTATCTACACTCAACCGGATGAGGACATCAGACTGGCGTGAGTTTTCTTTCATTCTTTATGTTCATCGCTTTCGATCGTTATCATCAATTTCAGGTACGAACAAAACAATAAAAAGCCCAAGAGTTTCTTCACTATGGGGCTGATGAATCCGATTTTTCCGTTCTTCGTGAGTTTATAAAAATTATTTTCAATACGAATAGATAATTTAGATGGGCCCATGGCTCGGGCAGTCTCTCTACAGAAACTGCAAGAAAGTACTCGAAGAGCCTGGATTGATCGAGCGACTGAGAAATGAGAAGTTCGATGTCTACATCTCAGAGAACTTTGACGTGTGCGGTATCGGTGAATTATTTTATAAAATTTGCATCCTTATATTTAACAATTGTAGGTCTATCGGAAGCTATCAAGCCCAAGGCAGTGATTGGCACTTCAGCATCAGCTCTTTTCTCATGGCAATTCGATGAATTCGGAGTAGAGAGGGCACTCAGCTACAGACCAGGTTCATCAACCGAAATGTATTTATGTTCCATGTCTAAAACTAAAAGAAGCTTTCTGAAAATTCTCGGAATTCACAGAAAAATTGCGAATAGGCTGAGATATTCTATCCAGTCGCCTTCACATCTCATCTCGATGTCCATTCATTCTTCTCTCGTCTTCGTAATATCTACGGCGAGTGGATGGGAATGACTGCGTTCTACTTCTCGAGAAGATACGTGAATCAGGCATTGAGAGAGGCTTTCGGACCGAATTATCCCTCGGTTGCGGTAAGAATTTTTTTAATGAATGAAATCATTTTTGAGGAGTTGATTTGCAGGAGCAATCAGCAAACGTCGCTTACGTCTTCACAAACTCCGAACCTCTTCTCGATTTCGCCGCTCCGACCTCTTCAAGGGTCGTGGAGATTCCCGGCATTGGAGCAAAGTCGCCCAAGTCACTTGATGAGGTATATTTTAACCTTGAAAATGGTCATTAGAAGAAGGAAAATCGTAACAAAAAGGGCACAATCGTGCATTTCAGTATTGGGAAGGCGTTCTAACTCTTCGACCGAAGACAGTTCTCCTCTCTTTTGGATCATTAGCCAAAAGTTTCACGCTTCCGGAAGAGATGAAGATGGGCATTATTAGGGTAAAAGTTTTACTCTAGAAACAAGTTTCGAAATAGATGCTTTAAGACTATAGCAAGATTCCCTGACGTCACTTTCATCTGGAAATACGAGCAACCAGAGGATGATTTTTGCAAGGGACACGCATCGAAACTGCCCAATCTAGTGCTGACCAAGTGGATGGCACAAGTCGATATTCTCAGTGAGCTTCGACAGCTGAGAACATTGAGTTTTTTTTAAATATTGTAGATCACAAGAGCCTTGCGGCGTTCATCACTCACGGAGGAATGGGATCGACACAGGAGACTGCGTTGAGAGGAGTACCCGGTAGATATCGTGCATGATCCAGAATAGTTACCTCCTTTTAGGCATCTTCATTCCAATCTTTGGTGATCAACCGAGGAACGCGGGAATGATGGAGTACAATGGATTCGGAAAGGTATGTTTGGTCTAGTTTCTGACTTTCATGTTCATCGTTCAGGTCTTCGATAAATTTGACCTCGTCGACGATGAGAAATTCTCTGCAGTGATAAGAGAAGTTCTCGAGAACAAGAAGTAAGCACTTCATTTGGCTGCTCAGGTAGAATTATGATTATAGATATCGTGAAAACGCGAAACGAATTTCGAAAATGCTCGCTAAGAAACCGTTCTCATCTAAACAACAACTGATCAAGACTGTAGAGTTCGCTGCTGAGTTTGGTAAGCATTTTCCGAAAGAAATGATAAAAACTAATGTTTTCAGGTCCCTCAGCAGCACTTCGTCCTCAGTCAATCGATATGAATTTCATCGAGTATCACAATCTAGACATTGTATTGTTCTTTGTTGTATTCAGTGCAGCGCTAACATATGTTTCTCTCAAAGTTAGTTGTTCAGTATGGAGACGATTTGTGCAACAAAAGACGAAGACCGAATAGAGATTATTATTTTATTTTTTGACAATTGTGATAATAAAGAGTTGACCCGGTATGAGAAATGAATTGAATCGTGAGCACCGTTCAGTTATAGTTGATTCTCGCGGGTGTTGGACGAGTTGAGACAAAGAAGAAAAGAAGAATGATGAAGAGATTGAAAGATTCGAGAAGAATTAGCACGAAAAGACTCAATCGACGATGAATCTGCAATATTTTTTATAAATAATTTGTATAAATATTTTAAAACATTACTTTTGCCCACTCTTCCTCCCTCAATCGCTCCCTTCTTCTTTCACTGCACGTTCGATTGTGACCGCCGGTTCCGTTGGAGATTTCGGAGGGACTCGACATCCTTTAAAAATTATTTTCTAACTTAAAATATTATGAGGCGACGTACTCGACAATCTTCTCGGTTTCATCCGATCGAAGAATGTGTAGGTGATGAGGTTCTTCAATGCAGGACAATCGATAGAGTAAACTGGGAGGTCCAGACCGGCACTTTCTCCTGAAGAAAAACATTATTCGTCTAATGATTGACTGAGAAAAGTATCTACCTCGACAATCGACTATCCGACGCTATTGAGAGTATTAGTGAGAAGAGAATCAATGAGAGTTGCCCGATTAGGAGGTAGGCTGAAATTCGAAACATTGAATCATGCAACGTCATGCAACGTCACATTATACCCTAGAAGCAAATAAAAAATACCGAGAGTTGCAACATTTGATCCTCTTGGAACGAAGAATGTCAGAAGGGCTGACTGTAGAAAGAACACAAGAAAGGTCGATGTGATTAACGTTGGCTGTAAATAGGATAATCTTTAATGATCCACCCTCCTCGCACCTTGTCAATGCTCTCATCATCTCCTTGGAATGATCTTGCGTGATGAAGAGAGAGAAGGACAGTAACGAGGAGTGAAACGGGAATGATCACTGTGAGAGTGATGGAGGACGAGTGACGAGAAAGATGAGCGACGAATCGAATCTGGGATATCAAATTCAAACCCAATGCTATTAATATTCAGTGTAAAAAATATAGAAATGGTGTTTTGAGCTACTCAAAATGGATATTATAAATGAATATATGATATTTGCAGGCCTGTAACTACTCTCAAGTGAATGACTCAGCCATGCGCGGATCTTTGAAGACGGATCTATTTCTTAATATTAGTGAGCGAAGACAAACAAAATTCCCCTTCGAAGCTCACAAACCACTCGATGCATCAGACTTCTCGTAATAAATTTGAAATATGAAACCAACCTCTTTGAATTCATCCCTTCCTCTCTGAACGTTGTTTTGCTCGAGATTAACTTCTTCCAAGGAGAAATCGCCAAAGGTCTGAAATTATCTATATCACTAATTCATTTCACATCGTTATAGTATTTCTAGTGATATCTCTGGCGATTGAAATAAACGTTTACCTCATCTCGACGATGCAATTTAATCTCTGGGTGAATGTCCATGAATGTCGTAGGCAAGGAAGACGAGGCGAAGACGAGAGGACAATCGTGCTCGTCGAAGGGAAAACTGAAGAATCGTTCAAATGATTGACCAGAACATAAAACTCACTTGACCAGATTCATTCCGCACGCGGTTTCTACGTAGAACTTCGACCTACAGAGAGCAATTAAAAAACGCAGAGACAAACAAAAGATGGAAAGTGTACCTCATGGTTATTCGTCCATCAGAATGAACTGTTGCGTCTTGGGTCGTCTCACTACCTATTCGACGATGACTGAGACTGCAAAGTGCAATTAACAATGAACTATCGTATATCAATAAATAAATGAAGTCGTTATCCTACGCATTTTCTATAAATGTGAAATTATTCTAATGTTCCTGGCTCTTCTATCGAGATCACTTCTAGGTCCATGATTAGTGTCAAAATGAAATTGTATGAAATGGTCCACATACGCATTGCTCATCGCTACTCGTGGCATCCATAAATGCGTTGCCGGCATGAAGAATCGACTCTGTCCACTCCACGTTTTTGTCGAGAATCGAAGACGATCGTCGTGCCATGACTACAAAGAGAAATTTAGATTCAAACAACATCTCCGCTGATTCTTTCGATCTTACGGAGCGGAACTGTAATTATAGTTCTCCATTCAGTACCGTTATGTCGTATGAAGAAATATGCTGCTAATTGTGAAAATGCACGTTCCCTCGTTTTCCCGTACACTTTCTTTTTTAGGTTCACTTTTTCAAGCATTCTAGCACCCCCATGAAACGCATACGTAACAATTACAGACGTCACTCACCATTTTGTATGAAATCATCCACGCAATCGTGCTGTCGTCATTCTGCAATTTTATATTTTTCTATTTCCTTTTATTAATTTTGATATTTATTACCACTCGAATGAGAGACAGCTCCTCCAGTCTCACAGTCACGTTCAGCACAGTCCCCGTGAAATCCTGAATTGGCTATGATTTCTGGCTTTTCCCACCATATTTTCCGGCCCATTGTTCTAGTCAGACAAAACGCCAATTTTCGGTCTCGATTCCTGAGCTTTCTTTCTTGGGAAGTCACGAAATGGCAGCATTGTGATTTTCGAAACTGAGAAGAAGCACCAAACCTGCGGTGGCTCCCTCTTATCATAGTTGACATCGATTTTCTGTGAGATTAATGAAGAATGAGTGATTGAAAACAAGAAAAAGAGTAGCGATTGCAGTCGCATCTGCAATGATTCTGCTAAAAAAAACGAAAAGGAAAAGAATACGAACGAAGAAGCACAAATGAACAGATTACATCGAATGTGTATCCGATTTGGACTGCCCACCGAATTTTCATTGAGTTTCGGAGACGGTTTGGTTTACAGAATCATGTTACGCTTAATACAGAAAAAGACTGCGAAGCGACTTGCAGAATAACGATTGTGCACACCACTTGCGTGCGGTAGAAATAAGCCTTGCTCTCTTCATTATGCGTGCTCTCTCTTCGGTAAGACAACGTGAGAAAGAACAGTAAAGGAGTGAGTCAACCCATAACACGAGAAGCGACGGGTGATGGGGCGTTGAATAATTGTATTTTCCTTCCCTTCTGGAGAGCACTACGGCAGAAGTCCGAACTAATTAGAGACAGGTAAAGATCGAATAAATGAAAAAAAACAGTAACCGAGAATGCAATGGATTGCGCGTCTACGATTTTCCAGACTATTTGCTTACTGGAACGCAAGAAAATGAGCGTAGAGAGGAGCGTGAGGAATATGGATGGAAAAAGAGGTGTAGGTGGCGGAATTTCTCACATTGGTGTCAAAATAATGCGTGTTTGTGCAGCTTTTCTACGCTAATAGAGCGAAATTTTGGTGCCGATTTTGTCGATACACGCGGATTTCAAACAGAAATGATCAATCTCACGGAGACGACGGCGACTAATCAAATAATCGCTCAAACTACTCAAGGTTTTGATAAGTGCGTGGCGGCTAGCGGTAGACGGCAGCACTTTTGAGGGGTACTTTGAAATTGAGTAGGAGAGCAAATATGGTGGGCTACTGATCTACGTATAGGGAAAAGGGCTGGGTAAAATGCTATTAGGGCTGAAGAAAGGGTATAATGTGGTGGAAACGCGCTGAGGTGCGACTATTGTTGCCATATTTCGGTGCTCGCTACGTTTTCGCAATTGTCTTTTTCTCTTGTCGGGCCTACTCGTCTCCACTTAGAGAGTGAGAGCTTCTTCCTTACGAGAAGGAAGAACAATAGGGGTGTGGTGAGGGGGAAGGCGATACAATGAATTATGGAGAAACGAGGTGGGCAAGACAAGTGGAAAATGGAGCGCGATTTCAGAAGGAAAGGCAGCGTCATTGCTTCCCCTCACGCAAAGTCCAAGAACAAATATTTTGTGAGCGCCCTTTCCAGAGATTTTGCAGCGCGCGTTTCAGGGCAGAATTTGGAATGGGCTGAAATCTGAAAAAGAGTCTTCAGAAGGCGAAGTGAAGTGCAAACTCTCGGTGGTTTGGGTGGGTTGGAAGGGTGGGAAAAACAGAGCCAAAACGAACCGAACGAGAGTTGTGGCAAACATTATGGAGTAAATGGAACGAAAATGGAAAGATAAGATTAGCGGGAGAACTTAGAGATGTGTTTGCAAGAGGACTGATTTGATGCAGAACAAGTTCCTGTTTGTGAAATTTTTTGTGTAAGCTTCCTCTAAATAATAAATAATAAATAAATTTACTTGTTCACTTGGTTAGTTCATCAGTCCTCATCAGTCATCAATTTTTAATTGATTTTGAAAATTTCCTATAGTTTTTTTTTTAATTTTAGCAAAATGCCGTGCGTGTATTTACATATGGGATCCCTCCTCTCATTACCCCCGATCCCTGTCCGTTGTATTCTGTAACATCGGCCGTCGTTTCCAGGATTATCTCGATTGCGGCGAAGGAGTGGTGAAAATGCTACGTTTGTGACCCCCTTCTTCGCTCTGACAGTGAAATTAGAGACACCGTGGAATGAAGAGAGTGTTTCTTTCCCTGCTCGAGCCATGATGCGAGTGTGCCTCCCTCTACACGGGAGACACACGGAATGCACTCCCTAAGCACACTTTCGGGTTGGTTTAAAGAGCGAAGGACGAGAGGGAAGAGGGTGCAGACAGATGAGAGAAGGGGCAGAGAACATTCGTGCTCATTCATTCACCCACTGCGATCAACCAACCATTCCATTTATTGATCTTCACTTGATTTTCAAGTATTTGTCACGTTATTATCATGCCTGTCGAGTGATGAAACGGTTGAGCTGTGTGATAAAGATGCAGAAGATAGATTTCACTGCAGTGAGCGAGCGAAAGAAGTGAACGATGCGGGTATTTTGATCTCTTGAACTCGCTATTTGCCTCCTCTCACATACCTCCGTTCTCTTCATTCGTCCGCATTCTCTGACCTTTCAGACGTCCGTTCCCGCTATTTTCCGCACGAATTGTTACCGCTCTAATTTTTCGAATGTATAATTGTCTGTGCACCCAAACGATTGTTGTTGAGGTTGTTTCATCACGAAAGAGAGTTGCCCATGATTGTTTTCGCAAGGCTCCATTATCTTTCTTCATTGCCTCTTATCAGTCTTTCCACAGTGATATCGTCATTGATAGGGTTGTTAGTCTTCCTCATTCTTTCGTATTCACAACTTCATTTCACACGATCTTGTATGTGAATGGAATAGTCCTGTTTTTGACTCGCAATTTCCAAATTTTCAGGCAAATCATGCGGTTGGTACTCCCACTCTTCCTACTGGCCCTTTCCCTCAACACGGACGCCTACAAGATTCTGGTGTACAACTCCAAGTTTAGTCACTCTCACTCATACTTCATGGGCCGAATCGCGGATATTCTGGCTGAAGCAGGACATGAAGTGGTTAGTTCTACGATTGCATTCTGACATACTAGAGAATAAACACATACCGCACACAATTTTCACATGATTTATCGCGATTTCGGTGAAAGAAGTTTGAAAACCTGACTTCTTTCACTGCAAACAACTGGCGAAAATGTGGCTGCTGAGTCGGCGAGCCCTTTGTGTTTACAACTTTGTGATCTGCGATAAATGACTTAGTGGTGGTTTTCAAACAGGATCATTACAGATCTCCCTCATCCCCATCCTTGATGAGAAAGTTCCTGATTCAACGACCAAGTCGAAGATCATCCATGTCAGCCCTGATCCCAGAGCTGTTGTGAGTTATTATTATTGATCTACCTATCCGAAAATGGCCATATTTTTTATTAATTATTGAAGGATAAGTAATATTCTTGTTTTTTTTATCAACAAGTTCAATTGAGGAAGAAGCAAAAGCTACGAGAAAGGACATGGATTTCTACTCAATGGATAGTTTCTCCGTGATCGCCCAATTGTTCGTGAGTATTATTCATTTTTTATTGTTTCCAATAAATTAATTGCAGGTCGGTCGTTACCTCGGCAAAGTGTTCTCTTACACGTGCGAGAAGGTGACATATCGATTTTTTATTCGAAATAAACGAATTTGAACTTTGAAGACACTCGATCAACCGGGTCTCATCGACAAACTTCGCGAGGAGAAATTCGATGTGATGATCGCGGAACACTTCGACATGTGCGGACTCGGTAAATTATTTATTGCTTGCACATAATTATTCCCCAAAATGGTCTCTATCCTATACCGCCAAGACAAATACGAATTTGTATATAGAAACAACGAACGTATTCCGATTGAATGCCATTAACAGTAGTACAAATTCACTGTAGGCATCAGCCACCTCATCAAACCGAAATCGTACATCGGCGCCAGTGCCACCACTATCATGAATCACGAATTTGAGGAGTTTGGCGTGCCCAGAAGCTCGAGCTTCAATCCGGGTAATTTTAATTTTTTTTCCTAAAAAATCGGTAATGTTTCAATAATGTTGGAACTGTTTGAAGTTCGGCATGAAGAAGTAATTAAAAAAAGTGTTAGACAGTTTGTTAACCTCTCCTCCAGGTTCGTACATGACCTTCCTCGACGTACACTCGACGTGGAGCAGGATAAAGAATCTCTACGCTGAATTCCTCATCAATCTCTTTTTCCGAGATTCGAGAGTAAAGGTGAACAATATTTCTAAATCAGTTTCAATAACGCCCAAATGAATCACCTTCGAGCATGCATCATTTCAGGTCGAAGCTGTCTTCAAAAACAAATTCGGCAGTGAATTCCCCGATTTCATGGTTAGTTTTCCCCAAAATTCTCAAAATCGAAGATTATTTTGTAGACACTATCGTCCCACGCGGCCTACGTGTTCACTAACTCCGAGCCCCTCATCGATTTTGCCGTTCCTACACTATCGAGAGTGATTCCTGTAGGCGGATTGAATGCCAAGGATCCCAAACCCCTTGATGAGGTAAGCCGAAACTTCCCTACTCTATAGGGAAAATAATTTTTCATTAAATTCCAAATGATCGTTCAGACGTGGACTGGCATCCTCACCAAACGTCCTCGTACCGTTCTCATCTCTTTCGGATCCGTCGTTCAGAGTTACATGTTACCGATTGAAGTGAAGAGAAGCATCCTCAAGGTATTGTATTTTACCCAGAGATATCTGTAATTCCGAGTTGATAAATTACTGTCAAATTATGTTAAAATCATATATCTATTTTATATTTGTTCAAAGGCTTCCTTGAATCTGACTCAATGTCCATGCTTCGGAGAAAATAAGAATAATTTTGAGGCAATCAATACCTTCCCCGATATCACATTCATCTGGAAGTACGAGAAGCCCGAAGACGAATTCGCAACGGGAGAAGCGGGCAAAGCAAAGAATCTCCATCTGGCAAAATGGCAACCTCAAGTTGATATTCTCAGTAAGTGAATCAACTATACGATCGGGTTACATCAACGAAGGCAGAAACCATTTCTCGAACGAAATTGATGGAGTTAGAAGAAAGGAATTGATCAAAATTGTTCAGACCACCCGAATCTGGCTGTATTCATCACTCACGGCGGCATGGGCTCAACGCAGGAGACGGCCATGAGAGGAGTTCCTGGTAAAATTTATTCGAGATTATTTGCCGATAAAGTGTGATTTAGGTGTCTTCATTCCCTTCTTTGGCGATCAGCCGCGCAACGCGGGAATGATGCACTTCAACGACTTTGGAATTGTCAGCATTTTTTAATAATAAAATCTATTGAATGGAAATTACGGTACAACAAAGTAAATTGAAACGCACAGTAATTACTAATGCAACAATCAAGGTCTTCTGTCAATCAAACATTACAGGCAATCGACAAAACGGACATGGGCAATTCAGAGAAGTTTATTGCCGTACTCAAAGAGATGCTCGAGAACGAAAAGTTAGTAATCATCCAGAGATCGAATACAAATCATGAGTATATTCCAGGTATCGCAACAACGCGAAGAGAATCGCGACAATGCTGGCTAAGAAGCCATTCTCTTCGAAGCAACAGCTGATCAAGTACACTGAGTTCGCTGCTGAATTCGGTATGTTTTGTTATGAAACGTACCTCATCAGGCCCCTTGAAACATAGCAATGAATGGAATATCAGGTCCCTCCTCCGCCCTCCGCCCTCAGTCTCACGACATGTCCTTCATTGAGTATCACAACATCGACATTATCGTCCTTCTTGTCTTGATTTCATTCGGAATCGGCCTCCTCATCATCTATATCCTACTCAAGAAGATCTTCGGAAAGAACGTAGTAAAAACCAAGAAGGAGTAGAAATTGAAATTTAGAGTCCGAAAACGGGTAATGCTCTACTCATTTGAACGCGCTCTCTGTGTTCAGAGTTGCGAGAGAGTATGTGTTAAGTGAGGAGATTACCTGGCATTCGAGCTCTATTGTAGTTTATGCACCCATTGTACATGCCTCCCCGAGAAAACATCGGATTATTCTGCATCCCAGCAGAACAACCGAATTCTTGCATTTGTATTGTGATCTCAGGGACTGATTACTTGTATTGCTTGCGATTCTATAGCTTGGAATAAAGTTTAGTTCATTTACCACATCATTTTCAGATCATCATCAATGATAGAAAGTCCTACAACAAAGTGAATAGAAACTAGAATGCACAATGGAAGTACTCTATTGTTGTTTTGACCTTTCACTCTTCTTATTATTCATTCTCTGTTCTTCCGCTTCGATATTTCTACACAGACAATATTATACGATGCTTGGAGCAAACACGACTTTTTTCTATCTAATTATAACCAAATAATATTTTGATCTGGAATTTGTAATAGGAAAAGATTGATAGAACTAACTAGGCACATTGAAACATTGTTCCGAAATTTTAGCCTTGTGTCATTTGTGGAACTTTGTTTTCGATCAACGTTCACTTTCAGTAGATTACTTCCTTCTTCCTCCCGCTCTCGATTTTACTATTTTTCCGCTGATGAAGAAATACTTGATCTTGTTGTGCAATAGTTCGGCTGTTTACAGGATGAAGTCTTCTCTTGTTCTGCTTGCTCTCGTTTGCTGCACAAATTCATTCAAAGTTCTCGTGTACAACTCAAAATTCGGCCATTCCCATTCGAATTACATGGGCCGATTGGCAGATATTATAGCCGGAGCGGGGCACGATGTGGTGAGTTGATTATATTTCACATTGTGCATGAAATATCATAATTATCGCCCTAAAACTAAATATGTCAGACGAGTTTGATCTCAGTGATCTATCCCGAACATGTCGACGGAACGATTAATTCGACCAAGATCATCGTTGAACAGGCAATCACATTTATATTTCAACTCATTTGAAAACGTTCAGAGTCCGGAGACGAAGATTGTCATCGGGAAATTCAACGAAGCTCAAGTGGATCTTTTCTCGTCGAATAATTATGATCCGATTGGTGGATATACGGCAAGTGATATTTGTGACTGTCCTTATTTGTAGTCAATTCAGTTCGGCAGCCTCTGCGGTGCGGTATTCGCTGCTCAATGCAAGACTGTTCTTGAAGAGCCAGGGCTGATCGAGCGACTCAAGGTAAATATATAAAATTCTTCAGTACATTCGTTCAATTTCATAGTTTTTTCAGGCAGAGAAATACGATGTTCTACTGGCCGAGCACTTCGATATGTGCGGAGTCGGTATGGCTGCTTGAAATTGTTGTTCAAATCTTTCAAAGCTTTGCTATCAGGCCTTGTGGAAGTTATACAACCGAAATCCTTCATATCCGTGTCAACTTCTGTCGTGTTCGGTTCTCAATTTGAAGAATACGGAATCCCTAACATGCCCAGTTTTGATCCAGGTACGATTCTTTCTACTTGTTTAAGCGTTAGATGTTATACTTCCCCCTCAGCCTTGGCACTGTATGAAATGCAAGTTCATTCGATGAGGGATCGTTTATGGAACCTCTACAGCGCGTGGCTTGATCGATTCGGGTTCTACCCATTCAGAAGCCTAGTTTGAGAACCATAAAAATAACCCCCACATTTTTTTTATTTCAGACTCATGCAGTCTTCCGAGAGAAGTTCGGTCCTCGTTTTCCATCGTTTGTAGACATTTCATCTCGTTCGGCTTACGTCTTTACGAATTCTGAACCGCTCATTGACTTCGCTAGTCCAACGATAACAAAGGTTTAACCTTAATATTTTTGATTATCTAGATTTATAGGTTATCAAACTTGGCGGCTTGGGAGCGAAGGAACCGAATATGCTGAGCGAAGTAGGCTTGTCTATATATTTTTTAAAAAATATCCTTGATTGAGGAATGGAAATCTATTCTCGCAAAACGCGAAAAAGCCATTCTTCTTTCATTCGGTTCAGTCGTGCTGTCATCCAAACTTCCAATTCCAGTGAAGCATTCGATCATTGAGGTTTTACGCATTTTTCACATTCATAGCTAATAAAGACGTTTCCAGACAGTAAAAGCCTTTCCTAACATAACCTTCATTTGGAAATATGAAACAAGCGATGGTTTCACAGAGGAGTTCGCTTCAAAGGTATTTGTCCTAACATACATGATGGAAATGCATTCTATGTGTTTCAGGTTGGGAATCTCGTTCTATCGAAGTGGACACCCCAGACCGATCTTCTATGTGCGTCCATCTCATTACTTGAATTACGATTCACTTTTGTCTCAGCCCATCCCAAACTGGCCGTTTTCATCACTCACGGAGGTGCTGGTTCAACACAAGAAACTGCTGGTCGAGGAGTACCAGGTGAAACTTGCAGGCAAAAAATCTGCAATATAAATAAATAAATTTCTCATTCAACTACATTTATTTAGGAATATTCGTGCCTCTCTTCGGCGATCAGCCTCGAAATGCCGGGATGATGCAACACAATGGACTGGGAAAGGTAATTGCGATTTTAAGTATCTGTAATCGTGAACTAATGTTCAGGTGCTCAGTAAGTACGACATTACAAACCCAATTAAATTCATCGCAGTAATCAAAGAAGTATTGGAGAATGACAGGCACGAGTCACTATTTTACCAACAAAAAAACAGCCAGTCTGCATTTCAGTTACCGCAAAAATGCCCAGAAAATTTCAGCGATGTTGAAGAAGAAGCCGTTCGGCTACACTGAACTTGTAAAATACTGCAATTTGATTCAAAATAGAATCGAATTTTATAGATAGTCAAATACGTGGAATTCGCAGCTGAATTCGGTCCATCCTCTGCCCTTCGACCACAATCGTTCGATATGAACTGGATTGAGTACAATAATGTTGTGAGTTTCTAATTTGTTCAGCCATTTTTTGCTTTTTTTTGTCTACTGATATTGCAGGACATTATCGTGCTCGGGTTCATCGTTTTATCGACTGTCGTTTACTTCACAACAATGACAGTACTTCGTCTAATCATACTTTTCCTTGCAAGGGACAAGAAAAAAATTGAATGAAAATGAATAAATGTATCGGACACACATTAGTTGAACGTTATTTGCGAGTGTTTGCGCGATTCTACTCATTTATTTTTCTATACTCTTACTTCACAAACTCCAACAATCAGTGCAATATGCACTGAGTTTGTGAAGTAACTTTGTTTTCCCTGTGTTCTCTATCTTTATTTTACCGTTGACCAGCGGAAAACGGGGAATAAATCGGGAAATTTACCTGCTATTTTTTACTCAGTCAATCATTACTTTCGCCCAAAAATCAGGAAATGTGTATATCGAAATGTGAGAAAGTGAGCTACTCCGTTAGAATGCGTCCCTATTAGTGCGTTTGTGTACCCAATGGGTTCAATTCAAGAGACAGCTCTTCGAGGCGTCCCTGGTGTATTCATCCCAATAGTCGGTGATCAACCGAGAAATTCTGGAATAATGGAGCATAATATGCTGGGAAAGGTGTGTATGGAATTGTAGATTCAATTGTAAATTTACGCAGGTTCTGGACAAATCGGAGGTCTCAAACTCCGAAAAATTTGTAGTAGTGATTAGAGAAGTTCTCTACGATGAGAGGTGCTATAATTAACAATAAAATACATAATAATACAATTGTAGCTATCGCCTGAATGCATGACCAGTTTCGGCAATGCTTCACAAGCGTCCTTTCACCGCTAAAGGACAACTGATAAAATACAAGGGATTCGCTGCTGAGTTTGGGCAATCGAAGGCTCTTCGACCTCAATCACACGACATGAATTGGATCGAGTACAGCAATGCGGTGAGCCGATTCATAGAGATTGATATTTGATATTTGAGAAGTTAGTGATATTTGAGAAGTTGAGAAGTTAAGATTAAAAAGACTATTCAAGGATATTCTCGTTATCGTAGCGATTGCTGCTATTTTCTTCATTGCCGTTTCATTCAAGATAGTCATCAATTTGACCAGGAAAATGAGCTTCGAAGAATAAAAAAGAATTAAAAAATTAAATACTCAACGAGTGTGTACGTGACTGACAATAATGAACACGCACCCCTGTATGGTCTGCGATTTGGGAAAACTAGAGGAACTGTCCATACAACCACATAAAAAGCACAACCGCATCACAGATCGAAGCTCAAGGCCGTAATCTCTATTTGAAATGATCTGTCGCAACGATAAGAAGTGAACAACGTACAATTTTCACGCAAGATTTATAGCGTGCTAATAAAGATTGAGCGGCTCCTAATCGATTCTAATGTTCTAATAAAGATTGAGCGCTACCTAAACGACTCTAATTTCCCATATAGATCTGGGGTGTGGTCAATTTTCACTCTTATAAAATCTCTCCAAGATCTCAGCTTGTACGATAGTTTCGTAGACGTTACTACGAGCAGAAAACAGGCACACGGATAGGCACTCGCACAGTAGATAAAGAGTGACAAGGGAAGAGATTAGGTTGGGAAAGTTCCGTGAGGGAAAGAGTGCTCTCGATGTATTGAACTCTCTTCCTATATTTGATTTACTCTCTTCGTTCTGCACTCTGTTGATCTTCGCGTATTTTTCAGTAGGCTAAGATCTTTCTTGCATTCATACGACATGAGATGCCTTTCTTGCTTTTCACATTTTTTTGCGTATATTTAATCCTACAGATTCAAAATGATCCGGTTGCTGGGAGTCCTCTGCATCGGATTTGTTGTAGCTGACTCGTACAAGATTCTCGTGTACAATCCGGCATTCGGCCATTCTCACTCAAATTATATGGGAAGGATCGCGGATATTCTTGCCGAAGCAGGGCATAATGTGGTGAGTTCAACACTGAACAAAGCATTCAACAAAGTGCGGAGGAGTGAAAAGATCGTTTCAGACAACAATTGTTTCCGAGATGGACCCTGAGGTTGCGGATGGGACAAAACTGTCGAAGGTTATTCACGTTCCGAGGGTTAGTTTTTGCATACAAAAAGTTAATAAAAATGAAAACCATTATTCAGAGCAAGGAAACAGCCGAACTCTACTCTCTTCTCACTAAAACGAAGGCCGATATATTCGAGATGAACATGTTCAATCCTATCGGCGCGTATTTCGTATGCACATTTCATCGGTTACATGTTATCATGAATATTCCTGGTAGATGGGTCAGTTCTTCGGAAGTATCTTCGCCACACAATGCAAAGAACTTTTGGCGACTCCGAGACTCGTGGAGCAACTCAAGGTCGGCGTCCTCCAATATTTTCATGAAAAAATATTTGCAGAACGAAAAATACGATGTTTACTTTACGGAGAACTTTGACATGTGCGGAGTTGGTGAGCAGTTTGTTTGCATGATTAAATTATCAGAATTCCTAGTTTTTCCATTCATTCCGTCGTTTTATAAAAATAATAATCACATGCATTTCGTTTCAAAAACGCGCGCCTGCAAGCAATTGCAATTTACCAGGACTGGCCGAACGAATCAAACCTCGTTCTTTCATCCCCACTGCATCATGCAGTGCATTCGGACCGATGCTTGAGGAATTCGGAATACCGACAGCACTGAGCTATGATCCTGGTAAGAAATCGAAATAAAAACAATTAAATTATTCTTTTAGCACTGTACGTATCCAAAATAAACGTGCACTCGATATGGGATCGTATCGTCAACATTTACGGCGATTTCGTAGTTCGCTTGAGCTTCGGAACGATGAGAACTCAGGTATCGCTAGAAAACGATGTATATCAAACTAACAAATTATTATAGGTTCGAAGAGTCTTCGTAGAGAAATTCGGAGACAATTTTCCGACATTCGAGGTAGTGCATCTATTTTTCTCAACAGATGGTCATGTCATTTAGCAAATCTCATCCAATTCGGCTTACATTTTCACAAATACTGAACCACTAATCGATTTTGCTACAGCCACAATCAGCCGGGTGAGACTGCATGGAATTCCCTAGTATGAGAAAATGTTACAGGTGATTTCGATAGGCGGAATAGGAGCCAAAGAACCGAAGAAATTGAGCGAGGTTATTGTGTTTCATGACTATCAATTAACTTCTTCTTATCGAAGGACTGGGTAAAAATTCTCTCAAAACGTGAGAAAACGGTGCTTCTCTCATTCGGTTCCATTGCGAAGGGAGCTTACCTACCGTTGCCCGTCAAAATGTCCATTATTGAGGTTTGATAACACTAATTATTGCTCGAAATTTTAATTTCAGACAGTAAAAGCACTTCCCATGTCACATTCATTTGGAAATATGAAGTCGATGACGATTTCACGAGAGATTATGCTTCGAAGTTGGAGAATCTCGAGTTGACCAAGTGGATGCCTCAAGTTGACCTCCTCGGTGTGAAAAGTAACATTTTTTATGGAACTATTGAACATTTTCAGGTAATACCAAACTCTCGCTATTCATTACTCACGGTGGAATGGGATCAACACAAGAGACAGCCATCCGAGGAGTGCCCGGCCTCTTTATCCCATTATTCGGCGACCAACCGAGAAATGCCGGAATGATGGAACACAACAAACTAGGAAAGGTTAGGGACACCCATCAACAGCTGCAATCTTAAAATATCAATTTCAGGTACTCGACAAAACAGAGATAACCGATTCTGCTAAATTTGCTGCAGCCATTAGAGAAGTACTGGAGGATGACAGGTGTGTATCGTCTACGATGATAACAATTGCAAAATATGTTTCAGTTATCGTACAAATGCTCGACGAGTCTCAGCTATGCTTCACAAGCGTCCATTCACCGCTAAGGAGCAGTTGATTAAATACACGGAATTCGCTGCTGAATTCGGTCCTTCCCCTGCCCTTCGACCGCAATCGCACGACATGAACTGGATCGAGTATCACAATGTGGTACGCCCTTTTTTGCAATGACCAAATAATAAGATTCTCATTGTTCAGGATATTATCGTCGCTGGGTTTTTCATTACCTCGATCGCCATTTTTATCTCTTTCAAAATCGTATCAAGAATACTCAGAAGATTCGTTTCTCTGAAGAAGACTAAAGAGGAATAGGAGGTCATTTTTTTATCGCGATATTTTGATTTTATCTGTAAAATATTATGTTGAAAAAAATCTACAATTTGTGGTATTCTGAACGACGATCATCAAACCCATGGCGGTATACAAATACGACAACAGTGAATTCGACCGTGAACTATCTATCTGTTTGGTACTGAGTGTGGGGATAGAAAGCATAGAACGATCAACTCATTGTGCTCACTCTTTTCAACTTTCTCAAATAATAATAAATCTCATTTTATTGTGTTTCAACAGAACAAATTATTGTGATCAAGTTCTTCGTCAACAATTCTACCCTTTCAAATCATGCAACTAAGATATAGACTTGAAGATCGCTGAGTTTACGATGATTTTCAGCCACAAATTCAGCATGAAACTTCGCAGAACAGGCACGCTATGAGTGTATCATGAGTGTTTGAGAGAGAGAACGAATCAAAGCACAACCATTTCTCTCTTCAAGCTTCTCACAAATAAGAATAATATATATCGTGTACGTATTACGCGGCACATGTGAATAGTATAACGAAGTTCGTTCGTGCCATTACTCGCTTCGATTAGGTGGGACATTCTCTCTGTGAACAGGAAAAGGAGTGTGCTGTCTATGGTTCTCAATACACGAATTACCTATAGCACCGCAGAATTGGCACGCTTTCTGTGCGATTTAAAGAGAGATGAAGAGAGAAGAGCAGAGGAAGGGTGCGCGAGTTCCATGCACAGTTCTTTCTCCTACCCAAGTAACATTTCCTCTGTTGTTGAGGCAGTCTAACAATGCGATTGTTTACGTCGTTTCTTCACTCCTTTCTCATATTCGAGCAGTTTTCCCTTTCCAGAATGCTCCGACTACTGAGTATTTTTCTCATCGGCCTAATAGTGGCGGATTCCTACAAGATTCTCGTGTATAGTCCCAAGTTTGGGCATTCACACTCGAATTTCATGGGAAGAATCGCGGATATTATGGCGGAGGCTGGGCATGATGTGGTGAGCTCAACTGTTTATCCTCTCTCTCTCATTGTCAACTAGTTGTAGCATTCCAAATATCCGGAATGTGTAGACGTCGCAAATAGACAAGTCTCTTGTTCTCTATACAACTGTTCACCACTGTAAATCGCAGATAAACGTGGAAAAACGTAGGAAAGAAATGTGTGAACACTCGGAGACGATAAATGATGTTGTTTTTTCAGTCAACGATTGTGAACGTGATTGATCACGAGATCGCCGATGGAACGAAATTGTCAAAGATCATCAAGATTCAGTCGGTCAGACACGATAATCAACCTTACGAAAACAACCATTCTTTCCAGAGTGCTGAAACGACGAATATGTATGGAGAAATGACGAAAACAAAGGCGGACATGTTCGAAATGAACAACTTTAATCCTATTGGAGCATATTTTGTAGGTTACCGATTTTTTACCATAGGGTTTAAAAAACTAAGACGCTGTTTAGATGGGCAAATTCTTCGGAGCCGTCTTTGCTTCCCAATGTAGAGCACTTCTGGATGAACCTGGACTGGTGCAGAAACTAAAGGTTTGCTGCGTTTTTCACAATTTTTTCACTGCTTTTTTTCTCCGACTTTTCTGTAAAACAGTAATGAATTTTTGATGTTGATCACAATTGTTCGTTTTACAGGAAGAAAAGTTCGACATTTTCTTCACGGAACACTTCGACATGTGCGGAGTTGGTGAGTTCAAAATCTCAACAGTGAATTTACTTTCATTCGCAAATAAACTGATTCTTTGCAGGGCTGGTCGAACTAATCAAGCCCCGCTCGCTCATTTCTGTCGCTGCATCCGTTCCTTTTGGCCCTCAACTGGAAGAGTTCGGCATTCCGAAAGCGCTCAGCTATGATCCGGGTTCGAATTTCGAAATTGGCATCAATAAAGTACTGTTTTCTCAGCTCTCTACGTCTCCAAGATGAACGTGCACTCGATCTATGATCGTATCGTCAATATTCTCGGAGATTGGGTTGTCAGACTCAGTTTCGATCAGATGCGCACCTCGGTGAGTTTTCATTAGCGTGAAAAATAAAATAATAAGCAATTCAGATTTTGGCTTTGTACAGAGAGAAATACGGATCGAACTTCCCTTCTCTTGAGGTATTTTTATTCCATAGAAACGGTGACATGGGAAATGCTTCAGCAAATCTCCTCAAACTCTGCCTACGTATTCGCCAACACAGAGCCGTTGATTGACTACGCCGTACCGACGATTAGCAAAGTGAGATATGTTGAGTTCGTAATAGGGAAACGTCTCTTTAATACACACACTATTACTCGTTATATGAACTAGAAAGAATATTGCCAGATCACTCATTCACAATCAATTCAGGTGGTGGCAATCGGAGGAATTGGTGCCAAGGAACCGAAGAAGCTCAGTGAGGTATGCGATTCAATTAAATTTTCGAAAATTATAAGCTAATATTTCAGGATTGGGTAAAGATTCTCTCAAAACGTGAGAAAACCGTCCTACTTTCCTTCGGTTCAGTGGCCAAGTCAGCCTATCTCCCTCTGAAAGTGAAAATGTCTATTGTTGAGGTATAAAATCGTATGTTACCACCTATCACCGAAACGGGTTTATTCAGACAGTAAAAGCCCTACCTGAAGTCACTTTCATCTGGAAGTATGAAGTCGATGATGATTTCACAAGAGATCACGCATCAAAATTGAAGAATCTAGAGCTGACTAAGTGGATGCCTCAAGTTGATCTTCTCGGTAAATAATTTCCCAAACATTTGGATTCTCATAAGATAATTTAGCCCATCCCAATCTGTCGTTGTTCATTACCCACGGAGGAATGGGTTCGACACAAGAGACGGCGTTAAGAGGAGTGCCCGGAATCTTCATTCCTATCTTTGGAGACCAACCGAGAAACGCAGGAATGATGGAGCACAATAAGTTTGGAAAGGTACATAATTTTAATGAAACCGATTTAAACTCATGCTATCAGGTTCTCGATAAAACTGAAGTGACGAACTCAGTCAAGTTCGTCTCTGTAATCAGAGAAATTCTTGAGGATGACAGGTAGCTCACAAATACAAATTTTAGTGATAATTCAAAATTATTCAGATACCGTGCTAACGCAAAGAGAGTTTCGGCTATGCTTCATAAGCGACCTTTCACAGCTAAGGAACAATTGATCAAGTACACCGAATTCGCTGCTGAATTTGGACCGTCGAAGGCGCTCAGACCTCAATCGCATGATATGAACTGGATCGAGTATCACAATGTGGTATGTTTTTCTTCTATGTGCATTTCATCAAACGTTGAAAATCTGATCATTTCAGGACATAATCATTGCTGGAATCATCTTTGTTTTCCTTTCTGTATTTATTACTCTCAAGATCGTCCAGAGAATTCTCATAAGATTCATCGGATTCTCGAAAACGAAGAAAGATTAGGAAACATTTCTGAAAACTGAATCGACGGGTGCCATTTCAGATGAATAAATATCATCAGTACACTTCGAAATTTGACGATGATGCACTAAAAAGGAACAAACTCATTCAAAATTAAATGTGAATAAACCCAAATCAAATGTTGAAAATTCAGAACAAAATCGAAACATTTCTAAATTTTGACTGTATTCACTCCTCGTTTTCTCGGTCCGTTGTGCCTCGTTATCGCTGTTTCACGTGTCTTCACTCGAATTAGGAAGATATTCGAGCACACGGGAGAATGACACAAGAGGAGAAGACAACAACTCGAGCACTCCATAGACACACAAAAATGTGAGAGAGTGAAAGAGAGCGAAGGTTAAAACCAGCTTCGGGCACATTTTCACAATCGTCCTCCGTATTCTTTGTTGCAGTATTTTATTTTTAATTTTTAGTGTTTGAATGAAGAATAGAGGATCCATAGACTTTGTTGTTTCAGGGGGTTATTTGTCGGTTTCTTAGTGTGTACTACTGTCAGATAATTAGTTTGGAACGAAATATTTTATGTGGTCTACATTGCAGAAATTGGTGTGAAGGAACCGATGAAGTTTAGCGAGGTATTATAAAGAAATATTCACAATTTTGAAAAAAATTTAATTTATGACTGGGAGAAAATTCTCTCCAAGCATGAGAAGACCGTTCTCCTCTCATTCGGATCCGTAACAAAGTCATCACATCTATCAATGCCCATCAAAATGTCCATTATCGAAGTTTGTTATCTCGGTTTACCCTCTTCAACAAGCAATTTTTCAGTTTTTTCAATTTCAGACCGTAAAAGCACTACCGCCGCATGTCACATTTATCTGGAAATACGAAGAAGATGATGATTTCACCAAGGAAATCGCTTCAAATGTATAGGATTAACTATAATTGAGATATTGATTTATTTCAGATTCCGAATCTCGAATTGACCAAGTGGATGCCGCAAGTGGATCTGCTTGGTTTGTGATGTTCACGATTTTATTCAAATTGCGAAATTCAGCCAGTCCCAAACTTTCTGCATTCATGACACACGGAGGAATGGGCTCAACGCAAGAGACTGCATGGAGAGGAGTTCCTGGCTAGTTCAAGCCTCCACAAATAATAATATCCGGTTGTTTTTAAGGCATTTTTGTACCGTTGTTCGGTGATCAACACCGAAACACGGAAATGATGGATCACAATGGAACCGGAAATGTTCGTTATAAGAGCCCGTTCTCGTAAGAATCGGACAATTCATGATGTATCTGGCACAGTCAAAAAAGTTCGATTCTCTGTAACTCTGCAGTTTGAGGTTTTCAGGGTGCTGATGACGATGGGCATATTCATTTTGCATGTTGAGCCATCGTTGGCTCCAGAAGCCATGTCGTCGAAATCAGTTTTTCTCGCTTTTCTTCTTTTCAAAAATAGCTAATTTTAGGCGAGTATTTTAGCCGGGGTGAAATCGCATGCCGAACACATTTATATATTTCATTTTTCATAATTTGCAAAAATAACTTTGTAATAAGGAAGTTCTCGTAGAGTGTAAAGTTACCGGGGAAAGTAGCATAGATCGGATCGGTATTCTTCGAAGATTCCAAAAATATTTTTTTCTTAATTTTCCTGCGTGCCTGAATGGATTTATGAATTATATAGTGTAGCGTCTTGTAAGTAAATTGTGCCATCCTTCTACCTGTTTAGACCTTGATCTACCCCGTTCGGAGGCTGTAAACAGGTGAGTCTCTCCTTCCGATCGATCCCTTCCCCTCCCCTACTCGTCCCCGGCGAGAGAGTAGGGGAAAGGAGGAGAGCACCGTGTGGGAAGGGAATGGATCGATGGGAAGGAGAGACTCGACTTGTTTACAGCCTCCGAACAAGGTAGATCACGGGCTAAACAGGTGGAAGGATGGCACAATTTACTTACAAGACGCTACACTATATAATTCATAAATCCATTCAGGCACGCAGGAAAATTAAGAAAAAAATATTTTTGGAATCCTCGAAGAATACCGATCCGATCTATGCTACTTTCCCCGGTAACTTTACACTCTACGAGAACTTCCTTATTACAAAGTTATTTTTGCAAATTATGAAAAATGAAATATATAAATGTGTTCGGCATGCGATTTCACCCCGGCTAAAATACTCGCCTAAAATTAGCTATTTTTGAAAAGAAGAAAAGCGAGAAAAACTGATTTCGACGACATGGCATCTGGAGCCAACGATGGCTCAACATGCAAAATGAATATGCCCATCGTCATCAGCACCCCTGAAAACCTCAAACTGCAGAGTTACAGAGAATCGAACTTTTTTGACTGTGCCAGCGATTCTTTCGCGAACGGCCTCATAATAAATAAGCAACTTTTCATGGATGGTAATTTGAGGTGATGAACAAACACGATTTCGCAGAACCTGTGAAATTCACTGCAGTGGTTCGGGAAGTGATCGAGAATGACAGGTAAAAAAATCACAAATTCAAAAAAAAATATTTCAGTTATCGAACCAACCGCGCTACAGAATTCTCCATAAAAAGCCCATTTCTATTCGCGATTTGATCGTGAAACACACTGAGTTCGCTGCTGAATTCGGTGCTTCGAAGGCACTTCGACCTCAGTCTCACGATATGAATTGGATCGAGTATCACAATTTGGTAAGAGATTTTCGCATTTTTGTACTTTCTAGGTAATAATCGTATCAGTATCAAAGAAAAAATTTCCAGGATATAATCATCGCGGGAATAATCTTATCTGTAGTCGGCGCCGTAATTTCGATGAAGATTATGCGGAAAGCGACAAGCTTTTTCATATCCTCAAAGCCAAAGAAGGACTAACATCAATCAAATTAAAGACTAGCGGGTGTTTTGCGAATAAATATTTATCACGATCACTTATTACATGTTCATAAAACCGATGTAAAGCAGATGACAAAATATGACAAAAAAATCTTCCGTGAAGTCAATGAAAGTTCATTGCGCAGCGTTGTGCAATAGGAAATGAACAACAGTTTTACCCCCTTACAATTTCATCATGGTTCTCTGCTGTTTTCCAGCCACACATCACTTCGCTTTTTCGTTTTATCAGTCGAGTCGCGTCTTGAATCTCGAAAACGAAACCAACATTTATTTCGACTGAGAATTATGCATTTCAGTTTTTAAAAAATTGAATTTGTTCTCAAAATGATGCGAGTATTCGTAATTCTTCCAATCTTGTTGCTATACGCTGAGACATACAAGATTCTCGTAGTCAACCCGAAGTTCGGCCATTCACATACAAATTTTCTTGGCGGAATCGCGGATATTCTTGTGGAAGCAGGGCACAATGTGGTGAGGATTGAATATTGATAGCTTTTCAAATTAGGAAAATTTCAGACTTCACTCATGTCTGTAATTGATCCGCGCTGTGCAGATGGCACACACAAATCGAACAAAATTTATGTCGAACAAGTTCGCAACGATTGAAGTGTCTCATCGAAGGCATTACTATTCCAGAGTACAGCTACAGCTGAATTGATGAAGCAATTCTCGAGTGCATCCACTGATCTCTTCAATATCAATAAGCATAGTTTCATGGACGCTTATTTGGTTTGTCGAAATTGCATTAGCGAAAGAATTTTAAATTCGCAGCTCGGTAAATTCTTCGCATCCATCTACGCGACTCAATGCAGAGCCGTCCTTGAAGAGCCCGGATTGATTGAGAGACTTCGGGTAAGAGGGAAACTGAATATCAATCACAAAAAAAGATACTTCAGGCAGAAAAATACGACGTTATGTTCTCGGAGCACTACGATATGTGTGGAACGGGTGAGAATATGCATATTTTGGTCATGTCAGTAATTAATATTTTGAGCTATGGTGGAGCTAATCAAACCCAAATCGTTCATTCCGACTTCATCTTCTGTCGCTTTTGGATCACAACTGGATGAGTTTGGAATACCGAGAGCGTTGAGCTATAATCCAGGTATTAAACACGAAATATTCTATATTCAACGGCACGTTGAGATTATTTCTAGAACTTTCAATGGCTCGTATGAACATTCATTCAATCTGGGATCGACTTGAAAATATTTACGTCAGCCTACTGCTTCGAATGTCATTTGGATATGCGAGAATAGCGGTACTCTAAACATTGTTTCTTGATTTGATAAGTTATTCAAAATCTAGATGGACGATCTCTCAAGAGAAAAGTTCGGGCCTGAATGTCCTTCGGTGCTCGTAAGTATTCGGAGATATCTATAATCATGAGTAAAGCACTTCTTCAGGAGATCTCATCACGTTCGTCCTACGTATTCGTCAATTCAGAACCACTAATCGATTTTGCTACTCCAACAATCAGAAAGGTACATTAATGCTTACTCAGGCAAAGAATCGAGAAAAATCAAGATAATTTACATCGGTGGCGTCGGAACAAAAGAGCCGAAGACGCTAAATGAGGTATGTTTCGCGCATTAGAATGCGCCAATGTACGATCATTCAGGAATGGGAAGCCATTCTTTCTCGACGTGAAAAGACTGTCCTTCTTTCATTCGGATCCGTAATCAAGTCGATCTACATGCCAATGACGATCAAAATGTCCATTATTGAGGAATGTTACTTCTAGTAATCTTTCCGAAATAGATTTCGCAGATGGTGAAATCCCTTCCCCATGTCACATTTATCTGGAAATATGAAGAAGACGATGAATTCACGAGAAATATTCCATCTAAAGTTGATAATCTCCACATTGCAAAATGGACGCCGCAAGTGGATCTGATTGGTATGTGAAATGTGAAATAGAAAGATGAACGCTGCTTCAGCTCACCCTAACCTTTCCGCTTTCATCACTCATGGAGGAATGGGATCAGTGCTAGAGATGGCGCACAATGGAATGCCAGGTTTATCACGCAACCAGGCTCATTATCGTCTGGAATGAGACTTTTCAGGAATTTTCGTGCCTCTCTTCGGTGATCAACCGAGAAACGCGGGAATGATGGAACACAATGGACTCGGAAAAGTACTTTTGACGCAATTTATTTATTATAAACAAATTTGAAGGTAATGAATAAGAACGATTTGACTGATCCTATCAAATTCGCTGAAATCATCAGAGAAGTTATTGATAATGGCAAGTGGGTCGCATTTGTTTTGTTTTAATGCCTACGCGAAACTTTCAGTTATCGAGAAAACGCAATGCGAATATCTCTTATGCTGAAGAAGAAGCCATTCTCAGTTCGTGAATTGATAGTCAAATACACTGAATTCGCTGCTGAATTCGGTCCTTCTACTGCACTTGGACCTCAATCTCACTATATGAGTTGGATCGAATATCACAATGTGGTCAGTTATTGGGTATCTCAGGAGGACAGATCGTCAATTACCAAAGATCAATTCAAGAGGGTGGGACATTGCGTAAATATTAATTTTCCAGGACATTATTCTCATCACCATCACCTTCACATCTGCCCTATGTGTGATTGCACTCACAGTCGTGAGAAAGTGCCTATTTTATATCGTGTTTTATCACAAGGCGAAGATCGAATGATCATCGGCTACTGAGAATAAATATCTTCTGACGTTGTTCTGAACTTGTAATCGTCTAGTCATTGAAAAGAAAGTGCCTCTAGATATTGCGTGTGTTTTGAATCTGCATTCGCATGTTGGATGTGTCATTATAGTAGTATTTTGCGTCTCATTTCGTGTGCATTCAACGACTGCTTTCATTGTGCAATCAAGAAATCAGGAAATCATTCCAGCAAATCGGAATAATCGTATCTAACAACCCTCATTATCGTTATTTCTTCCGTTTAAGATGTCGGTTCCATTCTGGATCTCTCTCATACACTACGCAGTTTCCATTACTGGGACAGTTGAAAGCACTTTTCTGATAGGGATTATATTGATGAAGACCCCTGCGCGCATGAGGCAAGCTGGCATAACGTTTCTGTTTCATTATATGTAACGTAATTGGAGATCCTACTCGGTTCTGTTACTGTCCCTAACTGGAAGTCAACTGATAACTTGTTTATCTTCTTGTATCCTTTTTGCTCGGTTTGGATTTCATCCTATATGTTTTCTAAACAATTCTTCATTGTCAGATTAATTCCCGTGGGAACTTCGCTCATTGCTGCGATTAATGGGCCGATTGCCTATATCATCAGCTCGGACCAACTCTGTTACTATGTTTGGTGAGAATTTGACTTGTTTCGTATAAATATGAATCCTCTTCATGTTCTTCATGCTCCATGGTCACGGCCACTTCATTGTAATGCTCACAGTTTGTTTCCTTTACAGGTCAGATTGATCCTATATTCGATACTGAATTGCCTTTCAGATACTACATCATGTTCAAGCCTACACCGAAATTGCTAACTGCAGTTGCAATCGTGCTTGGAGCATATACTCCAACAGTACTTCTTATGGTACGAATTAAGCTTAACTATGGGAAAAATTGCAAAAATTCAGGGAACCTCAGCTCTAGCTCCGATTTCAAGCCAGCAATTTATTCGAAAAATACTTAGCGATAATCGTCCATCTTATGAATTCGACCAGGATCAACTATTCTTCGGTGAGCTGAAGAATGCTAGGCACAAAATAATATCTAAAAAGCAGGAATTGAAAATGTACTTCTACCACAGTTTTTGATAGGATTCCTGTGGATCACGACCAGCACTTTCCCCTGGTATGTTTATCGGTTTTTTTTTGGAAACAGGCATTCATTGCTTTGCAGTTACACATTCATTCTCATCGCCGGTCGGAAAATATACACGACACTAGGTGCGAACCAAATTCACATGAGCGAGTCTACCAAATCAAACCATCGTGAGATCATCAAAGTAAGATCACTGCCTTATTTCATCGCCAATCTTTGTTTTGATTCAGGGTTTAGTAATTCAATCTGCCCTCCCTGCGTTCTACTGCTTTTCTATCTACTCCTATGCACTCGGACAATTCGAAATAGTGAACACGCCAATGTTAGAATACAGCACTCACATGGTCTGAATATCATGATTCTTTAAAATCAGAAACAAATTTTAGTTTGGCGAACTGACAGTGTCCATGGCTCCGTTTATGACGCTCTTTTTCGTCAAACCGTATCGAATGTGGGGAACCCGTTCAAAATTTGATTTCTAAGGGAAATTCCAGGACTGTCCAAAGCATGTTCAATCGTTCTGGTCCTATGAGTGAGCGAGGAAACTCACCTCACGTTTCGAAAGCAACGACTATCTCCGTTAGAGCCGTGATCTAACGTTACTAAACTTTTTTCCCAAATAAAGATATTCTTGCTATATTCTGCATCACACATCATGTGGTCTGTGTCCTTTGGTCCCCATCCGAAGCGTGATTTCAAAACAAAGACTTTGTCTCCGCTCATCCAATTCCCTCCACCGTAAATAAGCCCATTCGCACTATTGCGGAACTCCTCTGTTTTCTCCCCGTTGACCTTGCAACGAAGTGGCTTGCTCACGAGCCGAAAACTCATCGAAAAAGAGCGAGTATTTATTCATAATAAGTGATCATCCTAAGCGACAACCCACTTGAGAACTTTGTATGGACCATGCGAGTGGCCTCGATTCTCTAGTATTTGCATTACTCAGATATCGGAAGGGTACGGTAGATCCTCATTTTTATTTTTAGACTTACCGTAGTCCGCCCTTTCACAATTGCTCGATTGGTATCGTTCACGCGGCAAAGAGCAAACAGTGTGTACCCAGCGTATTGAAATCCTTATCATAAGTGGCAATGAATGACTTTGTCCTTGCCATAGGTTAGCCATAGGTTACCGTAGCTAGAATCAAGAATTCCGCTTGCTCTTCTGTGCCATTTTCTGTGAGCGCACGCAAAATGAAGATACCCATCCATCTTCATCCTCTCTACTTTAGATAGCGACTGATTTGGACTTTCCGTAGAAAAAATTCATTCCTCCGTTCGTTTTCCAAGCCCATTGTGAAATCTCCTCAATCTCTATGTCTTCCATCCGATCAGATATTTCTCACCAAGTCTCTACTCATTCATTGTAAAGTAGTGAGCATGACTCATCAAGAATCTCCCATCACTTCCCCTCACTCGATCTGATTCCCTCCCTCCCTCTCTCGCGATGTCAAACAACTTGATAACCCGCACCAGAATCCAGCGCGCCGCGAAGAGACTCAGATGATTAGAGGGAGTTGGTTGAGTCTCCTCCCTTTCCTCACTCCCTGGTCGGTCAGACATTACAAGATATCAAAGGGACAGTGAAAGGGTCATTCCAACGACCCGGTGGAAACTGTCAAAACAACCGTCCTTCGTGGAGGAGGAAGAAGAGAGGGAGGGAAATGCGATAATGGCTCGCTCGTATTTCATCCCGCCTCGATGTTTATTCCTCCCAGTCCCCCGTCAATGAATGAGTCAAAGGTCCATCGTACTCCGACTCTTTTCGAAAATGATAGGGTCTTTGGAATCATCCCGCAAGATGGCTTTCGGGTTCCAACGAGTTGCCTCCAAGCTCGTTTCAAACTTTCGGGGCGACACCGTTAGATGGCGACTGTCTGGTTCTCTTCATTTCGCTTTGTCTCTCGCTATCTCTGACTGGGGAAAGTGCAGGATGAATGGAGAGAGTGCAGAAGTAAGAGGCTACCGAAGCACGCGCGCGTTCTCTCCTATCCCCTCCTCCCCTCTCCCCTTCCTATCTCTCTCGATATTGAGCTTCTCATTGTCTCCTCTCTGTCTCTTGTGTGGTCAGCTGTGCATTATCTCCTTTTTTTCTCCATTCGTTCGTGGAATATTCGAGGTGTCTTCGTTTTTTCAGGGAAAAATTGGTAAATTAACAAATTACATAATTCCAGGGCGATGTCGTACCTAACTCACACGGACAGGGCACGCCACCAGCTGCAAAGACTCCTCAGAGAGGTATGAATCGAAATTAGGATGAAATTCAGAATAATTAATACGAGTGACCTCTAGAGAATGGCTTAATAAAAAAACTCGTCTCTTTATTTCGCACACAATGATGGATTGTTGAAATCTGACTGCGCACAGCTTTCGTACAACAAGACTTTCTGAATATTGAATAATTTGTTTGGCCTGGAGAACCTACTCTATTGGCCAAGCAATTTCGTTGAACCCTTTGAATTCCTTGTGAAACCTATCCGGTCGATGTCATTCGTCGACTCGAAATGAGAGAACGCAGTCTTCTCCCTTGACTTCGCTTGACTTTACACACTAGCAGCCACTTGTTTCGCATCATTTTCCCTGCCGAATTCCTTTTCCCTTTGAATATTGGCTGTATTGTTTTCGTACTCTTGTCTAGCAATAGCGAATAGGAAAAATGAAGCAAACAGGACCCTTCCTTCCTTCCTTTATTCTAACGGCATCCCCTCTATTTGCCTATCTCCGCTTCCGAATTGGACTGTGCCCGTGGGGGAAAATATCTGGCGAAAACAGGAGGAGAGGAGACGGGAAGAGGGTCTAGAACGAGGCATAGAGTGCGGCTTCTTCTATCGACGGGTTCTCCTTCTTTTACTTTTCCCGGAAAGTCTCCGAAAAAGGCGGAATGGACGTCGAAATGAAGCAGAATGGCGAGGTATTTCCTAAACGAATCCTAAATTTATCGAAATTCATTTTCACTTTGGGCACCTTTCAAGGTGATCCTTTCTGAAAGTAGTCGAAACCCACCATTTCCTTCATTCCCACCCATCAAAAACCTCGTAAAAGTTACATCGGCTCAGAGCCGAAACTCTCTTACTTCTTCTCTTTCCACTCTGATCTTTCACGTTAGCCAACAGAGAGTTGTGGTTCTCCCAACCTTCAGTAATGGCTTGACTAGATTTTTCCACTCTGTAAGTGTGCTGGTCAGATAGAGTGAGAGATAACGGTAGATCGAGAGAGACCATGTCGTTCCTCATCATTCCATTGGGGATTAGTAGTATCTCAAGTGGATGTCTTATTCCCGTGTTCTCCGTCTATCTTTCGGATTAGAATATCCCTCTTTTCAATCTCGAGTGTTATCGTGGACTGCGAAATACGGTGAACGGTAGGGAACGTTGGTTAGTCATTTGGTGGAATTCGCGCCACTTGTGGTTCCAACGAAGCGTAACTAATCAGATCACACATGATCGGTCCTTGCCCTCCACTGTCCAGATTCCTTCATTCACACGTAACTCTTCTCTTTCTCTTCCCTCGCTGTTATTCTGTTTTGCTCTGTCTGCGAGTTCTACTCTTCCCTCTCTCCCCGTTCTCCGTCCCTTCCCTCCTCTCTCTCACTCTGTTTTTCTCCCCCCCCTACTTCCTTCTGATTCTCTCCATCATGGCTAAAGGCAAGAAGGAGTCGGCAGCAAAAGAGGAGAAGAAGATGGGAAAGCGGGAGAAGGTATCCAAGTTTTCCGAGATTTATAGAGAAGGCACACGATTTTCTACGATTATTGGAAAAATACGTGCAAAACAATACGAGAACGCGCTGAGTTTCTCCTCAAATCGTGAAAAATAGTGTTCAACCCTCCTTTGACGAGAAAGTTGAACAGTCAGAAATATACTTCCAAACGTAGTAAACGTTGCTGTTTACATGTCGATACACGAGCGTTTATATTCAGCATCATCGATACTTTTGAATTTTTGCTCCCACCCGAACAACCAATCCGATCTGCTATCATGGGGCTCAGAATTATCACGCTTATCAGTTCTTGCTCAGATCAGAATGCTGTTTTTGCATGCCTCGGGTCAGCAGATTGCCTCTTATCACTGATTGGGCCTCCTTCCAGTCATTCACCCATTCCGCTGTTCGGCACCATCCCCCCCCCTCTAAGGTCTCATTTGTGATTGTGCCGAAGGAGGAATGGCCATCCAATCAGCCACCCTTTCGACTTGATCTCAGTGGAATTTTAGTTCATTTGGGCCTTGTTTCTGAATCACACAGTACCATCCGGTACAAGCATAATGACTTCTTGTTGTTTCCCATCTTATGTTATCGCTCATCAACATCATCGACACTCACATTGCACAATGCTTTCCTCCAAACAACATCTCCGTTCACCTACCAGCTCGGTACGAGGTTTTCGAAATTTTCACTGATATCAGCACGGCTGTGCCTGCCCCTCGGATCAGTCTTATCATCTGGTATCGCATTTTTCTGGTCATTCAGCTCCTATCACCTCTCGCTCCTCCTCCAACCCTCCTCTAACCCCACTGGGCATTCACTTCTCTCTGATTGTGAGCACTGGGTTGAACGGTAGAGCAGACGCCTCAAAACTATACCGTACTCGGCTGCATTCAGACTGAATCTTCAGTGATGCACCTATTGGTCTCCGTTTGAACTCTCCTGGTCCTTCATGTCCAGTTCTAGAGGAGTTAGCGTTCTTCCTTGGAGAGAGGAGGGATAGTCCACGCAAGTCAAACACTCTGTTCTGCTCTTTCTGGGAGCAGGCATTGCTCGTTGTTCTTGACAATTCACTTTTTTGTTCTATCGATTGGTTTCTCAAAATCCTAGCAATTAGATATTTTGTTTTACAATGATTGTTCTAGAGATACCCTCTGGGATCCCCGATCCCTTACCATTAGGGTGCTGAAACTTCCTTGTCACTCGAATTCTACACGATTCGCGACAGCTGCACCATTGTCTCTGTCTTTTGACTAATGACCTGGCTCTCCTCATTCCACACACTCTCTAGTCGGTCAGACAGAGCGAAGAGAGCAGAACAGTTTCCTTCACACTCATTCTTCTTGCCCCTCCTCCTCCCGCTCTTTCCTCTGTCCTCCCTCGCGCTCTCTTCGATCTCCATACTCTCTCGCCGCCCATCCTTCCTCTTCGCTGGTCATTTCCATTTATCGCTTTCTTGTATCTTCCTCCCCCCCCTCTCCCTTCCCTCTCTCACTTTGCGATGGGTGGCCTTCGGAAATCGGTTGGTTCGCACTTTCATTCACTCTTTTCAGCTCGTATTTACGTTAATACTTGTTAAAATCATTGTAAATTGCAGATGTCGTCAATGCTGCGCAAGGTCTTCAAGAGCAGGAAGAGAAAGGTGAGCGAACCATCGATTGATTAGCTGATTATTGATTGATTAGGGATATAATCGATCGATTAGCACCTGATCGCGCTGTTTTTGTTCGAGAATGGAACTGTTAGCATAGGGCCGTATCAAAAACAAGCGTCGATAGGTGATTGCCCCTGACCGCGCCGTGTCATTCACTCGACAGTCGCCCTTTGTGATAGGACAGTGGATGAATCAAGGGAGTAATGGACCGAATCGAAGTCGCATAGTGCCATGGACTTGTGAATAAGCGTTCAGAAGGACAAAAAGCGTTGTGAAGTTGCACTTTCTGATTTTATGCTGTTTAGAGGTTCAATTCTAACGGTTAGAATCGAACCTATTTGTTTTCTCCAGTCATTGATCACACGCTGATTACCAAAAACGAGGGATTATGCAAATAAATAACATCAACTTCATCTGGTTGCGATAACGTGATTATTAGGATTTCATTTTACAACGAGTAACTGGATGTGATCAGAAGAAATTAAATGTACAAACGTGTAGTATAAATGCAGGTTATTTGCACTCACAATGTTTTCTAAGTTGGACTGTTGATAAAATAAACCCCTAGAGGTTCCTCTAACAATTCACATTTCAGTCGCAGTCTCTCTCTCCGAGGATGCGATCGGACAGTTGAGAGAGATCGAGGAGATGCTCGTCAAGAAGCAGAACCACTTTGAGAAGAAGATTGAGGAGGTTTGTTTTTTCACTTGCCTAAACTATATTGAAACTTTCTTCTTTGCTTTAGCCTCATTCGTTCTTTTTTTACCTAAAGTGTGCCTCATGCAGTTACAATAATGTGAACGCGCTACATAATTGGATCAACGTTGATATTTGACCTTTCAATTATCAATTGTTAACCTTTTTCTCTGCAGGAAGTGGCGACAGCCCGTGAGGCGGGCACGAAGAACAAGCGAGTCGCCCTCGCTGCACTCAAGAGGAAGAAGATGTATGAGACGGAGTTGGCGAGGTACGGGATTTAATCTTTGATCTTTTATCTCTCCTTCCTTCCTCTAGAATCGACGGTGTCCTCACGAAGCTCGAGGCGCAGCGTACCGCCATCGAGAACGCCGGCATGAATGCTGAGGTACGGTAGTCGTGGTAATATGACGGACGAGAACCGACTGGATGAGAACCAAAAAAAATTTGAACGGCGCAGTATTTTGCCAGGGTATTCTAAACACCACGAACGGAGAGAGCATTTTTTGTCGATTCTCATACGACATAGTACCGTAGTCGTTAATCTTTGATCTTTGCTTGATTCCCCAATCTTATCTTTCTCGCAGGTGGTCAACGTTCTCGGACAGGCGAACAAGTCGCTCAAGAAGTCCAACATGGACCTCGATCTGGATAAGGTGAGTGATCTTTGATCTTTACATTTCTTTTTTGCAAATTCGAAACCGATTCTCGTCTAGTTAGCAGAAGTCTTGTGATAAGCAGCTGCTCACTGCGTGGGTTAGCGCAAAAATTGTGCAGGGGCTACATTTGCGCGTAGTGTGTGATGTTTTGCCTAGCATAATATGGCCGAAAGATCAAAGATCAATCTAATCTCTTCTCCTTGCAGGTGTCCGATCTCATGGACAACATCGCCGAGCAGCTGGATCAGGCGAATGAATTCGCCGAGGCAATCTCCCAGCCACTACCCGGTAAGTCGATTGTTTTTCTGCACATTGAAGTCTACATTGGCGATATGGAATGCATTTTGAGCTACGGTCTGTAGAATTGTGTCTCACTTTTTCAACTTTTATAGATTCGGAAAATTAGAGAAAAAATAGACATATCAAAGAAAAGTTAAAAGATGAACGAAAGATCATCCCTCGCATTCTCAGGTGCAACCGACATGCTGGGAGAGGATGATCTGGAGGCAGAACTGGAGAAACTACAGGGAGTAAGTGATTATTGATCTTTGATATTTAATCTTTGATCTCTACTTCTCTTCTTTGATCTTCTTTGATCTCTATTGATCAATGGCACGTGTTCGGCTATTTCGATGTGTTTCTTGTTAACTTCATTCTAATTCAATATGGACTGTTGACTTGTGTATTAAAGTGCGAAAAACAAGTATTGTGCTGTGTTTGAACGCTGATTGCACCTGATAGGAATTGCTTCACCCGTTTCCATTCAGCTCTTGTGTGGTGTTGCATGGGGGGAAATCTCTCGGAAAAGGGGAATAAGAGTACTAGTTCTCAACCAGCCTTTTTTCCGGAAAACAAATACCGTATCATTGACCTTCCTTGCTGGATCTGAATCAGATCCATCTTTGATATTCAATCTTTGAAATCCTTGCAGGATCTGCTGCCCTCCCTTCCCTCGGTGCCTGCAGCGGCTGCAGCCGTCGAGTTGCCTGACGTCCCATCCGCCCCCGTCACAAGATCACACAAGGCAAAGGTGAGCAAGTGGTCTTTGATCTTTGAACTTTACTCCGTGAGCATAAGAATGGCTTATAATAACTTCAATCTACAATAGTACGTGATGGCTAACGTTAATCAAAGTATCTGAATTTATTAATTTTAAAAATATAATTTTAGATCGCCCGAGACGATTCGATGTCGGAACTGGAAGCGTGGGCTGCAGCCCACTAAGCGGTCGTCGACTCCGCCCCTTTTCCCCGTCCGACCCACCCATTATCTTACCCCCCCCCCTCCCTCACATTCTCTGATCGATCGAGAGAAGCACCCCACACACTAAAAAGGTGTCGTTTTCGCCAGTATGCGCGAATAATTAATTTGTTGACTCTCATTAATCTCTACTACCGTAGCAGCCTTTCCTCACTACCGTAACCCCTGTAGTCTCATAGAGAATCAACCCTAGTACTTGTATACACACGCGAATTGTCGCTCACTTGTCAAATATTAATTTGTGCCCGGAATTATCGTACCCCGTTTGCAACACTGATCTTGAAAAGAATTACCATTTTTACTGCTGTATTTGTAATAAAGTCCATTCACATTGTAATTGTCTTCAGTAGAGCCGAATCGAAGGAATGAAGGGTATTTGAGTATAGGAACAAGATGATTATTGAGCATACACTCATTCAGTCTACAACCATCTATCGACTGGTTGTCGGGGGTACAACTCTTTCTCGCGATATCACAGATATTCTCAGCCGTTGTTTTCCTCTAGGAATAATAACACATGATCGATAGGTGTAAATTGTATCTGAATACTACAATAGAGACTCTAGGAAGAGGATTGCCAGTTAAAAAGTAGTGGAGACTTGTCTCAATCCTTGCCTTTATTCTTATTCCCTGGCAAGCTTTGCAGGCAATTGTGATATCACTTTCTCTTCTCGTGAGGGTGTGAAAGAGAGAAAGGCAGTGGGTATGTTGTTGTCCGTTATGAAGCCGAGAATGAGTTGATTGCTCGCTTACAAGATCGTTTATGAACAGTTTCCTGGAGTGAAAAGTTGAAAAATTCCATCACTTTGCCCTCTATTGGCTGAATTGCATATTTATTTGTATTTGTGTCTCGAGCACCGAGAAGGTTCAGCGAGGGGGAGGGCAATGCTTATTGCAAGAAACTCTTGAATGTGAAATATGAAACCGAAAAATAGCTCCAATTTCTTCTTCCGACCTATTCACTTTGCGCGCGTGGTGGCTTATTTAAATTTGGCTTTTCTTCTCGATTCGTATTTATTTTGCTTGCATAAGTATCAGCTGTGATAATGCCACAATACAAAGTGGCGTCGTTACCTGTGACTTACTTCCCTCCCCTCGGATCCGATTCGAAATGGCATTGATACAAACGGGTTGCCCATTCCCACCCTCACTTCATTCTCCATCTGCCTCCCCCTTTTTCCACTCCTATTGAGAGGTATCAGCAGAACCTCATTATCGATAGAACCCGAGAGAGAGAGAGAGAGAGGGAGCGAGAACTTATCCCCTCCTCCCTCCGAATCTGAGTCGGTCGAAAGCCGAGAGAGCTGTTTCGAGTCAATTTACACCTTTCGATGGGGCGTGAATTAGCCTCCTTTCACCTGTTGTTCTTATCCTTCATCTACACCCGCTCTTTTTCTGTCATGTTCTGCATTGAACTGAGATGAATTCTGCATACATTCCGCCTTTTTCGAACCAATGTGTTTTTTGCATACCGTGAGATACATCATTTTTATCCTTTTCATTATGCATCGCCTGAATTCTCGATCAAGGTATATGATAACTCTGCTCTTTTTTATGTTCGTTCCTTTTTATGTTCGTTCCTCCTCCACGGTTACCAAGCAGCAATTGCGAGGGTGCGATTGGATATCTCCCCTCCCCCTCCTTTCCTCCTCCTCCTCCCTCTGCTTCCCCTTCCTCCCTCCTCCATTGATATGAGCATACATTCTCTGGGATAGATTGACTCTCAGTATCTCTTAGTATTATTGCATTGTTCCCCACTGCTCGCTTCGGATACTGTAGCATGTGTTTGTCCATAGTATTGATAGGGAATGTCAAGCGCTTAATCTTTCTTCGTTGTTACGTCCACGTTATCCTGACCATGATGATATCATACGGATATATGTCATGTTCGTTGGTCTTCTCTATTCAAGTCTCTTAGCTGAATAGTCGATTCATGATACAAACTTCCAAGTAGTGGCTCAAAATAGTTTGACATATCTGTAGTATGTGCAAAACAAGCGTTATTGGAATTGGCTTCAGTAACTATGATAAAGCAATTCAGAACTTCGTTTCCATTGTATGTTCCGGTCCTAGAGTCTAGAGTGAAACGGCTACGATAAAAAAAGCTATTTCGATCCGGCGCCCCCTATAATCATGACTGCCTCAAATGTCTCCCAGACTGGCAGTTTTCAAGAGTTTCGCCCTTTTTGCCACTCTTTTACGTAGGCTTCACACCTAGCCCACCATTAGTGCTTACGAAATTGGGGCGATGATCAGACCCTCCTCATTCCGCATATCTCTCACCTTTCTGTTCGCTGTCTGACTCTCTCAACTTCACCTGAACTCTCGTCGCTCCTGGAATTCCGATACTCAGCCAATCCCAGTTCCTCTTCAGTACCCCTCGATTCAATGATATCACTTGAAATCGATAGTCAGCCCTGAATTCGTCAGTTTTCCACACTCGAGATCCCCGTCTGAACTCGAGTGCTTGCTTATCTGTAGACGTGTTATCTTAAGCTCATTCAGTGTTCTCTATTCCGATATCATCATCCCTCTCCTCCCTTATTCTCATTACTGTTATGCTCACCTTCTCTCTAATAGTTCTGATGCGCTAACGTGCTGAAAATAGCGCATCACACTCCTTTTTTCTACTCAGATTGACGTCGCGAACTTGGATATTTGTTATTGATCGTGTTCCTCGAATACGTTTCCTGGTCATCGACAGCGTCGGAATCTGAAAGATGTCCGATAAAGTGGAGGACTTCCAAGATCAAGTCACCCAGATTCTCGCTCTTCCATTCATAAATAACAACACGAAATTGTACGATAATGCCAATGATCAAGTGAGAATCGCATTTTTATCGATTATTTGAAATGTTCATTGCAGTTTCGATGTTTTATCACGTACGTTGACACGAAGATTTTGGAATGCCGAGAAGTAAGACTAGCTCGACTCCGCTACAATTTACGAATGATTTTAGAAAATGGCCGAATCCGCGTGCATATTTGCCGTCAATCACGTTCAGAATCGATTTATCGTCTCGGAAATGAGCGTCGAACTGGCGAATGTTTTCGAAATCCTTCAGGTGGGGCTTGAATGGATTACGGTATGATTACGGTATCCATTTCAGGTTCGGCGAGCGTCCGATTTCCACTTACAACTTGACACGATGAAGGGCGATTCCGAAACGAGTAGGAATATTTTTTTGCAATTATTAAAAAAACAGGTTTTTTAGCCCATTTGATGCGGGATTTTCACGACGCCACAGCTCGATGGGACGCGTTTCTGGACGAAATCGATGCGATTATTGATGATAAAATCGGACCGAGTGATGTGGTTCCCACAAGTGAGCTCTCATTAATCCCCCTCAGTGAAAATACGTGATTTCCACAATGAAATCACTAATTCATTCATTCTCCGTACACCGCGGGTGTGTGTAGGCAAATAGTCTTGATTTCTCAGGAAGTGTTCATACTCCAACTCTCAGAAATTATAGTCTGCCTGCAATAATAGCAATAACAAACTCTTTCTCCCTCTCTCATGTGACTGGCTCTCTCGAAAGAAATGGACATTTCGAAGATCGACATCCACTTTTTTGTTTGTCTCGAGAAAAGATTTGTGACTACTTTTTGCCTGTGGGCCGACATCATTGACATTTGAGTGTTTGGGCAGTCTGAATACAAACTTTTTCTCGGGGGAAAAATTGGGTTTCCATGGAATTATTTTCCCTGTGGGAATGGAAAATGAGCATAATACAATTGGAATCAGGAAAACAATGAGTGAGATTTGATTTGAGAAATACTTGTTCAGATTCCGATTCCCGTGCGCCATTTGCCTATCTCATGAACGAAGTCCCGTCTACTCTCTACCTTATTTCAATCGTTCGGTGAGATATAGAGCGGAGCAAATGAGAAGCTATTATCGACGAGGAAGTCGACAGAGAACTGCAGAGAGTAGAGCACGAAGTTGAATTGAAAGACACTTTTAGAATGCTTTGCGAAAGTTAGATTACTGACATCTACTTACTGAGATAGATAATTTAAAAATAGGGGAATTATTTTTCACATTGTCCACCATCTTCATTAACTTAATAACAAATTCTTATTACAAGATGTAACTCGAATTTAATCGTTATTCTTCAACAGTTCCTTCACCGAAGAATCCGTGAAGACGTACATCCTCGCACTGTACAATAAAATGGACGAGATGAAGAAGATGGGATGCGAGGTGTATCTGCTCACGAGAGGACCGTCAATTGGCACACAAGGTGTGGATTAGATTTATATATCTCAAAATCTATCTAGTGCTTTTGAAATCAACGTTCCAAGTGACTTGTGAGTTACTTGATTCGAACCCGTGCTCCAGAAAATTATCTCGATTTCTCTTGGTCAATTAGCCTGTAAAATGTCAGGTGAAAATGAGTGGAGATCTCGAATGAAGATCATATATAATCGTACAGGTGGCAGTTACCTCAAGTTGATCGGTGTCCCGTTCCGGAAGGTATGCGATGAGAATCAAGCTCAGTCTGAATTGAAGAGTCACAGACAAAGGGCGAAGAGGATTGCCGGATGGAATAGTCTACTGCAGGTCACATTCAATTAGGATAAATATAAATTTTTTTTTAAATTAGGTTGTCGAGGCGACAATCTCCGATGAAAATCGTGCCAAGTCGAGGCAGAGCTCGCGCGATGGCGTTGCTGGTAGGATTCACTATTCGAATTAATAATTAATAATTAAATAATTTAAATTTAAATTTGCAGACCCGACGGACGCTGCGGCTTTCATCGCCAGCCAGACAGGATGCATCCTGGTTGATAGGGTATGTTTCTTGAAATTGTTGTTCGGCTGTGTTTCACGCTGCAGATATTCGAAGGAAATTCCGCAAATGTGTGATTTGCTGTCGATCAGGTGAAAAAATAATGTATTCAGGCAGGAAATGTGCACTTTAAATTCGTCGAGGACGAATTCACCAAGGCCTGGCCAGATTCGGATATTCTACTGAGCGAGATCAAGAAGAAGGTATTTTGTCGAAATTAAATTTTGAAATCACAAATCTCTAATATCAGGGTATTCCTCCTCCCTCTTCTGGTGACAATGAGAAGGAGAAGCTGGAGAAGCCATCTAATGTCAGTTTTCACCTTTTTGAAAAGTAAAGAACGCTATTTTCAGACCGATTCATCCTCTTCCGAATCGGACAAGAAGGGATGTTGTACGATTCTGTGATCGAGTGCTCTCATTGTAGATTCTATTTCTAATTCGGGTCATATCGTATCGCATAAACAGTGTATTTATCATTAAAAAATCATGTTTAATTTCATTTCCATGCCGCATTGTAGGTGGAGAAGTAGTTCTCAGTGACTTGTGGAGATGCGAATATTGATAACTCTGTCGACTTGCTCATTAGTCTCCGATGACGATGATAGAGAAATGAGGAGTAGAAAAGACATTGGAACGCTGTGATCTGTAATAATTCTTTATAAATTGGCTTCGCAATTTAATTTGTATGTGAAAATGTTCAAGATTATCAGACCAACTTACAATGTCCAAAAGTAGGCCGTTTTTGTCCACGATCCAGCAGAGTAGACCAGACATGTCTGATGGCTATCATTCATTCATTCGTTCAAGAAAAAGTGGTGTACCTTGATAACTTCACAGACCAATTCATTCACGAGAATAGGCAGGTAGAGAGATGAAGCCTGGGATTATTGAACCATTTTTTCGGAGATAAGTTTACCTTCAAATTCTCTTGGGTAGCGAATCTTTGGACTAATTGGAGTCGCAAATTGTGACGTCGACCTCGAGTTTTACGTGATTTTCGAAATGTTATGAGCAGCGTCTAAAATGTCATCAGATGTGGTAGACACAGACGAGCATATATAGATTATCTGCACTGACACTGATAACACTCAAAATAACGCACCGTGAACGAAAGAAGAAAAGCAACTAGGAGCAAGATCCGGGCGGTTTTCCCCGTCGAATGATAACCCATAATAGTAAAAATTATGCTCATGTAGAGTCCGGGAAGATACTAAAATTCAGGTTCATTTCAAGTTTGCTGCATTAGTCTTACCAATACAATCATATACAATACTTTCTTCCACAGTTGGGCCATTCTTCGTTCATACTTTGGATCAACTATGGCTACAATTCGTTCGATAGCGAGAGCGAGTTGAGCGCATGCCGTACAGTACACTTCCAAAATTTCCAGCGCGCCCATAAATATCTGTATTGGCGTATTGTATCAATCAATTGAACAATTTCGGTGCACCGTGCACGCATTGATGTTTATTTATAACATGTTCACTCACAGTCAGACGAAGACGATAATGTAAATGTCAAGTATGATTACTTATCTACCTCGTATAACACGCTACGCATTGCTCCATAGAAGAACACCTGTGTAATCACTTGAATGCCAAATTGAAGACTGTGAGGATAAATGCGAGCGCATATTAATATGAGACAACCCCTGGAAAAGTAAGTAAAAAAAATAGCTAATAAATTTTAAAAAATCACCGAAACGGAAAATGAAGACATGAGTGAGTGCCGACTCTTGATATAGCCAGCACAGAATATACCAGGGCAGGGATGATCAACGATAGTTCAGCAACGAATAAAACTATGGTGGACCAATCGAGAGTCTCCATTGGAGTGTGGAGAAGAGACCTTTCCCTCGATGGGATAATGTATCATCGTGAGAGAGGAGAGGGAAGAGATAAGGGTGCGTGCATGGATGAATAGCTTCAAGATGTCGACACATCCCAACAACATAATATGTGAAGACGTCAGTGATGATGCTTCCATAGCTTTCACATTAGCCAAGGATGATTATCTTTGATTATGATCTAGGATGGGTTCACAAGAAATGGTCTCTTCGTTTCGCTCACTCTTTCGCCGGGCAGATATCAACTGTGAATCATTATTATTATGTTTCAGCGCATTTCCACACGCTTCGCACACTGTGTTCGTCTGTTCTTTGGTCTGTCTAAAGATGGTGACAAGGAACAGGATTCAGTAAACGACCGTCGAGAGCCAAAAGGAATCAAGAGAGTGGCAATGATAACTGTGCGGAAACAGTGACCATGTGCAAAAACGTCGTTCCCGCCAAATTGTTTACTCTGCGGATCCTTATTAGGCAGTGAGTGAGAGGTATTTCGGCAGTTTCCACTTCCTCGGGTATTTTCCTCAGGGCTCAAGCGCTTTTATTGGCGGGATAACTTCGCCTATTGTTCTTCAACAATGATAGAGTACATGGAGGAGTTCCTTCAAGCGGTTGTCGTGCATGTTCGCCTGTTCATCATAGATAATCATCGTCGGTGTCGTCAACGCATGTCTGCCAATGGGATTCCTGCCTCGGAAGAGTATTAGAGGTTCGTCTTTAGTTTCGTTATCTACACATTACGCCCTGAAGGATGCCATTTTTTGGGAGGAAATGGGCATTCTCGTACTTAGAAGGCCTGAAGATCGGCCACAACTTTGTAAGCAACTCTAAATTCTAGGTGAAATCTGCCTGATAACTGGATCTGGAAGCGGCATCGGACGATTGATGGTTGTCGAGGTTCGATTTTTTGTAATGCCATCGATCTTTGATCTTTCCTAGTTCGCCAAACTCGGCTGCACAATGGTTCTGTGGGTCGTGAATACTGGTGGAAATGAGGAGACAAAGGCGATGGTTAAAGCCAATGGAGCCACGGCAAACGCAGATTCCAACTACTAGAATAGCTCCATTCAGGTTTATTCCTACACTGTCGACCTCAATAAGCGTGATCAAGTCAATGCAACTGCTGTCAGAGTGGTGAATGAAGTGGGAGTTGTGGACATTCTGGTAAGAGACTCCCATCTGACTACAAATATTCACGTGCCATTTGCGGAAAAGCGAATGTATTCGTGGGTTTTGTATGCCGATGTAACAGAACAGAAGCAAAATTGATGTTTATGCTGAAAATATCTAGTATTTTCGCCTCAAATCGTACAGCCAACTCAGATAAACAACGCTGGAGTCGTCACTGGCAAGAAATTGATCGACTCGCCGGATGAATGGATAGAAAGGACAATGACTGTGAATGCATCTGCCTATCTCTATGTAAGGTCACTAGGTGATTGATATCTTGAGAGGTCGTACTCGAAATGAAGATAAGTAGTTGAAAATGATACAGCGAAGAAGAACTGATCGAGCACGGGCACGTAGTGACGATTGCATCGATTGCGGGAATGATGGTAGGTGCGGGAGTGGTAAGTAGATACTTCTGGGAGCTAATGCATCATCTTTTCTTTCTGCGCACTCTTTCATTGCTCTGATATGTGACATAATGATGAGGTGATTACCCGTATTTTTAATCCTACTTCTACCCTCAAACATCTTATTTACAGGTCGACTACTGCGCTTCGAAATTCGCGGCTGTTGGTTATCACGAGTCGCTCGTTGCTGAGCTTCGTCATCTCGGGGCTTATAGATAGGGGCCACAAGCTCCGCCCACTTTGTGCGGACACGATTTCGCCAAAAAGCGAGAAAACAAAAACACAAAGCTCATTCTAAACCAAATCACAAAAAAGTTCTAAATTGATTTGGAAAGCTACTGCCAACCCCTTTCGATCGAGAACTGTTCAAAAGTTGAAAATTGTCACTAAGCGGGTCAAAATTGGGAATAAAAGTAGGGAATAGGTCGTTTTAGTGGCTTCGGGGATGAAATCTGAGTTCGAACAGGAATTTTCTGATTAATTCGATTTTTTTAGGATTTTTAGAGAAAAAATTAGAATTTTAGCACTTTTCCCTGGCTTGTGTTTTTTGTTGGAAGATGCGGGGGGAGGCGAGCGAGAGGGCGGGGGGAGGGAGAGAGACACACGCAAGTTAGGCTCCGCCCCCCTTCCCTCTCGTCTCGCCTTTCCCTCCTCTTCCCCAGTGCTTTGCGCGCGTACTTCTCGGGCTCTAGCGCGCCTCAGAGAAAAGATATCGACAAACGGTAAAAAGTATGATGATATTGGGACCACGAGGGACTGTTTGAACACAAATTTGACCCCATTGTGCAGAATCGGCTATCTGCGTTGTGGCCCCTACTTATAGACTCAATGTTTGAAAATAACGAATAAAAATATAAAAATAATGAATGTTTAGATGACTCTCGTCTGTCCGTATGTAATCAATACGGGAATGTTCGATGGATGGGGGAATAAGTGAGATCGGCATTCAAAGCTGTTTTCGAAAATAAATTTCAAGATCACCGGCTATACTATTTAATCTCGAGCTGCAATACGTCGTTGACTGCATTATGGAGGCGGTTCAGACGAATAAGGGAAAGTTACAAATGCTCTACTGGAGAGAGTCTCTACTGGATGGCACTACTCAGAGAGCTTTTGAAGATATTTGTTAGTATGAAATCTTCATTTCGCATTGTTGTCCACCTATGAGACAGTCCGAGCAAAGAATAAGAACTTCACGCTGATCCCATTCAAATTTGAATTTATTTTGATTCAAATATTGTTCCAGTTTAATGCCATCCGAAGCGACGCACATTCTGTGCGAGTACCTCGGACAATACGACGCAACACTTCAAGGAACGAAAGGAGATCTCGATTTTATTCCCGAATAACGATCATAACACGCTAAAGGAAATTTTAACGCATCGAAATCGAAACGCGTGAATCATTCAAAAGCAATGTGGGAGTAAGGGAGAGGCTACAAAGCACCCGGGCGATAAGGGCCGAAAAGAAGGAATAGACTGACCACGGATTGGTACCTCCATGCGTGTTATGTGCCAAATCGGTAACCACTTACAACTCTCACACACTTTCGCCCGGCTAAATACCACGTGAAATGGAGAGAATCCTGTACGAGGAACAGCGTGGCTCATTCTCACAACATGTTGACCGCTGCTGGCCCTTTATCATCGACCCGTTATCAGGAGAGTAGATAAACTCGATTGTCCCCTTGCACAGTTCGATTCTGTTCACTTGTCGATCATGGAATACATGGAGGAAATTCTGCATTCGGCATGGACGAGTGTCAGAATTATCGTTGTCCTCGTTGTGAGTACGATCAAGGCATTCCTGCCGATGGGATGGCTGCCACGGAAGAATGTGAAAGGTAAGACTTCTTTCGATCAATTCAATTGTTTATCCACCTGGATTAGTGAAAAGATATCTCGGTATACTCCGAATGTGGTTGATAATTGTGAATATATTCCAGGTGAAATCTGCCTGATAACTGGAGCCGGCAGTGGAATCGGGCGGTTGATGGCCTTAGAGGTTTGTCCGGTCTTCAAAGCTTTCTTATCTCTGATCTTTTCCGTTCGCAAAACTCGGCTGCACGATGGTCCTGTGGGATGTGAACACTGCTGGCAACGAAGAGACCAAGGAGATGATGAGTAAGAGTGGAGTGACGGTTAGTGAAGCATCAGAGGTGTGCTCTCCTCATTTCTAATATGACCTTAGGAAGATTATTGTGAAAATGAGAAATGCGTTATATTTTTGACCACTCCTGCGAAAAAAATATTCGGTCAGTAATTTATTGTCAGTGCAGGTTCACACATACACTGTTGACCTGAGCAAGCGTGAGCAAATAAACAAAGCTGCAAAGAGGGTAGCAAAGGAAGTGGGAACTGTCGATATTCTGGTGAGATATTGCATCATAAATACATATTTCGAAATGTCTTTTGTAGATAAACAACGCTGGTGTTGTCACAGGGAAGAAGTTGATTGATTGTCCCGATGAGTGGATTGAGAGAACGATGGTTGTCAATGCATCCGCCTGTCTTTATGTATGTTTTAAAATAAAACAAACACAATTAATTTTAAAAAAATAGACAGCGAAGAATTTCGTGAAGCCAATGATCGAGAAGAACCACGGGCACGTGGTAACTATCGCTTCTGTTGCGGGAAAGATCGGAGGACCGGGAGTGGTGAGTACTTTGTAATTAGGCATGCCAGAAATAAGAAATATGTTCATGGTGAGCAAGCTCGCGTAACGAAGTAATGGATTCTGTATACGGCCAGCATTAGCAATAATCATTCGTGCTTGGACGATCAGGCAGCATTTATTTAGTCACTGTTTATGCACTCATCAAACTTTCGCGACGGCATAAAATTTCTAGACAGCGTAGTCTAGTTGGTGCGATAGTTGTAGTGTTTTAGTAATGTTTTTTTTCGCGTATTTTGATCGATATTCATAGTAGTCGAGCACGGTTCATGTCTGTGTGCAAACAATACTGATATTTTTCCATTAATTTTCAGGTCGATTACTGCGCTTCCAAATTCGCCGCTGTCGGTTTCCATGAATCGCTCTCTGCTGAGTTGCAGCATCTCAAAGCTGATGGCGTCAAGGTTCTAACAATAGTTTTATATTATCTCATAAAATGAATTTAGATGACTCTCGTCTGTCCGTATCTCATCAATACTGGAATGTTCGCTGGGGCAGAGAATAAGTACGATAAAATTATAAAAACTGAATCATCATAATCGATCTAGGTCCCAGAAACTCGTCTCGAATTTGGAGCCGGAATACGTTGTTGACTGCATAATGGAAGCTGTGCTAACGAACAAAGCGGAGCTGGTTATGCCCAAGAGTCTATACGGATTAGCCATTCTACAGTGAGATCTCTCCCTATGGCATAGAGTTCGGAATACGACCAATCTCTTCATTTCACACACAATAGATTACCTGTATTTCGAACACTAACCCCTTGACGAATTCATTTATTTCCAGATTCCTGCCCACGGAAGCGAAACACATTCTTGCCGAGTATCTCGGCCAATACGACGCGATGGATTCATTCAAGGGACGGCATCAGATTTCAGCCTGATTTTCGGGCTGGTATTGCACCGATTCAGACACATTTATGCATTATAACACGAGTAATAAAATATTTCCGGTTCATATCTTTGCTTGTACAACTTTTGCACACACAAATAAAATGTTTGAGGGATGAAGATCCTGAGGGTGGGAATACGAAGTTGAATCATGATATAAATGTGAATGAAGATTACAAAGAACGGTGTGTCGTGTGTGTAAAGACGCGCGAGGAACGTCGCATCGTATCCACAAACAACATGTTTTCACCCGAAATTACTCCGAGATTCTTATCACTGCCGTTCATATATTCTCGCACTCGATCACTTGCCCCCTCATTCCACCATGGATTACATGGATGAGTTTCTCCAATCGGCGATTGTTGTGCTCCGAGTGTTGATCGTATCTGTGATTAGTATTGTGAAGGCATGTCTGCCTGTAGGATATCTGCCCAGAAAGGATGTCAAAGGTGGGAACGTTTTTTCCACTGCTTTCAAATTATTTTTGGTGTCTGAATTCTTATGAATATCTTTATTGAAATTGTACCTTACGCCTACTCGGCAATGACTAGAGTAACCACTCAGAAAAAAAAACAATTCTTAACTGTTTTCAATAATGGTTCGTGCATTGTTAAGGTGAGATCTGTCTCATTACTGGGGCAGGAAGTGGAATCGGACGTCTCATGGCGATAGAGGTTCATTAGGAAGTTATCATCGTGCACGATCCTTGATCTTTTCAGTTCGCAAAACTCGGTTGCACGATGGTCCTATGGGACGTGAATATTGCAGGCAACGAAGAGACGAAAGGAATGCTCAGCAAAACTGGTGTTACGGTAGGGTGATGAAGTATAGCATCGATAACTGATTTCTTTTTAGGTGCATACTTATACAGTTGACCTCAGTAAGAGGGACCAAATCAACGCAGCCGCAGCCCGAGTGAAGAAAGAAGTCGGAACCGTTGAGATACTGGTGAGTAGAGTCCAAATACGGGTAATCGTCACTTCATTTCACACACTGTCTCGTCACTCTGACCGGTGAGAGAGCACGTGAAATGAAGAGATGATTACCCGTATTCCGAACTCTCCTGGTTAGAAAGCACACGTACCTAGATACTGTTCAGTGGTACGAGAAGTCACGCACGCGATGGTTAGGTATTTACGGCCTTGTTTTCTATTATTACAGCATCGGGGACGAATACAATCTCACGTCGTTCCGAGTGCCTGACAAGCGTTACCGATATTTATCGAATATATATACAGTCGAGGTTGGTTCCCCAGTGAAAACAATCCGTCCCGGCCGGCCCCGGCCGGCCCAAGCGGCCCCATGCCTTTTTGTGGCTCGTACAGAGAGAAATTTGATATAAACTCAACGGCGTTGTAAAGCTCGTGTAATATGCTATCGATTTGTGTTAGCAGAATTTTAAGTATTTCTCTCAATACATAGTAAATTGATGAGGAACTGTCATCAGTATTGCGAAAAAGTGGTCGCAAGATTACGGTAAGTAAAATCGTCAACCTGATTCTTTTCAACTTTTTCACTTTTTCGCAAAACTGACGACGCTTCCACATCAATTTACTATTTATTGAAACAACTATTTAAAATTCTGCTGACACAAATCGATAGCTTATTACACGAGCTTTACAACGCCGTTGAGTTTATATCAAATTTCTCTCTGTACGAGCCACAAAAAGGCATGGGGCCGCTTGGGGCCGGCCGGGGCCGGCCGGGACGGATTGTTTTCACTGAGGAACCAACCCGGACTGTATATATATATACAGAAAACAAACGTATTCAGTGTTCTGTCTCTGTTGAATGATACCGAAATTCTACAAATGCTCTGCCAGTTTTAATAAAAAAACTAAAATTTCAGATTAACAACGCTGGTGTGATCACAGGAAAGAATTTGATTGACTCTCCGGATGAATTGATTGAGAGAACGATGGCTGTCAACGCGTCTGCCTGTCTTTATGTATGAAATATTAGTTTTGAAATGCAAAATTGATATTTTCAGACAGCGAAGAACTTCGTAAAGGGAATGATCGAGAAGAATCACGGTCACATCGTCACTATCGCCTCGATTGCGGGAAAAGTTGGAAGCGCTGGTTTGGTGAGTGTGTAGGGCTGACAGGACGAAAAATCCGTATTTTCATTGCTCGAACTTTTCACGAGATGAAGATACGCTTTCTGACAGCTCTAGTTGCGTCTACTTCAAAATTGTTCGCTATAAATATTGCTGAAATACAAGACTCAACGTCGTTGCATACTCAGAAGCGCGTGCCTCTTGAGAACGCACACGTTTTGTTTGTCAATGAATAAACTGAGTAGTAGACACTGAATAATAACAAATATAGAAGATAATAATACGTGAGCAGGTTGATTACTGTGCATCGAAACACGCTGTAGTGGGATTCCATGATTCACTCTGTGCCGAATTGAGACATCTCAAATCCGATGGAGTCAAGGTCGAGAAAGCAAATGAACGAACACCTCTCGAAAATCTCATTCAGATGACTCTGGTTATGCCGTACCTAATCAACACCGGAATGTTCGACGGATTTGATAACAAGTGAACTGAATTTCAAGATTTTTTTCAAAATTTAATATCAGGTCTCCCGGAATCATCTCGAACCTCGAGCCGGAATACGTCGTAGAGTGCATAATGGAAGCTGTGCTAACGAACAAAGAAGAGCTGATTATGCCCAAGATTCTCTATTATTTGGCCCTGCTCAAGTCAGATTTTTGTTCTTACAACATTTCGAAAATGACATTTTCAGCTTCCTTCCAAACGAAGCAAAAATGATTATCTATGAGTATCTCGGACAATTGGACGCCATGGACTCGTTCAAGGGAAGAAGAACGATTACTGCTTGATAACTTGAATCTCAAATATATTTTACTGCCCCAAATACACTCACAAACATGGCCATATTTATTACGTTTCGTTAGTTCTTTTACTTTATGATGGACGAACAAAAAGCTATCCTTTCCTATCGAAGAACACGACAATTCTCCTATGAGAAGCACTGGAATGGGGATCGAAGTAGAGTCGCTTGTTCTTCATTCGTTGCAAACTGGGATTCCGCTGCGGATCTTGAATACACGTGATCGGGGAGAAGTAGCACTGACGATTGTTGCGAAAACTGAAGGAGACAATCACAAAATGAACAAATCGGGGACAAACTTGAACTGTTTCTGCAGTTCTTTGTACGGTTGAGTGCTCAACGGAGAGGCTTCCTTGAAAATAAAAATCCAGAAATGATCGAAACATTCGATAACTCACGATCAATAAGCTTGAAGTCGAGAGCAAAATAAGCAACAACACCGTAATAATATGCATTTATTGTGGGTGGTTCGGCCGCTTGAGGGAATCACAACCATTTATATATTGTACACTAATTCGTTCCCGGGTGGCCAAAGTGACGCGTCTGCCTCACTCCCCCTTCTTTCTCGAGGCAAATAGATAACGATGTCGCGTTTTTCAACTGCTTTATGTGCGAGATACAAATAAATAAGGGGGAGTGGGGGAAAGTGAGCCGATGAGCACAGGGGTCGTGTGAGGCAACTGCAATGAGGAAGATGAAGGAATGAAGATAATCAAGAAGGATCGAAGTCCGATGGATGGAATCTTTGTTGAAAACATGTGCAAGATCATTCAGAGAACACTGTGGAAAAATGAGGATGTCGGTAAAGAATCCGTCTCTTCGTCCCGCGTACTTTATGGTAACTCTGACCAGTGAGAAAGTGCGCGAAAAGTAGAAAGCGATTCTTCATCATCTCTAGTTGAGAAGGGGCTCAAAACCTGACCAGTGATTAGTTTCTCCTCTTCTTCTCTACGTCGTACTCTACGCTCTCGTCGCTCGGCGACAATCGATATCTGATATTTGTTAATTAATCTTAATTATTATAATTGTATAAATTTAATTTAAACTCACTTTGAGAAGAAGCAGTTTAGTGGCGAGAAGAAGCAATGTTGATCGTATCTGAATTGTTATTGTTATAATTCTAAAATAAAAACTAATTTTGTAATTCTAAAATAAAAACTCACTGAGATTTCGGTCTTTCCGTCTTTTCTTCGTACGGAGAACAATCCATTTCTTTGCCTGAAACGATACTAATTATTTGCAAGAATATAAGCAATGAATATCTCACCATCCTCATCATAAAGCACTGCATTAGCGCCGCTTGTGGATGCATAATACCTCTTCCTCTCGCTTGGCTCCAGGCCTCTGAAGTGTTTCGATTAGTATGAAGATTACAATGTCTCATCCGGCATGCAAAAATTAACAAATTTCGTACTCTGATAGCGTGTTGTAGTGCTTGAAACACTTGACTATCGTTCTCATCGAATGCATTCGTTGATGACCAATCTGTAAATTAATAAATTAAATATTATAATTTTCTTTTTTGTATTACCTTGTTTTCCTCCATACCAAACATTGGCGCTCCGGAGACGGTGTTACCAAGAAGAAATAAGAGAGTAGAGATGGCAGAAATAAGACGGATCGGACAGTCCGTCATGTTTGTTACCTCCAATTGTGAAATTTATTGATTCCATAAATTGTGAAATGCTCCAAATTACAGTCGCGAATATAGTAACTTTGACGATAGGATAATTTACGACTTGACGTCGGATGGAAGTAACAATTTCGAACCCACGCGACAGTAACAAAGGGATATCGAAGGAGTAAATCGTAAGAAGTGTGAATACGTTTCTGCAATCATCCCCTCCTACTCTTCCGGGGTAATTCATACCCATCTCCTACGCGAAAACACCGGAAATTACATGCGGAAATCACGCCAGAAGAGGTATGTGCACAAGTTGTAGGGAGGGGAGGGATGAAGAAGTTGTCTGCCCCCAATGTCTGAGATATTTCGAGGTCCTCTATTTAAGCACCATTTCGAGTGCGTCAGAAATCAGCGGGCTCGCTGTCGTAGCATTTCGAAGGGAAAGAAGCACCTGCGTTGAGTGGGACGACAACTTGCAGAGATTTACACGCAACCTAATTGAATCGAGGAAACATTGTGAGCGGATGTAGACGTGCTTACGCAAAAATCAACCTAAGAATAGCAACTGAACGCACTGCCACATTGGCAGTTCTTATACCTGATCCAAAGTCCATGCTTAGTCAGTTCCTCATACTATTTTCCCTTACCTATTACGCACTTGCACCTAGGATTGGCAACTTAGCAAAACAACAAATGGTTACAAAAATACAATAAGCGCGTCGTGTAGTCAGGTGTGCCGGCTCTGCGTCAAATGCGTGTGCTTTTCTAAACCGATAGGTAAAGAACAATAGAAATGTAGAACCAACTTCGAGTCGTCGAGACCAGGACGTCTCTATCTCTAGCAGGATGAAACGACGTGACGTGCGGAAAACAGAGCTATTTCGAATGTCCAATTGGAGAGATAGACAATGCGATGAATTCATCTTCTGGGACAGGATTCGAAAACAGTCAAGGGCTAAAAATGAAATGACGCCGTTGTAGAAAGCGAAGACTGTCGAGCAGAAGGAATTGTGAAAGGAAGCGATGGTCCATTTCGGACTATTGCACATGGCCATCGAGTTTGCGGAATGCTCACGGTGAATATATTGGACCGCAGAAAATAGAATACGTGCCATCATAAAATGCACAGTAGTCTATGAAGAATCAATCATACCGTCCTCCCAACTACCTGTAAATAGTAAGGGTAAGCAGTATAGGAAGCACGCGTCACCACACTGTACGGCGTCATACAAAACAGTCTGTCTAACAAAAATTGTCTAGGACCCGTCCGCATTTTATAAGTATAATTACATCTACATCCTTAGAATATACACAGAAAAAAGCGCTGGTCATCGCCGGGAATCTGAGATGCGTCTCTGCAGTGACATCACTAATTTCGGCCCTCAGTCTCTTTGGCATAAGGGGAACCGCCGCCTTTCTAAATTTGGCTATCGCGTGAATCTCTGATTCTAATTAAAGCGAGAACAGCACGGGGTTACTACTGAAGATTGTTTCTTCCTCCGTAACCGTCGCCTCGAAATGACCTCCGAAGACCCCATGGGACTGACCCTTCCCTCTCACTCTACAAAGATAATGGGGGAAATTACTCTCGCAGCAACAGCAATGGAGTAAATGACGTGTGACGAGTCGAGGAAAGGGGGAAGTTATTATACGACGAAGGGCTGGCGCGGAATGAAGAAGTTGTCTCTTCGTTCCGCGTAAGCTCTCGATGCTCTGACCGGTGAAAGATCATGTCAACCCCAGTTATTATACTCCATCACCCCCTTGCCCTCACGAGATGCTACAGGAAATTGTAGTTGAAAGCAACGAAAAAGTTACGCGTAGCCAACGTAAAATACGTGGTGCCTCCACGTTTCGAGCAGTATTTCTACGAGCTTACAGCTATCGTTATTTTTATAAACGCAACATCAAAATATCTAGATAGATACCTGTGATTTCTGCCTCCAAAAAAAAACTATCTATATTGTGTTGCAACTACAATCCATCTGTCAATTGTATGCAATGATCGGGAGCGAGACTGATGCGGAATCATAAATGAGCGTTTCTGTTTTTACACACTCGATTCCAGGGTGGAGGCGTAGTGGGAAGGGATTTGTGAGTCCACTTGAGAAGCACTAAATAGTGAAACGAGACGCGCACCCGACTTCCACACGGTTTTCAAAATTTGCAAAAAATAGAAAAAAATACAATTGCTTCCACGAATCGCGGTGGGCGAAGTCGGTGAGGTCTGGTAACGTGAGACCTACGTGAATCTCGGCTAATATTTCCGAAGGAATGGAAACAAAAAAATGGAAAGGCGTGGAACCGATCGCTCTCAGCTACGACGGATTCACAATACGCGAAAGATGTTGACGACGATCAATCCACGCGTATTAATAATGAAAAGTTCCTGGATGAGGGAGGATGAAGAAGATTGGTGGCATCAACAAGTACTGTACTAGGAAGTATTCCGTCCCAGAATACCCCCTCCATCGACAGACCCCGCCCCCATCAATCTCAGCAACCGCGACATCCGACAGAAGGGTACTAGGGCTATCACGATTCGACTTTTCGTGCATTGTGGTTGTGGCCGGTCAGAGTAACGCGGGGGCACGCCCAATGACGAAGCAGATTCTTCATCCTGATAGCTACCCCGCTTCAGTTCTGTTTTGAAGCCGCACAGACAATGCGACACTGGAGCGTGCGCAAATCATCCAGACTGTGAATTCGAATGTTGAAATCCCCCACCCTCCCCCAACTCCCACAAAGATCTGAGACAATAGCGGCTACTATTGCCTCGAAATAAGTGACGCACACAATAATCCACCGGATACGATTTGTGACTCGGAAACGGGGCGAATATCGTATAGGGATCTCTAGATACTGCACAATAGCCCAATATTCTGGATGTGGTGTAACGTCAGTCGTAAAAGGTCGCAGCGTAGGAGTCAAACATATTACGATGGTCACTATAAGTGGTTGGTTGATTACTCATGGATGGGGCGGATATAACTCTTAATAGAGTAGTAGTCTACTGGTCTCTCCTCAATTATTAATGCGACGTCTGCCGCTAAAGTGAAAGGACGCACTCTGAAATGATACGACGATTCGAGATTCCGAATCTGTATCTGTAAACATTCGGGCATCACATCATTTCCGGGGCCTTCGAAAAGGATGCGAAATGGGTGGAAGACAGGGGGGGGGGAATCCCGGTAGATGACTGCACGCTATCGTCATTTCCACGAATGCACGAAGGTGTAACAATGGGGCGAGTAGTTGGAACTCGAGAGAGAGAGCAGAAGGTGGGGGATGCCTAGAACGGTTCATGGCTAGTAATAGATCATGAGAAATGGAGAGAAGGAGACCATTTGCGCCCGGAATAACCACCCTCACTGCTGACTTTTCTCCGGCTGTGCACAAAAAGCACTTGGTTCTCACGTACGCACAGGTAAACATTCGAGGACTCTCTCCATTTCGCACGCTCACTCGTCACTCTGACCGACTAGAGTGCGTGCGAAGTGAAGAGACGATCGCACGAACAGGAATAGAAGGGCCACGAATACTATCTGGCTGTGCAATAGACGGGCTCCATTTCGGTCGGATGTTCAATGGAGAAAATAGCGGTGATGATGATGGGAAGAACTGCACAAAAGGGCTGTCTGGATGGAGAATTCACATATTCATTCTTCGTACTCTCTCAAGAGTCAGAGTAACGATAGAACTCGCGAAATGAAGAGACGAATCATTCGTCGTGACAGTCCTACCATACAACCAAAAGGGGAAATGGTCCTAGAGATGATGGAACGTCATTGTGGTCTCATTGTGCACCGAATAATATGGAGTCTCATGCATCCGAAAATCGGCGGACTGTTTTCTGAGCTATGACTTTATGTGAGAAAAAAAAACGAGTTACCCAGCAGATTGCTCCGTTCCGATGGTATAACAAAGAGGGTGAACTTCCCCGTAGCGGAACAATAAATTATCAATGACCTGTGAATATTAGAAGTCGCCCAGTTGAATGAGCGGGGGTTGCCTTTCAAAAGGAAGGCAGCCAGCAGATTCACTAATTCGCCTTCGTCAACTACTTGCGTATTGTGCTCAACACACGACCGTAATGAATGAATTCAACGAATGTGCGAAATCCTGGATCGTCTCGCGATTTCGGGGGGATAATGGCAAACACGTTACCAGCCCGCTTCCCCGTGGGAAACTCTCATTCGGATCACAAGAATGAGATGAGGAGGAGGAATAAGCTCGAACACCACAATTGAATAGTCTAGTGAGCCTCTTCCACAAAGCAACAGCAGCCGCATGCTCGCGCAAGCACGTCATTCGGGGACTCTTGAGGGGGGGAAGGGAGGATGGAGTCATGAGAGGAAGGAAAGATACATATCTGCATGCATAGGCTGCTCGAAATGGGAGGAGGAGAGGCCTTTTATAAGTGCTTTTCACTTGTTCGGTCAACGTCAGTGGGAGAAGGAGTGAGGCCGTGAGAGTGAGTAGGCGAGGAACAGAACGGCTTCCTCACAATCTCATTTTCTATTGTACGGATGATTCGATTGTGCGGCCGACGTTTCTCACCTCTCGCCTACACTACGAGAATAGGCAGACAATGGGGAAGGCGCCCCCTCGAATTGCAACGAAGTGTCTACATGACATTTTGAGCTGAGGAAGGAGCGCTGGAGATCTAAAATAGGTGAAGAAAATGATTCCTTTGAACAAATGATAAGGGGCAAGACTGATTCATCCCATGGCTTCATCTCACTGTAATTATTGATGCAGGTCAGGTTTCCGGGTTTTGCTATTTTAGGCGTTCAGGGGAGTGGTAAAGCCGATTATATAGACGATTATAATCGGTTTCGCGCAAAATGATAACAGTAATGATCACACAAAATACAGGAAGGCTACAGTCTCGAAATAAATTGGCATTTCATACTCAACGCGAGAAATAAAACTTGAAAAGTGGAAAAATGAGAAGGAATGTGCGACGGATGTTCATCACTATTGATAGCGTGCACAGAAAGAGAGGGAGGTTAGAGATACAAAATGAGGAATGGACAAATAATTCGGGAGGTTGTCGTCATTCGAATCTGTTGAAATGGCGATGAACTTTTTTCGCTCGAATTTCTGCTTCTGAGTCGTAATTCGCAACAGCTTTCCACTTCCGATCGGTTACAGCCTAGCCTAGAGTCTCGCCTAGGTCGGTTACAGAGCAATAAATTGTAATGTCTGCGAAGGCAGGGGCGCATACAGCACCCAGGAAAGGAAATTGAAGAGACGATCGAAAATTGAAGAGACGATTTGTGGCGAGTAAAAATGCCTGTGGTACAACAGAGAAACGATTACTCTTCGGCACCTCCACCGTTGATATTGACAGTATCTCGTACCCCCCCCCCCCACTCAACGAGCATTAATCAACCAGACCAGTTGGATACATTCGGATCCATACAATACCCCCATTTTCACACATTCGGATCCATACAAAATATAAGGCATTTTCACGCATTCTGATCCATACAATACCCTCATTTTCACACATTCGGGTCCATACAATACCCCATTACCGATTATTTTAGGAGGTTGCGTATTTTTTCGTCCTGTAACGGCCTGTGTCAGTCTAAGATCGAAGAAGTAGCGATTGTTTTAGGAGATTTCGTATTTTTCGTCCTGTTACGACATTGCTATTATGATATATATATGGCTGTCATGAAGCACGCTTTTTAGCGTCCAAAATAGACTAAGTTATGATTCATCTGTCTTTAATTGCTCGGCCATTTACTATTCCATTGATTTCTGGTTCGCTGTTCAGCTGGTCTTCATATAATTGTACCCATTTATCGCAAACTCTTATCACTGCTATCACATCAAATCCATAACAGTACAACAGTGAACTGGGCGTTAATAATCACAACTCGAATAATTTATTAGCTACATTACTCTCAATATTACATCTTCTGTTAGTAAACTCCGTCCCGTAATCTTTACATCCATTCTATAATACAACTGTAAACAAAGAAAAGGGATAATAAATACTACGAGATTAACTCCATATTCTGTACTGCTGTCTTCGGCAGATCTGTTCTTCTTGCGAGAATCTTCTTAAATTCTCCACTTCCGAGGGAGCGAGAGACGCCAGAGCCAGACTGCCATACCTAGAATACGCTGATGTTCATTGCATGCACAAATGTTGAAAAAAGAAAACAAAGTTCACATTACAAAAATTCAAATTAATACTTCCAACGAAACTGTGTGAGTTCTGTATTTTCAAGGCGAACCCTAACAAAATCTTTGATTTTATATTTGTAACATTTTGACCTCCTTCGCTTCGTCGACGCTTTCAACGTTGAGGACGCACACGATCTGCGTCAGTTTGGCGCACTTCTCGCGCGCCGCAAAACCAGCGACGCTCGAGAGATAACCAGTGAGATGACGGAGTTCCCTGCAATTACACTCAATCGATAAACGAATTTCTTGCTTTCATCACTCACAATTTTATGCACCATCACTCATAATTTTTACCGAGAACCAATTCACAAACGGATTCCCTATCCCCATCGCTCATAATGTTTTGCATTTCATTGTGATTGAAACAAAAAATGGTAGAGTTGTTTCATGAACACTTGTTTCACTGATATTGTCTCATCCGTGAAACAAGTCCGGATGGCGAATGATTCGAGACAACAAGTGAAACTTGAAATATTTTGTGTGACCTGTCCAATTGGAGTGCGCCGAGTCGATTGAATGCACACTTGAGAAGAGCGGAGAGAAGACCACGAGCACATTCGTCGCATGTTGAGAGAAGAAGATCCTGAGGGGATGAGATTACGGTAACTGGCTTATGGGGGCCATCAGTCGACTGCAGTCTCATTGTCATTTATATTCTGGGTCCCCGGTTGGAAATGAAAATGTATGAGAGGAAAAGGTCCTGAGGGGAAGAGATTACGGTAACTGGCTTATTTCCAGGGAAGAAGAGAGTAATTATTGTGATATCTTCAAGTTCATATTGGTTACTTCGTATTGGTTCGGACACACATCTTTGGTTCTCATATTATTCGTGAAACACAACTCCGTCTGGGTGAAACCACTTTTCGCCCAGACAATCCGATCAATATAGCAACATTTAAAAGGTTAAAGTTATTCCGTAAATCACAGCAATTGCATTCTATGAGAGATCACTGCTAGGATAGTGATTATTTGGCATTAGGTCGGATGAGAAGACCTATCGGATGAGAATCAAAAATTTCGTTTTCTTTAATTTGTGGGACCTTCTGACAAATTAGAACAGCCCTAAAAGATTAGCTGTCATTCAATAGACTATCTATCATATCCGCATGTTCTCATCCGATCTAATGTCGAGTATTCAAGGACAATTTGATGATACCTGATAATTATCGGGGCGAGCGATCGTTCGAATGGCACAAGAAGACGATCGACAGTAACGCAGAATGACTGCAAAATCGACTTTGTATCTTCATCATCATTTATCTATTTACAACAGTTCACTGGTAACTGAATCAGTACTACCTACCAATTGCATTGCCAGTTCACTATTACATATCTACCGTAACCCTCCCCTCCTCCCTACTAACTTCAATGAATGGATCGACCGATTCGTACTCTGCCAGCTGGTCGGAAGTCAGTTCGTGATCCCTCTCGAGGTACTGATCGCAACTGAAAGGATACGGTAATAGAGGAAATTTATATTGAGAAGACAAGACGTGGTAAATATCACTCTCGCATGTACTGCTAACGGATTCATAAAAGTCGTGAAACACATCATCACATTGTGGAAACACATTTCAAGCAGACATCATTGACACTTCTCAATTCAGTTTCATCTAACATTAAGACTACCGTACCTATTTCTGATGGTGGGTCGGATGGCCACTTTGGCGACGCTATTGCAGCCACGATACGCTAGCTGCTCCATTCTGAAAGAAGTTTGAATTAGTTTAGTATTGGCAACTATAATAAGAATAAATTGCGCTCAAAGCTAGCTCACTTTACTAGACCATACCGCGAAACACATTTCTCACTGGCTATGCAACTAATAGTTCACGTGAGAATTCGAAGCACACATTTTCGCAACAACCGTGGCGGTTTTCAGACCACTGCATATCCAGGTTCAAATTACTACTTTGATGTGCGGTTATCAGTGTGACAATGAGACACAATACTCACCTCTTGGCCACATCATCCAGTTGCGCCAGTGCGGACGCCAACTTCATCTTCTCCGGCACAACCTTAATTAAATAATCAATATTTGAAAAAAAAGAAGAATGAATATTTGTTTTCTTACTAGAATACGGCGTATCACATATGCTCTATTGCCAGCCGTTCTATAGATCTTGTGGAACCTCAATCTTCCAGCTCGTGCACAAACTTCCAGTCCCAAATATTTTCCCGTTCCCTACCGTTCCTTCAGCTCCGGACTCCTTGAGCAGCGCGGCGCGCAATTGTCGCAGCAGATCCGCCGAAACGCGCGCGTTGTTCAGCGTGCACAGGTACGTCTGCAATCAGTTATCGTTCTTAAAGATTAATCGAAACACTTGCTTCACCGCAGCAAATTGCTCAATCCCAACGTTCTTGCAATTAAAAAAATGCATGTTATTTAAGTAATTTGTCGGTTTGTTTGCCAGGAACGAAGGGAGTGATTTATTGCTTCGGATAACACCGCTACGGATATCATTCTACTCGTGAAACACAACTCCGTCTGGTATACGAAAATCTAGTAACCACAAAACACGAGTTGTTCTAGAGATAGTCCGCAAGCAAAACGAGGTTGCACTCGCATGCCACCCCCCCCCCCCCCCCTTACCTCTCTCTGCTCGGCCACTTTGGCAGCACTGGTCACTCCTCCCGTGGGCACGACTCCGCCCACTCCGAGCATCTCCGCCGTGAAGAGGGAAGCGGATGGGAAACCGGCCTGAGATGAGAACACTTTCAATGTCTGTATTCTTGTTTTTTAAAGCATGAAGAATAAATACATCCAGAATCTATTAGCTAACTCAATATTCCAAGAGAATGTCTAGTATTGCTGCAACCCAAATGCCACTAGTGTCACGCATTTTGTTTTCGATTACGTGATTTTTTTGCTATGTAGGATGCATACTTGCCCAAAATAACAAAAAAAAGCCAGAATCAGAGATGTGTTTGGCTTAATTGGCCATGCTCATCCTTGTTTAAGAAGGGCTGTATTTGCTAATTACAATCCTGCAATCTTCAATATCTCACCTCAATGGGCGTGGCGAGTGCCTTGTAGAAGGTCGTCTCGAGCAGCGCCACCGCGTTGTTCACCTGCAGTAGGGCGACGTTCACCAAACACTCAATATTTTGCCAACTATTTGAACTGCGTGCGTCAGTTCGACTTTTCCCACTACACCACTGCACCATGCACACTACCGTACCGTGGCTGCGGCCGCATCGGAAGAGGCCGTGGCGACCGCACGACGGACCGCCTTTCGCACCAGGAACAACGTGTCGTCCACCATAGAACTGAATGAGTGTATTGCTTGGAAACACAGTTATCATTGCTCTTCTCACATAAATTCTCGTGATCTATGTAGGTTTCATGAAACATTGTTTCGCATAGCTCTTTCGATGAACAAGAGGCTCTGAGGAATATCACTCCTACCGTACTCCCAGTTCCTCGGTACTACCGTACCTTGTGATCCAAGTGTGTCCCTTATCCTCCCTCTGTGCCTCTCCGATGGCCTTGGCCACCATCTCTTCCACGTAGTATGCTTCCATCGGGATGTATCGGCCGATCAATTCCTACGATCATACAGTACTCCATGGAGGTAATTATCAGCAATGCGGAATTCTCACCGTTCATGGTTAACAACTGCAATTTCTTGTGCGAATGTTTAGCTACTTTCAATACCTCTCAAATCATTCAATGTTCTTCATCATTCAATATGATCATTGAGTGAAACATAGATGTTATTGCGCAAAGTGGATTTTTCATCCTTGCTTTCCCATCTACATTTCACGCAAAATTCCCGGCGTGAGAGATAACGCATTCATAAATACTATCGCAAAACCCATTATCAATCTATCTTCACATAAGAGATCATTAGTTGCAACCCTCTCACCTGCATTCCCAATCCGACTCTGCTCTTGTGCAGTAGTGCATGCAGCTTTCTCGTCCTTTCCTCTGCTCTCTCAGCCTCGGCCTTCTTACGCGTCTCTCGGGTTACCTGATAATGGATGGATTAGTTAAGCACATTATATCACTTGTCCCTTTGATAACTAGCAAGGGACACAGTATCACATGATACAAGTTTGGTACAAGGTATTTCTACATTTTGGTGTTATAACAAGATGAAAGTTCATTACCGCCTCATTCAATTCATCAATTATAGCCATACGGTGAAACATCGAACTTCCTTTTCCACATGAAACCAGAATAAAGAAGAAAAATGGATCCTGACCTCATCCTCATCATCCTCTCCGTCTCTCGGGGACATCGCGCCTGTTGGCGACTGAAAAAATAAATTAAAATTGCAACCTTCGAGTTTCTCGTTTCGCCAAATAGCCTTATACTGTCGATCAGTACGATTGCAATCATATTTTCTGCTAGTCTGGGAAATAAAAAAAATGATAAAATTGCTTTAATCTGTTCGATCACTGTGTAATTTTTCTCCTGCGGTTGGGACCAAACATGAACTACGCTACCGTACCCCTCCCCTTCCTACCGTATCTCTCCCCTTCCTACCGTACCTTTGGCGGAGCAGCAGCTGCAGCCGCAGCCGGCAGCATCTTCTTCTTGAGGAATCGCCAGTACAATTCCGTGCGCGCGTGCATGTGAGACAACTTCATTGAATTTCGTTATTTGGCCCTCCCTTTAATCAGTATTCCAAAATGTCCCGCGATTTTCAAGTTTCGGCACGTGCTCAATTACATCAGGATAAACCGCGTTTAATCATCTGTTGGCTTTGAAGTATTCGAAATAATAATAATAATAATGACCAACCTCCGACAGCAGTACATCCAACTGCAAAGGGTCGGGGCGGTCTGCAAATCGATAATTCAATCAATAGTCAATGAATAAACTACCGTACTCCAAGCTCCTTCAACGATCTACTGCTCTGATAATTTTATCCCAATGGGATCCCACCTCAGTAAAAGATCAAAGGTGTATATGGGAAACGGAGAACTGTCATTTCACAGTGGGATCCCAGTCTATTTCCCACTCCCCAGAACGGCGCATTTCTTCCTTCCCACTGCCCCCTCTCCTCTCCCTCACCTTCCTTCACTCCTCCTCCTCCTCCTCTCATCGCCTTCTCAACTGCTCTCACTGAATCATCGAATCTTCTTGCCGATCGAAACGCGTCAATCACTTGCACGACGATTGTGTCGATCTCGCCCTGTAAAACAATTTTTGGATTGACGACGTTTCGCAATTATCACAAGGACCTAACACCATAAGATTTACAGAACATTTTTTTTCAAGCTGAGAAATACACGACTGTTTTTATCGACCAACTATTGGTAATGTAGATTGCTTGAAACACAACTTCACAATGTTTCTCCGGTATTTTTTCAACAATTTCCATTCCATCAAAGTCGCGAAATCTCACCGTCATCAACCCTTCCCATCCTCTCGCACTATCACTTTATCTACTGATTGTGAGAATAAATCACAATATTCTCACCTGTACCATGTGAACCAGATCGAGAACTCTATCGGGTCCATATCCATTCTGGACGATTGGATGATGAGTATCGAGAAGGGCAGCGAGAGCATCGAAGAAGAGGAAGAGAGTATCCGCATAGAGGACCGAGGCACGCGAATCATCCGTCCCTCCAGCACGCATGATCTGAATAGCAATGATAAAGCGGACCTTTCAAGAGCTAAACATGTCAAGTTGCAAAATTGAAAATAAACAGAATTTACGGGCGATATTAGCGTTTCAAGTTTCTCTGAATAATCATACTTTACACCAAGAGCACTATAGCTCACTTTCGTGATTCAAAATGATAAAAAGTCACTAGAATGTCAACATTGTTCACTACCATCATCCCACCGTACCTTTATCTGATCCTGTCCAATCCTTGCAATCTCCTTCTTCAGATATTCCGCCAATCTTCTCAATCCATCGTCGTGATCGTTAATGAAGGGGAAGAGTTTGAGATATCTGTAATTGATGTTATTACGATTTAAAATGTCAACTGAACAACTTAATAAAGTTTTGCTAGATTATTCAAGAGATTATTCATTGTCCTATCGTACCTGTGCACACATCTCACATCTGTTCCCGCTACTGCTTCGTTTAATTATGTACTATCTAGAAGGAGGGCACACTGTTGCAAATTTAAGAACGCTCCTTACTCTGTATAAATGGCGAAACCACAACTCACCTACCACAAAAAAAACTGTTTTATCGCACGTTCTTTTCAATCTCTATTGATATACTATTATCACAATCAGAGGGACCGATTGCAACCTAATGTACTCAGTTTACGATACTCTACCGTACCTGTGCATTCCTGCCACATCTCCCTCTGCCACTGCCGCGTCCATTCCACGTGCAAACTCCTCCTTCAGACGAGAACGAGCCTGCATATTACGGTAGTCAGCTGTGATTACGGTAGACAAACATGGCAAATATGAGTAAGATATTCAAGATTATGGTTTTCAAGATTACGGTACTAAATTAATCAATAATAAATCAGCAAAAAGGCTCACCTTCTCCAGAATTTCGTACGACGTGCGAATCGACTGACCGGCTTCTGAAATATTGATCGATCAGTCTCAATCAATCAATGAATAAATGGAGGGAGGCTATCGTGCCCATATCACTTCACAGTTAAATGAGTTGATTGAATACTGAACGCTTATGTTATTTCGAAAATGTTTCAATCGCTAAACTACCGTACCCTTATCACTGGTATCCCTCAATTGGAAGACAGCTTTATCGAGAGTAAGGAATCGATGAACGAGTTCGGCTGCCTCATTCCAATCCCCGCCTCGAATCGCGTCGTCCACTCTCTGAAAAGAGGTAAAATAGGTCGGAAGAAAAGATTAAGCAATCATGATTGAATTGGCCGTGAATATTCGTATGCCCTAGCAATGACTTATATTTCAAAACGGCAAATCAATGGAAAACGAAAAGGAGTTGCATCTTTGAAACCACATACAACCTACTAAATGTACGATATACGTGTAACTCGTTTTTAATTGCTCAATCATGGTAGTAATAGATTTCTGACCTCACTGCACATGCTGAGGTCCATCATATCTCCTGCCAATTGGAGACATTCCACCACACGAGTCTTCGCCAAATCGAGATCGGCCACCTGAACAATCAAGGATGAAGAAGAAGAAAAATAACTGGATTTCAACCCCTAAACCTACAGTTGGCAAAACTTTAAACAATTTCAAGCGATTAAGGGTATAGAAAGTTGTGTTATCCGCGTAAAATCTAGTATAAATTGCATTGAGAAATGGATATGTGCAATAAAGGAAAACTGAAACTTTCGCTCACCTTGCTGGATATGGCATCTGCCAGTTTGGAGACTTCTCTCAATGAATCGGCCAGACGACGGGCCTCCGATTCAACGCCAACCATCTTTAAAAAAAGAATTTGAGGAGAATTAAAGTAAATTGATTCACCATAAGAGTTACAACACGAGGTGTTTTTTTCGAAGACAGATTCACTAATATTTATGGAAGTATGTGTTAGCGACTAAATTCAGTAAGCCAATCACTGACAATGAAATATCGTACCTGATTATTGAACTTGGAAGCTGCCCGTTCAAACGTACGCGACTCGCGACTACCTCCCTCTGAAAGAGATTCGTTGTTACCGTAATCCAGCACTACTTAACTTCACCGGACCAGCCCAAAATTACGTTGGCAAAATTAGATGACCAGAAGCGCACTAAGCATTGATACCGTAATCACACTAACCCATGCAAATCATGTCTCACCTGTGGCACTACTTGCGAGAATCTCATTGATCTCCTTCTGTAGTCTGTCCTCCTCTTGCTTCTTCGCATCGAGAGACAATCGAAGTTCAGAGAGAATCGCATCGAATTCAGAGTCCTCTTCGTCCTAAATCGACGATTATTATGATAACACTAAAAAATACTAACCTACAAAATCAGTGAAAATATAAACAAATAACGAATTCGATGGTTAATCCTGATCTAAGCGGCTTGGAAACAAGGAATAACTCACCTCGATAGCCGGAGTGTTGTCCTTGCTCTTAGCAGCGATGATATCCCGACGCTTCCGACCAACAGGAACGCCCTTGTTCGACTGTTTCTATAAATCGCTAATTTCGTTATTAATAAAGGTCTTTAACTAAATGAAATGGATAGTAGACGAAAAAAAGGCAATCAGAGTAGAATAAGTATGAACAGAAAGCAACAAACCTTGATGATACCCTCGCTGACGGCGAGATTCTCCAGTTTATCGACAGCCTCTGCTAATCCGACAGCAGCCACTGACGGCAACGATGCCAAAACCTCGGCTGACGACATCGCCAGAGAGGAATATTGAACCCTCGCTGAAAGGGAGGTAAATGAAGAAACCCTGATATGAAAATGAACGGATCAGCGCACATCATGTATGTGACACAGTGGCAATGTGAATATAATGAAAAACAACCTAGAAAGGCTGGAAACAACGACTACAAATTTTACAGCAAAAAAATAAGTCACTTGGCTACTTGCCAAGTTTGCCACGCAATTGCTCCTCCCACACGCGAAGGTGCGCGACTATTCAGCACGGATTTTTCACGATAATCGCGCGCTTTCTCTGCCGCTCCGGATTTCTTTTAATAATATATGTGTCAGAGGACGGAATAAAATATTTCGAGATGAGCTTTATCATTTTGAAACTGCACATTGGGATATTCGAATTACCGGCAAGGTCTATGCGAAACAGAGCGAAGACAAAAGCGATTATTTAGCTAATAAAGTTGATCGATTGAAACAGTGATTGATGAATTTTACAAAACAAAACAATTAGCATACTATTTGTGAAAGCTGAGTGAGCTGGTAAAGTGATTGAAAAAGAGTGAATTGAATTAAAAACAAGCATCAAAAGTACGAATTGTGTAGTGCGTAAAACTAGAAAGGTTTGTTAGATTTTTCTCTTTGTAAGGATCTGAAAAAAACATTTATGTTATAAAGTTTATAAAGTAACCAAGCTTTTGAGCTAAGTGAGACATTGTGGGAATGGTTCTACGGTTCTGCTCTGCCAGAACAACGGAAACAGCCACCAGTTGAACATTTCAAACAAAGAGGAAGATATGGGAAATTAATTGAGAGTAAAGGGATGGGGATGGATGGTAGCGCCTATGCCATACGATTGAGAAACGTTCAAAGTAAAAGGAAATTGAATGGAGCACAAACAGCGGGAAGTTACGAGTTGGCTGCTGAAACAAGTATTGATTGATTAGTTCCAAGTGTACGATATGGAATCTACCGTAACTATCTTTATTGATGCGTACCTCATTCTCCTCCATTTCGTCTTGGCTTTCCTCCTCCTCTTCCGTTCCTCTTAGGAGGAGTCTTGTTGCGACACTTCTCGGAGTTGCACCTGAGCAAATTCAGTACATTTTTAATTATTACTTTCAACACATTTCTCCAGTGATGTGCGTTTCGGTGTTGACGGGGAGAGAAATTACATTTCTGGGTGACACAGAATGTTTTTTGCGGAGCTTTGTAGAAAATTGCGGGCCTCCTGCCATCTAGCGGGTATTAGCCCACCAGTGAGTATAATTGTAAGTTAGGCAGTCTAAGATTATGAAGGTCACATAACACGACAACGCATTTGATTGATTGCTGTCCAGGAAATGCACAAATTCAATAAATATTGCATAATCACTGGTGAGATCGAAATGTGATATCTAGAATAATTAAACATTGATGAATAATGGATGAATACCTGCAATCACTGAACATCGGCCGTGCAGATGGACCATCCTCGTTGATGAAGTAATCGAAGGTAAGCTCTTCACCTCAAATTTCACCATTTATTGATAAAAATGAATACGAGTTAGAACACGAGCATCAAGTACCGCTTATATTTCATGAAAGAAAGAAAACATAAATATCGGCATTGACATGAACGGGTCTCCAGGGTCGCAAAGGGCCTCAGAAGTACGAGTCACCTCCTTTTTAGATCAATTTTCGAATTTTTTAAATCAACAAAGTTGCCGCTTAAATATTCTAAATTTGTCCATTTTCTAGACATGCGGCCACCTCAATGTTCCCCTAAGCTATGAGTATCACAATCAGCCAAAAGATTACCGTGAACACCGAAAAAGGTGATTGCCCAACAAATAATGTCTATGCTCGATTTAAAAAAAAATAGTCAATTACCAGCGACGATTTTCTTGGTCGTGAAGAATCCCATGTGATTGTACCAGATCCCGTGCCTGAAAATGCTCTCATCTCAATGTCAATTTATATATAATATATAAAATTAGCTTACCGTTCAACGATGAGCGTATCCCCTCTCATGTTCGCATCGCACGAGTGATTGAAAAAACGACTCTCGTTTCCCTGCAATGATTGTCTAATTGTATTCTTGGCTATCATTCCCACATTACTGTCAATTTGGTTTTGCGATATTCGTTTTAATAAACTGCAAAATTTGCAAGGCTATAGTGTTATTAGCGGATATTCATATAATAGTTGATGTAACCATAAATGATACCAGAAATTATAGTATTTAAAAACATATAAAAGTTTAACATTTCAGGGATGATGTAGATACTAGGAACCACCATGAAGCAAGGATTCAACGGTCTCCATATTACAGTAATCCATTCGTCGAACTATGATAATATTCTCACCATATCACCAGCCGAGATGATGAGAGGGCCATTGACAATCTTGCCATTTCCATCTCTCACGTCGAAGTCTAAGGTAACTTCGTAGACCCATCTCGGATCACTGTGCGGTAGATTCTTCACGCACACCTGTCAATAATGCATTCATTTTTATAAGTGCTAAGAGACGGTACACTAATAATAGAGCATTATCTCCCATTCTCGGTCACTCTTCTCCGTGGGAATAGAATCAAGATCGGCTATAATTGGAAGATTCTAATCCCCACATTGCCCAAACCACCTCAAAATTATGGGTATTTTTACATATTGAATTTTAAAAATATGTTACGCAGTTTAATTAATTTGACAGCTTACTTGGCCAATATACTCCGTTACGAACGTATGATAGGGCAGTTCTTGAACTGTTCTTACTCCCCAACCTTTTTCAGGCTCCCGGAACACGCAGAGCACTGATTGTCTTCCCCTCTGCAAATCGATAATTAATTAATTAATTAGTACCCAAATTACACAATCAGTAAATTACCCAATCAACGTTGACTTCCCAAATCCGATTAATAAATAATTCATACAACAATATTGTTTGTTTTAAGATGTTCACAGCGACATCTTCGTCGTCCGTTTTCATTTCTCTCATTAATACATTTTCCTACGTACCGGGCCCGGAATCAGACAACTATATTTTTTTAATCAAGCTAGTTATCAGAACACTACATATCACAACTGTGATTTCCACTATATGGCCACTATATATTTTCGGTACCCGGTTGGTAATGCAAATGTATGATCTCATTCAGTACCACTCTCACCTGCAGCGTTGTATTTCTGCACCGCGATCCGCATGCGCACTCGGATGTGCACTCGAAGTTTGCCGTTTCAGCCTGCAAGGAGCCGAATATTAAATGGGCGTGAAATTCGAACGGAAGCGGGTATTCGTGTATTCGGGCGGGTATTCGGATGAATGGAATAGATACACACCATCTTATCGTCCCACTTCAATTGTCCATTCTCATCAACGTCCAGCGTATATTTCTGCAAGTTAACCAGAATAGATGGTTACATTTCTTACTGAGATACGGCATACATACACGACACGACACGAGACTCTACCACTTACCATTCCACAGCAATGCGAATCCTCGCTTCCCTCCTTGCTCTTCACCAAGCACGATGAGCAATGCTCGCCATCACATCTGAATTCGTAAATTATCATACTAGCCGATTCTTGGGGGGTGGGGGTCATATCGACAAACAGGAATCACCGCTTAGCTGTTCACCCTCCGCTGATTTCACAGTACAGAAGAAAGTTATTGCTTCTACTTGTTTTTTTTATATTTTGTGATATCCCAGGTGTCTACCCTAGACTTTCTTTGACACGATAGCCTAGGTGGACAAACAGAGTAAATACATTTACTTAAGTGATATTAGAGGTAAAGTTATCCTGACAGTGGATGAAATAATCCAAGTGTCTTCGCAACAGTTTGAATAAGTAATATTCATCACATGAATCACTTCGTCTACCATAACTCACATCTTGTGAGCCAACTGATTGTTACAGAACTTCAGAATCTCCTTGACATCCGCCGAATCATTGAGAAAGTTCGTAAACTTAAAATTTTAATATATGAGTAAATAATTGCAATGTGAAAATGAATAATAATTATTATACCACGAATTTGATGAGCGATTCAGCATCTTCTGGTTCATTCGTCCAATCTTCAATATAAATCAGTGGCAGACCAGAAAGTCTGTTCACATAATTCCATCTGAAAAAAGCGATAAAACGTAAATATATTGTCACTCACCTCCATTCAATCGATCGTAGGATGTTTGCGTAGATTGATCTCTGTAATTATAATATTATAGATAATTTTAATTCAATTGACAACTTTTAAGCTAAAACAAAGTTGTAGCAAATTGATCATCTCAAGGGAAAGTATAAAATTGTCTACAAGACAATTTTCCTTCAATTTTACTTGCCTTATTTTGAACATATCCTCCATTTCCGAGTCCGGCTTCGTACTGGAGGTATCGATTAGGGAACAGTCTGAATATTATACATGTGATTACGGTATACAAGATGAATTTGATGAAATACTGCACATTGGAGATAACTAATATAACATGATACCTGTCAAATTGTTCGTCTCCGAAAAGTGCTCTCAATCTAAGCTCGATCTGAAGGATCAAATCATGAGTAAAATAAAGAAATAAGTTAAATATTATCCATCGAAAAGAAACGTACGAAGTCGAGATCCTCTTGACGGCATTTAAATATACCCAGCTGAAATAAGCACATTGTAATCTCTCAAGTTGAAAAAAAACCAACATACCGCCTCATCACAAATGTTCATCGTAGACTCCCATGTAGGACGAGGGTATTTGGTCCATTTAATGAGAACCTGAAATAACATGTTTATCAGTGACTTCCACAACATTGTATTGCTATGAAAAACGAGAAGTATTAAAGTAGTAGTACTATTTTTATAAAGTATTAACAGGGCAATATTTTCCGGCAAAAAACAAAAAAAGGCTGGCTGTGCCACGAGTATTCCGTCCCTAGAGCCATGATGACATTACGCACTACTGCTCTCATCTAGGAACAACTGTTTCCAGCACGTGGTTCCCAAACGGTTTTTTTATATCACGAAGACCTAGATACCTTGTTACAACCATATCAATAGTACACATTTTAAACTATTAAGCACAAATTGGAGATTAATTTGAATACAAATTCCTCCAACAGTGCTACTTGACAAAAGGATATTTTATAGAAAGAGAATCCTACCATTTCGGAAGTCGGTCTTCCCAAATCGCGACAAACACTATTGATGACGTAATCTATCTATAAAGGATTTGTTTTCTTGAAGAAAAAAGATATGTAATTACTCACTTCATAACAAGCTTTTCCCTTCTCGACCATCTTGTGAGTAAGACTATCCCAATGCTCATGACCTTCTGCACTTCGAGTAGCTACCTTAAGTACACGCCTGATCATGAGCGGAAATTGCTCAGCGATATTCATTAATACTTTTTAAAGTGACGAACGACGTTCATAAAACATTGGCGAATTGAAAGGAACACAAATGATTTAAAAGATACCTCGACATCTATTTTCAGGTCGACGATTGATTTGTCTTGTTTGTCCACGGGAATCTTTCCATATTTACCCGTCCCCTAAAACTGTTTTTTTCTAAAGTGTAACGGTATCGAACGAGGGAGAATTGATGGCAATGTTCACATCAACGAAACGAACCCATTTACGGTGCAGCCTCTCTCGCATCATCGCATAGGTCGGCCTCTGCAATGAAAACCCGTCACTTGTATTCTAGTGAGACTGAAAATTCTCGGCCAAACTCGGATTGAGAAGTAGTACAACATAACGCACCGCGGGGCATAACATCTTGGGTAGTCTCGAGACCGGTCTCCTTCTCTTCCGGGGCTGCACGGAGGACTGAATTAGTTTGCTCATTAGTGAACTAGTTAATATATTAAATACCTCGGACAATTGCGGCGTCAGTGTGTTCCTGCGGTCGCGCTTTCTGCGATCATTTGATACTTCCGCCATCACTGCAAAATTGTGTATGTGATAGAAAATAATTTAGTAGCGAAAACAACCGCAATAACAGAAAATACGATCCTAATTTTTTAGGGAAATGCGAAATACCGTATAAAAATGTCAATATTGTAATTCCACACGGGTCTTGTATTACGGTCACCGTACAACTTCTGTAGACATAATTAACATAATGTTCATAATTTGTACGCATTAGTAAAATCGGTGATAACGGATGCGAGCGACGGGAAAATCGCTGCAGGAGTTGTCCTTAGGACGTATTTAGCTCGCATAACTAGGGGCCACAATGTAGATAGCCGATTTCACGCTTCGGGGCCAAATGTGTGTTCAAACTGTCCCTCATGGATCCAATATCATCATACTTTTTACCGTTTGTCGATATCTTTTCTCTGTCGCGCGCTAGAGCCCGAGAAGTACGCGCGCAACGCACTGGGGAAGAGGAGGGAAAGGCGAGGCGAGAGGGAAAGGGGGCGGAGCCTAATTAGCGTGTGTCTCTCTCCCTCCCCCCGCCCTCTCGCTCGCCTCTCCCCGCGCAGAAAACACAAGCCGGGGAAGCATGCTAAAAATCTAATTTTTTCTCTAAAATTCCTAAAATATTCAAATTAGTCAGAAAATTGTTGTCCGAGCAGAACTTCCAAACTGAAACATGCCAAAACGACCCTTTCCCTTCGTTCATATACAAATTTAATCCTCTTAGCGTTCTGAGGCACTTCTCGGACAGTGCTCGATCGATAGGTAATGGTAACAGCTATCCGTAGCACTTTAGAGCGAGTGATTTGGTTTAGAATGAAGCTTGTGTTTTTGTTTTCTCGCTTTTTGGTGAAATCGTGTCCGCACAAAGTGGGCGGAGCTTGTGGCCACTACGCATAACGACAGAACTTTTGTGGTATTTTACGATAAATCATAGTTATCGGGTGAAACATGATGAGCCCGGCGCGTGCAGTAAGTAATTTCGATGAGACAAGGTGTGGTGGTGAAGTGGATGTGCATCAGGAATGCGATTCGTCAAGTCTTGCATCGACATCACTTTTATCTGCTGCGGAAAGGAGACAAATGATGACAAATCATTTAGATTATATTAAGTGCAACCGATGGGGATTCATTCCGACACGACAGGCTTTATCTCGCAAGTGAAAATGAAAACGTTTGTCATGAAGAATGTGAAAAAAGGGAAGGTCGATCAGATGCCTCTCGACTTTCATTGAGATCTAAGATTCAGATGTCATTGAATGCCATTGAAAGAAATAGTTGAAACATTTATCAGTTCATATATCTAGATAGTCACGACATGCGAATCAGTAAGGCTTGTGTAATTTCGTGTCAAATCGATGTGAAGTGGCTACCGTATAACGAATAATTTATGTACAGAATGCGACGATATGACCGGTGTCTCGAATGGAATCATGAAGGGGGGATACTGTAGGGATACTGTATGTTTAGTGTCTTCGCTCCTCGCTGTGATGACCGTGATGACGTCCGAATCTGTGGTGATGATGGTCGAAGAGCGCGTCCAGTTCCTTGCGGATCTCAAGTTCAAAGATCAGATCAGAGCTCAAAGATCAAAGATCAACTTCCTCACCTCAGGCTTGGCCTCAGCGAGGATCTTTCTCTTCTGCTCTCTAAGAGCCTGCAGCTGCTCGTAGATCTTCTTGGCATCGACGGACAGAGCGTCCACCTGAATTCAATATTAATCAAATTTTGAATTTCGCGCTAATAATTTCACAGAATCAGAAAATGTGGTCATTTTGTGTAGAGACTATCAAGTGGTGAGAAACTTAAATCTGACCTTCTTATTCCACTCGGCCTTTCTCTCCTCCATCGTCTTTTCGAACTTGAGGAACTCCTCAAGATTGTCTCCAGTCAACTCCTGAGATTAATTTCAGAATTATCGCTTTTAAATTACTCCATTGTTAGTTTCCCGCACATCCCTTCTCTCATCCCTTCCTTGACCCCCATTTACAACCATCCCAGTTTCACTGATAACCCCGGAGGAAATTGAAAAGTCGGTCAGTTTTCTATTACACCTCAATTTCTCGGATATTCTTGGCGCGAATTCAAAACCAATTCAAACCTTCATGGCCATTTCATGGAATCGCTTGTGCTTCTCCTCTCTGTCGACGGTGTGATCGCGGAAGAGCGTCTGGAACTTGTCACGAACCTGCAAAGATCAAAGATCAAAGATCAATTCTACCCGGTTAAGATCAAAGGTCAATCTGACCTCCTCGGGAACTCCCTTGAGGAAGTGAGGTCCTCTGTGGTGTTTGTGATGGTCTCCGAAGAGACCCTTTCGCTCCTCGTCAGAGAGCTTGGACACCTGAGTGAAATGAGGGATTAGAAGTTAGAGATCAAAGATCAAAGATTAACTCACGAATTCTTTGGTCTTCTCCCTCTCTTCATCGCACTCCTCGCCCTCTTTGAAGTCCTTCCTGTAACGAATATCGGTTTTATTTTGCAGATCTCATTTTCGAAATTTGTTCCCTTTTTGAAAATATTTTTAAGAATTGAAATAGGTATCTACGATCGATATTGTGAGGATAAAGAAATTGAAGAAGGCAAAAAAGGCTTACCAGATCGCCTCAAGCTCGGTCTTCTTCTCAGTCGCAAGCTTCTCGGAGAATTTGGGAACGCCGCAAGGAGGTTTGCCCTGTAGATTACGGTATGAGTACGGTAGGATAATCAGGTTACGATAATGATCCGATTCTAAATTCAATAAATTCTCACATGATGACGGTTGCCTCTGGCGGCAACAGCGACTAGGACGGCTGCACAGACTAGGAAGAATCTCATTCTGGAATAGATAATAATGTATAAAACATTCAAAAAAACTAGCGGAAGGTGACGGCATAACGACGAATGAATGATGGGATGGACTACTTAGCGAGTTGAATTGAGTGAACGACCTTGAAGCTACTCGAGAAGAAGGAAGAGAAAGAGAGTGAAATCGAGATGAGAATAGAGAGAGAGAAAAAGGAGAGGCTACTCATTGGGGGTGAAAGTTAGTACTTTTCGCGCACTTGATTGACCGATAACATGCAAGGATGTTTTATGAAGCATTTGGAGCAAAAATCTCAGGACTCAACCGTATTGCATGGAAGGGGAAAGGTAATAGCCTAGCTCGTCTCAACTTTTCGACCGACTTAAAGGAATGGACTGGTCCCGCTGAAAACACTCGAAATAGGGAAGGAAGGAAGAGGGGGACAGTCATTCCAAATCGGTCAGTGAAGTGAATTACCCTGCGAAATCCTACTCACAGACTCTGACCGGGATTCCGCCCCGAACACAATAGTAATTGTAAGATAGGAGGAGGAGGGGGCAAACCACCTCCCTTGTTCCGTGGGAAAGAATGGGAAACGAGTACAGAGAATCGAGGTTAGAGGACGAGATGTCTATTCGACAACGGATATTTGAAGAGTACAAAGCGTCTCAATTGCAAGAGATGTTGTGTTAGTCACCTAATGAAGGTTCCTGCCTTCCCGTCTCCCTTATGTAGAGGGAAGGTTCGTTCGCCGATTAGAGTTGAAAGGAGCGGATGTGCTCGTATTAGATTCTCTTCGTCCAATTCCTTCAGTGATTGGAGTAGACCTCGATGTGTGAGGACGAGGGTGATTTGGTGAGAATTAGCTAGACAAATGCTGTTCGTGAGCGAATTGAAGAGATCGGCATCGCGTTCCCTGAAGAGCTCCGAGAAATGGCGCAGATCTTTGAAAAGTTCGTTATTTATTCAGAAAGGTTGAGGTGACTCAGCGATATTGATGTTTTGGCTATTATTCTTGGAATTCGTTCAAAGTTTCAATTAATCTCCATGAACTCAAGCGCTGACGGAAGGAACTACAAATAAGCACTCAGACGTCCGTGGGAAATAATTTTTAAAAAAAATGAGGGAGCAAAGAACTTGAAGGATTTCCTGAACCTGGTTCGTTCAGTTTTCTAGAATAATGGTGTCACTTAATTGATGCGACGTTGCGCCATTATCGCCGTCTAATCCACTTCGCCCTTTCGTTAGACTCGTATTTTCCAATCACCAAAACTTCGCGAGAAATTTGTAGTGTCTCTTTTTTCAGACAAAAAATTTGCTAATCGTAGTTAGATACTCACTTGCACCACACCGATATTAGTTGCTGCTCCTGACGTGACTTCGATCATACTTGAATTTTCTCACCTTTTTGCGCAGAATAAAGAAAATTCTTGCCTTCACAGACTTCACAGTGGCATTCCAAGAGTTCATTCCGTCGATTTTTAACACTTCATGTTTAATTTTTTTGTATTTATTTGTATAATAATTTTCAGAGAAATAATGACACGTCCGCATCTCGTGAGAATCAATCTCACTGATATTTCAAGGGCTCCTGCTCTTTTCTACACAATTTTCGCCTTTGAGGTATTGAAATTTGGACAAAATCACTGTCAAAAATGTTCGTGTTCTCGAAGTTTTTGTCATGGAGACGGCGAGTTTCGTACACGGTCAGCTTAGACTCAACAAAATTTATCGCCGATAAACTCGATGGAGTGTCTAAAACATAACGATCATCTGAACAATCATGCTCAGTAGATAGTTTAGGGCGGTCACCTCACCCCACTCAGTGAGAGAGAGACGTATTCTTCATTCTGACAACTCCATTCCAGATGCTCCTCAACGTCATCGTCGTTCTCACTATTCCTTTCCTCATTATTGCTGTTCATCGAGCTGGTATTTGCTTAGAAATAATTATAACATTTTTTAGAAAATATTTTTAGGTGTAATTCACCCCAACTTTCGCTGGCAGGTCGCCCTCTCTGGGGTGTATTTTACATTCGCTGTTTTTGCGAGGTAAAATTGACAATTGGACAATTTATGAAACATCGTTGCAGATTTATCCTCTTCTATTATCAAGTTAGCGGAATGCCTTTGACAGGTAGTCATTAGTTTTTCAGAGCAACAGCAGAAAGGTCACTTCTTAGTCTGTTCTCACGGCGTTTCAATGGATTTCGGGCTTGAGAATTCCTCAAAGATCAACGTATTTGTTTAAAAAAAAATGTTGGCATTTTAGATGACGATCCTCTCCTCCTCACAGCAGAAATTGTTCGAGATGCCGTCATTACGTACTATTGTGGACTGTGAGAAAAGCTTCTGATGCCCTAACTGAATGATATTTCACAGATTGTGCTCATTCACGATAGAGAGATGGGTAGCGACGAAGTGGTGGAAATGGTAAGGAATCACTTTAGTCTAGTTTCTGCAGACTAATACAGGTACGAGAAAGCCTCACCCTCCACTCGTTGGATTCTTGTGATCGTGGAAATGTTAAACATATTCCCCGCAGTGCTCAATGCTACGCTGTGGATGCTTGGTGATACATTTTAAAATTATTGTTGTTGGTCCAATTATTTTAAATGTGAGGAATAAGTTATTAAGTTGTACAGGCCAAAAATAAAATTTCCAAATTTTCATTCAAAGATTGTAGGATACATCAACGTAGCAGTGAACACCGCCCTTAATTTTCTCCTGAATAATGTCAGCTGTATCGTGAGTTGATTCAAATTCAATCGGTCCATCATCAATTTTTTTCTTCATTTTTTTAAAATTCGTAATTGAATGAATCAAATGATCATGTGGGTTCTTCAGATTTACTACATAACCTACAAGCGAAATGTGCTTGCTCTGGAATTGATCAACAGAGGGGAAATCTCATTTGGCAACTACTCTGTTGCTCGGACCTTTCAGCTAAGGGAGAATGTGATGGTTATGAGGGTGATCTTTGATCTTCGATTGAAGTTCGAAAATGATTTTCAGTACTTTGTCTCTGTTGTTCTTCCATCAGCTGCAGTTTCGTTTCCCTGCTTCATCTATTTCGCATTTCATCAGTATCAACACTTTTCAATGTCAGGAAGATCACAATTACTTCAGATTCGGACCGGTGGAATGGATTTTGCCAAGAACTATAGCCTATGCTCTATTCGATCTGCATCTAATATTGTTCGAACTGGCTTGCTCCGAAAATCAATTTCAATCAATTTCACAGATTCCGAGCAGTGTATCTCTATCGGGAAATCACCATCAACAAGACGATTCTGAGTGAATTTAGGAAGATTAATCTGATATCCTTTGTGATACGATGTATCTCCTTCTCACGGGTGAGTTGCAGCCTCCTGGCTGAACATTATGTTTATTTTTCTGTCCAGAGAACCCATCCCTACAAGGACCGAACGGATTCTGTCCTAGTTGAAGACACTACACAAGCGTATTTCGATCAATTGGCCAATTCGTGGAATTGAAAACCTTTTTAAACGTTGTTTTGCTTTGTTTGAATGAACAGTCACTTCACGATTTGATTTATTTCTATAGATAGCAAACATCATTATGCATTTCAATGCTGAGTGTTTAGTCTACGGGATTGGTCATGGAATAAGGGACGATAAGGGGAATGGCTTATGTCATCTATAGTTATCTAAACATCGGGATAGGAAAACAATCTCTTCAGGGTATTTCTTTCTTCTTCCTTCAGGATCGCCCTCTCGACACATTCTCCGTCGATTTTCTCATTTTATAAAATTTCATTTGAATTTCTTTAATTTTTTTATGGATATTGTGATACTACGGGAGAACACTTCATTGCACAGATAGATCTGAGTTTTGAATGCACCACTTAAACTCATTTCGATCATTTATCCTCAAATTTTCACTAGTTTAATTATGTATCATTTTTAAACTGTGGTTTATTTGAATGGACAGTTGCCTCACGATTAGATTTATTTGTATAGTTAGCGAACATCATAATACATTTTCATGTGAGGTGAACCTTCGGGACTGGAACAATAGAAGGTAGTTGAGGGAGGGAGACTATTACAGTCTACACGTAATCGAGAAGTCTCATCATTGTCTTTCTTTCTTCTTCAGTTAATTCCGCGTTCTTAGCACATTCTTCCTCCATCTGCAATTATTGATTTATTGTTTTCACGAAATGCAACTGCTATTCTAAAGAACATTCTTCCATAATTAAATGGAACTCGATTAATCACGCATCCATAGGAAAAACGGGTCGTTTACTCACTGCGTATTTCTTGACAAAGTAGGCCACTTTCTTCTCCTCATTAATCATTTCGGCAGATCCATCAAAGTTGTCAGTGTGCACGGCCTGCAATGGCGATATACTCACTTTAATCTTTGATCGGCCAATTTATCATATGTTCTAAAGTAATGTATACCTTGATCAGAGTCTCCAAGAAGAGATGTCCATCTGAATGAAGAGAAGTTCATTATCGAAGGAACACTTTCGTTAATCGTACCTCTCTTCAAATCAATCTTCATCGTGAACAATCTCAACAGAGCCACTGAATCCGTGCCCATCACTTGACATATTCGATTAACAGCAATAGAAAGCGAGTCATCAAACTTTTCGATCGAACGGAACATCATAACCATCGATGACTTCACCTGAATAGAAACAGTCTGACTCTCTTTCCGATTTGCACGTTGTCTGATGAACGAAAGAGTGTGTAAAATGAAGAAATTAGATGCGAAATGACCTGATTGAAGTGGACCTTGAATCGATCCTTGCCAGCAGCATCAGCAAAGATGGAGATTATCTCGATTACTCTAGTAGACATGAACTGAAATTACAAATCAAGCAGAGAATCATAAAAAAATAGATCACTTGTCATTTATTACCTGACAAAGGTTCTCAAATTCTTCCCACTTCTCCATTATCGACATAAGAAGAGGAACGACTGCATCGTAGTTAATGGAAAGAAGGTCCTGAGTATTTCAATTAGCCAGACAGTACAGGAAGTTGAGCTAGTAATCGGCTAAAAAATACGTTAGGAGAATCTCCAATCGTCAAGAGTCCAGAGAGGGCGGCCACAGTAATATCGAACAATCGAGGAGACGGATCGGACAGGTTTGAGATGAGAGAAGTGAAGGCCTCAAGAGAGATAGAGATTAAAGATCAAGGGGGGGGGGGACGAACCTTCTCGAATCGATTTGGATGGTCGTTCAGGTCGAATCGACAGAAGAGGAAACCGAGGAGGTACATGGCATAGTAGCGAACTCGCGGATGCTATGAATACACCATTGAATGATATGTTCCGTATCTAACTCAGAGAAGAAAGAATATTTGCCACTCACTGTATCGCATACAACACTGACAGCAAAATCGACGAGACTGATAGTTCTTCCGTCACGGAAATTGGTAGGAACGACAGTCCATCCAATCATAGCCGCAGCACGCTTTTCCCCCTTTTCTAAACACATCATAATTAAAATTATCCGTTAAGTAATAATGAAGAAGTTCCTAGAAAGCATTGAACCGCAGGATATTGGTCTAACAGCCGGCGTTTCCGGTGGGTCCCACCTAACATTGACTGTAAATTCGCTTGGCGCGGATTCACCTTTACGATGAATGAAGAAATGGATTTGGTAACTAACCATCTTTGAGAAATTCCTGAGTTACCCTCACGAGATGAGGAGAAATTCGCTTCTTTCCAATTGCAGTGGCAATCTTCTCGAAATACCAATGACCAATAGTCATCCTGAATCTAATCAATGCAAGCGAAGTATGTAATCCATTGAAATGTGCTAGTACACTTTTTTTCGTGGGAATTCGATTGAAAGAGACGCTTACGCCCAATCTCTTCCTTTCTTCTTTTCATCAATGGCAGCATCGTATGTCATCCATTCCTCCGTTCTTTCCATGTTGTTTGCAATCGATTGAATTGAGGATTTCACTGAGAAAGTAATGGAAAGGTTAGCATGTACCATCAATGAAGACTACTAACCGATATCGTAGATAACATCGAGCGTAAGGGATGGAGCAAAGCTCTCGCTGATCGTCAATAACATCTGAAGGGCTGAATGACGATCGTCCTGTTTCTCGCACACATTCGAGCTTAGAATCTTCTGCAATTCAAAATCATATTAACATTTACTTCTCATATCGGCTCTTTCGGGAATGGATTTCAGAAAAAATTCTATGAGCAAAAATAACCTTTGTGCAGATAGAAACGATAATCTCAACTTGATGTCTCACAACTCGCGGAATATCACTGACTATTCCATAGAGGCAATCGAGTGCAATTGAATGAGTTGCCTCACACTTCACAGGAGTGCATTCCTTACCGGCATGCTGAATGAATGAATGAGTAGATTGGAGCAGATAGATGCCCCTTTCCCACATCATTTTCTCTCGCACCTCGAGAAGAATGGGAGCCACTTTGGAGAGAATATCCATCTTCTCACGATCTTCATTCCATTCCTTATCGACGAACTTTTGGAGTGCCATCATTGCTGGATTCCAGAGAGTGGATTCTGGGCCGAGAATGCTCTCAACAATTAGATCCTTCACTACAATCCACTCGCCAACTTGACTTTTCCAGCTTGAATTTCTAAAAACTATCGATCAATAAAGAACAGGCAGATTAATAACTCAATCAGTTCGAGGATCGTCTTCCGAAGGGACGCATCACTCGAGGTCACATTCATCTTGATGAATCGATGCAATTCCGGCCACGAATCTAAACAAAGGAGGAAAGTAATGAGATACTCCCATCTTCGTTTCCTAACCACTACGCTGTTCTGTCAAATGTCCGATAACTTTGCATAGAATCTTCTTGACACCTTCATTCGATTCATTGCGAACATCCTGAAATGCAACGTCATCTCCATTGTTTTCACACAAAACTTCGGGCGATTTTATATATTTGAAGATACCCTGATTAGATCTGCGCAGAAAGTCTTTAGTTTGTTCTCTTTGGCCAGCTCACGAATGAACTTCTCGCCATTGCGAACAATCATTTTGTCGATGAGTTCGATGGCAACTTCTCGCTCCTGTGCAAATATTGAATGATGATCGACAACCAAGCCTCAACTTACGACATCTGAATTGAATTTCTTGAATGCTCTTCGATAAATTTTGTCGATGGCATTGGCTCCATCGGGGATATAATCGATCTCCTCGCCTACCACATCTCTGAATGAATAGGGGATCACCAAATTATGGAATGAAATTTGATAAACAATTCAAATCGAAGCCCCATGCGGATTGCAAACTCAGTTTGTCAGGAAGAAAAATTCATCCATTCATTTCTCTTTCTTTTTCGCCAGTCAGAGTAAGAATGGAGATCATAAATAGAATGAAGAGGCGCAATCTTCACCATTACTTTCATAATACGAACTAGTGATGGCTTGGCAAGAAATTGTCAATTCATTTTGCACACTCTCTCACCAGTCAGAGAATCGAGATAGTATGCGAAATGAGGGGGAGTCATTTCTTGCGAATCCATCCCGAACCTCTCGCCACTGGGGACCAATTCTCCATCCTCATTCACCAGACTCGCCACCTCCCTCATCATATCGACGTGTTTTAGATCGCGCTTCTGAATTTCACAATTATTATTCAATGGTTTCCATCCTCATTCACCTCAAGGCCAGCAGTGTATTCGCGTCTTTGCGCCCGTTCTCTCATTACAGATCGATCTTCTCGATGGATGGGCATCTAAGGATGATCTGATTGGGTGAGGGATCAATGGGATACGGTATTCACCTTCTGAAGAAGTACGGTACTCGATAGTACGGTAGAATGGAAAACTGAAGATGAAGGGAAGAGAGGGAGAGAGCAACCTCCCGAGAGTAGCGCGGATGGTGAGAATGAGGGAAGGGGAAGAGAAGAGAATAATTATGTGACAAAGAGCGCGAATGTAAAGTGAAATGTATTGAAATTGAACATTTGTCTGAAAAAAATAAATTATTCTTTGTTTGTTAGCGTTCTCGTCGGTACATTCCAATAATAATGTAACATCAATTTGCGATAGACTGTTTTTTTTAAATTTAAACAAATTCATAAGATAAATAATAAAAATGTTGATTCCAGATATCCATGATTAGATACATAGTTTGTTTGCAGAATAGCCAAGAAGGACGAATTTTAACCAGTTTTGTGTATGTTTCAAGAATATTTTATTGAAGACTGTGCACAGACTTTCGTTTTGATCATAATCTTGCATATTCTTTATCAGTAATTGGTGGATGTTCGATCGTTGCATACTCTGGAATCCCTCAATAAAGCCAAGCCAGAAACAAGGAAAAGCTGTGGATGAATTACGAGCGGGAGATGACATGTCATTAGCTACAGATATGATTGGGAAAGGGGGGACAATGACAAGAACCGGAGTTTTGGGCTGGGCACTGCAAACTTTTTTTTCCGATTTCTCACTTCGTAATATTATTAGAAAAATTGATAAAACATTACGAAATGAGAGCTGGAAAGCGTTTTGCATAGGCCAGGTTTTGACTGGGCAGGCGAGGGGGGGAAGGGGCTCATGATTCCCTCTTCGCTTGAGCGATAGCTATCTGTAGACACTGCATCCATTCCTCCGCCTTTCGCTCGTCCGGAGCCTGAGATTATCGGGATTCAGAAAATGATTTCCTTGTTTTCCGGGCCCACCAATTGATAATTGTGAATACTAACAACAATCAGGAATGCGCCCTATACGCGTAGACAGACTTGAGCAAACCGACAATAACCACGGGTAGTATTGCCGTAATAAACAATTTACCTTCAAAACGTAAGATGTCTGATCTGAGGTGAATATTTCGAACGCTTTCCTCAATGATTTCCTGCTTTTCTTCCCGCGTCCCAGCGATTTGACTGATCGAATCTTCTTTAGATCAATGGTGGGAAGAAGCATTGAGTTTGCTTCACTCTGAACGACACGTTTTATTATTCGAACTTCATGAAAATACATTTGTAAAGCAAAAAAGGACGATTCTCACATTATTTTTCTTCGTAGTGTACGTTAGAGAGCCGGGCGAAAGCGTGAAGTATCTGGAATGGGAATTGTTATTTTAGAGCTGAATATGAATCATGTATTCTAAAAATTAAACTTTTACGTGATCAGCTAATTCGACCCATTCATTTTTACCTGAACAGGTCAAATGTCCTGAAAAGGCAAATCCGAATAAATAAATCAGCCCACTTGGTGTGCCATCGTCGTAGGAATTTCCACTTGCCCTTCTTTTCTTTCAACGCGCCTTCGAGGGTTCGATCCTCGAAGAAACTTCTGGAAGAGTTACATTTATGCGTTACGAATCACATTTGAAAAGCATTTCTATTTTTTTTCCAAAATTGGAAATCAACATTTGCATTTAGGTAACCCTCACTTTGTCTTCTCCGGATGCGCACAACTGAAACAGCTCCATTGATTAGTCACCGGATCGAGAGAGAAACAATCGAAGAAATTTGATTCGTCCAGTTCCTTCACCAGCCGCTCTTGCTCCTTCAAAGGTGATGGATATTACATTTTTTGTATGAATTTATCTGTCATATGCAGACGATATATCAATGTTTCGAAAATTCTAGAAATGTATACCGCCGGTGAAACACATTTCCAAATCTAAAATTAAAAAATCACTCACTTTCACGTTGGGGAACTGCGCGGTGACGAGGGTAACGAATTGTCGTCCCTTCGTGAGGGAAGGAGGAAGACAATGCCAACAATGAGAGAGAGTGGTGAAGGCAGCGGAGGATTGAGGAAGAACCTCTCCCGAATGATCGAGGGATGAGGATTGCATCTGCAATAAGTATTCATTATTGATTCACTGTTAGCACTCCTCTGTTTTTGGCCCGGCTTTTTATCGCACAACATTTTTCCTAGCCCTCTTCATTCAGCACGGTTGAATCTTGGGCCAAAGAGATGTTCCTCGCTTTTTTGTCCGCTTGAAGCAACGCCTAAATATGAATGAAACTCGCACAACGTTCTCAATGTCTAATTGTATTTATATGTTTGAATGTTATACATTCGCATTATCAAAACTATTTGATATCTAAGGTTATCTAAGGTTTTCTCACAACTTTGAAACATATTTGAAATAAATTTGACCTGGAGGAACATGAGATGGAGCCATGTGGCGGGACTTTTCGTCTTCACAGCAAAGAGGAAATCATCGTGGAATATGCAGTGGGAAGATCGAGTCTGACAGGCGAAGTGAATACGCAGATGGTGTTTCGAACCTGAAAAGCGAATTCTCTCTTCTAAGCTTCTGAAAATTGTTTCATATAGCGAATTTCACTATTGAATGCACTCTGACTGATCGTTCCTCTGAAATGTTTCCACAGAGTGAGTAATGTTTACAGTAGTAAATCGTGAGTCACATCTCTACTGATTCTATCGTTGTTTGTTACGCGAGAAAGGGCAACGAATTCCTTCCCTCCTGCTTCTCTACAATTCTATCGAGAAATGTGTCACCGAGTCATACTTGTTTCGTTTTTAGATTGTTCTTCATATATCTACACAATGATGAAACATGTTCCCGTCTCTTTATTTCGCCTTATCTCTCGTCAGTCAGCGTAACGAGAGAGAATTGGGAAATGAGAGATACCATCCATCAACTCACCCTTACTCCTCTCAACCGTACACTGCACGGGAATGGGACACTTCACTTCCAGAACGTATCGTCTGATTTTACTACGACGATTGTCAACGAACTGCTTCACAACGTCATCACGAGCATTGCTCTGGAAATAATATTATTGGATTCGAACGGAATAGAAAAAAACTCATTGCAATTGCGATGAGTTTATCGAAAAGACCCGAAATGTTGCGAGTCAGGTTCAGTGTAAGACCGCCACTTTTGTCCCTCATTTCAAATACTCTAATATTCCGTACCTGCCAACTGGTTGATTGTGTTTCGTCTCTCTGCTCTTCCTCCTCAACGATCGAAGCTACTCCGGTCACTTTCGTCGTTGTTACGGGACCGCCTCAATTGATTCCTTCATTTCTCAAATAGCAACTCTCTAAATACTATCGTTCTACCGTTGTGCTTCATTGTAAATGCATTTTTTTAAATTGCATGGTTTACGACTAATCAAATATTTTAAATTCAAATAATATTCACTAACCAGACCCGGCCGGAAACGTCGTCTCAAAAGTAGTCTTCGTTCCGTTGCTCTCATTGTTGTTGCCTAGAAATTTTTGCAAGCCTGGGACGATAACCATCTAACCAAGACAGTTGTCTCACTTGTGGGAGCGATCCATGCAGGCGGAATCTGTCGATAGGCCTCTTGATATCCGAGAGGCGTCTGAGAAAGATCAAAGATCATATTTTCTGAGGCAGAACAAACTAACCGACGTGCTAGGCGGATTGAATGAGGGCGGAAGGGTTTGGGTCTTGGGCGGTGGGGCGTAAGGCGAGGGGGGATACAACATGTGAATGGGAGCGATGGAGCCTCGAGATGGGAGATGAGTGGAGGAGGACTCACGGGAACCTGTCATCACATCCTTTCATTATCTTATTCCCATCTTTTTCTGATAATCGTGTTTTTAGCTCTGATAATTTTAGCTTCACAGTAGTGGTGTGAGAATGAAAAATGTCTGTCATCCTGTCAGTCACATTCCATTCAAGCCATAAAGTAGAAACTCGCGTACCCGTATTGGTCGCATTAGCAGCTGCTACTCCGGTGTTGCTTCCACTCTGTAGGGCGTCCGATCCACTTCTCTGCTGCAGTGATTGTAGCATACTACCGTACGATTTACTGAATTGCTTCGAGAGGGAGGACGAGGAACGATTGTTCTGAAAGCAGTGATGATTATATTATCGAATAGGATAGGAAATAAAGAAACAAAAAAGACGATGATAGTATATATATATGATGATTCTTTGAGATGAGGTTTTGTTGAAGGAAATACCTGGTAAAGGTTAGCCAGATTCTGGGTGTTCTTATCCAATTCAATAGCCGACGCATCCACTCCATTGGCTCCGTAGGAGGCACGGGCGCTGCTGCAACGAATGTACTTCGTCTCTTTATTGTGAGCAATTTTGGTCATGTGAAACTGGGTATTGAAAACAAACACATGAAGAACATGAAGAACTAAGCAAAATAATGAATGAGAAACTGACGATCCCAAATATCCCGGCAGATTGTAGCTGTTGATGGTGGAAGTGGTGGAGGAGGGAGGAGGAAGACTTCGTTTTGAGAGAAGAGATAGAGAATCGCATGACGCATCTACAGAGTATTTTTTCTTTCCATTTTTTCTTTTTCAAAAGGATTCCCTCGTGAACAAATCGTTTTCTTTTTTGTTGTTTATGCGGTCTGTGAAACACAACCTATTTAGTGCTCTCTTTCGTTCATTTTTTTCAACAATTCATATTCCTGCCACTCAACTCACCTCTATGTCCCGTCTCGTAAGCTCCCGATTTTATAGAGATTATCGTCACATCGTCGTCCGTCACGATCCTGAACCAATTTCAATGAATATTCGAAATATAATCAACGGCGTCAGCAGTGCTCACCCGCTGTGCGTCAGTATCCGTTCGATCTGCCGTGACGTGCCCGGGAAGCGAGCGAGTCTTCGAAGTGTGCCCAGATGCGGAGCGAGAGACTGCGGGTACGTCTCGCCAACACCTAGAATGTGCCATGCCGTGGATTTCATACAATTAGCATTTGCAATTCGTTGAGATTATCTATAATCATCGCTGTTTATCTTTCCAAACGATTGAGATGTGAGAATGAATAGTCCCCAACCAATTCATTCACTCACTCTCAATCTGCGTCAGCAGTACAGGCAACGTCTCGGCAGTGACACTCTCCGTGCTTCCTCCCGGTGTCATCTTCACCGTACTGTCATAGCCAGAGCACAGACTACAATCATTTTGATTTATTTCTAATTTATTTCTGCGTGTTCGGAGTAACATCATTGATGATGAGCCTAGTACAAATATTAGCATTGAAACGTAACCGATCGCGAAAATAACGAAACTCATCCAACTAATTTCACTTCTCACCGATAAGTGCAATTGACGAGACTGTCCATTGCGAGAGAGGCCAACGAGGACGAACGGCGACCGATCGATGCGAGGATCTGGAAATATGGTATATTGAAGAGAAAACACTGCTCATTCTCATTCAACATCTCGTTCTTCATTCAATAGTCACCAAGCAGTGATCATCGCATAATTCTGATGTAATCTTCGATCAATCAGTTTCGGCTCGATTTTTGGCACAGCCCTTTATCGCAGAGTAGATATTCACTCCATTTCATTCGAATTCTCTAGCTCCTCCATATTCAGAGAGGTTGTACCAAAAATCGAAGATGCTCCCTAGTTTGATGTCTTGCTCACCTTTGCAATTTGTGCATGATTCGAAGCGAGATCCGGATCGTCGATGGCCTTGCACAAAACGTGCACGTAATCGACCAGTTCCTGTGATTTACGCACTTATTTACGTTATTTCAATTGATATTCAGATTTTCGAATACTGAAACTGCATAATTTTGCTTAGTTCTTAGACGCAACAAATGTTTAGGGATCTGATTCAGTAGGCATTCGGGTGTTCTCATTCGACCAATCATCATCAAAACTCACCTTTGTTCTTCCCTGTGATACGAAGGAGTTGAGAATGTGAAGGACGGCAGTGCATGTGGCCGAGGAGGGGAGATATCGGATGAGTGGATGGAGGAAGGGGAGAAGGAGCTGCAATGACATGTACTACAGCCTCATTGCCGGCTCGATATTGGGATCCTTCACAAGAATGAGAAATGTTAGGTGAATTAAGTTTTCCACAGTATTTTGAAGTAGAAACAATAGGATAAACTGATACGGTCACAGCACTTACATCTGGTTTGTGATTGGCGACGATACTGGCGAGCATGATTAGTGAGACACGATCCGCCGCCTCCGCCGTGTCCAGTAATCTACATATTATTATTTATTCCTATAAAATGGGTGTAGCACATGGATTGAATGCTTTTGGAATTCCCTTCTTATTCTGTACTCTGTGAAACTCATTCGAAGCGAATTCGCATTTGATCAATTGTTCACAAGAGCGCGGTCGTGTTCAAATGTCACAATGAAAATCGACAATCCATTTCAAGAGTATTCACCTCAACAACTGATGGAGATGAGCATGGACAGGCTCACGATTCTCCGGATAGATCTGAGGAAGAACACGACAGAGGGAATAGTTGCCTGAACAGAGGGGACTCACGATGGATTTATCGATCTCTTCAGCTGAAATCTACACTATCAATCATAAATTTTTATTGTGAATTTCTTGTGTTCTTCAGTGTATCGAATCTGCAAGGTCAGTCGCTTTTCAAATTCAGTGGTTCCAACATTCAACCACTGCCTTGTTTTGACTATCTATCCCATCTGTTCTACTTTCCACACCATTCTTCATTGACATCCCTTCATCCATCAGCTGATCTTCCTTTCCTATCACATCCATTCTTTCCCCACTCCTCGTTTCCACCCTCTAAACCCCCTTCTCTCCGCTGCTTTCGTCATCAAAAGGCCTTGGAACGGGTTGCCGGCGAGAGAGAGTACTGTGATTGAGGAGGGCGCAGACGAGAAAGGGACGGCGAGAGAGTGTGATGATCGGAGAGAGTGCAGCTAGAGAGGTGCTAGAGTGTACTGGTTTGGAGGAGAGTCGAAGGGGATGATGAAGCTCGTGACGTAATCAGTCAGACAAGACATTTCGTGACCTCGTGCGACTAATTTATGCGATCGTCCCCTCTCATTACGTCATAATTAGGTAATCAATCTCACTAATTGGTCTGCAATCAGTGCCCCAGGGCATTAATCGAGACGTTTTTCGTGTCGATTTGAAGGAGACATTTTCAATGAGAAATGGCTGAGTCAGCCAGTCAACATTCTGATACGGGGGTATCGTTCTCTCTGCCTCTGCCTTACTTCTCTTCCCTTTTCTGATCACTGTTATGACTAAGCTGACGCCGCTGGTCAAAGGAGGTAGATCAAAAGTCACTGCGGTAACTATTAGCAAAAAGTCTACGTAGATACTCAAATAATCTCCTACTATTTCGATGGGTATAAATATTATTTCGAGCAGGTGAATGAGTGCGCCTCTTGACTACATAGAGAGGAGTCTCGGGTTTCCTACCAGTCGGTTCCCCATTCTCTCTTCTCCCTCATTCACCGTGTTTGCATTGACCGAAAGGCAGCGGGGGATGCTACTGTTTAGGGAGGGGGCTAAGCACAGTTTAGGGACAGTCATGACTTCCTACAGTGCCTATTCAAGGTGTGATTCATTTGGTTTGAAGGAAACAGCCCGACTATGAATTCAAATAATTATTTTAATTAATCATCAAAATAAAAATAAACTGACCAGCCACGATGAGTGAAATGATCTGAAGGGAGTAATGAGCGAGTGCTCGATGGTTGTAGATGGCAGCAAGGGAGATGTACGAAGTGGTCGATCGAACCTGTAAGGAGCATTTTATTCAAGAATTCATGTTTGAGACAATTTCTTTGTATTTGCAGATAGTGAATTGGGCATAAAAAACAATTTCCATAAAATAATGAAGATCAACCATCCTAGGCTAATGAAAACGAATCTTCATGAAAAGCTTCACACTTCCGTTTGAAATGATTTTCATATCATGAATATTTTTTGTGGTGTATCAGGTAAAATAAATTTTAAAAAAGCGAACCAGATCTGCATGTCCAGTGGACAGTGCCTGCAGTGCGACAGGAATGGCCAGGGTCATCACGGACTTCTTTGAGTAGTGCTGCAAATTATTCCTCGTTTTACCCATTCTTTCTGCGCTTTGTTCGTAATTTACACACAGCATCGAATTTCGCGGCGCTTCAAAGGTATGCAAACATTGCAAGAAAAACGAGCGAACTTACAAGGAAAAGACTGGAAATGAGCTCAGTGGCGATCTTGCAATGGGGCGAATCGACCACTTCTCCTCGTTCCAACACAACCATCGGATGCCTGAACGACACCTAATTTAATAAACCAGTTATCGATTAGCTACCGTAACGCAGCTATCAATACGTCCACCATCTCAGCGCAGTACGTCTCCATCGTATTGGTTGTCCTGCAACGAACACTCTGGATTACTGTACTTCGAATTATCGATTACCTAATGGCGGCCGTTATTCGGGTGACTACAATGGACACTACTTCCTTGTCGACCTCCCGCTCCAGGAATCCTTGCGCATTGAAGATGTCCTTCAGTCTGGCGAATGTCGTGTGCTGCAAATCGTTGCTAACGAGAGGAAGGATGAAACCGGAAGTCCTGCTATTCTCGGAACGTTAAAATGTCCTACCAGATCGGTGATGACGTCATAGTCGGAGATGGAGAAGAGTTGACCGGCCGAGTTCAGTTGTCGGCCCTCGAGCACGCGCACCATCAACGCGTGCATCGCGTCAGCTGGCGCGTCTGAAGCGGACGGGCGGATGGAGACGCGCCAGGGACGGACAGGCAGCAGCCGCCTGCAGGCGGTAGATCAGGTAAGCACACACACTCAGGGGGGAAATGGCACGATGCGCGGTGGTGACAGAGCAGAGCAACCAAATACAGAGTGTGTGTCGCTCTGTCTCTCTGTCTCTGGCCTCTCTCGCTCTCTCGCCCCCTTCTCAGCCTACATTGATCAGACACAGGCACAAGTACTGTGAGCAATGGTGGACAGATAAGGGGAAGGGGAAGAGGGGAAGTGGAAGGGGGAAGGGGAAGAAATGGAAGTCCGATTAGGGCATTATGTGTGTCTTTCGAAAGAGGGCAGATTACTACAGTTATCGAAGCATAGATACAGTATTCAATCGATTCGAGGCTATTGAAAAAAGGAGGGGAAGTGAAAGGCAAAGAGGGAAGGAGTACCTAGTAGTGCGTGTTCGGAAGGGTGAGAGAGAGAGAGAGAGAGAGAGAGAGAGAGAGAGAGAGAGAGAGAGAGAGAGAGAGTAGATGGAACACCCGGTTGGGTCAAGGTGGTTTGAGAGGAGGAGGAGGAGGGAAAAGGCAGATGGGGAGAGGGGAGGTGAATTGAGGGGTAGAGAGGGAGGAGGAGGAGGTGAGTCATTTCGGAGGCTGCTCTGCAGAGGAAAGGACGATGATTTGCTCTTGCGCGCGTGTCCTGATTGATTTCCATGTTTGGCATTATTGACTGTTCCCATCGCAGCGAAATTGGAGTTTATTGGGTTGTTTGAACGCGAATGCGGGCAATGACAATCGATTACGGTATCTAGAGTACAGTATCAAGGAACAATTGCTATTCACAGATTCGGTTGGTCAAGGTATGCGATGAATTTACGAATCCGGAAGGAAGGGGTGGATAGACGGAAGGATGGAACGGGATTCAACGGCCTCGTTTGTCCCGACAATCGGGAGAATAGATGCAGTCAATGTTGAAGTAGGAACAGTATGTTGATGAATCGGGGCATCGTCCATCGGAATCGCATAGAATCGCCAGATCTGAAAGGAAATTAATGAGTTCGAAGATAGAATGAAATTCAGTGTTCCAATACGGGTCTCCGTCTCTTCATTTTACATTCTTTCATACTTCTCTGAACGGTGAGAGAGTGTGTGAAATGAAGTGAACATTAACCGTATTTCGAACTCGAACGAAAATTACATACAGTTCTCGCATCTCCTTCCCGTCGCTCCTCGTATGCATCTACACTTATTGTGACTGATATAGCCCAGATTATTGCATTGATGATCTGGAAAGAATATGGTGTTGATGATGATAAAAGACGTTTCACACCCAATCTCCTCTCCCAAAGATCGAAGTGTTTCGTCGCTGATAGGTACTACCTCGAAATGTAAATTTTTTTTCGTAAATGTTCATTTCAGAAATATTTTTTTAGAAATTCAATTTGGGAAAAATATATTTGTAAAGGTAAATTACGTAAAACTCACATTGGAAATGCGTATACTGTAAATGCATTATTGATAAATATTTTCTTGGAAAAGTCATCTCGGAAATTTTTTCTCGGAAATTTTGAATCGGAAACTGTTTTTTTATAATTTCCTTTTCGTAATTTTTTTGTGGAAATTTATATATTTATGCATATTTTTTATAGTTTATTGTATATTAAATACTCTTTCATATCATGCACCTCATGGTCAGTCGCACATCGCTGATACTCATTTAATGCCGATACGGTAGGATTTTGAATCAAACTTTTCTCTCATTTCGACTCGTGGAGACTCGTGGAAATTTGCGGGCTTCTGTATTCGCTCTGTTTTGCGATGCTTTCGCGCTTTCCGTGTTCGTTCATTTTCGAAATTCTTCGTTGCGAAAATGTGAGTACGGTAGGATTTTGAATCAAACTTTTTTCTCATTTCTACTCGTGCAGTTCTAAATGTATGGGGCTCTTCTGATTTGCCGTTTAAACATTTCGTTTGATGACCTACGCAAAAATGAAGCAGAAAATAAATTTAAAAAAACAACAATACGCACATTAAGACTGTAAAACCATTGAAAAAAGGAAACTATTTATAAAATTTCAATTACGAAATTTCCGAGAAAAAATTTCCGAGATGACTTTTCCAAGAAAATATTTATCAATACTGCATTTACAGTATACCAATTTCTTAACTATTTTTACAGAAAAATATTTACGGTATGGAATTTCCAGCTAACTTTTTACATAATATTTTTTCCGAATGTTTAATTTACCAAAAATATATTTCTCATTCAAAATTTACGGAAAAAAATTTACATTTCGAGATAGTACCCAAGAGGGTACTACCTCGAAATGTAAATTTTTTTTCGTAAATGTTCATTTCAGAAATATTTTTTTAGAAATTCAATTTGGGAAAAATATATTTGTAAAGGTAAATTACGTAAAACTCACATTGGAAATGCGTATACTGTAAATGCATTATTGATAAATATTTTCTTGGAAAAGTCATCTCGGAAATTTTTTCTCGGAAATTTTGAATCGGAAACTGTTTTTTTATAATTTCCTTTTCGTAATTTTTTTGTGGAAATTTATATATTTATGCATATTTTTTATAGTTTATTGTATATTAAATACTCTTTCATATCATGCACCTCATGGTCAGTCGCACATCGCTGATACTCATTTAATGCCGATACGGTAGGATTTTGAATCAAACTTTTCTCTCATTTCGACTCGTGGAGACTCGTGGAAATTTGCGGGCTTCTGTATTCGCTCTGTTTTGCGATGCTTTCGCGCTTTCCGTGTTCGTTCATTTTCGAAATTCTTCGTTGCGAAAATGTGAGTACGGTAGGATTTTGAATCAAACTTTTTTCTCATTTCTACTCGTGCAGTTCTAAATGTATGGGGCTCTTCTGATTTGCCGTTTAAACATTTCGTTTGATGACCTACGCAAAAATGAAGCAGAAAATAAATTTAAAAAAACAACAATACGCACATTAAGACTGTAAAACCATTGAAAAAAGGAAACTATTTATAAAATTTCAATTACGAAATTTCCGAGAAAAAATTTCCGAGATGACTTTTCCAAGAAAATATTTATCAATACTGCATTTACAGTATACCAATTTCTTAACTATTTTTTACAGAAAAATATTTACGGTATGGAATTTCCAGCTAACTTTTTACATAATATTTTTTCCGAATGTTTAATTTACCAAAAATATATTTCTCATTCAAAATTTACGGAAAAAAATTTACATTTCGAGATAGTACCCGCTGATAAAGTGATCAGAAAGAGAGGAATGATGAGAGGTGAGACGATATTCATGAGTGAGTGGGAAGATAGGCTTACGGGCTGGAGTGGTGTCTTTAATATGAGTGAAGGGTCGTATATTGCATCTCTATTACTCATCGTCGTTAATTTCCTTACGTAAATAGGACGTTGCATCTTGGATTTCTTTCGAAAGAAGAACTGTCAGAGATAGGAATAACGTAATTTGAGGATCGATTAGAAGTGCATGGTTTGAACTTTTTATCTGGATATTTGTACAGATATTACAACAACGGCGATTGATTACTGTAGCTAAATGAAACTACGGTAGCATGCTAATTAGGGAGTATAATAGAGTTCCTCCTCATCAGTGATGATGCTGTTGGGAGGGTGTTCGAATGCTCTGCACCAACCTCTCTTGTCCAGACATCGTTTAGTATGGCGGCAGTCTTCGTTCATCCAATCACAGTACATCCAGTCATAAGGACACATACCATCTTCACACATCGTGGCGAGATCTGCAATAGGTCAATTGATACTGATATACATTCATTTACTTCCGTGTGATTGCAAATCTACAAGGAATGTGGCGAGATTGTTCCAGAAACGGTAGGAAAAATTTATTCATAGGAAAACCACTTCTTTTCATACTGGGAATTGTTTTCCTTCTATCAGAGCGACTAGATAACGCGAGAAATGAACAAAATAACGTATAACTTACAGTAGTTGCATGTCGGTCCGAACGTTCCTTTGACGCAATTGCACTTGTTTTGTCTAATGTATCCATGGTTCTTGCATTCTGGCACTGAAAATGCAATTGATCACTGGTATCTAAAAGTCACCACGAATCTTACCTAGTATCTTCACAAACCCAGGGGATTGTTTGGTAGGGGCTGAGTTCGACAGAGAGATAAGAAGGAACGGGAGGAGAGTGAGAAGGAGAAGCGAAGTCATTACTGCAAATTGTTGCATTGAAGAGTGGACTCTGGTGTCGTCCCACGAGTTGGAATCAAGCACGTTTTAGCCTAACTTTTAGGCACCCACGAGTTGTCATCAAGCTAGAATACAACTTGCGGGAACCAAAAAGTGCTTGATCCCAACTTTTCGGACGACAACACCAGAGCGAGAGGGTATGAGACCGTGGGGGAGATGGCGTGTCTTTATAGGCGGAGAGCTCAGCGGATGGATTTCTTATCTTGCGCCAGATGACTAATTGCAGTATGCTGGACATCACGAAAATTCCTTTCGAAAGACGTGTCTTTTGGGAACAATTACGAAAATCAAATCGACATCGGATGTACTCATCAGTTTATCAGGATTTTTGTACAGACAACAGTGTTTGAACGACAATATCATTTAGATCAATAACAGTATCTATCTACCTCTACAGAAATATATCAATGCTGACGGTATCATCAAAACTCATTTGAGTGGACGATCGAGTTGGGTGAATGATTAAGGGGCATGCAGAATCCTCTCTTGTCCAAGCAGTTAGAAGTGAAGAAGCAATCCATGTTGAAGTGAGCACAATACTGCCACGAATGAGGACACTTTACAACTTCATCGCACATCGTCGCTTTGTCTGAAAGAAAAGGTATGATTCTCTTTATTTTGGTAATCATCATTTTGGTTATTATTTGGCACTTCTCTGTTTTTCTTGGCTCAGCCTTTACGGCTTTTCCACGTTCAGAACTGTTGCTGCCTATGTCAAAAAACAGAGAAGTTCCAAAAAAAATTGATAATGAAGATGAAACGTACACTCATTGCATTTCTCTCCAGAGGTTCCCGAGATGCACTTGCACTTTCCTTGCGACACGTAGCCGAAGAAATTACATTCCTTCACTGAAATACAAAAATATTCAAACAATACTAAATATTTAGACGGAATAAAAGTCAGAACGAAAGCGGCAGATACCTAAAACGACGAGATACTCACCAAGCTTGACTGGAGCAGCTGATAAGACGATAAGAAGAGTCGAAATGACGAGGAAAACACGAACAAAGTTCATGACTTGAGGATGGTTGGATGTAGTGGACACTGGTCGACTGATTCAGGTTATCGGTTTCGCATGGCTCTTATACTTTTTCCTTACGAAAGGATATGTCGGGTTTCTTCACTGAGTCATCACTGATAAGACTTGAGGAATGATAGACAGGCTAACTATCATTTCAAAAGAATCCAATTTTCGAAATTTTTACAAAAACAAGGATATTGAATAGACTACGGCAAGTTTCAAATTATCCCGCGGCTGCGTATTTGACTCTCTTAAAAATGCATTTGACTGTTCATTTGTTGACGGAGGGCCGATAGATGATATCTCGAATATGGAGAGGGGAGTCTCTTTACTCGAAGAGATGCTTCAGTGAATGTACATCCCCATCTCCCGACTGTATTCTCTCTCTGTCCGATCACACTTGGCATTGCGTGATCAGAGAACTGCCTCGCATTTTGAAGATACAGGCATCTCTCATTGTCAGATAATAGTTAGAAACACTTCGCATCGGAGAAACCACAACCCCGCCCAGTATCTTTCCCATTCCCTTATCCATTCCAATTTGTCGTCGTGGTGGCGTCAATGTCATGAGAAAAAGAATAAAACAGTTATTTATTAGCAATGATTATTATTCACAGCGGAATGGGAAGGCGATAAAACAAGCTGACCTACAAGTACTATAACAAACTACTGACAAATTATGCATTGTGTTGGTAGGTCAATAAGTATACAAACATATTTCAAAATGAGGTAGATTAAGACTAGAATGAGATCACACAAGTACAAGTTAGCATACTACAACGAGCATCAATCAATCAATACTACAATCTTGTACAGACTAGGAGTAGATAAGGTCAGAGATCAAAGACCAAAGATTAAAGATCAGCCTCAAAAGAGGTTCTTCTGGAGGGCCTTTGCTGCGCAGAAAAGTCGATCAGACTCCGTGGCGTTGGGGCACTTCGAGAAGGGACCGCATACTGCGTCCCTGCAAGGGTCGAAGATCAAAGATCAGTAAGGATGAGGGTCTAGTCAGTCAAAAGTCATCCGAAGCATGCAAACCAAGTATTTCTTAATGTTCACCATACCTAATAATGATTACAGCACAGCAAGATATCAAATAGTACAACAGAAAAGTCAATTTTTTCTGTAGGATTCCTGTACCGTACCAACATCAGTATCTATTAGGGACACCGTAATCACCACTACCGTAATCTCCCGTACCTCTTGAAGCAATGATTTGTCGACCCGCACGAGTACGTGTCCGAATGGGCGCCCGTGCACTCTGCAAAATAGCTACTAATTTAGTTCAATTTTGCACTGCGTGCGCCTCTTTCTGTCATTTGCCAAACGTCGTCCTCACCCTGGCAGGTGCAGTCCGTCTCGTCCGATGCGTCCGTGCAGTCGGGAGTGCCGTCGCACCGGGCCACCGACGGGAAGCAGCGGTTGTCCGACGGACAGTGGAGAGCGTCGGAGGGGCACTATAATGGAATGTAGAATTTACTGATCGAAGGCTCCGCCAACATTAAAACTCCGCTCATATCGATGAATAAATGGTATAAGAAAGGCACAAGAAATTTCTAATTGCAAGACATCAGTATTTCTAGAAAACGAGCAATAAACGGATCACTAGCATCCCGACTCCGCCCACTTCCATCCCCATCCCCTCACCTTCTTGCAGTCCTTCTCATCGCTGGCGTCTTCACAGTCCTTTACACCGTCGCATCTCGCCTCCTTCGGCACGCACTTGTCGCTCGACACGCATCTGCATCAACATTTGCATTGCTTGTGCCGCTTCTGTGATCTGCCAAACATCGCCCAGCGCCACACCACCACACTCACTTGAAGTGATCGGCGCGGATGCAGTTGTCCGCGCAGCCAGCCTCGTCCTCTGCCCCCGCGCAGTCCGCGTTACCGTCGCATACCTGCAGATCCGGGAATTGGGCAGGGCCGGGATCGAGAATCTCGAACCGGGGATTAGATGGCTCACCTCCATCTTGCTGAGGCATTTGCCGTCGCCGCATCTGAAGGCGAGCTTGGCGTCGCAGACGGGGCAAGAGCGAGCGCACTCCTTGCGCATGCCCGAGCAAGCCTCGTGCTCCGGATAGCTGCAATTTATTGCATTGCGTGAGGCTCTTCTGTCATTTCCCGAAAACATCGACCAGCCACACCACTGTCATTAATTCGCATGGTGTGTGGCTGGGCAACGTTTAGTAAACGTCGTCTCACACCGCACCACTTACTGTCTTCCGTCGGCGCACTTGACAGTCTTCACCGACGCGGGAAGGGATGAGGAGGCCGAGGGGGCGGAGCCAGCGAGCGGGGCACGGCATGTGCCCGGGCAGTCCTTCTCGTCATCGCCGCCCTGAAAAGAGAGGTTATAGTCGATGATTCCCACTACACCTCGCCTCGTGCATCCGCGTCAAATTGTGCATTGCGTGTGCTCTCTTCTGCCTATTGCCATACCTCGCAGTCTATGGTGCCGTCGCACACGCGTCTTCGCTCCAAACATCGGCCGTTGCTGCATAGTGCCACCGTCGTGCCCGAGCACGCCTTGCACTCGCAGTCCTGAACAAAGGGTTACGGTGAAAACAATTGGAAAAGCGCTGGACCATCATGAATCAATTGACCCAAGCTCACATCTGGTTCTACCTATATAGAGCATAAAATGAATAACCAGTGGTCAAATCACACAGCGTCCAAAGTTCGAGCAAATCAACATTAGCTGCATTCACAAGGTAATGCTCCACGAGCAGGATTTATGTTTTCCGTAACTTCAAATCTTGAAATATGAGTTGGGTATGAATCTTCAAGGTATTCGATTCCCCCCCCCCTTCGTCTACCATACCCCCGTGTTACCGTACCGCTTCATCGCTTCCATCGGGACACTGAACGACGCCGTCGCACTGGTTGGCGCGCGAGATGCATTGGCCCGTCACCGAGCACATCTGCAAGTAGGGCGACGTTTACTACATTCCCTTGCCCTGTCGAAATTTCGACAGACGACGTTTCCCACTACACCACATGACATGACACACCTTGGCTCCTTTGGTGCACTCCTTGCAGCCCTGTTCATCGTCTCCACCACGGCAGTCCTGTACGCCGTCGCAACGCGAGTCGTTGGGTAGACAGAGAGGCGAGCTTTCGCACATCGTCGTGTCCGTAGGACATTGCAATTGACTCTTGCCTGGAGAGCACGACGTTTACTAATCGTGAGCACACCACACCTTCACTACACCACAAAGCAGTCAAAATTTCAACAGGGCGACGTTTTCTAATCCCACACCACACCACATATCACTCACGGCAGAAGGTGGTCTCGTCGACCTTGTCCGGGCAGTCGTACACGCCGTCGCACAGCTGCTCGCCGCGCAGACACAGTCGTTCGCGCGCCTTACTCGCGCCAGCGCCCAGTTTCTCGCACCAGAACGGCGTCTGGCATTCTGCAATGACGCGGTTAAAGCGTCCACATGATTTTGCTCTCTGCTTACCTCTGCAGTTGGCCTCGTCCGAGGCGTCCGGGCAGTCAGCCTTGCCGTCGCAACGGGACGACGTAGAGATGACCATCGACTGCAAGGTTACGGTATCCCAGGAGTACGGTATCGTGCGATCGACACACCGTAATAGTGTACCGTACTACTCACCGGCTGCGAGGTGCACGCGAATCCGAAGCCGTGGCAGAGCGAGACGTTAGGCGGGAAAAGTGCCGTTGACGGGATCGGGCGCGCCTGAAGCAAAGGCGACGTTTACCAAAGCCTCATTCATTTCGAAATTCCGACAGGCGAGTTTTCTCAGTCGTCACACCACGAAACTACCTTGCCGTCCTTCTTGCTGCTTCCGTCTTCCGCCTCCTCCTCGTAGCCGGGCCAGCGTGATAAACCGTCCCGAATCGGCTGAACAATAATGTCAGTTGCGGAGGTATTTCTTCGGCAACGAAGTCAGTCGTCGATCGTCAGTGTTCGTGTTTCTACCGTACTCACATGGAAGAATGCTCCCGTTCCCTCGGGGATCGCCTCTCCTCCTGCTCCCTTCAGTTCCGCCGTCTGACCGGCGTTCGAGATGAGTATGAAGGCCACGGGCACTGCAGCTATCGCCAGTCCGATCAGCAGAAGAATACCGATGATGAGCACTAGCGACGGCATCTGAGGTAAACGTCGTCCTCACACATGCACTACGAGGCACACCATGGCGAGCAGAACAAACGTCGGCCTCACCGAGGTGCGCGGCGCACCACGAGCCAGGCCCCTACTCACGTGGTGGAGGCAGCGGCAGCACTTGTCGCCCAGTGCGTCGCGAATCGAATCGGCGCGCATCGTGACCTTCTGCATGAACGTGCTGCAAGTCTACCGTTTTTTTGGAGGACGACGTCTCCCACAAAGCACACCATTTCACAACACAACACTCACCGTGGCTCCTGGCGCCCCGCGTGCACGTGGTACATGTTTGTGGGCGTTGTGAACGAGCCCTGTCGGAAGGCCTGAAAGAACGAAGGATGGCGCATGACTTGAAGGAGTGGTGAGGCTGGTGGGAAACGTCGACTGTCAGCGCAGTCACAAGAAGCAAAATGCGATGTGCTTCTTTTGGAGACGTCGCCTTACCTCGACTGCGCCGGTGGAGTAGTTGCCGTGCCTGCCGAAAGAGGGCTCGATTGGATGGGCCATACGGGGGACGAGAGCCGGAGAAGGGCCTGAATAAGAGGGAGAAAATAAACCGATGATCATGCACCTTTCGCGAACACGAATAACACGAACATGAAACGACGTGTGCGTAGTTGATAGATCAGTACATCTTCAGACTAAATATATGATCTTCAAAAAGAGAAACTCTAAATGGAGGACTGGGAACAGAGGTCAAGCAGCATAGTCTTGGCTAACTCTAGAGCTCTCGATGGATCGACACAGTTACGAAGTTCAAGACATGAGAATGACCAAAAGGCATCAATCAATAAATAAGCAATAGCTATTTGGTCAACGCAATGCATACCTTAGCGATAGATATGCATGAACATAAGTTTGGAATCTAATTTACAGTTACTAGAAGAGCTCTTCGAAGAACAACGTGAGGTGACGAGAAAGCGCGCGAAGCAATGAAATCTTTCGAAAACAGGGATCATAATGACGGAGAAGGGAAGAGGGTACAGGGAGGGATGGCGCGCTATGAGACTAGAGCGGAGAGTAGATCAAACGGAGGAAGGAGTGCGCGTGTCGCTCGCATCGATCAATCGAGCGAGGGGACCAGACGTACGTCTAGCCCAGCTCACCAAACTACATTTACTTCCCATTAGCACAAGTAGATTCCACGCAGCCGCGCGCGAGAACCATCGATATCTTTTATGATTTTCTGACGGATATCTTTGACGACAAGTAGGAAACTCAGTGAAAACAGGAAAAAAACCCGGAAAATATAAACATATTTTTTGAATTAATTCGGAAATTCCGCGCGGGACTAAAATTGCGCGGATTGCTGTAAATATTGATCGTGATTACAAAGTTTTCCCGCACTTTTTGTTGTCTCTTCACGCTGTTTTGTTTCTCAATTTTCTCAATTCCTTTCATTTTTTTTAGTTTCTTCGGCTTGCATATTGTCTCTAGCGAGTAGGACGTATATTTTTGCGTGCTTAAATGCTTTCCTACCAGCTAGTTCGGTGATATTTGCCCCACCATTGTTTGTATTTTTCAGACATGTTTCTGGTCGAGGCGTTGAAGAAGTTCGCCAAGAAGCACGATAGTGAGCGGATGTTTGAGGTGTGTATGGAATTTTTTGGGCATTTTTATCTTAATTCTCTCAGTTTCGCTGATTCCTTTCATGAAGCTTTCACCCATTTCCTTCACGAAAACATTCCAGTGGATGAAATTCAAATTTAGTTGATTCTTGGCATATTTCAGATTCTCGAAGACGAAGACGTGACTCCTCGCAGCACGAGGTGCTCGTCTCCCATTCTCTCAGGGTCACCCGGACTCCTCTCCCCTCGCAATCAAGAAGTGAGTTTTTCTGTGCTTCGCTCTTCATCAAATCCAATGATCACAGTGATCATAATCGACTGGTATGAATGTGATTGTTATTCAGATTGATAGTGATGAGGGATACTTCTCTCCGCGTTCTTCTTCTACTCCTTTGAAATCTACCTCGTCGTCTCCTTCATCGTTCTCGGTCTTCCGACGAAGTATTTCGTCGTTCAGCGAGGTTTCTTTTTGCTATCTCACATTCGGTGAATTTATTGGTTGTTTATGATTCGCAAACTAAATCGAATATGTAAATACATATTGAAGATCGATGAGTGTCGTGCAGAACCCACGACTTCCACTCTTTCTTCAGAAAGATTGTTGAAACGCAAAGGTGAATTTGTTGTTGGAATCATCCAAGTAGCTAGCGTGCTGGGTAGTCAAGATGAGACGATCAACAAATAAACATCGTAGGTCTGTCGGTGACCGTTAGCAACGTCTCTTCTCCTGCCAGAAAGAGAATTCGCTTCGAGGAGCACTCTGTTGATTACGAGTGAGTTGGTAAATAACAAATCGGACGCTATCGGCGTAGAAAATGTAACCATTATGATTGAATCACTACAATTTATCCAACTTCTTCAGAAGCATTGATAAGCAAGCCCAAGTCGATTACGAGCTTGACACTGCGTCCTACAGGCTGGAGTGAGTGTCACTTATTTCATTTTATTTTATATTTATATATTTTTATTTTACATCTTTATAATATAATGACAATGAGTATTCAGTGCACTCAAGACGATGCATCCTCATCGCGCTATCAGAGATCAAATTGGGGAAACGAAGTTGAGGAGACGGTAAGGAAACTTCAAATGTTATTTATCGGTTAACAGTGAATTATGATGAATGTTTACATGAGCCATTTTCAGTGCTCTCATAAGCTACAAACGATCGCTGCAGAGAAGACACAGGAATTCCAAGAAGATAAACTACAGGTCTCAATAGGATCACAACCATGTACCTACAATAGATTACTAAGTTTCACTTTAACCATGTACATACAGTGCTAGAGATTTATTAATACCGCACACTCCACTTATTCGTGCCCTCGATTCACTTACATTTGTAAATATAACAATAGCATGCTAGTACCACTGTCATCGGGTCTTTTTCTGCCGTACACTAATAGTTAATAGCAAACTTGCTCTGCTAAGAAAAACCATCTTTGTAAATATATCCCATTTTTCACTTGTAGCATTGTGTACATAATTCACAGCTTTCATTTTACATTGTTTCTCACTGTTTTCAGCTTGCCAAATGACATTTGTCGATAATTGTTCAATTTTCACTTGCATACTTAGACTGCGAGTTGTTCCATTGATTTCATGTTTCATGCCTATTGATTTCCCATGTTCTGTGAATAAATTTCTGATCACAAACAATTTCAGTTTTGCACAACATTGGTATATGTAACCTACACCATATCTTGTAAACACAATTGATACGGACAATGAATGAGTATAGGGACCGTCATCCGGGAAATTCAAGGTTGAGAGCCGGGAAAAGGTACAAATAGTCGAAATCGCCAGGGAATTCAAATCTTAACGCTAATTTGTTTTTTCTAGGGTTTATGGAATATTAGGAAGTGCAGCCTCCCAGTTTTTATATTGAAATGAAGACATGGTCGAGTAGAGTATATATTTCAAAAATACTAAAAATCTGTCCCCGCGGTTTTATACACTTCGAATTCAAAGTTCAAGATTTTTCGATTTTTTCTGTTTTAATTAGCGTACGAATGATATTCAAGATGCCGTTGTCCAGATTCCTAATTATGATGTTGGCCGAGGATGAATAGAAGTCCCTGGCAAAATTCAGAAAAATCTGTGGCCGCGAACATTGGGAAAATGGAGTGAAACATGTTGGTCATTGTAGCTACCGTACCTTGTCATGCATTGATTTTCTCACTGTGCCGTAATTAATCGCTCTGGAATCAATAGATCAATCCTCTCTTATTTCGAAAATGCACAAAAATCAAAACTTCCGTGTCTCAAAATGCAAAGAAAAATTGATCACAAAAGGAGGTGGAAGATGTGCTCCGTGGAAACACGCGACGCTCCGACCGCGACGCGCGAAAATCCACCAAACTCTTCAACTTATACTCGTTTAAATTGAAATATTTTGAAAATTTAGAAGTGCTATCATGATTCTACACCGCATAATACCCAATTGCAAGAAAATTGGAATTTTAGAAGAAGTTTGAAAATTTGCATGACGGTCCCTAGAATGAGTATATTTAAAAACTCAGTTTGCGATAGGATAATGCGGGACTGTAAAGCAAATTTGTCAAACTGGTTCTTTTCAAATTTTCAGCATTTGCTTGTCTTTCTTTTTGCCTGTCGTAGGGGATTTTTCATTATCGAATAATGGCCTTCTAGATGGCGCGGACGTCATCGTCGTCCACTGGACGTGGAGGAGGCATTGGAAAGTCACGAAAAGCACTGAGAAAAGAAGCGAAACAGTTCAAGAAACTGAGAAACACCGCGTTCAATCAGAAGAAGAATGTGAGTTATTTGTTTTTGTTGCTTTGTTACTTATCATTAGCCCTATGTATGCACTATCAAATGGCTAAGCCTGTGATTTAACGTATTCTGATTGGATAATGAATTGTAATCTCAGCTCGAACAAGTGATCATCGACAAACTCGGCGCTCCAGAAGAAAAAAAGAAGAAAAAGACGAAAGCTGAGAAGAAAGCAGCTAAGGTATGTCCAGGCAACTCTAATTTATACTGAGGACTTCATATTCAATAGAGCAATGGTGCCTGAAAGAAGCATATGTTGGTGTGATTGCCCGCAGTATATTTAAATTATAGTTTGTACTTATTGATTGCCCGCAGTTTATTTAAATTATAGTTTGTACTTATTCAGGCAGCGAAGGCCGCTGCTCCTGTTCCGAATGGAAGTGGAATCGTGCCGAAGAGTGCGAAGGAACTGAAGGAGATGGAGGCGAAAAGGGAAGACGCTCGACATGCTAAAGAAGTTAGTTGCAGTTACTGGTTCTTCCATTGTTTTCCTTGAAAGTATGCACTGTCAGTTATGAGCACTGGCTCGATTCTAGGACTGTCCCCCGATTTTGTCCAGTATTTGAAGCCTAGAACCCACGATATTTGAAGCGTAACCCGCGAAATTCAACATAATTTACGCAGAACCACCTATTTTGGTTGTTTGCCTGATTGTGAGGACATGTGCCAGTTTCATCATCATTACTCAATGCTCTCAGATGGAATCCGCTCGTCGTATCAGAGAGAAGGAATTGGCGAAAAAGGAACAGAAGGAGATTGATAAATATGCGAAGAAGGTTGGTTTATATTTTATTTGGCCCTACGATCACGTTGTTCTCTTATTATAAGTTGTTATAATACGAGCCATCTGTCAAAATATTGGGAATTGAAATTTCGCAATTAGTTTCTGTTGAAGTTATTCTGCTCGGCTATTCGTTTTTAATTTGTGGCTTTGATCAGTGAAATTGTGTTTGATTCCAGCTCGGCTTCAAGAACACTGGTACCATCGGAGAGTCACTCGTGAAGGATGGACTATCTTGTTTGTTTCTTATTTTCTTGGTGGGCTATGAACAGGTAGATAAAGAGGAATCAAGCATCAGAATGACCATGTAGAAATATATCCACAATGGCTTCCATTCTTCAATCAGATGTATTTTGCTAGTTTGATTGATTCCTTGCAGATATTCTGGAGATGTGCGATAGATCGAAGAGGAAGGAATTGGCTGAGAAAGAGAAGGATCTGTTCGAGAAGGAAAGAGGAGAGAAGAAAACGAAGAAGGCTAAGAAGATTGTGAAAGAAGAGGAAGATGAGGATGAGGTGAGAATTGTGTGTCGATAAGGTCGATAGGAAAAATCGATATCCGGAGCTACCGTAATCTACTACAGATGTTCGACGGTGAGGGCTCGGATTTCGACGAGGAAGACGAGGAAATGGATGATATGGAACGAGAACTGATGGGAGATGGAGATAGTGAGGGTACGGTAGAATGGAGTTATTGATTCGTCAATTGAAAATAAATTGTTGGTCTTCAGATGACTTTGATGATGAGGAGGGCGAAGAGATGGAAATCGATCTGGATGGAGAGGATGAGGTACGGTAAATATGTTTGCTTATACCGGGCCTGTCAACGCGTAATCAATTTTGTTTCCCATAAAGAATTATACTGCAACCGTGAAACTTAAATGAATCTAGTGCGAGTACATTCAGCAAGTATTGCGCATAAAGATGAAGGTGTTTGTTCGTGAATGACTAACCTCCGCGTAATCAATTTGGTTTCCCTTATTAGAATTACACTTCAACTGTGAAACGTAACTCATCTCTGTGAAAATGGGAAATCGCTTGAAACATTCTTTTCGCGCAGGATGATGAAGATGAGGACGAGGAAGAGGGATCGGAGGGAGAGAAACCAGAGGAGGAGGGAGGAAACAAGAAGAAGAGAGCAAAGGATGAGGAAATTGGTGAGATCAGACGTTATTCTTTATGTTGAAATACAATACATTACAATAGTTATCAGTGCCGTTTTCTGGCGCTGATCGCTGATTATTGTATAGTAGTGTATTGCCCGGTTCTGGGGGGTTTAAATGTGTACTACTAATGTGTTGCTATCGATCTATGAACAATGGAAGGAATGAAACGACTATTGATTTTTTTCTAGCCCAGTATCTGACAGTATTTATCCAGGCGAAGACATCTACGGTCGAACGATCAACAAGAAGACGGGAGAACTCATCGATTTCAACCCGAGAGCAGCTCATCTCAAACTGGCACAGCTTGAGGTACGGTAGGTTAACAGGGCCAGGGAATATTACTGTAAATGATATCTCTTCTTACTGATAAAAAACGAAACGAAACTAAAACGGACATCAACATTGAAAACACATTATTTCCTTGAATTCTCGTGAGTGCTAATCTGTGACTGAAACGTGAATATTGCAGGCCACATCGATCGACGGCGAGGAGCGGCGGAAGGTGGAGAGAGCAGTGAGAGGAGCACTCAATTTGTGAGTTATGGAGTCATTCATGGGCAATTATGAATGGACTGTTCTCGAAAATGTTGCCAAAACGTGTGCAAATGGCATTAAGCCAGCCCAGAATGATTTCTGGTGTATTTTTTGAGTGTTTAAACGATGTGTGTTACAGGCTGTCGGAGAGCACGCTGGTCAAGACGGCCCGCCACATTGGCGAGCTGTTCCACAGCAACTCGAAGAACGGTGAGGGACAGACTTGCGCTGTTTAGCACCGATTGGGTTGAACCGAAGGAATCCCTTGCAGAAGTGAAGTCCGCTCTGACGAAGACGCTGCTGCGTCTCATCTGCGATTCGTTCCGCGTCCAGGATCGGATTATGGCCGTGTACGGCGCATTCGTCGCCCTCGTGCACACCACCGTATCCGCCGAGATCTGTGAGTGTGCCGATCGGGAACTGAATGCGGGTCTGGGTTACTGTCGCTGTTGAAAGGAGTAATTTGAACCCCCGAAAAATACCATGGTATCACATTTTGGCGGAGGAACAAAAATTCCTGGGAATCCTGATTCTGGTACCCTTTTCAACTGTGGTTAATGTAGCCGATTACGGTGTCTCCTTGCAGCCTCTCATCTGATCGAGGCGTTTTTCGTCGAATTTGTGAACAAACTGCGTGACGGAGGAAGTCTGGAGGAGGAGGGAAAGGCGATGGAGAATCGAGCTGTATTCGCCGCCCATTTACTGTCATTCAAGGTACGGTAGCAGCGATGTTATCAATTTTCTTAACATGAATAGATATTATTGATTTTCCTACTATCATTCAAAGTACGGCAGGAGACATATTATTGATTTTGTTAGAAGTGACCCACTCAAATTAGCAATTTGTAAATCTACAAAACTATGAACCAACGGTGAAACTCAAAGTTCACTTGCAGATCATTCGAGGAGAGGTGGCGATGGAGTTGCTGGCCAAGTTCAGAGAGAATCTCGATCAATCGAGAGTGTCACTCATTCTCGTACTGGTTAGATGTGGGTTTCACTATTACTTTATTGTTGTAAATTTACTGTCACTACAATGGAAATCTATCTTGCTTTCGTAAGAAAAATATTACAAGAGGAATAGCCCTGGTGGATGTGTGTTTCACTACTGGTTCATGTTTCATAAAATTGGGAAATGTTCGATGGAAACGACTTCTCTCTCAGACGGATACAAAGCGCTGAAACGGACGGTGAACATCTCACTCAACGACTACATCGCTGCGACGAGTAAGCAGTTGGAGGACGAGGGAGAGAAATGGGCTACCCAGTGAGTGAGGGGGAGGAGCAGTGTAATGATACTCTTATATTCTGAGAACATAAGCAGGATTTAATGTGAAGAACAAAAATTGAACATGACCTGTAATGCTTGAGTTTCATTGTCAATATAAGTTCAGTAGTGGCGCAGATCATTGATAGATACTTGCCGGATATTACCTCATTAGAATCATCAAGTCTATTGTAAATTCGACCTGTATTTCTTAAGTTGCATTGCGGATACAAAGTTTGTAGTGTCATTGATAGATTTCATAGGTAGACGACAATTTCCATCTATGATCTCACAAACCTCATCAATGCAATTGCAGACCGCGTATGCGGTTTCTGATCGAGGAGTTGAATGGACTGCGCAAGACGGTGACGTCATTCGAGACGGCCGACCTCGATCACATGACAGCACTCTATCATGGAATGATGAAGAAGGAAACGGTGAGGATTACGGTAGATTATAATGGATCTGATGGCGGGATTGAAAGATGAGACGAAGTGAGGGCAGCTCCTCTGTGTTATCCATGAGATGGTCGTTAGGACATCCGCAATTCTAAACTTGTGATGATTCCTAGCCAACCAATGGGTAGTCATTAGGATTACGGTGGTAACGATTATGGTAGATATCAGAAATTGATTACGGTATTCACAGAAAATGGTGAGGATTACAGTAGAATAGGGTGGAAGGAGAGGGATTACGGTAGATAGCTGATTACGGTATTTGCAGAACAAGGAGCACGAGCTGGGCATGTCCCTGGAGGATCTCATGATGGCCGAAGAGAGGGGAAGATGGTCAGTGGGAATGTTTATTCGAATATTACGCTCTAAATTTCTTATTCACTGCCAACTATTGAATCAGTAAGCATAAGTGGCGCACGCGAAACGTAGGAGTGCAGGGAGCGATGATTGGCTTTTTAATGTAACGAATAGAATTACCAGAGATGTTTGCAGCCTCAGAGAACATATGAACCACCAGTGAAACAGTGATGGGACTATTTTATATTTTGAGTGTTCTTGATAGGTCTGTACTGCCCAGTGTGTACTGTTTATGACATTCTATGGAGTACTTGTGTCATCACTGTAACACTTATCTCCCATCTTCCTCCTTTTCAGGTGGATCGTCGGTTCGGCGTTCCGACTACCCACGGATGGATCACGAGTGACGGTGGGAATGGAGGCAGGAGGACCAGCGAGGAAGCAGGTAGGGGGAGTACGGTAGGAGGGGGAGGGTACTGTAGTATTGTACTTGGACCGACTAAGATTGAATTGAGATAAATTGCAGCTCAATTTCGACGCAGAGATTCTCGATCTCGCGAAGAGAGCGGGAATGAACACGGAAGTGAGAAGGAACGTATTCTGCTCTGTCGGTTAGTTGATGAAGAGATGTAGTTATGATTTATAATTTTGGATTAGCGCTCCTATTAGTGTTGTTCAGCCGCCACTTACTAAGTATTAATCCTGAAACCTAGGTGAACCTTGAGTGTCTTGGCTAAATATTAGGATATATTTTTTTGCCGATTCTCACAGACTAGCTACTAAATTTGGAGGAACTTTAGGCTGTGTTTTCAACGATGAAACACCAGTGACCCTAGAACAATTTCGATGTTTTTTATGACTGTTTTTTTTCAATATTATTTTGTAGTATCGGCCAAATCAGAGGACGATGCATTCGAGCGTCTGCTCCGATTGTCTCTCAAGGGAACGCAAGAGAGGGAGATCATACACATCCTCATCACAATGCTATTGAAGGTCAGTTCATCTACGTATGTAACTCCATAAAATATGTCGGAAATCGGAAAAAAATGGTAATGCAGGTTTGAGTTTCACTAGTTGGATAACAGTCGGGAAGAGAGGTGGTGATTAATAAGATTCCAAAGTATCCAAGAACATCCCGAAGAAAATAAAACTATACTATATCTTTTCGTTGGGAAGGATCGTATTTGCAGGAGAAGAAGTTCAATCCGTTCTACGTCGCACTCCTACGACGATTCGCCGACCACAACAAGCGATTTCCGGTATGGTAGCCCTGATTATCGATTGATTGACCTTTTGCAATATTTCATAAGCAAGGAGAAATTGTGTTTCACATGCCCATCAATAACGAATGTAAGGGAACATTTATCAATCGTTCTTGCAGATCACTATCCAGTACGCGCTGTGGGACCGACTGCGCGAGTTGGATGCCATGAAGAAGGCACGGTAGCTGATCAGAAAATCGAGAATTGGGTTTCGGTAGTCAAGTAGAAATCGATAATCGTTTCAGGATTGGCAGCGTGAGCACATTGCGGATCTCGTGGCGGATCTGCTGCTATCGAGGGCCCTCACCCTCATGTCATTGAAGGTCAGAGGGCAGGAGGTTGGGGGTCTGATTTCTGACTGAAAAAGAGCATGCTGATTTGTGTTTCATTCACACCTGAAAGCGTAAGATTCAGAATTGTTTAAATTACTCGTGGCTAGGCATTTGTATATCTATTTCTGAAAACCGATTCGTCTGAACTTGCCGCAAATTCCTAATCCTAACAATAAGTGGTGGAGATGGATGAATGGACAATGCTCTAGTGTTGGTGTCTAGGTAGTATCCACTGCTGAGCTTCGATGTCATAGTTTCCCGGGGATCCGCAAAAGGCCGGATCCGGGGGTCCGCAGTTGGAAAAAATAACACTACGCAGGCCTGCAAACTGCGCCGGAGCGCCGATTTTTTTCACGAAAACCACTCCGCCGATGCGCAACCCAAAAAGATATGACATTGGTAGCTCAGCAGTGGTGTATCTAAAACCAGTGGTTTAGGTACTGGTATACGAGTGGTCACGAGAAGTCTAACTTACATTAGAGTGCATACAAAGTTTGCAATTTTGTTCTCTGCAGGTGATCGAATGGGGTGAATTGAGTACGGCGACGACAGATTGCCTCAAGCGGACGTTCACCAAGATGAAGGATGCCAATCTGACCAAGGTGAGGGTGGTAGATTATGATTATGATAAAAAGTAGCTAAAAAGGTAAATTTGCTTTAACAATCATGGCGAATTTATAGTTGTCATGAGACAACCACGCCTGGTGGTGTACTCAGGTGAGGCCAGATATGATTATGGTAAAAGAAAAATCAAATTTTCTCAATTTGACCGATGACGCAACTATGCAACGTTTGTGTTTGACGCTTGCCTCAAGGCTGAGAGGATGGGATGGATGTAATATGTAATCTTCAATCAACTTATAACAATTTATATCCTCAACAATGATCAATCCAATGCATTTGCAGTTGACGCGTATCTTCGAGTGCATAATGGACCCGAGGAAGAATCGATTGCTGCACGATGGATTGAGACTGTTCCTCCAGGTAAAGAGGGTGAAGGAGGCAGAAGGGGTACTACTCTGATATTGAGTTCCTACTAGGCCATTTAGTAGGTCTCCTAGTGTACCCCAAGCTAGCAAACTAGCAGAAGTTGAACTAGATGGCCTACATAGGTTGTATGAGAACCAACGATTTATATTCAATGTTGCAGAATCTTGTCAGGGTTTTCTGAACAGCACAAAGGGGAGACAGAATGTTCGTCGGTTCTCATAGGACATAGTTCCGTGAGGAGAGAGGGACAGATAGAATGTACGTGCGGAAGAGAGAAAAAGGAGATCTGAATTATTGATTATTCTGACTCGTGAATCATTAATAGTGAAGACATGTCAAGTGGATGAAACCTGTAGATCAAAAAAGGCGTTGAATCCAGTTATATTAGGCTATCGCCGCAATAATTAAGTGTGATTTCTGGATATTCTGAAGTGTTTACCACTTGTCACTTTGGTGTTGCAGCGATAGAACATGTCGGAGCTGGGAGAGGAATGACTAGTGTGACCCTTGTTTGTTTTGAAACAAAATATGAAAAAGAGACAATTAGATGACCGTATCCTGTTGAAAGTTTCCATAATTCTATTAGAGTAAGTGGTTTCAAGCCAGTGATGAGCACCGTCCTCGGACAATTGCACAAAATCGGGGGTTCTGCAAGAAATATATTGAAAATCGTGGCTTTTTTCTTCCGAAATCGGGGGTTTTAGGCTTAGAACCCAGGGTCAAAATCGAGGGTATAGTCCGATATCCGACCTCGTGCTAATCACTGTTTCAAGTGTTCAAAATGAGGATTAAAGCGATCACAAATGTTTATTTGCAGATGCATTTCGACGACGATCCAGTGTACGCTAAGATCGAGAACACTTTTGCCACCTGGAGGTAGTCGTAGTTATGACGAAATCACTTGTTACCTATCGTTAACTGACTCCTTTTTGTTGTTGTTATCGCAAACTGATTGTTGAGTTTCCGTTCAAACTTGTTATTGTTGGTCGTTGCTAGAATCGGGAATGATTTATGCCTGATAATAAATTTACATTCGCTAGATTCGAGCAATCGGACAGTGTAAGTGAAGGGGAGGGTATTGCATCGGGAAGGGGGGGGGAAGGTGAGGGATCAAGCAGTGGTTCCTTCGGCTGCAGCTGCAGCTGCTGCAGCAGGAGCAGCTGCTGCGCCGCTCTCCGTCTTGGGCGCCTCCTTTCGCTTGAATCTGCAATGGACTAGGTTACTTGCCACTGGTGCCAAATCGAAGAGACCTCTAATGAGAGATTAGAGCTTCAATATCTGGTAGAAAAATTTTTGAGCAAGGAGATGGACAAGATCTGCGATTTATTTTTGACCCATTCGTTCCAGGAACTTTCTATCCACTTTCCCCAGTTCTAAGCCCCATTCTCCCATGTGAATGCCCTGACATTGAAATGGCACCAGAAGGCGCCACTTTTCTTCGTCTTCTCCATCCATTCACCGGAAAGGTTCTCTTCTCGTGACTTAGAGCCATTTAGAAGTTGTTAGTCCGACTAACGGACCCCCGGAGTTTCTCGACCTTTTCCTCCTCCTACTTTTACTCTTTTTCCATTTCACTTGTCTGAGTATGCAGGAAAGAGAGGAGGGCTAAAAGATGAATTTTGAGAGAAGGGAAGGCTTTCTTCTTCTCTGGCGCTTATGTCATCACTCTCAAAAGCGATCGAATTTCGCGCGCGCACACACTTTTTCGGTGTGGTGTCTCTCGAAAGTCCGGAAATCAAGGGGGTGGTTTGGCCATCCCACGGTTTCGTGTGGGAGCACAAGTGTGGAATCTCGGGTTTCATGAGGAGGTTCTCGATCGACCAAACCACCGTGATTGGGAAACTTCCGGTTTGTAAAGAGAGATGAGCGGGAGATGGACAAGGGATCAGAGATCTATTTGGTTTGAGAGCGAAGACCAGCTCCAAGGATTCCATAGCGGACCGAGTTGATCACTCGGTTCGGTGCACTCTGAACTTGCCTGAACGCGCTCTGGATCTTCTTCGCTGCCTCTCCCACTGCAGGGTCCGTGATGTCGATATCGATGACCTCCTGCAATTACGTCATCAATAGGCACTTTGCAGACATTTCTTCTCACGTATCTAAGGCTGTTAGGATAATAATTTGCCTCATCATTTCTCATCGGTTAGATTTAGACCATCAATGAAGAGATTGCGAGACTTAATTCTGACAGCAGACATCATGACCGATTCACAATAGCCTCATAATTCTCCCGAACGGGGGCTTTAAATCCATCTTTAAATCTGCTGGTTCGGGCGCATGAATTATGCTGTTGGGGCTGTTCGTCGAATGGAAGCTGCATAATGGATGAATTCTCTCCCTTCCCCGGCCGAAAGATTGAGTGATTTTCATCTTCCCCTTCCTCCTTCTCCTCCTTTCGCTACTGCTAATGAGAATTAGCCAGTCTTTCGCCTGACCTGAGACTTGATGAGTGCCTCGAACTCTCGTTTTAGCCTGATCTCTCGCGTGCTCTGAGGCCGTAGAGCCGTAGAGACGAGTAAAATAGAGTCGCAGTCCCTAACCTTCTTTCTTCTCTCTTTTTTCGAAATGGAAGACGTCTAAGGAACAAAAGAGGTTGTCATCCTTCGTTGACCTACCTCCCATGGAAAGACAAAAGACAAAAGAAGGAAGAGAGATGTGTTTAGCTCCCTCGAGTCTCCTGAGACTACTTTGATGCTGGGGAACACTAGCGATCTTCCAAACACTAGAGATGTCTGACTCTCTTTATTTCGCATTGTCTCTCTTCGTCTCTACCCGGAGCAGTAGGGTCCAACACGGATCATTACTCCTAAGCCCCTCCAGTCATACAACCAACCACTGCTTTCTCTCTAGCCTTGTCTCGATCCCCATTAGCATTGATGCTCTTCTCATTCCATCTCTGTGTCCCTTCTGTGGGGTCGAGGAATTACTCTCGAGAGGACTGTTGACTTGGAACGAGAAAAGGAGAGAAGAAGAGATGAAAATGGCAGCATGAAAATAGGCTCGAGATCGTGCAGTTATGAATTGAATACTGTATTATTATGCTCTTTCGAGACATATTGTTGCTTTTTTTCGTTCTTGGGTGTATAACTGAAGCAAGACGGTAGTGGCTATTCGGGTAGTTTTGCGCTGACACCTACCGTACCACTTGATCAAAGACTATCGTAAACTGAGATGTATGACCAGTTTGTGATCATTGAGCACAAGTGCTACTTGGATGCAGTCTCTACCCTCGGGGGGAGGAGGGAAACGTCTCACAATTCCTCTACTCTATTCACGCTGCTGCGGAAAAGTGTGTGACAAGAACCTCTCAGAGGGGAATTACGTAGGAAAGGGAGGAAGGGGAAGGAGGAAGAGGATAGAGAGAGTTCCTTCACTCTTTCTCCCCGCACTCAAAGAGTTTACACAGGACGCGCCACGCAGATGTAGAGAGATGAAGAGGAGAAAAGAGAAAGGGGGAATTCTGACCGGCTGAACGGCAGACATTTCCACTGCTTGAGAGTCGACGGGAAGGACGGAGTCTGAAAACAGTACCTCATCAGAATATGTGATCGGGGACACGAGAATGTTGTGCACAAGTGACGGACAGAAAAATTGGAGGCGAAAAAAGGGGGAGAAACGAAGTCGGGGAGGCCACGCCCACTTTCGCGCTCTCCTTGAAAGAGAGAAATGAAAAAGAGAGGGACGAAAGACGAGACTGGAGATAGAGAGAGGGAGGGAGATATGGAGGAATCCCGGCCAAATATGGAACGGATTAGAGGGGAGATATTGCATTATGAGTGCTGGTTGCACGAGGATTCTTCCACTTGAGAAGTTGATTGAAAGTTGAGAGCTGCTCTCGGAGAAAAGGAGGAGGGGAGATAAAGGGTTGAATTTTCCACCGAGGCGCGAATAATTCGATCCCCGAGATGATGCTTCACCTATTCATGTCCGACAGAATCACAAGCTCAGAGACAAGACGAATGGCTTTCTCCACAGACGAAAAAGCATTGGAATGGGCACTAAGGACGGCTCAAAATGGAAAACGAGAAGGAGAAGAAAATGCGTTTATCGTTGTGGAAATATGGCGTGAAAACATGTCGCTCGTAGGCGCTTCTTTCCTATTTGAGATACAGTCAAGAAATACTCGGTTCGAGAGAGAGACAATTATGAGGTAAATAACAACAACGAGAAAATGGCGGAAAAATGAGGACGAAAGAAGATCGAGGTGATAAAATCAGAAGTTATGGGGGATAGATAAGAGGGGAGGGGGAGAGAGATCTGATTCATCATCATCATCCTTCGCTGAGATATTTACGGTTCTCTTGAATGACGTTGGGTGTACGCGTATGTGAAAACGATAGTGTGAGAATGGGAAAGGGCGGATATTCCGTGGTGTGATCGGGGACTACGGTAGGTCATCATAGTCGTTCGGGTTGCTTCATCATAGTTCCGGAGAGAGGCAGCGTAAGCTCAGTGGAGCAACGGGCTGATGAACCTGTGTAAATAGTGACGGTAATTGGAGAAATTATAAAATTTCCCGGGCCGATTTGTGGTTGTTGAGTGACGTAAACCAAATGAAAAGAAAATCACCGCCTTTTTACGGCTGGTATTTTGTCTGTGGGGAACGACAATGCGAGAGGAGATTGACTGTGACGTCAAAGCATCGTCACATCATCCTCAACTACGGTTCGAAAAACGACTAATCGTTTCTTAAGTTCGCATACTCTCACCAAAAAAATAAGAGTTTGCGAAATTAGGAAAACCTTCAATAAGGATAATACGTTACCTTGACCGGATGACGATCTCGGACTGTGATCTCTCGAGTTCGTTCGGGGGCGATTCTGAGAAGGAATTTGATGAGATTATGATTAAAATTCTCATAATGACCATCGTCTCCTCATTACGCATTCTTTCTCATCACTCTGACAGGTGAGAAGATAAAGAAAATGAAGAGATGGATTCTTCACCCATAATTGTGATGGTAATTCGCTTACCGGCGAGGGAACGGTTGTGTTGACTAGCGCACTGCACTCGGACAGAATTACCGTGCCTGGAAATAATTGGTTAATAAAATGATTAATTAGCCAATCAATTAATTACCTTTGTCGCCTCTTCCGGGCGATACCATAAATCGCTTCAACACGAATCCCAGTGAGCACGTGCGCATGAGTTGAGCACGATATCTGAACGGATGAGATGATCTTTGATCTCCTACGAGGCTTACCGTGTGCTGTACTTGCAGTAGAAGATGAATGACGTGGACGAATTCAGGCAGATGAGAATGTTGTTGATGTCGTTGAGAAGATAGCCGAATGACGATCGGAAGAGGGACTCATACACGATCTGTGAATATAACAATTACAAAAATGCTTTCGAAAATTGTGTCACCTCCAGGACGTTGAGCATGAACGAGAACGCATAACAGAAGATGAAGACTGAAATTTTATAGTTACTTGAGAGCGACGTTTACTAATCCCAAATCCTTTCGATTCTTGACGGGGGGGCGACGTTTCCCTCTAGCCACACCACTCACCGAGGACGACGTATATCATCATCTTGGCGGTGTTGTGCTCTCGTCGCTCGGAGGAAACGAGCTCACGACGCTGCTCGGTCGCCTTTCGAATGGTGAGAATCACCTGTGAACGTGCAAGAATAAGACAAAATCTCGTTAAAAAAAAGAAGTTTTGTTATTCCATGAGAGCAGTCTAAAACAGGAAATACAAACTTTGAACTATACCTCGAAATTGAAAAGACACAGCACGGCAACGGGCAGAATGAACTGCGTCGCGAGAGTGAGCAGGTTCTGAATTATAGTTCGAATGAGTTTCACAAGGAACATTCATGAGTGATCTCGCAATGGATGCATTCACTTCGAAAATATCATTCATAATATCAAACCTGATACAGCAGGAGGTACATCTTATCTGCCCGCAGCAGCGGCTGCAGCATGTCTTCGACCACGCCCGACTCGAGACTGACTTGCTCTGCAATTCAAGCTGTTCATCTTTGATCTTTGTCAGTCTATCTCTTTCTGAAAAGCTACGAACCGTTCAGAGTGAACTCCCAGAATCGAATGAAATTATATGCGATGGAGAAGATGAGAATGATCGCTACAGTGAGCATCGCTCGTTTCCTGAGATGGGCAAATATTATTTTCTCCCCTTCGACGATCGAATTTTCCTTATTGGTTTTGTTCGCTGGCCAGTGACCAGAGCAATAGATACGTGTCTACGAACGCATATATTGAAGAATGTTTGACCAGTGCGTATTTCATACTGCCGGTTCACACGGAGAAAGTGTGCTTCCGTACTATGGTACGGAATATTAAAGTTCGAAAGACTCTTAATTTCTCTCCCTTTCATGTGCTTTTTATCTATCGGAAATACAGGTGAAAGTTGACCATAATTTCCCGTATTTCGAAATCCATGACGTACTACTCGATATCTTACTTGGTACAGTAGCTGGCGACGATGAATGGATGACATACGGCGAGATATCGATCGATTGTAATGGCTACGAGCAGCCAGACTGACCTGAAATGGGGGTAAACTTCATTGAAAATTCATGGAACAGCAACAAGGAAATGGTGCATTTCAAGTGAGAAGCGGTAAAAGGTATAAGATGACTGACATGGTCTGGGCCATGAGTGTCACCGGGTAGAAGTAGAGCATCACTGTCGCTGTGATCATCGGAGTGCCTGCAATTTATATTATGATATTAAGAAGAAGGTAAACAGAGATTTGTATACGTTGTATGCTTACATCAGTTTGTGCAGGCTATTGTAAAACTCCTCATACAAATACAAGAATATCTTACCAGGCATGAGACTCTGCAGTTGTGATATCGAGAATACGGGTACTGCAAGGACGCATACGACGAAATCAGCGGCCGAGAGAGCAGCGAGGAAGACGTTGATGGACCTGAGTAAGTTGGGATTGGTTCATGACAGCCTATTTTTGACAGAACAATCAAAAATTGATGGTGATCTAATGAAATAGAGAGCAAATAGCAAAAGATTGCAGATTTTCGAGCATTACTTACCGTTTATTGAACGTCGGCCGCGTGTAGATGTAGAATGACAGGGAATTGGCAACAATTCCCATAATGCACATCACATTCATTATGAGTGCACAGATGATCGAGATACGAGAGATGAACCCTGAACACATCTCAGACTTAGAAAATTGTTTTATCCAGGGATTTCCTGTTCCACTAGACTACTTCCTGGTATTCCTTAGTTTGTGAACATGCTCATCAGACATCTCTCAATAAATGTTGAATAAGCAAGCCCGTTTCGTGAAAACTTTCTTATGGAACCGAACCACAACCTCCTACGTCAAAACACGTCTACATTCTTGTAAAAATGGAGCCGAAATGACTCCCTTGTGCAGCTTTCGACCACCAAAACAAGTTCATTGGGAATGCAAATGGACGAGGGAGGCATTTATCCCACGGTACAGTCATTGCCACTGTCACAGCAGTGTTCAATGGTGTGCCGTGTATCGGTTCAGGAATAAGTTTTGAGTTACGATGCAATAGAATCCCGCACGGCTAGGGAAAACGGCTTGCTGCGCTATAAATTCTACCGTACTTTCAGCTCAATTTCCGGTTACGGTCGCAGGGTAATTATTCTCGGGACAGGGCGAGGAAAAGTGCCCATGTTCTCATCGACCCCTCAGGCGATACTCTCCTTTCCTCCAGGAGTAAGGAAGAGTGGCCAGTGCACGAGTGTGGAAAGTCATGTACTTTCTACTCGACACCCATGCATATCATCCGGAGAGGGGAAGGGAGAGGCTTATCCCGAAGATGAGGAGATGTAATAGACGATCATAGATGACCAAGGCAACTATCCATGTGCCTTCCTCATTTAGAGCTGAGAGATTATGGATTATGCATTATTGTGTGCGTTGATAAAATATGTAAAATATAAATATGCCATATTGTTCTCAATTCCTTCACTCCCTATCCTTTCTCGGCAGCCTCATAAGCGAAAAAACATTCGCAATCGAACGAATGTAATCATTATTCAGCTGTTTGTTATTGGCTAGGGATCAGGTGAATTGAGTAGAGTCATCGCGTACTCACAATTCCCCAGACGGGGACAACCTGTCAAAGACCAGCCATCAGACTAGTCCAGGGAGGACCAAAATCGAGCATGACAGTACTCGTGTTTTTGTCCTAGGGCAGACATTGAACCTCGTTCGGTGCATAACGAGGCCATCCCCTGCATCCAGAGCAGGGATTTTACAGTCTCTCATTTCACAATGCTCTCTCACTATTTTAGCCGTTGTGAGAGCATTGTGAAATAAGAAATTGTACAATTTTCGCCCATCCCAGATCCCGAATCTTCCCCTGTTTATCATGCCGATGCGCATTTGGAAAGGTCAGCCTATTCATACGGATCTTCTTGCCCATTTCCACTGTATCTATATTATACCGTAAACAACACGCAGAAGACACTAGAGAGAAATCCGTTATTACTGCAACAAGAAGCAAAGAAGCCCCCATCCCTTGACAGTCTGTCACGTAGTAGGTATCTACCGAGATCCCAAATGATTTTTCATCATGCAGGCCCACTGCCTAATGTCAAGGTAGAAAGCTGCAGTACGGAGATGTTTCAACCGATTCATAAATCATAAATACATAAATATAATTTACCTCCAAACTCGACGTCGTTCTCGACGATTTCCTCCACAGTTGTCGTCGTTGTCTCATTCATCCTGCAAAAGTCGACCGGAGAAGGGAAATAATCAGGTTTGAGTCTGCAAGAAATACGCGTCCATTCTGCACGGAAGGTAAGATGGAGTAGTACGGTAGTCTGACATCGTAAGACGGGAATGGGGTGTCTCGGGTAATGGGTAACGGGAAAGGGGGAAGGGATGGAGAAGGAGATTTGAGTATGTGGAATGGGCCCAACGACGGGATTTATTAGACTGAGATGGGAGGAGAAGGAGGCGGTATGAGAAGTGCAGTGGTGAGGAGGAGAAGGAAGAGGGAGGGAGGGTGTAACGGGTGGAGTGACCGCGTAAGAACAGTACCATTATCTGGAACTAATCGTCGGTCGAGCGCTACACTGAAGTACAATCGACTATCGAGTGTAGAGAGCACAGGAACGCTACGTGAGAATGATGATCGGGTCTTCCTCCAGTAGGGTTATCAGGATGAAGAGTTAGTTAGTTTATTCATTTCGCATGGTATCATGCAAGTTTGAGCTAAGTTTGAGCACGTGAAATGAACATATAACTGTCGGTCTGGGCTTTCTCGAGGACTTTCTCCCCTTATTTTTCACCCACAGAAATACAGTCTCGGCGAGTTACCGGCTACGAATACAAATCGACGATGACTACGAAAGCACAGCCTGAAGGAGTGGGCAGAGGAAGAAAGAGCTCATGTCATATCTAGACCTCATGACATCTACGATTCTCAGTATGAAATATGGTTATCGCGGCGCGCGCGCGAAAGCAAGCCCATTCGAGAGTGGAATGAGACACGAGTAGACAATTTGTGGAAGTAGGCTGTCAGGATGGAAAATCCGTGTCTTCAATTCTCGTTCTCGTTGAGTGTCGAAAGATCACGCGGAATATAGAGAACGGGACATATCGATTCTACTACTGCACTTCCAACATATCAGAGCAAAAGTCAGTGAATTGAGATATTGGCATGGTTAGGCATGGTTACTGCGCAGGGAGGAGGAGTCAGAGTGGGTTTGTTGACGTGGGGGTGAAGAGAAGTACTCCCTCGATCTCTGATCTCTTTCGATCTACTGGGAAGACAGGCTGATATCTCCGTTGAGAATTGCGAGTGGGACTAGGTATCACCTGTCCATTATCATATCCGATTAAGTGGTGCAGGTGCAACGAGATAGGTAGGAAGAAGGAGGACAGACTAGTCGGAATATCGAATCGTGATGGTGAAGGGAGATACGGGAAATTGTAATTACTAGAGACAAGGAATGGAAACAGAAGAGCTGAAACAAACAAGCAATGATCTTCTGAGATAATGCTGTGGGTGTTTAGGCTGTAAACACTCGGCCCACAATGAGTGGGTGGGAGGGAAGCAGAAACGTTGCGGGGCAAATTGGACTGCAAAAATGACCAACGGACGAGCAGATTTCTATTGAGAGAGGACTGTGAGTCTCGAGGGAGCAGTGAGAAACACAACAAAACGAATAGTGGACTGAGAATTGATGAATTCGAGTGCGAATTTCATGGGGGATGACGGATTGGAGGCTGCGGGGAGGGGACTTGTGCATTCATGACGTCTCGGATTCAGAATGTATCCACAAGGAGGTATGAGGGAGATACGGATTTGTGGTCTCAGGATAGCGCTAAAGAAGGGAGGGGGGATTGAGACGCGCGTTATTGCTTGCTTGCAGCAGCGAAATAAAGATGTGCCAGAGAGTCTAGGGAAGTTCTGCTGGTGCAGAAAGGAATCTTCTTCCGTCTTCTTCTTCGAATGGGAATTTCTAATATCGGCGCTACGTGCAACTCGTCGTCTCAGTGAGAGTTATACCAGGGATGCGCAGTCGTTCTAAGAGAGGAACTGAGAGTGGGAGGAAGGAAGGAGGAGTCATTGAGATCCACGGACGAATCGGGACGATGGATGACAGGAGGGATCCTGTCTCTGACTCTTCATTCCTCATGATCTCTAGTCGATCAGAGCGACGATAGATTAGTCAGAATGAAGAGACGGAGATTGACAATCCCATTGAGGAGTCATTGAGATGGAACGATTGGAGAGACCATAACGACAGTCGCTATGCAGCGATTCCCCATCTAGGAATAGATGGGTACAAATAGATGATATTCGCAATCGATACCATGTAGTGGGCAGACTGTCTGGGCGATACCAATCTGTGAAAATACTCGAGGAAATTAAAACCGTGACGGGCAAACTTGGCCAGACTCTCGGTAAATAGACGACCAGTGCGTCAGAGACAAAGAAATGTGAAACGACTGCCTTTTTGAGCCGGAAGTTCGTTCTGGCCTCTTTCTAATTAGAGGACAAGAAGATGGTTTGCGGCAAGCTGGAATGAGAGTTAGGAGAAAAGGTCGAGGGAGGGAAGGAGGCAGAGGTAAGGTAGACTACCTATCTACGATTACTCATGCCTGGTAAATAATGAACATCTCTAAGTATCTGACAATGAGATTCTAGCTGTTTTGACGATCTCGGTCGATTAGAGATTTCGTTGATCTAATATTTGCATGCACCAGTGGATTGTGGGCTAGCAACTACAAAATCGTGCTTTTTCACGAGTCTAGTCGCGACCTTAAAATACATAGCTTGTATAAAGCAGATGACGTAAGAGTGGAAAGAAGAGGCCAAAAATCGGATAGTATTTATCATAACAAAAAAGTGAGTAGGAGAGGCGGAAGTACGTGCAAATATTGGATCAACTCTATCTCTCTAATCGACCTGATCGCCACCAAAACAGCCGGTATCTTTCATCTTAGCTGTAATTCATTATACTCCGGATGGAGGGAAATGACGGGAAATGACTGTACGGGCAGTTAGGAGAGAGTGCCATAAATTCGCGAAGCCAGTAAATCACTCGATTTCTTGGTATTGCACACACGAGTTTGAGTGCTGTCCGATACTAAAGCCTCTTAATGTTCCACTAAAAGTGGGATAATATGACGATCGAGCGTGAGATAGGCCCATCTAAGTAGGGACACCAGGTTTCTCCTTATTCGTGCATCCTCGAATACCAGGCATCGATAGAACATGGGAATTTGAGAGGATGAGAACATTAACTGGCTAATCGTGACACTCCTCCCTCTCCATAAGGAATGAATGTCAGGCCAGCTTATGGACCACAGCGCTGTCCTTTCCAGCACATTGAATAGAGTGAGAAAGGGAGGGAAAAACAATCGAGAGAAATGGACAATGGAAACTGGACCCGATCAGAAAACGCAATTGTTCAGGGATACTCGTGCCAGAAATCGGGAAACGACGATGGAGAAAAGGTTAGGAAGAGTTCGGGATGAGATTATGCCAGTGAAAAAAGACTCAGTGTTGCGTCGCGTGGTAAAATTGAGTTATGATGAATCATATTCGAAACGTGTAGGTTGCTCCTGCAGCGCCAATTGCACATGGCGTAATGCAATACGCGAGGGTGCATGAATAATTCTGGAAGCGAAAGGGGGGAGTGACGCAAAAAGTTGTGCTTTCTATACCAAAATAAAGGTGTGAGCGTACTGAAAATAACGCAATCCTTTCGGAATTCCGTGCCATCCTTGCCCGTCTTTCACCCGTTTGATTCAGAAAGTGCCGGGGCTAGACGTGCGAATGAGATGAAGTAAATAGCCTCGATAGATAAAAACACATCTGCTTCTGCGCTCGAATCAAAGTTGAACGGAAGGGACTGAGTAGTCAGAGAGGCTGGAAGAAGGGTAGAAATCGGAATGGGAAATTAGCTGCTAAACTGAAAATGGGGATGGGCGTGCTGAGAAGATGAGGAGAGAAAGGGATGAGTTGTCCCTCTCTTGGAATAGTAAGAGGAAACAACGTGAATGTCTGTTTCGTCGAAGAAGAAAGGGGAGAAATGACTAGTAGTCGAAATGAGTAGACCTCCTCCGCCTCCCTTTCCTCCTTCTCCGTTTCAACTTGTGCTCAAAACGAAAGACGCTGTTGCTCATTTCGACCGTTGACTCGACGACGTCGCAATTCACATTACTGAGAGGGAAGAGAAATTGTCGTTATCGGAATTGGATCAGCGAAAGGATAAGAGAGTGGAGCAGACTAAAGATGAACGATGAGGTCGACGAATTCGTACTGTTCTCTGATGTCTACTCGATTTTGAAATGTGGGTTATCGTCTCTTCGCTTCACACACTCTCGGCAGGTCGAGTGGTGAAATCGTATGTAAAATGAAGAGATCTGATGTCAAACCATTTTATGACTGTCAAAGAAAGATAGAGTTATCCTGTGTTAATCAAAGCGACTTGCGTAATGCAAGAGATCACTGCAAGGGCATTGAACATTTAATACAGTGATTATTTCTGTCCGTATGTGAAGAACGAAATTAGGTACTGCTTAGTTCGACCTTTCGAATTTGCAGATGTAGAGAAATAGCATTGTCTCTTTCTCGACTGGGTGAAACACGGAACACATTTCGGATCTATTCTCTAAGAGCATCGAGGGGTCTAATTGTGTTTCGAGAGGGAGGACTCGAACAGAGGCCGAGTGTCTAACAATGATCTCTCCATTTCACGCACTCTCTCGCCCTGTCTGACAGACGAGAGACTGCGGTGAACGGGAGAATCCTGAGAAAAACTGCTTCTCCTCCCCCACTTCATTCGCTTACTCTTGTCAGTGTCCTAATAAATGCAATAGAACTCCTCAAAAGTGTCCGGGGACTCCCTTTCGAAAGTGGTCCCCTTCTCAAAAAAGGCAAAAAAAACAGCATGGCGAGAAAGAAAACCGCATTTTTGACGAATGAGCGGCTCAAGAATTGAGTGGAGAAGCATAATTATCAACAGCACGGGCGAATAGAGCGAAAAGTGATAGATAACTGCGATGCTTGCGAAATGAGCGAAAGTGTGGATCTAGTCCGAAAGGTTTCGGGGCATTCAGCAGAAAAGATTTCTATCGATGTGAATCCCCAGTAGATGAAGCCCTCCACGACCGATAAAACGAGCTGATCCGCTCGATTTGGCAAAGAGAGGAGGGGATTTCTGGCACAACAGTGAACGAAATTGATGTAATGATGTAGGCATAATGAGCAAGTCACACGACAACAGTCCGATTCTACCGAACCCGCATCCCGTCCTTTCCACTATAAGTCATGCTATCTAGCCCCTGCTTACTATTCCGCGTCAAAAATACTGACGCACAAACAGAAGGAGCATAGAGTAGCACTTAGGGAGGAGTGAGTGACCGTAGGGAGCTGACTGAATGAAGAATATTTCTCCCCACTTCGCATGGTCTCTAGTCAAACTGACTGAAGAGTCGGAAATGAATCTGATAGTCCCAGTGACCATCTCTTTACCGAGGGTGGAGAGGAGATGATGGCATATGACTGTGGAGAGGAAGGAAAAGAGGAGGATGGGTGAAGAAGCATCCGGAAAACGAAGGTAACGAAGGTACATATCTGTGTTTTTACCCCGTCAACAACTGCTTTGACAATGAATATGGATGGTGCTGAGAATAAAAATGATAGGGAGAGAATACTCTGCAAGAAAAGGTTGGGCCAAAAAAAACAGAGAGGACCCAAATTGAGAGACTCAGTCGAGCATCGCACCAGAAATGATGAGATGAGTGAATGAAGGGCAGTGACAGAGATGAGATGGGATTGAGATGCTCACAAGGAGACGATGGGACTAAGATGGTTACCACCCCCGATTTGTCCCCCATCTCGAGATGTCTGAATCATACACATGACTCTAGGACAGAATAAATGGCTGGGTCATATATCTGAACGAGAAGGAAATTAGATCGAGATTAGACGGAACATGTGACAGTATGAGAAATGGACCGACAAAGTATCCACAACAACAATACGACAAGAAACCAAGAACGGAACGACCGGATGAAGCCTCTCTGAATGAAAATGTGAAATATACTGGGAGTGACTGGTGGGCGAGAGGGGACAGGGAAGGGGAGGAGTAAGACCATGAGACAATACAGCAAACAGCAGCTAAACTCATCAGTTTGTGTCGCGTGCGCTGTCTTAAATGGAACTTTTCCTCCGTTTTCGTCGGTGAGAAAAGCGGAGATCAACGGGGAGAAGTCGAACAGTTCTCGCTAACTGCTTGAAATCGGAGGAGTGTATTCCAAAACACTAGAGACATCTGGGAATTCAAGTGACGACGGAGGAAGAGAACTGTTGATTGGACAACAGTCACTGTTCCCTTTTCATCTCTCATTGCCAGGGAAATTAGTATGATATCGTTGATCACCCGGGAAGACTCAATGCATCTAAAAACCCGTGTTTATGTAAAGCCAATTGCGGAAGTTGATAGATACTGATTGAAACTGCTGACCAGTTCTCGTTATTTTTGATCGTTTATGTATCTAACTACGCAGACAGAAAAATATCCTCAGGAGACCCAACAGGGAAGAATCACAGCGATAAAATAACTGCAGGTAGTTACGCGATGGAGATGGAAATAGTGATGGTCAGTGAGCAGACAGTCAAAATATAGAATGAGGGAGGGAGATTCGCTGCTTTCATATCACAGATCGACGGTGTTTTCCCTGAGTTTGCTTGCAGACAGATAGAAATAGAGTGATCTATTCATTCCCTAAGCTCTATCGTTTCTCTCTCTCTCTCCTACAAGAGATCGTAGAAATTGAGAGAGAGAGTTATCGCAGCTGACGAGGGTTTTGCGTGTGTCGCGAGAGTGCACGATGAAGGCATAAATCAGATGTGGGAGAGAGATCATAAGGAGGGAATGGACTTGTCAACGAGCGAATGAGGCACTCAGAAGGGGATCGCGTGATATGCAAGGATAATGGACGGTGAACGAAATGGGAATATGATGTGTTTCACCGTGCACAATCACCTTTCAGGCACTGAGTCGTTGAGAACAATGCGCTTTCTGGGAAGCAATAAAACAAGAAGGTGGCATTGAATTTTGAACCTTACGCGACACTCATAATTACGGATGCGCGACATTATTTCAACGCAACAAGGCACAGAATCCTGGGTGAGTAAGGTTATTAGTCGGGAGAAGGGGAGGGAATGAGGCTGGAGGGAGGAGGTAGATTAGGGAATGGAGATCAACTATGTGCCACATGGCAAATGAGAGACACATGAGGGAGAGAGCTGAGCAGAGCTCTTTTGGGTGGGAGGCGCGCAAAGGCAAATTACGGTATTTCAATGCGGAAGATGCACGGTTTTCGACAAATAATGGCCGGACGCTCTCATTATCCCATGCTCTCTCGCCTCTCTGACCGGCCTGCAGTGGACAGAGTCAGACGATGGCACAATAGAGATGAGTGAGTGGGAGAAGGAGGAGAAAGAGGAGGATGATGGTGATGTGAACGGTTTGACGCTCTGTACAAAATAGGCGGCGTCTAATCACCTTCACTGCTCATTTTTGCATGCGTGAAAAATGATGAGAAGGCGAGTCGACTTCTATGATGATGAGCGCATTTCTCGCGATGTCTGAGACAATGACTAGGAATGTTCGAAAATATGAAGTACCCTTCATTTCGCCGTGCTCTTTCACAGGTCAGACAAACCGATGGATTAATGTGAAATGAGTTTGAAGACCTCTCACGATGAGACAATGGCCGTCTAAGGAGGAGCAGGGTGATGGATGGGTCTGGGCAGACGAGAAAAGCGTAATGGCCAAAATAAGGAGACGAGTGTAGTCTGAATGAAACATGATGAATGACTACCGAATTAGTTAGCTGAGCATATCCGTCAAAGAGTTTCCATTTCACAGTTGACATACGACCCTTTTCATCCTTCTTGTTACATTTAGTTTATGAATGGACTTCCTTACTCGGAGCAACAAGTCACACGACAACGGATAAACGACGCTGTTAAGGGAGTGTTTTCGCGTGAACAAAAGGACTCCATCGACCCAAGTGCTTCCACAGGTTCAGAGTATGCGCATAAAAGCCCCAGAGCTCGCATAAAAGCCCCTAGAAAACAGTCGATTGTTGGCCGTCGCATGAAATGAAGTGCAATTTATATGGAGGAGTGATGTGAATGGGAAGAACGAAGAAGAGGAGACTAAATGAGAACAGAGGAGAGAATCGTCTCGTTTCACTTAGATGAGACTGAGCTATATCTCGATTGTCCCGAATTGGTTAACATGAAAAGGCAAGAGCAGCTTACTGTACCCTCGAGATATCTGATGACTACAATAACGATGTGGAATGGTCTTTTAATCGACTAAGCAAGCGTATTGAGCACACCGAAGTAATTCGGGAACGGAAAATATAAGCGCTATCTAAGCGGAATCATGCAATTGGCCGGCTATTCTCCCGTATGCATCATCGTTTAGCAACAGAACTCTCCCTCTCTCTCTCAAGTGAGAAGAAAGAAAGGGCTAATTCATTCATAGCCGCTGCTTTCCCGAGAAGGACGAATAGGAAAAGGAACATCAGCAAAATACGAGAGATTTGCCTAATCGAGATAATCGGAATGAACGATGATCGAGCGAAATTTGGCGGAGACTGGCAAATAATATATGCATATGCAATGTTTGAACCACTACTCTATTCTGTAACCACATTTCCAGCCGCTAACTGGGTTGAAAACACGGACTGTTTTGTACTCAGATCCAATCAAGCTGCTCTGAAAACAAAGCGCTCGCGATCTTGGTGGAAAACAGAGAAAGGAAGTGTGTGCGGTCGTAGTAGATCGAGGGGCGGAAGGGAGAATATTCGTTGCGAGAATGAGACTAATAACCAAAAAGGGAAGGGAGACTGTCACTTTCTGTGTGTATACACTCAATCGCGTGAGAAGAAGAGTTACTGTGAGTGAGAAAGTTAGGAAATCTGGTGAGGAAGGAAATCACGTTTCGGAATGTCATGTGGAAAAATGCTTGACCAGAAATAACATGCTCAACCTAAAGTCAAAAAACTTCCTAGCACTTGCGATTTCGACATTTCGTGCAACTCGCTTATTTTCGAGTCGAAGAAAATATGGAAAGTGCCAATTTCCAAGCCCCGAATGTACGAAAAACTACGGTGAACATGGGCATCAATATCGCGATTTTCTACTTCTCATTCTTCGTAGGGGAAGTATTTTTAGCCGATCGAATATCTGAGCAGTCGCCGCTCGAATTTCGGCTACCCCATCGCCTCAGGGCACGAATTCTCTTCTCGCTCATTTCAAATCTCTCCACGACGCGCGCTTCGAAAATTGCAGTTCCTCATCGCTCGAGCTCAGACATCTCTGCTCAATAATATTGCCCCTGAGCTGAGCGAACTGTCTAGGGATTCACTGCAAGGAAAAGGACGGATAGGGAAATGAAGACCACTCAGAGAACCGACCAAGTACAGAGAACGGAACGAAAGCGAACACTCTGTGAATATTAGTGCATATTTAGTATTCGTACGGAAAGATTCACAACAAGACATATTTCCGTGGGTAAGTTTACTGATGCGATGAAATGCGATAAAAGATCTCTGTATGAATACATCAGCACGGTATTCATCCAGTAGAACTAATGGAAGAAATATCAATTCGCTGAAGAAGAAGCAATCATAACGAAGAGATGATTATCACAAAAGAAATATGCGATCAAATTGGAAAGTGTCGGACAAGCTGATAACAGAAGGGGCCTCTGTGAGGGTTGTAAATTAGGTATTGATAAGGGAAAAGATCACTCGACAAGTAACGTTGCCATCAAAGTTCACAGTTACACTTACTTGCGGGAGCAACAACTAGAGTTCTCGTAATCATATGTTTAGTTCTGAACAGACCACGATTTTCACAAAAAAAAGACGCAAAATAATGCCGTCACTGTTCATTTCGGTTTCCATTTCGAAGCACGTACTCAATAACGGAATGAAATGAGATACACTACGAGAGAGGAACTCCAGACTCTCTCGAGCACCGTAATGATTACTGGTTACGTTAGAGGAACAATGATTCCTGTACTCGTAACTCCTTGTTAATACTATGAACGCAAGAGGGGAGACGGGAATCTTTGACGTTTGTAACGGAAGAAGAGGGAGGAGAAGAAGGTAGTGACAACAAGTCGACGGGATTCCTGCTTCTCTTCCTTTAACAGGGGAGATCACAGGAGCGAACGAGAGAATCAACGGGACATTTAGATAGGAAGAAGTCCTCCCTCGCATTCTAACATGCACAGGGAGATATGTGTTTTGTTGTTGTTCTGAACAAAAAAAAAATTCAATAGAGATACAATAGAATCCCACTTAAAAAATTAAAAGAAAACTGATTTCACTAACGTTGGCTATTTATTTACCAGCTCGTGTTGTTTCATCTATATCTCACAATCAGCACAAATGCTGAGATTACTTTAGTAATGGGATCGAGACATAGATCTAATTTAGATTTTGTTGTTGAACTTCTCTTCTCTATATATTTTCATATTCTCACATATTTTAATATTTGTTGTTTTTAGCGTCCTCTTTTCTGTTCAACAGTTTGACTTCACTGTTCCCCTGACCTTTCTTGAATAAACAAGCTCCTCTTTTTTCGACTCCGCCCACATTGCCAGGATCTCTCACTTCGGCAACTTTGCCAAGGGAACTACTAATCTGCCTGGAGCCGGTATGCATATTTCTTCTTATAAAATCAAAATCAGAATAAATCATATTCTGATTTTGCTAATGAGGCGAGAATACCCATTATTTGGAGTCCTTACTGCATGAAATTAACGATGTCGGTCATTTTCGAGTACCGGGAGCCCATTAGTGATGTCGCCTGGTCCTAAGTAGCAAGGACGACATAATGAAAATGATATCTTTCAGGATGAATGTCACTTGGTCATATCGGTATGAAATTCGTCGTGGAATTCCCGATCACCAAGTAGTGGATATCATTCGATTAATTATTATGAAGTCATCGAGACGTCTACAATCATAATAAATTAATTCATCGATAAATGTTTTATTGTATTGATTTGCTGTAGCAATTATTTACAAACTGCGCAGCGAAAGACAACAGTTGTCCGCCAATTTATTCATACACAGTTTTTGCACAAACTATGGTAATTACACAAAAGAGAGAATGATAATCTTCGTCGTTTATTGATCGTTCTCGCAATAGTTTAGTGGTCACTCTTTATCTGCCACCACGTGTCTTTCACCTTGCACCCGTCACTCTCGATCCCCATCTCCCCCTCTCTCTCCTTCTCTCATCCTCTTCTCTATCAGCTGTATCTCCTCTCGTTTATCCCCTTGATACACTCGATATTGACCACTCGCTTGATCTTTACTCTCTCTCTCCCTCTCTTGTTTGCTGCAACAGACGATGTATTTGTTGCTGTAACTAGACAGTAGTTAGTCAGAATCGGATATTTAGATGCCGCAAGACAATCTATCCGCTGTTCTCTATGGCAAGGACGACCTTAGAATGGAGCAGAGGGATATCCCTGTAGCTAAGAAGGGAGAACTGCTCATCAGGTCACATCTATTTATTTCTTATCTCAATCTGTTCATTGTGACTGATTATGAGTGTAGCAAAACACAGACTATTCCAGAGTGCACACAGTGGCAATCTGCGGGTCGGACGTCCACTATCTCAGACATGGTCAGGTTTTTGTTACAACTTCTCAATTGTTGATTATGTTCGACATCGGATAAATTTTGAATGCAGTAATCTATGAAATGTTCGTGTCCTTCCAGGTGCCATTGGCTCCTTCATCGTGAATACTCCGATGGTAGTCGGACACGAGACGAGTGGAACTGTCGAAGCGGTGGGAGAGGCAGTCGAGGATTCACCCCGGGTTTGTTGACTATTATTTTTGTCTGGACCTCAAACTAATTCATTCGCTTCATGCTGAGCACTCCCTAACGTCTGAAAAAAGTGCAAATGTTCACTCGCCTAATCAGCTATTCTCAGGAGACCGAGTAGCGATGGAGCCGGGAATTCCCTGCCGTGTGTGCTTCCAGTGCAAAGTAAGACATCCTTCACCTACCGTACTCCTACAGTATCACCTCCTTCAGACTGGCTCGTACAATCTCTGTCCCGAGATGCGCTTCTTCGCCACTCCTCCAGTGCATGGAACACTCACTCGATTCGTTGCTCATCCTGCTGATTTCTGCTTCAAGTTAGTCCTCATTCAGCTCTGATTTCAACGGAATCACGGCGATTAATGATGATCTATTCCTGGCTAGAGACTTACAGAAATTATTACAGACTGCCCTCGTCCGTCTCCTACGAGGAGGGAGCCCTCCTGGAGCCTCTCTCAGTCGGTGTCTACACATGCAAGAGAGCCGGAATCACTGTGGGGCAGAGAGTGTTCGTGCTGGGAGCGGGTAATTTAATTATCTCCTCTGTACATCTTCACGTCCATGATATTACTGGTGTGCTCAAAATAAGGAATGGACGTCTAATAGAGTTACAACAATTGAATAAGTGCAGGTCCGATCGGTCTTCTCTCCGCAATGGTGGCCATCTCCTACGGTGCTTCGTCCGTCATCATCACTGATATCGATGACGGCCGTCTGACACTCGCGAAGGAGTGCGGAGTGCACCATGCAGTGAATGTGAGGTCAGAGAATGATGGAGAGGAGAGGAAGTGGAGGAGCAGTGCGGTGAGAATGCGGAAATGCGTTGCAGGCGTTTGAAGATGAATAATAACAACCAACTTTGATTTTTTGTTTGGAGAGATTTCCGCATCGTAGCATGGGAATTCATGCACCCGAAAGATGAGAAATGCAGAAAAAGGGTGCGGGTTCCCTTGCAGTGGAGTCAGCTCAATGGCTCACAGCAAGGGAATATTTAACCGGATTGAGCGCGAGTCAACATATTTGATATTTGTATTCATCATTCATCCCCAGAGGTCTCTCGCCCGCAGAGGCCCGTGAAAAGGTGCTAGCCGCCCTTGGTCAAGAACCCGATGCGTCCATGGAGTGCACTGGAGTAGGCTCGTCCATCGAGACTGCCATTACGGTAGGATTGTCGATCACAGACTGATTTTATTATTGTAAATCTGATTACAGACAACTCGTTCTGGCGGAGTTGTGGTTCTCGTGGGCATGGCCTCGGCCCGATGCGATCTGCCCATTCTAGCGGCCGCCTGCAGAGAAGTCGATCTGCGAGGAATATTCAGATATAGAAATTGGTGAGGACCGAATATATATGAAAAATGAGCAAATAAATGCAGCTATCCAACGGCGCTGGAGTTGGTTGCCACTAAGCGCATCGACCTTTCAAAGCTCACGAGTGCTCACTACAAGCTAGAGCAGACTCAGGAGGCATTCGAGGTAGGGTTTATCGATTTTAACTTAAATTTTAAATAATAAAAAATATTTTCAGCGCTCGCAAAAGGCGGATGTCGTGAAAGTGTTCATTCGCTGTGATGACACTCGCTAAATTATGCACGATTTAGAGACGATTTATGTCAGATTGTAACCATTTGTACATTTGGGACGTATCTATGGTGCTCAATATTCATTCTATACTCTATAATTAACGCATAACTTCAAAATAACAGAAAGTGTTTAATGAATATAGTCTTTATGCCATCGATTCGTAGTATTCAGCAGTCAGTGCACGTTGAGAGTATGTACATAGCAGTCGAAAACAGAGGCAAATAGCTGATGCTTGGGAAAACAGGAGCGAGGTGGACTTTGCCGTAGCTGACTTATCGTATCGAGGCCGAGACGTGTACTGAATCTTGATGTTTTCGCCGGCTTGAGCAGCCACAAGGGAGAATGGAAATGGCTGTAGAAGACTCCGATCTGTTGAAAACATCGTACTGTTATCGAATAAGGAGGGTTTACCAGAATAAAAACATTCAATGATTGCGCTATGAAATTACAGAAAGAAATTAAGAAAAAATGATAAATCCTGTTAATTCAGATTTTTGAAATTAAATACTTTAAATGTAATTGAGTTTACTGAGTGCGAATGCATAGCCCATTTTATGAGTCTCAAGCGTGTCCATGTAATGACCTGAAACATAATGCCACCAATCTGATAAATTTAAGCTTACACTTACACACTTTAAGATCACGAGTGCTCAACACCCGCAGTTAAAAAAGCGCTCCAAAGAAAATAATTTTGATTTCGCGCAATACAGTATGCTTCAGTCCGCTTGGGACCTCAGGAGAGGAGCGCGAAATGCTTACTTCAGTCGGACGCGTTGCGTACGCTTCGCGTGTGGGTGTGAGCCAATGAGAGCGAGAGGGGGGGGGGCGGGGCGCCGCTCCCAGTGAAAGTTAACTGTTGAGGAATGAGCTTTTTTGAACCGTCGTGAAGATGATACATGTCAATGTCGTCAACACTCCGAAAACAATGTTGATCACATTTGAAAGCTTTAAACGAAAGGTAAATTTAGCTAATTCACCTTCAGACTTACTACTGTACCACCTTGCGTCAAGCTAAATTTAAAGGAGGCGTATCATGAACTCTTGAAATTTAAACATTGCGACTCTTACAACGATATGCCGAGTTTTGCAAGATTCTGGAAAATTGCCAAGAAACTTTTGGAAAATTGCCAAGGAGTAGATCAGATTTTGTCGATGGGAAGAACCTACGGAAACAAACAAAATTCCCTTCCTAGCCAATCAATAATGGGCGAGACAACGATGACCTTTCCATCTATCTTCTTGATCTACTTTCCCTTCCTCCCCATTAGCGCTCCATAAAATATTTGAATTCTTCGCGGGCTTTTCCCTGTTTTTTCCTGATACTTTGAACGCGGATATCTCGGTCCAGAGTGGATGCATTACTTTCAAACTTCGGCTTTCTAACATCGTTATGGATTCCAATCGGATCATGATCTCAACAACATGAACTAATTTTTCATGATACGCCTCCTTTAAGTGTAATTGGTGAGTATACAAATGCAGAATTACTCAGATCGTTATATCTAACACAACCTTATATTTAAATTATTATTTGGAATAGTAAACCCTTTGACGACGAATATAAGAGCGAATGCAGCGGCGTACAGGAATAAGCCGACCAGAATAAAATATCTCCTCCACATCTGGATGAGAAAGTGTTAAAGATCTTCCGAAACATTTATAGCTCACCTCCGTTTGATTTATTGCAACGACGGCGAAAAAATGGTCCGATGTTCGGAGAAGTGTATTGATGTTTTGCGCAAAGTAAAGATGAATCTAGAGGCTTATGGCTTACGACTTTTTTTGCCCTTCGGAACTCGTGAGAATATTCGTGAGAGCTTTAGCAAAATCATATGAAAGATCACGAGTTCGATGACTAGCAAGAGATATTAAAAAAAAGGTTACGAAATATTGTGCTGGGACCAAACAATGTTTTATTGACCACCACTGCAACTGTTCATTGCTGGTATTTTGTTGTTAGAAAAGCATCAATTTAATTATAAATTGTTCTACTAATAACAGGATATTATGTAGTAGTATTGTTGAAAGAATGAACTGAATCTTGATGATTTCGACGAGTTGAGAAGCCACAAGTGAGCATAGAAATGATCCTTCTCCTTATTGGTCCGGGCACTAAGATCGTATATCTGAAGTGCACTGTGTATAAAGATTACGAAGGAAAGGAATACATTCCAGGGCCAAGAGAAAATAGATCAGAAGTATAAACCATTGAATTAATTATGAATATGAAAGCATTAACATTGAATGAGACGAACATCAGATAATAGCATACAATCTGAATATCGCATTGTTTCTCGAATACGGAAACGAGAAATACCAGAATGATAACACTCAATGATTGCGCTACAAAATTACAGAAAGAAATAAAGAAAATAGAGCGATCCTGCAAATTAAAAAAAAATCTTATTTGATCTGGTTTACCGAGCGTGAATTCTTCGACCATTTTAAACGTCTCAAGCGTTTCCATGAAATAGCCTGAATAAAACATTTTCGGCGAGTATATAACTAGCTTACACTCAAGGTTGTGCATACGATTATTATAGACACTCCGAAAATTATGTTGAGTACATTTGAAAGCTAAAAATATATTGCCAAATTTTTTTTTATTCTTTGGAATTACTGCTGTGTCATCTTGCTTCAATATAAAGGCAAGTGAATCGAGGGAGTATTGAAATGTAAGATTACTAGAATTGTAGTACCTGAACAATTTTTACTAAAATTTCTGTTTGTCACAATGAGAAACCTTCCAATACAAAATACAAGAGCTACTGTAGTGGTGTACATGAACACTGCAACCATAATATAAAAGCGTTTCCATATCTAGAAATGATTATTATTTTAGTTATTAGAAAAATGAAAAAACTGAAACCGCACCTCATTGTGCTTGATTGCAGCGATTGCAAAGAAGCGATCAAGAGTGAGTAGCAATGAATTTATATTTTGCGCAAAGTAGAGATATCGGACCAGAAACTGATGAAGAACCCTAAATGTAATTAAACAAAACAAAACAAGTGTATTTTTAACGGTAAAAGTCCAGTTCCATTCGCGAAATTGTAGTAGAAGAAGAACCACTTCTCACTGGAGAGTCTCACAACTATCCATGCGTTTAAGTAGGTCACAATATTCTAAAAAAGTATAATCTAACCAAATTTATTATTTGTTTCAACTAACAGTTGCAGCAGTCCAATTGTAGATTACGATAAAACTCGAGCTGAGCTCCTTTCGTATAGAAAAAACGCAAATCACAGTGAGGAGGTAGATTATCACGAAAGGAATTCCATAGCTGACAAAAATAATGTTCATGATCTAACCCACGAAGACAACGCGAATGGAACGAGTCGCCTACTTACATTACAGACTGCTTTTTTTTATCTTGTCGAGACTCTTACTCGTGAGAATTTGGGAAACTTACTAGCAATGATATTCACATCGGATTGAAAAAAACTGTGAGATATTGCTGACGATTGAACTTCGATCAACGATCGCATTGAGCACAATCGCCATTCCGATAACCTAATTTTACCCTATTGCATTTTGGATAACGAATCTGCCTAATATGTAAGTATCGATGAATTATTGAAGAAAAGAAGAAGGCCCCCGGACAAATGTCAACACGAGCCTTTTGAAGTTCACTTTCAGCCATAAGACAAGTCGGTTTTTTTTCAATCGCCAAATTCCATCGTTTCTCACCAATCTTGACGAGCGAAAAAGGTGAGATCTTTTTGTTTATTCTCAACTGTGTTTTGCTCTACGACTGACAGAAGAAGTGAAGAAAGGCACGCAAAGTTTATTTTTACTTCTAAAAGTACGAAAAACACGCACAAATCAATTTACAATAAGTATACATACACATAAACTGAATTGATTATTCGCAATATTTGATGTTCAATAGCTCATAGAGTGTGCATACTGCTTCTTAGAGTGAAAGAATTCTCAGTTTGCTTCTTCTTACAAGTGATTATCAAGACGCAATTTTTCTTGATAGGGCCGGGAAGAAGCAAAGTATAGCTGAAAGAACCAATTTTAAATCCCGATTTAATTTTTTCAAATTTGAAAACAATGCGAGGAGAAGTAAGTCTCAATCATACATTCCCGGTCCGAGCGAGAATAGATCTGAAGTAAATGCCAGCACAGTGGAAATTTCTCTCAAAACGGTAAACTTGAGATTGATGAATAAGAAATAGGAGTATGACATCTGTAACACATAAAGTGGCCGCAAATTCTGACAAATTTACCAGAATCATAACGTTGAACGTTTGCGTTAGGAAAATACAGAAAGAAATCAAGAAAAAGGATCGCTCCTGAACAAATTTGATTTTTTTTTGGTATTTTTCAGATAAGAGCTTTCCAATCTTTTCACTGTATTATTCGCCCATTGAGCGCGATTCAGGCTATAAAAGAAAGAATCTTAAGAAATCAAATCAGTATTGACGCCGAGAAAAATCCTCAAACATTTAAAATCGAGCAATAAATAAGGACAGCAGCTCCAAAGAAGACTTGAGAACCGACGGAAACGGGTAAGTTCTAAATGCGATTTTCTTGTGGAAGGACAGTGAATTATTTTTCATGCACATATTGCAAAGTAGTTTTTACTCACCGACATGTCTTTCATTTTCAATGCAAACGAATCTGTTACTGTATCGTAAACGAATTCATTCACTCTATTCAGATCGTAAAACTGAAATATCTGTGCGATCATATTGAAATAGATCTTTTTACCCTCCAGCAAAGAAGTAAAGAATGGCACACAAAGCATAGCAGAATAGAGTAAACAATCGGAAGTAACGAGTCCATGTCTGGGGTAATTGGAATCATTCCTAGTCTTGTACTTCTGTCCGTACCTCTTTCCATCCCAAAGATGCGATTGCGAAAAATCGATCCATCGTCAATAACGTTGCATTGATATTCTGAGCAAAATACAGAAAGCCGGCCAAATATTGATGAATGTATCTGAATGTACGAGTTCATTGGTAAAATGGTAGATTGGGTTACGGTATGACGACTGTTTTATTGATTTCTTCGTAGTAGACGAAGAACCATTTTTCCTCTCGTAAACGAATTGCCAGCCAAGTATTCAAATATGTGATGAGATTCTCAAACATAGAAAAGAAGAGCAATCAAAATTTCATTCTTACCGTAACCGCTGTGAGCAGGAAAATGGCCACGAAAGTAGAGCTGAGCTGTCGTCGAATTGAAACTGTCGAGACGACTGTGAGAGTGTATGCAGCAATAGCAGGAATTCCATAGAGGATGTGAATTAGATTCCGAGACATTCGAGCAACTTCGTATGAAATGATCGCTTGACTACTGAACGAGCTTAGACGAGCTTAGACGACGAGGAAAATACCAAGAGAAAACCGAGGGGAGAGTAGTTAAAAAATTGTGTTATCTTGAGAAGGTAGCGTGATCTGTACATGATATTTGATTTTCACTCATCTTATTGTTTTAGTTTTGGTGTCAACTTCCGCATCAATGCGTCAGGATCAATATAAATATTCTCACTTGTTTCGTGAGACATGTGAAAATACGTTTAGTATAGCAAAACTTTCGCATAATATGCATGCACACAACATTTTTACTCAATTTTATCACGTTGATAATATTGTTGATTATAGATACATACGAGAGAAAACCTTAATTTGCAAAGATCACGATGGCTATCGCATCTCACCTATCTATCTTGACGAACAAAAAAAGAGATAATTTTGCTCATTCACAAATGTGATATCTACGAGAGGTAAAGTAATTAATGCGAAGTTTGTTTTTTATTTCATCTAGAAAGAGAATGCGATAAAAACACAAAGACAGAATCTCAAGAACTATGTATACGCATAATTATTGAATTGATTATTTTCAATATTTGGGTTCAGTAGCTCATATCGCATGTATGCTGCTTCTTTGAGTGGAAGAATTCGCAGTTTGCTTCATCTTACAAGAAATAATAGTGACACAATTTTTTTGGATTGGGCCGGGAAGAAGTAAAGTGTAGCTGGAAGAAACACTGCACTAAATTTAAAAAAAAACATACATTCCGGGTCCGAGCGAGAATAGATCAGAAGTGAATGCCAGAACAGCGGAAACTTCTTTCATTACGCTCAAATTTCGACTGATGAACAAAAAGTAGGAATACGCCACCTTTAATGATGTATTTAGACATTATTTGGCAGGATATTACCAGAATCATAATGTTCAGCGTTTGCGTTAGAAAAATGCAGAATGATATGAAGAAAAACGATCGCTCCTAAACGATTTCGTTCATAAATTCTATGCTTAGAGAGCCATTATTATAGATTTATAAGATGAAACTCATCAAAATTTTCACTGTATTTGTTGTCCATTGAGCGCGATTCAGACTTTGAAAAGAAAAAATCTAAATCAATAAGTTCCCGAACAAAAAAATGAAACTCTAGCAAACATTTATAATAGAGCAACAAATCAGGACAGCGGCTCCAAATAAGACTTGAGAACCGATGGACAAGGGTAGCTCTGCAATGTTTTCACTGTTGTCTATAAGTTTTTTCACTGTTGTCTATTTATGCCGTTATTTCAATAAACGATATTTTCTATCAAAACATCTTTGTTTGTTTACTGACCGACATGTCCTTCATCTTTGTTACGTACGAATCTGTTACTGAATCATACACGAAATCATTCACCCGATTCATATCGTAAAATCTGCAAAAAAAGTTGTGTAAACAGTTGTGTAAATATATTTAAATTGATCGTCTCACCCCCAGTAAAAAAGTAAAGAATCACGCAGAAAGCATAACTGAATAGAGTGAAGAGTCCGAAGTAACGAGCCCACTTCTGAGGGGAACTCGGATTCATTTCTAGGTCCTATAACTTTGTACCTTCCGTACCTCTTTCCATCCCAACGCTGGCGAAAAATCGGTCCATCGTCAGTAAAGTTGCATTGATATTCTGTGCATAGAACAAAAAGCCGACCAAGTACTGATGAATGTATCTGAACGCACAAATCGATTGACGTACAGACAGTGCGAATTACGGTATAAACACGGTTTTATTGATTTCGTAGTAGTAGGCAAAGAACCATTTCTCTTCACGCAAACGAATGGCGATCCAAGTGTTCAAGTATGTGACGATATTCTGAAAAAAACGCCTATAAAAACCCGATAATTTATTAATAATTAGTCTTACCGTAACTGCAGTTAGCAGAAAAATGGCCACGAAAGTAGAGCTAAGCTGTCGACGAATTGAGACTATCGAGATGACTGTGAGAGTGTATGCAGCAATAGCAGGAATTCCATAGATGATGTGAATTAGATTGCGAGACATGCCAACTACTAACTAATGATCACTACTGAAGGAGCTCACACGTCGACGAGAAAAAAAAGCGAGAGTAGCGAAAAAATGAGTTGTATAGTCCTGAGAAGGTAGCGTGTACTTTATTCTGTACACGATGTATGAATGTCTCGTTCATCTTATTGTTTTTGTTTTGGTGTCAACATGTGATAGTATCTCTACATCAATGTGTCAGAGATCAACATACATTTAGTATAGCTAAACTCATGCACAAAGTTTATATAGATACATTTTTTCCATTTCCATGTGGCATCACATGAAAAGCAATGCAACCGAATGACGGATCCTTTCGTACATGCACAACTGTGTTTTTCTACACGAGAGAAAGTAAAATAATTTATGTGAAATTTATTTTGCGTTTATCTAAAAAATGCGATAAACGCACAGAATAATCTTAATAATTAAACGTATAATAATTGATTTGATAATTAGCAATGAAAAATGTTCAATAGCTGTGCGTACTGCTTATTACAAGCTTCTTGGTTAGGGTGAAAGAGTTTTCAGTTTGCTTCTTCTTACAAGAAATAATCGCAACACATTTTTTCTGGATCGGGCCGGGAAGAAGCAAAGTGTAACTGAAAGAGAGAGAGAGTTTAAATTTCTGTCAAGAAGATGAACTTGACGAGCTTTTTGGGTGGAGAGAAGTTTTTGTTTTCCCGTTATGAAAGCAAGATCTATGAGAATTGGCAAATGCGGAACTTACATGCCGGGTCCGAGCGAGAATAAATCTGAAGTGAAAGCCATAATAGCGGAAATTTCTATAAGTACGTTCAAATCGAAATAAATGAACAACAAGTAGCAGTTAGACATCTGAAAAAAATGAAATGGCTTGAATACAGTGACAGAAACTTAGATACCAGAATCATAATATTGAGAGATTGCGTTAGGAAAATAAAGAAAGATATCAAGAAAAATGATCGTTCCTGAACAATTTTTTATAAGAAACAATTCACAATTTTGTGGCATTTTCAGATAAGAATTCACCAATCTTTTCACCGTTTTACTTGCCCACTGAGTGCGTTTTAGGCTATAGAAGGATACGATCTGAAGAAAGAAGTTCAGAATGAAATCGGAAAGTATTAGCAAACATTTAGAATCGAGCAACAAATCAGGACAACAACTCCAAAGAAGACTTGTGAACCGACGGAAACGGGAACGTTCTATAATGGCATTTTCTTTAATAAAATCTTAATAACTTTGCATAGATCTTAGAATTTCTACTGACCGACATGTTTTTCATCCTCAAAGAATAAGAATCTGCTACTGAATTGTAAACGAATTCATTCACTCTATTCAGATCGTAAAAGCTGAAATATCTGTGAGATCACATCGAAATAGATCTTCTCACCCTCCAGCGAAGAAGTGAAGAATAGCACAGAAAGCATAGCAAAATAGAGTGAAAAGTCCGAAATACCGAGTCCAGACCTGAGAGCAGTTCTGATTTCTTCTGAGACAGGTTTGAATACCTCTTTCCATCTCAAAGCTGCAATTGCAAAGAAACGATCCATTGTCAATAACGTTGCGTTGATATTCTGAGCAAAGTACAGAAAGCCTACCAAATATTGATGAATGTATCTGAATGGACGATTTTATGGACGAACAGTTATTACGACTAACGGTATGACTGTAGTTTTATTGATCTCTTCATAGTAGCCATAGAACCATTTCTCCTCGCGTAAACGAATTGTCAGCCAAGTGTTCAAATATGTGATGAGATTCTCAAACAGAAAATAATAAAGAGCGATCGATATTTGATTCTTGCCGTAACCGCTGTGAGAATGAAGATGGTTACAAAAGTTGAGCTAAGCTGTCGACGAAGGGAGATTATAGAAACGACTGCGAAAGAATTTGCAGCAATACCAGGAACTCCGTAGAGAATATGGATGAGATTGCGAGTCATTCCAACAGTCTGATAAGAAATGCTCACAGGTATACCTTTTTGTTGGATGTAGACGTGAAAACCCACAGGGGTAGGCTAGAGAGAAAAAAGAGTTGTGTGGTCCTGAGAATATAGGAATGTTTCGCTCATCTGATTGCCTTTACATGGTATCACCATGTGATAGTGTTTCCTCATCAGAGCGTTGATTAATGGAAATATTCTACCTAGTTTCGTGAGACATGTGAAAATACATTTACTATAGCTAAATTTCGCACAAAAGTTCACGCTCACATATTTCTTCTCCTATTAATCACGTTTACAAGCCAACTGTTCAAAATATCAAAATGCGGGTAAACCTGTGAAGGTTCTGATGACTCTCTTGTACCCATTTATTGTTTAAAAAATTGATGAGGGGTGTTGCCCACATGAAATCACAAGAAGAGCCATCCAACCGTGTGATTCGATTGAAATTTCTTTGGAAACGGACAAGGTCAGTAGCTAGATAATGCGTCCGCCTTGCCATCCTACATCGAGACAATGTTGTCTGTGCACTCTTCTGCTGCTGATTGTAATCCATCATTCTATTCCTGAATCCCTCGACATCAGTGGAATCATCGACGAATCTGATATTCTTCATACGAAAACTACTCTTCACCTGCAATTTCGAAGAGCTTATGTGAACCTCTTTCCCAGTATGCCAATGTCTCTCTCGTTGAAGATTTGGAATATCGCAAGCTAATGGAAGGTTGGCCTATCTTCTCTATTTTTGTAACAATTTGATCCTAAAAAGCTTTGTAATAAAGCAAGCTCTCTTTGAGATGGTTCGTAGGACTGTCATCCATATATGAATATCGACGAAACAACACTTGCATCATGCACTATTGTGAGCTTTTAGAATCATAAACTCACGTCCTATTCTTGATTATTTTTTCAGACACAGATCTTTACACAAACAACGGATCCCTGCAGCATTTCGAAATAACTGAAACGTACCGTGATTCGAAAATGCAATTGCAACGAGAAAAGGGAAGTGCACACGGCAAAATGTATTCGGAAGCCCCGAGTGAAGGAATGATCAAGCGTTATCTAGATATATGGGCCGTTAGCGAAGTTCCTTGTGAGTTCAGTCTTTTGTTTCAGTATGAATTGTGATCATTTTCCAGTTTGGATCTATAAGTTGGGTCCGGAGGGCAAAGATTCTTTCGGAAGATTGCAGTACGAATATTTCATCTCTTCAAACTGCAAGAAGTTCCCAGTGTTGGTACTAGTTCGAAATCTACAGATTTTCAAGAAGAAATACAAGGTATTATATGTTGAGCAAAGATAGTGATATAATGTTATTGCAGAAGGAAGTTCTGCACTGGCTCTATAGGAATGATTTCAAGATAGGAGAGCACAATCCATTAATTCAACCAGACTATCGTTCATGTTTTTACGCAGATTCATTCACCATGAATATTGGTTTTTAACAAAATATTCATAAACTACGTTCAAATCGCGCAATAGTTAGTTTTAAAGTCAATCAGAAAAGTTTCGATTCACATTCGATCGCTCAGGCGGTAATAATTAATCACGTTATGTTGACCATTTCCAAGTATCTCTTGTGCACTCGCGTCCTTCCCGTAATGCTACTACTCGCTTGTTCTCTAGTACTTATTCCTTGTCTTAACACTCTTGATAAGATTCCTACGATTAAAGACGAGAATGGAATCTTAGTGGAGGTTCCCACAACGATTGAACCTCTGAAAGAAAGACAAAGGTCTTCCTTGTTGGCCCACAACGAAACCTCTGATGTTCATTATTGTTCCGAAAATAGCTCATATCCGATCCTTGCTGATGATTTGGAGATGAAGAAGCTAATGGGAAGGTAAGAATAACTTTTTAGAGGATTTTTTTTTATAAAAATTGGACATATGAGTGATTCGCTCTACGTGTGCAGTCTAAATGTAAAGTCTACATTTTTTATTATAAAATACCTCAGAATTACCTTAAAATTTCAGATGGTTCGTTGGTCTAACAAGCACCATTTCGTCTCGAGAATGCTACCTGAATAAAACTTTCCAGAAGAAATGCCCAATGTATGAATGTCAGTCATTTAAGACATTGAGTTGCTTGAAACTGAACCCTTTGGATAATTTGAAACATATTATCGATATTATTCAAATTCAAAATCAATGCACTTTATTAATTGACATTTTTTTCACAAACTCGAATTTACAGTCGGACGACTGATCAAGAGTCGCAATACCGTCTCTTTTGATGTGACAACGAAGTACAGAGGTTTTATTGGGATAGAAAGTAAGGATTTCGGTCACTCGTACTCAATCGGACCAAGATATGCTATGATGGAACTAAGGAACGATGAATTTCAAGATAACAATATGGACATGCAATGTAAGTAAAGCTATGGTTGGTGGCGAATTTGATTTGATCTTCAGTTTGGATCTACAAAGTCGGACCAGAAAATGAAGATTCATTTGGAAGGCTACAATATGAATTCGCTGTTGTATCATCATGCAGTCGATTTCCAGTACTGGTGCTTGTCAGAAATCCAGAATCATTCAAAAATCATTATAAGGTTTTATTATCGCTTTTTTCCAAAATGTCATTGTCTTTACAGAAGGATATTGTGGGTTGGCTCAAGGAAAACAATTTCACAATAAGTGGATTTCGTCAGCCTGCCTACTACAACTGTGATTATACTGATTCATTCAAAGAGATTATGGGAGAATAAAGTCGATATAAATGGTTATGGCTAATGTAAATGGTTATAATAAAGTTGATATAAATGGTTATGGTTATGTTTATTTATCCGAACATCTAGCAACGGAAGTGAAGGAGGGAACATGGATACGGTTGGTGATCTTTGTAATCCGTTGAGATACGTTGAGGCTCAAGGGATTTTTCTTCACACTAATCGTATTTGATAATCGAAGTCTTTCCCTTGTATTTATCTTGTTGTGTTGTTATTGTTGAGGGCGGATGTTTTCTCTATCCAATTGCATCAACTTTAGTTCACGCATGCGGAATTAATCAATCGTGTTTGGTTGACCATTTCAAAATATGCTCGACCTTTCCGCAATGCGATTTATCGTCTGCTCTCTTCTCATCCTTCCATCCCTCAGTGGTTATCGGAAATTCCAACGGAAGAGGATGAATATGGAATCTTAGTCGAGGTCCCTGAACCTCGTGAGCCATGGGGTGAAGGTCAACGGCCTCCTGGCTGGGGCTATTTCAGTTCTGATGTCCATAGATGTATTGGAGCCGGAATAAGTTATCCTGATCTTGCTGATGATCTGGACATGAAGAAACTTATGGGAAGGTGAGTCTTTTCTCTTGTTTTGTTATGAAAGATTGACCCAGAATGATTTGGAGTTGTTATCTGAGATTCTTTCAGCCAGGCCTAAATGAGAATTCATGTTTGTTCAGATGGTTTGTGGACTAGCAGACAGTTTCACATCCCGGCCGACCCCAGCATGTCACACGAAAATTAGATTCCATAAGAGGTGCATTATGTACGAATGTCAGTCATTTTCATGTGATTTCAGCCTTTTATTCAGCCTTTTGCTACCTATCAAATGACCGCAGTCTTCTTTTTGATTTTTTAATGAGTAAAAAGATAATGAGTAAAAAGTTTTTTTTAAAATAAATTTAGCAGGTAAGTTGAGAGTGCATCAGGTAAAGATTCAATATTGAAAAATTTCTACTAATTCATTATTTCGAATTTTGAATTTTACAGTCGGACGACTCATAATTGATCGCAATGAAGTCATATTTGACGTCACAAAGACGTACAGAGGATATGAAGGACGGGAAAAGAAGGATTTCGGATACGCCTTTTCATCCGGTCCTAGATATGCAATAGAGTGCGCAATTCGGGTCGGGTAATCGGGTAGGAGACCGGGTAGGAGAGACGATTTTCGCGGAATGACATTACCCGACATCCAAGTACTTTTACCGTATGCGAAAACGTTACAAAGGACGCTAAAATCGCTTATTGACTGATAAAAGTGAAACAATGCCATTCTAGAACATTAGGTGGATACGCAGACAGTTTAATGTTTGTCTGAGAAGCGATTTTCTCTCCTTTTGCTTTTGAGTCGATTCCATCTCCAATTGCTCATGATCGTGTGAGTTTTTCTTCAAGTTCATCGAATGTAGTCGGAAGACGATATTTGAAATGTTTTGAGGTTAGTAACGAACGGATGGGTTAGCTAAAGGAAACTTTCATGGACTGGAATCGCCCTAGTCGTCGTGTTTTGACGCCACTCTCTCATGAAATCGTCGAACAGAGCTCAAAATCACACAAGGGCAGGTTTGCAACATGAAAGCACATGGGAACGCCTACTAAACTTGGAAACGAACCTTTTCACCTCCATTGACATCAGTTTGTAAGACTCGGACGTACTCTCGAGGTGCAAAAGGATGCGAAATCCAACGCAAAAGGTAGTCCAAACGCAGAGAACATCACGAGAGACCGCTCAGGATGAAGGGGAATGGCCGAAATGGTCAGCAATTTCAATCGCAGCTCATTAGAATTAGCAATACGCGATTTTAACGTTCGGATGTCGGGTAATGGATCATTTCTCGCGCATTACCCGACATTCTCCTCCCTCTCATTCCTCGCAGTCGGGTACCCGAGATGTCGGGTAGTGTCACATTGCGCACTCTAATATGCAATGATGGAACTAACGAGAAACGAAATTCCACATCAGAAAATTAGCTTGAAATGTGAGTGAAGTAGGTTTTTTTTCGCTGTGAGAGAAAACTTACCTTATCCAAATTATTGAATAATATTGCAGTTTGGATCTGCGCTGTTGGTGCAGAATCCGAGGATTCGTTCGGTAGACTACAGTACGAATACGCGATATTCTGTGACTGCTCTAAAAAATGGCCAGGCATGGTACTTGTGCGAAGTCCAGAAACATTCAAGGACTATCATAAGGTTTTTTTTTTCATTTCTCTGCCCGCCACATGCAAAACTCATTTTTTACAGAAGGATATTCTAGATTGGCTGAAGACACACAATTACTCGGTAGAAGGATATCGACAACCATCTTACAACAACTGTGATTACACCGACTCGTTCACTGAGATTATGGGAGAATAAAGCAATCGCATTATTTCGTACGGAGAGTAGGCTACTCAACGACAAAAAGATACTCGTCTGTTTCAATGATCTTGTGAAGTATCCTTGGGTACGTGTAAACGCAGCGAAAATAAATGAAATTATTGAACGGAATTTATCAAGTGAGATAGACACACGTTGGCACTTCAACTACACGCAGTCTCGATGCTAAGAATGAAAACGGATTGAATCAGAACATAAATAGTGCTGTTGCATTTATTCGGTTATCGTATTGACATTCATCGTAGAAGAGCGCATTTGTGAAGGGACGAATGATATTTTGGGAATTCTTCTCTCTTTTGATCTTCTGAATGCACTTGAAAGACGACATCGAATATCCGATCGATAGAGGACAACGATCAATCTGATATTCATTCGTTTTCACTCTGCATAATCAATTGAATCTTTCTCACCCATCCCAAACATGAGTTGATTCCCATAAGAGAGAATAGGAAACAAAAGCGAAGATTCTATCGCGAGGACGAGTTATTTGAAGAAATAGAGCTTCGAAGATATACATCAACTCTTGGAGGAAACTCTGAGCGATACAAAAATTTAACGATTTTTATCATGTTACCTCTACCTGAACAAAGCACCGAACATTCTTTCGATGTCTCTCTTTGGCTTGAAATCCCATCGCTTTCGAGTGCATCTAAATTCAATAGATGTGAATTTATTATTTACTCTCCATCGTACGATAGTGTGATAGCTCAGTTTGATGAATATAATAAGATTGAGAGTGATGCTTCCAAGAAATACTGAATAGGAAGGATAGAATAGAAGAGGTCCTCCAAGAAGGGAAGAACATGGAGTATCGAGATAATCCCAAGATAGAGATTCATAGAAGAATGTGTATCCACATCCATCTAAATACCCATTGGAATGGTCAACCTTTTGAATTATCCACCCATGAATTCAGGGATGCAATGAAGAGCGGTTATTAACCATACACAGCCAAGTAGAATCTGTGATTTATATTTCTTTGAAGCAGGGAAGTAAAAATAACTTACGAACGTTCCTCTTCGACTGCATAGAAGAGGATACTTGAATGGAAAGAACGTAGCAATAAATCGATTGAATGCAATGGTCAATTGAATATAGACAACACTCTTGTAAGTAAGAGTCGTCACATGACCGAACTTACGACCAACTATCTCCGAACCGTACGAATGACCACTGAATAGTTGCGATTCGAACATTGAAGAATGATAAAGAGATGCTTACAGTAGTGCAACTGGTCCAGAGTAAATGATAAAACAGAGAAGAGTTCCACAATTAGATAGAGAACGAGAACAACAAAGAACAGAAAATGATGAGAATGAAGATGAACGAAAAGATTTAAATAGACAAGTGAAGATTAGCGCATTGCAGCAGAAACCAATGAATCCCAGCTGACAATAGAAGAAGATCAAATAACTAATTGAGAACTTACACCAATCATCAGTCCACCGGAAAGGTAGTCTTCTACTCGCGAGTTCATCATAAATCGAGAGATTGAAAATGTCATTTCACGAGTGTGCTCACTTGAGTACGGCCTCCGATAATCTCATTGATATCTAGATCAGAGTATGGTGAGAAACTCCCACAAAAAGAGTTGCAACGCTCTCTACTAGGGATTGCGCAGATTGGGAGACTAACAAATCAAAATGGCTAATATTTATCGGATTGTTTACAATTAAAAACAATTCGACGTTTTCAATCAAATAGTATTTCTGATAGTGTGAACGGATTCGATATGCGCCCGACGAGTTGAAAATCCACAAGTTATCATTGAGATGAATCTCCTTCTGATTGGACCAGGAACTAGGATTGTGAATCTGAATTGTGTTTGTTTGAAAAGTTTGGATAAGGGCGAGAGACATTCCCGGTCCGAGAGAGAAAACATCCGAAGTGTAGATCATAATGGTGATGATGAACATGTAGGCACCGAGATTGAATGAGACGAAGAAAAAGATGAACACGAGAATCTGTAAAAAAAATCTATGTAAAAAATATTTTTTGAGAATTGAATAATACCAAAATAATAATATTGAGTGATTGTGCAATGAAGATGCAGAGCGAAATGAAGAAGAATGAACGGTCCTGAAGATTTTGATCAGCTATGCAAAAATGTGAAGCGAAACCATACCGCATTCTTTGACGTTTTCATGCGCCTCAATCGATTCCATGAAATTATCTATAAAAAATACACACTAATATTTGTCTAATTGTAAATTTGCTCACACTCATTACAGAGCAAATCACAATAATCAGTGCCCCGAAAACAACTTGTCCCACTGTTGTATTTCTCTGGAAACGATCGGTAAAAAGACAACGCGAAGAAATAACATACAGCTGTGTCTCTTGTCACAAAACCGAATGAATCAGTAGCGTTTTTGTAAACGAATGCAGCAACGTAATTAGAGTTGTAGTACCTTAGGGAACATATTTCTAAAGGACGTTGGAATAATAGAATATACTGGCCAATGCAGAAGCTAAGGGTCAATGTGATTGCGTATACAAGTAGACCAACCAGAGGATAATACTTTTTCCAGGTCTAAAAAGATTTAGAAGTGTTTTAAATAAGTTAATTCACCCCATGATAACTCGTAGCTGCAATGGCAAAGAATCGATCGAGTGTTAGAAGAAAGGCGTTTAGATTTTGAGCGTAATAGAGATAAATGAGGAAAAACTGATGAAATACGCTGGTAAAAATCATTCCCTCCTAGATATTGATTGATGTTTGCTAACGAAAGAAATCCTGTTTCATTGGCGAATTGATAATAGAAATACAGTACGTGCTAAACGCCTCATGGGTATGCAGACGCGGCGGACCGCCGCAGACCGCGGATTCCGCGGATTGATTTCCCTCGAAAACGAGTAACTTTCTAAAATTCTTGTTTTGATTTTTGGATTCTCCATTAAATTTCGGATTTTTACCACTTTTCACTCAAATTTTTCAGTGCTCATTTTGCGAGTTGAGAATGTTCTCAAAAAATACCTGACCCAGCGAACAAAATCTGACACACCGAACTAACCCCATCAGTCATCATTATTATTCCTCCTATGCATGTCTGTGGCACTCGGAAGTGCCACAGACAAAAAATGAGTCGTAGTCAACTGTGTCAGATTTTGTTCGCTGGGTCAGGTATTTTCTGAGAACATTCTCAACTCTCGAAATGAGCACTGAAACATTTGAGTGAAAAGTGGTAAAAATCCGAAATTTAATGGAGAATCCAAAAATCAAAACAAGAATTTCAGAAAGTTACTCATTTTCGAGGGAAATCAATCCGCGGAATCCGCGGTCTGCGGCGGTCCGCCGCGTCTGCATACCCATGAGGCGTTTAGCACGTACTGTAGAACCACTTCTCAGTTGATAGTCGGAGTGTCATCCAAGCATTGGTATAAGTTAATAGGTTCTGAAACATAAAATATTCTACGATAAATTCGATTAGAGCCCACAATCGCTGCAGTCCATATGTAAATGTTGACGAAACTCGAACTGAGTTGCTTTCTCATCGAGAGAATACTGATTACGGTAAGGAGATAAATGAGAACACATGGAATTCCATAGCTGACGAAGACGATATTCATGTTCACAACCATTCGATGACTGATGAAATTCTGTTAAAGGAGGCGTATCATGAACTTTTGAAATTCAAACATAGCGACTCTTACAACGATATGCCGAGTTTTGCAAGATTCTGGAAGATTGCCAAGAAACTTTTGGAAAATTGCCATGGAGTAGATCAGATTTTGTCGATGGGAAGAGCCTACGGAAACAAACAAAAATCCCTCCGTAGCCAATCAATAGTGTGCGAGACAACGATGACCTTTCCATCTATCTTCTTGATCTACCTTCCCTTCCTCCCCATTAGCGCTCCATAAAATATTTGAATTCTTCGCGGGCTTTTCCCTGTTTTATCCTGATACTTTGAACGCGGATATCTCGGTCCAGAGTGGATGCACTACTTTCAAACTTCGGCTTTCTAACATCGTTATGGATTCCAATCGGATCATAACCTCAACAACATGAACTAATTTTTCATGATACGCCTCCTTTAACCCGCTCTTCACACGTATGACGATGGGCAAAAAGGTGAGAGTCTGTGTTATCTAACTCAGATGTTTTCCGAATATTTCGGTAAAAAGTTGGAAAAGGGATGTGTTATGCACTGACATTTTCAGAATCCAAACGAGCAAAAAGTTGAGAATGTTATTGACGATCAGACTGATCACTATGCCATAACATCTACACCAGCTTCTGATTGAATCGAATAAGCAAATGATTTCCGGCTTCAGATAATGTTCTCCTGTGATAAAATATTCCATTTATATGTATTTGTTATTGATTACGCGTTGACGAGAAAAACGTTTATTGAGACAGTGAAAGAATTAAAGTGATAGACGATCTTAGTGAAGAATCGAAGGGTTAACATCTGACGAAGCTCATTCTCTATTGAAGACAGTGCGATATTTGGCCGTATTAAACAATTTTCTTTAAAAAAGTACGATAACCTGCATTTCCTACATTGAAATAATAATAACTTCAATAATCTCTTCGGGAATGATTTCTCTATATATTCAATCTATGCAGGAAGAACAATAAGAGACGGAACAATGAATAGTACCCAATTTGAGCAACGGATCGATTGAGATATAGGGAGATAACATCTATATTACTATGTTATGCAACGATTGAGAACTGAACGATGGCAATTGAATAGGAGGATTTCGATTGATTAGAGATAAAAAGGAAAGGGAAAACTGAGATCACGATAATCACTACAGCTGCGTGGCTAGATTTAGCGGGGCTTATCCTACTTAGGAAACGAGGGGGGAGTACCGTAGTCTAATGATGCTAGTGCGAGTATGGGGTGGGTCAAAATCTGACCGTGCTTGGGAGGGGGGTTAATCTATGCGGTAGGTGTAGAGCGGGGTCGGGCCACTTGAAGGTACAATCGTTCTCCACTCGATTTGACAAAGGTCACGGCGGATAACTGATCCGTCACGGGCAGAGCGTTCACTGCCAGAATTCTATCGCCAACCTGAATTATATGATGATTTTCAATTAAAAATAACTGATTTTAGTGCTATTATGACTAAAAAACAGAGAATACCGATAAGTACCTTGAGTTTCTCGGCGGCGGCCGATCCGGGTTGAAGGGATGTAACGAGAATTCCTCTCGTCCTCTTTCCGATACCCATGCCCAATTGCTGATCGGGACACTGAAAAATTGATATTTTTAAATGAATATTTTAAAAGAAATTCCTCTATCAACTTCATCATGCCGTCATCCCATCTTGTTTTCCTACTGCACCAATCAACAGCCCATTCACACTTTCTCTTACTCCAGTCACGAGATTTTCTCTGTTGCTCATCTACTGATATTTCCATTCATCCTTCGCCCACCTTCTTCAGTTCAATCAGTAGTGTCTCGGATCCATCCTCTCGTAGGGAAGGAATCAACTCGATGTCCGAGGCGCTTCCGCTCACCTCCATTCCAATGCTTTTCTGCAAGAAATCAGTATAAAACCACTAAAAACAACAGAAACAGCGCGAAATGAGGCTTGATTCGGGTGTAAATCATGCAAGAAGCGTGCTAGGAGATGGGAAGAGATACCACTTTGTGGGCGAGAGAGGGTCCCACTGTTGACAAGCCGTCAATTAGGCCTCTTTCTTGGAGGGTGGAGCTTCGATTTCTTTCCCTTTCCCGCTTTCTTGTGCAACTCGCGCCTTTTAGAGGGCGGAAGTTTGCGAGCGTCACTGCCAGAAAGATCGCCATTTTCCATTTTATTATATATTTTTAGCTAAATAGCCTCTTTGGGGGAACTCATTGTGTATGAGGCATGCCAGTTCGAAAAGGTATCGGCCGTCTCTCGTTTCAGACGGTCAGAGACGATAAATAGCGCGCAAAAATGAGTGAGACAGCTAGAGAAGAGGATCGACAATCCCGAAAGTGCAACGCTATTGAATGTACACGAGCATTTATGATCATAATCGTAACTTATCTCCCACCTGATCTCCACTGGAGGGTTCCTCAGCAACGGGACTCAATCCAGTGGCAATACTCGATGACGTCGCTTCTGTCGATATCTCTCCCTCTGGCGGAGTGTGCGTGATGATCACGCGTTGAGGAGCGGGCGAGATCGGCGTCTACAAATTTATTTTTGAAAATAATTTTAATTAATTAAATTAATATCTAATAAATAAAATAAAATATAAATCTCACCGCATTGATATTGGGCGGCGCGGGGTAGGGCAGCTTGACCATCTGAATGGGCTGAATATGCGTTTGTGTTTGAAGTATTATTCACTATAAAAAAAGGAACAGACTACATAGGGCTGGTATGATAAGAACACTCTCTTCATTGACCAGCCCTAATTTACGCGATCAGAACTAAGTAGAGCTCGAGAAATGATGCCACCGTCTCTTCATTTCGCGCACTCGAGTGAGGAGTTGGAAAAGAAGAGAAGGTGACCCGTATTTCGAACTCTATCGTCCAGAAAGGATATGAGCAACGAACCGGTGGCATTGATTCCTTCCCATACGCAGCAGCAGCCGCCGCGTGCACTCTATCGGTCGCCTCACTGATCTTCCATCGACCAATCTTCATCGCTACTTTACCCACGCACGTCTGAAACGTATTTCGAATGTACTTCAATAGTTTCATAATAATGCAAAAAAATTCTATGAGTGTCTACGAACTGCAAATGGAAAGAAACAAAGCCAACCTTGAGCGTAGCGGCGACCTCTTCTTGCATTGAATTGGCACAATCCTCACCGTTGATAGAGAGAATCTGCATGATTTTTAATTATTGAAAATCAAGGACATCTTGACACGAAGCGTGCGAAATTAGTGAGGATGCTAAGCGGACAATGGGCCGAAAAGAAGTTGCTAATTGAAAGTAGATTTCGAAATACGGATAATACTCTCTCCATTTCACGTGGTCTCTCACCGGTCGGAGAGACGAGAGAGTGTGTGAAATGAGGAGACGGCGACCCGTATTTCGAACTCTAATACGGATGAATGCTCACTTGATCGCCGGTCATCAATCGTCCATCGGCCTCCGCTGCTCCTCCCTTCACTACTTCACTCACGTACACTCCGGGCTCATTCTTCCGTCCCACGATGGATAATCCCAATCCACGGCCTGGTCGCTGCGAAAAACGATACGATAAGCAACGATTCTAGTTAGTTCGAAATAGGGTAATCGTCCCTTCATTTAGCGCAGTATCACCAGCCAGAAATGTTGGGATAGTGCGTAAAATGAAGAGGCGATTGCTCATATTTTCAACTCTATATTCTACGCCGGATAATGTAACGAGCATACAAGGTTAAATAGTGTTGAGAGTGAAGAGGGATATCGAGATGAGAACTGAGTGAGAATGGAGACTATTGATTGATTGGAGCTGAAGCTACCGTACCTTAGTGAGTTCGAGTTCGAACATGTTGTAGATTTGTGTGGGATCGAGAAGGGACATCTGAAGGTTCGCATCGCGATACACGAGCAGACGGACCTAAAATGTATTCATTCATTTTATCATTGATTCAAATATTTTGTTTCTTGAATATTTAGCTGGCCGATTATGCCCGTTCGACGGTCATTGGACCTTTATTTTGGACAAATTTATCCCACGCTCTGAATACAAAAGTTTTGTATGCAGACGATATCATTTATATTCGAATGCATTCTAAATAATATTTTGTTGTAATTTAACGAACCTTGGGTGGTGTTCTCCTCAGCAACGATATTGCCTGCTCATGGGAGACGCCCGCAGAGAAGTGCCGTTCACCTACAATGGATGATTGAGAGGGTGTCTAGACAGATTTCGATGAAAATCGCTGCGTGAGCTCCGAAGATTTTGCTAATATAAAAATTTATTAACTTAAATAATAAAATATGTACCTCGAGGACTTGGTCGCCTGGTCGCAGTCTTCCGTCAGCAGCAGCTGCGCCATCAGGGTAGACCTGAAATGAAGCAACTTTGATATTTCTGTTCATCCAAAGTCGCAGTTCATATTTTTGTGCACGTTCTCAAATAGTCTACAGTTCAACAATTATCCTGACCTCATGAATGACTACCGTGCCTAGCACCGTATCTGATCCACCAACGATCGAGAGACCGAGACCCTTTCCGTCCTGAATAAGCCATTTATCTCCATCGCTCACGTTGCTAAGCTGCGACGGGGATTGTGATCTTGCGATGAAAAATCCGTACTACATTCACTCTTTTTATACCGATTTTATTCGGTAGGACTAGACCATATACCACGTTTCAATGCAAGTTCAAGCAGATATCAGTGATAACTCCCCACTAACCTTATCAATCTGTATCGCCGTCTCCTTCCCCGCATCAATGGGTACTTTGTCACCGGTGAACGATTTCTTCCGCAGGTCTGAAATGCATTTATCCCTGTCTTAACCCTTCTCTGACGTCATAAAACGTCCCTCATTTTCGTCTCGCAAGAGAGGGCTCTTTCCATGTGTTTTCTGGATGAACGAAGCTGAATAACCTTCATCCTCCCTCTCTTCTGAGAAGAGGAGAAGAGGAGGTTCTCCTCCTCCCTCTTCTTCTTTCCACTTTTGTCTCTCTCGATCGATGTCTTCTTCTTGTTCGACAACTTGTATTGAATTTCGCAGAAAAAAGGAAGAGGGGCTCTCTCACGCAAGAGATTTTCCTCCCATGCTCGGCAAATATTCAGAATATCTACGTGAAAATCCCGCGGCCACTCTCTTTCAGTAGAGCAATCAACACTGTTTTCGAACAGGGGAGGAAATACATTAAGGGACTGAATTCGAATGTGCTACTTGTCTGGTTCAGTTCGCCTATCTTGGGAAGGGTAAAATGGTCGCACTTTCGTTATGAGTTGTTTTCTACGCTGTATTTTCGAAAGGATAATCGGTTTTTGCTCAACTTCGTCTGCTTTTGGCCCGTTTATGAAACGTTCTGAATGGAAAAAGGTAGACAACGATAGAAAGGGGAGTAAAACTGCACTCACTCTCCACACTCTGCAATGTTGTCTCCGGTGCAGAAACGCCATCACCAGCCGGTGGCATACTGTTGAACGGAGGAGGAGGAGGCGGCGTCGGCTGAAATTAAATATTTTAATTTTACTAATTACAAAAATACATCAAGCATCAAATATCAGATGCGGGTGAGAAAATTGAGAGAACAGATGTTTCCAATAGAAAGAGAAGTCTATTCATGATGTGGGATGGCATTCGGCAGTAAAGTTCTCTGAAAGAAAGAAGAGAGGTTTCCGAGAGGGACGGCTGAACAAATTCAGCTGTCGCTAACGCTGTTTGAATGGAGGGACGAAAAGGGGAAATGGGATCGTCGACCCGAGACACAAAGAGACACACAGAAGTCAACAATGACTGTTTCTGCTGCTGTAGAAGCGCAGCGTCTCTAATTCTCTTCGTTTCGCACGCTCTATAGAACTGTCTGGCAGACGAGGCAATAGTACGAAAAGAGTCACGTCTGTACACAGAAGACTCCCCCTCACTACAGACGGGAAAGAGAGACGGGAAAGAGGAAGGCGGAGGCGGGTGTCCCTGTGTGTTTACAGTACCACTTCCCGCGCAGCAGCACAACAACAATCGATCGACAACTGATGAGACACTCTCTTCATTTCGCCTACTCTCTCGTCACTCTCACCGAAGAGGGAGTAGGTGGAATGAAGAGGGGCTAAATCGTGACATGTCTCGATATGAACCAACCACTACTGCTTTCGGAAACGGGGCCGACTGAGTAGTTTGCGTATATGTGTATGTAGAAAATCGTGTGCGCTTGAGAGAATTCCAATATGGGGCGGACTGGAGGGAGACGACAGGGAGGAAAGAAGAAGAAGAAGAAGGGAGAAAGAGGACGTCATGAGAAGAAGAAGAAGAGGGCTAAGGGAGGAAGGAGGATGATGGAATTAGTCACTCATCCATCCAGTTGTTTGAATGAATGAGAAGAGAGAGAGAGAGTAAATGAAGTGAGAAACTCATCAGCCGTTTCACACGATGGGACGAGGCAGGCAAACAACTATTTAACTCGCGAGGTGTTTGAACGATTTCAGAGATCCGAACATTGGTATAAAAAAAAACGATGCTGTGGATCGCTGCAAAATAAATGGCGACCAGCTCTTCGATTGGCTTCATTCCCAATGGAATCATCGTTGCATTCATTCACTCTCTGCTTACGCACAACGCTCGAATAGTAACGTCCATTCAACGGCGAGTGAAATCTATTCCCATTCGAAGCCCCACAATCCGTGCAAGCAGGCTAATCCGGACGCCCAATTGAGACATGGAACCAACTAAATTACGAATTTTTATACCGGAAACTCTAATTCCATCAGCTTTAGCACCTCATCAGAAGTGGGAAAATGACTAAAAATATACGAATGAGCGATGGAAGCGTAAGAAGTTCCTTAGTAAAGTATCCCTACAAAAGTGGGCGAAACTGTCTCGGCCGGTCAATTTCTCAAGCGATGAGGAATGTCGACTGAAAGAGACTGAAGGGGCTGTAATTGGCTGGAGAGAGGGAGGGATGGAGGGAAGAAGGAGGAGGAAGAAGAAGGGAGATAGAGAGACGGAGGAAAGTAGGCAGTCATCGAAGACACTCAGGAAAGAAGAGGAAGAAGAGGAGGAGGAGGCAAAATGGCCTCCCAAATGGTCTGTTTTGCCCGTTGAAATGGACGTGAAATTCAGGGAGCGAAGTTAGCTGAGAAGAGGAGAGACCTGAGATTTGGGGGGAGGAGGGAAGAAGAAGACCTGAGGAGGAATGGGGGCCCATAAAGAATTCACGAGTTTAGAGAGAAGAGGAAGAGGGAGTCTCTTTCAGAGGGAGGGATGGGAGGATTCAGATTTCAGTGTGAAATTCCTACGAAGCATTCAGGGAATTCCGATTCGCGCATGAATTGAAGAAAAGGACGGGGAGGAAGGGAAGAGAAAGGAAGGAGGTGGAAGTAAGGAGCTTACATCTAATTCTCGCTTCAACTCAACGTCGTCTGAAGGAAGGACTACGGTCTCGATGTTTTCGTCCTCGGGTGACATCGAAGGCTCCTCGAGCAACACGGGAAGCTCCTGAGGAAAACAACCTTGTTATTGTTATTGTTTTTATTATTCAGTGATCTCGCCACAGGATCAAACGATGCCAATCAACGTAGCGTTTCAGTGAATCGGGGCTTCCCGAGAAATGAGGGGACAAGGTCACTAGAGCTCGAGAAACGATGCCGCCGTCTCTTCATTTTGCACACTCTCTCGCCCGCTCGGTCGACGAGAGAGTGTGTGAAATGAAGAGACGGCGGATATCATTTCTCGAGCTCTAAAGGTCACTGAGTTGAAAGGACGGAACTTGTCGGGATTCAGCGGATGTCTCTCTATCGAATCGTCGGAAGAAAGAGCATCACGGGTCTCAATGCAATAAAAGCGAAAGAGGAGATGGAAAAGAAGGGGAGAAGAAGGAGGAAAAACGAGGAGGAGATGAAAACCGAAGTGGATAGAAGTTGAAAATATATAGATATTGAGAGGATGAATGGAGTGGGCTACATGTGTAGAATATTGAATGAAGCAGAATGTTTAACTATCGTATCCTGTCATATTCTCTAGTTTCTATTTCTAATCGATGAGTATTGATAGATATTTCTATTACTGAATCAGTCAGTGGAAAAATAATAAAGACTGGTAGTTTTCTGATATTTGATCTTTGATCTCTTAACTGACCAACGGAATGGCTCTCCTCAACACGACCAACTCCATGTATCCTCTCTCCGCGCATTCTCTGATCGTGTGAGAGGCTGTGATGTGAGACTGACCGAGGAGCACGCGACCGCACACCTTCAATTATTTTTTATCTTTATTTTTTTTCTGCGTGTTTGAATAAATCAAATCGTTGAAACAGATCAGATCCTGCTGGATTTGCCAGGGACAATGTCTGGATCTTCTTTTTTTGACCCAAGCATCAGCCGCTCCGAATGTGAAGGGGAGGGGAATGTGAATGATAGGGAGGGAATACTCTGCGCGAAAAGGCTGGGCAAAAAAATAGAGAAGTGCTCAAAGTCTTTGAATAATGCAAATGCTGATCCGTACCTCCAACAATTCGTCTCCCACTTTGATCGTCAATGGACACGCCGTTTTCACTGCTACAACGAAGATCGCGGGATCTTTCCTGCAATTTTATAATTCAGAAATGTTTGCGAAATTCATATCCAGATGCGCTTTAGACAGTACAGATATTATGCAGAAAAATGACTGAACAATTCGCAGCGGAGAATCTTTGAGAAAAAAACACTAATAACCAACCGTAACCTGTCATTGGTGCCGGCGAGTGAGATGCCCAAACCAGCCTCGGGCACCTGCAACGCCTTGTTTTTGTTATTGTTTTCGTTGTTTTTGTTTTGTCGTTTTGATTAATCACTGACCTTATCGAGCGGCATCATGATCACTTCGGCGGCGAGGTAGCCGTACTTTCGATCCAGTTTGGCTGTAATGTCGCAATTTCAGTCAGTTGCACAAGATCCATAACAACAAGTACTATTCTTCACAAACTGCTCTTCCAACTGAGAATCAGATGGAAGAGTAGAATGTGTACCCTGAGTGTATCCGAATCTGCTCTCTTCCTCATCATCATCAACAGCCTTCGGAAGGAATCCGGCCGACGTCGGCTCAACTCCGAGGTCGTCCATTCGACGTTTACGATCACTCTGAACGACATCGAGGTGAATTCCGACCTCCCCAAACACTTTCATTTCATTAAGAACCGTTAAATCCTTCAGCGTATGGTGTCACATAAAGATTCCAATATTGTTCGAGCATTTTGCTTTTATTTCTATCAAAATCAGTGAGATAAGAAAATAAACGAGTATCACCTGCGAAGAGGCACTCGTAGATGGCGTAGGCACGCTCATGGGAGGCGCGGGCGGCGGAGGCGATGGACACTGCAAAGATGATCTTTGATCTCTGGATCGTGATCTTTGATCTCTAACCTTCTCCCTCATTTCCTCTCTCTCCTCTGGAGGGGGTGCATCCACTTGATGGACCTCCACTTTCTGTAGTTCCTCCTCTTCCTCTTCTTCTTTCGTCTCAGACGAGGAAACGTCCGAGACGATTAGCGGCTCCTGCAAAGGAAGGGAAAGTTGTTCCTGAGTCTAAATGTAAGGAGTGCGGGGGCTGACATGACAGTTACATAAAATATGATGTGAGCACTGAATGATATGGTTAGGGGCCACAAGCTCCGCCCACTTTGGTGTGACACGATTTCGCCCAAAAGCGAGACAGGGAGGGCACAAGGTTCATTCTCAACCAAATCTCTCGTTCTCAACTGCTATGGATAGCTACTGTGTTACTCTATCGATTGAGCACTGCCCAAAATGTGCACAGCATCACTAATTAGATAAAATTTGCATATAAAAGATGGGAATAGGTCGTTTTGGCGGGTTGCAGTGTGAAAGTTTTGTTTGGGCAGTGATTTTCTGACTAATTACAATATTTTAGGATTTTTAGAGAAAAAATTAGAATTTTAGCATTTTTCCCTGGCTTGTGCCCTCTTGATTTGTGCGAGCGGGGGGAGGCGAGCGAGAGGGCGGGGGGAGCGAGAGAGACATACGCAAATTAGGCTCCGCCCCTTTCCCTCTCGTCTCGCCTTTCCCTCCTCTCCCCCAGTGAGTTGCGCGCGTACTTCTTGGGCTCTAGCGCGGCTCAGCGACAAGATATCGACAAACGGTAAAAAGCATGATGTTATTGGGTCCATGAGGGATTGTTGGAACATACTTTTGACCCCATTGTGTAAAATCGGCTATCTGCGTTGTGGCCCCTAGATATGGTCGTAAATGGCAATGGTGGAGCACTTTTCAGCCCATTTTTATCGGGCTCTTTCTAATGGAGGGTCCAAAATAGGACCCGCCGGTATTACTCTCTCACCGATATCTTCCTCGGCATGGATCCGTTGCTGGATGTCTTGTGGATGTGGACTTCCTTCGGAGGATGAACAGGCGACTCGTAGGGCGGTTGGGAGGACTCACGTTTCGGCTGGAAAGGGAAGAAATCATTTTAATTTTGAAGTGGTAAATCCCCTTACCTCATGAGCCAGAGGGGACACCTCTTCCCGCACAACAGTGATCTCGCCAGTGATGCCTGTTTCGATGCGGATGGAACCGACTGCAATGGTCGCGTAGTGGTCAAGCAAGATGTTTTTTTGAAGAATTATTGTTCATGTAAAAGTATTGCGTTCCTCAGTTCAACTCTATACAGTTCAGAATTTGTCTTTATACAAAAAAGATACATTTTGTTCGATATTTCCAGAAAACATTATTGCCCAAGCCTTGTGGACAACTCATTGATACTGAATATCTTACCAGTGGAGGTAGACGCACTGGACCTGACAGTCGCATGCGGGTTGAACGAATGGAGGGATTGCAAACAGAATCGGACAGGATTTTTGGCGTTCTTGATTGCCATGACAGCCTCTTCGTGTGTGGCATCACGGAGGTCGATGTCGTTCACCTACCAGGGAGATAATTATCGATTGTTTTTTATTTTTATAAGATATCGAATAGTTCCAATTATTCACCTACCACGAGTATTATATATATTTTATTATGTCATTGAAAAGTTCACGTCGCTACCCTAATAGGAATATCGATTGATTTTGTTTTATATTACTCAATAAATAAGTGCGTTTTGCCATACAAAACTTGAGCATCGATTGAATTTATTTCCATAAGTGGATAAGCAAGTAAACTCACCGATATCACTCGATCGCCCATGTGAATGGCCCCACTGTCCCCTGCGGGGGAGTGCTCCAGCACGCTCTTGATGAAAATGCCTGGAAAGGTGCAGTTTGTTTTCATTTCAGTAGATTTCCTAAGGATTTCCGCATGCAGACGATCAAAGGATACCTTTGCAAGCAATGTCTCTTCATTTCGCCCTCTCTTACAGTTCAGAGGTGAGAGCATTTGAAATTAGGAGAAACATTTCTTGCCAAGCAATCCCTAAGATTCACTGTACATGAAAAACTCACCCGATACAGTATTCCCTGTTCCCGGTAGTCCTCCCTTATGCGATACTTCCACTCGTCCTCCGACGATCGATATTCCGAAACTTCTATTCGGTTGTCGCTCGAGAGTCACAGAGCGAATATCGCCCCAGAACTTGGACTTGGGCGATCGCATCTAGAATTATTGATTAAACAAGATTTATTTTCATTTACCATTTATCAATAAAAAAAGATTGAATAAATTTGAATGCTCACTGGTTGCTGATCACTGATGGGACTGGAAGGGGCGAGAGGGGGCGCGCTCTCACTCGAGGTCGATAGTTTCAACTCCTCTTGTTCGTGATGAATCAGCTCCTGAAAACGGGTGTATCTATAAAGCTCTAGGTCGGATGAGAACTATTTCGCACTACGCTCTCTGTCCTAACATTGTCTCTAGCCTCTGAGAGCTCTCATCCACTACTTACCGGTTCCGGAATTTCTTGTCTGTACTCCACTGGCGCAACGGGCAATTCTCGCGGCACTTTCTTCGGCGAGTTTCTGCAATTATCAGTTATATTATTGCTAAATAAAATAGTAGGCAAATTGTTGCTTCAACATGGCAAGCCATCTTACAGACCGTGTGAAACCTAACCGTTCAGCTTGAATGTCCTCGATGATTTCTTGAACGAGTGTCTTATGAAATGACGACGGTGATCCCAGATTCGGCTCAGAATCTCGACGGATCAACGACCGCTTTGGGGAGCCGAATTCGGGACTCTGAAATTATCAAATATTCAAATTTCGATGTCCAAAACTGACCCTTCGTGGTGTCTCCTCTGCCTTTTCTTCTACTGCTTCTACTCGTTCTTCTGTCCTCGTTTCTTCAACGGGAGATTCGGCTTTCTTAGGACTCTCCCGGGGCGTTGGCTCGCAGGACGATTCGGGTTGGGCGTGTTCCGGCTCCGGCTCAGGTCCCGGCTCCTCCGGCTCTGATGGTTCCGGCTCGTCGTATCGATGCTCTTCCGGTTCCCTTCTCTGCTCTTCTACGGGAGTTTCTTCTCGAATGGACGAATCTTCGCGAAGGGATTCCTGCAACAAATGTCTAATGCGTGTGAGCATTGAGATTATCGAGGACTTTTCAGGAATGTACACATCGTTTAGAGGACTTGATCGAATAAGAACATTCGCATCATAACTTGGATGAATGTTTTAAAAATATTCGCAGCTTCAACGTTTTGCCAGTAAGTTTCTGAGATTGAAAAGCTAAAGTAAACGGTTGTTATAGTTCAGATCGAGACGTCAGAATGTTCTCATCTGTTTCTCATTGGATGGTCGTCATTCATCATACCGGTTGTGCTTCGTCGAGTGTGTCTGCTGAATCGGCCCTATGACTGGAGAATGACTTGAGTGGAGAGGCCGAATCACGCGAGTACTGCTCTTCCTGCAATTTGATCAATGCTCTCCTCACTTCATTTTACCATTTTACGTCAGTCAGGCGAGAGAGAGCATTGCGAAATGAGAGAGACAGTCGCTCCGTCTTCAATTGTTGACTCGGCAGCGCGCTTCCCACAACAACGGAAAATAGCGAGCAGAAAACGCTTGCATTTGTGAATACTTCGGTAAGAAGGACCACGTGAGTAAATTCTCACGACTGTATTCTGTCACCAGACACAGTGGCAACAGTGAACGCAGAATGAAGACACGCATGCTTCAGTTGATACTACAGCTTGCAATGTGGGTTGCCCTCTGGCAGAGAGAGTATGTAAAATGAAGAGACGACAGCCATTATTGCGCACTCTAGCTGTTACTCACGACGTTCGTGGGTGATGATGATGGTGTTGGTGGTGGTGAGCTCTCCGGCAGCGGGGGAGGAGTGGTCGGAGGCGATTCTGGAATGAGTTTGATTTGATGACGCTTAGTCTATTCAGTGACTGAAGATGTACGAAGTTGGCACAAGAGAGTGCAGAGATGATAAATCTCGGTTATGCTTCATTACGTGTTTAACTACAGAGAATATTCTTCTCACCAGCCGGTCGTCCCTTCCAATCACTCAGATGCAATGATATTAAGAAGTCGTGAAGAGCATCCTCGAGAGCGGCCTGAAAATCAAAGATCAAACGAAGAATTCGAAATACAAAATGGTCTGAATATTCTCGACGCATAGAGAGCACTGGGCAAATGATTACTAAATAGATCTCTAGGGAATAAAAGAATGGTGATATCGATGAATCTGCGTGATATCTACGAATAAGTTTGAGTCGTTGGAGCAATAATCGGGGAAAAGAGCAGCACAAGAAAGGGGTGTTCGATAGAGACAAAGTGACGCTTTCTCCTCTCTCCTTCTTCCTCTCTCTCACTTGCTTATACTCAATCGGTGAATGAAGATGCTCTTCTTTCCTCCTCTCTCCTCATTCAATTACGCACTGAAGGAGACGACTCAAAAGGGAGAAGGAGAGAGAAATACCTGAGAGAAGGAGGAGGATTCTAGTGGAATAGAGAGAGAGAGACTACTAATCGAGAGCTGATTCTCGATATGGAAAGTAGGGAAAGGGCAATGGAGGATACAAATGGGGAGTGGATCGTGTTTCAGTGAGGGGATCACGCTATGGACAGATGAGGCTACTCCTACCAAATGTTTTCACGAATGAGCTGATGCAGCACTGTAAGTTCGAATTGACGAACCTCTATCAAATCATCAACGAGCACGTCTAAATTGATGGAGAAATCGAGATCGCAACCGTCGATGAGATGGTGAGCTGCAAATTACCATTATTAGGATAGCGGGAAGGAATTCTGCGCAAGCCAAATTGGTATTTATGAATTTCTTGAGTTGTCGCTAGCGTTTTAGCTACGATTTTGATCTGATATTTTATGTTCATGCTTCAGCACTGAGTTTGTAAAACGTTCATATTTTCGTAAGATAGTCAACTCACGTTTTGGTGATGATTCCTTCTGTAGTTCCCTACTGAATCCTTCCTCTCCTCCATTACTGTGAGTACTGTGGTCGAGAGGGATGTTCGGAATGTCAGCTTCGCCTAAACAACCAAATGAACATCTACACTTTTGAATCGTTAGTGATATTCATAATAATCAAGGTGTAACTCACTCATCAATAGCGGTGAATCGAGTAAACTCTGTTGTGACGTAGCATCAACATGCGATAGGTCGACTTCCTTCCTTCCCCCGAGGAACGGAGAACGGTAAACTTCGGAAAGACCCTGCAATAAGCCATTTCATAACGATACTTTGCTTTCATAATGATTTGTATGAGAACTAAAGGGGCTGAACCTCCGACAAGAAGGGCACATAACAATGACCAAATGACTTACTTTGGCGACAATTGTGAGATGGGAGCGGGGCTTGGCTCTGATCGATGAAATCTCTCCCTCCATAACTTTGCATCGGCGCCGGTGATGTACGTACGCTACAAAGTGATTGAATATCGATTGATTCCTTCCTTATCGCATTCTCAAACCTTTTCTAAATTCTGTTCGGTTGCGTTTCACACGGTATTGATCAAGGTGTGAATATAGATTTATTCAGTAAGTTTTTCACTGCGAATGAAAAATATATAAATATAAGAGCAAACGAACCTAATGGACGCTCCAACGAGATTGGCCCTCTTCAGAATGGCTCTTCCTTGGGAATTCGTGACATTTCTCGTGTTCTCCGTGTTCACGCGAACGATGTAGTCGCCCACCTGCAAATATCATCAATTATTTTCCGAATACTTCTCAAAAAATAGGCGAAAATGATGTTCCTTGGTTTTGAGCATTTGCGTTTTCTATACAATAACAATTTTTTAGCAGTTATTGTATAGAAGGGTTGCAATTGTCGGCAATACATTTCAACGATACCGAAAGTGTAACCGTAAGATGCATAGACTGTTATAAAATGAATGAATGCTTGCCTGTATCCGTCCATCTATCCCTACAGCCTTCTTGCTGCACACACTCCTCACAACGCATCCATTGACGCCCCTCTCTCGCTCAGCGTCTACTGTTAGACCTGTAAAGGAACACTTAAAGTAGGTTGTAAAGAAAAATGAAAGAAAGAAGAAGAAGAGGCTTGGCAAGAAATGACTCTCCTCATTTCGCGTGCTCTCTCGCCTCTCTGACCGGTGAGAGAGTGCATGAAATGAAGAGACCATTTTTGCCAAGCCTATCGTAAATGGATATTCACGTCTAGCGTTCTTACAGTCGTACTTCACCCCATCGGTTTATTATTTTCGAGTAACAACTTCACAGCTGATTAATTGCTTTCAAATTTCCGACCAGACCAAGAAGTAATCGTGAAACATAAGCCGTCATTCAGTGGAAACGAACCGAGAGCTAGCGGTCCCTTCGTGATCTTGATTGTTCGTTCCAAATGAGTGGGCAGAAAGATGATATCGTGCGCCCAGGAACCTTAAATTAATAATAATTAAATAATAAATATTAATTTAATTAATAAATAAATTAAAATACCCCTCATAGGCGTGCAGGCGGGCGACACAGATCGAGTGCTGCATGGAGAGAAGGAGGTCATCGAGATGTCCGACTGGTATTATTATTTATTTAATTAATTAATTAACTTAATTAATAAAATATAATATTTTCGTTGAGCATGCAACGATACTTCGCCGACAGGCCGCCGTTCGTGCAAAATATAGTAGGAGAAGAAAACAGAATAGTGGGTGATGTATTTACGAAAATAATAATAATAATAAAAATGTACAGTGGCGTCGAGGATCTCTCCGAGTGAGCGGATGGCGACCGGGAAGAGAAGTAACCCTGAAGAGAGAATAGGCAAGGAAATGAAGGAAGAGGCAAGAAATGATTCTCCTCATTTCTCTCGCCTCTTTTATCGACGAGAGATTGTGCGAAATAAAGAGAAGGAGAGATTCGAACTGTGTCGCTACTGTGAATGAAGAGACTGAGGAGAACTCTCTTCATTCCTGGCCTTTTCTCTTGTCCCACACAGGAAGAGACAACGCGGAACGGAGAATTCCTGATGCATTCTTTATGCTGACAGTCATAGTCTCGTAATCTCTCCCAGTAGCGACACATTTCGACAGGAACAGAGAAGAGGTTGGTGGCTACTAAATCTCAGTGACAACAATCGATCATCGAGGGGGTCGATTAGTTATCACCTTCGGCTGTGGGCGACACTCATCCTTCGGGTCAACTTTACACAACACAAAACGTGCTTGGAAATGGGCGGGGTGGCGTGCGTTTTCTGTGGAGAATCAAACGTATTTGGCTGTGGGCAGCGCAAACTAGGGACGGCTTCGCAAGAAACGGTCTTTTCATTTCGCGTACTCTCTCGCCGGAAAGGTAGGCGAGAGAGCACGCGAAATGAGGAGAGTCTTGCGGATCCGTCCCTACCCGAAATTAGACTCGCGCAAGTGATGAGAGTGGAAGTAGCAGGTGGAATTGAAAACGAGGGAAGGGAGGGCACAGGGGGAGAGAGGGAAGGAAGGAGAAGAAACGAAGACAGAAGAGAGATCGTATTACAATTAGAAAGGAGGAGAAAAAAAAGGAGAAAAGGAGACACAACGTTCCAACCACCGAAAGTGAGCAGCTTGCGTAAGTTTTCGCGAGTTTTTGCCAAGGAGCGTTTGAGAAACTCCCTAGATCCATTTAATTCGCCTCAAATTACCTGTGGATGAAGTTTCCTGTACTGTTCGGCGCCTATCCACACCGTCTCCTGACTGAGCGACGTGGGCTCCTCAAATATACATATCTCATCATTTGAATTCTAGAATAGCTGATTATCCTGCAATTAATTTTAGGATGACTTGATCTAATAATTCAGCTCAGCCTGAAATAATTCTAGGACTTTCGAAACCTGATTGCGCTGGCAATTAAATTAAAATTGGCATGTTTTTGTTGTTTTTTTTTGCTTTTTTATAGCTTTTGCAATGACAAATAACGTTTACCTGTCTCCTCGATAATCGTGGACTGGATCGGGCGGCCAACAGCCGCTCACTACGAGAGAACAGAGGAGTGTGGGCGATTGAACGATTCTGAAAAAATTATTATTAGATTTCATTTTTGAATGAAATTAGAAAGATAAAAGTTTGGATCCAAATTCTGCACAAATGGATTCAAGTTCGACGCTAGACTTGATCTATTGAGCGTCAACGAAGGTTGGCAATCCCAACTAGACTTTTTCGGGATTTATGGTCAATCTCCACACTAAAAGACAGCGCGAGAAGAAGAAATAGAATCGCTCGACGGAATAGTTCGCAATTTCGTACAGCTCTCTCTCTCTCTCTGTTCCACACACAAATCTGTGCGGAGTGGTGGTGGTGAGAGTTGTTTTCGGAGGAGGGTCCTTAGAAGCGAGGAGAGAAGGAAGGAGGGGAGGAGGATGGAGAGACAGGAAGGGAGGAGACCGCACTTTAGCCCCCCCCCCCCGTTGCCCAACTAGGCAACCACCACTTCCGTCCCGGCTGGGGATGGCTTGACTCTCCTCGTTTCGAGTGCTCTCTCGCCTCTCTCACCGGCAAGAGAGTGCGTGAAATGAAGAGACCATTTCTTGCCAAGCCATCCCCGACCACTCCCGATGGAGAGATGGACGAATTAGGCATGGACAATGGATGGAGAGAGGAAGAGGATGGGCCAAGTCGAAGACAGAATCACGAGATAGCAGAAGATGTGAAGAGTAGGGCGGAGGAAGAAAAAGTCTCTTGATTGTGCGTACTCTCTCATCAGTCAGAGCTTCGAGGAAGTACGCCGAATGAAGAGACGCTTTTCTCATTCCGGCAGACCTAATTCAGCTCTTCGAAATGCGTCGCGATCGGTTCAGTTTCAAACCTATTTCAAAACAATGGAACCGTTCAGTGTTCAATTAGATATTGATGTCGAATTCGAAAAATTAATACGAAAGTGATTGAGAAATGTGTTCATGTCACTGAAGGACTAATGAAATTGGATTCAAAGGACGCGCATAGTAATTTGATTGAATAATGATCATCATTAAGATTGAAGAAGATTGAGAGAGAAGGAAGGAGGAATAATCGCGTTCCGTCCCATCTTTCTCTTCAGAAAGAGACGAAGTTTGACGGACACGAAACAACTGAGGGGGATGTCAAGCATATGGGAGAAGACACTGACTTATCCCCTCCTTTCCTTCTCTCATCCTGAGAGGTCTCCCTCCTCCTCCCTCTCTCTCTCTCTCCTTCACTAGTTCACTCACTAGTCAACAATCAATGGGCAGACTGTGGAGGGGAAGGAAGGGGGAGACTCCTTCCGATTTCTCTCGCTCATTATTCCCTCTTGAATTATTCCACCGCCCACTCCTAGAGTGCAGTCAACGGTTGATGTGTGAACAAAAGTGGGCAACACGCAGCTTCTCCCCTCTCTCACTCTGCATATGTGGGCGGAGCTTGCAGTTCCCCCCCCCCTTCTTCACAAGGCTGTTCGTTAGACGACGCAACAATGGACGCGAGAAAAAGAAGGGAGTGAGAGGGGGCCGGCAAGAGCCAGAAGAAGATGTGAGCGAAATGCAGCTGGAAAAGTGATGGGACTCCGAAGGGAAGCCGACAAATGCGATTCAAGTTTATGAATAAAGTTAGAAATTAATTTAAATTATAATAATACCTGCTCCACGCTGATTGGCTTGGCAATTCCCAGTCGAACCCTTCCCATTGGCGCCGATTTCAACACGGATACTGCTCGTTCCAAGCTGAAATGCCTCCCATGAGACAAATAAGGAGAGGGAGAATTTCGCGCACTTTGAAAGCGAACAAAAATCGTATTAGTCCATTTAGAGTTTTTGTACGGATCCATGGCCGCCCGATTGAAAACTCTATTCACTTTCCTTCTTCTGAACCGCTTGAAGCGTAACCTAATCGACGAATGAGAAATGTGAAAATGGAATGGGAAACGTACGTGCTGTTGCTCAAATCGTGCTCGTTGACAAACAGCAGTCGATCGCCTGGGACGATTCGACCGTCCGCCTGATTTTATTATTATTTGTATTTTATTAAATATTAATTTATTAATACCTGAGCAATGCCGCCCGGCACGAGTGACTGCACGACGATCACGGATTCCGAAGGATGGATGGGGTCCTGCAAAGATCAAAGATCAGATTTTCCGCCGACTCTCGACAATTTGAAGAGAAGTATGTTGTAACATGAACTAGACGTCTTGGATAAACATCGGCACTAGTGCTGCTGACCAATGATTAGGGTTGTTGGAATGAAAAGAGACGGATTCTTCATTCTGGCACACCGACCAATTTCGACAAGTTTGGTATCACTGTGAGCTACGCACAAGATATTTGTATACCGAGTCTCTAGCCCAGCTGCTCACCCGATAGTCCACGATGGAGAATCCGAGGCCCTTGCTGTCCTTCATCAAATGGACGACGAGTGGTACACAATTCCATACGGCGAGACCGGCGAGTGGTTCGAGAGAGCGGGAACGAAGACGACGGGAAACCTAAGAAGATGAGAACGACTTAGATAGAATTATTGGGTTAAAATTATGGATTTCTTAGTTATGTCGGACACGATTAATCTATGAATGCGATTATACCAGGACTTATTGCACAATCGATTCATTTTGAATCATAAAGATTGCATGAAACGTATTCTGATCTAATAACTGGTCAGTAGCTAGAATTCGCAATACGGGTCTTCATTCCTCCTACTCTCTTACCGGCCAGAGTGACGAGAGAGTGTGTGAAACGAAGAGACGATAACCCGTATTTCAAATTCTACCAGTACCTGCTCTAGCAGCGCCGTTGTCTCCGTTGCGGGCGTTACGCAAACCTCCGATTTCGCCTGAATATCGATCCTCCAATCTCTACCGTAACCCCATCTACCGTACCTTGACTATCCTCGTGCTTCCCTGGGCAAGAAGGGGATAGGAGATGGGCAAACTGCGCTGCTCTATCCGAGGAGAGAAGAAGTTGACGATTTGCGCCTGCAATGAAGTCAGTTTCCGATTGAAACCGAAATAAAGTCATTCATCGATAGCAGTCTACCGTATACCTTCCTCGCGACGATTATGGTAACGGGCGCGCCGGATTGGGCGGCTCGAGTGAGCGCCTGACGCACCGTCACGTGCGATTCACCGTACAGTGGGAAGTGATTGACCTGCAATCGATCGATAATTGGCGGCTACATTACCCTACTGTACCTGCAACAGCTCATCTCCGGCCTGGAGAATACCGGCTTTCGCTGCCGGTCCTCCGCCTCGGATCGACTCAATGTAGTGATGCGGATGCAGTTGCGTACCGTCGATCACATCGACTGTGCCTGAAGAAAAGTCAGTTGTCGATTGGGCGATCACCGTAGTCTACCGTATACCTTCTAGGGCGATGCCCAGTCCACCATCGGTCATATCGCCCTTCTCCGGTCGAATTACCACGGAGATAATGTCGACCTGAAAAACCCCGTGTAATTGATTTTTTTTCTATAAGGCTTGTCAAACTATTTCTTCCGAGAGAATTTGTGATGGCAAAGAACAATGCAGTACAAATAATGATTAAGAATTAACCCACATCATCAGGCAGTTTTCTCTTCCAATCTTCGACCAGATTCGGATTGGACATTTGCACGTCGATCACTTGTGTGTCTGTTTCCTGCAAGGGATTGGGGTGAAATGAGTTTCAACGAGGTTACAAAGGCCGAGTGGTCTGTCTCCGAATGATGACCAGCTCCGGACAGTATAATCCAAAAAGTAATAAAGTGTAACACGAAATCACCTGCTGATGCAGCATCTTGAGGCAGAGAGCTTGCGGGATTTGGTGGGGAATCGAATAAGACGTAACCTGAGATGGGAGCTCATTGGCAATGCGCGTACTAAGGGCAAGTGGGCAACCACTCCCAATCTTACAATATTAATGATATTACGTAACAAAATCTACTATTTTCGGTACATGAAATGGTAAAAAAACATACCTAACTAAACTACCGCTCCTTACTAGGGCCCTTACTGAATCGGCGTGCGAGAGATGTTCGAGTGAGCAACCATTCACCTGAGAAGAAACAATGAGAATATGAATCACGTCTGTCTGTTCAAAAATGCATTCTTTCCTTCTTTCTCCGTTTGCGCAAATGGGCGAGCGAAAACGGAAGCGATATAGCAACATACGAAATATATCTGGGCTACCCTTTTGGACAGGTAATTGTCTTCCGGAACGAGCGACAGAAGGAGAAAGAATGAATGTGAATGGGAAGGGGGTGGGAAAGGACTATCAATGTCTCCGCCGGGGGGACGACAAACTTTGCGCTTCTTTCGTCGTCTTCGGATGAGAAAGAGAAGAGGAGGAAATAGAGTTATTTTGTGTGTGGAGATGCTGCTGGATATAAAGAGTGAAGAGGGGAGAGATTTGAGGATAAAGGAAAGCAGAAGGAGGAAGAATAAAAAGTGTAAGCGAATTGGGGCAGGGAAACGTTGGTTTTGAGAACTTTTAGACCAGAACGCATTCTCAAGAATTGTTGAGCACTAACACAGATTCTGTCATTCGATAAACCATTCTTTTGAGAAATAAATCTGATTCCGCACTCACTATCTTGAGGGTCAGACCGCCTAGGCACATCATTTTCTTTGTGAAAAAATTAAATCCAAACTGACTTCTAAAATGAGATCGTGTACTCGTATCTTTCCACACTTCTCTGCAGCCGATCGAGGCACGAGAGACTTAACGAATATTCCGCCGATCTCCTCTACAATGTCTACACTTCATCGATTATTTGGGAGTAAGCTGATTGGCTACTCGCCTTTCCTATGGACGTAGCCAGCAACGGTTATGCCGAGACCGAGCGCCGGATCCCGATTGAGTTCGAGCTGCAAAATAGGAATTTTCATTTTAAGTAAACTATCATGAGAGCAACGGCTTTTGAGTTTAAACTTCTAACAAGGACATGTCCTTCATAATTGCGTTTCCTTTCCGTTAGACGCAAAGAAGATCCCTCGGGACGACCCGTTTTCATTCTGATTATCTATGATCGCTGACCTCGACAGTTTCGTAGGGAAGATGCGACCAATTCTCTCGACAGAATACCGTCAGGGCCTGAAAAAGAGAAGAGAGAGAGAGAATGAAGAGGGGAATGATTCGATTTGGACGAGCTCTCGCCCACTTGGGAACACATGAGGAGAATCGAGTGAGGGAGGAGATAAGGATGGGTCAAGATTACGTGTCTCTTCATTTCGAATGTTCTCTCGTCGGGTCAGAGTTACGTGAAAGTACGTGAAACGAAGAGACATATTGTATAGGGGTTGGCTAAATGCTTGCGACATTGCAAGTTGTAAAGTTTTTGGCTTATGTGTTTTTGTGAAAAGTCATTGGCCATTGGTAACGTACCATTTCCTGCAGACTCCGCAGACTCATGATCTCTCCGACGGGTGAATTATCTCCATTCTGACTCGTTTCTGTGGAGAGAGGAACTGCGGCTGCTGATGTGTCCACTTCCTCACTAAAATTGAGAAATATTTATTTTTCCTAAATTTAGCTTCTGGGTCCCAGTTAATTTTGACAGAATCGAGGAATTCGGATGAGTTTCACTGATTCTACTTTAATCAAGTGAGGAATGAAAAACGCTAGCATTGGACCATCAAATGGAAAAAAAGAAAAAAATAGAAATAATGGATATAAGACGTACCCGTGTCGTTGCACGGCCAATTCCGTCGGTCTGCCCGGTCCCGACGGTGGTACCGGCATTTCTGCAATATAATAAATAAAACTGTATTTTTTCGATTTAAAAAATAGTTTTATCGATTTCTCTTCCTATTCTGGAGCATTTCCACCCTGATTGACCCAATCATCATCCATCTCTCCTCCATCAAAATCCCGAATCCCCTGACCAACCTTGCACTGTCTGCCTACTCGAAGTGGGCGTTGATCCGCATGAAGAGATGTGCTGCGGTGGAGGGGGCAACTGCAGTTATTTCATTTCATTTCAAAACTAATTTTATGATTTTCGTGATATCAGATGTGACGTAGAAATCTGGAGCGTAGCCCCTACACATGCAGCTCAGACTGCAGCACAATGGAAACGAAAAAGTATCGGAGATAAAGGACGTGCTCTCGAAGTGAGTAGAAAGAGAGAGAGAGAGGGAAGGGGTATTGACCTATTCTTTACCCTTTAAGAAGCCGAGTCCTCTTCATTGGCCACTCTCCTCACTTCACCCTGTCTCTAAGTATCTTTTGTGTCTCGTCTCTCTTCGTATCCCGTTATCTATCGGTAATTGGATGAGACGAGGAGGAGTAGGAGGAAAGGCAGAAGAAGAAGAGGAAGAGGGAGGGGATGATGGAGACAGGGGAGGACATGGAGTAGCGAAGAAGGAAGAGAAGGACAAGGACATCAAGGGTCTCCTCTAGAGTGCACAATACGGGTCGCCGTCTCTTCATTTCGTACACTCTTTCGCCTCTCTGACCGGTGACAGAGTGTGGAAAATGAAGAGACGGCGACCCGTATTGCGCAGTCTCTCTGTCTGAGATGAGACTGATGCATTAGAGGACGAAGGCGAATTCCTATTAGGCATCTGGATGGTTGCTCAAAAATAGACCATTTTCGTGGAGCGGCTTTTTCGAAAAAGTGATCCGAGGTGATTATGATAGGAATTATAATTAGGAATTCCTAGGAAACAAGAAAATAGAAAAGTTCCAGAGGAGATATGTTTCACAAATGGTAGAATAACTAACATCATCATCGTCCATCTGACTATCGCTCATTGGTTTATCTTTGGATGTCGATGCGGGTATCTCCTCACACGCTCTTCGCCCCTCTCCGATCAATCGACTCTCCGTCGGACTCTGAAACGAGTTGATTGCTTCATAGATTCATCGATCTCTTCATTTCGCGTGCTCTATAGTCACTCTGAGTGGTAAAAGAGTAAGAGGAATGAAGAGACAATTAACCGTATTTCGAACTCAATTGCTTTATTATTACTGGAAAAAGGAGAAGTTGATCAGCGAACATTGAGTCTCGCCAAAATTCGAGGAAGCAAGGGGAAGCTATTTCCCACCCTCCCACGAGCCAAGTTTAGATGGATCGGATAAAGTGGTTAACTACTTCTTCACATGCGGCTTCATGGAAACTAGACATCAGCTACCACTTTTCACACGCAGCTACATAAAATCTCCCTTTCTAGCTGAGTTTCGTGAACATTTTTTTTGTGCTTCAATAAATTAGATCTTACTTGTTCGGGAGATTTCGAAACAGCTACGGTCGATCCGCTATTGACAGAATTCGTGCTCGTCGTTTTGCTCGTGGATCCTGCAACTTTCCATTCACTGATTCAACAATGTCCTCTACAAGTCCTTAGAAGTTTACGTTGTTTTTCCACATGATATTATTGAAATTATCAATGGATTCAGAAAATGATTAACCATTTGCTGTAGCAGCGGCTCTGGTGACACTCTCCTCGAGTAGCTGTGGATTGAGTGCCGCTCGAGTGGGCATCGTCCAACACGCTTCAGTCATTTATTTACATTTTAAAATAAGGGGTTACTAATTTCCAAGACAGTATCTTCGCTGCTCGTATAAAACATGAATGAGCATCATCAGTAATTTCAACAGTGAAATGATTCGATGATGAATAATAACAAATATAAAGATAACGATGAGCTCACTCTGTGTGTCCGGAGGTCGATCGCTAAAATTAATCGGCCTTCCCACAATCATCTCCACGCATCGATCTTGCTGTCGGAGAATTGTGGCCACCTGAGAAGTTGAGTGCTATTTCAAATAATCGTGCGTCAATGAAGTTTATACAGTTATAACTTTGTCGTAGAAGACATGAAAAACGAGAAAGAATGGTAAATACATGAAACTGCCAGAGATAAAATAATTCTATAGAGAAATCCGCCCTACTGTTGAAGAAGTGCTTACAATTGTCGCAATATGTCATAAAAATTCGAACTAACTTGCTGTGATGACAATCCCTGCGTACTCATCGATCCGACGTGCAGAATGTGATCGCCCGGTCGAAGACGAGCATCCTTTAATTTATTAATTGTTAATTATTATTATTTATTGTCTTTATATTATTATTTGCTCGATGCTTGACTAGACTCGATTCTTACTAATCATTTCATACTCATCCAATCGCTCAATCATCTATTTTCTTCCTACCTCTCTCTTCCCTCACTCTGAATATGATTGATCGACGCTCTGTTTTTCCTCGCTGTTCATCCGTCTAACGGACACTTTGGCAATGATCGATCACTGATCGAAGAGAAGAAGAGAGAATACCACTGCTAATGAACAACCCAAAGGTTTAGCACCGCAAACGTACTCATTTTCGTCTCCTGTTCGATTCTTTCGCAAACAGCTTCATCAGACACCAACAACATTTACTAAGGTACACTTTGTTTATGTAGCTGTTCTCCTTACTTTGGCAGCGGGTGATCCAGGCAGTACAGTCTTGATAACGACGCCCGTCGATGCTCCTCCGACGATGCCAAATCCTGCAATTGATAATAACTATAAAGAAAAAAACTCCTGATTTAGAGTAATACAAGCATTTGTATCAATAATCACACAAAATGATGCGAAGAGACAGATTCTTCACCCCAATGACGTGCTTAGAATTGCAAATTTACAGTATATTGTTTTATGAAGTAAAATAACCTGATCATACTGCCCAAATCTCGAGCAATTCTCTCTTGTGCCAATGATGAAACTCAACCGATCGTCAATTTTATAAATTTCAAAATAGCACAGTCCCCTAACATCTACCAACAATAGTAATACAAACAAATATAACTTACAAAGTAATATTATTAAATGGTAATGGAAAAAAGTAGTATTGCATTTCACTCACCCAGTCCACTTTCATCCATCGGCAGCCTCACTATCTCCACTTGACAATGCTCCGACGTTAACTGAAATACGATTATTTAATTTTTATTGCTATATTTATTTAAATTATTTATTTTATCGGCTCCTGAAAACCCCTTTGTTTACTAAGAACTGCCCGAAAAAACTCTTGAAACTTTCCCTGCCTCAAGAGGGGAGGCTCTCCCCTTCTTTCTTTGCTGCTGCTTCCCTCCAGATCCCTAATCCTCGAGAAAGGACGGGACATTTCGAGACTTTCTTGATGAGACCAACCTCGACCGTCTCATGATCAACAGGGCTTCGACAGTAGGAATGGAAGGGGCGAATGCTAACATGATTGAGAGAAGAAAGAGGACGAAGGAAGGAATAAGAAGGACACACTCCCGCGATTGTCACTTCGTTTCTCAACGCGGCAGACCCTCAGATTGGGTTTTAGCCCTCTTTTCGACTTTGCGAGGAGAGGGAGAGGGAGGGAGGGAGGAAGAGGGAATGACAAGAAAGCCTCAATCTGGGCTCGTTTCAACTTGCGTTCACGCGACCATCACAGCAGAGAATCCCCCGCCTAACTGACTCCAGTTTAGGGCCCCGACAAGCCCAGACTATGCTGTTACTGATATCCTAGCACATCTTTTATGGTAAAAATAATGTAAAACTAGGTATCGCCTAAGAATCGAATAGAATCAGGGAGTAATTGGCGAATTATTTGACCGAAATGGTTATGGAGTGGTTATGGTGATTAAAAAAAATACCCAAAAGAATTTGAATGAAAATGAATCGCTGACTGGACGAATACCTTTCGTGCGAAGGACATTCTGTCTCATCCGATTCGCGCGCCTCCACAATTGATCTCTTTCCTGCATGGACAAAGGAATGAGGGAATTTGTATGGCAATAAAAGAGGGAAGGAAGGGACGAGCTATGGGAGGGCGAAGGGAGATGGTCGAGAGACGTACAAATGAGAAAATGAGTGGTGAACAATGGACAGTAGGGTTAGAAATACGGGTAATCGTCTCGCTGACCAGTGAGATGGTGTGAAGAATGAAGAGACTTATCCAGTATTTCTAACTCTTATGGACAGGAATAAAGGAGCCTGTGTGGGTCCCCAATTCGTCTCTCGGAATGGAGTGAGAGAAACAATCATGAGGAGCTCTCCTTGAGTGCTAGAAGGGGGGATGAAGAGGGGAGGTGGGGAGGGGGATGGGTAGGGGAGGAGGGAGGAAGGAGGGAGGAGGAGGAAGGAGGGGATGGAAAGGGGAGGGAGTGCGAAATATGAGACTGCGGCTCACGTCGCAGCAAGAGCGACTGACGAGTTGAGAAGACAGAATGTGAGAGAGGGGGAAAGGGAAGGGGAAGGGAGGGGAAAGGTGATCGGAATTGGGACTATGTGGGGATCAATGCGCTGTGCTCGCACTACTCATTACTGATCATTTCGGCTGAACTCGTGTCCGCTTTATTCCTTCGATTCATGGAAATGCCCCCTTTCCTTCCATTTTTCATCATTCATGGATCCGGTTTCCAAATAAGCGCGCTTTCAGTGGGTCTACGCTTTCATGATTCACATCGTATTTTCTTCATGGACTTCCATTTTTGAACCGAACTATCCAGATCATTTCTATTCGAATAAAGAATCTGTTTCATCATTCATTATGATTGATTTCTACGTGGACTGATGCTTCATTTCCGAAGCCTAATCCAATTTGATAATAACACCGCTCAACACCATGGACTTCCCTCATTTTCAAGAATCTTATATCCTGTTGGAAATTGTCGATTCGCTCACCAGCATGTGTTCCCTCATTTAAAAAAAACCCGCCCTGTTTTTACAATAAGATTAGACTGACCACCATGGTCTTCCTCGTCCTAAGTAGTGCGAGGACGACACTCCTTCTCTCTTCACCGTCCTTCTTCCCTTCTGCGAGTGTGGTATGCAGTCGATCGCATCGAATGGATCGATCGAGTGGTGAGAAGAGAAGAGGAGGAGAGGAACAGGAGGATGGGATAAGGGCAAGGAGACAATCGGAGAGACGAACGCGCAGATGATCTCTGAAAATGGAACATCTTGGCCGTATTAGTTTATTTTTGACACAAGAGGAACACTGTATATTTTTATCTCTGCAAGGAGTGGATTGAAGCTGAAAAGGTGGCCGATAATAAAAGATGAATGAAAAAGCGGTGGTCTCGAAAACTGAAGCTGCGCTTTGAAGTTAGCATTGAACGGAAATAAGGTTTCACTATCAGTACGAATATCAATGATCTTTGAGAAAAAAATGTAGCAGGAATGTGAAAGTGGAAACACGGAGTAGATCAGTGATAATGAATGAATAGACAGAGACGAGAGACAGACTGATAGCATTTGAACAGAGGTAGCGTCGAATGATTAATGAAAATATTCGAAGAGATGGTGAAGAAAAGGGTAGAAAATGAACTTCTCATAGCAATAACAACCGAGCATCAAGAGTTAATTACGTTTTGCTAATGATAATCAAGGCGGTTTCAAAGCACATGATTTTTTTAAAGACAATAAAGGGCTTTCGGATTCACTATTGGTCTCGAAATGCTCCGCACAAAGAAGCGAAATTCGAGGAGTGAAACGCAATCTTATATTTCTCATGCACTAGAAACGCATCTCAAAATTGGCCTGAACTCGCGTAAACAAAGTATGTCGAACTAGGAAGAGCCGTTGAAAAAACAACTACGTTTTTTCACCGCGTTTCTAAGAAAAGCTGTGGCAAAAAGTAGAAAGAAGTGGATAGACGAGAGGAGGGAGGAGGAACAAGTGTCATTGCTCGACGGAAGGAAAGAAGACGAGAGAAGCTTAGCGAAATCATTTCCCACGAATGACCGAATCGATTTGTAGTGAGTAGCGACACCCCCATAAACTCTCTTCTCTCTTCTCTTCTCTCCCTTTTCACGACCCGAACGGGCTAATAGCGCTTGTGGAAAAAAATAGGTAGAAATACATTGGGACTCAAGTCACTTACTCCCTCCCCTTCTCTTCCCTCTCTCCCTCTCCCCCTTCCTTCTCCTTCCTCCCTCTCTCGCTCTTCCCTCTTCCCTCTTTCACTGGTCGCTTACTGAATATGCAAGCCTCATATCTCTCTCGGTCTTTCCCTCTCTTTCTCATGTCTCACTCCAATATGGCCAATCAAACTCTCCCGAAGAGAGAGAAGAGAAGAGCTGCCCTCCCCCCGTCAGTATCCCCCTTGCTCATCTATGACCAACTTACTGACTGTAACACTAGGGGAAAAGGGGTCTGGATGAACGAGAATTCGCCGTACCAATTAGCTGCCCAGCTCTCATTAGTCTTCCTCCTTTCCTTGTGCTGCATATTTCACCCCTTTCACGTTTCTCATTCCCCTTCTCTCTCTACTGGAAGGGTAGGAGGTGCTGAAAGGGCAATGGTCTAGCGAGAAAAGGAAGAAAATGGTGAGAAACGTAGCAACTGAGCGATGGCACGAGATAGGACCAAAAATAAGTGAGAATTTATTTCCAAGGATGAATCGACAATGTGAAGCGCTCAGCGAAATTCAGCGAAACACCCCCCCCCCATCTAAGCGTTCAAATTTAGGCGTTCACAATCGGAAATGCGATAGGAGTGCAAGAGCAGAAGTTGCAGCGGGTTCTTATATGACACTCAGGGTGTAAGAAGAAGAAGGGAAGAAGAGGAGTCATTCATAGACTGAGTACCCTTCCCCTTTCCCCTACTGCCCTCTGAGCCCCATTTGAAAAGACAAAGTTGATGAGATGGAATTAGAAGGAAGAATCGAACACACCATTGATGCGGCGCAAAATTGAACATCGAAGCAGGTAGAATGAAAGAATAAAGGAAAATCCGAAACATATAATCTAATAAAGAAGAAGATGCAAGAAGAAGAAGAAAAAGCCCTTGAGCTGCTTATTGTGTGGTGGATGATGAGGGGATTCATTCGAATCCCCCCACTTTGTCTCTCCTCCCCTCCCTCCCTCCCTCCCTCCCTCTGCCCTTCGCCCTTCCTCCCTTCGCGATTTCATTTCCTCTCTCTCTCCGTAGTATCTCATAATGTACTCTCTCTCTCAGACACAATGTGCACTGCACACAACACGACAATGGGATGCGCGCACGACAACAGCAAATTTACCGCCGCTGACGAGGGGACCGATTTGACCCGGAGAAGGACTGAGATGTAGGAAAGATAGAGAAAATGTTGGATGTGGAGGGATCGAACCGTCAAAGTGAAATTTTAAAAGTAAGAAAATGTTTAAACAAATGCAGGAATTATGAAGACTTTTTGTTTGAAGCTGTTTGAGGCATGTTTGAAGCTCTATTACAAGATCGGTATTTAGAGATTACGGGAATACGAATGGCGAAGTTGATAATTCTTGAACTATGAAGAAGGAACGGTCTTCGGATGAAAGAAACAGAAAATAGAGCATGAATAGGGGTGGAACTGGGTTCAACCCACCTCAAATGGAATTATGAATTCGAGAATGATGCAGTACAAGTGGCTTACATCATATACGATATACGGAGAATTTAGATCTAGCCTGCCTACATAATATATTCTGGGATTCGGGGAATATTCGGGGAATATCGCTTCGCAGCAATGAGAAGGGCAGTGGAAAACGCGACGGTTCCAAAATAAAGAAATGCAAAGTGAGAATGAATCCAAAATAAAGAAATATGAAATAAGAAGGCGATGAAAAATGGGAGGGTTCCAAAATAAGGAAATGTAAAATCGCTCGTAATTCTCGCGTGACGACAATTTGTGACGTGCCTAGTAACGAGAACAGGAAAGCCCTTGAGAAGAGAAGAGGGATGAAATAAACGAGGGTGAAACCTCTCTCTCTCTGGAGTGCACTCCCGATTCGACCTCTTTTCTAAATGTGGATTCAGCTTGGAGAAGAGAGCATGTTCATGATTCAATATCAGATAGAATAACGCGCGTTCTTCTAATGTCAATGAAATCGGATGACGTAGATGCAATATAAATTGAGGAGTACTCTCCCGGTCAGAACATCGAGAGATCGCGCATGAATGAAGAGACCATTTCTCCACACTCACAGTCATATTTAAAGCAGCACCCACGAGTTCTACAGAAATGTTCACGCCTCGCAAGGAAGAAGGGAGGAAAGGCGCTGTAAATTCGTTGCTCCTTCGGGGTCCAATTCGATGGGCCCGATTCAATCTAGTAGCGCGCGCTCGCGGGTCGTTGAGCACTGCTCACGACCAGTGGGGTCTTCCCCTCTTCCCCTAGTCTCTCCCTCTCCCCCCTCCCTCCCGCCCTCTACACATGTCCACTCGTCCACGCCTAACGAAGTAATTGTCTGATGAAGAGGATGGGGAAGGAAGAGGGAGGGAGGGAAAACAGAGACCAGAGGCAATCATTCCAGTAGATTACAAGTGCTTCACTTATTGCTACGAACACACTCGACTATAGACGAAACGGAGAAAAAATGTGCGCAGTTTATTGAGATTGATGATCCGTTTCGAAGCATTTGGGAGAAGCTTTTGCCTTGCTATAGAACAGATTGAATCTATTGGAGAGAAGGAGAGGAAGGGAACAGAGAGTATCGGGTGAGTGAGATAGTTATTACTTCCTGTGTCCAGACCTACCGCACACTTATTTCGCACAGAATCTCAGAGATTTGGAGGAGGAGGAGAAAGGGCGCGAAATGAAGAGAAGAACGTACTAGATACTGTTAAGCGGTCTAATCATCTATCACTGTCGCTTGAAAAGGATACGCATTTACCTTTTTTCACTGCTGGACTAAGAATGACGCCGCAGGCAGTGAAATGAGAAGATAAATAAGCGATCAGAGTCAATCGGACGGACGAAGGGAAGCGAGAATGCAAAAAGGAGAACAGGTGGAGAGAAGAGAGAAGACACGATTGAGAGAGAGAGAGAAGGAAGGAAATGATCAATCGATCGATCGGAAATGGGACAACATTGGGGCTAGAACGGACAAATTCGAGATAAACAAGAGTTGGACTGATGATAAATCAGTTGATGATCGGTGATCAGTGAAAATGAGTAACAACGAGGCATGATATCGCGCTTGGATTTAGGAATAAAAAAGATCACTTTATGATTCGTATCAAAACGATACCGTACCTGGGCGCTGTGAGAGAAGGCGCCTTGAATTTGAGAAAGACGTGATCCTGCCCGTCGACTGTTGTTCGCTGAATCATTTTTAATAAATCTAAATAAGAGGGGATTTCTTCAAACCGTTTCCTCCTCGATGCCCGGCCGCCACGTTGAGACATCCTCTACCTCGACGTACACCACTTTCTGAAATTATTATTTTTTATTAATTTAAATTAGAAAAATAAAGTTCTTCTGGTAGAAAAAGGCACATACGTCCTGCGTTAGATGCTCGTCTAGAGCTATTCAAACCAATTACTATGATCATCATTGATCTTGCCTGATTCGGAGTGATGTACGGTCCGAGCACTCCTCTAAGGGCCTGTCGAAGTGCTTCCACGGGCGGTCGAGAGATGATGTGATGAGGATGTGAGATGGTCGAATTGGATGAATGACCTGCAGTGTTCATCATTTATCAGAGATCACTATCAGTATTGGTCAGGATAGACTTCGCATCAGAAATTGTTGAAACTGGAGTCAAGTTATAGGCCAAGAAATGAAAACACGAAGTAGTTGAACATACTGCTCTTCTTCTCAAACGATGTACTCGGTTCATTCCTCAATGGTTCGTGTAGGATCGGTTTGGGAGGTGGAATCGGCGGCACCTTTTTCCTCTGTAAAATATCCAATTTTTTTGTTTATTTATCTATTTGTTTCTCGAAAATTGCTCCCGAAAGCCCCTTTTGCTCGCCTTTTCGCTGTTTTTCCTGAATACAGGATGGTCGAGGAGGGCCTCCAGTCGTGCAATATCCGCCGCCACCTGACAATGATCTATTTATTTGCCGATGCCGCATCTTTCGAGGCAATAAACTAGCATCTCAGCACCAGTAGTTTGTTGGTGTGTTACTCCTTATTCTAATGAAAAACCAGTGTTTTTGCAGAATAAAAACCCATGAATAGTAAATTGACCTCATTATTCTTATTCCGTTTCCGCAATTCCTCGAGCACTTTCCTCACTCGGGCTTCGTCTATAAATAATTGTATTTTTAGAGCAATCATAATTATTTTCTTGTTTTCAAGACGTATGTTTCAGCGTTACGTATGAGACTGATTAAAGATCAACTCGTAATTTCGAAAAAATACAAATATAAAGTACAAACCGATGTCGCTCATCCCATCTCCTCCTCCCTCTCGTTCCGTTCTCTCTTTCTCTTCTATCTGAAACAGCGAAGGGTCAGCTGAGAAACACGAAATTCGATCCAGAATAACGGAAATGCGATAAAATCGCGAGAGAACACTAAAAAGTTGGTAAAATAAGATATCACTAGATCATAATATTTTCTTCACTAATCAGACAACGTAACGAATCTCGATCACTAGACAGACGGAGTGAGTGGCATAACGACATCAACTGGAAGTGATTCCCCTCTTTTTCACTCGTCTCATCTATCTCTCTTCTCTCTCTCAGTGATCGAATGGATAACGGAGAGAATGGATAACGGGGCAGGAAGGCAGCGACAAAAAGATCAGCTGGATAGCGCGAATGATATAGCAGTCGCGGCCGGCAAGGCAACTGTTGTGATCCTCCCTCTCTTCCCTCCACCCTCTCACTCTCTCTCTCTATTGCCACCAGGACTGAATGTCCGCACACACACTCTAGGCCCGTTGGAAGAATCCGTCTCTTTATTCGTCATGATCTCTCGTCGGTCAGAGAGACGAGAGAGCGGGATGAATGAAGAGACGGATCCAGCCTGACAACACTCTTCTACTCCGTCGTCGAAGAAGAAGAAACGATCAAACGATCGACGAGGACCAATGACAAATTGAGAGGTGTAAAGTGATCGAGAGGGCCGGAGGACTAGATAATGGACGAAGGATGGGATTCGGAGGTGCAAGGTTGGAATGCCTGGTAGGGCATGGTCTCTTCACTTTGCACACTACTTCACAGATCAAAGGAATACGAGAACACGCAAAATAATATCATAACTGACCCAGCTTGATCATGCATGGATATCGAGATAAGGATGAGTAAGAATGTGCGCAATAACTTTCGAAATCCACACGGAGGTCTTTACACGTGTATTTGGGAGAAAGGGGGAAAGGGGAGAGTTGTGGGAGAGAATGCGAGAGAGAATGGGCTGCATTCTGAACTTCCTCTAGAGAAACGACGAGGAGGACGATGAAGAAAAACGGGCGGCAGTTTATGGAAAAGAAGGGACGATTGCGGGTGTGCACTCTCTTGAGAAGGAAGAGAAGTAGCATGGATGGTAGCAGTAGCAAATCCAAGACGAAAAATCTCAAAATTGTGTAATTAAACCCCCATATTTATCACACGCAAGGAAAGAATACAGATAGAAATGAATGTGAGGATGGAAAAGATTTGGCCTTGCCATTCCATGATTGTGGTGCACTCTCTTGAGAAGAAGAAGAAGTCGCATGGATGGGGTAAGAAGTATGCATGTCTCCCTTCCTCCCTCTCATCTTCTCCAGTCTGAGATTTAACTCGCCTTCTCTTTGACCCCTAGGGAGGAGATTGATCCACTAGTAGTGCAATCTAATCGAAAAGAGTTGAAGTGGAGGGAGATGAGGGTAGAGATGGGATATGATCACTCACATGGGGAAGAAGAAGATCATTCAATCAGTGATATTCAGAAAACTAAGTTCGCCTTTCGATGTGGTAGGATTTGTAATGCATCTACGCCAAAATGTTCAGAATGGCGCTCGCGTGCATTCCTGACAATATGATGACGTCAACGCGAATTGAAAAAAATCGGATATTTCATTCCGGCAGCACTAATCTGAACTGATTCAAGTCCTGGTGAAGAAAAAGCAAAAGAAATGAATGATGCTCTTCTAAAGTAGAATGGACTGACGAGATCACTTCTCGTAAAAGCAAAGATTCATCTCTCTCTCAATGGGAACATGGAAGCTAAAGTGAGTGATGGATGAACGTGAACAACAACGAAGAGGAAAGAGCAGCACAAAAAGGGTCGAATGATGAGAGAGTGAGGCCCAACTTTTGTCTCACCCCGTGAGTCTTCCCTCTCTCTCTCACTGCATTGACTCTACTATCCATCCCTCCATCTCACACTCTCTCTCTCATTCTCACAATCTAACTAAGAGAAGCAAGCAGAAGGAGGAGGAGGAGAAGAAAGAAGGAGACGAAGAGGAGGGAGGAAGAGATGTGACATCGATAGAGATTCGGCCCCTTCCCTCGAAGAGATGGACAATGACACCCCAATGGGTGTCTGAGCCCCTCCCGGAATCAGGTTATGAGGATTAGAGAGAGACGATGGAGACAGCGACATACAAAGACAGTCTACGTGCTGAAGAAGGTTGCCGAAGGTCCGGAAAAGGGACTTGGATCAAGAAATTTGAGAATCTCAAGCGTGCGCCTCCAACGGAGAAAAGCTGGGACGAAAGCTGCAACTTTGCCCGAAAAAAAGCGTTAGGGTTGCGTAGGAAAAAGTTGGGGAGGCCCGATAATGAATTGGTCCCTGCGGACAGGGTCAATTAATTCGTCCGTCCTGCTTTTCCATTGGGCTGCTCTCCCTTCCTCAGCCGATCTCCCTCCTTCTCCAAGTATTCCATTTCACATCCTCTCGCAATTCGTTGCTGCATGCATCGTTTTACTACGATTGGGAGTGGGCCACAGGGATACAGATTGAGAGGGGGGAGGGGAAATGGACAATACGCAGTGAAATAGGTGAGCGAACGGCCAAACGACAACGACGACAGAAAATGGAGCAGCGACGAGTAGGAAATAAAGAGAGGGAAGGAGAGGGAGCTCCTGTCCTGGAGTAAACACAACATGTATGGAAGAGAAGGAGGGAAGAACAGAGGAGAAAATGAAGGAATGGAAGAAGAGCATAAGGAGGAGGGGGAATAACGTTCACCAACTTGGCCTGTCAGCAATCCGTCTCTTCATTTCGCCTGATCTCTCGCCACTCTGACCGATGAGAGAGTACGAGGAAGGAAGAGACGGATGCCCTACTCATATCCAATGTCGTCTTCTGGATGAGAGATTTATTCATGCAATATCAGGTACAGGCCGCACGGTTACATCAAATCAAGTTTATTTTCCAAAAAGTCATCGTGTAAATTGTGGATTGATCTTTGTCGATGGTTCCTTCACACGATCTGTATATTATTTGAATTAAATTTTGAAATAAAATAATCGTACCTCTTCCTACATTTACTTTGGTTTTTCTTCTCTACACGCGATTTCATCGAGGATCGAATCCAGTGCTTTCGAACAAAAATCCCATCTACAATAGATCCATATTCAATCCAAGGTATAACCAATAATAATAAAAACTGTAATGTAAGAAATGAACCTATGATCCTTAAGATTCAGTACAATTGTTCCATTTAGTGGAGTATCGTAATCGTAGTAACCGAGATTCAGGCATTTTCTGAATAAGTCTTGTGAATTTGTACATAATAAAAATGTTTGGTACGCGGTTTGGAATAATTTGGAACCCGTTTTGGCTTTCGTGAGGTAGAGCGATTTTCTGCAGAAAAATATTATTCAGCATTCGGTGGGTCAAAAATCACCTGAAATCGAGGAATCCAAGCATCTGCTCGCACTGCATGAGAACTAAAGAGAATATATTATTATTTTGCAGGAATAATAAAATTGATTTATCATCAACTCGTTTCATTAGGATTTTGCACTAAAGATGTAATTGTGTTTTTGTTTGTTGTTGATGGTAGTATTTTTTCACATTTCATCCCGATAAAATGATGCGAAAAAGGGACCAAAACCCAAAATGAGATCTCTCCTACTCACTTTTCGGTTCGTCTTTATCCGCTTCGACGAAGTCAATAAAACTCAATTGGAGATCGGGTAGTTTCTCACTCCACGGATGAGTCATCCACAGTGATATCGTATTTCCTCAATGGGAATATGATCAGATTTGTCTAATTATAATTTAAATTAAGAGCACAATAGTCAACAGGTATTTTGGTACTATTGCCTTCATTTTGGAATGAATTGAGCGGTCAATAATATTTGAATTGATTACCCTTTAGGTGTTCACTCCCTTCTCCCGATTGGATTGATAAATTGACATTCATGTAATATTGCATGGGGACGACTTGGAAGGGACTCGTAACTTTGTCCATGTCTTCCTCGCCCATTGAGAGAAGGGCCACGGAAAGGAGACAGCTGCAAATGATCTTTGACCTTTCAATGTCAGTAGTTATTGATTGTTACCGTTGAAATGAGCAAAAATACAAAAAAAACTGACAATAACAAGAGGAGGCAGCTCGATTGACCGTCCATCGCCGTGAGAAGAGAAGAGAATGAGGGGATGGAGGAGAGACTTCAAGTGAGACGACGACGAATGAATAGTAAGATTTTATTGTGTAATGCAAATTTATTCATTCAATACCGTTTTCTCACGTAGGATCGTGATTGCTTTGCGAATTCCGCGCCATGTGGTAACGCATGGTAACGCTAGTGATGTGATGTAGTGCGAATTTAAAATGTTTATATCCTCAAAAATCAAAATTCAAAATTGGCCAAATGCTAGAGTACTGAAACAGAAACATAGTTCTTCCCTTTCACCTCCGATCTGATAGTGCTCGAAATTCGGATGGCTTCTTCATTGCACGTGCTCTCTAATCGGTCAGAGTGACGAGAGCGGGCGTGAAATGGAGAGACGATTTCCCGTATGTGCAACTCATCTCCCCATCACCTTCAATCAGGTCATTGCCCGTCACTGTCGCGAGAGAGTTGGGCCAAATCGGCTTATTGTCCCTGCTGGTATACCCACACAACACTGCGAGTAGTCGCAATCGCCCCGCGTTTTTCGGCCTTTCTTCCATTTTCGAAAACCGCTCCTCCCACTTTTTCATGCTTATTGGCTATCGTTATCTGTATTCTTTCGATTTTTCTGCGCTGTGCACAAACAAATCAAAACGTGCATTTTCCTAGAAAAAAATGTTCCTTATCACAAGATGTGGCTGGCTAACCATTCGGGATTGATAACATCTTTGTGGATGTCTCTATCTCTTCCTCCATTACCCCGTCCTCTCTTCACTCGATTCAATGTGTTCTTCTCTATTTGTTGAGGAAACCTTACGGAAGATCACTTATTGCCCCATCGTCTGTATTGCAACCACTTGTCTCGTTTAGCCAACCGTTTCCTGTCAATAACCGCTAATGAAATCATACAAAAAAAATCAAAAAAACTATTTTTTCTGGACAGTTTTGTGAATTTTGCTCAGTGCACACTAGACAGAAACACTTTCATTCTCGACCTCCATCGCTACCGATTCTCATTTCCTCTCGTATCCGCAACTTCCCGTCTTTCTTCTTCGGTCAACACCACCGCATTTTCGTATCCATGCCTCTCCTCTTCCCTCTGAGTGTCTAGTACTGTTCGTCTATCCATTCTCCCTTCTCCGCTCTTTCCTTTCCTTCTCGAGCACTAAGGGTATATTGAGGCGTCGTGGGCATATTCCTTCCCCGTGTGCGAATACAAAGGGAGAGTAGGCCAATCGACGAGTAGAGCTATCGTCACGGTCTCTCACTTCTCAATGATCTCTCATCGATCAGAGAAGCGAGAGAGCATGGGAAATGGAGAGAGTCAGACCATCAAGAGTAGTGGGTGTCTCATGAATTCACGAGTGAGAATCGGAGCAGCCCTTCCTCCGCTACTACTTACTCTAGATAGAATACTATGAAGCATATTCACGTACGATCGTCTCACTTCTTTCATTGTCCTCTCTTCAAGTATTGCATATTCGATACTTTCCGCATCACAATACTCCCCCATGCCAATAAATTCGCATGCGGCATCGCAATGAAACATTTTTTATCCTTCTAGAAACTTACTTCTTCTTATTCTGACTGCTGCATCTTGAGCGATAAAACTTGGCCCATAACCAATTTTATCGGCTCTCTGGGAACATCCTCAAGAGAGATCTCTGAGAATCTCTCTCGTCTTGACACTGAGTGAAGTTTGCTGCACCCACCCTCTCCCTCAATTAACCCCTCCCACAACAGTCTTGAGTCGTCCCGATTGCCCCCTCCCTTCCTCCCTTTCTCCTTCTTGCTTCTCCTCCCTTTTTCGTCACTCATCCTTACTTCATTATTTCCTATTTTCCCTCAATCTCTCTGCCACCCTTATCCCTTCTCTCTTCTCCCTCCCTCCAACTCCATTCCCCCTATCCGGCACTTAGGGTTCCTATCCGCAAGAATCCTTCTCAGTCTCCGACCCGTTCACAATTTCGAGCGTTCTGTGTGTATACTATTCAAGAAATCGCTCTTTTTCTCTTTCTAGGGAAGAGGAAGCACGTTCTCTCAAATCCACGCGACTTGTCCCATGTGAGTACCTCCCACTCTCGGATTGCTCGTGTACTCGATATCTATCTCATATTCCTCCTTCCCTCTTTCTCCTCATTCTTCTCCATGTCAGATCTCCTCCCCTCTCCCATCCTTCATCCGTTCCGCCTTCCCAGTCTTTCCCCTTTCACATGAAACGTCTTCCCCATTCATCTCATGAGTGATGCGCGCTTTCCCGGGAATTCTGGAAGTTTATGTATCTAACGAAGCATTCGGGCATTGAACCGTCAATATTTCATCCGAGTTCGAGATGTATCCATCTCTCTCATTCTCCACCACTACTCCCTCTTTATCATTGCCCGCTCCATAGATATCGAAATACGGGTAATCATCTCTTCATTTCATACACTCTCTCGCAATTCTGACCGGAGAGACAGTGCGAAGAATGAAGAGACGAGTAGTCGTATTTCCAAATCTACACCACACTATTCCTCGCTGTTTAGTCCGCCTCTAGAGACAGTTCCGTTGACTTATCCTGTCATGCTCATTTATGTCTGTTTTCTCGCTATAGCTTTTGTTTATCTCGTGTCCGCTCTTCCCTTCTCTCTCTCCTTCCTCCCTTCTCACAATAAGCACGAGAAGACATCCCGACCGAAAGGCAACTTTATTGCCACTTGGCGTCAATTCGTAGTCGAATACACGTAACGGGCACGCCTTCCGTGTTCATTTTCGTATGTAGTTTACGCTCGAGATTGCACTGTTTTCCCGCTATTTCTTCATTGCGATTGGAGTATAATGACCAAGTAACGTGCCATCGTGCATCCATTTTTCACAGTCGTAATCATGCTTAGGAATGGCGAATGATGATTCTTCTCATTTAACCTTGCCGCATTTTCAATCCGTTTCTGACAAGCATGAATTCTTCATTCCATCCATAATCATGACCTCTTTTAGCGTCTTTCTATATTCCAACGTCGTCTCTGGAATTCGAAAAAGAGCGAGGAGTGCATTCGAAATGCTCTCTATCAAAGTCAGTTATCAATCAGAAGCATCTGGAGTAAACACGAAGTCCCTTCAGGGAATGTTTGACTCCATTGCAATATCGAATTACACCGATGACGACTGCAACAACAGCTACAATACAGCGACCGCACCGGAGATGCAGGTCAGTTTTTGAACTGAGAGTTTGGAAGCGAAATAGTATGTAGACCATTGTTTTTTTACAAGAGACATGTCCCTTGATTGAGAGAAAACAAGAGAGTGCAATGCCCGTGTATTCCTCTAATCGTCGATAGAAGGAATAGGACAGGCACAGACGGCCTTATTATCCGGTAAAAACAACGTAAAGGTTGTACTCACTCATCGTCACATACACGTACTACTTTTTCGAAAGAAATTCTAATTTGTATCGATAGACGCAGTCTGCAACAAAAAAATTGCTAGTAGAGCTTTTGCGTGGAGCAATTTTCGGTCTGGATTCTGCAGCAAGGAAAAAGCCGGAATCAACAAAGGGAGAGACTGCGTCATTTGGGTACATTCTGTCCTCCTCGTGGTCTAAATGAGAAACGTCTAAATAAAGGCAAAGATCAGATGATTTTCCTTGAATTTCGCCTTGAAACTAAGGAATCAAAGCACTTCTGGGAATTTGCACGACTTTTCACAGACGATCGGATATCAGCGCAGCTTCTCATTCGTTTCGAGAGTTCGAATTTCTCTGACTTAATGGAGAGTATGGAGAATGAAGAGAGGAAGAGTTCAAATGTTCAGACTAGGGCTGTTCCGTCTCTTCATTGCTCGCAATCTCTCGCTGATCAGAGTGACGAGAGAGTGTGCGAAATGAAGAGAGCAAGTTGTTCAGACCCTTCGAATCGTTCACGTTTTCTTCACGTGTTCGGGTCTGCTGGCGTGTTCATTGTTCATCTACGTACTACAGCACAGAAGCTCGAGGTGATATATCAGATTATTTCAATATATTTTACATTGATTCTCACTGTCCCTACGATTCATTCGTCTTCCCTCCGCTCGATACTCTCATTTCTCTCGGTTTAACATTGATAAAATAATTATCATAATTATGATTCGAAAACTTTTCTACTAGATAATGTTTGATTTTAATATTCTTTCCGAGGATAATTCACACGATCACAATTTTCACAGAAGGTGTAGCGAGTGTGAAACACATTGTGAATTCAAATAGAATGAAGTCATTCGAGAATGACGGGATATGAATCTGTTGATCAACATCTAGCTCATTATTATTAAACAGTCGGTAATCGAGCGATCAGGTAGAAAAATCCGAGCGATGAGAAATCACGAGAAATTAAGAGACGATTTCCTCATTCCGACAGCCCTAATCCATAATACCGTATCGTTACAGTAATCTTCACATCAATCTCCGTCTCTCTCTCACTTCTCTCTCCATCGCAGCTATAATCGCGTGTGCTCAATTGCTTTTCATCGCCATTTACAAGTGAGCGTCTCTCTTTGTTTCACACACTATCTCGTCTCTCTGACCGGTGAGAGAGCACGTGAAACAGAGAGACGACCATATGTCGAACTCTACAAACGAACAACTATTGCATTTCCTCCTTTATGAAGAACGTATGTGGGAGAAGGGAGAATACGTGAGAAACGGGTATTCCACCAGCTAAATTACGGGAATTATTCAAGAAAGAGATAGGACGCATTATTTATTCCAGTTTCATCCGGACAATCTCAATGGACGATAAATGCAATGCAATCATCGATGCAAAAGTTTGTCTCTTTGTCAATTCCGATCCTAGAAATCTCGAGCCAAGGTGGTGAAAGTGAAATAGTTCCGACCACAAGGCTCAATAGTTCGTCGCTATTTGCAGACCTACAATATCCGATTACACTTTTGTTTATCGCTGTATTCCATTTCAGCTATTCTTACTGCGAAACGATTGAAAATACCTTCTCACTTTGGTCCTTAGAAGTTTGAGAGCAGATTATCCGGCTAAAACCTAAGGAGATTTAGGCTGAGCCTTTCAAAGTACCTTTTCAAGAAGTGCGAAAGTACAAGATTACTGAGCGCACTTTGAAATTGAAGACATCCTGAAATCCGTGAATCGAATCAATGATAAGTTGATGCATTACTTGTACTGATCTTTGATCTCTTTCAGACATGCGCTGTGATTCGTTGGCCGGTAGTCCTTGCTATCTACGCCACACTAGCGGGGATCATTTGTTTGGCAATTGAGAGGTATGAAATTATTATTTTTTAATGATTTTCAGTACAAATTAACAACAAACATCATTTGAGATCGATCCAATGACATTTTGTTTTTTTTTCATTTAGGCAAGACAATCAATTAATTCCAGAACGATCGCAACGATTCGCTATCGTTCTTACGAGACGCACGGAAGCAGAAAAGTCAGTCTGCTACTGATTGCAGCACAGGTAAGCGCTATTATATTTCATACAAGAATGACGAGTACATATCATTGTTTTTCCTAATTCCAGTCATTTTCTATATCTCTTGAAACATATTCGAACATTTCTCGGTTTCAAAAACGTTAAATTGTCTCTGTTCCAGTGGATAATCTCCCTGGCCATCTCCTTTACATCTCTTTCCTTCGAGCTGATGATGGATTCCTTCTCTATTGCACCGTCTACATTAGCCATCCAAAATCGGCGGTAAGCCAAATAAATTTTAGAAATTACGTGGGACACGGAGGAAATTTGATTATTTCTTGGATCACAAAAGTGTTAATTTAGGTAGTCTCTCTCTCCATAATGAACGTTCTCGAGTTGTTTATTCTCCTCTTCTTTGCTTCTCTCCTGCAAATAAACAGGAGAAATCAAGTGAGTAATTTTGCCCGAATAGTTCAATTAATACGTTGGGAAAAAACAGTCAAATTAATGCGCTTCCTATTAGATTATGTACTTGTATTTTTGCACAATAATTGTGCATTATTTTAATGTGCATACATTTTTCATATAAAACCTTGCATGCTATCTAGAAACCATGTATTGCCCCAAGCACCATAGTTCTCTCCGCAATCATCAGAGAGAGACAACATGAATGACCTCATTGGGGGGCTAATTTCCAATGGATGGCCTTTTTCTTCGTGAAATATTGATGCAATTGCAGATTCGCGAGTTCGTCAATTGTGCCCGTCACACACTCACAGAGAGATATCAATTGATTGTCAGCCATTTATATTTTATAAATAAGTAAAATATATATATATAATATAAAATATAAAATATATATAATATTGTCGATTTTGTTTTAATTCTGCCTTCAGCATTCAGATTACCCATTCCCATTCTCGTTCGCTTTATGTTGTTATTGAAACACATCTTGTTTACCGATCTCGAAAATGCGAAAATTCGAATTTTCGAAGCACATGGTGTGGTGGTCTGTGATGCAGAATGCATTCCTGTAAGCATTTTTCTCCGGATGAAATGAAAGAATATTCCAGGAGAACATTCGAATGATCCATATTCTCATTCCTTCTGTAATGGTGCATGCCGCACTCTCACTCTTCGGATTGGGAACATTACTTGCATTCGCGCTGATTGAGACGTAAGTTGAATGACGATCTTTATTTTTTTGACCTTATCATCCACTGAATCGAAACATTCCTAAGCCATTTTTTTCGATGATTTACTATTTCACAATAGAACGTTGAGAGATGATGAATGAAACTAATGAGATGGTATAAATTTCAGTGAAATGACAGCCGATTCCATCAGTCGATTCGCTCCCTTCTCTGAATTGGTCTTGCTCATCGTTCCTATCTACTCTGTCGTATTCACTCTCGTTGCTGTCGGATGGAACAAACCATTGCGGAATGCAGCCAGGTTTGTTGTTGTTATTGTTGTTGTTTTTCAAAACAACAACAAAACATCACTGTCAGATGCGCACTGCCGTGCCTGTTCACAGCATCTGAAGAGGAGAGATCGATGCGCGTTGAGCCTCCGTTGCTGGTGAGCCTTTTATTCGATCTATCTATCCAGAAAAGAGGAACTTCTGTGCAGAAACTTCTTGCGAATGAATAGGCAATGCTAGCGAAAACGAATGGCTCGGAAGACAAGTACCAACGTGCAGCTTTGCCGAAAATGCGACACTGAAAAACAAAAATGTTGAGTGTAAACAAAAAAAATGTTGAATATTTTGCCATACTGTGGCCCATACAGAAGTCAGACAGCCATTGTCTGCGCTGTATTTTCGGCCACGCACAGTACAAATGGCTCAGTACTTCTCGGAACTAGAACTTGCCTATTGTCTCATCTCTCGCTTCCTCAAAAGTCTATTGTTTCAGACCTCTCGCGATTCGGCTGAAATGCAGCAAGACAGCGATCGACACTTCGGTCTACTCGATAAGATGTGGGCGAAGTGATTCCGTCTCCTCCTCCGCAACTCCAACGATCTCCCACAACCCATTCCAATATCCTCCCCGCTCTACATGTTTTGTGGTCTCAGATTCAGTCGAAATTATGCCTAAAGATCTCCCATTTGTTTGAAGTACCATCTCCCATCTCTTCCTCAAATTCTAATCTCGGCCCTCCAGACTTCATCCTTCCCGATATTCAAACAACTCTCGGGTGCCCCCGTACGCGTTTCATTCTCCTTACTCGTTTCTGCAGCCACGCATACATTCCTGTGTATTTCCCTTCCCTATATTCGCACACATTTCTAAGTATTAATAATTGCCGAATGAGACGGGCACAAGCTTCTCATTTTTCTCATTTTCGTTCCCCATTACTAGTCTAGTGAGAGACGAAGAAAGGGAAGGAGGAGCAGTGTTGCATACACATCTCGCATCACCACCATCAATTCATTCCTCCTCCTTCTATTTTCGCGACCTTTTCATTCGTTCCTGTGCACTGGTTACGGTTTCCATTCGATAAACAACGTTTTCCAAAATATCTTCTTTCTTCTTTCTCCTTCTCTTCGTCTTCCGAGTTCCTCGTCACTTCTTTCCTCTTCGCATGGCTGCTTAATTCTCCCTCCTGGCATCCGAATATGAGCAGAACTCGGTCAAAACTGCCCATTCCCAGTCACTTCTTCGACTCTCTAAAACACGGGATAACCAGCGCATTATTATTCCATTCTCGCTCCTCCCTCCTACAACACCACACCCATTTTTCTCACGCGTCACTCAGAATCTAAGAGGGAGAAAGGCGGACCGAAGAGAAGGAGTTGCAAAACTGACGACGAACCATCTGCTCTCTTTGGTTGCGAGGGGCGACATTTACTACTCTTCTCTACTCCGCCCGCGACACACTCGGTAATTACTGCACTCACTCACTCACTCAAAACGATAACGTCAGTCTCCACTTATACTACGCTCATGCTGAGAACGATCACGTTTACGGAACTTTTTGCTCATAGTTAGCCGTGATTTCGCATGACTTCACCTCAACGCACACCGTTTCGCGCACGAGAGATCATCCTATGTACAATTTTTCAAGTATTTTCTGCAGCCGAAACCCAGTTTTATGTCCCATGCTGCCCATATGTGCGCGTATAAAAAGTGCAATTTTCGCATAATTGTTTCCCTCTTGCTGATGCCAATTCTCTCTCCTCTACTCTCATGCAGTAATTGCTGCACGCGTTCTGACATTGAAACTGAGCTTCATCCCTTCTTCCTCACTTCTTTATTTTGTTTTTAGGTAGGACGCGCGCTTCAAAGGTACTGTTGTGTGCTACCACTATTTCACTACTCTCAAACCCTCGGCACCAAAAAAAGAGAAATAAGATCGAAGATCTCACATCTGCCCTGAAGAATTTGATGTCATTTGGTGGCTTCTCTTACTCGTGTTTTTCGATGTGACATGATTGAAATAACTCCATTTCTACCTTCCCCGTCTCATTGTCTATTCAACGGGACCGGAGATCCACCTTTCCTCTCCTATTTGGACGCAAACGTTCCAATGATCTCAAGAAGAAAACGAAAATGATTACCGATCAAATCTCATTAATGGGAAAAACATTGAAGTTGAAATGTAATGGTTGTTCATTTTCGCACGCTATTTTAAGATTTTATATTATGTTATTTATTTCTGCGCAATAATATAAATAAAAGTCTATTGAACTTTACACTGTAAATGGCACCCTTTGCTTCCTCGTTTTTTTTTTCTCGCACTTTTTGCTGGTATAAAAGACGTGGCGGCATTCAATTCCATTACGCGCTTTCATTACCGTATTCCATCGACGTGTGTGTAAATAGCCCTGAACTGTCTATAATTGAGCTATTCTGTGTGATCAAAATTCCTGTAAACAATTTTCCTGTCATTCTGTACTACAGTTCAATTGAATTTGTCCATTATCCCTGCTTCCCTCGACGGAAATCTACGGAAGTGATCGAAAGAGGGCCTCTTTCTATTGTATTATCGCCCCCTTGTCTCTCTTTCCCTCTCAGTCCTCGGTTTCCTCATTCACCATCCGTACCGAACTCTTCTCAATTTCTTCGGCTATTTTTATTCCCAGAGACTTTCCTAAGCCTTTTTCGCGATTCGCTGTAAAGCTCTCGAGTGAGAAATCTGCGCATAAATTGGTTGTGATTCTAAGGAAAAAAGAGAATTATTCCAGGAGGAGAATCGAAGAGATGACCACTCGAGTCAATTGGACGGTCGATGCTGTGTGAGTAGAACAGATAAAGATAATGGAGCGCCGTCTCTTCATTTCTCATGCTCTCTGACCGGTGAGAGAGCACGCGTAATGGAGAGGTGAATTCTCCATCTAGACAGCCATGATGTTTAGAGTTACCCGTTTTATTCCCAAAAAAGGGGGCGGAGCCAATGTCAGGAAATTGCCAGAGATCCTCAACAACTCTCGAAACTTTTGACCACTTGACGTCTTCGGGTTGTCTCGTCTCCATTTCCTCACTTATCTAGTTCCACACTTCCTCTAAGTGAGACGAAGAGGATGATCGGGAGACGAAATCCCCTAGTGTTCTATCTTGTCCATCTTTCCGCCAAATTCTCTTCAACCTTGTAGTCCCACAATCTCTTCATTCCACTTAATCTTTCTTCACTCTGACCGGCGAGAAAATGCAAAGAAGGAAGAGATCCTGATAGCCCTAGTAGACAGCCTCGGAATTGCATGGATTCAGCCATAGTTCGTGCTTTCTTTCATTCGGATTATTCACCGTTACGCTCCTCCTCTTTTCCATTGAGGAGTGAAAAAGGAGGGGGACGAATGGAGAAGGCTCTTCACTTCTTTAGTATTTTCCTCTTCGTGCTACGCCTTCTAGCGAGAATCTGAAGCCATTTCCATCGGTAGACTGTCTTCTCTTCTCGCTCTCACTTTAGTCCAACCTCACCTTATTTCCACAATATAATTTTCATTCCACACCCCCTCACATTCTATCAGATTATGCAAAAAGTCAAAAAATAACAGAAATGTCCAGACAGTCTACTAGACTCTGACTGATACATTCCCCTTGACACTCCTGTCATCTGTCATCTTCCTCAGATGCTCACGAATGTTTCATTATTTGCTCATCGGAAGATGAGTTTCATCCTCTCCTCCGCTTACAAATTAATGAATTTCACCCTCATCGTGCAGAATTGTGAATATGGAAGATTGACATGCATTCTGTCCGAGTGATCTCATTCATTCCATTCACGGAAAGGCCCTCCACTCCTCCAATCCTCCACCTATGACTCTGAATAAGGCGTATCTTCATACCGCAATGTCTCCAATCATCTTGAGCATCGATGAGAGCTCGATGAATGAAGAGACGGATTCTTCATCGTAACACCTTCTCCTACCTTCCATCTATGGCCGTTTGAGACCCTCTTTCCGGTTGGAAGGAACGTTTTGGCACACACTCACGGATTGTTCCCTCCCCTCCGACCAAAAGCAATATCCCCACTCTGAGCGCCCCCGATAGATTCGCTTATCTCCTTTGGCTGCCTGGCTGTTTCACATTAGTAATTCTCGATTCGCGCTGTGCCTTTTCGCCTCTCGACCGAAGACCGCCAAATGAGAAGGGTTTCCCTCTGATTGCGACCGGCATGCGCATCTATTGCCGCCTTTTACCGCGTGCCTTCCTTTTGGGTGCAATATGTTCACTGGAACCGATGGAAACCTCTAGCTTTTGTTCCATTGATGTTTGTCTGTGAACTCGTACCTAGACACGTTTTCCTCAGTTACTTGTATCGAAAACGTCAAAGCAGTACAATATTTTGTACAGTTCTATGAGGAAAAAAGTGACTTTCCAGACGGCAGAAATGATTCCGATCGACGTGGCTCTGTTCGTTCTTCTCGGATACATCGTCTACCTTCTTCTCATCTTGGTAAGCCATTTTCGAAATTCATAAATTAAATTTTATTATTTTCTGATCGGTATTCCGGCCAATGTCTTCGTCCTACAGCGAATGCTTCACTTTCGGAGGTAAGGGAAATCAAATTGTGGGAGGGAAATAGCCGGAACAACGGGGACGGGAGATTCAGAAAAGCCTAATTAAATCTGCGCACAAAGTGAACGATCTTGTGCGAAATTGAAAACAATAGAAAATCCAGGAAACAAAGATTGCAAATTTCAGGAAATGCCCAGACACGTATCGAGCCGGCACTGGCGCTTGTCTGCTGGCCATGTCGGTACGTGATACAATATTTGCATTGTCAATGATCTCTATAATATGCGAATATCGTATTCACGGCACTGTCGATACACAATTTACAGTGGCAGTCCATTCACTGAACAAAATTTGACGCTCACTGGAGTCTGAGCCGAATGTTATGCTCATGTGCTAACAATCAGTCAACAAATAGAAAAATATGTTAAAATTTCAGGTAGCCGATCTGGTCGCCCTCATTTCCATTCTCTTCTTCTGTATAATGTCCTTCGGAATCGAATTGCCCTTCTCAGTATTCGTCTATCGATGGGTTTGCAAGGTATGCAAGGTGCAAGGCAAGGTAGGCACCGGCAAGGAGGGCGCGGTGGCGCAGTGGTTGTGTGCCAGGAATGCGATTCGAAAGGTCACGAGTTCGACCTCGCCCGCCCTCAGATCCACCCAAAACCAAGGGGGTTAAGAAATGTTGGGAGTGGTGAAAGCCACAGCAAATAAATCCCCTACCACGTGCACACAACACGGGCGGTAAAGCCCCGCAACCAGCCACTGGTCGTCCCGGGATAGGCTAAAGTTGCTAATCGGCGTTGGGGTGGCTAGCCCGCCCTTAGCGAGGATAATGCCAAAATCACCACCACCACCACCACCTACTCTATTTTCATGTATAGAAGAGTATCCCATGGCAAGGACACAAAAATCATAAACAATGGACCATAATTGACTCAAATTTAACCAATATACTTAGCACCTCTGATGATTTGAGGTTCTTATAATTAGAAGCGGTAGAGCTTTTTCGTCTATTTTGTTCAAGCACTTTTCAAAGAATCCTTAGTAGTGCCCAATGAGACATCCCCCTGACGCAGTAGTCTCGTCCCTTGATATTCATTGAGCGGGATGGCTAAATAGTGCATCTGACGGTCTCACTGCCAACTTCAATTGTTGTCTGTCTACCCCCCCCCTTTCCCCATTGAAAATATCGCCTCGATACTCGACTGTCTGCTTCGTGTGACGAGACAATCCACTCGAAAATAATTCGAAGAGTAGCTCGAAGAAGAGAGGGACAATTAATAAATGTTATTGTTCACAGATATCGATATTCTCCATGCATACGGCGACTTCTGTGGCCATTTGGAGCTGGCTGCTAATGAGTATTCTGAGGTGAGAAGAGGACATTATCGATGGGAGAAATCTAAAGTCGAAAAGAAAACGAATTTATCTCGCGCTGGCGATCAATGAATTTTCGAGAATGCACCGAGTAGGAAGGAGGAAAGGGAGACGATCTTTGGACCATACTTCAGCACCATAAATATGCTGAAATATTACTAATAATAGAACCAATTTGCAATTAGGACAATCAGGGTGAAAAATCTGTTTCGTCTTTCTGACAGTCATTGAAATTGCTATTTTTCAGATGGCTCGCTCTCTATCGGCCTCTGATGTATCACACTCTTTTCAATCTTCCAGTCAGGGTAAGAATGTGTTCTTCCATCTCATACGTAGTTTTCATCACCTTGAATAACTTGGTCACATGTCGTCACATTCTTGGGGTCAATCAAATGAAATGTAATAAATCTCCTCCATCTCAGGCCGTTGCCCTCATAACTCTCGCTGCATCGCTCACGAATGTTTGGTTGCTCATCACTGTCGACTTCAACTTCGAGGTATCATCTTCATCTTCTCATTCGTGAGATTGTTCTTTCCCCGCATTTATATGTCTTGCAAAGCTGTTCCTGCACTACGCTTTTGCAAAAGAAGTAAATGGCACGAAGTCTGGGCGGATGACTTCATTCCTCCCGTTAGAGATCTCTCCCTTCTCTTCAGAGTAACACCTGCATCCAACATTGGCTCTTCGAATCTGAGGCGATCTCAAAATTTCTGCTGCTAGCGGAAATGATATGGTGAATATCAAATTAACAAGAGAAATGCTGAATTTCTAATACATGAGTAGGCGATTCATGCGTACTTCTAAATTATCTAACCTGAACCGACTCTTCTGCGTCAAGAATGAAACGTGGTCTCACTCGAAAAAATATGCAGGACTGTCATCATACCCGCACTATCCTACACTAACAACTATGTACTACTGCTATGTTGTCAACCCAAGAAAATAAAGTATCTATAGGGACAAATAACTCTACAGGTCGTTCTTCCTTCCCATTCTCGTCGTTGCCTATCTCGATCTAAGCACACTTCTGAGCATTCCTCGTCTCATCTCAGCGAGGTTTGTCGACAATCTAATTTCCGCAAGTTGTGTTTCATTGGCGCTCTAAAAATTGCTAGAAAAAGAGAGTTCAACAAGGCTGTTCAATTCTGTGATTGCAATGTGTTTCACGAATGCTTTACATGGTTCTGATTTCCATTGAATTCAATGACAAAGTGATTGAGAGAATATCCAACCCAAGCCAATTCCAATGCTCAATTGACTACACTCATTTTCCAAAATAAAAGGATTCAGCGTCAAGATATTGTTCAATCGAATGCTAATATTATCCTTTTCAGATATCAAAACTCGCTTCTTCACAGTGAAACGAACGCACAACAACATCATTTGAAGGTAATGATTTATTTGAATAATGAATATATTTTTATATAATTCAGAAATCGTCGACGAAAACGTTGCTTCGTTGGTTGGCCATCGCTCTCATTGACATCCTCCTCAATGCACCTGAGAATATTAGAAGGTTCGTAGCTGAGAACTCACTAATGATGCTCATGATGACCCATTGTCATTCAGGATGAATCTGTACAAAATATTTGTCATTATCGTACACTTAGGTTGTTTTTGAGAAATGTATTTCTCCAATAAAGTCTCGATTTCAGACTGATAACCATTCTCGGGTTCGTAACGGACGAATTCGCCGTTAGCTACGAAATGACCATTCTGAGGACTGTTTCTGATGTGAGTAATGATTTGAAGAGGTTATTCCGGGTTATTCTACAATGTCTTCTCGGCTGAGCATGTGATAGGGAAAGAAGTCACCATTCATGTAATGAAGCCCATAATGTACACACAACATGATATAATAAGAGAAGAAGAGACAAGTAAAGGAGAAGAGAGAAAGAATAAGAAGAGAAAGTTGAAATAATCATTCATCGATAGAACATTTTTGTGTATTACCGTAACATTGTGTCAATTACTATTGGTCGTCTTAATACACCACTTTTTCCCTCTCGCTTTTCGAAGTGGGTTTTTAATCATCACTCTCTCTCGTCAAGAATAGTAGTTTTTGTGTGACTAGACTTTTCGTGTTATACTTTTTGCCTAGGTGCATCTGTTATTGTGGCCCGTTGCCCTGTATCGTTCCCTCACCTCACAATATTTCGTGAGTGCTAAATTGTAGATTATCGATTGTAAGAGAATAAGATTTATTTCGATTGAATCCGTTGTTTCTTGCTATTCGCAGTCCATAAACACAAAGAAAGAGTCCCAAACGGGACCCATACATGGGGGCCGAATAAGCTTGTGTAAAGGATTGAATAGTATTGAGTGCGGCCGGGCCGTCTCAGGAATAGGACACAGGGGAAGTGCGGCTGGGCCGTCTACTCGGTTCTATTGAGAAGTCAACGGATACAGAGGATAAAGCGTTGTGTGGCCGGGCCATCTCCAGCTACTCTGAGGATCTGCATAGTTTGCATCGAGTTATTGTAGAGAGGAGAGGAGAGAATAAGTCTATTGAAGGAAGTGAGAGTTTTCGTCAGAAGGAAGAGAGATTATCGATCAGTCAATCGATAAAGGCGAACAGTCGATACTCAACCGGAGATGAGTACTGCGGAGGCAAATCAGATGATGGAAGGCACTGCTGGAGATTCGCAGGAGGTAAAATTGATGAGGAGAATATGGGAGGAGAAAAGTGAAAGAATTGGGAAGGTGATCGAATTCATGAGAGATGATTTGATTAGTTGGGCTAACGCGATAAAGATCTCGAAGAAAAGTATTATTGATATGGAAAAACACATCAATCAGATGTCAGAGGAAGTGAGAGAGTGCATGGAGGAGATGAAGCCTCTTCCTAATTCGAATGAAGAAGAATGGAATGGGGCAGGGTTGTTTGCACGTATGACGGCAAGTGGAGATGAACTGGCCAGACTTATCAAAAAGGCAAATGAGACGGTAGAAGGAGTTGATCTGAGCACTTTGATTGATATGTATGCTGAAAAAGTAGTAGATATAGAGAGATTGCAAGAGCAGTGGAGAGGAGTGAGAGCACGGTTGATAGAGGAAGATGAAGAGGTGACGGATGATAAAGTGGTAGATAAGTTGAAGGAAGTAATTAAAAGTGAAATGGAAGGGAAAGAATTGATGAAAGAGGTGTTAGATGTATGTGGAGTGGAAGATGCTGTCAAACTAGGAGAAGTTTGGATTAGCATGGGTGAAGAGAGACAAAATATTGAGAAAGAACTCCAGGAGGAAACGAGTGGGACAGAAGAGACAGAGAGTATATCATTGCAGGAAGTGGCTCGGAGGAGAATGGAGAGACTCCGTGTGCTCAATGTTGAGAATCAAGATCTCAAAGTGAGGATAGTAGAAATGGAGGGAGAACTTGCTGATATGAGGAAACAATTGGAGACGCGTGATGAGATCGAGGATTCTCTCAATCAGGCTATTGGGATAGTGGAGAGGAAGGCGAAAGAAGAGAGAGATGAATTACTACAGAGTAAGAAAGATGATACAGGAAGTACATTTAATGATAAAATGCAGGAGTTAAAGAGGTTGAGGGACAGAAGAGCGCGCTTCTCGCTCTATTCCGAGGACGTCACGACCATCAAGACCATGCAGGAGGAGTTGCGTCAAAGTGAGTCGAGAAGGGAAGAAGAATTGATGATGATAGAAAGGGAAGAATTGATGAGGATAGAAAGAGAGAGAGAGAGAAGGACACCTAAAGCAGCTACCAGGTTGCCTCCAATGAAGGTGTATTCGGGCAGAAAAGAGGAATTTGAGGACTTCAGAGTGGCATTTGAGATAAGATATGGGGATGAGGATAAGAAGACTGCTGTAGCACTACTGAGGGAAGTGTTAGTGGGAGAAGCTAAGGAGGAATACAGGAACATACCAGAGGGTACAAAGAAAGAGGGAGCAAAGGCATGCCTAGATTATTTGGAGAGAAGATTGAGTGAGGAAAGTCCATTCTATAAGATTGAATTGGAACAGAAGATGCGAGATCAGAGATTGAATGGGAGGACAGTTGCTAAGGTGTGTGAGGAAGTAGAAAAGTGGGTTAGTAAGCTGCACAAGGATGAAGAGAGGAAAGAAGAGAGAAGAGTGACACAGATAATGAGTCTGTATAAGGCCACTCCTGAGTATATCAAACTCTTAGAGTTGTTCGAGAGTGGAGAATCGTATCAAACAATGAAAGATCATCTCATAAGAGTAGAATTCATTGCAAGACAGATGAGTGATTTGAGGGGAGGAATGAATGTGAGGAGAGGAGACATAGTCAGCCCGAAACTGGAATGCTTCAATTGTCACAAGATTGGTCACAAATCTAAGGAGTGTAGACAGAGAGTGAGAGATGAACCTCCAAGGAGAAATGCGGGCATTACTTGTTTCAATTGTGGTAAAGAGGGTCATTGGAGCAATGAGTGTAAAGATCAATCGAAATGCTTCAACTGTGGTAATCAGGGTCATAAGAGTCCCGAATGTACTGCTCCGAAGAGGGTTATGAGTCAACAGGGAAATGGACAGGATATGAGGAGAAATGGAAATGGGAATGGGAATGGACAAGGAAATGTCATCAAACCATTCATTCCGAGATCTCATAGAGCAAATAAAGTGGAAGTGAGAGAGGATCAATCAGAGAGAGATGGTGAAGAGGGATCGGAAGGAGAAATGTATTCTCGTAAGATTGAGCCGGTAATGGGAATTATTGGTGGAAATAGCATGGAGGCTATTCTAGATACTGGAGCTGAAGTTTCTCTAATCAGTATGAAGAGAATTAAAGAGATGAGTGAAGTGACTTTGGAAGAGAATACTACTACTGGAATAGTAGGAGCTTCTGGAAAAGCAATTGTGATAGTGGCCAAGTGTATACTGGATGTGGAACTTCCAGTGGGAAGGAAGATAAAGACAGGATTCTTTGTCGCAAGAGATGAGCTCGGTATTGCTGATCAGGTGATATTGGGAATTCCCGCTTTGAGGGCAATGGGAGTCGGTTTAGTGGAACTGCCTCGAGAAGTACAAGGAAATGTACAAGTAGTTGGAGAGAAAGCGAAGGTGAAAAAGGAGCTCACTCTGGGTGCGGGTGAGATTGGAAATGTATTAGTGAGAACATCAAAAGGACAGAATGCACGAGTCAGTGTGCTCTGGTCAGAAAGAGATGAAGTAGTAGATGGGATCCTTACACTCGAAAGTGGTGTGAAGAACGTCTATGTTCCTGTGATAAATCTGAGTAGTGAGAACATCACCTTCAAGGAAGATGATGTAATCGGAGAATGGATAGGAATGAGAGAAGATGGGATGGAAAAGAGAACAGTCAATAATGTGAGAGTCTCATGGAATTATAGTGGGAATGAGCAAGAAAGAGAGATAATAGAAGGAAGTCATTGGGAATTGATTAAAGAGACATTAGAGAAGAATCGCGAAGGGCGACTTCCGGATGAATTGGAGAAAGTCATCAAGAGATATGCTGATGTCTTTGTGATTAACGAGAATCAATTGGGTGAATTGAAAGGAGTCGAATGCAATATTGATGTGGGAGGAAGTGTGCCTATAAGGGAGAAACCAAGGCCGGTTCCATTCGTAATTCGAGATCAATTGAGACAGCTATTGGAGAAGATGAGAGTACAAGGAGTGATTGATAAATCGACTTCTCCATGGTCGAGTCCGATAGTTATTGTGCGAAAGAAAGATGGATCGATAAGATTGTGTATCGATTATAGGAGACTCAATCAAGTCATTAGACTGGATGCATATCCGATGCCGCACATAGAATCCACGTTACAATCATTGGAGGGAAAGAGAATATTCTCGTCAATCGATCTAGCTAATGGATTTTGGCAACTGAAAATGAGTGAGGAAAGCAAGCCGGTGACCGCCTTTAGTGTGCTCGGGGAGCACTTTCACTTTAATCGGCTACCATTTGGAATGGCGAACTCTCCCTCACTGTTTCAACGAGAGATGGTTGAATTATTCAAGGATGAGTTGAATAAGGAAGGAAGAGAGAGACAAGTCTCACTGTACATCGATGATTTGCTTCTAGCAACCGAGAATATGGAGGATCATGTGTTGTTAGTGGAAAGAGTACTAAACAGATTAAGAGATGCTGGATTACTGGTATCATACAAGAAATGTGTGTTTGGAGTGAACAGAGTTCCGTATCTTGGACACGTAGTGTCAAGTGAAGGAATAGAAGTGGAAGAAGGAAAGGTCGAAGCAATAAGGAAATATGCTCGCCCCAAGTCTCTAAGTGAATTAAGATCATTCCTCGGGATGGCCTCCTACTATAGAAGATTCATAAGGTCGTTTGCACAGACGGTGAATGCAATGACTGCGTTGTTGTCTACAAAAGGTGAATGGAAGTGGACGGCAGAGGCCGAGATTGCATTCGAGAAAGTGAAGAATGCGATGAGTACTGCGCCCATTTTGGCTCAGCCGGATTTCACTCGTGCACTGGATGGGTCTCGTCCATTTGTGATTACCACGGATGCCTCTATCAAGGGGATAGGCGGTGTGTTATCACAAGGGACGGACGAAGGAGAAAAGCCGCTGGCATTTCATTCGAGAGGGCTCAAAGCAAGTGAAAGGAATTATTCCATTGTCGATCTGGAGGCATTAGCCGTTACTGAATGCACAAGAAAATGGAGACATCTGATCTATGGATTGGGAATAGTGGTGAAAACTGATCATCTTCCATTGGTGACAATGTTTAAAAGGAAGAATGTAAGTGGGCGAATAATGAGATGGGCAAATGAGTTGTCATCACTCAATATCGAGTTCAGACATGTGAAAGGAAATGAGAATGTTGTCGCAGACGCACTCTCAAGGAATCCGATTGAAGGAGAGAAGGATGATGATGATGTGGGAGATGACTTGATATTGAATAGGATATCGACCAGGTCGAAGACTGTGGAAGATAGGAGAGAAGTGGAAAGAAGGGAGAGAGAGGAGAAAGATAGAAAGAGAAAAGAGGAAATACTGGTAGAATGGAAAAAGCAGCAATATGAAGATCAATGGGTGAAAGAGATGATGGAATGCATAGAACAGAGGAGTGGAGTAGAGGGAGAAGAGTATATGATTCCTGGATCTAATAAGAAGATTACAATCGAGGATTGTCTTCTCAAAGAAGGAATGTTACATATTATCGGAGAGGATCATAAGCCGAGACTGTACGTCCCAGAAGGAGTGAGAGAGAAACTCGTAAAGGATGTTCACGAGAATCCTCTAGTGGGGCATATTGGTGCAAAGAGATTGACCGAGATGATGAGGAAAGAAGTGTATTGGGGAGCGATGCTTAGAGATATCCCGATATGGATAAAGAAATGTGTGAAGTGTACTCTTGCAAATTGTCAGAAGAGGTTCATTCCACAACTACAACCGAGAATTGTTACTCGGAAGTTCGAAGTGGTGGGACTCGATCTCATTGTGATGGAAAGAGGAATAAGAGGAGGAAAGTATATCCTCACAATTATTGATCTATTCACAAAGTATATGAGTGCAATAGTAATAAAGGAGAAGAAAGCGGATGTGGTTGCGAGATCGTTTGTGAATAAATGGGTGTTGGAGGGAGGAAGAGTGCCAGAGTGTATGCTGACTGATAATGGAGGAGAATTTCTCAATCAAATAATGGAAGAAGTGCAGCGAATATGGCAGATTGAGAGAAGGACAACTCTCAGTTATCATAGCCGTGCTAATGGAACAACAGAAAGAGTAAATAGAACTATTCTGGATATTTTGAGAAGGATAGTATCAGATGTGACTGAATGGGAAGATGCTCTCCCATTTGTAGTATACTCGTATAATAATAGTCCTCATTCGATAACAGGAGAGACTCCTAATTTCATGATGTATGGAACGGATGAGCGATTGCCTATGGGAGCAATCCCGTCAGGAATAAAGGATGGAAAAGTAGAGTATAAGGAGATCGATATTAGTGACTATAAGAACACACTGGTATTAATGATGGAGAGAACGGTAAATGAAGTGAGGAATAGATTGGAGGAAGAGAGAAAGAGGATGAGCAAGAGATACGATGAGAAATATCGTAATAATAAACAGAAGGAACCGACGGTGGGTGATAGAGTATATGTGAGGAATGAGACGGAAACAAATAAATTGGGCATTCCATGGGAAGGGCCATTCAGAGTGGTAGAAAGAAGCACCACAACTGCAACACTTGTTGACCTCAGAAGTGGTGTAAATGGAAAGAAGAAAGTAGTTCAGTTGGATAGATTGAGAATAGTACAAGGATGGAAAGAAGGGGAGGATAAGGATGAAATATCTGTGAGAGATTGTTGGAGAGTGGGAGGTATACGGATAGGGAAGGACAATAATGAGATTGCAAAGAGAACTCATTGCAGGTACGGTATCGATAAAGGATCGTTACTTCATCTGGATGGATATTGTTCTGACTGTGGAGTGGTAAAGGCGGCTACCCTCGTACCAGGAGCCACTGGGATCCTCACTGAAGTGGAGATAAGGTCCCTGAGAGAAGCGTGCCGCGTGTGGGATATGGAGGCAGAGAGGAAGGGCACTCAATGGGGACTTCTCGATGCGACGAGAAGAATGAGAGAGGAGAGAGATCCATCTATCGATGCGATACGAGCAGTGTACGGAGGAGGATGCAGACATCGGATAAGAGAGATTGGACAGATCCCGGAAGGATCGGAGATTGAACTGGAAGGAGAGAAAAGAGGAGTGAACAAAGTCATTGAGAGTATTCTAGTTGTTCCTTCAAAGAAGACTGAGACAGAGAAGTATAGTTCTCCCTCTGTTTCACTCATCACAGAAGACAAATGGATGTCTCCCAGAGATGGCGAACACTCGCGATTGGAAGTACTTCCAGTGTCGAGGGGAGGAATTCGTGCAAAATTAGAGGAGATGAATGAAGAAGATAGAGGAAGAGAGGGAATCATCATCGTTATGTTGCCTAATTCCACTTTGGATGAAGACATGGAAGGAGTGAGACATGAAGCCAAAAGAATGATCGATATAAACGAAGGAATCACGATATACTTAGTACCGTCGTTCGTAAAAGAAAAGCCCTCTCAGTACTCGATTGAGTGTCAGGCAAGATTGGTGAAGAAGTTGGGAGGATGGGAGATTGAAGAGGTACAGGCGAATGCGGTACAAGAGAGACTCAAGTACGGAACTGATAGAGAATGGAATCAGTATGGCATTCCCATTGGACTCATTCCAATGAGTGCAAGGAATTGGGGAAGGGTGAAAGCAGAAGAGGCTGTACTCGCAGGTTGTGGACAAGGGAGAGGAATGAAATTGGGAGAAGAAAGAAAGGAAGAACCCCCAGAGAAGAGACAGAGACTAACTGGAGAAGAAGGTGTGAGGAAAGATGCCTCGAATGGACTCAAAAGGCCCAGTCGAGAAGGTTGCTTCCTGTGTTCGGCCACAGACCACATGGCCAGAGATTGCAAGAACGTGAATGGAGGATGGGGAGGCAACCGAATGTTCGGAAGTGGAAGAGGAGGAAGAGGAGGAAGAGGAAATGATAGAGGAGGAAGAGGTGGATACGGAGGATACCCCGGTTCATCGAGGGCGATGTACTGAAGGGGGAGGGGCATGTAATGAAGCCCATAATGTACACACAACATGATATAATAAGAGAAGAAGAGACAAGTAAAGGAGAAGAGAGAAAGAATAAGAAGAGAAAGTTGAAATAATCATTCATCGATAGAACATTTTTGTGTATTACCGTAACATTGTGTCAATTACTATTGGTCGTCTTAATACACCACTTTTTCCCTCTCGCTTTTCGAAGTGGGTTTTTAATCATCACTCTCTCTCGTCAAGAATAGTAGTTTTTGTGTGACTAGACTTTTCGTGTTATACTTTTTGCCTAGGTGCATCTGTTATTGTGGCCCGTTGCCCTGTATCGTTCCCTCACCTCACAATATTTCGTGAGTGCTAAATTGTAGATTATCGATTGTAAGAGAATAAGATTTATTTCGATTGAATCCGTTGTTTCTTGCTATTCGCAGTCCATAAACACAAAGAAAGAGTCCCAAACGGGACCCATACATTCATCTCTTCGTTTACCCTATTACTTGCTCAACTAAGAACACTTCACAATGCAGCGAATTACTGAGTATCACCTTTTTACGGTATCTATGATGTGTGAATTCTGCGTTTTTTCCTTGGAAGAAATGGAAGAAGCAGGAGTGATGATTGCGCTCCCCTTTCTCCTTGCTCTCTCGGATAGATTATGCATGTAGGAACTGACAATGACTGTCCGATCTTCGACCCTCTTCCTGTCACGCGATGAACCCAATGTACTCTGTCTGGCAGATGTCTAACTCTCTTCATTTCCCATGCTCTCTCGTCCTCTCTGATCGATGAGAGATCATGTGAAATGAAGAGGGTGGTAGTTCATTGCTCAGCAGCTGCATCTTGAGAGTGGAATAACAGTGAAATGAGTAACCCTATTTGTCACGTATCTGAGACCTTGTTATGATCCAAATCAGAGGCGAACGTGCAAAATGGAAAGCGACTGATATTAGTGTGCTAATAATGTATTGAAGCCCCCGCAGTTCAATTTAGCACCCGATAGATCGAAAAAGCAGGATATTGAAAGAGTGAGGATTTCTATTCCAGGTCTTCTACTATTCTCAATACTCGTTCAATGCTGCCTACCTTGCATTATTCATCTATGATCGAGCCACTTCTAGTGGATCAAGTGAGTTCTCTTTTTTTAGTTCGTTTTTTTTGCATATTTCGGATATATTTCACATTTCCGATGTTAGGAAGTATTTATGAACAAAATTGATTGAGTATTCGCTTCATCTAGAATATGACTAATAATAGATAATAATTAATATTCTCTCAGCTCGTCGAGACAATCATTCCTCGTGTACTCCCATTATGAATCACTCAGCGACTGTTGGTCAGTTCATTCTTATGTTTTATTAACCATTCCTGTTAGGGAGGAATGGGACAATAGGATTATCTGTTTCTCTTATCAATGAACTTCTTCTTATCATATCAATGAGTAGTGCTACGCTTTTCGACAATCTTGACCTGTAACTATCCCAGTCTGTGCCATATTCTGTCTGCAGCCATTAAAAGTCAGGAGAAAAACAGGAACTGAGTCCCTTTGATACCAGAATATCCCTCGTTCATTCACAGGAAGTCCCTTTCCTCCCACATTCTCCTCTCTTTCTGCAGGAAACTTAGCTATTTTGGTACCATACGCTCATCAACTACCGTGCAACAACACGAGAGATGAGTTGTGGAGAGGGAGGGATGATAGGAATGTAGGATGACCAAAGATGAACGTCATTCCTTGCGAGAACCATTCCTGCTATTCTCTTAATGTTAGATGCCTTACGCGCATCAGCAATGAAATTGTAATGAGTTATGTTTCACTGGGAATTGGAATAGGTCGAATATCAAAAGAATTCAATTTTCCGTCGACAACTGGCAATAAAAAAATATTAAAAGGAAATAAGTTTCAGCTCGTCCTACAACCGTAAGCACGTGTGCGGAATCGAGGATTCATCCAGGGAAAATATCGAAGAGTCGCAGCTCACATTTCCTAGTACCCGATAGAAAAACGAGACGAGCTCATGAAGTTTGATTATCTGGTCCAGCCGAATATCGACATTACCGTTCCTACGACGAGTTCCAATGTGTACCTTCCAATTACTGGTACTATCGTGTCCTCCATTTCCCTCGTGACCGATCTCCCTTTGATATGAGCGTCCTGTGATTTCCCATTTCAAGAACAACAATTTTCCGTCTGGAACAAATCCAATGCTTTCACATTTCCGTTTCAGATCCGTTTCAAACCCATTGTTATTCTCACTCGCTCGTTACATCGTTTCCATTGTATTCGCTAGGGATGACTGTTCTCTTTTCTCTTCTATCTCTCACCCATTTTCACACCCGCAATTTCCGCATTGTTTCTATGTGTCAAAGCAAAAATGAAGAGCAAATTGTCTTCCATTTCTACGTTCTTTCTCGATAGATACGTTGACATCCTTTTCCCAACACATTCTTCCTTCTTTCTCTTTCACACATCGGTCCTTATCATACACGGTATAAACTGTTTTCATCCCGTCATTTTCCCAGTATCAAATGCCTATTTTGACAAGGTAAACAGAAGGGGGAGGCTCACACACTGTTTTCTCCTCCTCTTCCCTCTCTCGATCCCCTTCCCTCCGTATCATCCCTCCCATTCCACGTAGATCCTTTCCCTCCCAGGATACGCGCAGACCAACGAATATCCGTATTATTTTTTCCGATATTTTATCGTTGCTTCTTCTCCGAATTGCCCCCACGAGGAAGGAATAGTTTACATTTGGGGAAGAGAAAAGAGTGGAGAAGAACGCGTTAGACGGGTGCGGTTTAGACGTCATCGAGTGAATACTATGACATTATACGACGTTTGGGTAATGACGGATTGTCATCAGTGTACCTCACAAGATCCCATTTTTCCTGTCTGTTGAGGCTAGACTGTGTGGCAAAATAGGTCCGAGAATAGCTCCGAATAGGTATATTTTCCTGATCTCCCGCAGGATGCAAGGGTCTTCATTAGGAAAACGTTGCATACCATCGGCTCACCATCTAGCAACATTCCCGTCTTTGCTTCTCTTTCTCATTACTCCCCCCCCACAGTCTTCCTTCCTTCTCTCTTCCTGGTGATGTGTAAATTACGATAGACAGAGATCTTCAACATCATTATCTCATTATCAGACTCCATTTCTTGCATCTCTTGATGTCATATCTCACTCCTTTCATTGTGTCGCATGTGCTCATGCAGTTCATTCTAGACCTCGAAATACGCCGTTTCTCCTTTTTCCACACTCTCTCGCCACTCTGACCGATGAGAGATCGTGTGAAATGAAGAGACTAGTTCATTCCCATTCAAATTCACTATGCCATCATTCTTCTACGAGCTCGGGAGGGAGGTTTCTCATTCTTCTGCACAGGACTCTCAAGAGGGGAAGGGGACGAGGCCATCTCTGACCTCCTTTCCTTCCTTTCTCTCAATAACACGCTGCCTTCTCAATTCGATTGCGAGATTCTTCGTGTGTCGAGAACATTATTCGATTATTTAGAGAGAGCGCATTTCCGGTTCTCTTTTAGTCGCATCTTCTCTAGGGTAGGGAAATGAAGATAAACTCTCCTTATTCTGCGTGATCTCTCGCTGAGCTGATCGATGAGAGAGAACACAGAATGAGGAGAGCGTTCTCTTCATCTGCCTCTCCTTCTCTCCCCTCTGAAGATGTTGCTGTGACTTTCCCACTCATGTTGCATTTGCCTCTTCCCCTCATCCCCTCAATTATGCGTTAGATCGAGAGAAGAGGCGTGGGTGCACAGATTCAGTGTTTACTTCCCATATCTGACACGTATGTGTCAGAATGAGGAATCCGCGCCTCTCCACTCCGCGTATGATCTCTCTGTGATGAGTGAGCAGCGGATTCGGATTGCAAATCCATGCTGAGGCGTGCAAAATTTTTCGATATCTCAAATAGCAATGCTCCCTCGCCGATCAGAGAAGCATTGCGAAGTGAGAGATCGACTAATTTTTTTGCATGAAGCCCGCGTTTCCATCGTTGCAAGTGCCGATTCCAGCGAGAATGAGGCTTCAATCACCGAATTAGTGGGGAGTTCGTGCATACTTACACGTGCTTAATTCCCTCTATCTTATCTCTCCTATCCATTTGAAGGGATTCATCGAGAATAAGCTGCTTCGTACTAGATGGTACTACGACTTGTGATATGCTCACCAAGGGTACAGAACCGACTATGCATGTTTGGTCACTTTATCAGTGCACACCTTTTGTTGCTTACTCAAGTCGGCTCACTTCTTTGTACTACTTCCCATCTCAACCCATCTGACGCCATGATCTCAGTAATGCCAATATTGAACCTGTAGCTCTATATTCTGTCTCGTGAGCTGTTGGTTACAAGCTGACGTTCCCAATCAGTTCTATTCCCATCCCTTCCTCCGTCCATTCTCGTGGGTGCCTATTTGACCAACTGTCGCTGCTCTCGAAAAACTATTCAATTGCAAGTGATCAATCACAACTTTGCCTTCCTCATCGTTGCAGTCTCAACTTCATTTTACCCTCTTAATCCCCACAGAATCTTTGCCATTCGTCATGCCTAAGTTGGTCCTCCATGCACTCTGTCAAGCGTCATGAACCCTTCAAATGCAGCGTAGGGAGGCTTGACAAGATAAGACACTCCTCATTTCACGTGCTCTCTCACCTCTCCGACCGCCGAGAGAGTGCGCGAAATGAAGAGACGATTGCTTGAGAAGCAAAGGCTAATAATGTTCCGTGATCCTTCTTCATTGTTCTTTTGCTGGTCAGGCATGGCGAAATAGTGAGTGAAACGAAGAAATGCATGTCTAACGAGAGTCATCAGTGGGTGTCTGAGAGTGCGGCGAAATGCTGTAGAAGAAAGAAGAGAGGGGGTTACACACTTGGGGTTGGTTGGAGGAGGAGGAGAGGCGAGGAGCGGCAGAGGCCCAGTTGTCTATCTTTTCGGACTTTGACATCACCCCTCCACTCCTATTTACTACTCCCCGCGAGATATCAAAGTGTAATCCACGAGACGCATGATTGAAGATCAGATGAGGTTATTCACTATTTTGGTTTACTATCTAACCACATCATCAGTAATCACAGGCCGCTTTCTCATTTCCTTGCGCCGTCAAATTGTCTCGAACTCATTCACTCTTGATAGTAAAAGTGAAGAAGTGTCAAGTGACATTTGTCGCCCACCCGAAGTAATGGAATGGCCTACGGCTCGATAAATGATACCGTCGTCTCTTCATTTCGCACACTCTCTCGTAGGCCGAACGGGCGAGAGATTATGCAGAATGAAGTGCGGTATCATTTCTCGAGCTTTGGAATGGCATCCCCCTCCTCCTCCTGAAGAATCAGAAGGCCAAATTGACGTCCCCTTGGCGATCCCATTCCCCTTCCTCGCCTTGCATCCACCCACCTCCTATGCCTCCTTATAAGCCAAGGCTCACGGGCCACCCTGGTGTCCTCCCACGTGTTGTAATCAAGCTTGGAGGCTGGACTTGTGGGCTCTCATTACGTGCTTGATTCCAGCGCCAGAGCACAATCATCTCGTTGCCTACGTATCACCGCCGCATCCAATTGATAGGATCTCATTTTATGCGAAAATTGATGATAGGATTCGTGAGTATCGTCTGGTTAGGGCAATGACCAATCATCTCACTATCTCAGTAATTCATTGAACTCTTCCTTTAATCTTCGATTCCTCGTTGCTACCCCTTTCCCCATGTGCTCCATTTTTCTGTAATAAACGGGAAACGATTGAGAGGGGGGATGGAAGGGGAGTCTCTCTCTCTCATCTTTTCGTGCTTTACGCCAGCGCTTCTTTCATTTTTCATCCCTCTTCTTTTCCTCGTTTTTCTGTCTCCATCTCTCCCCCTTTAATTACCCAATATTGCCGAGGATCTTCGTTTGGCTGGTTCCTTCCTTCATCTCATGCAACCTTGCCCATTCCTCATGTTTCGAGGGCTCTTTAAAGGGGGCATCGGAATAGCCCTCGTGGATCGCTCCTGATAGATCCTTTTTTTTGCAAAGCGCACGTGTTCGAAACAATTTCCTGCCACCCACGCAGGGTCAACGCAATAATTAGCCCAATCAGTAAACTCTACAAGGTCCTCCTTTCTCAAATAGCGCTGTCAGTCGTTCTGACCGATGAGAGAAGACGAGAAAAGAACAGTCTTCATCCTGTCAGACCAATTCGCAATCCTTCACTGTAGCCATTCATTCATTCGTCAGAGCATCTCATCCTCTATTATCTCACACATGAGAAAGAACTCGAATTTCGGCCCGTTCCCTCATTGTTTTTTTCTATTTCTTCGTCCGTGTCGATCATGAATTCTGACTCGTCTTTATGCTCCTCTTTTCGGACGTTTATGAACCCACTCAATCTCCTCTAATTCCGGACATCAGTGCGAACGCATTTATCAGGAGCCTAATTGATCCTCCGAGGAGCCTTATCTGATGCACTTGTGAAGCTCAACGAGCTACTTTAAATCTCCGTCATGAAAAAGCAGCAAATGCATGCGTTCCTCATCCAAAAATCTCGTCCACGAATTATGCAGATTTCATCTGCTTATCTTCATCCAATTTCGAAAATCGCATTGGGAACGGGGAACTGCCTTCTAAAGGGAGATAAAATGGCTGACGTTGTTCGTAAATCAGTGACATTTCCTTCCTCGACAGACTCACTTCCGATCATTTCTTAACGAGAGAAAACGAAGTGTCAACAGAGACAGAAGAATAGCAACGACTAGAGAAGAGTAGAACTTACTCGCCCCAGGGGGTTGTATGTCACAAGAACGATAGAGTTCAATGGCCCTTCTCATATTACCCCGTCGCCCTTCCCTGTCCGAGGAACTTCCGGTGAAGGTAAATAAGTAGGAGGGGATATTTTGACCCGTGTTGCGTTTCACCTCTGAAAGCTGCGTTTTGTACTGACTATATTCTGTATTCTTACTAGTATTCTTACGATATTTTCAATATCTTTCAGAATCATTTCATAGTTCTCGTTTGCAATTCGATTACTTGAAGACCCCCATCCTTTCTGTCATTCAGTTCTCTATTCTGGAACCTCATTTCTGTGCAGAATCCTTGCTGATTCCAATCGTATCATCTCTGTAGCGTGCTCAACTCTCTTTCTCATCCGTTCCCAATCCAATTGAGGATTGGGGGGTCCCTCTCTCGTATCGAAGGGGAGGTCCACAACAACTTCAAAACAATGGGTGGCCACCCGCGCAGACAATTCATTGCGTAGATACTTCATTCGAGAGGGATAAAGACGAGGCTCTTCATCCCTCCACATATTCCCATCCATCCATCCATCATAATTGCTTCTTCGTAGAATCGTCAGAGAAAATCGAGACGATGAAGAAAAGGCATCTGATTCGCGTTAGTTCTAATGAGTTAGAAGAAGGGGCCTATCGCCCCTCTCGATCGCCACCCATTTCTATTCTTTACGCAGGAGCAATTCTTTGATTCTGCTTTCACCAATTCTTTCATAGATCAAAGAGACGAGATAGTGTGCGAGTTGAAGAGACACATTCTCTGCCACTATCAATTCTTCTTTCATTCTGCAGCAAACGAGTGACAAATGTGTTGTCGTTCTCTCCGACTGCTGTTTCCTGGTTATTCTCCCCGATTTTCGACAGCTTTTCTCGTCGATCCATCAATTGAATCGAATCTCACGTGAGAAAGAGGAAAGGGAGTTTAACGAGTGAGTGAGAGAGAGAGAGGTTCAGTGCATTCCGGAGGTGTTTCGCATTCTCTCTCTCAACTATGCGATAGATATTTGCGCGTCTCGATAACATGCCGATTTTCTGATGATACTCTGGGTAAATAGACGGGCAAATTGAGTGGGCAGGTTAGTAGGGAGATGGCCTCTCAAGAAATGGTCTCTTCATTTAGCACACTCTCTCAGCGGTCAGAGAGGCGAGAGATCATGGGAATGAGGAGAGCCATTTCCTGCCTAGCCAACCCTACAGGTTAGTCTAGAAGACGTCACCGTCGTACTGACCGACCACAACTTTCTCATTGTCTGTATATTCCAATGATCATATCCGCTAGCAACTCATGCGAAGTAATTTTCCTCTGTGTGCACATTGCATGCAACTCATAACACGCATTTTCTCTCGAAATATTGCCGTTACACCTCCATTTCTGCTCAATTGGCCTAGTTCATCATCAAACAACGCTGACCTATCGACGTCATTATCCTTGTATGTTCTTGTATGTTCAGCTGATTTGTCATTTTCATACCTTCTCGTTCCATTACTTCCCGATAATGGCGAAACAGCGAATTTGCCGGCTACCAATGGCTCATTCTTGGTTGTGTATTTAGAAATTCCTCACTCTTGATTCCTGAAGGGTCCTTGTCACATATGTTCGATGGCTTCTGAATGGTACTCAACGCAACGATTCACTTATAAGATACGCGCTTCTCTAATGCAATCAACCGATCCTTTTCCGATCTTCTCCTTATTCTGACCAGAAAACCAGAGAGATTCGTAGTAATAATCTCCACTGGTGTGAACGGTATCCATAGATCCGCAGAACCCTCGTCAACTTCATTATTTAGAGCCCGTCTCTCTTTCTGGGAAGGTTTTATCCCCTTTGACGAGGGTTATTTCATCACCGTTCGTTTCGTCGGAGATTAGTTCTGTCACTATCGAAGAAGTTCCATCCCCATCTCGATTTCTAGTGAAGAGGGAGTCCAATTAGAAGGGGGGCTGTCAGATTCTCAATGTCCCTTCAGTACAGAAGAGAAGAAGGGAGAGAAGAGAGGGCTCGAATTCATCCATGACTCCCTTCCCCATTCCACTAATTGCCGGGATCATTCCGGAATCCGCTAAGATCTCGGACAGCAATAATCTATTTTGATCGGTGCGCTATGATGTGCTACGAATTGGTTCAAATGTAGTATCTACCTTGATGTCTGGTTTATAATATTCGCGGTGCAAGTGGGTTCGAGATGTGCTGACCTTTCGAGCACATATCACGCCTGTCACGAGAGAATCGAGCCAATGATGGGAATTGGGCGAATATTGTAAGATGAGTTAACCTGAGTTTTGGTCACCTCTATGCATGTCCTACCATCCCCCCAAAGTCCCAGTTCGCAGAGATCATTTTGGAGCTCCCTACGCACAGCATTCTTCTCCGACAGAGAAGGGGGAGATCTTTACATATGTCCTTGCGCACTTTGCATGAATCGAACTACAACGCCTAAGCGGAGGGAGCGGCCGCTCTCCCCGCTCATTTTGAATTTTTGCAGTCCGATTACGGTGTGGCGGGAAAATTCAAAAGTTAATCCCCTTGTTCACCCTTTTCTGGAGAGAACAATGGGGGTCAGAATGCTGTGTACGGGTCACCGACCTTGGAGCCCCAACTTTAACCTGCAATATCTCGGTTAGTGCATTTTAGAGATATTAGATCAGTGAGGTTCGCTTCCCCCTGCACCTCCCACCCTCTTCATCCTGCGTATTCGACTGAAAAGGGTAAGATGCAACGAGAAGTCTGACAGTAAGTAGTGCACATTCAGAACTTCCCCCCATCCATTGCCTATAATACTTTCTCGATACTCACTCGAGAATGTCTAGCCCATTCATTCACTCCCCGTCCCTACGACCAATAATCGTGTACGGCCCCGCTTGATTCCTCACTCATTCCTAAGAATCTCTCGATTCCTCCTGATCTCTCACCTCGTCTGACCGACGAGAGAACAGGGCGAATGGAGAGACGGCGGCTCCTTTTCCCCTCCTCCAATTCTGTCACATAAATCGGCGCCGTTCACTCATTCTGATGACTTTCCGGGTGCTCTTTAGGGTCTCATTCGTTCATAGGAGAAGAATAGAAAAGGAAGTCATTGCTCATTCGTTTATGGATCTTATGGACTTTTCTTTCTCATTTGACTCACTGGACAGGTAGTTTAGCCAAGTCCATTCATCGCTCACTTGCATATATTCCCTCAACCCCCGTCATTCTCTGTCTCTCCCCTGGGTCGTAGGTGGAAAGCGCCACTCATTCATCACTTCTCTTCTTCTCTCTTTCCTCACTGATTGTTGTGACCTTCCCTACGTGATTTCCCTCTAAAACCTTTGTTTTGATACACATTTCCCTATTTTGGTTTCCGGTGCTTCCCGCTAATTACGCAGGTCACGTATCATTCTGTGCAGAGTTGTACAGAATTCAATAAGACAGTCATCATTCATTAGCTAGAGAGCACGAAAAATTAATAGAGACAAATCATTGACTTGTAACGAAGTTGCAGAAGGTAACAATGTATAACACGATTTGGATCTTTCCCTGATTACAGTCTGATTGCTCTCCATTGCCTTTCTTCTTTTCAATATATTCTGTGACCGATTCGTGACGTGTTGGAGAATCTAGGAAGGGCTTAAAGAAATGATCTCTCCATTTTGCACACTCTTTCGACGGTCAGGCAGACGAGAGAGCAGACGAAATGAGGAGAGTAATTTCATGACAAGAATAGCTGCAGTCTAATACGCATCTCTACCTGATTATCGTCTGTCTGTCTTCCATCTCCAATCCGAGCATAGAGATTGATGATGCATCCGTACGTTTCTCCCCCCTGAAAGCGACGTCACTATTACCTATTTCCTTGCAATCATCCCTTACCTTTCCTCATCATCACGTTCATGTGACGCAACACTCAGTTTTTGCTCACTCCAGGATCCAATCGTGTAATTTCTAATATCCTTTAGGTACCTCTCACCCCATTCTCCCATCTCCTTCACTCTGTCGTCCTCAACCATGTCCATTCCTCCTCATCATAAATTCTCCGCTCCCGAACCGAGTGAGGCGAGGAAGATAAGTTTCAAGGTGAGTACAAGAGGAGGAATGAGAGGGAGACAATGATCGAGATCGAGTACAGGATATTTAAAAAAAATACAAACTGCAATAATCAAAATATTATTTGTTTGAAATAAATTTATATATTTCAGGAAAATCTGGCAAAATGCATGCGCTCGCCGAGTCTGATGTCGAAGAGGGAAGCTGCTAAGTGAGCTGATTTCTATCTTATGACCCAGAAAATAAATGCAGAAAAAATTAAATTTAGCGAGAATTTTAAGCATATTTCCTGAGAAAATTCGAAGCTGACAGGATGAACGATGATAACTTTTGAGGAGGAAATGGTCTGCGATGCGTGAATCCTTCCGTTTGAATCGAATCAAGAACAACATTCAGAGCTCCCGACTCTTCTCCCCGAGAAGTCAGTTTAATATGCAATGCGTCTTTAAAAATTTGAAGTTGCTACTAAAAAAAAGTTGTTTCCACAATCAAAGGATTTTACCGTCGTTTGGACCGGTAAGCCGAGTGAAAATATTATATCCAGGTGAATGTGGCATTCAAAAACGGACAGGCGATAGATAGTAGTGTAAGAGATCTCGCTCCTTAGCTTTATCGCACCACGAGGACTCTCGTTCTCATTTCCAATCTAGATATCTCGAAATGGGAAGTTTCATCTAGACTCTTCTCTATGGGACGCGATAGAATCCCCACATTTTCTCATTTCCCTCTTCCTCCTTCGTCTTTCTCAGCTCTCATTTGGAATGGCCGCTCGGGCGAGGAGAAGAAATTCTTGATGAAAACGAACTCGCGTGTGTAGTTGTTTGAGGGCTTACGGAGAAGGGATGGATATATACCCTGTCTGGACGGCCTGTCTCTCTCATTTCGCCATGCTCTCTCGTTAATCTGACTTGCGAGTGACAAGGCAAAATGGAGAGACGAGAACAATGGTCTGTCTGTGACCATTCGAGGGCAATAGAGAAAGCGTACGTAAATGATTTAATTACGGACTGACAGCTGAAATTGAGTGGCGTCTGGTCTCTACCTACCTATAATGTGTAAATAAAAGGTAAAGGTGTATCCACGTCATGCGGTTTCACAGTCGTAAAACAACGGTAGATAGGACCCACCGGTAAGACCATATTGACCTACCTGTATGTATCAAGTGCGATCTTTTCAGAAGGACTGTTAGTAAACACTGAGAATTTGCGAAGTTATTACGCAAGGAGTTCTATTGATAAGGCATCGATGGACTAGTTCTTACGACAACAATTTTCTTGGACTGTCTTCGCTTGTTTCTCCGAACACTTCGAAATTCAATGCATGTGTAGGCACTCTGAGCCAGTCAATTCCGAGGAAACAGTCCTTGACTACTCTAATCGACAACTGATCTACAGTATTCTTCACTTCTCGACCATTCATTCTGATTAACCGATTCAAATACCTCATTTGCCTTCTCTTCTTGCCCTTCTTTCTCTAACTGCCCCGTCCTCCTCCTTCCCCTTTCGAGAGGAGTCGAATCAAGGCAAACCCATTTATGGAGTCGCTTCGTCGACGTTGAGAAGATTCTTCTGGCTCTTCCTCCTTCCTTCCATCATATCTGTCGTCTTTATCGTTGACTCCTCATTCCTCCCACGTCCCTTCCTCCATTCCCTCGTCCCAAGGGAGGACATCCATTGATAACTGAAGAGCTCGGCGTGTATAAGACACACTCACACACAACGAGAGGAGTCCTCCAATCTCCGCCCCTCCCCCCTTCTCTTCCTCCCATTGCCCCCTGCCCCCCCCCCCTCGATTCCCCATCCCTGCCCCTTCTTCCCTCTTCCCTCAACGGGACGTCTTCGATGGCAGCAGATCAAGCAGGAAGACGACTGCCTCGAAGCGTGTCCGCCCCGGCATTCAGGTATCTATCGACTCTTCTATTCTTACACCTCCTCCCTACCCTCTGATCGAGTGTGATCAGAGGGACGAAAACAACTTGGACCCAATCATTCTTCCGTCCGGCCTCGATCATCAGCGCCCGTATTGATTTATATGTCGATCGTCTCTTCATTTTGCACACTCTCTCACCAGTCAAGAAGAATTTGCGAAATGGAGAGACGATCGCGATATTTCGCACTGTCCAGCGTAGATAATCGGGATGAATTGCAGGAGAGGAGGAGGCGGAGGAGGAAGAGGGATAGTGAGCACTTTGATGTATAGGTGAGTGAGTGACCAACAGCTGTGTCAATCAGATCAAGATCAGGACTAGGCAAAACGGTCTCTCATTTCACAATGCTCCCTCGCCGGTTAGAAACACCGAGAGAACATTGCGAAATGAGAGATCCTTTAAATTTTTTCCCTGCCTTGATGACGATCTCTCTGAGGAGAGAATGATGACAAGGAAGCCGTCAACTCGATCACTATATGACTCCCACTTCATGTGATTTGGCACGAATCTTCATAGGTTTCATGATATCCTAGAGATCAAAGATCAATATAGGTATCGAGCTCTAAAATCGGCCGCGAAGGGAGTGGTCATCTCAGCGTCTTCTCTACGTGAGTTCCCCCGTTTTCGAACTATAGTCTGACTCTCTCATTACGCAATGTTCTCTCGTCGGTCAGAGAGACGAGAGATCAGGGAAAAGTGAGAGAGAGAGAGCATTCCTTCCGTTTTCTGATCCTCTCCCTCTCCTTGTTCTCCCTCGGGAATCCTAGTGCATTGATAATTACTCGCTGCTGCAGTCTTACAGTAACAGCTCACCAATAATCATTGTCTTTTTTTTGTTTTTGCCCCTGTTGAACACTTGCGTAAGCGACCCTGATGATTGAAGTGGATTAGGTACGCGCAATAATTAGTAGCTAGACTCTGCTCTGACGTGGGGGTTCGAATACGTGCGGCAATGCCTGGGAACCTCCATTCATCCTTGAAATCGCTTCTGCTGCTTCGAAATCATCCTCCACTCACACGAGATCTCAATGATTTCCCGTTCCGAAATTCTCGGAAATTCGGGATTTCCATGCGAATTCTGCAGTGTGGAAGTCACGCGATGTTGCAGTTGAGTACTTTCGTTCTCCCTTCTGTTTCACAAGGAAAAGAGATTCGATCCGAGGAAAAGAGGGAGGAAAGATGAGATTCAATTGCCGTGTACCCCTCTTTCCCTACTAATTAATTTTTAATCTTTTTGAGCAGCACTTACAATCTAGGAGGGAAGAGGCACAGGAAAATATGTTATGGGGAGAAGGGGAAAGAAGGAAAAAGCCGCCGTTCGAGCGTCTACGTTGGGAATATTCGAACAATGCTCGAAATTGATCGGCCGACATTTCCCTTGGAAGGGAAAGCAACAATAGTATGGAATGAATCATTTCGATATGTGGCAGCGTCTTTCGTTTTCCCGCTTCCAGAAATGTCCCTATCAACAATAGTACAGCTGAGGTCAAAGTTCACAAACGCGCGAAAACTTCCTGGCCCTCGCGAGACCTCATTATTCACGAGTTTCTGAGCTCATTCAAGGAAGTTTTTTCTCCTCTCCTCCTCTCTTCTCGTCTCTTCTCCCTCCACTACCCTTCTTCCCGATCTAATAGTGTTTCCCGCCTCTGAATTAGACATGACAAACGTGAATTTGCGTCGTCTCGACTCCTCCCCCCTGTATCCCCTCTCCCCTTCCTCCCCTCCTCTCCCCTCCTCGTCTCGAACAGTTCCCGCCCCTTCAACAGTAACAATCATCCTTCTCCTCCATCCCCCTCTCAAACCACCACCCTTCCCCCCCCCCATCCTCATCCATCTCAGTGTCGACAATTGACTCTTCCAAACCATGAATCTTCTCTACGTCCTCCTCAAGATTCGCACCAAGGCCGCAGTTAGACGCCGTAAGTGAAATAGACCATAGAGAATACGGTAGATGGAGTGAGGATACGGTAATCATGCATATTGGTCCCTCGTGTGCCCCAGCAATTAGTGAGCACGGAAATTTGCGGAATGTTGACGCTCAGGTTGTGGAAGCGACAGTTACTTCCTCTCGCCATTCCTGCATCACTTATTAGATTTTCTCCAAAATTACGCATACATGACCAGCTACAATCTTTGGTCTCTCGCTTGCTCCAGTTTAGTCACTTTGCATTCTCTTCTTCATCGCTCAATTTCTTTGTTTTCGGCATGCCTTTTGTGGGTTGAGAGCCTCTCGATGATCAATGCGATCCTTGATTGAATTTCGCTTTGCTTGACGAACTGTATTTTCGGGCTGCTGGGTTTGAGCGTCGGATCTCCGATTCTACAACAATTTGCTTAGAAACACCGAATATGTTGCGTCATTCTTCACGAAGCTAATAGAGAAACGTGTCATAAGCACTCGTGGTTGCTGCTGAACTGAGTACTATGACAAGGATTCATAAATTTGCCTTCACAGATTAGATGTTTTCAATCTACTACCAATTATCATAGATCAATGCCAGTGTTCTGACTACGGTAATTCTCAACGGACCAACCGTGCAAAAACGCACCTTCACATCATTGAGTCCACACACTATTGGCATACCGTATATCGAGAGAAAAAAACGCTGCCATTCGGTACACTCCGTTCTCATTACTCATTCTTTCTCTCCGTGAGCCTTCTCCCTTCTGGGGAAAAGCTCTCCCCGTAAGTCAGACAGGCATAATGGAGGATCTTTGTGGATGATGTTCATGCTTTCCATCATTCCCAAAACGATAGATAAACAGGAAGGTACACGAGCATATTTTTATGGACTGCCGACCGCAATATTTATATGTCCGGCCGGCCAGCATTTCCGGGGGGTTCTCTGGGGAGCCGAAGAAGGACCTCCTTCCTTCTGCCTACTCCTTGAGGAATATGCTCAAACAGTGTTTACCGTTCGGTTGGGTGATTTCAACGGAGAAGAAAGGGAGAGAAAGAGGACGAGGAGAAAAGAAAAGAGTCGAAGACGGGGCAATTTAGCACGCGCTTTTTGTATCCATCGCCCCCCGTTATTGTATAGGAGAGTTTTTCGGGAAACGACAACACTTTTGTGTAGGAAACAAAGTGGAGTGAGAAAGTGTTCAGGATGAATCATGGATGAGGACGACTGTTGATCAGTAGTGAAACAGAGATGTGTCGGGAGCGAAGATCATAACTCTTGCAGAGATCCGCATTCAGCTTGTGCGCTTCTTCTTCTTGTCTTTCTATGGGGGCCATTCAGCGGGTTTTGAGCGATGAGAGGGGACGAAGAAAAGAGGAAGAAGAGTCATTAGAAGTGTGCGCGATGAGTCGTGGAAGGAGAGAGCAGCAATGATCTCGCTCTCTCCATTCCACGTGTTCACTCATCGGTCAGAGACGCCTAGAGAGCACACGAAACGGAGAGAGTCAGACGATGTCGGAGCTTAGCGACCGGGAAATTGATGATGATGTGGATGTTGAGAAGGAAGGAAGGAAGGAAGGAACAGGGAGGGGAGACTGGAGACTGTAAGCTTCTATTCTGCAATAATAATGTGTGAACCACGTGGTAATCCGCAGAAAAGAGTAGCTTGGCGTGTTCTCTTATCTCTCCCTCATCGGTCACAGCAGACAGTCAACATCATCATCATCATTTCATCCTGGTCGAAATAGATAGCATACAAAAAGGAACAAAGAAACGAAAGCATGGGTGAGCATAGAAAAGCAAGAGATTCCATCGAATCTCATGAATCAAACCGTGATTTCTCCTAAAAGTGGTGACATTTATGGGCGTGAGTAATCGAATTGTCACGAGGGAAGAAGAAGAAGTTGGAAGTAGAAGAAGAAGAAGAGGAATGACTGGAGGCACTGAACCGGCACGAAGGAGGAAGAGAAGGAAGTATTCATGTGTCTCTTCATTTCCAACACTTTATCACCTGTCACGGAGGCGAGAGACTATGTGAAATGAGGAGAGTCTTTTCTGCCTATTTCTAGAATGAACACGGAACATGGTTATTGGTCCGAGTTCAAGGCTACCAGGACAATGGCTTCTAAGAATATCGAAGACAGCGATGAGGAACCTTTTTTCGACCGGAAATTGGGCCAAATTTAGCTACAAATTGGAGACCACACTACGAACAACATTTTGGACGAAAACTAATAGTTTTTGTCTCGGTTGTAAGTTCTCTAAATTAGATTCTCCTCGTCCCTAGAAAGAAGTGAGAAGACGTCGTCGTCGACGGGGGCGCATTGACATGTGAAGATATTAAGCGAACCCATGCAATACCGCAATTTCATCCCTTATCTAATTTTAGGAGAGAAGAGGGAAGAGTTATTCGGGTGCGAAGTTATGCAGCTGCAGCAAAAAAATGCATTCCTTCCTTCTCCGATTTCTCTTCCTTGCACAAAGTCAGAAAGTTGCCAGATTCTTCGCAGTCTTTGACCTCTTTGTTTTAGCAATTTGGACTGAGCTAGACTTATCGATTTATTAATTAGTTTGTATTTTTGTGAATGACTTCTGCTAAAAGCTGCCCCCAGACAGTCAACAGAATAAATTTAGAATCGAAAGTAAATTTGAACAGTACCTAGTCCTTTCCGGGATAAACAACTAACTTTATTTCATCGCCCATCCCCCTTCCTCCCTTCAATCCCTCCGTTCTCTGTCCCCACTGAACGACAACAGTTTCGGCCCCTCCTTCGAGAGAAGAGAAATTAGACCGCCGGTCTAAGCGAATTTCACCGGCCCTGAAGGAAAGCCAACAAGCCTCAAGCTTGGATACTTTCTAATTCGAATTTACTCTTTCACTCTCAAAAGTGACGAGTGTTCCAGCAGCATCTGTCTCTACGTATCGCCACCTCCCCTCTCCCTCCTTCCTCTCTCCTCCCCTTCCTTCCCTTCCCTCGGCCCGCCTCCCTTCTCCTCTTCTACTCCAGTCAACCAGTCTGTTTCACTATCGGCGCCATTGCTCCTTTTCCTTCTCTATCAATGATGCGATCACCGAAACGTCTGCTCAAGCAGTTATCAGTCACCGTCGGTTAGTCATGATTCAGGGCCGGAGCCGGGCTTTAGCTGAGCCGGGTTTTAGTATTGTTCATATTCGGCAGCGTATTTCCTACGCGCGCTGCGCTTCTATTTCAAAAGATGCGCCGTCTGGATTAGTGCTAGTCTTCCTCCTTCTCTCTCTCTCTCTGAAGATTTGCTATTGCTTTTCGCCCCGAGACCGGCGGCCCTTTGTTATTTTTATATAGATAGGGGCCGCAAGCTCCGCCCACTTTGTGCGGACACGATTTCGCCAAAATGCGAGAAAACAAAAACACAAGCTTCATTCTAAACCAAATCACTCGCTCTAAAGTGCTATGGATAGCTGTTACCATTACCTATCGATCGAGCACTGTCCGAGAAATACATTACATCGCTAAGACGATCAAATTTGCATATAAAAGGAGGGAATGGCTCGTTTTGACATGTTTCAGTTTGAAAGTTCTGCTCGGACAGCAATTTTTTGACTAATTGGATTTTTTTAGGATTTTTAGAGAAAAAATTAGATTTTTAACATTGCTCCCTGGCTTGTGTTTTTTGGGCGGGGAGAGGCATGCGAGAGGGCGGGGGGAGGGAGAGAGACACACGCTAATTAGGCTCCGCCCCTTTCCCTCTCGTCTCGCCTCTCCCTCCTCTCCCCCGGTGCATTGCGCGCGCACTTCTCGAGCCCTAGCGCGGCTCCCAGACAAGATATTCACAAACGGCAAAAAGTATGATGTTATGAAGCCCTTGGGGGGTAGTTTGAGCTAACTTTTGTCTCATTTGTGTAAAAACCGCTATCTGCGTTGTGGCCCCTATATATAGAGGAGCCGAATCGTTTATAAAACGGAAACGTCTCTGCCTCCTCTTTTTCTCCTGAAGAGAAGGAGAGGGAATTGGACTGAAAGGACAATGAGCTCTTCTCTTCGCATAATTTGAATGCTTTGAGCCAGGGGTGAACTCGATTTCTGATGCCCCTTCAGAGAGTGACGTGATCGTCGAGGAGGGGGGGTTAGATGACTAGAAGAGAAGAGGGACGACCACATCTCACAATCTAATCTTCACCCTCCTCGTCTCAATAGAAAAATGTGTGCTGACTGACTGCCACAACACAGCACATTCGTTGCAGTAGCAGATGTAAAGAAGTGAATGAGAGAAGAAGGCGCATTCTCGATATTTGGCATTTCTATTGGAATAAGGGAGAGAGTGGGACGTCACATAGCAGCTTGAGCTTTGGTGGGCGAGCACTCACTCATTTAATTTGGTGTCTCCATCTCACTCACCCAATCGATTGTCTTCCCTCACCGCCTACCGAATGGAGCCACGAGAGAGTTACTTAATTGCCTCCACGAGGGCAATATTGTGAGTGAGAGATTGAAGGAGAATGGCTTCCCTACGTAGACATATGCGCTCTGAGAAAGAGTAGGCCGAATCCGATCCCCTCCTCTCTCAATGATTATTCCCACGATGGGGAGGCACGGTTCTGCGGCGGTTCTCATGAGCAAGAGCAGTGTAGAGAGAGAGACTACATGGGATTCACACGGTCTGAGACTCGACGATGACGATGTGCTACAGAATCCGCACAGGAGGTCGACGGACTACTGTTGAAGAGGGATGTCTGAAACCGTCTCTCCATTTTGCGCACTCTCTCGCCGGTTAGAGCAACAAGAAAGAACACTGAATGAAGAGCGCGATTCTTCATCCCTGCACTGTTGAGCGTTGAAGAAGCCTGAAATGGCCTTCTAGACCCCCTTAAAATATTTCCAAAGTTCACAGCCATCATCAATTCTCGACGAGCCAACCTTTCATGTTCGGGGGCTCTTTTTGATACATGCAATCACGCTACTCGCCCCCTCTAGGAAGCAGAAGGAAGAGAAGGGAGGAAGGGAGTAGGCAGGAATACTCATGTACAATCGGGGCAGCTGCTGCCTGCCTGGCAGAAGTCAGTCAGTCGTGCGTTCCTGTTGTGAAAAGGGGCCATTTTTTCGCTCAGCAGAAAAGAAAGAAAAGTGATTGGGGAGTATTTTCGAAAATATTTTTTTTAAATTGTGCCCACAACCAGGCGTGGTTGTCTCATGACAACTGTAAAATCGCCTTGATTGTGGAAGCAACTTTACCATTTATTTATAAAAAAAAACATTTTTATAATATTAGAATAATGTATTGTAGGTGAACGACGACGTCGGTCAGCCGATGGGGGATCATCGATGCCCGTTCCCTCACCCTCTCCCACAACCAGATACGGGTGAGAATATTGATGATTACGTCATCTAAATCCCCGTCTTTCATCCTCAGATTACAAATATTTACTATAACGGTCGCGTTTAGCCCGATACATCTAATGGCAATACGACTGTTCTATAGTTTTGGCCTAGCTTTTTTATCAGTTGCATTCCCTCACGCACTCCACATTCACAGCTGTTTTGGTTAGGCCAACAAAAGAGTGGCGTTGGCCTGGTCTTTCGTCCTCATAGTACACGAATATTTGCCTCAAATCACGTTAAGCCCAATCGTTGGCGCTCGCACTGTGAGATTTTGCATTGTTTTCGCTTCATTCCATTCATTGGGGGCGTTCCTCCGGCTTTAGATACCAGGGAACAATCTTTATTAGCGGGCATTGCCCTATTTAGATATCCAGACTAGCCCATTGTTTTCACATCACGGTGAATGAATTCAGCGGATGTTCAGACACAGTAATTCTAGGAAGGAGAAGGAATTGAGGGGAGAACTGTGGTGCCTTCTTCCCTTTCTCAATTGCTCGCCAATTTCACTTCTTCTTTTGCCTATTCACAGCATCGCACTTCTAGTTTACACCCCGGCCGTTAGATTGGAACTCTGATTTTTCTCGGAAAAATCGTCAATATTTTCACGTAGAGAGATTGACAGGAGCTTCCTAGTTCCTTCTTCTTCCTTGCATTTCGAAATCGATGAATAGTAGAGAACACCACTTATTCGTTCCGTCTTTGAATCTCGAACGGGGCTCTAGTGAGGAGGGCAATTTTCTATACTCGTAGAATAAGAAAAGAGAGAAGGAAAGAACTCGAGTGTCTATCATGACGCACAGAATAAAATACGGGCCAAGACTAAAGAGATCTTTCAGTTTTTTTCTGCAGAGTGGAAGTAGTCAATATTTTCACGTGGAATAGATAATAGAAGCCAATTTATATTCTTTTGCAGTTTGTCACCGAACGAGTGGACGTTCGCCTTCGACCATGTGATAACGGACGCTGACGGAAGGTTAGATTCAATTTCCCAGCAATGTTCTCCTCATTTTACCTTATCTCTCCTCTGTCAGAGAAGCGATAGAGCATGAGTGTGCCAGACCATTCATCCATTTTCCAATATCAATGACTAACTGAGCCATCGGGAAACCCTACATCAACGTTGGCTACGTGCTAACTCACTGAACCTATAGTAGCCGATTAGCTGTGATCGACGAACCACTAGCACTACTCTAGAGTGCCTCGAGAGTAATTAACTAATTACCCGGCCCTAATTAATGATTCTTTTCAGGGCGCAATTCACCAAGTTCCTGCAGTCGGAATACTCGGAGGAGAATATTCTATTTTGGTGAGTCATATACGAATTAGGGGGAGGAGGGAATGAAACATGAGGCAGTGAGGAGGGAAACACATCATTGATGAGTGTCCTCTTCGGTTCTGGCCCCCGCATCCACAAATTAATTCTGGATTGGGCACGCGGAACCGTTTTTCGGGGCTAAAAGTAGCGCAGAATGGGGCGTCTTTTCCTCGTTGTTGGTATCAGGGGACGCGACCTCCTCATCGCACAGGCGCTGTTTCATGCATTTCTGGCCCTCCTTTCTCTCCTTCCTTCAGTTATTCTTGTCTCACTTCTTCACTCACGTAGCCTTCCCCCTTCCTTCCCTTTCCTCCCCCTTTCTCCTTCGCAATATTCGAGGAATACGGCCGGTCAATATAAAAGAGCCACGTATTTATAGAGTAGCAGAATGAGGGGGAGCAAAGGGGGTCAAAACAGACGATGGATCCAAATGATGGGAACCTGTGTACCCCACCAGGCGTCATTGTCTCATGACAACTGAAAAATCGCCTTGATGCAACTTTAACTTCCAATGATGTGCGCATCGTCAATAGTTTCGTGTGTTTCCGAGCGTGCACCCACTTTTGTGGAAGTAGTTTCCCTCCCTCCCTTCATCTCGGCCTGTCTTCACCACTCCCCCTTCGTCATTTCATCCCCTATTCTCGATTAAAAAGTGTTTGAGGGGGCAGAAGAGTGTGTGCAACAAATGAACGAGAAAGAAGGGAAGGGGAAGGAAAGAGATGAGAGAAGAAATGGGCCAATTCGGTGTCTGGCTGTGTGAAATGAGTGAACATTCCCGAGTCCTTTCCCTACTGTTCTTCGACGAGAGAGATTCCGAGGGGTCATCAAATTGGAAAACGAGTGCGTTTCAGCGTGAAACCAAGCTAAATTGATGCACACATTCCTTTCACATTCTCGTACTAAAATAGTCGAGATCATGCAATTGCGTAGCGAGGAGATATTGGTTCTAAAGGTCAGATAAGATGGGATAGGGCAACAAGATTATGAGCAGGCGCCAGAAATGGGATACACGAGAAAGACACTCTCTGATCTATGAATAGAGTCCTCTCTTGAGACTCGGGCCGAAATTCTATCCGTCAAAAGTGTCCGAGTGAGGGGGGTGAAAGACTAGTCGAGACAACGAAAAGAATCGGATGAAACTGAGCAAGATCTACGAAATTGGTTAAATATTCAATTTCAGGTGGGCAGTAGAGGAGCTGAGAGCCATTGCGAATGATAGGGCAGAATTCGAGAGAACCGTCCAGGTGATTTCTTATCTTTAGATACCTATTTTTAGATGCCCTATTAGCTAATTAATTTGTTAATTAATTAAGCTAATTAAGTTAATTACAGGAGATGTTTGATACCTTCATCGCTGCTGATTCTCCTCTCGCAATCAACATTGACCACGATACTCGCACGGATATCATTGAGAGAGTACAGACGAAGACTCCCGATACGTACCCAGATAATATCTACGATAGGGCACAGGTAAGGATTGCAGAATTGCATTAAAGATTGGGACTCGGTGCAAAGAATGGCACTTAGATAGATTATTCACGATAGGGCACAGATGCTTAGAACACCTCTCGAAGAATTGCCTATTTTCTTACTGAAGTTGAAACACCAATAGCTGCTACCATGAAGAATCCATCCATTCATTCTTTGTACTCTCAGAGAAAGCAAAATGAAGAAACAGGTTCTACATCCAGACAGCCCTATTTACGATTGTCTTGATTGCTTCTGAAAATTACAATGGCGTAATTTTATTCGTCAAAAAGGAGCATTTCTGACCTCTAAAAATGATGAATGTGTCTATTCTTTCTGTCTGCTCTCTGAGCGGTGACGAGAGCTGGTGGTCATAATTGATGAGAGGAATTCTTCATTAGGCTAGGCCTATTAAAACGCAGTCTCTGTAAGAACGCAGGGAAAGGGGGTGATAGTGGCACAACTCCGTCATAATGATCGCCCAGTGCTCAAACTTCACCAACATGACCGCTAGGGACGATATTTACAATTTTTGAACTTTGATCCCAAAAATGTTGATCTTTGATCTTTGAAAAAAAATTCAAGTAACCCAATCATGTTATAGCTCATTCGAAAGAGCATGAAAAGTTATGTTATTTCCCAGAATTTTGTGCCTTTTCGTTAATCGATATTCAAGAAACGTGAAGAAACGTTGAATTTAAAGGGTTTTTCGATAAACTTTGGGGTAGCAGACCAGTTCAGAGTCATTTGTACCCTCTGGATTCAACATATTTTTTGTATTTCTATATGTGTAACAACTTTTTGTGGTCGACAAGAAGATCATTCAGTGCGGAAGAATCGAAAAGTTGGTTTGAATATGGCATACTTGCTCAATTTTCGTGATTCTGCCTGTCATGATTCTTGTCGGAAACGTTAATAGACAGTTGTTTAAAGCTCAAATAATGTTTTTTCGTCATTTTCACCCATTTGAAGATTTTTCGTCAACATTTTGACCGGATCTGCTTGCTTGACTTACCTCAACATTTTTCACATAAGGGTCCCCCTTATGTGAAAAATCGCTTTTGATTACATGTGAAAATGGGACCTCGAACATGATGAAACGTTCTTTCGAGTGACCAAAAATTGATTTTATGTTAGTTTTGATTCAATCCTACGAGTTATTGTGGTCGATTCTGACATGTGCCCGATCCGCTTTTTCACATAAGGGGGGACCCTTATGTGAAAAAAGTCAAAGTAAGTCAAGCCCGCAGATCCGGTCAAAATGTTGACCAAAAATCTCCAAATGGTTGAAAATGAGGAAAAAACAATATTTGAGCTTTAAACAACTGCCTATTAACGTTTCCGACAAGAATCAAGACAAGCAGAATCACAAAAATTGAGCAAGTATACCATTCAAACCAACTTTTCGTTTCGTCCGCACTGAATGATCCTGTTGTCGACCACAAAAAGTTGTTACACATATAGAAATACAAAAAATATGTCGAATCCAGAGGGTACAAATGACATTGAATTGGGCTACTACCCCAAAGTTTACAGAAAAACCCTTAAAATTCGACGTTTCTTCACGTTTCTCGAATATGGATTATCAAAAATGCACGAAATTTCGGGAAATAACATAACTTTTCATGCTCTTTCGAATGAGCTATTACACGATATCGAAATCTCAATTTGAATTTTCGCGAGATCAAAGATCAAAGATCAATATTTTGGGACCAAAGTTCAAAAATCGTATATATCAGCCCTCGGGGTCATGTTGGTGAAGTTTGAGCGCTGGGCGATTATTATGACGGAGTTGTGCCATACCACCTGCGTTCTTACAGAGACTGCGTTTTAAAGTGCTGAAACACACGAAAGTGCAGGAAACACTATGGTCGAGAATATACCGCCAATAAATTCTAGTTTCTAGTAATTTACACTCGTGCTTCAGCATAATATTAGAGCCGGTAATGAATAATTAAGTCTATGGTTTCTGAATTGCAACATATTGAGTATTGATTGCCTAATGCAATAATTGCAGACGCACGTGTATCGTCTGATGGAGAAGGATTGCTTCTCTCGCTTCGTGCACACTCCTGCTTACAAGGAGGTACGGTAGGGGTACGGTAGAACCGTGGGCAGATTACTGTACCATTCACTCTCTTCATCCCACTTCTCTGTATGATAGGTTAGGATAACATTGAGACCATCAAATACTTTCTTGATGATGTTTGATAAAACAAATCTCAATGATCACATCATTTACGAAAAGTAGGAAGACGATAACATCACTGATTCGAATCTTGATTAACGCGAAACTAAAATGTCATCGCCAAAATGTTTAGCTCACAGATCATATTCTCCATTTCAGGTAGCAAAGAAGCTTTCTCTTCCTCAAACCTTCCGTTTCAATGGTCGTCTATCGCCCTGTTGACTACTCGCAATGACACCATCCAATCATCCCCCACTTCTCCTAATTCCCCGTAAACACGCCCCGTAGGGTTTCGCGTGCTTGCTTATTGAAGATTTCGTCCGTTTACTTATTAATCCACTTGACTACCGTAACCTTGTCTCTTGATATCATGACTCCTCTTGATCCCGTTCTCTCTTCCCTTTATGAGTATCATTTCATCGCCGTAGTTCAGTTTTTCCTTTCCCCACTCTACGAGTAATCGAGGGGATATTCCATTCCCCATTTCTCTTCCATCAATGACATCGCCCTCGCAAGGTACAATGAGACCGAACAATTGACCACGAATCGTTTCACTATTAGGGAATAACTCGATGAGACAGCCTTTCTCTATCGAATGAAGGAACATCGATAGTCCATCTCGTTTCCCTGTTTCCTCGCCATTTGACATTCCAAGTTATTTTAATTCCATGCTTCAACTCAGGTATTTTGCGTACTTTTATTCTATCGCTGTAGTTGTAAAGATCGATAAAGTATGGCAAATTTCAATTTATCGAATTGTATTACTAGATAAATAGTTATCAAATACATCCTATATTATGAAAAAGATTTTTAAAAAGGTAATAACAACCGGTTCGATTTCGACTGATACAGTCGAGAGGAGACCAATGGAAGATCACTGAGGCTTACTGAACTTCTTCATCAATAGACCGATAATTTGTTGTTGCCTCTGGAAAAAAACATTTATCATTTACACAAAAACTAAGCTCGACAACTGTGTTAGTAAGACGAAACAAAACAAAAGAACAAGTAAAATTTCAAAGAATGCTACAATTATATCTCACGGGTTCGTCAAACTGTTTTTTCTCCTCTTCCTTGAGTGCCTTCAACAGATCTTGCTTCGTATTTCCACTAACTTCCCGAGATAGAATGTCCTGCAAATTAATCACACTTATTAAAGATAGATATTCCCGAATAAGAAATCCCAGAACTTGGGAATTGAAACTCCAATCAACTTTTTAAATTCATAAAAAATCACGAATGCGGCTGCTACAGTACCCCTTCCTCTATGTATGTACCGTACTCACCGATAGGATGAACTCTCTAACGAAGCACAACTCCGATGTGTCCTCTTCCTCTCTTCTCGTCGCGAGTACAGTATATACCTGGACGATCGTCTCCTTCAACGCGTTCTTCCTTGCGGCTGAAGAGGAGTACGGTAAGTGGATTATATCGATCGAAGAATGAAAAATTTCCCGACTACGGTAATCGAAAAAATATCGATAAGGTAAAGTAATATAAATACTCACGATCATCTCTGTACGTGTAAGCGATCGATGCGAGTACTCGAGCTGCCTGAGATTAGTGGATGTCAGATTGTGCAACACCAGAATTATAGACACTATCGGTTGGTTTTTATTTTACCCGAATGTGATTTTCTTTCACCAAATTGTTCTGCTCGCTTTAACTTTCTAGGAATTTGAGAAACTCCAAATCACAGGTCGGTATTTTTCAATCAGATTCGATTTCAATCAGGGTTTTAGACATATTAATTTAATTGGGAACAGTTCGAATCAATAAATTTAGCGTTAATCATTTCTCAAGGTAGAAGAGTGAAACATAACTACCGCTGGTTGACTACACAACGACAATCTTCACTCACCTTGTGCGCTACTCGTTCCTCGTTGTCAGGGGAGATGGCGACCTCACGCATCTTCGAGTGACCATTGATTCCAGTGAAGGCACTGCGAGAATACGTTTGTAATCTTTTTTTTAAACAATTACACCGATTTAAAACTTTCCAAAGAGTTTTACTTGGACCTCGCTTTGAAGAACAGAACGAATATATGATAATAAAATAATAACAATGATGAATAATAAAATATAATAATAAAAGTTAATAATAAAAGCACTCACTCAAAAGCAGGAGCGTGAGATCGGACAATGGCAGATACGGAACCAAGAAGCTTGTATCGGAAGTTCTGAAGGAAATAAATACAATTCACACAATACGCATCACTTGAGAAAAATATCAACATAGTTCAATCCCTAGTACACAAAATCCACTTGTTGCGACTTGATTGGAATAAGAAACTCACCGAATTCTGCTTTGTATCACAAAGGAGATCAAAGATGTGCTTGAATAGAGGATGAGCGATTACGAGATCTGAAAAAAATACGCTTGAGGTCATCGAGGTTGCGGTTTCAAGTACTACTACATTTTACAAAAAAAATAAAACTCACTCTGAGCTTGGGGATTATTCTCGCACATTGTGATGAGCATCTGGCAACCCGTTGAGCGTAATTGAGCATAATTCGTGTAATTCTGAAAAGACAAAACTTGTCACTCTGATCGCTCATTTATTACAACTAGGGTTTGTTTTTGTTTAAATAAACAGTTTTGATAATAAAGTACAAGAGTGCTACACCAGCGGTTAACGATCTCTTTCGCAGTGCTTCCAACCAATGAATTGATGAGGCACAATGAAAATTATCGCCGTCGCCAGTTATGATAAAGATAAAAGATCTTGAACGTACCAAAAATCTCATAATAATCTCGAATCCACCCGATCGCTGGAATTTCCCTGCTAGATCAGCACACTGAAGGAGATCCTCCAATCGGAGACCAAGATCAGTAACCTCAACAGATTATCATTACGAATTTCGGTTCACATCTTTCTCTACTCTAATCCGAGAAGCGACAGAGAATATGTCATGCACCCATATGATTATGATCCCCAACAGATGAACTCGTGAACAAGTGGAACAACTATATTCCGTCGAGTACGTCACTCCGAAATTCGTATCGATTGCTTTATTAGCATAATGGTAGGAGAACAGTAAACAATAAGTGACGCTTACCTTCTCGATATCACTTTCCTCGAGTTCAGACGTCGCTGCATACCTGGAATTATGAAATTACTAACATCACAATCTATTTTAAAGAATTGCAATGAACTGGAAAATGACTGAATGTCGAATATTCATATACATTCTTGGTAGAAAGCTCCACATCGAAGCGTAAACATTCAAGTGAACTGACCTCAACAGACTTCCCATTAAACCATCTAGAATCTTTCCAGGATCAGTCGAATTAGCGACATCGCGAAGAGCCGATTCGAGCCATTGGCGAGACTGGAAAGAAAAAATGATTCGTGTGGATTTTGAAGAAGCGTGATGTCTACTAATTTAAATTGCCAATGTCAATATCACAAGTATACAGTTATAAACGCACCTCATCACTAAGAGGTCCTGGATCTACGCTAGATTGTGACTGGGATGGATTAGAATCGTTGTAATCGGCAGTCGCCCTGGTTGTCATGCCCAGAAGGGCATTCCAGTACTGCTGGGGAACTGCGCCGTCTGCCATCTTACAAATACGAAACTACTCTGAAAAAAAAACAATTAAAGAGCGAAAATAAAAGAAAAGAACGACGGTGAACAAAGACGAAAAGGACAGAAATGACGAAAGGTTCGAGAATACGCGAGAAAAGTGCCAGAAAGTACGAGAAGTTTGACGAAATCGACTACCGTATCTTCCCCAAGTGCATTACCAGAGAATAGTTATTTCCCGGCTTCATGAATAGCAGAAAATTTTGTGGTGTACTATACAGTATACTGTATCTGGCAGGGTTTTCGTCGTGCTGTGCCTTTTCTTTGTCTCATGTCGCGATCTCGCTAATTTGCGTTCAAACAACCACCAAAATGGATGCAAGAGCGAGTTTCCGCCTACCGGGCGAGAAAGTGTTCGGGGCTGCTGCTTTTGGAGGCGCCGGAAAGCCACCTCAAGTAAGTGAACTTTGCAAGCTTTTGTAAGGACTTTTCTGATCTTCCTCGTTCATTTCCATTGAAATATTGATCTTTTTAGGCCATGTTCAAAGCACTACGTCGACTGCACGGTCACAACCTCGAGAATCAAGGACTGAACGACATGACTGAAGCCTTCCAATCGTTCGTCACTCGCGCCCGATTCTTCTCTGTTGGAAAACTGAGGTTTGTGGATTGGGTTCTTACAATCGTCTTATGTTATTGCCAGCCTAGCTGTCATTAATGCACCCTTGAACGAAATTTTTGTAGGAGAACCTGGTCTCATTCGGCAGTGGAGTTCATGAAGTATCGAAGACTTCTTCCGATGATTCTATCCGATGGACAGACTTTCGATGGAGCCGAAACTGACGGTAAGTCGTTATTTTTCTTTCTGTGTTTATATTTGTGCGTAATAGTGACATTCTTATCTTCTTAGACATTGTGAAATCGTCCTGGTTAATTTGACCATTTCATCAGATTTCGATGCGGCTCTTGCTTTCCAAGCCAATTCGAAGGATGACAGGAAAATCATAGTTACTAATGTATCGAGTAGAGTGACGCAGCCTCAGCTGCAAGCATTCTTCACACAGTTTGGAAAGGTGGGTGATTTCTTTTTTTTTTGATGTACCAATGTTTTTGACACTTTTCACAATCATTTGCACTAATTGTGCATTCCGTGTGTATTTTTCCTTAAAGATAAAACAGTTGAATATATTCCAGATCTCTCACTGTTCGCTCCCTCGTGAGGACGGTAAGAAGACGTCGATCTTCGCAACGATGGGTCGATCACAGAAGACGTGCGGAGTCGCCACTATAACTTTCAAGTTAGTTGATTTTCTATGGATTTTTTTATGTTTCAATGCGTTTTGATGATGTGCTACAGAAAAGATTGGTTTCTTTATATAAATTTTAAATTTGTTGCTTCAGGACTGTCGAGGGTGCTCAAAAGGCTCGCGATGCGACCCCAGAACAGCTCAAGTTCTACGACCAGGAGATGATAGTGCAGGCTGTTAGTTTTTCTTTTTTTTTGTTTTTAGTTGTTCTTCATTTCTCGTTATCTTCTGATACGGTATCTGAACCGCCCTTACAAGGTGTATATAAAAAACATCAAACAACTTATTCCAGTTCGTCTCTCGCAAACGTGGCGGCAAGGGAATGGTGATGGCTGATGATAGCAAGATTGGTGAGAATTCGGTTTCACTTATTTCGCAAATAAGTAGAAATTTTGGATCATTCGACACATAGTAGAATTGTTCCTGAAAAAATCCTTCTCCTATCTTAAATGGACTTGCTTTCATTTTTTTTAATGGAATATTTAAATATTATAATATTGCAGAAGACGACCGTCAGTCGATGACTAGCTCCACGCAGTCACTCGCATCAGGGCTCGGTGCTGAGGTCACATTATTTTTTATAACGCTTCTTCCCATCATATTGTCTTTCTTGATCTTTTCTGTGAGATAACAGAAAATCGACTGGTGATATGTTTTTGTTAGATCAGATTCATGAAAGGTAAGACATACGTTTAACCTATTTACAGCCGCATTTCTTGAGAAAGTATTTCCTCTCTAATCTCTCCTCAGCAGTTTACCTATTATATTTCCTCTCCTAAACCATGTTACATTTGGATTGTTTTTAATGCTGATTTATTGATTGCAGTTGCTCTCTCCCGATGATCTTCCTCCAGCTGCATTGGAACGAGTGCTCGCATTCATTCCCATTCAAGATACGATCAGATTGGAGAGAGTCAACAAGAAATGGCTGGAGACCAGCATGAAGGCGCGGAAGAATTTGCCTATTTTTGAAGAATTGACTAAAAATGATTAAAAAATAAGTCAAATTGATCACATTGGATAGTATGAGAATGTGTTGAACCGAGGTTCTTGCTGAATAGTGCCCACAGTATTTCTAAAAGCTAAGCATTATTGCCTGCATTGTATTCGAATGTGCCCTTGTTTCATTCTAAACAGTGCCCATTTCAGTCGTGGAAGCACATCAATTCCCTCTCTCTCTATCGGGATGCTGATCACTCATTCTTCACCAAGTCCAATCCATTGAGGAACAGTCATCTCAAGGCTATTCTCAGCAGGGCTGGAGGTGAGTATCGATTAATTATTAGAATAAAAGTCCCGAAAATATTAGATGCATTGTGCAAATTGGAGTTTTTTGAGGTATAGGTGAAACATAGAATGTGCGTAGAGGGTACGACGGAGAAAACCAACACGGAGAAGCACGTGGATTTTTTGTTTTCTTAGCAGGGATAGCTGCGAGAATTCAGTTATTATTGTTTGTAGCGGGAGTCGTGTGCCCATCAGATTAAGTGATTATCTTGCCGTTTTGAGATAATGGTGAAACATAAAATGTGAGTACAGGGTAAAACGGAAAAGCGGTTGGAAAAGCTCTCTTTTTCTCAATTGTTCGGGGTTGGAATCACTGGTGAGATCGAAAGGTGCTAGAGTGGGGGCATCCGCAAAAAAATTGTTAGGCATTCCTTCGGACATCCGCTAATAGACACCTGCCGCCTTTTTCGAAAAGGGGATAGCCGAATCCGCCAATGTCCGCCAATGCCTATTCGGGCGAAGGCAATTTTTTACTTGTCGCCATTCCTAGACCACCTGTTAATAGCCTCCTTATTCTTCTATCTCTTCGTCAGGTCATCTTCGTCGTCTCGATCTCAACGGCATCGTCCATCTACTCGATTCGAAGGCATTGCAGATCATTGCTGAGAGATGTCCCAATCTGGTTGAGGTATGCGATTTGTTTTTGATTTCGCTGATTTCGAAACTACCTTATGAAATTATTTATCTTGTTTTAAACTACATCTATTGCATAATTAATATTTGCAGCTAGATCTATCTGGCGTTCGTGCGACTGCGGATTCCCTGCAGGAGTTGAGTGAGACCCTGCCCGGTCTGAGGAATCTCAGCTACCGGGATATGATCAATGCCAATGATAAGGTACCGTATCCCCCTTTACGTAGTGTACGGTAGGATCATTCAGTGAATATCGATTAGTGGCTCGTTACTGTAACCCATGCAATAGAGAAGGTCCTCCGAACTGAATTGGCATAGAGTAATCACTGACCTAGCTGTGACTTTTTGACCCAGACTTACAGGAATTAGCGTACGCCATTCAGTCGGCACCGTATCCTCTTGTGTACTACAGTACTGTATAGCTAATATCGATTACTGCCTCGTTACCGTACTCCCCATTCAGTCGCTGTGGTTCCTGATGAAGGGATGCGCTCGTTCACTTCGAGTCGTCGATCTGAGAGGATGCAGAAGAATGCATGGACGTTGTCTGAGACTATTTGGAGAGAATCTCGAACAGGTACGTATTGGGAATTAATGTTATTGTTTTTAAACGGGGAGCGTACATAAAATTGAAATAGCTCACAACATTGGTAATTAAGAACCACGTGAAACCGAAACGTGAAGGGAAGGTGAAAAAAGGGTAAATAATAAATTGTATACTCTCGTCTTCTCTCGTCAGTTGCTTCTCGATGGTTGTTGTCGAGTGGACGATCGTGCCCTTGAGGATCTGTGTACGGGAGCGAGTGCAGTGAAGGAATTGAGATTGAATGAATGTTTCCTCATCACTGATGAGAATATCAAGTGAGTACAATGCTTCTTACGCATGTAACACATTTCTCGAGCTTCTCTTTATTGGTTAGTATTGAGAATGCCGGGCTATTAATTAGACACAAATAGAGAGACGATTGCTACGTTATTTCAACACCGAACCAGCGGAATAGGAGCTTTTCACAATGATCACGAGATGGGGATATCTGATCCCGCAAGATTTCGGCTGCAGGGCGTTTGTATAAGCAAAGAACGCGACCATTTTCAATACATTGCACCACCGTAAGAAAAAAATGTGAAAAAACGTCGATAGGACAGCGACCTTGTTGAGGAAAATAGGAGAAAGCTAATGAGTGGAGGGAAAACGATGGACTTGTTAGAGGGAAAGTGCCAGGAAATGGGGAGTGGAGAGTTAAAGTGGGAATTGTTGAGAAATAGAACGTTATTTTTTTTAGAATGTTTGATGATCAACACCGAAAACATTGATTCGCCTAGTGAAATGATCAAGGGAAATGCATTTCAGTATGATTGCCCGTTCTCTTCTGGATCTGCAAGTGCTCACTTTGTGTGGAGGACGATTCACTCGATTGAGTCAGGAAGGACTCATGCATATTGCAAGAATGGAGAATCTCGTCGAATTGGCGTATGTTTTTTATTTTATTTTTTATTTTTTTTGTGTTTTTTCTGTTTACCTAGTTTGAAATCACAAACATGACACTTCTCACAAGAATAGGGCATTGCTTTGACAAGTTGTTTGCTTTTTTTTATGTCTAGAAAGTACTTGCACGTACTTTTCATTATGTCTATGTGGTCTTGTGTTTTGTTTCTCTTCCTTCTTCCAACGATTGTTTGAGTTATGAATGTTTTGGACTGAAGGAAGGAAGAAGGATGAGAGAAGTGAAGCAGCAAGAGAGATAGATGCTAGAATCCAGGCCATGTTTTGTGAGACGTTCAGCCGGCACATTTGTTATCGATGACGGATGCTCGGAAATCACGGTTCTGACAACACTGTTTGAGGTTCAGAGTAAACCACAAAACTGAGAGATGGAAAACTACAGTACTCTTTCGAAAATGGAATTGGCCTTATAGAATAGTGACTTGAGAAAGGCACACGGAGTCCTGCACGATCATTGCTTTTTTACCTTTGCTAAATGTATACCATTCAGTCTGGACTACAATCCTCTCGTCTCGGATGATCTTCTCGAATCGATCTCCACTTGTCTTCCTCAACTGCAGTCTCTCTCCATCTCGAATGCAGGCACTGATCAATCGATTACGACGAAGGGAGTGGAGGCTGTGGCGAAGATGGAACAGTTGGAACAGGTACACTCATAACAAATGAATACGCTCTCTTCTGAAGGTTACTGATGACTGAAGCACGGTTGTAACGGGGTAGAAAAGGTTGTGGTTTGAGATAGAGACTTGAAAATTTTTGAAAGTTGTTGAAATCGTTTTTCACATTCGTCTGATAGCATGAAGGTACAATTAAACGTGAATTACACAGGTATTTATCCGAACAAATAGGAAATCCATGAACTTGAGGGCGTAGAGGTGGAGTTGGATGACTGGAAAGGGAGATATGGTAAGAGATGCGACAATTATGTGATTACGGTACCTTTTGGTTATAGTAGAATCGCGATGAGCGCAGATTGGTGTTGTAGGGGCAACGGGCGCATCGGGGAAGCGCCGCTAGAAGGGGACCGGAGACGAAGGCTGGCTCGTCCTGGGGGGTTTTATTATTATTATTATTGTTGTTGTTATTGTTTATGTAAAATTCGAAATATTATTGATACCTTGAACTCATCGGGCGATCGAACGAAGACGACACTGTCCTGAAATGGATTAGTTTGAAAAATAAAAGAGGCTACCGTATACCTTGTACGGATCGTCGGTCAGCTGGAGCAGATCCTTGATTGGATCAGCGGGCACCACAGCAGCGGCCTTTGTCGGCGGATTAGAGACGAGAGTGCCAAGAGTGGGCACAATCGACTGTTCGGACAATGGCATTGTGAGGAAATGAAGGATGATTATAAGGAAGGGAGGCAGATGGGGGAAGGATCGACGAGTCATGCTGCTTCTCACTTTCAACGGACTACATCCAAGAATAGAGCAGAGAGAAGGGAAGGGTTGTTACCTGCAAAGTACACCCCTCCAATTGGGCAGAGAGAATGCTAAAGAGACTGCGGATATATACGAAATTGCCGAGAGAGAGAGAGACTCGAACCCCCTACAGCAGCATACGGATGGGGGACAAAGGACAAATGATGATGGAACACTATGAGAGCCGTCTCAGGAATGAGGCAGACTCCGCCCCGCCATTCCTATTGCTGAGTCGCCGGCCGTTTGCTGTCCAGGAGAGTCGCTTGACCGGAAAGCTATGGGAATAAGGGAAGAGGGAGAATAGGAGGCTAATTGTCTCGCTCTCGTTGCGCGAGTTCGTCCAGAAAGGAAAGAATGGACGAAGAAGGGAAAGGGAACAGAGAGGGTATCTGAATCCGTTCAGTGGACGAGGAGTTGTCAAAAGCCTTGCGCTGGTTTGGCAGCAGAGGAAGGGGGGCGCTCCCCCTTCTCGACCCGCTCGACTCTGACAAGAGAATGAATGAGAGGAGAGGAAGGGGTTAGTGTGTGAAGGCAAAAAGAGATTCCTGCGGGAGATGGATAGATAGAAGAAGAACAGAAGACAGAAGCAATCCGGAGCAGTGAAGATGCTCTATCCATTCCATCCACTCTCTCAGAGGGCAGAGATGAGAAGAGATAAGGAGAGATTGGGAGTGCATCTCCTCCCTCCCATCTATGCAGCCTCGTTTAGACAAGGACTGGCGATGGGAAAGGGTAATGGATGGGATGCATGGATGGGATTGTGAATAGAGAGGATGAAGGAGGAGGGAAGATGGGAGGTGGAATGACCATAGAACATGGAAGAAGAAGAAGAAGTCTCGAAGGAATGAAGGAGAGAGATGAGATGTGAACACGTCAAATTATCCACGAGATGATTCGCATTCTAAAACGATTGCTCTCTCGTTTTCTCCCAACGAGAAGGGAGGGAAATAGAGGCCCCAATTGTGAGTGAAACCTTTCCGGTTTCTGAAGCGAGGGTGCAATTGGGAGCACTAATTGGCACGCTTCGTTTTTCTCTCTCGACGACTACGACAACGAAAGTTGCGCTGGACCAAATGAGAATGGAAGGTATTTGTGGTCTCTTCTGTCGTTGACTGGCGAAGAGGAGTGAGTGAATCTGAAATGATGACGATGTCGGAGAAGGCAAAAGAAGAATGAGAATAGAAGAAGAAAGGGAGAGGGATGGGAATACATAATATGGAGGAGGATAGATGGAGACCGAATTAAGTTTATGCATGCGAAATGGGCCCAATCCGGAAATGTGAAGAAGCGGAGAGAGGGAATGGAGTGACGAGGGAAAACGGCAGGAGTTCCGATGGGATATCGGATGGAGTTTAGAAAAAGAGAAGTGAGTGGGAGGATCGGAAGAAGGAAACGACGGCCCCGTTTTAGCTATCCCCCGTTAACTCGGAGTAGTCAATTTTATGCCACAAATTCATGGCCGGTCAGTGTCCAATGGAAATAAAATGGGGCGACGGAGTGAATGAATAATAAATGAGGATACTGTAATAAATCTTGCCTTGGCGCTGTTGAGGAGAGACTCATGTTTGTCGTGTATTGAAAGTTTAAATTAGGTGGTACTTTAGATGATAAATGCTTGACGTGGATATTATCTGAATATGGATCATTTCAGGTGGACGTCAGTTGTCTGGCGGCAGTCAAGAACGCGACGCTCGTGGAAATGGCTGCGAATCTGAAGAATCTCGAGGTATCAACTGCTTTTTTACGTCCGAAATAGGCAGAATCAAAATTACAAGGTTGAAACTTGTCACATGGTGAGTTGACGTTGCAGTGGTGATTGGTAGGCTGACGTTGTTGCGGCCTTCAATATTTACGGCGCTCTGCTACAGAAATGCGAACATCAGAAATTGTGAACTTGTCTCCTTTCCTATCATATAATTATCAACCTATTGTCATTCCCGACTCCACTGAACGTTTTGTCAAGGCCGAAAATCGTAGAAAAAAAATCAGTGTCTATCTCCCCTCTTCCGTTCAGGTGCTCCAACTGCGTAACTGCGTGTATCTCGGGGACGAGGGAGTGGCAGCCCTTTCGACGTGCACTCGACTTCGTCATCTCGATCTATCGGGATCGATGCTCGTGACTGCCCAAGCAGTACAGACACTCATCAAGGCCCATCCCACGAAGGAGAAGGTAAGAGGGATTCGTGATGGGAAGTTTAGCGAGAAAGAAGTAGTGTAAGAGAAAAAGTAGTGTAGCGATTCAATGTAATGTTTCATTGAATTAAAGCAATGGTTAGAGATGGTTTAGCCCAATTGTCGTTTCACGAATCTTGGAGATCTTTGGTTTCACTGCTAGGTCATACCATCACGGCGATGAGGTTTCAATACCGATCGTTAATAGATTTGTAAAAAAAAAAGGATAATCATCGTTTGAGGACACTCGTCCGACAGTGACGATCGTCGTTGGAGGAACGGCAGTGGACGCGAATCAACTACGAGTCAGAGGGTGAGCAGCTTGTTGTTCTTGTTGTTGTTATTATTATTATTTTCGAAAATACACTTTAAAAGTGGAGTAAACTATGTAATGTAAACCCCTCTGATCTCAAGTTTCACGCACTCTTGACTAGTAGAGGGGTACAGTGATACGCAATGTTATCATACCTTTGAGATAAATATTAACTTGATAAATTGAAATAGAATTGTTCAGATCCCGAGTGGCAATCAATTTCTCCGATTTCTCTTCCATCACTGGTCTCGCAGCGTCGACCTCATCGATGGGAGGAGCCGCATCCGGAAGTGGAATGAGGAGATCCGGTAAGTAGGAAACAACTACCGTATCCTTGTGACGACGTGAAAAGTCAGTTCGATATAGCTTAGTTAGTGAACGCAAGTGGTGGCTTTTCTCTCTTTTTGCATCATTTTCATTTCTCCAGCTTGCTCAATAATTGATTTCCCCTCTGTAGCCGCGGACATTTTCCATCCCAGTGTCATGATGAGGGAGAAGAAAGGTGATTGGTGAATGTGGTTGTGTGTAGTGAGTACGGTATCGTGACTACGGTAGTCGACGTTTCACCGTTGGTCTGTCTCGTGTAAGCATTATTTGTCGTCGTACTCTGATAGCACGTAATCATCGGGGTAGTGATAAGAGTGGTGTTGTGAAATTTCTGGGTATCTGCACGTATAGCATGTGATTGAATCTGTGTGGATTGGTGTTTCACTTTCATAATGAATTCCAATTTCTTTCAGCGTCTCTCCACAATTCGGACGATGAAGAATCGGACGATGACTTCGAGAGTCTCACTGCACATCGTCAGTTATTTTTTGGATATCTATGAAGAGATGTTACCGATGATTAGCAATTTGGATTTCACTCTGTATACATGATGACTAGGAGACTGGGAACCTGCTGGTTTTTGGAAACATGATTTTGAATTCGTGAGCACCTTTCCCTACAATTCAAGGTGGGTATTCGGGTTCAATCCAATTCCCAAATCGTGAATAAATTGTAGGTTCGTTCTACATGGATGCAGTGGCGGGCGATGAGGACGAATCTCCTCTTGATGAGAAGGAAATGATGGAATGGGCTGAAAGAGAAGCGAAGGAGTTGGGATTGATCAAGTAAAGAAAGGAGTACGGTAGATGTAGACTAGTACGGTACCAGAAGATTATGATACAACTATTATGTGTAGCATACGGTAGCTCGAGATGTTTGTGACTTTTTCCTATATTATTGAGAGCTTTAAATATTATCTGAGATTTGAGAGGCATAGGCCAGAGTATTCTATCGGTTTTCGTATTTTGCCAGGATGTCTTTTCATTTTCTAGTCTGCCAACTTTTTCTCACTGAATTGTCTTAAATCGAGATCGTCATCTTCTTTGTGTGTCTTTTTGTCCTAGTTTCTAAGAAATCAGTTTTTGATACCTCATTGTCGCGCATAATTTCTGTTGCTCACTATTCAATACGTTTTTATTGTAATTCAAACAACCGGCAGTTTTGAGTTTCGCAAGCTTTTACTTACCTTTGCAATCGTTGTCTCGTATTCGATAAAGTGCTTTTTTTTTATTCAAATGTGCAAGTTGTTTCTTAAAAAGCGGTTAACGTACCGTTCACCGTACCTTCATCTCCCATTCTCGTACCACTTGTGAAACTCGAATTCGACAGGTTTGCTGTGTAATGCTCGGTAATGAGCGATCGTCATATGCCCAGTATCTTCCCTGAGTGCGATCAGCTCAAACAGGTAGGTATTTCTGGTGAGAATTGTGATTTCACAAGGCAATTTTTTACTTTAGATTTTGATTGAAGATAGGTTGTTTTATGTTTCAGTAAGTTTACAAAATAGGAATGCGAGCCAACTTGCCAATAATATTAACCTTGTCATTCTATTATTCGATCGTTCCTTGATTCTTAAAATATAATTTATTCCCTGTTGGTTCCATGTTTCACAATGCTCATAAACTAGCAAATGGATAATCTGATCTAGCATTATCGTTTGCAGATTTACGACAAGTGCTTCACGGAGTTCTTCCAGAAGTTTATCACTCCCAACTTCCGTCATCAATACGCAATCAATCCCTGTGAGAGACTGCACGAAGTGTACAAGGAGTGCGTGCAGGAGGTGAGGGCGACGTTTCCCAGCATACTGTATCCCGAAATCGAGGGGATCAAGATCTTATTGTTGCTTATTTAGGATGAGGGGGCATACTGTATAAGGGAGTGAACAATCGCAAACTGGCGCGTTCATTTGTTAGTCTCCTTGTTTGTTCACATTTAAATTGTTATTCCACATTTTGTTCGAAACGCTTCAGGTAACTGTCAGGTTTCACAGATGTTGTTTATCAAACTTTTTTGTTGCAGGGTCTGCAGAAGAAGCGTCCATTCGACATCGATCTCGACGAAGTGAGAAAGGAGATTCTGAATACGGAAGAGGATCGATTGAAGGGAGTACAAGAGGAGAAGGAGAGACAGAGCAAGTAGAGGTATTGCATATTCCGCTCAGCTTGTGATTCCTGTTCGTTAATTAATCGTTCCGTAATGTCTTAGCATTTGAATATTACGATTTTAAAAATTACATAAAGAACATGTTAGTGATAATAATCGGGAAAAACAAGGAAAATTCCTTTCAGATAATGGAGGGAGATCAGCAGCATTCGAAACCGTCGTCTCGTAGGGAGAAAGAGACGGTCGACGATAAATTCGATAAGTTGGAGAGGACACTCGAACAGTTTCAGGTTTGTTGTTGCACCAAAAGCAAGATTGTTATTAGAATTTGTAAATCCGACCACGCTTTGGCGTGCCAGTGAAACATGAAACCGCAAAATTGAAAATTTGCGATTTTTCGCAGTTCCATGTTTTCTTTTATTGTTTTCAATTCCTTTTGAAAGGCGAAACTAGCGGACTACGTCCGCTAGTTTTTTTTGGGGGGTAATATTCATCGCTTAGAATGTATTCAGCTTTTAGCCGCAGGTCATAAAAGTGGAGCTAATTGTAAGAAAAAAGTTGAGACGGGGCTTCGCCCCGTTTCAACTTTTCTCAACTTTTTATTATGAACAAATTATGAACCCCATAACCCCTGGGTCATGTTAAATGCTCGAAAACACTTTGATAAATTCTCTAAATTCAAGTTATCACTAATTTTAACGAGAAAAACACAAGAAAAGATCGGCAAAATATTTTGCCACCAAAAAGATTCGAACCCCCAAGTAATCGCATTCAAAGCGCGCCCCTTAGCCACTCATGGAAAATCACCAATAACATTTTCATAAATTTTCTAAAATCGAGTTACACCTAATTATCACAAAAAAGGAATATTAAAATGCGTTCGAAAAATTTTGGCGAAAAAAGGAAAAAAATGAAAAATGAAAAAAGAGGATTACGGTAGGACAGAAAATTTCAATAATTTCTGGACACACGGACACATGTTTTTGACACTTTTCTTGAAAATTTACTTACAAACCTATATGTTTTTATGTTTTCAATCGATTCTAGACCAAAATCAACACAAGTTATCAAAATTTGAGCAAGATTTGAAAAGTGGAAAGCACAATTATGTGGGTTTGAAAAGTGTGACACATGTTTTTGGTGTTTTTCTCGAAAATCCACCTACGGACCTATAATTTTTTATGTGCGTGATCGTCTTATATTCCCGTCGGCAAGGTCTTGCCAAAAAATGAGCGCCGGAAAAACCCTCTAAAGCAAAAAGCTTATGACTTTAAGTAAAAGAGAGTAAATAGCGGACTACGTCCGCTAGTTTTTTTGGGGGGTAATATTTATCGCTTAGAATGCATTCAGCTTAGGGTGTATTCAGCCCCAGGTCGAAAAAGTGGAGCTAATTGTAAGGAAAAAGTTGAGACGGGGCTTCACCCCGTCTCAACTTTTCTCAAATTAGCAAATTATGAACCCATTAACCCCTGGGCCATGTTAAATGCTCGAAAACACTTTGATAAATTCTCGTAATTCAAGTTATCACTAATTTTAACGAGAAAACACAAGAAAAGTACGGGAATCATTTTGCCACCAAAAAGATCCGAATCCTCAAGTTAACCGCGCCCCTTAGCCACTCGGCTATGGAAAAAACACTAAAAATTTTTTTTATCAATTTTCTAAAATCGTGTTACATCTAATTAACACACAAAAGGAATATTAAAAAGCGTAAGAAAAAAACGGGGAAAAAATGAAAAAAAGCGAAAAAAGGATTACGGTAGGACAGAATTTCTGGACAACGGACAAACGGACACATGTTTTTGACATTTTTCTCGAAAATTCGCCTACATACCTATATGTTTTTATGTTTTTAATCGATTCTAGACCAAAATCAACACATGTTATCAAAATTTGAGCAAGATTTGAAAACTGGAAAGCATAAATATGGGGCTTTGAAAATTCGGACACAGGTTTTTCGAGTTTTTCTCCTAAATGCACCTACAGACCTATACTTTTTTATATGCGTGATCGTCTTATATCCCCGTCGGCAAGGTCTTGTCAAAAAATGAGCGCCGGAAAAACCCTCTAAAGCAAAAAGCTTATGACTTTAAGTAAAAGAGAGTAATAGCGGACTACGTCCGCTAGTTTTTTTGGGGGGTAATATTCATCGCTTAGAATGTATATAGCTTTTAGCCCCAGGCCAAAACAAGTGGAGCTAAGAAAAAAGTTGAGACGGGGCTTCGCCCCGTCTCTTGAATATGCACAGTCGCGGACCCAGTTGGCATCGTCCCTTCCGAAAGTCTCGTGAGGCCTAAGTTCAAGAAATATCGAAATAATAAAAGCGAGGGTGCTGGGAGCTGACCCTACTCGAAAACGCGCGTGCTTACGTTCCCTTATTGAGAAAAATATCGAAATAATATCAAAAATACTCGATTTACGCAGAATGGGAACTGTCCGTACTCGATAATGCGAGCGCGCACTTTAAAACGCGTCAAAACACGTTCCCGTATTGCAAAATATCGAAATAATAAGAATAAAATTCAATTGGTATCGATTGGGAGCTAATTTTATTCCAAAAGACACGCGCAGAAAGGAATTTAAGAAATAAAAATAAAAAGCAAAAATTAAAATTAAAATAAATAAAATTAAATATAAAATAAATAATTAAAATTAAATTACGGTAGAAAAACGCGAAAATCTAAAAGATTACGGTAAAAGCGAAAATATTGACAGAATGACGAAAAATATTAAAGGCGAAAAAATGGAAAAAGTTGAAAAATGTGAGATTGGGTTACGGTAGGACAAACATTTTTGAACAAACGGACATTGGTTATCGGCATTTTTCACGAAAAATCACCTACATACCTATATGTTTTTATGTTTTTAAACGATTATTGGCGGTCAGGCACATAAGTTATCAAAAATTGAGCAAGGTTTGAAGCCTGGAAAGTGTTCAAATCGGCGATCGCAAATGCACAGAATGACGGACACAGGTTTTCCGACTTTTTCTCTAAAATCGGTCTAGACACCCCTAGTTTTTTATGTGCGTAATCGCCCTAAATCCGGGACGGCGAACTTCCTGCAAAAAAATGAGCGCCGAAAACAACCTCTAAAGCAAAAAGCTTATGACTTTAAGTAAAAGAGAGTAATGATGCGGGATAGTAGCGAGATCTTTGAGGTTCTCTATTTTAGGGTTTTTGTTAATTAATTAAAAATGTCAGGAGAACGCGCGCATAATGGGCTCGACGGCGTCGGATTTCTCGTCGAGAAGTCAGGAGCAACTGAATCAGAAGATTCACACTCTCATATCGGGACTCGCTGTGAGTTCACTTCATCATTCTTCATTATTTTATTGTTATAATTGTTTACAACAAGGTCTGCATAGAATTGAAATTTTGATATTGCTCGCCATTCATCTTGCCCATGAAACACGGTTCGTACTGTTGATGCTATTGTGGTTTGTAAATTCTGCAAAAACCCGATGGCATTCAAATCATAGCAAGTTCTTTTCTTTCCAGCAAATCGACGCGATGAAACACGAGTTTGACGATGTGAAAGTGCCCCTCGAACTGATGGATGTGCTGGATAGGTGAGAGTGATGAAGGGGAAGTTAATAATAATAATAATAATAATATTTATTCGTACAATTGTTGTGATTGTGTGTGGGTTGGGGGAAATAATCGATTTTAAGGATTTTAGTATTTCATAGACGGGTGTTAGGAGCTTGTAGGAGACCTTGTCTATGTCTGTAACAATAATAGTCTATATAATCAATAATTGCTTGGCAGAGGCGACACTCCGTACAATTACTCGAGGGAGATGCTCGAGAAGACGGTACAGAAGAATGAGGAGGTAAGATTACCATTGCTGACATTGACTTCTCTGCTAGATCATCTAGCTGCGAGACCCCAACAGAGAAATGTGCAAAGATGTACGGTCCCCCCCCCCCCCCCGTAGTTTTCTGCGGAGCCCCGTAAATTAGCGTGAAAATACCCATACGTGGCGATTATTTGTTTTTTTTTTGTCTTAACACAATGAGCACAACCGCCAAAGTTCCCATCCCACCCACCCTTATTCCCTCCCTGTAATCTCACTCTCGCAGGTGAACGGAAAGATCGAGATGTATCGCAAGTTCGGCGCGTCCCTACTCAAGCACATGGGAGAGGAACTACCGGGAGATACGGCAAAGTCAGTTGAGGGGGGGGGGGGGGTCTCATAGTAGAGATGAAACACGTATATTGACGGTGGAAATTGAAAAAAAATGAACAAACAAGACGTTTTAGATGTAGATTTTAGTTTTCAAGCACATGTGGTTTTCGGGTTCCACTGGTTCATGATGTCTGGCTGTGACGGGCACATGCATTATGTAAAACAAACATTTTTTTCAGATAGCAAACAATAATATATTCTTCCTTTAAGATATCTGACAGCTCGCCAGGGTCGCGAGGCTGCGGATAAGTTCCTGAAGGAAGCTGCAGCTGCACTGAACAGCCAGGACCAGCGAATGGAGTGAATACTGTATCCCCTCCCCCCTCTACCTCGTTTCAGTTGTCGAGTCCCTCTCTGCACTACCGTATACTCTACAGTAATCTTTATTATTGATATCTCGTCTCCCTGCCTCTAGTCAATTGCTCACTTCCATTATTGACGATTTCTTCTTAGGACCTCGTTCTTCTTATTCTGTGATTAGGTTCAGTAATCTCTCTCCCGTTGGTCGATATTATCATTCCCCTCAGGCATTTTTGTGGACTATATGCTTTGTAATTTTATCTGCCGTTGACCATACATTGTTGATTAAACTCGAATAAAGATAGCTCCATAGTCAAATTCCATTATGCTTCAACCATGCGTCTGTGACGCTAGTGATATCTGAGATTACGGTAGCGGGAAGATAATCGATTGATTGAAGATGTCCATTGGGGCGAATGCGATCATGCGGCCGGCTAATGCCGCCTCGGCAGCTCTGATACGGTGAGTAGGAGGGGGGGTACGATAGGTGTGGGCACTGTAGTATTTGAATGGATAAGTGTGTGAGTGGGTGGATGAGTTAGATCAATTAGTATTGAGTTTATTTTTTACCGGTACACGGGCCAATCGACTAATGAGTTACTTCTATAAGGCAGACAGGCAGACAGGAACAGTGGTACTTTAAATCTGCGGGTTGGCGCTAATGATCGTTATTCAGAAGGGCACTAAAAGTAGTAAATATAAACCGCTTGTCAATGTATGATCGTTGCTGAACAGGTATATTCGCACTACCACAATAACGGGGTACTACTGCATCTTAATAAACCCTTCTTTTCTTAAGCGCCGTTCCCCACTTCACGGGTCTCCGTCTATCGTGGACTCACGAGAGTCTGAAGAGTGAGGGAATGGAACAATTCATCGATGAGCATCTACCTATTATCAGGTATTGATCGATTCGTGTTATGAAGTGGGATTTAGTGAATTCGATTGATAAGGTTGCTCAATTCACTTGCTTTATAAAACGTGATACGTCCTTGACTCTGAAAAGGACTAATTGTCAAATATTTTGTTATCCTACACACCATTATTTAATTATTGAAAGTGTTTCGTAAATATATTGAACGAATTTGACGGTCCTATTTTAAAGACCTCCGTGAAACCTAACTTTGACAAGATTGAAATTTTTTAAAGTAGCGTGGAAAGTAATCAATTGGTTGCAGATCAGGGAATCCGCACATCCAGTACACACTCACACGATCGTACACGGAATGTGATCCATTCGTCGTCGGAGAGTAAGTTAGAGAGAGAGAGAGAGAGAGGTCTCTTCATTTCCCACACTCTCTCGTCCGTCAGAGACACGAGAGAGCACGAGAAATGAGGAGAGTCATTGCAAAGCCATCCATAATTAGGGCGTAATTCTGATTGTGATGGAAATAAAACTCCACTGCAACTGACAGATCATTAGAAAATGAAGCGGAAAAGCGGAGGGTAAAAGAGAGGAATGTTGAGCTAAAAATCTGTGCAGTTGTCTTTGGTCTTCTTTCACACGGTAACACGTGAATTCCAAATATGAGATTATCATGATAACATACGCTCTCCTTGCAGTTATCTGTGGTCTCGTCATCGCAAGAAGCGTGTCTCGTGGAAGAGCTCCCATCAGATTCTATCTATGGTCGAAGAGATGATGGCCCATGCGGGAGACTATCGAATCGGTCAGTGAACGAGATTGCACGTACTTTCCTTTGCATGCAATCAAGTACTGTATGCGCGATAAGTGGAATTGTGAGAAGTGCAATAGTTGTGATTGTGAAGACTCGCTCGTGTGGCATTATAAAAGAAAAGTGAAATTGAAATTTCAAATTGGGCGAGCACGCTTGTGTTTCAACCACTTAGTATAGGAACTTGGTTCGTCTTACAATTCGATACATACAACAACGATTCTAATAATGATAATTTATCTGCGGCTGCGGCTTCCAAATATTGCGGGATTATTCGCTCGATTCCTGATGATTACAGATGAACAAAGATCTGAACAAAGCAAAATTGTAGTTGTTCATTCAAACTTATGTTTCAATTAATACTCATATCTTGATTTCGAACTGGGAATTCAATTTTGAGATCATACCTGTTTTAAAACAAACAAATTGATCAGCTGGTTGAATGTATCTCCCTTGCAGGTAAGAAGCGTGGAGTGAATCGTCGTCTTCCTCGTGGTCAGGAGATATGGGATACTGAGACGATGGGGCACAATGTATTCGAGGTGAGAAGACAGCTATTCCAGTTGAAAATGAGACACTGATTACAAATCTAAACAAAAAGAAACACAAAAGAACCTTGATGAAGTGGAGGGATTATTAGCTTACGGCGCATGTTTTACATTCATTGAGCTATTCTTCTAACACTGACTTATGATTTGAAGGTGTAGCCAGAATTCAACAGGCTCATTTTCTATCTCTTTTTTTTTCTCCATTTCGCTCTGGGGGCCCGAGACGCGCAAATGTATTAACCAACGACGGGCATCGCAGAAAAACACGAATACAAATTCGACTTGGCGTGTTATTCGCATTAGGGAGATTGCCATTCGCATTACTGGTGTAGGGGGAAGGGAATGACAGAGGAAGTAACGAACCACTGGGAAGAAGTGGTTCGACTTTTTTTTGTAAAATAATAAATAATTAATTTTAAAAATAATGAATTTGCAGGTGTATTCGAAGTGGAAGGGCGATGCGAAGGTTCCCGATGAGATCTCATGGAAGAACCATCCCAATCTAGTGTATAGAAAGTACTGAGTCAACAGAAGATAAGGAGTAGTCTAGCGATGTTGGTTATTCATTCCCAATTGTTTTTGTTTTGTTTCCAGTGTGTGTTCCGAAATAAATTGTTCTTTCTTGACTTGACTACTGATACAAGGAAGAGAAGGGAAGAGAGATGCGTGCGAGTGTCATAATGAGACTCGTTGGACATAGACTACTACTCATTTCGGAAGGAAACGACTATCGATAGGAAGTGCAGAGGGTTAGAGGATGCGAGAGAGCATGGGGAATGGAGAGAGTCCAGACGGGAAGATTAGAATAGGGGACTTAGGAGGGAGTACAACCAATGGTTCCGTAATCCCTCTTCCATTCCTTCACTCTTCTTGCATCAGCAGCATCAGGGCTGTGAGGTTGAAGAATCCGCCTCTTCATTACCCGTTCTCTCTCGTCAGTTAGAGTGAAGAGGAATGAAGAGACCAATTCTTCATCATCATCTGGCGCAGTCATTTTATCTTCCTCTTCAATCTGGGAAGATATTCGAGATGGGGGCTTCTCCTTCCCCTTTTGAATCAGTTCTCGCGCGATTTGTGAGATATGAGCCCCGTGGGGCAGAGAGAAGGGGGATGGAGGGGAGATAACTGGGCAGAGGGAGGAGGAGGGAGGGGAAGAGACAGGAAGGGACATCTAAGGGGACGGAGGGGAGGGGAATTGTGTCCTCAATTCAGTCACCCCATTCCCTTGTGTGTCCGGGGGCCGCTCATTGAGAGAGGGGGGCAGATTCCGTTACTTCGTGTCTTCCCCTTTCTCCTCTCTCTCTCTCTCTTTAGCTACGTTGTGTAGTCAGTGCAGATCCATTCGGATGTCCGTTCCTCTGATCCCTACAGTAGTCTCTCGATTCCCGCGAGCATCATTTTACCGTTCGGTGAACTCGATTTTCATTTTTTTATTGTTTTCAGCCCGCACAGCTCTTCTTCAGTCTTCCTCTCATTACAAGAGAGGAGTTAATTATGTGGTGGGAGAGTCTCACCAAATTGTTAGACTCAATGAGGAAAGAGGCCATCCGTATCTCAACCGACTGCAGGTTTGTCTCTTTTTCTTGTTTTTGTTTGTTATTTGTTGTTGCTGTTGTTTTCAATTTTTTTTCAAACTCTTCAATAGTTATGAATGATGAGATTAGGGTTGATGGAATGAAAAATCCGTCTCTTACTTCTTCGGATCAGATATAGAACGAATGAAAGAAAGAATGAATGGCGGAAGAAGGAAGAGACCGATTCTTCACTCCGACAGCAAGAGCAATAGACAATGACAATGGCAATAGACTGTTAGTCAACACACGTTGAGATGTTGACTAAGAGTCTATAGCCATTCGAGTTCATCAAGTCGTTGGTGTAGTGAGAGATTGCTATTAGAAGGGTCCAATTGAAACCTCATTTGCATAAAAACGAGGATCCGAATGTAGAAAGCTGTGCATCTTGTAGGGCTTCGTAAGGTGTTGATCTCGTCTATGGATGTAATTTGTAGTAGTATCACTCCCTCCCTCTCTCCATTCCAGGATTGATCCCGAGTCCGCGGCTGTTATCGTTCTCTTCCTTGCAGCCTGTCTGCTACTCATGGTGAGCATTTTATTTAGAATAGGTTCTTTGAAGATTTGACTTTGCCCTTGCCGACGTATCTAGCCAGCCCATCATCAGGCGTTACGTGAGCGTTGAGACGTATGGTTGTCCGAATGAAGAAGCCGTCTCCCCGTTTTGCGTACTGCCATTGTAGAGATGTTGGACGATGACTAAGAGTCCCTTGTATTCATTCATCTCGAATAAATCAAATCATAGACAGACATTGCTAGGCAACGAACCGAGATAAATGACACAAGACACTACGTTTTTTTTAGTTTTGTAGGATTTTGTCGTCAGGTTCGCCGATCCAAAAATTAAAAAAACAAAAAAATTGTTGGCTCTAATGCAGTAGGTTGTCATCCGCATGCCCTCATCCGACCTAGTGCCGCGATACAAGGAAAGCGCTTCTTTCTGTGTCACATTCTCTGCAGTGCGCGCCGTTGTCATCCTATCTCGGACGAATGATGAATGTGCGCATTGCATGAGAACTTTGGATGGGTGGAGGAATGGGGAGGGGAAGGAGTCCGCAGGGGATTGTCTACCCCCTCCTCTTCTTCTCCCTATCGCGAAAGTATTCTACCCAACACCATCCCCGAGCTGGCGCCCATACTTTTGATATTAGCATTTTTCTAAGGCTGAATTTTGGTATCGAAAAGTAAGATGTGCGATTTGTCTAGCCAAATGCGGCTCGTTACGCGTTCATTCAGTATCTAGAGATTGTGACAACGTTCCTTCTAGATTGCAAACCTTTGTTTCCTAATGATGTCGGCAACTTTCACACTGATTACTAGAATTCATTTCACGCCGCTCAGTGGTGTGCGAAATGAAGTGACGATTGCCCCCATTTCGAAGTCAAATTATCATTCTCAATAAATGGTTCCAGGTGTTTCTCGTGACGATGCTGTGCTGTCGATCACGTCGAAGGATGGCGACAAATGGAGAAAAGAGAGATCAAACGAATCGAGTCAGTTTTACCCCTCCATCAATTGGAATGGGACGGATATGAGGCCGTCCGCCTAAGGTTCAACAAGCCTCCACAGGGGTCGGGAACAGGTAAAAAATCGAAAGGTCTGAAAAGTTGCCCCTAGGGGTTATTTTTGACCCTCTACACGATGGTGCACTCGATTTCGCAATATGTCGCCTCCCCGCTCCAGGAGGGGGCACCCCCCATTTTGCCCAAAAACGCATTTTTCGATGTTATTTCTTTAAAAATTGGCCAAAATGGCTCGAAATCTCACATACCCGACCAGAATTTCGAGCTCTATCTCGTGGTCGTATTGGCAGGGCATGATTTTATTTCGTTCTCGAGAAAAAGCCGATTTTTGACCCAAAGGATAGCGCAAGAAAACCCTTCGCCAGTTTATAGAGCTGGTTCTGCTGATCATTTTGGTATATTGGACTATGGGTTTGAGTTTACATTTTGATGTTTTGGGGGGTGGAGCGAAAATGGGACACAAAAAAAAGTTCGCGAATACCCCCGTGTTTGTGCTCATTTTGAAGAGCTCGTTATACTGATCATTTTTTGTGTTGGACTTTTTCATGAAAACGTTTTCTTAGGAAGTTACATCTTTCGAAAATATGGTTATCTGCAATCTCGTGAAAAAGGGAAAATTTGAGCGATTGTAGCTTCCTAAGAAAACGTTTTCATGAAAAAGTCCAACACAAAAAATGATCAGTTTAACGAGCTCTTCAAAATGAGCACAAACACGGGGGTATTCGCGAACTTTTTTTTGTGTCCCATTTTCGCTCCCCCCCAAAACATCAAAATGTAAACTCAAACCCATAGTCCAATATACCAAAATGATCAGCAGAACCAGCTCTATCAACTGGCGAAGGGTTTTCTTGCGCTATCCTTTGGGTCAAAAATCGGCTTTTTCTCGAGAACGAAATAAAATCATGCCCTGCCAATACGACCACGAGATAGAGCTCGAAATTCTGGTCGGGAATGTGAGATTTCGAGCCATTTTGGCCAATTTTTAAAAAAATAACATCGAAAAACGCGTTTTTGGGCAAAATGGGGGGTGCCCCCTCCTGGAGCGGGGAGGGACATATTGCGAAATCGAGTGCACCATCGTGTAGAGGGTCAAAAATAACCCCTAGGGGCAACTTTTCAGACCTTTTGATTTTTTACCTGTTCCCGACCCTTGTTGATCCTAACCCGGACGGCCTCATATGTTTCACCGGTATCTCAATAACCTACTGAGAGGAATGACATTAGTAATTCGAAGTCCCGCTTCAACACAAGAAAAAGTCACGCCTGGAAGCAAGACAGAGTGTAAAATAAAAGTTGATCCATTAAATCATCCTTGCAGCGATCATTATTCTCCCTGATGTTCGCACGATTGGATGAATTTGATTCGCTCACTCCACTCATAATCACTCCTTCCTCTGCATCTACTACTCACTCAATATCAATCCCTCCCGGAAGAGAGGGAAGGACGATGGAAAAGGTACCTCTATTCTACCCGAGTACGCTTTGTAGCGTATCTGAAAGCGACGAATCATGCAGCCCTCTTTCAGATCTCACCTCGATCAATAATCCGCAACGATCGATCCTCCTCGAATTCTCCCCCACCACCACGTCGACCAATCTCTGCCAAGACACTCATCGTACCACTCAATGCCAGTAGATGTCAGTTTCTTTACTTTTATCTTTCACTGTTAGTGTACTTTTTCACTTTTATCTCGTTTTGAGCTAATTTTTCTGAAAAATTCTGTCATTTTTATGTAAGGAATAGCTATGAATGGAATTCCGCTCGTATCAGTGCGTCCCATGGGCATAGTAGTGTGTGAGACAAATGACCTCCTTTAGGGGGACGAACGGAAAAGCCCCCGCTCCCCTAAATGATGAGATTTGATAGATGGGAGTGAGCCCTAAAGTGGGCGTAGAGACGGAGAGAGAAAGAGAGAGGGACAGTAAAGGGAGCGTGCGCAATCTAGATATTAGACGGCTTCAATGGCTGGTAATTTGCACGCTCGTCAAATTCGCGCTGAAACGGTTCACACTTTCAAGGGTGCTGGGCATAAAATGTATTTATGTCCACAGCATCCCACTGTTTCCAAAGCGGATTCTAGGAGAAATATACCAAGAAATGCAGCTACGCATATCCAAAGAATGCGTTATCACCGGCTGTGTGGTGCCTTGAATAACAGATATCTTCACCCTTTTTTTAATTTCCAGACCGTTCCCCAGTCGTGCCCCTCCTCGGTACTCCCGACTCTCGAGTAACTTCCTTCGAGACAGGAACGACCAAAAGTTGTGCGACCATTCCAGAGGATGACGAAGAGTGCGAGGGCGTAGATCTGGTATCCATTGATAGGGTGAGACACGAGGGAGCGATGCTCTGTCGCTCACTGTTGATCTTTGATCTTTGATCTCTGATCTCTGAACCATGTGAAAGCGGTAGTGAGCGCTGGAGCATTACTCGAGCATGGTATCGGTAGTTGTTGAGATTTGTGGAAGACGTTTTGAGTAAGTAAATGATGTCATTGTAGACGTCGTTTTCGTGCTCGACAGAAGTCAAACAAATCCCCGGTTCATCGTCGTACAATCTACAGATTCCTCAAGTACCGCCATCGTTCCAGGTAAGAGTTTCCACGTATCAACGTGAAGATCTAGCACGGTGTTCGAAATAGCATCGTTTCACAGTAGAGTAAAGACAAATGGAGTTGTAAGGAGTCACTGTTGTAGGGTGTAGAATGCATTTCCTGTTCTCAGATATCCGCTCCCACATACACTCCGCCCGAGCCTCCACTCATTCGTCCATCTCGATTGAGACCAACGAAGGAAGAGAGGAAGAAGGAGAGAAAAAGTCCCGATCAATCGACCAGCAGTAGCAGTATTGGAAGGTCAGTGAACGTCTGACTGACATCAGCTCAACTCTTGATCAAGTATGAAAACGAACGGTGATTAGCAAGGATTTTCGAGTAGTGATGTCAGATTGAAGAAACGCGATATCAATCATGACTAGAGATGGGAATCCAAGAGGCAAGAGGGGCGAATGTATGCAAAGTGAGCCGCGCTCTTGTACAAGAGTGAGCGCTCTTGCGCAAGAGTAAGAGCAAAAATGAATGAATTTCAGCGGTTTTTTTGTGAAAATGGCTTATTATTACCATTAACAGCCTATTTATCTCATCTGCGCGAAAAATTCGCCGAAATTCCGTCATTTCTGCTTTTGCTCTTGTGCAAGAGCGCTCACTCTTGCACAAGAGTGGCCATTCCCTCTCACTCTTGTACAAGAGCGCATCTCACTTTGCATACATTCGCCCCTCTTGCCTCTTGGATTCCCATCTCTAGTCATGACAGCCCGAATGCTCGAATAATCAATTCGTTCTCTCAGCAGTCCCGGTTCGTCTGTCGGTTCGGCTTCTCCCATCGATACGACGGGATCGTTGAGTGATAGCTTCTTCGTCGTTCATGAGTTAGAGAGGAATGGTACGGTTGGGGTACTGTAGAGTTACTGTAGGAACCGTAGTGATAGTGTAATCGCACGGTTGGGTGTACTGCTGAGGATACGATAAGGGTAATGTAGCGGTTCTTTCTCTCCTTGTCCAATCTGATGATGGTGCTGAGATTGTATTTTAGTCCTAAAAAAAGAACACTGTTTGTGAAACACTTCATAATCGTATTCTTGTCCTTTCAGTCGAACGCGATTCGGACTCGCAGAGCAAGTATCAATTGCATCGGTGAGTTTATAATAAACATAATTTTTTATATTTAAATAAAATATCTTTAAGAATCGAGGAAGAGAGTGAGCACGTGGACGAATCGGTGCTTGCGTACAGTCGAACGGAGGGATCCATCGTATCGGGTTCGTTTCAGATGATCATTATTGACTGATTGTGGAATAACATCACTAGTGGAGAACTAGCTGTCATTGAAAAAAACAATAAAAAAAGGTAGAGGCCTGTCACCATACACCAGTCGCTTTTCTGTACCTCTCTCTCAAAGTCCAGCGACCGGTGCGACCTCAGTTGGTACCCGATTTTTTAACTCATTATCTTGAGCCGTTCGTGCCGAGCAATGCCGCCCCATGCCTCGATCGATATCAGAACAATTCGAGTTGATGCAACAGAAGAAAACTTAGAAATAATACAATCAGCTTCCGCAATGTCTTTCATATTGTCGAATATTGTTCCCCGTAAATCTTTCTCTTGATATTTGCTCAAGTTATTGAAACAGACTAGGTTTTTATGTGCCTAATGTACACTAATTTTATGATCTGAATATTGACGAGACGGGTAGATACTGTCCACTAGGGTTCCGATGGATAAAATGCTATTCCGTTCAATTTGAGTGTTGATGCAATGATTTGAAGACTGAACATTTATATTCCTACCAAGCATGATAACAACAATGTCGCATAACAAGTCAAATATATCAGAGATGATCATGAGAAAAATTACGATAGCTTCTGTTCTCTAACAAGTGCAGCATATTTTCCATCGGCTTCAATTAATTCTTCATGAGTGCCCGATTCGACAATCTTTCCACTCTCAATGAAGCATATTCGATCTGCAATGAAATTTTGTCAAGAATTCAGATCAACAAATCCTCACCACAATTAGATATTGTATCTAATCGATGAGCTATAGTAATCGAAGTCCTTCCTACGGCTGTTGCCTCCAGTGCTTTCTTCACAACCTACAGTAATCGATTTCTGTACCTATCATACTACCTCTTCCCGTACCTTTTCAGATTGAGTATCCAGTGCACTAGTTGCCTCATCGAGTAAGATAATCTTTGGATTTCGAATGAGTGCTCTCGCTATGGCGATTCGTTGTTTCTGTCCTCCAGATAATGAACCACCTTTATCGCCAACTACCGTATCGTAACCCTGAAAGATGCCGTATACATTTGAATCTATCATTGTCCTACCAGGGGGAATTGTTCGATGAAATCAGCTGCATTAGCTAATCGACAAGCTTCCATTACAGCTTCTGTCGATTTTACTGGAAAAGATAGAAGCTTAGTGGAATCATAGCGGTAGACACAAGAATCTCCTTACCTTCAGTTCCCATTATGATATTCTCTTTGATTGTTCCTCTAAACAACACAGGTTCTTGTCCAACCAATGCAATATTCGAACGAAGATGTCGATATTCCATTTTATTGATAGCATTTGAATCGAGGTTCTGAATAATCGGATGTGAGAAAGTATTCACCGATTACAAACGATCTGTCCTTTCGTAGGTTCATAGAATCTCTCAAGTAGATTGACTACGGTACTCTTTCCTCCTCCTGAGGGGCCAACGAGTGCCAGAGATTCACCTAATAAATCAAAAAATATAGTAAGAGATCAAGAAAGACTTTTGTCCTTCCATTTCTCACCTTTTCTCAATGAGAAGTCGAGATCGCTAGCCACAATGTGAGAAGGTCTCGATGGATACGCAAATGAAACCTTCTTGAAATCAACGGATCCAGTTATCTCCTGAACAGAGAGATGATTATTTTCCATGAAAAAGTTCTACTCACAGGTTCTTCGCCCTCCCTTCTTTTCTCCCAATCGGGATCGATAAGAGAGAATATTTTCTTAGTCGCCGATCGGGAATCTTCAATCGATTATTGATTTTTTGCTTGGAAATCTACCGTACTTATCAGATCGTTGAAGGACCCGGCCATGATCATTACGGTCCATCCAACGGAGACGACGCACATCTGAATGGGAAGGGTTTTATCCACCCGCGCTTCCCTTTGTCCTCTGGTCTTTTGGTTATGATTCGTTCCGTGTATCTTTCGCCCCTGTAAACAAAAATAGAAACTCACTTCGGCAGTGTACATATCCGAAGCTGACGAAAATCCAGAGTAGATCAGATAGGAGCCGAGGCCTGAATTAGCGATATTCGAAAAGTGATTGTAATTACATATGACTCACCGCAAGCGAGGAAATTAGAGAAGAAAGCAAATGATTGTGATAGAGAGTGAACGAGACCACGGCAGATTGTACTCTACAGGAGATTCTATTAAACAGTGGTGTTCTACTTATTAATGAAATCATCGGAACTTTCAAAATATAACTTCTTTCTGAAACATAATCGAACCTTGAACAGCGCATTCTTTCTCTTATTCACACTTTCTTTAATCTGCATTTTGAAATACTCCTCCACAGCGAGGATTTGGATCGTTTTTGTGTGCTCGAATAATTCGAGGGCGAGCTGAAATGTTTAAAACAAATAAAAATTTAGATGCAGGCAAGAAACCTCCGCTGACGTATCGGCCTCTTCGACAACGGAATTCGCCTTCTGGGAGAGTCTTTCGAAGCCAAAGAAGGCTGCGATGAAGAGGGCAGCGACAAAGATACAAATCTGGAAAGTTATTTTCATTTTAAATTCGTTTAAAAAAATGAAATTACCAATCCATTGGGCCAACTGAAGAAGAAACAGATAATAATCATAATCGTAGTAGCGAATAAATTCTCGTATACGATCGAAGCACGGTAATCGATTGGCTGCAAAGATTGACCATATAATCCTTGATTCGGGATATAGAGATCAAAGATCAAGTACTCACCGCGCTAACAAGCGGCACTTGCTGGCACAGCATCACAGAGCAAGCTGCAGCAGACGTGTGCGATCTTAAATTTCTTTACATTCCCCTATCTAGTCGATATAAATCTTTATTTCATGCAATGCCGTGTTCGTAATTATAGAGAGAAATTTTCGAAAACGGAATTTCCTGATCAAACTACATTTTCTTGAAAAAATTAATAGTTGAGTTTCAGCGAATCCATAATCGGAGCTATTGTGAAGTGCGAATGATATCGTTCAGATTTCTCAGACTTCAAATTTTCTCTTACCTATCGAAATATTTGATCGGTCGATAAAGAATGGAAGAGAAGCAATTGACACGAAGATCGTCAAGAATCGATTCGGATACCCATGTGCCAGTCACTCTCTGAAGATTGTAAGTTGCTTATTTCCAAATTTATTGTCGATTCAAGCCCCGAGCTAACTTCATGGTTCGCAGATCATCAAAGGGCCATATGTAATAACGTGAGGCTGCATGATGTTCTCAAAAACCAAGTTCTCACCGAAAGGACTATTGCCCCGACCACTGCTGCTCCCAGCAATAATTTGAGTCCATTCGACCACAACATGAGACTGTAGTAGTCTTCCTCGACGAATGTACGGTAGATCAGATTCCATGAGAGCTGCAAAACACATTTGCCGGGTCATTCAAGAAATCCTACCATCAACAGTGGCATTTCCAGTCCTCTGAAGCAGGAAACGGCGATCTGACGAGCGATGAGCCTCTTGTACCTCAAATTTAGCGCGTGAATTGTTTTTTATAGAAGAAGTTGAAACGAATATTGTATTCGTCACGTCTAACCTTGTGAGTAATGTCAGCAATCCTCCATCGATGTGAGGAAACTCTTCCTCATCCATCCCTATTTCCTTCTTCTCTAGGAGCTCAAACTCGTTACGTCCTTTCTTGACGGAAGACGTAGACCGTTGTCGTATGAATCTGGAACGAAAAAACGTATATTTTGTGACACTTTAGATTCGTGTACCCTTTGCAAATAGGTTTCTTCTCTAGTTCAATATGTATCTTGTTCATCTCATCTTCTTCCTTATCTATAGGCTCTTGATTGTTGCCAACTTCTTGAGCAGAAAGTATCTTCGCAAACATTCCAGTGCGATTGTACCGTAGTTCTTCGTATCCTAGAAATGATTCCTTTTCCCAGAATTATTTTATCAGCTCACCTCCCTCCTCAACGACTTTTCCCTCTCCAATCACATAAACCTTATTGACATCTTTGATCGTACTCAATCGATGGGCGATAACTACCGTAGTCCGACCAGCGGAAGCCCGTTGAAGAGCGGACTGAAATATTCAGAATTGGTACGATGATTCATCTCTTTGTCTAACCTGAACAATCCTTTCAGATTTTGAATCGAGTGCACTTGTAGCCTCATCGAGAAGAAGAATTGACGGATCTTCAAAACCGGCAACTAGTTGGAATGATACGGCAGGGTACTGTATCCCGACTATGGATTGACTAACCAGTGACAATTGCTCTTGCAATGGCTATTCGTTGTTTTTGTCCTCCAGATAAAGATACTCCTGAGGGGCCGAGAAGAGTTTCGTATCCCTGGTAAGAAATTGCAATAATAAATGTCACTCGTTTGAAGTATGTTTCAGCCAGAGTTTATGCTTCAAAGAATGTGCCATTTTCAGTTCGAGAACGGCAAATAAAAAAAATACCTTTTCGAGTCCCATAATAAATTCATGAGCATTGGCAGTTCCTGCGGCTCTTTCGATCTCTTCTTCAGTCAAATTTCGACCCAGTCGAATATTATCCATAATTGTGCCATTGAAGAGTGAAGGCTCTTGAGAGACCACTCCAATCATCTGATAATGAATACATTGCTCACGTGACTAACAAATGCGCACGGACGTGGCTCACAACAAAGAGTTTACTCACCTTTCTAAGCTTCCTCACATTATACTCCTCAATCATCTGTCCATTCAGTCTAATCGATCCTCCAGACAATTGCAACATACGAGTTATCAGTCCTATCTACATAAAAGGAATGGTTTCCGGCGCTTCAGTCAAAGAAATTGTTGGAAAAGAAAATCCTCACCGAAGTGCTCTTTCCACATCCCGACTGTCCAACTAATGCAACAGTTTCTCCAGCATTCACTGACCAAGAGAGACCACAAAGGACAGGAGTTGATCTAGAAAAAATCAAATTGTGGCCCAATGCAAATACCCCTCACCTCGACTTATACGAGAATTGCACATCCTCAAAGTCAATGGTGCATTTCTCTCCGTGCTTCAACTCAAGTCCCTCATCGGAATCATTCGAATCAATCTCCGGAATCTGAGAATACGACAAATTAGATACCAGAAATGAAATGCGCTGTACCTTATCAATTGTCTGATATACAATAGCAGCTGCAGATCGGGCCTTGAGGACGGAAAGCATGTGGGGACCGAGCACACCTGAGATTATTCAAAGGCATTATTCACAGGTTCTCAACATGTAAAAATTATCGAATAGCAGAAACATACCGAGCCGATAGGAGGAGAAGAGGTTGAGGTTCGCAACGGCTAGTACAATTCCCGCTTCGGCGATCCATCCCTTGTGATACGCGGTAGTACCCCACCTACGTCATTCAAAGTTATAGTAAAGTAAAATAATATTTAATTTTTGGTGTATGATGAGCGACTCACCACAGCCCTCCAACGTTGAACACATAGAGAGCGAAGAAGAAAAATCCCTCGAGCATTCCGGAGATTGCGCCGACTTTCATTGCGGGACGAAGACCCGAACGAAGAATTGACGCGTATTTCTGAAATTTTATTTGATCTTAAATTCGTCAATAAAATGTAAAAAAATAGATGACCTCGATCATATTTTTCTCTCCATTACACGCAGCAACAGTCTTCACATTGAGAATCGCTTCTTCGGCCACTCCATTCGCCTCCTCACTCACTTTGAAGACTTGAGACATTGAAGAGGATGCCAACTGAAAACGTCTTATTATTCAGATGAAACAATTGTCCACTGACCACTGGCGTAAGCGCAGTAATAATCACACAAAGCGGTCCAGTCCAAACCATAATCAAAGCGATTCTCCAATCGAGAGCAAAGGCCAGTACGGTAGAGGCGAGATATTGGGCTGTTGATCTGAACAAAAATTCATGATGTGAAAATAAATGGTAGGAGAATTCTCTCTTTTCTGGAACTACAGTCCTGGCTAATCCCCCCATGAAAACAGGGCGCCCGGGGCGTCCCGGGGCGTCCCCCAGTGTCCCCCTCGCTTCTGGCGCCTTCAGACATTTTCAAATTGGGCCCAATTTGTGTTCGTCGTATTCTCCGTTCGATTCTGCGTCGATTCATGTAAAAAAATAAAATAAAATATTTAATTATAATTTACATTTTGATTTTCAAAGAATTGGCGAATAAAACGATTCGTGCATCGCAGAGTACACCTTGCGGTATTTATCCGTCGCCGCTGCAGAATGTTTTGCTAAGTACCGTAGAACGTACTTCGTGATGCACGAATCGTTTTATTTGCCCATTCTTTGAAAATCCAAATGTAAATTATAATTAAATATTTTATTTTATTTTTTTACATGAATCGACGCAGAATCGAACGGAGAATACGACGAACACAAGTTGGGCCCAATTTGAAAATGTCTGAAGGCGCCAGAAGCGAGGGGGACACTGGGGGACGCCCCGGGACGCCCCGGGCGCCCTGTTTTCATGGGGGGATTAGCCAGGACTGTAACCTGCACAGCATGCCCACTTTATCGCCCAACCCGTCTCTGATGCGTTCGATGTTACTGAAGAGTTCAATTGAAAGAGAATCAACGAGTTTTTGACGAAATTTACGTTTCGCATTCTCACTTATTCAGCTGATTCGACAGTGCTCCCGCAGTCGTTGCATCGAGAAAGTTTGAGTCTTGACCGAGAACAGCGTTGATGAACTTTCTAAAAACACTTTGTATTGATTCAAACGAAAAGAATCTACGAACGATTTGATTCGAACAGTGATCCTCTCGCTAGCAGATGAAAGCGTTATGTCCTGGAAAAATCTTTTTTTTTTGAATCCATGTGTTGTAAGAATATTTTAGAAAGATTTTACCTCAACAAAAGCAAGAATGTACGTGATAATACCCGCTCCAAGGAAGAGAAACACGTAAGTAAGAGTGGAATGAAGAAATTCAATGTTTCCGATGGGCTAAAATTTCACGTTCAGAGCTCTGCAGAGAGAACTGAACCGAAGAAACTTGCATCTTTAGTCGAAATGTACAGCGAAGTAATGGCACCAGAAAAAATGATCAAAAATGGTGAAATTATTCCATTGATAATTGAGCAAATAACGCCCAGCACTATCAATAAGATATCCCGTCGCTCTGCGTAGCGAAACTGCAAGAAAACTGTAAACGTTGCAAGAAAAAACAGCACGAACCAATTCGCGGAACGATACAGCTTTTACGTTCGAATTCTCTTCTTCATCATCTTCAGCACTGAATAAAAATAGTTGATACTTTCAGAATTGCCCGATACTTACCCAAGTATTTCTTGAATTAATCGCCTGAAGAACGGTTTCCTCGACTTTTCCATCTCTTCGGAAGAAAATGAGTCGATGTCTTCGTGCGGCCGTTCCATTTCGCATTCCTTTCCAAAGGGGGGTAAAATTTGTGCGATAGAAAGAAGAACAAGTAAACAAATTGCACAACATAGACAGAACAAAGAGGCAATGCCAATGGGGAATTGTAGAAGGCTCAATTTCGAAAGCAGCGACCTGATTATCACGGATAAACGATAAAAGTAGCGCATTATACGGCAAATGTGTTGTGCAACCGCAGGCAGTGAGGTGGGGATACGAGAGACAAGAAGAGGATGAAGAGACGGAGGGAATGAAAGGAAGCGAGAGAGAGAGGAGTAGAAAGAGAGCCGTGGGGAGAGAAAGGAGTGAATTGAAGAGACAGAGAACAGTGGAGGAATGCACTTTCGTTGCTCGAGGGTTGCCCTTTCCGAAGTGTCGAACGTGTGTTCGTAAAAATATAATGGCTTCTGAATTTTTACGTATGCAAGAAGGCCTGACACGTGAGTATGATAAGAAGAGGAGAACATCTACTGAAAATAATTGAGCGTTGCCGTACAAGTTTCCCCAACGTTCCAAAAACGTGAAAAATCAAAACCTCTTTCTATTTCTATTATAGTCTTCAGGTATCTTCTTCAAACTTCATCAACATTCATGTGATTTGATAATGGTGATCATCGGGAGTTCGGAATACTGAATATTCGAGTAATTGGCTCTATTGAATTCATAACGTGTAACAGATAAATGTTGCAGTCGTCCTTCATGAAAATATCCTCCGATTGATCATACGGAACAACCACAAGGAAACAGATGCAATATGCGGGTGCAAAAACTATCTTTCAAGATTGCCGATCAATATGCCGCCTTTTCTCCGTTTCTCTATTTACCCTCGTTATGACCTCACTGAACTTGTCTCATCCCTTTTTTCCAGTAGGAGGATGTTGTACACTCAGTTGTAAACCGTGTTCCTCTTATTGATCAGACAGATGTCGTCGCTCACAAGGAGAAACCGAATGGATAAAGTGCTATTCCGCCTTTCTCTCTCTCTCTTCAAACAATGGAAACGTCGTTCCGATAGAAAGTTTGGGTACAACTGATAGTGGAGAACCAACTCTTTGATTATTAGATAGATGGTTGCTTGCTTAGTGAACTGTGTAGTGATGATGATCACTGTGTCTCGAGAGAGCTTAATCTGTTGATTTCTGAATTACTGTCATCATATTCTTAGTGCTTCTTGATGCAGAGAAACGTTGCGATAGGTCCATCTCGTTATTTTCAGTTTTTGTGCCTCACTCCCTAAATTGTGCTGCCGTAGGTTCTCCTAATTTCATCATTGTATACACAAGCGAATGAATAGGTTTGTGCTTCAATAGGTTTTAATCGGTGCTTGATAAAACTTATTTCATCAGTCCGATTAGCATTGAATTGCACTCATCTTTCATTGAAATATCGTACGTCTAGATATAAAATGTGTTTCGGTAGGCCACCTAAATATTGCACAACTGCTCGAAATCGTCATTTGAATATGCAAATAACCCTAACCGGTGCGTGTTCTGTGCATTGTTAGGTCGATCTCTCGACCTCACAAATTCCGATCATCCCATTGTTCTCTCCTTCCGTTTCTAGAGTCTCTTTCACCGTCAACGTCTCTCTAGTTTCCCCACTATTTCCTTCCTTCCCTCCCTCCGTCTCTTCGTTCTCCAATCAGCTTATCACCCTCCGACATAACCTATTGTTGCACAACTGCGGTATAATTCAAGCCCCGTTATCAGCATTTATGAGCCTCCGACGAGTGTCCAGTTTTGTCTCGCCATTTCGTCGGTTCCATGACACCTGTCAAAGATCTAGTTTTTCGTGTAGAAGTTAACAGAATTCTTCTCTGTAACAGTCTAAATCAGTGCGCAACTCTTTAGTTATTTATTGACGGTGTGCTGTAGATAATATATCTTCAGAAGGGCATGCGAAATGGAGGAATCCGAACAATCTTGGAAAGAAATCGAATCAACGTCAACTGCTTCGACATCAACAGAGGAGAAAGAAGAACCTCCGAAGAAATCGTTCTACAAACGATTGATTCAAGGAATTCTAGGGTGATTGTTCCATGAATCCAATACATGTTTACACTGTTACCTCTTCAGCGCAGAAGATGAAGAAGATGAATTTGCGAACGTGAAAGCGGTAACGTTCCGCGAGTTGGTTCGTGCGGCTTTTTCTTGCAAAGTTTACAGTTTTCTTGCAGTTTCGCTACGCAGAGCGACGGGATATCTTATTGATAGTGCTGGGCGTTATTTGCTCAATAATCAATGGTTTAATCTTGCCCACGTTGATAATCTTTGCCGGCTCGATTACCTCTCTGTACATTTCGACTAAAGAAGTTAGTGGACAAATTTTCGCGCTTTTTCTCTCAACTCGGTGCATTTCAGCCCATCGGGAATGTTGAATTTCTTCATTCCACTCTAACTTATGTTTTTCTCTTTCTTGGAGCGGGTGTTATCACATTTATCCTGGGTTTTCTTGAGGTGAATTGCTTGTAAATTTGGATTCCCCGAACTCAAAATGATCTTCAGTACATCACCCTTTCTTCTGCTAGCGAGCGGATTACTGCTCGAATCAAAACGTAAGCCTAACACCCGATTAAGTTGACTAAAATGTGTCGTTGAAGTCTGTTCATCAACGCTGTTCTTGGTCAAGACTCAAACTTTCTCGATGCAACGACTGCGGGAGCACTGTCGAATCAGCTGAATAAGTGAGAATGCGTAAACGTAAATTTCGTCAAAACTCATTGATTCTCTTTTAATTGAACTCTTCAGTAACATCGAACGCATCAGAGACGGATTGGGCGATAAAGTGGGCATGCTGTGCAGGTTAGTGCGAATTCGGAGCGATTTTTCTGTGACTGGATACCAATGAGAGTATGTCATTCAGATCAGTCGCTCTTTACGCTTCCTCCAACATCATGGCCTTTATTCTCGACTGGCGAATCGCTTTCATTATGGTTTGGACGGGGCCGATTTGTGTGATTTCGACGGCGTTGACACCGGTGGTGAGTCGAATGTTCTTTGCTTGTGATTTGCACCTTGCTTCGTTCATCAAAGTGTGCTGATTTTCATATTCAAACATTCTTGTAATTCCAGTTAGCATCCTCTTCAATGTCTCAAGTCTTCAAAGTGAGCGAGGAGGCGAATGGAGTGGCCGAAGAAGCAATTCTCAATGTGAAGACTGTTGCTGCGTGTAATGGAGAGAAAAATATGATCGAGGTGTGTTTACTCGTGAACGATTTTGTCAATGTTTATTCATGTAACAAATAGATTAACAAGTGCATTTGATTAATTAGATTGGTTCATCATCTTCGCGCATCGATTCACAGAGGAACTGAAAATGTACTAATTTAAAATATATTTTAAGTGAAAATTACTTTGAATAATTTGTAGCTATCTTGCGCATCTGATTTCACTTCGGCCCTCATTCCCGATCTCGCCTTTTTCTTGTACGTTTCAAGGGTTCCCTAAAAAAACGAACGCTTATCTCGAACTGAGTGCGAAAGCAATAAACCTTCAATCTTTCGGGCAGGAAAAGTGGATGATGCGTTCGATTGGTCTTATCGCTTGTCATCAGAAATTCGACAGTTTCTTTGTATCGATCGAATGAGAAGGGTCCTGGGACGTCTATCCATTTAGTGCACCAGGCCTAGGATTAGACTGGTTATAGTCAATTTAGAGAGAACATTGTTTAAAACCTGTCGATCCTCGTACATAATCTGCGCTAGTTTATCAGCATCATCCACCATCGATTGCATCATTCCGAAGAAGTGCTTGACCGTGATTTCCTATAAACTTTGGCGTAAATATTCCGAGAATATAGCTAAAACTAACCTTGGAAGCATAGGAAACTGTTGCGAGGCATATCAAAACGAGAGGGATGAAGGATGGATTGAATCGCATGATCAAGTGAGGTTCTTATCTGGGAAATGACAGCCTTATCGGGTAGTCAGAAGGGGAGAAAAACAGGAAGTGAGAGGTCATATAACTGGTTGATAACTACAAATAAATTATTTTTATAAACACACAAATCCAGAAATACGCGTCAATTCTTCGTTCGGGTCTTCGTCCCGCAATGAAAGTCGGCGCAATCTCCGGAATGCTCGAGGGAATTTTCTTCTTCGCTCTCTATGTGTTCTTTCTCGGAGGATTATGGTGAGAACGTTGAGAAGAGTTCGCCAATAGGGTAAATACGGAACTACTAGTCTGTGACCATAATGATCTAAGAGCAAAATAGATGGTTTGAAACGATAAAATCATAATGAAACGTATCGAATGCAGGTGGGGGACGACAGCTTACCACAAGGGATGGATTGCCGAGCCAGGAACGGTGTTGTCCACTGTGAACCTCATTATGTTCTCCTCGTATCTGCTCGGTATTCTTTATTTATTTATTTTTTAATTGACTCGCCTCCATGGCTGAGACACAAAAAACACAAAATGGTTTCTAGGAAGAATTCTTCAGACGAACCCATTCATGTTAGTACTTCATTTTAACTATCTGCCCTATACGAGTTTATGATAATTTGATTGAGATGGTCACTTCGTTTTCACTACCCTTTTTGTGCGATTTTGTGCTTACACAAAAAACACAAAAAAAATACACAAAATCGATTGTCTAAACACCTTGTTTATCAACACTCAAATATTAAGTATAGGTGTAGACAGTCACTTTAGGAAAGAAACATCCTAGATTCAACTGAAAAATTTTTCAATATTGATGATTTTGTGTTTTTTTGTGTTCGCAGCCCTGTTCACCTCGAGAGAGATTTCTCAGTTATGTTTCATAAGCTGAATTTGAGCCTCTGAAAGTGCAATAGGCAATTCCTCCTTTGAGAGTGGAAAATAAATAAATAATATGATTGGAGGTCTGCTCGGTCCCCACATGCTTTCCGTCCTCAAGGCCCGATCTGCAGCTGCTATTGTATATCAGACAATTGATAAGGTACAGCGCATTTCATTTCTGGTATCTAATTTGTCGTATTCTCAGATTCCGGAGATAGATTCGAGTGATTCCAATGAGGGACTTGAGTTGAAGCACGGAGAGAAATGCACGATTGACTTTGATGATGTGCAATTCTCGTATAAGTCGAGGTGAGGGGTATTCGCACTACAAATGGGCCACAATCTGATTTATTCTAGATCAACTCCTGTCCTTTGTGGTCTCTCTTGGTCAGTGAAAGCTGGAGAAACTGTAGCATTAGTTGGACAGTCGGGATGTGGAAAGAGCACTTCGGTGAGGATTTTATGGGATTTTGTGAGACAGATGATAAGATTTCATTCAGATCGGACTGATAACTCGAATGTTGCAAACTTCTGGCGGATCGATACGACTGAACGGAGAAACCATTGAAAAGTATAACGTGAGGAAACTGAGAAAAGTAAGTGGAAAATTGAAATGCTGACAGTCTACGCTCGCGCATGTTTTGTATGAAAATCTGGAGAGAACTTTCAGATGATTGGCGTGGTCTCTCAAGAGCCTTCACTCTTCAATGGTTCAATTATGGATAATATTCGACTGGGAAGGAATTTGAATGAAGAAGAGATCGAAAGAGCTGCAAGAACTGCCAATGCTCATGAATTTATTATGGGACTCGAAAAGGTATTTTTTATAAGTAACACCCCAACTGAAAACTGTAGACGTCTCATTGCTTGAAACGTAACCCATGTGTGAAACAGACTTGATGTGAATAATATTTGTTTATTGACATTCTTCAACAGGGTTACGAAACTCTTCTCGGCCCCTCAGGAGTATCTTTATCTGGAGGACAGAAACAACGAATTGCCATTGCGAGAGCAATTGTTACTGGTTAGTCAATCCATAGTCGGGATACAGTACCCTACCGTATCATTCCAACTAATTGCCGGTTTTGAAGATCCGTCAATTCTTCTTCTCGATGAGGCTACAAGTGCACTCGATTCAAAATCTGAAAGGATTGTTCAAGTTAGACAAAGAGATGAATCATCGTACCAATTCTGAATATTTCAGTCCGCTCTTCAACGGGCTTCCGCTGGTCGGACTACGGTAGTTATCGCCCATCGATTGAGTACGATCAAAGATGTCAATAAGGTTTATGTGATTGGAGAGGGGAAAGTTGTTGAGGAAGGAGGTGAGCAGATTTTCAGGTTGTTTGAATGCATTAAAAAATTGAGGTTACGAAGAGCTGCGAGACAAACCCGATGGTCTATTCTCAAAGATGTTGTCTGCTCAAGATGTCGGGTCGAATAACAACAATGGAGGAGGAGAAGTGAAGGAAGGCGAAACGAAAAAGATGTGGATTGAGCAGGAGAAGGAGAGGATCACTGAGGGGTAAGGACCATCATGACATTCTATTGGGATGGCTAGTATGAGGCAACAATTCCTGATCGAGTATTCCTTCTCAGTTTGGTCCGACACGGAAGTCTTCCTCGATTTGTTCGACAGGGGACGATAATGTCATCGACGAGGAGCAAGATTGCCAAGCAGGTGAAGATTATCGACAAAGAAGAGACGAAGGATGATGAGAAGGAATTCCCGAGGATCGATGGAGGAGTTTGGAGATTGTTGATGAGGTCGGCTTTCCTCATTCAAATTCAATCAAATCCGTAGAAGAAAGAAGAAAGGGCTTCGATAATGGTATATCTTTTAGTTACAAAGGTCTAGTCGCTCGTCAGATCGCCGTTTCCTGCTTCAGAGGACTGGAAATGGTCGTACTTGTTGTAAGTAAACCTTGTGAACTCCGACAAATTAGTCAGTTTGTAGTTTTCGTGGAATCTTGTCTACCGTACACTGGACGAGGATGATTACTTCACTCTAATGCTCTGGTCGAATGGATTGCAATTCGCACTGGGAATAGCTACGTGTGGAGCGGTCGTTCTATCGGTGAGGAAAGACGACGAAGCGGCTTCAGAAATAAAAAAGAGACATAATGCGAACCATAATTCACGGAATTCAGCGAGTCGTCGGTGCTTGGGTCTCCGAATCGATTCTAGTCGATCTGCGAGTGAAATGCTTCTCTTCAATTCTCCATCGACCAATCAAGTACTTCGATCGGTAAGATTACATAACTTTGGAGGCAACAACGAAGAGGAATCTATTTTCATTTTCACATTCTTCTGATATGGTTTTTCTGAGACTCAACTTGTTCATTCATCGAAATTCATAATCCTGAATGAGCCTGATAACCAAAGAGCGTATCGCGATATCTATTGCAGTTCTCACACATCTTCTGCTGCTTGTTCTGTGATGCTTAGTCAGCAAGTTCCTTTAGTTAGCGCGGTGAGAACTTGATCTTTGGTCTCTGAGTCTTGTGTTCGTGGACATATTTGGGAGATGCTCATTCAATAATCTACAATTCTTTGCAGCCAATAGATTATCGTGCTTCTATTGTCTACGAGAATTTATTCGCAACAATACTCATGATTATCATTTGCTTCTTCTACAGTTGGCCCAATGGATTCGTGAGGATTCATGAATGAATTGTGTTCATAACATACGTTCAGATCTGCGTGTTGGTCGCAATTCTCTTCGTAAGCGCCTTTTTCGCGTTCGAGAGACTATCCCAAAGGGCGAATACTCTAGTGGAGAGTATTGACACAACTGCTGAGGTCCGATTTATAAGTTGATTCTGATCTTACCAAAATCTAATGCATTCCAGCTCGCTGTTGAGATTTTCGAGCACACAAAGACCATCCAAATTCTAGCTGTTGAGGATTATTTCACTGGACAGATTAATGGAATTCTCGAGAGGAGAAATAGGCCTCTGATCAAGGTTCAATGAGTGCATGTTTTTCAGAAATCACATGTGTATTTTGATTTTATATTTCGATAATTAGTTCTTGAAAAGGCTATTCTAGCGAATGATCTACCGCGGTCTTGTTCATTCCCTATCGCAATCGTTCGCATTCTTTGCCAATTTCTTTGCTTGCGGTAGGTCAAAGCTGCAAGTAGATACTTTCAACTTTCGATTAATCAGGCCTCGGTTGTTATCTGATCTACTCTGGATTCACTTCTGCGTTGGAATTGTTCACTTCAGAAGTGAGTAGCGCTCGCAATGAAAGGATAGATAAAGAAATTCGTTCAGATGTGCGTGGTCTCTGTTGGATGGTCAGTCAAGATTATGTCGGACTCCTTCAATGATCTCATTAGTACGGTAGATTTCATAGACAGTCAATCAATAATCGATTGAAGATTCACGTGGTGCAACAAAGAAAATGTTCTCATTGATTGATCCCGATTGGGAGAAAAGAAGGGAGGGCGAAGAACCTGTGAGTAGAACTTTTTCATGCAAAATATTCATCTCTCTGTTCAGGAGATAACTGGATCCGTTGAATTCAAGAAGGTTTCATTTGCGTATCCCTCGAGACCTTCTCACATTGTGGCCAGCGATCTCGACTTCTCATTGAGAAAAGGTGAGAAATGGAAGAACAAAAGTCTTTCTTGATCTCTTACTATAATTTTTTTATCTCTTATCTACTAGGTGAATCTCTGGCACTCGTTGGCCCCTCAGGAGGAGGAAAGAGTACCGTAGTCAATCTACTTGAGAGATTCTATGAACCTACGAAAGGACAGATCGTTTGTAATCGGTGAATACTTTCTCACATCCGATTATTCAGAACCTCGATTCAAATGCTATCAATAAAATGGGATATCGACATCTTCGTTCGAATATTGCATTGGTTGGACAAGAACCGGTGTTGTTTAGAGGAACAATCAAAGAGAATATCACAATGGGAACTGAAGGTAAGAAAGTTATATTATCTTCCGCTAAGATTCCACTAAAAAAATATTCAGAAGAATCGACAGAAGCTGTGATGGAAGCTTGTCGATTAGCTAATGCAGCTGATTTCATCGAACAATTTCCTCTGGTATGATTTTGATAGACAAAAAAATCTACAATATCCATCAGGGTTACGATACGGTAGTTGGAGATAAAGGAGGTTCTTTATCTGGAGGACAGAAACAACGAATTGCCATAGCGAGAGCACTCATTCGAAATCCAAAGATTATCTTACTCGATGAGGCAACTAGTGCACTGGATACTCAATCTGAAAAGGTACGGGAAGAGGTAGTATGATAGGTACAGAAATCGATTACTGTAGGTTGTGAAGAAAGCACTGGAAGCAACAGCTGTGGGAAGAACTTCGATTACGATAGCTCATCGATTAGATACAATATCCAATTGTGGTAAGGATTTGTTGATCTGAATTCTTGACAAAAAAATTTCATTGCAGATCGAATATGCTTCATTGAGAGTGGAAAGATTGTCGAATCGGGCACTCATGAAGAATTAATTGAAGCAGATGGAAAATATGCTGCACTAGTTAGAGAACAGAAGCTATCGTAGATCTGAAAATATTACTTAGAATTAATTTTTCAAAAGCTTTAAATTAACAATAGGCACGGGATTTCCACCTATCTACAGTACTTGTGAACATTTCACATTCGTTTCTTCTCATTTCATGAGAAACCCTCATTTTCAGTATTGATCTGTGATATCGATGTTATTTTGGTTATATGTATTGAAGTTGCAATAAATGAACGTTGATTCAAACTTTCGTAAATTTGAAAAATTCAAATTTCAAATAAATCAGTTTCCAATTCATCGCACTATTTCATGTTTCTGGCTTTCACGTTTTCCCGCGCGCCGCGCCTCGCGTCGCGGTTGTCATCCGGTGCTCGTCATCTTCGTGAATTCTTGTTTTTGGTGGTTGTACCCGTCTTCATTGACGTTCCGTCGCGTCTGGAATCATCCCAACTAATTAAACGTATTTTCGAGTTCACTCAGCTGAGAAATCAAAGAAACACTGCGATTTTCCTATGTGTCCTTGCCCTTCTTTCTCGCACTTTCGTTCTCGCGAGACCCCAGTTATCGATTGCTCTTTCTCTCGAAGTTGATATATATGTTTTTAAATGCGCTTTCTTTTCGAACATACTTGCGGCCAATATTCAAAAAATATCGCCATTTATCAGTATCGCTAGTTTGTCTCAAAGGTAATTCAAATACATTCTCTAACGCCGATTTATAATGCTCACTCGTCAATTGTATTCACTCGCTCTCTGTTTAAGTAAGAGTGGGTATATGTGAATATAGTATTTAGTGATGTTTTGATTTTCTGAAATGGGACGTGCTTGTCACGTGCATGATTCCATTAGTAAGAGGGCGTGGCTTGCTCTGCCGAAATAATGCCTCGCCTTACCTCGTCTTTCTCTCTTTTCAAACTGTTCTGGCGCACCACTGATAGCGTCTCCGTCTCTCCATATCCATCTCGTTTCACAACAACGGCCCTCTCGTTTCCGCTTAGTCAGCGCCATCGATTGTGCAACGTTACGTGTCTCGCCCCGTATCCTCTCCCCCTTTCGTCGTTTCGCTTTTCATATCTGTTTTCTCTTCTAGATGGCCGTCCGTACCGTGAAGATCACTTCCTCCGACGGCGAGCCCTTCGACGTTCCCCGTGACGTCATCAAGCTCTCCCAGACCATCAACACTCTCCTCCAGGTATACTAAGCCTTCCAAGTGCCTAAAATAGGTCTTTAATTTCTCATAAAACTATATATGCTCTCAGGATCTGGGACTGGACGAGTCTGAAAACGACGGACAGGACCCCATTCCTCTCCAGAACGTGAATGCCGCCATCCTCAAGAAGGTGCGCAAGGAAATTAATTAATAATTATTAAATAAAAGTAATTAGGTGATCGCGTGGTGCACCTTCCACAAGGACGACCCTCCGATGGCCGAGGATAACGATCAGAGAGAAAAGCGAACTGATGATATTCCCAGCTGGGATACGGAGTTCCTCAAGGTGAGAAGAAGCGGCATTACACCTCCCGAGAAGGGGACAACGTGGGTGAAATAATGAAGTGACGTGGTTCTCACGCTCTATTACACTGTGATTTTGAGATATTATTCCTTCGAATAGCTTACGTGGCCCTGTTACTAAGAATTCGTAACCAAGAGGGAACACTTTGTAATCGATTTGGGCAGTGAAAGACGAAGAGGGACGCCCGTTGCTAGGTGCACGAAAATCAATGGCTCGTCTTTTGGGCTATTTTTTTATTAATATATTAATTAAATATAATTGAGGTGGACCAGGGAACGCTGTTCGAGCTCATTCTCGCAGCCAACTATCTCGATATCAAGGGATTGCTCGATGTGACGTGCAAGAGCGTCGCCAACATGATCAAGGTAATTTCGAAAACGAAAATATTTATTTATTTTCTAAATTGAAATTTTTCTATTAAAATTTATATAGGCATTGTTCCACCACAATACTCACCTATCGGAAAAAAGCGATTTCTGAATGGCGCTGAGTCATGATGTGTCATTTATGAATCCTTTCCCGTCATCCAACGTGCCTTTTCTTCTCCGCTTGAATGACTCAATCGATTCTTATCGCCATGGATTTTGTGAATGAGAGACGCGTCGATAGTGCCTACACACTCTTTCTTTCTTCCCCTTTCCCTCCCCCTCTTCGATTCTCTCATTACAATGCTCAGATGAAGAAGAGAAAGGGGAAAAGACGGGAGGAAGGGAGGTGGTAAAGGAGAGACGGGAATGAGGGTAAGGTACGGATAGGTCAGGCGGGACCTCCCCTCAGTCTATAAGTCAGCTGCTTCAGATGGGAACGGGGAAAATAGAGTGACCGAGAGAATGAGAAAGGCCGAAGATTAGAGGAGAGTCTGTGATCGGTGATTAGAGTCGTGTGAACAAAGTTGCAGAGAAGATGTGAGAGTATTGAGTAGAGCAGAGATGAATTTCTGACGGATGGGGAATTTCAGATATATTTCGAGTAGTGCAATAGGTTAGGCGAGCTCAGTACTTTGACAACAAGTGAATCAAATCATTGTCCAATCACTTTCTTTTAGTGAGATCTAAACAATGGACTTTCTTTATGTTTTTGGCTGAATCAATGTTTACTAAAAAAATGTTTACTCTGGATGTAAAATAATTAATGTGTTCAGGGCAAGTCGCCTGAGGAGATTCGTCGCACGTTCAATATCAAGAACGACTTCACACCTGAGGAGGAGGAACAGATTAGAAAGGAGAATGCATGGTGCGAGGACTAAGCTCCTACCGTACCCCCCCCTCGTACACCCTTCCAATTGATCGATAACTGAACCCTTCCTGTGCTGGCTTTGTTTGGGCAATATTTGTGTCTTATTTGTACTTTTTCTCCTCCAAAACTCAGCAGCTTTGTTTACTGTGAGCCAATTAAATCTCAATCCCGACCCTACGTTGTTTCATGACTTTCCCCTCCCCCGAGAAGAGATATCTATTCCATCCCTTAGGGGCTCTTTCCTCTGTCTCTCTATCTCTCCCCATCTCCCCCTTTCCTCTCCTTTTTTATGTTCCGTTTCGTTCACTCTGTCCGAACGGCCTATCTGCTTTTTGTAAATTGCAATGATCTTCTCTCTCGGCTCGTTTACCGTGAGTTGGGTATTACCGGCTGTTAACTCACGAGATACCGTAATCGAAAGATACCGTAATCTTCCTGATTTCGCTACTCGTATACCTTAGTCTGTCTCCCCGATTTAAAGTGAAAGGTCCCCACACGCACTCAGAAGATTGTGTTCCCACTATCTTTCTGTATAATTCACCGTTTCAAGGTTTCGATAAATAATGAGAAGCTTGTTCGCGCAATGGAGTTTTATCGTACGGTAGAAGTGTACAAGTGATACTAGAGTGATTGAATAATGGCCGGTTAGTGAGCACCGGATTACTGTAGCGAGGTACGGTAACAAAACTAGACATCGAGACCCTCGGAGATTCTGATCTGTTTGTAGAATGACATGGGCTCGAAGGCGATTCCATTTCCACCGTAGAATTTGGACTGGAACTCCACCCTGAAAGGTTGTGTCATAGAAAGAAAGACTCAATGAAGCACTGTAGGGAAAATGTAAACTGATACATCTTCCGAAATGAAGCGAGCGAGTTTAGTGAACATTGAGAGAATTAAGGCACCCTTGTAAGGTACCGTATCTCAATCAATCTACCGTACCAATGCAATCGAAGGGCGTGGAGGAAGGCAGAGAGACCCTCCATCAACACGAGAATTGCCACTGCCAGCACTCCGAAGATCCAGAAGATGATGAATTGAGCAGGAGCACCTTAAGGGATACGGTAGGATATTGTAGAGCGGATAGGTCAAAGGGATACGGTAGAGTAGGAGGTCAAATGAATATGGTAGAGTACTGTATCTGGATAGGGAATACGGTACTCACCAGGCCATCCTTTCATCTTGAGAGCCATGTCGAGAAGCATAGTCCACAGCACTTCGGAGAGCTCTGAATTGGGTTTACGGTAGGTTACGGTACAACGAAGACTACGATAATTTGGGTAATCGACAACTGACGGGCGTGAGCGAGGGACAAAGCCCACAGACGGAGATAAGAGGCCGTGTGAGAAATACATCCAAGGGCGAATTCGATAGTATGAATAGCCTGGTAGACCATGACGTCACCGAACGAGAACTGATAAATCGATAATTGAGTGGGGACTACAGTATACCACTGACCTCTCCGTCCTCCGAGTGTGAGTGACCGATGGACAGACCGCGACCGTGTCTGCAAGAGAGTACGGTAGGTCAACTGGGTCAGATCGGACAACTGACCTCCACTTGATGTAGAAGGGCTTGACGAGTAGCATCAGCGGGATGGAGACGACAGCCACGACGAGAAGAACCTTCTCGGCGATGGACTGAAGAGATTATCGATTTGTTACTGTTCCGTACACCTACAGTATCTACCGTAACCACAAAATCGATACAACTACAGTACCTCTCCGGGGTACCAGAAGGCCAGTCCGCAGTTCGGGTCGTTGTCGAAGTCGAGGAGGTTGACGTCGTCACTGCAAATTATCGGATTTTAAACCTGACTTTGTTTTCGTTCGGCAAAGAATGAAATCTGCGTACCCAATATTGTACGGGGCCGAGGTGTTCTTGAACTCTCCGAAGCCGTCGGTACGAGGCTGCAATGGTGAATTTAAATTAAATTAATATTAAAATAATGGTAATAAAAAAAATACCGTCATCATGAACATGTTGATGAGACCGATGAGGAGATTGGGAGCGCAGTTCGAACCTGGATGATGACGGTTATTCCACAGAAAATTCTCGTATTTTTTCAGGTGGGATTCCAGAGTAATTCCAGTGAAAATCGTATATCAGAAAATGAAGAAAAAGAAAGAATGAAAGGAATCTGTCGGATCTCTCACCGGGATAGAATCGGCCGAAGACCCATGCGGCGTCGACGGGGAAGAAGATCCATTTGACGAGAATCTGAGGAGTGGAGGTTGATCTTTGATCTTTGATCTCTGATCTCTTACCTGCACACAGAGATAGATGAAGATACAACCGAGGAAGAGCATCTGAGGAATGAACATGAAGAAGACATCGACGAGAGATCCATTGTAGCTGAATTGAACGGATTATTGGGAATATCTCTGTTTTAGCTCATGTAGCCCTCTGAACGTGGATGAGCATGAGATCAGAGAGCACAAATCAGAGTACAGTCAATTGATCTTAGTGATCTGTCCCAATCGATGACCCGATGAACTACCGTACTCCTCCTACCGTAGTACTCACATGTGGTTTCCGAGCGAGACGAAGAGACCGAACGTCATCTGCATAATACCGAGAATCACGGCACTAAATCATGATTATTAATTACTTTAATTGGTGTGAACCCTCACGATTTCATCTTCATCGTATTGGTGAAAGTGAGCTTGTTCGATGCGAGATTCCAGACGGGATCGAGACCGAAGATGTATGGCCCCTTATGATGAGTATATAAGAATAATGTCTGACTTCTGGGGGCACTTGGACACAACTATTTCTTGTACAGTTGTATAACAGTGTCTCTTGACTAAAAAGTTCTCATCAGATCAAGTGCACTCTGTTCAATCACCCTTTCGGCTATCAGACAGAGCGAGAGAACATTATGAGATGGGAGAGTCAGACTCACAGTCTCCTTGTCATAGCAGTAGATGGGATCAAGCATGATCTCGAATGTCTGATTGTTCTTCGCCGCAGTCTTCTCCCAGTCTCTGTAGTCCAGACCAGTCGTAGAGTCCTTCCTGCAATGGGAATCCATTTACATTTACAAAGCGAGAAGATGAAATATCACATAGTCTCTTCATTTCTCGCTATTCACTCACTGGTCGGAATGTGGAATGAAGAGACAAATAGTTCATTCTAACTTACAATCCCTGCCATTCCCAGCACGAATTGTTATTGGCGCCAGTGGCCCACGAAGATCCGATGATGTTGATGGACTTGGAGTATATGTCGTTGTAGATGAAACCTGATGAATACGAGTCAAACTCATGAGAAAAATCTTGATGGTTCTGAAAGAACATTCAAACGCGGTCTTACCAGTGTAGAATGAGAACATACTCATGAGAAGGACAATGTAGCGACCACTGTAGAATGTGTTGAAGATCTGAATAAAGGGTCAGGAATTAGGTAGTATCGGGATGGTATTATGGGAGAACTGAATCAAAGTGAAGTCTCTTCATTTTCGTACTCTATCATCGGTCTAAATGTAAGTGGCAAAATGGCACGCGGAATGAAGAGACATATTCTTCATCCATCTAACAGAGAGAATCATATGAGAAAATGTGCTTACCTCATCCTTGATCTTCATTGCTTCCAATTTCTTCTCGAAGATGATGAACATGAGTGCGAAGGAGAACATAATCAGAGCTTAATTATGTTAATTAATTAAATATTTAATTAATTAAAATACCGTGTCCGACATCGCCGAACATGACTCCGAACAGGAAGGGGAAGGAGATGATGCACCATGGGGCTGAAGAGAGATTGAAGATTAGAGATCAAAGATCAACGACTCACCGGGGTTCAGCTCCTTGTAGTCAGCCATACCGTAGGCGTTGACAATGTTCTGAAGAGATAAATGCGATCCTCCTCACTCTTCATCATCCGAAAAGGGGAATAAATGTACCTGATATCCCTGAGTGAACTTATTGAGGGTGAAGTGAGTAGGCGGCGTCTCGTGATGTTCCATCTCGTTGAGCACGGGATGAACGAGAGAACCGGCGGCGATCTGAGCAGAGATCAAAGATCAACATTCCGAAAGATCAAAGATCAATCTTACCGTTCCCTGTCTAAGAGCGACGCGAACGTCGTCCAGATCGTTCGTAGGAATCCAGCACTCGGCGATCAGACACTGTAATTAATTAGTTAATTAATTAACATAATTAATTAATTAAATTGACCTTCTGGGTGACATCGATGGAGAACATGTTGAGCGTGTGGAAGACCATCTTGATCTTGAGCACCTGAGATGACATTGGATACCGTAACCTGATTATCGATTGATATTTACCGTACCCTGAACATTGATTGATCGATACTGTAACCTGACAATCGATTGCCACCGTAGTTCACCTTAATCTTCCATGCGTACACACTGTTCGATGCTGCAGTGATCACTCTCTTTCTGTGTTCGAGAGTCTTCTCGATTACGTTGTTCAGATCGGCCAGCTGGAATGGAATGAAGGTAACGTAATTCCGTTAATCAAGTCACTTGCGTCCCGCGGGAGCTATCTGCATGGGATTGGATAATGTCCCGTTATCACATCGTCCCAACGTCCAATTGGCAATATCTCCCTTTTTCATGTGAATATTATTGTATACAAAATGGTTAATTTCAATGCCATAAAAATTGAATGTGATAATCGCATAAATGCGTACCCTCTCATCGATCTGTTTGTGCATGGACAATCTCAGATGGGGCTCCTCGGGACAATCGTAGAGACGAGCATGGAATCTGATGAGGACGACGGTTTATTCAAGTAATTTACATGTCTCCGACATCTATATCGCAGGTTCATTCGCGATTGAGCAAATATCTGCGCGGTGAAACTCAACGAAAATGCAATGTTTCTCGATTGACTCCAAATTCCTCACCCCAGACAGATCTTGTTCACTCTCTGCGCCAATTGATCTCCAGAGAAGAAGAGGATGAACACTGATTTCTCCTCGAGACCCTGAATATATTCCATCAATGATTAGTTCCTCCGTTGCTGCGCATTTTCAACGCCAATGTCGCGCATTTATCCACAACTTACATCGAACAGATCGTGCTCTCCGTCGCAGTCGTGCGTGCGCATGAACACTTTTCCCTGAAAAGGGGGCGGAGCTTGATCTTTGATCTCTCGAGGGGATCGAATACCTTGCACATTCTCCAGAGGAACTGTTCGAAGGCACGGACACGATCACGACGAATGACGCCAGTGACGAGTCTAGAACAGAACCTTTATTTTACATTTACGCATTTTACATTTTACATATCCGTAAAAATTAAATTTTACACCCAGCCCGGACTAGAAGAGCATATTCCAACTAATAAATCTCCGCTTTGTGTGAATCATAGGAAGGAACTGAGCCATTTATTCTAAACGATCATAACTCACTTCAGCTCAGTTCCTCCTCTCTCCTTTCCTTCATCATCGAAGAGACCCGGGTGATGGGCGGCCTCCTGGATGACAGAGGAAGCGTGATAACGATTGTGACCCTGAAGGGAAGGATTGATCAATGAGCTGGCTGAGTATTAGTCAGATAATCACATGAAGTCATCTGATGCACTTTCACAACTGGCTCGATTAGTAAGTGTGTGAATAGCGTTAGTATCTCAAGAAATTATTTGTTGCTAATGAGATCCAAATCTGGTACGCAATGGAACCCAATGAGATCTAGCTAGGAAACGTTATCCAGAGAATACCAAATGCCGTGCAACTGAGATGAAATAACTCACAGCATCGAGCATCATCTTCACCTTCTCGATTACTTGGTTCATCTCCCACAATTGCACGTGCGAATCCTCAAATGAAATGTTGTGGTTATTTTCGAAATCGTTATCCAAAAATAAATAATGAAAAATTACCTTGAGTCCCTTGGTGTTCTTGTTGATCTCGAGCAGTTCCTCCTCGATCTTCTCGAATGTCGCCTGAATTTGAATTTTAGGTTAGGATGCTCATCTGTATTCCATTCGTTTGAGTTGATTCGTAGAACAGGTTTGAATAATCTGTGGTTCAACTAGGCTTATGGAGCTCAAGGAAAAGAGTAGGATGGCTCTAGAATTTTTCATCACGAAACGAAACATCAAATGTTCATGAACGGTGACTTTTCGTGACAACGAATTCAAGAGGATGGCGAGTGGGGCTGCCAAGGTGATGAATTCATCATTTATCGTATTATCTTGATACTCTGGCCGGTGAGAGAGCACGCGGAATGAAGATACTTTCTGTGAACCCTAATGACTAGTCCTTGCCTCGAGATCGTTCATATCCTTCGGTTGTGGTGCTCTGATCGGATCGGTCGTCTCAGTGATGAACACGTTGTCCTTCACAATCTCCTCCTCGATGAAACCTGCATCATTTTCTTCAGTTTTACAGCTTTGCACTTGATATCCAGATCATATCAGGTCAACGTTTTTTGTTGTTATTGAAAAGATCAGAAGAAGAATATCAGACATATGAAGATGATTCGACAGATAAATCCACAGTGAAACATATTTCAATACTCACGAAGTTTTCTGTCCATTTCATCACATCTTCTCACTTCATTGACGAACTTTCGCTGGTAGGTGTTCATCTCTTCGTTCAGCTAGAAAAATATTTGCCATTTCCTGACTTCGTTTGCCCAGTTTTCAAATTTGGCAGTGTTCAGTGGTGTTGTGCAATGATAGCACCTAGCCCCTTCGAATCCTAGTTGATCATTTCCACAACGTACATCTCTGAACTGGACCATGCCGATCTCTCCCAACTCCGTGACACATTGGTAGGCAGCGTCAGTCTGGAGGAACAACTGGCAAAGGGACATATCGGCCGATCGGAAGATCGATGGCTCCTGTGAACAACAATATTCAATCGATATTCTTTTGTGTCTCTGATTTTTTAGTATGGTTCAAATTTATATTTTATGAAATCAATCTTCACATGGGTAGCATTTCTTATTGATTGTTCATTTTCATACATTTAGTGAGTTGAAACCGTTCCAGATCATGCAAATTCTCAATGATCTCTAGTCTTTTATAAAATCAAGCGAACCTTGAATTTCTTTGGCGCCATGTTTCCTCTTGCAAGTGAGAGACAGCTGGCGACCTGTGCCTTCAAATTAACAAAATCAACAAAATCAATAAAACGGAATAGATCAATGACGCAATAGAATGGGATTGGTGGTTGCAAGTATGAAGCGAGAGTAGTCCCCTCTTATCACTATCGGCGTACAGTGTTTCTCACTCCGTCGCTCATATCAGTCGACTGAGGAGGGAGACTCTCCTCATTTCTCATTGTCTCTCACTCTTTCCGACTGGCAAGAAAGAGTCACTGTAGGAATGAAGGCGAAAGACCGACGAGTGGTCTCTGATTGGGAAGAGATGGCGAGATGAGATCAGAAGGGAGGGAATGTAAAGGGAATTGAGGGATCAGAGGAAAATTCGAAAAAACTGAGGTGTTGAAAATTCAAAGAAGCAAGTGAGAACAAGTGTGAAAAACATAAAAGTATTGAACAAATTGAAGAGGAAATCAATAGAGAACACAAGAAGAAGCTCAAAGCCATCATTGTTGATTCTCAAGAAGAACGTTCTGCAGACACTGTAGACCCCTCCCATTCATACCATGTGAGTGACAATCAACAAGTGATACCCACTCAAATTTTATTCGAGATGGGTCAAATCATCATTACTTGACATGAATCAAGGGTTGTACTCGATGGGGAGGTTCTTTCTTCGGACCATGCCGTCACCCTGGAACCACTCGCGACGGAACTGCTTGGCGGCTCCATCGGGGGTGTTGGTCCACTCGATGGTAACGCGGTCGTTGTTGGTATCCTGAAGGGAATTAGATAAGTACGGTAGAGTACCCAAGAAGAGGAGTTCAGTATGGGTACTATACTAGTAATAGTTCAGGTTCAGAGTCGAATAGAGTACCATATGCTTGGGATTGACTACGGTAGGCATGGGGTCAGGGCTAAACCATACCTCCTGTCCGTAGGCGAAGGCATCGCAAGACACGGCGATGAGGGCGTTCTCCTTGGGGTCGAGCACACCGGCGGCGGGATCGACTCCGAGTCTCTTCATGTTGGTGGTCTTGAAAGCCCATCCAATACGGCGAGCGGACGAGTTGGTCACCTGAAAACCACAAGGTTACTGTAGGTATACCGGGTGGTGGTTTGAAATTAGAGTTCGGTAGGATCCTAGCAGGGATCAGGGCGCGGGGTATCGTACCTTGATGTGGTAGGTGTGCTTGTCGTCGTAGGGGGCATTGAAGACGATCTTGGTGCCGGGCTGGGTGGCGATATCTCCGGGAGGAACGGACTGGGCCATGTCGACGACTTGGTGTGAGGAGGAGACCGAGGGAAGGGGGTTTTATAGACCGTAGTGAGGGGTGAGAAGAGGGAAATGAGGCCTTTTCTAAGAGGATAATTAGGTAATTATCTCTTGTTCTTTGAACGATGCAGAATATAATCCCAGCGATCAAATAATTAGACTATGAACTTGTGAGTCTCGAGTTCGATATTTGCGTAACAAGTACGGTCTGCTGTCTAGACAAACTACTTTGTAGTCTAAATAATTAATGCACCCTATTCGTTCATGTTGTCACCAGATTGAAGAATCACAAAATTATTTCTTCATTCAGATATAATATCTACATTGCCCGCATCATTCTCTATTCATAGATCTGATTATCGATTGGCGAATTCGACAACCACAATGCTGACTTCTTATCTCCCTTTTCCTTCCTGAGCTCCCTTAATCCATCCCATTTCTAAGCCTCCCTTAGTCAGCCAGTGTTTCTCCCCTTCCATCATCACCCCCATCTTCCATTGATCGACCTCTCAATCAATAATGGCCATCGATAAACTACTTATTCTCCTGGCCATTCTCACGTGTGAGCAGGCTTGCGAGAATTCAGTGGCTATTTCTGATGATGTGCTTGGGAAGATGTTTGACCTACCTGGACTGAATAATCATGATCGCGCAATAGATGGCCAATTGGAGACGAGCGCAGATGAGGTACTGTATTTCGTCAGATATTCCGACATTTCATCCTTCACAGGACCCACCTCCACCTTCGGAAGAGCCAATCAAGCAACCTCCTACATGCAAGTGAGCTAATTTATCATATTTATTGATTTCAAAGTTTCGAATCAAGAAAAGAAAAAAGTTAGTGTTTCCAGATCGAATCCACCGCAGTTCTTGGATCATAAGGTCAAAATGCCTGCAAGCAATTTCAATACGTTGACGAAGTGTCTGCGTAAGTGTTCATTTTAGCCTTTCTTGGGGAAAAATAAATATTTTAGTGGGAGATAATCCGATTGAGAGCGGTGAGGGCGCAACAATGTGTGAGACGTGGGCGATCAATATTATCATTGCACTGAAAGCGACGTCGACTGAGGATGATCTCAAATATGATCTCAATCAGATCAATCAATTTCTCAATAACGTTGGTTTTGCTTCCCTTTGAAAGTAACTCCTATTTTTCAGATAAACAAGTATTGCGATGAGCGCACAACAATCTCCATTTTTGCCCCAGGCTATTTTAATAAGGATTGCGAAACGTTTCAGGTAAGCACAGCATGAAATTCACGTGAAGTAGCTGTTTCAGATGTTCGATAATATTCTGGTCGACCAATTGGGTGGAATCGATACGTTCCGGATTGAGGACGTAGACAGCACTTATGTGACTGTGAGAGATCTCTACGCACAACAGGTAGACAACTCAATTTTCGTTTACTTTTTGTTTACGTTTTGACATGTTATTGTAGGTTGCGAATTGTCCAGAGCTCAGCGATTCCAGTAAATCGTTCATCCATTCATTCAGTTGATCTGCGCCAAGACTGATCCTTCGCAATTGGGCGGACTCACCGTAATATTCACGAACTCGGACTGCACTGATTACTGTACCTACGAGGATCGAACGGTAGGGTACTGTAGGATTTCAATCGTTAGCCTGATGATCAGGAGCACGACCCGTTCGACAATCCACGCTGGACTGAATTGTACTATTCTGGCGTCTGGGATAATTGTGAGTTTCTTCGAAGAAGTTTTCTTGGGATCTTTCCTGAAACTCATTGAAAGATTTATTCAGCGTGTGAAACAGACGCTCGTTCGGTCTTCGATTTTCTCGATTGCGAGAATAATGTCGGCAAGTGTAATTATACGGCAAGTTTCCTGGAGTGGGCTCTAGAAAGTGATGATCATTCAGGAAGTTCCACTGAACAATCTGAGCAGTCAAGAATCGTGCATGCGAACGTGTAAAGCACCTATTACATTGGATGCCACTCGTTGGTTATATATTTTTGTTTTTTTTTCATCAAAGTATGTAGTCTCTGCCCCTCGCCATAATGGGTTCCCTCACACTCTCATTGGGCGCCTTTTATCGCTCCCATAAACTAGCACCTTCTCTCTGGGAGAAGGAATAATCAGCATTGTTTCACTCCCCTCTCCTTTCTCCTTTCCCTCTAATCCTTCCGATGGATTCGAACACAGAACTTCTTCTCATCATCGGAATTATCTGTCTCTCCATGATTGTCATCGCTCTCGGATGTGCGTACTTCTGCTACAAGGTTGGTCTTTGATCTTTGATCTTTGAACTCTGATCATTTCAGAAATCGAATATTCGCTGGCGCAAATTTTTCCTGCGTGAGCAACTGCAGAAGCACAACCTGACCGTGGAGGAAATCAAGTATTATATTAAAATAATTTGTAAATGCAAATTCATTATTTCTAGGGAAATCAAGAAGCAGTGCGGGCCACCCTCAGAGGAAGTCATGGCCAAATTGAGTCGTGGTGTGAGAGATTTGAACGGGTTGGATAATAGCAAACCGTTGAAATGTCAGAACTCAATGGCTGGCTATGACAGAAGAGTCAATCACTACTCGGATAATCCTATGCGAAGAATCGACGAGTTTGTTACTCAATTTTTAATATTTTCCATAATAAAATTTAAATAATGAAATGTTACAGAGACCCTTGTGAATGGGAGATCGGTCCGGGCAATCTTCTTATACTCGAAAACAAGGTTCGTCCGTTCCCATTTGTCATTGGCTCCAATGCTGCTAACGTGTCTATAGAAGATCGTGTGTTGTAAGAGACTAGAGACTAGAGAAATAGTTGTATGATGATGTATGATAATAGATCTGCCTTCCGGTTATGAAAGTCCTGCTCAAAACAGGTCCATTGTTGCACAGACAAACTGTGCTTAGGCAGCATTGGCGTACGTAATACCCTTTCCCCGGTACTCAGATCGAAGGCTCGGAGTTGAATTAGGATTTGTTTTGCAGGTGCTCGGTCACGGTGCGTTCGCTACAGTGTGCAAGGGAGTGATCAGTGGGAGGATTCCACTTCTAGATGTCTATCCCACACTAAGTCTCAATTGCAAACATGGAGATGAGATTGAGGTGAATTATATCTTTTTTTTTACAGAGTCTAATCATTTTTAATTTTGAGTCGAGGATCCCGATAAAATCGTCTGATCACGAACCAATCTCTTCTTTGAGGTGGCAGTGAAACGTATGCCGAATCACGCCGACGAATACGCGAGATCCGACTTCCAGAAGGAAATCGATTTCATGAAGACATTGGGGTGCGTTTTTCAGATTGTAAATACGGTCGCTCATCGCTAAGTGACTTTATTTCGAAGAAAGACAGACGTTTAGATATCACCGTCACGTGATCTCGATGTTCGGTGCAATCACGACATCAATTGAGCCGATTCTCGTCGTTGAATTCTGCCATCACGGAGATTTATTGAGATTCCTGAGAGGAAAGAACCGACACATCCTGATTGTGAGTAGTGTTTGGCGTACAAGGGGATTAGGAATTCAAGGCGTGTTTCTAGCACACTTTGCTCCTGAGAAACGCACAATGGAAGCTAAAAAAGTGTGTCTTTCTGGGGTTTAGAGAGTGCTTCTTGGTAGAAAAAAGAAATACTGAACGAGAATGTCAGGATTGTTAGATACAACCAAGGTTGCTGGTTGAAAATACAACGGGTTGAAAGGTTGGTTGAAACTGGTTGGTTGGTATCTAGCTGGTTGAAAACAAAACGATTTTTTAAACTAGATGATAACTACTGTAGGACGAAGACGAAGACTGTCCTGTCGATGCTGATATCTGTCTACGAGTTAAAGATCTCGTGTCAATTGCATGGCAGGTCGCCGATGGAATGGTTTGTACATATTGTCTTTATTTTCGCCATTGAAAACACATACTAACTGAATCGCTCTTCAGAGCTATCTCTCCTCCCTCAACTTTATCCATCGCGACCTTGCAGCGAGAAATGTGCTGTTGACCAAGTCGCTTGTTGCCAAGGTTTTAGATTTTTAAACGCAGTCTGTAAACAGAAAATTGGTGCAGATTAGTGACTTCGGCCTTGGACGACATGTGGACAGCACACTCTACATGGCCAAGGGTTCGTTACAATACATTTTCTCATTTACAGTAATCCGAATCGCCTTGAAAGATGAAGAAAGATGTTCAAAAGTGGACCCCTTTGGAACACTATTTTCAAAATGGACTCGAATCACTGTAGATATAAATATTTTAGGTGGCCGTCTTCCTTTGAAATGGATGCCTCCTGAGGCACTCAAGTTCAACGAATTCTCTCAGAAAAGCGATGTGTCAGTTGTAATTCAGCCATTCCTCAAATCCTTTCCTTATTGATTTCGATTCCAATTCGTTCAGAACCCAAATTTTACCAAAATTCAATTTTTCAGGTGGTCATTCGGAATCGTTCTCTACGAGTTGTTCTCTCTCGGGAAGCAACCCTTCCCAACCGTCCAACCATTCGAGATGGTGGAACACATTGAGAATGGAGGACGACCACCTCAAGTGGCATTGTGCCCGTCTCCCGTGTATATATTCTATTCACACTATTTTATTTCATATATCGAAAGTGTCTGATGATAAGAGAGCTGCTCATGAGAGCTCATCATTCTGTCTCTTCCAGTTTCATGTGAATAGCTCAGAAGGTTATTTGCAGTTACGAAGTCCAATCATGGTGCTTGGCTCTTCATTCGTCTGATCGACCAACCTTCGAAGAGGCTAAGAACGCCCTCTCTGATCTGCTGAACACTAACGATGAGAAGTATGGATATCTGGACCTGGCTGGTGAGTTCTAGTGGTGGTTTCAAAACGAAAAGTGTTTTAAATCATCGAGTAAACGCAGGAAAATCCGCCAATTCCCAGCTGCATGACATGATGAACAACATTGCGGAGCCAGGGGTTTCATTTTTATTTATTTATTTGTTATTTTTTATTTGTATATTTATAGAAAAACGAGGACGATGTCGATCCTCCAATTCCTCTTTCGCCCTCACAAGAAGTTGAGTGGTTGTACATCGATGACAGATCACGCCCAAAATCAGACAGAAAGAGGTTACGTTTCATCCTTACCGTTTCTGAAGGAATGATTTTTCAATGGATGATCAATCACGGAGAATGAAACTCTAAATCTATTTGAACATTGCAGGTCGTCCTCAATGAACATCGATCCATCTCCTCCCTGTCTCACTCCGCCCACTCCACTCATGAGAACAATCTCATCTAATCTATTCGAACGACGAAAGGAGGTCAGTATTCGGCTATTCAGCATAAATCAGCCCCAACATCAAACAGTTTCTTAGATTAAATTATTTCGATCTGCTTCACAATCCTCCTTATTTGTCCAATTTCAGTTACTCCGTCAGAGTGCCCTACCGAGTTTCGAATCGACTGAATATCCTCCTTCTCCTCAGGAAGATCTCGCCTGTCCGAACATCATTCTCACTACGCCCACTCCGAGAAACGGCAGTTTCGTGGAGCAGAAAGAGGTTGGGCAAACATTAAAATCAGTTCGCGAGACAGAAAATCTAGGGTCCACCCTCCTCAAGCGACTGTTCATGCAGAAGATGTTCACAATCAGAAGTGGAGCCGCCTCCTCCATACTCGGGTATTTTTTGTTCAACACTGGGCTGGAGTCAGTATGTATTCAGTTCGGGTATTATTCAGTATTTTGACTTCCAAACAAGATTTCCTTTACTATTCAAAAAGCTGTTCAGAATCGTGGCCGTCATCTCACAGATGCGATCGGACATTAGAAGTGAGAGTTTATGTTGGATTGTATGTATAACAGCTGCTGTGAGGAGCGGTCATCACCCCTTTTAAAATTCGCCAAATAATGAAAACCGCGTGAAACATGACCGGAATGAGCAGGTTAAAAATGCAATTTCAGGAAGGTCTCGAGGGCATCGGCAGCATTATGCCTTAGCACTTCTTCAATGTTCTCATTATATTCTTTTCGAGTTGTCGTTCAATCTTTGCTTTCGTACGGGTCCGTATTTCAATAGAGCAATGCATAATAAACCGTGTTTCATCGTTAATTTTTTTTTTAAAGAATCAGACCATCGAAGCGTCTTCTAGACATCAATCGTTATGAGCAGAAAAAAATCGATCATACAACGCTGAAATCATTCACACTGGTAATATGATGAACTAATCTCACCTTGGAAGCTTAGTCTCTTCTTCACATTGAATCTGCAGCATTCCACAATGAGAGAAGCGATCAGAGGATGACAGTCTGTTGGAGGTTCCAGAAGGAGTTTTCTGCAATCGATAAGTGTAAAACTCTATTGATCAAGTGAAGGATCACCCTGATCCAACATTGTACAACAACTGTGGATAATCATAGTTGGAGAAAGGGGGATGTTCAGTGATGAGATGGATAAGAAAGGCTCCAAACGTGTAGACATGAGACTGAGACATGAGACTATTCTTTTAATTGATGAAATTTTGTGAGCGGTAAGCAAACCTTTTCACAGACTTCTTCACCTCGAAACAATTCCGGTGGCCAGTATCCGAACTGCAACTTTCTCATATTTGATTCAGAGATATTGTTGATACTGAAATTATCGAGTCTAATTCATTAAGCAATCACTGATTCACGTTCTATATCCAATTGATCGATATTGTTTCGAAACTGTGAGTAACAGATCGCGAGCGAAAAGGATGAACTCAGTCCAGTAATTATCATTCTGCGCTTCATTCAATGACTGTGCAGGCATTGATGCTTTTTCAAGCATTTTGTTCGATGCCCACTGTAAAATTAATTTTGAAAGTGGTTATTCGTTTTTACTACCACGTTTTGGTTTCATGACCCTCTTCATTCACAATCTCATCTACAACCCAATTTTCTCCACAATTCGATTGAGTAATTTCCAGTAACGTATGAAGTTCCTGCGTGAGCTCTCTGTAACTGACACAGTCAACTAAAGAGCGAAGTCGATAATTCAACCTGGAATTTTCGTTCAGACTAAAGAATCTCGAATATCGAAATACCTAAACTCGTCCATGGCTGAAGAATATTTGCTTGAAAGAAAATTTCGGCAGCGAACGGTCGAGCAAAACGTTGAAAAATGGTTTGCAGGACGGTGAAATGACTCTTATCGAATGTGAATCATTCCATTTTGACATGTTCACTTTCGCCACTTTCGAAATTAGAAACTGATGTAATCTCAAGGGTAAACATGACACAAAATTTAAGGTATCATCTGTATGCGCCTCTGCCTTTGTATTGATGTTCTCTCTCCGTATCTACTCTCTTCTCCCCTCAAATTGCATTCATTCCATTATTTAATTCCAGCCCCTGCTAATATTGCAACCGTGATCTCTTGATCTTCAAGAGATATCGACCGCGTGAAGCTCGTGGAAGACTGAGGGATCACAGCGGTGCTCTCGTACCTTGATCATATGGCTATCATGTAACTGTGAAGCTCAGAAAGGATATGAAAGAAGTTGAAAGATTCAGCGTCTTTCGTTTCTTTCACGCGACCGTTGAAAGATGAAAGTATGATATTTTGAAATACCAATACCGTACGTCTATATTCCGAATTTGCTTACGCCCAATCATCAATTGCTCAAATTGTTTCTCATTCTTCTATCGCATTCTCCCCATGGCTGGTTCTCCTGATCGGCTGGTGCGTTTTTTGTTCAATCTTAGTGACGATTCTTCTTTGTTTTTATGACTACAACCTAGGTAAAATAATTTCGAAACATTTCTAGTGCATGAATTCCTCGTCTTTGCCCATCCGTAACGTATCCTACAGATGGACGGTATCGACATCGAAGCCTTCCTCCGACAGCATCTCAATGAGGAGAACACCTGCAATCTCAAGCGGATCGAATACGGTTGATCTTTGATCTTTCGAGCTCCCCAATCTGATCGTTGATCTCTTGAGATGTGCCCACAATCATGGCAATCTGTGGTAGAGTGAAGGAGATTCTGCTGTCCGAGCCGTCACTCGTCGAATTCGGTGTACCCATCGTAATCGTCGGCGACCTGCACGGACAGGTAGCGATTACGGTAGTTCGGTGTGTCATATCAGTGATGGTTCGCTGGGTCAGATTCGTGATCTGCTGCGGATCCTCGACCGGTTCTCGGACGGGAAAATGCACGGCTGTCTGTGCATGCGCTTCGTCTTCCTGGGAGACTACGTGGATCGGTGAGAGGGGGAGGGATACGGTAGTGCGGCGGGTCAGATCGGAAAACTATACGCTTGAGAAAATGTGTTTCCAGTGGTTTCCACTCTCTCGAGGTCGTGATGACGTTGTTCGCCCTCAAGATTCTCTTTCCCAATTGCGTACGTTTCAAAAGTGTTCAGAGCCAAAAACAATGGTGTCTCATCATCGCACTCCTCCTGTGAATGAACATTTCGAAACGTGTTGAAAGAATTGTTCATGCCAACTTTCTGGCTTATTCGAACGTCAAAATAAACACTAAATTTCGAAAAATACCAAAAAAAATTACAGTACGGTCTCCTCCGTGGTAACCACGAGACCCGCTCACTCAATCGAATCTACGGATTCTACCAGGAGATGAAGGAGAGATTCCAGGATCTTGATGTGAGTTTTGATCGATGATCTCTGATCTTTGATCTCTTCGCAGACAGCCGAGGAGGTCTATCTCCGCATCAACGACGTCTTCGACTGTCTTCCTCCGTCGGCACTGATTGGTAGAGATCAAAGATCAAAGATCAATCGATAATCGCACACTCAGGCGGGAAGATTCTGTGCATGCACGGAGGCATCTCTCCCCATCTCAAGAGTCTCGACGACATTCGTGCTGTGAGTTCGCAGATCAACTCACGGAGATCAAAGATCATTCAGATTGCACGACCAGTCGGTGACCTCACCAACTGCGCCCTGCTTGCGGACATGCTCTGGTCGGATCCCGCAGCGAATCATCCAAAGTACGGGAATTGATCTTTGATCTTTGACCTTCTCCGTTTTCAGTGGTTTGTTCTGCCCCAACACGACCCGCAGTCAGTCCGTCTACTACGGTCAGGAGGCTGTCGATAACGTCATTCAGAAGCTCGGACTGTCATGTATCGTGCGAGCACATCAGGTTGGATGGCTGATCTTTGATCTGTAGTTTTTGATCTTTGATCTTTGATCTCAGTTCGTTTCGTGTGGCACGGCCTTCTACAACGATCGCAAGGTCATCTCCATCTTCTCCGCTAACAGCTACAATGCGGATATTGTGTGTTTGATCTTTGATCTTTAATCTTTGATCTCTGGTCCCTTTAGCGCAATCACGGAGCGTGTCTGTATGTGGACGATAAAGGCCGAATCACTATCAAGTCATTCTTCACCTCCCTCTTCAGTGATACCATCAGTAAGTTGATTGGACTAGATAAAGTTCAAAGATCAAAGATCAATCTCAGGCAGAGACGAGGATTTGGCCCTCCATGAGGTTCAACTCAATGACGATTCGTGGATGTCACAGGCGGGAGGAGAGAAGAACAATGATGATACAGTGGATCCGGTGAGATCAAAGATCGAAGATCAAAGATCAACTATCCCTCATTTCAGAATCACAACTCGACGGAGACTTCCGCTTAGATTTTGACCACACAACGAATAGTAGAAGACATTCGAAACGATTCAGTTCGCGATAAAGAAACTTATTGAAAGTTTGATCTTTGAACTATGAAGCTTGAAACTTGCACTCCACACATCATCGACTACGACAGAAGAAACAAGTAGATGCACATTTTAGGTGAAGCTCTGTATTCCATAGTATCACAGTATCTAGTAGTCATCGCATAGAGGGAAGAGGCCTACGCTTTCTCCATTTGACAGACTGTCACTGCTCTATCTTCCATTCTTGCGATGTCATCGCAAAAATGTGATGACATTTCAGAAAGGGAAGAGGATGCGATGACATCGCCATCGAAATTGCAACCCTAGCATACAGTATTCCGCACTGCATAAATCAACATAAATCAATGGGTCGATTCGACAAGTCAACATTTCAAGAGTTCCAAGCTCTATTAGACCATTGGTACATGATCAGATTCAACTCAATGGTGATTGGATGACGATAAGTCTACGTCACGTAAAGGATACGGTATCACTTCTTCAATTTCGTCAACGATTGATCGGTCGGTGTAAGTATTGTCACTACGACTCAAGAAGAACATCTGCAGACATCCCCACTCCCTTTGATCTCCCCCATCATCCCCATCTGTCTCTTCGGTCCTTGTTCTTGTGTCTTGGACGCACAACAATTATTACACATACTGTATTTACATCACACATTAGTTACGGTCACAGTACGGTAGTCCTTTATTGGGGCTAGTGGTCGGGGGTCAAGAGGAAGAGGCGGGCCGACGGTCGAAATGAGGGAATGGGGCCAATCTTGTTACCATATTGTTCTTCTACTTTCCTCCGGCCTTCGTCTTCACGTAAGTAGCAGACTTTTTGTACACGATCGGCGCCTTCTTCGCTGCAATGGAATGAGTACGGTAAGGGGGATACGGTACCAATCAATACCGTCAATGGCATACAGTACTCTGATGTTGCTGCCTACGATACTATTCGTTTTGACTAGATCAGCAGTTGACGAGGGGTCGACCTCGTCCAACAACATTCATTCAACATTCTAATATCAGTGCCTAACACCCAACCCTTTTTATGGTACCATCTCTACCGTAACCATCCTTCGTGGTACCGTAACCTCACTATCTATCCCTAGTATCGTGCCTAACCTGGCACCATCTCTACCGTACCCTGGAACCGTATCTACCGTGCCCTGGTACCACTACCCCGGGTACCATCACTACCATACCCTTGGTACCGTACCGGGCGAGGTCGTGGGTGGCGCGGCCACAGATGCGGGTGCAGGTGCAGGGGCGGCGGGGGCCGGAGCGGGCGCAGCAGGGGCAGGAGCCGCCTTAGCTGCAGGCGCAGCCTTCTGAAGAGAAAGAGATTAGATAAGGTGTGATGACGTCATCATAGGGGCACCAATCTACAGTATACCTCAGGGTGCCACGGCTACAGTACCTTCCGAGTCAAGGCATGGATCCTAAGGTACCATAGCTACAGTACCCCCTGAATGAGTATCGACACTAGGGTACCATGGCTACAGTACCTCTAGTCAAGGCTTGGATCCTAAGGTACCACGGCTACCGTACCACAAGGGGGATCCCCAGGGGTATCGAGGGATCCCCAGGGGGTATTGGGGGTATCCCAGCGCGTACCTTGCCGAAGAGTTCGTCGTCCATGTCGACGTCATCATTGTTCTTGCCTGCTCCGGAGACGTCAACGGGGACGAAAGCGGACTTGTCGGCCATTGCGGAGAGACGAGCGACGATCGAATGAAGGAAGGAAAGAGAAGAGAGGAAGGAGATGGAATATGTAGAGAGGGAGTGGAGGGAGAATAGAGAGGGAGAGACTATGGGATTAGAGGAGAGTCAATACATGACAATGAAGAGAGATTAGAAGGGGATCGATGCAAATGACGAAGATTTGATTAGAGAAGACTGATCTGTGATTCTGATGAATGAATAATGGTAGAATGCAGCAAGGAAAGGGACTGCAGCTGCTGCAGAACTGTCGATTCTCTTCTGATTTGCATAGACCACTCGAGATAACAAATTCATAGATTACTTTATCAAGGCAGTGATTGAATACGGGACACGAGTAAAGCTGATTTGCATGAGAAAGTGAGACATTATTAGATTATTAGTGCAGTGAAAGACGAGTAGTGAAAGATTGCACGATAATGTACAGACACGGATTGGATACCTAGCACTCTCCTCATTCCACACACTCTCTCGCCTGTTAGACGGAGCGAGAGAGCGGGCGAAATGGAGAGAGAGGGGGCGTCTAGCTGGAGTAGCTAGGGGAAGAGGAGGCTGGGGCGCGGGCGATTACGGAAGGAGGCGGAGCGGGAGTCGCGGGTACGGCAAGACCCCGCTCAACCAATCGATTCTTGTATTCATCGATTTCCCTTCGAAGCACGGCAATTTCATCACGAAGTGTGTCGTTTTCGGTTTCAAGCACCTGGAGGGGAGAAATTATTGATTGATCATCTACCGTATTCTACCGTACCTGTACTCTTCTCGATCGATATTCGAAGACTGCTCGTCTATTTGCTCTGCATCGCTTAGCAGCCTCATTGTTGCGCTTGCGACGGTCCATGTATTGCTGCTAAAGATCAAAGATCAAACTACATCTAGTAGAGTTCAAAGATCAAACTACAAAGATCAATTGCTCACTCTCTTCGGGTCTCCCGATCTGCATCCATCTCCTTGAGAGCTTCCTCCAGATCCAGAAGGAGAGAGGGATGAGGAGGAGGTGGCCGATTCATTGTCAGATTTCGACGATGATGAGCAACCGTGGTGGTCCTGCAACGAATGGTCGGGTTACGGTAGGCCTCGGTCAATGGATAAACTCACCCGTGGGGGCGATACGAGTCCGCTCCAGTGTTCGGTTGACGATCGAGGGACGAGGGGAGAGATGCGGGGTTGAGGACGAGGAGGAGCGGAGAGAATGGCAGAGAGAAGACCACCAGAGGAAGGAGGAGGAGGGGCGGGAGGGGGATTGACTGTGGAAGGAGCGGAGTCAGTGCGACCGAGAGTGTGCAGAGTGGCTGCAAGGATAAGAAGTTGGAAATAGTCTATACTGAATTCGCTGTTCTCATGAGATGCATCAACCCTGCACTGTTCAATATCGTATGTATAGAATGAGTGAAACTCTATCGTTCTTTCGATGAATTGCCCGAAGTATCAGGTATCTATAGGCTCGAAAGAAAAAAATAGTCGAAACGACTCACGATAATCACTGGTGCTGCTATCGGGTGCGACGGGTCTCTCCACTTTCCTCTCTGGACTCTTCTTGATGACTGAGAAGGGTTGGAAGGCTGATGATGAAGAGAGAAGAAGAGGAGAAGAGGAAGAAGTTGAAGGAAGGAGGGGATGGGAGGGAAGTTGCAGCTGAAATGAAAGAGACATTTCAATTTGTTTCACTGCGCTTTCAAGAGGTTTCAAATGTCATCTATTTCAATTTCGATCTGTACGTCGGCTTCATATAAAATCAGCCATAAACTTCAGTAAAATTTACACAGATTTGCGATGAAGAGTAGAGTCAAACCTGTTGTTGAATGGCTGCTTGCAGCTGGGCCAACTGCAGCATGGGTAATGCTGCACCAGTCGTGCTGCAAGAGGAGGCGGGGCCGTATCTACTCGTGATCACGGAGGTCGGCGCCCCTCCGTAGAGTGCAGCCACTCCTCCTGTTGCAGCTGTCGCAGAGGCTGCAGGCATAGAGGGCATCTCAGGCAATCTTCCTCCTCCTAAGAGAGAATCCATGGCTGATCGAGATGAGAGACGAGATTTGAGTCGTTCGTTCTCTTGAGAAAGGGCGAGAAGGCGCTGCTCGAGGGAGACATCTGAATTAGAATTCATTCTCATAAAGTAAGTAAGTATCCTTATTCTGCATGATTCGTTTATGTTTCACTGCGATTTCAATACATTTGAATTGTCTTCTATTTCAATTTATGTCTATCCACTTGCTTCTTTCCATAAATTCAACAAAATAAATCGTAACGTTTTTCAGCGCTTTTCACAATCAGCACTGCATACTGTACGTTCCATTGTACATGTAGTCATTTTTCTTGCAACGCTTTCAATTCAGTGTTATCTACTGATTGAGCATACTTATCCCTATACGCTACGATACGATGCATACCATTGCTCGTCGATGAGGACGACGATGCTCCCGATCTTCTCTCTTCCTTTCCTCTTCTCTTCGTTCCAACCTCGACAAGAGTTCGACGACGTTTCTCGTAGAAGGGACCGTAATCGTCGTCACTCAAAGGTATCGGAATCACATTGATCTTATATCCAGTAATGAGCCATCATAGAGTCCCTATGATAATCCACTCTTTACGCGTTGTCAGCGCAATCTCTAGCTATTGAACAAGCTGCCCGCAGAAAATCTGTAGAATCCGCCATAACCAGAAAAGCACTGGGCTGTTTTCGATATCGTTTTCCTGCCCCCAACTAGTCTATCCCTCCTTGTCCATCACATTCTAGACTATTCGCTCTTGCGGCATCAGAGGAGGGGGAGATTATCCAGTATCCCCAGGCGATTTTCGTAAAGTAGGTCAGAGATTGGAGGAAAAGTGTCGAAATTGCGTGTCACCGGCGATTACGCGACCATTCTTTCGAAAGCTTGTGAAAAAAATGTAGGACCGTTAGGAATAAGAAGCACTTTTTGTTCTCTCTCGACTCGATCAGAGTGGCTAACGAGTACGCAAAATGAAGATGACTTTCGCTAATTCCAAGTTTCGAAATGCGAGCAATCGGTTGAGTTTCAAAACCATTTCAAAGCGCTGGCACAATTCAATGTTATGTGAATTCTATGTGATATTCGAAAAATAAAAACAAAAATAAATGAAAATGAATACCGTGATCTCGGTGAGTATCCCTCGCTAGACATGGAATCATCCTCCCGTGCAACGACGACCGAGAGAGATCGAGTGAGAGAGGAGGGAGGAGAATCCATCTGAACACACGATTATCACTGTTATCATTACGTCTATAGGATACATCAACATTATGAAGGAGCAAAGCGACAATGTATAAATTGAGTGAGCACGATACGAGAAATTAGAAGCGGATGATACAACATACATCTCATGAAAGATCAGAAGTTACAATCTTGGCCCGATCATCTCATTCTCTTCTCCCCTGCAGAGAGATATGAGCTAAACCCCTAGTAACAATGATGCAGCACGCGCTTCACTAACAGCAATCATTGGATGTAGGATGAAAAGCCATCATCTCTGTCCGATCTCAGGAATCACTCATTCTCTGCAGGAAGAAAGAGTAGAAAGTGAAAGGGGGGAGCTGCACTCACACACGCGTCACCTCACCTCTCTCGCAAACTTTTCCAGGCCAGGAATTGAATAGTGAAAGGAGAGTAGGGGGAATTGCATGGAGAGGGAAAGGAGTGACCCGAATGGAGAGAAGAGAGGGGGGATCCGGGATGGACAGAAGAGGGAAGGAAGGGAGAGGGAGGGAGAGGGAGGCAGACCTTTCCATTTCGACCCCCTCGACCAGTTTGGTCACTGAGTGAGCGAGTGAGAGGGACGAAGCTTTGCCTGTGGTCACCATGAGCATAACAGAACACGCGCGTCCCCCATTGCGAAAGGAGTGAGTCAGCTGAAGCTATTGCTGCAAGTTTGGGCTGCAGCTGCTGCAGAGGCTACGATGAACTAGCACTAGCTAGCACAAAGATCTTTCCTGGTCTGACCCAGAAACGGCCCTAGCTTTAGCTGAAGGAGGAAAAGAGGACAGCACGGAAGAGTTCACTTCGGTTCTTTATCACTCTGCTGTAGACATCTTCCGAGGAAGAAACAAAGGATGATGACGCTCCCTTTCCACTTCACAGATCGAACTGCGTGGATCCAGCTTGAAACACCTTGCCTAATAACTGATTTGCCCTCGATTGCGAGATGACCTACATCGTAACTGGCTTCTCTCTCGATGGGAGGGGGGGGGTTCGAATGGCTCCCTCTCCTCCCCTCTTCCAGCTTCTCCCTCTCCTCCTCTCGCCCCTGTTTTTGTCTCCTCGTCCCCCTACCATCATTGGGAGAGAAGCCGGTATTCCGGGAGTGGGAAAGAGAGAGAGAGAAAGGAGTGTTCGAGAGGAGAGAAGAAGAAATCAAGTCGCGATTTGGAAAGAGAAAGAAGGGAGGGGAAAAGTGAGAGTATCGCAACTGATTGCGCCATCGAATACATGATAAGGGAGGAGAAGAGGGGAGGAGAGGGGAGGGTGGGGAGGGGGATGGGATATCCAAACCGGAGAACACTAACATATCTACATGTGCAAGTGATTGTACAACCGATGCTCATCTAAGAATCCTTTGTCTTCCTCATCAAATAATCCGGAACAAAGAGACTGTACCAACTGTCACCAGTCACTAAATGACAGATGTCTTCCCTCGGGTCAATCCCCATAAAATGATAGAGAGGAGATTGCTAAGGATAGTTCCCAATGACCTGACTAGGGACAGACAAAGTGTCCGTAGGAAGGGACAGATCAAGATTCGATCTTCGCAAATGCTGAACAGCCCCCATCCAAATTGGCGACCTTCTCGAAAAAGCGACGCAAAAACCAACACCCGTCGCGGCTTTTTTCGACGTTTTTTTGCGCCGTTTCCCAAGGACAGAAGTGACCAGTGAAAAGGGGTGAAGGAAGGAAGGAGAGATGGAGTAGTGGAGGGACACCTAGGGGAGGGACGGAAAGGTGTCTGCAAAAAGGAGGAGAGAAGGGAAAGGAGAGAAACGGGACGAACGCCCCTTCGGAGAGAGAAAAAGAGTACACAGTGGAAATGACCCCCAGGGAAAGGGGGATCACCTCTCTAGGGGGATCAGTGAGAATTGTGAGTCAAGATTCGTGGATCGAGGATGATTCAATCGAGTCTGCCTCACCACGCCGCAGAAATGACAGAATCGAGATGGGAGGGGAGAGGTATGACTAGTGCGAACTCCGGATAAGTTTCATCCAGTGATCAAGAATGTTAGATACATAGATACAAGGAGTTGTAGCGAGGCACTTGTGGACGAACATCTAATGAACATGATTGTGATCTACAATGCAATTACAGTTGAAGATATTCGGTTACGCAGTAGCTAATCAATCATGACTAATTGAGATCATTCAATGCCGTCGATTCGCCTAGGAAATTGTAATAAATCAGCGACGATCGCTTTGCAAATCGGGATGAAAAGTGAAAAAAGCGAAAGCGCGGGGCGAAAATAAAGTGAAAGTGGGCTAATGGCTACCTGTTAGGGAGAGAGCCTTAGAGGGGGAGACGAGATCGCGAGAGACAGACTAAGAGAGAGAGACTAAGGAGTATCCGGGAGGGGATTGCATAGGATGGAGGGGGAGATCGGTATGACACGATTACCCAAATGAGCTTCGGAACTGGATAACTCTCATGGCTGGCAATACGCACCTACAGTACCCCTGCCTACCGTATCAACGTTCCCATGTGTCCTTTGAAACGGATTGGGTCCGAGGCTATCCCCGATCGCTCTCCTGTTTCCAAGTGAAAGGGAGATTGGGGTCAGTGCTTTGTGTGGAAAAGAGAGGGAAAGTGCCGGCTCGCCTCGGGAAGGGAAGGGAAGAGTACTTACTGAATGAGGGCAAGAGGGAAGGAATAGAGGAGAAAGTGAACCCATCCTGTTGCATCCCGGATCCACTCACTACCCAATTCAGGCATGCGAATATTCAATACCTGACCTAAATCGACCCCATTGCCCTTAGCATGTAGCGCAAACTATCTACTGTAGAAACGCCTCGGTCTCAAGCGCAACAACCTCTGGGTACGGTAACCTATCTTTAGCGACGGATGTGTTGTGAGTATGGGAGGTTAGCATGGTTGAATGAGGGACGAGAGGAGACTACCTCAAAGAAGGACCAGTAATAGATCGTCCCCATAGGGCGCATCCATACGAACGGTCAAGAGGCCCTCTCGTCTTGATTACAACCGACGCAGTCGGGGCCGGGACCGAGGCTGTTGACAGTGTATGGCACCGGGCGGTGCCAGTGTCCCCTCTGCCTCGGGGTCAATTGATACCAGAACCCCCTCCCCCCCCCTTGGTTCCACTCCCCCCCCCCCCTCTCCCCCTATGACCCGAGGCGTAAACAAGTGCGGACGCCCTTAGCGGTAAACAAGAAGCAGCCGGCGAGAGAGTGTGGCGAATGGAGAGACCGAGTGGAGATTAGAGAGGCAGAGAGTGATTAGAGAGTGGGGAAAGAGAGGAGAGACGGACAGTGTTTCAAGTGTTGTGAGGGCGATGGGAGGAAGATTAGCATGGATGAATAGATGGATGGAAACTGTCGAGAGTGAGATGGAAGAGTTCGCATGAGGAACTAAATGAAGAATGATCAGGGGTCAACGCAAAGATCTAAATTGTTGACTCTTATGAGCATGTACAGCCTCGTATCGAAGATCATTCGAAATTTTGATAATCACAAACAAATGAGTTGAGTTTCACCAGTTCAATAACGCAGTTATTTCAAAATGAATCACTGGATGTTTTCGTTTCAACTAAAGTCAATGTTGTCAGCGACGCCTAATAATTACGAAAATGAGTTATTGACGAAATAATGTGTGTGAGGTAAAGCACTGTATACGGTATACTGCGATACGGTTCCAGTAGGGATTGTACGGATTAGAGAGGGAAGATGGGGAACACTCCTGTTACTACATCTTATATCCTTGTATCTAACCGACGTGATAAGATGAAGAATAGAGAAGTCTTTCTATGCGGAATCGAAGAGATTATCTATTCTTGATTAGCTATCGTTCACTGTCTGAGTGTGCCCAATCGTAGAATAGATATTAGAAGAATTGACGAAGCTAATAACAAGAAAATGTGTGAATATTGTTTATCCAGTGAAAGAGACAGCCTAGCAACAGGGAAATACCGCGTGAACGAATAGGAATAATGAATCGATTTGAGCACGATCAATTATTTGTAGTGTATCGACCAGTGTGAATGAGAAGGATCAGATTCGCTGTGCTGGAGGAATTCCGTTACGCTTGTTGAAACTCCTGCAATGTTTGCATAATTTGTTCTTTGTTGATGCTCAATGATGATTAATTTGAATCAAGGAGCATCATAAATGATTTCCTATTAAAGCCGTAGATATTGTAGATAGATACAATACCTGAACATCATCGTACTCTTCCTCGTTTGTTCATTCCTTATCATCATTCCTCCAGCGAATCCAGCACGGAATCGACTGTCCGCTTTGTATGAGGCAGTGCACCACTTTGGCTTCTGAAGAGAACCATCATTTTTACACTCCGGAAAGCTACATCAATCAATTAATTTTCGTATTCTTCTTTCTTTTGCTCATTTGCGAAACATAACTGCATCGTTTTTGATGAATTTTTTGCTAAACTTTACAATTACTATTTTTCGTCAAATAATTCGAGTTCGGTTATGAAGAAGAAATAATACCCATACTCCTCTTGTATACTCACCCTAGCCCTGTCCATTCTTCGTGAGACCCAGTTCGCGATTCGCACTGCGATGATTACTGTGGCCAGTAATCCTAGCGTGGCGTAGATCACCCATCGGGGGATGGTCGTTGGTTTGGGCATCTGAATCGAGAACTGGCTATATTTTGCTCTACAGTAAGCACTAACCATAATGGGCAACTGCTTCATTGCGATCAGTTTGCCTGCGTGTGCGAACGTCTCCTTCAGAGCCTGAGAACTTATCATTACTGCTGATGTTTTTATTGTTTTTTTTTAAATCGTAGAACCACTAGCAGACCACAACACGTGGTCATGCGTCACAGGCAGCTTATTCGAAAGGTTTCCTGCTTATCTTTGCAACCCTGCAGAATTATCACCTCGAGATAGGATTGTCGTGGATTGAGGAATACTCCGACTGAGTAGCGAGATAAGTGAGAGAGACGACGACTGAAATAAAGAGCCACTTGTCGCAACCACAGTCTCATCTTTTCCCCCTGTTTTTTATCCATCACAAGGAACGGTCTAGGATAGGGTCAAGGAAGGATTGTGCCGTGTTTCACGAACGTCCCTATCCAGGAAAGACAGACGCACTATGGATGCATTAGAGATGAGCGAGAGATCAGGAAGTTTCGTCCTATTGAACATTCAATTCCCTCGCTCGAACGAAGAAACGAAAGACTCACGTAAAATATGGAACAATGATGGGACGATGGATGTGAGAGGGATGGAAGGATCTGAAGAGTCATTTTGATTATTGTTTCGGATTGGGTACTGACTTGATCAAGACGATTAGTAGATCAGCTGGTGCCGCATCGTCCCAGTGCTCGTTCAGTAATCTGGAAGTATAGACTAAAAAATTTGAAAAAAATGTTCTGATATGCCCCACTTTGGGCAAGCACGAATTTCCCTTGACGACATAAACGATGTAAGGACAATGATAATATTTCAATTTTCTCTTTGTCTACCCACCTCGTGAACTCCAGGGCGGCAGGTACGAGTGCCGGTGGTCGAGAGGAGAATGTGTGGAGGGGAGGAACAGATTGAGAGCATGTTTGTAGACTGAATGTCAATCGGTTAGATTTCTAATAAGTTTCAGCCATAACTCAAAAGTTGAAACTCTTTTCTGTTTCAATTCGAGTCTCTTTTCTTAGCAAGCAACTCAAACATTTCCACTGATAGCTAGTGCATTAACGCTTTTCGTGTTTTTACAGCCTTGCATTCGCTTCCGATAAGATGCACTAACCCATGGAGGCTGGCCACATTCTCCAATACGACAGCGACTCTTAATTTCTTCGTTCCACAGTGAGGTTGACAGAAGGCCGTGGAGAGATTGAGAGAGGAAACAGTGTCAGCGAGAAGGTCAACCTCAATCAATTTTACCCATTCGGCACTATCTTTATCTTTATCTGCAATCGTTCGACAGTTATTCCCGGAAATGCTACAATAGACCTTTCTGAAAATACTCATTACAATTGCTGCTTTTACGATTACAAATCTCAGAAGCTGATTTATAGTTTCGGGCTTGATTTACGTTGAGATAAAGCTACAGATAAAATCACCTCCGTTCTCGACATGAGCCCTGCTGGGTCACAGAGGTAGTTGGCCTGAAGATATTAAACATTGGGTGCTCAGTTCACAATCAGAGGCTACAGTAAACTACCGTACCCCATGGTAGTTCAGTTGACAGAATATAGGGAATGTATTCGTGTATGGAAGATCGTAGTGGCACGGCGCCTGTGGTTCGATTATCGTTGTCGTTACCTGAAGTTTACAATGATTATTCAGCAGAAACGATCACTAGATCACCTCATAAATCAGTGTCGTAAGGACGAGAAAGTGCTGCAGAAGTCGTGAGAAGCCGGTGGCCGCTGCATAACTCATCGATCGAGGCGCATAGAAACTGAAATAACGAACTACGTTTCTCCACAAGTGTGGGGAGGGGGCAAGCGAATGAGTTTCAGACGAACAATAATGGTCTGTGATGAGCGGTACAAAAGATGGGATCCAAAAGGGTCCAAAAATGTGCAAAAGTATACGCAAGACAAAGGATGATCCACTACTTTATGTATACAGACAGACTAACGCAGGAGGTGCACTGTCAAACGGGCAAAATAGATCATGGAACAACCTATTTTTACCGAGTCGATGAAGTAACGAAGGGCCAATAGTAAGAGTGCGATAGACAGCAACAGAACGAGAAAGAATAGGCAAGTGATGAACGCATTTCTCGGCCCTTCTCGTCGACTGTTTTCGAAAGTCCATGGCCTAATGAGCACGTCCATGGTATTGGAGTGAGGACTACAATGGTTCCGGTTTTCCAAGAGATGCGCTTAAGCTCCATTTCCTGATGAATTCTACTGAAGACGTCGTCGTATAATGGATACGAGAGGAAAGAATCAGAAGTGAATCAGATACGGTAGAGAGACGCTAGACTCGTGGAATCTTTCCCCGTTGGCTTATTGCTGCGTGCCGCGAAAAACAGTATGGAAATCGGGAAGAATACTCGTGGGAGTGGAGAGGAGAGAAAGAGAAACTAAAGAGAGTAATACAAATGGGAACTAAGAAGGAATGAAGAAAGGCGAGAAATTGGCGCAGTTTCCATCTTGTCGTCTTCTTCTTCTGATTGACTTCATTCTTGTTTTCATTCGTCTCTTCTCCCATCTTCTTCTCCCCTCTCGCACTCAATTTATCACACGCCCGAACAATCGACAACTTCATGAATTACAGAGTGTGTTTTCATGTGGGTGGGCCTTTCCCTTGCTAGTCGAAGTACATCTTCTTGGAAGGAACGAATCAAACAGCAAGGTGAGAAGGAGTGACAGGAAAATGAATGATTGATTCGGATGGAAAGTGAAATACAAACCGGGTGTTGGACAAAAACTCTAGAGATTTTCCTGGATTACCCAAAATGGTGTCTAATTGATGATAAAAAGTTATTCAATAGCGACGAGCGAAACTCAGCCGCTCTTCCGCGAAACTACAGAACAGTCAAGAACATAGTTCTCATGAGGACTGTTCTGCACCCACTACACTCTCTTCACCAGAGATCTCATCCCATTTGGAACTCGGGTCATGCCCCCTCGAGGACGACCCGATTCATGCATCAGAAAGCGGGAAACGCTGCGCATTGGCACGAAAAAGGGCTTGAGAATGAGCTAGAGACGAAGTCTAGGATGAAATATCTCCCTGACTAGAAGTGAAATCGGATTGATCAAGTGTAAATTGAGTGAATCCGAACTCATATTCTTTGGATGAGAAGGGGAAGATCTTACTTGATTATCTCTGTCGAGTCAGTAGTTGAGAGGAATGAGTGAACCGTTGTTCGTCATGCCTCACAAGAGGAAACGTTTCTTTATTCTCCTTCCCTTTTCTCGGAAGAGACGAAGAGACCTTTCGCCCCTATGATGTCCCTTGAGATATTCAAGAAGAAGAAGAAGTTGCAGCCCCATGAGTGATATCCCCCCCCATCACAAACTGAAGGAGATAAGGGGACGAAGTTAAGGAAATAGAAGCTAAAACTTCAGAAAATAAGAACCCCGTGTGCTCCCGAACGGCCGGGAAGAAATATAATGAGTTGCAGAAACTGTACAAGGAAATGAGTTTTGCAATGTGGTCTTTTTAGATAGCAAGCTGCTGCAGGAAGATGCTGTAAAGAAATATCCGGACTCCGGATAAATAAATACGACAATGCTTGTGAAGAACAACAAAAGACTATAGTATGATGCTGACTCGATCTCAACCGCCGAAGGAAAGAAAGAGTTCATTGGATGAGAGCACAACGACTTGGAAATGCGATTTGAAAGGATAGGCCGAAGAAGGAGAAGAAAAGAGAAGAGAAAAGACATGGAGAACTCGCGTTCTATATGTGAAACAACGAAGGAAAAGAGGAAGGACAACGCATAGCTTCCACAATATATTTGATTATAGCAAAACTGCCCGGTATTTGCGGAAGATAGCGCATATGAAAAATTGAAAAAAGTGATGAGACTGTGATTTCCTATTCACGGCATCGGAAATGACAGGGATTGGCGCAGTGGAAGATGAGCACTGGGAGAAGAAGGGGGCGATGGGGGTCAGAGTCCCCTCCCGGATTCTCCTTTCGTATGTCAAGTCACGGCTTTTGTTTGTTCCGCATCCCTCAAGAAGACAACAAAAGAGGATGGATGCTGCAGGCTGATCCACTGGAGGAAAGAAGTGGGAGGGAGTGAGACTCCCTGGGATCAGAAATTAGACCTACCCCTCAGACTACATATAAATCCAGAAGTCAGTCGCAGAGACGAATAGAAATGGGGATTTTATCTATACAAAGATCAGAATCGCGGAATCCCTCTTTTCTCATACCTATCGAAGCGGACTCATATCAACAAAAAGACGGAAGACCACAACTTTCGAAACAATCTTCGGTTGGCAACCAGGGCGTAAGGAAACAAGTCGTCGTGTTGTGAAGAAAAGAGGAGGGAAAAATCAGACGGGTGAGGAGCATGATTAAGTGTTTCTTCCCCTCTCGAAGTGGTCCCTTCGGACAATGAAGAGAAGCAAGAGAGCAATGACCTGATTATTCCTATTTTCAACATTCCATAGCCAGTCAGGCAGATCGAGATAGGGAACAATTTGTATAGAGACTCATTGTGGAAGGAGGAGGGGCCACAGCAGACAGAAAACGTCAGCTGCGTCTGCCCGATTTATGAGCGACTTCTTCCACGTTTCCCTTGTTCTTTCACTAGAAAAATAGCGTGCGAAACTCGGAGTGAAGCAGTGCAGAAATATGAGAAGAACGTTCGTCATTTGAACCGCCAAGATTGAGTTCACGAGAGGGTAAATGGGAGAGTGAGGACAGGAATAGATGGGACGGGTGAAATGGAGAATATTGTAGAAATGAGAGTATGTGGTCGAGAGTCAACTATCGACGGCAAAACAATGATGTCAGCAATGGAACAGTTGGAAGGGAGTGGATTCCCAGAGGAGGAGGAAGAGGAGGAGAAGGAACAAGGGGGAATTCCATGGTAGGAGCGTGATTCTCTCCACTCATTCTGAGACAACGAAGGAAGAAGAAGAAGAAGACGGGAAAAGGGAGAAAGGGGACGAGATACATCAGTCAGTCAAAATGTGTACTGGAGGGAACGACGGACGAACAATCCGAGTGCGAGGCAGCCCTCCCCCCTCCCCCCCCTCCCCCCCCTCCCCCCCCTCCCCCCGTTTCCTCGATTACTGTAGCACGTTCCGGGAAAGAAATGGACAAAAACAAGTTAGATTGAGATGAGCAAAGATGAAGGGATAGAATCCATTGTCAAGGGAGATGAAGATCTCTGATGGGATTGGTCTAAATATCGTTAGATTGACCTCACAAGGACTCGTGGAAAACATTTGCTCACAATGGGGGAGACGACGAATTGTAATTATCGTCTAGAGAAGACGAGGATGGAATTAAAATGCGATGAAGGGATGAAAGGATAAAGGATTACAGTCGAAATGAGACTGGATATGAGGATAATTGTAATGTAGTATGACTATTACGATAGGCTTGATGATGCAGAATAACGATGCATTTCATTCAAAATATTACAAATAATTACAATTATGTGATCAGAGAAATGGCTGAACAGTTGTTAGACCAAAACAAATACAAACTGCAGAAATATTTATAGGGCGAATATTGGTCACTTACACTCGATTGATAATTTTTGCACATTATTAGCTTGATGGCTGTGTAGAACCGACAATGAACGTATGATAAACAATAATTGAGTAAATACTTCCGAAAGCACTCGTGACGGGAGTTCCCATGTATTCGAATGCTGTTCCTCCTGCATTGCACTCAGTGATGAGAGTGGCTGAACCGGGAAAGGCTACAGTGATCACTCCGCCATTCCACTGAAATCGATCATCATTATAGACACGAAAAATCCATCCCCTGGCCGATTGTACTAACAATAAGTACGAAGATCCCAATACCCTGCAGGCCCATTGTCTCGATATCAAATAAATGTGACGACGCGTACCGTGAGAACGTCCATTCATGGGAGCCCCGTAACGGTGAGCGTCAGAACGGCGCGGCCATTGACAATGGTTATAGTTTGTTTGACGAGTTCATCCTTCTTCAATAGAGGACATCGTTGACAGGCTGAAGAAGAAATCAGGGATTGAATGGAAATGTCTATGGTCAGGAAGAAAAGATACAGAACAGTCCTTCTTTCAGCAGACACTACCTTCTCCAAGTGACTAATAAACGTACGTGGAGGTGGTAGGCGCCGGCATCACTATTGGCGAGGTACGAAAGCATGAATCGATTGGGTAAATGAATGAGAATAAGAGTAGAAGGACGGAGATCATCATTCAAACGGGTGATAACCAAGAGGGATGAAGGGTGCGATTGTACTTGCCGGCTTATGTGTGATGATTGATGAGCATTCCTGCGTGCGACCTCGCATCTCTGCCATTTCTCACCTATCTTTCTCGCTTGCGGGAAAAAAAGAAAGGATATACGAGTTCACAACTTGATGCGGCTTGCGAGAAATTATCGATTGAAGGCATCTGCATGAAGAAAATGGCTCAAGGATATTCAAGGATGAGTTATTGCTGTAAGTTATTCTACTGTTTCGCCACCGTTTCAGTGCTAACTTTATTTCGTAGAAATAATTTTTTTGTAAAATCACAAGACAGTGAAAGTAGAATATCATTTATTAATCGTAATTGGTGTCAGCATAACCGTCGTCGTCAAGTTGATTGTCAGGTGGAGACTTCCAAGGACGATTTCGAGTGAACATGAATTCTATTCAGACGACGTTTATGATTATAAATAAACTCAAACACCAATACAACTTCAGATATTTTATCTAATGACTCGTTGATCCATACTTATTTTAGGTGGCTGAACGATTATCCAAGTTGTTCTTGTTTTACAAAGCATCGTGTTCATACACAAATTCTCGTGGGCTCCTCTAGGGAAGAAACAATTTGAATATAATTAAGAACGTGATACGCTTGCAAAGCGTTGTTTCTATTTATCGAAAGCACAATGAAAGCATAGATGTTGATACTTCGACCTAACCAGACGATTTGATCCATAGTCTAATCAGTCATGCACTATCGACGTGCAGTGTCGATAGATCATCAATCCAATGGCATCCTCCCCCTTCTTCTCTGTTTTTGCATCTCCATTCTCCTAATCTCGAAATGATCACTCAAAGTGGGACAGTTCTTCTTCCTCTGGACTTCTCTCTCGAACTCGATCAGGATTTATTCTCCCTTTTCTCATCAAGAATTGCCGGAGAGAAAAGCTCGTCCTTTCACTTTTCCTCGCCCTATCTTATCACCCCCGATGATCTACCCTTTTCACTTTCGAGCACGCTTTCACGCTAATCAGATACTTTTTCGGTAAGGTTACTGTAGTTTGTAGACATGAGGAGTACGGTGGTCGTTTTGTTATCGATTGTGACAGTCGCATTTGTCTCTGCTGGAGGAGGATCGTGCGGGTCCGGTGCTATTCCATTCAGATTTGAGGCGAGTTACTTTCTAATTTTCATTGATCATTTTAGTGAGCTCTCATCAATAGAAAATAATGATAATAATATAATTATATGCCTTTCAGGTCTCTGCCGATGGCACTCCCGTGCTTGGCTGCGCTACTCCTCAGTGCTTCGGATACGGAGATGGTGGAGAAGGGGCAAGTTCATCTTTGATCTCTCTGATTGAGCCTGCTTAGTCATCAGTGTCTCACTGAAGCCTAGAATGCACTTAGATTCGTTGTCTGTTCTTTGAATGGCCTTCTGACCCCCTCACTTCCTTCAACAATAAGCCTCCCAGAGTGTGCATGTTCTATGACTCTTTTCATGCAGCTAACCCTCTCAATCCCTGTCCATTACTCACTCTAATTCCTCCGGAAGTAAGATTGCAACTCTTTGTGAGAACGTGATCGTTTCAGGTCGAGAAATACACGGAATCCGTCTTTCTGAGGGAGGGAGACGAGAGGAGACGATACATTAGATACAAAGTGAGTGCAGAGATTGGTATACAAGTATGATACCGGATTGGTGCCAGGAAGCAAGTAATCCATTGATTGAAGGATGCCTCAGCAGAAAGAGCCAAGTGCGCGTTCGACACTGAATCCCAGACGTGCGCAGCAACTGTGGAATGGGTCGGAGGATTCGAATATGATGGAAATGAGTACGTTTGTAAACGAAGAACACATGAAATTAAATGTTTAGACTGTATCCAGTTTCTATAAAGGTTGAACCCTAACTCTTCATTCAGTCTGAAACTGCAATGCTGTCGCTACGATCGTCTCAAGTACTCTGCAGAGGTCGGTCGGCCCGTCGTTCACGCGGGAGAGGTCTACTCTGGAGGTATTTTATCGCTCCACCTGATTACACCTCGAAGACTTCCTGATTTTAGCATCGATATTGCAGGAGAGGTGCTGCGTGACGGCCGCCAGACTGGCTTCGATCTGATCAAGAACGTGCGCAAGATCAGCGGAGATGATGGATCGTACGTTGAATTATTTTGTTTAATTTCGAAAATGGCGTGAATTCAGAATCGCCTACGAGCTGACTGTTGCCCGGATGAACTGCCTGCCAGATCCACCTGAGGAACTCATCGAAGGTTACTTTTTTAAATCGTCTCAACATCTTCACAATTAGTCGAGAAACACAACTCCAATCTTTGACTGAAAGGTGAAACTCAAGTGTTCGAAATGATAAACTCATTCTCTTTCAGTGGAAATCAACCAGCGCGAGGAGATCTCTCGCATTCTTGATAAGGTGGTCACTTCCGAATCGAATGACGTCCCTGAAATTCCCGCAACGCTCGCACCCGCTCCCCCTCCTCCCGCTGTTGAGGTACGGGTACGGTATTCAATCGATAATTGATAAGTGATACGGTAATCAATCGATAACTGATTAGTGATACGGTAATCAATCGATAACTGATTAGTGATACGGTAATCAATCGAAAATTGTCTCTTTCAGCGTGCTCAAGCAGTAAACGAGCCCATTCCCATCGAGAGCGCGAGAAGCAGTCCGGGATCTTTCGATGAAGGAGTGAGTTGCGACACGAAAAACATTTGATCTTTGATTTTTCCCAGATCGGTCAGAACTCCATCTCGAACTACCAGCCGCCCAGCAACTATGGAGGAAATGATAGATACGTACAGGTTCGTTTCTACTTGAGAGTACTGTAGAGGTATTGTGGACAAATCTCGACAGAATGGGCTGATTGATGATTTACAATCGTCACGACTCGGGATGGCGGGATAAGAATATCCAGAACCGGATACGAAAGAGATCTTTAAAGGGCGGATTGATCTGTTCATTCATTTAGATTTTGCGTTGGCATGTGTTTCAGTGGTTCTGCAAATACGATGTTCTCATTACACTTTGATTATTGACCGAAACGATTTATAACAAAACTATAATTGTTTCAGGTCGGAGAACAGATCACACCCGTCATCACTCCCGGTTACTACTATCCCGTCCAGAGATGCGATTGGTGCCAATCGATACCCGCCTGCTTCACTGGTACCGTGTTACCGTACTCTGAAAGTGTTTCGAATTCGGTAGTTGAGCATGAATCCTTCAGGTGGAATGGAGGTAGAGACACGTCAAGGATCTCGAAGAATGGATGAATTGACCATTGGAGATGAAGTGATTACGATTCATGATGGAACGGTGAGATATACTATTCTTGCAGCAACGAGACGGGAAGGTTAGCGTTGTTTATCGCGATCTCCTTCCCATCTTCTTACTGACCACAATCAGAAAAAAAACAGTCATATTACCAGTATGTTGGAAATTACACAGCTTCCTTACCTTTTGGTTGTCTTTGAACACGTCACAATACAACTGAACGAGTTGTCTTACTAGGCTAATCCTTCAATATTCAGCCTGCCTACACTCGCATCGTCAGCTGGCAGCATCGACTACCCAATCAGGTTAGCATTCATTATTGCCTCAAAATTTCGTTTTCACAATACCACAACGGAATTATGTGTTTTAGGAAGCCACTTTCCTCCGTCTCGTAACTTCCATGGGAGAGATCATTGAAATGACTCCTCTTCACTTCATCTGGAAGGTATTCGAACTGATCTTACTTGGCATTTCACAAATACATCAACTCTATATTGATGAGCCCAGACCAAGCTCTTCTCGTTCATATCTTGAAACTTATCTCTAGATCGAAATTGACTCTTCATTCCATAAGCAATTTCCGCGAGGCAAGATACAATTTTATATTCGCCTCACAGGTCAACTGCGACGCACCCAAATTCAACATCGAATTGACGCATGCGGAGAAGATTGTGCCTGGAGATTGTCTGTACACCCTGAACGATAAGAAGAGTGAGCATTATTTCAATCATAGGTCATCCATTCGGAACTTCATCATCGATAACTTCAACGAACCCAAAATTTTCGAAATTCTAAGTATAATCGCTGAATAAACTCCATTGCAGACGGCGTGAACCTCCGTCTGGTCAACTCGACGTCTTCCTTCACCTCTAAGGGCGCCTTCTCTCCCATGACTTCCACGGGAGATTTCGTCGTCAACGGCATCTATGCTAGTTGTCATAATGTTATTCCCGTAAGGATTCCGAGTTTTTTATCGATGCGCATTTGTTCTAAATGATGCGTGAAACATATGTATAGCGAATCAGAATTTCTAGAAGTTTTTTTTTCAGTCATCCGTCGCCGCTCAAACCGTGCTCAAATACACTTCGATGCTGGAGCAAGCGATGACTTATGTCCTTCCAGAGTGGATCATGCACGCTGTAAGTTCATTAAAGATCAAAGATCAATCCAATCTCAATCCTCGCAGATCTCATTATCGTCCGACGGTACTCATCTTCCCTTCGCTGCCGAATTCCTGCTCTCCATCGCCCAGTGGTGTCTGCCCACTGCACTCGTGCCCTTCTGAAGCGACGTTTGACAAGCGTCGCCGAGCACACACACCACACCACGGCTTGCCCACCATGCACCACAGATAATAATATAATAAGTGTGATCGCGTTTTCGTGTTGTTTTCCACTCTCGTTCAGTGTCATGACATATAATTTGCAATAAATTATTTGGAAATTTTGAAAGGCGTGAGTTCATTGACTTTCCAACGAAAGTGAGTGGGCTGTAATGGAATGAGCAAGGAAGGGATTAATCCGTCAAATCCCGGTCACTCCTCTCAAAACCCGGATTTGAACACACTTATCTCGTAATTGAGACGCAGCGTAAATGATTACGGAAAAGGAAGAAAAAATTATAAACTATTTCCTGATTGAAGCTCATCTCCAATACAACTTGAGCCTTCAAGCAGACATGAAACGTTTCGCTTCCACTCGAAACTTCAATCGTTTCGAACACTTTTCTATCCTCAATCTTGCACTTTCCCACTTTTCGGTGTCTATCTCTCAATCTCCCCTAAAGGGAAGAGAAGGGTCGGGATTTGGGTCGACGAACTTTCACCTTCTCGCCTCTCCCTCCCCAATCCGTGACCATTTCATCCTCATTCTCCCTCTCTCTCTCTTGTCCCTTTCTCCCTTTCATTTCGCTCCTTCTCTCAGGAATGAAGCGTCCACTTATCGTTCGCGAATATTGATTTGTTATGTTTCACACTTCGTACTTAATACTGATTGTTCATAGATGAGTATTGGGTGCTGTCGACCTCGTTGAAAAAAACTAACTAATCTCTTAGATGCGTTGCCTCCTTGCTGCTTCCCTCTTGGTCGCAGCGACACTTATTGCTGCAGAATCAAAGCCGCCCATTCGCGGCACCAAGTGCGCGCCCAATCAGGTACCCTCTGGCACCGGTACCATACATCTAGAAGCAGCACTATTCAAACTTTTTTCATTCAACTTTTGTCTACTCGGCGATGACCAGAGTAATCACTCAGACCAAAATTATACTAGCATTCCATGAACACTTCGTTTATCTCCTAATCCGTTGAGGTGATCAATCGCTTGACCGTATACGAGAATGGAGCCATCGAGGCGGAGTGCGGTCCTCTTCCCTGTGGATCCAGCGGATACAAGTGCACTGATGGAATCGTACGTTTCATCTACATTTCAGCATTTCGTCTCCTTGTCCCATGATCTTATCATTTCAGGTCGCTTGCCGCAGTGATAACGACATCTTCAACGGAATGAGCTGGGCGCCCAATGGACAAAGGTAAGATAACTCTTTTCTTTGTTAAAACTATGGAGGAGACAATAAACCCGATTTTCAGCGTTCTCCTCCGTTGCTGTGGACTGAACGTCCCGAAGAAGATCTATGTGGGCACTGACCTCGTCACTGCCGGCTCGTTCTACGTCGGAGGAGCCATCAGCGAGAAGGTGTGGTGTGGTGTATTGAGGGCGACGATTACTGTTCTTGCCAAAATAAGGAAAAATTGCATTGCATGTGCTTGAACGACGTTTGCTAATTGCAGGACAAGTACGGTAGCGGCGGCGCCGAGTACGACTTCATCACCAACATCCGCACCGAACAGTGAGTGCAGAGATCAAAGTACAGAGATCAAAGATCACTGATTGCAGGGGAGGCGTGCGTGTGTGGGTGTACCGAGTGATGTGCGATGCTCCGGGAGCTCATGCCTCGGTCGCAGCGGCTCCTCGTCCTGCAGCAGCTGCAGCTCCCGTGCAGCAGCCCCGACCCGTCCCCGCTGCTGTGCCTGCCGCACCTGCTGAGACTGAGTAAGCACACTTTTCTCTATAAAAGAATTTCATCGAATTTTTTGAGATAAACAAAATTTCAATCCATAGATTTGAAAATTCTGAAATTTCAGCGCCGCCCGCCAGGAAGCGTTCGAGGCGCGAAGAAGATATCTGCTCGAGTGAGTGTGATCTTTGATCTCTCCCAATCTGATCTTTGATCTTTCCAGACGTCTCTCTGGACAGCAGAAGCAGCAGGCCGCCCAGTCGGAGGAGATTGAGGAGCAGGGAGACGAGGAGGGAGAGTACGAGGATGAGGAGGAGGTTTGAATTTGTTTGAATTGCCGTCCAATTTTTGCAGATAGTAAAATCTCTACATGAAATGTCCAAGTTTACTAAAGATTTTTTCAGCGTGTAAAACTCAATTTGCAGGCACCCGCATCGACCTTCAACCCTCTTCGCTATCGTCCCGCCGTCCGAGGCAACAAGGCCCCTCGAGTCTAGATTGATCTTTGATCTCTGCAATTCCGCTGTCTGTACATTTCTCGATGACAAGTGCAATAAATTATTATTTATTCCGAAGTTGGATCATCACAGGGCCAATACAATGCAATACAGTCGAGGTGGTGGTTGCGAGATCAATAATGAGATGACTTGTGAGACGACATTGAATAGAGATAGTAGAACAGTGGGGATGAAACGGGAATAAGTCTTGAAATCACAGTAATCGGTGATGTGTAAAGTATCTCAAAACCCGCGATTGAGATCGTCCGCAGGTGGTGATTCAGAGTGCGATAGAGGTGTAGTGACAGAATGACCATTCACCTCGGGTATCACCTTCCGCCCTCCTCTCGAGTAATCTGTCTTCCCTGGAGGCTGCAATGGGATAGAGTGAGAGTGAGGGAAAGGAAGAAACGGACACTGGGAGTGCGGATAGAATGGGCAGGGGTTCTTTCTGGAGGGGGGAAGTTGCGTGAGGGAAGGTTCAGTAATGCCTCTCGTTCATTACCGTTGGGTGTACGGATATCTCCTGAAATGGGGTAAGACTACGGAAGGGAAGGGACGATAGTATGGAGGGACTTGCGGACGGACTGTTTCCAATGTTTCTGATGCTTATGGATATTTAGGACTTGCAAAGGGTATCAAGCAATGCTTCTATGGACTCAATCAATGGAAATTCCCTTTGCCGTCGTAGGCCGAATGGAGATAACGGATGTCTTATTATTGGTGCGAGTAACGAAGGAATTGTCCACTGTACTCTCTGAAGGCTGTGAAGGAGGAACGAAGCACCCGCACAGATCCTGACCGATCGCGAACCGAATTTCACTGGAAAATCATTTGTTTCTTCAGATCCCAAGCTTTGCAATAATCACTGCAGACTAAACTCATTGCGTAAGTGTTGACGGTGAAACATAGTTGGAAATCTTTCTAAAAAGTTGATGTCTTCCAAAATTCAGATTATCTTACCGATGAGCCATCGCAAAGATGAAGGCGTGTGAAAGTCCCGATAAAGTGGCGCAAGTTCCGACGAAAAACGAGATTTCATTCAGCATCTGAAATATTCCCAATGAATCACTGATTTCTTCCCCTCGTGATCGGTTATGTGATCCCTTTTCTTCTTTCCCTCTGCAGCTGAGCTCGAGAAATGAGCCGTGTCTCTTCATTCAGCAAATTCTCTCGTCTCTCTGACCGGTGAGAGAGAGTGCAGAATGAAGAGACGACGGCTCATTTCACGAGCTCAACTCTGCAGCCACTGAATAATTCTCATTCCTCTCACTCTGCAAACATCTCTCCCCTTTCCTCAATTTCTAATCTCAGCTCCGTCAATAAATGCTAACAACTTTGGCGGCGCCATCGGAGAAATCGGTCGTTATTAACACTCGGATTTCTGGTCGACACTTCAACGAATAAATAGAGTTAGTTCGGGCCGTTTTATTGGCTCAGACATCGAGGTAAATGCACCGGATTTATGCAGAAATCGAAAGAGTGAAGGAAGTTCGAGGTGCAATCCCTCACTCACAAACATGATTGGCACCCTCGAAGCCCGTACTTATTTCCTATTTGTGAGTCACCCAGGATGTTGAAAGGCGCCATGAGCATGGCTGTCAAAGATCAAAGATCAAACCGGAATTTCGATGAATAATCCGAATCCGTTCATAAGCCCCGGTACGACTCCGATTAGTGTGGAGACGATGAGAATGTAGAACGCCACTCGATTTGCCTGCAATTTCAGTTTCGAAAAACTCAAGACGAAATATGCAATGTCTATATGAGGCCGTTTGCGTAAGAATCAAGCAGATTCGGAAGGGTCCTGCACAGGACAAAAATTTGAAATCGCTGAAACATTGCGATATGGGGTTCTCGTGTATGCTGATGACGATGGGCATACTCATTTTGCTCATTGTCGTCTTATTGGCTCCAGACGACGTCACGTCGAAATCAGTCTTTCGCTGATTTCTCGCTTCCCAAATTAGCTAATTTTATGAAATAGCGGTTACCTGGATGGAATTCAACGCTGATCACGCCTGTCTTATTCATTTTTCATAATTTACATAAATAATTGCGTAAATAAAAAATTCTCTCAGAGTGAAGAGCGAGATGTCCCACCTGTACAGATCGGATCGGAATGACGAGAAGACCCTAATTTTAAAATTTCATCAAATTCCGCCATGGATAATTTGAGAAAATCAACTTATAGTGTAACTGGCTTGTAAGTAAATTGGACGATCTGGCGGCTTGTTTACTTCCTTCCTCTTATCGATCGGACTCTCTCTCCCGAGGGAGGCGAGAGAGCAAGGGGAATGGAGAGAGTGCAGAGAGTGGGAAGAGGTCACGGCGGAGAGACTCGGGTAGATCAAAGTTCGGAAGTCAACAAGGAGAATGATGGTCCAATTTACTTACAAGCCAGTTACATTATAAGTTGATTTTCTCAAATTATCCATGGCGGAATTTGATGAAATTTTAAAATTAGGGTCTTCTCGTCATTCCGATCCGATCTGTACAGGTGGGACATCTCGCTCTTCACTCTGAGAGAATTTTTTATTTACTCAATTATTTATGTAAATTATGAAAAATGAATAAGACAAGCGTGATCAGCATTGAATTCCATCCAGGTAACCGCTATTTCATAAAATTAGCTAATTTGGGAAGCGAGAAAACAGCGAAAAAATGATTTCGACGTGACGTCGACTGGAGCCAATAAGACGACAATGAGCAAAATGAGTATGCCCATCGTCATCAACATACACGAGAACCCCGAATCGTAATGTTTCAGCGATTTCTCATTTTTGACCTGTGCCTGCCATTGCTCGATTCTTAGGCAAACGGCCTCATATGTTTCAATTCCTGCACAAGATGGAAAGAATTTTTTTTATTGATTTTTCCGCGAGATCATTCGTATAACGAATATATAAAAGAAAACGTACACTCCGATCGACTTTCGATCGATTCGTTCGCTCAATCTCCACTAGCGCTGCCCTCTGTTTCTTCCTTCTGAAAAAAGTCAGTTTATGATTGGAATCAGACCGGATACGGTACCTGACGAGATGGTAGATGATGACTACGGTAAGGATGGTCGTTATCGAGTTCATCGCCATGTTCGACAGTCCCCACCAGATACGGAATGACTGAAAGTTAGTGGTTACAGTAACCACAATCCTCAGGCAAAATCCTCAAGCAATTTCAGATTCCAAAAATTCGAGACGAAATATTTGAATTATGTTTCAACTTCTGCACAAGGCGTTTCAGTGCATGAATAATGAGCATGTTTGTCCATATTTCTTGTGAGAGCCGGCAATCATTTCTCTCTATGTTTAGATTTCAGCCTACTCATGAAATTGCCCCCATGGCAAATAGGAATAATAGCGGGGGGATGAAGAATGAGAGAGTAAACTCGAACATGATTGACGAATCCTCCGAAATTGCTCGCCCCTGGATGACGAGTGATTGGCACGATGAGAATACATATTAGCCAATCAATACCCGCTAGGATCAGGGCCAGTATGAAACAGAAGATGGACCACCTGTTATTGTTTTTACTGTTATGATTGTTTTCCTTGTTTTGTCCCACCATTTCTTGCTCTGTTGATAGTAGAAAACTGGGAAGTACAAAGCGAATATTCGGTCTAGTGCAATGGCGGATGTGATTGTGCAGCCACCCTAAACATAATTAATTTTGAATAATTAAAATGATTAAATTACCTTCATAAGAGCAGCGGATGGTCCTCCGACCCATATTATCGTCGCTGGATCATAATCGAGGAGTTCGTCTGCAACTATTTCCCTTTTTTATGCATTTTCTCCTTCTACAGTGTATTCCGTCTCCGAACGTTCCCACGATCGACACAAAAAACTCCCGGGAATGTTTCGTATTCCCATGATTCCGGCGTGTTTCTGACATTTCTACCTTCCTTCTCCCACACTGATCTCATGATTGGCCCTTTCTTTCGCTCTCGCCACTTATTTCCCCTTCAGTTTTTGTACATTTGGTAGCGCGTTTTCACATGTTTCCACGCACGAAAGAGTTTGGCTGATTTCAAGCGGGAAGTAGAAATCGAATGCTCACTATCCGGTTTATGTCCAGCCATCAGAATGATCAGATATGGAAACTGTTCGATCGCATAAAGAAAATCGATAAATGCGAGTGAGACGAGTAAGATGAGATTATCGTTCCGATAGAGCTTCCTGAAAACAACCAATGAATGCCCGAGCTAAATTTAATTTTCGGACTCGTGTGAACAGTCCAGCAGATTGGTCAGACTATTAGGAGAATCTCTTGTTGACCGACTAGACTGAAGGCGGAAAATTCTCTTACCGATGCTTTGCCCAGACGTAAAGGACGATAAAATTGGCCAAAATTTGCATGATGCAGATTATGAATAGAAAGATGTTGACCAGTAGACAAACTGTGTTCGTTATCACCATTTCACCTGCAGAATTATTCAGATTTTATCGACAGCCAAATAACGAAGATGACAATCTGGCGAAACACTGAGATGCGTCAGAACTGTCAGGCGCAGATGCTAATATTGAAGAGAGAAATGCCAAACAAGCCGATCGAAACTGCGCACTTTCTGATGAAGAGAAAAAAAGAGTAGCGCCTTGGCTGTCCGAGACAATACGTTTCAACCGTACTGACTACAAAGAACGGCGCTCCTCAGACCCAATTTCCTATTCAAGTAAGGAAATGGAATGAGGGGGGGGGAAGGGGCAATGAGAATCGGATGAGGGTACAAAGAAGATGTTCGACGATAGTGAAGAGGGAAAGGAAAATAGTGGATGGTCAGATAAGATATGTGAGACGGGCAAGAAATGTGAATAATTTGAAAGAAAAAGGGGGAGGTTTACTATGAACAGACTGTCTCCCACTCACTTTCTATGTGGGATAATGGCGTTTATCGGAGGCAAATTAGAAGTTGAGAAACAACGATGAATCCAGAGCTAAGTCACGTCTCCATTTCTTGCAACCACTTTTTGCAGGTCCATCCCAGTTCGGGCGCCAGCAAAGTAAGTTCCCAGTCGTCACATAAATCATAAAGAAGGAGAGATTTGAGGAGGAAATGCTCATCCATCGACTATAGTACGAATCGGGTATGAACACTAGTTATTGGATCATGGATATTCATATAAACACGAAAATAGTGGATCGAATGAGAATGAGAGCAAGAGAACTCATCTTCAAATAAAAACTGCCTATCTATTGAAGAAGTGCTCGAATTTGAGTGAAGGGTTCTTTGAAAATTCGGAACGGGCGAGATTCCTCCCCTCTGCAGTTACTCTAGAATAACAACAAAAGTAGCACTAAGAAAATAGGAAAAAAAATGTGTAAAATAAGAGGCTAATTTGAGAGTGATTTTTCCTATGATCTTCGATTTGACCTCAATTTGACCTGAGGGCGCGAGAAGGATGGAAGATACGCGTTAGAAGGGTAGAAATGCGATAGAAATGTAGAGGGACGAGAAGCGGTTTAGGAGCTTGACTGAAGAGGGATAGTAAGATGAGCTAATGTGGGAGAATTCAGGAGAAAGGAACAAAATACGAGAGGAACATAGACCACTGAAGAGAGGAATCGTATAAACTCTTCATGGGGTTGTGCTAAGTGGCCCTCCCGATCATAAAAAGAGTGAAACGAAAGAGTGTTTCGGACGCTGAATCTGCTACCCTTTCCGCCTTCTCGACCAGTGCAAATAAGGAGAGAAATTCTTCCATATTCACCGTGACTCCGCCCTCTTCCCTTCGAACATCCCTCCGATTGCGGGGTTGCAACGTGGTGAGAGTATAGGCGTGGTAAGAGAGGCATTTAGGAAGACAAGGGATCACTCGAGGGTGGGAAACGGGTACACAGAAAGACTGCAGAGAGACATATCATATGGAGGAAAACAAGACCAGCGTGACAAACACTGACAAATTCTGAGCAGGTGAATGTAGCAGCATCTTGAAGAATTTCATATCATCTATCGGCCGCTAATTATTCCTAGAACGATAGATGAATCAGAACAAACTACCACTTTCGGCCGAAATCAAATAATTCTGCACTCATTCCTAGAAAAGGCTCTCGAAATGGATAACCTTTTCTGCAATGCATACGAGAGAATTTGTCAATTTACAGTTCTCCTTAAATATTCAAGTGTTTTTCGTAGTGCACGTTCACAAGAAATGCTGAATAATTATCTCAATTTTCCTTTTTCTTTCAACCCTTCGAATTTCACTATTCTATAGTAGACCCTTGAAACTACATTTCGTTTTCATCCCTTTGTCCGGAAGTGCACTGAAGCACCCGAGTATAAGAGGAATAACTCACATCATCCAAATGTCAAGCGGGTACGTTCCCATTCTCCTACCGTAGGGGACATTCAAGTTGTTGCTTTTCAATCAAGACTGAGCGCCATAATACAAATGTGTGAGGAAAACGACTACTGCGAAAAAATCGCAGTCAAATATCAGAAATGTCATACATCGTGTCAAGAACAAACACAGATTAAAATCGACTCCATGAGGGGGTTCAAATAGAGAATTATCGCGATACTACACTGTTCCGTGTCTACACAGTATAAAGACAATATTTCGTACCTCGACAGCACAATATTCAGCACGTACTCAGTTTCTCTCGCTGCTAATACCGTATTCACAAGGGCATGCGAAAGGAGATACGCCCTACGCGCAAGGAGTAAATGGAATTGACAATGAGGAACCCTCGGGGGGAAGAGTACTATGGAAATTAGTTCTCGAGATGAGTGTAGAGGAGATTGGAGGGAGGGATCCTTTGAAAAACAAGTGAGACTTCGTTACTGCAGTAGTGTAAGAAGGACGGAAGGACCATCTCCATTCCTTCCCCCCTGCCACTTCCCTTGTTTTCTAACAACATTTTCCCTCAACTGTTACAGATCCATATCGCTTGCCAGTCCAATGTTCCATAAACTATAAACTTTCTTCAATACATTTTCACATATTTATGCACGAAAACTCAACAACTGGGCAACAATCAAGTATAACAACTAAGGTTCTAGCACTGGCAATTGCGTAACAACGTCTCGGCACAAAATGGGAACAAACAACCTACAGTATCCTGCATTCTACCGTACTTCTCATTGTAATCGAGTGAGCTTGCAAACGTACATGGGGCCAAAGTTGGAAGGGAGGAAAGGAAGGACGAGTAGTCCTCTATTGCATCCATCGGAGAATCGGAAGAGTCCAGAAGAAGTGAGATGATCACGAAGAGTTGAGAGAGATTCTTCCACACACTGAAAATGAAATATGATTTGGGATGGACGAATATATATGATCGCCATAAATCTCAGTATCTTCAAATAGAGTACTTGATCAGGTATCCTTCAACATTTCCCACTCTTGTTCGTTCTCAACAATTTTAGTCACCATAAATCACAAAATTGCTCGAAAAGCAGCGCAAGTTGGGAGATAATTCACTCTTGAGAGAACTCAATTCCTTGATCACTTTCATAACGCGTTTGCGATAAATTGTCGAGGGAGTAAAGATCCAAAAGAGCAATGCAACACTAGGAATAAGGTAAGTTTTGGTTTACTGAACAAAATAATGCATTTCTTCAGGTTATAACATTATCATTAGCAACGATATCTGTCTGTTTGGTCACTTTTTGCAAAAGTCACGTGTGCAAGTAACGAAACAAATGAAAACATGTCGCTCGTGCTTTCTGGAACGCGAAACGGATGGATAGTTAGGGGAGCAGCGGTGACCTTACTAACTCTTCAAATCCTGTCGATGGTCGAGATATAATCAACTAGTTCATTAGAAAGCGTCAATTCATTTAGTCTCAGCAAAATGCGGTCTCTTTCCGGTCTCTTACCACTCATCGACCATCCTCATCCGAAATAACAAATACCTTGATTCCGAATCGTTCGTCAGCGATGGCAGCGGCATTCTCGACTACGGCTTCATTCTGAGAGGGAGAGAGAGTGCAAGTAGAGTAGACGACACTTCCTCCCACACGAAGGGAACGAATCGAGTTACTGCAAGAAGAGATTATTATCTCTTTGATTAAATATATGTATTCGGAAAAAAAGAGAATAAAAAAATGTAGTAGGCTCACACGAGAATCTTCGTTTGTGTCTGTGGGAGGGACAGTCTGAGATTGGAGTTGGTGGCAGAGAATAGATTTCCCTCATCTTGAGAGACGGCCAGACGATCCGTCGAACACGGAACGTCTGCTAGCACCTCATAAGAATGATAATTAAATCATTAAATTTTGGAAAAAATAGATCATCATTTCATTTTTATACTCCACTGAAAATTATGTTTCAGCTTCCATATAAATTGCTCAATGTCCCTACTAAAACGTTGGGAAGAAGAAGAGTATGGAAAGAAAGAAATATATTCTGACCTTATCATAACACTGCAGTTCATCCCATCCTCTTACATCCGTCGCGTCTTTCCGCTTGAGAATCACTCTGAAGAGGATACTGTACATTTCATTCTCTTCTTCATTCTTCAATATCCCCATCAAACTCTCACCTATCAGCAATTTCATGATCACTGGGAATATAAGTGGAGAGTGCTCTCTTCAATTGACCCAGTCTCGACATCTTCGCATCATTGCACACTAGTTTGCCTGCAAACTTTTTCTCTATTCCAACCTTGAATCCTTTCTGATTTAACATCACAACGAGTGTGTCAATTCGTTTCATTTCTACCGTACACCAAACGAAGAAAGAATGTCGAGGTACGGTGATTAAGAACGAACCAGGCAGTGTAGTCAACAGCATCGCAAGACTCTTTCCTCCTGGCGCCGCACACACGTCCAGTACTCTTTAATTTAGTCAATTATCGATCGAACTATAGATGCTACCGTAACCTGTCTCCCTTCTCGAGTCCCAACGCGAGAATGGGCACAATCGATCCGCCGTCCAGCAGCCACCAACCTGATGTGAGTACGGTAAAATTTCAATATGGTATTGATTATTTTTATTCAAAATGAATCGATATTGATACAACATAGAGACCCCTACAACATATTGAAGTTGAAACACAATTGTACCTGGTACATTATCATCGTTTCGAAGTGGAGGAGGGTAATCGGTAAAGGATCCTCGATCGTGTGATCGTACTCTACAATCATTCAGTTAACGATTGACCCATACATTAAGCTACCGTACTTCAGCTCTCTCGGATAATACAGAAAGTGTGGCCGAGTGGGCAGCGGCCGATCCATTCCTTCGAAGCCCGTGACTCTGAAATATAGATTACGGTAGATAACAATCGATAAGACAAGAGTAATGATACCGTACTCGAAGTTCATATCGTCTCTGGTCTCTCCGCGTCTCTTTCCCATCTGCAGCTCACCCACGGAAATCGTGCCGGGGGAGGGAGCGAATTCCTGTGGTAAATATCAATTTTCGATATTAGAGCTGGATACAGCATACCTGGAGAGTGGCGGGAGACAGACGATCTTCGAACTGATCAGGTTGTGAAAGCTCGACATCTAGAGTCTCTTCGGATGATTCCTGGAAGAGACTGATTAATGAGTTCAGCTGAATATCAGAAACAGATAATGGCGAAATTAAAATACCTGCTGAGCCCGACTGGCTTTCAATTCTATTCTCTTTTTCTTCTCCTCTAATCGCTCCTCTGCTGTTTGACCTGAACGGATAAAGCTACAGTACCTAAATCAATAAATCACCGTATACCTACTACTCGCTTGAGCATATCGATCGTGCCGAGATCCGCAAGAAGATTTTCATTCGCTGTTGCTGATCTATCATTTAATAGTGATGAAATGAACAAGAGATACGGTACTCACTTGGACAATGTGTTGATAACTGCTACATATTTATTCGGGGAAAGAAGGCCTAATCGAATTGATGGCCAACGAGTTTTGCCTAAAGTATGTGCGTTAATCAAAAGTCAAAGTAACAGATTTGCTCTCGAACGTACACAGAAAAGTGTTCAGCATTTAGGGGACTCACCAAATAATGGACCGTAGTAGAAATCGAAGTGATCCATGGCGACAGCTGATGGCGTTTTCAGTGGACGATTCTTGGCAATCTGAAAAATTATGGTAGCTATCTACAGAAATACTGAAAACGAGAGCTCTCTCTAGAGAGAACGTACCTTTGGCTTGAACTTCGCTGTCTTCCATCGTACAGACGTTGTGAGGCAACAACGGACTGAAGATGCAGTCGAAGAAGATGTGCATGCATACGAGAACATTTCTGGAAAGATTTAAAGTTATTTACTAACGTGAAACAACTGTAAATCAAAATTGAAAAAAAGAAAGAAATTTTAACAGAGCCATACTGATATCCGGGAAACAGAATTAATCATGAAACGTGCGCGAAACTTGCAAATTTCGCGCGGCATCGTGCGAATAGTCGACTACAAACTACGATTTCGTTTTTTTTGGTAATTTTATTATTTTAGTTATAGGCGTTGTATTCGTGTTTTGATTTGTATATTTTCAGGGTTTCTGCTTCTTTGAGCCACTAGGCCTCTATCCACAATGCCCGTTGGATCGGTAAGTCCTTTCTTCCTTCAAATTTCGTCATTGAACATTTTCTTGCGAATTTCGGCCGACTCGATAGTTGTATTTTAGTATCCCGTTGGCCAGCAAGGCGGTGGCGGCCAGTCGTGCTTCCAGAAGATCAAGATGGGATTCTTCATGGGCTGCATGATCGGAGGTGAGTGGTACACTTTTGGTCTTCGTTAGATATACCGTGTTGGGACACTACAGGAACACGTGTTGTTGTGCACACTTCATTCATGATAAGCCATCAATACAAGGATTGATAAAGTTGACATAATGGATACTTTCAGGTGCCACCGGAGTTCTGCTCGGCGGGTTTGCCGCATTCCGTGGTGGATACAGGGGAAAAGCGTTCGTTACCCAGGTCTGTTCCGCAAGCATTCTCATTTTTTCTTCATTTTGGTTCACATTCAATAATGCGTATGTCTAGATGGGCAAGACTGCTGCTCAATCGGGCGGATCTTTCGGAGTTTTCATGTCTGTCGCCCAGGGTCTCCGATGCTAGGTACGTTATCATCTTTCATCTGCTCTATTTCTTTTTAAAAGGTTTTTAATCTTCCAAATGGGCAGATACTATTGTAGTCAGAAACAAATTGAATTGCGTGTTTTAGAATTCCGTTGACGTCTGCACTCCCTGCCGTATCCCTTCCTACTTTCCGACGTCACAGGTTCCGATAGTTCTGCTCGATAGATGATTCCCCTATCGTATCTCGATCTACAGTAGCCACCACGAATGCTATTAGAGCCCCTCGTGGATTTTCACTAGGTTTTGTTGAGTTTTTGCTCTTTCGAATTGTGTTCTACCAAAAGTGCTCATAAATTTATACTCCATTTGCAGTAATCGAAAACATCTCAATACACATTCACTATTTATACGGGTATTTTCGATTTTCTAGGGTTGGGCCAGTCACCGTTCACTTTTGCAACAGACTGGAACCGTAATCGGTTGAGTAGGCTTTGCTGGTCCCTCGTAAAAGAGTACAGCTATAAATAGATAGTTGAGTCAGTATTCATTGAAGAACGCATCATTTTGGTTCCTTCTCTCTTTCTCTACTCAATCTCGAGCGTAATCACGTCATCCTATTTTTGGGGGGATTGACTTTCAAACAAATTTTCATTCGTCGAGATTAGTGATGGATGGGATTCCCCCCTTTTAAATGTTTCACTGGTCATTTCGAATCGAACTTCCTTCCTAGTACAAGATAGGGTTCTCCCCTTCCGAGTTCGATCCGACAATCAACTAAGTTCTCGTGATTACTCCGCTAATGATGCTTACTCACGATTGGAATTCGTGCAATGTATTGGAATTTGATTTTCGTGGAGAAAGTGAGAAGGAATGATGATACCCGTGAGATTACTTTCCGTTTCATCGCAATCTTTAAATATTTATCACACACACACACGGGCTCATTAATCCATTTCCGTTTTCTATCTCATTAATGGTAGGTCAGATGGGAGGTCAGACTCGTAACTCGATAACGGTAATCACCTCTCCATATCATATCCCGTCACCTAGAATGTTATTTGACACCGACCCGTTTGGAGCAGGGTTCTCTCCTTTCTTAGTTCCTCGTTTACACGCGATTTTATCTAGATTAGTCTAATTGGTTATAATTAATGAAAATAAAAAACGCAATTGTGGGTGTTATAGTCAGAAAATATACAGAAACAGTAGTAATTTTTTGCGTGGGATTTGCCGTTACGCAGGGTCAAATGATCCCTCAAAAATGGAATATGCGTGCCACTTATTCAAGGATGTGGGGGAGGGGTTGAAATTAGAAAAATAAACACACCACTTGCACAAAGACAACTCAGTCTACATCAAAACTAACCACTCAAACTCCACCCCACAAAATTCGTCAAATACATACCACTTTATTAGTTCTCATGAAATAATTGACATCTCTAAAGTACTTGTTCGAATAATTTTCCTTGCAAGTCCAATCTTCTTGTTGATCTTTTCCTCCGTACTGATTTTCTCCTTTGCATCTCTCCGATCCAATGCCCCCCCCCCTTGTGCAAGTTTCTCCCCTTTCTCATGTGATCACTCTCCCTACGGCTGCCATTTCCAGCCAATTTTTCCGCGTGATTCTTGTCATTTCCGACGAACGGCTGGCTCGATATTGGTGCTTGTAATAGATTTCCACATCTCGATAAGAACAGGTCTCTCTCTTTCTCCGTGTTTGGGATGATTCACGTTCGTTTCTTTTCTCCGCATGATTCGTATCACTTTGTTGGCCCCGAAGGGAGCGTTCCGTGAGCTTATTCCTTCCATCGTAGTTCCGTCGAGTACTTCCACTTTACCCTTCGTTGTCTCCTTGCCCTGCGTAGGCGCTGCTTCCATGGTCCCTCAACGAGACAAGTCAACTGGATAACATTGTTCGTTCAAGCTGCTGAGTGGCGACTCGAGCAACTGTTGCTTTTGCGAGATATCGAACAGTGGACGTGCACATATTGCAAGTGAATCCCTGCAGAATCCCTCACGTCATCTTCTCGTATTTTCCGTGTCTTTCATCTCTCTTTTTTCTTTCGTCACTAAATCCACGATTCTTGCACGTTATCAGTCCCGTCCTTTAACCTCTCTTGCAAGATTTGTCTGTCTCTCCTTGTCCACTATAGTCTCTAGTGTCTCTCTGGTCACGCTGACCCTTGCGTGGCTTCAAGTCGATCTCACTACGTCGAGAAGACAATGACTAATGAAGGCATCGGAGACCCACATCAAGGAATGATGACTGCCGTGTTTGGAGGGTGTGATGAGTGAGTGGGTGTGGTGTCACTGAGTATTATTCTAATGAGATAACCAGTATAATATGTTTATCCTGTGTCATTGAGAATGAGATCATAATCTGGACTAGAATCCCCCGCTCGATTGCACTGTAATGTTTGCGCGGTAGTTGCGTTATTTCTGTTGCGGATGTGATGGTAGGAAGAAGGAAGGGAGAAGGAGGGGAATCAAAATAGAACAGAAGAAGAAAGGTCAGGCAGGGAGAGGGGGAGTTTGCGTTTGCTTCCATGGCGCCTCATGCTTATTCTGAGTGGTAGAGAGGGGAAGGAAGGGAGTGTAAACAGTAGGAGTTAGTCGTTACTGAACGGGGAGATCATTCCGGGATGAAGTAGAGATCAGATTGATCATCAGAATAACATCATGGACGTAGTCAACTCATCGACTTCTGATGTTACCATGTCGGATAAGATGCTCGACGATTCGCAGAAAGGATTATAGTCTCGCGTGGCATTATCAGTTGGATCAACCTAATCACAATCGTATCTTAGTTGTGCAAGATGCTCATTATAGCTGTCTGTTTGCGAGCAATATTTAGTGCCTGATGATTAATGATTAATTGTTGATCATCTCCTAATAGTGAGAGATGATTCTTTGCGTGGTCAATGATGATAGTTACTCGACGAGGCGGGTAGATATTAGTATCAAATATCATAGCGATGACTAAATTAGTTGCTACTCACGACATCTGGAGAAGGGAGGCGTTGGACTTTGTTCAGTTTTCTTCCCAATTCATCGTTCTACACGATGTCTGTTTAGTCTTTCGCACCCACTCATCGAACGAAACACTATGGACATCACATCATCGCGTTCTCTTTTCTGTCACAATTCCTAGAGTCAAAAAGCGTCTGGTGATCGTCTGTTTACAAACAGTTTGTCTGTATCCCATCACGAGATCGCCCTGTTTGACCCTTCTCAACGATGGGAGGAATATAATAGCATCGGTATCTGAACGAAGATCAGTCCCCTCCTTCCTCGAATGATAGTCGATTGAGGAGTTCCATTTTGTGATAGTCACACCACTCGGCTGCTCTCTTCTCATCTCTCCGATTTTTATCGCCGCGATTTTTATTGGAATTCCTATGCGGTGCGTGCGTACCGACGTTAGGCGAAGTGGGTTTTTGAAGAAATATCAGCTTCCCCACCTGGACAATCGACTCTTTGTTCCTTCCGTACGCACTCTGTGCCCCCTATTGTATGTTCAATGCCAACAGAACGATGGGCGCCGGAGGGGGCACAGAGGAACATCCTCACTCATTCCACCTGCATCTCCTCACTAGTTTTCACTCTTACGCGTGTTTATCGAGATAACTCGCTACCAAATCGTATGTTTCATCGTTGATGCTTACCATCCTCATCACAATATTTTTGCGTGTTCATCCGGAATTGGCGCGTTGTTTCCGTTGGCTGTTGAACTGTGAGCAGAAGGGACGATAAGAAGCAGACGATCCCCCTTCTCGTTTCCGTTTCCGGCCATCACAACCAATTGGCTGTCGTCTTTCACAGCAATTGCGTAACCTTCTTATCGTCTCGTTATCAGATCAACTCTCAGTCCTCCCCCGCAGCAAAACACTACACCGAAAACAAATTTGAATTCAACGCGCGCAGATTGTTTTTGACTACGCGATTATGAAAACATGTGCATTTCAAAGACGTCTCTGATTGACATGAGAATCCCCGAGTGATAGAGAGTGACAGTGTGTTAGGCTGAGTCGGGTGATCAAATCAACGTTTGAACTCGGTCGATCGGGGAGACGTTCCTTTCATCTTTTCTCCTATCATTAACTGAACGAGGTTCCCTCCCTGCAAATCGACCTTTTATGGGCGACCGTTACTATGTTTAGAGGAGCTGGTTGGGAGTCAATGTGTGCCAGTGGGAATGTGTGAGAAGAGAGAACATGTGAAATTGAGAGAGTAGTCAACAACGATGACGAGCTTCATTCGAGAACATCGTAAGCTCCCATCCAATTTCCCCCTCCCTCTCCTTTCTTCCCCTCAGGAAACTCACCGTAATGGAAAAAGACGACCTTTACTTTTAATCGGGGCTTTTGCTTCTTTATTTTCCAAGTGTTTTCTCCGAACTTTGGTCGTGCTTATCTCTCTCGATTCGAAGGCAAGATAAATCTGCAAATAATCTGAACGATTTTGAGCGAAGAGATTCGATTAATTGAAGCCACAGTAGAGAGAGAGTGGGAGTGTGATTGGATTAGCGGACCTGGCGAAGAAAAGAGAACCCCATGGCTCGAGATCTCGAACGCGAATGCGCGTGAGATTTCCAATTTTATGTCGACGTTAAGAGAAGTTGTGGAATGCTGCATGAGAAATTGGGGCTAAATTAAGCAGGGAGACATGACATCCTTGGAATGGCGTCAGGTACACGAATATAAAGTGGTGTTGGAGTCTAGATGTGGAGAACAAGACATCGGTTGTTTCTCCCACCTGCTTGTGAACTGCTGCGTGAGAACAGAATCGAAGTGCTTCTGTGGCATAGAAGTTCTTGGGAAGGTGTGATCATGTGATCGGCTTACACTGCCGAAAGCGGAAGTGTGTTCTCAGAATCGACGTGGCGAGAGTGAGTAATCAGAGATAGTGTATTTCTCTCGTGATTCAGAAGCCATGGCCAGAGATCTCCCTGCGGTCGCAAGGGAAAACACCTGTGAGTTTCCCTGTTTTCATATTTCCTCTTCTCCTCCTTCGCATTCTTCCACTCTTCTGCTGCAGCAAGAAGATCTCTGCGCGTCGTCATTGCATAAGTAGCCCCTCGTGAGACTCTCCTTTCGGAGTCCTCTGCAGATTCCCCCATCTCCCTTCTCTGAATTTTCTCTGAAATTTTTGTAGATTGGGAGGCGGTTCGAAGCATCTGCTCCAATCGGCTGACTTAGAGAGGGGGAGTGAAACTTCGGAATGTTGTTGGCACGTTTTGAACGGAGGAGTCGGTTTATTTGTTCGTATATTCGTTTCCCTCCGTGAGAACCCACGTGGCCCTTCCACCTCTTCCACTCTTTCCATTATTCACGTCGTGCCTATCTATTCCATTCTCTTCTTTGTTTTGTTCCCATTGAAACGTTTCCTACTCATTCTCAATGTCTCCGCAAGGGTTATCAGTGTCTCATCTCTCATCATGACAGACACCATCTGTCATGGGGTGTTTTCGACCCCACAAAGGCAATGACCTCGGCATCTCATGACATTTTAATGCCACAAAACGTGTTAGGAACTTGATCATTGAAACTGCCTAGGCTAGTCTCTCTCTCATTCCTTCGAAGATAACAGCATCTAACGGCTCCACTGTGACGCGTAAGTCTTGTGATGACATAAAGGGCTTAGTTGTGATCACTGACGACTACAGTACGCTGTGAAGTAATGCTATGATGAGAGGAAAGGTCACTACTACCCATCTCCATTCATTAGATTCCCACTTTCATTACGACGATGCCCCTCTCACTCTCCTTCTCCCATCTCCACTGTTCATTTCCACAATGAATGCCCCTCTCCCTTCCTCTCGCCCCATCTTGGGCTACTCTGGTCCTTCCCTTTCTCTTCTCATTACTCTGAAAGAGGACGTCAGAAGGCTTCTAGGGATGAACGACGACTCTCATCATTCTGTCCATTCTATCATCTGCTCTCTCACAGATGATAGAGTGTGTGGAACGGAGAGAGTCGGCCCCATTTGGATGAAAAATTGACTGCGAACGAAAGGAAAGAGGCTATGTGCACCCCATTCCATTCTACCTCCCATTCAATTACGTTTCAATCTGACCCTTAGACGAGAGAGAAAAGGAGGACATCCCCCTGAGGGCAAGTCTGAGAGAAGACCAATTCCATTGCTCTCTCAGCAAATGCTGGAGTGTTTCTGGAATAGGAACGGGCTGCAGACTCTCATTTACTTTTCTTACGCAGAATCTTGTATGTCTCATTAGAAGATTCTTCCGTGTGAGTCTGCATCAGTTCCTCTTACTGCTGAATCCGCTATGTTTCTTCATGTCTTTCATCTTCTCGGAAAAATGACTGCAATACGCCCGGTCATTTCCGCTCCCCTTTCTCTCCTCCTTCTCTTCAGTCCCAGAGAGCCCTTCCGAACCCCCCCCCCCCTCCTCTTGACTCCGCCCACTCTTCTCGAGTGGTATTGCGCCCTGAAGGCATCCGCCTCCCCCACCCTCATTCCCTTCCTCGTATCGCCCGCGAGTGTTATCGTAACCCAGTCTACCGTAACCCCCTCAGACATGTCGTCAGCAACAACTGCGCCAACTCCTGCGCCTCGTCGCTTCCACTCGCAGCCTCCTCGCTTCCCGAGGGTACGGTAACAGACTAAGTCGTAGTGTAGTGCGTGCGTGGTGTGGATTGACAGTCATCGTCGCTGTGTCGAGTGTAGTCGCAGGCTATGTTGCACATGTGTTTTAGTGTCTGGATGAGATAAGGCGGATTCTCTGCAAAAGCCGCGATCGTTATCATCTCATTCAGCCACAGGCCATCTCTTCTTTCTTGATCACTCTTTCTGTTCTGTAATATTCCCTGCACAGTAATAATCCGAGGAGGAATATCATCGGGGATTGGATACTCCCCGTAGTGGATCCACTTTTGTGTAGTGCACCAGTAGTGTCTGGCGCCATAGAGTAGGCTCATTACTTCCCAATCTACCGCAATCACACAGTTCACAGGACACATCCACCGCCTGTCTCTCCATTTCACATAGTATCTCACTCACTCCGAGTCTCAGTCCTCTCTCGAATCAGTGTAGTCTCTCTTCCTCCTCGTGGTTCGCTTCCTATCAACCCTCGTCGTCTTCCGTTTGCACAAGCGCGACGGCGCCGTTGAGAGACAACAGCGATTCGAGAGGACAGAGGCAGAGGAAGGAAGGGAAGAGAGTGAATGAATCCGAGAGAGTCATCGCTATGGTCGAGAACGGTCTGTTTTGTGTGGGAGAGGCGCCATGGATGGAGAGGGGAGGGATAGATGATCCACATCTGGGCCCTCCCTTTCTGAATCATTCATTTCAATCAGTATTGCTACTGAACCTTCGTTGCCCTTTCCTACCTTCCGTTGGTCTCTGAGCATTGTTGCATCATGAATCGCCTTCCGTCTTACGCTCGCTCGTTATCACGGGGCTATAGGGAATTATTGATGATAATCGGGATCTGCGCATGGCTTCCACATGTCTCCCTCTCTCATATTCATCGTTCTAGAGAAGGCGGAAGGGAGAATGAGAAGCCCTAGAACTAGAGAACTTTTGACGAGTCGCAGCAAATGACTGATTCAGATTTGAATGGAAAGGCGGGGGAGCCATTTGCTCGCCCTTCCTGGTCCATCTGCTAGAGGGAAGAGAAGGGGATAGGGGCATTTTCCCCTCTGGTTCTCTTGCACGAAAAGAAAGAATAAGAGAAACACACGCTAGAATGTAGCGAAAAACCTCTGAGAACTTGTGACTTGATGAGGAATGGGCTGTGCTTGTCTTGCTCATATGATGGATGTTCCTCTGGTTGAAAAAGTGCATGAGCTGGCGCCTGCTTAGTCACACTTCTAGTTCTTCTCGCCCTGATGTGATCAACAATAAAGCCGCGAGGGAATCCCCTCAGTCTTCCCTCTCTCTCCCCCCTATCCACCTGATTACTTGGTTGTATGATCTTCGAACGACGCGATCTGTTCGCGAGTAATCAACTCGCTACTGTTCGTCTCACGCTCAGCACCCACACACCTTTTTCATTGATTGCATTCGTTGCGAACTGTCTCTGACCATTGATTACTGTAGGAATCAGGAGTTCATGCGATTCCCCGCGCACTCTGGTAGGGAATCTGTTCAGCATCTAGTAATAGTTGATCATATCCCGTGCACTTGTCGGTCATGAGGGATCTACTGTGCAGAATGTATCCATTTCTATTCAATCCGTAGTCCACTGTTCAGTGTCCAAATCCGCAGAACTTTGTTGTGTGCATCCTACGTGTTCGATGAGTGTAGAGATGACAATGATGTTCCTCGCTGGTGTGATCCTACTCGGACACATATCAATATGTAGTGGGAGTGGTAGTAGGAAACAACATGTAGTTCGTCCCATCGTCGCCTATAAATGCGCTCGATTTCGCTCATGTACGGAGAAAGTTCTGACGTGTTGGCCGATGTTTTAGAGGAAAGAGAAGGTGGAGTGTAATCAGCATGCTTGTGTTATTCCCTCGACTTTTCTGCCTTTTCCCTTCTTCTTCTTCTTTTCTCTACCATTCCCTCGTTCGTCCTCACAACTCGGCGTGTAAACTCACCTCGCACTCCTTCCCTCTCGTGAGTACATATAATTAGAAAACGAACGCCGGATGTTGTCCTTAGAAAAGCTCTCCGATCTTTACAAGGGCGGTGCTCCCTCCCCTCTTTCTCCTCCTTGTCATAACCTGAAGAAGGTGCCACACCCATGGGGCTACCCCCTCCTCCTCATTCCTCCTTTGCACTTGTTATGGGTGAGCGGGTTTCAAGCGGCCCGTTTCATCGCGAATTCTCACTCTAGCTCATCTACTTCTTCTTCTCGCGATGATGCGAAAAAACTTTCTCGCGAGTGAGAATTTGAAGGGGCGCGAATTTATTCCGCCCCGCTTCGTCGGCGCTGCAATTTCTGCATAGTTTCAGCAACTTTCGAACCCGCCTCCGCCCTGTCCATCACTCAAACTCCCCCCCCCCCCCACTCATATGGGAATGCCCTACTCTCTGAATCACACTGAATCATCACCGCCAAATCCGTAGGTATTACTCATTTCACCACCCTGATATAACGGGAGTTTTTTGCTCGCTCATTTCCTTCTCTCATTCATTCATTTCTGGTCATCAGAGTCAGTGACGCCCAATGGATAGAATTACCTCTTTCGCCGCACTTTCCTATTTGGAGTCGGCCGTCATTATATGCCGTTTTTCTTCCTTCCTTTGACGTGCCCATCCACCCTGAATTTCCAAACGACTTGGTGTTTTCTGTCTCGTTCATTCAGAATATTGTAGTTGTCCTTCCTCTTCCTCCTTCGCTTTCCTCTTCTTCCTTCTCTTAAATGCCCCTATGGCTCGTCTGTTTCTCCCCTCCCCTTGGCAGACAGTCACAATAGGCCTGAGAATGAATGCTCTGGGAGTTCCCCCAAAAGTCCTTACTCTTTGTTGTCGGAATCGGCCACCATTTTATGCCTTCACTTATCCCATTGTACTTGCCCTCTCATCCGGTATTACTCTTCATCAGGCTAAAGGAAGGGAGGAAATTGCAAGAGTACACAGGGCAGTTCGAACTGCGTACTTTCGCCCATTTCCCATGGATGGTAGTAACGTCTATTTTCATGCTAGAGTCCAAACCCCTATTTCCCTCCTTTCCTTCTGTCTCCTGAACTTTTCCTTTGTCGTGGTCTCCTACGCCAAACTAATTCTCTTTCTCCCTTTCTTGTTCTCCGTCACAGTCAGAAATAGTCTGCCTCCGTAGATCAGGAAACTACAGGAATTGAATTGCGCCACAGTCTCCCACCATTCCCCAGCGTCATAAAAATTACTCCGTCTTGTTGTATTTCCGCCTAGCGCGATCTAGGAAACGTCGCCTTACTGTACTGCACTCACGTGGTGTACACCCGCACACCACGGTCGCATTATTCTACGTATTATTGAGTTGAAAGGATGAAAAGAGCAATGAATTCATAGATCAGAACTGCGACAGCTCCCGTTCAGGTTTCGATAGTGGAGATGATAGAGAAGGCTAATTAGGAAGAGAGAACAGAGAAGAGGGAGGGGATGAGAAGGGAGAAGGTTGATTGAAGAGAGTAGTGAGAGAGCAGGAAGATCGAAGAGAGAGGGAAAGCAACCATGTGGTTTTATCGTGAACGAGCGTCATGAGTGATAGGAAGAGATAGGGAGGAGTAAAAGGGGGCGGAGTTAGGAGAGGGGGCTAACACTATAAGATTAGAGCTACTCCCTGACTTGCGCTCGCTTCCCCTCACAGAGAGAGAAGGACGAGATGAGTACGGTAGGAATACTGTAGACTTAAGAAAGAAAGGGGAAAAGGTCAGGCGCACTTTAGCATGTGTCCTCAAATTGTACAATTGTTTACGTGAGTAGAACACCCCTATGAAAGGCCCGGTCCTCCCTCTAACCCCCCCCCCCTCCCCTCTCCACTCTCGCTCATTTCCAGTGCAACTCTCTCAATGGTCAACACAGCCCGTATCTCCGTTCCTACTCTCTCCAATCTACCTTGTCTCTATGCCTCCTCTCTGCCCCTTTCTCCTCCTATCCCTCCTCCCCCCTATCCATTCTAGGAGGGAGAACGCCGTTGTCTCTCCTCTCTCTCTCATAGAGGGGCATCCCCCATCTGTGTCTAGATCTGGTCCCATTCCCAGGCCTTCCCATTCTGTCTCTATCTCACTACCGCATTCACATCTTATTGCTTGCTTCTTCTATCGCCTATCTGCACCGTTCGTGTTGTGATATTATCTATTGTGTTTTGCTATTTCTCGAATGTTTCTCGGGTTTCAAATGTCTCAATTTCGGTGATTTGCAGATGCAAATGTGCGTGAACCAGAACAACAACAACGACGAGTTGTGGACGGGCAAGCGTCGTCCCAAGAGAGATTTCCACTTCCAGGTCCGTTAAATAGCTAATCGTAATTGCCGGTTCCGGCGCCTCTCCATTTCGCCTAGAATAGACGGCTCTCTCCACTAGTAGCGACCACAGATGGTTGATGTGCCATTTCTGTAAGCAAAAAGGATAATGTATGCAGAGGGGGACGATGATGTTTTGGCGAAGGGAAGGGGGAGTCCCCCATTCATTGTTTTGGCCACTGTTGAGCATTCATAAATAGACTACCAAGTAGAACAGAGAGAAAGCACTATGATGAATTGAATTCATCATAGCTGACTTCATTAAAGGGCCATCAGATTAGTGGGGGCGAATGAAAATTGGGAAACAGGGGGATACCCACTTTGCTAGTTGTTGTTGTTATTTTCTTTCTACCTTCTGGGTGAGTCGTGTGATGTGATGGATGGATGGGAGTCTCCCAATAGTCTCTCACTTTAGTCAGCTGTCTGTCTATTGCCTATTGAACGGGATCAACACTTCCGGGGCAAGAGGAGGGAATGTGCCCTCATAGACACTGATCAGTCTGTTGTTCGGAGAGAATCTAACAGTTGAGACGTGGAATGGTCCTAAAATGAGTGAATTTGCAGGTGATCTCACTGCCTCAGAACCAGCAATATTACGTGTGGCCATCGAGGAACGGACACGATGAGAACTCGAATAAGAGGAAACAGGTTGGATATAATGGGCTAGGATAGTGGATGAAGAGCTACTGAAACATAACTGAGTCTCGATTCGTATAATGACAAGAATGACTCGATTGCAGGTGGCCTCCTCATCCTCATCATCGGCCTATTCATCCGTGCCCACAACCTTCTCGTCCATTCCCTCCACCTCCTCGTCGGGTCCCGAAACGCCCAAGGCTACCGTAACCCCCACCATGGGCAATGGCGTGCGCAGAGGACGATTCGCTGTGCAGACAACGAAAGGTACGAGAAAGGGAGATGATTATGGTAGAACGGGGGCAAATGGCATCTTCGCAAGGCAATAGGAGTATAAACAGCGCGTGGGAGCGTATCGTCGCCCTTCGAGAGTCTCCTTTTCTGTCCCATTCCACCCCCTCCCTCCCTCCCTCCCTCCTTCTGCCTCCCTCTCGAGTCGTACGCACGTCATTGTGCAATATTGCCTGTTAGCTTTCATTCGTTGGTGCACGGACGAATTGCATTGCACAGTACACGGTTCTCTCTCTCGCGGGGTCATCGCCACAGTCCGCAATCCGATTAGACATCGGAACGGATTAATTAGATGGGAACACATCAGCAAATGTTTGCCCTAGTGTAATGCGAACCCATGATCCGTAGAGCTAGCGTAACCCCACGCAAGGAATACTGTAACTCGACGAAGGAGATTACCGTACTCTCTTTCAGCTGTCTCGCCCGCTCAAGCGATTGCAACGAATCATCGACTGAATGACGACCATTCAGTGTCCTGCTCTGCTCCCTCGGACACTTTCAAGATTCTATCGATATCCAAGGTACGGTAGAGTGGGGATACTGTAATGTGGAAGGGGTACTGTAGTCGATTAGAAAGATTCCTGCGTGAATTTGAAACTAATCAATATCTTCTTCAGAATGTCTCGTTCGACGACGAATCGGATGGTGACGAAGAGGAGCTACTGTGTTCGGAAGTGACGATCTCCCGTCGTCTCTCATCGGCCCCGCCCCCTTCCAATCGATAGTCATCCCCTACAGTATCCCCATCCCTAAGCTAATCGATGCCCGTTCTGTTCGAGACCCGCATCCCTAATAAGCTAGTTATATTTCTCGAGTTATCAGATTATGCTGTCACTTTCACACGTTGGTAATTGCTACTACGCCCTCTCTATTTCGAGTAATATTTCCCTCTCTACACACATATTTGTCCCCCTCCCTTTCCCTTCTCTCCGATCATTCCTACTCAATCTGGCCCCTCCCTTCCCACTACGCGGTTCCCTCTGATTCAAGCAGCTTCATCCATTTCAATCCCCCTTTCCTTTCCCTCCTTGACACTTCCCATCGCTCTCCTTCTCTCTCCCTTCCACAGTCGACAACTGTATCCATACCGGGTCTATTCCTCCCCTCCTTTCGTCTCCCAGTATACTCTCTCTCTGCTTCATCTAATCGATATAGTGTCGATATTCATCCCCGAGTGAGCATCGACCGATGGTATGAATCGTATCGATTTATCCCTCCCGAGTGTACTGTAGGACTGAATTCGTTGTAGGACACAACGTGTCCGACCCTGTCCTCTCTTCTCATTGATTGTACTGTTGTCTTTGTACTGCGACATAAAATGGTTGCTTCTCTATAGAATCTTTGTGTGAATGGAGCATGGAGAGACACGATGAAAAGAGGAATGCGAAGGGGGCGGTAGATGAAAGGGAAGAGAGATACAACAGGATTGAGAGGTCGGCAGATTCTATTGAGTTTTTACTGTTTTGAAACGGATTTTTGACCGTTCAACCTAGATACATTGTTCGTTCTCGAGATCTGTGGTTGACGGAAGTAACAAAACTGAAGATGTGCCAGGAATGAAAGTTGTATCTCGATCTTTGAACCACACAAGAATTCACGAGGAAGGAAGAAAAGTTGCCGCAGTTTGCTTTATGACTAAAGTTCTCAAGTGGAGAAGAAGCTGTGAACCTGAGAGATAATTGTTCAACTGAATTACTGGACACTTCTTTCGACCGGTAGGGGCTCATTGCATGTGTGCTTCAAGGGAATATCTAAATATGTGAATGATGCCGTTGTTTCACAAGTTCCATTTTCCAAGATTGGTTGCGTAGATCTCTCACGTTGTGTAAAAACTATGGATGATCGTGAGAAGAATAAACATTCCTGCATCCGAAATACACATATTCACTATACTTCCTGAGCCTCTGAAACACTGCTTACACGCCATTTTCTACCCGAAAATCTGTTGGTTTATCGAACCCTCATAAATTTAGCTGCAAAGTTAGATCGAGTGAAGGAATTCCTCGAAAAAGTCTTCGTAGTGTGCAGTCCTCTCTACTCCGTCACACAAGTCCCTCATTCCTCTTCTCACGATTTGTAGTTGCCGCATACATAAATCGGGCTCGCATCTGACATTTCGGCAGATTATGCTGTGAGAGACGAACGAGTTTACTCTGATTGAATATTGACAATGACTGTTAACAATCTCGTCTGTAGGTATCTGTTATGGTGTTCCGTTAGTGATCGTGTACGGTATTTCACTGATTAGCGTCGTATCGATTAGAAAACGATTCACTTCAACTACGTTCGAGCCCATCTACTCTCTCACTGCAGGTCTTCTTCAATCAATCTGTGGTAGGTCTTCTTCAATCAGATATTGATTAGGACAGTCAGGGTGAAGAACCCGTCTCTTCATTCATCGTACCTCGCTGGTCGGAGTCGAGCGAGAGTTCAGAGAATGAAGAGACGGATTCTTCATTCTGACTGACCAACAGTACTTCTTTGAGAATCTTCTGACGTATCTGAATGCGTGGCTGGCCCTCCGTCTCTATCAGGAACAATTCTTCAACTTCTACTATCACTTCGTCAATCAGACCTTCATCTTATCGTAATTCATCTTCAATGCCCATTCAACTGTATTTCAGTCTCATCCATCAATACCTCGTCGGGTTCTTCTACTTTGCTCAGAATATCAACTCCTCTCTGCTTACGATTGACCGATTCTTGTACATTGTCAAACCCAATTGGGTTGATGTTAGTTTGTTCGCTAACAATAAAAATCTAACAATCAGTATGATTTCATAAATGGAGACGTCACTGGTGGAAAGTGGCCGCTTCGTTGTTTGCGCTTGTTCGCGTACTCAATTTCTTTGTCGCTGGCTTCGTTTTCGCGGATTACTTGTATTGAATAAAGTAGCAAATTGCAGTTTCGATTGCATTGTCATTTGTTTCGATTGCATTGTCAATTGCAGTGTCGTTAGTGCATACATTTATAATGAAGCAACCGATAGCTTCATTATGAAAACGAGGACAGGAGCGGTTAGTCAATCATTCCTCAGACCACATTATCTAGTGTTCGAAATACTGGTCATCGACTAATTATTGTGCATACACGAGTGTACACAATGAACCGTATTTCGATATCTAATCCTCATCTGCTCTTCAATTCTTCAAGATATTTCATTATCAGCGAATCAATGTGTTCATCGGAATTGAAGCGATAACGGGGCTCATATTCATTCTTTTCTGTGCGACTATCAATGTCTTCCAATTCTTCACAAATTAAACCATTCAGATCATCACTTTCAAAAATCTTAAAAGAATTAATATAAACGCACAAAAATCGGACATTAGAACACATAAAGCGTTGTTGATTTTTCTCCAGAGTTGATTTTTCTTTAGTAATGGCAATCTTCTCAGGACCGATCCTTCTTCTTCATCTCACTCACCATTTTCATCTCTCAATCTTGCAACATCGTTATTATCGTTAGTTTCACTAGTAGGCAAAAATAATATTTGTAATTTGTATCTCCAAGGCGAAAGATCGCCTTTCGTTTATCTGGAGTGAAACTCTTTTTACGCAAAATAGATTTTTATAGTCACTACAATTTGCAAGGAAAAGTCGGCCTTTGTCCATTAGCCATGGAGATTAAAGAAGGTGTGGCACGAATATCTGGCTAACTGAGTTCTCGATGTCGGACGGTGTGGCCTGAGTACCCCACAACACTTTCGAAACTCCCATGTTCTCAATTTTCGTGCTACGTGTATTGCAACGTGATTTCATACAAGAGACAAGTCCTATCGGGAGTCATCATTGCTATGCTCTACACTTGTGATGTCTTCTCACTCGGACCCGGATTGTGAGCGTCTTGTCTTCAATCGGGGTACGGTAGATAATCGATACTTCAGGTACACTCTTCTCGTGCCGGGACCAATTAGACGAGCGACCGTCAGGGTCGTCATTCCTGCCACGGCACGAATATCTCCATCCACAGTCACCCAAACGAGTCTCACTTCCATCAGTGGAAGAATCAAACTTTATCACGAGAAATAGCAATATGCCCAAAGCCAACTTCTACCAAGAGCCCGATCGATTACAGTAAGAATACAGTGTGATTACGGAAGAATGGGATACGGTAGATCACTCGATCTTGACATTGAAGTACGAGTAATGGTGGACTCCATCGTCAGCACGATAGTACGTATAGTACTGAGCAGAGTCGACCGAAGTCACCTGCAGAAAATAAAAGATCAATGATCAATCTGAAAGAACGGTACTGAATGTTTACCTCAGGCATCACCAGCTTTCCGTTCTCTCCGAGCTCCACCTTGATCGAATTGTGGTCCTTGCCCTGATAGTCGATTGATTGGATACCGTAATCTGGTTGATCTACCGTACCAGTTCTCCGGATCGCCATACGTTGCTCACTTCCAGATATTGATTAGGCGTCTCGACGTATTCGGTCTTTCCGTCGGCGAACCTGTGAAAACATACAATTATTCGATTCGAAAATGTGAAAAGTGCACTTGATTTGAATCATTAAAATTGAATTCGGTAGATGTTTGGATCAAGTGATAAACAGGTCAATCACATATGTACTTTCTATGCCAGATATTGGTGGGAGCGGGCACAGTCAGCTCGAGCTTGCCTCCGCTCTGAAATAACATTATCGCCAAACTTGTATTCGGAGATAATTTTGAGATTGAGGAATCCGACTCTTTATTACGCGTACGCTCACGAAACGAACCAGTGAAACATTTTTTTGTAATGGAGAGACGGATTCTTCACTCTGGCAGACACAGTCAATCTGAACTCACGGCAATCTTCACATCGACAGCATCTTCGTGGATGGCAGGAAGACTGCACGGATCACACATTTTAGATCTAAATTTGGAAGTAATAAGGAACGATTCAGAAGAGAAAATGGCAATAAATCAGATCGATTGTAGTTGCTGGAAGAGAGGGATTGAACTATAGAATGGGAGAAGAAGGGAAGGTCTTGAGAAGAGTTCACTCTCACTCTTTCCACTCCCCCACATGTGAATCTACTCTCATGCAATGAACACATAGAGAACCGATGGGAGAGAGGAGGTCGACTAGGAAGTGTGGAGAGTATAGAAGAGGCAAGCATAAACGATAGAATGCAGCCATTCTCCATCTGAACGACTCTTTTTGTACCATCTCCCATCCCATTCGAATAGAGATCGTTTCCCTATCTTCCCTTTCCCTCCATTCTTCTCCTATTCTCTCACCATTTTCGACCAAACAATGCTGTCTCCCTTCTACTTTCCAAACTGTTCAAATAGATGTTTTCCCATGTGTCGAAACGAGAATATGAATCATGACGAAAACGAATCGTTAACTTCGCATTTCCCTACTCCTATCCGCCCAATTTAAGAATTTTCAGCGGTTCCACTTTAGAGAACAAACTTGAAAGATTTCCTAATTCTAACCACATAGCAAATGAATTGGTGGGTAAATTTATTTGTAACCACTTCATTTAAAACAACAACAGAAATGAAGAGGGTCTCTTCTGAGAGTGCCTAGCAACATAAAGGGAAGAAAGGGAGTGAGCGCTTGGAAACTCTCTCGATAATACAGTGAGGGGCCAGAGGAAGGCATAGGTGGATTCTATCAGGCATACATCTGTAAAGTGTTACGAACGAGTACAACGAAAGTAGCAATTGAGTAACGAGGTGATGGTGTAACCAAAACGAATGAGCCAGGGCACGGTAGCCTATTACAGTATACGAAGCCGACAGATATTGTACAGCTATGAGAAGGGTAGGATGGTCATACATATATAGAGGGGGGACATATAAACATGCTAGTAATCTATAAATTAGATAGATTCACATATAGATCATGTTTAGAGCTGGCTGTTAGAACAAAAAACATATTAGCTATGCAGGGGATATCTTACACATGGGGGCCGATCAACCAGAAGGAAAGAAGCGATGCATTACTATCGATATTAAAGAAAATACATAATAGAGAGCCTATAGCAATGCAATGGCTTGAAAAGGGAATCATGGGGAGAAATGATAATAGCTTGGACAACATGAAAATAAACAAGACTCTTTAGAGCAAAGTGTACTATAAATGCAAAATAATATAGAAAAGTGAAAACCATACCTGGAAGACGATTAGATTCGTCCTATTCAAAGGGAATATGGGAACATAAAAAGTGGGAACATACAATATCTGTACGAAGGATCATTAACAGAATGGGACTGAGAAAGGGAATAGGAAATCTGCTCAAACCGTGATAATATTTCAAGGCAGCAAACGATATGAAAAGGGCGATGCTGCGTGGCAGTTAACGAGTAGGAGCTAATTAACATTAACGCAATATCGAAAAATAAGGGGGTAGAGGGGATTATTACACAGAACGAGTAAAGAAAGATGGGTAAAAAGGGTACCATATAGCCCCTGGATCGGTTGTTCTCTTCTTAGAATCCGAAATAATTGTTAGAATTCTTCGATTTTTCAGCGCGAGGGCTGTGAGGGGACCCGGCGGGAGGGCTGAAACAGACGAGATCAATAAGCTTCTATCTGCTAACATCATGATAGACAATGATTTCAATACCACTGCGAAAAAATGCTTACCTGAACGAGGTGAGATCGTCGAAGGTGAACTGAGTGGTGGCACTGCTGGATGCACTAGCACTCGGGAATCCTCCAGTTCCAGGAGTGGGAGGAGCACCAGAGATACCTCCCGCAAGACTGCTCGAGCTACTGCTTCCACCGAAGGCAGAGGGTGGACGAACGCCCATCTCTGCAACGAGTTGATCCATCAACATCCTTTCTGAAATTACAAGAGTAATTCAGTCAAACACAACTAACAATAAAGAAGAATTAATATTTGATTACCTCTTCCGAAAGTATTCTGCAGATCAGCCAGTCTCAGATTGGCTGCAGTTGACAATCCTGCACGACGGCCCATCGAGTTGGCTGCAAGAAGATCTTCAAGGGATTTTATATCCGAACGACCCAAGCAAGTAAAACATTCTTTAATTAAAGTAAGGGCTTACCCTCAGCAAGAGCTCCATTGGCATAGAGGAGAGCCGAAGGAGTGGTGAGCAGCGAGGGATATGGACCGTAAGGAGAAGTGCCCAGACCACGAAGACTACCGCCAGCAGCTGCACGGGCAGTCACTGCCGCCATTGCTGCTGCTGCTGCAGCCGTAGAGTGCGGCCAGAAGGGATTGAGACCAGCATGACCGAAGGGACCAGCAGATGAAGGAGGAGAATGAGCACCTCCAGTTGCGAAGGGCGAAGGAGGAGCAGAGGTACGCGAACGGAAACTGAGAGATACATGGTACATTCATGGGGAAACAAGTGTACCTCTCGGTGGCTGTAGTGGAGGAAGAATAGCGAGGCTGCTGATGCAGTCCCTTGAGCATGGGACGATGATCAGTTGAAGAAGAGCTACCAGGGCTAGAGTGCCACACCTGCAATAGAACAGTTACCATCTGATTAGAAGGAAGAATCTACACCTTCCAGCACATATCACAGAAATACTTGAGGCAACGGAGCTCCGCACAGAACGAGCGAGTGGACATCTACCAACAAATCGAGAATCATTATTGAATTCGGAACGAGACAGACCTTGAAACAGCGCTCACATATCATACAGTCCTCGAGGTATGGCTTCATCTCTACCTGGAAACATCTCAAATTGGTATGATTCAGAGACGGGTCTATCGTACCTCCTTGTACTCATCCTTGTGCAGATCATGCGATGCCATCTGTATGAAACGACGAGCAATCGCAGTCACATAAGCCTGCAATATTTAATATATCTTGCTACTTACCTATGTCAAAATACCTTCTCAGTTGCGAATATGACGCGGGCAGCACCCTTGGGATACTCTGTATCATAGTCCACCTCGATTCTAACAGCGACAACATCTCCGATAGCATTATCTATTGTCTCGGCAAGATTGCCTGATAAAAAGAAATTTAGTTAACTCCATATTTATTTGACTCACGAGCAGTGGTAGTTCTCGCGACACCTCCTATGAAAATAGAATATCGCTGGGTTCGAGCAGAGTTCACCTGTGACTAAAATGTTGAATAATTAAACGGAAAACGAGTCGCGCACCTCATCATATCCCGACATGTAATGTTCTCTGTCCATCTTGACCCACGGGCGTACTTGAACCTGGAAATGGGGAGAGTGAGCACTTAATACAGACAGCCGGCCCGGGGGATAACGTAAGAGGAGGCGAGAGTGGACATTGCACACCCTCTCGCCTCCCCACCCGCAAGCAGCGATGTCCGAGTGGTTAAGGAGTTAGACTTGAAATCTAATGGGCATTGCCCGCGTAGGTTCGAACCCTGCTCGCTGCGAAATCTTTTGCCCAATTTTTGCCGATAGGAAATGGATGTTAGAATGTATTATGATAAAGTTTGCGTTAATTAATGGAGTATATAGATGACTTACACAATAGGGGCCGAGATAAATACAGTGCTTGCCACGAGAGACAGAGCAGCGATGGACGAGAGCATCGACTGAAGTTGCACGAGAGAAGACAGCGAAGGCGTAACCTTAAAATATAAAGGAGGAACTAAATTTCATAATATAAAAATTTCGCAATAGATATATACCATGAGGCGGTCTGTCTGGCATTCTCTCGCGATGAGGCCAGTCGATCATAACGGGGCCGAACTCGGAGAAGAAGTGGCACAGCTCCTCTGTACTTACTAGATTCTGATTATTCAGATCAAACATAGGGCCTCATTTTAGGAAATAAGAACAAAACTTACTAGCTGTGAGCGTCTTGGGAAGACCACCAATGAACACCTAAAAAAATGTTTTCTAAGGGGAAGCGAGTTTCAACATACTGTTAATTACTGGGGACTGTACAAACCTTTCTCGAGTAGATGCTATTATCGGTTGGACCAGTCAATTCATCGTACACTTCGCGCTCCGCATCACAGAAAGGAACTGAAATATTCGAATTTGAGCAGAATATGAGAGGTCAAACGCACAATCTGCGTACGTCAGAGGCACTCCACTCATATCATCAGATGAAGTGAAGTGAAACGGAGGACGAGCTAGCGAAATATTCAATAATCAGATTATTAAAGACCATAACGTACGCAATGAACCAGGGAGCATAGCGTAGTTAGCAAGATCGGCCTCCGAGAAGGGGAAAGCAGTGTTAACGGAAGCACTCTCAGACGTGACGGGCGAAGAAGTTTCAGTGTCCTCATCGGGCTGGCGATTGTCGCGAGCAGGAGGATAATTCGATTGAATTTCATTCAGAATTTCTGAAGACAGGTAACATTCATGAAACAGCAGACAAGGGTAAGAATAATGAAAAAAATAAATAACTACCTGATAAGCCGCCCATTGCTGGCCAATCTCCGCTGAGGAGAGCAGAGTTTGCGCTCATAGCTGGAAAATCATTATTGGAATTTTTTGAAATCTACAGGAAAAGAAAAATAAGACAACAACAACGTCAAATTAGCATAATTAGGTATTGATCGAATAAATATTATCTACAGTAATCTCGGTCGATATCTAAAAATTCGCCTGAATCAGGAACCTGCGCATCAACAATTCAAATTCAAATTTTACCGTATTCAATTTCTACCGTTGCTTGCAGAATTTAATTCTTTTTTATTTCATTTTGTTATGATTCGTTATCTTCAACGTGTGGTCTGTGCACATGAAATAATTGGAAAAACACGTTTTATCGAATATCGCTCGTGGAAACCGTTTATTGTATTCAAGGGAGAAGTTCATGTCGCACATTATTTTTTCGTGCCGGCGGCAGTCGCCTCTCTTCTGACGTATCGCCTAGACAGTCCATGAAATGGCTGCACCCAACGACACAACAACAGAGACACATCGCTATGAGAGTGAAGGCGAATAGTGCGGAGAAGAAATAGAGACCCTGAAATGAGTACGGTAACTAGATAGATACCACCATCTACCGTAATACCTGTAGTGTGGAGATAAATGAAGTTAGTCGGAATGAAACTGGGTCCGTAGTAGCAGCATCGCCCTAAAAGAAGAATTTGACGATGTTCGACCTCTTTCTTCCACCCTCACTTTCTTCATTTTTGACTAGTCAGACACTGAAGAATGGGAAATGGAGTGCAAGTCGAAACTGGATGAACATTTTAGCCAATTTCTTTTCCTCCCTCGCAATTCACTTGAAAAGACTAAACGAGGTTCACATGGAGACTGGGGAAGAGTTTCATATCCGTACTCAGCATCCTGATTGCAACTATCGTCTTCCAAATAACTTACCATCTTAGTTCAGAGATGAGTCTCTTCACTTCAGTTGAATTTCCCTCATTCTTGGGCGGAAGAAATCTGAAAAAAAAGTTGAAAATAGAAAGTGGGCGTTCGTTCAAGATGGTAAATAGCTTTCTGAGGAATAGTGTGCAGAGTACGCGTACAAATTAGCTCACTGAATCATGAACAGAAATAGAATGGACAACGACGAGTTCGGAGATTACTACCAATAAAAAGTCTATGAGAAAATCGGAGGAAGTGGAGGGAGAAAAAAAACGAGAATGAATGCGAGAATGAAGCCATTAGACTCGAAATGAAGAGGCAGGCCGAATGACCTACCCCCTTTGGTTGAGTGCACTTCTCTTCTCACTCTCAAGAAATGACTGAACTTCCGGAGACCATTGTCCTCTCTCTTAGTGTGTCTACTTAGATGGAAGAGATGCTCTTCCCACGCTCTCCCAGTTTGAAAAAAAGAAAGATGATGCGATTATCATACCCGGAAGCGTTTCCGGTCAAAAAACTGCGAGTCAAGTTGTATAGGAGACTCTGGAGAGGAGAGAGACAGAGTATGTGAAAGTGAACAACTGAGAAATCGGAGAGAAGGACCAACCTCTTATCCCGCCCACTCCAGACAATTCGAAATACTAAAGATCTCAAGCCCCGGTATGACCACAAATCCGTGAATTCGGAAATACGGTTGTTGAAAGGAGAAAAACAAGGCCGGTGAGAAATGAGCGACGGACTGAGCGGAAAACCTGAAAGAGACCCTTGAACAACCATAACAGAGCTACCCCTCCTCCTATGGAAGAGAAAGTCATCTTCTTTTCCTTGTGAATGATCTTCCCCATTGATCTACGCTAGTCTCAGCCGTGAAATATGGCTCGGAAGAGGGAAAGGCAAAATATACGAAATTTAGCCAATTCTTTGCGGAGATTCCCATACACAACATCTTACTCCGACTCAATTCCGAGAGTAAACTGACCGAAAATTGTGTGAAAAGAATTGAACAAGAGCAGACTGAACAGACCACCGAGTTTCCAGATACAATTAACTAGAAGGGAGGGGAAACAAAACAGATTCACTAGGCTGCATTTCCCACTGAGAAACGTAAACTTCTTCCTTTCCTCTCCCAGGACGGGCAAATGAATCTAAACGGGCGTCGGATTACACAGTAAACAGGAAGTGAGGGGATACGATTTCACATCATACAGGCGGGAATGTCGCATGAAGGGAATAAGAATCACAGCTTTCCTTCTCGATAGGGACGAAGAAAGAGGGGTTAGACTCATCTTTCTCGTCCATTGTGGAAGAATGAATGCGCCCTAAGGGACTTCCTTTCCCTTTCTGGCTCCGCCCACGAGTTCACAGATGAACAACATTCACTATTCACACATTTTATCAGTAACAACAAGTAAAACAATCAGTAACAGAAAATCACCCGCCAGAGGCTAAAGAGCCAATATGTATAATTACTGACTAAACAATTCGATACAATATTAGAAAAAGCTACCTTACATCCTACCGTGCTACCAATCATCATTTCCTTTCTTGCCTTTCTTTCCCTTATTCTTCTTCCCTCCTCCTCCTTGCATTACAAGTGGAGTTGCATGACCAGTCTCCTTCAGATGAGCGAACAATTGCGAACGAGATTCGAAGAATTCACCACATCTCAAATTAACGATACAGTAACCTTATCGAATATCGATCTACCGTAACCCCTTACTTGTCACAGAGAGCAGTCTTGGGAACGGTCGCTCCTCCCTTCACTGGCTCTTTAACGTTGATAGTTGCATCAGCCTTGCCCCTGCAGTAGGAATACAGTATACTCCTAATCGACTATCTTTCAAGTTCATAATTGCACTCACTTCTTCTTCTCTTTCTTAACAGGAGCTTTAGCTGCAGTGAGAAAGATATTATCTTCTTTCTTCTCTTCATCCTCCTCCTCTTCCTTCTCCTTCTCCTCTAGTGTCAATCCCTCCGTCGCCTCTGTCAAATCTTCCTCGTTCCTGTAGTGATTTATTAATTGATTCCAATTGTCTCTACAATTCAATTCGTAATCCTACAAAACAAGGAATACTAGTAAATGCCTAACTTCTCTTCATTCTCCTCTTCTTCTTGCTTTCTCCTTTCCTTCTCCTTCTTCCTTGCTTTCTTACTCTTCTTTCCTCGAGGAGTGTTATCCACTTGCTCTTGCTCCTCAAATCAATCAATCAACTACCGACACTATTGTCAATCATCAAAAACAAGTTTGGACTAGACCAGGGTGCGATCAACGATTATTAAGTATCTACTACCGACTAAATAAACTGGAGTGAAAATGTAACCTCTCCATCCTCCGCCTCTCCCATTCCTTCCAATAAGAGAGCTGCATCTTCTTCTTTCATATGTTTCTTCAATTCAGCCAATTTTAGCTTGTGAGCCTTCGACTTTTCATGATTCTCTTTCGTTTTCCTGCACAAGATAATCGGGGTGAAGGTGTAAAGTACAAATTGGACTCACAGCGACTTGAATGATTTCTCGCACACAATGCAATACGGCTCATCTCCCTCTTCATCTGCAATTTGAGTTATTCACCTTACACAAACTTCATCAAACCTTCATCACTGAGATCACTTAATCCTCCTTCCCTCTCATCCAATTCATCCTCAATCTCTTCCATTTTCCTTCTCCATGCCTCTTTCGATTCTTCCGATTCCTTGTGGACTTTGAGGTTACTTAATGGTTAATTAGGTGAAAACAATGGTCAAAACATCAAAAATTAAAATATGCTCACTTGAAATTATCAATTCTTTGTTGTCTCATTCTTTCTTCGTTCTTTCGCTGAGTCTCCTTCTTCTTCTCTTCAAGCTTCTCCCTAGTATGTCATCCTTTATTCACCATTATTCGTCTACGTTTATTCGTCTACGGAACAGTACCTGTATGCGACAACACGTGGATCCTTCTTACGAATGAATGATGTTAGATCCTGAAGAGAAGAAATAATATAGACTTGATTACCGTAATCTTAGTGATCTACTGTAATTCTCACTCTGATCTGTTCATTTCTCTCAGCCTTAGCAGCCTGTCTCATCTTCTCATTCTCCTTCTCCATAGCTCGCATTGTCGGTCGATTAGGAGCCTGACAATTGGAAAATAAACGTAATACTACCCGAATACATTACGAGAATACTGTGATAAACAAATCAGTGGAAAAAATAGAAAGATTTTTAGCTTGAAAGCTTTAAAGAAAGGAAAAATTTCGTGCCTGCCGAATATCATACTCCTCGACCCAAGTAAAGCTGCGAACTGTGCAGAACGACTGCCAGAATCCATAAAAGTTGGACACGATCTGAACACATTTATCAGAGATCAGCCTTTGCCTTTTCAAGATGTCTGACCAAAATACCGAGTAAACAGCCCATTTTTCCAATAGCTATTTCATAAAAGATGCATGCGTTTATAAGATAAATTGCTTGCCCAGTCATGCCTATTGGTTATTCATTTCAGTCAAAATTTACACATTTTCTGTACTTGCATCTAATCTTATATCTAATTGTTGGATAAGATCCCATTCAACGATCTAACCTCTTCTGGATCACTGTTTGAATCTCCGAACTGAGGATAATTTCCATCCTTGGGATCATCGTGGAAATCACGATCTTCTTCTGTTAGTGTTTCGAACACTTCTCGATAAACAGCAAAGAAACCCTGAAGAGAGAGTGTGGGAAAAGTAAATTTCATTTAAAATAAATTACCTTCTTATTATCGCCAAATCCATCCCAACACTTGCAATGATACTTGAGTAAGTCGATACTATCATCCTTATAGTTATCGTCATCGAAACCTTACGAAGGAGATTGCTAACAAGAAGGCAATCGTGTCCACTTACCTCCTCTGATGATTTGTTCCCTATGGCGATCGTACCATGCTCGCTCTTGAGTATCACTCAGGGTTTCGTAAGCTTGTTGGAGCACAGCGAACATTTTTGTTGCTTCTTCAATCTGTAACAGTATTTCAGCTTACAGTGGTATAAGAATAAGTGAGACTTACGTTGGAAGGATTCTTGTCAGGGTGCCATTTGAGTGCCATCTTCCTGTAGCTTTTCTTGATCGTATCTGCATCGGCATCCCGCTCGACTTCGAGTAATTCATAGTAGCACTTAGGCATTCTTACCCTGCAACAAACGAGATTGAGCAACACTAAACGTCCATGGACCATATAAAAACCGTGCTACAATGGGGCCGAAAGTGGACCTAGATTCAAGATAGTTAAAAAGACAAAACAGATGGCAGATAGACCGTGCTGTGGTGCTGCAATGTGTGCTGCAATTGCATAATATTGCAGCACAGGTTAATACTTTTTGACTTACAGTAAGACAGGGTTCGGTTTAGCAATATTTTTTATCTGGGTCAGTTATAAAAGTTATTGAATTTATTTTAGATTTAAAAAAATTAATACATGTTTTAAAAGATTTCGATTTTTTTGAAAATGATTTTCACGAGCAAGAAACTCACTAATATAACGATATAACTATAAATTTAAATATTTTGTAAATAAAGTCGATTTGTGATGTTCGGTTGTGCGAGTACGGTAAAACATGAGATGTTTGATAATGCCCTAACTCAGCTCGCACGCTTGCCTCACAACGTGGACGTCAACTTTGACTTCTATTGACAACCAACAACTGATCGTCGACGTCTAAGATCCAACTCACCGACATCCATACTTGAATGCAATAAGCACAACATATCGCGGGAAAAATGGAGTTCTTCTACACGGACAGTTCTGGCAATGAACAGTTAGTTTCTCATGAATCATTAGATCGACGGTCAGCTCAGCTGTCATTCTTTGCAGAGGGCCATTCAGCGAACGTCAAATGACCGACTGGATTCGAGAATATCAAATTACTGAAAATCTGAAGATTAGATTCAAGATCAACGGAAAAGAATTCACGCCTACTCTCGGTGAGTGTTCATGATGGTCTTTCAAAGAGGGTGTTTGGTTCTCAGCAAAAATGCGAAAAAAGAACGGTCCCCGCACTCCTTTCATCTTCGGCAAGTGCGATCGAATCGAATTGGAGGTGAAATTTAGAGAGGTGAAATCTTTGATTTCGCACTCTTGTTGGTTTCACATTGAATCTTGCAGGAAATAGAAAAGTTCCGGAGATCAACGCAAGAAATCGAATTGATATTGGAGAAAGCTCGAAGCGCGTACGTTTTATTTGTAAACAAGTTATCTGTATCATCCATTCTTCATCTATTATAGTGGCCTTTTTCTATCTACTCTCCGCTTCAACTGACCTTTCAGGCAGACAGTGACAACGCGTGATGCACAACAATTGTTGGAACGGATGGAACGACGATTAGAAGCTGAAATTAGGTTGAAGAAGGAAGCCGACGGAAAGGAGAATGGCATAGGTCAGTGTTCTCTTTATGCTATTGCTTTTGAGGTAGTATAGGTTTAGTAGTTGAGTCATTCCAGGCTACGGAACCACACGCGCATCAGTACTCCGAGTATAGTCCTGCACTTGCTTCCGCTTATTCATGTCATTACTCGGTTTATGTATTACACTGTCCGCACTTTCATATCATTCCCTTTCAAGCTCAGTTATGATAAATTATTACGCGTATGAGTCAAACACATTTCGCACTTTTATTAACTCTATCTTAACACTGAGATGGATCTATGAAAGCGAAAGAAGTTAGTCTCAAATTTAAGATGCGTGAAAACAAACATCTCACTCATTAGACAACTTGAATGGAATTCCAGTACTGTTAGTACTATCTGGCAATTAACGTGTGGTAGATTACAATGTGCGAGAAGAAATGAAGTTTGTTTATTTCAGTTGCTACTACCTCTACATCCTCCTCATCCAAGCCAACTCCTCCTCAAGCCACCAGTTCTACGAATGAACCATCAGCTCCCACTGTATCTCATCCACCAGAAAGTGCTGCCAATGTATCGAGTACCTCTAAGCCATCCAAGAGGGTGTTGCCTATATTCGACGTATCCAATTTGAACAAGGATGAGGAGGAATTGGGAGATGATCGAGCTCCCATCAGAATATTCCGAAATAACCTCGATGCAATCGATCTTGATATGGCACAGAGGAAGCTCAAGTTCCCTGTGGTGAGATCATTGATTGAACTTACTCGAATTATCTTGACAGAAGATCCGAGTTTAAAAAAAAATATAATGAAATGTATCTTTTAGGCGGATAAGTGTCGAGGTTGTGATAAGGCCGCAGTGTATGCACCCACTCCAGGAGCTGATCTTCGCACTTGGTTCTGTCATATCACATCCGAGAACCATATTGCGAAGGTATGACATTGCCTTTCATCTATTAGTTGTGTCTCTAGTGACTTGTCCGATTGGCTTTCAAAGTATCGTATGTAGACGGTGTTCCTTCAGTTCCGTCAGAAGGGAGGACGAGTGACTCAGAAGTGTCTCGATTGGTACTCCAATCAACTCTTTCAATTTCCCAGAAAGAATTATGAAGTGGTTGAAGAAGAGGTGGAGGAGACGGTTGATTTCGAAAAGGTATGTCGAATTCATTTCGAGTCTGTTGCTGCAAAATTGACAAGTATTCTTAATTTCTCTGTTTCAGAAGAAATTGGAGTGCTTCGGAGGAGTGATCGTCCTGCCAGTGTACGTTCCCCTCCTGCACATCGATCCATCTGATACGACGAAAGTCAACGGTTGGAAAGGAAGTATGCATTCATATCTCTTTTTCACTACATGTAGCGCAGAAAAAGCTATGTTGTATTATACTGCATAATTGCAGGGGATGAAGTGAGCAAACTGCGCAAGTTGGTCTTCGGTCCCACGGATAAGTACGCAGCGGCCAAGAGTTTGCATCTGCCTGTAAGTTACAATACGGGAACTTCTCTGTTTTGGCCCCATGCATCATCAGCTCTGATTGTAGAAGGAGTAGGAATTATAGGGATGTAATACTTTACAAGGAAGTGCGGCACTTCTTTACTTTAGTGCCCAAACGCCGCGCTTTTACTTGTGGATAGTGAAAAATGATGCAGCTAATTATCGAATGAGCGAGGATTAAAATAGATATCTACCTTTGTGCACTAAAGTAAAGAAGTGCCGGAAGTGCCGAAATTCGAATAAAAGAAATTGACGAATGGAGGATTCATTGCAGAAAACATCGTGCGAAGTGTGCAATGAGACGTTTGAGTACACTCCTAAGGTCGTCCCGCATATCTTCACTAATGCACATATTGACAAGGTCAATTTGCTTTTAATGAATACGAAATTTAATTCAATTTCTTTTCAGTATCTGGCAGCACGTGGTTCAATCTCTCAGCATGACGTCAACTTCTGGACGGAAATCTGCAAGCTGTTCCCTGAGGTATACGGTAGATGATGGAATATCGATTAATTAACCCATGACATCTGCAGGCAGATAAGGACACAAAGGATATCAAAGATGTGAGGGCGCAACTGAGGAATATGGGAAAGGTTAGTAAATGCCTTTAAATTTAAAGTTAAAATGATGTCTCAGATTCTTGATATCGATAAGTGCGCGAATTCATTCGCTGTGTATGAAGGGAAGGATCGGAGGAAGCATGTAGTGGTGAGATGAGAGTCGTGAGCTAAACAATATGAAGATAATTCATTGCAGGATTTCATCAAGACGCACGGTATTGATGAGAAGAGACCCGTGGTTGTATATGTGCGATCGGAAGAGATGGGATTGGGAATGGTCGAGTATGTTAAGGTACGGTGGAGGAAATGGATACCGTATCGAATGGGATCTACAGTAAGATTCGTTGCAGGAGCACTTGCCAGATACGAAAGTCGACTGGGTCACATGCACGAAAGAGTGTGAGGAACTTGAGGTGAGAGAGATTAACGGGATACTGTATCCATGAATATGATAGATATATAGATGCATTCAATGTACAAGAGATAAAGGACTCGTAGAAAAGCCAAAATGTTAAAGACATCCGGATTTTTGAAGGTTTTCTATTACAGATAAAGAGTTTTTGTGAAATTAGTCGCTATGCTTGTCCATGTGTGAGTTGAGGTGATGGTGACTGATTCGTCCCTCCGTCTCACTCGATCACATGTGATTATCTTCCCCTCTGCTCCCATGGATGCAAGGCAAAGGGCTGATTATGCACAGAAGATGTGTGGAGAGTTCGTTGAGGTGAGTCAATAAGTACAACACATATAGTTATTCATCGAAGGTATGGGTAAAGGTGTATCCACGTCAAGCGATTTTACAGTTGTAAGACAGCGCTAGGTGGGACCCACTGGTAGGCCAGTTGTTATCCATACTACAATATTGATTTAATATAGATGTTATCGATTGCTTACGGTACCATTTGCAGGCGAATCTTATCATTGCTCTACCCGAAGAATCAAACGAACTGAGGAAATTCAGCAGAAGATCCACCGTAATCTTCCCTCCTCCCCTCCAAGCAACGTGGTCTACCAAACCAATGGAACCTACAGTGTCTAATGTACCCACAAGTAAGCCAGCTGAGCGTACAGTAACCCCTCCTGTACCTCCCGTACCCCCAAGGGTCCCTATACCTCAGACATCACATGTATCTTACATGCGATCCAATCCTCCTATTGCATCCGTGTCTCCACAGCCCTATACTCCAATCCCACCTCCCTCAGTTCCCCTTAATCAACGTAGATACAATCCGAATCAGTTAGACGAATCACCCAAATCTCCCCCTGAGAATAAAAAGTCAAACTGTTCTATCATGTAATTAGGTTATTGAAATAAGTAGAATATTATCAGAAGTATTATTCCTATCATAGTAGTTGTATATTCGTAAGTCATAATACTAGGATTGGTGCTTATTACTTGTACTTACATATTTGATTGTGATTAGAGTTGCTGAAATGTTATAATGCATAGATAAAATGATGCCATAATGCAATTTATCGATACACATGATGCGTATAGTTTTACTATTTCTCAAAACAGCACATTCGAAGGTAGAGATTATTTTACACAGTTTACAGATGCTATAAAAGTGGAATGATCAATTATTACATGTTAATTGGGTAAGATATTGATCTCTTCAAGAAAAGGATCGTGATAAGTAGAATCGTGAGAAGCAGTAGGGGATCTACCGTATAAGGTGAGGAGGAAGGACGGGACCAAAAGAAACTAAATCAGAAGTGTTAATGTTAGATGGAGGAAGGGGAATTTGAGTGAGATCAGAAGAGGAAGAAAGAGAGAGGGCGATTTGAGATGGAACTACATCTGAAGAGTGAGGCGGAGGAAGAAATTTGAGAGGGAACTAAATCGGACGAGGTTGAGGGGAGGGGTTGTTGATGAGGCTGTTGTAAGTAACCCTGAGTATTCAATATTATTTTTCATCTCAAGACAGATGCGCATTCTTATGGATCACTTACGTTTGCCTGCTATTGTTGAAAATGTGTTTGTTTTTCCCGTCCTAATAGTTTCAGATGCTTTTGTATTGCGTTGGCAGTTCTCTTGCACATATAGTTTATAACTAGCGTCAACGTATGCGTCTTTATGCTCGCCTTCATTTCGAATAGAGAATCGTAGGGAGCTTCACATCTCATCAAAAATGAGTCCCGATTGCAAGTAGATGTGTTCTTGATATCACTTACGATGTGAACTTTCCTGCCAATTAATCAGCTTTATTTAGCAAGGCACTACAGAACAAAACAATCAAAAGCTATAATTGTATTAATACTCTTGTTTACACTGTGATTTCACTAATACATGTACAACTGTATTCGCCATATAATGGTACTCTAATAATATGGTCTCCGTGAGTTATTATTGGGAGGAGGAGGGAGCGGGGTTCCTCTTCCTCTTCGATTATTGTACGATTGATGAGGAAGTTGACCATTCATGATCAATTGAGGGGGAGGAGGGAACATTCCATATGGGGGAGTGAAATTGGAATGAGTCGGAACGAAGGGTGGTGGAATGACAGGATGAGGATACGTATTGGAAGGAACAGAAGGAGGAGGGAGAGAAGTATTAGGAAGAGGAATTGGTTGAGAAGGAGAAGGGAGAAGGGCAGGACGAGAAGGGACAGTATGACGAGGATTGCTATCTTTGATGGCCGGACGGGAGGGAGGGGCAATGATCGATTGACGGATCATCGAATTATCAATAGAGGGAGTCTTGAGTGGAGGATTCGTCATGTCCATATCATTCAATATTCTCTCCATGACCCTTCCCCTCTTGGCGGGACGACGAGTCTTCGTGAGGGGACCACTCTTCGTGGCAGGAACCAATGTCTGCAAGGATAATCGATTAATCACAACCAGCTACAGTACCCTGTGCTGAAGCAAAAGTCGCCTAACTCCAACCATAGTTCGCATTAGCAGGTTTTGAAAAATGATTTCAGATCGTCTTTTTAGGCTCTTTCGAATGTTGTCTAGCTCATACCCCAATTTCATGGCAAGGTTGTGCACTTCCCTTGTAAGAACAACACTAGAGTAAATACATGTATCGTATCGTGGGAATGACTCACCTTCCCGCCTTTCTCTCCTTCATCCATCTTGCCTCCTTTCTCATCTTCCGCCACACTTCCATTCGTCTTACTGAAACAAGGACGATAAGTGATCAACTCTTCAATCATCTCCTCCCCCCCCTCTTCCCTTCCCTTCCCCCTTCCCTCACTCACTTCTTCCCATCCGTCGTCTTCACTCGAGTCAGACCGGCCAGGTTCTTCCAATCCAGTGATTCCAACTTATCGCTGCTGCAATATCAAATTGATCAGGTCGATGAATCAATCGTTCCCCCCCCCCTCCCCCTCCAATACTCCACTTCAACTTACTTCGTCTTATTCGTTGCAGTATGTGCAGTGCTCGACGTTTCTCCATTAGACTCCGACGACTCAATCTCAATTCAAACAATAAGATAATGACAATGAAAACGGGAAGATAAAGTTCTACTAGTGTTCGACATGGCGTGACTCTCCTCATTTCGTGTACTCTCTCGCTGATCAGACAGCAAGATAGAGCAGGCGAAATAGAGAGTGTCAGAGCATCGGTCTAGTGCTCATAAACCTCTCCACTCACCACAAACTGTCCATCATCCGTCGTTTTTCTCTTCTTCGTTCCAAGTGATTCCGTCCGTGGTTCCTGCAACGATCGACAGTTACCGTATCCGTCATGTACCGTAGTACACCGTACCTTGCTGCACTTCATCTGCTCGTTCAAAGCTGTCATTACACTGTAAAGGAGAAGGATCAAAGGCCATCTATCTACTCATAACTGACCTCTCCAAATTCTCAATCTTCTGATTCGCTAGCGAAAGTTCTTTCGATAATTGTGTTTCCGATCTAGAATGGAATAAGAGATGAGATATCAAATGGATGGGAACACACGATTCCTTCGCTCTCTCCATATTCGAAACCACTTGCTGGAGTTCGAGATATTCATGCAATCTGCAATGATGAGGTGAACCAAGTGATAAATCGAGGATGGAATACATTCTAGCACCACAATCATAATTCGAGTTGAAAGATAACATTGTAATGCACTAACGTCTTCGTCTTTCCTTCCTTGCATTTATTCAATTGATCCTTACAAGACATGAGTTCCTCTTCAAGTCTGTAATTCCCATTTACAGTACCATTCCACCATAACTACCGTACCCATAATTTCTCTCTTTCTCCTCTTCAAGTTCCTTCTCCAGTTCTCTCATCCTCGATGATTCCTCAAAATATAATAATTAGCTAAATAATAAATACAATCTCAACCTGATGGTGAGCCTTGGCCGATATGTGGTCATCCTTAGGTTGAGCGAGTGCCTTTACACGACCCTACAAAGAAATATCTTAAGATCGGAGGAATGATTCTCGGCACTTCTTTAATAGTATTCGTGCCCACACATAAATTCATTTTCCCCTCGGCCAGAGGGGATACAGTTTACCCTACAGTTTATCCCAAAGGGAAGGTACGTGGTACGTGGCCTTATTTAGACGTTTTTTCGAAATTCAAATTTTTTAAAGTCTATGTGAAAAAACAAAAGAGCGTGCGGTTGATCGAACGGGGAGAAGAATGAGGAGAATAAATATGGATTGCTCAATTTTGTAAACGTATTGACCCCCCCCCCCTTGGATTGCAAGAAATGAGAAGAATGATGGAGTGAGGGGAAAATGAGCTTATGGGTGGGCAGTTAAAGTAGAGAAGTGCCAACGGGTTCAGAGATAGGTCAGAGATAGACTGACATCTTCAGCTTTCTTGAACTTCACTTCGAGCTTCTTTATCTTCACAGCCTCATTTTCACTGAAAATATGGCATACAATGAGGAGCAAGTAACATGAGCCATGAAACTTTATAGGAGGACAACTGACCACTTCTGAATAAGCTGCTCATTCTCATCCTTCTCTTTCTTCAATTGAACTTCGATTCTTTCCTTCTCATTCGATATTTCTTCTATTCTCTTATTCAATCGATCAATATCAGCACTTCTAAACAAACAAATGAGTTACTCGTGAGAAGAAGAGAGTGTACCTCTCATCCGCCATCTTCACTATCTTCTCTTTCATAGTCTTTATTTCAGTCTCGTGCTTCGCAACTTGACTACTTTCAATATCGATAGATGATCTGAATCAATAATGGATGAACGATGAGAAAGTATCACTCACTCTCGTTTCATTATCTCCTTTCCTTCATCTTCACGACAATTCAAACTGACATTAATAAACTCCTCGAGTTGAGATCTCAATCATTATAATAGAGTGTTTTATGAGCAAAAGCTATCTTCAATTCCACTCTAAAACTCACATATGTTTCAGTTGCGATTTTATTTTATCTTCCAAAGAATGCTTTTCCGTCTTCAATTCATGTTTTTCCGTCTTCAATCCATCATTTTTCGTCTTTAATTCATCAATTCTAGCACGCAATGTCGCCTTTTCAACAGCCATTTCCTCGATTCGATCGAGTAAGTCATTGATAGCCAGATTTCTGATATCACATTATGCCATAATCTCATTAATGAACCGTATTCCTCACCTATCATTCTCATCTCCATTTCGTCTCCATAATTCTTCATTTGCTTTATTCAATTCGTTCTTCGCCTTCTCTAATTCTTTCGTCAATTCTTCCATAGCCTTCTTCTGTTCCGCAACCGTCGTTTCACTGCAATTCAATCAATATATCCGTCATCTCTCTTCTACAGGATCTATCTACTAGAGAAGTTAAACCAATTCCAGGCCCCAATAAATTGTCTTTGTGGCCGCTCTCTCTCTCGGAAAAATGAGGAAGAAAAGCCAAGATCAGCCCAATACCAATATCCCAATTAGATAAATGACATTTTTTTTCTTGATATTAGGTATTGAATAGATATGTTCGTAGCAACTCACATTCTGATCCTCTCCGACTTCTCCTCTTCCATACGTGTATAAGCATCGGCAAGTTCAGCCTCAAGGCTCGCTACTTCCTCCTTCAGATCACAATCATCACAATCATTTTCCCTGCAAAAAAACAATGATATCATCGAAATTGAACACGACCATGATAGTGAATAAGGAATAGTGTGGTCATCCCTTACCACTCTCTCAATTCCAATTCTCCTCCTCCATTCATCTTCTTCATCTCAGCTAATTTCTCCTCGAGACTTTTGTTTATCGCGTCAATTGCTGTCTTGTGAATTTTCCTGAAATATACAATTGGATAGAGTACATCAATTGTAATTGTGAGTGCGCACGATACAATACCGTATCTACAGTAACCCTACAGTACTCACCAATCCTTCTCGTCATCCATATACTTCTGCAAATTTTCCTCCAATTCGACGATTCTTCAATTCAATTGATGATCATCACCCCCTCATGACTACCGTATGCCTCATCTTACCTGGCCTCTTTCCATTCATACTCATTCGCTTTCTCATTTGCTTTCTGTCTCGCAGCTAATAATTCAGCTTGCAGTGTTTCCAATTTCTCAGCAAGATCCGATTCTCGTCTTGAACGACTTAAATAATAATGATTTCTCTATGAACGATTTGACAGATATGGGAGGGATCATGTCTTCATCCACAATGGTGATTTTTCCCTCACCTCTGTTCCACCGTCGATAAATTATTACTCTTCTCCATCTCATCCAATTTCTTCTTGAGATCATTAATTTCGGCGTTCAAACATTCATTCTTATTCCTGTAACGAATCGATTGTTTAATTGCATCAAACGCACTAATATTCCCTCCTTTACTCACCTCTCAAATTCCACATCTTGATTCATATTCTTCACATCTTCTATTTCAGCAATGAGGTCATCTCTGCAAGCTCAGTTATCACTCTCCGTCACTATCCATTATTTCATGAATTTCATCATTCTTGTCTTGCTAATTTGCTATATTTACGCAAAATGGCCATCCTCTTCGAGTTGAGCGTGCCATAAATGGCCGTAAAATCAACTAGACTCACTTTTCCTTCGTAAACTCCTTTACTTTATCCTCCAACTCATCGTTCTTCTCAGAAAGTGTCTTGTTCTCGTTGTGCAGCCTGTCACATTCACTGGTCCTGTAAGTGGATGGAGTGATACTCAGGAAGAGGTATTGAAACTTACTGATTGAATATTTCATTGCGTTGTTCCTCGACCTTCGCCTTCAATCTCTCTAATTCACTTCCATCACTGAAAAGGATGAGTAGAAAAGGAGAAGTTGGTGATACACATACCCAGAATCCTCCATTGCTTCCATTTCGATGCTACCCTCAGACAGGGCGGCTGGAAAAGAGTCAGATAACGAGAGATGGTCAGACTAAACCACACAAGGGAGTAATATGAGGATGAAATGAGAAGGATCGCTCTCTCGTCACGTGCCTCCTTTGTATGCAAATCGAGAGGAGAGAAGTACGATTTACATATTGGCCGCATACCTTTTTTCTCGCTTTTCCCCCGAAAGGCTACAACTCTTTAAACCAAGTTTATTCGAATAACTTCTACTCACGAGCAATTTTACAACAAATGAACGGGAAAATAACATAGTAAATCGATAAAAAGGAGGTATCATAACTTCGGAATTTCGACAACACAAACACTTTACAGACACAAAAAAAGAAAAGAACGAGCCTTCTAAACAACAAAAACACGGAAATTACATATCTATATGGCATAATTACACAACTCTTTATCTACATGATCGAATGATGATTATTTGTAGATCTTGAATGGAGTGATTCAAATCAGAATCTTCCCCAATTGTCATTTTGGTGGGGGAAATGAAGGGGAGGTCTCGACGTACCCTGAATTATCGTTTCAATCGTAGGCGGTACTACACTGCTTACATCGTAAAACTGATGTTCCTGCATAGAATGGAAAGGAGGTGGTCCTTGATTCGGTCCTCTCTCGTTGATTCGAGCATTCCAGGGAATCCAACTTGGAGCAGAATCATGATTGAAATGCTGATTGTGAGGAGGGGCATGGAATTGATCTCCTTGATGGTAGAATTGATTCCCATTCATATGGAACTGATTGTGATGATTAGCCGGAGTAGTAGGCTGAAAACCGAGATCCATTTGTGGTATGTTGTTTACCCTCTCACCTCGCCCGATCCAAACCCATCCAGATGCTTCTTGAACCACTCGAACACTTTGTTCTTCTCACGTTCCATATTGTCCCTGAAATAGGATCTCCGAATTCCGAAATTAAAATATTGAGCAAAGAATGGACAACACCTCTGCTGGACTAGGTCCATATTGGCTTTAGACAATTCGGCAACTTCATTACGCAACTTCGCAAGTTCTTCCATACTGTAAATAGAACAAATTATAAAAACAAACGACGATAAGATCTATTCACCTCGATTCGGATGGTGGAACCTTGCCTTTCAATTCACTTATTTCACCCATATGGTCGTCGATTCTGAAAGCAATAAGGGTATAAATTAGCACTTCCATCTTTCCTCGTACCTTTCTGTCGTCTCCTCAACTTCCGTAAGATGCGATGGCCTGTAAATTAAAAAAAATAGATATATGCAACATGTCGAGTTCTCCTCACTTCAATTCTTCTTTCTCCCTCTGATGAACATTCGTTAGCTCATTCAATTCATTCTCCTTCTGACCAAGGCTGAACACATATTCATTTAATTCTCTGATAAATATTGGCAGATAACAAAAACTTACATATTAACAAGTTCTTCCTCTCTCTTCTCCTGATATTCTCTTAATTTGTTAAGTTCTCTAATCTCCTTTTCCCTGTCGTCACATCTCTTGCGAGCTTCCATCAATTGTTCGTTCGTTCTGTAAGAGGGAAAGATTGAATGAATGCGTAGGAAAGGGAATATCGAAAGAAGGAACGAACTGGGTATTTCGTCCATTCTGTTCCGTAAGGTCTGCATACTGCATCTTAATCTGAATATCCATTCTGAAAAGATCACTTCACTCAAATTAAATCCTTCATCAATATTCTCCCTTATTCAATAGTGCATGCACACACTCACGCATTTCTCATATTGTGTAATCCTAAATTCTCCTTTTCCAATACATTAATTCTCTGACGCAATTCGTTTGCAGTCGACGTAGCTTGACTAACTGAAATGAGCGAGATTATCGAATCGCACGATCAATCAAATCAGCGCATACCTTGTACTGAAATCTCCTGTTCTAATTCACTAATTCTCAGACGCAATTCGTTTGTAATCGAAGTGGCTTGATTAACTGAAAATGAATGAGATTGTCGAACCGCACAGTCAATCTCGTCATTTCATACCTTGTGCGAGAGAACCCTCCTTCAATTCTTCATTCATTCTATGCAGGCCGTCAACACTGAAGAGCAACTTGTTGAAATACTCAGGCACACAAAAAAGCGAATGAAAGCCGGGACTAACTTTGCCTGTAGATGGTCGATAACTTGCTGATATTCTGCAATTACACCCGGCTTCAAGTCTGAAAATGCATACAATTCAGCCCGTAATATCAATTTCGTTAATGTGATTACTGACCCAATAGATCCTCCTTGTAGTCACCTCTATCCCTTTCGGCTAACATTCTCTTCACCGCATAATTGATCATCTGATTGTCGTGCATATTTGTTCAAAATCTTATCTCAAATACCTTATTTAATCTTTCTACTTCTTTATTCAACGTATCATTCGCAGCATTTGCAGATGAGAGCTTCTGAATCAATTATCAATTTGATTTAGAAAGGCGTAAAGTGGCGATAACTATCTAGTCGACCTCTTTATATTCATCCAATTGTACATTCAACTTAACGACCTCTTCTTGAGCACATTTGAGTTTCTGAAGATATTGTGAACAAATAACAATAAAAGTATAAGGTACGATACCTCCTTCAAGTTGGCAATTTCATTCAACTGACACTTAGTCATTTCGAGTTCCGTTGATTTTACCTTCTACACAAATAAAGGATTCATGTAAAAAGTGAGTGAAACATCCAACTTGCCTTTTTGAAGTTATTCTGATCTTTAGTCAATTTTGCAATATCGGAATTCGAAGGTGAGTGCTTCTTAATATGTTATGGTTTGAGGAAAAGATTTTAAAATCTTTCGTGAATACCTTGTTCAATTTGGTTACTTCTCCATTCGACGTATCAATCTCAGCATATGCTGATGAGAGCTTCTGAATCAATTATGAAATAAATTCAAAGTTCAAAGCGAAAGGCGTAAAGTGGAGAAATGGGCTAATATATAAAACCTCATCGTATTCATCCAATTCTACATTCATATTAAAGATCTCATATTGAGCAGAATTGAGCTTCTGAAGGCATTGTGTACAAAAAAACAATAAAAGTAAGTATAATGAACGATACCTTCTTCGATTCTGCAATTTCCTCATTCAACTTTATCATCTCGATTTCCTTCGACTTCACCTTCTACAATAAAAAATAATGTTAAAGTGAGTGAACCATCCAACTTGCCTCTTTAAAGTTAGTCACATCTTCAGTCAACTTTGCAATATCGGAATTCGCAGATGAGTGTTTCTTAATGTGTTGTGAATTGAATAATGGAGTGGGGATAGTAAAACCTCCTTCAAATCTTCCAGTTCCTCAACCAATTTGGAGATCTGAACACATGAGTGCTTCTGAATCAACAATGAATTTTCAAAAAAAAAAAGGTTTAAAGTGACCATACATTTTCGTTACCAACCGGAAACTTTTCAAGTCACCCAATCGGCATTGGGATCATACATTGATAGATGTTCTCCAAAGATCTAGTTGCAGCCCAATGGCAGACGGAAATGCGGGCTGTATCCGTGAAAAATGTGTAATATGCCTATTCTCACATTAACTGCCCTGGTCAAAGTGACGTCATCAGTACCCTAGTGTCCAAAAGCTGAGCTATTGAAGCAGTGACACGTCAAAACTTGAGTGACACCACACTATAATTTCACAAACCAACATACTATGTTTTTCACTACAGGCCCGGATGTTACGAAAATCTATGAAAGTGACGATAGGTAGCCGACCACCTTGTATTCATCCAATTGCCTATTCAACTTAACGACCTCATCTTGAGAAGAATTGAGCTTCTGAAGGCATTGTGTACAAAAAAACAATAAAAGTAAGTATAATGAACGATACCTTCTTCGATTCTGCAATTTCCTCATTCAACTTTATCATCTCGATTTCCTTCGACTTCACCTTCTACAATAAAATTAATGTTAAAGTGAGTGAAACATCCAACTTGCCTCTTTAAAGTTAGTAACACCTTCAGTCAACTTTGCAATATCGGAATTCGCAGATGAGTGTTTCTTAATGTGTTGTGAATTGAATAATGGAGTGGGGATAGTAAACCTCCTTCAAATCTTCCAGTTCCTCAGTCAATATAGTAATATCAACAGAGTGCAACTGAATCAATAATGAATTAGATATTCAAAAAATAAAAAGGCGTATCTAAAGTTAAAAAACATTTTCGTTACCAACCGGGAACTTTTCAACTGACCCAATCGTGCCGCATTTTAATTTTTTTTTCTCTTGGCTAGAATCATTTCTGTCTGATCGCACTTTCTCTGTCCGACTGTCCTCTACTACTAGCCATCCATACCCCATTTTATCTGGTGTTCCACAAGGTAGTGTACTAGGACCCACTCTTTTCTCTATTTATCTTGCTGACCTCTCACTTGCCTTATCTAAGTTTCATAACGTATCCGTGCAATGCTACGCTGACGATGTAAAGTTATACGTATCCTACAATAAGTCTACCAAAGCTAGTATTACTAAAGAATTCCAATCTGCTCTCAATTGTCTCTTCGAATGGACCCAATGTAATCAATTGTCTCTATCCGCTTCTAAATGTTCTCATATCCGGATTGGCTCCAAACAAGTTTCCCCTCGGAACAACATTAACTCAATAGTTCTTCCCCTTGAGAACAATGTTCGTGACTTAGGTGTTCAAGTTCGCTCTGACCTTAAGAACTCTTCCTCTATCAAAATCCGTGCCCAGAAAGCGACTTCTAAAATGTTCCTCCTTCTCAAAGCTCTTCCTTTAAATTGTCCATCTATCCTAATTCGTAGTTACAAAGCTTATATTCTTCCATTACTTGACTTTGCTTCTCCTTTCTGGAATCCCCACTACTCAAGCGACATTGCAACTCTTGAAAAAGTCCAACATACCTTTACTCGTCAAGTCTTCTATCGTTGTTTCCCATCCCCTAATTATCCTCTTTCTCTCCCCTCCTACTCTGACCGTATAAAAACCCTTGGCCTGCGCGCGCTTACAGAGAGGAGAGTCATAGGTGATCTTTGTATGACTCACATGATTATGAATGGTTTCACTATTATACCACGTTCTCTTTTCTACGTCTACAACCCATTACGAGACCGCACTTCATCTTTCGGAATCAACATAGAGTTGACAACCAGTACTCCCAGATACCATTTTTTCCCTGTCAGAACATCACGATAGTACTCCCAACTTCCTGAAAGTATCCGCACTGCTCCCAATATCCGAATGTTCAAGCGTCGACTTGAAAACCACCCCATCACCGCTGATCTCGCCAAAAACTCACCTAATGCAGGAGAGTCCCCCACCCCTTTTCCTGCTTTTCAACCTTATGAATGTCACTTTTCGGTCTCGTTGCGCCTCACAAGGCGTAGATAAATTAATATTATAAGTCAAAAAGTGGACCACCTTGTATTCATCCAATTGCCTATTCAACTTAACGACCTCATCTTGAGAAGAATTAAGCTTCTGAATGCATTGTGTACAAAAAAAAGTGTAATGAAAGATACCTTTTTCGAATCGGAAATTTCCTCCTCCAACTTTGTCATCTCGATTTCCGTCGTTGTAACCTTCTACAATTAAGAATTAACGTAAAAGCGAGTGAAACATCCAACTTGCCTGTTTGAAGTTAGTCACATCTTCAGTTAACTTTGCAATATGAGAATTCGCAGATGAGTGTTTCTTAATGTTGTGTATTGAATGAGAAAGCAGGGGGATAGTAAAACCTCCTTCAAATCCTCCAATTCTTCAGTCAATTTGGCGTTCTCAAGGGTCGCAGATGAGAGATTCTGAAGCAGTTTTGGTTGATTTATCGATTTCGATAAGGATCACTAGCCTTTCTGGAGTCCTCAATCTGTCTCCACAACTCAGCGTTCCTTAATAACGATAATTGATCAAGCAAAACTCGGAATGAACTAACTCAAATGTTCTCGTCTAATTTCTCTCATCCTTTCCTAACCTTTCTTTCTCCATCTTCAGTTCCTTCTCCATCACTTGTACATTCGCCTTCATACCCTCCATCACATCTTTCTCCAGCTCAGCTCTGCAACCAAAATGTTTTCAACCGTTGTTCAATTCGCTGCCTCACTCTGTCTCTCTATTCCTCCTGTCCGTAGTCATTTGATCGAACATCCTTTTTATCGCTCCATTCGCATTTTCGAGTCTGAAATGGAAATATTGTGTCAACTGATTGATTAATCAACTGATTAATCAACTGGTCATACTCTTTCTTCAGTTTCTCCGTCTCATCCATCGCTTCGCCCGGTATCATCATCTTCCAATCTCTCTTACTAATGGCCTCCTCTGCTGAATCAGCTCGACGTTCTGCGGCACTTCGACCATTCTCTGATATCTGAATACCAAATCCCTTCCATTTCATCCTTCTCATTCGATTCTAACCTTCAATTCCTCCTTTACAGCCTCCATTTCTTCATTCGACTTCTCAAGATCTTTCTCCAACTTCTGCAAAGAACAGAATGTTGCGTCGCTATTCCAGATGGAAACGCACCTTGGACTTCGCAATTTCATCATTGAAGCGGCGTACATATTGGGCCTCTCTGATAGTGCAATTATTGAAACGAGTAACGAAGCCGGCCTCTCTGCAAGAATATACCCATTTTATCTGGCAGTGTACTTTCGTCTTTTGAATGTACATCAATAAGAACCTTTTCTTCGCATTTTCCAGTTCAACTTCGAGCAATTTCGCATTGCGAATGGCTTGAATGAGTGCATTGTCCATCGGGGGACTGCAAATAGAGAAAGGTTGAGGATGGCAAATCAATGAGACGTGAATCTCTCACTCGGGAACAGGAAGAGACGGTGGTCCACTGGAAAGACCATCGAAGACAACCTGATAATGGAAGAGGAATCGATTGGAGAGGGATAGATGAGATTGATCAACCAACCTGAACATCGTCATCATCTTCATCCTTTAGTTTCTCGTTATTCTTCCCTTTCCTTTCCTTCTCTGAATTCTTCTCAATTTCTGAATTCTCTGAATTCTTCTCAATTTCACCGTCACAACGAGAAACGAAGACATCGGACGAAGGAGGCATTGGAGGTGCCTACGATTACTCATTACACTTAGGGGGGGGGGGGGAGGCAGACTTACCTTCATGGGAGAATTTCTTGCGAAACGCGGATCCCAGCCTCTCCCCTTCTTCTTCTTATTAGTCGATAGCTCTTCCTTCTTATTATCGAGAGAAACGACTGCAGCTCGTTTACGAGTCATTATTCTTAATGAATTCATTGGATTTCCTTTTTATTTCATGGAAAATGTGGTTGAGACTTCTGACATCGAATTTGAGATATCCGGTAGTGATCAGAAACACATTCGGATTTTTTTTACAAGGATTCGAGAAGATGCTTTATCACTTTGCAAAACTTCATGGTAAAAAAAACAAAAAAAATTAGCAGCATGAATGTAAAATCATCAATTCTTTTAACAAAAAAGTGAACAAAAGATAATGGGGTATGAATGGGAAGAGGAGTAGTATCTCAATGGGAACTCTTGCCATCGTCGACATTCTTCGTCTTGATTGGTCCAGTATCGACTCTGAATTGACGAGGAGGAGGGCGACGAGGGGGCGGACGAGGAGGAAGATGGAAGGGACGGAAGGAGGGAGTGGGACGACGAGAGGGAGTACTATTGGAAGGAGGACATGGAGGAGGAGGAAGAGGATAAGGAGTACGAGGAGGAGATGGAGGAGGAGGAGGATATTGACTAGTATTAGACAGAGATTGAGATGGAGGAAGAGGTGGTTGGAAGGGAGGAATATAGGCGGGAGAAGGAGGAGGGTACGGAGTACCGTACATAGGAGAAGGCGGAACGAAGGGAGTACCGTATCCGGGAGTATAGGCCACGTTTATGGGAACGGAAGCTCTGTATACAGCGGGAGGAGCATTGTAGACAGGAGTATTAACGGGAGATGGAGAGGGATAATAGGGAATATCATAGGAAGGGGAAGGGCCACCGAAGGGAGGAGGACCAATCAATGGACCGTGTTCAGGAGGCAGTGAAATCGAATCGAGACCAAGATGATTCTCCTCCTAAATATTTTCAATCATTAATATAAAAGTGTAACGCAATCACCTTCTCATTCTTATTCATTTCTTCTCTCGCGAATTCATGAAAAGTAAGCCATCCCTTCTTGTACCATTCCAATTGTCTCGTCAATATTCTATTCGACGATTCCGATTCATCACTGAAATGGAATATCACTCATTGATTCCACCCCTTCTCCCTCCCTACACTTACACAGTAGCATTCAGTTTCTTTCGAATATTGAGAGATTTCTTCAGTTCCCTAGCCAATTTCTCGTTTTGTTCCTTGAGTGAATCGTATTCCTCCTTCGAGAAACTATTCTTCCTCAACAAGAATCCATTCACTCCTAACTGGACATATCCAACTCACTCCTCTTTTCTTCCCTCTCTTTTCTCCTTCTCTCGTGTCAATTGTTTGTTCTCAGTCATTAATTCCTTGATCTTCTTCTTCATTTTCTCCTTTTCTTTTGCATGGAGAGCTGCGTCACCCGTGGGGTCCGCATTAGCCATGAGTTCCTCACTGCAAATGGGTGAATGAGAGAGATTATATGGACAACCATACTCATGATGTCAGATGGTTACTGTTACAAGTTGGAAATCAATGGCATCGCATTCCCTTCCCTACTATCTATATCAAATCCTATCGTGCACCCTCCCCTCTGAGGTGCGCTGCCTTTAGTGTAAGATTTGATCCCTTTCCTTCACTCCTTTCCACTCACTTCTTTGCGACGGCCTTTCTCTTCTGCTGTTTGAGTGTAGTCACATGTCTCTGCAGTCTCTTCAATTCTTCACGAAGAGTCGACACTCTCAAAGAAGCAACCACTTTCAAGCCGACATCTTATATTTGAAAGTTCACTTGAATACAAACAAAAAAAAGGAAACCTGCCAGCTGTGATGTTCAAGAAATGTTCATTTTTGGTCTAACTGAATACTAGAGTGGAAAGAATGAACGAAATTGTGAAAATAACTAACTTTTCCATCACATTCGCATTTTCTTCTCTGTTACTTTTCATTAGTTCGATCTCCTTCTTCAGATTTGCCATTTCCTTCTCTAATTCAGCATTGGCGACTGAATATTTTTCTCATCGATACAAATCATTCGGATTTCAACTCAACAACCTTGTAAATCCTTCTGCTCATCTAGTCGTCTTCTCAACAATTCGATCTGGTCCACAAGAATATTTGTCCTCAACAAAATATGGTTCCGTTATCCACACAAAGTAGGCTTTTAAAAAAGAGAGAAAACAGAAACTCACTCGATAATAGAAGAAGATGTGGGTTGATCTGTAAAAGAAACACTGTAGACGGGGACATACAGATGACACTAATCACATGGAAATTGGACTGAGGAGAGAATGTACTTGGAAGGGGGCATGATCGAGTGACATCGAGTGAGCACAATCAAATGACAACATAAATGAGGCAAGTTCGACATCGATTCCATCGCAAACTTAGTCTCATATCTAGAGTGAATAACTTGTCCTTACAAGCGAATTCTTATTTAGCTATTTCACTAGTGTACTATACCGTACTTTCGATGACGATCTCCTCATTACGTCTTTCCAAAAATATCATTTCACGACATTTCTGTTGCAATGGTAATGTCTTCTTCTCATCCTTGGACGATCTTCTAACCAATCGCTCCTCATTTTCCGTCCTATCCCTCTGAAATGACATCAATGTCAACATTATAATATGCTGAATGTCAACCTTTTTCTCATCTGGACAGTCATTCTCACCAAGCGGTCTCTTCGACATTTATTCCTCCTTAAAATAGATCAGTTTTCTTCACATGGCTGGCCATGAGACATATTTATAGATATTTCTCCCGGTCAGTAACGGGTGATTTCTAATTCATTCGTAAATGAATAAACTACGTAATCTTTATTATATAAAAAAACGACACGTACAATTAAAATTCTAACAATCATGATTACGCTAAAATATTAAGAACGAAAAAGAGGAATCGTCACTTCTATGATTGCGCAGGAAACAGATTAAAAACGGAAATTTTACAAATAACTAAAGCCTTCTAGTGATCACTCGCAGATGAAGTTTTTCATTGCGCGAAATTCGACGAAAGTAAAACACGAATTATATTCTCCTACAGACATGAAACGTAAATTTAGCAAGTGTTGTAATATACAGATGCAACTTGATTACATTCGGAAATAGAACTGGTTTGGCCCAAATTGGTTGAAACCAGGTCCAAACTGTCCTCCATTGGATGTCATGAAGGGACGACGATTGAATAGTGGTTCAAAATTAGAAGAAGGGAAGGGATTGGGATTGGGACGAAAGGCATGAAGAAGGGGAGAAATGGGCGAAGGAGGGGTCATTTGATTGTAAGGAGGGAATCGATGATTGGGAGGGGTATGAGATATGGGATGGCCATTGTCCCATGGAGAGATGCACTTTTTCTGTAATATACACATCATCTCCTCCCAAACAGCAATATCTCGTCAATTATCAACTTACCATCTCTTCTATTTGATTCTCCAGCTCCTTAATGTATTCTTCCGCACACTTCATTCCATCGCGTAACGTGTCGTTTCTTCCCTTCATCATCTTCAAAGTTTCTTCCGATTCGTCACTGGAATATAATGATCGAATCTTTTCGAGATTCCGCAAAACACACGATAACAATAAGCCTCACATATTAGAATTCAGTTTGCCTCGTACTTCCAATGAACTCTTCAATTCTTCAGCTATTCGATTACTAGTCTCCCCCATCGTTTTCAATTCCTCATACTGTCGTTTATTTTCGTTTATAAGAACCTCGCATTCCTTATTCGACTGTTTAAGCCAATAGTCCATTCTGAAAGATCAAAGATCATCTCCTTTCAATGATATTTTATTGACCTTTGCTTCTCATCTTCGGAATCTTTCACTTTCGTCTCAAGTGTAGAGATTTTATCGTTCAATCTGAATGGAGTAATTCAACGAATCAAATCACTTCTTCCATTCCTACTCTTTCTTCTCTTCTTCTGATAGTTTCAGCTTGTTCTCAAGAGCAGTGATATTGTTCCTCAGACTGCAGATGATTTAATCATAAATTGAGTTAAAACTTCATTAGATTCTCACTCGAATTGGACGTCTTTGCTCTTATTCCGTTCCGTGAGGCTTAATGATTCGAAACGATTATAACACAGTATGCATACGAAAAAGCTTACAAACTCTTGCTGTAATATGCAACTTTCTCTTCAAGATCCCGCTTCATCTCAAGCGAAAAACCTCCCCTGCAAAAAAAAAAGATAATGTGCATCATACTTATCATTTCAAGTAGTTTCAACTCACTTTGGTTCTTCCTTCGATCTTCTCTCATGCAATGTATGCAGTCTATCCCTTAGTGTACCATTTACAAACTCCAATTGCTCACATTTCTTCTCTATATCAATGATGCTGCAAATAAACAACGATCTTGTGGAAACGTAAATATAGAAAAGAATTTAGGGAATTAGAAAATCTGACTTTTCTTTGTGTTTCTCGACTAAACTAGCCATCTCCATTTTCAATTGCTTGATCTCCACTCTACAATTGACTACTTCGACAGAGGCAGTCGCTGCTGTATTAGCTGATTGTTTAGCCGAATGAGTGGATAATTCGTGCTCGTTCTTAAGACGAATATTCTCTTCTTTCAGTTCTTTCATTCTGTAATCATCTACCTTTGCCCCCAGAAATCGTTCTTTCACTTACTCAATCTTTAGATCATCCCTCTCATCCTCCAACTTCTCAATCTTTTCCTCCCACCATTCCTTAGGATTCTCATCAGCATTCTCTTCATCTTCCAATTCATCCTTTTCAATTAGACGTCGTTTCAACATATCTCAATTGTCAGGATCATTCAAAGAAGAAAAAAACAGCGATTTCGATACTTTACCGGACTCGAACCGGAACTGACAAAAAATATTAGAAAAAACCATCAAGGGTTTTATTATAGCAGCAAAACAATAAAAACGAAGGCACATAGCAATGTGACATGGAGGAAATACTTCCGAATACGTAGAATACTCTCGGAGGCAAAACAATCTATGGCAGTACATTATTACGTGCGATAAAATGAGAGAATTGAGAACGATCAAGTCCTATACTACCGAATAAAATGAACTTTTAAAAAGTGTAGAAAGAACTATTTACAAACGGGATTGATTAGCTACAAGCAAAAAGGTTCACAATCGGAATAATAATATGTATCTTATGGTTCCTCCTTCTTCGCTCTAATCCATTGAGTATCATCCTCATCGATAGTGATGAGATCAGAAGAACTGGGGAATGAGGAAGGAGTAGTCGATGGATTACGTCGATTGGGTGGAGTGATGAATGAGTTAATGGATGATGAGACGGCTGGCATCTGATGAATGAATGAGGGAGAAGTGTATGATTGCATACCCATCGTCTGTTGAGGATGAAGAGTCTGCAATAACTAACAGTTCACTAATAACTCAAATAGTTAATTTCTCTGACCGAAGCATTGACTCTCTGAATATGATCAGTGAGATTACGAGTGCTCTCCTGCCACATCTCAGTATTCTTCTTACAGAATTCAAGCTGATCAGTCAACACCTTAGTCATCCAATCCGACTTCTCCCTAAATATTCTTCCATTAGCACTCCTATTTTATAAATCATCTTCATCAAAAAAACTTGAACCGAAATAATCGTACAATTGCGCCTTCATCTTCTCCACATTCTCATTGGCAGTCTTCAATTCCAATGCCATTAGATTCTTCTCTTCATTCAGCATCGAACACGTTTTCTTTTCCTCGTTGAGAGCTCGCTCAAGACTAAAGCATAATTCTTCGGATTATGCAGTCTCTTCTACGAATGCTCGGCCATTTGTAGAAAAGAGATCAAAGATCAAACTTTAGTGGGTGAAGATCAAAGATCAAACTTAAGTGAAAAAAACGAACTTGGGGGAAGGAGGGGGCGGAGGAGGAGTGTTCGCCTGCTCGTTCTTCAGAAATTCGTTCTCATTCTCGAGGAAATCGTTTCTGAAACCATAAATTTTCAAATGAGTAGTCGCAGTAGCCAATATCATGAAAGGGTCAAAACATCGAGGATTATCAAACAATATGCCTACCTTTGCTGAAGGTTTTTGTTGAGGTCGCGAATCTTCTTGACTTCAGCTGTCTCAGCGGGAGACACACTGAACGAGTATGTATTATCCGACCCATCCCCTCTTCCTCGCACCTCGATTGCTGCAGTTGCTGCTGCGCCTGTTGCAGCTGCTGCTGCACTTGCTGCACTTGCTGGGACAATTTGTGATTCGCCTCATTTGCATCATTCCTCAAATGGAGTCAATCATGTTTCACTCCTAGACATGGCCAGTTTACATCTTGGTGACAAGTTTCTGTCTCGCTTGAATCTCCGCATTGTGCTTCTCTTCGATGTAATTCTTCTCGCAATGCACACGATTCAGTCTGCAACACAAATCATATACAAATTAGGCCCGAAAAGTCTTCGAAAAACGAGTATGTTCTCATATAAGGTCACTTTCGGCGAACTTTTTCATCCTTGACACACATTAGTTCTTAGCTTATTCTTATTGTTAATAGCAGTATTCAAGATACAGAAAGAGACCATTCAAGAATGAATCTAAGTTCCCTTCTTCTATGAATCCATGATACACCATGATTAACTTACTGTTCTTCCAAATCCTTCAACTGTTGTTGCTGTCTCTGCACATTATTCACGTGTGGATACGCATTCGATGGAGCACAATTACTTTGTTCCTTTCTCAGATTCTCGTTTTCGTGTTGCAACTGATGGATAACTCGCTTCAGCTGGCCACACTCCCTCTTCGTCTCCTATAAAAACACTATTGTTGCTTGAATAATATTACTCTTGCAAGGGCTTGAGATCGTTGACTCCGAAAGTTAGCTAACCTGAATCGCTTGATCCTTGCTTTCATGGGCCTTGGCCACTTCTTTTTGGGCCACATCAAGCTCCTTCTTCAAATCGACCAATCTGAAGAAAAAATATCTATGAAAGAATCGGATAAAGAAAAAAAAGCTTATAATAGTGAGAAATAGCACCTCTTTTGCAGATCACTGATCTTTTTATTAGCTTGAGCGATGGGTGAAGCAGTCTGAAAAGGAGGAATGTTTCTTCTCCTCTCATCACTGCGCAAACCTCAATCTTAGATATAGGTTGTGGTGCGAAGTGGTGAGCTGGTGCAGCTCGTTTAGCCATCTAGAATTAATCAATTTATGATTCAGAAACGGAAGTCAGAGTTTCTACCGAAAGGAATAAGCTCGCACCTGAAAAAATCACAAGATATATTATACGGAAGATCAACCGACATTAAGGCAATATCAACACATTCTAATATCCACAGAAAAATCTTTATCACAGTTAATTACAGGATTAATGTAAACTAGTGTGAACATTCTTGGACTACTGTAATATCAAAGAGGTGTCTTTACAAAAATCATGATTGAAATCATTTGGGACGGATAAAATATAATCTGATAAAAAATTGGCATCATTTCAGTATGCTCCAAGGGCTGATTGGAAATAACAGAAAATCTAAGAAACTCAACACAAAATGATCCTCTGAATAACAAACGGGTCAGCAGTTCTAGTAATAATAGTTTCCTCTGTTGAATGACTGTTGAGATTGAGCAGGAAAACGAGGGGGAACTGATGGACGATCGGAAGAAACAGGAGTATAAGTAGAATGAAGAGGATGAAATGGGGGATACGATTGATTATAAGCATGAACAGGGACAGAAGGAAGAGGAGCGAAATTAGTCATGGTAGATGGGGGAAGAGGAGATGAAAGGAAGGATTGAGATGGAGGAGGAGGGAAACTGGACATGGTAGAGGGAGGAGGAGGAGATGATAGGAAGGATTGAGAAGAAGGAGGCGGTGGAGGAGGTGAAGAAAAGAATGATTGAGATGGAGGAGGAATTCCAATCGGAGTGAATGTATTGTTGAATCCCTGCATCATATAATTGTCATCATATAATTCATCCATACTATAACCATACCGTTCCATTCCCTCCATTCCACTTTGTTGTCTCCAACTTCGTCAATCTAATGAGAAGATCTTTGTTCTCCTTTAACAACTTGGATCTGCAAAGCATTCATATTCCTATAGCACTACTCACAATGAGTCGTATGGGCACTACTCACAATGAGTCGTATGGGCACTACTCACAATGAGTCGTATGGGCACTACTCACAATGAGTCGTATGGGCACTACTCACAATGAGTCGTATGGGCACTACTCACAATGAGTCGTATGGGCACTACTCACAATGAGTCGTATGGGCACTACTCACAATGAGTCGTATGGGCACTACTCACAATGAGTCGTATGGGCACTACTCACAATGAGTCGTATGGGCACTACTCACAATGAGTCGTATGGGCACTACTCACAATGAGTCGTATGGGCACTACTCACAATGAGTCGTATGGGCACTACTCACAATGAGTCGTATGGGCACTACTCACAATGAGTCGTATGGGCACTACTCACAATGAGTCGTATGGGCACTACTCACAATGAGTCGTATGGGCACTACTCACAATGAGTCGTATGGGCACTACTCACAATGAGTCGTATGGGCACTACTCACAATGAGTCGTATGGGCACTACTCACAATGAGTCGTATGGGCACTACTCACAATGAGTCGTATGGGCACTACTCACAATGAGTCGTATGGGCACTACTCACAATGAGTCGTATGGGCACTACTCACAATGAGTCGTATGGGCACTACTCACAATGAGTCGTATGGGCACTACTCACAATGAGTCGTATGGGCACTACTCACAATGAGTCGTATGGGCACTACTCACAATGAGTCGTATGGGCACTACTCACAATGAGTCGTATGGGCACTACTCACAATGAGTCGTATGGGCACTACTCACAATGAGTCGTATGGGCACTACTCACAATGAGTCGTATGGGCACTACTCACAATGAGTCGTATGGGCACTACTCACAATGAGTCGTATGGGCACTACTCACAATGAGTCGTATGGGCACTACTCACAATGAGTCGTATGGGCACTACTCACAATGAGTCGTATGGGCACTACTCACAATGAGTCGTATGGGCACTACTCACAATGAGTCGTATGGGCACTACTCACAATGAGTCGTATGGGCACTACTCACAATGAGTCGTATGGGCACTACTCACAATGAGTCGTATGGGCACTACTCACAATGAGTCGTATGGGCACTACTCACAATGAGTCGTATGGGCACTACTCACAATGAGTCGTATGGGCACTACTCACAATGAGTCGTATGGGCACTACTCACAATGAGTCGTATGGGCACTACTCACAATGAGTCGTATGGGCACTACTCACAATGAGTCGTATGGGCACTACTCACAATGAGTCGTATGGGCACTACTCACAATGAGTCGTATGGGCACTACTCACAATGAGTCGTATGGGCACTACTCACAATGAGTCGTATGGGCACTACTCACAATGAGTCGTATGGGCACTACTCACAATGAGTCGTATGGGCACTACTCACAATGAGTCGTATGGGCACTACTCACAATGAGTCGTATGGGCACTACTCACAATGAGTCGTATGGGCACTACTCACAATGAGTCGTATGGGCACTACTCACAATGAGTCGTATGGGCACTACTCACAATGAGTCGTATGGGCACTACTCACAATGAGTCGTATGGGCACTACTCACAATGAGTCGTATGGGCACTACTCACAATGAGTCGTATGGGCACTACTCACAATGAGTCGTATGGGCACTACTCACAATGAGTCGTATGGGCACTACTCACAATGAGTCGTATGGGCACTACTCACAATGAGTCGTATGGGCACTACTCACAATGAGTCGTATGGGCACTACTCACAATGAGTCGTATGGGCACTACTCACAATGAGTCGTATGGGCACTACTCACAATGAGTCGTATGGGCACTACTCACAATGAGTCGTATGGGCACTACTCACAATGAGTCGTATGGGCACTACTCACAATGAGTCGTATGGGCACTACTCACAATGAGTCGTATGGGCACTACTCACAATGAGTCGTATGGGCACTACTCACAATGAGTCGTATGGGCACTACTCACAATGAGTCGTATGGGCACTACTCACAATGAGTCGTATGGGCACTACTCACAATGAGTCGTATGGGCACTACTCACAATGAGTCGTATGGGCACTACTCACAATGAGTCGTATGGGCACTACTCACAATGAGTCGTATGGGCACTACTCACAATGAGTCGTATGGGCACTACTCACAATGAGTCGTATGGGCACTACTCACAATGAGTCGTATGGGCACTACTCACAATGAGTCGTATGGGCACTACTCACAATGAGTCGTATGGGCACTACTCACAATGAGTCGTATGGGCACTACTCACAATGAGTCGTATGGGCACTACTCACAATGAGTCGTATGGGCACTACTCACAATGAGTCGTATGGGCACTACTCACAATGAGTCGTATGGGCACTACTCACAATGAGTCGTATGGGCACTACTCACAATGAGTCGTATGGGCACTACTCACAATGAGTCGTATGGGCACTACTCACAATGAGTCGTATGGGCACTACTCACAATGAGTCGTATGGGCACTACTCACAATGAGTCGTATGGGCACTACTCACAATGAGTCGTATGGGCACTACTCACAATGAGTCGTATGGGCACTACTCACAATGAGTCGTATGGGCACTACTCACAATGAGTCGTATGGGCACTACTCACAATGAGTCGTATGGGCACTACTCACAATGAGTCGTATGGGCACTACTCACAATGAGTCGTATGGGCACTACTCACAATGAGTCGTATGGGCACTACTCACAATGAGTCGTATGGGCACTACTCACAATGAGTCGTATGGGCACTACTCACAATGAGTCGTATGGGCACTACTCACAATGAGTCGTATGGGCACTACTCACAATGAGTCGTATGGGCACTACTCACAATGAGTCGTATGGGCACTACTCACAATGAGTCGTATGGGCACTACTCACAATGAGTCGTATGGGCACTACTCACAATGAGTCGTATGGGCACTACTCACAATGAGTCGTATGGGCACTACTCACAATGAGTCGTATGGGCACTACTCACAATGAGTCGTATGGGCACTACTCACAATGAGTCGTATGGGCACTACTCACAATGAGTCGTATGGGCACTACTCACAATGAGTCGTATGGGCACTACTCACAATGAGTCGTATGGGCACTACTCACAATGAGTCGTATGGGCACTACTCACAATGAGTCGTATGGGCACTACTCACAATGAGTCGTATGGGCACTACTCACAATGAGTCGTATGGGCACTACTCACAATGAGTCGTATGGGCACTACTCACAATGAGTCGTATGGGCACTACTCACAATGAGTCGTATGGGCACTACTCACAATGAGTCGTATGGGCACTACTCACAATGAGTCGTATGGGCACTACTCACAATGAGTCGTATGGGCACTACTCACAATGAGTCGTATGGGCACTACTCACAATGAGTCGTATGGGCACTACTCACAATGAGTCGTATGGGCACTACTCACAATGAGTCGTATGGGCACTACTCACAATGAGTCGTATGGGCACTACTCACAATGAGTCGTATGGGCACTACTCACAATGAGTCGTATGGGCACTACTCACAATGAGTCGTATGGGCACTACTCACAATGAGTCGTATGGGCACTACTCACAATGAGTCGTATGGGCACTACTCACAATGAGTCGTATGGGCACTACTCACAATGAGTCGTATGGGCACTACTCACAATGAGTCGTATGGGCACTACTCACAATGAGTCGTATGGGCACTACTCACAATGAGTCGTATGGGCACTACTCACAATGAGTCGTATGGGCACTACTCACAATGAGTCGTATGGGCACTACTCACAATGAGTCGTATGGGCACTACTCACAATGAGTCGTATGGGCACTACTCACAATGAGTCGTATGGGCACTACTCACAATGAGTCGTATGGGCACTACTCACAATGAGTCGTATGGGCACTACTCACAATGAGTCGTATGGGCACTACTCACAATGAGTCGTATGGGCACTACTCACAATGAGTCGTATGGGCACTACTCACAATGAGTCGTATGGGCACTACTCACAATGAGTCGTATGGGCACTACTATGCAACCGCGGGCTGGGTGCAAACTAGGAAGAGTTCTCACACACTAATTCCATATTAGTCCTACAATATTCACACAATAATGTGGCTAAAGATGACTTTCAGACTGCATAGGTTCAATGTTTGTTGCTGAGACTGCTTCTGGCCCGCGGTTGTATACAAGTGCCGACATCGGAATATCTCTCACCTCTCCAAGACAATCTCACTATACTTCTTCTTCGTTGTAACGTCAATTTCGCTGAAAGATAGAATAGTGATGTCATTAATCCAAATGTCTCACTCAATCGTTTTCTTCTCCAACTTTAACTTGAGATTATCCTGCAAGAGAAGATTGTTCCTGAAAAAAGAAGGTAGATGAGTCATGGTATGGATTCGATTATCTACCTCTTCTTCAAATCTTCGATTTCTCTCGGCATTTCCCTCAATGGTTGAAATCTTCAAATAAATATTATCACATTTCCTCTACAAAATAATTTGCTTCATTACCGAACTCTGTTCTCCAATTGTATATTCTTCTCCTTCAGCATTGACAACTCTTTCAACGCATTTGGCAATCTGAAGAGGTGATGGTTAATTGGATGAAAAGAGAGGAGTAAACGCACGCTATGGTTGCCACTTTCGTGTTTATCTCTCTCGTCGCATCCAATTCCTTCTTCATTATCTCCATATTCGTTTTCATCACAAACAATTCCTTGTCGGCCCCCTTTTCCATTCCGCTCGGCGATTCAAACGATGCCAATCTAAGATGACCTTTGTTAATACCAAGGATGGGGGGAGGTTATACTGACATATCTTGCTAAACCAAACTACGTTCACATTTCTAATCAAGGGCTATAAGTCGTATGACATCATTCACTCACACATTCTTTGCACTATCAGCCAATTTCTTCTCTAGATTCTTCACTCGTTCATCTGCTCTGTAATTCATTATTCTCATATACGAATGTGGTCATTCCAACAGACTCATCCTTCTGTCTCCTCATTGATTCCTTCTCTCGAATGAGCTTCTTATTCACTCCCTCGAGTTCTTCAATCAATCGATCCGACATTGGATCTGTAATCCAATCAATTTCACTTGTCTCCTCGAGGTCTCTCTCTTCTCCCGTTTACCTTTTTTCGAATTAATCAGTGCCGCCTTCAATTGTCTCAATTCGCCCTTCAGATTCAGTATCTCCGTTTCCAGATCTTTGTTCCTCAAAATATCTCTCATTCTAATTAGTACACAAATTCTGCCTCACTTCGTCTGTAGTATCCACTTGGAACTCTCTTCCACAGGTTTCGTTGCTGCAGAATGGTCATCAATCATCAATCTGCCCCATCGCACTCTCCTATCGTACCTGCAATCGATTTCTCCATCTCCTCAGCACGTGCTTCTGCTGCACGAGTCTTCTTCACTTGATCCTACAATAGTTCCATGGGTCAGATTGGACATATCGTCGGGTCAGATATCTTACATCGAGAAGACGTCCCAATTGAGCCACCTTCTCTTTCGATTCATTGAGCTCAATGATAAATCCCTTGCGTAGCTCCGTCTCCTTCTCCAGTGTTTGAATTCTGTGAAATGGGGGTCTCTCGAGCATCCTTCTATTCACACCTCTTCCTTGCAATCGACAATTCATCCGTTCCCATCACACTTTCCGTGGAGGAAGAATAATTGTCGCTAAAGAATCAAGCGTTATGGGTATGGAATAGAGATATAATCACCCCATAGTCGGCGTTTTGGTGCTTCCCTCTCCCTTGGCTATTTCACATATCACCTGCAATCGTGTCGTCTAGTGTATCAGATACAGTATCACTACAGTACCTGTATGTCATCATCATCCTCCTCTTCTACCATCATCTTACTTCTCTTCTGTTCACCATTGTCTTCTTTCTCTAGCAAATCCTCCTCTGAATCCTCCCATCTTCCGAACCTTTTTCGTCCGATCTTAATTTCACATAATAAAGACTGTACATTTCCAATATGAGTATCTCTACTCACGAATTGAATAGTTTCTTCGTACCTTTTTATCCTTCAATGGTGTGTCAAATATCTCTCCATCCTCAATGGAAACAGACGAATCTGCAAAAACAAAATTTGGCGCACTAAGATATAAAAAAACAAGTGTTTACTCACTGTTTAATTTCTCTTTTCCCTCGTCATCTCCCATTTCGGGAAGCTCTGGGGAATAGTCCGTGATCGGATTATCACAAGACATCTGACAATGGTAAGTTTTATAATGACTATGCATTGAAAGAATCATCGAGAATGGTAAGGTATGCTCACTGCCTCCAACAGATGATCGTCCAAATATATATTTTCAAAAAAAGGTATTCAGATCTTTTATCAAAAGAAATGTGAGCATCAAGTGCACGAGAAAAAGTGATACAAATACTATAACGAAGAAAATTTTGGTAAGCTACAACAAGAATAATTGAGGAGTGAGAAATGAGATAATATTACATGAAATTAGCACTTAGTGGAGTTTTGGGGGGATTGGTTTGAGTCCGATGATGATACTGATCCAGAAGCTGACATCCGATTGGTACAATGGATTCATTCGTCTTGCCACCTGCATACAAATAAATGTAAAGCAGAGAATTGTTCAAAAAGAGTAATTACTATCTAGAGTCGATCGTTCGGAACCGAATGACGAAATTACAATTTTGATCCAATTATCCCCTCACTTCGGAACGGCCGAGAATCGAACAATGGCCGTTCCGGAACGAGAGTCGATGCAAATGTATTTTTTTCTTTGTCCGAACTCGTTCCGATTATTGAGTGAATTCCGGAACGCGATAATTTTCATCACTCTCATTCGGCCGTTCCTAAAGCCGAACGATCAACCCTAGTGATTCTATTTAGTCTCACATGTTTGGAAGCGTTGGCGTGGCAGATCACAGCAGTTCCCGACTGAACATTCGCCCCACAATAGCAAATGAAGCGCTGAACAATCAAATAATACGTATGTTTAGCAAAATAATGGTATTAAATGGGCATCGATATTCGAAGAGACGCCCTCACCGGATCCTCCATTATCGATGAGAGTTTATACGCTTCCGATCCCCTCAGATCGATTCCCAATTGCTGCAGCCGAATCACAGACGCAGGAGTTGCTGCAACCAAGAGATTGCGCTAATTGATCCATCAACTCCATCAAACATACCGATTTTATCTCCGTCAAATGCTGGTTTCTCTCTTCCCATCAGCAATCCCAGTATGTGCTGGGCCATTTCCGTATTCTCCATATCCATCAATCTTTTCTGCATTGCTTGCTGCACAGTGTCTCTCGTTGCTGCATCCTTCACACTGTTAAAGTCCTGAAATCACACTCATTTACGAAAACGAGAAGGTTGAATTCACTGACCAACTTGCCCGCTTTGGAAACGGTCGAGAGTACACTCTGAAACGAGATAATTATGGAAAGGAATGTGGTAATCGACTGACCGATTTTCTCGGAAGAGATACAGTCGAGGGGCGAAGGAGGGAGGGAATGGGAAGCACTAACTTCTCCTCCTCTTCCTTTTCCTTCTTCTGTCTCTGCTGCAATTCATACATTGGTACTCCCCTCCCCTCCTCTTCTCACCTTTTCATTCCACTCTTCGACAGCCTCTCTAACATCGGCGTTTCTTTCATGGGCAGCCATCATGGCAAGCAATTGCCCATATCGATCGTCCAATATCTGCAGAGGGAAAGGGAAAGACATGTACCATCATCTCCATCCCCTCCCTCTCACCTTCACTTTCTGGTCGAGATCGATGCCCAATGTGAGCGCCTTCTGCACTTCCTCCTTGTACACATTCAGACTGAATCAACACTATTTTCAATCCCTTTCTCTTCCTTTTAGAGCCCGAAATACGGGTCATATTTACTTAATTCTGCACACTCCATCACAACTCGGGTGACGAGAGTGTGCAGAATGAAGAGTTCCACCCCCTCCCCCTCCCTTCCCCTTGCTCACTCTTCGGTCTTCTTCATCGCTTCTGCATTCATCTTCTTCGCCGCTTCAAACAATTCATCCAGCTCTGCAGCATGCATCGTACTCGGCTGCTGCAAGAAAAATCACTCATCAATCGATCATCCTCTATACCGTACTCCAGACTGGCCGATAGGAGCGCGCTTGCTGAAGAAGACAAATTCGTATATAGCCTGAGAACGTTGGTCCATCTGAACGACGTCTTAAACTTCTGCCACTTGTCCTTCAAACTCACCAATCTCATCATCTTCTCCAATGAATCGACGCGAAATTCAAGTGAGGCCACTCTGCAAGGAGACGCAATGACTACAGTCAACACAGATAACAGCACTCGACACTTCTTTACGTGAGTGCCCAACGGTAGAGAGCTACTTTCTTCATCGCTCACTCGATGACTCGCTTTTTCATTGCTCGTTACCCACAAGTTTTTGTGGTCGTACCCACACGTTTTTTGGTGTCTTTGGGCACTAAAGTGCTCAGTCCCCTCAATTCTTTCCATTCTATCCATAAACATACTTCTTCATGAACAGTTCCGCTCCCGCCAGTAGACTCTGCTGCTCTGTGTGCACTTTCTCGATAGCTGTCATTCTGAAGATTGAGTAGGCGAGATTCTACTACAAACTACAATTCCCTCACCTGTCCTGAATCTGGTCCATGTACGCAATGAATTGAGTGAATACTGCTTGATGGTCCACCCTTTCTCCATCCTTCGCTCCTCTCTCGACACAATTCTCATTCTCGTCGATAACAGCATCTCCTAACAATAAATCGGGTATCCTCTCATAACGATATTCTCAACACGAACCCGATCCACTGTGTCGTCTGCTCTTTTCCCTTCCTCCTTCTCTCTTCTCTGGCACAGAGAAATCGGCGAATGGGCACTCCCTTCCGTTCCACTGCAGGAGGGTGGCTGCAATTCACGGATTGATTCACTTAATGGAGAGAGAGAGAGAGTACCGAATGTTCTTGGGATGCCATCGTCTCCCCTTCTGAAGAGGGTCGAAGAAGGAATAGTCGATCCCTTGTATGCCTCGAGTACCTCCGATTCGGGCATCATTCTGATCATACAGTAATTATTATTCATACAAGCAGCGTAAAACAATCTATAGTGTTCATAGATAATAGAAAAAAATAATAACCTCCATTGATCATCTCCATCAACCTTAAAATGGAGCGGCTTGAATGTCTCTGCGTCGAGAGATCCCGGATCCGGCTCATATGACATTGCTTAACCAGATATTATGGGACTTTGTGGATCAATACAATAGATATGTGAAAATCGGGAACAAAGCATCATGATAGAAGAAATTCATGTAGATCTTACGTTCCTACAGCGCGTAGTTCTTCTGTTTCTAGGTCTGTTTCCCACCTATTCTAAAAGAATCCTCTCATTATTCTCATTCTCGTTAATTCTCGTTCTCGACTACCCAGGCAAAACACAAGCAAAAAGACCCCAAACTACAACATTACCCCAAGACAACGTCAGCAAAATCATTACGCCCTTCAGATACGAACTTTGTCACAAGCCCATTTGAAGAGAGAAAGACGAGATATTGAGAGGGTTCCGACCTTTCCGTTGGCCATTCCCATCGACATCACACAAATTACTTTATCGACGAGAAATATAGCATGCACTACTCTTTGTAACTCAGGTAGCATACTATCGAAATGAACTTCACCTAGCGGAAACACACAACATTCTCTGCAAAATCCATCTCAAACATCAACGATTCTCCACAACACACACTATCTCGACTTCTTCTAATCGACACTTAACATCGTTAATCTCACTTCAGATAAAAATAGAGCAAATTCGAGCAGAAATATCTAGGTAACATACGGGACAGACATTACAATACACTAGAAAGGGAGAACGAGAAATTAGCCAAGAAACCTTCTAAACAAATAAAAAGGTGAAGAGCTCTCAAGAGTATGCATTGACTTTAATACGATACACATTTGACGAGCATTATATTCCATCACGATTGATCACTGCTTAGGGGCATTCTTGCAGTTGATGGCAAGATGGCCAACCTAAAATTGTCCATTGATATGATCAAGTACCGTTCTCGCCTTTCTGCAATGGAAGCAGCGACGATTTCCCTGCTCTTTGCACTCGTAGTGACGATGGCCAGACTGAATTCAATCGATAACTGACTACCATTCTCTCCATCAGATACCTTATTGCAGTTGTAGCATCTCTTGCTGGGAAGACAATTGGCTGATGAATGGCCGAATCCTCCACACAATTCGCACTCCAGACTGAAAACAATCTTTCATCTCGACTGCATCACTCTCTTTCATCTCGACTGCATCTCTTACTCCAGATCGATGCAATCTCTTGCGTAGTGTCCCTCCTGATTGCAGTTGAAGCACGTGAGCACACCTGCTTGCACACGATATTCATCCATCAATCAGTACAGATATTACCCGATCCTCTGGACGAAGAGGGTGTCTTGGGACGACCTCCAGGAGTATGAACTCCACTCGAGGGACTCTCCGAACTCATCATCTATAATACATCTGGAATGTGTTTCAACTAGACAACATTTACCTTCGCTTCTCTCTCCTTATCCTCATCTCCCACCATCTCACTCTTCTCCTTCTCCAATATCTCTCTCGTCAGCAGCTCTGCCCTCTCATTCGCAATCAATCTTCTCTTCTGCTCCTCCTATAATCAATATAGTAGAAAGACTCAATGGATGATCCGATGACTCTCTCATGCCCTCACTTTATCATATTTCCTCTCCACATGATCTCTCAATGCTTCTTGTCCTTGCTCGAGACGATCCATTATCTCCTTCATTTTCTTCCATTCCTCCTTAAACAAGTATTTATTTATATTTGTTTTTAAATATTGCACGTGTTGATATTACCTTCTCTCTGCACTCCTCATCCTCCCTTCTCTTCACTTCCTCAGCCTCTCTTCTTCCTCTCTCCTCCTTCTCATTCTTTTCCTTCGCCACCATCACATTCATCATCTCTTCTCTGCAATTACCCTTATCCATCGTTCTCAGTTTAATTGTCAACCTCATTCTTCTCTCCTCATGCAAGACTGCCTTTGTCTTGATCAACTCCATTGATACCGCCTCAATCCTGAACAAGTCAATGTACTCATGAAATCTCATGAAGGTTAGACTCACTTTAGATGCATTTGCTCAGCCTGTTGAATGATAATGCGCATGTCCGCATCGCGTTGCAGTAGCATGGTCAATACGTGCTTCTGCAAGACAATTGTGAACTCAGCATAAACTAAACAGAGGGGTAAAAAAGAAAAATCAGTATACCTTGAACTCGTCGTCGGCATTCGGCTTGTAATCTCCGCCAGCATGCTTAGCAGCGGCCGCAGCTGCCATAGTGCTCATCGGTCCCACTCCGAGAGAAGAAAAGCCGCCAAGCGGCTCGCGCACTGGATCTAAAGCGCGCAAATCATGGTCCGAGTTCGTCTGAAAATCAAGACGCACGGGGCGAGTGCGGCGAGCCGCCCGACCGGAGAGCGATATCCGCACTGTTAAACCAGTTGTCCCTGAACCATCCTTGTCCGAGTTCCGGCGGAGCACTACAATTTCGTTTCTCCCAAAGACAAATAAACGAAAAAAATGGATAAACTACCTTATAGAGTCCATTATCGGCAATTTCAAAGCGTCCAGTGCAGAAACAGCTGACTGAATCGACACTGAAAATGATGTACTATTAAATAAATCGATATTCCACCCGTTTATGTTATAAAACACGAAAACAAAATAAAAACAAAAAAAATATTTTAAAATTATTCCAGAAAGCGCGAAAATTTAGCGGTTTCTCATGCGGAATGTTTGTTATCGACCTATTCTCTTTATTTACAGTATGTTGAAAAGTATTGATCCAGTTTATTTTAATATTATTTTATTTATTTTTATAGATATTTTTTTTATGACACACTTATTGTTCTTTGCAGTGTCATGTGTTTTGTATGAGTTATTTTCCTTAATATTAGGAAAAATATATTTCATCATACATACACAAGATCTTCGAAGTTTCAGAGATGTTATCTATCTCTTAACGAAATGTTAGCATCAGTATTTCTTCTATTGCATTATTCTTTCTTCTATTTTTTATCTTCATCATCGTGCGATGAATAATAATGAAAAATACCAAATGAGTATCGAGCTGCATGAATACAGTATATGAGACGCGAATAAACAGACAAATATCACGAGTATTATATGATATCTGAATGAAGTGAGCAACACAACTAAAAAAACGAGTGGATATCAGTTATAAAAAAATGTTCGAAATTCTAAATAGATAGATAATGGGAGCCCTGTGTGGGAAGGATCATCAACAATTCGATGGTCAGTTGCATCTTCTACTGCTCCTTTCTCTTCTTCAGAGGGATGGTCTGTAGTGAACATTCGTTAGATCATTAATGATTCTTCTACTTACACTATCATCTTCATTTTCACTATTCATATAGGGAAAGTAACTCGGTCTCAAGAACGTTCCTTCATTAAGAGTTGAGACAGGAAGAGGTCTCACGAAGTTTCCTTCATTAGAAATTGAGACAGGAAGAGGTGCACGGAAGGTTGGTTGCACATCACTATTCGCTGGAAACAAAATCGGCTTTTGTTTTCAAGGTTTTAAACAATTTTCGTTAATCCTCTCACTTTGTTGAGGAGTTGAGACAGGAAGAGGTGCACGGAATGTTGGTGGCACATCACATTTAGCTGTAAAAAAAAAGAATCAGAATTTACATCCAAAAAATTATCCAAAGGTTTAATATAATTCATTAACCCTCTTACTTTGTTGAGCTGTCCTCAATCGTTTTGCTAGAGGAGAGGAGGTGGACGTAGAGGAGAAGAGACGATGGGAATCCCTGAACACATCACCTCGACAATTGATCCTCAAATCTTTCCACTCACTTGATCGACTCGACACCTTTCCTCTCCAATCTGAATCCGACAGATTTGTTGAGTGGAGCATCGACGAGAACGGAACTGTTTACGCCTAAGAATAGATACCATTTTACTCTTTCTTCAGATGAAAATCCTCTCACCTGTACATAAGTTACCATACTCCATTGTCTCTACTAGATAATCTGACTCAAAGTTGAAAATCTGCTTCTCAAACTCTTCAAGGTCCTCCTGTAACAAAGACGATTGCTTAAGATATGTGATACCATGTGCTTCATATCCTACGACTCTTCAAGTACTTTAAGTACTTTGAATCCCCAAGTATGAATCTCACCTACCCGCAACTGCTGTCTATTGGTAAGGAGTTTTTCAAGATTTTTGCGCATTTCCTGAGTGTTCTTCGTCATCTATAATCGAGAAATGTGATTCGATTCATTGAGTAATAATAAAATATTGATGGGGGAGTCAACGACCCGTACAACACTGACACACAAACAAGATTGATCGATTCAGTCACTTTATCCGTTAACACATGCATATCATAAAAGTGAACTGCTAGTATGGGAATATTTACAAAAATTCAGTGTTAAGTGTGAGTAATTTGAAGTGAAATTTATGTTAGCTTCTTGAATTCTTCCATAAAAAAGGTGACTGCCTCTTTGCTCACTCCAGCTGCCTTCATGTGTTTCTGAAATCACGTCTTATTTACTTGTTATTGATCTGGATACAAATGATGATAAAAAAGCATGTGTGAAAGCATTATCAAATGGTTCGCAAGGAAGCATTGAAACTAACAACGTGCTTATTGCTGATAAGATGATCGATCACGTTGTTAGGGGAAGCCATATATCCAGTTGCACAGAGGGAGAGAAGGGAACAATTCTGACATAAGAATAATGTAACCCATTCTTTTTAGATTTCATACATACCACACCTGTGAAATCGATGTGCGGTCTGAGAAGATCAAAGATCTTCTCTCTTTTCTTCTTCTTCATGCATTTGGTCAATTCGATCAATTGATCGATATCGCAGTCCGAGGCTGATATGAATCAAACAAATATTGATATATTAGAAAGCCCGTAATCAGTAAGCGCAAGAAAACAACTATTGTCAAGGATAGCAGATAGCAAACCTTTGCTAGTAGTCGTCTTCACGAGTAATTCCTTGATGAATCTGAATGTTGCATTTCCCAACTTTTTTTTCTATCTCAAAACGCCAATCAAACAATCAGCCATATTTCATCTCATCACCCATAACAAACGGTAGACTCACAATTCAAAGGGTTACACAAGCCAATCTTTACATAATTCCGAACCTCTTGTATGATTTGGGCTCCTCCTTTTTCTGCACACTCTTCTGTTCAGGAACGACTCTCGCAACTGCCTTCAACAAGATAATTATTGTACTTATGAGGATCCCTTTTTCTATTATACCTTCTCCTTTTCAGGCTCAACCTTCACGGGAATCTTCGATTCTTCTACGATTTTCACGAGAGTATCAAACTGCACGGTCCTGTAATGATCACATGAAACACGATGCATCATGCATTCTTCTCACAATCTTTCGATGGCCTTCGTCATTCCTTCTGTTTCTTTCCGAGATTTCTGGAGATGATTATTCACTTCCTTGCAGATGATCTCCAAACACTCGATTCTGAAAGAGTCAATGATAGATCCTATAAAGTGGCAATACCACACCTCTTCCCCATCTCCACATTTTCCATCCTCAATCCTTCAGTTTCTCTTCGTCTTCCCTCTAGCTCATCATTCATTTCACCGCACCTGCTCTCCAACCACTCCATTCTAAGCAGATTAAATATCTCGATAATCATTCCATCATCAACACCTTTGCATTGCTTGCAATCAACCATTATCAATAATACTGTACCTCGTTTTCATTCGTACATTCTGTTCTCTCGTCTCATCCAATATCCAATTGATCTCTTTCAATTGATCCTCCAAGTAATTAATCTTCTCATCTCTGGGATCATCCGTCACAGCAAATGGACAAGCATTTCCATTCAATTCACGAAGACGACCTATATAGATCACCTACACCTAATGTCCGTACTACAGTCTCACCAAGAGTTGCGTATCCCGGATAGTTGCCCAGCCTGAATTGAATGCCCGAATGGAAGAATCCTTCTCTGTACCACTCTTGTACTCTTGCCTCGTCGAATGGACCACTGAATAGTATTTCTGATCGCATTTCACTTGAGCTCTTTCGCTAATATAGATACACGTTGTGAAAAATATGGCGCAGAATCTTACTTGAATTCTTCTGATATCTTTGGATCTCTGTAATAGATTCCATCATCGTCCGATATCGATTCTTTCGTCGGAGTTTCTTGTACATACCGCGAGAAATTGACGCCCATTCTGGAAATATACCTTACTTGAATACAAAATATTTATGTATTTCGCGCGTGCGTGCGTTCATCTTTAGTATATTCTCAAAAATCATCTAGGAGTTCGAAACCGCAATAGACGCACCGTGATTCGAGGTAACTAAGTAGGCTCATTAACCGATTAACAGTTTTCATTTTCACTGAATTGTATATTCTTTATCAACACTCATATAACTCATAGCAAATCAGAAACAATTAATATGTCAACAAACAAATAAAGTGCATAATTATGTTAGACAGTGTTAGGCTATTTACTAGTTGCATGCGTATATTACAGTAAGAATCGAAGTTTGAAGTACTCTAACGATATGATCTGATAAATCTCCTGAATGATTTGTCTTTATAATGATTATAAATGAATTGACGTCTTTCGAGGAAACGAGAGATGGATCGAATGTCCCAATAGAATTCGACGGAACCACTGCAGACGAGGAGGATATTGGAAAGGAGTGGCAACTTGTGCTGCTTCAATGCCTCTATCAATGATGACAACAACTGCAATGGGAACTAGTAATATGTTAAAGAAATATTGGTCTGGAAAATTGAGTTGAGACAGCTCATGAACACTTTTAGGAAGAAATATTTTTAAAAAATGATAAGAATTGGAAGCATACCGAGAAGATGTGCGTTCGATCAGCAATTATAGCTAGGAATGAAACATTCTGGGCAGCAAGAAATCCCTTCAAATAATCCCATTGTCTGCAGATACGAATCAATATTACCTACCTTGATTCTGCATGTTTCATTCTGATTGTAAATGTGTTCCTCTCGAGGACAGGAAGAAGAATAGAAATAGCATGATGTTTCACAATTATTCATCGTACAGATCACACTTCGAGTCTCATTTACCATTCTCTCTCGTACATCGTTCGCCTGTATTATAGACATACATTCCATCGTAGTACAGTATTGTTCATATAATATAAAGAAGGTACGTACGAACTGGAAAGCCTCCTCATTCGTCAGTCTACTTGTAAGTATAATCTGTTGTTGTTTCAATGGAGGAGAAGGAACAATATCCATCGAAGACGAAACCGATGACTCAATGCCACTGTCACTGGAAATGACAGTTTACAATAAGCAAATGTTAATATATATCAATATAAATCAAAGAAAACAACTAGGGTTCTTTTTTGGAATTTTTTTTCGGTATGATATTTAGAGCAAAGGTTTCTCTCCCTCTTATTTTCCATTGAGAATCTCGAGAACGGTGGTCGTTTCTCAAATAGTTATTGAAATTTCAATGAGAAATTTTCAGTCATTTTGAGATCCCTTCGTTCTCATTGTCGGAATCCCAAAAGTATTGGATCTTATTCCAGTAAGAGACCACAGTTCCTGAATTTCTACTGATCCGAACGATATTCCACCTGCTTGATATTGAATTCCAGATCGATTTGGACGTCTCAACGAACGAGAAGGGACAAGCGATTCCATTCAGAGCACGCAGTTGATCTGCGAAATACGTTTAACAAAGGGAATTAGAGAATTTACTCACTCAGTGTGTACGTTTCCTTCCTTCCTTCGAATCGAAACTCTAGTTCGGAATAGAAGAAGCCTTCTCTGTACCACTCCTGAACCTGACGCTCCTCGAATCCCCCGCTAAGAAGCAGAGTTTATCAGCTTGATATTATACTAGGTACAGATACTTACATGAATCCATGGGACGTAGATCGATAATATATCGTGCGATTCCGAGCAATTGATTGCATCGGCCCATAAAACATCTCAATAATACAATATCACTTTTAATGCGCTAAAGACACATAAACGCAGTCATGAACGAGCAAAATACAACAAAGAAACACGAAATTCGCAAACGTCATCCATTTAAATGTTGTCAATAGCCTGAAATACCGTAATACATACCGTAGATTATTTTTGAATACGTTCTGTCTCGAACGGAATAGTACCGTAATTTTACAAATAGGCCAGTTTTTTTTATTTCGATCAATATTGAAGTATTTCTCGAATTATTGATTTCGCTATCGTCCGCTGTTAAATATCAGTATCTTAATTTCATCAGGGAATCATGCCTCTCTGGGAAATCGATTTCTCCGACATCGACAGCAAAACTGAAGTTCCTGATGACATTGACGGAGACGAGGATCTCCCTCGAGGGTATAACGAAGAATTTGAGAAAGTTGATAACTTTCTCCACGATAACCTCGTCCGCGCAAAGGAGAGTAACGATGTAGACATGATCAAGTTCGTTGTTGAACAGGTTTGGATCACCCCCGGTTCTATTCTAATTAATTTCGTTCAGGGAATCATGAGATACACCCGTCTGGGTTTGAAGAAAGAAGTGCTCGATAAGCAGATCTGGATCACGAAACAGCTGGGTAAAGGAAGTAAGTAGTCATTATCCGGTATGATGAAATACAGCTACTTCCAGTACTTAAAAACATGCAAAGTCGGTCAAAAGAAGCTGAATTGAAGACTCAAATAACATGTACGTTACAATCTTCTTTCCCTTCACGTGAATTGATTTACGATTTTCAGATGTTCAGGAGATGATTGTTGATCAGAAAAAGAATGAATTGGAGGTTTGTTTTGTCATTATCTTTATTAGACTCTCCCTTTCGTTGTTAAAATTTGTATATGTCTTAGCTGAAGAATCGGGTCGCTTCTCTACGAGCAGAGCGAGATTTCAAGAAAGCTAGACTGGAAGCGGTTATTCGTGGCAACCAAGGGTTAGTTTTCGTACAGTATTGGATTTTCTTAAGTCTTAAATCTCAGTTCAATGAACGAGGTCTCTCACATCAACAAACGACGAGCGCTCATCCAAGAACGGTTGCGCCTTGATACTATCGAGGTACGAATACTTTTAAACCACTTTCAAGTGTCTTTTTTTACAGTATGAAGAGGAGAAGGCGCGCCGTGAGGACCTTCGTCAGACATTCATAGGTTACTCTGCGGATCTAGACCGTCAACTAGAAAATGCACCCTGGCTTCTCGAAAAGCAGAAGGTTAACTAATAGAAACGGGACTAATCTATTTATTTTCTTAGAAAGCTGCTCGCAGGAAGGAACTTGAGGACGAAATTGAAAGTCTTCAAGCTGATCTGGCGAAAATTGATCTGATAGAAGAGAGAAATCGAATTGCTGGTAAGTTCTTCGCTCAGAAGGCGTATACTAATCTCCGTTTCCTCAGAAAAAAGTGAACGCGATCTTCCTTTCAAGCAATTTTGCGTGCAGCTAGCCGAATTGTATATTAAGAGGGAGAAGTTATTCAAGCAATTATCAGAAGAAAAGACGAACGTGAAGAAACTCGAGGTTGGGCATTGAAAATTATTACGATAATCTTTGTTTCATAGGAGGAGAAACGAAGCCGTCGTTTTATGGAGGAGAGCTCTCAGATGGACTGCACCCAGGTTAGCTAGTGATGATTAGCCTTGCGTAAATATTGATATTCTAGGCGATACTCGATGGGGATTTGGACGATGAAGAAACGCTCATGAAGATGGCTAAGCATTACAAGGTGAGATAGTGCTATGTCTTCTGATTTTGACTTTGGGATGGTTCAGATCGATACGCAAAATCTGAATGTGCCTGTTTCACAAATTACACAAGAGAGCCAACCGACGCAGTCCATTTGTAGAAAGAGAGCTCAGGTCAGACTGGTTTCCTTATTCATGAAACGTGCTATTAGTACTTGCGTATTACGAATAATCGTTGGACTTCTTTTTGTTTAGTCTCCAGCAGAATCAACAGCGAGTTCTGAGGCGAATGACTCGATGTCGGAATCAGGAGAGCCAACTGTAGCTGCGGTAGTCCCTCCGCCAACGAAAAAAGTGTCTATTGTGGAGCCGATTCATAATCCAGACGAGAGTGTCGATGAAAGAGCCGCTCAGATTGGCGCAAATAATGAGGTTTCCCTTTCTGTTTCGATCTTTTAATAATATTATTTTATAGACAAATTTGGATGAAAGTTGCATGGAAGAGGATGATCAGAATGGGGATAAGTCGCAGCCAGAACAGTTGGAGACGGATGAAAGGGAGGAGGACGATGAAGGTAGAGAGGAGGAAGAAGAAGAACAAGTTGAGCATCATGAGCAAGAGGAATCACCGAGTAATTATTAGCAAAGAAACATTGCCTGCATTTCATTTTCTAGCTTCTCAAGAGTCTCACGCAACCGTTGCCAGTCAGGAGAGTGTAGCTTATGCACCCGACGAGATGGTGGAAGAAGAGACTGATAATAACGATGGATTCCGGGTATTCGATGTATTCGCGTAATATATATCAATGTATTTTTCAGCGTCCTTCAAACCCGGCGAAAATTGACTTTGAGGAGAATGAAGATAATTTAGAAGCTGAGACAAGCTTTAATCCCGAGATGATCCTAAATATCAGTGCAAACTCTAACGGTAAAATTCGCAGAAAGCGGAATCATTCAAAGAATATATTTACGTTACTTGCAGACCCGGGTGGTGATTTCTTCGACATGATGAACAATCAGGCAGCGCACAAACGAGCAGTTGCTGATGCGACTGGTAGCTCGTCCTCTGCGGGAGCAGGAGACAACGATTTCATGAGCATGTTTGGAGGTGAATAGTTGGTCTGATTGCATGGTGTACGCTATTGACATCGCAGGTGGTGGTGATGCCGGTGCACCCGTTGATGATGCTACCAGTTTCTCATTCAACTTCGGTGGAGCAGATGGTAAATTGAGAATGAAATGCCATATTTATCTTTTTCACTTCAGCCAACGATACGAATGGAGGTGGCGGCGGGGGAGGAGGAGAATTCAACTTCTTCGGTTTTTAAGCCAATTTTGTTGAGCTTGGTGTAATGTATCCATCATTCATGTATCATAGTCATTTCTTGTGCCATATTCAGATCAAATCTTACATACTGTGTACCATTTCTAGATTGTTATTATAGGCTAGTTATAACTAGTAAAATTGTTCTGTTCTGTTTGATTATTGTTTGTTCTTTAATAAAATCCATGAATTTCATGTGGAGTTATGTGAAAATGATGCCTACCGAGCAAGAACAGTGTTCAATCAGTGTCGACAGTGTATCAATACTAATAATCTACTTAGTCGAATGCCCCCAAGAAGATTTCATTTGAAATTCAATAATACAGATTTATCGAAGTAAAAAAACAAATACTCGACAGATGTACTACTTTCTCTTCTTTCCGGGTGTCTTCCCGTTGGGTGGAGTTTTATCCCTCTTCTGCAATAAAGATCTTTCTTGTTTTTTTTTTTCGTCCTCTACCTACCAGCCAAGGTTTATTCTTCTCCCTCTCTGCATATTGCCTCTTCGCGAGTGAGATTGGAATAGGAATCTGAGCCCTGCAGAATGAATGTATCACACTTCTCCCTTCTAGCGATCACTCACTTGAACAGTTTGAGAAGATAAGTAAAGTGAGTCACGACCATCTTGTCCGCACCGCCACTTTTCTGAAGAAAAAAAATTCATTCCAATTGGGTGAAATCAACTCGTCAATACCTTGAAATGAGCTCGATTGAGGTGTTCAAAATATTCGATGGCATTCTTCAGTTCAATCTTCTTCTCTGTCGTCGAACAAACTTCGCAAATCAGCGCCTGTGTTTATTCACAGTTATACAATCCATTCAATTTGGTTCTAAGATCTCGATAAATAGAGAATGAAAATGCTACCTTTCCAAAATGTTGTTTGAGTGATTCAGCAATCTGGAGCATCTTCGCTCCTTTAATTGCACCAGTCAAATTCTCGAAATCCTCATCATTCGCTGCAATTCAATCGTTTCCTCCTATTCCTTCTTCCATTCTCACCATCCTCACAACCCTGCTCCTTCGTCTGCAGGAGAATAACGAGTCCGTTCGCCATATATTCCAGGTCTGAGTGGGTGGGTGATCGAGATCGATTAATGCCATGACGAATAGAGTAAACTCACTGGATGAATCGGTATTAATAGTCGCTTCGATATTCTCCTTGTCAATGTCTCCCACAACGACTTGGGCATTCTCATCAATAGGAGGAGTGACTAATTCATCTCTCTTCATCGTCATCTCATCTCCATTCCATTTCGAGAATGCTGCCTCTTCGTCCATACTCTCCCAGCTATCCGCCTATAGATGACCCCCGATAAATACATTCCTTCGCACTGTAACTCACGTGCTCTCCAATCTCGACAATATTCTCGGGAGCAGCCCAGATCTTAGCAGTAGCAGCTGCAAGAGACTCGGAGATAGAAGCGAATTTAAGATCCATTTCCGAATGTTGGGGTGTCACGAGTCTGAAATGGGCGACTCATCTAGTCTCATCGTACTCAAATATACGTTATATGTGTATACTCACTCTTTACTGGGACTGTACCACTCATCAGGAGTGGATCCATCAGAGACGATATCCTCTCCATTCACTGGAAGGACAACCTCCTCATCAGTCTTCATCACTTCTTCCGTCATCGTTCCATTGGCCGTTCCATTATTCTTCGGTTCGATCGCATATTGAATCTCCTCCACAGACTGCTCCAAATACGCTAATCTGAACAAATTTTCACTTGAGACTGATCATCCATTGCTCCCGTTACCTATCATAAACTCCATCCTTGCTATTCAACCCTTCTCCGATCACATCTACAACCTTCAACGTGCACTTAAATTCTTCCACCTTCTTCGATATCTTGAAAGTACTGAAAGGGGGTGGATATCAGAAAAGAAGTGAGAGCGATTGACTTACAATTTATCGAGTGAGCGCACGTTATTCTGCAGTCTCTCCAATTCATTCCTCACTTCCGTCACTTCTAGAGATGAGATTACGTTAGGAATATCTCATTATCAATTAACAAACCCTCGCAGATAGCGGCATCAACTGCAGTCCTCTCAGAGAGGCTAGGCGCTTCACTACTGCAAATAATTGAATTGAGCAATTTGTTGTCGACAAAGAAAAAATTATCTGAATTCTCACAATCCGATATCTAGTAAATGAGTCGTCACTGAACTTTCTGCTTCAACATAAGCACCCACTGCGACATTCGACACACTCCTACAATGATTTCCATTAATTCTCCACTTACACCCCTCCTTTGTCCTACCGCTCCTTCAACTCTGCAATTTCATCCTGCATCTCCTTCAATCGACGCTCCGTCTCACGACGATAATGGTCGTTACTGTAGAAATCTCTCATTATCAATTTCATTACCGTAATCTGTAATAATCGTCGTCAACTGCACTCACTTCACGTCCTTATCCATCAGTTCTTTCACGCTGCAAGAAAAGAGAATATAATAGATTCGATAACGAAACATAATATAAATAATTACCGATTTGATAACGGGTCAATCTCGAGTTTGCGCGATATTTGCAGTTCCATCTTCTCTCCTCTCAATAGATCAATTTCTGCCGATAAATTTCCAACTCGATCCATGAGAGTCGATACCATTAATTCCATCGAATGAGACACCGACTGCTAAATTAAACAAATTTTCAACGAAAGATAACTAAGGAAAAACAAGTCATATTTAAGCAATCAGTAAGAAAGTCAGGTGCATTTGTTTAACCAACCTGTCCTCCGCCTTCTTGGAAGGGGCATTCGCGACCATTTCTCGTCTTGAGAGACTCTGAACAGTACAATTTATAAAAACATAAGAGAGTAATGGATTAGTGCATACCTAGAGTCTCGATGTCCCCATCGGGGGCAAACTTGAACTCGAGTCCGTTATAGAAGAATCCCTCCTTGTACCAATACTGACACTGTACCTCAGTAAATGGACCTCTGCAATCACTTCGTTTCTTTTCTCCAGTTAGCAATTATTAGCTTTCTATCTGACAACAAGTGATCATTCGGAATGCTCTCAAGCAACAAACACTTTGCCAACTCACTCAAAATATTCCTTGTCGGGTGGTCGATAGTAAATGAACTTTTCTTGATAATAATCGTAGGACGGTTCACACGAGTTTTTGCGCGAAAGCGAAGAGGGGAACCTATACAGAGGTTTAAGCAGGAGCAAGGAATACCAACGAACAAAAATAGTAAAATAAAAAAAAATAGTATGCCACGAAGAATGATTTGCTTACTTTGAGGGAAAGGGCGCTTCTTCAACAAAAGGACTGTCCTCGGGCGACCGATGGACCATCGAATTAAATGAACTACTTCTGAAATTAGACGGTTAAGCCACATGTAATAGATAGAGATGCGATAGGAAAAGGGTGAAAAGTGCCGAAGGGAAGATAAATGAAGCATTAGAGAAAGTGAGAAACGGGAATTGATAAGCATTCAATTCCCGAAACAAGTCGAGAGCAGATAAATTCGTAAAATAGCCCCTCAGTTGTGTGACTCTCTCACGGATTCAGAGATGCGCGACTAAATAAGATATGCAAGACTCTCGTGGTTGCCAGACATTGAGTCCATGGATACGAATGAAGAGCCAAATAGAGGAGTGAGAGAACATCCCGACGTGTTAAGAATGAGACAGATACATGACAACGAGATAGACAAGGAGAAACATGTGAAAAGTGTAAGAGGGTAAAAGATGGAAATGGAAATGTCGATCAATTGAGGGCAGGTGGAAGTGTGGAAGGATGGGATGGGTGAGAACATGGGAGAGAGAGATACGAGATGCATCCCATTCCATAGAATGAGAGGCTGGCAATATGTCAGCTGTCTCCATGAGATTGGAGAGTGCATGAAGAATGAGCGTGTTGACACCCTTTGGTGCAAGCCCTAACCTGATAAATTCCCCAAGTTGATTGGCGAATACCAGATCAATTGTTGGTGTCGGGACGGTCGTATGACGAGAGAGGAAGGAACGAGCGGTGGATCGATCGAGATAGCACTATCTGTCGCTTTATAATCGCTATTGAAACGATAGGCGATTGAGAGATAGGAGTGGCAGGAAAAAGAAACTGAATGTGAGTGAAGCCAATCGTCCGCGAGATTTGGCCCACTCTCACTTTCAGTTGGACTCGTTCATGGAATGATTCAAGGCACTTATGGAAAGGGAAAATTACACTATGCAGCGAGCACTGTAATAGCGATGAAACGCGTCAAAGCATGTTCATTCCAGGTGAAAGGTAAATACTTACGCGCGAGGCGATAATTAGAAGCGCACACTAGAGGAAACAACACCCATTGAAGCGGAAGTCATGCGTCATCTATTGCCCCATCTTCTAAGCATGAAAAATAGACAAAAGAACAATGTAAATTCGATTAAACTAATTTAATTTACAAGTGATCGCGATCGGAGCGATCATCAGAAGATACGGTATTTTCAAGTAGGGCGGATTCATGATTTTGACTTTTCTTCATTTTTCTTCATTGTATTTTTTATTATTATTTCATTATCTTAAAATTATATTCGCTCATATTCCACTTCACTGATAGTCACGGAGTGAATTGGCCATCATCCGGTAGCCGCGGGCCGTCCTGTGATGTGTTTGAGTTTGCACGGCGACTTTCCGCCGATTAGCGCTACGGAGCTCCCAAACCGTAAGATGGAAATCTGATTGGAGAAGCAGGAAAAAGGCACGAGACCCTCATTTGGAGGGAGCAAATATAAGAACAATGGAATAGAATTGGTCAATTCAAACCCTGGATTACGGTAGTACAATTCTGAAAACGAAATGCTAAATTTGTAGAAAGAGATCTCAATTTCACACAAAAGAGATCACTATCATATATATATAATTGTTCCTTGAGATAGCGACGAGATTTTTCTACAGTATTCCTACAGTAAAGTATGAGTCATAAGAGGAAGCATTTCAGTCCGGTAGGGCAGACTTCTCGCTTCTCGTCCGTATGATCATCTTCTAAATACACGGAAGGTCGTCTCAGGAAGAAGAGAGTGCACGAAGTGAAGAGAATCCAGAGAAGCGAGAGAATGGAAATCAGAGAAGGGAGGAGTGAATCTGGAAGGGAGTCATTTGCCAGTGGGCAGTGTTCCACATGTTCCGTCTACCGTATCCTCCTCTGAGATATCATACGCCCCTCCTCCATGTTTCTCAGATTTATCAGTGATTCACTACATTTCTACTATTATCAGGATGAAAACACTATCAATCTCGTTACCTCAAGTTCCTTCACAACACATCATGGGTTCACTCTAATCTGGGACATTTTTACCTTTCTCGTCTCGTCATTTCGTCTATCTACATTCTTTACATCACACCTGATCAGATCGTAATAGACATGCATCCATCTCTCTATCCATCAATGGTCTTTCATTAATCATATCATTTAGTCCCACTTTGATCATCCCCAATCTCACTCCAGCCCAGGTTCATTCTTATCGCAAGTAAATACTCTTCCGACTCACTCGATCCTTGCCCTTTCTGCACTCATACTTCTTGTTTTCCTCTCCCATTTCAGGGTAGTGAACGGGACGGTAGGGCGGGTCCCCGATCGAGTACTGACTTTATTCTCGGTTATGGCCGGTCACTCAGCTGTTCCCATTGTCGCTAACTGGAACTTGGCTGACCGGCTGGTGAGAGAGTGCATGAAATGAAGAGAGTGTGCGAACTGGCTAGACAGCGAGAGTAAATGAGAGAGTGTTGATGATTAGGAGAGTGGAATGAATGAGTGATCACCATAGAGAATGCTGAGAGAGAACTTACTTGTTAGTCGATAATTGGAGTAATGAGAACGTAATGACGATGAAGATGTAATATCGGATCGAACCTCAAATCGCTTATCTCTCTCTTCACTTAGTTGAACACTATTGTAGACAAATTGTTCACTTTCCACTTCAATCTCAATTAGATCGTCAGTCGTATTTTCGTATTCAATCAGTGATCCGTTTCTGTTGAGGGCTATCATGTGACGGTTCGAGACGAGTTCAAACTAAATCGCCCCCATCAATTCATTCGCTTTCTTCACAAAGTAGCCGCTGTGAACCCATTTGGATCATCCTTTGACCTCTCATCTGTCTATCTAGATGTCCCCGTTCCGGAATAGTCGTCAACACATTTAATTAGGCGTCGAAATTTAGTGCAACACCATTCCCCCAGTGAACTCACATCGTACTGTCTAGAGATTCTATTACTGATTATAAATGGCGTTCTTATCTCCTAAAAAAGAGGCGAACGGTCGGAATGTCTTTTCCTATTCAAGTTCCATTCATAGTTGAAGAATTTTATTATTTCGTTCATTTGAAAAGGGAGGAGAATAACTCTCACGAACTCTTCAAATCAGTTCTCTTCATTTCATTCTCTGGTTCCATCTCAGATTACCGTAGACAAGGTTCACGCATTTCCCGTAACAAGATCTTCTTCAGTGTTCCCTTCAGTCTGATAGATCACTCGACAGTTATCCAATCGATAATTGTTTGATGAATCACATTGATGCATCTCCACCCTCTCATTCTTACGCAGTTTCTCGCATTCGAATCTCCAAATTGAAATGGCGTTCCAATTGAGTGGCAAAAACACAACCGATCCATTATCGATTTCCTACTTTCGATAATACAAAGTTCTTGTCACTCTATCTTCATTGATGCCACTGTTGATTCACTGTCTGAAATATAATTTTCGCACGTTGATTCATCTCCATAATTTAATTTATTTTATCAACTGTCTAGTCATTCTTTTTTTTCTGCACGATGTATCTTCATCTCTTCATCATTATCATCAATCTCCGAATACATTCTCGATCTTTGTTGTTTATCTCCGTTACAACCTTGGCTCATCATAAACTCGGTTGATCGAATTAGGAATTCCAAATCGGCTCGAGCGGTTTTTCACGTGTCGAATTTGCGGTTTTCGCTGCGGTTCCAAATTAGAGAGGAACCAATGGAAATTCTGCACAAAATTCCAGTTCGAAGTAGCTCTTCTTCATTGTATACCATCTTTCTGTTGTTCAAAACCGCGTAGGCGTCAAGGTATCGGAAATCAATCAGTCTAAATCATACGATATTATTTTCCTGAGACGGTCTGATTGTTCACGACAGTGAGTAGTACTCCTGTGATTCCATAAAAGTGAATGGGTGCAATGGCAGGCGGAACCTCCCGGCACCCTTTCATTGCCCCTTCTCACCTTCTTATGACACAACAACAACAATCACTTTCTATACTCGGGTGCTGTATTAGGCGTGCGTGTACTACAGTTCCTTCCTTCTATCGTAATCATCAAGGATATTCAGTTCAGGATGACGCGAATTTCGGACGTAGGAGGGGCGGCGCCGCACGAGATTCACATCGACGCCGTTGGTCCCATCGCCATCAAGGTACTGTTGAATAATCTATTAGTGCGAACCCTGATGAAGAAGGGCGGTACAAAGTGTCCGTTTCACGTGGATGGTCCGATGGAAAGTCATGTAGCGACATAATTTCGCGCCTTATAACACGAGATTTAATGTGGTAATAAAAAAAGAGAGAAGGGGAATGTGTAGAGAGAATTATCATCTGATGGACTTTCAATAATCGCCAAAAGAACAAAAGGAATCAATCTTTCGTTTTGAAGAAGGATAGGATGGAAGTCGTTGATTAGTTCCCTATTCTGCATACTCCGCTCAAGTTATTGAGTCACTAGCGAACGGCTCACAAGGGTGGAGTCGTAGTTTCACATTATTCGGAAACGATCTCTTGAAAAGAAAGAATAATTTGTAGATTACCATCGCTATTTGAACGTGTTTCACATGGCTAAGTACATTGAGTTCCCAAGGGGCGAAAAGTATCAGTGATCAAAGTGATATCTGAATCGTCGCTAAACAAATTCTCCTTCTCTTGATTAGTACCGCCTTTGGAGGGACAATTTTACGATCGATTAGTCAGATCAGCAAATTATCTAGTGAGATTGTGATACATCAAACTCTGAAATCCAAACGAGCTTCAATCAATTAATTACAGGTGAAGGATCCGGACGTCCACAGTATTGCTAAAGTGAGTCTACTTTTTTGATCTTCATGATCTTCAAACTTTTTCTCGGTAAAATTGCCACAGTGAATTCAAACTAGATACTAGAGAGATGAAATATTTAGATAATACTAATTTGAAGAGTAGATGATGACTCGAATTAGTGAAAGGTTTTACTCTGCTCTCTTCAATCTCTCGTCGATCAGAGAAGACAATAGAATGTGTTGAATGAATAGGACGGAAATGTTGTGAGAGACGGCGGTGGCATCAAGGGGTCTGCTTCATAATAGGATAAGGGCTCCCAGTTGGTTATCATTCCCTCTGATCACTTATCAGTAGAGAAGAGGAGGGGAAGGACCGAGAGAGAGAGAGGAAAGACGATGGAAACTCTCCCCTCTCTTGTCTCTCCCTCTCTCTCTCTCACTATCAGTGGGGACAGTGTGACTTGTGAGTTGAGGACCATCTAATGACCTAATCCTTCCATCGTCTACTTCCCGGCCCTTCTTCTATTTCCCGGCCCTTCCTCAATTCCCGGCTCGTCGAAGCGTGAACGAACTTCCTTCCATTGCATCGACGTGAATCGGATAATCGGGGGGCGAGCTCGATAGATCATAATCAGTCTGCTATTTCTGCTCGCTTTTGTCCCTCCTCCCTCCTCAGTCAACTAAGTGACCCACCCTCTGACCTATCGAACTCCCTTCCCGGTGGGAGGATGAACGACTTAGAAGCAGCCAGTGAACCGTGTACGACGAGAGAAGTGCTGATAATACCGAAGACGAAGGAAGGATTCGAAGATGTAAGAAATCTTTCTCTTTTATCGAGTAATTTCCCCCGTGTTTCACTCGAGCAGCTGAAATAATGTGCTATTGAATGCATCTTTTTGTTGCGCGTTCTCGTGAACAAAAGATTTCTTGACGATTCATTCATCCAATTGAACTCAACCTGCGAGTTCGGGTTGAAGAATCCATGTGACGCTCTTCAATATTTCCTCTTCATCCTTTCTAATTCTCAATACTATCGCAAATTTCCTTGTTCATACTTTGTCGAGCTGATTTTTTGTTGAGACAATACCAGACATTCTATCTCCCATACTCATCTATAGGTTCAATTCTCATCATTATCATCATAGGTCATGGGAGAGATAGTGTGTGAAATGAAGAGAGTTCGTGTTATCTGTCCATTCGGTGCATTCATTGATTAGACGATTAGCCCGCACACAGTAAACACTCACTGAAACAATAACATTTTGTGAAGAGGGTACTTAATTTTGGTAGTAATGCGTTCTCTTCATTGAATGAATGAGTGAAGAATGAGAGAAAGGGATGAACCACACCTTCAGTCGATTAGAATAAGCTGATCACGAGTGATAGAGAGAGAAAGGAATGATAAAGAGGTAGATCTTACCATTCATTTGAGAAATATCTGAGTAACACTCAAATGACCACTAACATTAATGCGACACTGTACTTGTGAGTAAACTCACCTCTAATTACATAGGGCAAAGTATTTTCCCGTGTTGTTTTGAACCTTTGTGGAATGTTTATCATCTCTTTTTTGGACTTACCGCGAGACAATTTTATCATATTATTCGGATGAGACAGACCGAAAGAGATGAAAGTGCATTGTGCCAACTCGGATGTATCTAATCATTCATCAAGCAGCAGCAAGCAATCTCACTATCTTTATCTTCCCCCTTCTCCTTCCAATCAATGAGCTCACTAACTTGTCCATCTCTCTCTATCTACTAACCGATCCCGCATGGTATCCACTCGCTTCGGCTCTCCTCATCGTAGAACAGACAAGGATTCACTCCCGACCATCTTAGTCTTGTCAATCAATAAAAAGGATAATGAGAAGGTAAATTTGATTTTCAAAATATCTCTTGATAGATTTTCGAGATCACAAATTGTTTTCTTGGTACGAAAATTTCAAGCGCCGCCCCGCGCTCTCTCCATTTACAGAGCCGGGAGCCGGTATTCCGGTAACGGTCGTACTCTATATTTTTCAACGCGACGTGGAACTTCTTCTTCAACTGTTTTTACACATTTATACGTTACAATAATTAATATTTCCTTTGTCAATCGATTGTCGGTAATCTTATCTATGAGTGAATGGTATCTCCGATTGATTGGCCCTTGTCTAGGCTCGTTTACGCGTCCATTTCGTGTTTGCTCTCCATTTTCGCACTACATTACAGATCAGTAGTGGCTCATCGTCACGTTTCGCTGGATCTAGAATTCAGTGAGGAGTACGCTGCAGGTAGTGCTTTGCTTATACTGAATGACAACCTTCCCACGCTCTAATCCCTGCTGTTTTTGTGCATTGTTTGAGCAAAATAGGGTGACGTGCGCTTATTTTGCTATGTAATTCATCATTTCTCGCCCTACAGCCATGGCGAACGCGGTTCGACGGAGGAATCGGGATGATCCCCGTGTGGGTGAGGATGTTATGGCAAGAGAACCCGATTTTGACTTCGGCGCCTCTGGTCCACATGCTCCCATTCTCTACACTGGATTATCGAGGAAGAGAAGATCAAGTAAAAGTGATGAAGAGGAACTAATTGAGGTGAGCTAGCTAACAAATCTTTCCTTCCTGTCCTTCTATCGACGATGACGATTCATCTTGGCTCTTTAATCTATCCATTTTTTAATTGTATTGCTCAACGGAATAAAGTACCCCATTTATACGATTCCTTATATTTATGTTCGAAAATAATGCGTTCCTCATTAAAAAAAGGGTTATTGCAGGAGAACTAGTAGTGAAAATTCAGCCTAATTATTTTCATTTCAGTCCGAGCCGATCGATCCGTCGAAGTCATGGTGGCAACGAACGCGAGAGAATCTCGATGGAGACTTCTCATCAATTGCACTCCTTCTCTTCCTGTACATGCTACAAGTGAGTTAATACAAGTTAATGCGTATGCACTACGCTTGAACTAAGTTATGATTTTTTGGTATGACAACGAACACGGTTTGGTTCAAAAATGTTTTAACTAGTCTAAAGATTCAAAAGTGTTTGTAGATGGAATTATGTACCTGGAATAGAGATACAACGGATTTGATTTAAAATTTGTGACTTCAGGGAGTTCCACTCGGTTTGATTGCTGCGATACCGTTGGTGCTGCAAGATCGAGGAGTTACACTCGGACAACAAGCTGTATTCTCATTCGCGTACTGGCCATTCAGGTATGTATATATTATCAAATCAATATTTCCATTTACTTTTATTCACTTCGGTTTCTTGTGTTTGCTTCCATTGGAGACTTGAACAAGCGTAGTTTCTAGCTTGTAGCGTGACTGCCAAATGAAGAGTGCAAATATTGCGCGTTAGAAGTGTGCTGTTTCGGTAGTCGGCTCTACTCTTCCTTGCTCGTATCGATTGCAATTACTACTCTTTTCTAATCCTATTGGAGATCTTTTCGCATGAACGAACTTTGAATGTTCTCTGAAATCGATCGGATTTTAGTAATTCGTGAACTTTTATGGTGTTCAATTATTTCTTTAAATCTGTATATTTTCAGTTTGAAGCTGCTATGGGCGCCGATTGTGGATTCTCTGTACTGGCGAGCGATGGGAAGGAGGAAATCGTGGATGGTGAGAAGAAGGATTATGATAATTTCATTTCAACGTTCGCTTTGTTTTGATTCTTCCTTTTGCGATTCACCTAAACATGAGTATGTACCCAACTTCGATTCAGCGAATTTAATTTGCGATATTTTATAATTATTGATAATTGTAGGTGCCATGCCAGTACCTTATCGGTGTCTTCATGCTCGTCCTCTCGTACAAAGTTAACGCAATCATCGGAGATGCCCGTTCGTTCATTTTGATTTTTATTTAAAAAAATCACGTACTCAAAATTATCAAAAACGTTTAGCAAGTAGCAAGTTTAGCAAGTATTCTTTGGATACTGTAGCCCTTTCTTTCCTCGTATTCATCCTGTACAATCCCCCCTCTGGTTAGAAGGTGATCATGGCCCGGATGTCGTATTTCTCATGATGGTCTTCCTTCCTCTTAATTTCCTCGCTGCAACTCAAGATATCGCCGTCGATGGATGGGCACTTACTATTCTATCCAGGTGAGAAAGGGAAATATATATTTACAGATTTATCAGGGTTAGCGAATTCGCGTTCAATCGATCATTTGAATATCAGCGCCAATTTGGGGAAGAAAATACAAGAGAGCCTTTATATCTTTACTTTCCTTCAATATTATTATTTGGACCATAACATTTGCATGACATAACGAGAGCAGGTACACCTTACCTGAAATTGATATCGTACCGTAATTTAGTATGCACATTTTTAGTTGAAGTAGTGAATACGATACTGTTTTCAGGAAGAACGTTGGGTATGCGTCGACGTGTAATGCAGTGGGTCAGACAGCCGGAGTATTCCTCGGAAACGTCGTCTTCCTTACACTCGAATCGAAGGACTTTGCCAATCGATTCCGTGCCGTCCCTCAGGATACCGGATTCGTCGATCTGGCTGGTCAGTCTTTATTATACTATTATTATTCGTCTGTTGACCTTATTTCCTTCAACAGAAAATAGTTGTGTAGATTCTTGAAAATAGTATAGACAGAATAACGGTGCTTTCGACCTCTAGACGATTGTGGTTGGAATTGAAAATGTCTTATTGGTAATATTTAACTGTAATTTCGTCGCAGCGTGATCTATTTAGGGAAATGAGAGAATGCACTTGAGTTTTTAGGTGTGAAAACAAAATAGAGTCCGCATAACTTTCTCTTCGTTTTTTTTCTTCGTCTCTTCTTTCTCTAGCCAGATAGAGTCCACAGAATCTCCTCTGTTTAATGGTACTGAATCTCTCTGTTTTGCAAAGCGCGTGTGAAAATCGTCACTTCGCACATTGAGGTTTGTGTCTCTTGAAAGTCGTTTAAGGGGCGAAAGGGAGGAGAGTCAATTTAATTATGTGTTGGGGAGACACCGTCTGGGGGTTAGTGAAATAATGACGAGAAAGAGATTGCACTAAAGGAACATTGAAGAGAAGAGAGGAGATGGTCATTTAAGTGGTAGTTGAAAGAGAGGCCGAAAAGGGGAAAAGAAGGGGGCGGAAGGGCCGAGGTGACCAGATTGTTTCGGATTGTCTCCAATTGGTACCCAAATGGAGTGCGACCAATGTGACCCCAGGGAATAGAGAAGGGGAGCGAAGAGGGAGGAAGGACGTTGCAAAAAGAGACGAGAATGAAGGATGGTCGAAGGAGGAATGAATGAATGACCACAGACGAGAACACTACCAAAATTATTACATTTGAACGAATTGATCAGGGTTCAATATTTGAATTGATGATTCACAGTGAAGCTATATGGAGTTGTTTTCTGTTTGTTTAGTGTATTGCCGAGGCGGTAATTACGCCTGATTAGCCATTATCATGGCAGGTTCGATGGTTCCCATCTTCTTTCCTCTGATTACGTGATATAAATTGGTTGTTGAATCATGCAGAAATGGAGCAGAATAACATTTTACTCGTCGCTTTCGTGAGAACAATGTGAAGAGAGCTCGATTGGAAATAGTGGAGGCCGGTTGATTCATTCGCCCCTCGAGGGACAATGAAGGGGAAGGAAGGGTCGGCGTATCAAGAGAATGGCAGGAGAATGGAAACACAACAATAATGCATAGGTGTCAGTGACACTGAACAAATATTGGCAATTGATTGGGAAAAGTAATTAGAATTAATCGAAGCGGAAAGCATTCAGAGATTGGTTGAGATCGATGGGACAAGTCTTTCGATGGAAATTGGCCTAGACGATATAAGGAAATGATTAATACGTGGTGAAATTCTCTAGCTGTAAACTAGCCACTAATAATGGATCGATGGGTAGATGGTCAACAAGTACGACCGACCCAGTAGTACGTGTCGAAGAGATTCATCTCGCAACTGAAATATTCCAGTTTGTACTTTGTAGTCTGACCTTAATCGATTGAACGAGTTCAAAGGGTCGAACGCCTCTAGCAGAGGGGTATTGTTTTCTAGCATGTAATCTGAGCCGTGATAGATTAGATAGTGCCCAGATACGAGAGAGTATAGAGAGGTAGAGAAGGAAGAAGAAAAAAGACGAGAGAAAGAAAGGGTGAGGTAAGCATATTGGATTTGGGATTTAAATAGGGGAGCTCGTAATAGTCCAGACGTTTCGGGGAATAGAGAGATAAGGCTCAATTGGAAGAAAAAGATCAGTAAGCGATCGACTTACCTGGTGTTACGGTATTCGTCGTAGATGGCCGACATACCATATCCACCCCGATCAGAGACAATAACGGCACTCCACCAGTTGCCGAATCGACTCTCGGCCTCTTGTTTGAGATATCTACGAAAATATTGATTGATCTATGGCGATATGAGCATGAATCGAGAAGGGGTCGCGTAAACAGTAAACTATTGCACCCATAGTCTTTTGTTTAGATTCAATTGCGCAGTGCGGGTGCAATACGCAGTGATCTACCTTGCATTGAATGACTAACTCGAGGAACTTACTTGGCTTGATAGCTGTACTGATGGGGATACATTCCAATTGTTTCGAGGATGAGCTCTTTCAGCTTGTTTGACCTACAGTTGGCATCTGAAGTGACGCTGTTTTATATTTTCTGATTAAATTGCAATTCAAACCATTGGATCGCATTGTTCTGGCGGAATGTAGTGATACGATGAGCAGAAGAAGGATGAAGAATAACCTACAAATTAATGATCTTTGATCTGCTCAAGAAGAAAGATGTACCTGGTCATGATCACAGATAGAATCTCTTGAGTTGATCGGTTGAGTGGACTGAGGGTTTCGAACCGAAGGGAGGGAACTGAACACACTAGATGGTATCAGCAGAACCTTCCTTCTAGTGTCTACTGGCAGTATCACAGCAAGCCACGCCCCCTGAGGGTGGGTTGAGGGGGAAGAAGAAGAAGAGGAGGAGGGAAAGGGAGACCCCTGACTCCGCCCACTTTGGAAGACTAAAGAGAATAATGTGCACTTGACGAAGGAGTTCTGGAGTTGACGGGAAAAAATGAATTGGTGCGCATTGAAGCACAGAATGGGAAGGAAATCTAATTGGAGCACATGCTTCGCTCAAAATCATGGATACTCATTCTTGCATGTGTTTTAATGTACTAAAAATAAAGAGTAATATTTGAGGATTCGTATTCTTCTGGGGTTGCGTCTTCATCGTATCGACGACTCTCGTGTGGATATTCAAGAAGGAAGTCGACAATTCCGTCGAGACTGCGTGAGATATTTACCTTATTCAGAAATTGACCATCTCCTTACGATAATCAGCCTCCGAATTAGCCATATTTTAATTTATCTTAGAACAGGGTGGGTGGGTAGGGGATGTCTATATATGATGTATCTTTGGTTGCTCTGGATCTTTGACGCAATGACGTGTTGGAAGTGGGAGGAGAAGGGGAGAGGGAGTGGAGGGAGGATGAATCTGAACAACCCCCTCCCTTTTTAAAAGGCGCAGAATTGATGACAGCTCATGGCGCGACGAACGAAGGAGAAGGACATTGACGGGTTTGGAGGAGAGGAGGAGGGGGAAGGAAGGGGATAGAGGAGATGAGAAAGTGGTCTGGATGGGAGAAGAATGGAATATGATGGAGTGGAGAGTTCGAAATATCAATTTGCACTGAATTCGGGAATATGATATTCAGCTTAATTGTTTTGTATTGATTATAAAAACAAGATGCATTAAAGTTGATTCGATATATTTTATGCAGGAAGAAAACATAGCACTCATCATCAGCTTATACCGACCGATTTCAAATATTATATTACCTAGTGATGATGCAACAGTTCAATTCTCATTCCCCCTTTTTCAGGAGCGATAATCAATCGACAGACGATGGTGAACTGGAATTGGGCATCGTGGAGACGTACTCTGTGCTGTGGAAGATTCTGAAGCTGAAACCAATGATCTGGATGATCGTCATCTATCTCACTGGAAAGGTACGGTACAAGTGGACCGATCGATTAGTGACTTTAATCTTCTTTCAGTTCGCATTCGCCGCTACAGACGGTATCACGGGATTCCGATTAATTGGAATGGGAATGCCCAAGGATACGCTCGCATCTTTTGGACTATTCCTCACTCCTCTTCAGGTCAAAAATACAATGAATTGAAGTGGCATGCACAATTTCAGTTTCAATTCGGCAACCTTTTCATTGAGTCTCCTTCAGATTCTTCTCCCATGGGCGATTGGCAAATGGACAGCCGGCCCTCGTCCCCTCAACATCTTCCTATGGGCGTATCCCTACAGGTGAATAGATTACGGTAGTTTGATTCCCTTACTTTTTCGTCGGATGCATTAAAAAATGGCTCAAGAGAAACTGTAAGTGTTGCAGAATTCTGGTCGGTATTGTGTTCGCTGCTCTTGTCTATTTCACTCCCGGCCTTAAGATTCCCGATACCAAGGTGCGTATTTTGAGTTGTGTGTTCAATCGAGGAAGAATAACACACCTTCTGTTCTTAATTTTCGCAACTTATACGCGCCTTTTCCAATTATGTGATGTGTCAATTGCAGGACTTCTACATCTCTTTCTACCTAATTTGGGTCGCTGCATACATGTTCCATCAGGTATATATGGTGATGGAAAAACAATGATGCAATGGATGATTTGAAGGTGGCGACGTACTGCATGTTCGTGTCCACCATGGCATTCAATGCACAGATCTCTGACCCTAGAATTGGAGGTAATTAATTACTGTAATTACTGCAGTAGGGTTGAAGATACACAAAGATGCTGAACTACACGAAGAATGCAAAGTTAGAGAACCGTCTCGTGATCCCAAGTGATCTCTCTGCAATCTTACCAGTCATGTACGAGGAACGAAAAGTCGTATTCTTCACCTGCAATTATTCTCTTAACCCGCTTCTCATTGCAGGAACGTACATGACTCTTCTGAACACTATCTCTAATCTGGGAGGCAATTGGCCCGTCACTCTCATTCTCTCCATCACTGATCTATTTACGTGGAAGAACTGCCATCTTCCCATGGGAAGCAACAATGTCACCGATACGACGTGAGTGTGGTGTAGTGGGAAACGGCGACTTCTAGCACTATATATTCTTTAATTTGTAATCGTCGCCCTCTTTGTAGTGTGCTCTACTCGTGCAGTACGAAGGCCACGGCGGAGCAGTGCACGTCCGAAGGGAACACGTGCGATCTCTATATCGACGGTTACTACTTTGGAGGTGAGTACGGTAAACGCACTACGTAAATAGGAAACGTCGTCTCGATTGAAATTCAACCTTTTTTTCAGTTGCTCTGTGCACAATCGTGGGTCTGGTGTGGTACAAACTTCTCTTCGCGAAGATCAAATACATCCAGAAGATTCCTCGAAAGGAATGGCATGTGATCAACAAATAGATTCATTCGGGTATCCTCTGATGTCAAGTCCATTGCAAGATTAACCCCCTTCCCCCTCCCTTTCCCCGTACGGCAATTCCTAGTCTCTGCATCTCAATAGTGCAATTGGCCGTTTCTGCTAGTTGGTCATCGAAGTGCTCGTGTACATATCCATTTGATTACTTACCGTAGTGGTATCGTATACCGTATTTATCCCTCCTTTTCACTCTTATCTGCTTCCTGTACCCTTTCATCCTCTAGTCAACTTAACTTTCCTGAGCGTTTTAGAACGTTTTTTTTCGTTTTCAGATAATTGTCAAAGTCATGCGTTTTCCTCTCATAGTCTTGTGTAGATTATTCTTTCTTTCTACGAAAGAGCTTCTCTATCCGGTCCAAATATAGATCAAATGTTTAAATGTAGTATGTATCATAGATCAAAAATAAGAGAGATATTTGCAGATTTATGCTATGTTTGCTTCTCATTGTATTTCTATCGAAATATCGACCTCTTTTCGGTTGTGATATTCTTTACCCTTGTTTTTCTATAAGATATTATCTATGAAATGTGTGTAATCATCGTGCCGTTTCTGTTCCATCCCTATCATATTTGACCCCTTCTCGCACACTAAAACGAGTTCCCTTCCCGTTCCCACTATTTCACTTGTCTCCCCTCCATTAATTGATTCCATCCTTCTCTGTTCGATTGTGATGAACCCACTGTAATCTATAATCCATCCCGATTGGCCACCTTCATTGTGTCTATATTATCGATTGTATTCGGTTGACAAGAGAACGAATGTTTAGAGTGATAAAGCAATGAAAGGTTTCACTTTTAATTACAGAGAATAAGATGTTGACAGATTCATCCAATGATACCTAGCAATCACTGGTAGATCTGATTTATGGGTGAGATCAACGAAAATATTAGGAGAACATAGTGCTTGGGGGGGGGGGGGTTACGGTTGGTAGTCTACTTGGGGCAAGAATCGATTCTCTCTTGGGAAACTTGATCAACGGGAGGGCATCGAACGGGGAACTTGGAGATTCCTTCCTCGTCCTGCAAATGAAGAAGGTATCATAGTGCAATTGATAGAGTTAAATCACATCTCTAGTAGGCAAATATTGACGACCGGAAGAAGGGGCGGTGTGTTGGGAGACTTGTTGTCTGTGTCTATCTCAATTAATTAGCGCATGGCCAATCGAAATAGGCGAACTACTTTGGAAAATCGGTTATGGCAAATGATGAGTAAGCGCGAAATCGTCATTAGTAATGGAGGAGAAAACATTTAATGGAAGTTTGGCAGATGGCCTTTCGCTATGAGGTTGATCTGGTTTGTATGATATGCAAAAAAGCCAATAGTTTGAAGGGTATTTCCAAAGAGGAACGATGGAAACTGCACCCACCAGTTCATCAATGGTCCACACTCCGATCTTCTTGTTGCAAATATACGGAGTGACTATCGATTTGAAAGGCGCCTCGCCTCAAATAGCCGCTTATTGACAGTCGGAACGAATCAATGAACTGACCGGCCAAAATACCGCCAGCTCTCTGTGCATCAGTGGCGTTGTTGCAAGCACCCACCTGCAAATTTTGGTTCGCGACGAATAGTATTTATCATCGACGTTACGATGGACGCACCACTCACCATAACATAGTTATCGCGGAGATGTACGCGCACAATTCGCTGCACATTTCGCTCGATGCAAGTAGTTCGGCATTCTGGAAATACGTGATCAGTTATACTACAGTAGGAAGTATGCATTTTGTCCAATCCATCCGCTAAATATGCCACTGGGTATGTTGACCTCAATTAGGGTCAACGACTGGAGGAGGGATGGGGTGAGTTCGGATTCCTCCAATCCTACAAGTCGGGTGTCGCCACATTAGTCAATGTTAAAATTGTTTCCATTCCATCATCAATTTCTTGCCTCACTTGTTGCTACCCTTCTTTTCTCCTTTTATCTACATTTATCGCCCTCTACACAGTTCCTATTCTTGGTACGGTTAAAGGGTAACAGAAAATAGTAAATTTTGTGGGAATAATACCTCCAACTCGCCCAGCTTCAACGTAGAGTAGAACGGAGATTGTGGCCAGTAGGAAGAGTGAGACGGAAGAAGTCATTATCATTCTGTAGGGAAGGTATCAAGAGAAGAAAGATTGTAACAGTGGGAACAATTGCACGCGCGTTAAATCGAATCAAGGAATTGTCCTGATAGTGAATGGAAGTTGTGGGCGAAGAGTAGAGTAGATCATGAGTTGGAGTTATATGGGCAGTTCGAATCATTTCCGTCCATCTCCCTCTCTCATTCATTTGATCTGATGGGTGGAATAACACAAAGGGTACCGATTAACTGATTTGTGAGGGTGGAGGTATTTACGTCGATAAGAAGTTGTCCGGTGACTGAGATCGTAAAGAAATCACTCGAATTAACAGCTTTTTTGATATGATTTTACGCGCTTTGAAGCAGCGTAGATGAACAATCTTATGAAGAAAAATAGAAAGAGAACGTGTGAGAAATAAGGATGAAGTTTGCGAATTTTGTCAAATCGGGTTTGAAAAGGGAAGTTTTTGCGAAGTAGAAAGAGTGATTTGACTGATGGGAGAAAGTGAAGAAAGAGGTTTCGAGAGGGTGGACTAGAGGGCGAAGTAATGGAGAAGAGGAAGTGGAAATCGAATGGGAATAAGTAGCCCAATGAGAGTAAACGATTAGTAGTCTTCTTATACAGTTTTGCATGAGCCCATTTGAAACTCGATCGGTGATGTAGAATAGCTGGTATTTATGAGGGCTCATCTGACTTTATATTGAGGGGAAAGGGATGAGTGCGATCTGGGATGCGGAACAGAAATGCCCGGTAGACAAGAGAAAGGGAGTAGGTGAGACTCGTTCCGGAAGGGAACATATCTGGTTATGGAATTGTATGAGAGATTGAAAGCAATTGTATTGTACGAGATAAAGGTGAAGACACGAATTGAGTATTATAGATGAGTGACGAGAATATTGTGGAAACTGAAGAGAAGATGAGGACGGAAAGTGAATTGGAGAAGTTCGCACAAGTGGAGGTAACACTTTAAAAACTTTTTTAATAGGGTGTCTCGGGGTAGGGCGAAATAGGAGTCTGCAACATGCCATTAGTTCCCGTTCAACCTACTGGCGCCATTCCAATTAGAAGTAAAGATGGAGATGTTTCTCACTTCCAATCAGTCTCACTAATCAACAACCCGCAACTGTTTCGGTTCCTTCATTTTGTACAAAAGTGAGACGATTAGTGACGGTGGAAATAGACTAGGTGGATGATTAGACGAAAATATATGGAGAGAAAGTATGACTTATCACGTTACTGAAGAAAAATCGTATCATCCAATAATTGAGTATGATTGCAGGAGATCTTAGCTGGATGGGAGCCGATTGAGAAGATCACTGGAGGAAGATTATGTACAGTCGATGAGCTATTCGACATCGTAATAGAGAAGGTGAGAGAAATTCTTTTTTTTCAGCGAATGCATTGGAAATTTTCGAATACAAGACGCTCTTGAGAATTGAATAGAAAATAGAAGTAGGAGGAGAAGCAAATTGTTCACTGAAGCAGCAGTGAATGAATATATTTTGTTCTCACGGGATGTGAAAGATTAGAAAACGAAAAGAAAGACTTAATTTCTCTAACTGACTAAAGAGTGTGTTGGGTGAAGAGATCGAGGGATTCAACTGAAAGAGATACTGCATTAAATGCCGAAAATAGATTATGAGAAGAGACTCTTTACGGACATAGTAGACTAATTATATTTATTGTGCTGATTTGGGCTATCATAATGGAGAATCCTTTTCTTCGTTCTACAATATTTGAAATTCTTACCGATGAAGGAGTACGAGAAATGAAGAGACGGATTCTTCATCCTTACACCCCTCATTGTAATTCTTTCCTTGAGTGTCCATCATCGTTCTCATCTTCTTCATCTCTTCGTCAATTTCTCACTGTTCGTCCTCATCTCTTCCGTATCACGAAATGTGATGGAGTGGCTGTGAGAATGAAGGAAGACAGAACGAATTTCATCCAAGTTGTCAGGTGAGAGATACATTTCAGATTATATTTTCTAATCGTTGCAACGATTTAGTACACACAATTCCAGATTCATACGCGATTCGCCCTCTCCAGTGACTAGATTGGCACTGATAGAGAGATTCTGGAAGGAAGAAGCCGAGAAATTGAGATTGAAGGAGGAAAAAGCGAATATGAAATATGATGAAGACGATAGGAGATCGAGATGGTTTGTTTACGATTTTTTGACAGTCGATTGAAAATAATGGATTAATTTGTAGGATGAAGGGAGGTGGACGATGGGCTACGACTGGAATATGGCAGTCGATTAGAAGAGGAGGTGATGGAATATTCAAAGTAGATGGAGGTAAATATTGTGCGTAATTAATAATAGATGCAATGAAAATTACAGATACGATATCACTGACACCCGAAGCACTGGATAATGATTATTTATTCGATGATGTACGTATTTTACTTCAAATAATCTGCTGATTATTAGGATACGTTTTGAAAATAGCTTCTCTGCTAGAGTAATACTCACAACCAAAAATAGGAAATGCACGTTTTCTCACAATCGTCAACAGATTGCGATTAACTTTATTTTGAAAAGCGAAAGCGATTTTGGATGTTCAGATCTATATGAACTACGCCGAGGAAGCAGTGAGGAGATATATGGCGAAGATTACGAATGAAGATGGACAGGTAATCTTTGTTTAAAAAAAAGACATTCAATGGGTTTTGCAGGTAGAGAAAGGTGTGCCGAAACAGCGACAATGCAACTCCAGTCAAGTCTGCTTCCTTGGTATGGCAGTAGAGGTAAGATTTAACTCGTCAAAGAAGTCTCGGAAAATATGATTAAGAAATTTTAAATTCAGGTGAAGAAAGCATATGCCAAAGGTCTCAACCTCTCTCCTGATGACTACATCGCGGTAAAGAAACTCCTTTTTTATCATCTCAAGTGAATAATTGTTAAGAATACGACCTACATACTGCCTACTCAAATCGGAAAAAGTGTGGAGAAGTTCCATCTTGGATTGATGGTACGGTTGTTGATCTTTGATCTCGGTTGATCTATTTTGTATCATCTACAGAATAAACTCTCCCCTTTTTTTCCAGATGATTATTCGTGCTCACGACGTATACGGTGATGAGAACCTCAAGAACAGGTGAGATTATTTTCAGAATTCAAATCAGATTTCAAGATTTCATTCCCATAATATAATAATCATATCATTTTCAGATTTCGTGCTGATGAACTCTCTACATTTCCTGTGGGAACTCTGGAAGAGGAACAGCAGGAATTGGCATATGGTTAGCCATTTCGCCCACTTCCCCAAAACTTTCTACATTTTCTATAATGCCAAATATTGAGGCTTCCGCGATTCGAAGCTTCGCAAGCTTATCAAGTTCCCTTCTGCACTGAGAACACGATTATGCCGTAAATATAATGAAGCTCAATCGGTAAGATCGTTATACTTGTGATTGTTCTTACAAATCATCTTTATTCACAGTATCGTTATTCACAGTATTTATAATTATACCTCCTTTTCAATAGTTGTATATTTATTTGTCGTGATTATCGTGACCATTCGTATTCGAGGAAGAATTGATTCGTCTGAAGAATGAGCAGGATGAAATGGAGATTGTGATCCATGAGGAAGAACGATTCTCTGATTATGTTATACCCACGAAGGAACTCATGTTCGAATGGAATGGTGAGATTGATTTTTGATCTCTCGAGATAGTCATACCTTCTCTCTTTCAGCTCGTTGGGCGAATGAGAAGTTCATGGTGGATGAATTTGATAAGTTGATCAAATCAGGAATAAAGAAGATAAAGGAACACGGAGGAGGAGGAGAAGGTGAGTGATGGGATTGGTATTAGGGAGGGAATAGTCGTCCAACTGATAACTTAAATTTGATGGAAAAGGATTAAATGAAAGGATTTAATCTTTTTTTTCAGAGAAGCCTTATCCTCTCGATCAGTTACTGACAGATCTAGTGAGTTATTTATTCAATGAAGAATGCAATTAATTACCTCCCTGAAATTATTCCATCTCTTTATCAGATATCTCGTTCGATCGTTAATCCCAACGCCGATCCTCTTCTTGCTGAGAATACACCGGAGGAGCTAGTATTTGAATTGAAGAAACGACCTCATCTCTATTCCATCAATTGCGAAGGTAAGATATAAAAAATCATTCTGGTCAGTATAGAATAGTTAATACACTTGTTCAGACTCTGTGTCTCTTCTTAATCGAGAGCCAATCGATAGACTATTGAAGTGTTTGGATACTCGAGCACAATGGACGATTGACACACTAACTATCGCCCTTGGAGAGGGCAAGGCAGGAGAAGAATGGAAGGGTCAGTTAACGATTAGAGTTGATACAATAACCTGAATACTCTTTGTTTCAGATGAACCAGTCTTTCAGCTTGTGCAGTCCTTCAAGAATATTCTAATGAGACAAGATGGCGCCTTTTGTCTGGCAGTGAGAAGAGCAAGAGACGGAGTGTGGGTGGAAGAGCATCTATCCCATGTTAGAAATAGATTCAAGAAAGGAAATGTAAGAGTAAGGACAGAGCCGAAAGATGAAGAGAAAGTTTATGGAGATTGGACTGTGAATAAGGAAGGAATAAAAATGAAGGGAAGAGGAACAAGAGCTCCGAGAGTTCTTTCTCCTGTTAGGGATAATGGAGAAGATAAGGAAAATGAAGAGGATGAAGATGAAGAAGAGAAAGAGTGATGAAGAAGGAAACTAACGATAATTGTATTTTTATTGAATTTTTCATTTCACTTTTGCTAATTTGTATACTTATTTCGCTTGGGGCAATACATAATTAATTACATTGTGTTACAGTCATAATTATAGTATTTTTCAACGTGTTTTCGACTGTCTATGACAAAAGTATCTCGTGTATTTGTATCTCACCGTGTGTATTTACACTTATTGCCACTTTACTTATCCTGTTGTGATACAATCTCCTTTCAATATGCGTGATAAAAATACTCCTGCTAAATAAACAAGCGATAGCACTTTCTCATTTATTCGGTTATATGCTGTATTCGTTGTAGGGAACGAATTATCCGAGTGGCTTGCGACTACAGAGAAGCGATTACATAGGAATGATCACAATTGGTAAAGAGATGACGGGAAGAGTGGAACATCACTGCAATCAACGAGTCATTAGACTTCCCCTTCCCTCTTGAGCTCACCTTCTTCCCTTTTCCCATGTCTATCGAGATATACCCAGATCGCACGAAGTTCTCAATCATCATTATCTTCTCCCTCATCCCTCCTCTTTCACTCACCTCATCCTGGGGGCCAATCATGACACTGACATTCTTGGGCGGAGGTCCACTGGGCGGTTCGGCTACTTTCAGCTTTTCCTATGATACGATAGGATTACGGTAATCACTCAATCGATATTCACCTTATCGGATTGCTTCTTCTTTCCCGATCCTCCTCTTTTCGAATGATTTCTCTTGCCCGACCTTCCCGATCCTGATATTGATTATTCTTGAGGATACGGTAGTCTATCGTATACCTCTCTTGCGTTCAGACACCTTCTTATCCGATCCTTTCTTGACGTCAGTCTGTAATGGGTAAATATTCGATCTATGATGTCATAACTCTCACATCGGATTTCTTGTGTGATCCGGGAGTGTCACTGGTTTGTTGTGATACCCTCGTGGATACCTTCTCAATCTTCGATACCTTGGAAGCGCCCGCATCCGCTCGTTTCTCTTTCTGAATCAATACAATTATCGATTGATTCATCCATCAAGTCGTCACCTTATACGGATTCATCTTCGATTGTCCGTGTTTGTCTCTCTGCAATCGATTGATCAGTCCACCACTCGTCATTCCATCCTCACTCCCTTCTCCTTCTCGTCCCTATCGAACTTCTCCCCACTCGCTTTCTTGCCCGGATCGACATCAACCTCCTTGTGATCTTTACTATCCTTGCTGTTCTTCGTCTCCTTTGCTGTCTAGAAAATCAGTTGGTGATAGTCTGAATAGTGTGGCTACCGTACCTTGGTCTTCTTGGTGTTTCTTGACAACGACTTGCGGTGTCTTCCCGTTCCTCCTTCTCCCGATAGACGGCCTTGTGATCTGCAGTAAATCGATTCGATCAGACTACCGTAGTCTCTCCTCACCCCTTCTTGTCCTTTGATTCCTCATCCTCATCTTCCTGCAAGAGATCAAAGATCAGACTACAGTATCCCAGTTCCTTACTTCATCCTCGTCTTCCTCTTCTCCCTCCTTCTTCTCCTTTCCATCCTTGCTATCCTTGCCCTCCGACGGACGCTGTCAAATATTCGATTGGCGACCATTCGAATCCGTCGTATCATCCACACCACTACCGTACTCTTCACTCACATCCTTCTTCGCATCTTTCTCTGCTTCGGCCTTCTTCGCCTTTTCCTCTCGTCGTTTACGACGTCTTCGATCGGCCGAATCGTCGTCATTCTCCAGTCGAGCAGCAGGCTGAGAAGGGAGAGATCAAAGATCAAAGATCAATCTCTCTCCGATCTCACCGCTTTCTTCTTCGGTTTCGTCTTCTCAGGCATCACCTTGTCGATCCAATCGAATTGCACGGACATGTCCAGCTGCGAATGCACAAATTATGACAGGCGACCATTGGGAGACGGTGTCGGGTCGCACCACACACCACTCACCTTCGCATCTTTAGCGCACGCCCAGAGGAGACTGTCCAGCTGTGCGTAGTCCGGCTCGTCAGCAAAATTCAACTTCTTCACGATTTCCATGATCTACAGTAATCGATTGATTACCGTAACCCTCGATACCGTACCTTCTTGAAACCGATGGGCGCGCGCAGATCGAGGTCATCTTCAAGTAAGTAAAGATCAGAGATCAAAGATCAAAGATCAATTTCTCACCAGTGTGAGTGAATAGTCGTTCCTTCAGCTGTAGAATCTGTGTTCTATCCGTCTGTCGACGCCAAATCAAATTCTCTTGTTCGAACAACTGAGGATTACGGTAGCTTGAGGATAAGGAATCAGAGGGATACGGTATACCTCGAGGACCATGTAAATCCACACTTCAAGATCGTCCTTTCTGCTCTGTTCTTGCTCCAGATGACACATTCGTGAGGCGAACTTCACTGTGCCCAGGAAAGTCACTCTCTCACGAGGGACACTGCAAGTATCGTATCCACAGTGACTACCGTACCACCTCGTCATCTCACCGAATCTTTCCATCCTTGTCCGTGTATCGTCTGGCGATTCCAAAGTCGAGCATATAGATCTGCGAGTGCATCGGAGGGCGACCAATGGCGAAGTTGTGCGGTTTGATATCTCTCCAACGATACGGTAGTCAGTCCTCAATCGCAGTCAGGATACAGTACCTGTGAATGTACCCGACACTGTGTAGATCAGAGATGGCGATGAGTGTCTGACTGGCCACCTTGATTGCAGTCTGCCATCTGGTGAAAGAGGGCGGGGCTTAGAGAGGTGAAGCTTCGAGGGAGCTTACGTGAGCTTTCCACTCAACATGTACTTGCGAATATCTTCGAGCGAATGCGAGACGATCTCCATGACAATGAACTTGAAGAGATCCGTCTGACCTGAGATACCGGTAGACTACAGTAATCCCCCGTCTACCGTAATCTACAGTACCCTTATCGACCATTTGGATGAAGTGCTTCTTGCGAGCGGGCGGAGCATTCTGAATCTCCGTGAAGACGCCCATCTCCACCTAAGATTGATCTTTGATCTTCATCCTCATCTGATCTTTGATCTCTGGGACCAACCTGAATCTCCGTCTCCGACTTCAGAAACACATCCTGAAAGTAGTGAGTTCAGATGTGTTTCTGAAGTCGAAGAAGGCGATCGTCCTGATAGTGGAGAATCAAGAGAGGGAAGGAGAGGACACACCTTCAATCGATTGAGAAGTTTCCTCTTTCGAGGATCGAAATATTCCGTCTTCATCGCATACTTCTTCTGTTCATCCTTCACACAAACCACCTTCAACGACAGATTGATCTTTCATCTCTTCCTTCCTTCTATACCTTGTACACATCTCCGAATCCTCCCGATCCGAGAATACTCTCAATCTTGTACGCGTCTTTCTCACTGGCGATGAACTGTCCCACGTTCAACTTCTTTCGCTCCGGCTGCAAGCCAAATTTGACAGGGCGATGTTTCGGATACGTCGCACAATACGGTGCACCAGATATACCGTACCATCTTGCGCTTACGCGCCGGCGGCTTTGGCGGCGGGAGAGCCATGTCGGAGAGACGGCTAGCGACCGTCTATGAGCGAAGAAAGTGGGACGAATGGATGGAAAATGAAAGAGGGGAGAGAAATTCCACCCTGTTTACTTCTCATTTCAATGTGCCATTTGCATCAAATTCGTTATTTTGCATTCCGAATCAATAAACCAATTATATTTTTCTAATGTTTTCTTCTTTTTTTTCTGTTCTTCATTTACTTCTGTGATTTTACTTCCACCAATTGTATCTACCAATCGCGATCCTAGAACATCCAAAATCATAATAACGTTGACTTGTAGAGAAATGTTGAGTACTGTGTTCGGGAGGTGTCGAGGATTTAGCAATCGACTCGTTTATCGGAAATAGTCGCATTTTACAGCGGTGATTAAGACGAAGGAAAGAAGTGAGGAACTCGTCATTTAATTCAGTACGATACACATACTCGATAATGGAACATTATCATTATCACTTAGCCTTATTCACTTAACACTTAGCTATTAGGGAGTGATTATATAGGACACAACATTAGTAGTGATAATGGCCTAGATGGAAGAGGGACAACTGATGGGGGATATACAAGAACTATGGAGAGTACGATAGGAGATTAGATGGAATATTCTCACTACTCGTCTCTAATATCATCAGTTGCCACTGAGGAACAATAGCTCACAAAATAAGTGCCAATTATATCAATTATTACGGAGAAGGGGCAGGGGGTCTACGTCTATTCTAGGACTACTGAAAGCACGGGACGAATCGAAAAAATTGACAATCAACGAATGGTGAATATCAATACTTCGATAATCGTCAGTGGTACAACTAGACATGGACTAAGCGAGAGGAGGGGGCAATATTACAGAAGCATAAGTGGATAAGGGAGGGGATCACACGAGTGATTGTGAAGTGAGAGGAAGGGTGGAAGTGGGAGTGAAAAGTGTGTGCGAGAGTGGTGAGAAGTGCGCGGCAGTGAATGAATGGAATACTCAGTGGCGCATTCTCTCACAATCAGTGCGAATTGTGCTCTTATTAGGATGTCGTTTCGTATTATGGAAGAAGCAAAAGAGACTGGGCAACGAGCTATACAAAAACAATGGATGGAGAAAGGAGCCGAGAAAGGAGTCTCACAAATCTCGCAGCGCACAGAGGGGATACGGGAGATGGGAAGGAGAGAGGGGTATCTCGATTTAGGGGCTTATGAAAGTCCGTTGAGTGATGGGATATTAGTTAGTAGGGGACGGAGCTAGTATGGGAGAGGGGGGGGGGATAAATGTCTTGAATGGTAAGGGGGAGGGAAGGATTAGTAAGGGGAATGACTACCGTTGGACGGAGTCTCTAGAGGGAATTAGCAAGAAAGGGTATGTGGAGTTTGGGGGGGGGGGTGATATGTCTAATGATTGAAGAATGGGGAAATGACAAGATAGATTGTGTGATATCCTAATTAATCGATAAAATGCTTGCGACTACCGTACTACTACCAGAGGCAAAAAATAAGAAACAATCAAGATATATCACGGGATAAAAAGTGGAATCAGGCAATCAAAAGGCACACAAAAATACGAGAGGCGAGAAAAGCGAATATGTGACCGAATCTCTACAGTGAATAGAGATGGCGGCCTATCACAGGACTGGAAAAGGAAACGGTGAAACTGGGCGGTGCACTATTCACAGGATAAAGGGGTGAGTACGATGAGAAACGGTGGTTATCAATATGAAAGAAGTATACGAGCGAGAACAATCTGTGTACGACGATTTAGAAAATATCAATGTGAATATGAATATCTCAATCAGTAGAAAGGAGACAAGATACTACGGTGCGTGCTGACTACGCTTGCAGAGGGAGACAATGACTGGGGACTAAACGGAAGGGGTTAGAGTGAGATACGACAGTCATCATGTGTTTGTTATCAGTTTAAGCAACGTGTTCGACGATTATTGGATTTGCTTAGGCATGTCCGGGAAGGGGAAAAGGGACGGGAAAGGGAAGGGGGGGGGAGTCAGGGAGGGACATTCAGAGTCCTCCAAATTCCTTGGCCATTTCTCGTGCCATCTTGTCAATGTCGAATGCAGTTCGGAATGGATCGGAGGCAGGAGCCCATCCACCAGAAGAACTCATTGGAGGAAGAGAGATTGTCATTCCAAGAGGAGCAGAAGAATGAGGGGCGAGAAGAGATGAAGAGGGATGGAAGAGAGAGAAATCACTCGAATCAACCACCATCGATGGAGGGCTGAAAGGAGGAGAAATCAATAGAATGGAAGGGACGATAGTCTACAGTACCTCGATCCGAGTGAATGCGTGCCTCCACTGAGCATCAATGCGTCCAGAGGAGACGCCGTTCCTGAAACAACATTAGTTACGAATTTCAAATATAATTTCATAACTTTCTTTTGCAGATAAAACACTGATTGCAAGGGCATGAAAACAGAAAGAATCCACGATTTCCGAAAACAAAGGCATTTTTTCCAACAAAAAAAAATGGTACAATGCAATAGTACCAAAGGACTACAATGATCTCATTCTACATCTTCTAACTAACCCGACGACAATCCACTGGCAGGAGTGATCACTCCACAGCATCCTCCCTCAGACAGATATCCCGAACTACTGCCCGATCCAGAGCAAGGAGTGCCACAGTCCATTAGACCAGCGGGAGACGAAGACGAATGATCTGAGAGAAGTGGATAAAGTAGAGATTGCACAATCGTTCATAGACTGAAAAGGAGTCACTAGTGTACAATACGGGTTGCAGTCTCTATTTACACACGACTCAACCGGCCGAGAGTGTAACAAATGAAGAGACGGCGACTCGTATTGCACCATCTAGGATTCACTGAATGAATGAAGCACAGAACCGTCGGTGTAAATCTAAATAGTCATCTAGATCACCTGATGCAGTGTGTTCGAGTCCGAATACGGGACTGACTGCCCGTGGGAGATGGTGTTGCAGTATCTGTTGCTGTGTCATTGTTGCAGCAAGAGGAGGAGGGGGCTGAGTCATGTAGTCCATACTCGATCCATGCAGTGTACGACCCTCTGTCGACGCACTACAGTTCATCAGCACCGATGCTGCCGCCTGCAATAAAGTCGACATATTTGAACATTTCAGTACGCCACATGGATAATATCTGTCAGAATGAAAAATCCGTCTCTTCTTTCAGCAGACAGTCTCGCAACTCTGACAAACGAAAGAGTAATGAAGAGACGGATTTGTTTTCCTGATATCCATAATTACAAATATCGGAAGGAAACGAAGTGCTTTACGAAAATATAGCCAATGAGAATACATCAATCTCCCTTCTTCCTCACCTCAGCAGCAACAGCCTCTGCAGCGTGCATCATCTCACGATGTTCCTCATCGTACTCACCCTCCTCTTCCTACAATCAATCGATATCTTCATTCTCTATCATTCTACCGTACCTCATCTTCCTCTCCTCCAATTCGATCAAAGAAGTGCGATGGTTCGAGTGGCCACGAGGGATGAGGACGAAGAGATTGACGGGGTCTGAAAGTTGCGGATCATCATTCCAATTGTACGTCTTCAACAGTCAATCAATGCAACCATCCACTTCATGAATGCAATGACAAATTTCACAGATTTTGTAGAGCAACAGCATCAAAGAAATAAGCATTTAAAAAACGATCGGTTACAAAATCTTTGAAAAATCGGATACATTGGTCAACATTATCTAAATGCTTGAAAACGGAATACGTTTTCGAATCATCGACAGTTCTCTTCTTTGATTGACGTGTCGAAGAAAGTTTCTGGATGCTTGGTCGTCATCGATGAGATTTCTCCAGTACCTCCTTTTCATTTCAAATCCACTGCTCCCCTTACCTAATGGGCGTGACTCCAATACTCATCATGGGTGCTACTGGGTGCTTGCCAGTATTCTTCATCATCATTGTCATCATGGGAGTTGACGTCGTCATAGTCATCGATGAGGTCGTCATCTTCTCATCTCCTGATCCTCTCTCTCTTTCCAATGAGGGAGGAGAGATCAGACTACTGCACTCGGGTACGACCACAGGAGTCACTGCTGTCTGAAAAATACAAATGGGCATTCATTGATCGTGAAAATGACAGGGAAAAAATCGGATTGAAATGTCTCATAAATTTCAGATTTCATAAAAATCTCATAAATTTCAGTATATACGCGGCGAGAATTATTGGATAAAATGGAATTCATTGTTTTCTAGAATACCCCGTACCTTAGTCGTCTCCACCTCTCCCTTCTTCGTTCCTTCTCCCTCATTCTGTCGCTTCTTCAGTTCCTCCAACTGTAATCAATACTCTCAACTACCGTACTCCACTCTTCTACCATACCTTATCCGGTCTAATATATGCATTGTTTCCTCCCGTGTTATCGGGGTGAATGAACAGACATCTCGTTCCGTATGGGCACAGTCCCGTATTCGTATACTTCTCACACAACTTTGTCTTGTACTTCCGATTGGCACGCTGAGGCTGTCTGAACACGAATAAAGTCAATCATCGATCCACCATCCCTACCGTAACCCCTCTCCCTTCCTATCACTCACGTCATTGGTCTCAATTCGTGTTCTCCATGGGCGAATCGACAATTCTCTCCAAACGAGCACATGGCAGCCTCAAGCCATGCTTGACACATGACAGTCTTGTATGAGTCAGGAAGAGGAGATTTCCTTCCCCCAGGAGGAGGCAGACGAGACACGTTTCCCATTCCACCAAAGGGTGCGACGAGAGAGGGAGGAAGATCAGAATGACCATTCGTGCCAAGAGGCGCTCCATGGGGACCGACGGGAGGGGCAAGGAAGTAGGCTGCAGCTGCAGCTGCTGCAACTTGTGCCTCCGTTCCTCCCTTCAGAGAGGCCGCACGAACACTGCAATGGAAGAAGGAGTTAGAGAAGGAAGGGTATGGATGAAGACTACTCGGATCACCTCTCATAGTAATTGAACATTGCAATAGGATTGGTCATCATGAAGAGGGGCACAGCAGGCCCCAGCCAAGGCCAGTATGGAAACCAATACGCATCATCTTGCGAATACCGATTCATATCATTGCTGTACACATTTGGTGTATTCGCCGAATTGCAACTAGATCATTTTCACGTTATTTTCATATATATTCTTCAGTCTGTTCTTTATCAACTCACCGTAGATTAGCATACTGTTCGATCTCCTTTCTCAATTGTTCATTCATCGCCATAAACTGTGCAGTCTGCAGCAGAATGTTGTTCAGCGGATGCTGGATGCCCTGCAACAAATCAATAAATCAATAATTCCAATTATTTTACCGTAATCCTCCTCTACAGTACCTGAACGGGCAGCGGTCCGGGAGGATGCTGCTGCGACTGCTGCAGATTCTGAGTGGGCGGGGCTGAGGCAGTCGTGTGCAGCAGAGACGGCAGATATCGATCTGGATAGGGAAACGATTAGCAGTGTTTAACGACATTCACACATTCTACAAAACTACCATCACATACAAAACTACCATCACATACAAAGTACAAAATTCAATACTCAAAAATCACGATAATTGCATTGTGCCGATTGTCTAGCATCCCCTCCCCCCTCACCTGCAGTGTTCTGTGATTGGTTACCGTTGTGCGTAGAGTGGTCGGACGACGGAGCACGAACGGCACTGAAGAGAAGTAAGAGAGTTAAAGATCAAAGATCAACTATGAAAAAGCTACTTTAGAAGTAAGGAAGAGAGAGAGAGTGAAGAGACTAGCAAAGGGTACGCGCGTGTCATTTGTGGTGATTTATAAAGAACGGCGGATAAAGAGGGGGGATACGAACAGATTATAGTTGTATCCATTGCACAATCAAACACAAAAGTTCGACAGTTCACACCTCATCTCTCACGTTCAAAGGGGCAAACCATCCCGTTCACTTCCAATAAAGTGCAACTGAATCTTCCATTCAGAAGTGAAATCCCAACTCTCACAAGAGGGCGGAGCGAACAATCACATTCCAACCATCAAAACTGTTCCCTCCAATATTCGCGTTCTCTTTCCTTCCCTCCCTCTTCGATTCCAATCATATTTCCAGAACAGGCTCATTCGAATGCTCTCATCGTTGACGACGCCAATGGCACCGTTTGTTCAGAGGCCCCCGAGGGGAGAAGAAGAGGAGAGAGACGAGGGGAGAGGAGAGGGATGGCATCACAAGCAAAAAAAGCCGCGCCACAAACGAGATACACAACAGCTTCCGCGTGAAAACAGAATGCAACATTCCCAAGGACAAGGAATCCAAATTGAGAGAAGATCGAGGATCAGAGATCAAAGATCATTGATCAACCAACCTCGCGAACGTCTTGTCCGTGTGCTGAGGGGGCGGGAACGCGTACATCTCTGTGCGCCCGACTGCTAGCAATCTGAAAAAGGGGCGGAGCTTAGATTGCATCAATCAATATTCAAAGATACCGTACCTACACGCCGCTCCTCGCGCTACACGACGATTGTTGCTCGCTGGTATGCAGTGGTGGTGAGGTGTCTCGGACGACGCCGACGTTTCCCGGTGGTGTGGTGTAGTGGTGATGGATACTGTACCCGTAGTGTGTGTGTAGTGTAATGTGTTGTGAGTGCTTGCTGCTGATGGTGGTGAGTTGGTGTGAGTAGAGTACGGTAGTCGACGGGTACAGTAGTCGTCACCGTCCGGGAAAGCGACGGTCAATGGCAATCGTCGACCCTGTAATGAGCACACTATTAACATCGGAGAGACATACAAATACAGAATCACGAAATATAATCAATCACGGTAATGGAGGAACACGGAACGGCAAGAGGAATCCTAAGTGGAGAGAGAGAGAGAGAGAGAGAGAGAGAGAGAGAGAGAGAAGAGAGAGAGAGGAGAGAGAGAGAGAGAGAGAGAGAGAGAGAGAGGAGAGAGAGAGAGAGAGAGAGAGAGGGAGTACGGTATATCAACGAGTGAATCGACGTGTATGTACACACAATGTCCGGATGGCATCTTCCCGTAGTCCACTCCCCTTCCCTCTTATTCTCCCCCCTCAAGGGCCTTGTTTTGTGTTTATTCTATTTACACTCCTCGTTAGATGGGAGCTCGTTGCGCGTTCCCTCCTCATCCCTACCTCACTCCTTCTCAGGTACCCACGCTCTCTCTCTCTCTCGTCCAAGGTGTTCTTAGAGGGAGGAGCAAAGAACAAGTGTCAATTTGGAGGAGCGAGCGGGGGAACAACCTAGAACCCAATCATGAACTTGATCTTTCAAGGGGGCGTCTCGTAACCGTCTAGAAGAGTGATAGTGGCAGGGTGAGAAAAGGAGGGGACAGGGCCGGAGGGAGAGCGAATAGTGGCACACCCATCGACAAACATAGACATCCATTATGATAATGATAACATTGAGAGAGAGAGATAACGAACCGGGATGTGATGAGAGGGGATTGACGAGTTGGGACAATTATTACTGCTATGACTTCCCCCCTCGAGCAATCACGAGAGGGGCGGGACTTAATATGGAAAAAGAAGACGAGAAGGTGAGAGGAAAAAAGAAGGAAGGACAAGAGACGAAGACTAGAACATTGAGAATGATTGGGAGAAGAACCGATCAGAAGGGAGATGACAAGGAATAATGGAGGAATCAATTAGAATATTGAAATTTCTGCAAGAAAAGAGAAAAATATCTGCCGTGTAAGGGATATACACAGATGGGAGGAACAAATCCGAATGTCACGATAAACTCGGGAATTTGAAATTGGAGAATTTCGACGCAGAGACGGAGGAGAGGGAGATGCGAGTATTGAATAGACACAGCTGTGCGATCATCAAGCTCTTTTTTTTTCCCATACCGATTCCGGAAACGTGAATACCGAAGAACGTGCAAAAGACTTCCGTTGAGATTAGATGGATGAAGGGGAAGGATGGATAGGGGGAATACAATCGGTCACGAGTAGATGATCAAAACAGTTCCACTTATTTCGACAGTCTCGAATCGGCATTCTTCCCTCCCTCTCCCTCTTCCCATTCACTGCCAACCACACGCACAACACAAACAATGTGCAGACTGTTCAACTAGATCTTCTCATTCCACACAGAATTCAGAGAAGAGTTTCCTGGTTTATAACCGATTCACAATTCCCATTTTCGATCAACAAACAGTGTAAACTTGGTTGAGCATGAGATGGCAAACATGCCGGGAGGATGCAGATAAAGGGAGGAGGGGAGGAGGGAGGCTCCCTTGCCATTCCAGGAGTGATGGTTACACACTAATGAGCGCCCCCTCTCTTCATTCGACCCTGCGGCTGAGCCAGGATCGAATCGAAGGGAGGACGAAAGAGGGCGAGATGGAAGGAAGACAAGTAAAAGGTCGCGTAAATACCGAGGACATGGACAGAGTAACACACATACACCTGCAATAACGAGTGGGAGAGATCAACGATTATCGATCGTCTGCAAGGGGGAGAGACTACCGTACATTGATGAGCACTGGGTCGGATCTAGGAATGTACCCTTCGGCTTTCGCCCAGCATCTATACCTATAACCCCTGATATTTTAAGCAACCTCAGCGAAATTCAGCATAATTTACTCAGAACCCACAATTTGGTTTGTTTGTCCGAAGATAGTGTTCATCACTACTACCGTAGTCCATCGCATCGCTACAGGGAATATCCGACTAGTTGAGAGGATTGCGCAACGACGCAAAATAGAGTGAGCAGTACAAGAAGTTCGTGGAGGGGAGGGAAGAGAGTACAAAGGGGCCGGGTCCGGATCTCCTCCATTTCCTTCCCACTTTTTACAACTATTCATCCCTCTTGCCTGCCATCGGATACAACCTTTTTCCTTGCTCCTCACCAGTGCTATTACAGATTAGAAGCCCCCCCCCCAATGGACAAGTGACTAACTAACACGCGGCAAATCTTCAGCCAAGGTTGCCTACCTATCACACATCTCCCATGACTCATTCTAGAGGTCAGCTGCGTACGATATAAGCAATCATGATAACACAGACAAATGGGATTATGCACGGGTGCACCAATATCTGTCAATTGGCGTCACCACGCACACGCTGCCACCGCCCGGAATCACACGTCACCGTGGGAAGAGGAGGTGCACAAATAGGTGGGTAATGGGCAGGAAAGAGGGAAGCGCCCCCTCCTCACGCAATGTGCAAAACCCGCTTCCTTACTCATACAAAGTGTCCAGTCTTCCCGTATGCTCCTTCTTCCTCTCCCCGTCTCTCTCTCTCTCTTCCTTCTTAGGTAAACTGTCAACTTGAGTGTGTCCAACTTGAACGGTCCAGTCCTTTCGAGGAGGAAGAGGGAAGAGCATCATTGTGTCACTCTATTTCCTACTAGAGGTATATCCGGAAATGAGTTTAGTCCCCTCAGGGCGATTCAACGAGTGAGGAGGGAGAGCAAAAACACCGGGGGGCGAGCCTTCAAATCCATCAATGAAGCGCAAAGATGAAGAGTTAGATAATGGTGTGAGCTGAACGACCTCTAACCCCCTACGCACTCATTACCAATAAAAACGGATAAGCGTTCAGGTTGTGAGCAATGGAATGAGTTCAGAGGTTGGGCAAGGGAAGGCTTATGGTAAAAAGAGACACGACTCATCCACAATACGCAGTTCATGAGAAAAACGGGCGGCATATAAATCACTAGAGACAATTAATGTTACAGTCCGGAATGAAACGGAACGAACGATGCTCATGATAATACATTGGATACCATCAGAGGAGGAGAAGAGAGCGCGCCAATCCCCGATTGAATGGCAATGATAATACACCAAGAGAGCCTCCCCACAACGTGATGAAAACATCCAAAAACATCCTCGCTCCCCCCAATCGAGAGACTCCGCCTCCAAGTTTGCACTTTTTTGTCACTGCATCCCAATGGCAGAGCCCGAGCGAGGGGGGAGAAATCCGGAAATCAACAGCAAAAAGGGACGAGAGAAGGAGGGAGAGGAGGGGATAGAACGAGTGCGCTCCGAGAACACACTATCACTCCTCATCTCCACACAAAAGATACACGAAAACAGAAGCAGATCCAGCTTTCTCACGTCTTCTCCAGACCCGGAAGGAGATAAGTGTGGACGATGGTGCAGTGTCTGCGCGTAAAAAGGGGCGACGAATGTGATACGAGAACGAGGAACACACAGTCACACACAAACAGTCTCGTCTCTCTTGTGTACTCTCTCCTTCCGTCATCTTCCCTCTCCCTCTCCTTCGCACCTCCAGAAGGAAGAGGGGCCAAAGACGGCGTCAATCCAGTTACAGGAGGACGAGACAACGACGAGCGTGGAAACTCGACGCCCTCCTTCGACAGAACAAATGAATGGACACTCGTTGCTTCCTTGTACAAGAGAAGTGAGTCACTCCTTGCCCCCCTTCCCCTTCCCTCCAATCTGGTCAGAGATCGAAACTTCATGAAGACAATCAATGATGAAGGCCGGGTTCGAGCATACAAAGATACCCTTGGAAACCAAAACCACCGATTTCTACATGTATACAGGACGAAATTTTTAGGATCGCCCCAAGGGAATCATTGAAGTCTGTACCTAGTCTACCTAGGCTTCCTAGAGTTATCAAACGGTTCAAAGATCACTTCCCATCAGTACAATTTAATCACTCATTCGTCACTAGTGGAGCAGCAACAGTTGGCACAGGAAGAACAAGAGTGCGAGAGAGAGGGAGAAGTGAACACCCTCAAACTATTCGAAACCCCCTCCCTCCTCCTACTCGTTTCGCATGCCAATGGCATCAACCAATGTAGAAATGATTGCGGGCAATCGTAGCAATGAAACATGCGGCACACTGTCTACTACACGAATCGATGCAGAATGGGCATTCAATGAACACAACAGAGGAAGGAAGCTCCTCTTGACCCTACACAAAAGAACAACGAGGACTGCAGTGAAGAAAAAAAAGACTTGATGTAGGAAATGCGACTAGAATAGAGCAGTTTCTATTTACATCATCAAGGTGAACAATAAGGCCTAGAGTATGCAACATAATGTCAAATCAAATAGTGAATCCCGCGCTTCGCTTGCATATTAATGCAGTTACAAATCAAAACAAAGAGGAGGGAGAGAGGGAGGTGACAATAGCTGCAATCTCGTAAGAGACGACAGATCTTCACACAGATTGGGACTGTGAGAGAGAGACAGAGGGTAGATCACCAGACGAGAGATCAAAACGAAATGGAAACGAGTTTGACCCCTGCGGCAGTGTGTATGCAATGCAAGAGATAGCAAGTGAAATGAGTAGTGAGGGAATGACAATGACAACAAAGTGAAGATGAGATGCCGATGCTCATTCTACGCATTGCGCATTCCGATAAAAAGATTTCCCCTCTGGCACTCTACACCCTCCCAATCCATTCCTCCCTACCGGCGCTTCTATAAAACGAGAGACCAAAAAAAACGAGAGAAACTCGGTAGATGTAGGACAGACCAAGACTATTCTATCTACTCGTCTGCTCAGTGCTCAGTGCTTAGTCTGCCCATTATGTATTCCTAGCCTCTATAGAAGTGCCTCCCTGCCACCCTCAGATTAATAACAGATCCAAGGGTGCAAAATAGTCGTTGATCAAGAGGGGTGAGATGGATGGAATCAGATGGAGAGAGAGAGAGAGAGAGGAGACAAACACATTTGGCATCCAGACTAGACGATCACAAATCGGAGTGAGAGGAGGTGGGGGGAGCTTGATTCTGACCTCATCAAAAGGGAGGGAAATTGAGATATCTTCCCTTCAAACATCTGAGATCAGCGTCACACGGCAAAAGGGAAGTGATCGAATGAAACACAAACAAGGGAAGGGAAGGGGGAAGACGATCGATCAGAGGGGGATCACTAATCTGCACAGTTCGAAGTGTGTAGTTCATCGAACAAGGAAACGTTCAGGAGGATCATGCATTCAGAGGACGAGGGGATGAGCAATTGATGAGAGAGGGAAGGGGAGGCTCAGACGATGGAGAGATCGGCATGACCAGCTCCATAGCCATCGGTCAAATAGACTAGAAGGAGGGGGAGGGGAAGGAGAGGGCGGGGAGAGGCAAGGGAAACCACCCTTCAAAGTGAGGAGAAACAGGGAAAGAAAGGCAGGCCGGACACGGAAATTCGAAGCAAACCCGAGGGAGTGGCTCATTCACTCCAGGGAAAGGCCAATAGACCAAAAAAAGGACGGAATCTTTGATGAAGTGTTCCTTTCAAATTAATCATCCGGAGCGAAACGTGGAAATAGTTTCGAAACTTCTCATGGACTACTCCTAATGATGCACAGCTCTCAGAATCGGGATGTAAAAACAAGAGCTATCGGCTCTATGGGGGAGGACGGGGAGAGGCTCGAGGGGGCTCCCGATTTGGGTGCTTCTCGCTGATAGGCTATCAGTGATAGGGGAGGGGTGATAAGCACAGAGAAGAGGAGGCTCCCGCTGATCACAAAAGGTCAACCAAGGGAGGGGGGGGGGGTGAGATGAGGAGGGAGGGGAGGAGTGGGTGCTCCCTCCAGAATCGTCGTCTCTTTCAGAGAGGGGAGATCGAGAGTGCGGACAAACGGCATCGAAGAGTGTGACAATAACACAACAAAAAGAGGGGGCGAGGAGTTAACACTTGATAAGCAGGGTAGACACTCACAAGGGACTAGACATCTTCACATGGCAAGAAGATTCAAGGGGAAATATTGAAGATACAACGAGAAAAAGTGCCAGAAACACGCGGAAACTCCTTCGAATGTCATCAACAACTCCAAGTGAAGGGGTAAGAAGGGAAGGGAAGGGAAAGGATTGGATGGGAATCATCCTCTCTTCCTATCTCCACTTGATCTACCTCTACTCTTGACCAGTCAATCAATAATCATAAAACAATGACGTGGGGAAGGCAGTTCTCCTCGAATAGCTCACTATTGAGTTTCCACTGATCTACTGGAAGAACACACGCATTGTGAATGATACAGTAACCAAATAGGCGCAAGTTGAATATGCCGCAATGGATGAAACCTCTTTGTGAATGGAGGCATCTTTGGTGTGGATGGATAGTTGGGGGCTCTGCCCTCCCTCTCCCTCTGGTGCCCTTGTAAAAACCAGCCCATCTACTGGGGAGAGCTCTCCCTCCCTCCAAGTGAGAGAGAGACAGTCTCTACCCTAGGGGGAAATAGCATGGGAAGACGAAGAGTTTGATCGTGATAGGCACCGAGAGGGGCTTGAACCCCCTCCTCCTCCAAGGTTAGCCATGCCGAGAAGGGAGAGACCAAGGGAGAGGAGAAGCAATATGAGATATATAGAGGAGCTACGGCTTAATATGATTAGCCATCGGTGTAAATGACACTATTCGATGATTGGAAAGTTGCGATATATCGACTGTTCAAGGGAAGGAGTGGGAGGGGTGAGAAGCAAGTGTAAAGTAAGAAGAGAAGGGCAGACAAATCCACCAGTTTGATCTCGTGACCTTGATTGGCCGGTTCACGAGAATAATGCTGAGCAAAACCGTTTTGCCTTAGAATAGCGCCTCAAGAATAATCCACCCGCCTACTTCCTTTCTGCTGTATCAGGGACGCTCTTCCTCACTTATTACCATACTAATCCTCTCCTTCTCTTTGATTATTCCTGCGTGAAAACAGAAAACAGCGAGGAATTCAGCATCGAGAGGCTGCGTAAACATTTGTGATAATGAACTCCATCCGAGCGAGTGAAGGGAAGGGAGGGGATCATCAACAGACAATGTTTTCGCACACCCAATTGAAAAAGATGAAAATATGAACAATTTACACATGACGTTATTGGACCATACATGGTATCTGAACAGAATTATCTCGTGCAATATCAAATGTATTCAGGAAGTAACTACGTAGACAAAATAACAGAGTAACTTGTACAGTATTCCTTGCCTGCCTTCTACAGTAATCCATCCGGACCATTCTCCATTCCCTTCGAGGGAAGTGCGTGCCATAAGCCAGTGATCGCCCTCGGGGTCTTCTAAACCAGACTGCTAACCATAGACAGGAGGGAGGAGGAGAGGAGGTTGGAGGGAAGAGAGGGATCGAATGCAACATACCAGTTGGTTACTCTCCTTCTCACACCTCATTCGGATCAACCCGGCCGACCATAATCTACCGATCTTCAAATGCCGGCGCACACATCGGCTTCAATCACCACAAAATATCACAAGAGAGGGTCTAAATTAGGGTCCATCTCTAATCACAGACTAGAGGTGCCTCTTATCTCCCTCCTATCACAGCATACCTCCGTACCTATCTAAACTGCTGAATCTGCTCAATTCCGTTCATAACAGTATTATCAGGTGAGAACGGGCGACAGGCACCGCCATGCCTACCATTTCGGATGGAGGGAAGGAAGGGGGAGGGGGGGGGGAGTGATAACACCTGCTCGGACAGTGGACAGGGGATCAAAACAATGAAGAGGATGCAGACAGATTACAATTGAGAGAGGAAGGAGAAGGGGAGGAGGATGGCAAAAGGAAGGAAGAAAGCGAGAGCCGCTGGCCAACCCAATCACTGAAGCGAACCGGACAAAATCCCCCTTTGCCTCCTCTACCATCCCTACCTCTCTCTCTCTCTCCCTTTGAGCAATAGAGAAATTGAGTAATCACGCAATAGCTTCAGTGGCCACGACGTAACCAGTTGCACCTATTGTGTGTCCCCATACTCAACTCATTCCATCCTTCACACGACCTCATCCACTGGTCAACAACCCTGCGAAATACGACTCATTTCATGATAACGAAAACGAGAAAATCTCTCCCTCGAGAACGGAGTGGGAGCACTCCAAAACATTGCACGATAACCTGTGCGGAACAACGTATCGATAATCTCTCTCCAGTCAATCAAACGAATACGGAACAATGTGGAAACGAAAGGTTTCAGGGAAACCCAGGCAATCCGCAACTTTCAAATCTGGCAACCTTCTCTCTCCCTCAACTCTTTCGAAAGCTGTCAGTTACAGCTGAGCAATGGTCTCCGAGCGGCACGACTTTAGCACCTTCTCACCCCCTCAGATAAGAAATGAAAAAGAGGACCGAATGACCCCGTCCCTTCTTTTCCTTCAGGGGTCAACTATCTAGTACGTTAATTTTAACTTACCGTACCCGCTTTTTCTGATATTAGACATAAAACGTGCCCGCTGGAGGCTGGCCGATTCGGGAAAATAGGGGTAAAAATGCTAAAAATTTGAGATTTTGTCAAAAACGTACCCGTCTTTTCTCATTTGGACTGGAAAACGTACCCGTCTCAAGGAATTGATTTTACCTAGGCAATTGACCCCTGTTTTCCTTGTCCAGCTAATAGGATTGTTAGATGGGATACCGTGGTAAATTGATATATTGAGTGCAATGGTCGAACTGTCAACCCCGTGAGATAAGCGGATTCGCCCGCGTTCAATCAGTCAATCATCCAGTCTGGACTTGCGAGGAGAAGGCTATCCATCTGATAAGAAACTAGATGACCACAACCTTCTCTCTTTCAAGATGAATCCATCCATCGACCATCGAACCTCACTCATAATGATGATGTGCCTAGATCAGTTGAGAGGGATACATCAAGGATCGAATCGAGATCAAGTAGTGGCAGTGCGCTGCATTAGTGCCCCGGTGCGATTTACAAATTAGTGCGCGTATCTCCAAGGAAAAAAGAGAAGCCATCCCATCTTGCTACGAGATCGACCTTCACATGGCAGTTTTAATAATGATCGAATCGAAATGAGAACCATGTGCAAGGGCAAATTGCCATACTGAGCAATATCAATTTCATAGACTTACATGTTAGTGGACTAAGTATTACGATGTCGAGTCAGTGAACAAGCTGAGCACGAAATGAGTCAAGTTTGTCATAGAGGTACGATTGTAAATGGTGATCTGCTATGGCGTAATAGTCCGAGTGAGAAAGAGAACAGGAAAGAGAGCTGATACAGACCTCGATTCGTTTTAGAGTCACGGGAGGATGGTGGGACGAGAAAGAGAGGTTACTGACAGATGATAACCTCTATCTATCGGCATCGAGATGGAAAAGAGAACTGTCAGGGATGAGAGATTGTGAGAAGGGGCGAGACGACAGACAACAGAACAAGAGGGGAAGGCAGTACGCTAGAGTAGGAGTCGAGCGATGCCGATTACCATTTTTGTTCGATAACAAGTAATCATATCGTTCCCGTACCAGGCACAACTCCCTTTCATGCCATCGCAGTCACCTGTCTATCAGTCAGGTGCCTCATCAGCCGGTATTCATCTATTTTGTGCTAGTCTATTCTGAAATGAGCACGAAACATGACCGCGATAAGCTATTAGTCATGGCTTCCTACAATACAACGATAAACCCGGGAGAGTAACTCAACCATAAACCATTTGTACGGCTGTTTTACGTACTATTGACCCTGAGACGTGACACCAACTGCGGGGTGATTGGCATTACGTGGAGAAGGTAATTGAGAGCAGATGAAGAAGCTAATCCTTCTCCTTATCGCAAACTGCCAATCTCAGCGAGCCATCCGAACGACTGCCTCATTCACAATCTTCCACGCCTAATTTGCATGAAAAAGCGCCAAGGCACATTACGGAGCGGTTTGGATTTCCCGGTAATGTGAGGCAGGCAAAGCAATAACTGCTAATCGGAGAAAAGAACAGGAAGAAGAAGCGCCTAGAGCATCAAAGTATTCGAACAAAATGAAGGGCGTAGAACGGAGCAAAGAGCCATAACTACCCCTAAAGTGGCACGGGCAGCCAGCTACCCTCTTTACTCGAGGAGGTAGGTGAGAGCAGAGACAGGCCGTGTTCAGGAATACGCTTGAATAGAGGAAGAAGAGGAAGAGACAAGGAAAAATGGGAGAGACTGGACATCGAAGAAACGAGTCAGTAACACCAGCTACTCAAATGACCACGTTTAGTGGATCCACTCAACATAGCAGATAATTAGAGAAAATTAGTCCGAAATCGCATATAAAATCGATAATCCGAAAAAAATGGCAATTTCGAAAGTTCACATGTACATTGTCGAGAGTTCGAGAACAACGAAGCGCACAACAATACGGTAACAAACATTCGATCGATTGGCTGCAAATCTTGCGCAAGAGCGCTCTGCCGCTCATGATTTCCTGTATTGCTCCTCGTTTTTGCGCAATCCATTCGCTCTCCGATCCTCCTTTCTCCCAGCTCTCTTTCCACTCTCATTTTCACTGTATTTCACTATTCTCGACGCTATTTCGTCGATCACTCTGCTCGTCTCGACTCTCTTTCAGCTGGTTCACTACGTAACAAGGGACGAACGGGTTAGCTGCCGAAGATCCTTAGTTCTCGAGAGAGATAAATCCCTGCCCAAGAAACTGCATCCATTCCATTTCACTTTCCACGAAACTTCCCTCCATGATTACGTCCTCGTCCTTTCACTAGTTGTTTTTCATCCGATCCGCTCATCGAAATGGAAAGTGAGTGATCACAGCCGTTCTTAATTCCTTACACAACGCGCGGAACTCGGCTCTTTAGGAAAAGGGGAAAGTGCCAATCGCTTACACACAACCCGTTCTAGCAAGAGGAGTCAGGAAGGAAGAAAGAAGAGATAGGAAACAGTCTTGACGAATCAATGGATATGCAAAGTGGAAGAGTTGCAAGAATTTCTTCTCTTGCAGTGACGGGTTATGAGATGGTTTGAAAGGGACGAAATATCAGGGGAATTGAAGAGAGTGACGAAGCGCATAAATTGGGTATATCTGCGTGGGATCTCGATCTGTCCCTTGCATAGGCACAGAGACGAGATCTAATCACATCCCCACCCCCTTCAAATCTTGAAATTCCCGTCCTCAACTTCCTTCATATATCTCACACATCGTTCAACAATCACAACGAGACAACAAACCTACCGTATCTCTACATAACAATTTCAGTGTAAACAACTAATCTACAGTAATCCAATCACAGTCTCAGATCAATGATGGTGATGGTGATTACAAGGGATGGGCGATTACTTGGGAACTCTTCTCAATTCATTCGTCAACCACATGCAGAAAGTGAGAAGGGCCATTGATCCCGATTGATGGGCTGCTGCCAACCAAACGGGCACGAAGTGAACCTAAACATCATCAATTACAACTACCCAATGAAAGGGGATTACGAATGGATCAAATGACTCATAAATCTATCGTATAAATGACACCAGTCCCTCCCTTACCAGAGTGGATATTCCGAGTATCGCCTGAGTGTAGCCCATTGCCATGGCGCCGTGAAGAGCAATCTACAAACAATCGTCCTTATTTATTTATTATTCGCTTTTAACTGACTCTACAAAAGCATTTATCGATTGAAGAATCTGAAATCTCCTTTTTTAAAGGGATTCTTACCTTTGCTCTCCTCGACAGATTCATCCTCCTTCCCACAACCCATGTAGCAGTGATGGAAGCAAGAGTGAGATACGCCTGCCAATCAATACTCTACCATATCCAGCTAGCAGCACTTACCAGATTTCGATGTAGGAATTGCACGGTGACCTCGTTCTCGAAAGCGTTCTTCCAGAGGGGAGTACTGTAATGGATCGATAAATGTATGAGATGTTACCGTACACTCACCGAGAGGTCAGATTCTCGGGGATCCAGTTATCAGCGTATTTCGGCCATGAGTTGTACACGAGACCGGCATCGAGACCAGCCACGAATGCACCTGTAATATAACAACAGTTTGATGACATTATTTGACAGACCTTCATCTAAACCAATCGAAGATTAAAGTAAACTTATTTTCCATCTTACTCTGGTGGATACAATAATTGAATACAAATTAATTGAATTTATACAGTAACCCCAGTGGATAAGTGTACCGTACCCATAACAGCAGTAGTGAATACGAGTGTCTTCGATCCGTGGGCGAGCCCTCGCAGCTTTCCGATTCCCGCCAATTTCGTGTGCTGAAAATACAGCAGTCAAATAAATTAAACACTTGCCATTTTTATTCCGCCCAGACTTGTTGTACAAATATTATGCTGCAAACAGAAGAATAAACCTCACATCGCTAGGCTTCAAGACATGACTCAGTCCAGTCCAGAGGAACATTGAGTAGAGAACAAATGCAAGTGAGAGATGTGTCGCCAGTCTGAAGAGGTTATCGATTGATTAGTGAGGACTACCGTAATTATCGCTCGATGAGATCTATTTACCGTACCTGTACTGCGATACTCTCGGAACATCGCTCGAATTCTTGGATGGATCGAGACCCGACTTGACCATCCACCATCCGACCAGTCCCTGAGATACGGTAAGTTCAAATATCGATTGACATCAGTCACCACACCTGTACTCCGATTAGCGAGCCAGCCAACAGCATTCGAACTTTCATCGCACGAGCAAAGTAGCCTGAATCAAGCAAAGGTCAATCGATAATCTAACACATATTTTATCTGACCTTTGAACCAGAAGTACGTGCATGGGATCATGAAGGCCAATCCGATGGCACGTCCCCACATTCTGCAAGAGAGTAATCGATGAAACGGCACTACTGCAGAAGCCCAGAACGCACCAAAAGCCCAAAGCAGACTAAATGTAAGCAATAAGCCTAAGCAGTATACAAGTCACCCTTAATCACATTAGGTTACGGATGTAAGTGTTTTTAGAAAACTCGATTTTAGGCCCGTTCGTTTGCTTCTGCAGAAGAGCCGATGGAACACTCCTACCGTACTCCTGATACTATTCACAATCGTAATTCGAACCTGTGAGTGTACTCCATAGTCCAGATGAACTTGAACTGTGACAGTGTCATCTCTTCATTTGACGATTTGCTGAACATTAAATATGACGTATCATACTCCGAAATAGTAAACTTACAATTTGTACTCTGGAAACTGCTTGTATCGTTCGAACTCACTGATCCACTCGGCTTCACTGAAAAATATGCATTTGTATACATAATTATTGTTTTAATTGTCTGACCTGAGGGGAGGTTTCATGGTGCGGAACAGATCCCAGTTCACCATCGAAAGGCCGGATTCGGTCAATCTGTAAAGTGCACACGTCACAACCGTAGAGGAGATCAAAGATCACCTGGTCACTCCTCCCAGTGCCACTGCTCCATACACCATTCCAGCGCAACCGAGCAGCCAGATTCCAACCTGAACAGATATCAAAATATGAAGTAAAAAATCGCAACTAACAAATGCAAATCATAAAATGGAAACTAAACCTTTTTCTTTTGAGAGGAAGAAGCTTGAGCTGCGAGTTCGGCGCCGAAAACAACCCATTGTGGTCGAGAGAAGTGACTGCAATTAGAACAAAATATAGGGCTGAGCCGGGGATTGAACCCGGGACCTCTCGCACCCTAAGCGAGAATCATACCACTAGACCACTCAGCCATGTTAAATGATCTTCCCAACGCCGCTAATGAGTGAAACTTGATTGAAATAAAATCGATAAAAGCAAAAGAATAGGGCTGAGCCGGGGATTGAACCCGGGACCTCTCGCACCCTAAGCGAGAATCATACCACTAGACCACTCAGCCATGTTAAATGATCTTCCCAACGCCGCTAATGAGTGAAACTTGATTGAAATAAAATCGATAAAAGCAAAAGAATAGGGCTGAGCCGGGGATTGAACCCGGGACCTCTCGCACCCTAAGCGAGAATCATACCACTAGACCACTCAGCCATGTTAAATGATCTTCCCAACGCCGCTAATGAGTGAAACTTGATTGAAATAAAATCGATAAAAGCAAAAGAATAGGGCTGAGCCGGGGATTGAACCCGGGACCTCTCGCACCCTAAGCGAGAATCATACCACTAGACCACTCAGCCATGTTAAATGATCTTCCCAACGCCGCTAATGAATGAAACTTGATTGAAATAAAATCGATAAAAGCAAAAGAATAGGGCTGAGCCGGGATTGAACCCGGGACCTCTCGCACCCTAAGCGAGAATCATACCACTAGACCACTCAGCCATGCTTAGCTAGCCGCTAGCGGCAGATCTTGCATGCATCTTTTCCTCTTATCCACTGCCAAATCCGGTTCTCACTTTCAGCTTTCACTCGTAGATTTGCAGCGGAACCAATCGGGAGAAGACAGTACTACTTACATGCTTCTAACTAGAGGTCGTGCGGCTGCAACTGCAGACTTGACTGCGATGGGATGGGCTGCGAGAATGCCTTGTCGCATGCAGCTAGAGGCTGCAGCCCGTGCTACCGACAGCATCTCAAACACAACAGTTGGTACCGTAATCTCTTCTTTTACTGTCCAGATACCATACGGGATGCTTCAACGTCTCTTATTCAATCGATTAGCGGAGAATATACGAGGATTCACTTCATCACACACTTATTGAGCATAATTGATGATGTTTTAGAGTTGAGGGTGCATTGAACGAAGCACAAACAATCATCTCTAGCTAGGCAACGCAAAACTGTTAACATCTGAGTAATGACCTACCTATCAACGATGCTACTATGTAGACAACTAATCTATTGTGAAAAGGAGGAGAAACAATGAAAATGGTGCAGAGGGTAACAGGTGGTGCTCTGTGGATAGATCATGAGGACAGAGAAAACAGATCAATATGATTGGAAGGCATTCATTCGATAAAGCGACTACGATTTGAGACTATCGTGGAAAGGGGCTATGCATGACCGGAAAGAGGGAACAAAAAAGGATAGAGACGACTAACAAGTAATATGGTCTAACCTAACAAGAGAGCGTCATGACATTAAGTGGAAATCAATTTGACGACGTCTTCAATAATCATTTGGTGATTTATTGCTTAGCCTCGGCCTCGATAGGAGGGTGGGGGAGGTTGGGAACCATTCCAAGGTACTCGAACTTGAATCTGAAAAGCATAAATTAGAATATCGATTACGACACCTCTACACTTGAAATGTCAGCGTAAATCAGGTACGTTTACAGATAAGGGGAAACATAAATGACATTATTATCAATATAATAATTAATCATACCTCCAGTAAGCGACGACCACTCTGTCCCACATGTTACCAGGATGATTCATCGCTGGTCTCACATCGAGATGAGTGAACAGTTTAGAACTGGAAATATAAATATGAATATTAGAGATTATAATCAAGTAATTATTATGTCGATACATCAAAAATAAATGGTATAAACTAACCGAGGATCGACGGCGCCTCCATCATAGTAATCGATCACATATTGCACCTAGAATATTTGAATTATTATTATATTCAGAAGTTCAAAAGTTAAATAATCCAATCGTACATCTCTGGCTCCGCATCTATCGACGATCCAATCGTGCCTATCGAAGGGAAGATCGTATCCCAGGAGAGAACGGAATCTGAATATCCCAATTTATGACGTATTTTTGCCTTTTTTCATACCTGGCACGAGGGGAGATGTTCTTCGCGTCTCCCTTGAAGGATCGCAACTTCGGCGTGTCACACTCACTGCAAATAAAATAAAAGTAATCAATTCGATCACACATTTTATAAAATAAAAAAAAGAAAGTAAAAAAAAAGAAAGAAAAAACCCACGGATGGAGAAGGTTTTCCCACTTGAGTACTTCCCTCCACGCCTCTTCGTTGTTAGCGTTGTGAATCTGAAAGATTTATATTAGTTAATATTCCTTTTTAAAAATGTAAATAAATAGAATAATCACAGTAATAAGTAATAACCTTGATGATATTCTCCATGTCCTTATCCGATAGACGATCCTCCTCCCATCGCCATCCCTTCCTATAATTATAGTATATTTATGAAAATTACCTATTGATATCAGGGCTAATGAAATATAAATGTAAAGATGCTCACTTGAGCATAGCATTCCAGAACATCTGGGGTGAGGGGTAGGTCCATGTCTCTCCGGGAGCCTCGGCCTTGGGAATGGTAGACTTCTCTCGCTTAGTTTGCAGAGGGAAGGGCTGATCAGGAGCTGGCTTCTGATTCGGATGCTCGAGCTCCTGAGAAATATAAATATAGATTAAACTAGAAACACTTTTATGTAGCCTCGTGACTCATAGAACGAGATAAGGAATGATGTCAGAGAAATGTTTTATAATAGCCTATATAACTGTGTCCCACACAATTGGTCGAAAGAAATATGATGTACTGAATTAGAACGTGATGTCTTATTCTAAGTGATGGGCGCGAAACTAAGTAATAAATCTGCCTAAAGAAATCGGGCAATCGGTACTACGCACACTTTCCATAGTCTCACTTCATAGATAAGCGAAAGAAGAGGAACGATAAGTGTAAACTGACATTGTTGAGGGGATTGATGCCCGTGTGGTCGACGGGACATCCCTTGGCTGCCGCTCCTCCAGCCGAGGGACACTCACTTGGAGCAGCAGACAACTGAGCGATGTGACGACGCGCAGCCGCGATACGCTCTCCCTCCGACTTGGGCTGAAAAGAGGACTTATATTATAAAGAAAATAAACACAAACCAGTCATACAAAGCCAGAAATAGCAAAAAGATCAAAAGTTCAAGAAAAGTGATCCTTGTAAAAAAAGGTTAAAGTAGACTCTACCTTGACTTCACATGCGTCTCCGCAGTTTGCTGGCGCGACAGTCGATTGCGCAGCGCCCATTTGTTACCTAGAACAGCAGAAATATAGGTTGAAACAACAGAAAACCCACGGCCAAACACTCTTTTAGAGCGAATTTCGTGGATGAAAAATGTAGTGTAATTTCCAAAAACTACAGTATACCGCGAATATTTTTGACGGATGACCATCGAGAACTGAATTTAAAAATTCAATTTTGAATTACTTTCGTACCACATTGAAATGCTATTTGCAATGCGCATATCAAAACTCTGAACAGATTGACGGATTATAGAAAAAGAGAACGAAGGATAGGTGTTCCTCAATCCTCAAAATTTCAAATATTCTTTCCAGTTCTTCGTGAAGAGTCATTTTTTCGGAAAATTAATTAAATTCCGTGACGATTCTTCACAGACTGAGATGAAAATATACATATTCATTTACAACATAAATCAACTTTGAAATACTTTATTACCGAAATTATTCTTTACATGCGTGACTCTCATTTGTTTCTAATGCACAGAAAATAGTAACGAAATTCTCGAATCAGATTTCGACCTTTTCCACTCCCTTTTCATGTTGAATTTCTGCAATTCATATTTTTCCTGCATTATAAACTACAATATCCCTCACTCTGATAACTCTTGTACAAAGCGGCTTCCAATCTTCTCATTATTATCGAATCATTGCCTTGACCTGCCTGTAACGTTTGTTTACATCAAATAAGAAAAGTATGACAACTCGCCTTCATTCCATTCGAAAGATATGTGAATGTTATTCTTTTTTTCGTATCTGTTTTGACAAACTGTCCTCCAACTCCTGGATGACCGTATTGCCAATCACCCTGATAAACAAATAATCAAAGTCTAATGAAATTCGGTAAATTTAGTTGCTCACTAAAGGGCTTCTCGTGTAGATAAATCCATGTCCTTTGCTCAGTTCAACACCAAATAGAGAATCCATTTGGTTGAAGATTGTGGGCACTCGTAATTTCTGAAATGAGATCGAATTTCTAGGTAAAATAAACTCTTCAAATTTTACGTCAAGGAGGGTCATCGAACAAAAATTGCCTCCTTCAAACATGTCAAGCACTTTAGCCAGATCTCTTGCCCTTCCAATACCATTTACAGCCGGTTGACCTATCTGAATTGTCTCTTTGTTCACTAGTTTACATCTTTCACCATTTTGCTCACACTTCTAAAACCTGGATGATTGAAGACTTCAAAGTCTCTCGCTCCGTTTATGTTGAAAAGAGCTCTCCGAAAAATACTAGTATTTCGATAGTAATTTACAGAAGCCTGACGACTTATAATATTGATTAAGCTGAAGCTGAAGAAAGCTGAGGCTGAATAAGCTGAAGAAAAGTATGACCTTCGTAAGTTTGATGGGATTGCAGAAGTACTCTAGAGTTGCCATGAGACTATTCCGAAAATGAGCTTGAACTCTGAACAGAGAACTCTTGATTATAGAATGGTCACTAAAATAACCTTGCTAGTCGAAATTCAATATCCCGTGTTCCTCCAACGCGGATGTCACACAGTCCTTTATGTTTGAGAATACTCTTCAATATGTTTTCAATTCTTACCATGATTTTCAGATATTTCTTCCTTGAAAAACTCTCCAACACTTCTCTTTTTGTGATCAACTCTTCTCACAAGACCGTCCATAATCCAACCAAATGTTATCGGATGATATACCGATCGTTCACCTAAATTAATTCCTTACCAATCATATTCGAAAATGAAATTATACCTGGAGGAAAATGGAGTTTCTGACTTTCGACTAGTTTATCCAACTCTCTCATGTCGCTCAAAACTTGCATGCCATAAGACTCGACTGTTTCATCTTTGTTTCTAAAGTACGGCAGGCCTCCCTGATATTATTGACTCGTAGGTCACTAAAAATACGTGTCTAACCTCGTGCTGCAGTACCTGCTGTACAGTAATCTGTTCCTTCCCTTCACATGCAAACTCTGGCCAATACTGAGCTATCGTATCGGAGTACTGTAACTGTCCACGATCCACTAGCATGGCTACGGTAATCGCTGTGAGAGCCTGTAATCGAATTTTTCCGATATGCCATCGATGGTTGAACCTTTGTGCAGCTGAAGAACGTTGCAACAGTAGATTCATCCCATCTCCAATCACATGTTTTATCTGCGTATCCTCCCCACAAATCAACCACAAGTTCACCTCAAACACATCATGATTAGGAAGGAAAAAAGCTAAAAAAGCCAACCGTCAACGTAAGCTGCAAAATTGCATCCTTCAGGTTCATATCCGTATTTGAAGTTTTCTCTGAAACACGGAAACGCATCATACATAATATCGTGAGATTATTTTCCATTCCACGCGTAGCTGACCTTTGACGAACTAAGTGGAGGGAGGAGGGAAGAGGAGGCCGGGAGGAGGCGAGTGATCTACCTGCTCTCCTCCCCCCTACCTCTTCCCTTCCTCTCTCTCCCAGACAATCAATACGCTAACCAGCACACTGAGTTTGCTGAGCGTTTGAAACGCACGATAAGTGCATGAAATTCTTAGGTACCTGAAAACATGAAGAACCTCTTCATAACCTTCATTCAATGTCCCAATTGTAATCGGAATGTGCGATCTATCGACAAATGGAAGGCGGAATAGAGAGGGAATTCTGATAGAATACAATTAGAACGAAGATACTCGAGGATTATTACTTGATAAAGTCGATATGGTACACTTTATTAGACATACGTGGGGAGAAATAAATATTCTTGGAAATGGCAGAATAATCGCAAATGTCGTGCTCATTACAGATTCAGAAACACCGGGCAAGTGAATACTTTGGGCAAATATGTAACGATGATGTATATTGTAAAAATAATGAAGCACCTTCTCCAATCAAAAGAGACAGATGCGATTCATAAATATTCTCACACAGTTTCAAATGAACATTGAAAAATTCTTTATTACCGTGATATTTACATCAATGACACTCATTTTTCAACTGCACAAAGAATTGAGATGTTATTAGCAAAAAAAGTCAATTCAGATCTTGATCTTCTTCTCATCCTTCGGACAATGTATCTCTGCAATCAATACTCTTCATCTACCGTATTCTACCGTATTCCTTACTCTGATAACTCCTATACAACGCAGCTTCTAATCTCTTCATTGTTCTCGTATGCTCTCCTTGACCAGCCTATAAACACGTAATTGATCATTGATTATCAGGTGAAAATGCGCTACCTTCATTCCATTAGTAATGTATGCGAATGTTATCCTTCTCTTCGTATCGGTTCTAAGATTCTGTCCACCAACTCCAAGATGACCATACTGCCAATCACCCTGCAATTATTGAATATATTTTGTAAAATAGACCATCTGCAGAAAAGCAATGATGAAGTTATACACCACTCACCAATGGACTCTTACTGTAACAGAATCCATATCCCTTATGAACTCTTGCTCCGAGTACAGGATCGAACTTCCCCACTATCTGAGGCTCCCTCAATTTCTGAATGAATCCTTTTCAATGACTTTCAGAGAAATTTAATTGAAAAGTTCTCACATCAAGCATCTCTCTCGAGCACAGTTTTCCTGATTCGAATATATCCAGTACTTTCGCTAGATTCCTCGCATTTCCCACTCCATTGGCAGCTGGTTGACCGACCTACAAAATATTTTGATCTTGATGCGAATCAATGAACGAACCTTTCTGGTCGCGGGATGGTTCGCCAGCTTGAAATCTTTGGCCCCATTCACATTCTTAATCTCCTTGCGGAAAATACTCTTCGGCCAGTAGTAGATTGGAGCGGTCTACAACTTCATTGCTTAAAGCAGAAGGCCCATCGTTATCTCCCACAGAAAGACTGTCAAATGACTCACAGTAGTAATGGCAGCAACATCGCACATCCATTCCATGATCACCATTCGATTGCTTCGAGTGTGAGAACGAATTCTGTGAAGAGGACAAATGATCAACGACCTTCTTCATTATCGAACCTAGCGATTCTGTACTCCACTTCTTGCGTGCCTCCTATGTATACGTCCTGGATTCCTGAAGCACAAGCATCGGTGGTTCAGTGGTAGAATGCTCGCCTGCCACGCGGGCGGCCCGGGTTCGATTCCCGGCCGATGCAACCTTTTTGCTGTTCCTCACCTTGTTTATCTACGATTTCTTCTTTGAGGAACTCTCCGACGGTTCTCCCTTTCTCATCGACTCTTCTCATGAGTCCGTCAAGGATCCATCCGAATGACAGTGCGTGGTAAATGGATACTTCCCCTTAACTTTTTTTGCTGATTTGTGGTCTTTCACGGAAACTATCTATACCTGGTGGGAAAATGGGCGTTTGCTTTTCCACCCATCTATCCATTGCTTTCAAGTCAGTGAGAGTATCGTGGTCCAACACGGCGGCCTTTCCATCTTCTTCCCTCAGATACTGTAGTCCTGCCTGTGATTATCGATTGATTGATTATCCTGCATCAACTCATGAACCTGATGCTGCAGTGCATTGAGTATAGTGATCGTCTCCTTTCCATTCTGCCCGAATTCAGGCCAATATTTCTCGATTGTATCCGAGTATCGTAATTGTCCCCTGTCTGCCTGCATGACCATGGTGATCGCTGTGAGAGCCTCAAAAGGAGTACTGTAACTTGAAAGGTACTTTCTGTGTTTACATTTTACGTTCACCCGGCAGAGTGGTGATTATAGTCTTGCACAGGCTCATAATCGCACAAACCTCGAAAAACATTGAAATCGAGTTCAAAACCGCCCTTGTTGGCCTATCACGAGCTTGTTTTGCCATCATTTCTAATTTTATTCACAAACTGTGCTTCGAGTGTCCCTTTTTTCCCATTCTTCGAACGTGCTAATCTGCGAAAACATAAAAAGTTGGAGACGAGTCGATTGGAACAACTCCTCTATTGGGCAGTGATCAGTTGACCTTCTCGTCTCTTTCCTCACTAATTTCTTCCCGTGCGAAGCTGTGCTCCAATTGTAACGGACTCCTTTTCAATCACAGACGAATCACTCGATAGAAACCACAAACTAGGAATGAGTGACTAAGGAGGATCAGCTCGGTTTCATCATCGGATCATCAAATTGTCAAAACGTACTTTTGAGCAGCTGAAGAAAGTAGCGAGTGTCTCATCATCCCACATTCGTCTACACGATTTATCCGCGTATCCTCCCCATAGATCAACTACCAATTCACCTGAAATTGCCTAATAATCTTCTGTTCTTCTCTGACTTCAAAGTTTCTTGAAAAGAGACTGTCTAAATCAGGTCACACTAGATGGGGGATAATCTTGACAATCCCTTACTCGTGCGAACACTTACGCCTATTTTGCATTCACTGAACGCAAGAGTAAACCAGATTGAGAGTTGCATTTCAAAAGACTTTCTCCATATTGTATGCGTTTTCGTTTTTCTGACTAGACAGAGAGTACTCGAAACGAAGAGTTTTCCTGCCAACTGGTCAATCCTCATGCTAAGACCCATGAACAGGCACACTTTCACTTCGAGTGCAGGACGATTGGCGAAATGACTGAAGAGGATTGACTAAACTGATCGTACGGTGCAGTTCATCTTTCGACGAATACATTAGGAGACTCTGGTTTACTATTCTTCATTGTGAATCACACAATTACCCCTTGGTCCGATGTAGCCTCAATTGATCCAAATATCCCTCGTTTTAACAAGATCGACGCACAAATGAACGGAATTCGCCCTTGCTAACATGATAGCGCTCTGCTTTTTTAGAGGTCGTTTAGATCATTTTATCGATTTCACCGAAAAAATTCTAAAGCGCTGCTTGAGGTTCTCAGGCGATATTGAAAAGAACTGAAGAGGAATTTTTCACTTTAGATCAGCTGATTTCTCCTTTATGAGAAAATGATCAGGATTATCGCAATCCCCTCCCATTCACTTTCACTTCCCCGAAAGAACCTAGTTGATTCCTAAATTCAAGGTTCTATTCTGATCGTCGCTTGAGAACCCCCCCCCCCCATAAAAATGCCTATTCGTTTGAACGATGCAACTTTGGTACGATCGTTTGTTATATCGTTTGAACTGCGGTCTTAACGGGAGGCAAGATTGGCAAAATGAGCAGTGGAATGGGCCCGAGAGCAGGGAAAACCACGCGTATTCTCTACACAAAGCAATGCAGTAATGGACAGTGTGCAACACTTAGTCGAGAAGAGGAGAAATGTACACAATCAGTTTAACAGGGGTGAACTAACCATCAACGTAGGCAGCGAAATTGCATCCTTCCGGTTCCCATCCATGCACAAAATTCTCCCTGGAACATGTAGGATTCTTATCGGATCACCCCATTGTAATCCATACTCTGACCCTATTCTACCACTCATGGAATAGGGCCAGACTCGGAATTAGCGTGTTGATTGAAGAGTTCTCTATCACCTCATTGCTCTCAACACTTCTTCATAGCCTTGTTTGAGAGTGCCAACTGAGATTGGAACATCTTTCTTAGCGAGGAATGGAAGAGTGAAGATGGATGGAGCCATTCTGAACGTTGACGAATGAAATAAAACGAATGAAGATGCAGTGAAAACGATGGACAAGTACATCAAATCAGACCATGTTATTCTAATGAAAAAGGGATGAACTACAGCTGAGCGTGCCGACCTGCGAACAAAATGCCGATGGCCGGTTCATTCCCCTCCCTTTTCTCTTCATTGTCCATCGACACTGCTCTCCCCTCCCCTGTTCCCCTCTCTTCACTCCTCCCTTCTCTCTCTCTTTCAATGAGAAGGATATCTCAAAACGGCTGAACAAGCTCGAAAATGGAATAGGAGAGGCACAGTTATCTCTCAGATCGAACGGATAACATCACAATAGACGAATCGAAGTGATTGGATGATCAGATCGATTGCGAGTACAATTGTGCAACGGTATTTCTTCTTGTGTCTGAACTATACCAGAAACATGCCCGAAGAGATCTTGCGAAAAACAGTTCTTTATGGGCCAAAACACAACAATAATTTGCACTTATCCATTTCCTTGTATACCTATCCATGCAAGGACAAGGAAGTTATTCCACTCGAGATAATTACGAAGGTTCAGCACGGCATTGAGTTCTTTCATGAATGAAAATTGCTCTTCGTTTTTGTAAATGCCACCGCGAATTGAGCAGAATTGCTTCACTAAATACTTTATCATTTTTACGATTTGCACTTTGATGCTAGATAATTATTTGATCTCCAAAACGGAGCATTTCTTGCTGAAATATATTAAAGATGCAGCTCGGAGATTACTACTTCGTTCTTCCAATTATTGGAGGGGGGGGGGGGTGAAAGGATGATCGCGAGTAGATACTGGCTAGAGGATAATACTCGAGGCAAAAAGTGAATGAGCTTGATCTTGTCTATGCCCATCCAGTACATTACTCACATTCATTCATTCATTCGTTCATTCTACTCATCAGTGAACCGGAATCCCCTTCAACTCTGCGTGATGCACCTCGATTGAATCTTTAAGCGACCTTTAATGATTTCCTCGTTTTTCCCTGAGCCCTCGTTACTCCCTCATTCAAATCTAGGTGATTTGCAGCCCACTTCATTTTTTATGTACATACTTGTTCTCACTTTTGATTGATAAATATTAATTTTTATTGTTTGTGCACCATTAGACGATACAACGAATAATAGTGCGATAATTCAAGTAAATGGCAAGAAAAAAATCGAGAAAGATAGAAAAAAATGTGTTGTTATTTATTCCCAAGGTCTATGGAATCCGTGCTTTTTCTCCGCCGTTGAAGAATCAATTGATTTGGTTCCAGGAGCAGTCGAAGGGTAGAGAAGAGTATTACTGAAAATTATAGATTTGGAGTATTCGTCTGGAAATGCCAATGCTGAACAAAAATACCAACTTGATTTGAAGTAGGGCGTTATTCTGTATCAACGAAGCAATAACATTCTGTTCAGGAGAGGGTTCAAAGATCAATGAAGAGTTTCCCGAATCAGAACTCGATGGGCTCGATAGATTAGGAGTGGAGAAAGGACTTTCGGAAACAGGGGAATATGGTCCTTCACTTCCGGTCTTAGTTCTGTTGGCTAGCGCAAGTGATTTTAGAAACGAGGCGGCATCATTCAGAACGTCTATTTTGTCCATTTTCGCACTGAAACAAATAGATAGTTGAAGAAAGAATGGAATAATATGTCTGAAAATAACTCACTGTACGTCATTCGAATGCTTCATTAAAAGTTCTTTCAGTTTCTTCACAGCTTTTGACTCTCTGGCGCGACGGCGTTTTTCCACTTCAACTCGATTCAATTTCTCTTCTTGTGGTACCGTCTTTTCTTCATCAAAGACTATTGGCTCTCGTTCAGGAATTTCCTTCGTAGAATCTGAAAAGATATTGTATTATTTATTAGTTCGTGTTCGTAATCTACCGTACCTCCAACCATTTTTTCGATCAGATACACTGCACCCTCTGCGATGTCAACCTTCTCCATGCGCCAACTAAATAAGTTTTATGAAAGTGTGCATGGTCTGTGCATTGTTCTAAACACGAAACTAAGCACTATTATTGAATCTTTAGTACAATTACTACACCCGAACTCACAATGCTTGCGTGTCGGCCAATTCAAGAGTGTGTCTTAGATTTCTGAATGCAGCCGTTTCCCTTGCTCGACGTTCCCTTTCCTTGAGAACACGGCATTTGTTCTGGAATATGTAAATAGCATTATGAAAAGAACGGAGAATGGTGTATTAGTTGGCAATGATAAAACTCACAACTTCAGCGCCACTTTGAGGAGTTTCAGTGATTGAAGATGCCATTTTGGAAGAGGAGTGGAGAAGAAGATTAGAGGGAAGGAAAGAATCTTAGTCGAATGAAGGTTGACCACTTCTCCTCTTAGTTTCCTTCATCTAATCTTTCACATCCCACCCCTTTCCATTATCTCCCTCTGAAGCTGAGATTGTGATTCACTTATGATGCTACAGGGACTGTAGCATCATTGATCGTGACAGTCGGGATGTATCGAGGTGTGAAACGGACAAGAGTGAAATGCCATTAGGAAGAACACCATGGACGGATTAGGAAGACAAAGAAAGTATCTATTACACTCTTTTTCACACTTACAATTGGGTATCCACATGTGAACCTCTGGCTGATAGTTGAGAGAGGTTCAGCCAGAGGGTTCATTGCTAGACAACATTTCCGGTCGGACGGTACATCTCAAAGGTAATGGTCAATGTGGTTATGCATTATCAGATATTCTTTTGGAGTTGGGGGCATGAGAACAGGTAGTCTTCGATACGAGCAACTATTTCCTTTTAGATCTATCATCCGACTGATGTCTTCCAACCAACGAACCTTATGGTGGTTCCCCAACCACCTAGTTCCACGATCACTGCTGGTGACGGCACCTGATTCATTAATTATCTGAAAAAACTTTAGAAAGCCAGAGAGGAAACATCGTTTGTTCACAAGTGAACACCTCAGTTGGAACGATAAGGTAATGGATACCATCCTAATGAGACCCCAGTGTCATTTCTAATGGCATCTCCGTCTTTTACATTTCCCATTCCGGCTGGCACATTGCCACTGGGCGAATGTCTAGATTATGCATCTTTCTCAGGAGGAGGTAATGGAAATGGGAGGGATGTGAACGGTCAAGGGGAGGAATAAGAGTAATGATGATCAGTCTTCATTCGACTGACAGTGTTTCCTTCCCTCTAGTCCTTTTCTCTACTCCTCATCCAAAATGACATTTTCGCTCACTGTAACTCGTAGAACGGCCATTGTGAGTTTTATACTCATTGAGAAACTGCGATCCATTATTGCCTATGTTTCCAATTTCCTTTTATGTCCCAGAATAAATTCCGAGCTTTCAAGGAAAAGGAGAGTCGAGCTAGAGGGAAAGCGGCATTCGAAAGTCTAAGACACACTCTTGAATTGGTCGACACTCATGCATTGTAAGCTGTAATTGATCGATAGATGTAAGACAAATATTACTGAATCTTCACGGCTATACTCAATGTCAGAGCGAGTTTACATTCATTCCTTTCAGTTGGCGCATGGAAAAGGCTGGCATCGCAGAGGGAGCTGTGTATGTATCTTATGTATCTATCTTATGTCTTATCTTATCTTATCTTATCTTATGTAGTATTATGTATCTACACAGTGTATCTTATCGGAAAAATGGTTGGTGGTACGGCAGATATCGATTGAGAACTAATCAATAATACTTACAGTAGCTGTTTAGGTGCTACAAATCAGATTCCTGAACGTGAACCAACAGTCTTTGATGAAGAAGATTCTTCACCTCCGGAAGAGAAAAAGAAAAGCCAATACTACAAAAAATCGAATCGAGTTGTAGGGGAAAAACATCGCAGAGCGAGGGAATCAAAGGCTGTAGAGAAATTGAAATAAATACTGATGAAACATTCGAAACACGTGCAGTAAGTTATTAGAAAGCGTTTGATCTTATTCAGTATGATTTAAAATGTTATTTTCAGTGCGAAAATGTGCAAAGTGGACGTGCTAAATGCTGCTGCCTCGTTTCTAAAGTCACTTGTTCGAGCCAATAGAGCTAACATAAGAGTCGAAATGAAAGTACATGTTCAATTGGTTCCCAAATAGCGACCAGCCCTGTCTCCACTCCTAGTCTACCGAGCTCATAGAGTCCTCATTCGGGAAACTCGTCATTGATCTTTGGACTTTCTCCCGAGCACAATATTGTTGCTTCGCTCATTCAGAACTACTCCTTACTTATCAAATCAGGTTGGTATCATTTTCGGTGCTTGAATCAAATATATGTTTCTCCATCGAAATATTTTAATTCAGCAATCCCTTCTCGACCCTTCGACTGCTCAATCAAAAGATAGATCCGATGCAGAGAAGAAACATTCATTTTATACACCTTGGGAATAAGTAAAATTGAATAATTATCTATTAGAATAAAACAAATCGGAAAAAGTTCTTGCATTCAGCCGAATTTTCGTCCTATCAGATATTCTTTGTATTGTTTGATCTTTGTATTGACTTTTGATTGATTTTTCTCTGCAATATACACAGTAAATCTTTATCAGTATTCAATCAATCTCGACCGATTCTTTGGTAATCACCAGCTCATTCAGTTCGAATGGAATGGGACGATTCTCCTCGGGAAGAATCTGAATTGGCTGATCTTTGATCTTTGGTCTTTTATTTGTTTTCACTTACATTCACATAATCAACGATGAAATTGAGACGATGCGATCTTCCAACGGGGAAATTCATGAGAGAAGCGAATCCATTCTTGTGAAGATCCAACTGAACCAAAGGAGGATACGGTAGGGATATGATAGGCCATCGAACCTCTCTCATGTCTCCCCATGCCTTGTTGCACAAGAAGACACGACACTTCCTCAAAGAGGGTTACGGTAGTTTCCAGATACGATATGGGATCACAAACTGAGCGGGGAGGCCGGCCTTGGAAGCAATACATCCAAGCATCTCCTGAAGTGGACAATCCTCACGAATCTCCAAAGTTCGTTTCGTGTAGTGAATCTGAAAGGGAAGGGAGTATGGCAGATATGGTTACGGTAGTCTGACCTGATCAGAGTAGTACACGAACATGACACGACACACGATGGTATCCTGACTGGAATGGGGGATACGGTAGGGATACGGTAGAGAGGAGAGACTAACGCGAGATCGAGTATGGTCGAGGTTCGAGTAGACGAACTGACTGCATTATCTCTGGAATTAATCAGATACGGTATGGCTATCTAATCAATACCGTACTCCTGACTGCTGATGCGTCGATACTTCTTGTGAGATGGAGAATGGGCCACATCACTCAGAGCTTCATCGAGACTGCAAGGAAACGATCGATCGACAACTGAGCTGGATTACGGTATTCCTATCGATAACTGACCTCAGCTCCTCTGAAGTGCGCGCTGCTTCGAGTCGATCACTGTAATCAGTTGATTGATCTTTGATCTTTCTAATAAACAACGTGTTCTCACCCTTTCTCGATGATTCGGCATTGGAGGGAGAAATCGATGAGTCGAGAGGTCATTCAGACCGATCGAGAAGAGGGAAAGGGATGGGAATGAGTGGAGAGGGGAACATGACATGGGATTTGCATTAATCATTTTCAAAGTGTAATTGAAATCATTCTCAGAAAAATCACATGGAAGCAGAATCAAAAACATTTATTAATGCTTTCTTGCGTCTCTTCTCGAGCGACACAAACACGTTTTCTTGCACAGAAGATGCAGAGTTGAGGGATGAGTCTCGCAGTACCCATGGTTTCTCAAAGGATGATAGTCGTTTCAAACCAAATACCAAAGATCACCTCCAAATGGCGCACTTTGACACTGCTTCCACGTCCAGTTGCATTGAACAGACAGCGGACGAGCCTACTGGAGAGAGATCAAAGATAAATCTCATAAGAGACTGGGCAAACCTGGATAGGGAGGCGCCGAATCGTAACTGTTATCCTGAAAGATGATGATACGTGAGATCGAACGCCTTTGAGCATACCAGTTTTGCCTCTGCAAGTTTGAGTTTCTTCAGTAGTTCCTCGTAAACAGCACTTCCCTCGACAACTCCTGAATGAAAATCGGAGATCAAAGATCAAAATTCGTTTAGAGATCAAAGACCAAAGTTCATAGATCACTCTGGTGTGCGAATCCAACTTGGATCCAAGCAAAAATCTAAGTTGCGACCAGGCCTGGGGGCAACTTGGATTTTTGCTTGGACCCAAGTTGGAAATTTGCTTGGATCCAACTTGGAAAGGGGTTACGGTAGCCTTCTTTTTTTTATTGAATGATAATATGAGATACAGTATTCTCATACAGTTACCAAAGGCTCCGCACGGTTAGACCATGTCGGGCCGGTCAAATCCAAAATACGGTCCTACTGGGGGACCGTAGACATTCAATCGCACTCGTGCCCGAAGGCAGTCAAAACAGAGCTGCCAAAAAGGACCTTATAGGCTAGGTGCGTGCTAGACGCGACGGGGCAAGAACTGCCTGCTTGGATCCAAGTTGGGAATCCGAAGTCGTGATACTGTACTTGGATCCAAGTTGGAAACGCCTTTTTGCTTGGATCCAAGTTGGGGGCGCACACCAGAGCAAGATCATCTTCAACCTGGATAGATCTCTGGCGAAGATGTGGGTGGCGCATCGTAGGGAGAGTGATGAGAGACTGAAATTCACTATGCAGGGAATGTTGAGACTAATGGGGCAAACGATGGGCCCGATTCGATTCCAAGTACGCATCGAGTAATTTGAACAGCAACTTGTGCGAGTCAACGTCCACTGTCGTCGTTACGGTTGTCGTTGTCTTACTCAAAATTCAGAATAAAATAAAAAATTCAGAAAAAGGGGGAAAATCGATAAGATTACCTCTCCGTTACGGTAGTCGTCTGGAGTACGGTAGTGGGCGAGCATATTGGACATGATGGAACTGTGAGAAGATATTTACAATGCAATATTTGCATGCCTCTCACCAGGAAGAGCCAAAGAATCCGGAAGCAGCAGAGACGAATCAATGGCTGAAATGTTGATTATCGATTGCAATTGCATTGATGAGGGTGAACTGACGAGGTGCAGCAGCAGCAGTGGTTGCTGCAGGAGCTGCAGAGGAAGGAGAAGCGGATGTGGTGAGATGATGAATGACGAAGAAGCCAAGAATGGAAGCGAGGAGAAGAGTATTGAGAAGGAGAATAAGGGCGAATATTCCCAACCAATTCATTCGATGTCTTTCGCGAAGGAAACTTATTTTGAAAACGAATGTTAACAGCTTTCACAAAGAACTGTGCGGAAAGTAATGAACAGAGTGCGCAATACAACTGCTGGTCCGTTCAACTACTTTTTGCTTTAGCGCTGGAGCAAATTATCTGGTTACACAACGGAAATATCTCTTCTCACAATGATTACGTATGAGTGTGATGCACATCATATTGAAGAACTTGAAAGAAAGTGTTTTCATGTGTTTGATAACCAAAAGTATCAATCAGTATGATTATTCAGGATGTATTTGATAACTTGAAATCTATGTATTACAACTAGGGCAATTTCGAATTTTTCGTCATCAAAATCTGGCACGGAAAGATCCTAGGAGAATTCAAGATTCAAACGCGCGGCACGAAAAACGCAAGACTGGGGCCGCGAAATTCGAAAATCCTACGCGTTGCGGTCGTCAGAGAAAAAACTCTCTCAAAATGTAACGCTATCTCGCTGTATAGCGCCCCGTGTACTCATTTATTAACAAGTAGGGATTTAGTATTTGAATACGCTTGCTAAATTTACAATTTTTGTGTTAAACGATTACTCACATTATTGTAGGGCTGCAAAGGTAGGAAAAGCAAATATTCAAAAGCGTACCAGCGAATGAGAGAGGAAAAAGCGTAAAAGCCTTCGGGACTTCCACTGTTTAGCGGATGTTGCTGTAGCTCATTTTTTGCAGCATTTTTCCCGAACATCCTAACTAGCATTCACCATTTTGTGTTACGGGATCTTTTCGTGCTGGCGGTTCGCGAGCGTCCGCAGTAGGAAGGCAAAAACTACCTACTACATTACATAATTTAATTAACTTGATTTTAATATAAATGATTAAATTCCTTCCTCCCTCTTCACCTCGTTCTCCACTCCTCGTCTCATTCTACTCGCTTGTTCATCTGTGCGGTGGTCAGTCGAGAATGAGGTTGGTTTACGGCGTAAGCTTTACGCTCTCTATTGCTCTATTAAACCGACCATGCTATAGTAACCTGGCTACACGTTTACCGTACACAGCATTCTTCTCCGACAGAGAAGGGGGAGATCTTTGCATATGTACTTGCGCACTTTGCATGAATCGAACTACAAGGCCTGGGCGGAGGGAACGGTCGCTCTCCCCGCTCATTTTGAATTTTTGCAGTCCGATTACGGTGTGGCGGGAAAATTCAAAAGTTAATCCCCTTGTTCACCCTTTTCTGGAGAGAACAATGAGGGTCAGAATGCTGTGCGTAATCAGTGTGTTCCGTTTGAGGATGAAATATGAATATGTTCAGATCATTCTGGAAGGTACTCATTGACGCCTACGAACGAGAGGTTCCAATTTTTTGATTATCTTCCATCTCATAATGACAACATGCTTCTTCACTCATTCTAAATACGCATTGATCAAATTTCCAAATATGGGCTATCTGCCTACCTATTTCATGATATGTCACGCCTTATCGTGAGAGTCAGCATTGGGAAGGCAGATCTAGCACTAATGCACCTAACGATTCACCAATTTCCGAAAATTTGCTAACCCGGTGCGAGTACATAGAACGCATCTTTCGTTAAGGAGTCGACCTCTCAGCAGAAGGAACTGGCATTTCAAGCCATTAACGAGCTGTTCATCTACAGTGACTTCGAATTGAAGGTCGGCCATTAAATGCTCTTCCCATTCTGCATTATCTTTCCTTCTCCTACAATCGATTTTTACTAGAATTTAAACAGCCATTGTTGCTCCTCTTGATCAATTATATTTGGTTACATGCTATCAGAATGCATTCATCATAGAGATAGGGGCCGCGGAAGGTAACCTACGGTAGGCAGCATCTCACCACAGGATAGTATGGGCCGTCTGATAGCCGGTCCCACCTAGCATTGTCGTAGAATCGCCTGACGCGGATGCACCTTTACCTTTTCATTTAGGGACAGGAACCCGACATGATCCTGCGTGTGTGCGCAGCCGAAATCCGTCGATGCTCCGATAATAACGTGGAATCCCGTTAGTTGATCTTTGATCTTTGGTCTTGACTTTTGGTGGTCGACCCCTTGAAGTATTGAAGGATCTCTAAAAGCGATTAATGTCAGGCGTGAAGAAGTGCGACATCGCCGTACTGATGAACTACTGCATTTGTCAGACGAAGCAGAACATAGTGAGTCCATCCGGGTGAATAGTGAACACAGAGAACCGTAGAATGACAGGGCCGTAGAGTACCTGAGCTGTTGAATGGCAGAACCGGGAGCCGTAGAACAGATAGATCTACGTAATCACTACAGGTGAATCTTGTACTTCTCGACGAGGAGGTCTTCAATTGGATATACGATGGAATCATGAGTGTAAACGACCATGAACATCGGCAAGTTTATTGATCTTTGATCTCTGTAGTTTGGAGCCGAATGCTGATCTGGTCCATATTTTGGTGCCCCATACAAATTGTTTGATTTGTAAATGTTCTCAGGGAGTGCATCGGAGTGCTTAGCGCCCTTCTCCACCGTCATCCTGCGGTTTCCGACCGCGTCAGTCTCATCATCCGAAACTTCGCTCGACTGAGGACAATCATTGTCAGTTAATTGTTGTTTTTTTTGCGCCACTATTCGGATGAGCAACGGCTAGCAGTATCTACAACGTTATGCGGAGATCTTTTGCACTGAGATCAGTCAACGAATAATTGCAGGAGCACATAATCACTCGCAAAGCTGACAACAATATGTTCATCGAACTCTATCTTGATGAAGCGAACGAGATGTGCGGAGTGGCGGCAACGGTAAGTCAAGAGACCAAAGATCAGAGATAATAGATCAAAGTCCGATTTGGTGTCTTTTAGTAATGTGACCTGTCGTAGTTTCAACGCAAAAAATAGATGCCTTCAAAAGATGCTCTTCATGATAGCGTTTCATTGCAGATTTCGTATCCCATCTGCAAACTGTTCTTACAGTGTGACGAGGTGAATGACAGATGGATGCATGAAGACTGTGAGATAATCTCCATTTATATTCACACTTGGAAATTGAAATTTGCGAACAAGATATACCATTTTCTTACCTAGTAAAATATAGATGACGATCACTACATACTTGCAGTGTGCATTCTCATCTTCCATTTAATCGAATGCGCCCTCGATTCCCCTTCAACGATGCATGAGATCCTTGGATACGGTATGCTGGATTACTGTACAAGTTGGGCTGGGGTACGGTAATATAAGGGGTAGAAGAAGTTGTAATGGTGGATGCGATAATTGGTACCAAAGATCAAAGATCATTCTAGGAGTGCTGCCGAAGTGCGCCCGCTACTACTCGCGCCTTCCCATCGAGATAGCAAATGCTCACGACGCCGCAATCTTTCGATCGTACGCTCACTTTCCCTCACTGTTTCAAAGATTCTATCTCGATATGACATTGCAAGAGATATCTCTCCTCATTTTGCGATCGCTCTCGCCTCTCGGACCGGAGAGAGATTTGAATTTCGTAATAAAAACTAATCAGCCGAAATCTAACCTATTAGAAGTACGGATAATATTCATCCAATTGCTCCTTTCAGATTGCTCACTCTGCGACCAGAATTCAGACAAGTGTTCCGAGCTGCCACACACGACGGAGTTGTTGGCAATCCGACTGCGGACTTCGGCCGCTCCATTCCTCACAAGTATCTAAATTTTCTTCAGCACTAGTACTCACAATTGGGCTGTCTTAGTGTGAATATAGGTCGAATCATGATTGCGACCACTTTTTTTTACATAAATATGAGCTGATGTGCAGGCCCGATGCTCCTGGATGCGGATACTGTTTCGAGGAAGAGAATTGAATGAAGATACATTGATCCGCAAGAAAAATATCGATAGATGTCTTGCCTTTCCCTACTCGATCTGTGTAGAAATCTGATCTGTGTGTAGATCTGTGTAAATTTTATCAACATTCTTTATCGATCGAGCAAAATCAGTTTTATTTATCGACTTATCAAAACAAATCAATCAGAACGATTGGCACTTGCTTGATTATTTCTTTACAAAATGAATTGCATAATATGAAATTTGATCAACATTCTTTATCAGTATCAGTATCAGTTCCGAATTCGGTTCGTTAACAATCAAGAACAAAAGCGAATAATTATCAAATTGTTACCAATCAGAACTTTCTGATATTACGATATTTTTGGCTTCAAACTCCGCGAATCACAGAAAATCACAAACGTTTGTTGAAATTGAATAATTTTTATCAACGAAAACATGTGGATATCATGGACCGCTCCAGTAGCGATTGTGGCGACGTTGATAGTATGATCTCCGTTGGTCGTGGTAACACTGACTCACCGGTCTCCGGGAGATTGTGAAATATAGCTCTGATTTGTGGGTCTGTAATCCGTAGTCTTTTTCTGAGAAAAAAGGAGCCGTGAGAAGAAGATTATGACAAGCGATGATTGTGTCCTAAAGTATGTCTAGTGCGAGCGTGCTATTCGTACTAGCTCTGTTCGTACAATTGTTTTCTCCAAGCAGATATCACGCTTGTCACGAGAGAATCGAGATAGAATGACATTTTTTGGGAATTAGGCAAAAATCGTGAAATGAGTTAACATCAGTTTTGGGCACCTCTAGGCATGTCTTAGCACCCCCCAAAGTCTCATTGGTCTGAAATCATTTTGGAGCTCCCTACACCGGGTAGTAGAGTGGAGCCCCAACTTTGACAGCTATTATCTCGGTTCTGGTGCATTTCTGAGTAAAATTGTTCTAAGAGTGACCCCACCTACTTTCCCGAGCTCTATCGATCTACACAGACTAGAAGTCATGAAAGTGCTTCTGAGCAGTGCTACACTGAAGAATGAATAATTCAAAAATTTAGGTAATGGAGGTGTTCAGCTTTAGCACAACATAGAGAAAGCTGTTCAGCTTTAGCACAACATAGAAAAAGCTGGACACCTTCTTTACCTAAATTTTTGAGTTCTTCATTCTTCAGAGTAGCACTGCTCGGAAGCACTTTCATGACTTCTAGTCTATCGAGAATACATTGCAATTTTCAGACAACAACGCAGTAAGGAGCATCAATCTCTTCATTTTCAAGCATAAATTACTGTTAGTAACCAATTTGATGCTCTTATGCTCTTCATTCGTGGTGATAAATATCTTGTCTCTTCCTCAGTTGAACTTCTCCGTCTTGAGGAGATCCAAACACATCTCAGTTGCCGCTGCCGGTTCCGAAGTTGGCTGAGCCTCAAATAACACACTTTTCAAAATTACACTTTTCAAAAATGTTTTTTAAGAATCGTTACATTTTTCTCCGCAGATCCACTCGCTGGTGGATTCAATGATTCTTTCGATGCCTTCGAAGGCTCCACGATATTCTCGGATGAAGATGGCAGACCAGTTCTGAACAAGCAAAAGATCAAAGATCAATTCCGACTCGTTGACAGAAACCAACGACGGTAACTCACACCGAGTCTTCAGGGCCCTTTCCTCCCTGAATTAGGAGAATACTTGTGAACGTTAATCATAAACTCAACCTTTTTCTTCGTGTTTCTATTCGTCGGTTGCTGTGTTTTACTCGTCTTCTTAGCAGTTGAATTCTTCTTCTTGAAGCAGATAACACACTGAAAAACAAATTAATTTGATCAATTCGTCTCATCCAAAGACTCTCACCACGACAATGTTGACGACGATGATAATAACAAAGAGAGCGCCTCCCAATCCGATCCACAACCACTTTCCACCTCCACTTCCTCCACTTCCTCCATCATCATTCTTCTTCCCTTGTTCAGGTTGAATGGTAGTGGGAGGAGCCTCTTGATGGATTGCAACTGGTCCCTTTTCTCGAATAGTTGTTGTAGTAGCTGCAGCAGCTGCAGCAATTGTAGTAGTGGAAGGGGTTGTAGTCGTAGTGGTGGTTACAGGGGTTGTTGTTGTCGTAGTAGGTGGAATGGTCGACGTCACAACTGCAATTCATTCTTTTCAGGTATTGAATATTTGTCAATGCTTACTCGGTTCAGGCTTCTCGCATATGACATTGAACATTGGAGGTGTGGGCATCGGATCGTTGTCGGTTTTGATTATTATCCATTTCTGATCGGCACAAGAGATAGAAGTGACATAAGTCCATGCATCAGCTACCGCACTCTTCACTGCTCTTTAATTTCACAATGATTTTGAAGAAGGAGAGTGATGAGTATACTTCAATTTGTTCTTCGGATCTTCACACGAAATGGAGTGACCACTGATGAGAGCCTGCAGAGGAGAAAGGTCATTCGATCCATTCGCATCATCAATTAACCATATCGCAACTTTTGTATTTGTCGCATTCATCGTGGACGGTGTTGATGTCACAAGGCACTGAAGAATAAGTACGGTATCGTTCCAAATGAGCTATGGTGTGCCATTTAGTTGTCCAGGAATAATAAAGCTGATATTTCACATCCATTCAACTCACATTTTGTTTTGAAATCTTGCCAGAACTCGTTTACATTGGTATTTGTTTTTACATCGCCAACAGACATATGACACGTCCCCCAGGCAGCATTTGTCTGAACATATCAACAGTCGACATTTGGTTAGCTCTCTCAAATCACCATCTCATTGCTATTATGCTCCAATATGAATGAATATATCGTCTTTCCGAGTGACTTCCCATCTTCCGGCAAGAATTTCGTCACATTGAGTGCTGTAACAGGAGTTCAGTACATATTTATTGATAAACTACCGTACTCTGACTCTTCCCGTTGATATTAACAGTGGTGACAACACTGTCGTCGTTAGCTTTGAACTCTAGCATTTTTTGAGTGTCTTCTCCAAAAGCGAAGCCGAATCTCTTTTGATCCGTTTCGAGCGAAAAATTGCACGTAGACGGTGAGATAGGACTGAATAGTGGAATATTATTGACGTGTATGCCCGTATTCCTTTCATCAACATACTCTATCGACAACGTTGAGATGACTCCGAATGTGTTACAACTGTGCTTCCGTTCAACTGCGCCTTTCAGAGATGGCCAAACTAAAAAAAAGATATTGTTTCACTGGGACTCCGTTGATCGCTTGGAAGCGAGCCAAACGATTAGACAGTCGTTTACTTGTTATATCAGGCTGCATTCTGGAGTTAGGATCCAGTTTAGTCTCGTCGTAGCATGTGGTGAAGTACAGACAGGCCTTGAATATGGAACGTTGTTTACATTCGGATATCGTTCTCAGAATTGCGGATGAGTGCACATGAATTCGGGAACAGAATTGAAAGTAGATATCTTATATAGAGATTCGGCTGAACATACCGTCCGCTCATTGCAGATTAGTGTTGAAGCGACCAGAGGAAATGAAAAGAGAAGAAGGAGTAGAAAGGGAACCATTCGGAGTGGCAACCGACTAGAAGGAAGAGAAAAGACGAAAATGAAGGGAAGGAGGAGGAGAGTGAGAATGCGAAGAATGTCAAATATGGAGAACAAAGATCAATTTGCAATAATGTAAATTAGACCAAGTCAATGATGCAATTCGAGTGTGTTGTTCCGAGTCATGAAGGTTTGTACGCTTTTTATTCAACATCTCATCATTACTGAAATTATGCCTGAGGTAAACCTTTGTAATATGCAAATCAACAATAACACTGTAGGGATTGGTGTTTCGGTATACAACAATATCAGAATAGATATGCGAACTCAAATATGAAAGAAGACAACGATCGACATGATGACGAGTAGAGCGAAGACCGAGTGGATTCCCTGATATGATTGGGATTATTACTCGTATGATTAGAATGAATGAACTCACGGTGACTGCCTTTGTAGTCGGTTCAATCTCGTCTTCCGTCAGTTTGCATGCGGCCGGCTCACGAATTGCGTAAGGCTTTGTTAGCTGAAAAACAATTGAACAGGAGGTTGCTTCGAGGGAAAAAGATGGAAACGAACTTGAATAACGGCATCGAGGCTGCAATTCGTCTCACACAGATCAGTCTCGACGAAGGGAGCGTCCTGACCGTTCTTGAGGAAGATCTGAATGAATAGATTGTGAATGGACACGGAAGCGATGAACTCACATTCACGTACGGTCCGAACTTTCCGTTGCGAAGTTCGAAGACTATGGAGGAGGAAAAGGCGGGTGTCTTGTTCTGAGAAGGCACCAGTCATCAATACACATCATTTCATTCTCAAATGTAATGATAATCTTCTCATCTCGAGAATGAGTAATCACGCACCTGGAACATATCGAGGGCATCGAAGATGAAGGATGTGGCGAGGACGTTGATATCGTGCTGAGAAGCATCAATTACAAAGGAATACAGTAATCATTGGGGCGGTGAGAATGAAGTATCCGACTCTTCATTCCACATTCTAAGACCAATGAGAGAGTATGAAGAAAGAAGAGGCGGATTCTTCATCGTGCCAGCGTGGTAATCGACCGTACCGTATAGTACACTCTCAGCTTGGGTTCGTCGCATTCTGTCGCTGTGCAGTTGAGCATCTAAAAAAACTGATTCGAAAACGTCTGGCAAGTTTCTAGCACGTTTATTTGTAATAATCTTCATTGAGGGAAGAATAGGAAACTCACAGCAGCCATATTATCGAGTAGTGTCGCAGTGAGAAGTCCGGCCGTTCTCTGCAGTCTCTGCACGTTGAGATCCTCACCGGCACCAGCGAGAAGCTCCATGTACTGGAAAAGGACTTTGATGGAACCTCAATTGAGCCTTTCCCTTGCGAATCTGTCTGGTAATAGAGCACGAGGAATGAAGAGAGTTCATCCTGACAACCCCAATCTCACCTTGAACATGAGTTTCTTCGCTCCATTTTGTGCACACGGAATCCACTCTTCAGGAAGGGTTATTTGAGAGTTGGGAAGTTCGGCCACGATTGTTTCGATGAGATCAGCAGGAACCATCTGTAGTGGAAGTGTAATGATGAGGAAGGATGCTGGGAAGATAGGTTAGAAAGCAAAATACCTTGCAATCCTCAGGCATTTCCGTCTTGAGAAGAGCGATGAGAGCTTGCGACTGAAATTTATTGATTGTCTCAAAAGTCTCAAAAACATTCACATTGACACTACAAAGACACACTAAGAATCGCGCAAAATCCGAGGACGAATGAGAATCAGTGCACAAATTGGTTAGGAACATGGAAAGTATCGAAAATAGGATACGTGTTTCTTAGTCTTCTTCATTCCTGGTCTTGTGGCGGGGCTTTTCTTTTTCTGTGAAGAAGATTTTCTTCTATCACTGACTATGTTTCAACTAGTTCTTATGATTTACTAAGAATGCACGAACCTGGGCGCCTTTGGGCGAGGGCAGATTGTATTTGGCGACTACATCATCCCATCCATCCAGACAATCCAGAGGAGGCACGAGCAGCTGAATTATACAATGATGTTCTCAATTTTTATCCCTTGATTTCGGGTTACAGTTTCGGTGAAGGAAAAGAGATGAATTCCTAGAGGAAGCCCATTATGGTCCGTCTACGAAAGGTCTACCCGAGAGAGGGCTCACCGGATCATTCTCAGGTTCCTTCGTGAAGATGGGAGGGACTCTCGTGCTTCCACCGTCAGTTCTCAAACGAAATCGATTTGGTTATGCCTCATTAAACTGAGTAATCAGAGTAGACTCATACTGATTGAATAGTGCCGATGTGAAACTGCCTGCACTCATGAGCACACGGGGAACCGATGAAGAGCGAATTGAGATCTGCAATTATTATCTATGTTATTCTGTTTTTTGGCACAGACAACAGCCAACCGATCTCAATGTAAAAGGGGTTGAGAATAAGAATGATAAGGAGGAAAATTGATTTCCTTTATCGGACTAAATAGTAGTAGATAGATACTTTTCCCACTTCCAACCTGATTCGTGAGCATTCGATCATCGAGGAATCCCGATTCGACGTATCTCTCCCTGTAGTCAAGTCCCTGCTTGAAAGCGTTGTCGATCCCTTCCTGCAATACTTTTCGTATTGGACATGGGCAATCGAGATTGTCTTTTTGCCGTGCATTCATGATTGTGATATTGATATGACTGAAAAAGGAGCTCATTCAAGTCTTGCCAAATTCTGATTTCGCTCAACTCAACTTACATCACTGAGTTCTCCATTTCCTCTGAAGAATACTTCCTCAGATATGTTCGTAGCCCATCCATGCATCGCTGCTCTGTCCGCATGACGAATTACCTGAAACCACGATATGAACAATCACTTTCCAAATCTAAATGTATGGTTCATCAGTGTGTATTTTCTTCAATATTCGTGCACATTTTCTCTCGAAAAAATATAATCTGGGAACGGCACATTCTCTCTTCAGAGCAACGGAAATTTTGCAGCTGTTTTCCCAGTTGACTTCCAAAAATGTGATAGGAGAAAGGAGTGGAAATAACATACGACTTGCACGAGTAATAATTGATCATCAGGAGATCTTTCAAAGGCGAATATAGATCCGAATGAGATGGAGAAGAGTAACAAAGGGAGCATTCCTCTCTCTGTAAATAGGATTATCTAGCGAACGTGTAGATATCATCGTGATGGGATAACAACTATGAATATCCTCGAAAAGTAAAGCGAAATGATGGAAAGATGGGCATAGGAAGACGATGAAGGGGCATTCTTGTTCCGATTTTTGGTCTTGCACGTTGCGGTATCAATCGAAGAAAACACGGAGACACGGCAAAACCTTGTGAGGAAAGCATTGGCCAACATCAAACATGACCCTCCTTTTGAATGGGAGTAGGCGTGAAAAGGGAATCACACGTTCACACGAGATGCCATGGATGAATGAATGAATCTCTCCATTTTCCCCAATCTCTCTCCCTGTCATAAATATCATCTCCATTCGTGGCCTTCAATGGAATGTTTGCGAAATTTTCGATGAGTTTGGATAACCAGACGAGAAGGGAGGAAGTAAGAGGATTCTGTTGAGAACAATGACAGATGTTAATCAATGGATGATCCAATCCCCGTTCAGAAGGGCCACATATTTTCTGAAGATACGATAAAACAAAAGAGCAAATGAAAGCAAAGCTGGGCTATTATAGTACTATTGTGGGGTGATTCATCTACTAAAGCACCAAATTACGCAACGTTGGTCAGTTCAAGTTTGTTCAATTCAGATGAGTAAGGCGAACTTAGGACGGTTTCGGAATTACTCACAAATAGTGCAAAAATCTGCAGAAAATGGCTCTTCTCAGCTAGAGATAAAACATTTGCTGGCACAAAACTGGCATATTTAGCTAGAAAGCAGCTGGCAGGGAAATTCGAATAACTTATGTTAGGCGAGTTACTGGTAAATGATTGCGTGAACTGAACATCGAGATGGATCATCAACACTTCTCTGCAAACAGAGATTCGAACCTGTGAAGTCGTTTGTAATACGAAAAAGTGCTGTGACTTTCTCTGCCTATGAACGATTGGTGATGATCTCAATCTGTGTGTAAGAATTCCGAAGAAGCGATCTGTGTTCCGATTATTGTTCTAATTTACGGTTTCATTGAGAATCATGAATGCAAAATAATGCGGTGATCTGTCGAATGGAATCATCACTCAATCAGCTAGTCGACAGCCCCACTGAACTCTTCGTTATGATGAGAACTTTGCAACTCTGCACGATAAGAGGATTGAGGGGGTGAAGAAATTATTGACAGAGAAGCAATCGGGTGAGAAAAGACATAAAACGGACCAAGAATGCTCGATCAAAATTTGACTGATACCTGCTATGAAGAGGAGCAAAAAAAAGACGAAAATGAACTAAATCACGGAATAAAATAGAAATATTTCTCTGTTTTGTCTCTGCGTGCGGAAGGTCTCCATTGGTAGAGAAACAACTGTCCTGTTGGAGTGAATCCACTCTCTCACTTTCCCCTTCTCTCTCCTCTCTTCTCTCATTCTCGAAGGTAGATGTTCCCAGTCTCTCATTAATACTTGTCAGTTACGGGCCCACATTAATAAACCAGGCGGAGGCATTTCCTCTCAGAGCTACGGAAACTGATAGTGTAAGACATTTCAACCAAGATTTATGGGTTGATAGAGAGGAAATTCCGCTTGCTAAGAGCTTTTCGTATGTCTGACACTGTTTGAATACTGGAAACAATATTTCCCCTTATTATCACAATGATTTCACAGACAGAGTTCGATTTCGATGTCCTTTCGCATAAACTCCATCTCGAATTGTGCCTATTAGCCACTGTCCTCCTCTACTGAATCACGGTGACTACATTCCCACTACAATCACACACTCGAGCATTTACACAGATCGTGTTAAGGTCATAAAATCAGTCGAATACTGAAATTGATATCTGATAACCGTTAGTGGGTACAATTATGGACCGAGCGTTCAATCGAAACTGTTACTTTTTTGTCCCTATCTACAGATGTGTGTCTCGATCAATATTTTAATTTTTCTCTCAATTTGATATTGACAATATCATCCATTCTGCACATGTTTTCATGTTTCCTATCCGCCTAGAGAAACGATTGCAGGGGAAAAACGGCTGGCTCAATAGGAAGAGTGAATCACTAATTGCTATTTTCATTTCTCCTTTCGCCGCTAGGATCAAACATTGTCGACTTTGGTTCTTTATGGCTGATGACGGCATTTCGAAAATTCTTGGTAGTTGCTCCATTTCGAATTCCAGACGCAGTTTATGTATTATGTACCTTGTTGAAAGTTTCTACTCTTGGATCAGACCACTAAATGGTATGATAGATAACAGCCCCGAGAAGGGGATAAGCACTCTTCCTCTCTCGCAAGAATCTTCCATTTTTCCGTCGTCCTGTCTTCTTACATACGTCAAGTGGAATGGGTAGTAACTTAGCAACAGGAACATTCACGTCGTCACCAAAAGAAATCCTAGCTTATTCTTTCTTCTTCCACAAATATTCTCTGTTCTCTTTGCATATTTTTGAGGAAAATATCCGTAAACAGTGGAAACGGTGATATTTAGAGCAACGTTGAACTCTATTGAGCCACATTTGATTCACATTGTGCTCTGTGTGACGGACTATTTCTGCTGGTTGATCCGCTTAGTCAAAATACGATCATCACCACACATTTGACATTGAAGAGCTTGACAAAGAAGGCCGTGCCCCCCCAGAACAATTCGTCCCCTTTTCACTTCTGTTCTGTTTCAGCACCATTCTATTACAGAACGTCCATCCCAACTCGTATCCCTACTTTCAAAATTGTTCCTCCATTTCCAGAGTGCTTTCCCCCCTTTGTCTTCACATGATTCAGCCTCTTTTCCACTCTTGATCATCCACATTTCATTGTCGCTTTTTGTCTTGATTGTTTGCATTAGATTTCTCTCCTCGATTTCAGTCGCATCCCTCCTCTTATTCCCCCCTTCTCTTCCCTCATTGAAAACCGTCTTCCCCCCACAGTTTGTTGGCAGTTATCAAACGGTTACTGAACGGATCGATGAAGGATCAGTTCGATGAATACTGGTCCGTCATTCCATTCTCACATTCCATCCAAGAATTCTACAGTGACCTCTCTCCTCTCTTCTTCTTAGATTCGTCCCTTGTCAACAGTCTTCACTCTAATCTTTTTGTCGCTTTGCAGGGAGTGAGATCACGCGTTTCTCTAATGATGCAACGAATTGAGAATTGAAGATTGACCGTTATCTTCACGAATTCGCAGTCACGCAGTTCTTGTCGATCTGTACTGGCGTCCGTCCCGAATCGTCGCCGTTCGTGAACTGTCCGTTGCATTTGGCGTTTCGTGACGGAGTGCATGACTAGCAAAATGCGTTATCTAAGTGGGAGTACCAAGCTGGTCAAAATTTGATCCTATTTCCCCTAAATTTCTTCCTCAAAAGAATATGGAGACAGATCATCCTCAATAATACTTTATGATTGCTAGTTCTATCTAATAGCCGGTCCTCATCGGTGGCTCCCATCTAGCATTATCGTACGAATTCACGAACAACTTCATTTTTTCCTGGTTGGGAAGGATCAGTTCGATAAGATACGCTCATCAGTATCTGACCATTCAATATAATCCCCTTCTCCACAACGTTCTCAGGGCGTGATCACCAACCACTCCCTTTTTTCACTGTTTCTTATCGGAGAAGCTATGATCTAGTTAACGAAGGAGCCTCTCGTCATACCCAAACACTGCAGAAGTGTCATCTTAATTAGATGAGACCGTTCCCTTCATTGGCTTCCCGATGATCTCTTCTGGTAGTCTCTCCCCTCTCCTCTAGACGGGCAAACAAAGCAAATGCGAACGATTCTGATCACAAAGTGTAGATTTTGTGTGAGAACCGATTGAGTCATCGCTCACAGGGTGGAGTCTGACGCTCACGATCACTCACCTCCTCCTTTCACTCCCTCAGACAATATAAGGGTCGCGCGCCTCCCTCTCGCTCGATTGAGAGAGAATCCTTATCACTAACTATCACTACTCCCTGCGCGCGCTCTGCGGTTTTAAGTCTCGGATTATCGATTTGCTTTTCTTGAACGCCGTGCTTCTTACTGTTTGTTGAGATTCTCGTGATCGTTCCTGATGCTTTTACACTGTTAATTTTCATATTATCTTTTTGCAGTCTCAATCGTGAAGCTGTCTCTTCTCGATGGGTCTGCTGGAACTGACTCGAGCTGGATGCTCGAAGGATATTCAACCATCCGAAGATGATGGAGCCAGTTAGTTTCTTCTTTGTTCAACTACATGGAATATAATAATAGCAAGAGTAATCCCATCCTTATCTTAGATGACACGCAGATATCTGTGAAGATCTGTAGCCATAAAAGTGTCTTTTGTTACGTATTCGATGGGCATTGGAGGCAAAAGTTGCGGAGTTTAGCAGGGATGAAAAAGTTGTCAGGCTGATTCGTTGGTACTGATCTAACGATGAGAATTCACTGCGATAAGCTAGGCAGGTTAATCAGGGGAATATAGAGAGAGAGGGGAAGGGTTAGAGGGGAATGGAGGGGCTAGAGAGCTACAGACTTCAAAAAGCGCGGCCTCATCACATATCACTCATGAGTGATAACGAGCACACAATAGAATATCACTCACTTTACTCTCTTCATTCTCCATTGAATCTAGGGGTTCGATAGTCGAGAGATGAGAGGGAATTGAGAAGGAAGCGATACGGATCTTATAATTGTTGATGTTTGCTGAATTGACGCAGAACCGTGGATAGAAAAGAGAGAAAACAAAAGCTGAAAAACAAAGTGAAGGGCAAGAATAATAAAGTGATTCATTCAGATGCTCGAAAGTGTACAGAATTCATGACAGCAGAAGAGATCGGACCGATGCTTCGACCGGGAGATCTACTCGAATTCAAGTGAGAACATCTTTTCGAAATCATCATTTAAAATTTTTAAACTGGTTTTTTCATTGTAATTCCTCAATTTCAGACGATTCTTCGCACTGGGCAAACTGAAGAAACGATTCTATACTGTAAGTTTCCCATTCTAGTTTTGATATCATTCGCCTCGATCGAAAGAGGGGTTCCATGTTTGCTAAAGTATTGTTGAAATGGGACAATTCGAGATTGATGTTTCCATAGCTGAATGGGTCAGCATTCTGGGAAATATTCGAGGCGTTTTCGAGGGATGAAAACCAAAAGTAAATCATAAAATAATGATGTTTTCTCTTCAGCACTGGGGAGTATACGTCGGGAAGCCTGAAGGAAAGCACATCGTTGCTCATATGTTCATTACGGCTGAAGGAATTACCACGGCGTTCACTATTATCGCCGGCAATTTGGAGGGTGCTGAGGTGAGAATTATATCTTACATTGCTGGTTGATATTTGAATTTTTTGTTCAAAAGCACACCAACTCCTTGATGTTGGCCTTGAATATCAATGAAAGCAAAGTTCATTTGAGGTTCGCTTGGACACTCTGGAAGAGGTGTGTACTGACCTCTGTCGTATCAACAATTTGGACGATAGAAAGTTCAAGAAAATGGACACGAACAGCATCTTTCGAAGGGCAATTGATTCGGTACGAAAGATCATTTCTTTTCCTTTTCAACGATTATCATCTTTTGTCGTTGCCAGTTGATAATCTCTTGAGACTGCACCAAATAACATAATTTATGATTATAATGACTGATTAATTTCCAGCTCGGTCAGCACAATTACAATCTGATCTACGACAATTGTGAACACTTCGCCAAGTGGTGCAGATACGACAAACACACTTCGAATCAGGTGAGAATCCGTTCAGTTTCATTGAATCATCAATTGAGTTCGCCCATGTGACTTCGCCCTGATTATCCATTCGTTATTTGCCCTCGCTGCTCTTTATTCGAAGGCATAAAAATGCATTGCAATCATTGCGCGAGCAATCAGAGTGATCAAAATGATATCTTTGCTCTTTCCCCTTTCCCTTTCTTTCTCTCTGGCGCCTTTTCCTCTGACGTCCGTGCGAATCCACGCTTTTTATTCCTGATCATTGGTTCCCTCGAAGGAAATGTGCAAAAAATCTGGGGAAAAGTTGAGTATATCTAGGAGATCATAAAAAGGTGTTGTTGACGATTGAAGATCCCAATCACTCTTTGTAGGTGACCCGATGGCAACCCGGTGTCAGTCACACACTCAAATACTTCTGGAAATTCGTGAAAATCACCTCGCTCCCTGGGAAGACTCTCGCTACCATATTGCCACTGTGATGGTGAGTTATGAGATATCTATTTAGAAAAAAAAAGAAAAACTGCAAAAAAATAGATAAACTGTGAGCTAAATGTACACAATTACGTGATCCGCTACACTACAATAATAACGACAAGACTAAAAATTCTAAATCACTATTTTCAGAGGAGCTCTGAGAGAAGCTCACCACATCCGTCCCTCGCAACACCAATTTCTCTCTACGGATTCAATATTTGTCTTGTGGGTAGAATATAATGATCACATTCCGTTACCCGAATAATCACTTGTAACTTTGTAATTCTCTACGTGTATTCCCTTCTTGCCATGAAGATCGATCTGACTCACTTTCCCTGTATTACTGTAGATATTAGCCCTTTCTTTCTAGGAATCGATTATTGTTTACAATCGATAAAACATTGAAACAACACGCTATTTATACGACCGGGCAAAGAATTCGCTGCTAATCGTATGATGACTTTCTTTTCTTCTTTTTCTCTGGTATTCTCCATTCCCTTCATATCTCAGCATCTTCCATTTTTGCTCGACTCGAATGTGTCCGTCAAGAGAGCTAAGCTTCTTATATACATCACATCATCATTCTTGTTCTTTGGTTCACTGGAGCTGAAGAAACTACTCAGTAGCCAGAGGCGAGGTCGTTACTATCTATCTCGAACAATAATTTTACCACAGTTCTTATCGAACGGAGTCTATCAAATTCTGAGTAATTATAACTAGATACAAAGGGTGGAGTGTTATCCTACGCGGTTTCCCCATTTGTCATTCACACTGATAAATGAGCTAAGGGCGTGCCGGAGTGAACTTCTGTGCTAATTGGCAGGAAATGATGACCAATCAACATCAATCCATTCGATGATTCACACTGTCAGAATAGCGCACGCTCAGTAGTTGTTGATAAAGAGGATGAGGGTGAAGCAGACAGAGAGACACTCTCTTCACTTCACACACTCTCTCGTTTTCAGATCAGTTTCGTAGTTTGAAGTGTGAGGTCGACTCATTCGAGTGACTCCCTTGGTCATGAGGAACTGTTTGGGATTATATTGAGAAGGAGAACGGATCAGATGACATTGCAAAGAACCAGCAAAGCCTAACAAATAAATATCATGCATACGTGACAATGTCCAACAAACGATGGCAGAGCTAACGTAAACAAATGCACAAACCATTTTGTCGTTCACAGTTTGTTCGAAACGTAACAATATCGATAGTATTCAACCATTAGGCTGTCAGACTATCGGTACACTAATTTATAGTTACAATTCAGAAATTTGTGTTTCAATTTTATCAGATTATCGGGTACGTTCACGAGGTTTATTTATTCACATTGAAACAGGATGGATTAGCAATTCTCGGACTCTTCACTGACGATGCGCCTTCATCATCTCCATTCATCTTCCTTTTGCGTGTTTTGTGTGTCTCTTGACGCATTTGGAGTGTATCCACTTCTTCGAATGTCTTCACGTAGAAGGTTGATTGTCTACAGAGCGGACAAGGGAATGGTCTCTGTCCATTCTCATCTCCGAGTTGTTCGGCACAGAGGGAACAAGTGAAGTGACCACATGTGATCATAACAGCACGACGACGGGGATTCCATGAGAGACAGATGGAACAACTGCGGGAGTAGAGCAGGGAGAGGGAATAACTGCAATGACATCTATGAATTCATCGTTTCACATCTCCTCAGCTCGCATGAAGGTTTCGGCTAGGAATCCGCAAGATACTTTTGCCTATCTACTTACCCGGGTCTCTGGAAAAAACTCACGGATGATCATCAACCTTCTTCGCTGCTTCAATTCGTTCAGCTTTCTTCGCAGCAGCCTCTGCCTTGACTCTCTTCAATTCACTCCTTTCATCTTCCAATTCCTTCTCTCGAGCAGCACTTGTCTCACGAATCGATCGAAGACTGCAATTAGACGTGAGCTATTGCAAACATTCTCCCGAAATTTCTAAAATATAAGCCAACGCATTCTCTTCACTGCATTTTTTTGCAAAAAAAATCAACGTTTTCGATGTCTATGACTGAATCGAGATAGGTTGAGCAGAATTAAGAGTGAAGTAAATACTCTCACCTCTCTTCTTCCTTCCTCAATTCTTCTTTCAATCGATTAATTTCTTTTTGTTTCTCAGTTTCTTTCTCCACTTCGGCAATTCTTTCGATTTCTCTCAGTTTCCATCTTCTTATTAATCTTTCTTTCCTTTCTTCCACTTTTCTTTCCGCTTCTTTCTCTTCTTTTTCTAACATTTCTTTCTTCATTTCCATAATCGTAGCCTCTTCCTTTTCTCGTTCGATTCTCTCACGTTCCCTGTTCTCACTTTCCAGCTGAAGACAACTGATAACGTTTGTGTGCATACACCTCGAAGTCAACTCAAGGTGCAATTAAAGGAGGGGAAACAGGAAAGAATGTTGGTGACTCTCACACGGAAAACCCGGGACTTGCAAGATACCGTAGTCAAATGAGGGAAGGGGAGGGAGGGAAGGGAGAGAAGGGAGACAGGCGTATGTAAATCAAAAGCGCACGCTTAATCAAATCCTCTGTTCAAATTTCCCGCCGTTGCCTGGACTGAGGGGAATTCTGGAAGTATGCCAAATCGCTATAACTCGGTTCATTGATGTCGTAGAGACATGGGAGTTTCAGAATTCTGATATGGTTATGGATTGCCATAATCTGACGTTGACAGATTGGTCACCAAAATATTCATGTTACTCCTCCTTTAAACCAAATGGACGAACCTCATTCGTTTCTTCCCTTGACTGGTTCCCTGGTTCACATCTTTGCTTACTCAATTCAATCCTTCGTTTCTAAATATATATGAGAAAACGTAGAAATGGATGATCTTAATAAACAAATGCTCACCAGCCTCGCAGATAAAAATTGATGCGTTGCCTTCCGAATTTGTCCTCTCGTCAGTCTGTTCCTTTTACCCTTCTTCTTTTCCGACATGCCGTTCTTCTTCATCCTAAACAAATCTTTTCGCGAATAAATTGAAACATTACTGGCTGGCCAAGTCGATATGATAAACAAAATTATTCTATACAAAAAAATGAAGCGTGTCAAGCAACGCGTATATCAGTAAGGATTCACTGATAAGGAGAACAAAAGACTTTTGACAGGAGAGTGAGGATAACGATGGTTGAAGGTAACGAAGAGTCATTTGATAAGAACTATTGAGATCTTTTTTTACTGTGACGGATTTTCTTCATTCGAAATGGAAAAAATGTCGAAAAACAGTAAGCGTTTCTTGTGGAATTGCAGTAGAAGTTAGTTGGGTGCAGTGACTAGAAGAAGTCTGTTTGAGTTTTCCAAACAGAAGAAGAGATATCGTCCACTCGTAATCAGATTATTGAACTTTTAATGTTTTAGTGACCTCTCGTTTTTTTGTTAATTTTGCTTACATTCAATAGTTCGAAATTTCGACGACGATGAAATTTTGAAATTCAATTTAATCCCTTCATTGAACAGTCGGCATATTCTTTCTTCCTTTCGCACTCGACGTTCCAATTTCAAAATCAACATTGTTTGTCATGTTATATTAATTGGACTGTCCCTCACTCTTCCGTTTCATATCATTCACGGCATCTTCCCTTCCCTGTCTCTTATCTTCCTCTCTTTCCTCATTTCCTCTCACCTGCTGGCACCAGCCTATAACCGCTATCATAACACTGGCGCATGATAGAGTTATCACTTATAGATAAGTCGAAATTGCTGACAGTCACAGTAAACAGGTCAATGTCACCATCTTGAGGTCCTTACTTCGCTCGCATCTTTTTTTCCCACAATTCACATTGAGTTTATTGTATTGCGCAGTTTTCACACCTCAGTTTAATGTCTTTCTACTTACCACATTCATGGCTCGATAAAAGTGTATTTCAAAAAAAGGTTAGGTGAATATATATCTAAATTTCAGGAAGGTCGCAAAATGGAGTCGCCTATTGATATTCTGCCATGGTGGCAGCACCTAGAGGTATCTTATTATTACCAGTGACTTCTATACATAGGGATCACTTTCAGAGCATGATAGAAAACAAATGTATAGTACCGATTGAGAGCTATTACCTACAGAAGCTCTTTGACGATGCAATCAATGAGAAAACCCTAATTGAAAGTAAGTGAATGGGATCTAGATACATATTATCTAAATTACAACGTTGTGGAAGACTCTGCACATAATGTACAAAACAGTAATTTTACTCATATTCAGCGGAACAAATAATTGGTCGATTGATGTACAAGCCATGTTTCATTCTTACGGATGAGAAGGGAAAAATTAGTATAACTAAAAAGTGAGGTTTTATGGTTTGTTGCGTTTAGAAAGTTAATTTCAGATTCCGCTATCTCAAACAGTACTACTGGGAAATTGGAAATGATTTAGAGACTTTCGGATTAGTTATCCTGTCGTAAGTTGTGTACTCTGCATGGGGAACCTTCTCTTCATTCTTCGTAATCTTTCACCAGTTAGAGTAAAGAGAGGGTTTCTTCATTTAGACATCCTTATCTGACATTAAATCAAAAATCATCTTCAGATCAATAATTCGAGAGTGGCCAGTAAAGATCGAGTATGCCGATGATAGTCAATCGTGAGTTTTAATGAACCTTTCAAAATTTATTGATTTGAGTTCTTTTTAGTGAATACATTTGGGATCGAGCGCCAATTTCGATTGCTTCAAAGAAGGATGAAGGATCAATTAGAAAGACCGGTGACAAATATGTAATCAGGTACATTGCGGTATTCTTTTAATAAATGAATGGATTCGCTGAAGGGTACTGGCATTGGATGAATCTGATATCGGAAAAATTCTTTTTCGGGCGTACTCAAGCACACAACTGATGGAAATTGACGACAATGGGTTAGTGTTATACCCAAATGAGGTTGTGATGGGTGTAATTGTAGACAGGAGAATGATACACGAGGAGCATACATCATTGAGTTGAATAGAGAGGGAGAACACACAAAGAAGAGAGAGGTCTGTCTTTATTCAATGAGTAATATGTGATGAATAACAGAATTCATCCACGACAGCGCAAGGACGAAAATCAAAAATCTCAAGAGGCACGAAAAACAGAGAAGGAAGCTCATCACCCTTGCCACCTTCTTACTTCGATAGTGGATTCGAGGTGAGACAAAAAAATTCTCAAACACAACGTTACCTTTGACAGGGCAACAAGTAAACAATAAAAGATATGTAAAACTCTGCAAATGACAATGATATTGCAGAAGCTTCCTGGTAACGAAAATACGACAGTATTCTCTCAGAGAAATGGAAAAACTTTAGAGGATCATATTGATAAGTGCTCAAAGAATATTATCTTCCAAATAAATAACATTGTAAGTTGCTATTATCAAAGTGGATAGATAATGTTCAATCACTTTTCAGTCAATCATCGATCTGAAGGACCGCAACAAAATCACGCAGAAATATTTGCTGAAGTCGGACTTTGAATTCCTTTTCTTTCACAATAGGAGACCATTCATTGTTAGATCGGTATGTCCTTAAAATTATTGGAAAAATGTGCAAATTGTCATTACCAAATGAAGTGATCATAGGTAGGCTATCATCCTTCTGCTCACAGCGAATATCCAATTGTTCATTGTAAACACCCTGTGTCAACAGTCAGATCCATGCCATTTGAGGTAAATATTAATGCCAATATTTTCTAACAACTTCAATCTGAGGTGTCATCGAATCCGTCAACTCACTGGAGGAAATCGTTCCCTGCCATATGGACAATTATGGTCGACTACTATTACAAAATGGGACAACTATCCCCATACGAAGTTAGTTTTTAAGGCACCAATGAGGCGAAAGAATATAATTAAGATCGAACAAAATAGTTCAAAGAAGGAGAACGAAGGGATTCTTGCTTGGTGTCGAGTGAAAGATATGATTCGTCACTTTATCAGTTGTCGAAGTGAATATCACGTACGACCGTGAGTATTTCGCTTAGAATATCTTCAATTTATTGAAATAAATGATACTTAATTATTTTAATTTCAGTCTAAGCGATACTGAACTACGAACAATATCGAGAATGATTTTCGCCCGTCGTCTTGCTTTTTACAATAGTGAATTTGTCAAGAAATATGTGAAGAAACCAACAGGAAAGGAATGGATAGTTGACCAGTTACCTACGAAGGACAAAGAACAAGTACATTTATAAGATAAAAAGATGTAAAAAAGTCATGCTTTCAGATTCAAGCTCTAATTCTGCGCAAGCGAATCAAGATTCCAAGTGGTATGCCATTTTCATAGGCAGAGAGTGATCACTGGATTATATATGATTTACTGGACATAGCTTATTGGATTTCCAATAACAAGTCATTTCCAATAAGCAACCACCCTCATTATCGCGCGCTATTGGAAATGGGAGGGAGATAATGATCATTTCCAATAACGAAAACTTTAAAATAAGGGAACTCTACACTGGATACATTTATTTCTAGAAGAATCTCTGAATACACAAACGGATAAGAAAACATTCACACAATTGCTCAATCGAGAGATGCAATCAGTTCAGATGAAAGATGAATATATTGTAAATGAGAGTGATTTCTTCGATAATCCGATAATCGTAAGTTTTTTCCTCAAGATTACAGTTTCAAAATGAAAATTGTAAATGATTGACTGCAGGTTCTATCGGGTAATGAACCGGAATCGGCATCGTGTAGCATTCATGCTTGGCTGCATGCTGTATCCGAGGTAATATAATCAGTACAAGTTGACTACACTAATGCATTATTCACTATAGATCATAGCTGGTCCAACTCTTCACAATTGCCCTAAAACTACGATTCGTATGTTCAACAACAAGTGAGGAACTCGTCGTCTTTATGTAGATATGTGTTCAAAATTTCCAATTCCAGCTTGATTACACTCCGTAGCGCTGAATCTGCAAGGAGAACTGTGAAACACGTTCTAGCGTAAGCTTAAAAAGTCGTTTATATATTTACAACGCATGAATATCAGGCTATCGAGGTCTGGAAAGCGACCGATCGAATATAGTTCAAATGTGATTATGATTCGAATTGATGAGAGAGAAGAATTTCGTCTGCTTTTCGAGATGGTCGACTATTCAAAACCTGAGAATCCATAGTAAGATATTCAAAAGTAAACCAATCAAATCGGTCTATTTTTAGTCATTTCGGATATTCGAACACTAAAGCGATTAGGGAAGCACGGTTCGTTTTAATAACATTTCTTTGTGTAATTCCTTAACATTAAGACTTCCTGTGAACAAGGGGCCGTTATACGCAAGCTATATCTCTAATGCAATCAGAGATGGAGTAATCAAACAAACGAAACCTAATGAATTATGTGGCCTCGTTGCTTATCTCAAAACAGGATATTTGCGTGACTTCCATCAAATCATGGCGGTGAGTTGTAATATTCAGCTTATCGTTACCGAAACTAAATTATCTAAAATTTAGTCGTCAGAAGGAAAATTGCACCTCTTTCCACTATTCAAAGTCGGGAATGCACCTCCAGGTAATTATAATGATCATTGAGATACGTAATCGATAATTCAGTTTACCCGTACGATTTTACCCCTACAGAAATGGTGGACAATGAGATAAATCCCCAAATCGGACCCAAGTAAGACTTTGAAACAATTTCAAAAATGGATTCATTTTAGACGAGCGAATGATGTTGTTGACCCAAAAGAGGAAACTTTTTCGGAGATGGAAACAGCTGTTGAACAGAGCATGAAATCAATGAAGGTCATGTGAAACATACTTTGTTATTTTATTCAAAAGCTTTGAAATTAAAGCAAAATTTCCAGATAAATAATGAAGAGGCACGACAAGTGCACCAGCAGTCTCAACAAATGGTTCAGGAGGAGCACACCTTCACTGCACCCTATGCACCTCATATCGTGAGTTCTTTTTCGAAACAAATGTGTCTTTGACAAAAGTGAATATGATATTAGTCGTTGCAGCCACATCAGCAGCCTCCTCAGTTCGCTTACCCGATGCAGCCACCCATGCAACCCATCGTTAACTACAATGTACATCATGTGAATGTCTACGATGGTGGTGCCCCTCCCCCATACTCCTCTCAATCCGATCTCATCACTTACGCGAATCAAGGAGTGCAGGCTCAACCGCCATTCACACCGCCAGATCAATCCAACGGGCTTGACGGTTTGGTAGGATTCAACAACCCAAGCTTCCAGCCGCTGTGAATTAAATCCAATATGTATACACGCATAATTATTCAATTGTATTGTTATTTATGGATTCATTATCGTATGTGCCGTCATCTTTGTGCCATGATATACAGAAATTTATTTATTTAAATATAATCATAGCATCGTTTCAGTTGCATTTTTGAGTTGTCTGGGAACGGAATGGTCGAGGTAAAGGGGCCTTCCTCCGTCGATACCCACGATCTGCAATGACTCATATTATCTTCTATCCTTGCTGATTGTGAATGATTACCTCAAAAGGATTGTCCAGTCCTCTGTTGTCGGTCAATTTGAGAGTGCAAGTCCACTCGGATTTCCCTTCCGTGCGAGTGAAGAATATCGTCATCTAGAAACAAAGTTCCTCATTCGGGTAGTCAGAGTGAAGAACCCGTCTCGTCATTCTTCTTCCTTGTATGAGGAATGAAATGGCATATTCTTCACGTTTACTGCATGATCCCCCATGACCCTTCCCTTCCTCACTCACAGTAACAGTTGCCGTTCCGGTTCTCTCGAGACGAATGTGCTGCAAGTCGCCCATTCGCTTCATGGGCGAGCAAAGAATCTAAAATAGAAAATATATTCAAAGTCGACGAAATATCATACTTGATCCTTCCACGATCCGGCGGAATCGATGCGGACGAGACGAAGATAAATTTATTTTTATTGAAAAGAAATTATCAATTTCACTAACGACGGACGCGTTGTCTTCCCATTTCTGCACAATCGCCAATGCCATTGACTTCTCCCCCTCTGTATTACGGAATCCAATCGTGGGCACGAGCTGATAGATAAATGGGAAATTATGAAAATTTAGTGTGAAATACTCACGTCCTTCGCGTTTCCGGAGACTCGCAAGAAAATGGTCATATCAATGTGAGAACCAACGGGAAAGGCGGGAAACTCCTAAATTATTCTAATTTCGAAAAAAAATAATTATTCAACTTACAGTGAACGCGATGGAGCCCATTGTTTCCGATCGTTTATCGATGATATCCGAGAAATTGCGAAATCGGAGATGTTGAATGTAATCGTTCGGCTTTTTGATGTCAATCTTGAATCAGAAATTATGATTGCGAAATGTGAGGTCTAACTATCTACAGTGATATTAGCATGATCAATGCTTCCTCCTTCGTCAAAGATGTAAAATGACTTCATATTGTTGAGAGGGAAGGGATAATCACTGATACCAGCGAAGAACCCTGTACAGAATAAGTGTCGAATATTTTCATCAATATTTTTGGTTCATATTCATAAATGAGAAAGTAATAACAAACCTTGAAGGAATACAGCAAAATAGTCCATTCCTATCTGAAAAGATTTATTATTTCTTCCTATTGGTAATTTCGAAAATAGCCGGGCTACGCCCGGCTAGACCCTGCGGGTGGCAAGCAGCCTGCGGCTGCAATGAGGCTCGCTACGCTCGCCAGCGTGTGCGCAACGCCGAGTTGTGATAGTCTTCTGCGAGCGCTTCGCGTCGCCGGGTTGTGTGTTAAGGTTTTATCCCAGTCATGTGCGAACGCTTGCGGACGACTCGTGAGGCCTTCCGCAAGCGTGAATGTGTTCCACCGTACTAACTTTGATCAAGCGAATCACGTTAATATTATATAAAAGTAATACGGTATTGATTTACGACAAAACTCATAAATCAGACCCAGTGAAGTACGTTTGGGCTAGTGGGCTACATTGGTAGATAAAATATTCACAGTCGCGGACCGAGTTGGCATCGTCCCTGGCGAAAGGCTCGTGGGGCCTCGGGCGATCCGATAAAAGATGGGATGGGCCCACTGCGTGGCCCCATCCTATCTTTTTTCGGCTCGCCCTCGGCCCCACGAGCCTTCCGCCAGGGACTCGCAGGCTGCGCTCACTACGCTCGCTCGCCAGATAACGCCGGGTTGTCCCAGTTATTTGCGAGCGCTTCGCGAGGTCGGGTATGTATTTAGGACATTGGTCAATGCATGAAAGGATAGAATATTCACAGTCGCGGACCGAGTTGGCATCGTCCCTGGCGAAAGGCTCGTGGGGCCTCGGGCGATCCGAAAAAAGATGGGACGGGCCCACTGCGTGGCCCCATCCCATCTTTTTTCGACTCGCCCTCGGCCCCACGAGCCTTCCGCCAGGGACTCGCAGGCTGCGCTCGCTACGCTCGCTCGCCAGATAACGCCGGGTTGTCCCAGTTATTTGCGAGCGCTTCGCGAGGTCGGGTATGTATTTAGGACATTGGTCAATGCATGAAAGGATAGAATATTCACAGTCGCGGACAGAGTTGGCATCGTCCCTGGCGAAAGGCTCGTGGGGCCTCGGGCGATCCGAAAAAAGATGGGACGGGCCCACTGCGTGGCCCCATCCCATCTTTTTTCGACTCGCCCTCGGCCCCACGAGCCTTCCGCCAGGGACTCGCAGGCTGCGCTCGCTACGCTCGCTCGCCAGATAACGCCGGGTTGTCCCAGTTATTTGCGAGCGCTTCGCGAGGTCGGGTATGTATTTAGGACATTGGTCAATGCATGAAAGGATAGAATATTCACAGTCGCGGACAGAGTTGGCATCGTCCCTCGCGAAAGGCTCGTGGGGCATCGGGCGATCCGAAAAAGAATGGGATGGGGCCACTGCGTGGCCCCATCCCATCTTTTTTCGGCTCGCCCTCGGCCCCACGAGCCTTCCGCCAGGGACTCGCAGGCTGCGCTCGCTACGCTCGCTCGCCAGATAACGCCGGGTTGTCCCAGTTATTTGCGAGCGCTTCGCGAGGTCGGGTATGTATTTAGGACATTGGTCAATGCATGAAAGGATAGAATATTCACAGTCGCGGACAGAGTTGGCATCGTCCCTCGCGAAAGGCTCGTGGGGCCTCAGGCGGTCCGAAAAAAAATGGGATGGGGCCACTGCGTGGCCCCATCCCATCTTTTTTCGGCTCGCCCTCGGCCCCACGAGCCTTCCGCCAGGGACTCGCAGGTTAGGCTGTCAAACGATGAGTTTTTTTGCGGCGATAAAATAAATCTGACCCGCCGAACCTTTTGGGATACTGTAACCGGGTTACGGTATCGATTTATGACGAAAATCATAAATCTGACCCAGCGAACTAAATCTGACCCGCAGAACCTTTTGGGATACTGTAATCGGGTTACGGTATCGATTTATGATGAAAGTCATAAATCTGACCCAGCGAACTAAATCTGACCCGCAGAACCTTTTCGGATACTGTAATTGGGTTGCGGTATCGATTTATGACGAAAGTCATAAATCTGACTCAGCGAACTAAATCTGACCCGCCGAACCTTTTGGGATACTGTAATCGGGTTACGGTATCGTTTGATGACGTAATAATAAAAATTAAAAAAAAAATTATATTTGATTTGGTTAAGTTTCAGGCGAAAACAATGCAAAAAAACGAGTTATCGCATCATCATTACGCAATATTGCATAGTGATGACGAAATTGGTTATCGATTTTTTAGATATTTTAATTACGGGTTGTTTGGTGCCAAGCACGAACGATTTGGTTGAGTTTCCGGTGAAAACGGTGGAAAAAACGGATGATGACGAAATGATGACGAAATTAATTATCGATTTTTTTTGAAATTTTTTTTCATGAGAAGTTGATTGGTAAAGGATCTGAGGCTGTACGATCATTTTGTAGCGAGATATAAGGAAAAAAAGTTGACCGTGACAGACAAACTTAGAAGACACTATCTGAGAGGATCGACATGTTTGTGCAGCGACTTGGCACAGGCCAAATTACAACCTAAGCCCAAAGTTGTACCAAATATAGGGTGTGATGAGTGTGTCTTGCCGCGGGGGTTAGCTAAGCTCTCCTGCTTCTCGGCGCCCCAGGATGCAGTAAGAAGTGCATGATGACGTCATAGGTCAAAACGTGTAAATCGTGTCCAATCGATTCGATAGTGGTCTAGTTGTGTTCCTCGTCGAATTCTAAGACATTTTTACTCTGGGGCATTTTTCGGTCAAATTTCATCGAGAGCTGATAATCGATAAATTTGAAATTTTTTCCACTTTTTATTTTTTAAAGTATATTTACAGGTCCAACTACAGACTTTTTATTTGCTCAATAAATGCGTATTTGTATAACACACACGCAGTAAATAAATCGTAATTTATCTCGTCTACCAAGGAAGTTAAATCGGCCTAAAATCGTGCTAAAGTTTGACGAAAATGCATACAGTACCCTCGAACTAAATGCCGGCTCCGGTTTTGAACTTATGGTTCCGGCTCAATTTGAAACTTCAGTTTCAAGCTCTACTCACTTTACATGTAGACTACTGCTAGGAACCTATGATGCGTGTCCTACCGTAACCTACCGTACCCCGATTACAGTATTCTCGATTGGGCTTCGCGAGCTGTCTTTCTTGTTCTTTGTCCCTACATGCATAGCTCATCGAGGAAATTTCTTTGGGTACCGTATCGTGTCGTTATTACTAAACAACCTCCGTAATCGAAGATTTATCTAACCCGGTGATTCTAGGATGCGCTCTTTACTAGTAAACAACATGAGTAATCAACGTTGTATCCACCAGGTTACGGTAAAATTACTGTAGGGGTACGGTAGGATTATGATACGGTACCCAAAGAAATTTCCTCGATGAGCTATGCATGTAGGAACAAAGAACAAGAAAGACAGCTCGCGAAGCCCAATCGAGATTACTGTAATCGGGGTACGGTAGGTTACGGTAGGACACGCATCATAGGTTCCTAGCACTAGTCTACATGTAAAGTGAGTAGAGCTTGAAACTGAAGTTTCAAATTGAGCCGGAACCATAAGTTCAAAACCGGAGCCGGCATTTAGTTCGAGGGTACTGTATGCATTTTCGTCAAACTTTAGCACGATTTTAGGCCGATTTAACTTCCTTGGTAGACGAGATAAATTACGATTTATTTACTGCGTGTGTGTTATACAAATACGCATTTATTGAGCAAATAAAAAGTCTGTAGTTGGACCTGTAAATATACTTTAAAAAATAAAAAGTGGAAAAAATTTCAAATTTATCGATTATCAGCTCTCGATGAAATTTGACCGAAAAATGCCCCAGAGTAAAAATGTCTTAGAATTCGACGAGGAACACAACTAGACCACTATCGAATCGATTGGACACGATTTACACGTTTTGACCTATGACGTCATCATGCACTTCTTACTGCATCCTGGGGCGCCGAGAAGCAGGAGAGCTTAGCTAACCCCCGCGGCAAGACACACTCATCACACCCTATATTTGGTACAACTTTGGGCTTAGGTTGTAATTTGGCCTGTGCCAAGACTTGCCCGATCGAGTCAGATAGTGTCTTTTAGACACAGACAGACAGACAGACAGACAGACAGACAGACAGACAGACAGACAGACATTCTGACATTATAGTACTGAAGTAATAACCTTGTAAAGGTCGATTCTCCACACTCCTCGAGCCGGGGAAATTCCATCCATGGCCAGACTACTTTCTTTTTCATCATACCATTCTCCATCCTTCGAAATATGAATTTGAACAAAGTGATAATTAATAGCTCACGATAGATCCTCTGGTGATAATAATCGCTTCGTTATCCGCGTTTCTTCGTATTTTCACTTGTAAACGATCCTTCGAATGAAGAGAAGAGTTCGTCACTTCGTAAGCATCGTACAAGTTTATGACCATTCTGTAAATGGGGCTATTTTTTATTAAGATACTTTATTTTCTTACGCTTGAGCATCTTCTGTATGGTTGACCAAGAATGTGATGATTGTTCCTGAAAGAAAAGCTTAAATCAATGAGATAAATAAGGAATCACCATCATTGAGCAAATTCGGGATTTTCCTGTGAGTAATTCCTGAAGCGAAACTTGAACCTATTATTGCGAAGAATAAGAAATATGCCAGCATTCTCTGGGCGCGGATTTACTCGTGACTGAGTTTATCGAGAGGGGAAATATTACACAACACATTATTCTTCATAGGCAAAAAAGACTGCTTGAGCGAGGGAAAGAGTTCTTGCCCACTCCATTACTTTGGGAGCTGAAGAATAGGGAAAGATATAAATCACTGATCGTTCTATTAGCGACGAGCATCAATATTATCGAATCGCTGCCTTGAATCGAACCAAATTGAGATCATTCAATGTTTAATTGCACAATAATCCCACGAATGTCTGGAAAATGTGCCTTCCAAGTGTGACGAATTTGTACGTTTTTTTACAAACTGACAACCAATAATTAACATGAGTTAGCTTTATCCGGTCTCAAATCTCAAAAGATGGTGCACTGAATGAGAATGAATACGAATAAATTGATTACAGATGATGAAGAATCAGTTATCGAACACGGACGAACCGAGTATTTCTCATTCCTGAAAGTGGTCGATTCAAATATATTGAGTTCTCTGAATACCTGAGAGGGGCGATTTCGGATATCTTCTGGGTTGCTTGAGTGAGACAGGCGGGAGTGGACCTCCACGAAGGAGTGCCCTCCACCATCGAATAGAAATCGGCTGATACGTAGATTTGATTCAGTATTTCTTTGCGAAAAATGAGCAAACCATGCCGATTTTTTGCATAAAAATGAAAATATTTAAATGCATAATTTGATGAGTCGTATTTATGTTCGTCCTACTCATCACTTACCCAGCTCGCAAGTGTTGTTGAAGATGGGATTTGTGTAGAAGAAGTACTCGATCTTGCTGTACATACTCTCACTTGAAAGGGCCATGAGAGCGAGAGTAGGGGAGGAGTAGGTGAGCTGAAGGGAAGAGAAGTTGTGTATAAAGAGAAGTTGTGTATATACGTGTTTCAAGAAGAAGGAACCATGTCTTCATTTTGCATTCTTTTAGTCAGAGTGTGGAAAAGGTAAGTGGAATGGGGAAACGTATTCTTCATTGTGAACACCCTTACATTCACGTATGCCAGTCCAATATAGCTGATGGTTGGCCAGCCAAGTCCACATGCCTCTTCGATCCAATTCGGAGACTACAATTCAAGTAAGTCTTTTTTGATAGAGATCAAAGACCAACCTGGAACTGGTTGTAGCTCACTTCCAGAAATTCGAGATTGCAAAGTCCACACAAACCGAGACCAATGAGGGATGGAAAACCGATGCGACGCATTGAAATGTACTGGGCAACAATGTATTTTCATTTACACATTCATTTCTCCCTTCTCACCTTAATCTTCGGCGTTTGCTCGAATATTCCCTCATCGAGTCTGACGATATCCATATTTCCGTTGATATTGAGCACTTTGAGATTCTTCGCATTCGCCAGATGAGACTTGTTGAAGGATTCAATGCCCTCAATTTGTTATTGTTGTTGTTGTTGTTTTTAATCAGGAGACGGAGTCCGGACAAACCGGATGTGCTGCTGCAATACTATCATTCGAGAACCATAGACTGCGACAAATGAACGGGGCACTACCAATCTCGAAGGTGTTGCCAGAGAGGAAACTGAAAGGTTTTGTAGAAAAAATCAAAGCAGAAGTCTTGCCGAGCTACATCCAGCGCCATCAACTTAGGGAACTGCGGAATGAGAGTTGGCGGGAGAGTACGGAATAGATTTCCAGCCAGATAGAGGAACTTGAGATTGGCCAGATGAGCCAGTGAGGAAGGAAGTGTCTGAAGATCAAAAGGAAAATACAACTTATTGATGTTTAACCTCGATGAGATTGCAGCTTAGGTCCAGTTGGATAAGATTCGTTGACGTTGCGAGAAAATCTGATGGAAGAACAGAGAAATTGTTGCTGCAATAGAAAATGAGAAAGGCCAGTAAGAAAAGAACTTACCCAATCATGATGAAGTGTTCAAGCGCAGGGAGATTCAGTTTGGAGATGAATGATGGATCGATCAGAGTCTGCTCATTCGTTGTAGTGCTCACTTTGAGAAATTGAAGATTGGATAGATTCGTCGCCCAAGTGGGAAAGCTCTGGAATTTATTGTTCTGATCAGTATTTCTCCCTTCGTACCTTCAGCCCATTGTTCTCTAATCTCAGTGCTTTCAATTTTGATTTGCTCTTCAGGAAATCGGGTAGGCTTGTGATCTTGCTCACGCCATTCAAAGAAAACCTCAAAATAAAATACTTTGTATTTTTCAAAGAAAAACTTTAATAACTAACTCTTGAACATTGGGAAAATATGTAAGAATGGAGAGGAGAGGTGTGGGATCCACAACACTGTTCAGATCATTCGTTATTGCAATCTACAAAACTAAGATCTTTTAGCTCCTACAATTCGACTTCTCACCTTAGTGATAGTATCCATACTCTTCGAAATGTTGTAAGCAACGGACTTGTACACTGATACATTCAGTTCTAAAGCAGTTGATTGATTTTTGCTGATCTCTAGTCTATTCTTACTGGCTGCTAGTGGGAGATGAAGGAGCTCGACATCAACGGGGAGGGAGTTTATAGTGGAAAGAATGTCCATCGGAAGCAGTCCGGAGCCGGAAAACTGGAGAATCACTCGGTTCTGGAACAATGCACTTTGCATTTTTGCTCAGATCATTCATCTCACTTCAGGATACTTATCGACTGTGAAGGGAAGGCTCATATTCGAGCAGTCCACCTGCAATTATAATTTGAGCAGCGGAGAAAGGGAAACTAAACCTTGGTCGTCATTCTCGATGGAAGCACGAATCCGGCAGTCCATTGCATCGGAAGACGACGTTCAGCACACACGAGCGAATCACCTGGGACTCCAGTAACTGAGAGAAAAAAGCGCTTCTCGAACCCATAACGAGGGTGAAGGCGCATCGCAGAGTACAGTACGCGCTAGCGAAGGATCCTTCTTTGGTTATGCCGGCCTGGAACAGAGAAGGAGATGGGAAAAGAAGATTTACAGGGCCCCAACCTGGAGTTTATCCGCCCTCGATCCCAATTCAGTGCATGCATCAATCTTCTGACTGAGTGTTCCCGAATTGAGAGGAACCGGATACTCATCGAAGTTGACCACCCATCTGAAAAAAGCATTATTTGAGGAAAGCTAGTCAGATGTACATAATACCCATTGACATTTCCGTAGAATCGATTGGGCGAATCGAGAGGACAGTACAAATGGTTGGTCACTGTGCTCGTCGTTGAAGCGGCAGCAAATACGCTGAGTATTTATGAAATGATTATTCCTAAACAAGCGAAAATACTCACGGAATCATGAATTGTAACAGCAACCATGGTTTCGTCCACATTTCTCCCCTTGTAGAGTAAATGTGTCTCTCCCTTCGATCAATCCCATCGCTTCCGGTGAAATTTTCATCCGTTGCCTAGACGATTTGAGCGGAGTGATTTCCTGTACAACGTTGGCTAATTTCCGTTTCTCCGGATTGCAATCAATTCGAAACTACTCTGAACATTTTAGCAATACTCTAACGTTCTAGCATTATCTATACATGCAATTTCACAGATATGAATGCAGTTTTCGAAAGCGAATTTGCGACTGCAATGGACATCGTATAACGATAAATTCAGTTATGTAAACCCATCAAACACTACGTGATTTCGTTTTCCATAAAAGTCGAGGAGGACCATCCAGACCCATGCAGTTTATGTTCATACTATCTGTATTTGTGCTATTCATTATTGGAGGAAGCGGTAATAACATATTGAGACAAGTTCATCTTGATTGGCGAAGAACAGGCGTTCATGGGAGTAATGGATGGGCCGATAGTCAGTTATGAAAAATAAAAAATATAAATAGCATTTCAGGAGATATAATTACAATGTATTTCAACCATACCAATAATTTAAAGGATCACGATTATATGGGAGCGTTAGTAAATCTGGATTCTACATAATAAATACTAAATTCTCACTATATACATATAGCCGAGTTCATCGGATATTATCCACAGTACAGACGAATAATCGAAGCCGGGTTTACCCTTGGTATTAAAAACATGATCAATAAGAGCTTGTACGAATTAGTTATATTTTCAGGAGCTGTCCACTACAGCTCCGTCAAATCCTTCTTGACTGCATCGTTCATTGTCCTTTCATCCCGATTGTTTTCACTGCTGAATTCTTCCTGTGTTCCAGAACACTTCGAGCACTCAGCAAAACTTCGGTATGATTGTATAAACAAGGCAGACTTTCAGATTTTCCGAATTTTAGTTGTTGCTGAGGTCATCGACGAAGGAAATTCATGGAATGTTCTTTAGAATACGTGTGCATCTTTGATCGGTTATGGAGTTGCTAATTGAAGACTCTCAACTTCCAACTAGCTCTTACAACTTTCGTTGGAATCGGATGTGAGATGTACTACTTCAATCTCATGGAATTTATCGATCATCCAATCTCTCAGATTACACCCTGTGCTGTGAGTTCAACATGCTCATTAGCCTCATATTCCGAAATAAATATCTCCAGATTGCTAATCTGCTTCCTTCAATCGCTCCGATCTTCAATCTCTTGTTCATTCGACCCTATCGATCGTGAGTGTCTGAGAAAATTTTTAAAGAATAAAGTATGGCTTTCAGGTTCGTGAAAGACGTAGTGGCTCTATTTTTGTAAATATTTTAACTGCTGCATTCAATGAATAAAACTAAGATACAAATATTCATCTCAGATAAATCAAACAAATCGATTAATTTTTGATGCCCAAGTAGAAATGAAGAATGCTGTGGTGTGCGGGCATCCGATCTCCCTCTATGCTTGGAAAAACCCGATCTGCTCGATTCCAATTTGTGGGCACACTTTTCATCTTTGTTTTATGCTGCTCAAGTACGATTTTGTCTCTCCTCTTACCGCTTCCGGAAATGTCCAATTATTGTCCCGATGGGTCTCTTATCACAAAGTTGACAGGTTGTATCATAGTTGGATCAGTGATCATCTGACAAATAATTTCCTTTCATTCTACAAAGAAGTACATAATTATTTGAACAATTTCGCTGAAGTAAATGCATTCATCAAATCAGCTAATTCATTTTTTTCTGCAGCAACTCTTCATCTCTGTATTCTTTGGTTGACAACCCCTCTCCTTCTCTTTCCTTCTCCCCAGTTGTTCTTATCCGTCACTTTCCTACTTTCATCATACCCTCGTCGTCTGCCACTCTCGCCCTTCTGTTCTCTGCCCTCTTCTCGAAAAGTCCCTTCACTTCCCCCTGTCCAGGGTTTGCAACTCGCCCTTGCAAACAGCCCTCTTTTATTCGCTTAGCTTCGAAGACTTTATAACATAACTTGTTAGTACACTAATATTACATCAAACTAAACATATTGCTGCTGGTAGTGATTAGTACATACTGCGAAAACCCTCTGCTTCATTTTTTCAACGATGTGCGCGGATATTGATGTTTGTTTGTCAATTTTGCACCCTTACTGACCCAATTCTTTCAGCTCTCACCATCAGCAGAGCCAACCGCTACCATCTTCGTCCATAACATCTGTGACGCTACTTGGGTAGAACGCACATCCAAAATAACATCCGGTGAGTAATTACGTCATTTTCAAAAGATCCTAGGGCAGAGATATCATTGCATCTCGCATTTTCCTGTTCAGTTGATTATTCGTTCCATTTGGTGCACAGACAACAACTAGTCATGATTCATTGCCGATATTGATCCATGGAGAGCACTTGTTAGATAACACTCTCTCTCTCATCTTGAACCCATCAGACGATTCAATAAACAGTGATGTTTATGTAGAAAATGTAATTCATTACAGACAATGGACGCCTTAACATCACAACTCGGAGGTCTCTCCATCTCAGACTCCACAGCAAGATCGAATATTGCCTATCTAATCGGAAAGAAGGGAAATTTCGCTAGTTATTTCCACCCCTCAACCGACAAGTTCCTGACCACTCAATGCTTGTCGACCCCGGACACATTCGAAGTCGGTCAGATATACAACCTGGAGAGGAGCACAAGTGGACTCGCCATATTCACTGAACTGGACGAGAGTATTCATCGAGCATACGTACGACGAAGTCGCAAGATCTTCTCCGGTTCCACCTATTATGGAGGATTCGTTGTTCCATCGCTCCTACTCGGAAGTCGACTACGCGACTACGACCAGTCGTGTGCTACAGTGATCAATCGGTCTCCACTTATCCTATCCTCATCCTCCCGACCCGTATTCCTAACGAAGACTTCATTTCGCACTGAGACGGGCGAGGCGGTGGAAGTGATGGTCGAAGGAGTCGATCGAAATCCCGATTTGAAGACAATGAAGATATTCGGAGAACCCGTCCAGTCCCTTCCCTCTTCCATCATCAAGGGATCTCGTCTTCAATTCTGCTCGGATACTGAACGAATTCCACTCGTAACCAAGGCCCTGGAGCAAGTCTACTCTGGTACCCGTTCCATCATCAATCGCACTCTCTTGGATCGAATCTACGGTAAGAGTGGTTCGTTCACCTATCGACCGATGGATCGACGATTGATTAGTGTGAAGAGGAGAGATGGAGGGATGATCGTGCTCAACGGGGAACAATCAGAGGCTGTCCATCGATACAACTCTGATTGTCTCGCATTTGCCGTCGAGTCTCCTCCAGGAACGGGCAAGACAATGACGGCTGCGTCGATGGCTACTCACTATTGCAGAGGAGGACTTCAATTATTCCTCTCAACCGCGAATGTTCCCGTATTCAATATGGCCATCGCTCTCGCTGCCATTGACTATGGAGACCTGAAGATTGTCCATTTGGTCTCTGCCGAGAGAGAAGTGACCCAAGAAAGATCCCCCTTCTCCATCTTTGAAGCTGACGATGAAGATAACAAAGCCGCGGTTCGATTCAATGAGTTGGGAGAGGAAATGGAGACTGCGAGCAAGAGTCGACTAAGGAATCTGAAGAAGAAGATGAGGAAGGTTCATGCGGAGGCACTGGCGGCAAGTGGAGGAGCTGACTACGACATTATCCTCGCCACGGTGGACATGATTCTCGGGAAACTGCTCAAGCCCAAGAACAAGAAAAACCCGTGCCCGATTCAGAAGCAGTTGGAGACGGACGTGAGAAGGGTCGTCATCGATGAGGCTTCTCAACTAACGGAGGCCGCCCTCAACGCCATCATCCTCTGCTTTCCCCGAGCACAGATTGTGCTGATCGGAGACAGTCGGCAGTTGCCCGCCTTCAAGTATGAGAAGGGAGAGATCGTGAGTGAGATGGCTGCTCATTCGGCCCTTGTTGTTCTCTCTCGGAAGAAGAATCAGCCAGTGATCACGATGAGGACGACATATCGACAGTCTCCTTCCCTCATGAAACACTACTCACACGTCTTCTACGGTGGTCATCTGTCTTCGGGCAAACCCGAATCCCGCCTTCTTCTTCCCTCCATATTCCCTCACATCGCGAAGGACCTCATGTTCATTCGCATCGATAACTCGAAGACGGGACGGAATGGGACTTCGTTGATCAACGATGCTGAAATTGCCACACTGGAGTGGACAGTGAACAAGTTAAGACTGAAGGGATACGATCATCAGTCGGTCATGGTCATCGCATATTATGAGGCGCAGAGGAAGTTGGCAGTCGCGAGTCTTCCCGAGGGATACGAGGTGCTCACGGTCGATTCGGCACAGGTGAGCAAAGGGTGGGGGGGGGGGGGTTCTGAGGGGCTTGAGAAGCCGGATAACAATTATTGAATGGCAGGGCCGTGAGAAGGACGTGGTCATTGTGTTGACGACGAGAGATTCTCCGACGACGACTCCGTTCTTCACGTGCCCTCTCAGGTTAGTCACGGTCAATGATTTCTAATCTTGTTTTAGAAAAACACCTGTGTTTTGTGCAGATTTTTTTAGCAATGACATACATTATTCCTTGACCAAAACGAGTGATTCAGGTGCAACGTGGCAGTGAGTCGTCACAAGAGAGCTCTCATTATCCTCGGAAGCGAGGGCCTTTATGAAATGGAACCGTGGAAGGATCTACTCAAGAATGAGAAGAACTATTTCTCTGCCATTGCTGTTGGTTCCAAGTAGAGCTGGTGAGTGCACAATGAATTAACTGACGAAGAATGAATAATTGCAGACCCAGCTAGTACGGCACAACGAAGATTGACGTGAAAAGGCTTCACCGCCTTTTCCGACTTCGTGTGCGCTAGCGAGAATGATGGCCCATCTTTTATAGGTAAGAATTTTAACTCTGAAAAATTAACGTTCAAAGATTCTTTGCAGATGGGCCATCATTCCTCAATACTCAACTCTATACTCCACCCTCCTTCGTTCTTTATCCTCTACAGCTAACACCCTTTGTTAATTCATCGAAACTGTTTTGTAAGCAGTCCACAAGTTGGAATCAATCTCCTGTTGGGATTGATTCCAACTTGTGGCAGTATCTATACATTTGATCACACATCCAGTACATAGTCACAGTAGTCTTCTTTGGGATTAGTCGCTTCGCATTCAATATTTGTCATCGGTAGTAACGTATGAACTGCTCTTTCTCCCATGCACGGCTTTGAAAAATACGCGTGAACGATTCAAATTCACGGGTTTTTCTTAGCAAATACGGTGCAACATTTCCATCTCGGGTTAGAGCTTTTCATACGGGTTAGAAATATGTATTTGTCGATCTCTATCTATTGTATTGTTTTTGTATGAGAAATAACTCATTTTATCAAATAATCACTACACGCAGTGCTCTGTGAAGCCATTCAATTGAACAATCATCGTTGCACGAAGGATTTTAAAAAGAATTTTCATCAGAGATTTCATCAGAGCATAAAAAAGCTGTAAGGCTAGAAAAGGTGAAATGAGAATATTCATGTGGTTACACAGCATCGAAATACGGAGCGAAATAGATGAGTCCCATTACGGAAACGGTGATTTGCACTGTGAAGATGAAAAGAAGAAATCGATCGAAAGCCATCGCAGCAAACTTCCATTCTTCCTAAAAAAAATCATTGTCAATTAATTAATAAACAACTCTGAATTCTGACCTGGAGATGCTGCCGAATTTTCTTCTTCTTGTGGATGCTCCGCAGATATTCCACCTACAAATTTATATTGTTTATTTTTGTTCATTAATTTCTCCTCACCTTTCTACTAATTGCCATGTACGCCTCAAGGATAGAGAATCCGACCATCGTTGGCTCATCTTCTGTTATTCTTCTTTTGTTTTCAAATTTTATCCCTCGAAACTCACTGGCATTTTTTATCTCATTGTACGTTTTGCTCACGAATTTATCCCTTTGTAGTTCCTTGATTGACTTGACTGAACCATCCCGATGGAAGATACCCTGACCGACCTGCTGAATGTCTATCTTCTCACCCTAGATCCATCTCTCATACCTTTCTCTCCAGACTCAGCCTCGCTGCGGGCACTCGGGCAAGGACGTGGAAGAGTGACTTCGTCTTCTCTGTCTGGAATCATTCCTTTCATAATGATAATTCAATCCCTCGGTCTCTCCATTTCGCTTGCTCTCTCATCACTCCGACCTGTGAGAGAGCATGCAGAATGAAGAGACGGATTCTTCATTCTCAACCTTTTCTGGTCCGTTTCCATTCCCCGTCACATCGATGATATTCGCGTAGTCGTCTGTACACTGAATTAATTTGTTGATAATCAGCAAAAAGATTGGTATTTAGTAAACCTTGACACAAATGACTTCAGACGGCTTATCCTTGTTAGCCTTTCCCTTTCTGCAATAAGCCAATCGATTGAGTAACAGGGTGCATTGACTTGCCTGAACTTGTGTCCGGGTCGCTTCATCATCATTAGCCAGGGAAGAAACTCACAGAAGACACGACGGAACTAAATCGAGAAAAAATTAGCTGTCAGAATGCAGAATCCGTCTTTTCATTTCTTGTGCTCTCGAACATTTCACGAAAGAGTACGGTCAATGAATACACGAAACAATCATCTGTCTGTCCTACTGGTAATATACCGTGATGTAACTGACCGATGCAGAGAAGAAGTGATTGCCCGGTTGTCGATATCTCATGTTCAGAACCTCAATATAAAATCGATATCAACAAGAATATTTAGGATAATCGGCCTACCATAATAGTGAAAGCTGCCGATGACGATACAATGCAGGTTACGGTACAAAAGAAGATGCCTGGTTACGGTATTGATTGATATATAAAAGGTGTTGGTCATACCAAGAAGAGGAACGGATTCGGATGTGCGAGGAATCATCTCGGAGATTACAGTGAGGAAGAAGGAAACGGAGAGGACTACTGTCGTTTCTGGAACATTTGATTTGAAGACAGGATTATCTAGACTCTCGTTTCCTTTTCCAGGTAATTCCTATTCATCAAAACAAGGAAAAAAGGCGAGCCTCTTATTTTGGCGCTCTATTTTCCCAATTATCTTGGAAAATGAAAGAAGCAAAACGTACGATGTCCGATCTTCTCGCTCATATCATGTGGAGGAAGGATGAAAGTAATGAGGGTCATCAGAGTGATGATAATGGAAGGAATGATCACATTGAAGATGTAGAAGAGAGTTCGACGACGGAGATGAACCTGTCCACAATATTACTTTATTCTTGTTCTTTGTATTATATGTTGAGAAAAAAATAAACTTAATTAACTTGAACTAACATAAAATCGAACGAAGGGATAGACTTCGGGACAGCACGTGTAGACTGTCTGAAAGGGTTTATGGGACATGGAAGTGTGGCTAGCAGGGCGAAATATCTTCATTCTGGTCAGAGTGCACGTGGAATGAATACTTGAAGACTTATTCTTCATCCTGACAGCGCATTGGAATTATCTATCTAAAGCGGACTGACCTCTTCTCGATAACTTGGAGCGCTCACGAGATGCCATTGACCGTTCTTGACGAATGTTGAGATGTCCATGGCTGGCTCTGACAGAGATCAAAGATCATATTCCACTCTCTCTATTCGACTCACTATCATCTCTACTGCTGCCCAATTGCAAATCAATGGCTCCTCGATGATACGTCCACGAGGAGAACTAAAAGGAAGAATTCGTCGAAGATGACAGTGGGATTGGCGAATCTAAGAGGTATGTAACAGGCGGGGCAATATGGCCGATCGTCACATGGTAATGATTATACTTACGTGCATGTAGCACAGCTGTTCATCGAAGGGAAACCATGTGATATCCACCTGAATTATTAAACAACCACATCTAACAATAAAAAACAATAATGAACAAGATGAGACCTTGCAAGATATCTTGAAGACGCCAGGTGGAATGTAATTGACCATTCCATCGTGATAGACGACCGCATTCACAGTGTAACGAGAATCAAAGTGTTCATCGTCACAACTGAAATGTGCCAATCAAGATTGCCACTCGCTGAACAAAGAGAAGCATCATCCGATGTAGTCTAGTGGTTATGGTTTGCGGCTCTCACCCGCAAGGCCCGGGTTCGATTCCCGGCATCGGAACAAATGTTTTGTTTTTTTTTGATCGCAAACCAATAAAGCAATAATAAAACTGTCTCCTGAAGAGCTGCAGTCGTCGTCCCATGTGGTCTAGTGGTTAGGATTTCTGGTTTTCACCCAGGCGGCCCGGGTTCGATTCCCGGCATGGGAAGTTCCCTTTTGCAGAATTTTTACCTGTTCCACAGAATGATGTCAGGCATCCAGATCTGACTCTCTTCTCCTCCATTCACTCGGATCGATGTTATGTTCCCTGATTTTAATTTACTTTGAATTTTTTTCCAGATAAGTTGCAAACCGAAGTCTTCAGGGTTCCATCGAAGTTGATAGTCGTTCCACTCCTAAACATTTATATTAGTTACATCATTGAGTAATATAAATGTTCCCTTACATATCTTATCCATGCATTCATTTCCATCGTTTGATCCTTCATGTCGAGAGTGATTATTTGCTGGAGATGAACCTACCAATTCAATATTCGTTACCCCTTTTTTCACCCATTGAATAATACTGGCACCTTGATGTAAACAGTAAGGGGCAATGCCGGATCTGGCACTGGACGAACGAGAGTACTGTAGTTTCCAATTAGAGTTCTGCAAAAACAAAGATTTCATTACTGAATTTACATAAAGCAACATACTCAATGAGCTCTCCTTCTTCCTTACTGGCATCAGCGACCGCAAGAAGGGTGAAGACGAAAATCAATCGATAAATCATGATTATTGATTGTAGATTGAGATTGATGAGGTCAAGTGGTCATAGTCGATTGAGTGAGGAAAGAGATGTACCTTCCACGCCAAGTGACAAGGAAAGAGTAAACAGATTAGCTTTGGCGGGATTGGCTTTGAAATTTCTCATTTGATGAAGGGTGATTCCCTCACTTTTCTAGATTTGTGAATCAATGGTGTTGCTAGATTGATTGATCAGAAAAATCACGATATCAGAAATGTGCTATTCAAGATTGCCACTTGCTGAACAAAGAGAAGCATAATCCGATGTAGTCTAGTGGTTATGATTTGCGGCTCTCACCCGCAAGGCCCGGGTTCGATTCCCGGCATCGGAACATATCTTTTGTGTTTTAATCCTGTTTAATAAAACAGTAACAAAGCAGTTTTGTAAAAAGTCGGTCTCGTCCTCCCATGTGGTCTAGTGGTTAGGATTTCTGGTTTTCACCCAGGCGGCCCGGGTTCGATTCCCGGCATGGGAAGCTGCTTTTTGCAAGTTTTGCTGACAATAATAAATTGATTTTATCGTCATACATAGCGATCACCCGGAGAGATACTGATCGGAATATTCGATTTACGGTAGCGTTTCCCGTGGATTGGTGGAGCCCATGAGAAACAAGTTGAGATCGGGTGGAGAGAGGGGAGGAATGGAGGTAGTGAAGGGAGATTAGAGAAGGACATCGCCTTCGGCTAATTCGAATTGAGGAGCTGTTCTCTCTGAGGAAGGAGTACATTTTCGACGAGAATGTTGAATGGAGAGACAACCGTCCGTCCTGCAAAGGAAACGGATAATTAAAATGACCGAATTTGCCGATCTATATTTTGTCGATCTCAAATTTGTTGTCGAACTGCATGAAGTATTCTTGAACCTTCAGAACCGAACAATACTTACTTATACGACAATTCCCTCGGTCTCTCTTCGCCTCGCACGAAGTCAATCATTGCCACTCGTAATTCCTTGTACTTCCACCTAAAATGATCTTTGCCGAATTATTTTGATTTCTCTAGATGTAATCCATGTCTCTCAATGGTCATAGTGACAAGAGAACACGCAGAATGAAGGTTTTTTCACTCCATCTCTTACCCGTAGAGAAAGATGTTCACAGCAGCATTCAATCCCATAGTTACTCCATTTATTAGAACGAGAAGAGACAGGATCAATTCGGGAGCCTGCAATTATTTTTTTCTTGATTTCAATTATTTGGTTGCGGTTTCTCTTTTGTAAAGAGTTATCACCTCGAAGATGATTCCGAAGAAAAGAGATACGAATGGGCAGACATAGCAGATGAAGTAGGAGAGAAGAACGACTGAGATCGTAAGAAAGACCTGTAAGTTGCAATTTGTTGAATGGTAATTTTTAAAATATTAGCGATACTCATTGTCTGATTTCTTTGATACGTGGTCCGAAAGCAATAATTTTTGAGTGCTTGCCTTTTTCTGTCGGGCGAATTCTCTGGTGCATTCCATCTTCTTCTGCATTTCACTCGTGTCATGAAGGAGATGAAGAGTGTACCCATATGTGGCTGAAAAGGGAATAGATCAACTGTCGGTTGAAGAACCTCTTGATTATTCAAAGACGCGATCGTACGTAAATTTCTTCAAAATGGCCGATGCAATTATCTCATGTTCACTTTGTTTCTTACTCACCAAAGATCAATACACATAGCAAAATACTAAAGGCGATCCAATATGGAGCGAATCCGCGAATATCCTTCCCGCCAAGAGTACATACCTGGCAAGGGATTGGATAAAGATGATGACTAGAAAAGAAACAAACCGGAATATGATTATCGATGTCGATATTGATATAGAGAGCTCCGAGTCCACCACATGAGAGAAAACCACACACTAGAAACCGTCGAAGAGGATACCAGAACGGGTCCTGAAAGCATCAAAAATTGGCAAAAGAGGAAGGTCCCGGGGAGATTTGAACTCCCGTCGCAGGATTCAGAGTCCTGAGTGCTAACCGCTACACCACGGGACCGCACATACCCCTCTCTCAACGCTTTGCTCATTAACACTCTTTCGCTCACCTTGTTCTTGTAATCGAGGGGCCATTTGATTGCCGTCAATCGATCGATTGCAATGAGAAGAACGGTCAATTGACTGAGTTGACACCCGAAGACAGTAATCGCCGCGACTGAGACACAGTACAGCTGTAAATGAAAGGATGGTTTTCATTTTCGATTCTATTCAGAATATCGCAATGCAAAACTTTCTCTTGAGTAAATGTCCTAAGAAGAACCTAATAATTGTCTCTATTTTCGTGTGTATGCCCACTGAGAATCCTTAGCCTTAGACCTTAGGCAGCGACTCATCATTCCCTTCATTTCCTTCTCTGAGCCTTTCCCATGTTTGTCTACGAGCCCCCTTTATGAAATGAGACGTCATACACTTGCATACGACTATAAAATACTCTCGATTGAGTCTGTAGTAAACAAATATGAGATAAGATGAGAACGTTTCTGTGTACGTTTTTGAGGGTGTGAAGGAAAGATATTGAAAAAAATGCGAAGGAGGGAACGAAATGAGAATGGGTTGAGACAAAATGGGATACATCACTGACCTCAGTGTAGTTTTCGGGAGGATTCAGCTTGAGAATACTTGTTGCAATCACTCGGACGAGAAGACCAAGACCTGAATAATTGCTAGCATTCAGTCGGAAAAAAGAGATAATATCTTCGTCAATAGGTCTAAATTCCGGGAAAAATTGTGATTTGTGGGTTAATACAAGCCGTTTCTCTTACCAACTATGAGATCTGCAACAGCTAACTGTGCGATGAGAATGTTGTAAGCTCGTGTACATAATCGAGAAGATCGAAAGATTGTGAGGATGATGATGGCGTTGCCTGAAGGAAAATTAATATTTATTGATCATGCAAAAGTGTTTCAAGACCCAAAGTAAACTTTGCGCGCCCATATCTCCCTTCAAAAAAAAATTATTTTTGAACTCTCAAATTTTGAATTTCTTACACGGTTATATGTAGTAAGTAATCGGATCATGTGCTCGGCTACCCCAAAATAATACTGAAACGCCTACTTTAACATCGTATTTTCCACAGTAGCTTCCCTGTCTGCACCAGATCATAAAACAATGTGATGACTTCTTTCTTTGCAAGCTTGCAACAAAATGTGCATAGCTCATCAATATTATTCAGGAGTATTTCAACATTCTTTACTCACCACATACTGCAAGTGCAGCAATGAAGAATCTCGTTATTAGGAAGACATTACTGCTCTCGATGTCGTGTGAGATTGACATCAGATGAGCACCTAGATAGACACAATTCATTAGGATACGGAGGATACAGAAAACACATGATGAATTAGACAGGAAATGATTGTGTTTCACTGATCATTCGAATATGATGATGAACGTGTTTCAAGCATTGTTATCGCGTGATCATAAATTTGAGTAGGGGTGTAAAGATGAACAATCCGTCTCTTCATTCCTCGTATTCTCTTACCGGTCAGCGCAACACGGAATAAAGACGTATTCATTTTTTTCTTCATTTTGACAGCACTACATACGACTTACGAATCTAATGGACCAAACTAGAGTGAAATGGACGAAAGGCTCTTGAATTGGGGGAAAACAACACCAAACAACGCGGTGCCCACGTGGAGAATGGATGGTCAGGAAAGCGCGTGAAACTGGAGACCATTTCGAAGGGAAGGCCCAAAGATGAAAGAGAGTCCCGCTCGTGTGGATAATAATGAGAAATGAGAAGGGGAAAGGAGTGGAGGGATTATGTGAGAATATCTCAACATTCCGTGCACTTGAGTCCTTTCTGAAGAAGGGAAAGGGACGGGAGAAGGTTCGGATTCAGTATCGTGGAAAAGAAGAAAGAGTTCGAAAGCAAGAGAAGTTCCATAGATCAGACAACATGTGGGGGCCGCAAACGAATGAGTCAGTGGGGATGAATGGTCCCTTTGGATGAAGGAGTGAATTGAGTGAGACGAATCATAAAAAGGAAGACGACCACGTTGAGATTACGCCTTTTATGGTCATTTCCTCACCTCAGCCAAAGAGGTGCGAAATTGATAAACGACGTGATAATGAAGAGAGATCGGAGAACAGAAAAGAGAGAAACCGTAGGATGTGCGCTTTAGATTGATTACTGCTGAGATACTCGAGGATCTGTGAGATTGGACAGATTCCGAGGTATTGTAGGTACATCCGCAGATGAACAAGCCAAACAAATATTTATTTCGACGAAATTGTTCGGGAAAATCGGATTTAGATGCAGGGTGAGATCTAGGATTGAGAATCACGAATTGAATCCAGTTAAATCGCAATTTCAGTGTGGTTTCCTGTAGAGAAAGGCGAAAACAAGCGACAAGAGCTACTTTGACCTACTCGGAGGGACAACGACGCAAGTAAAAGAGACTTGGAAAGGAAAGATGAGTTCCGTCGTATCCGGCAATGAGATGGCAGAGTAATGGGAGAAGCAAGGCAAGTTACAATGAATCGCAATTCTCATTATCTCGGATTGCACATGCTTCAATTTAGAGGAGAAAACAGCACTGAGTCATTAGGGGAATGAGCTTTTCTCGGAATATCTCGAGGAGAAAGATCATGGTATTTGAAGAGAAAGAGGAGAAGGAGGATGATGATGGCTGGTTTACTTGTCAGATGCACATAGGAAGTGAGAAGTGCGTGGTTTAATGGTGAGAGAAGGAAGAGACGGAATAATGGAGGAGAGTAATTAGTGAAACAGCTCATTGGGATAGACCGCCATTTCCGTCCTCTTTTTATCTTCATTGTTTGTGAGTCTGCAAGGGGCGAAAGACGTCAGGAAGAGGCAATTTCAAGAGCAACGTGGTGGCTTCATCTCTCTCTCTCGAAGGTGGGGGAAATGAGATTGGGTTGAAAGTCACGAGGCGGACAATGAAATGAATGGCCAGATTGGAGGAATTGAGAGCACACAACAGAGAGATCAAATCATCAAAAATTCAATAGGAATTAGAGCATACAATATCCAATTCTTAGTCGTTTTGATACAAGAAATGCATCTATTTTGTCTACGGTGTGTATGCATGAGAGAGTACATGAGGGAATGAGTAGTGTGGCATTGTGAGTCGTTTGCAGAAGGGATAAGAGGTGAATGAGAGGTGGCAATGACGACAGTTGTGGGGAAATGTGGAAGGATTCTGCTAAATAGTAATTTTCGTTTAAGCCTGTTTTCCGATTCCTTTCTTGGATTATTGGACGTCACAAATTAATACATCAACGAGGAACAGTAGGTTACGGTGGTTAACACGAAGTGTGCGCGGGATAACCCATCAACTGTGCGCCAGTGTGAAAGGAGGCGGAGCCAAATTTTGAAACGACACTGCTCGTTTGAACATGTTTCTTTATTGATTTTTCGTGTTTCCTGATGTTGATTTCTGTTTTTTCAACGTTTAGTACAATATACAGATTCGAGGTTCTCTCGCCCTCATCTCCCATCCAATCGACACCTCGCATCTTCTGTGGTGAGTCCATTAATCTATTATTCAAAGTTTTTCGTTCCTTTTCCGGGAATATATGTTCTGCTGTTGATGATATAGCGTGGGATAGTGCTAGTCTATCTGTAAGAGCATGTTGCTTAATGGGGGAAGTACGTGTTACTCGCTCTCAAAATATTTATGGCGCTTTTAATTGCAAAATTCATGTTTGCAACACTCGTGCAATCTTCTCGATAGGTTATATTTGGTACCAAACTCACCCGTACAATTATTTATTTTTACGTAATTGCTTTCCGTGGGCATGAGATTCCCGAATGAACTCTATAAAAACTGGGGTTTCTGCTTTTTCGAAGCACTTATTCGGTGGAACCTAATGTAAGGGCTAGGCATATTGCCACGTATAATGTAGCGGACAATGGGTTTTGTCAAAGTAGTCTGTTTCAAGCTAGATATTCCTTGCACATGGGCGATAGGAAGTGAATGGCAGGGTGTTCACAATGAAATGCAAGCACAATGTGGGTTCTTACTAGCGTGCGGTCCCGTGGTGTAGCGGTTAGCACTCAGGACTCTGAATCCTGCGACGGGAGTTCAAATCTCCCCGGGACCTTCTCTTTTTCCATATTTTTCTCATCTAATTATCCCTCTTTTCAGTTGCCCTCCGGCCTCCGCTCGTCGACGTCATAATTTTAGTACTTTTGTTGTATTAAATAGTTGTATGGTTTCATTCTCAAAATTGTTAATGTTCTTAGTTGCAACGATAAAATGTTGATTATAATCAATTTGTATTGTGTTGGAACACGTCTGTGTCGCTTGTGCATATCTGAGAGGCTGCTGCTCTCTGTCTTCGCTGTTCCAAATATTGATATCACTACAGTAGATGAAGCGACCAAGTGAGGTGAAAGAGGAGCCTTTATCAGAAGCAGGGGATGAAGGGGGCGTTCTTCTAGAGAGAATTGATGGAGATGAGGAAGAAGTAGGAGAGGTACGGTAGCAGTGAGTTGGAAGGGCTACTGTAACTATCCTACTGTAGGTGGACATTCTCGAGTACGAGACTAATGTGATGATTGATACGATGGATGATGATGTACTATTCGTCACTGCGAGGTACGGTAGATCAGATACTGGTTACTGTAGTTTCTGTGATCGATCGAAAACATGTTCTATTCAGAGGGATGGGTCTCGAACGGCTCTTCATAAACCATCTCGTAATGTACTCTGATCAGGTGATCCTTAATATCGATCGAGATTACGGTATCCTTTCAGAAACTGCTAGTCTTCGTGCTCAACACTTCGACGCTGGACGAGGTAATTATACTGTAATTACATGTTACATTGATTACGGTAGCTTTCGGCTTCTTCACATATGAGTACTGTGTCTCCATTGCAGTCGTTCCTCATTCCTCGACTAAAGAAGATCACTGGCAATGGCCATACGGCACCAAAGATCATCAATTCAGAAGTGTCCACCAAAGATCGGTTCGTTTATACCTTTTGAACCTGGAGCTAAATCCTTGGCAATTTTTCTGGTGTCTGATATTGTCGTAAAACCGAGATGAAATGGGTGGATTCAATGTCGAATTTAAGAGAGTCGATCTATCTCGAGGGCGGAGTGCAGTTCATCACTTCGAGAATCCTTCTCGGTGAGAATTACCTTTTTGAGGACCTACTGTAGTATTAAAAACTGATGCTGTCGAATGATCCATGAAATGGTTGCTTACAGTCGATTTCCTGTGTGGTCGTGTACCAGTGGAGAACGTTGCAGGAATTGTCGTCTATCGTGCCCATCAGTCAGTTTACGATTCGATAATAGGAGAAGAAAAGATAAATACCATAGTCATTCAGAGTGCTAACCAGCTTCCAAGAGTCGTTCATCCTTCGTATGTTCAGAGAGAAGAAACGAGGAGGATTCGTGAAGGTGAGGGTAACAATGGGAAACGTAGTGATGATGTAATCTCAGGCCTTCACTGATTTTCCCTCTGCTATTTCCTCACTGGGAGAACTGCAGCGATTGGTGACACGGTGCGAATTCTTTATTGATTGGCTACTGTACTTGTGACATCTTACAACATTTCTAGACTCTACGTGAAGCGAGTGCGCATCTTGCCACGATTTGACACTGATGTGAAGGCAACATTCGAGAGGACACCGGTAAGGTAGCCAAATATTGATGTAGACTACGGTAGATGGCGGGAATTTGAAAATATAGTACTTCCCGGCACATTTGAGACGACAGTGTTGAGTATTGATATATCAATGGAAAATCTTGCTCTTGTCGCAGAGTCCCTGTAACATTGGATTAGCGTAGTCCATAGACAATGGTGAAACCTTGAAATTGCCGCGGACTTCCACGGGCATAAGTCCAAGATTGGCAACGATACCCTGGAAATAGATAAGTTGAACTGAAGTATCGATGACAATATTTAGTATGCCTTGAGAAGTTGAGTAGCCGGCTTCAATTGCTGCTTATCTTCAGCAGTGATAGAGAATCCATCAGTCGCTTCATCAATCTGGGATGATAAATTGATTGAATTAGAGTTGGGAAAACTATGAGATCCAGCAAATTGCCGATCCTTTGTTGAACGAGTCGGGTGTTAAGTAGGGGTTCGTTCAAATTGCGCTAGTCTCTTAGCCTCACCCGTTTCCAAGCTTCATCCTTTGCGATCAAGTCAGCAATCACATCTTCACACGCTTTCTGGAAGAGCATTTGTAGTCTTGCTTTCGAAAATAAAATTTAAAAAGAACTTACTGTCATCTTGTAGTAGATGGCGTTCCTTTCATAGTCACTGGCTGCGTACTGTAAGAGGGATACGGTAGGAATACCAAGGTACGGTAGGGTATCGATAAATTGACTCACAATAGCGAGAACGGCAGCAGAGAGTAGCAGGAGGCAACGCATGATTAGTGGATATGATCGAGATACGAGATCACGTTGTGTATTTATGATAGCTAAGCCAGTCCATTGATACTCGCTCAACTTATCGTATCGAACACGTTTTGTTGCACCAAATGGCCTTGAACGGGTTTACTCCGTATTTTCGAGTGGGGACAGTATTGCGGCGTAATTTATATGATGATGTGAAATTTCAGAAAAATGGCGGTATTTTATTTACCGATTTTGAAACAATCGCCCTTTTGTTTTTTGTGTGACTTATTTCTGCAAATTAACGCAACGTTCTAAATTTTGAGAGTGATTGAAAAGGTTGCATCCTTCCATATATCATCGTCCCTTCTTATAGGTCTCAGTGACTGAACTCTCGGTGGACGTGCCTCCTCTTCTTCGTCGATGCCTTTCCACACTCGTCGAACTACTCAAAGTGTGCGGAAGAGAATTGAAGACGACTGTTGGATCGAGTAGGAAGAATGTAAGGGGGTTCTTCATTGAATTCTGGATGGAAATTAAGACTCACTAAGTAAGAAGATCTCTGATCCCTGTTTAATATTAAATTGTCTTTGATTGCAGAAATCAGGTGATGAGACGGAGGAGGAATCTCTGACTGGCATCGCGTATCTGCCTACTCAATTGGAGAAGGAAATTGCAGATAGGAGGAGTTTCGCAACCGAGAAACAGAGGAGGTTAGGCATAATTGTCTATCGGAGTGGATGAGACGACGTAGAACGAAATTCCCGATATTATGGATTTGATAAAAACTGTTCATTCAACAGTTGAATATAAACCCGAAACTTGAGTTCAATCATGTTATTCTCGATGTATAATTGCAGACTGCTCAATGAGATTGCCCAATTGCGGAAGTTGTTGATGACTGCAGAGAATATCGATGCATGCACTCTCCTAGCGAGAATTACTGCAATGAAGACAGAGAATGAGGTGAGGAGTGAATACGATAGTCGGCAGTATCCCTTATTTTTTCAACTTCGTTCTCGTAAGAATTTCACTTCTAAAAATAGCATACGGCATTCGAGCGATACAGTATTTTTAATGTTTTTGTTTCTCGTATTCGGCTGTGAATTTGTAGCTCATTCTACTACACGAGTATTTATCGAGTTTTGTTATCTCGATTGATTCATCGATTCAATTCGATTTCTTCTTCCTCTTCTCTTATCTGCCCAATTCGGAATCCGGTGGAGGATGCATCGAGGGACCGAAGTGAACACCGTATCGCATTCTCAGCACCTACGATACGGTAGATTGAGATGAATCGATTGAATGATACTCACTCGGACATAGTAGCAATCGGGATCGTAGATTCGGCCGAAGTTATCCACCATGTAGCGACTGTCTAAAATGAGTTGATAGGACATGAAAAATAGGTCAATGTGCACCTCTGCAGACAGCACTGCATGCGTGACATTTGAGACATTCCTCAATTCATTTCAATTAAACTGAATCCCATGTTATGCATTTCTACCTTGTGGAAGTATCTTCCACATGCCATGAGTGCCGTCTCAAGCAATGTCTTGTTGCAAGCTGCAATTCATCTTTGATCTTTGATCTTTCTCTCCTAATCTCACCGGAGCACTTGGGATGAGTCTCCATCATGAAGCAATCAATGCACACCGGCTTGCCAGGGTTCATTTTGGATTCACTACACAAATGGATCAGATCATCATTTGATCTTTGATCTTTGATCTTACCGGAACGAAATCTCCGAGACGTTGATATTGCATCTGTTACACACGAGGTGCGCCTTGTGCCAGATTCTGCCGATTGTGTAGATAGCATTGCCCTCAAGAGAGAAAGGGTTACGGTAGGGTAGGACATCTAATAGTGGAAGAGAGTACAATACGGTCACTGGTGAGTTAGGGAAGGTGACAAAATTGCGAATGCCCGCATAGGCACTAGTGGACTATCACCTTTTCTAAAATGCGGCAGATCTCTATTTGCGGATGTCACCTTTCGATCTCACTAGTGAAAACGGTAATTTACTGTAAGTATCGATTGTAATTTCTTACTCGAATGGCGTCGACATGAGTAATTTTCTCCTTACATGAATCACAATGACGAAGTGAGGGAAATCGATTCTGAAACGAGGATGGGGAAGGGGCAATTGGCATCATTCACCCACCCTTACCGTCATTTTAGTCGACCACTCGTGAAGGGAGAAGGGGTGTCGAATGAAGGAATGAATCACCCGCACCCCTTTCTCTCAATTTCCATTACCCAAATGTCATTCCAATTAATAGAGTTTTGTCAGGGCGAAGTACCTACATGGATGGTAGCGACGGTTACGTCGAGACTCTTCACTGACATTGAATCACTCGCAGGATGTAGTAAACAGAAGGGAAAGGGAGAATTCCAAGGTGAGTGTCACTTTCGAGAATATGCAGACTATAGACTAGGTTAAACAATGCAGCAGAAAGAGGGAAGACCCGCTATCAAATAATTAATTGTATTTCTATTTCAGCTCCTCCTAAATGGGCAATCTACGCGAACGTTCTCGAGGAAATAGGAGAGAGTGAAGTACCGGAGAATGTGGGAGAGAATGGTATGAATGTCTACTTCTATCTCCATCAATTCTCATCGTCAGGTCCTTCTGTTCTCGTCTTCACTTCGGATGATGCTCTCACTCGACAATTGGCCGATCTCACAAAGACGGGACTGGAATACTCGAAGCAAGCGGTACGTCCAAGTCTCTTTGAAAACAATTCGCTTGAATTTTCGCGATTCGTTTTTCGAATATATTTTTTTCTCATCAGGTTCGTCGTCAATTGCCCGTCCTCATGGGTGGTGTCGCTCGAGTGACTGCAGATGCAGACCCTCTGTGGCAGTCAGAGGATGTGACAATGTACACGAGAGATGAGGTCTGCCTTTTTTAAAGTTATAACTTTGCAAAATTCGATTAGTGGATTAATGTAGTGACTCACAGAGTAAATGAATCGTGAAAAATATTGATTTGATAAACGTTCTATGATTGCAGGAGGATCACGGTGAGATCGTGAAGGAACTGCAAGCGAATCAGAAGACGGCGGCGAGAGCTACCAAGAGACGGAGACAGGTACGGTAGGATACTGTAGTGGGGAGACAATATCGATTACAGGTTGCCCAGAGCATGATGACAGCTGCGGATGATGGGAAAGTGCAAACAAAAATAGTCCAATTCGGAATCCTCCATCACAAGAAGAAGAGAGGGAAGAAGGGAACAGAGGTACGGTAGGGAGGATGTTGATTGATTGGAAGGTGAAAATGCATGAAGATGGCACACTGGAGTTTGGAGTTTCAGTGTCATTTTGTGATCGGAGAACAATGTTCGCGGAATTGTGCTCACTCGTTCAATAGTGGAAACTTTATCAATTGCCTTGTCAAAATCATGCTAGAACAAATAATCATAGGTTGAATACTGACTATCAGACCAAATCGTGAAACAACAAAATAGCGAAAATATTATGTCGACTAGTTCGCACGTTTAGTCAGTGCGTGACATGGAGAAGAAACAAATATACTGTAGGAGATTGTCAATTTGGTATGCACTAGAGAGATCAGGGAGTGTCGTAAAGGGTATTGAATATTGACTACGGTATTGCTGTGTTTCACTTAAACGAGACCGGGAAGAGCGTCATCAGTAACAGTCTGGACTGGAGTCTTGGCAACAAGGGGTGCCGCTGATCCAATGGCCTTGCCAGCAGGCAGCTTGGAGAAGAACTCCAGTTGAAGATCAGAGTCAGAGCTGGAAGAGGGGGATAACGGTAAATTCAGGGAATACTTTTGAAAGACAGTACCTGATTCCGGCAACAGCGGTGAAGAGCTTGGTAAGGGCGCTGAATTGACGCATGAAGGCATTTCCGACGGGAGTTCCTTCTGGGACGACGGGGGCCTTTAGGAAGATGGAGAGGAGGGACAGAACCTGAGATGGAGTATGATAGATTGAGGTTCGATTAATGAGGAATGGTACCTCATGGAATGGCTGGTAGGTCACTCCGCCATCGGATGAATACTGGATACGAGCAGAGAGTTCAGTGAGAATAGCCAGGTCGTAGATGAGAGGAGAGGCGAGAAGAGAGTCCTCGCACGTGTTGTGCATCGACTGAAGAGACGGTTACGGTCTCGATCAACGACTACTATAGTCTAAGATGATACTCACGATTGTCTGCTTTCCTCCCATGAAGATGGAGCAAGTATACTCGTCCATGGCTCTCTTCGAGTCTCCCACGAAGGGAACGTACTTGATGACGATGCTGAAAGAGAATAGTGACGTGGTGCGAGGAAAGACGAGATTTCCGAATCGTCGCCCTGTCCAGTTTAGGAGTAAACTCACCAGTGATCGGGTCCCTTTCCATCAGGGTAGAGGATGTGGTTAGCGGCGACCATGTCATCGACGACCGATGCCTTCGAGATTTCCTTGGAACGGAATTGCCTCTGCTCGGAGAGGTTCTTGCCGTCGTTGTTGCCGAGATGGTTGTACGAGACGATGGATTCTGAGAATCGATTTGCGATAGAGGCAATAAATGTAGATGACATACCAGGCTTCAGTCCCGAAGAGACGAGGAAATCGACGAGAGCGGACTTGATCTTGGTCTGTCCAGACTTGAAGTCGTCACCACCCACGAACACGTTGTTCTGTAATGAAGTTGAGTAATCGACGTTTCGGACTATACGCCATGAAGCACACTACTACCACACTCACCTTCTTCGCGAGCTGAACGATGCCGGGCACAAGGGTGTTCTGGGGAGATCCGTTGATGTAGTGAGCACCCTCGAGGATGGAGGCGACTGCGAAGACATTAGAGGGTGAAACCTGCAAAGGTTTGTATTAGGAGACGACTTGGAGAAGCAGTTGGGTTCCATGCACCCGCTACACAATTAAAGAATACCAACCTCCTCTTCGTTCCTCTCGATGGCAGCGAGCAACTCGTCAGCGGTCAGGTTCAGACCAGCGCGAACCTCGGTGAATCGCTCGGTGTTGGCAGTCCAGAGGACGATCACGGTGTCTAGAAGGAGATAAGATGAGAGGTAAGAGAGATTTTGAAGATTGTTGAGCGTACCGAGCTCGTGCTTCTGCTTGAACTCGCGGATGTCTTCACGAATACGAGTGAGATGTGCTGACTTGGACGAGCCAGGAATGAGGTTGTTGGCACGATCGGACTGAAGATATCGATTAACATGTGAGATATTCTATTTTTTTTTTCAATACTATGTTCTCTTATACGGCGAGCGATTATGTACCTGATTGGAAGCAATGAAGTCGGGGTAGTAAATGGAAGGCTTGGGCACGATTCCCTCCATGTGAGGGCGAAGTTGATCGATCAGCGTAGGCTCGAAGACCTGAGAGATCACAATGAGATTGGGTCCCGAGTGGATAGTACGATACCTTGGATCTGAGCATGGCCTCGTATAGATTGGCTCCGTTGATATCCCATCCATCGACGACGAGATCGGAGGGAGAAAGAATGGGAAGGATGTCGTTGAAGGGAACGTACACCTGGAGAGGAAACATATGACTGGAGGAGTGATAAGAGGGGCGAACCTGCTCTGATCCATCCCATCCGAGATGAACAGTGGCAGCCTGAGTAACAGACCCGAAGTAGTTAGCAGTGTGCGTGCCATCGCGAGATCTATAATTGGATGAGCTCATTGGTCACTCTATTCTGGTTCGTTGGCCGAGATAGTTTGTGTTCTATGTCGAAAAATATCAAAATATGTGCGCCGAGTGTTCCGTAATGAGATATCCGTTGCAGTGAATGACGTCTGTGCCTAATGTGTAACCACTTGAACTTTTAGTTGGCTCTCAATTATGAATCACAGTTTGATTGCGCAGATTGGCAAAAGTTCTTTTCATCGTTTCATCAATCTGTTTGTCCACTTGAAACGGATCAGAATGATCAATGATCAAGTGCTTCCGTTTGTCGGGAAACTGGGAGCCTGGCATGCAAAGGATCAATATCCGTACCTCCAGCTCATTCCGTGTCTATTGGCGATAATAGCTCCAAGAGCAGTGCTTCCGTTGTTGCCTCCAAGGCCAACGAGCATCACTCCCGTGCGAGACGGCTTCAGATTCGTTCGAAAACGGAACTGAAACGTATTGATTTGGAACTAAATCGTTTAAGAACTGCACAAACTGTGCTTGAAACAAGCATGAATGTATACTCACATCATGCACCTGAGGCGTAACCTTGAGGGCACCAGTGGTCGCATCTCTAGCCAGAGCATTGCGACGATATGTGTATGAGGAGTGAAGAGTGTCCCCATCACGACGAGTGAAGGGAGAATCGACAAGAAGAGTCTGAGGCTTGGCCTCGACGCAGTTCTTGCTCTTTTGGCAGACGATGGGAGAAGAATGAGGAGGCATTATGAAGAAGTGAGTCTGCAATTATTTATTCCAATTGAGGAATTGTCAAAAGGACGCATGAAGCCAGTTGGGCTTGAGACGCTATACGTATTGATAAGATCTTTAGGTCTGCGAGGGTTCTGCTTATATAGGTGTGAGATACGGGAGCGAGGGTTTATAGGGAGGGAAGAGAGGGCGAGAGAAAGAGGTAGAACCATGTGGTGGGATGATCGAAGAAGTTGGTGCAAGTAGGAGGAGAGAGCATGGGGTGATAGATAAGAGAAGAGAGTGGAGGAATGGGTAGATGAGCAAAGATGGGTCGAATGATATGATATGATGGTGCAGCCTCTGTAATGGGATGAGGAGGGTGAGAACGGAAGGGGAAGGAGGTTTAGAGGGGAAAGAAAGAAACCTAGAAATAGTTTCTAGGCGAAAGCAAGAAGAAACCACACAACTTGCCTAAAGATACGTCGTGTGTGCCTCTACACTAAATTATGGCTAAAGAGGCGAATTAGAACTCGAGAGCCTTCTCGAGCGAGGGAAAAGCGTTGAGAGACGCAAAAGAATAGTGCTCCAGAATTTTCATTAGATGGCGTGGGATCGATACGCTAGTGGCTTGGAATTTTAGGAGAGGGAGAGTGAAAAGGGAGGAAACGAGGGGAATAGAATCAGAGTAGTTCTCGAAAGGGCTGGGAAAGTTCTCTGTGCTGTACCATGAGAAGGATAAGATTTAGAGATGGCTCTCGATTAAATAGTGCCCTTGCAAGAGTCCAGAGAACCTTCGCCCATCTATTTTATCACAGTTTTGTTAGTTTAGAGACTTTTAGCGATGGAGAAAGGGAAGATTTTCGACCTCTGGACGGTGAAAATGATCCACAGACGAACTTTATCCATGGTTAGAGAGGATGAGAGAGTGGGGAAAGGAAGAGGGGCCGAGTTTGCACAGATCAGTGACAGTTTGGTAGCCACAGACAGAGTTCGAAAGTATAACAGAAGAAGGAAGGAAAGGGAAAAAGGAGGGCCTTTGAACGAAGTGAACGCACACATGTGAAGAAATTATGAAGAGGCAAGGAGTTTCTGAGTTTCACAATCGACTGTGAGATGGGAACTGACGATGATAGCGGCAATAATGTTTCAACCATTATCTACTGTAGTATCAATCGTACTCTATCAATCGTATAGTATCTCTTATGACGCAATAGAGTACATAGTACATTCCAGATGTGTCATTGTTATCAGTAGTAAGAGAGTACTCTGGATTGATACCGTTCCGAGAGCGGGAAAAGAATGACTGGCAATGGAAAAAAGATGGAAGTGGGAAAAAATCTGAAACGAATAAATTTTTCAGGAGCCGTCCACGTCGAAGGACTATGAAGAGGAAGTGAAGCAGGAGGAGGAGGATGAAGTGAAAGAGGTGATCTTTGATCTGTGATGTTTAATCTCTGGATTTCTTCCAGACTACAAAAGTGAAAGATGCGAAGGCTCCGCTGGTGATTGCTTCCCATGGCCAGCGCAATAATGTGACGAAGTGGGAATTTTTAGAATTTTTTCTCAATGTTTCTCTTCGATTTTTTTCTCTTTGGTTTTTTTATTGATCGATTGACAATTTGCAGACAATTGGAAATCCTCCAACCAGCTTTCATTATTCTCTACAACATGGATATGGTGACATTGAGACAGATTGAGGTAGGGATGGGGGAGAAGGGAGAGAAGGGGAAGGGCAACCAAAGTAGTGTAATGTCTCTCGTTGTCTCACGGGTGAGAGAACGCGCTAGCAGAATACAAACGCCAGTGAGCACAAGGTCCCACCCCACACAACCGCTAACACCATCCGATGTAGTCTAGTGGTTATGATTTGCGGCTCTCACCCGCAAGGCCCGGGTTCGATTCCCGGCATCGGAACAAATGTTTTGCCGCATTTTCTCTATGCGAGGAAGGAGCCAGCTGGCGATACAGGTGCGAGGGCGCCCCGAGATCTCGACCTCCCATGTGGTCTAGTGGTTAGGATTTCTGGTTTTCACCCAGGCGGCCCGGGTTCGATTCCCGGCATGGGAAGCTTCTTTTGCCGATTTTTAGCGTCTTTGTTACATGTATTTTACTCAGATCTACAAGGCTCTGAATGCCGAGCGAGCACTAAAAGTCTTTGTTTTGCAGTATCGAAACTCTACTGAAGAAGATCGGTAAGGTTGAGCCATTGTTTGAGTACCATTGATGTGACTCTTTCAGATATCTCAGTGCAATGTCTCGAGAACGAATGGCATTCGAGAATCTGACTAGAGAAATGCAGGTGGCGAGTGTTTAATGTATCGTTAATATCCAGACAATTGTAGACTCTTCTTATTCCTCGTTCCTTCGATGCAATCCGTGAAGATGCTCCTCGATTGAGATTGGCCGTATCGTCGAGAGATGGAGGAGGATATCTCAAATCAGACGGAGAGGAGGAAGAAAGACCAAAGGTTGATAGACTAAATGAGGCAGTGAAATCAATAATACGTCTAGATTATCGTTGACATGCGCGAATTCCAATCCGAATTGCCTACCGTAATCTACAAGAAGGGCTACGATGTGGTGGCTGCCACACTCGAGGTACGGTAGGAGTAGGGAAGATAAAGTTAATTATCGATCGTCTAGGTGGGTGACTACGTGCTCACTCCGGATACGGTAGTTGAGAGGAAGGCTCTCGATGATCTTACGCAGTCCCTGCAGAGTGGAAGAGTTTTCAAGCAGACGGAACAGGTAGAAGGTAGGATTACGATATTTAATACATACAAAAATATTAAGATGCTTCGTCACTACGATAAAGTCGTGTTATTAATTGAATCTGGCGTTAAATTCGACACGAGAATCGTGAATGGAGGACCCTTCCAGGTCAGAGATACAGTAATCCGAGCAATGTTGTCATGTTCTCTCGGCAGTCAGAGAAACTAGAGAGTGTGTGAAACGGAGAGAGTCAGATCATTACTCAGTAATCCAATCAACCGTCTTCCAGGGTGAACTCTCCCGTCACTGTCGCGAGATTCGCATGCAATTGTGTATGCTGGTGAGGAAGTTTCCCCGAATGCGAATCATCTGGTCTTCCGATCCCGATAATTCCGCCGAATTCTTCACTGAACTCAAGGTATTCCATCAAAGAGAGATTGATCTTTGATCTTTGATCTCTGCTTCAGATGAACAAACCCGACCCCGATCTGGCAACAGCCATTTCCTTCCATGGCGATGATGCTGTCGATGCGAGTGTCGATGGTCAGTTTAAAGTTTCGAAAATGGATCGAAATTATGAATTTTCAGAATCTCAATCATCCTCCTCACAAGCAACAAAAGCAGCCAAACCGAAGAAGTTGAATGCAGTGATTCAACGAGTGCTGACGGAGGCATTCCCATTCCTCGGAGCAGGTAAATTAGAGCTATGGCAGGATTACTGCAACTCGAATTCAGGTGACATCCGCAAGTTGATGATGTCAGACAAGATCAAGTGTGTGGCAGATTTGTTCAGAGCTGACAAGGAGACACTCGCGGAGGTATTTTAATGTTTTTGAGCAGCTGTTTAACAACTTCCTTCAGATTCTATCGGATGCTCACGCAGAGAGAATCGCTCTTCTGACCTCCTTCGATTTTGCCACCAATGTAGAATGATTACTGACTGTATTCATCATATCACTCAGTTTTAACATTTGTATCTCGATTAACACATTTATACCGGTTTATATACTCTATTCCCAGTGCTAAAGTTGAATAGTTGTAATAAATGCATTTTTTGTGAAATTAGAGAAGTCGATTGATGGCGTCAATATCGCGAAAGATACTGTATCGTGGCTGATACTGTACAGAGAATGTGGTGCGGTAGAGCGAGGCTCTTGAAAAGTCGCCTCCCAAGTGACCGTAATTTGTGCAACACACAACCTCCTGCAGTTTGCAGTTGCAGCCGTTTTCACGTTTCTCGCTCTGCTTTTCTCGGTTTCTTTGTTCGAATAATCCATAAATTGGCCATTTAAGGCGATGCTGTCTCTCCTGCGGCCTCTCACTAACACATGCAGGGCAATTCACGCATCCGCAGGTAAAATATGTGTTTCGTTCCTGGTATTTAATCTTTTGATCTTGCTTCAATCATATGAATTGAAAACGTCACCTGATGTATCGGTATCACACTGTACATCGAATTTCAAAATATAATAGTATTTTCTAAAATAATTAACATAGTTTCTGATCAAAATCAAGTACGTTTCAGCCCTACGTTTCCCGGTGGTTCCCTTCAAACTGTCCGATATCGGAGAGGGTATCGCTGAAGTGCAAGTGAAGGAATGGTAGGTACAACTTCTTTTGAGTGATTGGTGCAGTCAAGCAGTTTGAGTGGCAGAGTTTGCTCAAGTTTTTCGATCACTTGAAGAATCACGATCTTGAGAAAGTGATCAGTGGTGCTGCCTCTTTATCTATTACAACTAGGGGAATCTCGATATTTCTCGTGGACAGAATCGAGCGCATTAATTGGATTAGGCGAGAGAGGAGAGTAATTCAATTAGTGAGAGTCGAATTCATTCTTCATTCTTCGCATTCGAGGCGATCGCGAGCGGCCGTAGGCCGCTCACTAGGCGAGCGTAGCGAGCCTCACTGCAGCCGAAGGCTGCATGCCACCCGCAGGGTCTAGCCCCCGAAGGGGGCTAGTCTATTACAACTAGGGCAATCTCGAATTTCTCGTGGACAGAATCGAGCGCATTGATTGGATTAGGCGAGAGAGGAGAGTAATTCAATTAGTGAGAGTCGAATTCATTCTTCATTCTTCGCATTCGAGGCGATCGCGAGCGGCCGTAGGCCGCTCACTAGGCGAGCGTAGCGAGCCTCACTGCAGCCGCAGGCTGCATGCCACCCGCAGGGTCTAGCCTCCGAAGGAGGCTAGTCACAATTACATCTAGGGCAATTTCGATATTTTCTCGGCAACAGATTCGAGCAGTTAAATTGGATTAGCGAGAGAGTGAGGGGAGAGAGGAGACTAATCCAATTGGGGAGAGTCGAGTCCGCTCATTCTTCGCCTCGCGCGCATAAGTAAGCGGTTCGCGAGCGTCCGCAGGACGCTCGTTGTCTTTGTATTTAATTGTGATAGATGCCTTGATTATCGATCGTTTTGCAGGCACGTGAAGGTGGGAGATCGCGTAGCTCAGTTCGATCAATTGTGTGAGGTGCAATCGGATAAGGCGACAGTGACCATCTCGAGCAGATATGATGGAGTTATCACTAAACTGTAAGATTTCATTTTACTCATTACAAAAAAGCACGTAGTCATCGATCAATAAAGTTCCGTTCTTACCGTAATTTACGGTCCGTAAAAGTACTAATGTAATTGCAGTCACTATTCCGTGGACGACGTAGCTCGAGTGGGCAAACCCCTTCTGGATATCGAAGTGGAGGGAGAAGTCGAGGGAGCGGAACCAGTGAAGGAAGAGAGCAAGGGTATGTCATCTTATTTTTATGTATTTGTCTCTGTGTCTGAGAAATTTAACGTGCTCAGCGTTTTATCTCGAGTTGAGTAGAGCACGTCATGAATTTCAATCGCATCGCTTCAGATAAGAAATGCCATCGTACGCCGTTGAAATGGGTATTGCTTGAAAACGTCTGAGGAAGTGGGAAGAGAGGGAGAGAAAGGGGGCATGCGAGAGATCAATTAGTGCGAGTGATTTCCCAAGGGGGAGTGGAGCGAAGAAAGGTGCCGGATAAGTCAAAGAAAACTGAAAACGACAGCAATAAAGAGAATGATTTCAGAGGCGGCAGCCCCAGCAGCATCTGCAGCCAACGAGGGTTCGGTAGAGCCAGCCCATGCAGCAGGAGATGGAAAGGTGCTAGCGACACCCGCTGTGAGGAGAGTTGCCATCGAGAATAATGTGAGTCATTGAGTTATATAATTAGACTGTTAAAAGTGCGATAGCTTGTGGTTTGATCTGAACCTTCTTATTTAGGTGGACCTCTCGAAGGTGTCTGCTACGGGCAGAGGAGGACGAGTGTTGAAGGAGGATATCCTCAGACACATTGGACACATATCCGGAGGTCACATTTACTTTTGCTCACACTCACAGAATCTGCTGATGAATCAAGCTGCTTGATGCAATGGTTCTGGTAAAAATGAATGACCCTAATGAAATATTGCAGCTCCCTCTTCGGCGTCTTCGAACGTTCGCTCGTCTCCGGCTGTCGGAGCTGCCGCCCCAGCCAAAGTGGTCAGCTAATTCCACTTTGATTGGACAGATATAGTGACAGTGAAACATAAATAAAATTGATATATTTCAAAATCTGTCTTTAAATACTCTGATGTTCCACTCTGATATTTGTCTCATCTGCATTAATTTCATGCTTCACAACTAATCTAATGATGGAAAAGTGCAACAGTTTAGTCGTGTTCATTTCAGTTCGCTCCCCTCTCCGAGGATCTCGTCGTGCCCATCCGTGGATACACGAGAGCGATGGTGAAGAGCATGAGTGAGGCACTCAAAATCCCGCACTTTGGATACAATGATGAGGTACTATTTATTCAGTGTCACAATCAACTTTTCACGTTTCAGAACTTGTTTTTAGAACTTAAGAACTGAATAACTTTTTTTAATTGAAGAGCGTTTTTAGAACTGAACAGCGCTCTTTTTTTAAAATGAGAATAATGTTTCTAAACAACGTCATATTCAGTTCCCGGTGGATGGCCTCGTGGAAGTTCGCAAGGAGTTGAAGGGACTGGCGAAGGAAAGAGGAATCAAACTGAGCTATATGCCGTTCTTCGTCAAGGTATGTCGAGAAAATTTGAAACACTTACACTTTTAACGGGTACACTATGCATGTTGCTGTAAGAAATGATGAATTGCCGACGTTAATGAAATTGATTATTTTTTTCTTCCTTTTCTGACAATAGAATAAGTAATCAATTACAGGCAGCTTCTCTTGGTCTGCTCGAGTTCCCCTCCCTCAACGCAACGGTCGATAAGGAGCTGGAGAATGTCACACAGAGAGTACGTTGCTTTTTAATGTATTTATTAGTCAAGCAGAAATGTCGTTGCATTGTTTTTTTCAATTTTGGCCAAGTTGCTCTCGTGTGCATTAGATTTCGCGGACATCAAAAAATATATAGAGCAACTGAAACGGCGAAGAGCCATGTGATAATTAGTTTATTGGTGACTGCAGGCATCTCACAACGTGTGCCTTGCAATGGACACTCCCGGTGGTCTCGTCGTTCCCTGCATCAAACACTGCGAGCAGAGAAGCGTATTCGAGGTAAGCAACTTGATCGTTGATCTTTGATCTCTTGCTCCGACTTAGGTTTAGACCCATTTTTTTCTCAAAATTTGAAGAGGTTTGCTAGTTTACTTTTAAACCGATATTGATTTTTAATAGATCTTTAATATCTAGTCTCTTCCCATCAGTATCTCTAATCTTTTCAGCCCATACACCATGTTTCTTTTTAATAGATGAGCTTATTTGTAGATCGCTCAAGAGCTCGATCGTCTCACAGAGGCAGCTCGTCGTCAGCAGTTGTCTAGAGACGATCTCAGTGGAGGAACATTCACTCTCAGCAATATCGGAGCGGTATGGGGAATTTAGAGATTCGTGGTGATTTTAAGCTGCATGTTGATCAGATAGGCAATTGTCTTCTCCGATTTATCTAGCGTTTCGTCTTTTTAAATGACCTGAAAAAGTCCTTTATTGCTAGACTTATTGTGCAGTATTCAATTATTATCATTTGTTAGATTGGCGGCACATACGCGTCTCCCGTGATCTTCCCTCCTCAAGTGGCCATCGGAGCCATTGGAAAGATGCAATTGCTCCCGAGATATGATAAGAATGGAGAGGTACGATTGGCAATGGGGATCAGGGATGTTCCGACATTTAAAGCACTCCTTATTTCCAATGTCAAGAAGAGCGAGAGTGCGTAACGAAATGAGAAGTGCATGTTGTTGAAAAGGGTAAACGAATAGAGTGACATATGAGTCCGTTCGCGTAAGAATCGAGCAAGGGTTGGCACAGCTCAAAAAAGTCAATTCTCTGAAAGTCTGTGATTTGGGGTTCTCGAGGGTGCTGATGACGATATGCATATTCATTTTGGTCGTTGAGCCCGCGTTGGCTCCAGATGACGTCACTTTGATATCAGTTTTTCGCATTTTTCTCGCGTCTCAAAAGTGATAATTTTCTGAAAATCGGAGTTCTAATGTAAAATTTGATGGCGGTCACGCCTACGTTCTTCATTTTTCGAAAAAATTAAATTGAGACTCCGAAAATTCGTATCTTTTGACAGAGGCATCTGTAACAATAGAGACCTGCACAGATCGATTCGGAATGCCGAAAATACCCCAGAAAAAAAATTTCATCAAAATCGGGTAACAGTTGACAAAGTAGCTCTAGTTATTGTAAATTGAATGATGCTGGAATCTCACCACCCACCTCCGTTCTCTTGGATTCTACCCTCTTCCCATTTGACCTACCCGCTCTCTCCCTTCCTCCCTCCCCCCTGCCTCTTCCCATCTGCTGTCTCTGTGTCTGCGCTCTCTCTCCTTACCACACTCTCTCACCCGCCCTGACAGGAGAGAGCGAGCAGGTCAGATGGGAACGAAGGTGGGTGGTGAGATTCCAGCATCTTTCAATTTACAAAAACTAGAGCTACTTTGTCAACTGTTACCCGATTTTGATGAAAATTTTTTTCTGGGGTATTTTCGGCATTCCGAATCGATCTGTGCAGGTCTCTATTGTTACAGATGCCTCTGTCAAGAGATACGATTTTTTAAACTCACAATTTAATTTTTCCGAAAAATAAAGAACGTAGGCGTGACCGCCATCAAATTTTACCCTAGGAGTCGGATTTTCAGAAAATTATCACTTTTGAGACGCGAGAAAAATGCGAAAAACTGATTTCGACGTGACGTCATCTGGAGCCAACTGAGGCTCGACGTGCAAAATGAATATGAGGCCGTTTGCGAGAGAATCTAACAAATCCGAATGACTCTGGCACAGGCAAAAAAAGTCAACCCTCTCAGACTTTGCGATTCGGGGTTCTCGAGGTTGCTGATGACGATAGGCATACTCATTTTGACCATGGATGCATCGTTGGCTCCAGATGACGTCACGTCGAAATGGATTTTTGGCCTTTATTTCGGTCCCTGATCAGGATAAATTTTAGTGAGAACGGCCCATGGGACAGAATTTGATGGCGAACACGACTGATCACTTTATTTATCATAAATTATTTTCATTATTTTGTAAAATGAAACTTTTCGCAACCTACAGTGGGAAAGTAGAGAGTAGCATAGATCGGACCGGAATGTCATGAGGATTCCAAATCTGTTTTGCACTTCAAAATCCGTCATGCCCCTTTTGAAATATGCAAATTATAGTGTACCTGGCTTGTAAGTAAATCGTGCCATCCTTCTTCTGTTGACTTCCGATCTTTTGATCTACCCGAGTCTCTCCTCCGTGACCTCTTCCCTCTCTCTGCGCTCTCTCGATTCCCCCTGCTCTCTCGCCTTCCTCGGGAGAGAGTCTCCGTCGGAGAGAATGAATTAAACGGAAAGAACGGAAAAGAATTAACTAAAACTGTTTAATTAAAGTTCTATTTTATCTCCTGTTCTCGCGTGCGTCCTTGCAGCAGTCTTAGATCGCGGCGAAGCCGCGAAAAATTTTTTGAGGTCCCGACCGCGGTCAAAAAACCTGAAAAAGCATACCACATTTTTTGGCCGGCTACCCAGGCATTTGACCCCTGGTCTCCGATCGATACGAGGAAGGAAGTCAACAAGTGGATGGATGGTCAAATTTACTTACAAGCCAGGTATACTATAAGTTGAATATTTCAAAAGGGGCATGATGAATTTTGAAGTGCAAGACAGATTTGGAATCCTCATGACATTCCGGTCCGATCTATGCTACTCTCCACTTTCCCACTGTAGGTTGCGAAAAGTTTCATTTTACAAAATAATGAAAATAATTTATGAAAAATAAAGTGATCAGTCGTGTTCGCCATCAAATTCTGTCCCATGGGCCATTCTCACTAAAATTTATCCTGATCAGGGACCGAAATAAAGGCCAAAAATCCATTTCGACGTGACGTCATCTGGAGCCAACGATGCATCCATGGTCAAAATGAGTATGCCTATCGTCATCAGCAACCTCGAGAACCCCGAATCGCAAAGTTTGAGAGGGTTGACTTTTTTTTGCCTGTGCCAACTCTTGTTCGATTCTCTCGCAAACGCCCTCATATGCATATCGTCATCAGCACCCTCGAGAACCCCAAATCACAGACTTTCAGAGAATCGACTTTTTTGAGCTGTGCCAAGCCTTGCTCGATTTGCTCGAATCTTACGCGAACGGGCTCATATAATTTCGTAAACCCATTAGGTTAGAGCTCAAGTGATCCCCTCTCCGTTCAGCTCTGTCCCTCTCACATCGTGAATGTCTCATGGGCAGCTGATCATCGTGTGGTCGATGGAGCGACAATGGCCAGATTCAGCAATAGAATGAGATCGTATCTCGAGCATCCCGCTATGATGCTCGCCATGCTCAAGTAGACACATCAGCCCACAGAAGGGGCGGAGTCTAGACCTCTCCCATTGATAGATCCCCCTCGTACCGAGTATAGCTCGTTAACTCCCCCGTTGTTCGATTATTTTCTTCCCCGATGATTGTGACACGCCTACCAGAGTTCAGGGAACGCCCACTTTAGCCCCATCCCCTTCTCTTTTGAATATCATTGCGAGAGTTACGGTAGCACTAGCTGAACCCTGCCTTGTCCTATACACTTCGAATGGTGCATTTTAGACCTGTTTTTTTGTATGAATATCTCGTAGTTGTTATTGTATCCGGTTCCCTCCTCATCCTTATCGATTGCCATTCGATCCCCTCTATATCGCCATCCGATGCTATCTTCCACCGTTGAGAGTACCTTCTATCATCTGGTTCATAGTATCCGTTTTCTTGCTATGCACAGATTTGGGTTGGATATCTGTTATAGTTTCGTATATTTTCCCCGTTTCGATACTTGCTGTATTTAGCCATTCTTATGGTTAGTACTGAGATTGTGTGCCATTCTCTGGCTACGGTAGCTATTACCCCTCTCCTTATCTGGACTGGGGATTCCACTACTTGCGTTGTTCTTCTCTAGCCAATAGATTCGATAAAATGATAGATTGAGATTCGTCAACAACTCATTAGGTCTTAAGAGACCGGATCTGAGAAAATTTACCTTTTTGGCCATTCTTCGGACATTGCACCAGGATTTTCGATTCGGGTCTCCATATCCATAGGGCCTGGGAGGTCTTTGACCTTGTTTACAAAAATGATGACGTCACCGCTCGTATTGCGAAATGCGGCGCAAAAGCTGCGGGTATGCATGAAACTTATGAAAATTCGTAACTTCTCAACGGAACAAGATGGAACCAAAATTCCTTTTGCAGTATGTTAGGCATGCCTAGAGTACACCATAACACTATTTGGATCGAAATTTGAACGGTTCTCATATTGACTTTTTGACCTCACGCTTCACAATTTTTGATTTTTTATCTAGTCCCAGCCGTTTGGGGTTAACTTTTCATACGCCTTGGTGTACTCCACACATGCACCTATTAATCCCCCCATATGAGGAATGGATCTGGAGATACACTTTTTAGAAAAGTTGATTTGAGTGATTCTGAGTCAGAGTGATTCTGAGTTTGGCTATTTTTGGATGTGCTGGCTTTCTGTCAATGAGGTTCCACCTAAAAACCAGCCAAATAGTGATGCTACACCATCATACGAATATTCATCACCATAGGAGTTGAATCCGCGACAATGATTTTTTCGACCCATGGTCATGGTCAGAAATGGACCGAAAAAGTCATGATGAGGGAACTTCAAGTACTATACACCAATGTATGCTACAGTAGCCCAATAATATATTGTAACCGAAATCACCGTAATACTGCTCTCGCAAACATGATATATTCGCTATTTTGATGAAAAAGCCAGTTCTCGATTCCTCAGCTTTCGTAATACGGTAGTTTCGGTTACAATATATTACTGGGCTACTGTAGCATACATCGGCATATAGTACTTGAAGATTCTCCATCATGACATTTTCGGTCCATTTCGGACCATGACCCGGGGTTCATGGTCATGACTTACTTTTGAGGCATGAACCCCGGGTCATGGGTAAAAAAAATCATTGTCGCTGATTCAACTCCTATGGTGATGAATATTCGTATGATGGTGTAGCATAACTATTTGGCTGGTTTTTAGGAGGAACCTCATTGACAGAAAGCCAGCACATCCAAAATAGCCAAATGAAGGCTGACTCAGAATCACTCAAATCAACTTTTCTAAAAAGTGTATCTCCAGATCCATTCCTCATATGGGGGGATTAATAGGTGCATGTGTGGAGTACACCAAGGCGTATGAAAAGTTAACCCCAAACGGCTGGGACTAGATAAAAAATCAAAAATTGTGAAGCGTGAGGTCAAAAAGTCAATATGAGAACCGTTCAAATTTCGATCCAAATAGTGTTATGGTGTACTCTAGGCATGCCTAACACATTCGGATCCATACAATACCTCTATTTTCACATATTCGGATCGATACAATAACCGATTTTCACATATTCGGATCGATACAATACCCCCTCTTTTCACATATTCAGATCCAGACAATACCCAATTTTCACATATTCGGATCGATACAATACCCCCTCTTTTCACACATTCGCATCATACAATACCCATTTTCACATATTCGGATCAATACAATACCCCTCTTTTCACACATTCGCATCGATACAATACCTCTATTTTCACATATTCGGATCGATACAATACCCCCTCTTTTCACACATTCGTATCGATACAATACCCCCTTTTCACACATTCGTATCGATACAATACCTCTATTTTCACATATTCGGATCGATACAATACCCCATTTTCACATATTCGGATCGATACAATACCCCTCTTTTCACATATTCAGATCCAGACAATACCTCATTTTCACATATTCGGATCGATACACCACCCCTCTTTTCACACATTCGTATCGATACAATACCCCCTCTTTTCACACATTCGTATCGATGTACCCCTCTATTCACACATTCGGATCCATACAATACCTCTATTTCCACATATTCGGATCCATGCAATACCCCTATTTTCACATATTCGGATCGATACAATACCCGATTTTCACATATTCGGATCGATACAATACCCCCTCTTTTCACACATTCATATCGATACAATACCCCCTCTTTTCACACATTCGTATCGATACAATACCCCCTCTTTTCACATATTCGTATCCATACAATACCTCTATTTTCACATATTCGGATCGATACAATAACCGATTTTCACATATTCGGATCGATACAATACCCCCTCTTTTCACATATTCAGATCCATACAATACCCAATTTTCACATATTCGGATCGATACAATACCCCCTCTTTTCACACATTCGCATCGATACAATACCTCTATTTTCACATATTCGGATCGATACAACACTCCCTCTTTTCACACATTCGTATCGATACAATACCCCCTCTCTATTTTCACATATTCAGATCCATACAATACCCCCTCTTTTCACATATTCAGATCCATACAATACCCAATTTTCACATATTCGGATCGATACAATACCCCCTCTTTTCACACATTCGCATCGATACAATACCTCTATTTTCACATATTCGGATCGATACAACACCCCCTCTTTTCACACATTCGTATCGATACAATACCCCCTCTTTTCACACATTCGTATCGATGTACCCCTCTATTCACACATTCGGATCCATACAATACCTCTATTTTCACATATTCGGATCGATACAATAACCGATTTTCACATATTCGGATCGATACAATACCCCCTCTTTTCACATATTCAGATCCATACAATACCCAATTTTCACATATTCGGATCGATACAATACCCCCTCTTTTCACATATTCAGATCCAGACAATACCCCATTTTCACATATTCGGATCAATACAATACCCCTCTTTTCACACATTCGCATCGATACAATACCTCTATTTTCACATATTCGGATCGATACAATACCCCCTCTTTTCACACATTCGTATCGATACAATACCCCCTCTTTTCACACATTCGTATCCATACAATACCTCTATTTTCACATATTCGGATCGATACAATACCCCCATTTTCACATATTCGGATCGATACAATACCCCCTCTTTTCACATATTCAGATCCAGACAATACCCCATTTTCACATATTCGGATCAATACAATACCCCTCTTTTCACACATTCGCATCGATACAATACCTCTATTTTCACATATTCGGATCGATACACCACCCCCTCTTTTCACACATTCGTATCGATACAATACCCCCTCTTTTCACATATTCAGATCCATACAATACCCAATTTTCACATATTCGGATCGATACAATACCCCCTCTTTTCACACATTCGCATCGATACAATACCTCTATTTTCACATATTCGGATCGATACAACACTCCCTCTTTTCACACATTCGTATCGATACAATACCCCCTCTCTATTTTCACATATTCAGATCCATACAATACCCCCTCTTTTCACATATTCAGATCCATACAATACCCAATTTTCACATATTCGGATCGATACAATACCCCCTCTTTTCACACATTCGCATCGATACAATACCTCTATTTTCACATATTCGGATCGATACAACACCCCCTCTTTTCACACATTCGTATCGATACAATACCCCCTCTTTTCACACATTCGTATCGATGTACCCCTCTATTCACACATTCGGATCCATACAATACCTCTATTTTCACATATTCGGATCGATACAATAACCGATTTTCACATATTCGGATCGATACAATACCCCCTCTTTTCACATATTCAGATCCATACAATACCCAATTTTCACATATTCGGATCGATACAATACCCCCTCTTTTCACACATTCGCATCGATACAATACCTCTATTTTCACATATTCGGATCGATACAACACCCCCTCTTTTCACACATTCGTATCGATACAATACCCCCTCTTTTCACATAATCAGATCCATACAATACCCAATTTTCACATATTCGGATCGATACAATACCCCCTCTTTTCACACATTCGCATCGATACAATACCTCTATTTTCACATATTCGGATCGATACAATACCCCCTCTTTTCACACATTCGTATCGATACAATACCCCCTCTTTTCACACATTCGTATCCATACAATATCTCTATTTTCACATATTCGGATCGATACAATAACCGATTTTCACATATTCGGATCCATACAATACCCCTATTTTCACATATTCGGATCGATACAATACCCCTATTTTCACATATTCGGATCGATACAATACCTCTATTTTCACATATTCGGATCGATACAATACCCCTCTTTTCACACATTCATATCGATACAATACCCCCTCTTTTCACACATTCGTATCGATACAATACCCCCTCTTTTCACATATTCGTATCCATACAATACCTCTATTTTCACATATTCGGATCGATACAATAACCGATTTTCACATATTCGGATCGATACAATACCCCCTCTTTTCACATATTCAGATCCATACAATACCCAATTTTCACATATTCGGATCGATACAATACCCCCTCTTTTCACATATTCAGATCCAGACAATACCCCATTTTCACATATTCGGATCAATACAATACCCCTCTTTTCACACATTCGCATCGATACAATACCTCTATTTTCACATATTCGGATCGATACAATACCCCCTCTTTTCACACATTCGTATCGATACAATACCCCCTCTTTTCACACATTCGTATCCATACAATACCTCTATTTTCACATATTCGGATCGATACAATACCCCCATTTTCACATATTCGGATCGATACAATACCCCCTCTTTTCACATATTCAGATCCAGACAATACCCCATTTTCACATATTCGGATCAATACAATACCCCTCTTTTCACACATTCGCATCGATACAATACCTCTATTTTCACATATTCGGATCGATACACCACCCCCTCTTTTCACACATTCGTATCGATACAATACCCCCTCTTTTCACATATTCAGATCCATACAATACCCAATTTTCACATATTCGGATCGATACAATACCCCCTCTTTTCACACATTCGCATCGATACAATACCTCTATTTTCACATATTCGGATCGATACAACACTCCCTCTTTTCACACATTCGTATCGATACAATACCCCCTCTCTATTTTCACATATTCAGATCCATACAATACCCCCTCTTTTCACATATTCAGATCCATACAATACCCAATTTTCACATATTCGGATCGATACAATACCCCCTCTTTTCACACATTCGCATCGATACAATACCTCTATTTTCACATATTCGGATCGATACAACACCCCCTCTTTTCACACATTCGTATCGATACAATACCCCCTCTTTTCACACATTCGTATCGATGTACCCCTCTATTCACACATTCGGATCCATACAATACCTCTATTTTCACATATTCGGATCGATACAATAACCGATTTTCACATATTCGGATCGATACAATACCCCCTCTTTTCACATATTCAGATCCATACAATACCCAATTTTCACATATTCGGATCGATACAATACCCCCTCTTTTCACACATTCGCATCGATACAATACCTCTATTTTCACATATTCGGATCGATACAACACCCCCTCTTTTCACACATTCGTATCGATACAATACCCCCTCTTTTCACATAATCAGATCCATACAATACCCAATTTTCACATATTCGGATCGATACAATACCCCCTCTTTTCACACATTCGCATCGATACAATACCTCTATTTTCACATATTCGGATCGATACAATACCCCCTCTTTTCACACATTCGTATCGATACAATACCCCCTCTTTTCACACATTCGTATCCATACAATATCTCTATTTTCACATATTCGGATCGATACAATAACCGATTTTCACATATTCGGATCCATACAATACCCCTATTTTCACATATTCGGATCGATACAATACCCCTATTTTCACATATTCGGATCGATACAATACCTCTATTTTCACATATTCGGATCGATACAATACCCCCTCTTTTCACACATTCATATCGATACAATACCCCCTCTTTTCACACATTCGTATCGATACAATACCCCCTCTTTTCACATATTCGTATCCATACAATACCTCTATTTTCACATATTCGGATCGATACAATAACCGATTTTCACATATTCGGATCGATACAATACCCCCTCTTTTCACATATTCAGATCCATACAATACCCAATTTTCACATATTCGGATCGATACAATACCCCCTCTTTTCACACATTCGCATCGATACAATACCTCTATTTTCACATATTCGGATCGATACAACACTCCCTCTTTTCACACATTCGTATCGATACAATACCCCCTCTCTATTTTCACATATTCAGATCCATACAATACCCCCTCTTTTCACATATTCAGATCCATACAATACCCAATTTTCACATATTCGGATCGATACAATACCCCCTCTTTTCACACATTCGCATCGATACAATACCTCTATTTTCACATATTCGGATCGATACAACACCCCCTCTTTTCACACATTCGTATCGATACAATACCCCCTCTTTTCACACATTCGTATCAATGTACCCCTCTATTCACACATTCGGATCCATACAATACCTCTATTTTCACATATTCGGATCGATACAATAACCGATTTTCACATATTCGGATCGATACAATACCCCCTCTTTTCACATATTCAGATCCATACAATACCCAATTTTCACATATTCGGATCGATACAATACCCCCTCTTTTCACACATTCGCATCGATACAATACCTCTATTTTCACATATTCGGATCGATACAACACCCCCTCTTTTCACACATTCGTATCGATACAATACCCCCTCTTTTCACATAATCAGATCCATACAATACCCAATTTTCACATATTCGGATCGATACAATACCCCCTCTTTTCACACATTCGCATCGATACAATACCTCTATTTTCACATATTCGGATCGATACAATACCCCCTCTTTTCACACATTCGTATCGATACAATACCCCCTCTTTTCACACATTCGTATCCATACAATATCTCTATTTTCACATATTCGGATCGATACAATAACCGATTTTCACATATTCGGATCCATACAATACCCCTATTTTCACATATTCGGATCGATACAATACCCCTATTTTCACATATTCGGATCGATACAATACCTCTATTTTCACATATTCGGATCGATACAATACCCCCTCTTTTCACACATTCGTATCGATACAATACCCGATTTTCACATATTCGGATCGATACAATACCCCTATTTTCACATATTCGGATCGATACAATACCCGATTTTCACATATTCGGATCGATACAATACCCCCTCTTTTCACACATTCGTATCGATACAATACCCCCTCTTTTCACACATTCGTATCCATACAATACTCCTATTTTCACATATTCGCATCGATACAATACCCCATTTTCACACATTCGTATCGATACAATACCCCCATTTTCACATATTCGGATCGATACAATACCCCCATTTTCATATATTCGGATCGATACAATACCCCCTCTTTCACACATTCGTATCGATACAATACCCCCTCTTTTCACACATTCGTATCGATACAATACCCCATTTTCACATATTCGGATCGATACAATACCTCTATTTTCACATATTCGGATCGATACAATACCTCTATTTTCACATATTCGGATCGATACAATACCCCTCTTTTCACACATTCGCATCGATACAATACCCCCTCGTTTCACATATTCAGATCCATACAATACCCCATTTTCACATATTCGGATCGATACAATACCCCTCTTTTCACACATTCGGATCCATACAATACCCCATTTTCACATAATCGGATCCATACAATACCCCTATTTTCACATATTCGGATCGATACAATACCCGATTTTCACATATTCGGATCGATACAATACCCCCTCTTTTCACACATTCGTATCGATACAATACCCCCTCTTTTCACACATTCGTATCCATATAATACCTCTATTTTCACATATTCAGGTCCATACAATACCCCCTCTTTTCACATATTCAGATCCATACAATACCCAATTTTCACATATTCGGATCGATACAATACCCCCTCTTTTCACACATTCGCATCGATACAATACCTCTATTTTCACATATTCGGATCGATACAACACCCCCTCTTTTCACACATTCGTATCGATACAATACCCCCTCTTTTCACACATTCGTATCGATGTACCCCTCTATTCACACATTCGGATCCATACAATACCTCTATTTTCACATATTCGGATCGATACAATAACCGATTTTCACATATTCGGATCGATACAATACCCCCTCTTTTCACATATTCAGATCCATACAATACCCAATTTTCACATATTCGGATCGATACAATACCCCCTCTTTTCACACATTCGTATCGATACAATACCCCCTCTTTTCACACATTCGTATCCATACAATACTCCTATTTTCACATAACACCACAGGGTCCAACGATGAAGTCGGCGGACGAGTCGACGACAGCCTCGAAGAGAGATAAGCACTGAACAAATTCCATTATACTAGTGAATGAATGTGAACCAACCTTGAGGCAATCTTCTCAGTCCTTATTGCGATCTGCCTTCAAACACCACAGGGTCCAACGATGAAGTCGGTGGACGAGTGGACGACGGCCTCGAAGAGAGATAAGCACTGAACAAATTCCATTATACTAGTGAATGAATGTGAACCAACCTTGAGGCAATCTTCTCATTCCTTATTGCGATCTGCCTTCAAACACCACAGGGTCCAACGATGAAGTCGGTGGACGAGTCGACGACGGCCTCGAAGAGAGATAAGCACTGAACAAATTCCATTATACTAGTGAATGAATGTGAACCAACCTTGAGGCAATCTTCTCAGTCCTTATTGCGATCTGCCTTCAAACACCACAGGGTCCAACGATGAAGTCGGCGGACGAGTCGACGACAGCCTCGAAGAGAGATAAGCACTGAACAAATTCCATTATACTAGTGAATGAATGTGAACCAACCTTGAGGCAATCTTCTCAGTCCTTATTGCGATCTGCCTTCAAACACCACAGGGTCCAACGATGAAGTCGGCGGACGAGTGGACGACGGCCTCGAAGAGAGATAAGCACTGAACAAATTCCATTATACTAGTGAATGAATGTGAACCAACCTTGAGGCAATCTTCTCATTCCTTATTGCGATCTGCCTTCAAACACCACAGGGTCCAACGATGAAGTCGGTGGACGAGTCGACGACGGCCTCGAAGAGAGATAAGCACTGAACAAATTCCATTATACTAGTGAATGAATGTGAACCAACCTTGAGGCAATCTTCTCATTCCTTATTGCGTTCGGCCTCCAAATACACCGTGTCCTGCAGTCGATCGATTGAAGTGAGTCGCCTCAGAGTACGGCCGATTCGTGTAGTTGCTTGATGCTGTCTGCAGCAGACATGCCCACGAGAAACTGTAAAGCAAGAATTCAATACCTTCTTCGCTTTGCTACAGTACCTCGCATGCCTACCGTAACCTCCCATCGATCGATCGATTGAAGTGAGTGGAGTAGGGTCGACTCGTGTCGTCCGCATCCACATTCCTCGTTGCTCTCCATCGTCCCGTCTCGTTCCGTCTCGTCCGCCGATGTTATGAAAAGGGGCAGGCAGTACTCTTATCGATACCATAGGGGGGGGGTCCCTACATCCCCTCCACTCACTCTTTTCCCTCTTCCTTTTCAGCTCCTTCCGTCCCACCCAATCACCCCATGGAGCTCCCGGTCTAGCCCATAAGAGAAGTTAACTCTAAAGGGCATTCCCTCCACGAGGGGCGATTCGAGCACGCATAGCGCGCTCGGCGGCTTCGCGGGCACGAAATGACCAAGTGGCACGTCCAGAGCAAATAGGGAAGAGGGAAATGAGTGAGTGAAGGAGGGCATGGGAGGTTTCATCTCTCTTACTGTCTATGTCCAAATGGCCCGCGACATTTGTCACTGGCAGTGTACAATTCAAGTGTGCATTCTCTCGGCTGTATAACCTTTGCTGGCTACTCCCCTATCCGGATTCAGGTCGAACCAACTCGGGCGAGCTCATGCTCTTATAGCCCTTGATAGGGGGATGACGCACCGTAGCGCCGGAACTGCCTGCACTCTCGCCTACAGAGAACCAAGGAGTGTATGCAACCAACAAGCTGACACTCCGAAGAGTCGGGTGAGGCTACCCTGTCAGCCGCGGTCGCACAACTAGATCTGGATGCATGACCCCACATTACGTGGGTCGGGTAAGGCTACCCTATCAAGCTCCGGGCACGGACTGAGCCAGACAGATATTGCCCATATCTGACGCCCTTCCCTGGTCTCTTCCTACCCCGCCGAGGAGGCACCACTAGGAGTTGTGGGCTGAGCTCTCCTCATCATACACTCCTACGTTGACCGCCTTGTGCACAAGGCACAATGACGAACGGGGGCGTTAGACACGCATTACCTACGGGTGCTCTAAGCACACGCTACCGTCAATCCCAGTTAGGCATTGGCAGCCTGTGGCCACCAATGCGTTAGGTGCACTCACACACTAAACCCAGGGGAGGGGAGAGGGGAGAAACTCATCTTTTCTGGTGGCCTGGAGATTGTTGAGGTCGTCGAGGACGTCGAGGAGGCTTGCCCTCGCCTTTGATGGACGTCGAACCCAGCCAGTGCGCAGCGATCCTGGATAAGTAAATATAATTAATCAAGATGAAATGGGAATGGGCGCGTTGAACCGAGCACGATATGTGGGAACAGGCCTAGGAAGAGAACGGAATTCAAAAAAAAAACAATATCGTACGCTGCGAAAATGTTGGTGACACAGCCCTAGGGGCGTAGGGGCGCTCGAGGAATAGCACAAAATGAGAGGACGACGGAAAAGGCAAATATATAAGTATTTTCGAAAATGAAATACGCTCAAAACAACGTTTCGCAGGAGCCATAGCAAACAAATGTCAGCCTACTCTATGCGCAAAGGATGCCAGACATGATTCGGCACAGATGACGGCATCTTATAGACAAAGGGGGCAACTAATCGGTAGCCAAAACAGCGAAAAAGGCGCGAGGAAATAGCAGCAGAGGAAAGGAGGGCGGCAGCATGAGTGAGCGAGCGTGAGTAGACTGAGAGGAGATGGGAATGGGGCTAGCTGCTCCCAGTCGATCGATATGTTCAAGCGGAAGTGTCAAGGGAAGGTAGATCAACAGGTCCCTTCCCCGTCCCTCCCCTCTCACTTCCGTGGATGATGACCAAACGTTTCAAACACATGTAAACAGGAAGAGAGGTGAAATGTATACAGGTATTGCACACGCGTTCTAACGGCTACTATCAAGCCGACGTCACTCACGAGGACAAATTTGCGAAAACAAAGTCAAGTTCAAAGCAACGTTTCACTGTGCGAATATCGGGGCCGCTACAGGCAGGAAGGAGGCCATGCGTGATGGATTCGGTGCAGATCTCATCTTAGGATCTCAACTAATCGGTAGCCAAAACAGCGAAAAAGGCGATAATAGCAGCGGAGGAAAGGAGGGCGGCAGCATGAGTGAGCGAGCGTGAGTAGACTGACATTGAGAGGAGATAGGAAGGGACTAGCTGTCCCCCCTCCCCTCTAGACGATCGATATCTACGAGTGGATAGATCAAAAGGGCGCATCCTCTTCCCTCCCCTCTCACTTGACTCTCACTCTCGATCAAACTACACTGTGGGGACGGAGGGACGCCTAGAATTTCGTTCGGAATTTTCAAGGATCTCTCCTCTTTTTTGAGCGGATCAAGAGAAAGACTAAACAGATCGACCCGACGGCTATATTAATTCTGTTCAAAATTATATCAGGGTTGATTGATTTCAAAAAAATCGTTGCAGTAGAGCCAGAATTTTCCAGATAATTCTAGTCCGGAAGGTACCGTACTATCACTGTAAAATGCATGTTCAAATGAATAACGATTCTTTTAACAAAGTCATGGAAACGTTATACAACGATTTCGGCAATTTGTAAGGCAACACAGGATAGTAAAGTACACGAGTTGAGTGAGTGAGTGAAATGATAATAACAAGTGAACAACATGAGTGAATGAAAAGACTTTTGAATGACATTCGAATTGCATGGTTCAGTAATCTACCGTATGATCATTCAGTGTACGGTAGTCTCTTCAGATTCTCCCCACTACAACATCTCACCAGCAACAGTGCCCGTATACGCACCGATCATTCCTGAAAAGATTGTGCATCACATAATCGGTTGTCAACAACGAGACATTAGAGAACCCCGTGAAAGATAGTCGACATAACAAGAAAGTAGATGCAAGCATTACTCCTTGCGACCAATCAATAAATTATACCGTGTGATTCCTCCGACGAGCGTTCCCACTCCTGGAATGAAGGAAAACAGAGCAGCGCCGGTGGAGGCTCCTGAATGGACGATCGATTACGGTAATCGCTTAATGTCTTCATTGTAATTTGCGAGCGCGATACCCCTGGTTAGCGTTATACAAGTCGCCCGAAGAATAAATCACATTTGCCTTCTGACCAATTCATATAACAGAGATTCGAGTAGGAAGATATGGCTAGCCTACGGATACTCGTGATTAGACCACACGAGTTCATAGCCATTTCATTCATTGGTAACTAACCATATACGGCTCCGGTCCAGCTTCCGACTGTCTTAGTGGACGCGTGAACAGTGTTCGTGATCTTTCCTTCGTTGAGATCCTGCAACGAAATAACAAGTTACGGTAATCATGTTCGATCCATTGATTGACAAAACCGACCTTCCTCGCAGCCTCGGCCATGTTTGCTGCCTCCATGGCAACAGCCCCGAACCAGACAACCTGCAAGAGTTCTCGATCGAAGCATATTTTTAGATAAATCAAAATGCAGTTTCAGGAGCATCTTCGCAAGGTAAGCGGAAGAACAAGTTGATTATCTAATGAGTGAATCGATAGTACATTTCCGAGTCCGTTGACGGCACTGCCGAAGAGATTCGGCTTGTAGATGACCTGAAATTGAAATGACCGTTTTCTCCATCGCTCTCGAAGGTTATACAATAATTAGGTAAGGCTTGGCATGAAAAGGGCTCTTCATTTCACGCACTATCTCACCGGCCAGGCGATCTATCTCTATAGAGCACGCCGCGTCTGATAGTTGCGCGTCTGATAATCGGATAGTTGCGCAAAGCGCCGCTTTTTCTTTAGCGAAAACCCACTCCGCCTATCTGCAACTCATATAGCTGGGATATTAGGAGCTCATTAGTGCCTAAGAATCGCCAATCTACTGTAACGTATTAACATATTGAATAAGTTTGGATTTTTTTATATTCTAAATTGACTTAGTACAGTGGATTGACTACGTCGGCAGCTCCAAAGGTTGTCATAATATTTATCATATCTACGCAGTAGATATAATGACAGAACACCCAAAGAACGCCCCGCAAGCACTTTAATTTTAGACCCACGGCACGTAATATGAAGTTCGAAAGATTGTTAATTTCATACGTGGGCGCCATCTGACGGCATTCGCCTGCATTTTTTCTAGGATCTCCAGCATAAGGCTGCAATTTTTCCATATCATTCTGATATCAGCAATTCGAAATCAGTTTTTGAAAAGATTTAAGGATTGAAAAAATTTAAGGATTTTTATGGATTTAAGGAAGATTATCAAATGTATTTCGATTCCGTTTTTTTTCGACGTCGTATCCGTCGATTCCGTCGTATCCGTCGATTCCAGCGTATCCGCCGGCCAAGCCAAATCTTCTACGATGTCCTCTTCTTCCTCCTGGGCCCGATGCCCGGCCAACCCATACGGCGGTGCATGGCGGCCAAATCTTCTACGATGTCCTCTTCTTCCTCCTGGGCCCGATGCCCGGCCAAACCATACGGCGGTGCATGGCGGCCAAATCTTCTACGATGTCCTCTTCTTCCTCCTGGGCCCGATGCCCGGCCAAACCATACGGCGGTGCATGGCGGCCAAATCTTCTACGATGTTCTCTTCTTCCTCCTGGGCCCGAAGCCCGGCCAAACCATACGGCGGTGCATGGCGGCCAAATCTTCTATGATGTCCTCTTCTTCCTCCTGCTTGCAGCGATAGGCCCACCCACCCACCACGCCCATCACCGCCTCCTCGATGTCCTCTTCTTCCTCCTGGGCCCGATGCCCGGCCAAACCATACGGCGGTGCATGGCGGCCAAATCTTCTACGATGTCCTCTTCTTCCTCCTGGGCCCGATGCCCGGCCAAACCATACGGCGGTGCATGGCGGCCAAATCTTCTACGATGTCCTCTTCTTCCTCCTGGGCCCGATGCCCGGCCAAACCATACGGCGGTGCATGGCGGCCAAATCTTCTACGATGTCCTCTTCTTCCTCCAGGGCCCGATGCCCGGCCAAACCATACGGCGGTGCATGGCGGCCAAATCTTCTACGATGTCCTCGTCTTCCTCCTGGGCCCGATGCCCGGCCAAACCATACGGCGGTGCATGGCGGCCAAATCTTCTACAATGTCCTCTTCTTCCTCCTGGGCCTGATGCCCGGCCAAACCATACCGCTGTGCATGGCGGCCAAATCTTCTACGACGTCCTATTCTTCCACCTGGGCCCGATGCCCGGCCAAACCATACGGCGGTGCATGGCGGCCAAATCTTCTACGATGTCCTCTTCTTCCTCCTGGGCCCGATGCCCGGCCAAACCATACGGCGGTGCATGGCGGCCAAATCTTCTACGATGTTCTCTTCTTCCTCCTGGGCCCGATGCCCGGCCAAACCATACGGCGGTGCATGGCGGCCAAATCTTCTATGATGTCCTCTTCTTCCTCCTGCTTGCAGCGATAGGCCCACCCACCCACCACGCCCATCCAGGGGTCAATTGCCTAGGTAAAATCAATTCCTTGGGACGGGTACGTTTTTCAGTCCAAATGCGAAAAAACGGGTACGTTTTGACAAAATCTCAAATTTTTAGCATTTTTACCCCTATTTTCCCGAATCGGCCAGCCTCCAGCGGGCACGTTTTATGTCTAATATCAGAAAAAGCGGGTACGGTAAGTTAAAATTAACGTACTAGTTGACCACTGCGCCCATCACCGCCTCCTCGATGCCCTCTTCTTCCTCCTGGGCCCGATGCCCGGCCAAACCATACGGCGGTGCATGGCGGCCAAATCTTCTACGATGTCCTCTTCTTCCTCCTGGGCCCGATGCCCGGCCAAACCATACGGCGGTGCATGGCGGCCAAATCTTCTACGATGTCCTCTTCTTCCTCCTGGGCCCGATGCTCGGCCAAACCATACGGCGGTGCATGGCGGCCAAATCTTCTACAATGTCCTCTTCTTCCTCCTGGGCCTGATGCCCGGCCAAACCATACCGCTGTGCATGGCGGCCAAATCTTCTACGATGTCCTCTTCTTCCTCCTGCTTGCAGCGATAGGCCCACCCACCCACCACGCCCATCACCGCCTCCTCGATGTCCTCTTCTTCCTCCTGGGCCCGATGCCCGGCCAAACCATACGGCGGTGCATGGCGGCCAAATCTTCTATGATGTCCTCTTCTTCCTCCTGCTTGCAGCGATAGGCCCACCCACCCACCACGCCCATCACCGCCTCCTCGATGTCCTCTTCTTCCTCCTGGGCCCGATGCCCGGCCAAACCATACGGCGGTGCATGGCGGCCAAATCTTCTACGATGTCCTCTTCTTCCTCCTGGGCCCGATGCCCGGCCAAACCATACGGCGGTGCATGGCGGCCAAATCTTCTACGATGTCCTCTTCTTCCTCCTGGGCTCAATGCCCGGCCAAACCATACGGCGGTGTATGGCGGCCAAATCTTCTACGATGTCCTCTTCTTCCTCCTGGGCCCGATGCCCGGCCAAACCATACGGCGGTGCATGGCGGCCGAATCTTCTATGATGTCCTCTTCTTCCTCCTGGGCCCGATGCCCAGCCAAACCATACGGCGGTGCATGGCGGCCAAATCTTCTACAATGTCCTCTTCTTCCTCCTGGGCTCGATGCCCGGCCAAACCATACCGCTGTGCATGGCGGCCAAATCTTCTACGATGTCCTCCTCTTCCTCCTGGGCCTGATGCCCGGCCAAACCATACGGCGGTGCATGGCGGCCAAATCTTCTACGATGTCCTCTTCTTCCTCCTGGGCCCGATGCCCGGCCAAACCATACGGCGGTGCGTGGCGGCCGAATCTTCTATGATGTCCTCTTCTTCCTCCTGGGCCTGATGCCCGGCCAACCCATACGGCGGTGCATGGCGGCCAAATCTTCTACGATGTCCTCTTCTTCCTCCTGCTTGCAGCGATAGGCCCACCCACCCACCACGCCCATCACCGCCTCCTCGATGTCCTCTTCTTCCTCCTGGGCCCGATGCCCGGCCAAACCATACGGCGGTGCATGGCGGCCAAATCTTCTACGACGTCCTCTTCTTCCACCTGGGCCCGATGCCCGGCCAAACCATACGGCGGTGCATGGCGGCCAAATCTTCTACGATGTTCTCTTCTTCCTCCTGGGCCCGAAGCCCGGCCAAACCATACGGCGGTGCATGGCGGCCAAATCTTCTACGATGTCCTCGTCTTCCTCCTGGGCCCGATGCCCGGCCAAACCATACGGCGGTGCATGGCGGCCAAATCTTCTACAATGTCCTCTTCTTCCTCCTGGGCCTGATGCCCGGCCAAACCATACCGCTGTGCATGGCGGCCAAATCTTCTACGACGTCCTCTTCTTCCACCTGGGCCCGATGCCCGGCCAAACCATACGGCGGTGCATGGCGGCCAAATCTTCTACGACGTCCTCTTCTTCCACCTGGGCCCGATGCCCGGCCAAACCATACGGCGGTGCATGGCGGCCAAATCTTCTACGATGTCCTCTTCTTCCTCCTGGGCCCGATGCCCGGCCAAAACATACGGCGGTGCATGGCGGCCAAATCTTCTACGATGTTCTCTTCTTCCTCCTGGGCCCGATGCCCGGCCAAACCATACGGCGGTGCATGGCGGCCAAATCTTCTATGATGTCCTCTTCTTCCTCCTGCTTGCAGCGATAGGCCCACCCACCCACCACGCCCATCACCGCCTCATCGATGCCCTCTTCTTCCTCCTGGGCCCGATGCCCGGCCAAACCATACGGCGGTGCATGGCGGCCAAATCTTCTACGATGTCCTCTTCTTCCTCCTGGGCCCGATGCCCGGCCAAACCATACGGCGGTGCATGGCGGCCAAATCTTCTACGATGTCCTCTTCTTCCTCCTGGGCCCGATGCCCGGCCAAACCATACGGCGGTGAATGGCGGCCAAATCTTCTACAATGTCCTCTTCTTCCTCCTGGGCCTGATGCCCGGCCAAACCATACCGCTGTGCATGGCGGCCAAATCTTCTACGATGTCCTCTTCTTCCTCCTGGGCTCAATGCCCGGCCAAACCATACGGCGGTGTATGGCGGCCAAATCTTCTACGATGTCCTCTTCTTCCTCCTGGGCCCGATGCCCGGCCAAACCATACGGCGGTGCATGGCGGCCGAATCTTCTATGATGTCCTCTTCTTCCTCCTGGGCCCGATGCCCAGCCAAACCATACGGCGGTGCATGGCGGCCAAATCTTCTACAATGTCCTCTTCTTCCTCCTGGGCTCGATGCCCGGCCAAACCATACCGCTGTGCATGGCGGCCAAATCTTCTACGATGTCCTCCTCTTCCTCCTGGGCCTGATGCCCGGCCAAACCATACGGCGGTGCATGGCGGCCAAATCTTCTACGATGTCCTCTTCTTCCTCCTGGGCCCGATGCCCGGCCAAACCATACGGCGGTGCATGGCGGCCGAATCTTCTATGATGTCCTCTTCTTCCTCCTGGGCCTGATGCCCGGCCAAACCATACGGCGGTGCATGGCGGCCGAATCTTCTATGATGTCCTCTTCTTCCTCCTGGGCCTGATGCCCGGCCAAACCATACGGCGGTGCATGGCGGCCAAATCTTCTACGATGTCCTCTTCTTCCTCCTGGGCCCGATGCCCGGCCAAACCATACGGCGGTGCATGGCGGCCGAATCTTCTATGATGTCCTCTTCTTCCTCCTGGGCCTGATGCCCGGCCAAACCATACGGCGGTGCATGGCGGCCGAATCTTCTATGATGTCCTCTTCTTCCTCCTGGGCCTGATGCCCGGCCAAACCATACGGCGGTGCATGGCGGCCAAATCTTCTACAATGTCCTCTTCTTCCTCCTGGGCTCGATGCCCGGCCAAACCATACCGCTGTGCATGGCGGCCAAATCTTCTACGATGTCCTCTTCTTCCTCCTGGGCTCGATGCCCGGCCAAACCATACGGCCCAATTTTGAAAAATGAATAAAACAGGTGTGATCTGCATCGAATTCCATCGAGGAAACCGCGATTTCATAAAATTAAGTAATTTGGGAAGCGAGAAAACAACGAAAAACTGATTTCGACGCGACGTCGTCTGGAGCCAAAACGACGACAACGAGCAAAATGAGTACGCCCATCGCTATCGGCATACACGAGAACCCCGTATCGCAATGTTTCAGCGATTTCTAATTTTTGCCCTGCGCCGGACCCTTCCGAATCTGCTTAATTCTTACGCAAACGGCCTCATATACAAAATTTGAAACTAACAGTGGTTAAGGAAGTTTTTTGAACATACAGTAATATATATCAAAAATTTTAATTCCCGCCGTGGCATTTGCCTGAATTTTTGCTGAATTTTGGTTCGCATCGGCCTGCACATTTTTGATCCTCGCATGGCTGCCCACGTGTGGTTAATTTACGAATCTGCTGCAGCCTCAAACCGCCAATACCCAAATTGTTTCATAATCGCTATCACACAAATTGCAATCAAATGAATGTTCAATGAATATCAATAAGATGATTTAAATATTTTGCTATCCTGTTTGTTAAACACTTTTAGCACACAGTTGTTTGTTTGTACTCATGTCACCAGAAATGTGATTGCACAAACACAATGCGGCGAGATCCTCATGCAGCAATAAAACACAACTCCTCCTGGTAATATTTCACAATGCCGGAATTTCGCTTCCCAAAAGCAACCAATCAAAGCCCGAATCCCACAATCACTCAGCCCATTCTCCGGATCGACCGCTTTCTCGGGTGCCGCTATGTGGGATCTACCTAGTCCAACATTCCATAATCAGAAACTATAAGGAACCTTGCATACACGTCTATAGCTCCTTCCCACTCTAAACTAAATCAATAAATTTTCGAGAATCCCACTCACTCAATCCGTTCTCCGGATCGACGGCGTCCTGTGTGTCACCTGATCCTCCTCGTCGATCAGATCAAGGTCCTCGACCACGGCCGGGTACGCCTGTAAGAATAAATTAATTATAAATGAGAATAGTATGAAAAGTAAAGTATAATGTCACGTGATAAATTTTGATATTGCAAAATCAATAGGTGGCCAGACTACTCTAATCGGCAATGACCAGAGCAATCACTAATTGTCAGAACACATTAAATATACATTTGCAAAGTAGCTGGCAATTCCAAGTTTCACGAAACCTACGAGTCTACGCACTGCTGAGCTACCAATGTCATAGTTTTTTTGGGTTGCGGTTCGGCGGAATGGTTTTCGTGACAAAAAATTCGGCGCTCCGCGCCCTTTGCAGGTCTGCGTAGTGTCAAAGACACGACAGGGGACGTGAAACAGCGATTTTGCAACCTTCAAATGACCATAACTTCCGTTCGAAATAATATTTCGCGATAAATTCGACATGGGTGGGTAGATAGAGGTGCCAATCGGAAAAATCACGAGTGCAGCAGTCAAGAAATAGCGCGATATTCATGGCTATTCAGAAGTACATGCGGATATACCAATATAGCATGGGATAGGAGTATGCGAATACACACAATTATGACAAAAAAATCATTTGTATCATCAAATTAGAACGCAAATCGATATTATAATTGAAGTTTGAAGAAAAAAAGTTTGAAACGGAAAATTCTTACAGTACCTTATAGAGTTGGAGCAGATATTTTGGCGTGTTTATTATTCACAAAGCAATCAAGAGATCAAACGACCTTTTTGATCTACACACTCTTGTTTCTATCGATCGTCTGGTATCCTTCCGAGCGCAGCTTCCTCCCCCAGTCAGTCCACTTCCTCCCCTTTCCCATCGGGCTGGCGCCTCATTCCTCCGCTTCCTTTTTCGCGCTTTTTGCTGTTTCGATTGCATGCTGACAAATGCCTTGTTTCCTGAGGATCGTCACCTGCGCTGAACCATTGACAATGATTACGCTTGACTTCTAGAATATTATGATCTGTTTTTGTCACCGTTTAGCACTGCCGCGGCTTGTCTTTCACGCTGAAAAACGTGTCTATGACGGTGTTTATGTTTTCGAAAATGCGCTTTTTTTTCGTTTTTCGTCCTTTTTTGGCTGATGCGCGTCTCCAATGCCGCGAGCACTACTGTTTGTGTAAATTCAACCATATGCCCACACAATTGAAGGAGTGTAGGCGTGAAAAGATTCCATTCGCTCGCATGAAAGTCCCTCGCAATAGGCGCGATCCCCGAGTTCCCGTCTTGCTGCCATTTACCCAGCTTGTATTCTCACACCTCTCAACCCCCCCCCCCAGTTTTATGAAGCCTTGTTTTGTGCGAGTCGTGATGCACGTGCTTACCAAATTTTAATCATCACCTTTTGCTCGTTCTCGTTGTTTTTTATTGAACGCGTTACAAACGATGATCCTTGTAGATGGTGTCGTCTGAATCGCCCTCGCCCGCTCCACTCCGCTCTGCCCGCCCGCCGCTCGCCGTCTCAACAAGATAAGTGTTTCGCACTCTTCTTCCGGGGTTTGCGCCGTTTTGTAAGTAACCGCTAACGGGTTGGATGGGCTTCTTTTTACTGTGCATTTTCGTCTTTTTCCATCGTAATTTCAATCAATTATCTGTTTTCAAACGCTTTCTTTTTGCGGCGCGCCCATCCAATATTAGCTAAGGCGCATAGGGCGATAGTGATCAACTCCTCGCGTTGCGAGGGGCGGACAGTCACGCACTGTCGCAGGTGCAGGGATCGTCTTGTCGGTAGGAGTGAGGCCACAAGCCAAACAACGGGTGCCCACCATGTGGGAGACCTGTGACTAAATCACCCTCTTCGCTGGTCGCGGTGGACGGTCCCGACACGTCTGAGATTGCTATCGCCGCGTTTACTGTTAAATCTCTCGCGCGCAATTCTGTTTGTCTCGGGGGTGGGGTATTTCTCATAGTAACTGATACGGTGGGATAGGATTGGCAAAGTGCGTTGTACTTTGCGGCTGCGATATTTGAGTGAAATAGAAGTGGCAAAATGCTAATTTCTATACATCGCAGGGAAGGACTTTCAAAGGGACGAACGGGACTCGTCGATGACGGCGTTGAAGAGCGGATGACTAGAGGAGAGCCAGACCTTATATATATATATATATATAAGGTCTGGCTGATTTCGATTATGACGTCATTAATGGATCTATTCCAGACTGTTTCGTGCCAGAGGTCGCGAAGCCCGAGAGGAAGATTCAGTTCCGTGAGAAGATGCTCTGGACTGCCATCACCCTCTTCATCTTCCTCGTCTGTTGTCAGATTCCCCTCTTCGATCAGGTTCCTCACAAACTGCATATTTTATTGAATTACTAGTTGCAGGAATCATGTCGAGCGATCATGGCCTTCAACAGGGAGCCCTGATGGAGCTTGGTATCTCGCCCATCGTCACATCTTGTCTTATCATGCAGCTTCTCGCTGGAGCCAAGATAATCGAGGTCGGATATTTCCCCAAGGACAGCGCCCTCTTCAACGGAGCACAGAAGCGTAAGTGAATATTTTGACATCGATTTTGTTATTAAAGAATTTAATTCAATTAATGTGCATCTTTTAAGTCTTCGGAATGGTGATCACCGTCGGACAGGCTATCGTGTACGTTGCCTCTGGACTCTACAGAGAGCCCTCTGACATCGGAGCCGGAATCTGCCTTCTCATCGTTGTGCAGCTCGTCTTCACCGGTCTTACCGTGCTCCTCCTTGACGAACTCCTCCAGGTATGCACCTGACCATCTGCCAACTAATCTGTTGCTTTCATTGTTATCATCACTAATACATAATTTGTTTCAGAAGGGCTATAGTCTCGGCTCTGGAATCTCCCTCCTCATCGCTACGAATATTTGCGAGACTATCGTGTGGAAGGCCTTCTCGCCTGCTACAATGAACACTGGCCGTGGAACCGAATTCGAGGGAGCAGTCATTGCCCTCTTCCATCTTCTCACCACCAGATCCGACAAGGTGAGACTCACTTTCTCCCGTTTCTTCTTAAATGATGACGTCATCACTGATCACACTATCTGTCAAAATTTGAAATAAAAAAGGTAATATCAAGACGTTCATGTTAGCTGTTTCATTACAGGTCCGTGCTCTCTGTGATTCCTTCTACATACGGAATCTTCTTAACATCATGAACCTGATGGTGACCGTCCTCGTCTTCGTTGTCGTTATCTACTTCCAGGTGAGATATTTTAAATAAATTAAATCAAAATCTTACAAAATTAAATTTGTTATCTTCAGGGCTTCCGTGTCGACCGTGGCCAGTACTCGTCTTACCCCCATCAAGGTCTTCTACACCTCCAACATTCCCATCATTCTCCAGTCTGCCCTCGTCTCTAATCTCTACGTAATCTCTCAGGTTTGCATTCACTTAACTCATTTTATTTAAACCCTTAACTCAATAAATCCTTCGTCTACTAATTATTTATCCATTGCAGATGCTTGCCTCGAAGTTCGGAGGTGACATCCTCGTGAGCCTTCTCGGTACTTGATCTGATGCTTCGGGAGCCTACCGCAGCTTCCCCAGTGGAGGAATCTGCTACTATCTGTCTCCTCCTGACTCTTGGACACGTGCTCGAAGACCCTCTTCACTGCATCATCTACATTGTGTTCATGCTCGGGCCGTGCGCCTTCTTCTCTGAGACGCGGGTCGATGTGTCTGGCTCTTCTGCCAAGGACATTGCTAAGCAGCTCAAGGAGCAGGCTATGGTCATGAGAGGACATCGTGAGAAGTCGATGATCCATGAGCTGAACAGGTACGGTATCCTACTGAGATTTTCGATTGATTATTGAGCAGTGATTGGCATTTACGGAATTGTCTCACTTGCAGATACGTCCCCACACCACCGCTGCTGCTTCGGAGGTCTGCATGGGAGCCCTCTCCGTCACTGCTGACTTCATGGGTCAGTCAGTCATCATCATCGAACAGTCGCACAAAATCGGGGGTTCAGCAAGAAAACTGTTGAAAATAGTGGGTTTTGCGTCCGAAAACGGGGTTTTTTTGGCTTCAAGTCCGGGGTCAAAATCCGGGTGTGGGGAGTGTATAATCCGATACCCCGTGCTCACTGAGGTCAATCCATTATTCCTATATTTATTTGTATACTTTTGTTTAAGATATGGAATTTGCTAGGTTGTTCAAGTTTCTAATGATTGTACATTGCAGGAGCTATCGGAACGGGAACTGGTATTCTGTTGGCGGTGACCATCATCCACCAGTACTTCGAAATCTTCGTGAAGGAGCAGCAAGAGATGGGCGGAGTCGCTGGCATGTTCTTCTAAGCTATTGGAGCTGAATAGCCCAAGGACTCCCACAAGGACCGCCCCTTTCGGTCAGTCTTCATTTCAAATTTATTGTTTTCACGTAATCTCTTTTGATTCTAGTGTTCTGGCTTTTCGATCGCGTTGGATAATTGCCTCATGGTTTTGAACGCAGCAGTAAATGCTAAAATAATCACACTGCCTTGGTACACTGCGAAATGGTGCAGGTTGATCAAATTTTCATTCAGCCGGTTAGGCCTTTTGATCACATTGAAATATTTCTCCGTGGTATTGGGGTTCATAACAAATATAATGCATTCGCATTGCATTCTAAAACATCGCTGAAGATGGATTCACATTTTGATTCAGCTGGTATAGCTTTTCGAACAAGTTGAATAATTGCCCCGTGGTTTTGCGCTTCACGGAAAATGTAATAATATTCGCATTGCCTTTCAAATTGTGTTAATTCTTGTGGATTCGTATATTAATTCAGCAGCTGGTTTGGCCTTTCGAACAAGTTGGATATATTCGATTGTCATTTTCGATTGTAGGTCGTCGATCGCTCGTCCCTTCCCTTGACAATTAGTTTTTCTATTTCCAAAGGGATACATCGCCAATTTTTTTAAATTGCGTACTTGTATTTTTGCATTTTCGGCTCATATCCTGATGAAATCATGTTTCATCTCCTTGAAAACGCTGACGCCTCTTAATGTTAGTGGTCACGTGACCGTTGAGTGAGGGGAGAGAGGAGAGTTGAAATTCATTCTGCGTCGCGCGCAGTTAGCGGAGCGGTCGGCGAGCGCCCGAAGGGCGTGAGACGACCGCCGAGCGAATGGGGCGAGCGTAGCGAGCCCCAGCCCCCGGCAGGGGCCTCCGGAGGAGGCTAGTTATTGAACAACTAATAATGAAACCTTTTCAGCTCGCCTCTCAGTCGTCTGCCGCCCCATTGCGCCCTCATTCATCCATGTCCCCTCTCCCCCCCCCCTCCGTCGAAGACCAGAGGAAGAAACAACCACTCTTTCCTCTCTCACCGTTATCCCCCTCCCTTTTGCCTGTTGATTTTTGTCACGTTCTTTTTTTTCTCTGTTTTCCCTCGTAACCATCCGCGTAAGTTACAGATGTGGGTGGGAGGGTGATGATTTATTGGTGAGGGAGTACTGTGGCATCGAGTGGTCCATGTGGGTGATTGGATTACTTTTTCAGTGGAAAGCTAATGTTACCATGGGTCGGAGTGGTTGATTGCATCGATCTGCCTTTGTGGGTCGGTGCTATTGTGTGGATCAGTGTCGGTTAATGAGATACGGTATCAGTTGGGAACTGGGATGGGATACTATACCGATGGGCCGGACTGCAACCATCCGAATATGTGAAAATGGGGTATTGTATGGATCTGAATATGTGAAAAGAGGGGGTATTGTATGGATCCGATTATGTGAAAATGGGGTATTGTCTGGATCTGAATATGTGAAAAGAGGGGGTATTGTATCGATCCGAATATGTGAAAATGGGGGTACTGTATCGATCCGAATATGTGAAAATAGAGGTATTGTATCGATGCGAATGTGTGAAAATGGGGGTATTGTATCGATCCGAATATGTGAAAATAGAGGTATTGTTTCGATCCGAATATGTGAAAATGGGGTATTGTATCGATCCGAATATGTGAAAATAGAGGTATTGTATCGATGCGAATGTGTGAAAATGGGGGTATTGTATCGATCCGAATATGTGAAAATAGAGGTATTGTTTCGATCCGAATATGTGAAAATGGGGTATTGTATCGATACGAATGTGTGAAAAGAGGGGGTATTGTATCGATCCGAATATGTGAAAATGGGGGTATTGTATCGACACGAATGTGTGAAAATGGGGTATTGTATCGATGCGAATGTGTGAAAAGAGGGAGTATTGTATCGATGCGAATGTGTGAAAAGAGGGGTATTGTATCGATCCGAATATGTGAAAATAGAGGTATTGTATCGATCCGAATATGTGAAAATGGGGGTATTGTATCGATCCGAATATGTGAAAATGGGGGTATTGTATGGATCCGAATATGTGAAAATGGGGGTATTGTATCGATCCGAATATGTGAAAATGGGGGTATTGTATCGATCCGAATGTGTAAAAGAGGGGTATAGTATGGATCCGAATGTGTGAAAATGGGGGTATTGTATCTATCCGAATATGTGAAAATGGGGGTATTGTATGGATCCGAATGTGTGAAAAGGGAAGTATTGAATCGATACGAAAAAGAGGGGGTACTCACTCATGCTGTGGCCAAACTGGCTCCCTCCCTCTCTATCGTCGTTGTCGTCTGAAGACGTCCGGACTCGAGAGTTGAATTGCAGTGCAGAATGGTACTGCATCAAGTTGATGTTTTTCGTTTACGTTGTTTGTATTGTTTTTTTCGCTTGCATTCTGCATTCCACCTCGCGCCGGACCCACTGCAAAATCTCACCAGTGGCTGTACCGGCGGAGGAACATGGGAGGGATGTGTTCACAGTGTATGCATGGAAGAGAGGGGAATCGGACAGATCGGGGTACTGAATGAGTGAACAAGAATAAGAGAGTTTTGTATCACCCTTGGGTGACATCGAAGTGGCGAAGGTTCTACGTTCTCTGTGGGCTACTGTATTCGGGGCTGCGCAGTTACTAGGGTTGGCTAAATGGTAGCAGTATAACCTATACCTATATTTGTATACCTATATATGTGTGATACCTATATTTTAGGCGCCGGTTAGAGAGACTAGAGGGAGTTAGGGAGGAGGACGTAGCGGTAATAACGGGACCGCTAATAACCTCTCCTTCCTCGTAGCGGCCTGCTACGTGACCTGTCCGCCGTAGCGGGCCGTTTAGCCTGTATTGCCAACCCTATTAGTTACTCTCATGTAGCTTTACCCTCATCTTTTCCTTCTTTCCTTGTTGACTGCCGTACTCGTTATTGATTACCCCATTGCTACGGCATTCTCCTTGCTTTACCTTGAGTTTACCTGGTGTACCGTTTGATTAACGCCATCTAGGACAACCGTTTTCATGTATTGATTTTTCCTCGGAAGCTACCTACGCGTCACGAGTTACAGTATCCATAAGATGGGATTTCGCTAGAGTCTAGCGTGCCCTTTTTATCGATATAGATTCGGTGTCTCAAAGCTATCGCGGGCTTTTCAGGTTAAATCGCGAAGGTGAATGCTGCTAACCTGTTAAGTTTGAGAGAGCCGAGCCGCTTTTCTGGCTCAAAATGATTTCCTCGGTATCCAGGGATCACGAAGGCTTCGCCCCACCTGTATACGGATTAAAATCTAGTTCATCTTCAGCACACACTTCCACTATAACTGCACTAGGATCTACAGTAAAAGAGGATCACTAAAAAACGTCCGGAAAGCTAAGCTGCAAAACGGAGCGAGGAAACCGGAAATCCATCGAACTATCATCGTCCGAACTTTGGTTACCATACTCTGTTGTTTCAAAGTGTCCAATTTACATTACCCTTTTTATTTTTTAAATGAATTTTTCGTATATCCCGTAAAAAAATGTACTTGTCAATATTTTAAGACACCTAAATATTACGGTAGATGGATATACAAGTTTCTGTGACGTGATCATTGTAATGCTCTGGAATCCAAAGCGATCGAATCACTGATAAGGAGACATTCTGCATTCTGACCCCCATTGTTCTCTCCAGATAAGGGTGAACAAAGGGATTAACTTTTGAATTTTCCCGCCACACCGTAATCGGACTGCAAAAATTCAAAATGAGCGGGGAGAGCGGCCGCTCCCTCCGCCCAGGCCTTGTAGTTCGATTCATGCAAAGTGCGCAAGTACATATGTAAAGATCTCCCCCTTCTCTGTCGGAGAAGAATGCTGTGAGACGGTACGGGAATTGGTATTGCTAATCAAATCTATGACTTTCAGAAAGAGTTTGTGGGCATGCTGACGCTCAAGAAACCGGAAGAACGTCCAACATGCCAAGAGAAGCTAGCACACAAGTTCTTCTCTTGATGCCAATGCCAGAATGTTTATGTTCTCAGACTTCACAGATGTAGACTTCATTGAGTTTATTCTTCATACCCGCTCTGATTACAACGACAATTGTTTCTGTTAAAATAATTGAACCAGTTATGCCGTGAATTGCAAAGGTGATCGTGTAAAATTGCGTTTTTTCGATACGTACATTTCTAGTGCACACCAGCGCATGGGAGTAGTCTCCCTCCACAAATATCATCCGACTTTCGGATGCCAAGAGGTCATCTACTGAATGTGTGCATATAGTACACTTCTCTTATGACACGATAGTAGCACCTTCTTCCATTTGTCGAATTGGACTTTTGAAAAGAGAGAGAAGGGACATTGGGTGGAGATTTCATGCAATCTCCAATCTTCAATCTGCAATTTCACATCTCCTTGCGAATTCCCTGCTTTCTCTATTAGGTTTGAATAATAATGTTGCCCTCGTTGTTCATGACGCAACTTATTTTCAACTCTTCACCAAATATCCACAAAAAATTATTTTTTTTCAGTTCCTTACACGGTCTCTACAGGTGCGCCTCGTGATTTTCTTTCTATTACGTCTATTTCAAATCTCTAGTTTCTAAGAAAACTCTCTTTCAGATTGGAAATTCCAACCTCAGCTCACAAAGGACTACCATGTCGCCAGAGTCTCTCCTTATTGTCATGTTAAATAAAATATTTAGTTGTTATTCCCTGTTTCAATCTCATGCACCCAACATACCTATGTTCAACTGTATCATTTTTTTACAGTTCTCTAGTTTCAAATCTCAAAAAAAAAAGCTGCTACAGTTCAACCATAGAAAATCGTTGAAACATGAGTGAGATACGACCGGCTCTCTTCATATCGCCTTATATGAAGTATGAAGAAGAGGGTAGATACGGAAAGGACAATCTATTATAGTCTTTGTATAATACAAAGACTAGGGCGGAACTCGGGCAGATCAAACCCGATAACTCACAAAGATTTGCAATACAATAACCTATTACCCCACAAGGATCCATCGATACAGTACTCCAATTTCCAAACAAATAACGGTACAGTCACACACACAGATCGATCGATATTGCATCCTCATTTTCACATATTCGGATCGCTCGATACGTTATCCCCATGTTCACACGGATCGATCGATACATTATCCCTTTTTTCACATATACTGATCGATCGATGCATTATCCCCATTTTCACATATACGGATCGATGATACATTATCCCCATTTTCACACGGATCGATAGATACAGTATCCCCCTTTTTGTGACCTTTGCCACACGCGATGCGTACGCAACGCGTCCGACTCAAATAGGTCTCTCCTGAGGTCCCAAGCGGAGTGAAGCATACTGTATTGCGCGAAATCAAAATTATTTTTCTGTGGAGCGCTTTTTTAACTGCGGGTGTTGAGCACTCGTGAGATTGTATTAGCGAGAGAGTGAGGGGGAGAGAGGAGGGTTGAAATTCATTCTTCGCCCCGCGCTTCCGAAGGGCGCGAGAAGACCGCGTAGTGAATGGGGTGAGCGTAGCGAGCAGAAGAATGAAATTGCGGGATTTCCGTATTCCGAATAGACAACTCTACAACTCATTGTGACGTAAAACTCGTTTATGAATTATCAGTTATGATCGTTGGAATGTTTCTCGAAGTAGTTCAGTCTCTACTTTTTTTCTTCTTCGAATCTTCTTTACCAGAAGGAATGGGGCTTGACTGTTTAGGTGTCTCTTTTCGTATTCTGGAAGAGTACTGTAGATTGTATTGCGGTAGGATTGTCTCACTTTGTCTTCTTTGGCTTGTTAGCAGCATCAATGGCATCCTGCATAACCCTCTCAAACTCGGCTATCGTATCTGGGTCGACATCTTCGTATCCACTGATGATTGATCTCTGATCTTTATCCCCCCCCCCATCCCATACCGATAGTGATCCTTGATGTAGTGATGCGTGTAGCGGCAGACGTGAAATCCGATTGCATACGTGACGAAACCTAAAAGAGAATTGTCAGTTGTCAATAGACGATCCTCATACCGTATAGCCACATTGCACAGAGGATTATGCGAAATCGCCAAGCGTAGAAGGAAACTGCTGTCTGAGATTTGAAGTTGGTGGTGTACGGTAGAAGTGAAATACCAGTGCTCGGAACATGCTCAGAAAGACGCGCCATTTGTAGATGCAGAAGAATCGACTAGAAAGATTACGATAGTCTCGAGGGGTACGGTAGGCACGAACCTTTTCTCGTAGCCTAACCCGATTGGTCCAGTGACAAAGAGAACGGCAGAGAGGCTCATCCACCCTAACAGCGCCCACTCGGCCATATGACGTTCCTGAAAAGTACGGTAGTTCTGTGAGAAGTGCAGTGGGACAGATGTGTTACCGAGTGTTTCTCTGGTAGCAAGAAGAAGAGACCGAATTGAGCAAAGATGAAGAAAAAATCGAAGAGCTGCGAATTGATCTTTGATCTTTCTTAACGATTTTGAACTCACGATGAAGCACCAACACGCGATGACAGCGTGGATGTTCTCGCAGAATACCGTATACCTGGAGGGGTACGGTAGATAGAAGAATCGATTGAATTGCCTACCCTTCATTGGCGTACTCGCCAATCTCAGCAAAGCACATCGATAGACGACCAAACGAGAGAAGAATGAAGGAGGGAAAGGAGATCGATGGTCTTATTATGCAAAGGGTGAACGTGAGAAGAAATGAGGTGTTCAGCAGTAGAAAGATTTATCAGACTGTTTGAGTATCGGTTGATTATTCCGATGAGATAGGGATGGGAATGGATCTGGTTACGGACTTGGTCGATCCTTTCTTGAAACCTTCGATCACTAGTTTTCCATCGACGACCTTCGCTACAAGATTCTCAACAGCAACGTCGTCAGGAAGGGAATACTTGCGAGTGAATGATCTAAAGAGAATACGGCAGGATGGAGGGTGAGGGATACGGTACCGAGAGATCGATCCATGCTCATCCGCTCGTGCCTCGTGTTTGCCAGTGATGATGAGCTCGCGACCCGTCACATTCACCTTCAAAGAGCATGCACTCATCATCCGATGTAGTCTAGTGGTTATGATTTGCGGCTCTCACCCGCAAGGCCCGGGTTCGATTCCCGGCATCGGAACAAAGTTTTGCACTAACTGCCCCTTTTGGTAAGTATTACCTCGAGCTCAGAAGGCTTGAATTGAGAAGCGTCAACGTTGACGGAGAACTTCTCACTAGTATTGACAACCTCAAAGAAATATTTGATCTGATTTGAGGGAAGGGGGGAACCTCTGCGATTGATCCAGTGTTGAACATGCTCCCAGTTGGAACATATGGCCAGTATGGCATCATAGGCATTCGGAAATGGTTTCGAGAGGTGAGGGTACGTAGATCAAAGAAAAACCTATCAGGCTGTAAATAATTCCCACCAAACGGCAACATTCCTTCGGCGGAGACCAATACTGTGAATGAGAAGATGGGTAAATGAATTTTCCTTGGCCGTAGATTATAATATTATTCAAAAATCTCTATTGTATTTATTTCACGGGTTACGGTAGTTCAAGAAAAGTCAGTCTCTGGTGCGTGTCGTTCCGAAGTGTCACCATTCGGCTACTGTAGTTAGTAGTTTGCGGCGCATCTGTATTATTTGCTCACTTTTTGAAATATTTATTGATTTCTTGAATTTTCGTGTTTTTCGATAGTACTTGTCACGTTTGAAAGTTCTATTAGTACAACCGCTTTAATCATCATACCATTCTTCAGTTTAAAAATACAACTTCCTTCGAGATTTTCATATGTAAGCAATTATGTTTATTTTCATGTGCTGTCGTAATTGTCGTTTTCATCTGAAAGCGCCGATTCGATCTGGCGCAACTGCTTATCCCCGTACAACTGGTACCGTTTATGAAGAGGTTCGTAAGTTGTCCATTCAAATATTGTGTCTCCTCCCAGTTCGTTGTTTTATGCAGCTTAGTTTGATTCCATACTGTTCAGTAGTCGTCAACGGTTGATTATACGAGTGCGCAGAAAACGCCCTCCGTGATATCATCCACTGAGGTTCGTTTCACGATCCAATTAAGTTCAGGTCCACATTTGACTTCTCTGTGTTTTCTTGTTGTTTGGTTGACAAGTTGCACGTTTTGGCTCATTTATTATGTAAATCTAGTTACTCACGTGGTGAACCATTTTCTTCTTCGCTCATGCGTTTGATAGAGGTGTTCACGTGCGCTTCGCTTTTTTATTATAGGAGAAAGATTCGCGAAGGTTCCAAAGTGTATCAGTCGATTGACTTTCGCTTTCGAATAGGAGAGATTGGTAGATAAGCGGACCGGCTCTATAGAACGAACAATTTGCGACCTTTGCTTCTCATTCTTATACGTTGTCTCCTCTGCATACCCTCTTCCCTCATCCACTTTACACACTTGCGGATGTCCTCTCTCTCACTCCACTTATCATAGTCGTTATTAGTGTTAGCTAATTTATACTCGTATGTCCATGTGAATCCATTGGTTTGATTGCGAAATGAGCACGTGGAGACATGGCTAGGGAAGGCTGAACCGACGATTGCGTCTCTCCCGAGGTCGCGAGAAGCATTGATCACCTTTCCTTGCTCATTCCCAATATCCTTTAGAGAATGAGTCAAGAGAAGGAAACTGTTGATCGGTTCGAGCAGGAGAGTGGGAAAAAGAGAGGAAAGGCGCGTGGTCGGTGCTGTTTTCGATGGAGTGAAAGAGGGACAAGGGGCGAGTTTGCACTCGACTGCCATTGTTATTCTGGGAGGGAAGGAAAGACGGAGAGTCAGTGCACGGGAGAGATCAAATGATGATCGCACCACAGGATCAAGAAGCATTCCCCATAGCTTATTTTCCTAATTTTAACGGGTATTAGTGATCTGAAAATTTGCCATATTTTATTCGCAACTATTGTCTTGGCCATTTCTGATTGCATTTATAATGGCTAATATAGATGGAATCGTTTCCTTGCACGATTTCGCTCGTTATCAGCCATATGAATTCCAGATGTGATGATGTCGTCAAACTATGGGGGAATTAATGATTGTTTGATCTCCTGCACACTTTGCATCTTGAAGTTGGATGGTTCAGTCTTCAAGAAATAGTTGGTTCACTCTGAGGACGTCCTTGTCAATAATAAGCCAGAGACGTCTCGGATCTTCTCGTTTCCGGTGAGATCAGCTGTTAGAACCACCACGATTGATCAGTTGTGAGGATGAAGATTCTCAATTTCATTTGTTTGCGGAAGTGTTCGCTTATTTTGAAAGATTATTTCAATCGTTAGAGTTTGATCAGTGATCATTGACGGAGACTTTGGACCCTTTCCTCGTGACAGCCTAGTCGAAGATAGGAACCAGTTGCATCTTGTGTTTATCAATCACGTGATCAACTGATTGTGAAGCGTGTCCCTCTACTGCATTTCTTCACTTCTTTCCATTCCACGATCACTCTCTTCGTGCCTGCCCTCTCTTCACCCTTCGTGTCTCACTTGTCCTTCTCTCATCATATCACCCATTCACTCGACACTTATCATACAGTTTGCTCTCCGTTCGCTGACGTTTCAATGAAGAATGAAGATTCTGGGGATGACGATTTTCTATTTAGAGTAATAAAAGTAGAAGGAAGTGAGATGGGCGAGAAGATCACAGAACATGCTGTGTGAGAGTGAAAGGATTTCATAAGAATAGGCTAAAGGAGATCCTATTTCACTCAGTATAATAATACAAACATATATTTTTGACGAAATGAATCTGTCGAGTATGCGTACTTTGGTAAGGAATGGGATAGAGTGGGTTTGTTTGCAGAGGTTTAGAGTGTCTCGTCGTTCTCATTCTGAGCATTTGTTCACTATATGGGATGGAACGATGATTGCTATGTATTCCTTCCTTTTCGTTCACGTGATTATATTCTCTAAAGATTGCACTTTCGTCATTCCTTCATTCACTTCTCACGGTGGATACTGTCAGAAAGGGGCGTAATCTATTTCACCCTTATCACAATTCCTTATCTCCCACTTTCCATTCGGACTTGAGCTCGATATGGTCAACGGAACTATACGTTTGCTTCGTCTTTCTCTCTCTCTCTCATTCTTTCCCTTTCTCTTTTCGGTTCTATGAAAACAGGCAATGAGGGTTTTTAGCGTATCTCACGTGAGGACAGTGCGGAAAGAGATGATGTTGTTGGCTATTTCTATCGCCTCGATTTCTCTATCTCTTCATCAGAGGCGCTCTCTTCTCTCCCCTCTCTTCCCGTCTACTACTCACTGTATTTCCCTTCCTCCTTTCCCTCGTTTTGGTCCCTCCACTTAGGCATCAAAGATTACAGGGGACAATAACAAGCAAACGCAAAAAATCAACGTGGACCAGCGTGCGCACATTGCTGGGAATTGATATTGAGAGAGGCCAGATGGGAATGTGTTAGAAATGTTGTGTGGAATGGAGAAGGGTCAGTGACTGTCTCTCTATGCACTATCTATTTTGTCTGTGCAATCCTAGCTGGTTGTCGCCTATACGATCCTATTTCTATTCCTCTTCCACCTTACTGTTGTTTCTTGCAATCGTCTCTGTTGTATTGCTCGAATGCACTTTGCATGAAATAGAGAGAACGGTCTGTTCTTCGCAAGAGAGGAAGAGATTGGAGCACTGATTTTGAGAGATTTGAATTTTTCTCGGGGACGGCTGATAGATTGAACGGGATAGCTAGAAGAGCCGTTCACATGAATGAAGCGTGTCCTTGGTCACTGAAGACGAAGAGGGGAGAGCAGAATGTTACCTTTGCTGCAAGAGAAAGAGTGAAGGGAAGAGGAGATGGAAAATCGAGAGAGAAAGGAGAAGGGAAGGGGAAGGTAGAAAGAAGGTTGGATGAGAGGAAGGAAGGCAACAAACATTTGTCCCTCTGTGTCTGCAGTCTCTCTCTGTTCATCTAGACCCTATGATCTATGCCTTGGTCACAAGGAAGATGCTTTACTTTGTTCCTTGTGGTTTGATCCCCTGACTAGTCTAGACTAGAGTATGGTCTAGTATCAATGGTTATCGATTGATTATGTCGAGTGGCAAAGGGGATTACTCGTCTTCTCTACTCACCCCGTGCACCTGATTGATTTTATTTTGCAAGTGCATTGCATTTGCCTCGTGTCCTCTTTCCTCATCTCCATCTCCCTCCCTCCCCCCACCCTTCTCCTCCCTCCTCATTCTCCATTTCATTTCAGCACAATGACGGACAGAGAGGCGGTCATTCATTTCGTTGGAGGAGCAGTAGGAGGAACTGCAGGTAGGGAAGAGGAGAGGGTCGTTGCTAATGCAGCTTGGGAGGTGATGAGAAGGTGATGCAGTAAATCACCTGGTTATTGCATTTTGACCAATCGATCCGAGTTTTTTCGTCGGTGAAATTGTTGTGCAACGTTCCACCGAATCCTCTTACTGATTTATCTACAGTGGCACGTTGATTCCAAATTTTGCTTTGTGAAAACACATATCGATCAAAATGTGGTTGTTTTTGTGTATTGGTGCTGCAAAGAGTTTCCTAGTTTGATATTTTTACAGTTATCATAACAATTAATTATGTAAATACTTTGCAGGCACTGCGATCACATGTCCACTGGAGGTGGTGAAGACACGCATGCAGAGTGCACGAGGAATAGCCCATACAACAGGTACTGTAAGAGGTTACGGTTGATCGTGAAGTGAAGTATCGATTGATTCACTGAACGCCCTCAATGACAGTAATACGTCTTGAGTAATACGGTATCTACAGGTGGAGGTCCGTCAACATCATCGGGTGCTTCTCCCACTGGCACGGGTCCTGCTGGAGTAGGAACCGGCAGCAAACAGGTGACTACACATTTTTAATGCTTTTATTCCATTTTTTCAATTCAAAATTTTAAGTTAAAAATAATTTTTATTGATTGATGCCTTGATTGATTGCAGACTGGAATGCAGTCGTACAAGCACATTCTTGCGAATACGTCCCTCCGACAACTAGCCGTGCAGTCCCGATTATCGGGTGCCACTCCCTCCGTGACGACAGTGGCACTCTTTCGATCTGCAGCTGCAGCAGGAGGGGGACACAGCAAGGGAGGAGCTGCTCCTGCCACTTCTGCTTCGCGATTCGTCGTCCTCAAGCATTTTACGTAAGGAAACTTGTCGAATTGTATCACAATTAAATTAATTAAACTGCTAAAACACAAAAGGACCTTGAAAAATTTGCAGGCACATCGTGAAATCGGAGGGCTTCCCCGCGCTGTACAAGGGCCTCGTGCCGAATCTGATCGGAGTTGCGCCAGCTAAGTGAGTGAAGAAACACCAATAATGCTGGTTAATTCATCGATGTTGCCAACCAGATTTCTACCAACTACAACTTAAAGAAGCTTAATATGATTTTTATTCATCAAAATGGGGTATATTTTGAGAGCCGTCTACTTCTACACGTACTCATCGTCAAAACGATTCTGGAATGATTCAGACGTCTTCGTTCCCAATTCAGCCTTTATCCACATGATGAGTGCTGCGTCCGCTGGTCAGTTGAGCAAACGCTCGTACTCGTTCAATTTGTTAAAAATGTCCGTTATAAATTGAGTGTTGCCGAACCCATGGGTGTGTTGTTGCCCCGTGTGCCGATCGCTCCCACGATCTTTAGAGAGAGGTTGGAGAGATGGGAGAAGGAAAGGGATGGTGGGAGGGAGGGGGGGGGGTGAGTATGGGGTTTGGAGTAGAATGATGGCGCCTCCCTTCCCCGCAGCCCCTCTTCCCCTTCTGATCACGAGATGTTGTTGTGGACAAGGGAGAGGAGGGGAGGAGCACGTGGAGAACACGTGGACACTGGAAAGGAAGAAGGAGAAGGGGGTTGGAGGGGAGAGAAAAGGGGGGAGGATAGAGAAAGAGTATGGACGATAAGAGAAAAATGAATGAGCAGCAGACGGAAAACGTGACAGTGAAGTGATAAAGTAGGGTAGACACGATGAGAATGGAATGCGGGTGGGGGTTTTGAGTTATTAACCTGGAAAAGATATTAAATTCGAAACGGAAAAAATTGAAAGTACACTCTTGCAGGTTTCGTGAGTGCAACAGCGGTGAATCCGGTGTGGCTCGTGAAGACTCGATTGCAATTGCTGGAGGTGAGCACTCTGGAGGTAGTAAGAGTGTCGAGTGTGAAACAAGAACATCGCTGGTTCGTCAAAGATGCAGTCTAACTAGTACTTATTGCAGGGCAGTCGAATGGGCGTGCTTGCGATGGTGCGACGAGTGTATCAAAGGGAGGGAATACGGGGATTCTATCGAGTAAGGAGGAGGCAGGAGGAGAAACGAGATTGATGAATAATGAGATTGAAACGGTCTGTATTTGCAGGGAGTGACAGCATCATACGCGGGCATCTCCGAGACGGTCATCCAATTCGTCCTCTATGAATATCTCAGACAGGTATTGTTGTGTTTCACCAAGCGCTACTCGAAATTTGATGCTGGCTAAATGATAATAATGCAATCGCAGGCGCTTCTCTCGCGCAACAGCAACGGCAATGGAGACGACGAAGAGAGGAAGAACATGTAAGCTTAATCTTTAATTTCTATTTAATTTTCCCTATTTGAAAGTATTAAAAATTGAACATTGACAATTTCCTCATCATTCCAATTACAGAGACTTTGTCAACTTCATGGTGGCAGGAGGAATAGCCAAATTCGTCGCATGCGTCGCTGCCTACCCGCACGGTTGGTTGTTTTTTCACGATTTCGTTTGTGGTTGTTTTTTTCACGATTTTGTAGACGAAGTTTCTTGAGTTTTACACTTTTCACGTTATTTTATCTATTTCACGGAACACTGATAAGCTGCAATGAAATATATACAGAGGTTGTTCGAACTCGACTGCGTGAGGAGGGATCGGCCTCACGAGGATTCTTCTCCACTCTCTTCCAATTGTACAAGGAAGGAGTGCCCAGTATGTACCGAGGACTAAGTGTACAGGTCAGATTGCACATTCACGATGAAGGGATTAAATTGAATTTCACAACTCATTTTTTAATCGAAATTTGGAGACATCATATATATATATATATATATATATGTCATTAATCTACTGTTCTCTATTTCAGTTGATGCGAACAGTGCCGAACACGGCGATCACAATGGGCACGTACGAATTGGTCGTGCATGCTCTCCATTTGCTGTGAATGTCGCAGTCGCAGAAACAAGACTCCGCCCTCTCCTAGCCCCGCTCCTTTCCCTGTCTTGCCTCCGTCACTGTGCTCTCTGACCAAACCCCTTTTCGCTCCCGCCTCTCTAACTGACCCTTTAACATGACCTACCGTACTACTCACCCCTCTCCTATCCTCACACACTGACTCATAAATGTATCGATGTACCGCTATGCCCCTGCCTACATTGTGTATGCAAGAGACATATCGTCTGGTTTGTGGTGTATGTATTGGTAATTGTCGTTGCTCCTTCATTGTCTCTCATTATTTATCGAATTTGATTGGCTCCGCCAACGTTTGACAATTCAGTTTTTGTCCTCTGAGTCTCAGACGAGAAATTTCTATGTGAATTACGCTTATCGATATCGCAATGATGGGTTATTTCCACGCTTATTCTCCCTATAACGCAGTAATCTCTTGTAAGTATGTCTGTGCGTTATCCTTTTTGCAGTTTCAATTATCTATAGAAACAGCTAAATGTAGTGTACGATAGTATGTTTTTGTTGTTATCCGATATTCAGATTGTGTAGTATAACTAGTGATAATGTTAGTCGTTTCCCGTTTGATCTGGTTGATCTTTCTTTCGATACTGTACAGTTTACAGTGTACACTGTCCTTCCGTACAGCAGCTACAATCGATCGTCTGATTCATAACTAATGCCAGAATTATCTTGTGTAAGCTCCCCTAGTCTGCCCTTTTCATCAACTCAGATTATCGATTGCTGCTCTTACGATTCAGACCCATTTGTACATTTACCTCATCCTCTTCCCATAATCAGTCTATCACAACAATCGATCGCCCTCAAACACGCCTTTCCCTAGTAGACCAATCTATTCCAACCCCTCCTCTCTTCACTCCTCTTTCTATGTGCCTCAGATCCAATACAGATTAATTCCGATTCTACCGTATACCACAACACATCTGCTATTTAATCAATTATTCTAGTTTATTTGGTTGTAAAATTGTCCTTTTCTTTTCATGACGCAGATTCATGTGTACTGTATACTGGTTTCTATTGCTTCGGAAAGTGCTAACACTACAGAATACTGTTGATGGATAAAGGAATTTCGGAGTATCGGAGATGGTTGCAGATTTGTGCTGATTATGTGTGGTTTTCTTTCCATACTGTAACTACTGTGAACGTTATCGTTGTGATGTCAATATGTGCATCCCGTTGCGAGTTCGTAGCGTTTCATTGAAAAGTATTTATTGCACATCAATGCAAATGAGGGATATACCAGATTTGTAAAATAATGTCACGATCAGACGGGTAATTTGTGATGAGAATGAGATAATCGATTAGTTCTTGAGACTACCGTAGCACGCAGAGAGTTCACGAACGTACGCAGCATAGGTGGCCGCGTGCTTCTGCAATTATATTGATTGATTAAAATATTTACGTAGCTCAAGATCATGCCTTGTGCAGTTTCTTGAAGTCCTCAGCTGCATTAGGTCCCAGATCCTCGTCAGGAAGACAGCTGGAAAGAAGTTGTGTCTCAAATTGAATATTTCCTCTATTCAATAGCTTTCCTTCCCTCTCATCTTCATTTCATGTCCTTTAGTTCAGGGCCTTCTCAATATCCCTATGGCAACGATAGCGCTAGTTAGTTTCCGGACAGATTTTTTGCCCGCTGGCTACACTCGTTGAAAGTTTTTTATGAGTCGTTTTAAAACAAGATAGATGATTCTCTCTCATTACTCATTGTCTCATTTCGTAATCATTTCCTTACTCACATGTTCTCTCTTTCGCAGTGCTTCACATACTTGTCCTGTAGTTTGTGCAATTCCTGGTTTCCTGAAATTGTAGAACATTTTTCTCTTATTTTCTGTGAAAATTCATGTTGAATTGTGTAATTTCTTAATCTAACCTGCGACACTGCAGTCGCCACGACGAACGCGCGATAGTTGCACATCCTGAAAGTTTCCTGTTTGAATTTATCTCGATCTACCCCATTGACCAAAGGATTAGCATTTCCAGCCACTAGCGACGCCTTTACTAATTTCTCGTCTACTCTAGTTTCTCGATTTGTCTATCTTTTGAATGCCTATCCAAATGACAACTATGCGCATGCCGAGATGGGACAGTGAGTGTGTGTGTACAGAGGGGGAAGGCTGCAGCAGATGCAGCAGGGGGGGGGGACTAGCTGCACGGCGTGAGAGACTACGGCTGCAGCATCTCTGTGCAGCACGAAGGGGCGGGGTCTCACATGTTGAGCACGTCGAATCCTTCTGATGTCTCGTACCGTCCTGTCGATGAGGGCATCCTCAAGGGCGACCTCCCTCTCTTGATCTTCTAGATCATCGTCTTCGATGACGGAGTACGATGAAGGATGAAGGGAATCATCGTGAGTGGAAAGGGAAGCACGAGGGAGTTCCCGTCCTTCCAGAGCACGATCGAATTTGTCCGAGGTCGACTCGGAAGAGGCGGCAGAGAGATCGGGAATATCGCCTGGTCCGAACTCGGGATCGACGGGAAGTACCCTTGCTTCCTCCTCAGCCTCAACGGGCTTTATCTCCTTCTCGTCCGATCGACTATCCTGCTCATCCCTCCTACTATAGTCATGCCCATCATATGCACTGGAGGGGGCAGCGATAGTAGCAGCGGCAGTCTCGTCTATGTCGACCACTTGACGCAGACGGGCCCTCAGTAATCGTGCCTCCGTCTTGGGAAAGGACGGCTGCTCGGGAAAGTCCTGTGAAAGGGATAACAATCGGTCAAATAATAAATAATGAATGATACTGATTAATTGGAAATACGGACACTGTGCGGGCTAATGCATGCATTCGAGTGTGTCTAATGGCAAAGCGACGCTGATCAGAGCTGACTAAGATGACGTCCATCTGAATGGCCATCTGCTCACAGTGATGACAGGCAGTGAATCGTAAGTGATCTCAGCCACGTCCGCCCTTCCATAAACGGGCTTCTCTGCTGAAGATGAAGAGGACGAACGGGCGACGTCCTTCACCTTGACGTCAAGCCATAGAGAGGATCTCTGAGGGGATGGGGAGACGGAAGAAGGGGAGAGAGGGGTCATCACATGCAACAGGAGAGGCTATCAATGGGAGGGGAAGGGGAATGGGGGTTGGGCTGAAATTAATTTGAACTAACACAACCTAGAATGAAATAAAGTTAAATCACGTTCTTTAAAATAATCGTCTCCCCAATAATGTGATCTCTAACGAGATAAGTAAACTAATTTGTAATTTGTAACAGAATCATACGGCATGGTTCATACCACGGATCTCCTCTCTCTGATGATTCTGTCGTCCTCCTCAGCAGTTCTCTGTGAGACATGGTGGATGGAAGGCGGATTGCAAGGGTTGGATCCATCATCGCGATAGCCCTGGAGGGGACAGCGATGGGCACGACGAGCCCTGAATAAATATGTAGAGTGATGAAATTCCGATATACGGCTGATATGAAATGGGTGCTAATCTACCTGTGGTTGTGAGTACTATGATCGATATTGGGATCGTTGGGATCATGCTCAGCATCCCTCTTTCCATGATTGTGAGTACTATGATCGATATTGGGATCGTTGGGATCATGCTCGCCATTGCGACGTCTACAAATCAGCTAACGATTGATTCATGATCATAAATACTAATCTACCTGTGGTTGTGAGTGCTATGGTCGATGTTGGGATCATTGGGATCGTGGTCACCAGCATGTCTCTTTCCATGATTGTGAGTGCTATGGTCGATGTTGGGATCATTGGGATCGTGGTCACCAGCATGTCTCTTTCCATGATTGTGAGTGCTATGGTCGATGTTGGGATCATTGGGATCGTGGTCAACAGCATGTCTCTTTCCATGATTGTGATTGCTATGGTCGATGTTGGGATCATTGGGATCGTGGTCACCAGCATGTCTCTTTCCATGATTGTGAGTGCTATGGTCGATGTTGGGATCATTGGGATCGTGGTCACCAGCATGTCTCTTTCCATGGTTGTGAGTGCTATGGTCGATGTTGGGATCATTGGGATCGTGGTCACCAGCATGTCTCTTTCCATGGTTGTGAGTGCTATGGTCGATGTTGGGATCATTGGGATCGTGGTCAACAGCATGTCTCTTTCCATGATTGTGATTGCTATGGTCGATGTTGGGATCATTGGGATCATGATCTACACTGCGACGTCTACAAAGCATCTATTAAGTGGGAACACTAATAAGTAACTTGTCCTACCCGTGATTGTGAGTGGAATGATCTTCACTCGGATCATTTGGAGCGTGCTCTAGATGGCGTCTGAATTGTGCAAGCCATTTATACTGTGAACTACAGCAGAGTTGATATGGCGATCTAGGGTAGATCATACCTGTGCTTGTGTCCCTCCTCCTTATCGTGATGATCATGTCCATCATCATGATCGTGCCTGTGAGCACGTCTTCTCCTGCAACGAATATATGAGGATACGGTAGTAGGAACTTATTGATGATTATGTTTTATCTTTTTACTATACGACTACTTCCTTGTTTACTATTCCCTGCCCTTGATGACTAATCTATGCCCTGTTATTATCACATTGTTGCACATGTTTTCATCCGATTTTCGACCTGAATGATACGGAAGGTTCCCTCAATCAATGACTACTTTCAGTTCATTCCAATCAATAAACGATGGCTGACATTGCCGCCCTCTCGAACGAAGAGCTCAGAAACGCCCTCATTGAGGTTCATTTTGATCGACAATTTGCAACAGTTGTATTTTCGATTCTGAGACAAAATGAGCATTTTCTGGATCACATGAACCCTGGTGGCATTATGTTGCGGTTAGGCGCGCAATAATTTTTCATTTTTCAGCACGGTGCGAACGTGGGCCCGATCGGACCCTCGACGAGAAAAGTGTACGAGAAGAAGCTGATCAAGCTGATGGGCGGAGGTGAGAAAGGAGGGGGAGGAGTACGGTAGATGGAGGATACTGTAGGATACGGTAGATATCGATTGCCTTGGTTGTAGACGCGAACTCAACTCTACACGACAGTGCGACGAGCATTCCCGATGAGCCCATCGTTCGTCGATCGCCCTCACCCGTGAAGGGAAGAAAGGCTGCTGCTGCAGCTGCAGCCAGACAGGTACGACTGGGAGATGAGCCATGGAGAATATTGCACGATGTGGAGTGGTGATGCACGTGTGGTAATACCACGTACTATTATTTCACACAGTTGATGTGATCGAATTCTCACCACGACTAATCTCGTAGATGCAGTTAACGTATTAGCCACATAGTTAGCTTGTTAAGGAGGAGTACGGCGCGGCCAGTTCGGATGAGGAAAGAGGAGAGGAGTCGATGAGATATCTCAATGAAGAGGAGGAGGTAGGAGAGAAGCATGATTGATTCCATCTGATGGGGAAGGAATGGACTGAACCGAAAGAGGGGTCTTACTGCAGGAGGAGTTCCGTCGTTCCCTCTCTCCGTCCTCCAATGCGCCGCCCATCTTCGATGATTCGAGAATGGAGATGAAAAAGGGTGGAGGTACGGTAGACTACTGTAGCTGATCCGATAGTACTGATTGATAACAGATTATATTCCTTCAGGAGTGAGCACTGGCTGTCTGATTGTCTCCATTGTGATCTTCCTTATCTTCTCCATCTTCCTTCTCATGAGAACTCTCGAGATTGAGACTGGAGGAGAGAACAGAGAAGAATTGTAAGACGGAGATAACATTACCCTTTCCCTCTATGATCTGCCCTCTGAATCACTTGATGAGTATCCTATTATGAGTCAATCTAACCTGCTGGCATTTCTTTCTACTATCACTTCCATACCCGATACATTTGTGTTTTAGTTTGCACCATTCCCCTTATTTTGCAACTCTTCGCAAAACCGTTGAACAGTTTTACATCGTAGACAGCTTTTCCCCAAGATTGTCCTAGTTTTAATTGTCTTCAATCATCGAGTTTAATTGAGTGTCCCGTGTGTGCGAAGCTGTTTTATTTCGAATAAAGTGCCGCCAAGATGATGTTAGTCTGATGAGTGTTGTATGTGTGTGGTGTGAATATCCTGGTGTATGGTACTGATGGGGAATCGAAAAGGAGAATTACGGTACCTGACGGGGGATCCAGCTCGCTCCTTGTTGCGTGCAACTGTCTCACGGCACGAAGTTACTGCCTGAATCAGGCAAGCATGAGATGTATCGATGGAATGCATCGCGAATGCTATTTGCATCAGAGTGATTGGTACTTGAGTAGAAGGAAAGTATCATTATGATGGTTACTGATACGTTGGGGTGCTGTTTACGAGCAGGAACTTATCATGATAATGATCTAGATTCGATGCTTCTTCCCACCTTTGAGTATTGATCGGCAGTATCAACAAATTCCTTCCATGCCTTCTCGAGATCAGCAGTTGACTCGCACAACAACTCCGTATCGGGCTGAATTATCGATTGAGTGGATACTGTAGACACTCCTTTTTCGATCTACCTGAGCATGAACAGTGCAATCCTTCTGTAGTTCCTTCACACGTTTCTCCACTCCGAAACGAAGTATCGTATCGGATGAACACTGAAAAATCGATAGTCTATTTCGACACAGTATCTATTCGTACGGTAGCAAACCTCGAACTGATTGGCGTAGGCTATAGTCGCCAGTAAGGCGACTAGACTCAGTTTGAGAAGCATCTGGAAAGCATTTGCTCGTATCTAGAATGGGGAAAGCGCATGCTGTGAATATCGAAAATGTCTGAGAAAAATGAATGAAAGGGGCGATTCTGCGAATTTATAGGACGCTTAGATCACTTTATCAGTGAAATGAAGACCCCTAGAACGGAGGGGACATAGATCATGGAATCTATAGAGATCACATAGTCATTAGTCAGTCGGGGAGTGATGTAGAGTACAATGAAGGAGGAGAATGTAGAGAAAGCATGGGGAGATAAGCGAGTGCTGGGGAGATTGAGAGGTGAGGGACCCCTGAGATAAGGATGGAGACCCCTTCCTGATGAAGGGAAAGAGGAATAGTCACAATTAGAGGAAATGTCTGAATTGGGCGGGGATCACGCTAATGGGGAAATGCGATTGTTTTGGTTTCAGGGCCCTGTGGTCCGATGGATAACAGAAGAAGTCCGGAGGGAGATCCCATTAGGGGTAAGGCAACGGTATACGGTAGTACAGTAATCTGATATCGATTGCAGATCGGGAAGAGAGGCAGTTGCATAAAAGTGAGAACCCCTGGCGACCTCCGTCGAGAGAATGCAGTGAAAGGAGAGAAGACAATAATCCTAGGGTACAGTAGGAGTACTGTAGTAACGATATTTATCGATGAATATCAGGATTTACTCGGTTACATACGTGGTCTGCTCAGTGGGGCCACTCCGGAGAGGAAGGAGAACCTAATCAAAGTATTTCTCGAGTACAAAGTGCACGAGAGTCCCGTACTGAATGAGGTTTGGAAGGATGATCTTTGATCTTTGATCCAAATGTGATTGTAGGTAATCTCAATCATATTCGATGAAGCAAGTAAGTCTCCTGACTACTGTGGCCTCTACGCTGCGATGTGTACATCACAGGTGAGAAGGGGATACGGTATGAATACGGTATTCATCCATTTCCAGGTGGGATCAGAGTTCAAGCAAGCGGGGGACGCTTGTCGATTCAAAAATGAGATAAAAAAGTTGGCGGGAGTAATATTCAACTCGAACAAGATTTTCGGACATACAGAAGATTCACAGAGGAAAAAGTGGATGGGAAAAATAAGGTATCCGAGAACGGTTAGGCTCGGTATGATTATTGAGAATTGCAGATTCATTGGGTATCTCTATCTGGAGGGAATCGTTAACTTCAAATTCATGTACCATAGAGTATTGGAGCTACAAGCATCGATCGATGGAAGAACTGTGGTTGGTTGGGAGAAAATCAATAATTACAGTGATCTTCCCTTCAGAACGAAGACATGATCGAATGTGCAGTGAAAATGATAAGGCTTATTGGAATGAAGATGGAAGTGGATGAGAAACGGAGAGATGATGATTGTAAAATACAGAATATATTTGATCGATTCGAGAGGGCAAAGGAGAGGGTATCGAGTAGACTACGGTAAGAGGGGACTATATCGACAAATGAGAGTAATCGATTCCAGAGCACAGATAATTGATCTAGTGAGATACCGTTATGCGAACTGGAGTGAGCGAAGGGAATTTGGAAATCCATCTACGGAGGAATTAAGAGAGGTTGTCGAAAGGAAGAATGAAGAGTTGAAGGATAATGCACAGGTAAGATAAAGCGCTCTGAATCGCAGTTCTATTTGAATACTTAAGTGATAAGACTAATTAGGTGAACGTTGAGCAGAGTTAGACGTGCTGGTTAGATGATAACTGATGCAGATTAGTCATCATGCCTTTTGTACCCATTATGTGGAGTATGTGTCAAGGCGAGGTCACATTCGGAGATACGGTCGAATTGAATGTGCAAGATGTTAAAGAGATTCGTAAGCACGATCATCGAAACGGAAGATCATAGGGAAAGAAGGAAGGAGATAAGAGGAATGGATAAGAGAAGATAATTGGAAGAGGATAATGGAAGAGTGAACAGTTGGTGCACTTCTTGCTGAAAGGATTCAATCGGCATTTGACTGATTACCGCGATGAATGGCTTTCAGAGGAGGAAGATCCTCGAGGAATGGAGAGATCTGTTCTATGCCAGATCCCCCCCCCTCTATTCATCGTAAAGTTCGCCATTCGGACGGTTGATGGGAGAAGAACAATCACGAATGAGATGGAAGATTCGTTCTTCTACTGTGGGAAAAGGGAGAAGAAGTTGGTTAAGGGGATAAGACAGATGGTTGCTATTCGTTTCACGAGGGGGATTTAAACGAAAAGGTGCAGATTGAAAACAGGTGAAAGATGTGAGAAAATTTTTCAGAAAAGTTATTCGTTTGACTTCAAGATGGCTCTTCGACTGGAAAAAGGGAAAGAAATGCGCGGAAAAATTATGACCGTAGGATCTGATAATGGCGGCGAGTCTAGGGGATACTATGAGGGAGATGATGGATGGCCGAGGGAGATCTACATTTGCACCATGATATCTCACCGAGGATGCTCGTCAAAAGAACAAGGGAGAGCATCTCTAGGGATAGGAAAGGAATGCAAATGAGTGAAGAGAAGAGGCTTTCCATTCCCGTCGCCATGGATCTGATAATTGATGGATGGAATAGAGGGGAAAGAAGGATAAGGAATAAAGAAGAGAGGAGATATGTGTGGAGAGGCACTTTTTGAGTGCGGGACCCTCAGAGAGATCTCTCGAGTTATGTAGAGAAGCAGTAATGTAATAAGACGAGTGAGGGAAAGCGCACTCTCTCCATTCGACACGATCTTTAGTCGGTTAGAGAAGAAGAGAGATCGTAGGGAATGGAGAGAGCACAGAGAAGGGCCCTTCAGGTTGAGTGGTCTCTGGTCTTCCACGAATCAAGAGAAGGCATATGCTTGTTCAAATAATTTATGAATCGGAAGACACTTTTTTATCCGCCTAGGCGCAGTTCGAAAATAATGTTTAGAATGGAAACTGAATGGGAAAGGGAAGGGTCGTGGGGAGAGTTGCGTGCTGAAAAAAAGGAAAGAGTCTCTTCGATGGTGAATTGAAGAAGAGGAAGAGTGGACTAGGGGATGGACGATGGACGAGTTTATGGTAGAGACTTCGAGTAGAGAGAGATGAAGGGAGGGAGGGATGGAAGGTTGCTCTAGCCTGATTAGATCATCTACTAAACTATTCGGGTGTGGAAAAGAAGGAACAGAAACAGGTGGTATTCTCACACTCCTAAATGAATTTCCATTTAAATAGCTGAAGGAATACAGTAGTGATCTGTCTAATTTGTTCTAGGAACATTAAGATAGAACGAAGAGTTGTTGACGAGTGAAAATATATAGTAAAGTGAAATAGAGAAGATATGAGAGAGGGACTTGATGAGGCTTATTTTATACGTGAGACCGATAAGAATTGGGAACTTTTTTGCCATAGGGAGAGATCGGAACAATAGACACTTGAGAATGCGATAAAGCGTTGTCCGCGACTATCGATCTGTATTATGATAATTTCTTATTGTTAGAGGCCGGAATGGATCGAGTGTACGGTACGAGAATAGAAGTGGAAATAATAGAGAATGAACTGCCATCGTATAGATGATAAGAGTGGCCTATTGACTGGAATGGATCCATTCATCTCTGATAACGGGTATCACCGGGACCCGCTCGCCAAAACATATTTTTCACCTCTAAAAATAAGAAACTTATCTCGGGAGTCGGATATGATACGGTAGGTGAAATAAAAACAATTTGCGATGAATACCTAATTGACGGCTGAGCTACGGTGTCAAGTGAGATGCGGCGAACTGCAAATGTTAGCATCTTTCTTGTTTATCGATTTTTCTGATTTCCCGTATTTAGATTTAGGTTATTTTAATGACATTTTGTCCATGTGTGAATACTGATTCGTTTGAGCACAAATATGGCTAGGTTGATTTGATTCGCTCGTAGTTAGAGAACCTTTTAAAGTTCAATGTTCGTATTCATTCATCTGAGGTTCGATAGAACTTTTACTTTCAGATGTCGGAACGCCGTCAAGTTCCGGGAAGAGGAGGAGGAGGGCGAGGACGAGGAGGAGATAGAGGAAGAGGAGGATGGGATGGAGAGAGGAGAGGAATTATACCGGTTTGTTGAAGACGGGGTTTTTTGTTGCTTGTGTGGTGTAGTATCTGGCACTTATGATGCTTTGTAAGGTAGAAGTTTGAATAGTGATGTGCTTAATGACCTCATAATTCAGCGTCAAGAGGAGGCGGCTACACGTGGTGGTCGTCCAATGCAGATTCTGCAGAGAAGAGATGCTGATACTTCTTCTGTTCCATCTGGTTAGCAATTTGAGTTTATCTCACACCAAATTACTCAGAATCTTGGTTAAGCATTGTAAGAGATTAGAGAAACTTCTAAGTGAGGTAAAAGAGACAGGCTTCCTAAAGTAATGTATTCAAAAACATACTAGAACAAGTAGGTCTAAACATGGTTTTTTTTTGTATTGGCTGTGAAGTTTTGGTGGTGAATGAAAGCAGACGGACAATGAATACGGAATGATATACACGTTGTCCACTTGAGTTGATGTTCCATCTGATACGATGTCTTCCACGTCGACAACGACTCTCTCGTCGATGAGAACACAGAGAGGAACACTCGATTCAACCGGAGTATTGGCCATGCTCACAGGAGCGGCGCCCGCACCTGTACTCAGGTTTGTTGCAGAAACAAAATTGATAGGAAAATGGAAATATCTGAGAAATTATGTTCAAAAAGATGTGAAGATATGCAGATTGCACAGGAACGCAAAATAGTTGTACTCATATTGTGAATTCAAATGTAAGACAGCGGGATGCCGCCCCATCGACACCTGCAGCTGCGCCGATACAACAAACGAGACCCGAACCGAGAAGAGTGGAACAGAGGAGAATGGAGAAAAGTGAGCTTTGTATCCTCCTTGAATATTTTCAAAAAAAATTCTCCGCTATTTTATGCGATTGATGAACATCCATTCTGTATATATCCATTTGATTGAATGCGTGGGAATATTGTTCGTTCCAGTGGGTTCTTCCCTTCCGAAGGGGCAGGCTGCAGCTGCAAGCAAAGAAGTTGCGTATCTTGGAGGAAAGAAGGTCAGCGAGATTATTTGGAATTTCATTTATCAGAGATTTTCATGGTTGCTTTTAATTACGAAGTTTCATAGAAAAAAAAGCAAGACAAAAGTTTAATTTTTGTAGGTGATGAGAGATGCGAGCCGAGTTGTGACGGAGAGTGGCGAGCTGAGCGAATATCTCGTCAATACTTTGATGGTTAGTTTATTTTTTGGAAATGCAACTTGTCAAATTATCATAGTTGCCTTAGTACTTACTTGCTTACTTGCTTGCCTTAGTCGAAAAAATTTATTTAAGAACCAATGTGGTGAGGGTATAACGCGTATTTAGTATCATCTTAGTCTAGTACTCGATTGATTTCAGAATGACTTCCTCTCGGACACTAATCGTGACTTCCGAGTAGTTGCCGCTGTCGGACCACAGACTGTGGGCAAATCGACAATACTCTCAATGATGGCAGGCAACCAACCACTCGATCTATTCAGGTATGTATGGATCATAAAAAGGTTGGGTGAAATTAGAAAAGATGGATTAGGCTGGGCGAATATTTAATTTTACTGATTGTGAGCATTTATGATGGTCTAATTAAGCAAATTCTCTTCTCATTCAGACAATACGTCTTCCGTCCATCCTCTCGCGAGGCAGTGGAACAGAGTAAGCATCAATCGACCAAAGTGAGCATCTATGTCAGCAAAGCGAGGAATATCTTCATCGATTGCCAGGTCAGTTGAGGTTCAGATATCTGTTATTTATAATGTCACTAGGCGATATGAAGTTTTTCTTGGCATGTACATAGTTGAAACTACATCTAAATGCGATAATACAAGTATTTCCACAATTTCTGAATAAACTATACATGCTAAAGTGTATATTTCAGCCGATGAGTTGTGCCTCTCTTCTGGATGAGCAGATTCATACGGGATCGAGTAGAGGAAGTGGAAGAATGGGAGATAGACTATCACTGCAGGCTGAGATTGAGGTGAGTGAGAAGGGGATAGTTACAGGGATATCGGGATTGATGAGACGATTGAGGTGAGTGAGAAGGGGATAGTTACAGGGATATCGGGATTGATGAGACGTATGTTTATCAAAGTAATAAGTGTAACAATAATACGTAAAAATCGAGCGTGCAAATCAGGAAGTAAATTTTTCTCGCTGTCTAACGTGTGCATGAAGTAATTCACGCCTTTGGGCAACCGCTATCCGCATTGAAGTTTTCTCACTGGCGCGATCTATGTTTCACTCTGCCTGCATGACCTTGCTTATGTCTCCTACTAAACAATGCTCCTTAGTTGGAGGAGAAGAGAAGGGAGGGCCAAAATGGAGAGAAGTGAACTCTCGGAACAGAACGGAAAGAAACGGAATAGATGAGCAACGTTGATAGTGGTCAATGGAGGAAGTGGCGTGAAAAAGAGTTGTAGGACGAAATAGTGGGAGGAAAGAAGGCGGGAGTTTGGAAAAGAGAGTATAAAGAGAGGTGAAGCCAGAATGGGACACCGAACCAAGGTTGTTTCTCCACATTTTCGATTATTCATTATTGCTGTTAATTTTCCTACTTTCTACTTTTCGTTGACTTTTTTTTGCCTTCATTTCTACTTCTTTGAACTAATATGTGATTCTACTTCAGGGACTATGTTGTCTCTGACAACGAAAGTGATAGCTGCAACCACTATTATTGCAGGTGATTATTTATTCAAAAGTACTGTACTCTACTATTCTCCTCTCAGGAATTGCTACTGTGATCAATGTTGGAGTAATAATTTCTCTATTCGTGGAAATAGGAGACTTTCAGGATGATGTCCACTCGGATATGATAGAGTTCAATGTCAGCTTATTTATATTGTTTTTTTCCTCCTGTGCTGTGCGAAGAATAGCACACTTTAGGCAACATTAGGATTCGTTTTTCACATTAAAAGTAATTCCTTTGACCTCTATTGGTCTGCGAATATGGAGCGGTTCTTTGTTGCAAAAGGAGGAACAAAAAGCGAACCATTTGACACTGTCGCGTCTTGTGAACCCAACCTTGGAAGATTATTATCTGAACACAGTGGCTTCGCGTAAAGGCGCTTTGCGGCCTCTAGACAATTTATGAGCAAATTGTGAAAATACAGGGCGTTGCCGACCAAACGTGGGAGATTATAATCATCAACGCGCCGGCAGCTGCAGTGAGACAGAAGCGTGCCGCGAGCTGTGGTGGATGCAGCTCTCATTCGAATTCGTGTCATCGGGGGCCCATTGGACCTCGTGGACGACCGGGAGTCAAGGGTCCCGATGGTTTGAACGGATTCCCTGGTCCTGATGGTTTAACTGGCCGGATAGTGATGCCTCCTGGCAAGAAACCATGCATCAAGTGCGAACCCGGGCCTCCTGGAATCAAGGTATGGATCGAGCGAACTAGAATAGAAGATAGATCGGATCACTGTAGGGATGTGATGGTCTAACTGGAGTGAGAGGAGCAGATGGATCACCCGGAAGGCCTGGAGTTGCTGGAAGAGATGGATTCGAAGGATCGCATGGATTGGTGGGAGATGCAGGCGTAAGGGGCATCGATGGAACAGATGGCCCTCGTGGCCACCCGGGAATCAATGAAGTGAGAGGAAGAGGAGCGGTTGGAGAACCAGGAAGGATTGGAGGAAGAGGAAATACGGGACGTCAGGGGAGGATAGGGGCTATCGGAGTAACTGGCACTCCCGGTCCGATGGGGCCTAGAGGAGGAGCTGGTAGCAACGGTGAGAATGGATTGGATGGAGAGAACGGAGCACCCGGAGTGGCCGGTGTTCCTGGCAAGAATGGAGAGTACTGCCTCTGTCCGAAGAAAGAAAGGAAGGAAAAGACTGATGTTGTACAGGTCAGAAATCAGAATTAATCAAAATTAAAATGTTTATGTCATAGATTGAGAAGAGCGAGCTAAATGCGGCCATTCAGAGTCTAGTAGAAAGCTCAGCGATCAAGATGGAGGTACAAATATTGAAATACATGAATATACGAGCGTTAGATAATTCAGTTTCTATATTAAAGGCACCCGAGGCTCCTCATGAATCCTCTACCGAGGGCTACTCTGATTCAGTCCAGATCCCTCCTGCATCTAGTGGCATAGAGGCGGCTCCTCCTGCAGTCGAGCCAACCTATATGGCTGCAGCTAACGCTGAACAAGTAGTGAGCACAGCTGATGCGACTGAGGTAGAGTAGCTACTAATGTCAAATCTAGAGTCACATCGCTATCTTTTCAAATGAGATTCTTTTTAAGGAACCGTCATCGTCGTCGTATCCCACCACTGCAATCGATGTCACTGAATCGATGATATCAACTTCGACCGCGCATACTCCGCCGGTAGACGGGACATCTGAATTCCAAGGAGAATCTGTATCATCGACGGCATCTCCCGCATTTTCGCCCAAATCGTTTGAGGTAAAAGCAAAGTGTGGCGGATTAGCAGGCTCCATTTTAAAGGCTTCGACAAAGGTATCAACTGTACCTGTGACTGAGCATCCGGTGGTACAGATCACTCCGATCTATCACCGAGGAACCGGTGGAGGTCGAACAACTGGACAACAAGCAATGACTCCGACCACACCAATTCCTCCTTCCAAGTTTGTCAGACACGCCGGAGGATGGAGCAGACGGTAAATTCCCCCGAAGTATATCAGATGAAGCAATTCCTTGCAGCGCCTCACCACCCCATCCTCCTCCTGTTCGTGGATCAAAGAAGCACGATGCGGATGCACATTTGCAGAGAAGATCATTCGGAGGAGCAAGAGCAGTCTGATGAAGATGAAGCACCATTGATGATGTAGTCGAGTAGTGCTGAAGTGATAATTATTGTACCCTTTATTTATTCGAGTGTTCGAACGTTAATTGTTGAATTGTAACTATTTTGAGGTGGTAAAGATATTTCATTTATTTATTTATTGGAATGAATACAAAAAATGCTAGTGACTAAAAAAAGTTTCTGAAAAATTTCTCTGAAATTGTATAAAAATGAATAATCACTGCAGAATCTGCAAATCCTCGCATGGGCACTGCAAGTGTCTCACACGGTTCTCGTCTGTCACGATTGGTTCATCGATCTGGATATTATCAAGCAATTGAGAACTGCCGAGTTGCTTAGAGGAGCCACCGATGAGGTATGAATGAGGGAAGGGAAACATTATACTAGATTACGTCAATTTGCTGTTAAGATCTCCGCAGTTGCTCAACTGCCCAAGCTCTCGCCGATCAGAAAAACGAATCTCCGTTAGTCTATTTATTTTATTTTATTTTTAGGCTCCAAAATTAAATATCTGATTCGCATAATATTATATTTGCAGTATTTGTGCACACTCGCGCTCGTCCCGATGACTTCAAAAATGCGAATCGATTGGATCGAGCGTCGATGCTCAAGAAACTATTCGGAGGAGCCATGAGAGTACGGTAGGTGATTGATTTACTTGAATTACTTGAAGTGTAAATTCAATGGTTGTCCATAGTTTAGTTAATCCATCCTCCTTTCAGACTAGCCGAGCTTCCTCCACAACGGGCGAATTGGGACGGAGAGTATTCGCTCGTTCGTCCTCCTCTCGAGACAATCTATTTCCCATTGGGAGAGATGAAGTTGAGAGAAATGAGTACGGCATGGCAAGATGAGAGAAGTGGGCACAATACGTCTGCAGGATCAGCTCATTCAGCCCATTCGAGGTTAGAACTGAAAACCGATGGATACGGAGAAAATTATTGGCACCCAACCCATGCTTTCTCCACTTTTTTGTAAGAGAAGAGGTGTCGTTGTAAAACGAAGGGAGCAAGCGAAAAATCAGCGCGCGCAATCTTTCCTCTCTCCACAAGTTGTGTGCAATGCCAATGTCCTTCGCATTCACATCTCTGGTAGTATAGTGGTTAGTATCCGCGCCTGTCACGTGCGAGACCCGGGTTCAATTCCCGGCCAGAGAGAATCTTTTGCCGCATTTTGAGAAATCATTTTCCATTTGGAAATGTTTTGGAGATTATTTTTTAATTATTATTTGTTGCAGGTCGAGTGCGGGTCCGATGTCTCCGGGGCCTGCTCGGACCCCTCAACAGCGAGCTCGTGAGAAGGAGAAAGAGAACCATCGAGTGAATGAATTCATCGCTGGTCTATCAGGTAGGTATCGGATGATGACATTGTGACTCTATGAACCATCTGACTTTCTCCTCTCATTATCAGGCGCAGTTCCCTTCGATGAGGGTATCGTTGATCTTCGTCGAGTAGTTCATCTTCTTCCGAGGGAATCATTCACTCCCCAAGGAGCACCACTTCTCACGGAGACACAATGGTAAGTGGGGATTAGCTTAGTTGTAGAGTGATAGTGATGGCCCATAGGAAGGATTCTTACTGACATCCTGATTCAGCGTGTCAATCAAAACAATTTCCTATTCTCTTCTCAGGTTCCGTTTCGCGTGTGGTGCATGGCGCGATCAGACCTTCCGTGCAGCAGTCTCCCTTCTCGAATCGACACTCGCAGCAAGACGGAAACCGCGTGTGAAGCGTGAGAATGACGCGATGACGGAGCGGATGAGGACAATGAAGATATCCGATAAGGTGTAGATTAATGGAAGATATTATGGAGAAGAAGGAAGAAGGGATGATTGATCCATCTAGGGACTCCATCTCCTTTTTATGAATATGACATGAGGAATGAATAGCCTAGGACGGAGTGACCGAAGGGATCTCTCTACCTTTCCCCTTATCTCTCTCCCTTTCCTTTGCTTGTCCTCTCTCCATCTCCTTCTTACTCACTCTCTCCCTTATTGGACGAGACTAGGATAGATGAAATGGAAGAGTCCACGTGCAAACCTGCTCTCTTTCCCCCGTTTCTCTCCTTCTCTAACCAGTCTCTTCGATTCGTATGTTCTCTAGTCGAAGTTCGCTCGATCTCCGTTGAATCTAGAGGGGATCCACATCCATTTCCCCCTTTTGCTCATATGGTTCTGAATTGAAAATGAAAGAAATGAACCGTTTGTTGTGTCTAGAAGAAGTATCGTAGAGCACTTCTCTCCAATGGTTCATTCGATTCTTTCCCCTGTTTTTCTGAACATTTCTCTCTTTATTTTCGTGCATTTAATCACAAGGCTCTGATTGCGTGTATATTGTTGTGATAATCACTTAATTCTATGAGGGTCATTTGATCTCGTTATTTATGTTTATGTTTTTTATCGATAAATTATCGATTGTTTCGGAGATACTGTGAGTACTCACATTTTACTGGTTTACAAACCGATTGGAATATCTGCACGAACCTCATCTTCTTCTTAGCGATTCTTTGTTTTTGCGTGGTAATTAAGACGTGTAACAAATGAAGAAATTTAGTAATGATGCAGTTTGAGAGAGAAAGAAAAGGAATGAGAAAGGGGGAGAAAGAAAGAGAGTGAATGGGGTTGTCACTGCCAAAAGAACTTTGAATCCTGTAAGAGAGCGGAATGTATCGAATGTTTTGTTCCTACTTTCATCCATTGCTTTTTGTATTACGGAGTAATTCTGATCTCTTCATTCGCAATGAAACTTTCGCCCATTTTCCCGAAGGGAGATTGTTATCGGGGGGAAAAGTAAGAGCTGAATGAAAAAAAGGAATGGGATGGACAATGTCGATCAAACTGAAGTCACGCGCATTTTCTTGTCATTTTTTTTGTCTCTGGTGATAGGTTTTTCCATAATTGTGTGAATTGCAGGCCCTTCCCAGGCCACGACGGGTAGATCAAGACTGGAGGAGCTGGAAAGGATACCCGAAAAGTAAGAGATTGAGATTGATTCTGGAAGAATGAAGAATTCGACTCTTCATTCTCCTACTGTGAGGGAGTAGTTATGAAGAGACGGATTCTTCATCTTGACAGCCCTACTTGGGATATTGAACATTTTATTACCGGCAAAGTTATGTGGAAGAAAGACGGCAAATGACGTGGAATGATGCACCGAATGATCGAGTTAGTGTATGGCATTTATGAGTGTGTTGGGAAGAAGAGAGAGAGAAAAGAGGGAAGTTATTCGATGTGTGCATTTTTAGACGATTACGCTATGTTTCTTTAATTTTCTCTGATTCATGGATAGTTTTCCTCTTCATTTTCCGGGGTTCCATTCACAAATGCGCTCTTATTTGTATTGCCACCAGGTGGGATAGGGGGCAGACGGAGTGACGTCAATTGCAGTTCGAATTCTGATTATTTTGTTTAAGTTTTAATTTGTAGATGACGACAGCATGGATGTTCAAGTGTCGGATAGTCTCCATCTGCATTGTCTGGTCAGTTTTATTTTAATGTTAAACCGCTTTCGGACCTGAAATCGGGAATATACGGAAAAGACTAGGTAAGTATTGCGGATGAAACCCCAATGTTGCAGGTACATTTGCTCATCGGTGCAGAGCATCGTCAACAAGATGATACTACAGGTGAGATTTGATTTTTGTAAACGCGATGTGGACTACTTATTGAATATGCAAGTGATTATATCCTACGTGTAACAATGGTGAAACTGCAATTCGCCTTGCAGAAAAAAAGAAGATTTTTCTATTAGCTTTCCCTAGGATATCTCAACCATGACACAAGTTCAGCACTACAACTACCCGATAACAGTCGCGATCGCTAATCAAGTCCTCATTCCTGTCCTCGCCATTCCCTTCCTGCGAATGTGGAATGTCAAAGAGGTACGTGATTGAGTAGAGATGAACTATTAACTTGTCGTATCTCAGGCTCGTCTCACCAAGTCGCAGTACCGACGATATCTGCTGCCCATCGCAGTGGGTGAGTAACAATTTATGATAATCCTGTTGAATTAATAGCTTGCTGTATGTTGCCATAGTTAATGGAATGTAGCATGCGTTCGGAAAATAAACTATTTAAGAATTGACGAAAAATTCTACTCAGGACGTGCAATTGCCTCCAGTTCAGCAGCCTTCTCACTGTCATTGATGCCAGTGTCATACCAGCAGACAGGTACGGTAGTATTTATTTATTTATCGTGGTTACGGTAGCAGTGATCAAAATTGATCGATTTTCCAGTGAAGGCGCTGATGCCATTGTTCGCTGTAGTGATGGGACGATGTATTCTACATGAGAGACAGGTGAGAAGAGTGATCTTTGATCTTTTAATATGTAATTGATCTTTGATCTCTTGCAGTCGACGGTGGTGTACCTCTCCCTTCTGCCGATTGTGCTCGGTGTGCTCGTGGCTACGGTAACCGAGATATCGTTCTCCCTTACGGGACTCGTCGCCGCACTCGTCAGCACTGCCACTTACTCTCTGTTGAATATTCTGGTGAAGAAGGTGCGTAAGGGAGGGTCATGAATGAGAAAACGATTAGAGAATAATTATGGATGGAAGATGAATGATATTCCGAACAATGCTGAGCAGCAATAGTATTGATGAGAAGTATTGATGAGGACAGGGATGAGGACTCAACATACAAATTTTACAAAATGTCTCAATTCTTCTCTCCTTACAGTTGCTCAAGCAGGCAGACATCCATCCAGTGCGACTGCTCGCAATGACTTCACAGGTGAGTGATATAAATTAGTATTTGATTCTTCTTTATTTTATAGAATGAGCCGAAGAAAGCGTAGCAGGCTGTTCTGTGCAATTAATGATTTTATCTAGAAAAAATCGACAGGCTTATCAAGAAATTAAGAATTTGGCGAAAATGATTGTAATTCAAAAAAAATTACAGGCGTGCGCCGTAGTGCTCTTCCCCGTGTGGCTCGTAAAGGACGCCCTTCCAATGGCTGCGGAGATTATGGATACGGTAAGTGATGAGAGATACTGTAGACGGATATCTGCAATTACCAAATCGATATCTGATTATTTTGAATGACCTTAATATTTAATGAAGGACTTCGTACCCATTTACCGATCGTAAGATGCTTTTTTCATTGTTTTTTCCAGACCACTCCCACCCCTTCCACTCCATCACTCCATCTCCTCTTCCTTCTTCTCTGTTCTTCCATCTGCTCCTTCGGTCAAAATGTGTGCGCCTTCTCCCTCATTCACATGCTCACTGCACTCTCCTACGCCGTCACCAATGCAACCAAGGTCAGTGCCTCAGTGGCTCAGTGGATGAAAGAACTAGAATATGATCAGATGCTACAATGACTCATCATCCAGATAAGCATCCAGAAAGAGAAATTGTTCCAATGAAAGCGTGTTTTACGTGTAAGAAAGTTATGAACGGATTAAGTGCAATACTCTATTATTCATCGATTGATAACTTAATAAATTACAGCGAATCACAGTGATCGTTGCCTCTCTGCTCACTCTCCACAATCCCGTCACTGCATCCAATATGGCAGGAATGATGCTCGCCGTTGTGGGAGTATTCTGCTACAGTCAGGTACGGTAGGAAGGGAGGGGTACTGTATCGATATTGATTGATTGCAGGCTAAGCAGTACCAGAAGGAGCACGTAGTGGAGAAATTGAGTGAGGATGATGATGGTGAGTAAGGGGAAGTCGTGTTTCACGGTGTCCTCTAAACCAGTGGATTGTCTGGGTGAAGGGTCTATCATCCCCTCTGGTCTCTTCCAGTCTCTCCCTTCCTTTCTCGTGGTCGATCGATGCAACTTCCGATCACTCGTTCTCACACAACTCTCTCCGATGCGACACTCGTGGCCATGGATAGTGGAAGCAGTGCTGATGTCATGTATTGGTGAGTATAATGATACTCCTTGTTTAAGTTTCCTGGAAATCGAAAATATTCTCGACTTATCCAGGATGTTGTAGAGCTGTGGTTGTCCTGTGCATACTGTGGGCGGAGTACGGTAATGGTTCACTAATTTGTATTTATCGATCGATTGGCTGCGTGCACACTAACCAATTGTCTGTATGCCAGCTTACTCCTAACTACTCTATCGCTTTCAAAAATCAATTATTTTCCAATTCACATCACGATGGCTTACTGTAGCACGCATCACACTCACGCAGATTACTGTAGATTGTACAGTAGATATTGGGTGATCATGGATTGACTTACTTGTTTGATTATCGATTCCTTATCAGGGCAACTAAGAAGTCGAACGGTGTCGGGGGAGGCAGTCGATTGGCTACCGTAATCTCGTCTTCCAATAATCGATCGCCGACTTTCGTGCTGGGATCTGCTGACGGTTTGAGCATTCGCAATAAGAGCAATGGATCGTCCCCAACAGAACAGTATCGTGATAGAAAGAGTGTTAGATTTCAGTCGTAGATTTCAATTGTTGAGTTGGTAGCTTTTCAAATATTATTGGCAGTATTTTCTTGATATATCGGGTTGGATTAGCATGAATAGCAAACATGCAGTTTCAACAGAGTTTTTCATCAGATATTGAGATACAATTGTACTAATTAAATTATTATTGGATCGAGTATTTTACGGATTCAGAGATATACAAATTAACAGATCACTTATGCCGTTTGTTCGAATATCAGCAACCTTGTCATCTCGGTTTGATTGTGAGCCAAATTATGAACTTTCCTAGCCCATTCTACGTTTGCCTTTTCCCGATTTGTGATACGATTTGTTGAAGTCTTCTCGGGTATCGTGCCATATGAGTGTCCCGCATCATGAATAAAACTAATCTGTAAATTGTGGACATATTGTACAGTGAATAATAAGTGTTGCTGATTCACGGAGATACTTGGAGTCAAAGGTAGTGTGACATATGTATCCGATGAAGCATCTGAAGTATCTACCTCCTGGCAAGGATTATCTCTGATATGTCTAGTCAATCCGATTTGTCAGGAGGATTTTGGAATACTTTTATTTCGATGTTCATCATAATTTGAGGAGGATAGGTGATGGCCGACAAGGCGACTTACTACTTCAAGGGAGGATATCCATTCTACCAAGGGTAGGAAGTCTTTTTGAATAGATTTTAATGACAACTGATTTAATTGGGACAGTAGAAATATATTGAAGAGTTTTTACAACGATGAGTATTAAAATATTTTGAAGAGGTCCGTACAATTGCGAGGAGATGAAGGAACTGTACAAAGGTGGATACTTGCGGCCTGAGACTGAGATCACCTGTAAATATGAGAAGAACGGAGAGGAAGAGATAGAGATTACGAAGACTCTCGGTAAGATATTGAGTTAGAATATTTCCGAAAGTCTTAGGATGAAGAATCCGCCTCTTCATTATTCTCTCACCAGCAAGAGGCAGGAAAGAATGAAGATACTGATTCTTTATTCTGTCCAGCCCTACTTCCGATCCAGATGATCCTTGTAATTTTGTCAAATTTTCACAATTTCAGAAGAACTGAGAATAAGAGACGGGAAAAACAATCTGTTTCTCCGAATTGAAGCTGATGAGAGTAAGGTACTGAATTATTTTATTAATTTTTAAAGTACGAATTCTAAATTTTCCGAATATTTTAATTCGATATTGATGCTTCAATTCAGGAGAACATCCTCCAACACATGCTCATTGAATTGAAAGATAAAGAGGATGAGAAAGCAGCTGAAGAGAGGTGCGTTGCTATACCTTAACTACCCAGTTTTTGATTGAAGAGTCTATTCTGGAAAGAATTTTACATGGAATAATGATATTGTAGGCGCACAGTAGCACGTGAGAAATACTTGGAGACGATGGAAATGGCACTGTCGAGGGTTGTCGACCCACACTTCAGTTAGTTATCAATTACGATTTATTTATTTTTGTCTGTGGAGTTTGATCTTTGTTCTCTACTCACTCAAAAATGTTATTTTTATTAAATATCTTGAGGAGAGCAACTGCTTGCGCTTCAGAAGAAGAATGTAGATGAAGAGTTGGAGATGGAGAAGAGACGACGGGAATGGGTATCCAGAGGTCAGTTCGTGATCTATTCACTCGTACCATACTCTTTGTCCGCAGAATTCGAAGCTCGAGGTGATCGAGAAAACAAGAAGAGAGAAGAGGAAAATGCGAGATTAAAGGAGGAAATGGAAAAGGAGAAAAAGCGAATTGAAGAGGAGAGGGAAAAGGAGAAAGAGAGAATAAAAGAAGAAGAGGAGAAGAGACTCGCTGAGAGACTTAAGGAGAAACAGGTAAAGGAAATAGATCAGAAATTAGATTTGAATTTTGAATTTTAGGATGCGCTTGATGACAAGAAGAAGATGCAAGTGGAGAAGAAGAGAAGAGACACTGCACCTCCAGAAACCCGTAAGTCATTCTCATGTAGCGTTTATGTGTTTTAGCTCGTCTTCAAATGTTCTCTGGTATTTCCCACCTAATAGGCAACCAAATAACGCATCTGCAAGTCCACCTAACTTGTGGCATATTAGGCGGGAAATATCAGAGTTCCTAGATGTCTTCCATTTGGTGTCTCTTTCCCATCATCCGTCCTTTCCAGTGGCCGTCCTTTCTCTGTCTTCGTCTTCTCCTTCTATCCCTAATCCTATCACCAATCCCCTCTTTGTTCCCCCATTCCCCAATACGGAGCCCCTCCCAACCTCGCATTCGGTACCATCCCCCAGTATGGAGCCCCTCCCAATCTCTTCCACTCTTCCTTCGGTCCTCCTCTTACAATTAATAATCTTGTCCATCCTCCCTTCTTTCATCCTGTTATGATTCCACCCTCTCCCGGAATGCTCCATAATCCACCGGAAATGATGTACCCTCATCCTCCTATTCCTTCCGGGATCCCTCATCCCCATGTGAGCCTTCCGAGTAGTAATGTGACAAATGTCTATCAATGGCCTCGCCCCCAACCACCAGAAGTTGCCAAGACCCTTGAATCGTATCCTCCTCTAGGAAAGAAGTGACCAATGATTGATGTGCTGTGAGTTTTAATGTATCCCTAATGTATAGTGAGTGCATGCTTTCTCGTTTCGCTCCATTTGTATTTATTTCCCTCATCTGATCTCCCTTTATTTCCAGTAACTCGTTGTCCTCAGTTCTTCACTCCCACGCATCCCTTACTCGCACTCCCCAATCCCTCCCTCAACCTATTCACTTTCGCACCATTGGGAGTCCAATATTGTATTCCCTCTATTTCGTCCTCTTTCACTTCTCCAACTGATTGTATTCCAGGAATGATCTACCAAACGCCTGTCTTCGTTCCAGTTATTCCTCATTCCCCTCCCAATGTAGTAGGTGTGCCACGACACACCATTGATATCCCCCCACCCCTAATGAGATTAACATTGATGCCCACTCCCATCTTAGACATAGCCCTAACTGGGGACGTGATTCTCAATCATAAACCCCGTCCCCAACCACCGGGTGTTGCCAAGACCCTCGAATCCTATCCTTTCCTCCTCAAATCAGTATCTAAAAGGAGGAAAGAATAATGAGCTGGGGATGTGTGATCATGTAGATACCTCTATCTCTCACTTTTCAAACACTTATTCGTATTCTTCGTTTCTAAGCCTTTCGAAATTCAATGGCGTATCTCATAGTGTTTAACACACGATTATGTACATGTATTATTTGTATTCATTCTGTGGTCTGATTCAACTTCGAGCATCTCTTAATTTGTAATTACTTGGTGCACGATATTAGAAATGATATTTTGTACAATTCTGTTGTTTATTGGAGTAAATATTCATCATGAACGGAATGTGAAATGCACTGGACATCCCTTGAAATACAGTAATACTACTATGATAGACACTCTGTTGTATTGGTACAAGGATTACAATGATCTAGCTACCGAAGAATGGAAGGAATCTAAGCAGATTTGATTGTGCGTGGTGCGATCTCGTTGCGTGCGCGGGTGACCGGTGCGAAAACTGATTTGAGGAGGAAAGGCAAAATCGATAATCGTCCAAAGCGAAGTCGTATTGCGAAAGCTTACAAACAACCGTTAGCAAGTGAATTATGTTAGGTGCATATAAATATAACAAATTATAGCAAGATATCTATACAATACAAAAATAGAGAACAATAGGTTAAATGATCTATCTGGTAAAGATTTCATCGTAGTGGACGATGAGTTGATAGCAGAAGTTGTTCAGATTTCCCAATTGAGCGATATTTACCTACAATTAATAATATCCACACTGATCACGTTAATACTCAGGTGGTCATTAAGAAACCCCGTTTGCCTACAGTACCTGCTGATCTGTCGGCCAGGCGAGATTCGGTCCGAATACAACACTCAAGTTGTTCGCATTCATCAGATTGATCTGGCTATTTTGCGCGACCTGAAAACATGAAGTATAAAAACTTGTTCAGAAAAATTCCTAGATACCTTTGTGAGGAGACAAACGACCGTCTTGAGCAATCGATAGTTGGGAAGGGGTAGAAGGGCAACAAAATCTCGCACGAACTTCCACTTCTCTAGCTTCGGAACCTGTGGTTTCTACATTGATGCCTGGATACTATAAGCTACCGTACCTCAGCCAGATCCGTCAATTTGTTGTACAACTCGTTCGTTGTCACCGGCTCGCCCAGAGATCGGAGGAATGTCTGTAATCATAACTGTTATAACAATTGAATCATCAAAACACACATTCGGTCTTTCAATTCACAAATGGATCAACTAATTCCACTGTCTATATTCCCTCACCTTCAGGAGCACAGCAGCATGATGAGCTGCAGTCTCCACATTATCCTTGTACTCGGCATCGCTCACGAAATCGACGCGCTCACCTAGATTACGGTACCCTCGTTATCGTGTCAAGACCTCCCTCAAGCAAACCTCGATTGATTTTCTCCCGTAGCCTCTTGATCGAGCCCACGTTTGCAGACTTGCGGAAGATGCCTGAACTTGTTTGTGATGTACAAATGAAAATTGAAACGGATGAGACATTTTAGGATTGAAACCACAAACCTTCGATATCGAGACAGTAATTCTCGATGAACCAGCACAGATCGAGGACGATGGGAGGAACGTCGTGGTCAGTGTGATGGGCGAGGATACTGCAATTACCAGGAACTTTTCCAACGCGGTTGCATTTCTTTCAAATAAAGAAAAACACATACAAAAGATACACACATACATTGATGAACCAGCTAGTCCATGCAAATCACTAGAAACTCACAATTCTAGCGTGACATCAAACTGCTGTGATGGTCGGGGAGGAGTGGGAGGAGTTGTCGATCCCTTTCCCACCTGTAGATATTATCAATTTATTCAAATACCAATAATATCATACCGATTTTCGAAATCGGAACACTAGAAACGGGTAGACAGGAGAGAAAGGTGAGATAATGGAATTCCTCTGACCTCACTTGCCCTCCTCTGGGTAGCATCGTGTTCCCTCACTGGTAAGGAGACGTTCAGTTGTCTGAAAATGAGTTACGTACTGTAATCTTTCGAATCAATAAAGATACAGTAATCATCAAATACCTTACCTAGTGAGATCAAGTGCCTTCTCCAACTCAGTCAATGAATTGACGCAGTAGAATTTATCCTCGAACTTGGCAGATATAAAAGGACGGAAGAGAGTGTGGATGACACGAATGAAACGAGTAGGATGAACTACGTACAGAGCCTTCAGATTCTTCTTGTACCTAAAGATACCGTAACCGATATTTTCTTGATAAAAGAAGATTTAAATTAACAAAAAATGTTTAAATATCGTACCTTCTATCGAGTACTTTATATGCTTGAACCATCCATCTCACGGGAGGTTTGTTATGTGATCGGAGACCATAATGGAAGTAGATGATAGTGTAGTCCAGATCAACTACCTATAACGTACGACAACGTTGTGTGAATAAGATTTGAATAATTCAACGATTCATTTAGGCAGGGAATATACTGAATCGAAATACAAGAATTGATTCATTCGAATATATCGCCCGCGCAACTTTGTGCGGGGAATGACTCAGGTTCAATATCGAAATTTTCTTGCATACCGTTAAAAATTTGGATAAGGAGTGATTAATCCGCAAATGCTGCATCATAAATCAAACAGAATGCAATCGTGTACCTTATCAAGCGTAGCCTGGAGATACCGTAGTAGCTTGTCATGATCGATCGATTTATTCGATGGAAGACGATACGCATAGAAAACGATTATCGGTCTGTAAACGTTTATGGATTATTTGCTTACCGGAACATCAGAATGTCAAGGATTCATGGCAATTCTCGACGATACAGAGACAACACATAATCTAGATGATTCAGATTCCGTGTTTCGACAGACAAAAGATGTCCAGAATCGTGCACTCACTAGTCATAATAAAGCGGATAATGTGTAGCGTGAATACCTTCCCACTCTGTCTCCATCCGCGATAATCTCCACAATATCATGTTGGGCAATATCTCGAAAATCCTCGGAAAATGGGTCAACGGAGCCCAATTCACTCTGTAATCATTCAATGATCTACCTGGTAGATTGATGTATGCCAATCTCTTTCATCAGATGAATTCCGTCTGTGACTAAGCACTAGCTTGGAGAATCAAACTGCACAAATCGATGCAACACACTTCGAAATCTTCTCTCTCTAGGAAGGATCGAGCTTGTTGACCACCATGAACACCATCGAGAGAAACTGAATTGGATGAATGGATATTGATTGGATTACATTAATCCTCACCGTTGATGTCGTCTGGAGAAAGTAGATCATCGTCGGCGAATCCATCTTCTGGTTCCACAAAGTCGTCCCCATCCGAAGCCATATTAGCTGGAAATAATGGAGTGAAAGCTGCTGAATCAGACAAGAAGCAAGGTAAAACACGAGAAAGAATGACGAATGAATGAAGAAACAAGTGAATGACTCTCTCCAGGAAGACAAAAAAGCAATGGTGAAAGCCGCAACAAACGATGAGAAAGCATGAGAACGATGTTGTACAGACCGGCTCTTCGACAAAAGCAAATACACACTGACAGGTGACCGAAAACGGAGGTGAGAAGCCCTATAGGGAAAGAGACCATCCAAGGAAACACGATAAATCAATGGAAATAGTGTAAAATGGCTTCAGTTCGTTTTGGACAACTGCGCTCAAGCATCAGTGTTGCATTAAGAAAGAAAGCAAGATGTGAATGGTACTGGAAAACAGCAGAAAAGGTCAGGAAATTGAAGCGGAAAATCGGAGAAATCGGATAGGCGCAAGAACCGCGCTAGCAAATTGCAAAGCGCATGAAAAGTGTGCTAGTACAATTTTTCTCTTTATCGTTGCAAGTGTTGACTTTCCCTGGCTTATTTTTGACTTCTCTTTGTCTCATCAATGTTGTTGTCGATACCTGATTGCCCCTACCCCCATCCCACCGCTCTCTGGTCACATCTCGGTCTCTATTCTCGCTTGCTGTCAACACAGTGCAGGCGACTGCAGTAAACATGGGGCAGAACCGCGATGCTCACATTATTTCTGTCACTCTCAGGTACTCCACACGGAGCCACTACTTGGCCCCTTACGACAGAATGAAGATCTGGTCGTCCAACTTCAGCATTTTCCCCTATAGTTTCGACGAGTTGGTATCAACATTCTGGGATCGATACCCGGTTAGTTTCAGTAGCAAACCTGTTTTCTATCTCTTCTCTTGATATTCACCTAGTTTTTGTTGCGAAATAATGGATTTAACGATTTAGAACTCGCACGCTACTCACATTATCTCTGAGGATGTTCTCGAGAGGGAAATCACACCTGACTACATTCGCACTACGAAACTCATTGTGAAACAAGGTGGGTTAAACAATTCGTGTCCTTTGAGTCACCTATTTTTCTTTAGGAAACTCGATTATGAAGCGAATCCCGAGCTGGCTGAGTAGTATGACCAAGATCCGACAGGTTATGATGTTCATGAATTTTCAAGAGCGCTAAGGCTGACGTGTTCCAGCGTTGGGAATATGGCTCTATCTTTTCTCGGATTGTTATTTCCCATAGGGAATAAGTATGAATATATCCAATGATATTGAGGTTTTCACGGCATTATTAGTTCCAATTGTAGGTGCCCACTCTGGAAGAGTCGGTATACGATCGTCACACGCACACTCTCACCACTTACACGAGAAACGTCGCCAATGGAGATCTATTCCAAGTGAGATTTCTGTTTTTAATCCTCCTCACCCTCTTCTCGCGCTATCACATGCTCTACTGAGAAGAAACCACATTACTGTGAATATAACAAGAACCACGAGAAATATATACCAATTGTCTGAAAAATTACAATTAATTTATGTTCTGTTCAATATATTTCGCCTATTTGACTTCTAAAAAAAGTTGACAATTTGCAGATGCACGAACGCTGCATCTACCGGCCCGTGTTTCCCGTAAGTTCCTCTTTCTCTTTCCATTTCTCACCTTATCAGTCACGTGTTTATGCGGCAATCAATGGTAGTCATGAATATCTCACTGTCTCTTCTCTCGTCGGACTAGTACTCATAGGGGCACTCCACTAGGGGTTATATCGTGCGAATTATCGAATATACTGACCAACACGATTTACGAACGGGGATTTGTGAGATACGAAATGACACTAGTGGAAAGGGAAAAAACTATAAAAAAAAGAGTTAAAATATCTTTAAGGAGTCAAAGACGATCCCTGCCTCGAGGCTACTACGATCTGTCTACATCTCGGTGAGTTATTTTGAATTTCAATTGGAAATTTATCTGAAAAATAACAAACAAACAATCAAACTTATCTTTGATTGTCATATTTGATGAATTTTTACATAAAAATCTAGGTGAACTCGGGGAAGATGAGTTCAGTGTACGAAAATGTGATGCTGCTGGGATTCAAGAAGAGTGTCACGGGAACTTTCAAGGGACTCACTGAGAAGTTGGAGGAGAGGTACGAGTATTTTATTTTTTATACTTTTTCTTCTTTTAAAAGAAAATTAAAATTATTGCATTTTTAATTTCATCACACACATTTTAGATACGGAATGCGCAGTCTGAACACTCTGGCCGATAAACACAAATTGAGCCAGAAGTTCAGAGAGAAACTGGAGAAATTGAAGGAGTTCAAGGTTAGTGATGTAGTTCAGAATTTGTTGTGACTAACACACATTATTCTAGTTGATTTAACTCATCAGAGCATGGCCTCATCCTCTAAATACAGGAAGCGAGTACGGAACAAGCAACGAATCTCGTGGGTGAGAAAATGGGTGCATGATCGACAATTCGGAAAAGTCGTCTCAAGCCACACCATCATTCCCGTCACCATTTACCTCACTGAATACCCCGTGATAGTAGATACCACCCATTTGGATTCGTTATTGTTGTTTTCTCGAATGTCTTTCTCCCGCTGTCCTCACTCATTCCGAGAAAGCGTGCAGTTAGGCTGCAAGCTGCTAGTGATTACGGTAGTCAGAAGTCGATTATCGATTGCTGGGTTTCCTGACATGATCAGCAGATCTTGTGCTTTTTAGTTTCAGCTTTGTTTAGAGTGCAGAAGAGTTAATCATAGTAGCGACCCAACGAACTGTACATATTTTCACATCCATTCGAGTCACCCTCTTTTCCCGGAGATGCTGAATTGATTACGGTAGACTGCCGTATTCAATCCCTTGGTTGCATTGAGGATCCCTTTCCTCGTCAGATTGTCGATACTTGTCTTTTCTCTTCATTTTGTTTGTTTCCACAACTTGTCTTGTAATAAAGGTAATAATTTCATTTCAATCGCGAGATTCTATATATAAAATTTGGAAGCGTTGTTTATACCGCTAGATTATACCTACATGCTTATTCAGAAGGCGATATTTAATCAATCATTATAGTAACCAGTTCTCGATCGTATCTCGATCGATAACTCTTGTCTACCGTAATCTCGGATGCCGTCCTCTGCATCCGGCTCTGCGCCCGCCACTTTTCTCCACAAGGTAATCATCACAGAATGGAAACGACCGTTCGATGCAAAAAAATATTATAACTGTCATTGTTACATGTACGAAACCATGTAATATTCGACTATTCTGAGGAAAATGAATTGACGGGGAGAAAAGGCGAGATAACACAGTTAAATTATCCCTCCATTCAGGTGATCGCTGCAGTTTCCATCGCAGCTCTTCTGCACGCAGCATACTCCGCTGCTCAACATCGTCTGTATCTCCGTCTGACGGAACAGCCATTCACTGCACTTCCTGCTGGTATGATTAATACACTTTTATCTTGACAATCAGAATGATGTCTTAAAATAAGAAGAACAACTTTCTGAACTTTATCTTGATCAGCGCAAAGAAAGCGACACTGATAAATATTGTATTGTATAATATTGTAGAGTGAGATGAGAACATGTTCATACACGACACTAACTTATCGCCTCTTTTTTTCGTTTGTTTGTATAGCGCTTTCAAGAGGTTATCCCTCAATGAAACACTGAGTTCTTTCCATAATCAATATTCCTCCTATTCAGACATCGTCGCTCAGACCCTTGCCTCTCTCATCTTCCTCTGTTGGGCGTGCACTCACGTGGCAGGAGCATTCCAGCCAATCAGGGCAGATATCGCCGTGAGTTTGATTACTCTTCCATTTATGTTTCGAGGAAACCTGCTCGATTCAACGTCACTGTTAAGGGGATTTAGGCGAAAGTAATCACTGCAGTTCAGTTATCCATTTGGGTCCACTTCTTCGTTATATCATAAATGTTATATTCTAGAACGGTCGTCGTAAGTGGGACGACGTCGGTTCGTGTCTCTCCTTCGCAACCTTCGAACATCGTGCCAAGGCACTCTCTCCCACTTACGCTTTCGACTCGGGAAGATCATTCTCTGTGAGTATTTTTTTATATTTTCGATTAGGTTGTTCGAATATTAGTATAATAGAATCGTCAACGAGAATAATATTTTTATGCTCAGTCTATGCTATGAAAATTAGTTGAAACTCAAGCTCTCGTCGTGAAACTTGAAACGGAATACTTGTGACACCGATGTTCTTTCAGGAGAACGACCAGTAATCTCCTTCCCCTCCTTCCCCTCCATCTCATTCATTGTTCTTTCTTTTTTATCTCTATAAATCTGACCTATTTATCGATAACGTTGTTCATCTTTTGTATCTCTGCCATTCGTTTCTAGTCAGTGATAATAATAAGTATTCCCATCCCCTCTCATAATCATTGTTAATAGTCTAGTAGGAATATCTAATTAGTGCTCAATCGTCTCACTCCATAATCATGTCTCTATCCACTCCATCTTCTCGTTCTCTCCCTTCTCTTCTCTTCCTTGCTCGTCATGCCTCTTCCTCTTCCTCTTCCACCCCAGCCCCTGACTTCTCTCGTCTACCTGGCGCGCGTACTCCGAAAGTGGCGATCGAGAAGGGGCCACGTGCCCTCCGAGTGCCCTCCCACGATGCAGCCCGTTCCGCCCTCTCCCATTGTGTCGATCTGGTGAAGAAGCACGATAAGGCCAGCTATCTGGGTAGGTAATCTGCACCTTTCATTCATTAATTTATTTCCGTTACTCGGAAATGTGGCGAGATTGTTCCAGAAACGGATGTATATCGAAACAGTTGGGCCTTGTTTACTGAAGAAGTAACCTCGATATTCCTCCCATTGCAGCGACATTATTGATGCCGTCGTCGGCGCGACCGCACATTTTCGCCCTTCTCGCAGCCAACGTCGAGATCGCCCTTACGAGAGATAAGGTACGGTAGGATTGAAGGGAAAATCGAGAAAGTGTGATTGGCGCATTTCCTATATTTTTTAAACGAGGAAGGTTTGTGTTTCACAATTATCATATACGACCGGTTTCTCACAGATTGTCATTTTTGAGGAATTCGAGTTGGTTAAACTAATAATTGCAGGTCTCGTCGGTCTCAACGACGGCGATGTATCGTCTCAAGTTCTGGCGAGATGCCTTCGCCGCCATCTACAAGGGAGACGGACTAGTGCCACAGTGAGTTAGACTATGGACGTGAGGTCGTGGGAGAACTAATTCTCAATGCGTTATGTGAATTATCAGTACTCATACGACCTAGAACATTGTTCTGAGAGTGACGGTATACGGTAGAGTACACGGATGTTACATGTTTTTTCAACGTTAAGTCGTTAACGCATTAACATCGTACGAAAGTTGGTGGAATACGAGAATGATAAAAGATGACTCTTGCTGGTTCACATAAATGATTGTTTGTGATTGTAGACAGCCAGTGGCGACAGCTCTCGTTTCATTCGGTCGTTCGTCTTCCTTCGATCTTCTCGATGGAATGGCAGCTGCGAGACAGAGAACCATCGGAGATAGACCATTCAATTCTATGAATGATGTGAGTACAAACCTATTTTAAGTATTTCATCACTTTGGCTAGGGAGTGTAAGGACAGATTGAGCTTCGAATATTCTCAAATTTTCGATTGGAAAGTTGATGTTGCGTTTCACGCATATCGTATTAGAATCGGTTGCTCAGGATTGTCAATTACTCATAGTACTCTCATTATTAGAAATAAAAGAATGAATTTTGGATGCGTAAATGAAACAACTAGTGTTATGAACCTTCCGAAATCGATCGTCCAATAAATATCATGAATGATGTAAGTGATTGAAATAATCGAAATTTGAATTTTTTGATTGAGAAGTTGATGTTGTGTTTCACGCATATCGTATTATATCGGTTGGTTAAGAGTTGTCCATAAGATTAAGAAAGGACGCAGAATAGAAAATGGTTTGGATGGTTAAATGAGGCAACTAGTACCGATTGGACCTTATTCCCTTGGAGGTGTATTCGTACGGTCGTGACTCTACGGGAGCTCTTCTTCGTCTACAGATGGCTGCATTGAGACATGCAAGGGGAGAAGGGGATACGGATGGAGGAACGACGACAGAGACGGAAGAGGTCATCGATCGATTGGCTGAAGCCCATTCTGCACTCACACTTGTCAGGTTAGAGGACAGTTTCAAATATAACCACACACAATACTGTATAGCATTGGCTTCTAATGCGAGGTGCAGTTGTTTATGGTTAAACCTTAATCATCCATTCTCCCTTCAGATCCGCGGGTCCCTTCACTCTCCGTCGTGTAGTTCTCCTTCCTGAGGAGATTCTCATTGGAGAGGGACTCACTCCCGATAATGTCGTCTCGGGAAAGAATCCCGAGAAGTTGCAGGCTGCTGTCAAGAGACTTGTCGAAGTGAGGTTTCATCATTGTATCATAAACGAAGTGCGCCCTTAGTTTCTGACAACTAGACTTTCAAATCAAAAATTAAAATAGTATTGATAGTGATAATTGGAGGTACAGTAATCCGATCTCTTCCAGTTGGGATCCTCTCGTCTATCCTCCTCTCGTTCTCTTCGTTCATCCATTCCTCCATCCGATCGACCCGCTCTCTGGGCGACTGCAGCCCAATGCGAGTACGTGGTGAAGGCTGCAGCTGCAGCCAAGTATGATATACGGTCGCAGCTGCTGCAGAGACCACGCCCCCTTCTACCATGGAGACTACTCGCATGGAAGATTACGGGAAGATATTGAGATTGATTCATTGATTGTTGTAATAAGTACGTTGTTGGCAATGATAAATAGTAAATGAGATGGAGGAAGACTTGTTTGTGAGAGGGGAAGGGAAACCAGCTGATTAGAGTGAATCATCAAGGAGTAAGACAAGAAGATGGAAAGCAGTTTGGAGGTTATTTGAACAGAAGGAGGAACCCTATTGAGGGTACCAACTTCACGAGGCACACTGAAGGATTGAGATGGGGATTGTTGAATCAGCTATGGAGACTGACGCAAGTGATGAAGAGGGGTGCTCAAAAAGTTAGTAAAGTTAAAAAGTTGAAGGAGTTTACGGTAACTTCCGGAACATTGAGGGGTATGGTAGTCTATAAATAGCCCTCGTTCCCTGAGGGGTTAGTGCAATCTCTGTGGAAGAGAAACTGTGAGGTGAAGAAATAGTGATCCATTCTACTCTCCTCACGCTTAGCAAACAATTGACCGAGCGGGTGAGGGAGAGGAGCTTCAATTGAGGGAAGTGAAGGGGGGAGGGAGGGACGGGAAGGAGAGGGAGAGGGAGCAGATACAACAGTCCCTCCTCTCCCTTCCCCACGTTCTGTAGAGAGAATACTCCCGACTAACCCCCCACGGGAGATCGATTCAGTGGGTTCAGTTCTCGATCGATTTATTCCCTTTCCTACAGTACCTTCCACACTCACCGTATGATTGATGATGTCCCCACTCCCATCTGCAATTTCTCCTCGTTGGCGGATCATAAACAGGTAAGACATTTTCATAAATCGTATTATGGCCATCTGCCAGAATCACTTTATGCCAATGTCCAAGAAAGAACATCAACATATCCGTATCTAGCATCTCCAATTCTGATTAATGTTCTTGACGGAAGTGGTTTTGAATCAACAGTAATCATGGAATCAAATGTATTCAGGAGCACATGGATATCATGTGGATAACGAACTCGATCTCCCTTCCACTCATCGCATTGATGGGAGTCACTTGCAACATTCTGAATGTGGTCATTCTCACTGCACAGAGAGGAGCGAGGAGAATGCCGTCATGGTGAGGGAAAAAGGGAGGATTGTCAGAATGAAGATTCCGTTTGAAGAGACATTCGAAGAGCCTGATTCTTTATTCTGACAGCTTCTTTTAGTCTTATTCTGCAATCTAATCACCAACATCTGAAGTAAAAGTATTTAAAACTTGGCAAAACATCCGAATTTTGGGGAGTTTACTGAAGAGTTGCTGAAGAAGAAACATTCAACAAACTACTATGAAGATATCCCTTCCCATTCAGGAATCTTCTCGTAGCCCTTGCCATCTGTGATACGCTCTTCCTTCTCTTCGCTCTACTGGAGACTTCGCCCCTTGGAGTAAAAGTTGTGGCCACATCGCCACTCCTCAATCGGTCAGAGAATACTGCCTTACAAATTGACAGATTCTGTTACGTTTCACGAACGGGATATACATGGTACTGGCGGAAAGGGATCAGTGAACTGTAGTGTTCCGCGAAATATCTTTTTTTTCGGCTCACAGATATTCTAATTTTCCATTCTCTTCAGTATGTACGCTCACTCAGTTCTCTACGTTCGATCGGCTGCTTCCACTTTCTACAAAAGCTCCATTCTGTGCGTGTGATTGAGTTTTGTTTAGACAGCCTTTCAGGGATAGGAAAATATTTGGGAGTCAGGTGGTTTCTGAACCCGGCCCGTCTACTGATTGTTGATCTTTGATCTCTATCTCACATTCAGAATCGTTCTTGCCTTCAACATCGAGAGATTCGTCTACGTTGTCTGCCCACTTCGAGCATCGAGATTGTGTACGGAAAGGGCGAGTAGAATGGCTATTGGAATAAGGTGAGAACGCTACAAATTTTCACTATTACCTTGGAGACAAAACTTTGTTGATCAGCGATCTTTGGTAAAAAGCTGCGCATAGATATCTACCACAGGTATCGCGAGAGAATGAAGCAACCCAGGAACTAGATTTTTCAAAATCAATTGAAACCAACCAAACTATGGTGGATACATACCCAGGTGACAAGTTTTTTTTGTGTCCGGTCAAAAAGTCCGAAAGCCGTCTTTTAGGGATTTCCCGGTTATGGAGCCGGCTACGAGGTATCTCAGCTCCCAGATGAGCTAGAGACCTGCGGTTTGGCGCAAAAAATGCGGAAATATATGAAAACGATTTTTTTCCAACTGCCAAAGTTGTATCACAAAAAATAAAAATGCTAAAAAAATAAATACCATTTTTAACAAACTTTTTTCGCGAATATTAATTTCTATCCCCATAATGCAGGTGCCTAGAGCAAACGGTTTTGTCAAAATATGGAAGTCCATACGTACAAGAGTGTATAAAAAAATTTTCATCGAAATCGGGCGCAGTTGAAATTGGGGACATTCGATCAAAGTTGCTATAGTGTCAAGATACAGTCGCGAACCGCTTGCATATTTTTTCTTTCTATTCGAATTACAGGACAAAAAGAGTGTGACGGTAATAAGGTGAGGGTGACTGAGTGCTTGGCTGAGAATGGGCATAGTTCAGCCGCTTTGAAAAAATTGAAGATAAATTCTCTTCAAAATTTTTTCTCTTCAATAAATATTGAAGAAAAAATTTTCTTCAATTTTTTTCAAAGCTGCTGAATTAATCCCAAACTTTGCCAACAAATCATTCACCCTCACCTTATTACCGTCACACTCTTTTAGTCCCGTAATTCGAATAGAAAGAAAAAATATGCAAGCGGTTCGCGACTGTATCTTGACACTATATCAACTTTGATCGAATGTCCCCAATTTCAACTGCGCCCGATTTCGATGAAAATTTTTTTATACACTGTTATATGTAAGGACTTCCATATTTTGACAAAACCGTTTGCTCTAGGCACCTGCATTATGGGGATAAAAATTAATATTCGCGAAAAAAAGTTTGCTAAAAATGGTATTTATTTTTTAGCATTTTTATTTTTTGTGATACAACTTTGGCAGTTGGAAAAAATCGTTTTCATATATTTCCGCATTTTTTTTGTCCAAACCGCAGGTCTCTAGCTCATCTGGGAGCTGAGATACGTCATAGCCGGCTCCATAACCGGGAAATCCCTAAAAGACGGCTTTCGGACTTTTTGACCGGACACAAAAAAAACTTGTCACCTGGGCATGTATCCACCATAGTTTGGTCAGTTTCAATTGATTTTGAAAAATCTAGTTCTCAAAGGGGTCATTTTTGCTACATTCTCTCGTGATACCTGTGCTACGTCAAGCGATTTTACTGTCGTACGACAACGTGGGATACCGTTAGATGTATGATCTTTGATCTTTCAGCTTCATCATCTCCTTTGCTTGTTCGTTGCAGTGGCCACTGTGCTACCGAGTGAGGTTAGTATGCCCATCTCGTAGTTTGATCTTTGACCTCTGATCTCTCAGAGTTTGTCTCGACCCTCGAAGTGGAAGTCCACTACACTCGATCGTCATGAGTGATTCTCCTGCACTGCAGGTATCGATTTTACGAATGATTGACAGCGATTCTTCACCCCTTGAGTGATGAATAATAGCATTATCATCATCATCGATTACGTCATTTCAGTCCTACTACAGTACCCTTGACAATCTTACTCTCGTCATGTTCAATCTTCTCCCCATCGCTCTACTTCTCACTCTGAATACGAAGTTGATCTTCACTCTCAAGAGAGTCGCCAAAGAGGACAGCAAGAGAGGAGGACTCACTCTTTCTGTTAGTTTACCTTTCAATCTACTTTTATCTGATGCCGATAAGAAATAATGAAGAAAACTAGACTTTGTATCAGTTCGTATTCATTAACACAACTTTTTCTCCTCCCAGGACGAACCTCCATCCTCTCGTTCCACAGCCAATGCCATGCTCTTTGCCGTTGTTGGTATACTACTCGTCTGTCTCGGATCACAGGTTGATCTTTGATATCTTCAATCTTCAACCTGATCTCCTTCCTTAGGCTCCTGCCCGTATGTTGTTCTCCCTCTTCGGTCAGTATCACCCCCACGCTATGCTCTACGCTTGCATCTCCCAGCAGGTTTGACGTCAGAGATGAGAGATCAAAGAGCAATCAACCTCTTCAGTTGGTCTTCCTCAACGCGTCGCTCAACTTCGCACTATATTGTGTGGTGTCAAAACGGTATGTAAAAAAACTTTAGATCACTTTGAAGATTAACTTGGTTCAGATACCGTGATCTAATGCGCGCAACGTTCACTCGATTCTGTGACAGACTTCCGTGCTGTACGACTATTGGAAAGCATCCCTACGGTAGGCTACCGTATCCTAAGTCAACCGTAATCATCCCATTCAGGTTCTTCCATTTCTAATCCTCGGACTCGCTCGAGCAAACTTCAATTGGTCTCTTCAAGTCACGCCTACGATCACTTTCCTCTCATTCTTCAACCTCGTGGATCGATTCAGTCCAATCCAGAGTTGCCTCAGGGTAGACAACCAACCGGCCCCACTCCTGCTCGTGAGGAACGAAGAGAATCGGCTCCGTTGCTGGTTGTGCCCCATACGAGTGCTCTGTCCACCTCCCCTATCTCAACCACGGAGGAATTGTAATACTAATGTAAAGGCTAATTTAACCTAGTGTGCTGGTATAAACTAATCATAAGCAGTTCATAACCGTCGCTACTCCGTAGTGTGTACCTCTGTAATAATAAGTATTCCCTCGTTTTCTCCAGTGATCTCATCGTGTCTTTCAGTCTTTCAGTGATAAATACGTTAAACAGGGAGTTGTTTCGCACCTTGTTTTGGTCATTTGGAGATGTATTACTCAGTGCATTCTGTAATGGGGAGAGGGGACATCTTATCTACGAGAGACTGTGACTACACATTGATAACAACCCTCTGGTCAATCGATTGCATTCAACGCTCAAGGGAAGTGTGCACCTTTTGATCCGATTGATTAGATCCCGTGCAGAGTTTCAATCAATCTATAGTCCGTGAGGCTTTTTGATCAATACTCTCGTGTTTTCGTTTGCGCCGAAATATTTGTTTGGAAGAAATAACTGATTTCGCCATTTTTCATCAGGAAATGGACGCCGGTTCGATATTTCTCAGACTCCCTCACGCGTTCAAGCCCCTTCAATCGGTAATGTGTTTATTCGAGTTAAACTTCTTCTTAAAATAAATAAATTATTGCAGTTGAACGCGGTGATTCTCTTTGTATGCGTCGCTTCAACTGGTAGTGCTGAAAATGGAATACTCTGGTGAGAAACCGTCTTTCTAAATAAAAAGTTTTTTTTGAATATTTTGTTTATTTCTATTTAGAACTTCAGCAACTTTTCTTCTGATTATTTCTTTTTTTTATATATTTATATATTTCAAACTTAATATTAAGGGTTTTCATAATAATTTTCAGGTTCGTGATCGTTGTTTCCTTCCTCGTCTCCGTTGCTGCAACTCTTCTATTCGCCCTCAATCTCCAAGATACACTCCTCGATCGACTCACGAATGGAAGTTTCACCTGGAATATGGTGGTGAGTGGGAAACATCGACTACGCAACGATCCAAATCTGTGCGAAATTCCATTGCGTGTGCCTAATTGGTAATCGTCGCACAGGAGATGGTGTACTCGTTCGTGGTCGGAGTGCTGTGTGCCATCTCGGTCTGGGTCGCATTCGGATTCGCCAATAATCATTTGGGAGGAACGTCCGCCGGATTTATAGCCACTGGGGTGAGGAATTGAGCTATCAGATAGAAGAATTCGTCTCTTCATTCTGGGTGATCTCTCGTCTCTGCAGAGAATTAAAAACGAAAAATGAAGAGATTCTTCCCAGTGATACCCCTAATGAGGAAAACATTTTTTCTTGAATGCGATGTAATGAACAAGTAGCCATTTCAGTTATTCCTCATTCTCCAAACAGCCCTCTACGCCGTTCCCTGTGTAATCATCTATGATGCTGTCAGAACGGAACAGAATGGTACGAGAGATTTTGATCGCGGAAAGTTTACAAGAAAATGATCATACCAACGATTTGAAGAACTTTTTTGCTGCTAGCTGTCTACGCACATCATGGCACTTGTTAGAAATAGACATTACTGAAATTGTATCAATGTGAAATGGCCATCTCATCACTAATTCCAGGAGGCGGTGACTCATTCGCTCAGGCTTCAGCTGTGGAGGCCGCACATCCCTTTTCCGATCGTCCTTACCAATAAATATTATTTATTTTGTATTTTTCTCCCAGAACATTTACAGCCTGAATGATGTTCTCTTTCTTCATTCTTTTTCCGCGTGGAAATGAATCATCTCTTTCTGTAACACGAGATTTCCTCTTCATACTTGTACTCGTACGATCTTCACATTGATTGTAATGTTATTTATCGAGAAATAAAAGCTCAAGACGATCCGTAGTTGCTGTTGGGGAAGTCGAAGCCTGCAAGGAAGAGCCGTTCAAAGATCAAAGAACAGCCGACTTACCAGCCTGTCTTGATTCTTGTTGCCACTGTCGAAAATGGGCGATAAACTTGACTCCCTGTGCGCACGTCGCACCGATACAGAGGAACTACAGCAATGTTATTTTTTTACGTTTTGTCTTGTTAGATATGTGATTTTCCTATTGGTAAAACGTTAAGGGTAGAATAAAAAATAAAGGAAAAATGAGAAAAACTGACGATAGCCACCCAGAATGCAGCATTTCCACTGTCGATGATTCCACTGAGAGCGAGCCAGATTGTGATGAAGTGCATGATACCCATGAAGAGAGCTGTGCCGTACACCTATGGTATTCATTGAATGCGATTCATGGATTGATTCTTCAAAAGCTTCAATTGTTTTCGGCTTCGGGACATGCGAATTTATTACTGGCGCGTTCAGTTACGTTTCGCAATATTTTAGCGTCTCGAATAACATGAATTTCTAAAAATAAAATTGGTGTCTTTTAAAACTCACTAGAATAGGTAGTTTGACTCCACAGATGTGGAATGAGGCCGTATCCAATTCCCAGATGACGATTCCACAATAGCACATGGAGACAAGAAGAGAAAGAAGACAGATCAGATAGATGATTATCGTTCCTGGAGGGAGGATACATTAGTTTACAATGTGGATTAGAAAGGATACCTGGTGGAACGACGGCCGGAATCGCGAGACAGAGCAGCACACCGCATGCAAGGAACTGAAAATGAAAAAAATTGCACATTTCAAAGTTGAAGAATTCAGATCATCAACTGCTTCCCGTGATAACTCACAATATTCACAATATCGAGTAGATGAGGATACTCTCCCAATCGAGAAGCGCCTCGGGGAAGGGCCATTTTGAACCTCAAATTCAATTTTCAGGTGAACCATCAACAACTTCGGACTTATAATTATACGATTTCGGCTAAAGGAAGGGGCATGTAATAACAAATGAAATTTCAAAAGCACAGATGACTATGGATGTGAAATCGCAACAGTCTCATCGGGGTCTCCCTCTCCCCTCCTCTTCCTTCTCTCCCCTCCTCTTCCTTCTCTCCCCTCCTCTTCCTTCTCTCCCCTCCTCTTCCTTCTCTCCCTTCCTCTCTTCTCTTCCCATGATCGTCTCTTATCTAATCACTCAGTGCATGACTCCATCCCTTGTGGACACATCAAGAGTTTCATACACAACCACTTTGAGATTTCTTCCCAAGCTATTGTTATCTATTCACCATGTATTACATTCAATCATCTCATAATATTCGACTTTATTACATACACAATCAGCACATAGTGAATAATAGTTAGGATAATATTGATCTACTCGTTTGATCTATTTTCCTCCGAGAGCAGAGAGAAGACCGCCCTTTGCCAGGCCTGCAAAGAATAATTTTCAAGTTGATCTTTGATCTCTCTCACCTCCAATAAGTCCTCCTCCATTGGCTACGTTCGATACTACGTTAAGAACCGTGCACGAACCCTGTGACGACCTGAGAAAGATCAAAGATCATACTACAGTATATTCTTCAATTATCACCTGATTCCTGCTTGAGTGGCGCAATTGCATAGGTTCTGAGCACGGGCTTTGAGCTCATCCTGAATTGAATATTTTTAGAAATTGATCTTTGATCTTTGGTGTACCTGCACTGCTTGGGTACATCGTCGAGAAGCCTGCTGGAAGGCATCCCCCGAGATGAACGGCTGGCAACTGCAGATATCAAAGATCAGATAAGGGAGAGATCAAAGATCAATCTAACCCGAGATGGTCGAAGCAAGCTCCTTGTTGACGATTCTTGTTGATGAAGCACTGCTTCACGCACAGACCATAGTCCATCGTGACCTGAGACAAATTATGTTCGATTTGTTCAGGCTACGATATCAACTGATGTGGATGGATAATGGTACTCGAAATATGAATCGGCACTGAAACACAGTCAAACTCATCCGAACCTCAACGAGATCTCTCATCTGACTCATCGTCGGATCCTTGAGGATTCGCGCCTGCAAGGAAAAGATCAGACTACAGTTTAGAGCGAGAGAGAGAGAGAGATCAAAGATCAACTTCTCCTCACCTTATTCTGCTTGAGTCGTTCCTCGATCTGCGATAGCATCACGGCGATATTCGACTTGGGAATCTCACGATCGGTGGGAACGTTCGAGCAACTGTAGAGGTTCCATGCATCAAAATCAAGTAATTGAGAATTTTGTATTGATATCGGACGGTTGTGTGTACAAATCTTATTCTTTAGAGTCGCCGTGATGCTGGACAGAGTTGAATTATGTTTCACTCATGCATGGCATGAGTGAAACATAATTCAACTCGAGACAAAAATATGATTTTTTTCTCTTTTCAACCAAACACAGAGGAATCAATACTTGAAGAGTCAAAGAAGAGTCTAGCTACTGTCTGCGATGAAGATGGGACTCACGAATCAACGAGATTGGTCAGACAGGAGACCATTCCAGTGAGCAGATCTTGGTTCTGCTCGGCACATTGGTACATTGCACGAGGGTTCGATGCAATCTGCAATGCGACATCTTTAGTCTATAATGCCATATTTCATAGATAATTTCAGATTTAGCTGAGCACTCATCCATTTCGGCTCAGAACAGTGTCCTTCATTCTTGTGGAGAAGGAACAGCGGTTATCACGTGTCACCAACTATCTACAACAGAAGTTCCCCTTCTTACCCATCTCTGACTCATTCCGATCCCCGAGGGGTCAAATCACTGTAAAGTTGTCTATGCCGAATGCGTCACTTTTTCTCACTAACTGCCTCTTTGTCTTAGGTAGGAACAGCACTATAGGAGAGTTTACAGTTCTACTATCTTCGTATCTTCTTTCACATATGAAAAACAACGATCGATGGAGGAAGACTAGGGTCACACTGCGGACATTGAGAGGAAAAGACTAAAAACCTCTTTGGCAATCGATTTTGCCGTTCCACTCGTTCGATATCAGTACGTTATCTAACTAAACGGCGTGAAAACTGAGTTCGCCTAACGCGTTCAGTATCCAAAAATAGAAAGCAACAGCAGCGAACCATGATGTGCATTGAAATGACTAAAGAAATTCGTGGATTGTTAGTGCTCATTCTTTTTTGTATCCTCCTTCTCACCCTATCATAGGTACTCCAACATTCCTGACCACACTCACGAGCCTGCTGTTGCATGTGTTCCGTGCATCTGAAGAGACATCAACAATCGATTTCAGAAAGATCAAAGATCACTCACCTCTGCTGCTCTTGGCATGAACACAATCTAGTAGTTACTCCCTGCATTCTCGATTGTTCGACGACTTGTCGACCGTTGGACAGAACCTGAAAGATCAAAGATCAACATGCGACTCAACCAAAACATTTACGGAATACCCCTTTAAACGAACCTCATTGATATTCCTCTGCGTCTGCGCTTGATTTTGACCTCCGGCGAAGTTGAGGGTCTGAATTTCGGAAGTGTTTCGGAAGTTACCCTTCAATCAGAAATTTTTTTTCGGAAGTTACCCTTCAGTTTATTTCGGAAGTTACCCTTCAATCAGAAAAAAAAGTTGGTGAAGAGTTCACCTGTCCAGCCAGTGCCTGTAGCAATTGTGCGGATCCGAGAGGCGCTACAGCTAACAAGATTACGATGATTTTCATGCTGGAAATATGCTATTTCCGGAAAAAGCTAAAATCAATGGAAAACTTGGCCAAGCAGCGTGATAATAAAAGCTCAAGTGGGTCACACCCAACAGGGAAAGTGTGGATAAAGAGAAATCGAAAGTGGATATAAACGGAGAAGCGAAGGGCAAAGAAGAGATGAAAACTTGCACTGATCTGATGCTCTCAAACCGATATATCTAACCGGAACTCTTTCTACAGCAGTTTCTATTCTACTCAATCAGCTAATTCTTTCCTTTGACTAGATAAGGAAAGGGGGTGTGACAGGTAGCGCTCCCAATGGGAAAGTGTGATAGAAATGAAGAGAAACTCGCTCGACCAGCCCTTTCTTGGCCGAACCATCGATGCCGTATTGTTTTGTAAAAATCAAATGAATCGCCAATTGTTGTCCGACTTTGAAAGCTCATCTTCCATTGTAATGTGTATAAAATCCTTGATTTTACAAACATACTTTATTATTTAGCACACTCTTTAGAAATAGAATAGCACAAGCGTAGTAGTGTATAAAACAGTTACAAATTAGGAACTTAGGAGGGTGAATAAATTAGTATCGCAGATTGATTGTACAAGTTTACACAGTATTAGGCGGTCGGGGGACGGGACTTGCAACTTGTAAAAGCAAACTGAACAATCGATATTCAAACGCATCTATCACGAGATTCGAAAGTGAGCAGAAATGATTGGGTGTATCGAAAAGTGAAACTGTAGGGCGACTTTCCCTAAACGTCGGCACACAATATAAAGCAAAAAGTGACTTGTTCTAAGGCTCAAACGGATAGATATCATACATGGAAACAATGTGTAAAACGTGAAAAAGTAAGTTTGAGGATGGGAGGGGAATCATGGTGGTACAGTATCCCCTACTGGATTACTGTAGCTCAACATAATTGGCGGGGAAGAGACCGTGTTGACCATTGCACGATCCACGCCACCACCCAGCATCGATCTGAAACCAACGGGGGAGTTATCGTAATCTTACAAATGATGGATCTGACCCATCCCATCTCCTCGTCTGTCCTACCGTACCTGCTCAATGTTGGTGATGACGTCATTGGGTTCGAAAGTGATCTCATCGTCATCCGCCTTCTGGTAATCGAAGAGGGCCACTGCCGTCAGTCCTGTAATCAATCGATAATCACTCCCTCATACCGTAATCTTCCTTCACAATCAATCAATAACTGCTCACCCTGGGCGGCAGTGGGCGGAGCGTGGTGAACGGGAGCCGCCACGGGGGCTGGAGGAGGCACCTGTGGATCAATTGCTTTCTACCGTAATCTCTCAATCAACCGATATTATCCATTCTACCGTACCTCCATGGGCGGTTCTTCGTACTGGGATGCGTAGTGAGTGGGAGGAGGGGCGGGCTCGGAGGGAACGTAGTCGTACTGAGCAGGCATCTTAACGAATATCCATTGATTCTCTACATACCGTACCCCCATTCTACCGTACTCCCTCAACTTACATAGTGCTGATGTTGTTGCTGCTGCTGCATGGGAGGAGGCGTAAGTGCAGCCAGTTCCTCCTCGGTGGGCGGGGCATCGTAGGCATCAGGGGCTGCAGGAGCTGCAGCAGGGGGCGGGGCTGCAGCCGGTACGACCCTCGTGATGGCCGGTGCTGCAGGGGGCTCGTCCCAGTCGGCGTCGTTGTTGTCATCTTCGTCATCGGAAGAGGGCTGACGACGAATGGGAGCTGCAAGGGCTGCAGGGGGAGGAATGGCTGTAGCTACGACTGGTGCTGCAGGTGATACAGGAGGAGGAGGCGAGGGCATCACCTGGACGGGAGGGGGCGGGGCCACTGGTTCGGGTTCGGGCACGGGTTCGGGTGCCCGAGTGAAGGGGGGTGCCACAATGCCAGGCATGATGGACACTGCACCGGGTGCGGGTCCTCCGACTCTCTTAGTGACAGGGGCGGCAGCCGGAGGTTCATCCTCGTGAGAGGGAACTACTCCTGATTGTTCCTTCTCTCTCCATTCTTCATCAATCTTCCTCTGTCTCTTCTCCTCTTCGGCTGCTTGTGATGCACGAAGGGCCGCGTCTTCCGCCTTACGACGTTCACGCTCCAGAGCCACCTGAGGATGGAGAAAGGAGTGATTAAGAGTAATGTTTTTGCATGCCACGAGCTGGAATTATTAATGAGCGACTTCTTCGCAGAAAGTTAAGCACTATGCGAAACTCAAAACTTGTATGTAAATCGTGATACAAAATATTGCATTGTTCTTCTAAATAGATGTAGAAAGTCACTGTTGATGATATCGAAAAGAGCCCTAACCCGTCACCAATGAGTAATCCGTGAAACTCAAATTAAACATTTTTTCGATTTTATTTTTCTCGTCATTTCTCTACTGTGCCATATAAATCGATCGAAATTCACCAATTTACTAATCAAATAATCAATATAAAGCCGATTGATCCCTTTCCTCCTTCCTCACCTTATCCTCTCCCCCTCCTGCATCCCTTTCCTCCTTCCTCACCTTATCCTCTCCCCCTCCTGCATCCCTTTCCTCCTTCCTCACCTTATCCTCTCCCCCTCCTGCAGCCATCTGCTCGAATTTGGCACGAAGAGACGACGCCTTCGCTGCCACAGGAGGAGCTGCTGCAAAGGAAAAACGTGCATATCACACCATCTACGCACGTTAACATTATAGTAGTTCGCATGGTAGTTTGCTTATTCATCACTAGATATGATTCAAAGACGAATTCGCAAACCGACATAGATGTAATGTAGACACATATCAATGAATCATTGAATCACCAAACCCCCAGTGTCACTTACGTCTCTGCTGACTCTCATGCTTCGCCAGTCCCTCCCTCTCTCCCCATCCTGCCGCATTCTTGTCCTGTCGATCCTTCTGCACTCCGAATTGACCACCGAACCCGGTCTTGTAGTCTGGAACAAGCGACATTGATAACAGTTTATTTGAACCTGACATGTTCATGTTACACCATCTTCATGTAAGTCCTATTTTGGACACTTCATCAATATCAGGAGAACCAATCCTACCAATACAAAAACCCTCACCCTTCTGACTCTCATGGGCGGCCAGCTTCTCATGGTCATCGAATCCGACTGCATTCTTGTCCTGTCGATCGGTTTGCACGCCAAACTTGCCACCGAAGCCAGTCTTGTAGTCTGAATTATCATTGTTAAAACGATAAGGAAAGGATAAGGATTCAGATCACCACTGCAAAGAATCTCATATTTCAAAGTAATACAAAATCAATAATAAGTTACAGTACCAGTCTGACTCTCATGGGCAGACAGCTGCTCATGGTAGTCCCATCCAGCTGCATTCGGATCCTGTCTGTCCTTCTGCACTCCGAATTGACCGCCGAAACCAGTCTTGTAGTCTGAATTGAAATGACCCATTCATTAAACCATTACAAGCAGGTGACTTTGTTCCCCGAAGAGTATGTAGGAAAAGGACAGTCCACATTCAATTTACATTGCTGATCATTCATCAGATGTTACAATGTCATGACAACTGACCTTTCTGACTCTCGTGCTTCGATAGTTCTCCCCTCTCTTCCCATCCCACAGCAGACTTGTCCTGACGGTCCTTCTGCACTCCAAATTGACCTCCGAATCCGGTCTTGTAATCTGCAATAACGGATCTAATATTGAAACAACGAATGTGAAAGGCAACGAGTTTCTATGTAGTAAAAAAAATGTTTAGACCATGGAGATTCACGCTCCATCATATCTACAGAATATCAGCTAAATCATAGTGGGTGCTTGTGAATATATTTCAATTCAGTACGAGAATAAGTACTTTTATGACACACCTTTCTGACTGTCATGTGCAGCCAACTTCTCGTGATCATCGTATCCAACTGCAGATTTGTCCTGTCTATCCTTCTGTACTCCGAACTTCCCACCGAAGCCAGTCTTGTAGTCTACAAAAAAGTATTTTACAACTTTTTACCAGGTACACCTAGGTTTCACTTGTATTTTAAGGCCCGTCAGCATGATTTAAATTCAATTATATGCGTAAGAGAATGATAAACTAACCCTGTTGACTCTCGTGCTTGGACAGTTCCGCTCGCTCATTCCATCCCACTGCATTCTTATCCTGACGATCACTCTGTACTCCGAACTGAAACATCGATTAGATTACGGTATTCCTCAATCAATTCCTCAAATGTACCGTACCTTTCCTCCGAATCCGGTCTTGTAATCTGTCTGGGAGACATGCGAGTCCACCTTTCCCTTGTACTCAAAGTTCTCGGCGCACTGCATAATCAATCAATTAGTTCAACCGATTCTCAATCAATCGATATTTCCAATCCACCGTACCTTATCGACACGATCGGTTTGCACACCGAACTTGCCACCGTAGCCCTCGCTCGCTTTCGGACCCTGGAATAATTAGGTTTAGCTAATCATTGATAGGATAGCTCACCTCATCCATCTGTTTCTGTTTGTGAGCAGCATCTCCTTTGACCGTATCCGACCGGATCTGATCCATACTCATCGACTCCTATAAGAAAATACTTGAAATTTTATACCGAATTGTTTTGATCGAGCATTAATAGGTGCCGTCGCATAAGACATTCACCTCAAATTATGTTCTAGATGTTACCAACCTGATGGCCAGAGCCAGCAACCGTCTTCGATCCCCATCTGCTTTCCTTCTCGGTGATGTCGTTCTGTAAAGATTAGTATTAGAAAGAGTAATGACGACTAAATTGTTCTTTCGAAAATTATTACGAAATGTCCCCAATATAGCTCGTCTTAGGCGCCAGAAGTCTTATCAGTGACTAAGAAAAGGTTACAGAAACGTAATACCCGCCCATAAGGAGATACACCTTTCCATCAGTCCATCACTCGATTCACTACCTTCTTAACCCTAAACTCCTGGCTATGAATCCGATTACTGTGTTCGTCCTTTTGTTCCCTCTTCTCTGGTGCCGCGCCTATCAACCAACAAATGCCACACCTATCGAGCAACACATCAAGATTCTACGTGAGAACTATTCGTTTTATTATTATGACCGATAGTTCATTTCAGACCCCGACTGTAACTCATTCGGCTACCTCCACAACAGCAAGTGCAGATGCATCTCAGGCACATTCGGTGACAAGTGTGAGAAATGTAAGGAATTGTAAATCATTTTAAATTAGTGGTTTAATAAGAAAATGTCAAATAAACTGTTTTCAGACAACGCAACAATGTGTGACATTGAAGAAGGCAAATCGGAATGTCCCTATCCATGGATGTATTGCGCCTACTTTCTCAAGGAGTGTCACGATAATCCCAATTGCTTGGACAAGCGCGGATGGTGCATGCCTTTCAACGAAGTCCCGTATACAAAGATCGTTAATTTCAATTCGGAAGAGGAAGACGAACAGGAAGAGGAAGAGGAACTGTTCATCCTTTGAATACCGCGTGTAACCGTAACTGTTTGTAGAAATGCGAGAAAATTTACTGCGTCGAGCCATAATTGAATAAACTAGTCTAATTGAAACGTTCCGAAGTTGAGCGCGAATGCTGCTGGGCTACGGAATATCCGATAAGGGCGATATGAGTCAAATAAATAAGAACGAACAACGAAATCGGGGTCGGTTTCCCAGTCGTCGTCATCGTTCTTCGCCATCGCCGCCTTCACGCCAATCGTCGAGCGCCACATCCTATCAATTTATTGATTATAATTACATTACACGATTAATAAATAGACTTGATTTCACAATGATAAACACAAGCGATCAAGAAAAGTTAGACGGGGAAATTCGCGCGTAAAAATGCGTTCTCAGTGTGTGTACGTGACAAATACCAAATGGATCAAGCGTAAACAACAACATGCCAGATAAATCAGTGATATCGATTGCGTGAAGCGCCTGAAGCACATAGAACACGACGGGCAAACAAAATGAGCCATCGCGATGAGTCATCACACGACCGTAAAATAAAAGAATTGATAGCCGGGATATGGTTTGTCTTTAAATTTTCTACACACCGGCCGGCTCATATACGGACATGGCCGGATATTCCCGGCTCCACGTTAGTTGATCGATTATCTAAGATTACTGTATTTTATCGATTTTCATTTTGTATTTATTTCGTAATCGATTCAGGTTAAGCTCCTTCTTTAATGATATCCCCATCCATCTTCTCTTTCTTCTCGGGCCCTTTGTGTGCTCTCACATTAATTCCACCTTTCTTCTCACGGCCCATTTCGCTGCTCGTCTAATTATTCCCTCGAGAGGAGCGTGCCCTGAGGGTTCATCCCCTGATTCCCATTTCACACTTCTCTCGTCTGCTTCCGAATGCAGTCTCCACTCTTCTCTATCGATTCTCTGCCTATCCAGGACTGCGAGAGACTCCCTCTCTCTCTACTCTCCCTCTCACTCTTTATACATGTCAAGCTTACCCGACGGGACAGAACAGAGGAAGATGCAATATTACCCTTCTACTCACTCATTGCCTCTCTTGGTCTTTCCCTGCGTAATCGATTTCTGTCTTCTGACCTACCGTGACTAAAATCATCTAGCGTCTTTCTTCATCTCTAATTGGTCATTATCCACGCTATCTAATCAAGCCTTTGATCCGTTTCTTCCATTCGCGCGATTTTCTTATCATTCGTGCCGTTTCGTGCGCGTTTCTCGAGCGAGAAAAGGTCCAACACAATACGAACACTGTGTTTGTCATTGCTTTCTCACGACAGATGGGCATGGAAAGCCATCCTCCTTCCCTCCTTCCCATTTCATCGATTCATTGCGTGTAGTTCATTCTGTGATTTCAGATTCGTCTCCACCGTGTGGTGCGTGCACAATGGCACTGCGAAAAGTGCGCACGAATCTGGATCGACTCTTCGACAAGAGTTTGACTGATCTGATCAGAGGAATCAGGAACAATAAGGACAATGAAGTCGGAAATTTATCTCATTTAGCTTTAAAGGGGGGAGTGAGACGAATACCTCTGTTCACTGGGTACAAAACCTATCGCCCCACCAACTTTGGTATTTAGTGTTTCTCTTTTTATCCGAGCTTAAGGACAATAAGGTGAAGGTGATCCATTGTTAGGCTACGTTTGGGAAACCTTTGAGAACAATTGAAGAGGATTCTCTTCAATTCTTCAAGTGAAGAGGAACTGACTGTGCCTCCGTAAATCGATCACCACTGACCGGAGAGTAAAGCTAACGCTCTGAAAATTTGTGACGGTACTAATAGATGGTTTTGCAATGTTCCTACACTAAAACAGAATTTTACCAAATTCACCCTCGGAGCGGCAGTGAGTCAAAGTCATCATAAAAAAATAACTTTTAGAAGCAAAAAGTGTAAATGACGGTCAATCTTCACCAGTCTATCAGGATATTTATTACTCGTTATAAAAATGATCCTTAGAACGAATTTCTAGCATGTCTAGAAGCGGAGTTATGAAAAATCGACCCAGAATTTGCAGCAACCCTGAAAAAAAATTGAAAAATTATAGCAGAAACAAAAAAGTGCCCGAATACTTTTGCGCGCTACATTATGTGGATCAAAGGGTATAAATCGTCTAAAACAGGATTGTTGCAGGCTCGATACATTGCTGCATGTATCGATGAGATCAAACAGGAGCTGAGACAGGACTCCAGCTACGTCAAGGCTAATGCCATCGAGAAACTATGCTATGTGAGCCCTATTTCCTTTCCTCGGTTCCATTTTTTTTTCTTTTATGCAATACGGATTCTTCAAATCAAAAGGAATAGAAAAGTTTGTGATTATGATACACGTGAAAGACGATTCTCGCATGTGAAACAACAAATTGAATATGTTCCAGCTGCAAATGCTTGGGTACGATATATCGTGGGCTTCCTTCAACATAATAGAAGTGATGGCGTCAACGAAGTATACGGAGAAGAGAGTAGGGTCAGTTCCGTCTAAAACATTTTCTCGACGTTGCTCGATAGAGCTCTTGTTGTAAGGGTGAAGCAACAAATCTCCATGGCTAGCTATTATCTTCGAGAGTTTTGAATTCACAATCTCATGGACCTAGAATGAAACAGTATTTTGTGGATTTATATTATATCGTACAGATCATTTCCTTCTTTCTCCAGATATCTGGCAGCTGCTCAATCCTTCCACGAGAGCACTGACGTCCTTATGCTCACCACCAATCTCATAAGGTACATTCATTGACTTTCAAACTACTTTCTCTCCACATTTGTTCTGAAAACTTTCCATGTCGATATGTGTTTCACACAGGTTTGAAAACTATTGCTTTTCTTCAATTATATGACTCATTAGCAAGAGCCTATTCATTGGACAATATTGATTCTTTCCAGGAAGGATCTGACGTCAGCAAGTGTGTATGACTCGGGCGTGGCTCTCGCTGGTCTCGCTTGTTTCGTCACTCCCGATCTAGCAAGAGATCTATCTCCTGATATCGTCAATCTGGTGAGCAGAATTACTTACAATTGTTAGATTACGAGGTCTCACTGGTAGTATCGAAAATGTATCTTTACTGCTCGAATTTTGATTCGCTAAACCCAAAATCATCAAGTGTAATCTTCAATAGTGTTATTTTTTTGTTTTTTTTGTTTTTTTTTCCTTCTCATTCATCGAAATGGAAGGATGAATGAGAAGGGTAATTATAAGTGGTAAGTTAATGTTTCTCTCTCAGTTGACATCGTCTCGTCCGTACACTCGCAAGAGGGCAGTGTTGATGCTGTACAAGATCTTCCTCAAGTATCCCGAAGCCCTACGACCAACTTTCCCCCGACTGAAGGAGAGACTCGAGGATCCCGATCCTGGTTTGTATTTTTATTCGTGAACACTGTTTTTGTGCGACACATGTGGGAATTGATAAGTACTTGGTAGAGAAGTGTGGTAAGACGGAGCAATGTTTCTCGTTGCAGGAGTTCAATCGGCAGCCGTGAATGTGATCTGTGAATTAGCAAGGAAGAATCCGAAGAACTATCTCACACTTGCTCCCGTCTTCTTCAAATTGATGACGACAAGCTCAAATAATTGGATGCTCATTAAGATTATAAAATTGGTGAGTAATTTCAGAAATAAGATTTTATATCCATGGCTGTGCAAAACATAAAATGTAGTCTCGAAGTTGAGAATGTCTTATATTGGTGAAGCGAGGATATTGCGGGTTGAATCAAAACTGAAACTTCAATTCATTATTTTAGTTCGGAGCGTTAGTTCCTCTGGAGAAGCGACTGGGCAACAAATTGCTCGAGCCACTCACAAATCTTATAAATAGGTAAGCCATGTAAAATATTCGTCCAGGAAAAAGCGATACTGAATGGATAGATTACGGTAGAGCCTTAAGAACTCAGTTATCGATCCGGTTACAGTACCTCTGCGATGTCTCTGCTCTACGAGTGCATCAATACTGTAATCGCTGTGCTAATCTCAGTATCGGCCAACACTCCGGGTGATCAGACAGCGAGTATTCAGGTTTGGGTTTGCGAAGGTTCAACCGGGATATTCTTGGTTTTAGGGTAAGTGTAATGCGATCGAGCATCTCACTGCAGCAGTAATTTATCGATTTGCATTAACTTTTAAAACAAATAATGTTTGCAGTTATGCGTGCAGAAATTGGGAGTGCTTATCGAGGATTCGGATCAGAATCTGAAATATCTCGGACTGCTGGCAATGGGAAAGATATTGCAGACGCATCCTAAGGTGAGAGGGGATTGTTGGTTATCGAACAGAAGTTGATCTTTGATCTTTCCCCAGGCGGTGCAAGCCCACAAGGATATCGTTCTTCGATGTCTCGACGATAAAGACGAGAGCATCCGATTGAGGTGAGATGGAAGGATTCAGAGGGAGATTTGCCCGGAGATTTTGTGTTTCACCCTCAACATATATGAGAGATGAATTCGCATGGATGTTTTCAATTCGATGTATTGTTCTTGCTAACATCTAAATAATATTAATAAAAGTTGTTCTTCAGATCTCTTGATCTTCTCTATGGAATGGTCTCGAAGAAGAATATAATGGAGATAGTGAGGAAGCTAATGGAGCATGTGGAGAGCGCAGAGGGAAGCCATTACAGGTAATAATGAAATAGTATTGGTGATTCGGCGTTTACGGCGCCGTCGGAATGATCATTTCGGCGTCTTTATGGATTTCGTAGCAATGAATGGGTTGAGGAATCAGAAAGATCAGGGAAACAATCTCATTAGGTGAAGCGGTGTTGCAGAGGCATGACAAAACTGGGAATGCTTGAGTATTTTACGATACTGTAAACATACATTAAAACAATATTTCAGAGACGAATTGCTTTCTCGGATCATTTCAATCTGTTCTTACAACAACTACTCGTACATTACCAATTTCGAATGGTTAGTTTAATTTTTATTATCGATTTTTTCAATGCAAGTCTCGAGTCGATCAATGGTTTTCGTTTTTCGTGTCATTGATGAAACACGAATTTTCCTGTGAATTAGAGCTGATATTTTCATCCTCCAGGTACATTTCTGTGCTCGTCGAGTTGACGAAAGTTGAAGGAACGAAGCATGGAGCGAAGATTGCTGAGCAGGTACGGTAGAGGGAATACGGTAGAGATTATTGATTGATTTCGCCTTGATGCATCATTATACAAGTTTTTGTTTTCCAGATCCAAGATGTGACAGTGCGAGTCGAATCGATCCGTCACTTCTCCGTTTCACAGATGGCATTACTGGTTAGTCTGTTGAGATGTTTTGATTGTTCTGGATATTCCAACTGCGAAAAAAGTGATGTAGAATCGAATGTTCGGTCTTGAAAATGAATATGGATGCGAAATTATAAATTTGCATTAGAACTGTTCTTTCGTTCAGGTAGAGAATGCTCAACTTCTCCTCAATGGAACAGTCTCTCAACGATCAAATATCTCGGAGGTTCTTCTCGCAGCAGCATGGATATGTGGAGAGTACTCTGAGTTAGTTCATAATTTATTCAATCGGTTAGCAATGCTTAGATTAGCTAGCTATCGGTTAGCAGAGGCTAGGAATGAATTTTTGTTTTGCAAGAGTAGAGATGCATTGTAATCACATTTTATATTGCCTAATCATGCGTCGATAAAGCGTAAATCGTTCGTGTGAGGGGACTCTCATATTTCCATATTTTAGATAATTTCTCCATTTGCAGACACGTGAGCAACATTCCATCGGTGCTGGAAGCTATGCTCAAGGCGAAGGTGAGATACATGTTTCACGATAGTCTCATATCAAAGAGAACAAGACTCATCATGATATTTTCTATCTAGCCTCTATATTTAACTTATAATTATGACTATCACTGATAGGCTCTAGCAATGATACTACTAGTTACTATGCCAACCATGACAACGATGATCATCTGATTCATGTCGATTAACCTGGTGCCTGATTCAGGTTGGTTCGATGCCCGGTCACATTTTGGCAGTCTACGTGCAGAATATGGCCAAGTTATACACGGCACTTCTCGTCAAAGCCGAACAGGTATTTATTTACACTTCAATCTGTCAGAAAAGTGCGAAGATTGTAGCTGCACAGAAAAAAAACGTAGATATGTCTTTCATGTTTCGTTAGGTTTATAAGTACCGTGGTGCTCCTGTAATGTTGATACTATCCAGTTGCTAGTGTAAATCTAAAAACTATCAAGCGGTTACTCTAGTTACTTTTCTTATGCAATTACCGTCGTGATCATATCCACATTATCTTTCTTGCAGGACAACGACTGGGATGCAATCGATTCTCTGGATAATCTGATGCTGAGCAAATTGCCGGCCTTCGAGTTGGCAGAGCACCTGGAGGCACAGGAAAGGGTATGGAATCGAAAGAGGATATCAATTCAGGAAACTTCTCTGTTTTTTACCCAGGCTACGACCGCTCAGGATGTAGTGGGAGTAGGGAATGATAGAGAGAATACTCTGCGAAAAAGGATGGGTAAAAAAGAGAAGTTCCCAATTGAGAAAGATGACTGGCTTAAATGGCTCGTGTCATTGTCTATTCATGACGAAGCCGTGAGAGTTTGAGTAGCGAGGGATAATTAATTGGTTTGTTATTCCCACTTCATTGGCTTTTCCACTCAGGCATGCACCCTCTCTGCTCTCATCAAAATCGTTGAATCAGTGCATCAAAAAAGGGAGAAGATCGGAGAAGAGGTCAGATTGCAGTTACTAAATTGAAATTAATGTTTCTCCCAGGCGGTGTTTGGTTGCAGGGATAGGTCAAGACAACTATGTATGCATCATGAACAATGATGTCTCCACGATTAGGATGAAACAACACACAACAATAGAATAACTAAATATTGCAGCTGTCAATTCTGTTCGAGGGCGAGCTCAATCCAGTGGCACCCAAAGCACAGAGGAAAGTGCCCGTTCCTGAAGGGTTAGTTCGAATTACAAAGTTGTTTGGAAGAATATGAATGCACATCTAAGTGAATGATTTCAATGAAAAAAAATTGAAGAACAGCTGCAATAGAATTGAATAAGGTTGTAAGGTTGAGAGACCTCGGACATGTACTCCCATTCACAATTTCTGATAACAGCTTATTAGTATCAAATTTGGGAAGAGGTCAACCTACAATACTTTCAGGCTTGACCTTGATGTATGGATCGGTGAGGAATGGCCGGAGACTGAGGAGGAAGAGGAAGAAGAAGGAGGAGATGTTGTTCAGGTGAGGGGGGATGGAAATGTTTATTTATTTTTTCACTTGAAACTATCTTGTTTCTTTGTGTTGTAATTGATATTCATCTACTGGTTTGAGAGTAGTAAATGATTCTGGAAGGTCTTACTCACCAAAAAAAGGTTAATAGATACAATGAAAATGGTTAAGATGTTCGGTCTTCCGTCATCTCGTTCGATGGGCGAATTCCGTAATGGCCATCACTCATCAGAAGAGGAAAGTGAAGAAGATACGAAGAAGGGAAAGAAGAAAAAGGTACCTTTAACTGGCAGAAAGAAGTTAATAATTAGAATTTTGCATATAAATCACATCTAAGCTTCACGCGAGTTCCCTGTTTCAGTTGTTTCCCAAAAGACTGCAAAAAGTGAACTGTTTGATACGTGTTTGATGAACACTTCCAAATAAATGTTATTTTAATTCTTATTCTGTTCAGTCGTCGAAGAAGTCGTCTCATTCGGAAGAACCATCAAAGGAGGAATTAGAGAGAAGGAAGAAGGCGAGGCAAGCACAGATTGAGAGTAATCCCTACTATGTCAAGGGATCTGCCACGACACCAGTGCAAGGTAAGGGGGGGGTGGGATGAAGGGTGACAGGTGTAATGTAAAACTGGAGTATCGTACCGAATGAAAATTTCGGTACGAATCGCGAAAAATTGACAAAAATTGGCAATTTTTGGTTACTTTTTCCAGTGAATCGTATAGTGATAGATTGTTTTGATAGAGAAATAGCCATGTTTGACTCGCCTCTTGCACGCAATAATATTTTCAACATAGTATCCAGATGGGAAGGCAAATTGGAATATCTCGTCCCATCAGATATCTCAACAGTGACTGCAGCAGCGAAGAGACCGAAAACAATCGTCTCTTCCTCTTCAGCGAATGAAGTGGAAAAGGCAAAGGAAGCCATTCAGAGTCCACTAGAAATACCCGGTGAGGAGAGGTTTCATACTCTCAATGTACTCAGAGATTTATATTACCATCGTTGTCACGTTGCTTATTTTACACATTATTTGAGCGAATTGGAAAGAGCACGCGATTGAACCGTTGATTAAGGAGTGGTTGGCCTCTCTCGATACATGGAGCAGCAAGAGGGAACTCTGTCGTGGAAATCAGCTAAGAAGGAGAAAGAGAAGAAGAAAGGAGGAAGGGTCAAGTGAGTTTGCGTTTCACAGATTATGTATTATTTCGGTAGATGAGCGTATTTGATTTTCGAATGGGTTAAAGAATAAGTTTCGTTCTGAAAAATGCAAACATAAGTCCGAATGACGCGATTCTATTCAGGAAGGGTAAGAAGAATCGAACAATCTCTTCTTCATCCGAGGAGGAAGCATCGATTGTCCATCTCGTGAATAGAGATGCTGGAGAAATGCCCGAAGATGCGAAGAGTACTGATGGAGAAGGAGATGAGGTACGGTAGAATACGATAGTATGGGTGGAAGGGAGCACGGAAGGAAGGCATGTTTGATGGTTTTTATGAGGTACGGTAGTGTAGAGAACAAGTACGGTAAGTAGGCTACATTGATGATTGTGATTAGTTTTGGTACAGCAAACAGTCATTAATTGTAATCGACGGGTCGCCAAATTAGTAGAATGGGCCGTGAAATAGAGAAGAACCGAGAGGGACAAATTAGTGAAACAGTATATTCGTTTCAGAACGGAGTAACTGACGAGTTCAAGGCATTGGACATCGATTTGGACGATATCAATCTCGCACCCCCAAAGTTTGTTTCGAATTTTGTGTTTTTACTGTGTATGTGATCTGATGTTTCAAGAGAAAGTTAACCTTTCAACGAAAGGGTTTTATTTTATTTTATGGATAATATCATCACAATAAAAATGATTGCAGATACCCACAACGCGCCTCTCCCTCTGCTTACTCGTACTCTTACAATAACGAGGGAGGATCCCACCACGAAAGAATGGATTACGGTAGAGGAATGGGAAATGTATCGAGACAACCGAAGACTGTGGATGGAGAAGGGAAGAAGAAGAAAACGAAGAAGTGAGTGTTGAGTTTCATTTCTAATTGAAAAATGACAAGATTGATAGAGTTAAAATTAGTTATCAACAGTTATCAAACAGATAATTGCAACAAAAAGTAGCTGATTGATTTGAGATCGACATCCTCTGATACGAAAGAGAAGAAGGAGAAGGGAGGAAAGAAGAAGAAGACAGTGAAGGAAGAAGAGAAGGAAGGAGCTCTGTTGGATTTGGATGGATGGGGAGAGAACAAGGCGAGCATTGAGAGATCATCGCATTTGTTAGAATTATTACCTATCTATGGGAGTATTCTAGTTATGTCTACGTAGTGAAACCAGGAATGGCCGGGTGTGCATGTACACATTCGAGTAATATCGTTTTCGAGTTTGTACCTTCAAATAAATTGAAATAATGAATAATTATTTCAGCCTCCCGAGGTGATCGAACCAGCGAAGGAAAAGAAGGGAGGAAAGAAGAAGAAAGAGGGAAAAAGTTTGAAGAAGAGAGCAGGAGAATATGAGGTGAGCGAGTTTAAAAATGATACGGGAGGTCTTGTGTTTCACTGATATTTGGTCTACAGCAAGATTACATTTTCACAATTTGAGTAAAGCACAGAATCATTTCCCGTTTAGTTTCGTGTGTATGCACATGCATCAATAATAAGATAAATCATTGTTTGGCCACTATTCGGTAATAATTACTTGTGTTGCAGGAGGCATCCGGTGTGTGCACTCCCTCATCTGGTCCAGGGGGCGATGGTCCCTCCGTCTCTCCCATGACTGAACAGAGAGAGAAGATGTTGGCATGCAATCACAGTGTTGCTGTGGTAAGAATTATGGTACTTATGATAGAATAGACGTCGATAATCTTCTGTCTCTTGACTCTTTTTGCACCAGCAATAAATACCAAACAATAAGGAAACCTTTCGTTATTCACAGGAATTGGTGTCCGCCGAGTGCGCTCCTTCTCTCGTGTGCACACTGCGACTGAGGAATATCGGTGAGTGAATTACGGTAGAATACGATTGATAAATCGATAGGTACCGTAACCCAACGTTGTTTCATTGCAGGACAGGCGAAGATCATGCGGGCGGAGATATCGATCGCCGACGGGCCGAGCATGAGGATTGACAGCGACCACAGCAATGTATGTAATCTTCACACTTTTATTTTTCTACTGCATTTTCTACTTATCTACTGTTTTTCGCAAGAAATTAGTGCTGAAATAGTGCCGAAGCTATTAAGGAAATGGCGAAACATATAGCTACCGGGGCAATGAAATTGCTCATTTTTTTCCTTCACTACATGAATTCTTAACTAAATTATAAATCCGTAGGCGTTGTCCAATTATAAATTGCAGCTCTCAACAACAGAGGAACTCGCATCGATGGCGTCCTCTCCTCTCTCAGTCGCATTCGAAGGACAACCAGAGGTCGACTCGTATCGAATGAGAGGAACGCTTGTCTACTCTATCGAGGTACGGCAATATGAGGACTGTAATCATACGATTTGGGTGGATCATGGAATCTGTCACAGTATGCCGTGCAAATAAAGCATAAATTTGTGGGGATGGACATATCCTCGACTATGTTTCATTCAGGGATCAACAATGAAACATATGAAGGGTGGTAAAGGTAGGAAGGGTAGTCTGACGAATACTATAGAGGATAATGAAGCTGCAGTACCTTAATTTATTCGCAATACAATATCTTAATTCCAGGAAGGTGATTCCTCTCGTGAAGAGCAACTGAAAGTGCTGCTGACAGTCAATTCGTTCGCTTTCCTCCAAGCAGCCAGTCTGTCCACGTGAGTTACAGTTTCATCGACACACACTAAGAGCCAGATTTTGTGAAGTTTATGATGTGTCCTTATTTTGGTAGTGCTCCAGCAGACAATATTTTGATAAATAAATAATGAATAATGATTATCAGTGACGCGTATTCGATGCTACTCACCTCTGGCCGTGTGGAGTGCACCTCTCCCGAGAGTGTTCACTCATCCCTTCCATTCAAGACCGCCCTCGCACTAATTCTTGCTGCTTCCAAGTTTGGAGGTACGGTAGAAGAGAGATACGGTAGAGTGATCGAGAACTGACTAATCAATCTGGTTACAGTAATCGAAGAGGAGTCGACGGCGGCGTCCCTCTACTCATCCACTGTCTACAACCAGCCAATCTGTCTGCTCGTCAAGAAAAATGTCAGTCGTTTTGAAGGGTTTGGTGATGATGATTCAGAGTATGATCATCAATTTCCGAGACCAGAAAAAAAGTCTTTTGTTAAGATTCTGATAGAAAGACAGATTCAAATCCAAATCCAAGGGAATTTTCCAAGAATGATTTTCTGTTTCAGACCGACGTAATCTCGCTGTGTGTCAAAGCAGAAGATCAAAGTGTGGCCGATGCAATCGTAAGCGATCTTCGACAACTTCTCTCTCGTCATTCCCATTGATAACCCCGCCCTCTTCTCCTGACTCCGCCCTTTTCTAACCCCGCCCCACTCACCTCCACATAGAACAATAGAGTATGCAAGTCGCTCAATAACTCGCATTTTTCATATCGCATTTCCTTATTATTTATCGTTTTGAGCGTTGTTAATAAGTGCTAAGCTCGCGAGGTATTTGTAAATCTAACAGATCGTGTGATTGATTCTCGTTGTGTAATAGATTTCTATCGATAGGGTAATTAATAGTGGTGTGTTCTTCTCATATTTGTAAGTTAACAGTATCATTTCTTCCTCTGGATTTCACTTGAATCAATGCTCGATTACAGATATCGAATGACCCCTTCTGTATCATGCTTCTCCTAACGATTATTGACCCATTCAACGGACTAACCCTCTTAGATTGTTCCCAGAATATATTTATTATTTATTCCTACTTTATTCATTCTAGATGCTAATTTAGTGCATGATTCTGAAGAACCGATGTAGTTTGCGATACATTCCATTCGTTTTAGTTTTCAATCTCTTAAAAAAATATAAAACAACATTTTTGTTCTCAATAGTTGAAGAAATGGATGAATTTATGCACGAATAAACACTGAAGTTCAATTGGGAAAAGATGATTCAGTAAAGAAAAAGGGAAGAGGAGAAGTCATAAAAAGAGGCCATCCCAATGCCCATTTCGGATTTTATTCGATTCTTTATGACGAATACTTCATTATTTTGATGTGCACTTTACGTATTTGAATTAGAAATATTAACTCCGTTCTAATCTTTCCTTCATCTCTCCATTGAATATCCACCCATTACCCCCTCTCATTTAGATTCAGATGCACACATTTTGATAATTAAAACGAGAGTCGGATAGGCGAGGGAGTGAGGAGAGAGAGTGGTGAGACGGGCAGAGTGGACGAGAGAGTGTGTGGAATGAAGAGAGTAGAGGATAAATTAGACATGAAGGGCTACTATTGTGGTGAGAGAGGTCTCACATCCACACTCCCATACTTTTTCCTGCTCCTGTTTTGGAATTCATTGCTCTCTTGAGTACATTGTTCCGTCGTAGAAAGAGAACAAATTGAATTGAGTCTCCCGTTGAATAAACGTCGTCGTCAAGAGTTTCCTTGGTTTCAGCACGTTTGTGATAGATTGAGGGGCCCATAGAGAGACCAATTGAGAGTTGACTGAGAATGAATGGAAGACTCCTTTCGTAGTCTACGACCTCACTCTCCGTAATAACTCCCAAGTCTCTCTCAATTCTCTTCGTTCTATGATCAATCATGGAAATATGTGCAAGAACTTGTGATGTATTCGTGTATTTTCCTCCCTCGGTCTCTTCATTTCCTATACTCTCTCATCTCGATGGATTCTCGATCTTTCATTAACGAGAAAGCCTTCTTCGACGGGGATTTCTCTGACTTCTCTCCACTCTCTCCATTCTCCCTACTCTCTCGTCCTCTGCATCAAAGGACTTCATTTCACCTTCCCTCGAGATGGCTTATCTCTCTCGTCGCGCACTCAAAGGCACCAATTTCATCTCGTGTTATTCTTTTTGTTATTCAAAGGGCATTTTGAAATTCAGATGTCAGTGTCTTCATTTTCACGAGCAGTGCTCAGAATGACGTGATTATTGACAGTGGTAGTCATTTTAATGAGGCTAATGACCATATCCGATGGGAATAAACAGACAGTCTTGTCTATCTTCAACGGGGTTTCTGTTTTCCCATCTCCATTTCCATTCAAAGGCTTCTCTGCTGTGCATTTCTCCTCTTCTCTTCGTCTTTCCGTGTGTTTACGCTTATCTAATTCGATTCGAGTTACAATTATTCCTTCGTTCTGTTCTCAATGCCTTACCAAGAAAATTGCCACGTATCCCTTTCGAAGTATCCCATCCTTCCTCAATCTCCCCACTGACTACCTATTATACGCAATAAAATACCATGGTCTGAAGCACATCCCATCCAACAAAAAATATTGGATTCCGTTGAGGTGTCTGGAATAACAATCTGTTTTGTATCCTTCCAATCAACGAAATGGTGAAGTCTGCTGGATGGTGCTTTCCAAGGATTTTCCCATGCTGTTTCTCATGTTGTGGCATCTATCGTGAGAGATGTTTCTCTCGCGAGAAAGTTCTCACTCTCTTCATTCTACACGCTCTCTCGCCTTGTCTAACTGAAGATTCTGACCATTACCACTCTTCTTCTCCCTTCCGATCCTTCCCTTCGATCTTCGATCCATTTCTTCCCTCTTCTTCCTTCCTCTTCTTCCTCTCTCGCAATTAGCTTCACACGTACGAGTTCATTTGATACTCAAGTGAGAGAAGAGGAAAGACTCTCTTCATTTCACGTACTCTCTCACCAGTCAGATAAAGTGAGAGATCGAGTGAAAGTGAGAGAGCAGGAACATTTGAGGGAAGCGTCAAACGGGCTCTAATGAGCCAGTAAGAAGCTATAGCAACTAGAGTTCGAAATACGGGTCGCCGTCTCTTCATTTCGCGCATTCTCTCACCGGTCAGAGAGGCGAGAGAGTATGCAAAATGAAGAGACGGCGATCCGAATTTCGAACTTTAATAGCAACCATCCGACTCTCTTCAATTTGCATTCTCCCTCGCTCATTCGGGCTTACGGAATATTTTATGGAATGCAAACTTGATGTCTTGTGGATGATGAGATGCCGTTATCCCTGAATAATAACTATCCTGAGTATCCCTTCCCTTGCTGCATAATTGCTCCTCTCTTCTTCTGTCATCTGCACTCTTCTCTACTTTCATCTCCTCGTCATTCTTTCCTTCAGTCGTTCTAAGAGGAGGAAGACACATTCCATGAATGTCTTGATGCCGTCCCCGTTCCTTGTGATAGACAATCTTTGCTTCCGCCATTCGTTTCTTGAGATACATATATTTGAGTTGCATACTCTGTATTGGTATCGCAGATAATCACATTTTCGTGTACCTTTTCTCATCTAGCTCCCTTCGGAAATTCCTGCAACTAAAAAACAAATAAACCTGCAAACCTGCAACTAATACACCTTTTACTGAAAGCTACTGATTATCGATTTCTCTGTATTCCAGAATGTCGCACTATCTCACATCGGACAGTTCGTATCGTTATGGGTCCGACTACACTCCTCGATCGGCCTACGCAAAGAGACTACAGTACTCAGTATCAAGGTTTGTAGCCCACTTCAGATAAATATTCGGTGCTTTTCCAATCAACAAAGACTTATTAAAAAAATTAATATTTTTATGAGATGAGTGCTCTCATGCTTTCTAGATTTCAATCATGGCACATAACTGTTGCCAGTTATGTGCCATGATTGAAACATATTAAAAAGTTGTTATTCGAGTGGGAAACATCACGGATATTGCAACAACAAGTGACGTAGTGGTGCGTAATCCAAATTGCGGCCTTCGATCTTCGTTATCTAGCAGTCAATTCTCCCTCGCGATATCATCCCTTACTAAAGACATGTGTATAAATCACAAATAGGGTGGAATCCTTTACTTCGTTGAAAGGGTAATCTACTCTATTGGTGACTTTCCTCGGGCACTTGATGGAATTGTATCCCTCCTTCTTCTCTTGAGTCAAGAGAATAGATCATTGATCTCTTCCCCTTCCTTTCGAGAGTACAATCCGAGATACTCTGTCTAATTACAAGATCTGCTCATATTTCCATAGTAACTCTTGGTTATTTCCATCTCCTCAAATCTGCTCTTCTTCACTTCTTCTTCTTCTCACATTCGTTTAGTCACATTCCCATCACAAGTTCCCTTTCAATGAGTCTCAAGAGTCGAAGACGCCATCTTAGTCTCCCCCACAGTTAGGTCACCCACCCAACCACCATTTCGTTCCTTGCTCTTTTCCTGTTTGCTGATCATAAATTGTCCACTGCATTGATAGTGCGAGGGAAATTAGCAGCCATTCGCTGTAGCGCCTGCACGTATCCGTTAGATACTGCTCACGACAACGGGACAATAGGAGATTTATCTATACAGTAGACATATCGTATACTTACCGTATCCAACCTCCTTCTTCTTGCAGAGAGACGGCAGGCACGACATCACTGCAGTACGGGGAGATGGAGATTGGGAGGAGGAAGAGCTCCACCAGGGAGAATGTACGGCTTCTTAATTATCTTAATTACTTATTAACTTAAATATAAATTGCAGACGTCCGTAATCTGGCGTGCTCTGAAGACAGCAAAGGCGTGGCTGTGGTTGGATGACAGTGGTGAGATACAACCGCCAATTATTTTCCCCCATTTTTCTTTCAAAAATTGGATACGTTTCACAGTGGATTCTAGTTGAGCTATGATCTGATCGAACAGTATCTTGCATACAAATTTGAAAATATACATTATTGTTCAGATGACGACGAGGAATTCGAAGTGGAACGTCGAATCGACCCGAGAAACTCTACCCGACCATTCCGCCTCCATTGGCCACGCTCGTTCAGGTATGTACATGGATATTATCCTCAAGATTATACCCTGGTGCGCTACTTGGAAATACTTGATTCCAAATTGGCCGTGCTCTCTAAGGAAGGGAATGCGCTGTGAGGTTGCGTGAGATCATCATTGCAGGAAACGCAGTTCGATCCCAAATGGATCACCTTCCTCTATCGTAACTTCAAGCAGGTATGATTTTGTATTTGTGTGACGGCGGTCAAGAACATCACCGAAATAAAGTTCTTGAAACACAACCGAACTCGATATCGGAGAATGATTAAAAATATATTTTAGCGCTCTCCAAATGGTCGAATGTCCAAGTCAGAGTGGAGACAGCTCATGATGACACTCTTCCCGAGATCGGTAAACACTGTTTTAAATAATTGCTAATTTGAATTTAAATTTAGGTGGGTACGACATACAGTGATAAGATCTTCGCGTACCTGTCCGCTCCTAAAGGATTTATCACGTTTGAGGTAAGCTCCTCGTTGATTATCATTACGTTGAAGTTTCGTTATGATAGTAAAACATCGTATCTTTAGGCCCTTCTCCGTTTCATCCATTCTCTCTCCACTGACGATCAAGCCCTCTCCAAGTTCGTCTTCGCCCTGTTGGAGCCGGATGCTGCGGTGAGTATTGCCACGCCATTTCAGTTTCAGAAACTGCATTTTCCTTCATTTTATGTCCATCAGCTAAGGCTGCAACAGCGAATTGTGGATTTCCGTATAGAGGCATTATGATACGTCTGTGTATCTATGAGCTATGACGTCCTCATCTTCAGGGTCGTGTCACCCAACAAGCCTTCGCCGACTACGTCCACGCTGTTTTCCTGCTCAGAGATGGACAGAGATGTACGTTCTTCAGCTATCGATGGCCGATAAAATTAAGGTAACCAGTTAACGAACTGATCAATTTTCAGTGGACGATAACGGGAACGGTCAAATACAACCACTGCCTCTAAGGGCCATTCGAATGTTCGCTGCTGCACGATTCAAGGTACATACAATACAAATTATAATTGCGATTATTCTATTCGCCGCGGGCTTCATAACGGCTAGAAGTCTTCACTGGTTTACGGTGGGGGTCCATCATCTTGTTGATTGCTCACTATCCATTGTGCAATGCGAGCCACAACTCATTGGCTCACCACTTCACTGCAAATGATTCATCGATAATCCCTTTCTTTCTCGTAGGAATTGGACACGGACAACGATGGATTCGTCGTGTACGATGACGTACAGAAGTTGTTGGCTGATCTGAGGGTAAGAATTACTTACGTATCCAATTTTTTTAGGCTTCAATTATGCTTCTAATTATAACTGCACATGACTAGAAGTGGCATAAATAGCCTAGCAATAATTATTTTCAGATGTCATCCCTTCTCAATTCCGTCCTTCCCACAGCCCCTCGGACTCCTGCACGAACATCGATCGATCTGGGAACAGCCTTCGCAAGATTCAACGTCTGATCACATCTACTTGATTTAATCGAAACCTTCAACGAATCATCAATCCCTACTCCATAATTGACAGTTATGACAACGACGGAACGCAGTGTATATTTTGCATGTGTATAACCTCTCTGTCTCATTCCATCTTCATTCTCTCTCTTTTCTTCTTCTTTCTTTCTCCAGGATAGTAAGGCACTTCACGAAAACGTTAAGGGAGGCAAACAGATTGGGCGACGACTGTGTCTCTCTCTCTCTGTAGATCCCTTCGTCTCTACGATCTCCCCCCCCTCTCCTCTCCCCTCCCTCCCACTCTGCATACACCCACACGGATAGTCCCCCTTGGAGGTGACCAAATCCGTCGACAACTCATTCCCAATTCGATATCTGATCCTCCTCCCGTTTCCCCCTTCCTCCATATCCCCCATTCATCCACTTGGTTTCTCTCCTTCGACCACATTGATCTCGTTCTTTTGTTACTCTCTTTCCATATCGATCCGCCGATCGATCGATTGTTGTGATACCACAGTACTCTCGAGCTTGAGAAAATCAATAAATTACTGTTGTCTGTTGAATTCTCTCGATTTGCGGGTTGCCTACTGGTTTTTTTCTGTTCTTCGTAAACAGTTCAGGCCGGAACGCAAACTGAAGAGTGAGGGGATCACATCTAATCTACAGTTTGTTTCCACTCTCACAGTACTTACACCCACTCTCTTTCGCCTAGCTTTGAATCACGCGTAGGTTGTGTACGTTTCGCATGTTCTTTTGCATTTGTTTCTGAATCAGCTGCGCACAATTAATTATTTAGCTGATTTGTTTGCAGAAGTTTTGCTTTTGCAAAAATTTTATCGTATGCAAGTAACATCTTCATTTATCCATTTATCACCGTCTTTTGTCTCATGTTGTCTTGGCGTGGAAGTTCTCTTCTTGTCTCTTGTGTGCTTACAACTTCCCCTTCTCTCTCATTCCTACTCCAGTTAACCCTCTCGGAGATTCCCTCTTCATCTCATCAATCGATTCATTTCTTCCAATATTTCCGGGGTGTCTCTACGACTTCAAAAACGCGAAATAGATAGCTCTACTGTAGAAGTCGTTCATTTTCAAATAGGCCAGCAGTTGGCACGTCTGAATTAACTCTAAACTCTTAGATAGAATTCATTTCTTTTGACTTCATTCTTGTTCATCCGATTAGGCTCTTGCCCGTTGCGCGCGCAACTTTCGCAATTCCGGTTGGAAGAAAGTGAGCGATGGCGTCAAATCTCCAGTGCAAACGAGACAGAAAACACGGGTGATCTACACTTTCTTTCGAAGAAGAGGAAGAAGCAGGCTCAATACACCCTTCTCTCCACTCTCTGTCTTCCCTCTTTTGGTGCACTCTCAACTCACTGATCATCAATGGGAATGTTTGTAGATCTGCTATAATGACTAGTCGATCGCACCTCTTTTTATCCTCCGTCCCTTTCGAACCCTGTGAGCATCGTCGCATTTTGAGTTTTTTTTAGGCATTTTGAATTTTTTTGAGTTTTTTCGTGTGTTCCTCATTGATCCAGTCTCTCAATTCATCCTCACAGGTAATGAAGGAGCCGTGCTTCAGATGCAAACGGCCCACCTATTTCAATGATAAAGTGAGCAATAGCCTAACAACAGTTAAAAAATTAGAAAAAAAACATCTCATTTTAGATGGGACCTCTGAAGGACGGTTCGCTGTTTCACAAGGTAATTTTAGATCTGCATCTGAAATTCTATCATGATTTTAAAAAAATCAACTAATTAATTAATAAAATAACTCTCAGGGATGCTTCAAGTGCTGGATTTGCGGCACGCGTCTCACGCTCAAAACCTATCACAACAACCGAAATGACACACAAGATTTGGAGGTGAGCAAATGAATTTATTGTTGCTTATCAATGTTCTGAATACTGTACAATCGAAAGCTATTCAAAATATTTTAAAAACAAATAAAAGATTGTGATAATTTTAGGTGTACTGCGCTGGTCACGTGCCCACTCCCGGTCCTCACGATCCCATTCCCCATCGATCAAACCTTCTTTTCTCACCCAAGACCAAAGGAGAATACCCTCACAATCTGATGCGACCAGGCAATCCCTGATCATCGACTACAGTACTCCTCCCGCACGCTGATCTTCTATCATCTACTGACTTTTTTTCTCGCCAATTCCGCCTCTGATTAGACGTCAATTTCGAATTTTGCGCCTCTTTCTGATGATGATGATGATGATGTATAAAGTTTTCCCTATTGACTTTGGAGTCCGAGCATTCTTGGGAGCATTTGAGTACAAGCCTGATCATAAACGTGTATTTTATGACTGACCAATGGCCTGATCACTTGGGGAAATTCGGTGTGTGAGAGTCGAATCGCCTGAGGGGATACTCCTCCTTTCACGTGGTATCTCGCGGATCAGAGCAGGGGAGGGATGGCAGTGAAGGGAGGGAAGAAGGACAGCTGACGAAGGGAAGAGAGGAAAGGAGTCAAGGAAGATCTTCTGTGGCTTGAGAAACGACGAGGATCGAGTTGACAGCCTTTCCCCTCTCTCACTCACAAGAGAGAGACTGACGTGCACTTGTTGGTTCTAATCGACGTTTTGCTGCTTGTCTTGATCGCTTCCTCATTCGAAGCGTGATCAATCTTTCCTATGCACTCACCGGCAGTCGTGCGCCTTATTCCCATTACCCTTTCCTCCCTCAACCCGCCGTCAACCGCCAATTCTTCGAAGAAAAAACTCAATTTTTAGACTTTCTCTGAAACGCATTTTATTTTCCGTTCTCTTTATGCCTCTCATCGTCTTTTGACTCTACGTCGTAGATGACATCTTTTTATCTATTAATTCTTCCACTTCCTTGCAGCATGCGTGCAGCCACTGCAGCCGTGCTGCTGCTGTTCCTTGCTGCAATCGTACGTTGCTCGGTGAAGGTAACCGCTTTCCGCTTACGCCATCTAACTGCACTCAGTCGGATATTTCCGATAAGCTTCTGAGCCGGCCGCTCACTAGGGTCATACATTTTAGACAACATCAGCATCCTTCACGAGCAGGTTTGATACGCAACTACATGATTTGATAACTCGCAAACGGAAAACTATCGTAGTCGCATGGCTATTCATGTAACGGTATCGTGTAGAAACTCGGTAGAACGCAAGAAAGCTTTGATAAAGCGAATGGCCATATCAGCATGACTTGCCCCAAGCCTGATTGCAATAATTTCACGTTAATTTATTCATTAAAAAGTATGACATTTCAGACATGCGATCAGGGTCAATTGTGGGCTCGTGGTCGAGAGTTGCTGAATGCAATGAAAGGACAACTTGTACTCGTTGCCTTCCCCCACGCATCCGATAGAGCAACGCTCCAGAAGTAAGTGATCTTAAACTTTTCCTGATCTCATCATCTCTTGCGACTAAAATAAAGCAAAACAACGCTTTTGATCATGGGTGAAGACTTTGATTCTTTTGTTGATCAAGCGGCTGATCATTATTTTTTCTAATTTCTCTCTCGTTCCTCACATTCTTCACATCTCCGCGTATTGTTTTCATCCGTCGCGGCGCTCTTTGAAATACGAGATCAACCATCGACTCAGTCTAACGTTCCCTGAACATTCAGGAATTCCCTAAGGCAGGAGTAAAAATTCTAGAAAAGCGACCAGAGATATACAGTGCAGAACTGTGCCGTACAAAAGCGATCACATCCCATCAATATTGGCCCACCCACAGGGAGCGTGTGTGAGATTGATCGATTCTTGCACACGCCTCCAGTTGACAACATCACATTACTCATCCCATCGGAAGAGCGACGGAGATTGAGATTGATAGCCAGACTAGCGAAAACAGATGAGAGAAGGGAGATGAAGGGACGGGGTGAGGGGTGACACTTTGGATATGATACATACATACTTTATGCAATGGTATAAAGGGTGAACTCCCTTTTGTTAGTCTTTTTAATTGTGATTTTATCGATGCTCACTACATTCCCTGATAACCCGGCATCTTGAGTGAGGCAGATTACAATTACAAATGGTTCATTGCCGCAGCGAAATGTGTAGCTCATGATTTTATCCCTCTAAGAACGATTGATTGTGACAGCAACCATTTATTGAACCTGATGAAATTAATTACTGACGAATTAATCAAGTTAAACTAGATAATGGAAAGTTTCGGAAAATGATTTAGGACTCACACGTTCAACTCCGACATAATTTCATTTTGAAAAGTACGATACTGCAGAAGAAATGCAAAATGAAGTCGTGTAGAGAACTAAATAAAATAATATTTAAAATATGACAAAAAATTAGTAGCAACATGAGCCAAAGAGAGAAGCAAATAAGAAAGAGGCGATTGTGAAAGGTAGATAGGAAGGCAGATCTCACTTTCACACTCAAGGAAGGGACAAGTGTGTGCAAGGTCAATCTCGAAATAAAACAAATCACTGCAGTTTCCAATTTGAATTCACAGAAAAATCGAAAGCGAACAGTTTTCCATTGCAGACTGTCCTCCCTGGCAGAATCGCATCCTTCAGTCCGCGTAATCGCCCTTCTCGATCCCTCTTCATGCTCAATAGAAGAAGCAGCACTGCTGGGAAGAGACTGGCGATGGCTGGTCGTCGATAGGTCAGATTCATTTATGACTAACTTCAGAAGAATTTTGTTGAGAGACGACCTCAGTTCACGTCAGCGATTGGGTGTGAATCAGGGAGATGTCGCACTGTTTGATCGGTTAGTCATCACACAATTTCAAAGTAGTCAGTTTCCCTATTCCAGTTGTGGACGTCTCTCGCGCAGTCTTCCTCTCGCCTCAACGGAAGAGTTAAATGTGAGTCGTGGGGTGCAGCACTTGTTGCAGCTGCAGCAGTTATCCTTGCAGCAAGCGATGAAGGCTGCACAGCATCACGCCCACTGTGGATGGTGTCAGTACGGAACGGAGAGTGGAGGAGAGGGAGGAGGAAGGGTCGATAAGGTAATTATCTTGTGTCTTCATTCTCATTGATGATCTGTTTAGAAACTAGACGCATTCTTCCAGCAAGCCATCGCCACTCAATCTCCGTATCAGCAAAGGTATTCTGCATGAAACTGAAGGAGAAGTCGACGCTCTATATTACAGGGTTTATCCCCATCATCAACAGAGTAATCAACAGCAGCAACATCAGCAGCTGCAAAATCAGCAACAACACTACGTTCATCAGAATCAAATGGTTATTTTATTTATTTATTCAAGCAAAAGAGCTGGAAACAGTGTGAATGGCATCGAATGGTGCTAAACGATGATGCTGAAACATATTCAGCTTGAATTATTCAGACGCGTCCTCAACATCAACAGCAGCCATATCATCAGCAGAATCGACAACACTCGCAGCAGGTTGATGTGTAATCCTGGTCTTTGATTTTTCTTCCTTTGCAGCAGCAGCAACAGCAGCACCAGGGTAGGCAGCCACAGGATCCACGACAGCAAGTTGCCTATGAGGAACAACTGCGAAAATATCACCAGAGGGTAGGCATTTCTTTCGTTATCTTCATTTTCCCGCCAGCAACCGTGTTCAGAATCAACAGCAGCAGTCTCCTCCCTCCTACCGTAACCATCAACAATCTTCGTCGGTGGGTCAGGCGCCCGATCACATCACTCACTCGCAAATTCGACAACACGAATACGCTCAGCGAGGCATGACTGTCCCTCAACATCAGTATGTTCATCGAATTTCCTATTAGACGACATTTCGTATTTCACAGAACCGCAAACGCACCGACTACAACACAATCTGCGGATGATTACGGAGATTATGAGGATGTGATGAAGGGACCGACGACAAAAACGAAGGTTGGAAGTGTGCTGACTTGATCTTTGATCGTTTCGTTCAGGAGGTCGATCTTCGCAAGCCGGCCTTCAACGAAGATGCTCAATGGGCGACGGCGTCTCCCTTCCATCAGCGGAGACAACATAAGGGTGCGTAGGGTGCGGCGACTTTTACTAAACGTCGCTTTGTTGAAATATATGATAAAGATTCTTTCAGATTTGTTCGCGATGCCTCCTCCAACGACCTACAGTCAATCCACCACCAACTATGAATCGGCTGCGAGGAAAGCCAAGCCTGGAACGGTATGTTTACACCGATATTATTTGATTTCTGATCATATCAAGGATAGGATCCAAACAAATATACTCTTAAGGCCACTACAACGGCGGAATCGAAGAAGGACGGAGCCGGCTTTGAAGAGTACGCTGACTATGAGGATTACGGTATGTTACTCAGCCACATCATTCATGTATAGTATTGTGATAAGTGTGCGATAGAATTATTGATTGTCACTCCGCAAGATATCTTATTCTCACTGTGAAACTCATCCCATTTCTCAGGTGCAATGAAGACATTCACGAAGAATAACGAGGAAGAAGAGGAGGAAGGAATGCAAATGACAAGAAGCACTCAGGTAATCGATCGAGCACTTTGTATTATTTTTTAGGAGCAGTATTCTGCCAAAAACGTTGACCATCTTTCATTTGCTCCGCTTTAGGGGTATCCCCGATTCATCTGATCTTTGATCTTTGATCTCTTTTCTCTTCAGTCTCGTCCCCGTTCGGTGGATCCTCGTGGATACGATCCGGATGGTCAAGATGAGGACGAGGTGAACCTGGTAGAGGTAGTGTATCACCTTAGTTTGTAACCAATTACTTTATCCAACTCGTCATCGATCAACTAGAGTGTGCTGTTGTGTGAATTCTCACATCTTCATTTTTCGTTCTGATTTTTAAAACTAATTTTTCAGTTTTGAACATCATAATCATGAAAATATTATTTGAGGTTCCGTGCAAGGCGATCACTGACGACATCTGTTACCATCAGGTGAACAATATTTTATCACTTATTTTTGGAAGACTAAATGAACGACACTGTCTTGTCCATTTTCGATGAAGACATGTTGTGTTTCACCGCTAGGAGATAGATGCTTATGTTGAGAATTTGAAGATGATATTGGAATTATATTTGCAGAAGAAGTCGGGTCGTAAGCTATCAAAGTGCTGCAAGAAAGGCATCTATCTAGCGGATTTCTGCATGCCCGGAAAGTGCTCGAACACCACAATTCAAGCATGTTGCATGCAGAAATATCTGCAGGTAATGTTGATCTTTGATCTCTACGATCATCCTAACGTTCTTGATCTTTGATCTCTCAGGCAAAATTCCAATGTTGCGAGAACGGGGAGATGGAAGGAACATCAGCAACGGATGCCTTTTCGAGATGTTGTCATGCTCATTTCGTAGGAGAGATCAACGATGAGCGGGTATGCTTCTTACTCGTTGAAAATGGGTCTAACAGGGAATAGGGAGATCCCTCTCGTTGATACTCTTGGATTCCCCTTGGATGTAGTGTGTCAATACCGTGATTCGATCCTTACCTCCATCTTATTTCCCACTTTGAGTATTCCTCTGTGTGAGGGGAGAGAGGAAGGAAGATACTCACCTTCTTCCCTCTTAGAGACTAGCCATCTAATACTCGAACAAATAGAAGTATCTGCACTATTTCCCCCGTGTCTAGTAGGTGAGAGAACGGGAGAGAGTGGAGGGAGGGAAGAGTCTCCCCTCGATTGACTGAGAGATGGGAGGGAGGGCGGGCAGACAGCCAATTCGATTCATCCAATCCGATAGGATGTCATCGAAGATGTAGTAATAAGTTGAACATGAAGAAAGGTCACTTAAGGTCGTCAGTATAATTCTTATAGCGTAGAAATAAAATATCATCGTAAAATTGTAAGGGTCATTTGGGTTTTTTGGTTGAATAACGAGCACCACCAATGCATACCATTTTGAGTTGCCAGAAAATGGGATATCTGCGCTTTTGGCTTAGGCATCGGGCATTTGTTCTACTTCTTATTCATGTAGTCATGTAGCCCATTCATTCCTATCACACTTCATTGAGAACAGTCAAACGAGTAATGGGCCCAAATTGCAAACCACCAAATATGTTTCACTAATCTATCCTAATGCAGGACGATTGTTGCCCACCCGAGACTGCAAGCGAGTACTGGCAGAGTGTCCACGATATATGTCTACCTAATGTGAAGGCTGATCTCAGCACAGTCCGATTTGAGGCGAGTGATTCTTCATCTTTGCAAATTCTTCGATTACTTTTCCTGACCTACCCCGGTCACTCCCCCTACCTTCCCTTCTCTTCCCTTCTCTTCCATCCTCCCTGCCACGTCTATCCACTTCCACTCATCTATTTGCCTTCATTCTTCTCTCCCTACTGTATACCGTACTCCTTCCTCACTCTCTCTCTCCATTCCCATACTCTCTCCCGTAATCCATTTGACCTTTCGGACGAGAGAGCCGTAATATACTTCACGGCTTTCCAGATTCGCCTATCGGACGGAATCCGGGTAGTAGACCTGGCCGAGCCGGACAAGTGGCAGCACGAATGTAGATATGGAGGACGGAGAGCCCAGTACGTCTACGTGCCCTAAACACCGGCTCCGGATCTGACGAATACGGCTCCGGCTCTCGCAATATTTGTCTGTTACATATCATCCGTCGTTCGGTGTAAATCTAGCGTAATTCGTGATCTTTGCTCTCCATCGCTAGTCAATTGAAATGAAACCTCGTTGCAATCTCACACGTTTTACCTCGGTTTCTGTCTCTCGAATGATAGATGGATGGGTCCCTTTCCCTCCTTTTCCTATCCTAGTCATCCAGTGAGAGAGAGGAGGAAAGGAAGACAAAGAAATTGAGATGCCATAGAAACAAAAGGGGGAGGAAAGGGGTTGCCCTTTACGGGGGATAGAAGAGAGGGGTGGAAAGGAAGGGAAGAGAGGTGATGACCATTCTATCGGGAGAAAAGTGGATCATAAAGAACTTACCGACGATGGGGATGAATCACTGATAAAGGTTGTCTTCCTTCTGGGCACAGGAAGTGGGCGGGGCTTAGGGGGGGGGGGGGAAGGGGGGGGGGCTAACGACAGGTGCAGCAAGTGCAGCAACTAGTGATCGGCCGTGCGTGGCTACATGTGGCAGAGCGGAATTGCTTCAATTCGACCATCAGCTATGCCAACATCTTGCCTCACTCGGATACGCGACCAATTGCGCGCAAATTTGCACTGCGTGAGCGACGGCGACGTTTTCGAAAGGGCGCAACTGCTCACCACGCCACGCCTCGATTTAGCGCGCGAAGCCGACAAAGAGAGCGCGCGATAAGAAACATTTGCAAGATGGGCAGGAGGGAGGAAGGGTGCTAAATTGCCTGACTAGTCTTCGACCTAAGAGGAGGAGACACACGGACAAAGACAGTTACTGGAAGAGGCAAACGATCGAAGGGATGTCTATCTCTGCCCCGTGAGATTACTGGTTGTTGGTCAGTGGTCAATGGGTTATGGTCGCGTTGCCAGGCACCCGGTACCAGGCGGAACCAGAGATGCGATGGGACCATGGGGACAGTAGGGGGATGGGGTCAGAGACGGAGAAGGTACTGTGACGATGGAAACTAACAGTGACTGAGTGAGTTGGGAGGGGGAAGATGGAGGGAAAGGGCGGGGCAGAGAGGAGGAGGAGAAAGGAGAGTGGAGGGTAGATCAGAGGAGGGGAAGAGGAAGAGGGGGGAGGGGGAGAGATATTTGTCCAAAGGGGTCTATTGTTTGCAGATATGAGGCGTCCGCCAAGGGATAGTCGACGTTGACGTGGAAATTTGAGAGGACCACGATTAGATGATGAAATTCGGATTTATGAAGCATTTATGGTTCCAACCCCTCATTAGTGTCTACATTTCGCAACGATTTTATAAAGGCGTGATGAAACACATCGAGAATAAGCAATGTAAGCCAGGAATGATTCATTCTTATGTTGCTTCTATCGGAACTACGAATGAATACCGTTCCCTTTGAATGTTTGTGTATCTAGTCCATTGTCCTTTCCCTGTTTGGCACAGTCCATTGGCAGGAAGGGTCAATAATCAACGTGGGTCAGTCCTTGTTTGCCTCCGTTCTCTTCACCTTCCTCGCACCTTCTTCAATCTCCTTCCCATCACGCGACGTCTTCATTCCGATACTCATCGTTAGGGCAGTCAGGATGAAGAATCCATCTCTTCATTCCGCATGCTCTCTAGTCACTCTGACCCGTGAGAGACTATAAGGTGTGAAGAGACAAATTCTTCATCCTGACAACTCCAATCGGCTCCCCCCCCTACTGTTCCTGACCTTTTCCTGTGCAATTTTCTGCGTGTTGAGAGGAAACTTTGGCGGGTTGTGCTCGCGCAAAGTTTGGATAGATGATGTAAGAGAGGAGGTAGAGTTATGACACAGAGGGAGAATACAGAACACATCTTTGATCTACCCGGATCTTTGAAGAGGAAGTCTGGACTGATCACTGGAACGGTTAAAGAACATCATTCATCATCACAATGAGCGAATCGACAGAATGAGAGTTGATGTGTAATCGGTAGTATTGATTGAGTGGCAACGAAGGGAAGAGAAGGAAGTCTCGAAGGGAACGAGACGGAATACGGTAGAGTACACGTAGATAATCGATGGGAGGAATGCGAGAGAAGCAATCGATAATTTCGTCCTAGACATAATATGAATACTCGATCCGTTGAATACTATCCGGATCCCATGATACAACAATAAATAGGCCATCTCAAACGAGTGAGATGGGCCCGGTTCGCCTAGTCTACATCGGGGGCTAGGGCACAATTATGGCGGGTTCAAAGTGAGGTAGAGGGGGTGGTGCGACCTGAGGGTGGTGTGGAATGAGAAACGTCGTCCGTCTAGATGGCAGACTCGTTGTGTCTCTTCTGATGGGCATAGATAAGAAGGCCGATCTCCTTGTGGCCATTCTCTACTGCGATCGAGAGAGCCGTTGAGGAATCCTGTAGAGGAAGCATCGATAAATTGACAAATACGTCGCCCAAGGATATAAATGAATCATCAAAGGGTTGAAATAATGATTTTTCCACATACGCAATCGTATAGACTCGCATCGACTCCTGGCGCACTCAACAGTAATTGAACGAGTGCTTTGTGACCGTGTTCAGCAGCACACATCAACGCTGTTGATCCCTCCTCGTCCTAAAAGATTGATATTTTCCCAGTCCACTTCCATCCGTTGATCACGACTTCCGGGTTTTAGCACCGACCTGCACGTTCACGTCGGCACCGCACTCGATGAGCAGCTTTGCAGTCTCCAATTTGCCGTGAGAAACAGCAAGCATAAGAGCAGTCTGACCGTGGGGCTCAGCCCGAGCGTTGACCTCTCCCGCACGGAAGAGCCTGATAAGATAATAGATTACGGTAATCACTCGATAGCTACCGTACCTGTGGATGATATTGATCTCCGAAGCGTCTTTCAACTCGACCAGAGCGGCCAGCATAAGGGGAGAGTAGCCCGCGCGATTGGCACAGTCGACCTGATATCGAGATAGTGGATATCAAAGATCAATAAAATCTAATTACGATGCATTCATTAGGATACAGTACTCACAGCTGCTTGGAAGTCCAACAACAACGATGCTACGGTAAGATTTCCATTGGAGACCGCGTAGTGCAGAGCCGTATTCGCCTGGAATTTGTCGCTCCGTCAGTGATCTTCATCCGACTTCCTCCGTTTAGCAACGATAGGTCACTCACATTGGCATCGTCGATGTTGATGATGAACTCGTGCAGATTGTCCGACTGTTCCTTGACGCAGTTTAGGAAGGCAGCAACTCTGAAGGGAAATTAATTATAATCAGTTCTCGATATTACCTCGAAGTTCATCTACCGTACCTGTCAGCCTTGCTGTTCCTGCTGGCCGCCGTTTTCAGCCACTCGTGCTGCACCAACTTCATCGCCCACTCCTGAATATATACAAATTTAAATTTCGCGGCTCCCATTCGATAAATTATCGATCCGGTCCAAAGTAACGCACCACAGCCTCTTGCTTCAGCTTCACACCAGTCAGAACACTCGAAACGTGCGCGTCGAGAGTTTTGATCGCATCGATCAGTGGCTCAGACGGCTGCAATTATCGATTGATGGGCGGAGTCATGAAGGGGGCGGAGTGTACCTCGAATGGACCGTCGTCTTGCTCATTTGTGTCGTAAGATCCTTCGGAGACGTCGGATTCAGAATCAGAGCAAGTCCTGAGTATTTCATTATGAATATTCAATGATCTCTCGATCTGTTTTGGTTCTTCGACCCTTCTCGACTCTTCCGATCTCTCTCACTCAGTCAATAAAGAAGTTCCTTTCCCCGAATGCCCTTCCCCCTCTTCTCTGACCTCACAAACACCAAACAGTTTGTCTGTCGGCTCGAAGAGGAGGAGAACCCTTCCCTCTCTCCCCCTTCACACTACCGTGTCAAGAGCGTCGACGAGAGTGAGAACAAGATGAAGCACAACAATATGTGCACAAGGTCGAGGGACCTACGGAAATACTAAAGATCAAAGATCAACTCACTCCTCCTCGATCAATGGAGGGGGCACGGCGAGAGGCGCTGTAGAGGCACCAGCAGTCGGCCATGAACCAAGAGAGCGAAGCTCAGATCTACAAAGAAACATCAAATGCGTCAGTGATTTTTCGGTAATTTTCAGCAGGCGCTTCAGCCTCGTCAGCTCACCTGAGGGGCGTCAATCGATCGGCCACTTCGTCCTCCTCGTCCTCCGTCTCCGCCTTCACATTCGACTCGACCACGTGTCTGAAAGATATTTTCAAACCTACTTCTAGTGAATTTGAAAAGAACGAAAAAAGGGGAAATAACGATCGATATGTTTCATCAAGGGATCAACAATGGAGCAATCCAGTATTTAAAAAAAAATGGTAAGAAATCGGTCTCACTTTACGAATTTCGGTCTCGGAATGCGGGCATCTCTCGGTTCGGGAATCTTGGAGACGATCGGAGGAACGGCGTCTGATGAGGTCGCCTGAAAATATTCATGTTCGAATTTGCTGATTTTTTTTACCAGGATCGTGATTTGTTATTTATTTTCGGCGGGAATTTAAAAACTGACCTTCTTGAGGGCAATCTTTCCCTTGAGTGCCTCGCTCGGTTTCTCCGATGGAGTCGACGTGTCCGTGGTTGTGGCTGAGAGGCGAAGATCTTCCTGCAAAACGTATTCATGAAGAATGGGAGTGTATTTTTATTAGTTTTCTGTAGCTTAGAAAACATATTTTTGTGTTTTAGGTTTTATTCCGAACAAGTAATGGAAGTACCTCTTCATCAGTCGATTTGCTGGTTCTCGCTCGTAGACTTCTGAATACTCCTCCTCTCACGAAGGCCTTTCCTCCCTCCTCAGAGACTAACAACTTCTTCAGTGAGGCTACCTGTAAGGAATTCGTGTTGATATGTTTCATGTGTCGAGTAAATATGTACGTGTTTTTCTTCCGTTCAAATGATTCACCTCATCCTCTCCAAGTTTCCTCGACTCTTCTTCCTTCTTTTCTTCCTGAGGCTCTACATGCTCCTCTTCTTTCTCCTCCCTTTCCATCTCAATTTTCTCTGGCGACTCAGTTCGATCGTCTGAAAACAATTATGTTTCACTTGAAATACGAACAATAAAAATCCCGAAAAATTTGTACGTATCATTTAATACACTTCGAAGTTGATAAAAATTCGAACCTGCATCGTCTCTGATGATGACTTCTGAATCCAATTCCTCGTCAACGTCATCGATTATCTCGTAGTCAGGAGGAGGATCCGATACCTTCAATATTATTAACCTTTTAAAATTTTCGAATATTCGAACAAACATTAGATATCAGCAGTAGGAAGTGATAATCAAGAGGGAGAATACATAATAAAAATATTAAAAGGGTGGCTCACAGGCGACTGCTGTGGAGTTAGTCCATTCGCATTCTCGTCCTTTCCAAGTAGCTTCTTCTCAACTTCTTCTAGTTTATCGCCATGAGAAGGGGACATCTGAAAGATATTTGTAAATCACACATACATTAGCTCAATGGGCGAAAAAGAGCTCAAGAGATCTGACTAACCTGCTCCATATTGGGCAGAATCCAGCTAGATTCCTCCATTTCCTTCTCGGAGATCTCACGAGGAAGTTCGTCTGAAAACCATACCGTAATACTCCAGAAATTCCTTCGAGCAATTTATTGATTTGAGTAGTTCCCTCACCGGTCTGTGCCTCTCCATCGCTGTGCTCTGCATGGAATGCATCCGAGCACCGGTCGATGGTCTGACGGACTTCCACTGGTGAAGCATGAACCACGGCGTCTAATAATATGAAGTTTAACGTAAACTAATCTTCATGAATTATTCTCTATTGTTAGCAAGTGTAAGAAGATATAAGACAACCGTGAAGGCCCTCATGTAGGGATGGCAGATGAAGAAAAACAATAACGCAAAATTGAGAGAGCGATCTTTTCGCTTGCCATCTCTACTCTCATGCTTACCAGTCTGTGCTTCGTTCTCGTTGACTTGGACGTGGACGGCGTCCGATGCACGATCGATCACGGGACGGATCTGAAATAAATCGGTTAAAGGGAGTTGGTCGAGCAAAATTATATTTTTTTATAAAATTGGTCTTGTCGAGTTATGCAATAATCAATAAATAATTTAATTTATTTAAATTTATTTAAGTCGATAAATTAAATTACAAAAGCACAGTAACCATTAAATCGTTCCGATGGTACGAATATGGACAACTATCGCTAAAGCAGTGTTCGCCGGGGAGCGACCGATGCTCCGCCCCTTTTCTCTTGTTAGCGTGCTCACTTGAGCGATTTCAACACGCGTTTCTCTTCTTAATTGCGATTTGTTTTGCGTTTTATGCATTTTACTAGCAATTCTCATTGATTTCATCCTCCGCGTTCACTTTCACTCGCGTTTCCGTGTTTCTGTACTGGTTCTTGTCTTTTTTTCTAAAATTTGCTGGTCGAGTTCCTTGTTCCGAAGACAGTTTGTGTTCATTAACGGCAATTTATCAGCGGAAAATTAACAAATTTGAGAGAGAGCGAACTTTTGTGTAAAACGAATTATTAAAATAGCGGAGAGATTACAACTGAACCGATCGCTCGCTCGCTTCATCCTCTTCATATTCCTCGTCTTCCCCATCCATTTCTTCCTCACTGTCATCTCTCGCGTTTTCTAGTGAGCAGATTTCATCGAATATATAGTCTTCTGGCATTCCGAGCCGTCTCATCAGTCTTCCCTCTTCTAAATCCTCTCGCACCTTTTCGCACTCGCTCAGAATCTAAATTCATACATAGTTTCAAACGAATATCATTATTTCATACTTCCTCACGCCACGGGTGTGGTCCCGGTTCACGCTTAGTCTTGACTGCCGGTGCTACCCTTCCTGGCCTGTTAATAATGAATGCTCGCTTTTCCTTTCGCATCCCCATCTCTTCGTGTAAAACAAGTGAATTGTAGTGAAGCATGCTAAGCTTCATCTTTACGTTGTAAATAAATGGAGAGCTGATATTTATTGTATTAATTAATTAATTAATATTAATTTTACCAAGCCAGGCGTTTAGGGGCATACATTAAGGACAACGAGTGATAGCTTTCGTTCATTGCTGTATCGATCAGGCTTGAACTAGCAAGAAAAGCTTTCTCGAAGAAACGGGAATAGAGTAAGTCTTCTATTGCTTTGTATTCGATCGAGTCAGCCTGTAGTACCATATTAGTGTTGGATTTAGAATATTTTGAACCTTTAGCTTAGGTCTGGGCTGCTCTCCTTTCCTCCTTCTTTTCAGTATGGAATGGTCACATTTAGTGACTAACTTGTACTTTCCACCGCTCTGATTATAATTCGTATATTATACTTTTTGAACTGTCCCCTCTCACCTTCTTCCATGTGTGCTTCCCCTGCACATGCATGAGGAATGATTGAACTAACTCTAGTGCCTTTGGCCGATCCTCCTTGTTTGGGTACTTCTTGTGACAATAATAAAGATGATTAAAAAAGGGGCAGTAGAGCTGAGCCAGAACAGGTGATTCTTTCTGTGCCTGTGATTCCAATTATTCGTTACTACTTTCTCTCCTGTTTTACCGTCCACCACTTCTTCCTCAACGGCTTTTGTGTATGCCACCAGTCGCGTTCTGCTTCGATCGATGATGTTAGCATATTCTCTCTCAATTTCTTGTCCACCATCGCGTTACCATCGGATACCCTCGTCCTTTGTGACATTGTAATTATTGTTGATTATTCCATTCACTGCACTCACTTTATCACAAAACCATCATTGATTAACTCCACTATTGCTCGCAAAGCCCCCTCTGACTCCATTCGAATAGATTTGCCATCTGAGTTCGTGTAATTATAGATATTGATTAATTCCCAATACAAACCAATTCCAGGCTCATTTTTATGGAGACTCGCGGCGGCCAATGCCACTTTGAGCTTTGCGTCCATGACCGTCACCTTACAATTGCTCGCATTGTATCCGGGCGTGTCATACTGCCCGTCTATCGCAATTGCAATTCCTCCGGGCTGAAGTTTATCAATTTGGTGGGCCTTATTGTTTGTTACTATACACTATCCACTTTCGCCACGTCTTTAGACATCGTTCGAACATAAGTTTGCCACTCCATATAAACTCGATCAATAGCTGGGCAGCCAATATTACGTATCGTTCGCCTCATAGATCGTTCACTAGGCAATTTGATTCCTGTCACTTTCCCGAAATCGTCGAGTCTCTATAATTTAATTTGTTAACATTTTCATTCGCGTTTTCTTTTACCGGAATCGGCACTCCTGTTATAAATGCGGCTATCGATATCTCTTGATTTCCCTTATATACTTTGCTCCTCCCTTTCCCGACTCGTTCTTGGCTCCTCCATATTATTGTCTTCTTACATGTCTCGCAGTAATATTCCACTTTGCAGGCGCTTCCTTGCTTACTCATAGCCAAAAGTGTGCTATCGATCGAATGACCGCACTCCTGACACCGTCTAAACAACGCGCGCAACTGTTGTTCTCCCACAATTCGATATTTCGTCTTTCTCTTTTCCTCTTCCATTTCCTCCTCCTCACTATCGCTCTCATCACTATCCTCACTCTCTTGAATTGTTTCTTGTGAGAGAACATAATCCGATCCCTGTGTGAGAGATACCGTAACGCGTGTTAAATTCCGTGACTCACATTATCGATTGTCGTGCCGCTCGTTATACTCGATTGTGTTTTGAATCTTTTGGGAAGATTAGCGAGCGATTCATTGCAGGTAACAACATCGTCGTAATAGTCATCGATCGAGTGGAATTGAAGGGGGGAAGAATGAAGAATAGGATCTTGACGGGGAGGAGTAATGAGGCCCTGATATAATTGTTAGTTAATATCTTTATATTATCTAGTTCACTTATTTTTGGATATAGTAATTTCATTTTATCTAGTTGTACAGATAGAGTTGTGTGTAACTTTAACAAACAAAATTTATGAGTTCGTTTTCGTCGAGTAAGAGTTGGTACAGCTCAAAAATGTCAATCCTCTGAAACTCTGTTATTTTTGGTTTTCTAGAGTGCTGAAACCGATAGGTACGTTCAGTTTGTTTCTAGAAGTTGGCTTCAGACGAAGTCACGTCGGAAACTCAGGCAAATTCACCATAAAATTCACATTTTCACATATTTTTTAGCGCTTTTGAGGAAATTTCAGTAAAATGTTTTCGACGTGACGTCGTCAGAAGCCAACGACGCTTCTAGAAACAAATTAAACATACCTATCGGTTTCAACACTCTAGAAAACCCCAAATCACAGAGTTTCAGGGGAGAATTTTTTTTTGAGTTGTGCCAGAACTCTGCAAAACATGATAATAGAATTTGTTTTGCCTAGTTTCTAGCTATTTGAATCGTTGTTATAAATGTAGTAAGTAGATTTTATAAATGTTTGTAAGTAGTTTTTTATAATTGGTTGTAAGTAGTTTTTATAAATTTTCAAATATTGTTTGTAATGTATATAAATTTTATAATAATACCTGGTCCATTTCAATCTCATTGTCAGTGTCTGATTCAACAGGAGTTGAGGGTACAATGGGACTACGGTATCTCTGCTGCAGTCTCTGTGGCTGCAGCGCTGGTCTAAGTTCACAAGTCCGAAGTGGGGGATTAGAACGAAGCTGAATTTGCGAGATATACGCTATTTGAGAGAAAACGTTATCGACTTGGGAATACGTAAACATACAGTACCATACACACATTTTGAAGTCATAGGCTATCATACTCACATCTTTCGGAAGGTTACTGGTTGAATCAAAATGCATTGAACACCAGCGAATGTCCACTCCTTGATCAATTTTCTCTCGATAGAATGCATGTTTTTCTTTGGTCTCCTGATCATCCAATCCCAATCTATCGAGCCATTGCTTCTGAGTAAATTCCTTCGAGTTCGCAGGAAACTTTCGTAGGACACTGTCTGATTCGGAACACAAATAACACGACCTTTTGCGTTTGCTCATTCTGGAAAGGGTACTTCTATTGAAAACGAACTACAATGGAAGGGCGGTCAATAATGTTACACGAAGTGCTAATGAGGATTACAGTAAGATTGCTGCCGAGAAGTACGGTAGGTAGCTCTGTTCGAGGATCCTTCTAAGTCACGTAAACAACATCTCATGTTGGCGACATGTGATTCCTTCACCCCCGCAATCCGCAGTGCACGTATATCATACAATGGCTTGTTTTATTAATTTTCTTTATCATACAGTAACACAATACTTTGGTGATACTATTTATATTTGTAGAACTCGAAGTTGTTCTGATCCTTCTTGATCACATTCTTGTACGCCTTCTCGAGGTCCTATGTCGGCACGGTGCGTGTGGTCCAGTCTGTAAGAGGAAAAATCAATATAAAATAGAAGCGGTATTTTACATCATTGAAAAATCATGCCAAGGAACTCCTATTTGACCCTTGTATATTGCCCATAATCGCTACCGTACCCCTAGAGAATCAAATATATCTCGTGACTCCTCTAATAGAGTGCCACTGTGCTCCTAGTGGGTCTATCGTTTCCTTCCAACTCCTCAACCGTCATTACCGTACCCTGGAGGAGCAGGCGAGTCCGAGGAGGCCACCGAAGCGTCGTCCGCCGTACCCTCCGTACCCTCGCGATGCGACTGAATGTCAATGAATAATTAGAAGCCTTATGAAATATCAGTCAACGACTAGTTCGAGTTCTATATAGCATTTATTCACACTTTCATCATAGTCATACAAGGCCTAGTGCATTTGGGTTCCATGAAATAATAATAAAAAAAATTTAAAAAATATATTTTTGCAGCCAGACTGTAACCAGGGATTTTTCGGTTTCTCAAGATTCGTGAAATAGACAGATCCTAGACAGACAAGTAGTACAAGTAGACAATACAGACTAGACAAGTAGACAGGTCCTACTTTTAACCAGCAACAACTAATCTAAAGATCTTCCAATTCGTTCAATAGAATAAAACCAGTGAAATTCAAGTTTCGCAACTAATCTAAATATTATTCAAAACCTTTGAGTGACACCAGGGAGATTTGAGTTTCACCACCAATCTAAATCTCGCGGTCAAAATCTCGCTTACATCTCCGTCGGCGCCGTTGGTCTGCGCCTCCTGGCTCGCCGCCATCATGCTCTCCACCATGTGCGTCGGCGGACGTCTGCACATAATATTTAATTATTTAAATAATCACCTCAATATAATAACGTTCGATTTATTACTCAGAAGCGACTAATGCGAAGACACTAATAGACCCACACAAGAAGCGAAAATTTGCCTACCTGGAGCTATTTATAACATCAAAAAAATAATTATATGAATTAAAGACTGCTTACCGGAAGGCGGATGCGGTGAGGAGGGTGAGGGCCGTGGCGCCCATCTCGGGCGTGAGTATCTCGATCGTTACGGCCTCTCGCAGCCCCTCCGGGATCGTCTCACGGGAGGCATGGTTGAGCATTGACGTGTCCTTGAAGCCTGCAATTTTTAAATTATTACATAAAATATGTGCACAAGTCAATTATTCCAACACACGGCAACTACACATTGAAACACAAAAGTGGCGGCCACTGGCGGATCATAAAATTAATAAAAATATAGATAAATCCTGACCCGGATGATTGCGATTTCGCGGACGGCGTCGTCCAGGCACTCGGACAGCACCACCATCTGCAAGCGCTGATTTACCTCCATTTTCGGTTTTCTGCCCGCGGTTTTGCGCGTTTCATCCCCCGTTCTAATGCTGTATTTTGCAAACTCACGGTTCTCTGAGCAAAACTTGCACAAGCCAGAAAGCTGTTCGTGTACTTCGTGAATTAACGAATTTGATGTTACTTAAATAACAAAAAAAAACTACTAAATAAATAACCTGTTCGGTGGGGATCTGGTTCGGCGGCGGAAAGTCGTCGATCGACGCCACGAGAGCGAGCGAGCCGGGCCGGGCGTTGAGGTACTTGACGAGATGGGAGTAGGCCTGAATCGAAGGAAAAAATCTAACATTAAGGATTACTTCTTTCAACTGATAACTCTGACAGTAGCTCGTTTCGAAAAAAAAAACATAAAATTTACTTTCGACGCCAACTCTAAAAGCCAGACTAGTTGGAAATGTTTTTAATAAATATGCGATGATAATGGGCCGCCCCATTATGGGCGTCTTTCCGGAGCAAAAATTCGCACTCGCAGGTTCACGCTGGTTATAAATATATAAAGTTTATGTTCCATTTACCATTTACTTCTTTAGTAATCAACAACCAACCTGTACTCGATCGCCATGAGTGGTGGTCGTGGGAATGCCAGCCTCCGAGATAGACGCTCCAAGTGTATCGGACATCGTCTGGCTAGCTACGAAGATGAGAGTCTTCTGCATGAATACTTGCACTGAAAGATAACAGAAATAAATAAATAAAATATAAGAATTAAACATATTAAGTAGCATCATACAACGATCCACTACATGTACAATATGTTGTTTACGAATAATCAACAGTTAAATAACATAAAACTAACGTAAATAAGAGCTGTAAGCCTGGACTTTTTTATTTTAGAGGTACTCACTCTACTTTGGCAATGTCCTTATCCGTGAGCTTTGTGCCGTCTGGACCGATCGACAGCTCGACTTCTTGGTCGAAGAACTTGTCCTGCATGCCTCCCTTCCCATCGTGTCCAGTGATGGCAGAATACTGGCTCGGGCCATGGCCATCCTGTAAATAAGGCATTTATTGCTGATCTATGGGCGTCACTAGCCTAAGCCGGCCTAGCAATGATTGATTGAACTTCTTACCTGGCTCGGCTCCGATTTGTACACAAGTGTAGACGGAGTGGACGACGAGGTCAGCTTCAAGCATGCCCGGATGGGAGACGGGAATGCCATCGGTTGCTCGGTGGCAACCGAACCGCAGTTTTTGAAGCTGCTGCACACGTTGTCGGCCTCGCGATTCACGGTGAATGGGCTTGACAGTGGGAGAGGGAAGGACTCCTCGCTGACTGGAAAGGTAGAAAGTGATGTTTTGAGAAAACAAAAAAACGCAACAAATACTAAAACGAGCAAAAATCAATAAAAGAAACAACATCTCCGCAAGAGCGGTGAACAGCTTCCTATTTCACGGCTTCCGGATGTGTGTGCTTGGTCGATCCCTCTCATGCACAAATTCACGGCTCCGGAATTGTCACTTTGAATAGTCCATACTACTTCAATTTTGAAGTTTAAATTTTTATATTTTTGCTGGATGATCGGACCGTATAATAGAATGAAATGAGCTCAACATGCAAAACGTGTCCTGGTCCCTTTAATGATTTTTCGAATGAAAACTTTTGGAGGCGAGAGACAACTGTTATGTCTAGGGGCCACAACGCAGACAACCGATTTTCCACAATGGGGTCAAAAGTATGTTCCAACCATCCGTCATGGACCCAATAACATCATGCTTTTTACCGTTTGTGGATATCTTGCCTCTGAGCCGCGCTAGAGCCCAAGAAGTACGCGCGCAGCTCACTGGGGAAGAGGAGGGAAAGGCGAGACGAGAGGGAAGGGGGCGGAGCCTAATTTGCGTGTGCCTCTCTCCCTCCCCCCGCCCTCTCGCTCGCCTCTCCCCGCGCTTCTTCTAACTAAAAACACAAAATAGGGAGAGATGCTAAAAATCTAATTTTTTCTCTAAAATTCCTAAAATATTCGAATTAATCAGAAAAATACTGCCCAAACAAAACTTTCACACTGCAACCCGTCAAAACGACCTCTTCCCTTCTATTTTATGCAAATTTGATCTAATTAGTGATGCTGTGCACATTTTAGGCAGTGCTCAATTGAAAGGAGATGGTAAAAGCTATCCATCGCGCTATAAAACGCCCCATTTGGTTTAAAATGGATTTTGTGTTTTCCTTTCTCGCTTTTTGGCGAAATCATGTCAGACGAAAGTGGGCGGGGCTTGTGGGGCCTAGTTATGTCAGAGAACATATTGCGAAATAGTTGTCATTCGACTTAGTGCCGTTCATGATAGATCTAAGATATGGCCATCATTGATTGTGAATCAGGAACCTCCTCAGGAACGGGACTGCTTCCCCTATCGACCACTGCTGCTTTCACTTCCACTTCCACTTCGACCTCGTCTGTTTGCACGTGGAAGTGCACGAAATCACTGAAACTTCGAAATTTGAAAATAGAAGAAAACGAGTTTCAAGTGAGCTTCATCGCTAATGAAAATTGCAGCAGAAGGTGAATAAAAACGAACCGTCGATCAGTCTCCGAGTATGCCTCAATCGTTGCAGCAACAGTTGGATCGGTAGCTGCGTCGATTAGTCGACGGACTGAAAAGAGATATTTGATCTTTGATCTCAAGACATTATTCTGTGTCTGTGAGCCTGGAAAACTAACCGTCAGTCTCAATTCCCACTTCCTTTCGTGCTGCAGTGGTCGTTTGTGATGTAGCATCGGCAAGGGGACGATTCAGTCTGTATGGATTTAGAATTAGAGAATCTTTTATTTGCAGGACACGTTTTCATGATTCTCCCAATTTTTGCATTGAATTGGCGAGACCATTGTCCTCAATTAATTTTCCATTGTCAGTAATCTCCGCACAAACACTAATCCTCACGTATGCTTCGTTCATTGTCTCTTTTCTTCTTCATCTCCTCATTCCTACCCATCTCCCTCCATTCAGAGTGGTCGCCTCTCCCTCTTCAGCCATGTCTGTGGCCGCGGACCCCGCTACCTGCGACATCCCCGTTGCAGGTATACTGTAGGCTCTGGAACCGTGGTAGTCTGGTACCGTACCCAAGTACCGTAATCAGTATCTTCCGCTCAGGAGGCACCTCCACACACGCGCTGATAAACAGCTGTCCCAAGCGAGTCGCCTTCAAGGTATGCTGTAGACTGATCTTTGATCTCTCCTCAAATTCTCATCTCAGGTGCGCACCTCCAACAACAAGTACTACCGTATCAAGCCCGTGTTTGGATTCATCGAATCTGGTACGGTAGACTACGGTAGATTACGGTAGACTACGGTAGATTACGGTAGATTACGGTAGATTACGGTAGATTACGGTAGATTACGGTAGATTACGGTAGACTACGGTAATCTATCGATCGATAGGTCACTCCTCTAATCTCGAGGTCACTCGATTGCCCGGCGGACCCGATAAGGCCGATCGACTGCACGTCGTCTATGTTGAGGTGAGCGATCTTTGATCTTTGATCTTTGGCCTCGATGATCTTTGATCTTTCCCCCAGGTTTCTCCCGACGTGAAAGTAGCAGAGAAGGCTCTGCAGGGATCAGCGACGAAGCAGTTCATTGTGCCTCTAGGAGGTCCGGGCCAACCTGGTACGGCGAATTGATCTTTGGTCTCTGATGATTGATCTATGATTTCTGTTCAGGAAGTGATCCCGACCTCTCAGCGGTGACTCCCGTGTAGTGAGCAAGAAGGAAGAAGATTCCGTTGATGGTTTCAGACGATAAACAGTGATTTTGTTGTCTTTTCCTAGCACGAACACAACTCGAATCAGATAAATTCTGAAGGAATCTTCTCACCTCTCAGTCAGCTCCTCTACAAGTGCTCTCCACTGGGAACATTCCAAGCAGGGTTTGACCCGAGTGGGAGGGCCAGTCCAGCAAGCAGCATCGGCAACGTCTCTGAATGGAGTATGGTAGATGGAGATACGGTAGGATATGATACCTGACGGGGAAAGTGGGCGCCTGTGAGTAGGGAGTGAAGGGAGCCGATGGGGAGTGGAAGAGGCCATCGAGGAGGTCTGAGGATATCGATTAGTACCGTAATCAATAGCTACCGTAACCCATTCATCCTACAGTATTCCTACCATAGTATCTCTTCCTGCATAGAGGGCCGTCGGTCGTACGGGAGGTGTGGCGAAATCGGGTGCGGAAAAGTCTTCGATCGGTGTGACACTAACGAGTCGCTGAAGAGATTTGTTGTTACCTTCGTCTAATTTTCGGAAAAGTTTCTGATACAAGACGATTCGGCAATGACGTCCTTCTAATCTAAACAGTATAAAATAGGAAATGACTCTCACCCTTGGCATCTTTGGACTCGTCGAGAAGTATCGATTGCGAGAGTTGGTCAACTCCGACTCGCGAGATCTCAAACAATTCACAGCTCTCTAATCTATTTTTTTTTAATATTTCTCCTCTGACAATACGATTCTATTTTGATGGCAAGGTATTTTGATTGGAAAATTCTTTTGTGCTTTCTCACAAAGAATTTGTCGTTATGTTCTCATCTATTGATCATTCTCACCTTCTGCTACTATACATCTCTCCGAGTGAATTCGTAGGAGGAGAATAGACCGGAGGAGGAGCTGGAACGATTATATTATTTATCTTCGATATTGCAATTCTGTAAGATAATTTCATTAGGAAGTAGCCTTCTATTACGTGTAAAAACCCTTTATTTTCCATCCGTTTTGCTAAAAAATTAGAGAAAAACGTACGAGGCGGCAGTCCCTCCACCCTCGATCTCAGCTCCGATTGAACAAGGGAAGGTGTTGACGATGGAGTAGAAGGAGGGAAGACACGACGACGCCATGTGGGAGAGACAGGATCGTATGGCTGAAGAGGAAGGAGATGATAGAGGGTTATGAAGAAGGTAATTTGGTTGCTCATCGAGACATTCTTCACTGATTCAGCGCGTATTTTCTTCGAAATTTGCATCGATTTGTGTGTATTTTAAAATTGGCAGGATTCTTTTTACCAGGAAATTGACCAATATTTTTCCACTCTTCAGCGTTTTTCATGCCTTCATAGTACCATTATGACTGAAAATATGATACTCACGGCAGGTTCTCCATGCACAGGCGACAGAACTCTCTGTGGAATAGGCGATTCACTTGCTCTCGATGCATTAAGGCCCTTCCGAGTGCAGTCTGTGCTGCTGTCCCTCTTGATGTTCCCCTTGTGGGTGGTCGAGGAGTGGAAGTGGAGAATGAGATGGGCGTTCCACGATAGGTCGAAGAGTCGGAGATGTAGCCAGAATTTAGTGATTCGAAGTGATGATTGGTACGAAGAGTGGAATGGGCAGAGTGGGAAGGACCGGTGGCACGTCTGGAATTGGGAAACTAAATAAATCATTTGTTTCTGGTAAGGAAAAAATGCGATGAAAAACTGTTACAAACTGTGCTTGATAAAAAAAATGTAAAGAGAATTCCCAAATACGTTCGGCTTAAATTTTTTACTACTGTCAAAGGAAATCTATTGAAAATTGTAGTAATGCTGCGTCAAATAAATAAAGAATAAAGTAAAATGACCTCGTTTCTCTGGCCAATGCATCCTCTAGATCGGACATCATATTCTCGATAGAATCACTGCAATGGAAAGAGGTGAAGCTTCTTTGTCCGTCCATGTACTTTCCTCCTCTTCTTCTCACAGTGTTTCTACCCCGCCATTGACTCATCTCCCACGTACACTCATACTCCCCTTATTCATCATCCCTTTTTTGTGGTACTTTCCTCCTCTTCCTTCTTCTTTGCAGAAGCGCTACTACCGGCATTTTTAACAAAAGCCGGCAGTAATTTTCAAATAAAGGAGACATCTAGAGATGACAGAGATGAACTGTTATTCTTCGAGAAGTTTAGGAGAAAGCAGAGCCGCTTTCTTCCTGCTGTCAGTATGAAATCTGATCCATCAATTCACTACTTGTGACTACTCTAAACAACGAATTGACTGACCAGAAGGAAGAAAAGAGAAGGAAGGAGGAAGAGAAAGAACGTATATTTCTTCCCCGTGTTTGATCACCATAAATAGTGTGAATTCCTTCGTCTGATTCATCCCTTTGGCGTGCAAATTCCCACAGGAACAAAGGGGAAACATTCAATATTCCCCGCTCAAATAGATCACATTTCATCAACTTTTTGTGTTGTCATCGGGTCGTGGGAATCCCCTACGTTCACGCTAGATACCGCCAATTTGGCCCCCAGTGTCCTCCTACCTCGAATAATCATAAGAATCGGAACTAGGTCGGATGAGAACTATTTCTCAATATGTTCTCTGATAGTCGTTGTCTCTCGCTTCCGAAGTTCTCATCCGACCTAGTGTCTTAGAATCCCCATGAAGAATACCAATGTGGCCGAAATCTTCCGAAATGCCTCATGGAATCTCATGGAAAGGGAAGTTTCACTTTCTCTTCTCGTTGTTCAATCTCTCTCTCTCGATGTGTACAGGGGGCACAATGGACATTGAGATGACCTTGCAGATTGGAAGGAAGGGGAGAGAGAGAGAGAGTTCGCCCCTTAGATTCGAGAGAGAAGGGGAATAATGCCCCCACACTCTCCGAATCAATCACTTTGTACTTACACGAAGTAGCCTTCTATCATTGTTCCATTTAGTAACAGTCCGTCAACGAAATCCACGATCGGAACGGAAAAGAGGCGATCGAACGGGTTGCGCAATGGTTATTACGGCGATATCCATCTAGGCGCTCTCTTAGTTTCACGTGATCTCTCACTCTCTCGGATGCGGTAGATGAGATAAGAGGAATGAACCTATCGAGAGAAGAGAAGAAAGGCTGATGAGTGACAGGCGACATGATCCATTTCGATCACACACGAAAGGGAAAAGATAAATTTGCATCCCGGGTTTCTTTCTTGGTAATCAAAAAGCACCTCATGAGGCTTCCGACTGGACTCATAATTCTGCTTCGTTCCTCCTTTCTCAGCTGTTGAGTCCTCGATGATCCAGATGGTCCTCTTTTACCCGCTGCTACCTGTGAAAAGAAGATATTGTACTCATACTTACGTCATTTTAAAGCTATTGGCGCAGGATTTTCGAAAATATTATAGATTAAAAGAAAAGATAACGGTTTTCATGCAATACTACGGTACTTTTTTAACCATTTTGGCGTGGATTTTCGAAAATAATAAAGGGAAAATAGGGAACCTCCTCTGCGAACTCGACAAAGCCCGTGTCGATGTGATATCCGTGCGGACAGCACGCACATCGATACATACTGAGAGAGAGACTGAAGATGGAGAGATATTCCGCTATTTCAACGAACACAACGAAGGAACGATCAAAAATCTGGCGTATTCACATGTGCAAAATATGCAAAATACATACTTCACTTTTTTTCAGTAAGAATGCAACAGAAACAGTATACAAAAGTGATGCGGATATTCATGAGAAATTTCCCATGTCTCTATGATCGTAAGACAAAGCGGTTAGAATGCAGCAAAAAAAGCGATATCGTTGTAAAAGATGGATCTCGACAAAATAACGGAATGCGAGGAGGCGACAGGAATGATCTCTCTCACATTAAAGGGAAGTACAGGGGGCAAAACACTCGAGAAAAGAAGGAATCAAACCAGACTCTTCTCCTCCTTCCCTCCCTTCATGACATAATCAGTCTGTCCCACGATTGGCAAGCACGATGACTAGACGGTTAAAGAGAAGCACAAGAGTTGAGATGGACTATGCATCTGTAGGATCTCAACTAGCGCAGTGAGGATGAAGAATCCGTCTCTTCACTGTACGTAATCTTTCCTCATTGTGACTGATGAAATAGCGAGTGAAATGAAGAGACGGATTCTTCATTCAGGCAAATTTAGAAGTGAAAACTTTGATCTAGAACAGAACTCGGCTTCCAAAGATATCGAAACTCTTCAGTTTCCACAACATTCGCAGATCTTATCTGGTGTCACTCATCGAGTTCCTATTGGCAAAAACCACTTCTTCGCAACTATTCGAATATGACCTATGGATGATGCAACGCGGGGGTCATTTATTGCCTGATGGAGAATGAGTATGTTTACATGACGAAGCACAAAAGCGAAGGAGGGAGGAGGGGGAAATGAGAGGGGGGAGAAGGGAGGGAAAAGGGAAGGAGAAGCACAGAACTGATACCCCATTCTGACCCCCCCCTATCATCTCTTACGCAATCACGATCAAAAGAGGGAATCCGTAGATGGAGAGGGGAAATCACCTAAAAGCCGGCTTTGGATCGGGAAGAGAACTTTCTAGGACGTAAAATGACCGGCTGAAATTGGAGCAGAGAAGGTAGAGCGTTGATTTGAGAGATGGAGAGATCTCATTTGATAGAGAAGCGAATGATAGACAGAGACCCCCACTTTGGAGAGTAGAAGAGAGATTGAGATAGAGATTGAATGAAGAGAGAGGGGAAGAGACACGAGAGAAGAGAGATAACGGGTATAAGGAAGGAAAGAGAAGGGAATCGTAAGACATTGATTGATCCCTTTCCAGACTCCGCCCCCCTCTGGATTCCCCCTTAGGGATCTATAGAGGGAGTGACTTCTGCCCTCTCTAAGACCTCCCCTCTAGACACCTGGTCCGTTCCTATGCAGAGTGGATGACGAAAACAATTGTTGTTTCTCCCATCCCTCCTCTTTTCCCCTTCTCTCTCATCATACAGTGTAATACATCCCTTCATTCGAGAATGACCAACAATCTTTATCTTGCAGGCGACTAATTAGGTAACAAATCAACAGACGATAACATGAAAACAACAACAAATATCGATAAGTCAACGATGAAGAATGGCTAGACGATACGACTACAGACAACAACAATTGAAGACTAATATCTTCCTCTGAACCCTCCTCCTCCTCTACCCCTTCCTCCTCTATCACCTCCCCTTCCACCTCTAAATCCTCCTCCACCCCTTCCTCTTCCTCCATCTCCTCCTCTAAATCCACCTCCTCTTCCTCTGAATCCTCCATCAAATCGATCCCCTCCTCCTCTTCCTCCTCTAAATCCTCCATCTCCTCCTCCCCTTCCTCGGAAACCTCCTCGGAAACCATCGCCACCTCCACGACCTCTGAATCCTCCTCCTCTATCTCCTCCTCTTCCTCTGAATCCTCCACCTCCCCTCATCCCTCCTCCTCCTCTTCCCCTTCCTCCAAACATCTTCATTCTCTTGTGAGGAGGGCCATCTTCATTGTCGGATGGCTGCAATCAATCGATATTCTCTTCTACCGTAATCCCTTTCGTAATCTACCGCACCTTAAATGGTTCGTCTCCATCTTCTCCAGCGATGAATTGGAAGTCATCATCATCACCTCCCTCTCTCTTCTCTGGTCCCGTGTGGAAGGGGCGGGATACGGTAGTCGATGGGACATCCTCTGCCTTCTTGCCCCATTTCTTCGAGGAGAGCACGCGCGATTTGTCTGCAATCAGAACAATCACTTATTATCAATTATCACCTACACACAATTTAATCCCCTTCTGATATGCTTCGTTCTTCTGTTGCACCCTATTTATGGTGCTGAAAGTGCTTCTACAGGGAAGAAAAGGGAGGGGAGGGGGGAATGGCAGCGCATCATTGAAATCTCTCCCCCATAAAGCGCGCTATTCCAACTGTCAATCGACCGAGGGATAGTTCGTCCTCTCATTCTTCACACTTTTCCCCTGTCTATATTCTCATTCCCTTCTTTTATCACCTTCAATCTATCACCCAACTCGACAAAAAGGGAGCGAAACAAACAGGCACTCAATAAGAGCAGCACCTACAATGAGATTGGCCCTGTGCCAGTGTCTTCCCCTTGACCCCCCTCCCTTCCCTCAATAACCCATCCTCTTATCAGTATGAGCTTAGCGAGGGAAGGCATCGAGACAGACGTCATTTCAATTGATAATCACATTTTATGAGTGTGAAACGCAACACTTTGATGGGATCGAAGTGAGTGACTCGCTCGTGATTGGAAATACTCACAGCGTAGAATTAATTCACATTTTCTATCGAAGGGAACATTACTTTAGATTGGCCTTTTCGACTACCATTCACCCCCCCCCCCCACTCGCTTCAACCTATCGCACCTTTAGCGAGAATTAGCGACTTGAAAGGGGGGGGGGCGAGATATGAGGGTACCTGCCCTAAAGGCACTATTCTAGACGGGAATCATTCAATTAGAACCTCTCTTGCAGGGATCCTTTACTTCCATTGTATTCCATTCAAAGTACCAAGTCGGAGAAAGTTTGGACAAAAGAAGCTTCCCGCATAACTGTGGAATGAGAAGGGAAGAGGGAAAGGGAGAGACGAAATGTGAAGTGACACCTCGTCGCCTCAGGGGAGTAATTCACTGTTTTCTCTTACTATCAATCACAACTTGTTGTGAGGGACGGCAACTTGGAATCGTATCGTATCAACATATAACCGTTCTACTTCCATTGAAATCCTTGAGCTTTTCCACTCCACCATCTTCATCATCAATCATCGCTTGTTACATGGGGGCAAGAAATGATGTTCTCTCTCTTTCAAGTTATCGCCCTCCTCTGATCCCTATCCGGCTCAGCTTTTTGACCTACACCCCTTTTTGCCGCAATTATAGCGTAACTTTCACGCCTGACGACCTCGACGGATCGGGGCGTTTCAAAGGGGGAGAAGGGATGGATGAGATATGGAGAGAACGGAATCTTATTCGACACTTTGAGGGAAAAGAAGCACACTAAATCAAAGCATCTGGTCATCATTCATCCCCATCCAACCCGTGTCCTCATAAATCGCCCCTACACTCGTTACAAGTGCAATAAAAAGGTCTACACCCAGAGCAGAGCCTCTTGGAAGGTTCTACATACAACATAATAGTAGCAGTCTTGATCAAGACATTCCCCCATGTGGTCATGATCAACTCTGACCTTGTCCTATACTAACACCCCTCTCCCTCCCTCCTTCCCTTCCTTCAGTGCAGTAAATACTCATTATGACCCCCTCCCTCGTCTCGGATTGACTCATTCATTATCCCCACTTAGTCCCGCCATAAAAGAACTACCACGGGGAAGTACGTGAATAGGAGACATCAGGGAAATAGTAACAATTTCTCTCGATTACCTTTCTTTCCATCAGCCTCTTCGTCTTCTTTCACTTGCTTCACTGCCGGCCTCTTTATGCCTGAAAAAATGAGATGATTACATCGTTTAAAAACCTTGGCTTCATCGCCATTCCATTACAAACATCGTTCCATCAATGGCCCCTTAATCAACGAATATGTGCACTCGGTTGATTCGAATCACAAAGGTCACTCGGGTGTCCTTACGATTCACTCCTTTCGCAGCTTAGAGATGGAAAAAAGGGTGTGGTCAGAGAACTTCTCAATGAGCTTGTACGCAAGGAATGGTATAATGAATGCGGACTTGATACTCACGAAAGTTGAAGCCCACTCCTACCGTACCTCTGGGCTTTTCTTCCTCTTCCCCATCTCCATCACCATCCTCTGCTGATTCCTTCTCTTTCTTCGCCTTTTCCTCCTCATTCTGTTCCTGAATGTTATACTGTTTTCAAATTCCAAAAAAAACTCATTTTCCCCAAGGTCTATCGTCATCCATCGACTACCGTATCTGTAATCTACCGTACCTTGAGTGCTTGCTTGTCACAATTCTTCCTCAAGTGCATCTTGCTACCGCACAGATCGCACGATCCACCTACATGAATGAACAATTACTTTTTTTGTAAATTATTGAATTTAAAAACGACAAATAATCGATAAATAGCAGACCATCAATATAGATTCCGTGTTCGTTCTTCTCGCATTCCTTCGATAGATGACCACGGGCACCACAGATGAAACAGGTGGCATGGGGGAAACCTGATGAAGAAGAAATTGTCGATTTCAGAAAAAAATACAAATCCAACACCACTATGAATTTTTAGAATATTTGAACTCAAATAACCTATTTTCAGCCAAATAAAAATAGTGAAAGATACGCGTAGCCTACCCTTGATCTTGTCCTTCTTGGGGCACTTGTAGATGGCATGCTCCATACTACCACACTTGAAGCACATTCCCGTTCCTGCAATTATGATACTATTCCATCGAAAAAATACTCCATTTATTGACCAAGCCTCTTTCGAAATATGATCAATGTATGAACAATGTATCAGCAATTCCTAACATATCTTTGCATGGATCGTTATTAGAGGGAGAAAATCAATAAATTCAAAGTACCGTACCCTCATCGAGCTTCTTCTTCTTCTCGGGACAATCGGCGAATACGTGACCACGTTGACGACAGTTGAAGCACTCCAGATTCGTCCTGACAAGGATCTTATATGACTACCGTACAATGACACACCGGCACTTTAGTGCCCAACGGCTGCGCTCTGACTAGTGGATAGTGAGAAATAAGGCTGCGAGCGATTGAATGAGCGAGGAATAGAATTGTCTTCTTTCTATCTTTGGCCACTAACAGTAAAGTAAAGTAAGGAAGTGCCCACTCATCAATACCCCTACCGTATCCCTTCCCCCCCCTCTACAGTACTCACGGTGCATGTTGCATCTGTCGTGTGACTCTCCTTCTCTCTCTTGCTTTCCACTTCTTGAGTATCGATCCGCACTCTTTCCTGCTCACTCGGCCCTCTCGCTGCAGTACATTCACTGCGGCCTGCAATACAAAGATATATTTTCAGACAATTAACAGTTTCACTTCATCAAACATCAACCAGCCTTGAATCACGTAACTACAGGTTGAGCATAAATATCAATGCTGTGATGCGACTGCCTTGAAAACTGACTTGAATCAAATGATAACTTGTTAAACCCCGTAATCACCTTGACTTCCTCGAAGGTTCCTTCCATTTGCACGAGAGCTTCCGTCTCGTCACGAGTTAGTGCCACTTCCTGCAATATTCATATGTCTGATCTATAACTCATTAGATGATCCAGCGATCTCGAAAGTTCAAGATATGAGACTTGTGAGCATCGTCTTGAATCAGATCATTGTCGTTACTAGATGGATACATTACTACCACGTTTTTAATTTAACTAATAGACATAAGAAATAATTCCCAAAGTTTTACCTTTGCAACTTCGTCCTTTCCTTCTTTCATTTCCTTCCATGCATCACAAGCTTCGTTGCGAAGAGCTTTCGTGATTCTGAAATGAAATATATATATTTAGCTAACCATGAGAACTTCATTGTTATGATAATAGTCTTCCATTTATCAATTTATAGTACTGATGTAACTAGGCAAAAATCAAAGACAACCCATTTCCTAAGGAATATGTTTGCAAATCGCAACGTTCTTCCTACACCTAAGATAAGGAAATCAATTTGTTTCCTCTCACCTCTTCATGAGAAGCAGTTTCTTCATCCATCTTCTCAAGTGTTGCTCTTGTTTGAATCGCTCGAGATGCGATTTGAGATCATCCAGAGATGTGAAGATTCTCTTGTCTCAAATCAACCATTCGACACCCTCATCGCCAATATAAATGAATAAGCAACGCCATACTCATACCATTGTGACTGTTTAATTGTTTTTCAAAGAAAAGCTAATGCACGATGGCATCGGCGAAGGCATTAAACATTCGTGAAAAATAAACAAGCCAGGATTGGAATGATACCTGAATCGTCCTCTTCCTTGATGAGATCCTTGATCTTCTTCAGTTTCTTATCTTCCTTGTTATCATCCACTTTCGCTGGTTCTTTCTTCCCTTCTGTCGCATCGAATCGAACCGATTTCTTCTCCTTTTTCACGACGGGTTTAGGAGTGGCAGGGGGAGCAACGACGTCCTGCAATTCAAACTCTTTTTATTTTATAGAAATCAAGTTTGTCAACAACTCCATGAAACCTACAATAATGAAATATCGTCAGAATAATGTCAAAAAGACGAATATCTTGAAATACGGACCGAAAGGTAAGACGAAAAACAACCAACATCAGCATCATCATCGCTCGTTTCCGCACTTTCATCCAGCTTCAGTGCGTCTATTCCTTCCGATTCCTCATCAGCTTCGAAAGGAACGAGATCGAAAGTGGACACCTGAGCGGAATAGCTTTCTATAGATGAATTCAACAACAAAAAAAAATAGAATAGCAATAAAAGTTAAACGACGTTTAACTCACTTCGTGCTTCTTCAATCCTTCGAGAATCTGCTCGTCAGTGACCTACAAAGCACAATCTTATTATAGAGACAATTGGATGAATATCTGACCCTCTCTCGTTCTTCTTTGACGTTGATTGTGAGCTTCTTTCCGTTACTCGTTGCACCCACAACTTTCTTCTTCAATTTAAGCTTCTTTTTCGTCTTTTTCACTGCGTCAACCTGGCTCATTTCTGCAAGGTTTGGTATATTAGAACTTCGTGACAGGAATATCGTACAAATTAATAACATAATATGGTGAAAATCGATAAAGATCAAACTTTAGAAAAGTTGCCGGATGTTGTCCTTTGTTATGACCGTAATTTTCCTTTGAGTTTTGTGTAGGAGCTGTGACATACTTATTTTCAACTAATTTTATTAAATACAATTTTTATTTTTTAAAACTTGCCAAACTAAGAAGTGGAACTACTTTCTTGAAAGTCCCAATGTTTATTTCAATGCATTCTACCAAGCGATTTATTGATACTTCATTATTATTTCAATGGGAAGACTACAATTCTATTCAGCGTAACAGCCGTTGTCGCACTTCCAATCTCTCTTGAGAAGAAGCTGCTTTTCACTTGGATACAAGAGCCTCTGAATTTACAAGTACACTTTCATTATTCAACCCGATCCAACCTCAATATCGAATTGTATCTCGTTTGCACAGGGAAGAAGAAGCTCATTCCCTCTTACTCTCACCCACAAAGTCGCCGCTGTCTGAAGTGATCTTTGATCTTTCACTCATCTGGGATTACAGTACCTTCGTTCCCTCCCAAATAGGACAAGCTCCGTGCAACGAAGACTCAAGCTTTCCGTTTTCGGCATCTGAGATAATTTATAACAGACTAATCGACAATCTTCCGTACCCAAATTGAGCCATACGATGGCATCTCCCTTCGATGGTTGCACAGATGTAGCAATGCGAGGGAATACCGTACCTGAGAAATACCGTACTCATTGTCTACCGTATCCATCTCGCACCTCCTCCTTTATCCGCAGTTTGCATAACGAAAAGGAAGGTCATCAATCGATTTCCTCCCTCACGATACCACGGACATTTATTGGCTACTTCTTCACTAACGTATTGGAGGTAATCTCAACTCTTTCGTCATCAATACCCAATGTGTTACTCATTTCATACCGTAGTGAGGTGCATAATGCCCTCCCGAATTGTAGCTCAACACCTGTAGATCGATAGATATATACCGTAATCTCGGCCTACAGTATACCTGGAACTGTTCAGCCTTCCTGAAATCGATGGAAGGGAAACGCTGCTGAATGTGATTGAAGATCTGAATCAATAACTGAGATCCTACCGTACTCCTACAGTACCTTGGATGAGATCGAATATCGATGATGTGTGAGGAAAGTTCCATTCGCATTTCTTCCCACACTTGGTGCATTCTTCCCCGTATTCTCATCTACCGTAGACTGTAATAGATATTTACCGTATTCCAACTGTTACGGTAATCCGAGACCTGAATCTGGAGTTCCTCTTTTCTTATCTCTTCAAGGAATGAATCGGCATATTCAATGGGAATGAACTCCTTGAGAACAACCAGAAATGGTTCCAGACTCCGAACCTCGACCTTGACTGTATACAGGAAGATACGGTAGATGTGGCAGTACATGCCTGTAACCAGAGTGGAATGTTCATAATGCACTAACAATCAATTTGTGATCTACACTTCTCACCAGGTACGCCAATGTTATCTCCACTGCATGTATTGACATACTCTTCACTCCAATGAGGATTGTTCATGATCTCATCGAGTAATGCTTGATCTACAGATCCATGACACCTTCAATCATCTATCTAGTCAATGAGAATACATGAATACAATGATACCTTACTCCCGAGAGAAGAAGGAGAACGACTAGAGCTTCCCTCATTGCAAATCAACCGTGATTGGAATGAAATTGAAGGTGGAATGAATCCTCCAATTTCACCAATTCATCCCCCAATTCTTCATGCAAATACCAATGAGAAAATGTTCCCTTCACATTCTTCTTCCCCTTCCCAAGCGAGTGAGAATGCACACAACTATTGCGAGCGAAATAATTTATAGTCAGCAAAGGACGAAACACATAACAACATCAAAAAAGTATATAATAATCGGGAAATTGTCAAAATGAAATCGTGTGCGAACGGGTCGAGATTTTTGTAAGTTCAATAAAACTGAGTGATTGGGGACATCAATTTGATCGGATTCGGACAAGGGAAAAGTGTGCGAAACTACAGTAGGAATGGATAACAAGCAAAGTGAGATGTTCACTATACACTACTTAATAGGGTGCATGACGATCTCCTCCTCTTCCTCCTCCACCACCTCGCATCGCTCCTCCTGCAATATAACGTATTCATTATGCACTCACGAATATTTCATTTAAATAAAATAAAATATTTTCAATTTGTAAAGTGCACTGCACACCTCCTCCGGGTTTGGATGCTCCACACCGATTGCATTCCTGTCTGAATCCGAAGTTGGAGTTGCCGCATTCGCATGGCCAGTCTCCCGGTCGGTTCTCCGTATTCGCATTTCCACCTCCACGACCACCTCCAATACAAATTTCGACTAGCGACTATTGCCAAACGTCGACGATACCCGGACACACACAACTCTCACTTTCACTGTTTTTAATATACAATATGCATAAATCTGATCGTTACTCACCTCCGAATCCTCCTCTATCTCCTCCTCCTCCTCTTCCACCACCGAATCCACCACGGCCTCCACGATCACCTCCGAATCCTCCACCACCTCGCCCTGTAAAATCAATTGTGATTAGATTACCGTACTCAAATCGTCGTTGTGAGAGTATACATACCTCCTCCAAATCCTCCCCGTCCACCTCCTCCACCACCGAATCCTCCTCCTGCCGATCTCGATGGATCAGATTTGAATCGGGCAAGAGTCAGACGCATACGATCTTCGCATCCTGGGAATGATTGACCTGAAAAGAAAGCATAACTAGATCATCTTGACAACTGCTCTTCATTCCTTCCAAAAACAAGCTAGAGAATCAGTCTTCGATAGAACCCTAAAGTTACAGTAATCCCCTGACTAACCATCGTAAGTGGTGATAATCTTGGCTGCCGTGTCTCCGTCCACGAATGTGATCATGCACTCGCCCTTCGGCATACCAGTGTTTCTGCAATTAAAAAAATAATTAAAATGGACAAAATAATTGAAATATCCACGATGAAACCCAAATCAAGGTAGTTCTCCTTACCTATCGGTGTAGATCTTGATCCTGGGAGCGCCAGTCTTATCGTGTTTGGCAATCTCTCCTGCTGCAGAGAACACATCGGCGATGTAACCTTCGTTAGCACTGCAAGGACAAGGATTATGATGGGAATCAATGATAGAAAAAGAAGTAGCTCATCGTTTCCTTCCCAATCACTTACTTGGTAGGGATATTCTGGACGAATACAGTCTCCTTCAGTTCGACCTCTCCATCCCTGGGGGCACGATCTCTATCTCCACCTCCTCCACCTCCCCTTCCTCCTCTATCTCCTCCGCGACCTCCACCACCACCTCGACCTGAAAAAGCAACCGTATTACATCATTCATGCATAATAAAGTATTAAAACAGGCAGTTGCTTACCTCGGCCTCCTCCAAAGCCACCGCCGAAACCTCCCCTTCCTCCTCTATCTCCTCCTCCTCCACCGTATCCACCGCCACCGTTGCCGTATCCTCCAGAGGGAAACAATCGATAACTCCAAACTTCTCATCTACAGTATCTTACCGTAATCTCCTCCGCCTCCTCCTCCACCGTATCCTCCATAGCTGCCTTCGTATCCACCTCCGCCACCACCGCCGTATCCTCCATATCCGCCGTCTGAAAATAAAGAATGTTTATACCATCCTTTCTACGAGCAAAACATACCTGGACCTCCGGGAGCTCCACCATATCCTCCATAGTCTCCGCCACCATACCCACCATAGGCATTGTCTCCATAGGCTCCGCCCCCTCGATCTCCTCCTCCTCCTCTTCCTCCACCTCCGCGTCCACGATCACCGCCTACAATGATACGAGTGTGATTGGTGAAGTGAGGCACACTATCAAGAGTGGGAAACGTCGGCAACAACACGACACATCATAGTTCATTGTCTGTACAGCAAATGCCTCACTTAGTGCACTCTCTCTCATATAATATCACCGAACCAATGCAATGTCCCATCAATACCAAATTATCAATTTCGCAAGGCAATTTTCATAATTTTCATCGATTTTCGATTTTCGCGGACAACCAACTTCATTTCACTCAGTTTCTGTTTTACCCACGCGGCAATATAATTTTAAACCATACGTGGAATCGACCAATTGAATAAGGAGCTCAGTTTTTTTCATAATTCAATTCGTCACGTATGATTTGACAGGAAGGAAATGGAACCATAAAAATAATAATTTCAGCATCATTTTCAGTACCTGCGTAACCACCTCCTCTAGCTCCGCCGCCTGGAGCACTGAAATATGAATTCACCGAGTTATTATGCCAAGAACGATACAATTCTCTGGAAGTTAATTTTCTCTTCTTGGTTTTTTTCTCGTTTTCATTTCAATCAAATTTATTTTTCGGTGAATTCAATCATTTTCCTTGACACGCGTTTCGTTTCGATCGACACTTGAGGACCTGCTTCGGACCAATTTTCCCTGAATCAGACTGATTTTCCCTTCCCCGCAACCCTCGAAAATTTTTACCTTTACTTTGTTTTCTAGTGAAGGGAAACGAATAAAATAAATGAATAGAATGGAGTAACGAACCCTCTGAATCCGCCTCGTCCTCCTCCATCTCCTCCTCCTCTGGGAGGTCCACCCGCATCTCCGCCCTGATCCCATCGAGACGCACCACCTACAACAAACGGAAATGTATTCAGAATCCACGACGTCGATGACTCACGTGCAGGAGGAGCTCCTCCACTGGGTGCTCCGTAGCCACCTCCAGGAGGACCGCCACCATTCCCGTATCCACCACCGTATCCGTACTGAAATATTTGAAAATTAGTAATATTTAAAATTCTGAATACTTTAGAAAAATTGCCGGATTTAATATTTTAATAACTGATAAAAAGTAAAAAAAATAAAGTAAGTATAGGCACCCAGCGCAATATTAGTCATTGGGGTGTTGATGACGTCCGGCAATTTTTTCCCAAGTCTGAGCAATTAGCAATCAAAGATGAGTTACTGACGTCAGATGCAGCATCCGCTCCAGCAGCAGCACGAGGAGGTCCACCTGGTCCGCCCTTTCCTCCTCCTCCTCCTCCCGCAGTCGCTCCCGATCCCGGTCCACCAGGTGGGGGCGGCTGACCAATCGATGCGTAATATTGCGCCCATGCACGCTCGTACTCGGCTAGTGTCTGAATTGAGGCAATTTTCATGGGAAGAGGAAGTAATGCCAGAAGGGAAAGAAGTGATTTTAGAAGGAAAAATAAAGGAAAATTTAAACAATTAAGAGAGCAACTCACGGCAGGATCGTATTGATATCCCTTCTCGCCGCCTGCAGGGCCTCCATTAGCGCCGGGAGGACCCCGTTGAGGCCCTTGAGCTGGGGCCGAACCTCCGTTTCCGTATCCCGACATCCCAAAAAGAGACAAGTTTGAGCGGTCTGCAATATGAAATTTGGATAAGACTAATGGTTTAACGACCAAATAGAACGAATGGCGACAAAATTAGCATTAAATTACAAATGAAACAAGACTGAAAGAACGAGGGAACGAGGCAGAAAGAGGTGAGAAGGAAGACTCTAAAAAAACGCGACGCGACTAGACGCGTTGCGGTCAGCAAATTTGAAATTGCTTACAGTAATCTCGCATCGCCCGATCGAGAAGTGGTTTATTTTATGTTTTGATCTCAATTCAGATCAAAAGTGAACTTGTTTTCAGGTGCTGAAAAATCGTAAATCGACTCTATATTTCACACAAAAAATTGTGTGTGGGCATAAATAATTTCAGATCACATCTCTCCTTCACGTGTCCTTTCACGTGCATCTTCCACCGGAAATCCCATTCGATCTCAACCTTGACTGCATTCCGATCTAGTCCAGCTTTGTACAGCGTGTGCTTCTTTCTTCCATCTCCGAAACGGCACCACTCATCACACCGAGTGTTTCGTCGGTCTGGCTTCGTCTTTCGTGCGCCCTGAGGCTACTCTAGTCGATGCGAGTCAGTGTGCGGCAGGCAGAGAAGGAGGAGAGAGCATGAGAGATTGAGAGAGCACAGAGACATTGCGGGTCCTCTGTGTATGTTCAGCTAGTTTCTTCCATACTCTCCTCAACTCCCATACAATCTCGTTTAGTTCTTTTTCCTTTCTATCTCTACTACTCTCCTTCTTTCCTTCAGTCTCTCATCATCCACTCCTCGCCCTCTTCTGCCATCGTGAGTGTATGTGTCTTTCTTCGTCCCATCTTTCATACGTTTAGCAGTGTCGCCCAATCCTTCGAAGAATTGCACAGAGTCGCGGACGGTGACAGTTCGTACCCGCTAAAGACTCGCGTAGTCTTTAAATGGGCGGATCGAACTGGCGATGCACCCATTCCATTCTTAGATAGCTCCGCCCTCCCATTTATAACCATGACGAATTCTTGATTGTTTGAACGTTCAAACAATATCTCATTTGAGATTTCCTGTTTCGACTATTTTCATTCACTCGTCACTTCTTCGCTTTTTTCACTGTCTCTTCATCAACTTCATTCTGATTCCCTCTTCTTTCCTAATCGGAACCCTTTCCATTCCCACTGTCGTAGTACTGAGATCGAACCTCGAAAGAGTGGCGAGATCAGACATAGAACGGAGTGAATGTTGACACTCCTAATCATCCCACGTTTTTGATCTCCGATTTGTTGCTCCACAAGGAAATTTCTCCCCTATTGAATGCATTCCATTGGAAGAACCGATTCTGCACCGACCTTTTTCCTTCCTGATGATTGGTCCAGTATCTCCGCTTTTCCAATTCTCGAAAATCCAAAAAAGCGGGGAAGAATGTGTGAAGAATGAGCATAATAGAGGGGAAGTCGTGTTGGAGAGAAACGTGCAGGGAAAAAACGTACCGATGCCATTCACAAATGTTACGAGAACTTGTGGAATTGTGCGAGAAAAAAAATACTTGACAGACGAGTGATTTATTCGGAGAGAAGTAATCGGATTGATTGAATTGACTCACACTTGAATTGACATCAATCATCACTCTCCATACTCAATTATACCATTGATCTGTTTCAATCACAAAAGTGTACGATCATCTCATTTCGTAATCTCTTCTAATAAAAGTATCTATCTAGCTCTATCACTCAGTAAACCTTGATCTGCTCTCGATTTACAACTTCCCTCTCTATTTTCCCATCAAATCTAATCTAATCTGAATGAGTATCAATCTCCATTGATACCTTATCTCTCTTCTCCTTTCACTGATCTCTGACACATTCGCTTGTCCCTTCCTGAAACTCATTTCAACCTTCCTAACTTCCCTTGAGAACTAAAGGCACATGCTTCACTCCTCCCTCCTCGCCTCTCTCTGCCCTTCTCTTCATTCTCCTTGTTCTACTCCCTCCTGTGTCATCACTTTAGTCCCTCCTTCCTTCTCCTTCTCTCTTCCATCCCACCTCCCACCTCCCCTTCCCTCTCCTCCCTTCCTTCACTCTCTCCTCCCCATCCATCTCTTTCTCTTCTCCTCTCTCTGATCACTCTCTACTTCACTTCGTTTCGATGCTTTCGTCTCAATCAGTCTAACTCCTCCGTCTCTCCATCAGTATCCATACACTCACAGTTCAAAGATACTCTGTCCACACAGGAACAAGTTATTGTATACTCAATCAATATCAATATCTTCTTCCATCACTCTCATATTTCCCCTCTCTCTCATCATTACTCCATCCATCTCAACTTCAGTCGATCCTTCCAATCTCTTCCATATCAAAAGGTCGTTCGTCCTCTCCTTGACCTATCCGTGATCATTCTTTTTACCTCCAGTTTTCAGGGAGCAAAGTTCCTTCTTCCCCCCGATTGCCTGAGGCACAAATTAAGTTTCTAATTAAGATCCTTCCTTTCTGATCCTCTTACGTATCTGATCTCTCAATCTCTTTTCCCTCTGCCAATCAAATCCCCAACTTCTATTTCTGCCCCATCAAACACCTATGGACGATCTATTTGACCATTTACTCCAACTCTCTCGTAATGTCTATACTTCCGCATCTCACTAAACTGAAACTATCGCTCATCTCTTGTGTCCATTGTAAGCAATAACTCTTGTGCTAAAACGCCCCCCCCCAATGCGGGGAGAAATTGCCCTTTCCCGTTGCAATTGGCCGTAAATTCTTCTCCATGATTTTATTGTTGCTTCTCAAGCATATAAATCTGCTGAAGTATTGACATTCCGTTCAAAGAAGGAAAATGTGAGAGAATTGAACCCTGCCCTCTCCCCCTTCGCAACAATGTCTCTCTCTCTTCTTTTCTTCCTTATCATTTCTTCTTTTATTATCACAGTTCCCTCCCTCTCCCTTATCGCTTCTTCCCATGCGACCTAATCGATTAATCCTTCAATTTCCCGCATTTTTCGCATTTCCACCTTTCATCATGAATATTTGCAGGTTTGATTGTTCTTGAAAATCGTGAAAAGTAATGCCCCATCACACTTCTCCCTCGTCTTCTTCTAATGGACTCGCACAGCAACACCATCACGGATCCGACGTAATTTCACTTGTTATTTTGTACTTTAAAAAAAGTGATTACTAACCGATTATCTAGACAACTGAGATAGGATCTCTACCATGGCAACAGTATCCCCAGTTTCCTCACATTAAAACAAATCGTTGTGCGTAGGCAAATGAAACAAAATAATTTTTTAAAGTCACCGTGTAGAAAATGTTTCTTTTCTGTCAGAACGACGAAAAAGTGAACCATAATAAAATAATGAAAACTGTTCATTTTCAGCCTCACATGGACGCGTGTCGTGTGTGTGGTGACGTACCTGCAAAAATGCACTACGGAGTTCTCGCTTGCTTCGGTTGCAAGGGATTCTTCAGAAGAACGTGAGCATTTACACCTTTGATTTGCAAGTTATTCTGATTCATTCATTCATCCCGCCCCAGGGACGTTTCGTGACTAATTTCGCACGATTTCCACTAGCTTTTTGATCTCTGCGTCTGAAGGTGCACGGAAACCCTGAGAAGAAGACAGCAATTTCGCAGCGAAACACGAAATTTGCCAGTGCTTTGTGTGAACCCAATTTCCCACGCTTTGGAAACACATGGGATCACTGATTTCTGAATTTGCGCTTGTAGAATTCGTTTATTCTCAAAGCGGCAACTCGAAATTCGACTAAAATGTTGCTTCGACCCTTTTCATCTCTCTTCCCCAAATAGAGTCGATCCGACCCAACTCGTTTCTCCTCTGCGTCTCTGCCCTCTCTCTCTCTCTCTCTCGTGATCTACTCTATCATTGAATCGTTCCATTGAGGGCGAGAGTGGCAGAGAAAGAGAGTGAGATACAGGGGCAGATTAGAGTAGAAGAATTGATTACCGCTTGGAGAGAGAAGGAAGGGGTTAAATGTTGATCTGACCAGTGGAAAGACGATGAAATCACGAGAAAGTGCGATGAAATCCGGAAAGTGAACGGGAAATAAATACGAAGGGAGACTACACAGAAGTCAATTGGGGGAAGGATCACATTCGCTCAATTACTCACAACTAGTAATTGAATGAGATCAGCAGTGGCATGTGGAACTATTTATTTGTTTGAGTGACGACAATTCAATGAGATCTAATCAGGTCGCTCGAGTAATGTAGTGCCCTGCTCTTAGATACGTACATTGTTCTAGCATCTAAAGTGTGGAAAGTCGCGTGTCACATTTCTGTCAATGAATTCTTTCAGGGGTTCGTTGTTCACGAAAATAGTGCCAATCATTGAATACATTGAAGGATCAGTAGAGAACGATACTCTGGTGTGCGAATCCAACTTGGGTCCAAGCAAAAATCCAAGTTGCGACCAGGCCTGGGGGCAACTTGGATTTTTGCTTGGATCCAACTTGGAAATCTGCTTGGATCCAACTTGGAAAGGGGTTACGGTAGCCTTCTTTTTTATTGATTGATAATATGAGATACAGTAATCTCATACAGTAACCAAAGGCTCTGCACGGTTAGACCATGTCGGGCCGGTCACATCCAAAATACGGTCCTACTGGGGACCGTAGACAGTCAATCGCACTCGTGCCCGAAGGCAGTCAAAACAGAGCTGCGAAAAAGGACCTTATAGGCTTGGTGTGTGTTAGACGCGACGGGGCAAGAACTGCTTGGATCCAAGTTGGATTCCTGCTTGGATCCAAGTTGGGTTCCCGAGGCCGGGATACTGTACTTGGGTCCAAGTTGGAAACCCCTTTTTACTTGGATCCAAGTTGGATTCGCACACCAGAGATTCATTGCTTTCTTTGAACGGCGTTCCAAATATAGACCAAACAAAAGTCGCAACCAATACCCTAAGAAGAAGGAATAAGATAATAGACGGGGGAGTAACTAGATAAACCAAATAAATATCATTCAGATTGAAACGTCCTCAAGAGTACACTTGTCGATACAATGGTCGATGCATCGTCGATAGACACGAAAGGAATTCGTGCAGATTCTGCAGATTCAAGAAATGCATCGAAGCCGGAATGGACCCAAAAGGTACTATTCTACGGCTCTCAGTTCCGGTCCTAATCTGCTGTATTTCAGCTGTTCGTCCCGACCGCGACGCCACTGGCCGACATCTGGCATCGCGACTGCAGAGAAGGTACGGTACATTCTTGTTCATCGTCAACTGAGTATAATCAAATTCCTCATGCTATATATAGTAGACTAATTACTCTTCCTGTATCTATCTTCAGTTGCGTATAGAGGAGTTATAAATAGCAACCCTCTTCTCGTTTTGGATCTCTCACTCCTCGCATTTCTCTATGCTATTTTTAGTATCACCCGATTCCGATATAGAAATAACTCTTTTGATTAGGCCATTTTTGTCACCCTAACGACGATAAAGAATGAATAGATTCTAAACATCGAGGTCCGATCATTCACGAATTCGAAAAATCCTTTGATCTGCCATTTCCTCCATTTTTAGATCAACACTTCAATACGAAACTGGCTATGAATAGCTCAGATATTAAGAATCTAGGTAGATTATTGCAGCATTAGAACACAGAGTGATTCAGCAGTTTTTCATACAAAAAATAATCATTTTTTTTACGATCTGTGGTCAGTCTTTCTCGTGAGATCTGCCGGATTACTGAATTCCCTTGGGGGCCAAAGAGAGATTGAAAACTGTCTAGTTGTTTCCCTGATCGGTAACTTGATGGGACGCTTTTTACGTTGTTGCTCGTGATTAGAGAAAGGAACCAGTGTGAGACACCATAGATCTCTTACTCCCTTTGTAGTCGAATGGATAAAATGGGAGTGTGTTGACTGAATGATCACGATCACATAACTATGGAACAAGACGAATACATAAATTTAGTATCGTGTCCTAATACAAAAAAGATCGAAAATCAGCTGATATCCTTCTCCTTTCTCTCTCTCTCTCTCTCTCTCTCTCTCGATCTCATTCCCTCGTGGGAGAAAACATGTCTGTCCCAATTCCACTCCACAATTCGATCGAGATGATACAGTGTGTGGGAACTGATAGGTTGCAGTTTCCAATAGGATTAGGCAATTGAGGGGCAGAGAGATGAGAGATGATAGTTCAGCGAACTCATGCGAAAATATGCACGAGCAAGCACATTATGAACGGGAATGGAAATGGATTAAATTGATAGGTGCAAGGGTACACGCAAGAGATGAACTATGCAAAATTGCAAAGATTTTGCAGAATTTACGATTTTTGAGACAACGTTCGACAACCTCCGAAGGCGACCCCGAGGTCGACACAGAATGGACAAGAAAATTACCCGTTGATATGAGAACTACTCTGATGCAATTGATGAATATCGAATTGATGGTGATTATTATTGCTTGTTAGTGGAGAGAATGAACAAATCGTGAATGAATAATAATAAGATAAATATGTAATTAGATAAAAATTGGAGGTAACAGGCGGCGACGCTCACGGTGAGCCCGGCACTTCCGTCTATCCACTCACAATTCATTCATTACGAGCCATTCTCGAGGATCCAACTGTGCTGGACGGAAAGAGAACTGAAGTAAGCACTCTGACCATTCCTTCGAGTTCCGACACGACGACTGTTAACCGCTCGACGTAGGTGCACAATCTTTTCGAAGAATAAAAATAGGCAGTGAAAGAGTTCATCTATGATCTGATATTGATGTCATCTTTAGATGCGCTACGATGGTTTCGTCCGCGTTGAGAGCGTCCAACAGTTGATAGCGGTTGCCCATCGGTGAGTACGATGATGATGTCGTTATTCAATAAAATGGATAAATTGTAGTGGAATCATCGCAGCAGTCGACTGGGTGGACCATCTATTCGATCTAATCGACATTCATAATGTGGAGGATAAAGTGAGCATTAGAATGGGTGATTCTATCCAAGATATCACTTCTCTAATACATGTCAATATTCAATGATGACTATTCTCCAGATGCTACTGGTCAAGTACGGTTTCTCCTCTCTAATGGTCTTCTCAACTGCCTGTGCCACTGCGAAAGTTCGTTGTCGAAGACGAGAATATTTCTCATCTCAATGCTTCCACTCTTCCAGGCTCGCGCTGCCCGAAATCAATTGAATCTGGCCAATTTCGGCTTCGTCCCTGCGGATGTGGGAACAGCCTTCGAGGAACCATAGTAGGTTTCCATTTCATTCTGCCCGACAATAAAAATCTACTTTTGCGTTAGTTTTGCGTGAAAAATGGCCTGTGAAAGCATGCATCATTTTGCCTGCTTTACTGATCCACTTCAATGTTCAGTCATCTCGGTGGTCGCGTCGTTCCTCGTATCCTCGACGAGGTCGTCTGTCCATTGAAGATGATGCATCTGAGAGATGAAGAGGCCGTCCTCTTCAAGGCAATCATCATGCTCAATCCTCGTCAGTATAGAATTTTATTGTCTTGGTGTATTATCTCTAGAATAGGCACTATCAGCAAAAACGGGTGAAGAGAAAAAAGAGTCTAAAATTTAAAAAAATGTATTTCAGAACTGCGCGGACTCAGTCAAGACGGCAGTGAAGCGGTGGCAGATCTCAGAGATCGAATTCAGGAGACACTGTACCACGTCGTCAGGGAGACTCATCCCAAGGAGGTCGCTTCGAGCAGATTCGGAAACATTCTCCTCATGCTTCCTTCTGTCATGGTTCGTTTCCATTTTACATCGAATCTATCCTAGCTCAATAATTAATTATTCCTATCAAAACTATCTTTTTATCAGATTCTCGGCAACATGATCTGTGAGAATCTCTCATTCGTTCAATCATTCGGTACGATGGTCGATCAATTGATGGCTGATGTACTCGCTGAGCACGAACCGAATGGAGACACTGTGGTTAGTTCCCTCCCGTTTTCAATCATTGCTAAATATGGTGGAACTATTCTTCATTATTCATTATCACGAAACTTGTTAGAGGTTGTTCTTCTATCAAAAATGTATTCATTCAATTCAGATGATGGATAACTACGAACCGGAAGGAATGAACCATTCCGAATCGTGTTCCTCACTCGACAGTCTCGATTCGAATGCATCCAATACATCTAGAAACTCGGGTCAGTCATGTCGAATTGGTTAATTCGTAGTAATCAATCTTCTCTAGGTGGTTCCTCCGGTCGTCGTGGCTCCGTCCTTGTCCTTCCCTCTAATGGAGGCACCCCTGCACCACCTGCAATGACCTACAAGTGAGCATCCGTTTCGAAACTATCGTTTGCGACACTCTTGTTGAAAAAGTGAAGAGAATACTAGCACTTCTGAAGATTTCCGTTCATTAATCATATAATTCAAGCTACTCGTCCCCCGCCCTTTCCCTGGCTGAAATGGCAGCCTCTGGATCCGCCTCTTCTCCCATGAACAATGCTGCCTCTCTTCCCAATCTGGATCAACTGCAAGAATCATCCGACCCAGACTACAACCTCACCCTCACACCTGATATGGTGTTCGGCATGAGACAGGTACCATCCGTAACCGGAGATTCCCTCGAGCCAGATCCGGCTTTCAGACCGCTCAACTTCAGGCGATTGCGCCTCAGCTGCAACAGCAGCAGCCGCAGGGCGACCAGCAGCGACCCGTGCAGACGCCGCCGAATAGTCCCGACCGGTAAGTGCCATTTCCCGGTTCCGGCTCGGAGTATTCAACGGCTTTGCAGCACGACTTTCGACAATCGGCCGACGTTCTACATCGAGAGCTCACGTCACAAGTTCGCTGTCACTACGACCTCGTTCAATGGGTAAGAACCGGATTCATCACATCCGGAGATTGAGTGGAGCCGTCGTTTAGGTACCCGGCCGCAGGAATGCCCATGCAGCAGCAGCCGATGATGATGGGACAGCCGCCTCCGCAGCAGCAGGTCAGAGCCGGAGAATGAAGAGCCAGCAATTCCGGAGAACCGCTAAATGGACAAATTGCAGATGTTGTGCAAGTCGAACTCTCTTCCGCAGCAATACGCTCCGGATCTGAATGGATGGGGTTCCCCTCAGACGCCGAATGGATCGATGAATGGAGGAGGAGCGACTCCCATGGACTACGATGATGCTATGAATGGATATTATCGTTGATTAGACTCATTGGAACAGTGTCTAGTAGATATAGCAACAATAACAGCCATAGATACTCAGCTGAGCACAAACTAATTTCGTTTTCACCTTGCCTTACTCTCCTCACTCTCCACTTGTCTGTTTCTTCCGAAATCCATTGATCGCACCACAGCACAAAATCCTATCTATAGCAATTATGTAGTTTATAGTAATCCCTTCAAAATAATCCTTCCTCTTCTCTCAAAATCCGGGCCTTTTCTTCGTCAAAACGCAGATGAATGATCCTCATAGGACGCATACGAAAACTTCTTCTTTTTCCTTTTCCAATTCGAGATTTATTCTAGAGCTCAAAAAAGATATTTGTTCACTATTTCTCCGTTTCATAATTCGTTCATTCCGTGTTTTCTGCCGTTTTCTCTATTTTATTAGTGTTTCATTGTCTTTCCTCTTCCTCCTTCCCATTTCTATGTGTTATTCAATGAATGACTGGAATAAATATGATTCGAAACATTCACGATACAAAATTTATAGGGACGAGATGGAATGGCTGGGAATGTTTCTCTAGACTGAGATTGAGAGTTCAATGGGTCTTCATGATCAGTTGGTTATCCGATCCACTCTAATTGGTAGATGAAGAGGCAGCAATTGATTGGTAGATCTAAGATAATAATTGGGTCAAGAATGTGCTTCATTCTCACCTTTCCCGCATGTTTCTCTTTTTCTCCCTCCTGGACGACACAAGAAATGTATCCATCGCCCTTCACTGGCTTCTGAGATGGTACGGTAGTGAATCGAATCGATAACTAACTATTCTCACCGGATCTCTATAGTGCAGGTACGTGTAGCAGCACGACACGTGGAAGACAATCACAACTAAATATGGATTAACTAAATAAAAAAAAATTAAGCAATCGAACCGAAAATCTGCATGGCGATAAGAGTGATGAGTCGGTAGGAAGAATCAGTGAAACCGGACGGAGCCTCAATTTAGTAGGGTAATACGTATTTTAAAAATCAATAATCGTACCACAGATCGAACGATTCCATTCTCGAGTGGTTTCTCAATGTACTCAATCACAGGTTCGAAGATTGTCTTCTCGAGATGGAAATGATAGATGAAGAGACAGAATGGGAAGGAGAGAAGATAGGCAGTGAGCACTGAATTGAAGGGGTCAGGCTCGCGTGTCGATTTGATTGGATGAAGAAGTGACAAGAGAGCACATCGAATGAGGAGACGTCTTCTTCATTCTGCCAGTAAATTCTCACCAATCATGACGTCGAGATAGAATACTTCCCAGCAGGAATTGAGATCGAGACGGACCAATCGTTTCAATTCACTTATGAAACGAGTCCACATGGGAACCTACATATATCATCTCTTGATTTGAATTTCAAACAAATCATTGTTCACCTCATCCTGATAGGTGCTTTTCTTCGTAAATAGAGGAAGAAAAGATCGACCAGAATCTTTTGACGATGTTATAATCTGTGAATAGTTCGTGGAATCATTCGAAGATGGCGCTAAAACCTTCGTTCCCTTCACTTGTTCTTTCTTGTGACGTCTCCATGTGCTCCAATTCAACAGATGAAGGAAACCGAATTCTGAAAATGTAAAAATCGTGCAAATCACTGATAAATACGGCTCACGTATAAGGAAGATTATGGCATTCACTATCAAGGTTAGCATGGATATATCAGGAGGAGCCTGTAGAATTTATTTATTTGAGGGATTTGCCATCTCATTATACCACAATTCGCTTGACGTGAATCTCAAGTGGAATTCTGATATGAATGCTGATCCAAGTCGACGTGGCCTCAGGAGAAAAGTACCAATCGATCAGCCATGTAATGGGGATCCAAACAAGGTATCCAAGCAAAGCTGAAATGAAATTCTGTTTGATATTCATTCTTTTCCTCGGAATCCCTGGTTCTGTCAGCAACACAATGACGCTCATATTTAGAAAAGAAATAGACAAAACAAGATGCTCACTCCAGCCAATATCGTGATAGAGGAGTTCCCAATGGGAATTGAGATCGAAACGGAGAATACGGAGAAATTCGGCCTTCGTTCGCTTCAAGACAGACATGATTCAACAGGAATCTGAAATGGAGATAAACGATATCGAATACGAACAAATTATAACTGCAAGTAATCGATAACCGAAGAAAAATACAATAAATAAAGGTTGTTTACCTGAAGAGAAGACGAGAATTCTTCCGTCGACCACTTTAGAGCACGGAAAGAGTTGGAAATGAGAGGTGAGGAGGAATGGGAGATTTAATTGAAAAGGAATCATTGATCGAATCAAGTCAATGCGTCCATTTTCATTATTTAAATTTGCCATTGCCAAGCTACACTTGTAAGGAATGCGGTTGATGAGAATTTCTTTATGGAGAAAAATGTACAGAGATCGATTACGGAACACGTAGTGCTGAGATGTGATAACTGTTGGTTTCTCGATAGAGATACATGAACGTGATAATGGTGATGAAATAGACATATGGACGACAAAATCGATTATTCATGGGAACGCAGCCTTGTCGATCAATTTCTCCATGGACCCGATGGGATAGAGAGACGAGGATGAGATTGTGTACACTGACTCGTAGATCTGCAAGGGGGGATATGAAATCAGAAGATTTTTTTTGAAGAGTGTATTTCCCCAATTGTGTACAGTTGTTGTGTTCTCTACTCACCGTCTTCATTGGTCTTTCCTTCTCTTCCGTGGGTGAAACACGAGTACGAGAGAAGAATCCATCATTCTTCTTCACGTCCTTATCAGTTTTCTAGGAAAATAAATTCTACTAATTGATCGATTCTAGAAGTCTTACCGAAACTTGGCGGCTTGTACAGAGATACAATAGAGTGGCCATCACATGGAACAACGCGATTTCTGAATAACAGTGCGTTCGCCTAAGAATCGCCACCCCACCGTACAGCAAAAAATGACTGCTTGATTTTTTCACATAATTCGATAGCCCTAAAGGTCCTCTATCGATGTCAGTCATTCACAAGTGTCTGCGACCTTAATTGGCTTAATTACGGTAGGTCAAAGTTAGGCGCTTTTTAAGGTTTTTCTAACATAAAACAGAGCGATGTCTATCAAATTGGCTAAAAATCGGGCTCCAGGGCTATTTTCATGCGCTGAACACGCCTGTGCACTTTATTTTTCATGATCATGAAAATTTGCATAATGACCTAAATTTCAATCGCATTTTTCTCGAAAACGAGGAAAAATGCAACTCTAATTTTTTGATGTGTTATAGCCCTTGAGCAGAGCTTTCCAACGCGCCCGGGCTCGACCCTTAACTAGGGCGTCTTCGGTATTAAAGCCTTAAAAAACGCAAAATTCTTAATCGAGGGTAAACCCTCATTTCACCACCATTTCCTCTCATTTCCCCTCATTCCGAGCCACTCGAGGCGCCCGTGCGGTCTGGAGTGAGGCGAAAAGATCATTTCAGACCGCACGAGCGCGGAGAGTGACACGGAATGAGAGGAAATGGTGGTGAAATGAGGGTTTACCCTCGATTAAGAATTTTGCGTTTTTTAAGGCTTTAATACCGAAGACGCCCTAGTTAAGGGTCGAGCCCGGGCGCGTTGGAAAGCTCTGCTCAAGGGCTATAACACATCAAAAAATTAGAGTTGCATTTTTCCTCGTTTTCGAGAAAAATGCGATTGAAATTTAGGTCATTATGCAAATTTTCATGATCATGAAAAATCAAGTGCACAGGCGTGTTCAGCGCATGAAAATAGCCCTGGAGCCCGATTTTCAGCCAATTTGATAGACATCGCTCGGTTTTATGTCAGAAAAACCTTAAAAAGCGCTTAGCTTTGACCTATCGTAATTAAGCCAATTAAGGTCGCAGACACTTGTGAATGACTGACATCGATAGAGGACCTATAGGGCTATTGAAATATATGAAAAAATCAACGAGTCATTTTTTGCTGTACGGATTTTAGAAGAAAGTGGTGATTCTTAGGCGAACGCACTGATAAGAAATGTGAACATAACTTAGAACTTAAAGACAGATCTTACCGCAAAAAAGCATAGCGATCAGAGTGATCAGCTTGTATGTAGAATCATCTAGGCCGGCTGCAGCCTGCAATTTTTCAATGAGGTTATAACTTATAATATGGAAACAATATTTCTCACAATTGGTCGAACGATTGAAGTCTCCAATGAATTCTCAATGTATTCAACAGGAACGTAGACCTTCTCGAGTTGGAAATTCTCAACAATATAATGGAAAGGAATGGAGAGAGGGGAGGCAGTGATTACTGAAAAGGGCAAGAAATTTGAAAAAATTGATTGTTGTATCTCACGGATAAGAACATCGAGATAGAATACTTCCCAGCACGAATGGAGGTCGAGACGGATTAGACGAGCTAGTTCCTTGCAGATACGGATGTAAATTGAAACCTGATATTATCCGTTATTGGCACATTGAATGTAATCTTACCTTCTCTTCCTTCTTAGATGAGTTATTCTTTGTGTACTGTGGGAGAGTAAGGTCGCACTTTTCATCGACCGAAGGATTGATCTGAAAAGGTGGGCTTAGGTTTCTTCAGAGCATATCAGTTGATGTCAATTTCAAAACTTCTACTGATACTTAAAAATCCATTTTACCTGTAGCTTGCGCGATTTCTTCTTCAAACGATAACACTCGCACAAAACGAGGTGAATAAACGCCAAGTCTAAAGGAATGGGTTCGAATATTGGAAAACTCATAAATATTACCAATGAAAAGGATGAGATAGTAAGTTATCATAAGGTAAGTCTCATCGCTCAAGCCGCTGGGAGCCTGAATTGTGATCAAATTATTCAGAGACGTCTCGACTTCAACAACCCGAAGGTATATCCCCTACACTCACAGGTTTGATGAATAACTTACAATCATTTTGATGATATTCGTTTCCATTGGCTTCTCGATGTGTTCATCCAAGAACTGGACAAGGGGACCGCCCACTCCAAACCAATCGAGAATCCATGAGAAGGGAAAGGAGATAATAATGGCGAGAAGCACTGAAATGAATTGACTAAGTCACCACCGTAAGTCGAATACAGTATAGCAAAATGACTCACAGGCGAAGAAATCTAAATAGAAGACCTCCCAGTACGAATGAAGATCAAATGTGAGCAATCGCTTGATTTCATTCTTCGATCGTTTCCAAAAACCCATGGTTAAGTACCTGAGAATACTTCAAAATTCAGGCGAAAAATCTAATTAGGGGAAATATTGTTGATAATGGAAAATTGGAAGTATTTTGCAGAGAGACCCTTCAAGAGGGAATACGACTGAAAATGTGTGTCTGACATAACACATGAGGAGGACTGTTATGTTGGGTCGATTAGGAGGCGTCCCTCTCTTCCCTCGCACTCTCCTTTTATTGCACAGTCTATCAATCGTACAGGCATGACTCTATCTGAGAGAGAGAAAGCACTAGTGAGAGTGCAGACACTCAGAGTGACGAGAGAGAGGGTTGGAAGGATAAGAGTCGTTGGAGAGACATAGAGTAATTTCTGTGATAAGGTATTGAATGAAAGCCAACCGTGCCCATTGAAGGGACTCATATCCTTGTGATAATCAGTGAATAAGTTTGCATAGAGACGATTATTGTGATTTTGGAAGATACCTGAACATTAATTCCGACTAGAAAAAGATACTGGCTAATTACTTTGTGATGGTGTGAGAGAAGACGTGGTTATGAATAAAGAAGAAGAAATGAGGTAGAGAGGAATCATTGGGTATGACACTATGAAGAAAAGGAGGAAGTTGGAAAGAGGCGGCAATAGTAGGGAGAAGGAGTTAATTAGTGACATATTATCCTCTTCAATCGAGAATTGGTCAGGTACGTGCGTGACCACCCAGATATTCACCCCAAGACTTTTAGTCATCACAATTTATCACAGGCAGAACAGAATAATGAGATTGATGGTATGAGCGAGAAAGAATACGGAGAATATCCAGACATTGGAATGTTTTCCTCTCTCTAGAAGCGCCTCTCTGATGTAGATTTTGAGTGAATTGATGAAGTTTCCCGTTTTGGTTCTGAAATTGAAGTTGTTATTACAGTGAAATGAGATGAATCAAAGCACGAATATCGAGATTCAGCTGACTCTCTGCATGCTGCCGTTACGAGGGTTGAACAGAAATTGCATAGCATCTGAAATTAATTACTTTTTACTTTTTAATTAATTAAATAACGAACATGGGAAGACATCAAAGCGAGGACGGCCAGAGTGATTATGATGATTTCCGCTATGAGATACCAACCTTATTTGATTTATTATAATCATTATTTTTTATTTGATTTATTATAATCATTATTTTTTTATTTGATTTATTATAATCATTATTTTTTTATTTGATTTATTATAATCATTATGGCCTACCGAGAATCGGAATGTGCTGACCCTTGGCGAATGCGTCGGCCAAGATTCCGACGATCACCTTAGAGGGTATAATTTAATATTAACGGCACTTCATTTATAGCTATTTGGACACCTAATTGTGTTCCTAACACCTCTTTCTACTTCGGAAGACGTCAGATCAACTTCATTGAAGTTGCACCGATGAGAAAGTATGGGGAATGAAGAGACAGATTCTTCATCCCAGCTGCACTAGGCCTCACCATCATGGACATCATCGTGGTCAGTCCCAATCCCACTGCATTGTTGATGATATCCTCTCCTCGACCAAAGAACAACCCTGAAATTCTTCATTCCTATTACACCCATCAGTCCACGCACCGATAATAATGAGTGATCCGATAACGAAAGTGGGCGTGATGACCAATCCAACCCAGAATTGAGGCCGACGAGTGAGAGTTATGTTGTAGTACAACTGAAGTGAATCCGTATCTCGAAAGACCAGAAAAGCAGCAGAGATTACCAGTCCCATATTGAAATCGGGATCGACAGAGTCCTGATAGTCGATCCCACCGAGCTTCAACGACCACTCAGAAGTGTCCTCAAAACATTTTACTATTAAAAATATTCCGAAATTACTAACATAAATGTATGGCCGAGGCGCGATCTTGGCAGTGAATTTCAGTTCATCCTTAGCGTTGTAATTGAACATAATGAAGCAATAGTAGCAATCCTGCTTGTCGAAGGGAAATTTGTACACCTGTAATCATTTTTCTCAGCGAGATGACGGAGTTGAAAAGTACGTCGAATTCGCAGCTGTAGTACGTAGAGAAAATGACGAAAGTGTCCATGAATCCACTTGAATTCAGTCCCATAGTCAGAGTCTGCTCACTGGACACGAGGGTGGCTTGGCTACTGAAATCGACTCAGTAATTTCAGAAAGAATGCTTTTCGTGCCTTTCGCAAGGGTAAAACTCGGGCATCCATACGGTGAATCGATTGACGTAGATGTGATCGATTCCTCCATATTTGGTCGGATCCCAACGAAGACGAGGATCTTGCCAATTCTGATTATAAATTAAACAAATAATTAAGAAAGTGAACCTCACCAGTAACACTCCGATCAAATTCTGATGCTGCAGCTCAGGTTCGAGCTGAAAGGAAGGTTTCTATCAAACTCTATCATCCAAAAAAGCAATGAAGAAAATCGGACCACACGGATGAGTCGAGCATATTGAAGAGCAATAGTGACTGCAATGTGCGGGTAAGAATCATTGGACATTCCTTAAATGAACAATTTTGATGTCCTGAGAAGGTAAGAGAATGTTAACTAACCATGCCCATTGAAGGGACTCATCTCTCGACGATAATTTGTGAAGAGATCATTGTACAGTTTGCTATTGAGATCTTGAAAGAGTTCTGAAATGAATTGAAATAGTGACGTCATCGTTGACATTTCTTACGTTGTGAAGGAGTTGTTGTAGACGAATTACTGGAGAATGTGAGGGGAAAGAGGAGAAGAAGAATAAACAACATGCCTCTTTCGACTCTCTGAATACACTGGACAACGTTGGAGCCGAGTCATCAAATGGAAGTGTGGCAATAGAAAATTCATGAAAGTATAGGCGACAACAAAGCGGTTGTGTTCTAGGACAAGGATCTATGGGGAAGAAGGATCACTGTAATCTGTACTTGGCAGAAGACAAACAACAATGACTACTGGAATAGAACTGGAATGGAAACGAGTGAAACTTGAATCCTGTTCAATTTGGTGTTAAATGCATGCGGAAAGTATCTAATCTTTCCCCCGAAGAATGTGGTTATACGTCGGAGAGTGATATGATTACACGAAGTAGAGCAGAAGAGAGACATCGAAGACACAAAATAGTACATTGAATCCTCATCTCACCTATCTAACATAGAAGGCGTCATCATCAATAGTGTTGTTTTGATGTTACAAAGGTTAAACCCGAGGTCTATGAGCCTTGGAAATCGACCGAACCTCACGGAAAAGAGAATCTTTAATTCATGGGACTAATGTGGGATAGAGGTGTGAAAGATGGATCCGCCTCTCGGGGAGAAACTTTATCTCTCTAATTTGAAAATTAATGCACAAAAGTCGTCTACTAATTGAGACTGTCTGTGTTTACTACCGAATACCTGAGACTCTCAGTCAAAATACTTCGCTCGTTATCTATTTGTTTTCCTAGCCTGCCCGCAGCTCACTGAAGAATTTATGATGGAGTTGGGGATAATTCATCAGTAGAAGCAGGGTAGGGAGCGCATAATTCGATGAAGAATTTTGTCCCGGGATGAAGCTGATGAACTTATGGGAGAACAAAATACAGGCTTCAATTATTTATCATCAAACTCTGAACAACACAATGATATTGATCGTGTGTGCAACAAAGAAAAGTGAGAATAACCAGACATTCGACTGTTTTCCTCTCTCGAGAAGAGCAGTTCTTATTAGGGTTGGCTTGTCAAATAAGAATTTCAAGAATTTGAAAATAAATAATTCAATTATCTATTCTTGGCAAGAAAAGATAATTGAATTAAATTTCTTGAAATTTCTTGAAATTCATTTCAGTATTTTTTCATCCAAAAATCACATCGTTTGTTTTGGGAATTTGGGGAGCTTGTTCGTGAAGCACTAGAGCACCCCTTGATTCAAAAATATGTATTAAATTCCTTGCATATTTTTGATATTCTTGAAATTTCTTGGTTGAATTTCAAGAAAATTTCAAGAATTGGCACCTTGCCATTTCTTACCAATATCATTCGTCGCCAATCGATTCTTGAAAAGCGGTTTTTTTCTTGACAAGCCAACTCTAGTTCTTATGGAGCAACGCAGTGAATCGAAACAATTTCCGTTCTTCGACCTAGAAGTTGTGTATTTATCGTAATTTGAAAATAACACTAACTCTTTGCATGCCGCATGGACCATTGACGAACAGACACTGCACAACATCTGGAAGAATTTTAAATTGATGAGCAACGATAAATTGATAATTTGAAGAACCTCAGACGACAGAACAGCGAACACAGCCAATGTAATAATGACGATCTCAGCGATGATGTACCAACCTTCAATCATTTTTCATCCTCAAACCAGAAATGAATCTCACCCAACACAGGAATGTACTGACTCTTGGCTACTGCATTGGCAAGAATGCCTACGATCACCTGAATTTTAATTAGTTCATCGATGAGATGTTGACACGAACCATCATGGACATCATCGTGGTTAATCCCAATCCCACTGCATTGTTGATGATGTCTCCACCCCGACCGAAGAAGAGTCCTGAATTCCAAGAAATATTAGATGATTGAAGAGAATAGGAATACAGACCAATGATGATTAGCGATCCGATGAGAAAAGCCGGTGTAATCACCAATCCGACGTAGAATTGAGGTCGACGCGTGAGAGAAATATTGTAGTAGAGCTAAAACGTACCCATTTTAATAAAATTACTGACAATATCATTACCACGCCCATGTTGAAATCCGTATCAATTGAGTCCAAATAGTCAATGCCATGCAACTTCAGAGACCATTCACTTGTATCCTGAACAAAAAAGATGCACGGTTTGAAAAAAACAACTACATACGTAGATGTACGGTTTCGCAGAGTACTTTGCATTGAATCTCAGTTCATCTCTCGAATTGTAGTTGAACATTACAAAGCAATAGTAGCAATTTTGAGTGTCAAATGGGAAGCGATAGCCCTGCATTGAATTGTTTTTTTTTCAAATAAAAGTGGCAACTCGCGTCAAATTCACAACTGAAGAACGTGGAAAAGACAATGAATGTGCTCATGAAACCGGTCGAATTGAGATCGATCGTAATACTCTGATCACTCGAGACAACCGATGCTTGACTACTGCAATGATCTATTTGACTTGAACCAAAAACACATGATGAATACCTCTCACACGGATAAAACTCAGGCATCCAAACACTAAATCGATTAACGTAGATGTGATTGATGCCGCCGTATTGATCGAGATCCCAACGAAGACGAGGATCTTGCCACGTCTAAAATATTTTTTGAGATATCGCAAAAAAAATTCTTACCAACAATACACCGACCAAATTCTGATGCTGAAGTTCCGGCTCTAACTGGAATTTGATACTTTTGGTGATATGCAAACCTTTTCTCAAAATGATAATTCTTACCACCCGAATGAGTCTAGCGTACTGTAATGCTATGGTGACTGACGTGAGTGGATACGTGTCATTGAGAATTCCTGAAACGTATTTGAAGCGACATTTCGAGAATATTCACAGACCATGTCCATTGTATGGACTCATTTCACGGCGATACCCAGAGAAGAGATCATTGTACAATTGAGAATTCTGATTTTGAAATAATTCTGAAGCATCAGGTTGGTTTTCAACATCAGAGTAGAGCAAACCCTGTGAGGGAGTAGGTGTTGCTTTGATGAAAATTGTGAATAAAGAGAGAATGAGCAAAGACCGCATGTCGAATTAGTCTGGAAACAAGGTTTAAGTGGACATTACATTCAAATTGCACATTGGCATATGAAATGCATAAGAAAAGAAATATAGAAATCAAAAAGTAATGCGGACATGGATGAAGTGATCAATACCATTCGTGTCGATTGTGTCAGAGAAACAGAGCGAGATAGATACATGATGATCATCCAAAAGTATCCGAGTAATCTCGAACTTTTGTTGAAAACAACGATGACAACTATTCTAGATGAACTGTGCAATGGTTCACATTGAGGACCAGTAGGAGAGGTAACATCACTTGAAAGATGAGTAACTGAGAAATTGAAGCTGTCGTTTACAACGCAACTGGTCAAAAAAGTTCGTGCATTGAGCTCGTGAACAACATTGTTTGGACGAAGAGAAAACAAGTGATGCTTACGAGAGGAAATTGGAACTGACAATGGTCATGGGAGCACCTCTTCTGTAACCATTTCATTGTTTTTGCGATGTTGAAGTACTTAACATAATTTATTATGAGAAACGAGATTGAGCATCAACATTTAAATTTCAAATATGCATATCCAGCATCCCTGATAGTGCGATAGAAGATAGATTGCATTGAAGAAGTGAAGAAAGAGATAGAAGGCGAAGAAAAAGGCTCGAACACTGCATACACTGAAAGTAATACGAGAATTGTGAATTCTGCTTGATGATTTGTCCAACCTCTGGAGCCAATCGAAAACTCTTCTCAAAACTCGAAGAACCGTAGAAGAAATTGATCTGAGCAATGATAATGAACAATACATGACACTTCTCTCTACCTCTTTTCTCCGTTTATTGCATTCATATCTGCTTCCTCCACTATTTTAGGTCTGAATGAATGCTTTTCATGACAATTGGCATGATTGAACAAGACCTTTGAAAAACGCCGATAGTCTTGGTAATTTTCTGCATATTCTTGGAGATTCTTTTACTGTAGATGACAGAGACCACTGCGAGTTCGATGATTATGATTTCATAGAGGACGAAGTATCCTGAATCTCGTTATGCCAACTTGAGAGATTATCGTTGAACAGCTTAGATACCCATAACTGGAAGATCCTTCGATTTGGGAATACTATCGGAGAGAATTCCGAGAATAACAGTCATCGACATCATTGTGGTCAGACCGAGATTCACCTACAAATAATTTATACGGTTGAAGAGTCTACTCGCAAACCGCATTCGATTTCGCATCTTCTCCGACAGAAATGAGTAGTCCAATGAGAATAAGACATCCAATGAGGAAGGAAGGAGCGATAATCATCTTCACCCAAAATTCCGCTCTACGAGTCATCGAAATATTGTACGTCAACTGAATATTAATTAGTTTGTTTAATTAATGCATAATTCTGTCTCACCAGTTCGTATTTATCTTTATACTGCACATGCACACTGAAATCGCCCAATTGCCATTCGGGAGTGTCCTAGAAAAGAAAAATTAGCAAAAATAAATCAATGTAACTCACAAAGACCATCAGATCATCCGAAAATGTACCCACCAACATCAATTCCGATGGCTAAAATGGCAAAATTATTACAAAATATGAACTTCTGCATTGTTACCTTGTAAATAGGCAGAAAGAAGCAGAAGTCGCAACTCTGTTTGTCAAATGGAAAATAAGCAATCTGAAATGAGTAATGGATTCAAGTTCCGGGAGACAATATTACATCAAATTCGCAAATATACGTGACGGCATACGCTCGATCGGCAACAACGTGGCCGGTGTGATTGACCTGGAAGAAATAGTCATCGTAGTTTTCCCAAATGTGACTTACTTTTACGAAGACTGCATGATCCGGCAGCACCGGTGTGTAGGCCGAACTGAAATTAGGAAAACGCAATTACCTATCATCATTCATTCTCATATCATAATTGCCTACCTATCACAAGCAGCAACTTCCGGGTGCCAAATGTGATCAGCTTGAACATAAATGTGATCTATTCCTCCGAATTCAGCCGGATCCCATTTCAGACGAGGATCGCGCCATTTCTAAGAGGAAGTGAAGAGAATGGCCACTATTGATTTCGAGGATCCTGTACGCTTCTTCACAACTCGTGTGAAAATTAATTTCGAACCTTCCTATTCCGTCGAAAATTGAACACTGGCGCATTTTAATGACACCATTGCTACTTGAAAATATTTTGTGTCTTCGAATACGTAGAATTTCTCACCGTAACAATGACCAGTACGGTGTAGATTTGCTGCTCACGCTCTTCCTAAATTCATTATTGTGCCTTGATTACCATTTATGAATCACAGACCACTCGAATCAGTCGAACGAAATTGAGCTGACTGATTATTGTAGCTCCTGGCTGATCAACTAGACTTCCATTAACTGAACGTCACGTTTTCTGTTTTTTTTATTATTTCAATTTGAGCTAATGTTGCTCACATCGCGAACTGTGGGTATTGAATGGACTGAGTCCAGAATCGTATCCTTCCATTAGAGTGCCCAACAACTTGTGATTGTTCAACAGAAAGATGTCTGCAAAATGCGCATTGTTTGATGTTGCTCAGAGTTCCCGGTGGTCTCTCGAATAATATTATGCATCATTGCTCTCTGTTGTCTATTTCAATTGGGTGCTACTCTACTGGAAGGAAGGGTTAATCGAGATGAGTGTGAATGGAAAATGAGCTCTCTTTCTGCACGAGGAGTAGACAATGAAACATCGGTGTTTGCACTTATGAGTACACTTCAAGGAAATGAATTGGCTGGATGTCTATGGTGAAGATAAACGGGAAACTCATTTAGTTTTTTTAAAAACTTTAATCGACTCTAATAAAATGAAGTATTCTAACCTTCAGAGCCTCCGAATGCGTGTTGGAAATTCATCGATATCAGCACAACAAGTATTCGAGGAATCATTGCAAGTCTGAAAAATCATGAAAGTTCATTCTTCCCTTTGACTTGCGCGAGCTAACTTTATGAGAAGTCAATGAATAACCAATGAAGGAGTCAAAGATAAGCAGAAAACAAAGTTCCAGGATTGGAGAAGTACTCTGCAGAGACTGACGCTGGGGATGAAGGATCTGTTGTGACTCAAAGGTGAGAAAGGAGTGGGGACAATGTTAATCAAAGTGAGAGCAGAGAGGAACAACAGAAGGAAAAGAGAGACTATTGTGCCCCGCCTAAATGAGCAATTTCGACGACTTCTTCCAGGGAAAGGAAGGAAAGAGTGCGTTCCCCTTCTCTCCCTCCTCCCTCGGACCCCCTCCCCCTCTCTTCCATACCATCGTAATTTCCTGTGAGTCTCCAACAATAGACCCAAGCGAAGACTAGACGAACTTGATTCACAAAACAAAAGGAGATGGATACCGAGAAACGAAATCAGAGCAAACAAATGCACAACAGAAACATGGACGTTCCCGTATTTTTTCATTGTTCCCAGATCAGTCCTTTCTATTCTTGAAATAATAAAAAAAATTTCACTAATACACGACTTTTATACCATCAAGAATCGTACATTGCTTGAACTATCTATTGCTTGATAGTTGATTTTTATTTAGGAGAAGGATTCAGTCATTGCATTACAAGAAGTTAGTATATCATTTAATTTATCTTTCTTTACAACGCCATAGCGAGGGTTGATAAATGTCAAAGCAAACATTGGGAATTTAATATTAGGGTTACATGATATAAAGAGGCGGATGATCGATCTATTCTTCACAAGGAGCGAGGATTCCCATCATAGCGTCCGTTTCTTCTTTCGTCAATATATCTAGTTTGCTCTTCCGCAAATTTCTGCAATTATTTTTTGAACAAATTAAAATTCTCAGAAATTTAATTTTAAATAAGTTTTTTGAAATGTTCAATGGAATTTAGATTAACTGACGCAGAGTTTCTTGGCGAATGGAATGAGTCTTCTATCCTTCTCAAGAATTGGAATATTATCATTCAAGTTCTCAGCCTGGATTGCCTTCAATGAAATCTTTGATCAAACAACAGTTCATGCAAGTAGCAAAATTGTATTTCAAGTAGCAAAATTGATATTTGGCATAACCTAAGAGTTGAAAATCTTAACAAACCTTGATGAGACTAATAAGAATTCTAGCGCCACCTGAAATATGAAATATCAACATAGACAGTGCGATAAATAGCGTTCCCCTAATAGAAAAAAGCGTACCTTTCTTGTCGATTTTGTGAACAAATAGGTTTAAGAGTGGAAGTGAATCAGTCCCGAGCAGAACACAAATTCGCTCCGATGAGAGAAGAAGATTACGAGATAAAAGGACGAGAGAATGATCAGATAGATCGATGGAAGCGATCGATTTGAGACACGGACCAATTACAGAAGCCACCTGAGAAGAAAAAAATAGAGAATGAAATAAGAGATGAAACGATGCAAACCTTTGGAAAATCGTGAATAAATCGATCCTTTCCTACAGCTTCGGCAAGGTATGAAATGGATTCGAATACAGAACCAGGAATATTCTGAACGATGATAATTGAACATTTCTCAGCTCCGATTCTCTGGTATAGTTTCGAAATAAAATTTCAAATCCGTTCAATTACCATGTTTCCACCCTCGGGACATCTTGAGATAATAGAAATGGGAGGAGAACATCATAATACGAAGAAATATACTCCTGATATATGTAGAAGGATGATTGCATTCAATTGTATCTATTGAAATAGAACGAACGAGATAATAATTGAAGTCGATTACCTTGGAACAATTGCTCATCACTTGTGAGAGTACAGCTGCTGCAATAGTGACCAGTCGAGGAATGGGATCGGAGAAAGTCGAAATGAGAGAAGAGAAAGCCTGATGAGGGAAAGAGATCATAGATCATATCAAGATGGCTGGAATAACCTTCTCGAGTCTATTTGGATGATCGTTGATGTTGAAGGTGCAGAAGACGCGACGGAGAAGATAATATGATGCGTAGCGAACACGAGGATGCTGTAATGTAAAATATTGCTTTTTCTGCTAAAGCCCAGAAACATTCTCATTCGGTCAGGCGTTACAATAGATCAACCCAAATGAAGATACAATTAGTTACTGACAGTATCATTGAATGCTGCAATAGCCCAATCAACTATCGTGAGCACTCTTCCTCGACGGAAACTGTCGCCCACAGAATCCAATCAGCGCCGCAGCACGTTTCTCCCAATGTTCTGGAATAGAAATTACATTATCGAGAATCAAGTTGAGGGTCGTGACAGCAAACGAACCTTCCTGTAGCCATTTCTGAGAAACGGTCACTAGATGGGATCCCATTCTCTTCTTTCCAATTGATGTTGCAATCCTCTCCACGTATAAAATTCCGACTGTCATCCTGCATTAATTCAATTTTGTCGGATGATCATTACAATTGCGTTGGCACAGATTCAATCAATGAACTAGATATGTGCCCCCCAATTAAGAAAAGAGCGGTGAAAATGTTTCTCACGCAAAATCTTCTCCTTTCTTCACATCATCCTTTGCTGGATTGAATAAAAGCCATTTATCCGTCTTACAAGAGACCAAATTATTCGCAATGGCAAAAAGACAGGAGATAGCTGACAAGAGACAGTTATTTTGTGTGAATGGATTTTATTCTGCTCACCAATATTTGGAACGAGATGAAGAGGGACCGATGGACCGTATTTCATGCTCAAGTAAGTCATCATTTGAAGAGCCAAAAGACGAATATCTCTTTTCTTGCAAATAATTTGATCGATGATAGTCTGCAATTTAAAAAAAATCACAATATCCACAATTTCTCTCCCAGTAGTAAGAGACTTCTTCTAAGATCTAGCATTTTTGTAGATACCTTAGTGCACATGACGAATATCTGTTCAACGTGATTCCTGAGCAATTTGGGTGCCCCGCGTGCCATTTCATACAGAGAAATGAAGGCCGTAATATGCTCATAATCGCACTCCATATGGGAGCAATCGGGCTCTGCTACCTGCGAGAAATGCGTGTGAGTATTTATCGTTTTTTCAGTGAAATATTTTTAATGTTGAGTGCGAACATGAATCATACCTGTAATACAACGGGAGTCATTCTTTCCATAATCTCCATCATCCCTTGATCATCATTGACTAAATTGACAAATTTCCCAAGTGCCTTCATTGCGGGTTCTCGAAGGGTCGAATCGGAACAGAGAATATTATCCACAATTAAATCCTTCACAGAAGCCCATTCGTACACCGGAGATGAGGGAGAGAGGGTGGTTGTGCAATCGAGGGAAGGAGAGGAAGGGGGAGGGGCAGACTGGAGGAGGGAGAAATCTATGCATTGGCAGAGAGAAGGAGAGACCATGTTGGTGAAGGAGACGAAGAAAAGAGACAGAGTTAAAAGGGGATTTTGTTATCTTTGTTCGACCATTCTGAGCACTACGGGTGGAGGAAAAGTAAAGGAAAGAAGGAGCCACATGATCAGTGCGGAAGACTTCGCGAGATGAAGAATGAGAGGTGTCCCTCTGTCTTTGTTAACCACAAAATCGTGGAACCCCTCCGTCAATTTAAATTGCTTATTCGAACTGAACGCTCTGAATTGATGGTTATTTCCGTTCACGTAGGTTTCATGTTCATGTTCATTAATTGAAAGACAGGGTAGCATAGTGATCTTCCTCTTTCCTCTTCACTGGTCATTCTTCAATAATCACTATTGCACAACCGCAAGGGAAGAGAGCACCTAAGAGATAACTTCTCTTGAAACGATGTACTATTTCAATTTTCGATATGTGAAAGACTGTGGAAATCGAGGAGAGAAAAGAATAGAGAGGGGGAGAAAGGACGAAATTTGTGTAGTGTCTGCCCTCAGCACAACTAGAGAATCACACGAAGAGAAAGAGAGAGCGCCTTTGTTTCCAACCACTTTCCTGCCATTTGCATATGGAAAATTGAACTAAATGCATCACAATAAACTCCGACTATTGAGAAATTAGTGAGGAAACTAATACTACAACTCCAATTTGCATCTGAAAGCAGTATCCTTCCTTGAAATTCGTAGTTCACAGATCAGGCTCATTCCCACTTTTGTGTGTTTCTCTCTCTTGATCTCTTGATGTCATCCCCTCTCTCTCGGTTGCTATTGCACAACCTTTCTCAATAGTGTCTTCCGATCTACAACATCTATTTCAACTTTGATGCCACTATTCACTTTTCCTTATCTACCTCATTTTATGCGCTATATTCTCGACAAAGAGCTTGTAAATGATATCACTTACAATTAGCGCACTCCCTCATTGCCCATTTCGCACTGTTAATCTCGGAACTGTCATGATCTACACAAATTTCTATTCCATATTCGTATTTCAGAATGCTTTCTCTCCGTTTCTTTCTTCTCATTCTTCCTTCTGTCTTATCCTTCAAAATCCTCGTCTACAATGCGAAATTTGCCCATTCTCACTCGAAATACATGGGAACGATTGCGGATACGCTGATGGAGGCAGGCCATGAAGTGGTCAGTGCAATACTTCTATTTTCTTCGGCAAGATTGCTCTCGAAGAGTCGTTTTCGATTTCTAAGATGAAATTTTTATCAGATTTCTCTGATGCCAGTAATCGATCCATCCGTTCCCGATTACACGAAGACCAAGATTATTCGATTAGAGAGAACACCCGAAGTGACGTCAGTTTATTATTCTATTTTCGAATGATCACGATCGCTTCAAAATTTCAGTAAGCATCTCTCCAACTTCCACGAGATCAATTTCTTCACAATTCCCGTCGATGAGTACACTCTTCCATGGACTGTAAGTGATCTAATCAATCAATCGATCAGTCTACCGTAATCTCACAATTCCAGATGGGACCTCCAACTGCCGGTCTATTCGGTGCAATGTGTAATAGGACGCTGTCTGAACCGGGATTGATCGAACAACTCAAGGTTCCTTCCTGAAAATACTGAGTAATCGGAATGGTAATATATGTATTTTTTTCCGGCCGATAAGTTTGATGTAATGATCACGGAGAACGGAGATTACTGTGGAGTTGGTTAGTTTATTATTTCATTCTTCGGATGAGATCAAAGATTTCCTTCGTATGTCTCTCACATCTCATTCAACCTCCTTCTTATGTCACGTGCTCTTCCAACGTTATGATGTCCAATATCGCTAGAGACATTGGAATTTCTCTCCCAAGGAGCTACGTTCCCAGTGAGTTTAACTGTCTTCTCCGTTCTTCGATTCACAAAAGATAAACATTTGATTGTGCATTTAATAATGCAGGCTACAGCACGCTTCGGATCGATCCTCATTCCATGTGGAGTAGAGCAAAGAATTGGATCAATCATCTCGTTATGCAGGTATCTAAGACCTCTATTAGTTTCCTTCGAATCGAAATCTGCAGACATTCCACGACATGCCTCGTGATTCGTGTCAGGCAGTTTTCAAGGAGAAATACGGTCCATCGTTCCCCGATTTTGCGGTATTTTCCAATTCCATTTCAGTGAGCATATTCGAGCTTGCAGGACATCACCTCCAAATCGTCACTTATTCTCACAAATCAAGAGCCAGTGATTGACATCGCTTTTCCCACTCTGAAGAAAGTGAGCTAAATATTTTGAATACATTATCCAAGAAAGGGCAATAATTTAAGGTGATTGATCTTGGTGGAATCGTCGCATCGGCAACGAAACCATTGGATGAGGTGAGACTGTTTTCTAGAACTTCTGATGCGTTAAAAAAAACTTTTAGTCGAGGGGATTTTTATTTGTTTGTCTGATATTCGAATGATTAATTCCCAGCATTGGTTATCGATTCTTTCTCTTCGTTCTCGATCAGTTATTTTCTCATTTGGTTCAATCGCCCGTTCGACAGTTATGCCTATTGATGCGAAAAGAGGAATTATCAAGGTATCAACTATTTCGTCTTTCCATTGACAATGTAGAGGATACTCTAATCAATCAAATCAAATATGCTTACAGGCGATGTCTTCATTCCCTGATATTACTTTCATCTGGAAATATGAAACCCCTGAAGATGATTTCGCAGTAAATGAAGTGTCTAAAGTGAAGAATATCGTTCTAACCAAGTGGATGCCTCAGAATGACTTACTGAGTGAGTTGCATTACATTTAATTCCATATTCATTCAATTTATAGATGACAAACGAGTTGTTGCATTCGTTTCTCATGCTGGTGGTGGATCAGTTATGGAAGTTGCAAGAGCTGCAGTTCCTACTATTTTTGTACCTCTTTTTGGTCAGTTTTTATATCGAACATTAATTAATTATCAATTATTTTTAGCGGAACAACCTAGAAATGCCGCTGCAATTGCTAGAACAGGAATGGCTCTCGTTTATGATAAACATGAATTGTGGAATGGAGAAAAACTGACAGAATCATTGAGAACAGTGATCGAGAATGAAGCGTAAGTTTATTTTATGAGAAGAATGTAATCTATTTGAATTGTTTTCAGAGTTCGAAAGTCGGCATCTCTCGTTTCTCTTCGATTGGCCAAAAGACCTTTCTCACCTAAAGAACTTCTAGTGAAGAATATTGAATTCATCGCTGCAACAGGAACAATTCCAGCTCTTCATCCTGATTCAATTCATATGAATTTCATTGAAATTCACAATCTTGATCTTCTTGCTATCATTTTCATTGTCATGCTTACAATTTCTCTTCTAATTCTTAGAAAAACGAAATCTCTCATATGCTTTTCATGTGAGAAGAATAGTGTAAAAGTGAAGAAAAATTGAAGAAAGTTGCACTGAGGATCGTCAATTATTGGTATGATCTCGTCTATAGAAATAAAGTGCTTGTAGTTCCAACTGAATCAGTCTACCATGATCATGTTAAAAATACAATATAAAAACACGCGAAATCTTGATTCGCCGTGTTAAAATGCGTCTCATTATGTTTATGTTCTTCATCGTTATTTCTATGTTTTGTCTTGCTAGTCCTATGGTAAGAATCCAAAAATTAATTCTCTCTAAATATTAAAACATTGAGTCGCGTAGTAATCTGACCATTCCTGAACCGCAGTATCCTCCCTGGGTAGAAGAAAAATACCCTCCATGGATGGGAAACTGCACCAAAGAAGAGAAGATAAAGGGACAATGCAATTATGAAACACAAGATGAAGAAATCAGAGCTGTATTTCCACCATGGATTGGAATTTAGATAATAAAATCATTTGTTTTACTCTATTTAATATTCGGATGGTTATTCTTTTCGTTGTTCTTCCCAGATATTGAGCAGAATATTCTCACTTCCATATCTTACTCTCGTTTAGTTCCCATTGGCCCATCCTTCTTCATCGCTCTTCACTTCCACATTCACCTCAAGACAGTCGATAATGTATAAGCTGAGAATGGGAAATAACCTGAACCATCCGTTCTTCTCACCTCGCTCTGATCAAATTCACTGCTTTCCGTTCTAAGAGTCATTTCCTTATCATTTACTGATTAGACGCTAATCATTTATCACCTCGATTCCGTTCCCAATCAGTTTACAATGCACTGGGGCAGAGATTGTTCCTTTGTCGTATAGATGCAACAGATTTGCACCAGACGGGAATGCCAGGGGGGAATGACAATGACCGATCCGACACTTTCATTATCACTTAATCACCGTCCATAGGGTAGATACTCCAAGGGGCGGAGCTTACACTAACTAATCTTTGATCGGTCTGTCATTGTTCATGTCCAGTCATCCTAACAACATGTCTGCTGCTTCCAATCAGATCGATTCCGTGAGTTTCTTTCATTTTTTTTTGGATTTTATTCAGAATACGGGGAATATCGTACTTCTCCTAGATCGCTAACGCTTGACGCTATTTTTCCAGCTAGTCTCTTCCAGCTTGACGTTACGTTGAATTGTATATTTCAATGTGTTCACTAACACTAAGTATGCTATTATTAGATCACAAATGTGATAGATATCAAATACAAACTAATTGCAGACGCCTTCTGCTGCTAATCGAAAGGCGATTCGAAAGGGAGTTGAAGATCGTCGAAGGAAGAGAGAAGGCAAAGGATTTGAAAAGCTGAGGGATGCAATCCAGAGCGTAGCTCCCAATATTGGGTGAGTGATCAGAGGCAAAAGAAATGCCACGAGCCGGGATCGAACCGGCGACCTTCCGATCTTCAGTCGGGCGCTCTCCCAACTGAGCTATCATGGCTGTGGTTGAGTCGCCCAGAAAATTAACCTTGTACCTGCTTCAAACTATAGTGCTCGGTATCCACATTTGTGACTAGCATGCATGATTATTAGTCATGGTTTATTTCTATTTCAGATCTAAGTTCGAGAAGGCGGATATTCTTGAACAGGCTACGAATCTTCTTATAGAATTGGGGAAGGAGAAGAAGAGAAAAGTGAAGGAAGATACGGTAAGGTGGACTGTCTGCGATCACTGTTATTCTAAAAATAATCTTGGCAGATTTTATGCGAAAAAATGATGAGATGTTTTGACAATTCTCTTCTTTCAGACTTCTCCAATCACTTCGATGATATCCCCTCCATCGTCCATTTTATCTACACCCTCTTCAATCTCTTCTTCACTCCCGTCATCTATTCTCTTCACTCCTCCCTCACCTCCCTCTATCAATGAGAAGAAAGAGGAAGGAGAAATTGATAGAAGTCAGCTTCCGCAAGGTATGCCAGTGATTATCACGAAAATAATGGAAACACTTGATCTTTGATCTTTTCAGCGCCACCTGACCTGTCTCTCTTCGCGAATCCACTTCTCAATCAGATATTTCTTGCCAATCTCGCGCAAGCATTGTACGTTCGTTTGAGCAACTTCAATCATAACTAAATATAATTGATCTTTGATATTTCCAGTTCTTCGATAACTCCTCCTCCTACCGAGAAGAAATCGAGGAAGAGAAAGGCAAAAGACGAACCTAATTCACCTGGAAAGAACAAGATCTGGAGAGCATTCTGATCTAGTTCTATCGCAACACGTTCTACTAGGGAAAATACGTTACATGCATAATCTATACGGTTCAAGTTTCAAAGAGTCAATCTATTACTCCAGTAAACATTTCCAGAAAAGTGTTCATATTAGTTATCGATAAATTACATAATGCTGCTGGCCGCAACAGTCTGCTTTCTAGTTTCTAATGTTCTGTCATTCCGTGACTTCCACGCAGATAATTGATAAATAATCATTCAATCCGATTATCTCTTCGTTCTCTTCAAATCTCTTTTTGGCTGTCCATCATCGTTTTTCTTCCATTTAACAGCACATGCTGATCTCTACTGATTTCCATTCCCTTCACGTGGATTGAGCGGGCATCGAACCAATTCGTTAATCTATCGGAGAATAAATTAGAAGATGAGACCAGACTAGAGTATATTTAGCGTAGAAAGGTGGCAGAAAAAAATCAATCGAATTAAGTTGCTCAATCGAAATCTCAATCGAAATCAATCGAAATAAGTTGCTCACGAACCAGCCGGTCCGTCAAGTAGGACTTGTTCCCATAAGCGAGGTTGATTTGCTTCCACGCTTTGAGATAGTCCTCGTTTTCAAACATTGAGATCGCATCCAATGCTTCGCCTGTGAGCGATTGGCGCAGATACAACATTTTCTCAATGTCCGTGGCATCACTCATGTGAATAACAACCTCGAAAGTGGATTGGAAGTCGCGCCACTCTTTCGGGTTGCCATCAAAGATGATCAGCTTGATTTCGGGGAGAGGTGATCGAAATTGGGAGATGGGCCAGGGGGTAGATTGGGAGGGGATAGGGCGCTCTGAAGCCAAATTATCAGAGCGGGCACGACTTTGCGAAATGGGATTACAATTTTCGATTGAAGCTTTAGCAGTGGGGGAACGGCGAGGGAATCCAAAATGAATGGAATCATGGTTTTGGGCAAAAGGAGGGGAAATGGAAGGGTGCTGCGAGCACAACAATGTAAGATGCGCAGAGAGTTCGGAAACTTGGGCTTCTAATCTCTCCACTCGCAGGGTCATAATTTCGAGAGGAGAGGGAGGGGCAGAGACATTTTTGAGGGTGGGGGAATAATAAGAAACACGAAGGGAAATACCCTGGTCGAAACCAGAGTCACAAGAACCGATATAATCCGAAGAAGAATGAAAAGCGGGGGAATCCCTAGCTGAATACCCGTAATTGCATTCGCTAGGAAGATCATAGTGATCGCTGGCCTGGGATCTTTCATCCATACGATGCACCATAATTCGGTTGGAACGTGGTAGAATGCTATTGATAAGAGATGGGAAGTACTAGACCGAGATGCCTAAGGGAACCGAGATACCGAGATACCGTATACCGACCGGAGGACCCTAATGTCCACCGATTACCGTAATGTGTGCCCAACTAGATGCCAGGGATAGAGCACACAACCGTTTATCGTCCGTGTTCCGTTTACAAGTGAGAGAATAGATGCGATAAGAGAGGAGGCGGAGCGCCGGAGAGAGAGGGGGGAAGATGACTAACCTACGAGCCGACACAAATCTAAGTTCATGCCGTGAGCATTTGCTCATTCGATTCATTGAAAAGTTGGCAGAACGTTTGAAGAAGGATCGCTGTTTGAGAAGCGCACACTCTCTGTGAATCATTATTGCCTCAGAAATAAATTACTCCTCACCCCTTCAAATTCACATTGATCAGTTCGAGCTAGAGTACGTTCCCAGTCTTTCCAATCGTGTGAGATAACAGAATGATCAGACCATCTCTGTGATTTACTGCCTGTTGATTCTTTATTTTTCATCTTCTCTGTCGGTTAGAGAAAGTGAAAGAGCATGGGAAATCAGAGAGTGCAGACGAGATTTGCGCAGTCTCCGTATAAAAAGAGAAAGGTCTGGTGATAACGAGTCGAGGGCGGATTAGGAAGCTTCGACTCAAGAGAAGCAAGAATGATTAGGACGCGTGAGTTAGCACTATATTTGAAAATAGATAATTTCCTTTTTGAGTATAGCTTTGACAACCTTCCGTTCTTCCTTTGCATTATTATCATCATAAATAATTTCAGTGAGCTGTCTAGCCGTTGCTCTATTCGCCCTCTCTGCTGCTAACGATGGAAAGGTTCGAGATTTGAAGACTTCCAATTAATCATTCATTATTGAAGGACTACGGTATTCCCAACTGGAAATGTGATGCGGAAGTGATGAAGAGGTTAACATTATTTAAATATTTATAAATAAACATAAGTCGGTTTTGGGCTGCGATGACGAATAAATCTATCAGAATAATGAACGTTTCTTTATTCAATCCAGTATAATTTTCAGGAGTAAGAAGGTTCCGGAGTCGGTTCATTCGCTGAGATTCGCCGATATCGACGTTATCGCTGCACTCGGAGATTCGTTGACGGTGAGGAAGAAAGGGAGAGGGGTGGAAATGGGAATTGGAATTAGGCTGTCAGAATGAAGACTCCTCCTTTCTATTTCGCACGCTCTCCCGCCAATCTATCCTGAGAGAGACTATGATGAATGTAGAGGCGGATGCTTCATTCTGACAGATCTCATTACGAACTCTTATGTATACTGTATTCGTAGATAACTATTGATCACTGCGTAATTTAGCTATCCTTACTAATGCATACGACAGAGAGCTTCGAGTAGTGCTTGCATTCTTCACACACCGAGCAACATCTTTATAGAAAACACTTCCCTCTGATAACATAGTCAACAGATTTTACGATTGTCTTATCAATGATATCAACACGCGGAGATTAGCAATGACGGCAGGATTATCCAACGTGTCGAGTGCACGCCGATCGACGCCTTTTCCGAATCATCGCACTGTCGGATTTGAAACTAGATTTGTTGCAGGCTGCAAACGGCGCTGGAGCTGAAGTGAATGATCCCGTCGCTGTCCTCATTCAGTACAGAGGTGCTCATCTATTATTGACAGAATGAAGAATCAGTCTCTTCATTCCTCGTACTCTCTTGCCCTTCAGTGTGACCAAAGAGTGCGCGAAATGCAGAAACGAATTCTTCACTGTGACATCGTTGTCTACAATGAAGCGTTATCACTTCTTTATCATTGTTCAATGATATCTCAGGTCTCGCATTCGGAATCGGAGGAGACAAGTCACTTGATGAGCATATCACTCTTCCTAGTGAGCACATTCTTCACCCTTCTCAAGACTATTTCCCCCTCCCCTTTCAGACATTCTTCGTAAGTTCAACCCCAATCTCTTCGGATACTCGACCGGCACGGGTTCTGCGAATGTGTGGAAGGTGCGGCGTGAGCGGAGCTTTTTCCGAATCATCGCCTGTCACATTTCAGACAGCAAAGCTGAATGCAGCCATTCCCGGAGCTGAGTCGAGTGATCTCGTGGGGCAAGCGAATGATTTGATCAGGAGAATGAAGGAACATCCGGAGGTTTAATGCATCGAAATGTAAAATCGTAACAAAAAGACAATTTAGGTTGACATCAAGAATCAGTGGAAGCTCGTCCACATCTTTATTGGAGGCAACGACATGTGTGATTGGTGTGATTATCCCGATGTAAGTAATTCTGAAATTCGATGCTCCATCAATCATTTCAGAGAAGTTGATAAGCTTATTCCACTGATTGCCCTTCTCAGGTCGTTTCTGATCAGAATTTCCGTGATAACATCGGTAAAGCAGTGCAGATTCTCAAGGATAACCTGCCCAAGTGAGTCCATCGGAGTACTGTAACACTACGAACGAATTGCCGTGTGCCATCCGATTACGGTATCCGCCGTTTCAGAACAATCGTCGTTCTCGTCGGTATGCTCGATCTCTCACTCCTGCGCAAGATCGACAAGGGAAAGTACTTCTGCGATAAGCTCCATACGTAAGTCAGTAGGTGACTCATCCTCGTCGTGTGCTGGGATTACTGTAGTCGACTATCGCAGATTCGAGTGTCCTTGCGAGCAGGAACTCAACTTCCCCGATGATGATATCAGTGCAGAGTGTAAGAAGTACATGGTGAGATAGATCAAACTACAAAGACCAAAGATCAATCTGTCCAGACTGCCGAGCAAGAACTGATGGATGGTCGTTTCGATACTACTGATGATTTCACCCTCGTCATTCAACCTTTCTTCGAGGAAATCAATTCGCCGCCCATGACTGTAATCTATTCAACTTTCCCTCTCAAGACAGCTTCCATAATGTTCTTCGAACCAGTTTTTTTCTAGCCCGATGGTGAACCCGATCTCTCTTTCTTCGCTCCTGATTGCTTCCATTTCTCTGCCTACGGTAAGCCCTGTCCCTTCTCATCTAAACCTCTTTCCTCCCCACAATCAGGTCACGCGGTCGTTGCTAAGACTCTATGGAATAACATCGTACAACCGGTAGGATTGAAGGATCGATATGCCAATCTCACTGATTTATCTCCGCCCCTCGCTTGTCCCAATAAGGTGAGACCATTCATCTATCTCATATTGATCTTTCACCTTACTTCAGTCGTGTCCCTTCATTCGAACGACGAAGAACTCGATTGACTGTGCGCCTTATATGACTCCCGTCGGAAATTAACATAATTGAACAACATAGTCGGAATCAATCAACAGTGTTCCCGATTTTCAACACAGACATAGACCGGTAAAATAAACAACCATGCCAGTTGGATACAATAACCCCATTTTCACACATTCGGATCGATATAATACCCCTATTTTCACACATTCGGATTCATACAATACCCCCATTTTCACACATTCGGATCCATACAATACCCCCCCCCCCATTTTCACACATTCGGATCGATACCCTTCAGCCATGGACGAAAATTCAATCTTTGGGATTCTTTACTAGTCTGAACGAAAATTCCAGGTTGAAGTCGCGACTTCGCTCCCTAGTTGACTGTGTCAGTTACAGAGAGCTCACGCAGGAACTTCATCAGTTACTGGAAATTACTCAATCGAATTGTGGAGAAAATTGGGTTGTAGATGAGATTGTGAATGAAGAGGGTCATGAAACCAAAACGTGGTTACAAAAAGGAATTACCACTTTCGAAATTAATTTTACAGCGGGCATCGAACAAAATGCTTCAGAAAAGCATCAATTCTTCTTCCCCTCTTGTCCTCTCCTTGCTTCACTAAGTGTAAGAAGACTACAGTAATTCTTGCACAGTCATTGAAGGAAGCGAAGGATGATAATTACTGGATTGAGTTTTCCTTTTCGCTCGCGATCTGTTACTCACAGTTTCGAAACAAGATCGATCAATTCAAGATCTATGAAAAAAAATTAAAAATGTGTTCCGAGTGTGCCCATTGAAATATTCTTCAGAACCCCTTCCACTTCAATGTGTAAAAAAACATAAATACTGTATTCCAAGCTTTGAGCAACAACAATGAATTAACATAAGGAAGAATTAACATAATAAAGAGTGATGATGACTACTGGATCATATCTAATCTGGGAGGAGATGCATCAGATGAGCAAGACTCGCGACTTGATTCAACTCGTCGTTTCTTGGGATGGGATGGTTTATATTCCTCCTCCTCTGCACTTTCTTCATCTTTATCTGTTGTTTCGTCCTCATCATCAGCTGAACTCTGCTCCTGAACGGAACAATCATTGATTACTGTAGAACTGTCCGGATGTATATCGACTCTACAGTACTCAATCTACGGTACCTCTTTGATTCTTCTCCTTACAGTACTCGCTAGATCATCATCCGTCAGTAGTCGTTCTGGTTCCTTCTTTGAGCTCAATCCCATTCGTCTGAAATCAGCGTTTTTCTTTTTCCATTCTCTATTCGAATGGAATATAAAAATATATTTTTAAAGGACAATAAAACTTACTTCACTCTTCGCTCCTGCACAGCCAGTGAATCGGACGGAATCTTTAAAAAAAAATATGAGCTAAGCACATCGCAACAAAATCGCTCGAGATCATACAAACTGCATGAAAATTTTATGAATACACTGATAACTTATAAATGATAAGTATTAATAATTAATTAGTAAAGTCTTACCACTCTGTAATCATCGAGAAGTGATCGTCCATAAACAGGGCCGGCTACTGCAGCTGCCTGAAACATGACTAAAATTTAATACTTAAAATTTAAATTAAATTCATAAATTGCCCTTAATCATTATTTTCACTCACCCTTCCTTGAATCGTTGCCAGACTCTGTGGTGGACGGTATGCCTGCGGAGCCTTTGTCTTGTACATCTACAATGACTATTAGTAATAAATCAGTAATGGTGCATCTCGACGACGTTTCCCAAAGCTAAACAACTTGATTACGGAACCTGCACGAGACGGAGCACATTATTCGATAGTTCATCGAAGTGATCCTCGAGAGCACGCGCGCGATTCATAATCACCTAAATTAATCGATAAATACCGTGCTTCTCATATATTGTATACATATTTGCTACAGCGTCAACTGACCGTGAGCTCACTCCTGCAATCTTCATCTTTACAGGGCATCTTGAAATTTCTCAATCTGTCCGTGTCATCGTATCTGAACGGATACAGTACAGCATAATAGCATTTACATATTTTTTAATGACTAACTTCTCCATCGTATTGTGATTATAGACTGATACTGGCAGTTTCGTAGCGGCAGACTGAACAATATAATTAATCAGCGATAATTAAATTCACAAATAATACCTGGGTCACGATCACCTTCGGATAATCTCCTCCATTTCTCGAAGAAGTAATCGGATTCGTCAGTTGCTTAGGCCTGCAACAAATCGATAATCAATTGATCTACCGTATAACGAGAATCCCGTACATCGCCAATGTCGATCCTCCTGGTGGTCTCGTGGCACTGAAGCTTCGAGGGAAAGTTCCAAGTCGTCTCGCTTCACTCACCTCAAATGAACACGATTCAACATGTAGTTACCTCATAATATCTACAAATCAATAAACGATTACCGTATTCGGCGTCTTCTGGATGGAATTCACAGCAGCAGCTCGGATTGGATGCTCACGAATGTAAGGACGAGATGAGACAGATGGAGATACGGCTGAATAACAATAATAATAATAATAATAATTTATACACACGCCCGAGGCGCGACGATATTAATGGTACATTTGAGGAGGATATAACTGGAGGTGGGGGGGGGGACTCTCCTGTATTAGGGGAGTTTGGAAAGGTCAGAGATAATGGGGTGTGCAGCAAGTCTACGCTTGAATACTCGGATATTTGGGGCAGTGCGTATTGTGACAGGGAGTTGGGAGTACCATCGTGCTGTTCAGAGTGGAAATGAATGGTATCGGGCAGTGCGTATTGTGACAGGGAGTTGGGAGTACCATCGTGCTGTTCAGAGTGGAAATGAATGGTATCGGGCAGTGCGTATTGTGACAGGGAGTTGGGAGTACCATCGTGCTGTTCTGAGTGGAAATGAATGGTATCGTGGAGTGCTCGTGGTGAGCTCTTTGTGGATTGAACAACTATCATCCACATACATGTGTAAATGATAGGAAAAAAACAGACATGTGCGCACTACCCATCGAAACTCTCCTTACTCATCCGACAATCCTTAAGATTCTCACCTTGAGCATCGCTGCCTTCTTCCACAATCACACCTGTTTTTGCTTGCAGTGTCTCTGCAATGTTTCTTTAATCATCCGTTGACTATATGCGTAAATGAAGCTGTCAAAGAAAGGTTGTGATCGCAATAGAGTAAAATTCCGAACCAGGAACGGGCAGTCCTGCTCCCATCAGAATATTCTGGAGCGTTTTCTCGACTGACGTCGCTTTCTCTTCCCTCTTTTTCATCGTGGACGTCGATGGTTTCGTAGTCTCCTCCTTGTCAGTTATTCCTGCAATTTCACTAGCCTCCAGAGGTTTCAAGGTCCGACGCGAATAATAATTGCGTATTCATGATGAAGTTATGGCAATAAAAAATTTACCCGGAATGACGATACCCGCATCAGCGAGAATCTTCTGAAGAGATATTTCAATCTCAGGAGCTTCCGAAGTGGAGGGAGAAGCTGCAAGAAACAAATTGTGTAAACAACTCACAATTCATACAATTAGAGGGAAAATATTTATGTCTACTAATATATAGATTTGCAGATATCTATTCCATAGAACAATCACTTCGAAAAAGAAAAGAAAAAAACTAACTAGAAGCAGTCGGTCTCTTCTTTGAACTTTTTCTCCGTTCATTAGGAGTTGACGAGCGATCACGGGCTATAAAAAATATGTGAACGTCAGCATTTCAAGAATTCAAGAATAATTGATGAACGAATAAGTATGAGCAGTATGACAAGTCGTGGACGGGCCCTGTCCTTCCTCCTCCTCATCTTCTTTCCATCCCTGAGCCGTCTTGCCCTCTTCTGGATCGAACTGCAAGAAGATAGTGCCAATTACAACACTTTGTGAAACATACAAGAAAATGATCGATCGCTTACATATTTTGGAAAGTGGATGTCGGAGCTATCGTACTCGAAGTGGAATGTGCACCATCTAGAATGATTGTTTTTTTAAATGTTTTAAAGACAGTGAAGCATCCGCATGATAGAGAATTCGAAATAAGAAAAGGAAAGTACTAAAAAAAAGAAGAAATCGTCAGAGAATCTTTGATACCAATATGAACTGGAATCAGGCTAGTCCGATTTTGATTCTCATAAATTGATCGTTAGTATTTATCGGGCGAACACGAACCTTGGTCTGCTTCCCTTCTGCTCCATCTGACGCATCTCGGCAATAACTGCGTCTTCCCTTTAAAAATATTCGTAGCAAACTACATAATTCAAGGATAATGCTCAATCACCGATATGCTCAAATTGAAAACTCACTGTTTCTGAGGCAATCCAAGCGCTTTCACCCATTTCAATTGAAGCTCAGCACGACTAAAAACAAACATATATTGCCAGCGTTAATAATTCAAATGGAGAAATTATAAGTTGTACCTGTTTTGTGGAAATACATGGGTCCGATGAGGGTTCTTGCCTTTGCAAAGAGCACAAGGAGCACCCATATTATACTGACAACCTGAAAAAATGGACAATATAATCAATAAACGCTAACAACATTTGAAAATAAGAGAACGCAGTCGAGGCAAGCGCGATATGGTAGAGGTTACTGTAGCCTTAGCATGAGACAATCAAGTACTGAGTTTTTTTCGTATTAATTTTTCAAATAGCGCGTGACATTTGAGGTCCATGCAAAAGCAAGCAGTTCAAAAGAATTGATGTGCTTCCGCATGAATCCATCCACTGAAAACACTCTTTTCGTTGCTCATTTTCGATTGAAAGAATTCAAAATTATTTGTTTGCTTCGCGAAAGGCGTGTTCTTAGATATTTACATGGTTATATAAAACCATCGTGCAGGTCGTTCAGATATTTCTCATCCCCGATAACGATTATACTTTATATAATCATAAAGCATAACACAAAGAGTGCATTAGGATAAAACAAGGTGTGAGATCGAATTACCACGAGGTGAAGTTTAAAACCTGTGAGATTAGCCAGATAGAGGGGTAAAATGAGGACGGAGGAGGAGGAGGATAGTTGCAGGACAAGTCTAAAGGACAGACATTCCAAACATCGAGAGGTAAACAACGGGTAAATGCGATTAGAGGAAATGAAAAAAGAGAAGGTAGGGCAAGAGGGGGCGAAAGAGACTTGTGATGGAATCAAATGATAGGCAGATCAATACGCAAGAACGTATACGGTCAATAAGTGAGAGATACAGTAACCGGAACGAATGAGCATCGGATCAGGATAAACATAACAGTGCACTCTAGCAATATATTCATCCTAGATTCTAGTCATTAGTATATTTACTGTACTCTACTTGCGAATCTTTTTGTTATAAGCACTGAGTCGAGTACGGAACATTTCGGTTTGCTTGTTCAATTCGTCCATGAGAGGACCCGGACCATGAGAGAGATGACATGCTGCACGAGCCTGAAATATAGATAGATTACGGTATGATTTATTGACGGACTCCGCAAAACAGGGAGTTAGCGTTTGATTTTGTCGAAAAAATGGTAAAGAATGGGCCGGCAAACATAGAGTGCTATCGGAGCAAGTTGAACATCTTACCTCTTCGTACATAAGAAGTGTTCCTCCGGTGGGAGGATCCTCGAACAAGCCACCAAATGCTGCATTTTGAAGGACCGATGTCAACAGAGGATGACACTTGGGAAGATATCGTCTGCAATGAAGAAATTACACTAGTAGACTAGTCACCTCTTTATTTTTTTTTATAAATCCTCCCTTCAGGAATCCAATTCCTCTATTCAATCCATTTAATCGGTTATTGATGTAGTTACACAACGACAATGGATGTGTAAACCCACATACGCGTATAATTTTTCAAATCGCAAAATAATGAATATAGCTCACCTGTATGCATCCAACAACTTATTTGTGTGCTTGAAGGCGAGATCGCGTCTCCGTTACCGTAATTGTAACCAGATTTTTCAGAATCAGATTTTCTACTTTCTCACACTATCGCTATCATTAGTCGAACTTCCAAACCTGATCGGCATTAATCCGCAAAGTAACTACCGTATTTTGTTAATGTTATCGTAGATACGATTCGTATCCCTTCATCATCAGTCGTTACCGTACCATCGAAAAGCTGCTTCATGTCTTCGATTGAATCGACAGCTACTCCAGCCATTCCAACGTCGCCGAACACGCGCGGATTGTCAGAGTCGTAGCTGCAATTAAACACTTAATTAATTAACATCAATTAATTGCTACGTTCTGCGAGTAGGGTGGTTTAAGTTTCAGATCACATCCAAGTCACGAAAATGTCGAGGACACTAATGTATTCCATGGAATGGATAGTCACAAACAATTCTAATTGAAGGAACACTGGCAACAAGCGTGTGGATTCAAAATATCAATAATGCAAGCAGCAGTGAATACTTGGTAATCTCAAGTTTCAGCAAATCCTGGTAATGAAGAAAATACCGCACCGCTAGTTTACTACTCTACTCTATTGGAAAAATAAAATAATACAATAAAAAAAAGCCAGATTGATCCATGCTTCACCGTGAAGAGTTATCAGGAACATCACTCCCCATACAATCTTGAAGGAGAATCAAATGTAGAAAAAACATCTAACTACACTGACCCTCTGTGCGTGGCGAGATCGAAGGCGACGGAGAGACCCTGCTGACCGGCCTTGATCTTGTCCTGAACGGATTATTGCACGAACTATCGATTACTCCGGAGTTACCATAACCTTCTCTCAATCACTCTGGGCTCAAGTTTCGAACTTTCCTACCTTTGCCGGGCTCTTCAATCTCTTCAATCTTCAAAATTCATACCTTACTTATCGAGAAGTCACAAATCTACCGTACCTTGAAGAATTTGTTCGATTACTATACCACACGGTTCCTTCTCAAGAACTACAAAAACTACCGTACTACCATATCTCCGCTACCGTACCTTGTAGAACTTATTGGACTCCTCGACAGTGGAGAATCCGGCGTACTGTCTGATCGTCCACGGCCGCTGTGTGTACATCGTCGGGTAGGGACCGCGAGTGAACGGGAACTGACCCGGCAGCTGGAAATTTAACAATATTGTCTCGTTACCAATGTGTTTCAGTCCAAACATTTGTAGCGGAAGAGATGGTTAATTCAATGATTCGTACGGCTTTAGGCAAAACTATTTTAAGAAAATATAGGATGAAGAAAATACTGAAAAAGAGATATTTTATATGAACTATCGCATTTCAGCATTCTTCTTTAGACAAGTAAGATAGAGCGTATAAGGTCCTTATTACTCACTCCAGATAAGATTCAAGCGAAAACCAAATTTGTTGCAGTATCATCCCGCTACGTTCGCGATACAGGGCCCCATTCTATCAAAAATGCGACAAACATTTTGATTTCTTTCTGTTCCCACTATCATCACAATCACATCATCTTTCCTCTATCGTCCTGCTTGTCCTCCGCTAACTTTAGCTCTTTCTAACCCATCAAGGACAGTGGTTCAAAAACATATTCATGCAGGACAAACAATCCTATCATTTCTCAGTTTCATCCCCACCACATACCTCGGGGGTCTTTCCTCCATCGTACTCCCTATCCTCTGCCAGATACAGCGGCTTGATGTCGATGCCCTCGGCCGTCTTCGAGATCAGCGTGTCCGCCTCCCGCCCCTGCAAAAAGAAACAAAACAAAAAGCAAAACAAAAACAACTCAGTGTGCCGCCCGGTGCACAACCACACTGCGGTGTGTGGCGGCGGCCTAGTCGATCCTTCTTCGATTGCTCCTCTTGATGGGGCGGCAAGCGCCCGGTGCACAACCACACTGCGGTGTGTGGCGGCGGCCTAGTCGATCCTTCTTCGATTGCTCCTCTTGATGGGGCGGCAAGCGCCCGGTGCACAACCACACTGCGGTGTGTGGCGGCGGCCTAGTCGATCCTTCTTCGATTGCTCCTCTTGATGGGGCGACAAGCGCCCGGTGCACAACCACACTGCGGTGTGTGGCGGCGGCCTAGTCGATCCTTCTTCGATTGCTCCTCTTGATGGGGCGGCAAGCGCCCGGTGCACAACCACACTGCGGTGTGTGGCGGCGGCCTAGTCGATCCTTCTTCGATTGCTCCTCTTGATGGGGCGGCAAGCGCCCAGTGCACAACCACACTGCGGTGTGTGGCGGCGGCCTAGTCGATCCTTCTTCGATTGCTCCTCTTGATGGGGCGGCAAGCGCCCGGTGCACAACCACACTGCGGTGTGTGGCGGCGGCCTAGTCGATCCTTCTTCGATTGCTCCTCTTGATGGGGCGGCAAGCGCCCGGTGCACAACCACACTGCGGTGTGTGGCGGCGGCCTAGTCGATCCTTCTTCGATTGCTCCTCTTGATGGGGCGGCAAGCGCCCGGTGCACAACCACACTGCGGTGTGTGGCGGCGGCCTAGTCGATCCTTCTTCGATTGCTCCTCTTGATGGGGCGGCAAGCGCCCGGTGCACAACCACACTGCGGTGTGTGGCGGCGGCCTAGTCGATCCTTCTTCGATTGCTCCTCTTGATGGGGCGACAAGCGCCCGGTGCACAACCACACTGCGGTGTGTGGCGGCGGCCTAGTCGATCCTTCTTCGATTGCTCCTCTTGATGGGGCGGCAAGCGCCCGGTGCACAACCACACTGCGGTGTGTGGCGGCGGCCTAGTCGATCCTTCTTCGATTGCTCCTCTTGATGGGGCGGCAAGCGCCCGGTGCACAACCACACTGCGGTGTGTGGCGGCGGCCTAGTCGATCCTTCTTCGATTGCTCCTCTTGATGGGGCGACAAGCGCCCGGTGCACAACCACACTGCGGTGTGTGGCGGCGGCCTAGTCGATCCTTCTTCGATTGCTCCTCTTGATGGGGCGGCAAGCGCCCGGTGCACAACCACACTGCGGTGTGTGGCGGCGGCCTAGTCGATCCTTCTTCGATTGCTCCTCTTGATGGGGCGGCAAGCGCCCAGTGCACAACCACACTGCGGTGTGTGGCGGCGGCCTAGTCGATCCTTCTTCGATTGCTCCTCTTGATGGGGCGGCAAGCGCCCGGTGCACAACCACACTGCGGTGTGTGGCGGCGGCCTAGTCGATCCTTCTTCGATTGCTCCTCTTGATGGGGCGGCAAGCGCCCGGTGCACAACCACACTGCGGTGTGTGGCGGCGGCCTAGTCGATCCTTCTTCGATTGCTCCTCTTGATGGGGCGGCAAGCGCCCGGTGCACAACCACACTGCGGTGTGTGGCGGCGGCCTAGTCGATCCTTCTTCGATTGCTCCTCTTGATGGGGCGGCAAGCGCCCGGTGCACAACCACACTGCGGTGTGTGGCGGCGGCCTAGTCGATCCTTCTTCGATTGCTCCTCTTGATGGGGCGACAAGCGCCCGGTGCACAACCACACTGCGGTGTGTGGCGGCGGCCTAGTCGATCCTTCTTCGATTGCTCCTCTTGATGGGGCGGCAAGCGCCCGGTGCACAACCACACTGCGGTGTGTGGCGGCGGCCTAGTCGATCCTTCTTCGATTGCTCCTCTTGATGGGGCGACAAGCGCCCGGTGCACAACCACACTGCGGTGTGTGGCGGCGGCCTAGTCGATCCTTCTTCGATTGCTCCTCTTGATGGGGCGGCAAGCGCCCGGTGCACAACCACACTGCGGTGTGTGGCGGCGGCCTAGTCGATCCTTCTTCGATTGCTCCTCTTGATGGGGCGGCAAGCGCCCGGTGCACAACCACACTGCGGTGTGTGGCGGCGGCCTAGTCGATCCTTCTTCGATTGCTCCTCTTGATGGGGCGACAAGCGCCCGGTGCACAACCACACTGCGGTGTGTGGCGGCGGCCTAGTCGATCCTTCTTCGATTGCTCCTCTTGATGGGGCGGCAAGCGCCCGGTGCACAACCACACTGCGGTGTGTGGCGGCGGCCTAGTCGATCCTTCTTCGATTGCTCCTCTTGATGGGGCGGCAAGCGCCCAGTGCACAACCACACTGCGGTGTGTGGCGGCGGCCTAGTCGATCCTTCTTCGATTGCTCCTCTTGATGGGGCGGCAAGCGCCCGGTGCACAACCACACTGCGGTGTGTGGCGGCGGCCTAGTCGATCCTTCTTCGATTGCTCCTCTTGATGGGGCGGCAAGCGCCCGGTGCACAACCACACTGCGGTGTGTGGCGGCGGCCTAGTCGATCCTTCTTCGATTGCTCCTCTTGATGGGGCGGCAAGCGCCCGGTGCACAACCACACTGCGGTGTGTGGCGGCGGCCTAGTCGATCCTTCTTCGATTGCTCCTCTTGATGGGGCGGCAAGCGCCCGGTGCACAACCACACTGCGGTGTGTGGCGGCGGCCTAGTCGATCCTTCTTCGATTGCTCCTCTTGATGGGGCGACAAGCGCCCGGTGCACAACCACACTGCGGTGTGTGGCGGCGGCCTAGTCGATCCTTCTTCGATTGCTCCTCTTGATGGGGCGGCAAGCGCCCGGTGCACAACCACACTGCGGTGTGTGGCGGCGGCCTAGTCGATCCTTCTTCGATTGCTCCTCTTGATGGGGCGGCAAGCGCCCGGTGCACAACCACACTGCGGTGTGTGGCGGCGGCCTAGTCGATCCTTCTTCGATTGCTCCTCTTGATGGGGCGACAAGCGCCCGGTGCACAACCACACTGCGGTGTGTGGCGGCGGCCTAGTCGATCCTTCTTCGATTGCTCCTCTTGATGGGGCGGCAAGCGCCCGGTGCACAACCACACTGCGGTGTGTGGCGGCGGCCTAGTCGATCCTTCTTCGATTGCTCCTCTTGATGGGGCGGCAAGCGCCCAGTGCACAACCACACTGCGGTGTGTGGCGGCGGCCTAGTCGATCCTTCTTCGATTGCTCCTCTTGATGGGGCGGCAAGCGCCCGGTGCACAACCACACTGCGGTGTGTGGCGGCGGCCTAGTCGATCCTTCTTCGATTGCTCCTCTTGATGGGGCGGCAAGCGCCCGGTGCACAACCACACTGCGGTGTGTGGCGGCGGCCTAGTCGATCCTTCTTCGATTGCTCCTCTTGATGGGGCGGCAAGCGCCCGGTGCACAACCACACTGCGGTGTGTGGCGGCGGCCTAGTCGATCCTTCTTCGATTGCTCCTCTTGATGGGGCGGCAAGCGCCCGGTGCACAACCACACTGCGGTGTGTGGCGGCGGCCTAGTCGATCCTTCTTCGATTGCTCCTCTTGATGGGGCGACAAGCGCCCGGTGCACAACCACACTGCGGTGTGTGGCGGCGGCCTAGTCGATCCTTCTTCGATTGCTCCTCTTGATGGGGCGGCAAGCGCCCGGTGCACAACCACACTGCGGTGTGTGGCGGCGGCCTAGTCGATCCTTCTTCGATTGCTCCTCTTGATGGGGCGACAAGCGCCCGGTGCACAACCACACTGCGGTGTGTGGCGGCGGCCTAGTCGATCCTTCTTCGATTGCTCCTCTTGATGGGGCGGCAAGCGCCCGGTGCACAACCACACTGCGGTGTGTGGCGGCGGCCTAGTCGATCCTTCTTCGATTGCTCCTCTTGATGGGGCGGCAAGCGCCCGGTGCACAACCACACTGCGGTGTGTGGCGGCGGCCTAGTCGATCCTTCTTCGATTGCTCCTCTTGATGGGGCGACAAGCGCCCGGTGCACAACCACACTGCGGTGTGTGGCGGCGGCCTAGTCGATCCTTCTTCGATTGCTCCTCTTGATGGGGCGGCAAGCGCCCGGTGCACAACCACACTGCGGTGTGTGGCGGCGGCCTAGTCGATCCTTCTTCGATTGCTCCTCTTGATGGGGCGGCAAGCGCCCGGTGCACAACCACACTGCGGTGTGTGGCGGCGGCCTAGTCGATCCTTCTTCGATTGCTCCTCTTGATGGGGCGGCAAGCGCCCGGTGCACAACCACACTGCGGTGTGTGGCGGCGGCCTAGTCGATCCTTCTTCGATTGCTCCTCTTGATGGGGCGGCAAGCGCCCAGTGCACAACCACACTGCGGTGTGTGGCGGCGGCCTAGTCGATCCTTCTTCGATTGCTCCTCTTGATGGGGCGGCAAGCGCCCGGTGCACAACCACACTGCGGTGTGTGGCGGCGGCCTAGTCGATCCTTCTTCGATTGCTCCTCTTGATGGGGCGGCAAGCGCCCGGTGCACAACCACACTGCGGTGTGTGGCGGCGGCCTAGTCGATCCTTCTTCGATTGCTCCTCTTGATGGGGCGGCAAGCGCCCGGTGCACAACCACACTGCGGTGTGTGGCGGCGGCCTAGTCGATCCTTCTTCGATTGCTCCTCTTGATGGGGCGACAAGCGCCCGGTGCACAACCACACTGCGGTGTGTGGCGGCGGCCTAGTCGATCCTTCTTCGATTGCTCCTCTTGATGGGGCGGCAAGCGCCCGGTGCACAACCACACTGCGGTGTGTGGCGGCGGCCTAGTCGATCCTTCTTCGATTGCTCCTCTTGATGGGGCGGCAAGCGCCCGGTGCACAACCACACTGCGGTGTGTGGCGGCGGCCTAGTCGATCCTTCTTCGATTGCTCCTCTTGATGGGGCGGCAAGCGCCCGGTGCACAACCACACTGCGGTGTGTGGCGGCGGCCTAGTCGATCCTTCTTCGATTGCTCCTCTTGATGGGGCGGCAAGCGCCCGGTGCACAACCACACTGCGGTGTGTGGCGGCGGCCTAGTCGATCCTTCTTCGATTGCTCCTCTTGATGGGGCGACAAGCGCCCGGTGCACAACCACACTGCGGTGTGTGGCGGCGGCCTAGTCGATCCTTCTTCGATTGCTCCTCTTGATGGGGCGGCAAGCGCCCGGTGCACAACCACACTGCGGTGTGTGGCGGCGGCCTAGTCGATCCTTCTTCGATTGCTCCTCTTGATGGGGCGGCAAGCGCCCGGTGCACAACCACACTGCGGTGTGTGGCGGCGGCCTAGTCGATCCTTCTTCGATTGCTCCTCTTGATGGGGCGGCAAGCGCCCGGTGCACAACCACACTGCGGTGTGTGGCGGCGGCCTAGTCGATCCTTCTTCGATTGCTCCTCTTGATGGGGCGGCAAGCGCCCGGTGCACAACCACACTGCGGTGTGTGGCGGCGGCCTAGTCGATCCTTCTTCGATTGCTCCTCTTGATGGGGCGACAAGCGCCCGGTGCACAACCACACTGCGGTGTGTGGCGGCGGCCTAGTCGATCCTTCTTCGATTGCTCCTCTTGATGGGGCGACAAGCGCCCGGTGCACAACCACACTGCGGTGTGTGGCGGCGGCCTAGTCGATCCTTCTTCGATTGCTCCTCTTGATGGGGCGGCAAGCGCCCGGTGCACAACCACACTGCGGTGTGTGGCGGCGGCCTAGTCGATCCTTCTTCGATTGCTCCTCTTGATGGGGCGGCAAGCGCCCGGTGCACAACCACACTGCGGTGTGTGGCGGCGGCCTAGTCGATCCTTCTTCGATTGCTCCTCTTGATGGGGCGACAAGCGCCCGGTGCACAACCACACTGCGGTGTGTGGCGGCGGCCTAGTCGATCCTTCTTCGATTGCTCCTCTTGATGGGGCGGCAAGCGCCCGGTGCACAACCACACTGCGGTGTGTGGCGGCGGCCTAGTCGATCCTTCTTCGATTGCTCCTCTTGATGGGGCGACAAGCGCCCGGTGCACAACCACACTGCGGTGTGTGGCGGCGGCCTAGTCGATCCTTCTTCGATTGCTCCTCTTGATGGGGCGGCAAGCGCCCGGTGCACAACCACACTGCGGTGTGTGGCGGCGGCCTAGTCGATCCTTCTTCGATTGCTCCTCTTGATGGGGCGGCAAGCGCCCGGTGCACAACCACACTGCGGTGTGTGGCGGCGGCCTAGTCGATCCTTCTTCGATTGCTCCTCTTGATGGGGCGGCAAGCGCCCGGTGCACAACCACACTGCGGTGTGTGGCGGCGGCCTAGTCGATCCTTCTTCGATTGCTCCTCTTGATGGGGCGGCAAGCGCCCGGTGCACAACCACACTGCGGTGTGTGGCGGCGGCCTAGTCGATCCTTCTTCGATTGCTCCTCTTGATGGGGCGGCAAGCGCCCGGTGCACAACCACACTGCGGTGTGTGGCGGCGGCCTAGTCGATCCTTCTTCGATTGCTCCTCTTGATGGGGCGGCAAGCGCCCGGTGCACAACCACACTGCGGTGTGTGGCGGCGGCCTAGTCGATCCTTCTTCGATTGCTCCTCTTGATGGGGCGACAAGCGCCCGGTGCACAACCACACTGCGGTGTGTGGCGGCGGCCTAGTCGATCCTTCTTCGATTGCTCCTCTTGATGGGGCGGCAAGCGCCCGGTGCACAACCACACTGCGGTGTGTTGCGGCGGCCTAGTCGATCCTTCTTCGATTGCTCCTCTTGATGGGGCGGCAAGCGCCCGGTGCACAACCACACTGCGGTGTGTGGCGGCGGCCTAGTCGATCCTTCTTCGATTGCTCCTCTTGATGGGGCGGCAAGCGCCCGGTGCACAACCACACTGCGGTGTGTGGCGGCGGCCTAGTCGATCCTTCTTCGATTGCTCCTCTTGATGGGGCGGCAAGCGCCCGGTGCACAACCACACTGCGGTGTGTGGCGGCGGCCTAGTCGATCCTTCTTCGATTGCTCCTCTTGATGGGGCGGCAAGCGCCCGGTGCACAACCACACTGCGGTGTGTGGCGGCGGCCTAGTCGATCCTTCTTCGATTGCTCCTCTTGATGGGGCGGCAAGCGCCCGGTGCACAACCACACTGCGGTGTATGGCGGCGGCCTAGTCGATCCTTCTTCGATTGCTCCTCTTGATGGGGCGGCAAGCGCCCGGTGCACAACCATACTGCGGGTGTGGCGGCGGCCTAGTCGATCCTTCTTCGATTGCTCCTCTTGATGGGGCGGCAAGCGCCCGGTGCACAACCACACTGCGGTGTGTGGCGGCGGCCTAGTCGATCCTTCTTCGATTGCTCCTCTTGATGGGGCGGCAAGCGCCCGGTGCACAACCACACTGCGGTGTGTGGCGGCGGCCTAGTCGATCCTTCTTCGATTGCTCCTCTTGATGGGGCGACAAGCGCCCGGTGCACAACCACACTGCGGTGTGTGGCGGCGGCCTAGTCGATCCTTCTTCGATTGCTCCTCTTGGTGGGGCGGCAAGCGCCCGGTGCACAATCACACTGCGGTGTGTGGCGGCGGCCTAGTCGATCCTTCTTCGATTGCTCCTCTTGATGGGGCGGCAAGCGCCCGGTGCACAACCACACTGCGGTGTGTGGCGGCGGCCTAGTCGATCCTTCTTCGATTGCTCCTCTTGATGGGGCGACAAGCGCCCGGTGCACAACCACACTGCGGTGTGTGGCGGCGGCCTAGTCGATCCTTCTTCGATTGCTCCTCTTGATGGGGCGACAAGCGCCCGGTGCACAACCACACTGCGGTGTGTGGCGGCGGCCTAGTCGATCCTTCTTCGATTGCTCCTCTTGATGGGGCGGCAAGCGCCCGGTGCACAACCACACTGCGGTGTGTGGCGGCGGCCTAGTCGATCCTTCTTCGATTGCTCCTCTTGATGGGGCGGCAAGCGCCCGGTGCACAACCACACTGCGGTGTGTGGCGGCGGCCTAGTCGATCCTTCTTCGATTGCTCCTCTTGATGGGCGGCAAGCGCCCGGTGCACAACCACACTGAACAAAATGATGCAGAAATTGTGCTACAGAATCTTTTCACACAGAAACTTTAAAGATCTTTCCGTGCCTAATTGTAAGGGGAACTTAGCTTTTGGATTCCATGGCCAGCATGCGAGAGTCCTTCCTAGGTTGTAGTGCTAGCCATCTTGACCGCGTGCACCTGTAAATAAAGAAAGTTGCAGATAAATCAATGAATTGTTCCTAATTCTGTAATCGCAAGCTATCGATCGAGAGTCACCTTTACATTCTTGTCGTTTTCCTCCTGAATCCCGATTCCTCTCACACGTCGAAGTCGTATTTTTCTTTCTGAAATATGATTACTGATTCAGTAAAACTGAGAGAATTCGAAAACAAGTAGAACACATCGACAAAAACAACGATCGTTCGATTAATGAGAATACAATTGAGACGCCCGAATGAGAGGGCACTATGGAAATTAAGGACGGTCCTGATTTGACAGCGATTTGGATAACGTATTATCGCTGTTCAGTCCTATCAGTATTGAAGACAAACGGAGAAAGACAAACAATTCAAAACGGCAAAAAAGTGGGAGCATTAAGGAAAATTTTGAGCCGGAAAGTTTTGAATCTGAACCGGTTAAAAGCAAAAGTTTGAAGATTTTGCTTACCGTAGTCCTCTTAATTTTTCCGATTGAAAACTAATTTTATTAAATTTTATCTCTGCCACGATTCAGTTTCAGATTCTTCACACACGATTCACACGATTCAGTCAGCCATAACTTTTACAGAACAACGTGAAAATATTAGAAATTTCGAACAGCTACTCACTTAGTAATGGTCAACATGAGAAATACAAGGATAAAAATTTAGAAAGTCGGAGAGCGAAAATTGAAACGAATTGAAACGCTGACAAGGGAAGCACCAAAGTTAACGGAAGCCGATCGCTAAGCGACCTATGGGGCATGTAGGGGGTTGGGGGAGAAGCTCAAAACAGTTTTCAAAACCTGCTAAAGTTTCATACCGTAGTCAGGGGAATCGATAATTGTTCACCACGTGGATTTGCACGCGCGCGATCCCAAGATAGTCCCGAGGTTGCAACATGTGTGTGTCAGAAGCCCTGGTAGCTCAACCGGTAGCGAATCCGCCCTGCCCCCGGTAACCACTGGTTCGATTCCCCGCATGTGCTTTTTTCTTTTGCCGATTTTTCGCAACTTCGGCAACTACTGTTTGCTATTTTTATCGACTTCTCCGAGGATAACAATGCATTTCGATAACGTATAAGCTGATTCAAGGGTTGAGAACATTGAACATGATCCTTCGGTTACAAGTCATGGGCATAACCAAATTGGCAGCCTTATACGTTATCGAAATGGATTGTTATCCTCGGAGAAGTCGAAAAAAATAGCTAACAGTAGTTGCCGAAGTTGCAAAAAATCGGCAAAAGAAAAACGCACATACGGGGAATCGAACCAGTGGATACCGGGGGCAGGGCGGATTCGCTACCGGTTGAGCTATCAGGGCTTCTGACACACGCATGTTGCAACCTCGGGACTATCTTGGGATCGCGCGCGTGCAAATCCACGTGGTGAACAATTATCGATTCCCCTGACTACGGTATGAAACTTTAGCAGGTTTTGAAAACTGTTTTGAGCTTCTCCCCCAACCCCCTACATGCCCCCATAGGTCGCTTAGCGATCGGCTTCCGTTAACTTTGGTGCTTCCCTTGTGAGACAGGAGATGGACCTCCTGTCTCATAACATTACACCCGAATTTTTAAGAGGGTTTTTTAAAAGATTTTTTTAAGACATTACACCCGAATTTTTAAGATTTTTTTTAAGAGATTCATTTATAGAAATGGCAGTCGAAAACAAGGCTTTACGAAAAACATCGTTTCAAAACGGAGTCGAGTACAAAAAAAGCTATAATAACGTTTTGAACGAGGCGGTGAGGGATGAAAATGTGATAGATTTGCTATGAGTTAATCACAAATTTGGAAAACGGGAAGCTAAATTAATCGACAATCGCGAAAAAGACAAAATTTGCCCTTAAAATATGAATTCCCGCACTGGGCAAAAGACACCACCGAAGCACACCGATCAACGTCTTTATTCAGGTTTTTGAAAAAATATTTTCCGGATGATGGCCCCTAATTAAAAATTATGTGACATCGATCTCCGAAACTTGGGGTCTTGGCGTTCTCTATTGTGCTGATGACGACTCACTTTTGTCGATAAATCCCCGTTGCTTTTTGGCCTGTGCAAAACATGGTCGGAATTGCTCGATTATTACGCAAACTGCTTTATGATGACAATAAGCCATCTGTATCTCACCAAGTCGCATTGTACATTAAGGATGTTTATCTTGCAAGAATAATCCAAAACAATCCTGAGAATCTCGAGGGCTCTCTCTAGCATTTCGGTATCACATACCAGTAAGCAACATGCAAGAAAGAGTCAGTGATGGAATAAAGTGTCATGAGATTGATAGCTACTATAAAAACAAATAGTATGTAAATGCATGAATACGTAAACTGAATACACAGGGTGAGTACTGACTACTTCATAGAATTATTAATTATTAGTTGTGAGTCAAGTCGGATAATGTATTGTAAAATATCAGAGGTAGTAAATGGTTACCAATAAATCATGCAATTGAGATTGGAATTATGAATAACTATTGTAAATCTACAAAGGAAAGCGATGGAGAAAACCCGATAACAAATAGTGGAGAAGGGGGCGTCGCTTAGGCGTAATAGATGGGATACGGTAGATCTCCTTAGACATCCGTTCCGTCGGGATGAGGAACGATGGCTGATCCCTGAAGAGAATATCGTTGAGAAAACAGTCCATCTAATTGGTTAGTAATTAGAAAATGAATAATCACCTGAGCCGATGAGACTCTGGACGGCTTAGTGCGCCAGCTACGAAGAGCGAAGTAGACTGCGCATGCGAGAAGAATGAGAACCAGCTGAAGAGATCAAAGATCAAACTTCAAAATCAGAGATCCATGATCATCTTACCATGGTTCCTCCAACAACAGCAATGAGATGCCACTCGAGGAAGGGAGCAGTGCTGGTGCCAGCCAGAGACATCTCAGACACCTGCGATCGATTCACTTCAGTTACCGTATCCCATCTTCCACGCTCACCTCAGGGACGCATTCTCCATTCTCAACGATATGCTCGCATTGGTTGCAGATATCTCCAGTGAATCCGTTGATGCATCCACACTCGTTGTTCGAAGTGACGAAGCCGCCATTCAAGCACTCCAGCTTCTGCAATTAGAAAGAGTTGCACTGTGGGAATTTGTGCAACTTGCACAAATTCCCAGCTACCGTTCAGAATTCACGGCTCTGGTTCCGGCTCTCACCTCTTCGCAGAAGGATCCAGTGAAGCCAATGTCGCACGTGCACGAGTATTCAGTCATGTCTGCAATACCGTAATCCACGATTGAACGGATGCTTGCCAAACGACGGTTATTTTCTTGATCACTTACCAGGGATGAGAATGGGAGATCCATTGTGGCAAGGGCGAGACTGGCAGAATACTCCAACAAAGCCTTTCGAGCACTCGCAAACGCCGTTGATCAGCTTTCCTGAAGAGGGAAGGTATTATTATATGCAAGGAATACTGTAGGAAAAGAGATTGCGTGGCTACAGGAATCTGGAAAAGTAATGAAAAATAAGTATCCAATCGATTGCCATAGTGAGATACCGTACCATTATCGCACTTGGTGGCCTGTTCGCATCTGAGTCCCTTCAGTCCGTAGGGACACGAACACTTGACTGATCCCTCCGAATTCGTGTGAGGACGACCTCCATTCTGGCAGACCTGAAAAAGGGATACGGTAAGAAAGGGAATTACGGTAGATAATTGGGTCAGGTGACAGGTCACGACGCTCACCTCTTCTTCGCATTTTGGTCCAGTCCAGTTGAGAGTGCACTCACATTTGCCCTGCAACGACAATGAATTGATCTTTGATCTCTTCTCCCAATCCTCATTAATCTCTAGTCAGTTGTTTCCCCACTCGTTCCCTCGAGCAGTCCCCAATTATCCAATCTCAGCTCCAATTCAGTCTCTCTCTCTTCTCCCTCACTGATACCCTTACACAACTGCACCAGTCTGCCACCAAATTGGCGCATGCTTCGTCTTCCTCTCCTGGATCAACCATGAACCAAGTTTAGGGGCCCAAATCCAAAATGGGCACAGGATATCCGCTAATGGTTCGGGGGCCTCATCATCGCATAAAAGAGGGCTGACTGAGAGTGGAAAGGGAAGGGTCATGCGGATGAATAATGGGGCACAGAGGAGAAACATTCAATGGGGAACTCATGGCACGCTTGGATGCGTTTCCCCTTTCCTGGCCTATCTTTGGACTAGAGGAGGAGGGGGCAGCCAGGTAGATACACTCTACGACGATTACTCCTCTTCATCGTCAATTTCGCTGATGGACCTTGTCCGTTTCTAGGGAACAGAGGGAAGGTGTTGGATAGGGGATGGGAAGAATACATCTCTTCATTCAGTCAGAAGGGGAAAGAGCATCCAGATTGGTGGCAGCGCCTCAAGTGTTCTTGTCTTCTCACCGTGGGGGATGGAGAGGGGAGGCCTATCCATACCTGACCCCTTCATGTAATCCCTTCCCCCCTGACAAGAGATTCACCATCTGTTACAATCTAGTGCAAAATAATGAGCATCTCAAGGAGAGAGGAGAGAGCGGGCGAATCGAGGAGGGCACAGAGAGATCAGAGAAGACAAGAGAGTGTGTGAATGGAGGAGAGCGAAGAATGGAAATCAGTCATTCCCATCTTTCGCCTCGTTCAAAATGACGAGTGAATTGGAAAGGAATTGGGGGGGGGGCTCAATCAGCCATTTTGGGCCATGCAAGCAGTCTTTCATGCATATCCCCTCATGGTCAAATGACCCATTCTCTCCCCTCTCTCTACACACCTATCACCTTCTAATCCCATTATAATCCAGCAAGATACAATAACACGAGGGACCTTTGATCATGACCGATCACAAGAGCCTCTCAAAGATCAAAGATCATAAATCTCAACTCACATCACGAAGGGCTCCTCCATGGGCGCAGTTATCAACGGGCAGATCACGTAGTCTCGTGCTATCGTAGGCTGAGGATACGGTAGCGAGAAGGGCCAGACAACAGATTACGGTAGTCGACGACATACTCTTCCCTGATACAATATCGATTGATTCACTGATTACGGTAGGAAAGAGTAGTAGGAAAATACACGACACGAAACGAGGGAGGGGCATTATGCAACAAGGGAGTATGTAGTGAGAGAGAGAAGTGATGGTCCTCCCTTAGTCTTCCCTGGGTGGTCGTTGAGGGGAAATAAGCGAGAGAGAGAGAGGGGGGGGGGGGACTCGAAATGAGTGCGAATGGGCTGCTGCAAGGATGGAGACAAGAATCTAATTAGCACGACCCTTGACCATGAAGAAGAGGGGAGATAGATACATTGAAAGAAGAAGGAAGAGGAAGAGGAGGAGGGTGAGGGTGGAGAGAATGGGCGGAGCTATATGGAGGAGAATGGGAGGAGTGACCACAGCTATTGCCCCCTTCAGGGGGGGGGGGGAGGAGTCTCCCCTCCTCCTCTAACTTTCGAAGAGTAAGTAAGACTTGTCACGTCAAATTGGCCATTCCATCCTGATGAAGTGTGAGACGAACCGTACAGTGGAAAGAGCGAGATGGAATTAGAGGATGGAAAGGGAGGGATAAAGCAGCCTCTGGACCCAATAAACCAAACCTCTATCTCGATCTAAGAACATCTGTGCAATATGTGGAGCTTCTCCCCGAAAGCGCGATAGGATTGACGGGAGAGGAAGAAGCACAAAGGCAGATTGAGAGAGACGAGACAATAATAATGATGGTCAGTCCTCTTTTAGATCTCACTCATGAGCCGACATAGAGGGGACACTGGGGGAGGTTTATGCTACGAAAGGGAAGACGAAGAAGATTCATCCATCCATCTACACACATAAACATTGACCACCATCGGCGCAAAGTTTCTCTTCACCATATTTATTGCGCAAACGGCATTGATCCTCCCATGGAGACAAGCTTTCGGATGTCCGACAAAGGGAAGAAAGGGAGGAGATCGAGTGGTTGCGCAAGGGAATCTATTCATTGCGTGCGCCTTGTTTGGATACTCGAGACCCCAGTAAATTAGCTTAGGAGTTAATTAGGCATGTGCAAGCACAATCAGAAATCAAGTCCACCCAGTGGTAACTTGATTAGGGTCCAGTCATGGAGGAGAAGGAGGGAGCAGAGGGAGAAGCTAACTAAGGATTCAACGGGACGAAATACGATCGGAGTGGCTATAGAACTATAAAGGATGCGTGCGCTCAGATATAGTATACAATACTGAATGGAATAGGAGGAGGAGGATGGATCTGACATTGAGGGAACTCTCCTTCAAACACAGATGGAAAGTGCGGGATATAACTGCACTTTGCAGGTGTTTCTCAATGGGTGAGTCTTCCTTTCCCACTACTCATTCCCATCGCCTTATCATTCTATCGCATCAAATGGCCGAGTGTCTCTCGTTGTAAACCCAATCTTTCCTACAACAAGAGCGTACAAACTGTAGCAGCCAAAACATAGTTGTAAACTGAAGCAGCGATAGCGATAACCTTACTAATCTGATAAACTGATAAGCTCAAGAACAATTGCCGCTGTTCATACCATGATCACAACTCATTACCGTATCCGGTAAATGGATGGCGAAAGGGTCCTTCATTCAAAAAAGGGGAAAGGCCCATAACTTTTTCCCCTTCCGAAGACAGAGAAGAGCATCATTAACACCCCCAATATGAGTTCCTTTTTATGCGATTGGGAATGGAATACTTTAAAAGGCGGCGGGTTTTGATTCAAAGTTCATTCCATCATAAGCGCAAAGTGAGAGAAGAGGCATGGCAAGTCTGTAATACCCAAACCAATATCGGCTCCACTCAATGGGTCGAGAAGGGGGGTCTGTCCCAATAGGGCAGGCTGGTGGCGGTTGTATCATACACTGGTATTAGCCAATAAGGGGGACTGGTCAACAGGCTCCAGCTGGGTCCAGACTGCGCGAAATGACCACACTTCATTATCGGAGATGAGCCAGAGCCAGTGAACCAGAACCAGGAGGACCTTCTCGGTGCCAGACCCAACCCCTTCCCTTGGCACCGTAAAATATCAGCATCACAATGGGGGCACGCGTCTCCAACTTGTGGAGAGACAAAGGAATGTGATTTAGGGTGAGATGGATCGAGACGGGAAAAAAAGGACGGAATATTCATCAGAATGAGTAATGGAGTGATGGAGAGAAGGGAGAACAGTGGGACTTCTATCGGAGACTCGATGAGATCCACTGGGAAGTGATACACCTAAAGATGAAGTGGGGAGAGGAGGGAATACCAGGGGGAAGGAGGGAGGAGTTGTAAATCATCCACTAATCAGACTCCCAATTGAGAGAAGACAAGTGATGAATGAGCTGCGAGAGATGTCCTGGGGGTAGGAATGGGCCAAACAATCAACCTTCCCAGGCAAAGAATGATCCTGGTCCCAATATCCTATCACCCCTCGGGGGTCTCTAGTAGCCAGTCAGTCTCCCTTCCCCTATATGCGCACCTGGCGGCAAATGTTCCGAGAGTGTATAAGTGACATTGTCCTCTCTAGGACTCAAAGAGCCTTCCCGAGGTCATTCGATACACCCACTGATCCCCCTCTCTACTCTAGACAATCCACAGATTGAAGGGGCGGAGCTAAAGCCGGATAAGGCGCAATTGTCGCAGCAGCAGCCGGTAAATGGATTGCGGAGGTGGAATAAGCGACTGCACCATGCAACAACTACTGACGGAAACACTTGAGACAGGAAGAGGAGCTACCAAATTGAATTTCATCGGCGGTCCATTGGCTACCTCCCCTCGAAATAATGTATTCCTTCGGTCCCCAGTGACCACTCTCTCACCGATACAACTTGTCCCCGGATCCCGCGGTACCATTAAAGCTAAGCGGTTCGTTCCCCGGATGTATGGTGTGCGGGTAAATCGAAGGCAATTGTTCCGCTTCGGGCATATGCTAATATAGGACAAGGGAAGAAGGAGGTAGGGCCACCTGAGGGGAGACCCCAATTTACGTGTTGCCTAGTCGAACGAACGAAGGGGCTGTTGAATGGAAGCTGAGAGACAGGGCGAAATGAGGAGAGCACAGACACGACAGAGAAAGCGAGAGACAATAGGAATAGAGGAGAGTTCGCAGCCAGAATGACTGATTGGCCTGGGACACCTTTCATAGCGATGATGAATCACCCTGGAGGGTGGTACGAACCTCGTCGATCTCTGACTCTCTCGATTCCACGTGCTCTCTCAATTACTTTCACTCGTTAGACATCGAAGGAATAGGAGAGAGTAATGAACGAGGACCCCCAAAGTAACGACGTGAAAAGACTCGCGAGATACGGGCTATTGAAAAGGAGGAAGAGGAATGGGTATCGATGGAAGGAGGAGGGTGATTGGGTCAGGGAATAGGACACATGAAAAAAACGCGAATAATCGATGAGAGTTGCTCGCGAAAGGAAGAGGGGGAATTGAGAGGGGAAGAGAGGGAAGAGGGAGAGGTCACTGATCTACCTCATGGGAAGAGAGCTTGCGACAGTGTGATCAATCGATCTACCACTCCAGTATCCGGAAGGGGCGGGGATCCAGGGAGGATCCAGGGAGGATCCAGTGATAGTCTGGTTCCCTTGGGTACTCTCAGGGGGTTGGGTCATCAATGGAGTAATGGGGACTGTGTATCGGTCATTCCCTGCCATCGATTCCACTGATCAAGGGCAAAGATAGCCAATGTTATGACTGCGTAAATGAGTTCATTCAGGCGGATACAGTAGCTCGTGTCGGCACACCGTCACAATCATACCGTAGCTATTCCCCGGCTGCAGAAACCTACCGTAACCCAGATAAAAGGCTGTTTTCCGTTCCAGAACATGCATAATCACGTGAAAATATAGCATGCCCATATGTTTTCTATCGTGCTGAGACGTTGAATGGGATTATTTTGTGGTAGAAGATAGAAGGAGGGAAGGAGGGGTTCGGTTAGAGAGAGGAGACCAGTCTAGAGGACCAGAGGGAGAGATGCAATAGTGTTGATTGGATTATGGCAAGGGCAAATATGTGATGCTTAGATAGGAAAGAGGAGAGAGAGAAGGGGTTCGGATGACTCGAGATGAGAGGTCACAACGACTGTTTACTCGTCTTATTAGACACCGACAACCGAGATGAAAATGACTGGAAACGAAGAAAATTCTTAGAATAAGATTGGTAAAGAAGTACTAACCTTGATGAGAGATATTGTACCTGAGGGAAGGATGAAGGAAGAAGGGACAAACAACTCTCTCGTCCTTCCCATTCCCTGCATGCCCATAGAAATCAGTGGGTTCTTTCCTTCCATCAAAGGACCCGCTCTGGGATTACTATGTTCTCCTCCAAAGAACCCCCTGAATTATGATATCCGGTGTCACGGATGCTCAAGAATCCAATGAGATTGACCTGTATATCGATTGAGTGAGACTGAAGACTACTCTATGTGATAGTCTCTCTCTCTGCGTAATGTGATCGGTGTTTTGCAGTGTTCGTGTAACCGAATGCGCCCTATGAGTGTATCGATGTTTCTGACTGATGCTTACATTGTCCAATCCCATCCCGGAACTCTATATCCGAGGATCTATCCATTGAGATACCCACTCGTTAGATGAACACTGAAGAATATGGGCCTTCAACTACATTCTGGGTAAATGATATTTGAAGAAGATAAAGCTGAAGAATAACTGAGCTACTATCAAAATAATTCATGACACTTTCATCATTCAAAATAACCCGCACAGAGCGTATCGTGGGAGACCTCCCCTCTCTCTTTCTTCGATCTTTGCTCATCAAAAGCTTCGCCGCGACTCCATGAATAAGCCAATGAATAAGAGAATGCTTGATGATAGGGGGAAGAGATCTAAGAGGACGAAAGGGGAGGGGTGGAATGGACAGTGACTCATTCTACAGATGGAAGGTGTCCACTTCCTTCAATCGATGCAATCACTTCTTCCCTTTCCGTCCTTGAATCCCTATGACGATTGGCAAAAACGATGGAAAAAACGAGTGAAAACGAGCCGCAAAGAGCGCATCGTTGGATGGTTTATTAGCCACTCTCTCGATTCCACGTGCTCTCTCGTTGTCTCTAACGGACGAAAGAATACGTAAATTGAGAGAGTACTAATTATTATGACCTTAGTGTGGTGCAATGATGAGGTTCAAGTGGGTTTTGAGGTCTTCTTCTTCCGATTTGAAAGAACTCTCTGATTGACCCCTGTCTAGCGAGAAAGAGAGATGTCGACTGAAGCAACTCGACCACCCCTCAATTACAATTCATTGTGATCATCTCTTGAGGGACGGACACTTCCTTCCGCGCCCGCCAATAAAGTCAACCCCCTCTAGTCACAAATCTAATGAAATGACGATTGGGATAAGTCGTCGCACGAACCCGCACCATGCACACTACACCAGTAATTAGGGTGTAGGTCACCGGAAGAGGAAGAAACAATCAGATGAAGAGTGTCCTCTCTGATTCATTGAAGCGTGAAGAGAGAAGGGAACCCCTCATAAAAAGAGAGAGAGAGAGACGATACTACCACCAATCCGATGATTATGAGTACGAGACTTGTTGGGGGCATTCGAGGGAGAAAGGGAGGGATCAATCACTTTGACCTATCTGACCCTTCCATGCCCTTCTTCTCACATCATTAGCTGACTCATGCTGGGTGGTAGCAACCGAAATTAGCTGTCTCTAATTAGTCAGTGAGGGGTCAATATTGTTACTAAGACATCTGTCCATCTGTTTTCTTATCTACACGCCCAATTTGTACCGGGAGGAGGAGGAGACAGACTTATTGCGTAATCGTGATAATTACAATGCGATAGACCGCGTCGACCAACAGATGCAAAACAATGCTGATTCGACCCTCTGGATACTGTAAATCAGATTGAACAACAGATGCAAAGATGGATTTATGATAGGAGGAGAGAAGCGTACCACTCTCAAGCACCAATAAGGAGAAGAGACACCGAAAGACCTAATAATTCCAATAATCTCACTCCATCCTCTTGTTTCGAGTCTGATCCGACCTTATTGTGAGGGGATATTGAGAGGATAGTGGAGACAGATGCACTGCTGTGAGGGAACTAGGGAGAGAGAAAATACCACGTGAAAATCTTTCCAAAGTACAGAATGGTCTCAAAAAAAGTTCAGAAAACCTGAAAAAAAAGTCTAGTGTGTCACCTATCGAACAGAATCCAAATCAGAATCAACGCAGACATTTTCCAATTTCTTTCTGCCTGATCATTCCTCCCAATTGATCGTTGACCAATAATGCTCCTTAGTGTCATCCGCCAAAGGGATTCTCTCGTACCTGATTCATCATCATCTCTCTCTTCTCTAATAAGCGAGTGTTCCCAGTGTAAGAACATGTGTCCATCTCGAATTGACATCACACCGTGATGAGAAGAAAGAGGAAGAGGAGGAAGGAGAAGGAACAGGAAGACACGGGAGCGGATGGAATGACACTGTTAAGAATAATGACTGGGGATTGAATGCATAGAAAAATGTTCTGAAGAGTTGAAGTGGAACTTTTTTGGCCCTTGCAACAACTGCTCTGGAGGGGTAAGGGATGAGATTGATGGGGACGGAATGCCGAGAAAATATTTGGCCGAAAACCAGAGAAAAATTTGAACACTCATCAGTAGTTCAAAGTTCGTTCTTCAGAATTTCTCTTCTCGGTAAAGTGGATATTGAAGAATGAACATTCTTCCATCCATTTGGCTGAAAAATTAAGCCAATTATTTCAGATGACTATTCGGTTTACTGGATGAACGAATAATTCATAAGTGGGCTGGATATAAATAGGGGCCACAACGCAGATAGCCGTTTTTACACAAATGAGTCAAAAGTTAGCTCAAACTATCCCCCAAGGGCATGATAACATCATACTTTTTGCCGTTTGTCAATATCTTGTCTGGCAGCCGCGCTAGAGCCCGAGAAGTGCGCGCGCAATGCACTGGGAGAGAGAAGGGAAAGGCGAGACGAGAGGGAAAGGGGCGGAGCCTAATTAGCGTGTGTCTCTCCCTCCCCCCGCCCTCTCGCATGCCTCTCCCCGCCCAAAAAACACAAGCCCGGGAGCAATGCTAAAAATCTAATTTTTCTCTAAAAATCCTAAAAAAATCCAATTAGTCAGAAAATTGCTGTCCGAGCAGAACTTTTAAACTGAAACATGTCAAAACAACCCATTCCCTTCGTTTATAAGCAAATTTGATCGTCTTAGCGATGTAATGTATTTCTCGGACAGTGCTCGATGGATAGGTAATGCTAACAGCTATCCATAGCACTTTAGAGCGAGTGATTTCGTTTAGAATGAAGCTTGTGTTTTTGTTTTCTCGCTTTTCGGCGAAATCGTGTCCGCACAAAGTGGGCGGAGCTTGTGGCCCCTAGATATAAACAAACTTTTCTTTTATGACCTTCGCCTTTTCCTACGACCTATCAGTCCTCCTCTCAACTTTTCCCTCCCTCGAGGGTCTCAAACCCGTCAGTAATAGATCAGAACGAGAATGACATGACAGCAACATGCAATAATGACGAGAATATGTGACACTCTCTCACTTTCACGTGCTCTCTCGTCATTCTAACCCTCAGTCAGCGTCTCTGCACTCTCTCAAACTTCCGGGCTCTCTTCTTAGCTCTGACCAACTGTATAACTCACGAAAATGAGAGAAACCTTGCCATTTCATGTGTTTCCCGACAGACTTTATGGTCATAAAATGGCTAAAGTGCCCTCTAGCGCCATTTTTTTAGATGAAGAGAAGGAATAATTGGCAAAAAGGAGAGAGGAAATGGGAGTAATCCAGTGTGAGAACGAAAAATGAAATTAGAAGTTGCGAAGATGTTTGAGGTCGGAGGAAATACGAGTGAAATTGCCGATGCAGTTCATTACACTCGAAGAGAAAGAGAAGATGTAAGTGACACCTTCGACTGAACAATGAAGGAGTGACGGAGAAATACTCATGCAACATTCAGACAACGAATTTTGACAGGTTTATAGGTACAAAATGCACTTTGAGTGCATGGTTTACATTTATTTTCGCTGCATGATCTTCCCGGATACAGTAATCGAGCAGTGTTCTTTCCAGGAGCAGTCCTGACAATACTCTTCCTAATGAGAGACCGTCCATTCATCCCTTCCTTCCATTCAAAACCATCTGGTACCAGAATCGAAGCTGAACAGCGCGCGAATTCACGACGGAACTCCTATCTAATTATCGTCAGAGCCGGTAATTAGAACGAGGTGCGAAAAGTCGAGAGGAAACAATAGAATTGGTAAGTGAGAGGAGGCAGAGGACAACAAGAGAGAATGGAAGAAGAGAGAATATGAGGACGTGAGGGGTTCAAGTAAGGGATCATCATTATTCTTCACTTCACTTTCTCTTCAAGAACGTTTCGAATCCTTTGAGTTATAATAATAATAATATTTATCCGCACGATGTTATGATTGTGGGGGGGGGAGGGGGGTGGGAGTGAACGGGGAATTAGAACAAGTTGAGTTATGCGAATGATATGCCCAACCGAGTAGATCATCTAACCTCCTTGCTCATCACGCTCATAAACTCTGAGTACTTCGTTGGAATCTTTCCCTTACGAAGCACATCATAAAGCACATTACTTATACGGTTTGCAAAACTTCTCTCTCGCACCTTCGTTTTGAACGGCTCTTTGCACACTTTATATCCAGCTCCTCTGAGATTAGACTTGCTCAGAGTAAGAAAGTGAGCTTGGTTGCGAGAAAGGCGCGAGTTTCCAAACAATAGTTCATATGCATGCTTGAAGTCATTTATCTTTCGTCGATAAGTCAACGATTTTAATTTGAGCATTTCGTTACGTTCCTCTGGTCGCGGCCTATTTTCAAAATTATATCCAAAACACTTGTAACTAATCAGTCTAGTTACTTTGTTTTGCAGTTTTTGCAGTTTTCCAACTTCTTTATCATGAACTGGAAAGGCGACACTCGGGCAAAATTCTACCATGGGTCTAACGTAGGTGGTGTAGGCATTCACCATTACTTTAGCATTATTCGTAGTAAGACCACGAAAGATAATGTTAGCACGGGTTGCAGCTTTTTGGGTGACTATGTCAAAGTGGTCTTTGAATGAGAGCTCATCGTCGATTTGAATTCCAAGGTCCCTAATGGAAGACTTAGGCTCAATTTTTGAAGTGTTCAAAAAGTAGTCAGCTTTTGGATTTCCTTTGCCAATGTGAAGGACATTGCACTTTTCACTAGCAATACTCAGTTGCCATGTGTCACTCCACTTTAAAATGGCGTTTATACATTGTTGGAGTCTCTTGGGCGCGCTTAACTCATTCTTTTGAAAACCTATGAAAATTTTAAGGTCGTCGGCAAAAGTAAATCCTTTACAACCTTCTGCTTCAATTACACTCGGCAAATCTGCCGTGAAAAGGTTGAACAAAAGAGGACCAAGAACAGATCCTTGAGGCACTCCACTAATAACTGGTCTAGAATCAGAGAGCGTCTGGTTTACTCGGACTTTAAATACTCTGTTTGACAAGTATTCACGTATCCACTTCACCGTGAGCATGGGAAATCCCATTAGAGAGAGCTTTTGGATCAGTTTCTCATGGCTCACGGTGTCAAATGCTTTTGCATAGTCGAAGTAAATCACGTCTACACAATGGCGCTCGTCAATCGATTTAGACCAGTCATTTACCACTTCAATCATTTGAGTTTCCACGGAACGGTTTTTTCTAAATCCAAATTGAGTATCTGGAAAGATACCGTAGTTTTCGCAATCCGAAATCATCTGTTTAGCAATGCATTTTTCGAACACACGGCAAAAGAAACTAGTGATAGAGACCGGTCGGTAGTTCAATGGGTTCGAGTAAGGAGCCTTTTTCTTGAGAGGCGTTATCGTGGAGTATCGCCACCTGTCTGGGACCTCGGATAATTCGTATGACTTTCTAAAGATAATTTCAAGAGCCGCGGAAAGAGGAACAGCGGTCTCTTTAATGAAAATCATTGAAATGTTATCCGGAGTCCGACAGGAAGACGATTTCCACTTCTCAATCAGCTCACAGATTTCGAAACAACTGAACATGTCTTTGTACTCGTTCGAAACATTTTCTCTCGCATGCGAGAAAGGAGGCGTTTCGCCATTGTCTTTGGTGAATACTTTTGAAAAAGTTTCTGCCAATAGTTCCGCTTTGCCCATTTCTGATTCCACTTGATGTTGCATATCATCAATAAGGCAATCTACTGCGGAACTACGGACATTCGACAGTTTGGATTTAATGTAACCGTAGAATTTTTTCCTGTCCTTGGCCTCGATGATTTTTTTTTCTAAGTTTTGTTGGAACTTTGTAACCTCACGATTGTATTCAGCGTGAAGTTTTTCGAATTTTATTTTGATGATTTTTTGTCGTCCATCAAAAATTGACTCCATGCCAAGTGCCGTCTTTTTGAAAGTCGGTGAATGTGGTCAGGCATAGGCTTTCCGGTTGAGTCAATTCGCATCAACGGAATATACTTCTCGATAATTTCATCGAGAAGCGTGATGAAACGTTCATACATTTCGTTTACGGTCATTTTTATTTCGAAAAATGCATTCCAATCAATGTTCGCGAGCAGAGTGTTAATTTTTCCGTAATCAGCTTTACGGAAGTTTTTAACATACTTTGCTCTTTGCTCCTCTGGGGCTAACAATAATTGGAATGAGAAGGCAGAATGATCTGAGTTGCCGTAATTCGGCAGCTGTTCGACATTCTGCACAACTGAATTTGAGTTCGAAAGCAGTAAGTCAAGAAACGCGTCTTTTCTAGTTGGCTTTTGAATAAGTTGAACGAGCCCAATTTCATCGCAACATTTGATAAAATCCGCACTTGCTCCACTGTAATGCTGTGTGGTTTTAGGCCATGTAATCTCGGGAAGGTTGAAATCTCCAACTATTACAGTTGGATGCGCACATTTTGTATAGTCATCGAGCTTTTCCCAAATGTGCTCGCTACAAGCTTGTGAAAGTGCAGGGACTCCTCGAGTTCACTTCAATTTTCCTTTTTCCAAGTGGCGCCGAAAGAGAAATACTTTTCACGGAAACTTCGAGTCAGAGCACTTATTCATTCTCACATTGAAATCCAATCGATGAGTCGAGTTTCCTTCTTCCCTCCTTCTCTTGTTCATTCGCTCTCTTTTCTCTCACAGGGAACGGTTCTTCTCTTTTCTCCCTCTATCTTCAAATCTCCACTCGATTAGTTATGGTGAGGAACCCCGATACCCCTCATGATCCCTGGATACCCAAAGTAATTCCGATATCAGGATCTCAAACCTCGATATCCCTTGCAGACCCTCAACTACAATTCGGCCTATTACTCTGTCATTCTCGCGAATGCGTACAACAAGCAGCGGAATAACATCATCTGTCAGTCAGACCACCAGATTACCGTAACCGTTATTGATGATGGGTTACCGTACTCCTCGACTACCGTAATCTTCTCATTCTAGGCACTGCTCAATTCGCATCGTGGTCGATCTTCACTCCGGCCGATGATGAATTCTTCGAAGAATGTGCGATATTGCAGACACCGTACCATTCTACCGCAACCCTCCACCAACTCCGTAATCTTTTGCAGGTATGCATGTGTTCCTCAAGTGGACCGAGGTCTCTTCTTCTCTCCGTCCTCCCTATCCATTCTTCCCTTTCTCCACTGGCACAGTCAATGTGTCCACATCCACTCAAGGTGACTACGATAGTAATGATTACGGTATGGAAACTTACTTTTGAAAAATTTACCCCCGAGATAGATACTTGAAGGGGGAAAGAGAGTGCGAAATCATGATTGATACGATAGGATACAATACTTCAGATGGTGTTCTAGATGATTCGACTACTTCTTCATCTTCCGATTCATCGATGGAGGTGACTCGTATGAGCAAGGTACTGTAGAACACTATTGATTGATTACTAATTGATCGTTTCCAGGAGTATGGAAATGAAAAGATCAAAAATTGCGATGAGATGATCAAGAGAGCGGAAGATGTGAAGAAGTGGGCGAAGGAGATGAAGGGCGAGTCAACTACTTCTTCAGTAAATATTCTGTACTGACAATTAACTACACTCGCAGATCATTCGATCCTGAAATGAAATTACTGTGGGTACTGTAGAATATGGTACTCTTTGAAGATCAGAAACCTCTTTTTTTCTACGATTCCTCTTCTTCATTCTCCAAATCATCGATGGATGAGACTGATATGAGAAGGGTACTGTAGAATACTGTATTGATTAATCATTGCTTTTTCCCGAAGAAGGTAATGGAGATGATGAAGAAATGCGATGAGAAAATGATGAAAATGGATGAAAGGTTTAATCAATGCGATGAAATTATAAAGAACTCGGAAGAAATGAAGAAGTTTGTGGAGGAGATGATGGAATAAGAAATTGTTGAATGGAAAGTAGATGATAAACGATAATTAAGTTTTCATTTCACTGTGTTTTGGCATGTATCTAAACAACATAGATTATAGAAAGAGAAATGCAGGGGCAATGAAGAAGAAACGGGGAATGGAGACAACAAAATAATTCACCCATCTCTATTAGTTTTTGTCTTGGTAAAAAATATACAGAACTACATACAGATGTTGACGCGATTCAGCCGATTACTCTACTTTCCCTCTTGGTAGTATACACATTTCCTCGAAGCAGATAATGAACTTATATGAACTTATTAACTTATCTCGTCGCTCTCAATGGGATAATTCCATTCTGATTGGTCATTCATTACCTCTGCTGCGTCACTGAGAAAAAGAGAATAGAAAATGCCGAATAAATAGTTATTTCAGAGCCATTTTTTAAATTTTTCTCAATATGAAATCGGTGTGCTGTTTTACAAAATTCGAGCTTGTGCGATACCACTGTTGTTTCAACAACAATTCGAAAAATATGTTTCTCAACAAAATATTTGATAATTGATGAACTAATATCTTCCTCCATCGTTCCTCTTCATTAGCGATAGAGCCGCTTCAGTTCGCGAGACCTCCCTGTGAAGTCTGCGAGAATAATGAAATAAGAGAAATAATTTATGAAAAATAACGAACTTGGCCATATCCACAGCGCACCAAGCGAATATGACAACGAATGCGATCGCTGAAGTAATCAAATTCAAAATAGCAATATCGAATTGACTAACCTCCGATTCCACTAATTACAAGTGTTATTGTGCTGAATCCTTCATAGAATGGTCGATATTGCAGACCGCACATGCCTTCCATTAGATACACGACATAAAAAATAGAAAGTACCAGTAGGAAGCAAGAAAGGGAGAAGTTACTGACCACGAAGTAAACACAATGCCATTACATAAGAACTCCATTATAATTTTGTTCTCGTTGCTGTTTCACCTTTTATTCAAACGAGTATCTACTAGTGAATCTATGCCGAGAAAATTGGAGAGGAAAGAAAAGGAAAGGAAGGGGAAAGGGGGAGTGAATCGGAGCTAAATTTTCCTGATCCCGATCCGACTACACAAGGAACGACGATCAAGGATCAACTGCTTATGATGAATTGAGATTCTCCCCTCTGATCATGAATTAAAGGAGGCGTATCATGAAAAATTAGTTCATGTTGTTGAGGTCATGATCCGATTGGAATCCATAACGATGTTAGAAAGCCGAAGTTTGAAAGTAGTGCATCCACTTTGGACCGAGATATCCGCGTTCAAAGCATCAGGAAAAACCAGGGAAAAGCCCGCGAAGAATTCAAATATTTTATGGAGCGCTAATGGGGAGGAAGGGAAGATAGATCAAGAAGATAGATGGAAAGGTCATCGTTGTCTCGCACACTATTGATTGGCAAGGGGGGGGATTTTTGTTTGTTTCCGTAGGTTCTTCCCATCGACAAAATCTGATCTACTCCATGGCAAATTTTCCAAAAGTTTCTTGGGAATTTTCCAGAATCTTGCAAAACTCGGCATATCGTTGTAAGAGTCGCTATGTTTGAATTTCAAAAGTTCATGATACGCCTCCTTTAATCTTCAGAACGAAAGAAGCACAGATATCCACTGATACTTCTCGCCTGAAAACTGAGAGCAAAGCAGACAAGAAAACTCCTTCCTGAATGCAAAAGTGGACAACAATCAATGATGATCAAATGAGAAATCGTTTCAAACAGATTAGCTTTGAGCGTTCCCCTACCCTCTTCACTTTTCACTACGAACTACTATCGATTCGAAAATAGAAATACGAATACTATTTTCGCATCTCAAACTCATGATCCACAATGGGAGAAAAGAGGAGATTATTCAAAATGAAGAGAGTGGTGGTGTAGATTTCTCATTAGAACAAGTGGAATTCAAGTGTCGTGATTGTTATTCTTTCTTTCTTCCATCCCTCGTCTCCCACTTAACTATTTTCAATCAATCGTGAACGGTCGTTATTTATGTATGTGAATCAGCTCCCGTTCCAAGATATCAATCAATCAATCAATCAATTTATCAAGTCAGGCGTTAGACGCTCAGATGAAGGATTTGTCTATATTCTTCTTTCGGTGCACTCCACTAGTGCTGTCCAATTTCGCGTCTAAGGTCATCTCTCCACCTAGTTCGTGGTTGTCCTCGAGGCCGCTTCTTGTTATAAGGTATCCAGACCGTAGTTGCTCTCGAATTTTGAGAGCCCAATTAGCTTTCCTCCTTAGTGCTTCTTTCGTCCAATCTTTAACTCTGGTGATTCTTCTGATATCGTCATTCTTCCATCTGTCTTTCATTGTTATTCCTAGCATCTTCCTTTCCATTTTTCTTAGAGTAACGTTCAATCGATCTTTATCACTCCCTCGAAGTGCCCAAACTTCGCTTGCGTACAAAACCGTTGATGTTATGCATGATCCACGATATGGCCCACGATAAACATCTTTCATATTTATCATAGTTTAAGAATAGTTGATTTCATTTTAATAACTCAAGAAATAATAATTCGATTATCCATTTCCCCTCGTCTTCCTTCTCCCATTCTCTCTTCCTCTCATTCTACTCACTTCCTTCGCTCTGTGTAGGTCGAACGACAATGAAGTATGTGTGCTTACCCTTTAGGCTCAACCCTTAGAAGTAGATAGTATTCCTATAGTATTCCTCATAGATAGCTTATCTTCTCGATTGGGTTCCGTATTTAGATAATTACATTATATATTCAAATATGTAGAGTGTATTCTGTTATCTTCAGATTGTGGTTGCCTTTCTTCCTCAGTATCCTCGAAAGAGAGGTTGGTTTTTGTTACGAATTACGCCTATACACCAACTCTTTAGTATGTGTCTAGAAAGTTAGTCGTTCGGAGTTTCGTGTTTGATGAATTCTGAAGAAGGACTCATTTATTATTATTGTTTTATTATATGTATACGATTTGCGTGTCCAGCCAACCATTTTTAGACATTCACTGCGATGAAATGTGGTTCAATTCAATTCGATCTCATTCAGGAGACTCTCGTAGATGAGAAGGAGAAAGCGCTCGATGCACTTCTCGAAGTGTTGGATGAATTGGGCGCTGAGTGCAATTCAGATTACAATGAAGATCCCGACCACGTAGTCAGGATACGATTACAACATCGGTCAATTTAATGTCTCGTCATTGCAGCCTGATAGACTGCTATGCGACAGGATTTGGTCCTTCTGCATTAATTGGATTTCATCGAATGAGATATCTCGTGAGTTGATCTTTGATCTTTAGGTTGACAAGACCGATAGATTGAAGATTTGCGAAGATTTGAAGAGTGATCTCTTTTTTTTTAAGGTAGCACGAATCAAGGGATCGGACGATTGATGCGATACTGGGCGAATCAACATCAACCCAATTCCGTGAGTAGACTTATTATTTAGATTTCATTTACTACTGTGCACAATGGCATACCGCATTTTTTTGCAACCTTGTATCGTGTCAGAATTATTTTAATAGTCTCTCTGTTCTCAATTTCCCGTGAACCGTAGCGCCATGGAAATAATCAAGCAGCAGAGGGATGGAAAAGGATCATGAATAATCAGGATATGTGCAACCGAATGATCGACAACGTTCTGATTTTCCCTTGGATCTTCGAGGGAATCTCCAGTGACGACGATGCAGAGCATAAGTATGTTGATTCGTATTTGATCTCGCAATTCAAATATACCCTTGATTCAATTGTTTAGTTTCAAATGGATTTTGGCAGCAATGAAGTTGTAATTGGTAATAATGAAATAACTTTTCATTCTTCTATTTTTAGAATCTTCTTTGATGTTCTGGACGTGTTCGTCCGTTGCTCGGAAAAAGAAGACCGTGATACGATCGTAATTAGATACTTCAACAGTCTCAGAAATGCAATTGTGAGTCTTTTAAAAAAGTTTGTTACCTTTGGCAGTTCAGACATATAATTCTTTTTCATGCAGATATTCCATTGTTCTTGCAATTTTTCAATTTTAATTGTACTATTGATTATTTTAATTGATATTATCCACTTCTCTTAATTAATTTTAATCAATCTTCACAGAGTATCATTTTCACTCGAGATGTTATCTGGATCGAAACAATCGAAAATTTCTGCTGGGATAACTAGATGACTGAGGCCATGTTGGCACTGGTGAGTGAAGAGATAAAATTCGAAAAATAAAGTATTTTACTAAATAAAAAAATCGTAAAAATAAAATATTTTACGGGTTGAGACCGTTCTCAGCCAATTTGACACAGGAAGAGAGTGAAATGGGGATCAAATAACTGTTAATTGAGCAAATTAGATATAGATCATGCGAATTATTAAAACCCGAAGTTTGCATGTATATTGCAGATGCCTTCGGTGCTGTACAGATGGGCGACTCCTAAACTTGCAGTGAACAGGAAGTATTCAGATGGTAAGAATTATTTCTTGAATCTAATGCACTACCTACTTGCAGTCAGTCGCATCATTCTACGTGTGCTGAAGATCTGTCTCGAATCGCCGTTGACTCTGCAGAATCTTCTTGGGACAGGTATCCATTGGATTTTAATAGAATTTAAACGAGAATAAATGTGCCAGATGAAGCGTTGAGAGTCTATCATATACTGTGATTACAGTTATAACTTATAAATATAAATATAACTAATTAACTTATAACATAACTTATAAATATAACTTATAAATAACTTATAAATAGTTATAAATAGATACGAATTGATGTGTATAATTGGAATACGAAAGATCAAAGATCACTTAGGTATTCTGAAGGTCTCTAATGTCTTCTCGCTCCGCCCTGGTCCACGTGATTATCGTGAGGAGGCTGACGTCTTTCGAAGGTAGAAATCACATTTTTCCTCATTACTCTTCCTAATTCTTACTGACAAATAAAGCGACATTTTGGATTGTCACAACAACGTGATTCTTTCAGCATACTGGAAAAGTACCCTGGATTTCGTCATCAGTTTCGCGAGTGGACTGCCGGTGGAGTGGATGGAAACATGGTCGCCGAATTCGGAAGAAGCTTCCCACCCAAGTATCTTTTTACCATTATTTGTATACCAAATTCTCCACCTTATTATGGAGAAATTCGGCTAGTGTCGCGGTGTATTTGCACGAGGATCAAGTGAATAGATTAATTCATTCAATAATCACACTGTACAATAAATAAAGGGTGAACTAATGACGAAAGTGGAGGAGAATGGATTGGATAGAGCAGAGTGAATGGATGGAGAAATGGGTGGATGGAAACTATGAAACCTTGGTGGAACTGGTATGGAGGATGGTGGTGATGATGGCTCTTCCCCGATCTTCTCACTGGATGGAGGGTGATGGCTCTTCCCCGTTGTTGAGCGACCTCAAACTTGGGTAATTAAACCTTAGTAATGGTATAGCAACGCGAAATAGTGGAAGAAAGCAATGATAATGGTGAATAATAATAATAAACATGGAAACAACTGTCGTGGACAGTTTAATGGAGAAAAAAGAAGAGAATTTAGGCCAGCGAATGGAAATAGTGGATGAGAATGATACGGTAGGTTTTCCCGGTAAGAACCACGGGAAATTTAAATGGAAAGGGATAGAAAATGGACGAGTGTGATGGGCGCGCTCTCTTACAGAGGGTCGCGATTAGCTAATTGTAGTTTGGAGTTTTGGAAACCGTAGTAGGTTTGGTGGATCATTAGCAACTGACTTATTATTTATGGAATGATTTATAATTTATATTATTATTGTATTTGGGTACCGATTCCGATGGAATTCGGTACACTCCGAGGGCGGAGGATGGATGGGAATGGAGATGGATAGAAATAATGAATGGGCATCATTGTCTGGTGTGTGGGCGATATTGCCGAGTGGGTGGGCAACATTGCCTGATGGATGGGCTGTACTGTGAACTGCGTGTGGAGTGGAATGGAAGAGTCGATAGGCGTTAACTGGTCGTAGGTAGAGGAGGTCGTAGTCGAAGAATGGATGTAGTTGATGAGTCAAAAATTTGGGCACAAACAACGAAATAGGGGTCACAAGGCGAACTAGGCAATAACTAGACAGTTGAACGAAATAAGAATTATTACATTGAATTGCTCATACGTAGTATGATCCTCCCGGAGGGAGAAGGAAGTAGGAGTCCGTAGACTTAGGGTGGATAGTCGTGGATTGGTGGATAGTGATTATCATCGTACGGGTACTCTTCATCAGAGTCCTCGTACTCACTATTGGGCTCAGCACTGAAGATGGACATGAACGCCTTATCGAGTTTCTTATCTCGTTCGGCTTGGTCATCTGGATCGAATGGATGGGAAACGAAGATTCCACCGCAGTACAGCGGAGTGTTCTCTTGTTTCTTTGCATTGGATTGGATGGAATGGAGTGGCATCGATCCGATAATAATAGGGCCGAGCTGACTGTAGTTTAGTTCGAGACCACTGGGGAGTCGAATGGATTCAGTGTTCTTAGTGAGTGTATGGGTGATATCGAGACCGAGAAGGATCTCTGGAGATACCGTATGACTAGTGAGAATGGATGGTGGTACATAGATTGATTCATCTCTGATGAACTGGATATCTGACGTTGGAAGTGCATCAACAACCATGGAAGGGATACCAAGTGCGTCTTGAATGATGGCCTCTACTGAATAGGATCCTGAACTGGTCATCAGGTCGAATTGGACGACTTCTGTGACCTGTGGATCAGAATGGCCAGTGATTCCGGCAATGGAAACAACTCTTTTCTCGATTGGCTCGAGCTTGAGTTGCTTGGAAAGGCTGCGAGAAATCATGGACATTTGTGAGCCTGAATCGAGGAATACGGTAGCATCGCGAGCGGTACCGTGAACTGGATTTCGAATGACTCCGGTAGCAGTATGCATGCGGGTCTGTGGCCATGGGTTGGTAACGATAGCTGCAGCCTGGATGACCGGAGTGTTGGAATTGGAATGATTGGATGGAGCAGTGGTTCTACAAATGGACATGTGATGGGTGCCTTTGCACTTCACACACTTGGCTGTGCATTCATTGTAATTGTGATTGGACTGTAAGCATTTCCTGCACACTCTAATCTGGGAGATTCTGTTGGTGCGTTCGTCACACGATTTGTACTTGGAACAATTAATAGATTGATGGATAGATCCGCAATAATCACACTTTGGGGAATCATGGGACTTCTCATTGGGAGGGCGGATGTACTGTTCACTATTGGAATCGGGATTGGAATGGATGGATGTGATCTGATTGGAATGGATGGATGTGATCTGATTGGAATGGAATGCACTTTCAACCGCACGACACTCTAACTCCTCTCGAAGTTCTTTGTCGATGTAAGTGAGGGCATCCATCATGGACTCAGGATTTAGTTTCCAAATCTTTCTGATGAAGGTTGGATGCACTCGACTGGCAAGCTGCTCAATCAGTGGTAAACTGTTGAGGTTCTTGGCATCGTCGAGGTGGTAAACAAGGTTGATCATGTCTCTGACACAATTCAACTGGTCCTCGATACGGGAAGACTTGGGTTTTAGGCCCATTAGTTTCTGGTAGAGGATGGCAGTGGAATGGTTGGAACGATCGTACGCTACCTTCAATCGATCGAGGGTATGGGAATAGAGATCGTCTCTAATTGGAATGGATTGGACCAGTTTGAGTGCGTCACCTTTTAGCAACGAACGGAGATAGTTCAGTTTCTCAAGTGGGGACAACTCTGGTCTGGATCCGATAATGGATTGAAACTGAGAGTGAAACGATGACCATAATGTGATATTGTTACCATCGAATGGTTCAATGTGCATTGGAGGAAGTGGAATAATAGCTTGTGGAACATACGCCAGAGGGCTGGATTGATCAGGTATGGTATGGATGGATGGAGTACTAGTAGATGGCTGATTCTGAGGCAAACGGGCGAGCATAGAAACTCTATTGGTTGCTGCCTCGAAAGCGCGATCATACTTAGTTCCCTGCTTGGCAGTAAGCTTTGCCAGCAGGGGCAAACTCACAGGCAGTTGAGTCGATCCGTCCGTGCTAGTCTCCATCGATGAGAAGATTCGCTTCTCTTCTTCCTTTTCAGCACCGTCCTCCATGTCGTTGATCTTGTCCTCGATGCTCGTAATCGCATCCTTGTAGTCGTCCATAAGCGACAACACCTCCAGGTGTGCCGTCATCGCAGTGGATGACAGTTGGAGAATTTCGTCAGATGATGACAATAGAGGGAATTGGGTGATTGCGTTATTGTGGGTGGAAAGATGGTTGTGGAGGTTGGAAAGAATGGAATGGATAGTAGAGTAATCGGACACAAACTGGGAAGTCATGGCTCTCCCTGGATGATGTTTTCTGGTGGTAACTCGAGAGAAATCAATGGTAGTGGAACCAGAATGCTTGTTTCTGCCACTGGATGGAATGGGGTGCCTGCCACGCGGAATTTTGGATGGGATCTTGAATTGGATGATGCACCATATACCAAATTCTCCACCTTATTATGGAGAAATTCGGCTAGTGTCGCGGTGTATTTGCACGAGGATCAAGTGAATAGATTAATTCATTCAATAATCACACTGTACAATAAATAAAGGGTGAACTAATGACGAAAGTGGAGGAGAATGGATTGGATAGAGCAGAGTGAATGGATGGAGAAATGGGTGGATGGAAACTATGAAACCTTGGTGGAACTGGTATGGAGGATGGTGGTGATGATGGCTCTTCCCCGATCTTCTCACTGGATGGAGGGTGATGGCTCTTCCCCGTTGTTGAGCGACCTCAAACTTGGGTAATTAAACCTTAGTAATGGTATAGCAACGCGAAATAGTGGAAGAAAGCAATGATAATGGTGAATAATAATAATAAACATGGAAACAACTGTCGTGGACAGTTTAATGGAGAAAAAAGAAGAGAATTTAGGCCAGCGAATGGAAATAGTGGATGAGAATGATACGGTAGGTTTTCCCGGTAAGAACCACGGGAAATTTAAATGGAAAGGGATAGAAAATGGACGAGTGTGATGGGCGCGCTCTCTTACAGAGGGTCGCGATTAGCTAATTGTAGTTTGGAGTTTTGGAAACCGTAGTAGGTTTGGTGGATCATTAGCAACTGACTTATTATTTATGGAATGATTTATAATTTATATTATTATTGTATTTGGGTACCGATTCCGATGGAATTCGGTACAATTTGTTTTCCTATCGAAAATTCATTGAACATCTACACATCCTTTGGGGGAATTTTTAACTAGCATTTTCGACTGCATTCCTTTCCTTGATTCGCTGTGTTCTTACAATTAGCATGATATGCATATTTTAGCAAGAGAGGATCATCAATTGACTTTCTCTTTTTTGGGATAATTAATTGTTCATCAGGGACCTCAAGCGTGGAACTGACTACATTTTCCACGAGGAAGATGATTAGGAGATAAGAGGGAAGAAGAATTATCGATCGTCAGAAGAGACGAACATCTACTCCATACTCGATAAATACGTATTGCTATGATCTCACACAAATGAAATCTACTTACTACAGTCCTGACTGTAGTAATTTGGGCTAGAATACGTGTGGTAGATGAAGCATTGAGAGTCTAGCGTATTACTCGCACTATGATTACGGTTGGATACGAATTGATACTTATAATTCGAATATGAAAGATCAAAGATCATTTAGGCATTCTGAAGGTGTCGAATAACTTCTCGCTCCGTTCCGTTCCTTTTGATGATTATCGTGAGGAGGCAACCGTCTTTCGAAGGTATAATTTTCCTTTTTCTTCATTGATTGTACCAGATTCTTACAAATAAACCGACATTTTGGATTATCACAACAACTTTTCTCGCTTATCACAACAACGTGATTCTTTCAGCATACTGGAAAAGTACCCGGGATTTCGTCATCAGTTTCGCGAGTGGACTGCCGGTGGAGTGGAAGGAAACATGGTTGCCAAATTCGGAAGAAGCATCCCACCCAAGTATCTTTTTACAATTATTTGTATTGTTATGTACATATATTGAAACTAGCCAGCTACGCTGGCTAGGTGTCGCCGGGTCCGACCCAGTTGGCATCGTCGCTGTCGGAAGGCTCGTGAGGCCGAGAGCAATCCGAAAAAAGATGGGATGGGGCTCCGCCCCATCCCATCTTTTTTTCGGCTTGCCCTCGGCCCCACGAGCCTTCCGACAGCGACTCGCAGACTCGCTTCGCTCGTAGGAGCGTGTGTCGCCGGGTTGTGATAGTCTTCTGCGAGTGCTTCGCGCACGCCGAGTTGTGTATTTAAAACATTGGCCAATGCATGAAAGAAAGTATAGAATGTTCAAAGTCGCGGACCCAGTTGGCATCGTTCCTCGCGAAACGTTAGTGGGGCCTCGGGCGATCCGAAAAAAAAGACGGGAGTGCTTCGCGTCGCCGGGTTATGTATTTAGGACATCGGTCAACACATTTTAAAATGAAAATATAATTTATTTTTTTGGAATAGCATTCCACAAATTCCAATCATGTGTCGATTAGGAGGATCATATTGTTGAGGGGATTGGTCATCGTCGTGTAGCCACCATAGCCCATCCGATTCTTCTCTTGTGTATGTCACATAATGCCCGCTCTACCAGTGAGCTCCTGCTTGTCCGATATGTTGAAGTACACCGACAACTTGCCATCTCTCGCCTACAATTCTCAAATAGCCAGCTACGCTCGCTTCGCTCGCTCGCTGGCTAGGTGTCGCCGGGTCTGACCCAGTTGACATCGTCCCTCGCGAAAGGCTCGTGGGGCCTCGGGCGATCCGAAAAAAGATGGGATGGGGCGGAGCCCATCTTTTTGTCGGATCGCCCTCGGCCCCACGAGCCTTCCGCCAGGGACTCGCAGGCTCGGAAGTGCGTCGCCGGGTTGTGATAGTCGTCTGCGAGTGCTTCGCTTCGCCGGGTTATGTATTTAAAACATTGATATAGAATAGTATAGAATATTCTGAAAAACAAAAAAAAAATCATTCTAAAAAACACGCGAAAAACGAGTTATTGCCTATTACGTCATATTTCGTAAGGATGATGAAATTCATTCTAAATTTAGTGGCGCTACACTTGCTGGTTCGTTTGAGCCTAAGTTCGCCTCGATTGGACGCTTTTGCGCTGAGTTACACGCGAAAACGAGTTATTGCCTAAGGATTACGTCATATTTCGTAAGGATGATGAAATTCATTCCAAATTTAGTGGCGCTACACTTACCGGTTCGTATGAGCCTATGCACTTCTCGATTGGTCGATTTTGGGCTGAGTTAAGCGCGAAAAATGAGTTATTGCCTAGGGATTACGTAATATTTCGTAAGGATGATGAAATTCATTCAAAATTTAGTGGCGCTACACTTACCGGTTCGTATGAGCCTATGCACTTCTCGATTGGTCGATTTTGGGCTGAGTTAAGCGCGAAAAATGAGTTATTGCCTATGGATTACGTAATATTTTGTAAGGATGATGAAATTCATTCAAAATTTAGTGGCGCTACACTTACCGGTTCGTATGAGCCTATGCACTTCTCGATTGGACGCTTTTGCGCTGAGTTACACGCGAAAAATGAGTTATTGCCTAGGGATTACGTCGTATTTCGTAAGGATGATGAAATTCATTCAAAATTTAGTGGTGCTACACTTACTGGTTCGATTGAGCCTAAGCACGTCTCGATTGGTCGAGTTTGCGATGAGTTACGCGCGAAATAGCGAGTTATTGCCTAAGGATTACGTCATATTTCGTAAGGATGACGAAATTCGTGTGAAAAGTGAAAGTGCACTTCATGACGAGTCGTTTGGTATATTGCATGCCTGATTCGGTTGAGTACCCAGCGAAAAAAGCGCAAAAAACGGTGCAGAGGTGAATTTCGTCATATTACGTAATGATGATGAAATTTTTTTTGCAAAAAGTTTGCCTGTGCATGAGGAGTCCAATGGTACCGGAGATAGACATGTACGATGAGTTTGAGCCGAGTTATGGGCAAAAAACGAAAGCGTGACACACGTTACAGACAGACAGACAGACAGACAGACAGACACTAAGATATGTGACTTATCAAGGAATGAGCATAAATTTAAACGTCCTTTGGATGAAGTTGGACTTCTCTACTAAAGTCTATTGATGAGCTTTGCTCTTTGTAAATAGTGTTCATTGTAAACGGAGAAAGGAAGGAGAAAATGGCTGATCGATTGACTTGATAACAAATTGTTCATCAGGGAACTCACACGTGGAACTGATTACGAATTCTACGAGGAAGATGATTGAGATTAGAGGGCAGAAGAATTATCGATCGTCAGAAGAGATAGGCAATCAACTCTGTCCGAATACAAAGATATGATCAAAGATCAAAGATCAATACTCAGATGGAGGAGGCAGAGGCAGTCATTCAAGCAAGAAACAAAGTGAAAGAAGGTCCGCCCGATGATGGAGCATGCTAGGCCCCTTGCCCTACCGTACACCCGTCTCCTACGGTACTTCGGACCCTTACCGTATTAACCCAATATGAATAAAGCTTGGTACAGAAGAATCTATGATCAAATGAAATTTGAAAAGTCCATACGAAGATGAAGAATTTTCATAAATTATGGATCAAAGTATGAGATCAAAGGTTTCAAAATGTGAGCTCGAAATTCGTTTCTCAATGAATATTTTACATGGAGACAACTATCTAGTAATAAAAGAATCGAAATGGAGAAAGAAAACAAGCTATGATATCTACCACGATTTCTCAGAAACCATTTGTTATTTTGATCCATTTACATATCTTTTTGCATAGATAATTATTAATTAGGTGCTTTCCATCTGAAATCGTGTTCAATAAAGATATTTGACTATTCCATCTCTCTCTCTCTCATCTCGCATCCTTCATTCTTTCTTCTTCCCTCATTCTTCCTTCTTCCTTCCATCGTGAGTGGTCTCACAATGGTGATTCCCTCTGATCAATTTCCTCTAATGGATCGCAATCGATCGATAATTCATCTCTGCTTCATCTCAATAATCGATTGGACTCGAATCTGTGCATCACTTCAATTGATATCACTTCTATTCAAATGTCTTATGTATTGGGATGATCTTTCATCTCTTCCCTTCTCCATTCTATCACTCATTCTCACATTCATCTATTCAATTTTCGTCATTGCTTCAATTATTCTCGTATTCGCGTGAGTTTTCTCTAAATCTTATCATTTGATCTTTGATCTTCTCAGATCCATTCGCCTGTCCTCTGACAACTGCATAGCTGGAGCAGCTTTCTGTTCAATTCTCCTTTCATTCCTTGGAGCATGCATTGCACCCATAACCCTCTACTATCTGGTCAGTTACAGTGCAATATCAGTTATCGGTCACTTACCGTATTCCATCAGATATCGATCACTTACCGTATTCCCTCAGTTATCGATTACCTACCGTACCTCTTCAGGTAACTCTGTCCAGATTGTCGGAGTCCGATCCAATTCGTGTGTTATGGTGGTCATCAACTCTTCATTCCTTCTACTTCCTTCTTTTCTCTCTTCCAGTCAATATAATCTCCACAATTGTCTATGGAACTCTCACAGAACACTTCGAGAAACAGAAGAATGGAATACAATGAGTAACCTCCTTCAAACTCATTCGAGTCGTCATCATAACAAAATGATAAAGAGATATCTATTAAATATTTCCAAATAAACATGTCACTCAATAGACAATTTTACAAATAAATTGGTTAATTTATAAATAAATCAATCATTTGAGTCCACTTTGTCCAGCTAACGTTGAGCAGTGACAAAAGTATTCTCAACGACATTCTGAATCAGCATGTCAATGATTGCTAGTTGTTCATCATATTTGAAAAGCCAATCAATGAAGACTTTCGATCCAATCTTCAAACTACGATATTCCGATAGCACGATTCACTATTTATACATCTATAGGTGGGGCCAGACTGATTGTGAGCTGAATTAATGATGCTAGAAATTATTGAGCAAATACTGACACAACTGCAGAGGGAAGTTGTTCTTTCCACTCGGAATGTTCGCATTGTTGATAGGTTTGAAACGTAGAGATTTCTATTTCGTTCATTATTTTGTAAGTGTTTCGGTGGCCTTTGGTTGTTTGCAATAACACTTCAGGGTTTAATAAATAATTTATTGAATAGGTCGTTATTATCCATTCCTTTAGGCGACTCTTCTTCTCGAGTATCCCTGAGGAGCGGGAGCGGGATGGGCGACCGGAGCTGCTCCTTCGTATCCCGTAGCCGGGGCCGGCTGATACGCCGGAGCGGCAGTTGCCGGCTCGGCCTGGTCGTAGCCTTGAGCCTGAGGAGCCGGAGATTCCACAGCAACGGGGGAGACACTGAAATGAAAGGGAATTAGGGACCAGAATCGGACTTTTGAAAACCACTGTTCAGTAGATTTCTCACCGAGGCGGGCAAGGGCAGTAAGCGGCATCGGCTCCAGGGAGTCCATTCTGTCCCTGCTCTCCAGGGTATCCATCCTGACCAGGCTGTCCGTTCTGTCCGGGGTGTCCCTGAGGACCCTGAGGTCCGGGTGCTCCATTGTCTCCTCTACGTCCATGAGCTCCATTCTTTCCTCTATGTCCGGGTGCTCCAACTCTTCCGGGTCCTCCGGGAGCTCCCTGTCCTCTTCTTCCATTTCTTCCCTTTCCTCCATTTCTTCCGGGTCTTCCATCGATTCCTGCTCTTCCTGAATCTCCTCTTGCTCCGGGAGCACCACGATGTCCATTCTGTCCAGCTCTTCCGGGTGTCCGGGGTGTCCGTCGCGACCGGGCTCTCCTGAATTGAATTATTCAATGTCATGATCAATCCGAATCAGAGAAAGTGTGGTACCGTACCAGCCTCTCCATCGGGTCCCTGGGGTCCTTGGGGTCCCTGAGGGCACGATACGCATCCATTGGAGGCAGCGGCAGTGTAGTCAGTAACGGTGATTCCGGCCGATCCGGCGTTTCCGTCCTTGCCATTCTCTCCGTCGAGTCCTGCACAAAATCAATCATTTTCTTGATTATTTTTTGGAAATCCAATTCCCAGGCCGAAGGTGATAATCTCTCGTACCGGGTTCTCCGGCGGCTCCGGGAGGTCCGGCGGGTCCCGCGGGGCAATTGTTGGGTCCCGCAGCACATCCACAGCTGGATCCTCCAGCTGCACGAGGGACACGACCGAAGGGATGAGCAGAGGGAAGAGAGGAGCCAGATGAAGGAATTGCAGAGATCATCTGAGTCCATGCGTCGTTTGCGATGTCCTGAATGGATTGATACCGTAATCTATGGTTAGAATTCGACAGGATAGATCCTCTACTCTCTTAAGCACCGTAACATAATACTACTGTAATCTCCTAATCCTGAGTTCGGTAAGTTAGCATCGCAACTCACTCTGAACTCCTGCATGTCTTCGAGAGCAATTTCGTGGAATTGATTGAGATCATTGAAGAGGAAACCGACGGAGATAAGGGAGCCAATGATGGCTACGGCCGATGTGAAAGTGGCCACGTTGGCCACTGATTGTCCGAATGTCATTCTTAGTCTGCAATAGGGATATGGTAGGAATGGAACGGTAGTAAGCCAAATACGATTGTTAAATGAAGAATGGAATGGAACAGCTTGAGCTGATGCTTTCTAGAACAATCCTCGTCCTTATATATTCTCCTCTCTTCGACCCTGATGATCCTTATCCCTTTCCCTATTCTTTCAGTCAGAGTTACAGCTCATTTTCTGCTCTTCTCTGTTTCTCTCTAATTATCCCGATCTCTTCATTCATCTCCGTTGAAACTTCGCCCTTGCACGCCGAAGGGCGAAGAGAGAGAGAGAGAGATAAACACACAGCAACGATGCAATAACGAGTTCCCTTTGCAGTCTCTCCTATTCGAATGATCTCTTGTCTTCTCTGACCTATGAGTGAGTGAAGAGTGAAAGGAGTGAAGGGGGCGACATTTCAGAACTGCGCTCGCATTTCAAAGGGAGAAGGTGAAAAGTGAGCTTAGAACGGTTAGATTGTGAGGTCGAATTGAAGGATGGAAGACGGAAAAAAGAAGAGATTATGAAGAGAAGGAAGGACAAAAGGAAGGTCTCGAGGAAAAGATTCGAATGTAGATTACGATTGTAGGTAGTGCCAGTTCGAGAGTTCAATATTTCTCTCGTGCATTGAAAAGATTTGTTTAGTTTGAATTTTGTTTTTGATTTTTTTTGTAATCAATTAATGATCTGTATTCTTTGTGACTTCATCATTTCTTCAGCTTTGAAATCATACATTTTATGCATTACTCTTGAACAAATACTATGCGATAGTAGGAGGAGAAGAAACAATGGCGAGGTGGTCAAAGCGGGAAAATTAAAATTTGAAAATCGTAAACAACTCAAATATCTTTATGTTTTCTCAACGAAACGTCATACTCTATTGACTTCTTTTAAAAGAGAGAAAACATAGAAAAACACACACTAATTGGAAAGGAAAAATAATCACAAAGCTGCGAGAGCAGTCAAAAAATTGATATGTCGATCTAGGGACCACCACGTGATATGCAAATCACATATTCATGCCCCATGAAGTAACTCAGGTTGCTAACCAGGCGTATAGAATCATTTTTTGTGAAGGGACCACCCACTAAAAGCTAATAGTTTACGAGAAAATCGCGACTTCATGAAAACATGATTTTCAAAAACGAGAGACAAAAATCTTTGAAACCTGCTAACTTAAGTTTAAGGAAAGGACCGCGACTTTTGAAAGCTTCCAGCGATAGACGAATGTTATGGGCACAACATATCCAAAAATTAGCCAATTCTATAGTCTCCCGCGTTTTTTATATGAGATCAAAGATCAAACTCAAACTCAAACTTTGAATCTATGTAAATTTCGCGGGAGACTATGGAATTGGCTAATTTTCGGATATGACATGCTTGTAACCTTAGTCTATCACTGGAAAGTGTCAAAAGTCGCGGCCCTCTCCTGTGAACGAAATTAGAGCGCTTAAAACAAATTATTTAAATTTTGTGACGTCACTTTCGAGATTCTTTTGTTTATAACAAGCGCGGGAGACTATAGAATTTGCTAATTTTTTCAGCAAAGTTTGTTAACATGATGTACTAAACACCTGTGAAATCAGAATCCGCGGCCTTTTCCTCCCCTTTGCACAAATTAGCATACCACGAGCGCACAAATGTAAAAATGGATGGCGGTCCCTAATGTCGATCATGGGTTACACAACGAGCAAATATTCAAATTATGATATTGGGGGAGGTCTCACAACGAAATTGTTGTTTGGTATCACGGCAGGGTACGGGGTAGTCAAGGGGTATATGAAGGAAGAAATGGATATATGAGGAGTAAAGGGTAGATCAATATGAGGCAAAAGGAGAAGAAGTAGGGGAGAAACAGTGTTGACAAACTCACTAGCGTGATATTTCCCCCAATCGAAATGAGAGATCAAAGATAGGGCACATTAGAAGACTATTCGAGTCAAGGAAGACAGCAATCATACTACGTATACGGGTATTGTAAAGAGAGAATAGACAACTGAAGGTGAATTTCACAATGATTTCGGGACAAGATTTGTTCATTTAGCACCATCTGAGTTTGCTCTTGTAAAGGAAAACGAGCTAAGACAACGAAACGACTACCGAATATGGGGAAGGAAAGCATAAGGCACTCTGTAGAAAATGTTTGTCGTGTATCGGGTGTGTATGTGGCTATTGATGAGGTGGTGTGGTGTGCGGGGTATGATGGGTGCAGTGGTGAGGACGACTAATCAGCTAGTTCGAACTTGAAGGGAGCTGCTTCGAGATGCTTGAGGATCTCATTCTTCAGATAGTTCTCAGTATTCATAGTGAGAAGATCCTTCGTCGATCCATTCATCTTTTGCTTCGATGTGATCGTTACCTGCACAAATTTAATCAGTTTGTGATGATGCAGAATATCATTGAACATATTTACAAGTTTATTCCCATATCACGAAAGGAAATTGCAGATAAGCTGCTTCGTATTGGGGAATGTTCGGTATCTTCAATTGATTCTGCCATGGTTGTTCAGTGGAAGAGGAACTGGCAGAAGGAATGGGAACTGAAGGGGCGGGAAACTTGTCATTGTCAGCGACCAATTCATGGCCACATTCTGTACCACATTCTGGAACATTTCAGTGATTTCTCATGGAATACAGTCATTCCTCGATCTATCTTTCCACCATACCTGTCCGGGAGCGGCAACATTGATGCCCGATTGTGCCATTCTCGCAGTGTATATCTTCATCTCATTCCGGAATCTCTCTTTGTCTCTCTGTTGCAGTTGAAAGTAACTGAAGAGATTGGCATTTTAGATTGGGTTGTTCAAACTTTTTTCATCATTGCAAAAGATGCATCAACATTGAACTCGATAGAAGTACTGATAACATCTTCTCTTCATTCTGCGCTCTCTCTCTCTTGCTACTCTTCTTCGAACTCAAAAAAGGTGGATCAACTCACTATGCCTTATCAGCGTTATCTCTCCAATCGACGAACAACTTCGTGATCACTTCCTCCTCAGCCAACTCTGGATTCTCATCCTTGAACTGAAACAGAAAGATTGAATAAAGTCATTCCCCGATCCATTCTATCTACCGTACCTTCTCGAAGTGTTCGAGTACGTAGAATGAGTAGGCCTTCCTTCCGGGGACGGGTCTTCTCTCTGATCGAGCCCAAGCTGCAAGCTCTGCCTCGTATCTGCAATGAAAAATGGTTAGAATTTTGAAGATATTACAGTCCGGTCAGATCCCCACCTGAACATGGGTGTCCCCGGGTGTCCCCGGGTGTCCCCCCGTGTCCCCTCGCCTTCCCACGACTCGAGCTTTGAAAAAATAACGTCGAATTGATGAAATTCGAACTCCTCTAGTCCTTCCGCATCGATTCATGTAAAAAACAAAAAAAATTGTCTTGGTTAGAAGAAACAGTGTTCTGAATAAACAGGTATTTTTTGCGCTCCACCTGGACATACCGTAGTTAAGCCAATTCACAACCAGAAAATTCAGAGCCGCTAAATAGAGATATTCTTAACTACGGTATGTCCAGGTGGAGCGCAAAAAATACCTGTTTATTCAGAACACTGTTTCTTCTAACCAAGACCATTTTTATTTTTGTTTTTTTACATGAATCGATGCGGAAGGACTAGAGGAGTTCGAATTTCAACAATTCGACGTAATTTTTTCAAAGCTCGAGTCGTGGGAAGGCGAGGGGACACGGGGGGACACCCGGGGACACCCGGGGACACCCATGTTCAGGTGGGGATCTGACCGGACTGTACGTCATCACTAGTCAATCAATCGATAATCACCTTCGCTTGTCCTCCTCGTGCTGCATCTCGTACCGAGTCCTGTCCGTCAACCTGCAAATAGAATTTGTAAACGTCGCCCTCACCACCCATGATTCGTGTCAAAAATTGCATTGCGTGTGCTGATCTAGTAATCGTCGCCCTTACTTGGTCCATTCATTCTTGAGCATCTGTCCGAATTCTCCTCCATTGCAATGCAATTCTCCATTGTTTCGTCGCAATCGCATCTCTCCCACGAAGCAGAGATAGGCTGAGATCACCTGAAAAGAAGGGAATGGAAAAGTCAGTTGTTGATACACGTTGCTAGATGGCGAGATTATTGTAGGCGACTATTCCTAGGTAACAGTAGATTTTTGCTATTTAGACAGACAAAATAATCAAAATCGAATCAGAAAAATGAAGCGAACCTGTCTGGGTGCATTGGGGTCTCTGTTCACGCGAGTGCATCCCTTCTCGGCAATCTCTGCAATGGTGTGCCATTAGAGAAACGTCGCCAGTCACATTTTCGGCAGTATCGCCACTCTAGTAATCGTCGCCCTTCGTCACACCACAGACTTACTCTCGGGCTTACTCCGGCGGGTGTTCTTCCTGATGGTAGAGACGGAGGGAGAGAAGATCGGCGGCTCGTTGATGAATGGATCCGAAAACTCGATCGAACTGAAGTGGTGTGCCAATTGGGAAACGTCGTCTGGTGCGATTTTCAACAGCGTAGATCATTTGTAAACGTCGCCCTACAGTACCCCACACTCACTCATTGAGCATGCCGTTGCTGTTATTGAGGAGGAGGGAGGAGAAGTCGTACTCTTCTCCACTCACATCGCCTTGATCGTCCTCCTCCTGTGGTGTAGTCATTAGGAAACGTCACCTTCTCAAACCTAGTCAATTTTGCATTGAGTGTGCTCTACTAGTAATCGTCGCCCTCTTCCCACACTCACGATGGATAGGTTATCATCTGCTCCGTCCATGTGTCTCACGATGATGTTCTTCTTCTCTTGCTCTTGCAGCAGTCGAATCAGGGGATTCTCTTCGAGACCAGAACCGGATGCATCCATCACTCCACTGAAAGGGACAATTGATAAACGTCGCATACAGTACACCAAGCAACACACCATAGCTTCAAAGGGTAAAACGATGTGAAGGAACCGCTCATTGCGAAGTACGAGTCTTGTTGTGAGTGTAAAGAGACTTATTTGCAACTATTTATGTTTTTTGTTTACCCTTCGAATGCAAAAGCACCCAATGTTTTGGTCCTGCTGTTGCAAATGACTTGCACGTAATCAAATCGGTCTCTCTAGTCTGATCAACCCAAAAGAGAACTTCAGCGTATTGAAGATCTTTTTGCAGAATAATGATGGACCCGAACAGCCATGCGGTTTTGTTAAAACTCTTCGGAACAACTACTTTTACTAGTAAAGGATGTGGCAACGATGAAATTTCCATTGAAAATATTATTTCTTTGGAGTCTGTCTCATTTGATGAAATCTAACCTGTCATCATTGGGATCATTCTCTTCTTCTCTCATCTCATTTGAACTTCCCACTCGAATTTCCACAGGTTGAGATCCATTCGAGATCAGATCATTCAACGTCGTGTTGTTGTCCGAGAACCTGTAGTGGTGTATTCATTAGTAATCGTCGTCCTGTCCGATCCCCCATTGTGTGTACGACCAGTAATAGTCGCCCTTCCCATGGCCCCTCAAAGACTTCCCCTTCTCTTCGCTGATTCATTCATTCCTTCCCATTCATCAACTACAGCTCAAGCCCCTCATGCACACTCATTCTCTCTCCCCGTAAATGCCATCCCTCTGGTACCGTGGTACTGTGGCCCAGTCATTGGTTCAGCCGGTTCCGGGTCCCGATCGGATCTTGGGCCCCAATCGGGTAACGCACCCTCTAATCTCAGGCCTTGTCAATCAACCGGTCATGACCTCATCTCGGCTCCCCTTTCGTGGTGTGATCACTGGGAAACATCGCCCCTCACAATTTAAGCCAAAATTGCATTGTTGCAGGAGATTAGTATTCGTCGCCCTCGATGGTACTACGTGGGGACTGCACATTCCATTGGGACAGGTTTGGGTCTCTCTCTCTCTCTGTCGATTGATATCCCCCTCCTATCTATCTCTATCCTCTCATCTTCATAGACTATAGCCCCTCGGGCTGGTATCTCTCTCTCTCTCTCGTTTCTCTGTCCACTCTCTCTGAACTATATGGTCTCTAACCCCATCAACGAGACTTTCACTCATTTGTCCACGTAGTAGTGAGAAACAAAGACCAGTGATAGGGAGGGGAAGACCCGGAAGGGAAGAGAGAGGGGAAGAGGGGAGTAATCACTCACATCTTCATCGATTCCTCCTGGAATGATTCGATCTTTCCCTTGGCCAGACCGTTGATCTTCGCTTCCAAACGGGCCTTCTTTGCTGGCACTGAAAAGGATTCATTACACCCGAAACACTACGAAAATCATAGGCCTTATCATTCAATTTTTATTGAAAATCAGACTAGAATAATTGACTAACCCGAATCAGCAGCTCTCGTTCCGTAGGGACTCGTCCTCATTGTGGTAGTTGCTGGAGGGGATTCAGACTTGGGAATGGGAGTGAGACAGGGAGTAGCCGGAGTGATCGGCATCGAAGCTTTCGGCTGGAAGGATCACATTCATCATGAGGAAACGTCATCAACCCATTCCGATCAAATTGCTAATGTTGTCAATAGAGTGAGGCCGTAAGAATCACGACTTGCAATGGAATGGTAAGGTACGACCCCATAGACAGCTTAAGTATTCTTCAAATATCGTCTAGAGAAGAGCGCTGGTTCATCGATCGTTTCTCAAGTCAGAAAACTCGCACTTCTCTGTTCATTCGAAATGGCAAATTGGTCGGTGGTCTCTTTTGAGAGTCCTCTCCCCTGTCCTTATCACAAAGGTCAGCCCAATCGACTCATTCAGTCCCTCCCTTCCCTTCCTTCTCTGACATATCGAGTCTAATTCTTTCCTTTTCCCCTGTCTTCCCTTCTTCCCTTCACTCCTTTCCTTATCGCAGTCCGATCGGTCTTTCTATCGAGTGAAGGGAAGGAGAAGAGAGAGAGAAGGGAAGGTGCAGTCCATAAGAAGAACAAACGGGCTATCCAATAGATTCCCATCTATGAGCCCCGTTGAATTACCTCTCTTACAGGGTATACGGTAATGGGTTAGATCATATCGATTACCTTCGGAACGACTCCTGACACGACTCCAGTCAAGTGAATGAGTAGAGCGTCTGCCACTCTGAAATTAGTCAGTCTTCGATAGGAGCTAATTACTGTAGGCCTATCGTATGCCCGATCGGAGCCAATTGGACAAATTTTCTTCAAGAGAGATCATCTTTAGATATCGTGTTGACTAGAGTCCAGCCGAAAAAAGAAGCAATCGTCTAACTCTCTCCATTCATCATTATCTCTCGCCCTGTCTGATCGACGAGAGAGTATGCGCAATGGAGAGAGTGTCATCACTTTCTCATGACTATGATTCGCAATGGATGAGTAATCGAAAGGGAAGGGAGCACAGTGAATAAGAGTCATCGACACTGTTTTTGATTTTCGAAATGGAGATACGTGAACAAGATCGAAATTGAATTGAAACTAACAGTGAAATGAGTCGATCTGTATCACATTCCCTTCGGGGTTTATCCTTCAACAATTTCCTCAAGGAAGAAACGCAATCAACGGCTTGGTCAGACTTCTGAAATTGCAAATCATTGTCATTTCGTCATTTGTCTTTCCCTCTCCCAATAACAACACTCTGACCCCACTAACTCCAGCGACGAGCCATTGAAGATTCTCGCAGAGGGTTCGAAGGATCGGCACCATCGGTTCATTACTGTGTTGGAAATGAGTTGAACTTACGGCCTGCAATTGATCTTTGATCTTTCTCAGTCTTCCTCCTCTCGATCATTTCGCCCCCTCTCAAGCCGATTGATCATTATCTTTCTCTCGTTTCTTTATTGGCCTTGGTTGACAGTTTACGAGACTCGTGAATTGCTTATCATTCTCTTCTCTTCGATTGGCCCAATTAGCGTATCTCCCATCCCCTCCCCATCCCCTTCCTTCTCTCTATCACTGATAGACTATCACTCCCATCGATTGACAAGACACGGACCCCTCTCTCTCTCATGCACAGTTACCAGTACTACTCTTCTACCATCGAAAACAAGTTAGAGGGAGTCCGCAATAGGAGGGGAAGGGTACCGTATCACCTATCACTCCAATCAAGGGGACTCAATAGGAAGGGAGTAGAGTGATGCCCCGAGGGTTGATCTCCCCCTCCTTTTCCATTTGCATTGGAAGTGTCCACTCTCTCTCTCTCTCTGGTACCGCACCTCCCTCTCAGTATTTATGGTTCCGTTGTATGGGTCTTCCCCCTCCCCTCCCCTTCGATGACTCTTTGTCCCAAGGGCGATACTTACTTGTCTCTTCTTCCCTCTCTCAGTCCTCTCCCCTTACTCGTCCCCTCTTACCTACAACCCATTAGTCTTACACGTCGAAACATTCTGCACACTCTCCACAGGTTACGACAGGGCTAAATGGCATTTGGAGGGGGGACTCAGACAAAGGAGAAGGAAGGGCTACAGTATCCCCCTCTCTTCTATCGAGGACCCTTCTCTTCGATCGATCCCCCTTTCCACGATGATCGTTTCTTCCAATTTCTCTCTCCCTTCGAAATGGCATGATTCAGCAAGGGGAGAGAAACAGCCTTAGTATTGCCTTTTCAGATTCCATCCTGGAGAAAGAAATGGAACTAAATCTCTCCTCTTTTCTCTGCTCATTCCATCATCTCTTCCCCCTTTCTCTCTCTGTCTCCACCCTCCTCGATTCACCCACTCTCTCCTCCCCTTCCTCCCCCACTTTCGATGACTATGAAACCACGTAGAAGACACAACGAATGGACGGAGACTACTGTAGTCAGAGTCCGCCTACCGTAATCTCGAGGGGACTACCGTATACCTCCTACAGTATACCTCATCAAGTCGATCGACTACCATATCCCTCAATCGTAGTTGGTAGTCCTCATCTGCTGTTGTCATCTGAAGGCTAACGATGAAGAAGAGGGAAGAAGAAGAGGGAAGGAGAGGAAGGGGAGGGAGGACTAATTAGCGGGACTAATTAATCGATGATGTGACTGTGATAGGAGAAGTGATAGGGAGCAATGAATGAGAATGAGAGAGAGGGGCAGGGAAGGGAAAGTCATGCGCAAAACAGTGATGGAATGTTGAGAGTAGAGAGGAGGGGGTTGGAGGGGGGTAAGTTGGGACAGTAGTAGCACAGTCCCTTCTGCCTTTCTCCTCACCTACACTAGAGAGAGAGGAGGAGGTGAGGCAATAAGTTGTGTGTGCTGAAGTAGATTGAAGAGAAGAGAGAGAGAGATGGAGTCAAATAGTTGAGACTGTGAGATGGGACTCAGATTGGAAGAAGAGGAAGGGGAAGAGATCAACAATCGACATGTAAACAGAGAAAGGAGAAGGACTTCAATGGGTTGATCACGCGGAGTCATATCACAATGGAAGAAGGAGAGGATTGGAGGTATAGTAGAGAAGAGAAGAGAGACCGCACCCAGTATGGGCACGTCAAAGGCCTTGATCTAGACTGAATAGAGAGAAGAGAGAGAGAGAGAGGGACAGGTCCTATTGCTACAATCAACTAGTAGTTGCGTAAGCAAGACTCATCGATCAATGCAACGAATACCGTAATCTACTCAAATCGCGGTAAGACCTCTCTCAAAGGGTCTTGTTGTGATCAAGTGACGACTGGACTGTTTTCGATTTGCAGAAAAAAAGCACCCGATTTTCTAGCAGTATGACTTGTTTTCGCACGAAACTCTGACTTGTTTTGGTCCCGAGATCGATTGGCATGAAGACAGGAGAGTAGAGAGAGAGACTGATCAGAGTGATATCATCATTGGAGGGTCAATCGAGGACTGACTTTCTACGAACAACGACATTCCTATTCTGCAGAAGGCAAGCAGTAACAAAAAAGGCGCGTAGTGATTAGAACTGATAAGGAGAGAATGATGATGTTTCTAGGATGATCAAGGGGAAGAGATTGGAGGAATTTCATTCGACAAAGTACCTATATCGATAGAGTCGAGACCGGAAATAACATTGAGAGACGAGAAGAGAGGGACTATAGAGCGATTTACCGCACTGTTGGGGATCAAGAGGGAGGAGAGAGGGGCAAAGGGAGGGGAGGAGAGGGGAGGAGAGAGTCCCTGCCACCCGATCACTCGTACAGTCTCTGTCTGTCAGCAAATCGGTCTCCCTCCCCCTCCCTCCCCCTCTCCCTCCTCCTTCTCTCCTCCCCCTATTGATTGATCGAGAAGAGTCTTGAATCATTGGGGGAAAGAAGGAGAAGGAGGAGAAACTAGATGACGTGTCTCCAGAAAGAGAGAGAGGCAATACAGATACAGAAGGGCATGTAGTACAGCGGAGAAGAAGGAATGAGGAGGGGAAGGGGCTTGGGGGGAGGAGGGTACGGTAGCTGCAGGAGGAGGAATGCACTGATGATGACAGAGAAGGGTGCAGAGATCAAAGAGCAGAGCGAAGTGATTGCGGTCAAGTTAGGTCAAGTCAGCGAGGTGATAACATAGTAGTTGATGATGATAACAATCAAAAGGGGGAGAGGAGGAGGAGGAAGGAAGGAGGTGGGGAGGAGGAGGTGGGAGTATGTAAGGCAGAAGTGAATGAAGGAAGAATGGCATTCATGTTTATCACAATCGACAGTAGAGACAGCGATTGGCCCCCGAAACTGTGGAGGAAGGAAGGGAGGGAACCGGCTCTTCGGAGACTGAGGGGAGGAGAGACAAGGGGGGAGGTGGGAGGAGAGAGAGGGGGGGGGAGAGAAGGGAGGTGGGAGAGCGACGATAGGGACTGGTGAGATTCTACCGATAAGGAGTCATAGGAGGGGAGGAGGGAGGGGGGGGGGGAGTCCAAGGCCTATTCCTCCTCCATCCTCCGTTACAACTCGTATCCATGACCTATTACGGACCGGCCGAAAGATTGATAGCTTTGATTTGTGCCGATATGAAGAGATTTACTATCGATGCCCATCCTACCGTAGTCTACCGTATAGTCAGAGGAAGAGGAGGGGGTATCGATGGACTTCTTGGTTGAATGGAAGAGTCCCCGTCCTCGTCAATAGACTCCCCTCTGCTAACAGGCCCTCGTCCTCTTCTATCGCCATCTCTCACTCCCATTGGTGTTTGTACAGTTTTGAGGAGTGAGAGAGACTCCCTTCCCTTCCCTCTCTCCCCCTCTCGACTCCCGATCAACTCTGTGTTGAAGAGAGAGAGAGAGAGAGGCACAGTCGATCGTTGTATGCTAAGCCCCATCGAGACTGACGAGATGGAATTTCGAGAGAGAGGAGAGGGGGATCGGAGGAGGGGAAGGAAAGGGATCGAAGTGGACTCTCCCGTTCCACAACCACGACCGATAGTGATAGTGATGGCTAGTCCTCCCCTCTCATCTCTCTTTCCATCCAATCATTCGTCTCAATCAGTGAAAGTAAAGAGAGAGGAAGAGGATAGACTATCACTACCGTTGATAAGATCAGCCCAGCAAACTGGCCTGATTGACCCATTTCAATGTGATAGGTTTATGGTCGCCCACTAAGGGTCACGCATCAGCCACTACCGTATCCCCTCCTACCGTATCCTAACTGATCAGTGATGATTATTGATTATCACTTGACTGACTCAACTCTCTTCAACTCTTCCAACCACCTTCCTCCTCTCTCTCTCTCTCTCGTCCCACTGTGTATTTGACATCACATGAGTGTTGGCTGCTGTAAGACACAGTCTACAGTTCGTCTCCCCCTCTCCCACCTTCCCTCTCTCCTCCCCTCCCTCCCCCCTCCCTTCTCCTCCCTCTCAACCACCTCCTCCCCATCTCAGTCCCTTCGTACGGTCTCACATTCCTTCTCTCTCGACGAAGGTCAGAGGTTGAGAGAGAAGAGAAACGATCCCCTTCCTTCTCTCTCTCTCTTATTCGATTCAGCGGTCTGATAAAACGGTCAAGGGATATGGGAATGGAAGGGAGGGGGTACCAATCGGTTACAGGGTCAATCACTTGATAGGAGAAGATAGACGAGAGAGAGAGAGAGATTACTTCCTGTCGTAGTAAGACTTGAGATGGGACTGTAGGGACTATGAGAGAGGGATCACTTGAGGTTCACTAATTGATAAAAGGTTTCGAAAGGGAAACGGTTCCTAGTCACGCGCTTTTCCTTTCAATACTTCCCATTTTTGAAAGAACCAATAAACCAAAAATACGGTTTCAAATGACACTGCCATGGAAAAAGATATGCCCTAGCGATCTTACATCTTCAGAAAACCAAACATGATTCTACTAACTCTTTCATTGAAAACAGAGTGCGCTCTACCACTGATCCTTTCGCCTCTCGCGAGTGGCATAGTCATAGGGAAGGGGGATTTAGTCTCGAATCGGAGGCTGATTGTGTATGCACAGTCCCTCTTTCCCTCACTCTGTCTCTCTATCGGGGAGGGGGGGACTGGAGGAATGAGAAGAGGGGGAAATGATCCATCGATAGAAGGGAGAGAGATGAACTTACTACTGACTCTGACTGATGATGATCACTTTTACTGTTACTCACTATCTATCCTGTTATGTACATGGTACATGAGACCGAAGGGTAAGGGGAAAGAAGGGGAAGAGTAGAGGGGAGATGGGTGATACTTGATTGAGAGGAAATGATAGACTATGTGAACTAATCAATAGGGACTTTCAGAAGGTACCAGAAGAGATAAATTTACACTTTGCATCAAAATTCGAGCTGTGACTCTTGTGTGAAAAGATTGGATGTGGCATGTGATCAAAGTGATTGGAAAACAGTTTGGACTTTAGCCGGAAGAAACATTTGGAGAAGTGTGAAGAGAGAAGGGGAAACGATCGAAATGAATGTCCTGTTTTAGTCATTCCTCCCCTCTTCCTTCTCTCTTTTTTCCCTTCTCTACATTCTCTACCAAAACTACAATGGCAGAGCGGGAAGAGAGAGAGAAAGACCCTTCCCTCTCTCCTTCTCTCGATCAGTCAATACAGAAAGAGACCGTTAGCAGTACTGTTAGTTGTCATGATGGGCTTACCCAATGGAAAAAGAAAATAACATTTATCTGATGGGGAAGAGATACAGTGGGGAAAGGGATGTTCGATACTGGAAGAGTGGGGGAAGATCACAGATTGATGGTACAATATGAGAGGGAGAGAGGGAGTAACATAATAGTTGTATAGTTGAGGGGAGGCCGGAATGTATCTTAGACTTGTCTATTGAGATCAAAAGAGATACAAAAAGAAGGATGGAAGTAGTGAGATCGTACTATGGAAGAGAAGGGAAAGAGAATGACTTAGATTGTGCGGGATGGATCAACCTGGATAGAAGAAGAGTGGCATCAGTAGAGCGAAGTGAATAATCGATTATGGATACGGTAGATTGACTCTCTCCGGAGTACGGTAGTCCCTTCTGTCAGAGAGATAATAGGAAAGGGAGAGAGTCAAGGGCATGGAAACTCATCAATCACAAAAGAGAAGAGATAAGGGAGAAAACGGGTCTGAACAGAGAAGGAGATGATCACTCGGGGTAAAGAGAGACGGATTAAAAAGTCAGTTTGTGATAGATACATTGTCTCTAGAGGGATACTGTAGACGATTATTCTTAGATGTCGATGTCCTCCTCTTCTACTTTGTGCATGAAATGATGCTCGGCTGCCAAGTAAGAGGCCGCATCCGAGTACATTCCCTGAAGAGTGAATGGGTGCTCATTGGAAATAAGTTAGTTAACGATAGTCAGTGGATGTGCTACCGTACCTGGTGGAGGAGTTCGACCTTGATGACGTTTCCTAATTCGAACATTGCCAAGTCCTCGGCTTGAAGGAGGTTCTAGAATTGAATCAAGAGTTTAGAATGGAAAGAATGAATGAAAGCATGACTCAGCTGATTTTGATCCATTCTTTAGAAAAGCATTGAAGAATTGAAGAGCGTTCTTACCTCAGCTCTAATGGCAAGAATAGGCCTATCCTGAGCCTTGGCCAGCTTTGTCTCTACGAGATAGAGAAGGTATTCATCGAAGAGTAATCGAAGAAGATGGAAATGACCGAAGGAATGAGCGGATCGAAGAGTGAGATCACGAATTACCATCGAACTGAAGAAGGGAAGCGTTCGATGGGTCAGATTCATGACTACCGTATACCTGAAGAAGCTCCAATTGAGTAGGAATGCCTTCGCGTGTTTGGTCATCTCGTCGTGCGGTCGATCGTGGTACTTGGCGAGAATCTGCAAAGTGAAAAACGGTGACCGTGCACACGCTGTTGATTTTTCGATAGGTTTCTAAGATTCGTAAAAGTCGCCTTCGACACACGACATACCTGATCGACGACTGCTTCCATCCAATCGGCCCATTCATCGAGTGTCTTCTTCTTGGCAAGATTATCTTTGAAGGATTCGGTCAGATGACTGACGAAGTCCGAATCGCATCGGAAACTGAAATAGTGAAGTATCTTTCACAATTTCATTATTTGCGAAAACTCTGAAGATCTGCAATTGATTATTGAAATTGGTTGTAAAAAATAGTGTACCTCGCGACCCATTCGCATTGCTCTTGAACGACTGCCAGATCGACTCTGAAAGAGTTGAATGATCATTTGTCGATCGGCCTTCATCGTCTCTCTACCGTACCTCGTGAGATCTTCAGCCAGGAACGAGGTTCCATCGGCGCTGTCGCACACTTGACGGGCAGCATACGAGAGATGCGCCAGTGAAGTATACTTGCGCAGTGTCTGTGACATCATTCGTGCAGCGATCTCTTTGCGACGGACGATGTCCTGGAAGAATATGGTGAGTAAAAGGTATGTTAAGGTAAAGGTGTACCGACGTCAGTCGTAAGACAACGCTAGGTGGGACCCACTGGTGAGGCCAACTGTTTAGAAGGACTACCTGCTGCTTTGCGATCAGTATTTGCAATTATTATCATTTAAAAATTTAAATAAAATAACAAACTCACGATGGGCGCTCCTTCACACGAACTCTTCGCAATGCTCTCCACTACTTTGGCGAAGTTTCGCATGCGGAGATTGAGAGCCTCGGAGACTGAAATGAAGTGATTACGCAATGACCGATTGAAGAATGGACGACGGAGGCGCAATAACAATAACAACGTCAAAATAACAATAATAACAAAAACTGATACTTTGTGATCGTTGTGCGAGTAGATCGGGCACGAGAACGTCACAGAGCATCTGTAATCAAGAGAATTCAATCCATTCTCCATTTTCATTCAGCGTTTTAGTTACGTTTCATTATTCATTCATAACGTGTACGATTTTCACATTGACAGTTTTCTTCAGCTTCTTTTCATTAGAACAATTTAATTTATCAGACATAATTGTGAGTAGATAAACCTGTAGGAAGGAGAAGTCCATGATTGTTATGTACTTCTTCACGGCTTCCACTGAACAAAGGGCGATCTTCACATCGGGAGTGATCGAACCGGGACCAGTCGAACTGAAACGGGGAGATTGATCTTTGATCTTACACCAATCATGACTTCAAAGAGGACGAATTGTAAATATGTAGAACGTACACTTCCTCATACTGCCAGAATCTTTTCCATGCGTCTTCCACTCCGTCGAAACGAAGTTCCTTCACGGCGTAGAGAACATCCTAAGAAATGCCAAGTTGATCTTTGATCTTTCGTTTCAAAATTAGGGAGCAGAAGGATATCGATTGTCTCACCTGACAATTCTGGTAGTATGCCTCGACGAATTTGAGTGCGTGCTCCATCGTCAAACCGACTGCTCTCAATTCCATTTCAGTCTGTGGAGTGGATACAATCGTGTATTGAGCGACAGTTCCATCACCGAGATTCGACTTGTGCTGGTCTGAACAATTGTTTCATGTCTAATGATGCACACTAGATTCAGAAGAATGGTCGAAACAAACCAAAGAAGGGAGAAATGAGAGGAATGGAAAATTAACCCCGAATATGTTTCATCCAGGGATCAAGAATGAAGAGGCTTCGAGGAGTGGTGAGAAGCGCATACCGTGGTGTAGAATAAACAATCTAACCTTCCGAGCTGGACACGGTTCCATGTTGATACTCTGCCGTGGCTGCAGCTGGTGCAGCAACGACGGTCGGTCGAGGAGGGGCTGCAGGGGTGGAAGAAGGAGCGAGAGAGATAGAGGACGGATTGACTGGAGTGGGAGCGACCACTGTCGAACTGGAGGGAGGAGAAACGGTAGAGGAGGTAGGGGAACTGAAATATCCTTGATTATAGTCGCAGCATGGGATAATTTCACTGCAGTGCCCTTTGAATTGAGCGACCTCAATATGTACGATAAATGATTCACTGACACATTTGATCTCGTCGTGACTCCTCCCCTTCGCGTTACCATTGAAGATGTGCCATTCGATGAACTGAAAGAGAATAATATTTCTTCGAGTCTTCACCAACTCCTCCTACTGCAGGCGGACTTACGGGTAGACCCCACAAAGCGTTGTTTTATAACTAAAATTGCTTGACATTGAGACACCTTTACCTTTTTCCTCCTACTGAATGGATTGAACTCTCACCTCTTCGTTTGTGTCCTCGTTGGAGGGGGAGGATCACACGGGAAATCGTGTTGAATAGAAGACGCAAGTGAGGACGTAGGTCGCAATCGAATACCGTAGTAGTGATATCTGCAATGAACGAACTAATCAACGGCCTTCGCCATTCCCCGGCTCGGAAATCCCTTAAACCCGCTGGTCAAAGCCTCATGAAGTATTCACCAGTCCAAAGTGTACTAATGGAGGTCCGAGGAGAACAATGGACCGCTTTTGAGTGACCTACGGTAGATTTCACCATTGATATTACGGATTTCCTAGCTAATTTCGCCATTCTCAGACAATCACGGGCAGTAATTGCACCACATGAAAGAAGCTGTTATTGCGAGATGATTGCGAAACGATCTTTGAGATTCAGATGAAGAGAGAGTCAAAAATATATCGTATCTTTCAATTTCAACGATACAATGAAAACGCTGAAAACGTTTCTTCATTTTCTTCGATGTATTTATACGTAGTGAAGAATACGATGCAGTAGATATCTACGATGATACTTTAATGAACTCACTTTGAATTTCCTCTCGTTCCCAATCGTCTCGTTTTCAGTCCATCGAAGATTGATCGAATCAATTTCCCGAATGACGCTGCATTCACTGGCTCGATTCCCATCGATTTGCAGTGACTGAAAATTGAAGAGATTGATTGCTGAATCAAAATTTGTTCGTTCATCTCTACATCTGCATCGCCAAAAACCGTAAGATCTTCGATTCGATATTATCTAGTCAAAATTGGTAAACGATGATGCGATGATCCAATCTTGGGTACAGAATTTCTACTGCTCTACAGCACGAAATCTACATCAATTTGATATGGGTTCATACCGTATGTAGTGTTGATAGAGTGTGCATCGAGGAAGGGAAGATCCATCGGCCTTTTCGTAATTTGCCTTCAGCCAATTGACCTGAAATATCCTCCATCCATTCATCACCCTTCTACCTATTCTCCCTTCTCCTTCCCATTCTTCATTCCTCAATCGTCTCCGGAAGAGCATAGAAAGAGTAAGGAAGAAGGAGATAGAGAAGGGAAGGAGCCAACTTGGCCATTCTCAGCTTCCGGAAGAAGGAGAAGGGGGAAAGCTAAGGAAAGGCTTCTTCTTCGTTCATTCCCCAATATTCTTCATCCCCTCTCGAAATTCTATCCGTCGATCAATCAACGACGATTGCTTCCCACTTCTCTCTCTCTCTTCTTCCCTCCTTCTATTCTCCCATCTCATCTCAATTTAGGGTAGGCGCGTCCTCTCTTAGAAAGAGGAAGAAGTGGGGAAGAATGGACGAGTAAGAGAGAAAGAGGAAGGGATCGTACTAGAATAGGAGAATAGATTGGCTGCATTCGGTTACTAGGCAACACGCGACACCCAATTACCAGCTGGTGCATGCGACAGTTGGTACCGTACCATAGCATTCAGCCTCGGTACCGTACCTGGAACCAGGAACCCTCAAGGTGTGGTACCCACGTGCTTCTCGTATCCTCCTCCTGGTGCAGTCATGGAAGTATGCCGATGATGGGGAGTAGGGAAGGACCTCCCAATACGAGTGACCACCCCATCCACTGTCATACAGTACAGAGTACGGTAGAACGGTAGAGCAGACTAGTGACGGGAGAAATCCACGAAGGAAAGCAAAAAGAGGGCGAGTGTGTGGGAAAGGAATGAAGTGGAGAAGAGAGAAGGAGGAGGGAGTTATTCTGTCGTTGCCATAGTGAGAAAGAAGAAGCACGAAGAAGGGAGGGAGAAGAGGGATTTAGAGTGAAGGAGGAGGAGGAGAGATCTCCCTCATTCCTTTCCCTCTTCAGAGTAGCGTTCCATCCGACAGACCCTCTCTTCTTCTCTTCCCGAGACCCCCGAAAAATTCCAATAAAGCGCGCCGTTTCCCTCTCTCTTCCCTTTCTCTCTCTCTCTTCTCGTTTCCCCTCCTTTCTAGCTCATCTCTAGTGGTTTCGTCCCCTTCTTCTCTCGCCTGTCAAAGGCAGTCCAAACGGGGGCTACGAATACTCTAATAGAAGGAGAAGAGAAATAAGTCAGTCAGTGATCGGTTCCCCTACCGTTTCTGGGTGTGCTCTTGTTCCTCCCTGTCCTCCCATTCCTGCCATTCCTCGTTCCTCATCGTCTTCTAAAGAAACGTTGTTATTCAACTGGTCTCACTCAATGGAAAAGCATCGACGAAATGAATGATGAATGCACTCACATGCACAGCATATTTTACACGTTTTAATTTATATACAGTTAAAAATAAATTAACCAGAAGAGGGCGAAGCGGCAGCGAGATTGGAAGTAATGATGTAGTTAGTGGATGAGGTTGGTGATGGCATTGTTGACGGATACTGAATGGAAGATGTTAATGAAGGTTTGAGTGAGTTCAAATTCACATTTTTCCACTGATTTCATCATTATTTTGCATTACTTTCAAGCAAATCTTTAGCAATTATTCACTTGCCGCTCATAATCTTCCGTTCAACGGCATTGTATTCATATCTGCCCATCTCTTACACTCTCGTTCACTACACTTCTTCGTCTCTCTTTCTCTCTCTCTTCTCCCCATTTTTCTCTGTCCCGATTGACTACACTAAAAGTGTACTTCTTACCCAATTCTCTGCTGATCGCATTCAACCGTTTCCAGGGAGGAAAAAGGCAAAGGATCAATCGAAAACGACGCCAATTTTCATTGAAACGCGCGCGCAAATCAGGTTTTAAACCAATAATCGAACTGGGCCGTTTCAACCGGGTAAAGCGGGGTCAAAAGAAGGATAAGAATAGGGATAAATAAGGAAGGGTTAACCTCATCATCGTGACTCGTCGAGGCTGTTGTCGTATCGGCCTTCTTTGGATTTGATTTGTGTCGCATAGCAACGGATCGATGGAGTGATCGGAGTGAAGGGAGAGAGAGAATGGACCAAGATGAGAGAGAGAGAGAGAGGAGTGTGTAGGGGAATGGGGAGAAGAGAGGGGAGAGAAGGGGAGAGGAGGGGAAGAGAAGAGAGAGAGAGAGATGCGACGAGATTAGGTGAGCCACCCCCCGTCCAAGTTTCCCCCCTGTCCCAAGAGAGAGGAGGAGGAAGGGGAGAGAGGGGAGGGAGAGGAGGGGAGGTCAAGCGAATGCCCCCGATAGGATGAGTGAGTGGTATCCAGGGGTGATTGAAGGGAGGAAGAAAAAGAAAGGAATGAGAGAGATACAATGCAATTACTATGCGGGTTGGGCTCAGAGGAATTCTACTTCCCAACATTGTTTCCATTTTATTTCTAATTAATTTTCTAGTTCAGTGGATCAGCGCGATTTTCGATTTTCATAAAAAATTAAATTTTAAAATTTTTGAAATGTTTAATTTTTGTAACCTGAGTGTAGTAGGCCTGGTAGGTGGCATCGGGATACGAGAGGTAGGCGCTGAAATGAATTAATTATTTTCGCTGCACTTTGTCATGAATCATAAAATTGGAGAAAGATGGGCCTAGTCGACAGAGAAAAACGGGCAATCTGTGCACGCAATTGGAATGGGCTTGCTGCTATTAATGTTAGAGGTAACTAGCAGAAATTAGTCTGATTGGAAGAGTTCGGTGGGGGGGGGGGAATGTCGTAGAGTAGGGAGTGGATGAGGACAAATTCAGAATTCTCTCTCGTAGTCAGAGAACTGAGAAAGAGAAGCAAGGGCACTCTTTCTTCCTGTTTACTAACAACTCTTTAACGCTCATTGCCAATAAAATTAATTAATTTTAATTAAAAGTATGTCTTACTGTGGTAGATTTCCAGCCAGAGTGTATGTATCCATGGTGAAGTCCGCAGACGAATATCCTCCTGAATTATTTTAATTTGTTAATTACTTTCGTAATTTAGCTAATTACCAGAGTTATTGGAGACTGCATACGCGCCGAGTGAAGAGGCCGAATCGAGAAGGGAATCGTCAACACCTGCTATTTATTTATTTATTAAAATTATTACAAAAATCGCACGTTATTTTTCTCCTTTTCACTAAGAAAGTTGAGAAAACATGCAGTGCAAACAAAATAGAACGTCACCTAAACAAACCCCTTTCTAAATGGATCTTTTCACATCTATTCTACTACCCTTGTGCTGAATGCAAGTCAGCGGAGGGGTTTGCACTAATCGTTGAGCAAAGTGTTCTTTCAAATTAGTGCGATGGACTTACAAGAGGATTTCCAAGGAGGACAATGATTGTTGAAGAGAGTAACCTTTTTAGATATACATTCCAGACAATTCAATTAAATTACGCCTTTTAATAAATATTCGCACTAACTGTAGGAATAAATTACCAATGAAGCTCATGCACCGATTATAAAATTCTGAAGAGTGGTATAGAGGACTTTTAAATGTAACCCTAAAAGGTTGCTCTTCAACAATTGCCGTGCTCTCCGGTCTAATTGTGGATGAATAATGAAGAGAAAAGAAGACGACAGGTGCAAAGATGACTCTTTCGATTGAAGTCAAAGGAAAGAGAGAAGAGATCGCATAATAGCAATCTATTCTGACGTGATGTCTCTACCGATTTCTATATTGATTCAAGCGGATATGTGATCCTACCGAACTGAAAATCACAACGTTAACAGATCAAATGAAATTTCCAAGTAATGATCTAAATATTGATGCTGAAGATGTGAGTTCGCATCGTCGTTTGATCATGAACAGAACAAACATAAGAGATTCAATTTCCTTTGCTCATCCCTAGTCTTGCAACAAAATAGACTGCAACTCACACATTGCCGTTCTCAGTCGCATCGCTGTCGAGTAATCGATAAGTGATTGATTACGGTAATCGAAGAGCGTTGCGGGATTCATGACTATCGGCGTGTCTTACGGTAGTCACGTCAACTCGTCAAGTGGGAGTGAATGAATGAGGAAGAGGGAGGAGGTAGGTGGGACCCGTGGTGCCTTCCCCCTTCCTCCTTCCTATTCTTCTTTCTATCGTAGGACAATGCCGAGCTTTACATGTTTAGGGACGATCAATAATTCAGTCCCTTCACTCCTCTCTCAGTTTCGTGTGGGGGAAGAAGTGGAGACGTTTCCAACGGTAACTGAATCGACCGAGGAGTCTCTTCCCTCCTATCGAAGGAGAGAGGAAGAGGAGAAGAGTAGCAGTAGTTGGTAGCGACCGTTTCTCAGAGATTTCGATCGCTTAGGAAGGAATTCACCACGGAAATGAATGCTAAGGAGAAATTGAGGAGAGAGGAAAAAAGAGTCAGTCTTCCTGACGTACAGTTGGCGAGAGGACGACTACTACTACTAATGTTCTCATCATCCATTCGATTAGATACTTCGAATCTTGATGATCAGTCAGTCTACGATGCAATCTACCGTAGTATCAATCTACCGTAATATCGACTCCCAGCGGGATATCTCGAGAAGAATAAGAAAAGTGAGTCTCAGCCTATGAGAGAAGGAGACGTGGCATAGACTACGGTAGGCGTTTCGTTTGTTTAGCCCAATAGACATAAGCTTTCCTATAAGAATTCAACTCTATTAAATCGTTCATATAATTATCAGAAAAATTGGAATCTCACTCGAAGAAGTCAGCCATTCTTGGACGGATCTGAATGTGAAAAGAGTCCGCAATATATTTATTTCCCAAAAACCTCACTCATCTCTGATAGGGAAAACTTATGTGGAAACGATAGGGGAAAATCTCTCTTACTTGACGGACTCTTACTCTGCATTCCTGAACTGGTCTGACAACGGTCCCCAACAGATATTTCAGGATATTCCTTCAATCCCTAATCGTGTGACTAATGGGTGGTAGCACATGTTTCATCCCTCCCTCTCTCATTACAGTCTCCCTTCCGTGTTTCGTTCCCTTCCGTGTCATAACTGTCGCCATATGATCGAAGGTGGGAAGTGAAGCAGAGAATTGATGCCCGTGGGGAACAAATTAGGAGAGAGATTAGGAGACTGAGAAGGAGACATCCACTCAAGCAGAAGAGTCTAGATCAGGAAGATTGAAGACAATCATCTTAGAAGCAACAAACATTTATGGACATCCCTCGAAAAGACCACAAGATAAAGTAATAAAGTTGGACACATTTGCTTCTCCCTAACCCCTGGAATAAATCCGCTGTAGGTCTCCATCCAATCCGTTCTCTGGATTGAATCGGGAGATGATTACTAGGTACTCCCCTCCCCTTCCTTCCCTAATCAACCAAGAGAGAGCAGGTGACACTCCTAGATTGGAACTACCCTCTAATGGCTCTCATTCTCATCGTAACTACCTGTCTGATCACCGGTCTGTCCCATCGAACTACCCGTGAGGGCAGACGAGGTGGAGTACGGTAGTCGACTTGCGGCTGCTGCTGCTGTGAAACCGAAGAGTTGCGTATTGTAGAGATCCATTGAGAAGGGCAGAAGGGGAAGGAGGAGGGAGACTACCGTAGTGTCAACGTCGAGAAAAGGGAAGAATGAGGACAGGAAAAGGAGAAGAGAGAAGGGAAGGAAGGATGAAGTCTCCCTTTCTCTCTGCCACTCTCGTTTCTCATTAGGACAACAAAAGGATCGAGTCATCTCTCTTCTCTCTCTTCTCCATTTCAGAGAAGAGAAGTCCTTTTTTGGTCCTATCGTCCCTCTACCTGTCTGGTGACTCCAACTAATACGCCTTCTCTAGATTGAATATGAATGGGCAAGCTTCTTTCCGTAGGAGAAGGAATACCCTTTTTATGAGCCGCCAAGGAGAGAAAAGGATACCAGAGGATAGGAGTGGGCGGACTACGGTAGACTAGTGAGAAATGGAGAAATGATAACAATAAGAGAACAGAGATCAGTTGATCAACTGATTGATCATTCACTATCGTCACCATTTTTGTAAAATTAATGCAAGTCAACCATTTTCGTGTACATGATGCAAGTGATAAGCGATCCCAGCTATCAGTGATTATCACTAATCATTTCGTGCTGAACTAACCATCTTTATCGATGGAGACATGGAGTAGATCACCGCTCTTCGGAAGGAGAACATATTGCTGAAATGGATCAATCATTATCATGATGATTAGATACAGTCGAATGATATGAGATCAGTGGACTACGTTATTGAATGAGTGCGATTGTTTATCTACTAGATTCTTCAAGGGTTTGATGTGCATAAACGTGAGCGTGTGAAACACGAGTCGATGTAAAGAGATGGACCCGTTCATGCATGCTCCCTCAGATGATTCCATTGCACGGAACCCCCTCTCTTCTCTCTCTCTCTTCTTACTGCACTAGTCTCAACCTTGGCAACATCTACCCCTCATCATCTACATCTTCTGTCCACTGTGTAATCCCATCATATCACTGATCCTATCATCCCATCATCTACCCTATCTCATCCTAATCCATTCCTCTTCATCCTCGAATCTTCTAACTGCAGAACCTCATTTAATCTCTATCAAATCTTCTTCATCTCTTCACTCTTCTTGGTAACCATGGTATCCTCATCCTCAATATCTCCAGGATGTCATTGGTATCTAAGGAGGAGAGTAGTCTTTATATTTCCCCCTCCATCTTCCCCTCCTTCTCCCTCTTCTCTCAATCGGTCGACTTGGTAACGGTGGTTGCTGCTGGTTGCCGTAGGAGGGGGAAGAGAAGGGAAGGCCCACTCCCCCTTCTTCATTCGTTGTCCAGGGAGACTACCTATGGGTAGAGTCGTCCCACTCTTCTCCTCTCCTTTTTTTGTATTGTCGAGTCAGTTATCGATGGTAGGAACTGTGTTGGACGATTGAAGAAGACATTTCTTCATTCAACGCGCATTGATATCTGTCAAAGTGACGAGTTTGCTCGAATGATGGAAAGCATTCTTCATCCTGACAGCCCTCTTCTTCATCTCGTTTCTCCTTCTGTCTTTCTATCCGCTCTTTGTATATTCGTACCCCCCATTGATTCGTTGATTCCTTGAGCTCCCGATGATGATATCCTCTAACTTCAATGCGCTCCGTCATTCTACCGTATACCTTTTCTCAATGCGTATTCTAACGTATGCTCTACCATGTTTCCGTGTTTCACAATCTATCCCACCTCTTATATTCCTCCTGCGGTAGATCCATCTAATGTATTCCAGCCCCCCCCCCCCTTCATTTACAGTCCCTTTCCCTCAAAGGTGGTCTCTCTCAATAGTCCCTTTCACCCCTTTACTCGTTAGGGTGGTCCCTCCCTCCCTCCGTCCCTTCTCCCACCGCACCTGCGTCTATAATTCAACTGTGCTGTCCTTATAAATTGTGACCGGTGCGGAAGGGGGAAATGCGGCCTCGCGAAGGGAAGAAGGAAAGAGAGAGAAGGAGTCTGACTACAGCACCCATTGACTGTCACTAACGGACTTGGCTTTTCTCCTGTTGAAAATTGCGATAACTTTGAGAAATACTGATGATAGTGTGTCATTCTAGAACTACCCGGAACAACAAAACCATCGTCTTACCTTATCTGCTTGAGTTATAATATCTTCTTCGTGGTCAACCAATAGATGCTCGTCATCGACGATAACCTCAACTTGTCCATTGAAAATGACTGATTTCCCTTGGACTCTCTCCATTTCACACACTCTCTCACACTGAGTATCGATCTCCACTGCTTTTAACGCCCAGGAAATAGCGAGTGAAGTCGGTCTAATTTATTGATGAGAGAAGGGAAGCCTCATGTTGGGGGGATATATCTCATCTCTACCTCTGGTCTCTCTCTCACACTAATCGTACTTCTCATAGTGAAAATGACCATTGGCTTCAAAAGGGAAGAAATTGGTCTCCCTAGAAGGAAGGGAATTACTAACCTCTTCTTCGTCTTCCATTGAAATCTCCGTTTTGATCACTCGAGTAAGGGGCATCTACAACAACAATCAATAATCATCTTGCCCCTACAGTATCCCTCCCTAGAGTACCCCTACCGTAATCTTTCTCGTTTCTCATTGGTGTGTGCGCCTCTCTGCATAATCAATAAGCTAGAGAAGGAGGGAGTAGTCTGTCCTTTTGCGGGAAGAGAAGGGAGGGGAAGGAAGGGGGGAAATGAGAGGGGGAGAGGGAAGGTAAGTGAGAGGTCTGTCATCATCATCACTACCAGAAGGAAGGACTTCATGGGGCCCCAATTAGATACTCTGTATCCCCCCCCTTCTATAGCTACTCTTAGCCACTTCTTTCCTTCTCTCAGACGTTCGTTGTAGAAGAGGGGAGTTCAGTGCCAGTCACTCAACGATTACGATGGAGTGGACCTCAGATGGAAGAGAAGGAGAGGGAGGGAAATGCTTCCGGTGGAGAGAGAGAGGGAGGGAATCAATGCAGTAGTTATGGAACTAGAAGTGAGTGAGTCAGAGGGACGAATGGAGAATAGACATGCAATGAGTAGGGTAACGGTAGGAAGATTGCGAAATGGTTAGGGTAGAGGATAAATGGGTGAAGATAGATACCAAGTAGAAAGCGCGGAGAAGTCTACTCGTTATAATCTCTGAGAAGGAGAAATGGCGACTATGGGAAAGACTCTATAGGGGAGGAGGCACCTGCGAGTGAACTTAGTAGGACACAGGTGGGGCCGGGATTTAGCCGCGACCGGGGAATTCCCGGATCTGACAGTTCCGCTACTTACCAGATGGAAGGCCGAGTTCATGGTTGTATCGGGCGAGTTGTATCCGTGTGGTGAATCGTGGACCATCTTGCGGATACGGTCGAGTGAAGGAAAAGACGGTCGACGGAGAGAGGATTTAACGAGTATGGAGATAGAAGAGGAGCGATAAACAGAAGAAGATGGAGGAGGAGAAGAGGGAGGGAGAAGGTACAAGAATGATGATGAAGAAGCTTCTTCCAATGGGGGAATGAAGGAGGAATACACACCCGAAAGGGGGCGGGGCTTAGAGTGGATGAAGACAGAAGAAGAAGCAAGAGGGGTCAGTGAGGGTCAATTAAGCTCCGCCCCCTTCCTCCCCCGTCCCTCGAGGCATGGAAGGATCAGAGGGAGACCAATTAACTCGATGAATAGAAGGGAGTTACTTGGTCAGAGAGGGCTTTTCATAGTGATCACCTGTCGCCAGTCTTCACAATACGATAATAACCATTCTCATTCCTCTTTCGGCACCCCCCCCCTCCAATAAGTATTCTTCCCCTTCTTAGGAAGCCCCTTGTAGATGATCCTTCCCTTCCCCTCCCTATCCCTCTATCACTCCCTTCCCTCCCTTCTCCCTTCCTCTCACCTATTTAGCTATCATGGTAACTGTTGCTCCTAGAAACTGAAGAGGCGGGATAGAGACAGCTATCGTTTCTATGGTGCCCGATCGGGTAGTATAAAACGGGATGAAGAGAGGGGATTCTTCTCCTCTTCCCTCTCTTCGTCCCTTCGACTACCGTACTCACCTGATACTGTACTCCTTCCTCAGCTACAGTAGACTAAAAGGAGTGAGAGTAGTGCTGTGACTTGACAAGGCTGCTTCTCCCTTTCCCTCTCCCTCTCCCCCTCCCTCCTTCTCCCTTTCGACTCGATATCAGATAGTTGTAGTGTCTCTCCCCTGTCTCCATGCTTCCTTCCCTCTTCTTCCATCTCTATACTCTCCTTCTTTCCCCTGATCTCTCCCTTCTCTCTTTCTAATTTCATATCCGTCAACGGCTGGTTGCCCCTGGTGATAGGATGTAAGAGATATGGAGGAGAGGCGAGAGGAGAGGTGAGATTGAGAGAGAGGGAGGGAGAGGGAAGAGTCGAGAAGGTATCTACTCTTCATATCTACATCCACTTCACGTGTCCGCCTCAATTAGTAGAGTTCATACAGTGAAAAGATCAATTTCAGATTCGATGGACGGCACGATTGGTACAATGGTCAAGCTGATCAACATTTTGTGAGTATTTATTTAATGTGTCGATAAAAAATGGTTGATTTGGTTTCTCTACTCGTGAACACGACACATTCAACTAGATATTCAATTGGAAGTCGCTGAAATATTAATTAGATACACTCCCACGAACGTTCTCAAGATTTTACAATTGTGGTCTTTGGGAACGCACTAGTAATGATTATCCAAACGAAAAACGGAACATTTGAATTTGATGCAATGAAACATGAACAGTTGCTATTCCTGAGCGAGGTTCGATTCGAACCCTTTCCGAATTTAGTTATCCCGTTTTCTTGCATTTCGAATGTAAAAACCAAAACATATTCTGAAATGTGATTTTCGAATATGTTTCATTTGGCTTATCCGAAACGAGAGTCACTCCAACTGTACTGTGCCCGTACCAAACTGGTCAAAATTTGACCCATATTACCTCAGTTACCTCAGTTTACTCATGCAAGTCAATTTCACTACATGTTTGCCGCATTTCATAGGTTTGTCATCTAAAGAGGAATGAAAGAGAAAAGAAGAGAATCAAAGAGAAAAGATGAAGAGAAAGAGCTTCCATCGAAGAATAAGCGGATGAATGAAGCAATCGAGCTATATATTTAATGAGCTGCTCAATGCAAATGAGACGTGATATTATTGCACTTCTAATTAGATAATCTTTTTTTGCCATTTTGTATACTTTATTCCAAATTCCGAATTTTTTATTTCAGTTTTCATACTTTTAGAAGTCAGTTTAAAAAGAGAAGAGTAGATTTCATTTGTGTGAGATCATAGCAATACGTATTTATCGAGTATGGGGTAGATGTTCATCTCTTATGACGATCGATAATTATTCTTCCCTCTTATCTCCTAATCATCTTCCTCGTAGAATTCGTAATCAGTTCCACGTGTGAGTTCCCTGATGAACAATTTGTTATCAAGACAATCGATGAGCCATTTTCTCCTTCCTTTCTCCTTTTACAATAAACACTATTTACAAAGAGCAAAGCTCATCAATAGACTTTAGTAGAGAATGCTAGTCCAACTTTATCCAAAGAACGTTTAAATTGATGCTCATTTCAAAATCCATAACAATAAAAATAGTGGTAAAAAGATACTGGCGGAATGCTTCTTCCTAGTTCAGCAACCATATTCCCTTCCACTAAACTCGCAAAATTGATGACGAAATCCAGGATATTTTTCAAGAATGGTGAAAGAAAAGAAACGCATGTTGTTGTGATAATCGATAAAAGTTGTTGTTACAATCTAAAATATCACTTAATTTTTAAGAAACAGATCCAAAAAAATGAGGGAAAAGGTGCATCGTAGATACATTCGAAAGACGCCTGAAACGTCACGAAGGGGGGGGCAGCGAGAAGTCACGGAAGATCACAAGTATTGAAAGATTGGAAGAGATCATTGCTGTCTATTCGCGTTTATCGAGTATGGGCAAGTTGTTCGTCTCTTCATGACGAAAAAGCATCGATTGCTTATCTGCCCTCAAATCGCCCAGTCTTCCTCGAAGAAAACGTAGTCCGTTCCTCTCTTGAGATCCCTGATGAACAATTAATTATCACAAAATGTTAAAGAAGGCGTAAACTCCAAATTCGGGGAAGCACTTCCCTGTGCAATCAGGGGGAAGTACTGTAGGAGGGTGAGAGTGACAGACGCGAGAGTTTTTCGCTCCTCTCCCGTCTCTTCCCATCTCCTCTGCGTCTTGACCTAGACCCCTTCCCTTTGCACCGCGCATTTTGATTTTGCCTGTGCCCTGTAGAAACTTTGCGCGCGTGTAACTCGGTTCAAAGTAGAGCTAGATAACGAGTTCTAATTTTCGAATTCGGAATGTGGTTTACGGAAACTATCGACCTATGACATCAGATACCCCCGAAAATATTGAGTTTACGCCTTCTTTAATCAATGAGCCGTTTTCTTTTGCTACAATAAGCATCACATGCAAAGAACAAAGCTCATCAATGGAATGAAGTAGATAATGGTATTCCAAATTCACCCAAAGGATGTTTAGATGCTCAATTCCATATCCATAAAAATAATGTTAAAAAGGTACTTGGGTGGAATGCTTCTTCCTAGTTCAGCCACCATGTTTCCATCCACTCCACCGACAGTCCACTCGCGAAATTGATGACGGAATTCAGGGTGTTGATCGAGGATGCTGAAAGAAACACGTTGTTGTGAAAAGCGAGAAAAGTTGTTGTGACAATCCAAAATGTCGCTTTGTTTGTAAGAATCTGGTATAATCAATGAAATACAAGGAGAACTGTACCTTCGAAAGATGACTGCCTCCTCACGATAATCACGTGGACCGGGACGAAGCGAGAAGACATTCGAGACCTTCAGAATGCCTAAATGATCTTCGATCTTTCATGTTCGAATTATACATATCAATTCGTATCTATAACTGTAATCACAGTGCAAGCAACGCTTCATTCTCCATCACCACACTTATTCAACTCCAAAGTCTACTGTAATCCAATGGATACCTGTTCCGAGAAGATTCTGCAGAGTCAACGGCGATTCGAGAGCGATCTCAAGGACACCCAGGATGATGTGGATGACTGTAAGGTTGAGTCATTATTGTGGACTGGTGAAGTGTCATGGTGAGAGGAGGGAGTAGATTCAATAAATATCTCTAACCTAATCTTCTGTTCAGTTTAGTCATCGTCCATCTGTACAACATCGAAGGCATCTGCAATATACATGCAATATTCCGTCTGTAATATTCTCATTCGCATATTGCATATTTAACTTTCAATGAACAGTTATGTTATCCCCATTTGTCGCTTTTCTTGTAAGTGATTTCAATAGAATAAATCTTGCATTAAATCTCTGCAAAGAAGGGTCACAATAAGAGGCCCGTGTTGTTCTTTTGAAACTCAATTTTATCTCGTCACTCACGAGTGCCAACATGGCCAAAGTAGTAGTCTCTTTCCAGCAGAATCCTTCGATAGTCTCGATGCAGGCGACATCTCGAGTGAAGACGGTACTCTACAAAAAATTGATTGAAGAGAAGTGGCGACGAATATTCAAAGTAATCAATAGTATAATTAAGATTGAGAAAGAACAATGAATTACAAAAGAATTATGAGAACAAAAGAACGTCTGAACTGCCAAAGGTAACAAACTTTTTTAAAAGACTCACAATTGCATTTCTGAGACTATTGAAATATCTAATTACGATCGTATCACGGTCTTCTTTTTCCGAGCAACGGACGAACACGTCCAGAACATCAAAGAAGAACCTAAAAATAGAAGAATGAAAAGTTAATTCATTATTACCAGCTACTACTTCATGAATGAATGTATTATTTGAAATGCGAGTTCAAATACGAATCAACTCACACATGCTCTTTATCGTCCTCACTGCAGATTCCCTCAAAGATCCATGGAAAGATGATCTCGTTATCGATCATTCGGCTGCACATATCCTGCAATTCATTCAATATTTATGATCCTTTTCCATCATCAGCTGTGTCATTATATCCATGGCGCTGCGATTTTCGAGAAATGTAGAACAGAGAGACTATTAAAGGAGGCGTATCATGAAAAATTAGTTCATGCTTTTGAGATCATGATTCGATTGGAATACAGAACGATATTAGAAAGCCGAAGTTTGAAAGTTGTACGTCCACTCTGGGACGAGATATCCCCGTCCAAAGTATCAGGAAAGGACAGGGAAAACCCCGCGAAAATTCAAATATTTTACGCAGCGCTAATGGGGAGGAAGGGAAGGTAGATCACGAAGGATAGATCGAAAGGTCATCGTTGTCTCGCCCATTATTGATTGACTAGGAAGGGATTTTTCTTTGTTCCCGCAGGTTCTTCCCATCGACAAAAACTGATCTATTCCTTGGCGATTTGCCAAAAGAACCTTGGCAATTTTCCAAAATCTTGCAAGGCTCGGCATATCGTTGTAAGAGTCGCAACATTTGAATTTCAAAAGTTCATGATACGCCTCCTTTAAAATAATTCTGGCACGATACTCCCTAGCAAAAAAATCAGTATGCCATTGTGCACAATAGTAAATAATATAAATTGTCTACTCACGGAACATGGTTCATGACGATACACCCAGTATCGGATCAATCTTCCGATCCCTTGATTTGCGCTACCTGAAAAAAAGAGATCACTCTTCGAATCTTCGCATAAATATTTTTTGTTAATCCAGTGTAAAGAGGTCTTGTCGACCTAAAGATCAAAGATCAACTCACGAGATATCTCATTCGAGGCTACCCATTTCGTGGTAGAACATGAACCATGTCCAGATCTGATCACATAAGTGTCTATCAGGCTGCAATGACGAAACATTAAATTGAGCGATGCTGTAATCGTATCCTTACTATGTTCACGGAATCTTCGTTGTAGCCAACTGAACGGGGATCATCCGCCTCGGTTTCCTCCAATACTTCGAGTAGCGCATTTAGCGCTTTCTCCTTCTCATCTACACGAGACTCCTCAATGAATTCTAATCGCATTGAAAAATATTTCATTGTCATTAATTGGGTCTGGACACGGAAATATTGTATCATAGATTCACAATATATAATTGAACCAACTTCAGAATGCAACAAACCCCAAAATCTAATCATCTAAAAACATAACCTGGAGTTGATGTGAATATCTAACTCCTCAACTCTTTTGGGGTATCTAACTCCTCAACTCTTTTGGGATTTTGGGGTTTGTTGCGTTCCTGGCCAAACTCTGCATCATTTTATCAATGCATGCAGATTCTACGATAATCGTCCGAATTCATCATAAATACAAACCTCTCTTTCGAGGGCGTCGAGGAAGAAAGACAACCATAATATGAAGAAATTGGTCATCAGAATTTATACACTATTTGAGTGTACTTATTAAATACAGAAGCCAAACATGAAGAGAAGTTTTTACAATCTAAGTCTAAGTGAAATAAACAAGTTAGAAATATAGTACAAACTCACTTCATTGTCGATCGACCTACACAGAGCGAAGGAAGTGAGTAGAATTAGAGGAGGAGAGAATGGGAAAATGGAGACGAGAGGAAATGGATAATCGAATTATTGATCTTTGAGTTATTAAAATGAAACAATAAGTCAAGGCACCTCTCTACCCAAATAATTGTTGGAAAAATACTAAGATAGCAAATATCGCTAGGAAAAGTCTAACGAATCACGAAATTGTTCGCTACCCTCCCCCCTTCTCACCACAAAAACTCTGTGTTTGAAAAATAAAGTCTTTATCTAAAGATTAACCGATAATTCGACGGCCTCCAGCAGTAATCTCGTTCCAGTGATTGTCGTAAAGCGGAGTCGTATCAAATATTATTCGGGAACGAATTAGTCAGAGTAAAAAGTATTCCACTTCCGATTTCGCGTATATTCTTTCTACAACTTTCGATCGTATTTTATTGTGGAACTCAGTCGATCAGCCACATTTCCATCACTTCCTACAGTTGCCATTAGGAGATTAATTTATCTCGGAATAATGTAGATCAATGTTCAGAATGATTATTCTTCAATTTTCGGCCGTTCTCAAATTGACTATCTCGGTAATTGATAACTTCGATTTGCTTATGAAAACATCAACAACTTGAATTGCGTTATCACCAATTTCGTGACGGTCTTCACGTTTGTCATAAGAAACTTCGATTCTTGCAAAAATCTTTTTATCCTTTCTTGGAAGATCCCTTGCCTAAGGTCATCCCTCCACTCTATCGATATCCCATCCAAGTGTGAATATCATCATCATTATCTCTCGTGACCATCACAATAAAGAGAGAATACCGCCCTAATCCCTCTCTTCTCTATCAGTTTCCGATTATCATTCCCTCCTTCGATCCCCTTCCCTTCTACGGCTACCTCTTCTCTTCGTCCCTACGCCTCTTCATTTCTCTCTTCAATCACTAAATCATTCTCAGTAATGGGTGGGAGCGTGCGGAAGTTCCGTCTCTTTCTCTGCACTCTCTCCATTTCCCCTGATCTCTCTCCGTTCCCTATCTGCAAATGGGCAAAAAATGCGTCAAGTGGAACTGATAGGCAGGTGATTTCGAGATAACTTTCGAGTTTTACAGCCCCTCCCCACCCGAAGAGAGATGAGATGTGATAGGGTGCAGAAATAGAGATTGGAATGAAAATGATTGTGAGAACGGAAAACTGAAATTTGATGTTGTTTGAGTAGCAAGTATTATCTTCAATAATCTGCATGAATTGAGTGTTCTACCACTTTCTTATCGTCGTGGTTGATCAATAGGAAGTGTCGGGATATTACTCATTGTCACATCACAAATTGAGCAATCGAAGAGAGATCTCCCTTGAATGAAGTGGAATGATGGATGGAAGGAAGTTGCGTGATTTGGAGATGTACAGATTAGAAGAATCGGATCAGGAAGTGGATTGAACGATGAATTCCTAGCTGAAGAAAATGATCATGCGTCGAAACGAATGAACATTCAAATGAAGTGTAAAGGTCATCTAAACCAATTAATATTTATTAGCGAGTTGTACAGCCGAAATGAGCAAATGTTCAGATATGTGATCTTGGGACCAAGGGGGAATGCCTATGAAACAATCCAATTTGGTTTATGGACCCGGTCGAGTCAGTTTTTGCCTACAATTATTATGCGGAATGTGAAATGTCTATGAAAGAAAAGAAGCAACCGAGAAAACTAGAAGATCAATTGAAATGGATATGAGGAGAGGAGGAAAGGGCGATCAGAATGAGGAGGGAGGAGTGGGGAATAGGAAATTGGTTGAATTGCCGAGAAGGGAGCCGGGTGTTGGTGTCAGCTGAAATGCATCTGAATACTTTCAAAAAAAGAAAAGCATATTCTTCAATATCTCACTGCACAACAGGGCAGAATGATCAGATGATTATCGTAGTACACACTATTAATCGATAGTCATTTAATCATCTCTGCATATTCTTGTAAATACTCACCAATCCCGGCAGAAGATGCTGCAGAAAGGGAAGATTCTTACGACAACGAGCTCGTCTGTTCGAGAACCACGTCTAAATTGATCTTTGATCTTTCAAATACGATAGTTAAAGAAGATCCCCCTAAGGTATTCGAATGGGACCATGCGAAATCTGTCACGAGTCCATAAACGAGGTAACAGTTACGTGTATCTCTCCTCCTGAATGGCCACTTACCCCCGGGATGCCCCCTGTCTCCCCTGCCCCTCCCTCCTTCCCTCCCTCCTCCTCCGTTTGATTCATGACTTTCCTATTACCACACTGTCCCCCATGAATCCGATCATTACTGCACCTAATCGTGAAGAGGCAATGGAGAGGAGTAAATGTACCTATAGATAGACCTATATAGATTCTCTCTGTATGCTCATCAATCGTTGGAAACGTGAAAATTTAAAAAAAATTCGAATGTTCACAATAATGTTGCCAATAGCAATATATTTCTTGAAGCAATTCGACAAAATTGAAGCGGTAAATGTGCTTCTGGTTCCCTCCCTACCCTGATAATGAAAGTGAATGGCCCCTCCCTCTCCGTCTGAATACGGTATTTCTCCTTCTCTTCCGTCTCATTTCCTCCTTGGAACACACATAATTCCATTCACTCTTCCCTCTTTTTGCCCCCCCCCCCTCTCGGACATCATTTTCCCCTCTATTACTCTTCTTCTTCTTTTCCCCTATCGAGAACGACCCGCTTAAATGATCACCTAACTGCTCTCTTGTTAGTCAGACAGAGCGAGAGAGCGTGGTAAGTGAAGAGAATCAGACAGCTTCTCTACCGCTTTTACTCTGCCACACCCTAGGTTACGGTAGTCGACGTTTGTCAGACTCACCATGATCTTCTCTTCGTTGATATTCGTCGCTCGCACCAGCTCGTCTCTCGTCGGAGGATCGGGATAGGAGTTCGCCTGAAAAGAAATTTAGTTTTTAATTCATCATACCAAAGATAAGGTTTTCCGAAGTGTAAAAATAAAAAAGGAAGCAAACTAACATTGAATGCAGCCTCAAGCATATCCAATTGTTGAGGCGAGAAATTGGTGCGATTTCGACGAGTATCGAATGAGTCATCGTCAGAGGATGAAGAGCGACCATCCTCTGAAAGAATTGATCTTTGATCTTCATCATTCCAAACGATTCGAGTCCCTAACCACCCAAGCGAATTTGATCCAGCACTTTTTGCTGTTGTATCGGTCCCTTTCTACCCCGGAAACTCCATTGACCGGACTAGTTACAGTATCCGAGAGATGTCTATCTATGTACCAATTACGCCCCTTCCAACCAGTCCAGTCGAGTTATTAATGAACCCCACGATTTATGAGAGATCATTAATTTGTTGCGAGTAGACTGATAGGGGCAAATGTCGATCAGATAAGAGAGACTGGAGAAGGAGGGACAGTGGCAGTCTTTGTGATATCCCATCGATTTGCCCCCTGGGTGCATCGGTATTCTGCCGTCAAAGATATCTCGACTGGTCATAACTCTGCGGTAACTGAACCAACAATAGATGAAAGGGAGGAAGGTGGCAGGAGGAATTGATGAGGTTATCGCGGTCATCCACTGGGAGAGAGGAGATCTATATCTAATCAAGGATATTCGCACCTCTTTGATATTACGATGGGGAAAGATTAGACATACTCAATGAGTGACCATCCCTCTTCCTCTCTTTCTCCCTCTGTGAGAACCGAGAGGTCGTTATCACTTATCAAATGTGTGCTCGATTGAACACTTCTTTCTCTCTCTCGAATTGGCTTGGGAACGGAAGGGTGGGAATGAAGAGAAAACGTTTACTGGTAATGTGCGTGCGAGTAAAGAGATATTGGCAATCACTCCGTTCTGTTCCATATTGATCGATTTGCCCTTTCGGGACCCCGCACTCTTTGACTAATCAAGAGAAGACGAGAGCGAAAAGTGTCAAAAGTGGCGCGACAGGACTAAAAAGCGCCTGCAAAAAGCGTGAGACACAAGATTGGTGTTTGATTGGAAAATGAGTCGGAGCGTGACAGAAAAGAGAAAAGAGGGGAGGGAGAAGGACTTTGATCTACCTTGCAAGACCAGTGGAGCAAAACACATGCAAGATACTACTGAATAATCATGAATAGTGTTGTCAGAATGAAGAATCCGTCTTTTTATTCGTTGTGCTCTATCACTGGTCAGAGATACGAGAGAGCACTTGACAGGAAGAGACGGATTCGTCATTCTGACTACTCTAATGATGAACGTACCTTTATCCAATCCTAGAATGCTCTCGATCGAATGACTCAATCTCGCAGCCGCTTTCCTCTCTCTCCTTGCAGTTCTTGATCGTAGATATCGATTGATAGCCGAGACAGAAGGAGCATTCGCCTTCGTACACGCGTCTTGAACCGATGAGATTACGGTAGTCAATCGAGTATCGATTACCAGTCTTGATAAGAAGTGATCTCAGTTCACAGGGAGTTGCAGATGGATGACCATCGACGATAACGGAGAGTTGAGCATCCACGGCCTCCACGGGAAGACGTGATCGAGTACCGCCCATCTATAATCAATCGATAGTCTACCGTATCCCCTCGAGATCCCCCTGAATACAGTAACCCAGATGGGGAAAGGTGCAATCTGTCAATAGTCACAGCGGGGCGGAAAGAGGCGACACTCGCAAGGGCCTTGTTCAGAGGGGAGAGAAATTGATCTATCGAAGAGTAACAGATTTAGAGAAGGGAAGAAATAGGGAGTAATACTGAGACAATGGAAGCAGATGGAATTGAGAGTGGCCATGGCAGAATGGAAGCTGTTTTGAGCATGGGAAAGGAATGGTACCTGTCCGGGAAGAACTGAGCCCGTCTCGGCGAATCGATTCAGAATTTTCGAGACTGCACCATGAGAAACTTGAAGTTGACGAGAGATCTGACACGGTCTGAAGAGAGGTTGGATAGATCGACGTTTCGGATGTTTATTGATCACTTGAAATATGTGAGATATAAATAGAAATGGTTAAACATACTTGACTCCTGCATTGGCCATCTGAATGATCTTCACTCGGACATGGTGAGGAAGAGGACGACCATTGATAAAGACACCTCCAAGTTGATTCACTCGACCCTGAAGAAGGTTACGGTAGGTACACCACGAACTAGTTGGAAGATCAGATGACTCATAGAATCTTTAGTAATTGGCGCAAAGTGTTCTCTTTAGAAGCAAGTGAAAATGAGAAATATGACAATGAGATAAAGAATGAAATATGCTTACCTGTCCAAGAATGTGAGCGAAGGAAGAACCAGAAGGAAGAGGAGTAAGAGGACTGGAGGGAACGGATGAAGACTGTGTTGATGATGATGAACTAGATGAATTGAGAAGACTCTTCGGAGTGAATGGTGACTCCATTGGCATACTGTATACACTACGATATGAGGAGTACTGTAATCGATAGATCGTCCTCTTCAGTTCACGGGAATAGTGTGAATGAGAGGTGTGATGATCCGCCTACTAAGATGCGCGAAAGTATTACGGGGAAAGGGAGAGAGGGGGATACGGTAGGAAAGGGGCGGGATTAGATAGGGAAGGGGGAGAATGAGACTGAAGGAGACACTTGAAAGTGAGAGTGAGTATGATGATGAGGTTGATTGGAATGAGTGTTCGAGTCGGCCTCTTTTGATAGTGGAAGGAATGCTGCTGCAGCTTGTATCAATCAGGCTAATTGTGTGAAAATGCGCAGTTTGGTAAGAGAGGGGGAAATGGGAATGAATTGGTTGAGATCAATGGACCGAAGGTGATTGAGAGAGAGAGAGAAAGAAGTACTGTTAGGAGAAGGAAGGGAAGGCTAACTGCCACTCCTCACTTTTTAGTCCCAACGGGGTAATTGACCGTCTTGACACCTACCTCATTGTCCATTCCTAAGTTATCACTCTCATTTCCCACCCCGGTTTTTCGTAGGAAATTCTCAGAAAAAATAGGAAAAAGTGAGAGGCACACGTCTTCAACTTCTTCTTTGCATCAATGATGCTAATTTCGGGATTATTGGCCCCTGCGTCTTCAATATATTGAGACGTCCCTAGCAAATTGCACATTGCAGGAGTCTTCTTGACATTTTAAACATAAGGAGAAAGGTCTAATCGGCTAACCGGAAAGGGAATCTCGAGGTGATTAAATCCTCCCAGATAGGTGGGAGTTCTTCCTCTGATCATGTCAATCATTGACGATTATCCGCCGGGGTTTTCCCTTTGGAGGTCTGGTAGATATCAAGGAATGTAGGATCCACTATGATCCCTCCTTATGTTCCTAATTCGGATAAGGAGAATGAGAAGGTACAGTATTTCATGATGTTCAGCTATGTTTCTGAGAGTGAGACCATTTGAAAAACTACTCCTGACAAAGAATACCATTTTATAAAGAGTTTCTATTGTACAACAAATTCATTGAATCTATCTATTATCGATGAATTGGTCGCATGGTTGGTGTCCGTGAAACTGAAGAGATTGAAAATCAATGATAAGTAGGGCTTCATGTAAACAGCTTACTTTGCAGCATCCCATATTATCCAGAAATGAGGTTTCAACAAATCGAGCATATCAAAATCTAAGAATAGAAAGCAACAACTATTCATAGGCATGACGACGTCCAACGGGAAATCCCCCGGTCTATTTTGGCCTCATCCTTCATACGAGGAATCGCCAATTTCCTGTGAGTGAGGAAAGCGAGAAGGAAGGATGACTACTATTTATGACACTCTCCATGTCTCTTCTGCTCTATCGCTCAATTGATTCTTCATTCTAGTAGCTACTGTTTCAATCCATCACACTTCCTCTATGATAGTAAGAGAGATCCGCTGTTTCTGATATCACGGACACCTTTGAGACTTGCCCCGCACTCTTTTCCTGTGGCGGTATTGAAACATATTGTAATATCCTTTGATCACCCGCCCTCATTCCTGACCCTGTTCCGTATGGAAAAAGAAAAGGGGATGAAGTTGGGTATTCACTAATCGGAGACAGTCAATCAACTGCTTCCGTCTCTCTAATCCGATCGTTCCTTTGGCGGACTGTCTTATTGACTCTTTTCTTTTTGTGAGTGTAAAATTGAACGGTTCTCGTACTTAAAAACTTTCAAAATTCGATTCTTCATATTTTAAATAAATATTTTTTATCTTATTTCAATATTTCAAACATTCTTCAATTTTGCGGTGAAAAAGTCAGTAATTGATAGACCAAGCTAAGGATTTTAACTACAGTATGCTGGAACAGTGCCAAGAGCAAGAGCCAAGAAATTTTTTTGTTTTTAATTATTTAAATATTTAGGGTTAAATGATGTATTTTGAACTGTTTTTTCGATGCTAAGCATGGTCCTGCTATCTATTCCTATAAGGTCATAGGTTACATTTTTGAGTGTATTCTGCTATAGTCTGTTCTAGAACTTGCTTATTTTTTTAGATTTTATTTTTCGATGTATTGAGCACGTAGATCGCATGTCGGTTCGTTTTCCCTTTCTATTGTTCATCTCAAATGCCTCCTCTACGTCTGTTACACAGTTGAATCTCCGCTTCCTCGTCTCAAACTCTCTCCCCTTCTCTTTCTCTACTTCTCTATTTCGTTTCTGCGTCTTTCATGCACTTTCTCATCCTCTTATCTCCCATCGCTCCTCTCTTCTCGGATCATTTTCCGATTCATCAGAAACGATCCATTATCAATTTCTTATCAATCGGTGTCTTGGTGCCTACTAGCATTCCGTTGGTTTGCTCTGTATACACAGTAGTTTTCCTCTCAATTCGTACCTGTATACCTGCAAGTTTCTACATCTTACGCAGTTCTTCTTGTTTGTCTTAGCTCTCGCATGCGTGCGTCAGAGAAACTTTTGAATGCCAGCTGATTAGAAAATATCGCACTTTCACATTAAACGAGGCTTGTCGATCGGTTGTTCTCTCCTGCTAAATTCATTTTTATATTCAGATGACTGGGGACGACACGGAGCGCATTGCCATCTTGGACTTTGGCGCGCAGTATGGAAAGGTACGGTAGTATAGGGGTTGATCAGGTAGGGGGTACGGTAGTTTTATTGATTGATTCCTCATCAGATTATCGATCGTCGAGTTCGCGAGCATCGCGTTCTCTCGGATATGTTCCCCCTTCAGACGACTGCCGATGAAATCATGAAGAAGGGCAATTTCAAGTTTGTTTATCAATTTATCTACAGATTTCATTGGTATTAGTGCAAACACGAAAACAGATTCATATCATTTCCGAAACACTAAATATGTAAGTTTCAGGGGCATCATCATATCGGGTGGTCCTAACTCTGTGTGGAAGGAGGGAGCTCCCTCAGTGGATGAGTCCATCTTCACTTGTGGTCTGCCTGTACTTGGCATCTGCTATGGATTCCAGGTAAGGGTGATATAGTAGGGAAACAACGTTTATGAATGGAAAAGATAGGAAAAATGCTAAAATAGACAAAAAGTTGGCCCCGAGGTGTTTTTGATGGAGAAACGCCGTCAGTTGTTCGAGTTAAGTTATTGTTAGATCATTGTTTTCAACGCATGAAAAGGTCTTCATGAAACAGTAATATTGCAGTTGCTGAACAAGCACTTCGGAGGAACGGTCACGAGGGAAAGTCTGAGGGCTGATGGACAGAGTGATGTGGAGGTGAGATTATTTATTATGATTGAGGATTGTGTGCCGTTCAGTGGGGCACCCAGCCCTAAAAAAATCCGCTTTTCGGGCACATTTCATAAAAATTTTCATGTAGTTTTCGACATAATTTTCGATCACTGGTGCCAATTACTGTTTGTCCATGATTTCAATCGTAGTTTGTGAAAAAGTGACAAGATCGCAAGATTTATCATGACTTTTCACTGCGTAAACGCATCCGATAATATTTCTTATCTCTAGAGTATCACATTTTAGGCACAAAAGTTAACCATTTCTTTTCTTCTCTAGAATAATTTCATTTCTTCTCTAGAATAATTTCCCCCCCCCTCGGATTCAAGTATCACATTTTGGGCACAAGTGTTGACCTCATCATTTCTTCCTTCACTATAATCTCTTAGATGTCAAAGAACACTATAGTTTAATACGATATGAAGAGCAATTAAATGTCTAATCTCTGGTTTAGATCGATCCATCGTGTCCTCTCTTCGATTCTCTCTCTACATCAGAGAAGCTCCTTCTGACTCACGGTGATTCCGTCACAGATGCGACGGTGGCTCCTGAATTTAAGGTCGTCGCGAGGAGTAGAGCACATGTGGCAGGTAAGGAGATGAGGGAGGGGTGAAACTGGAATTTACGCGGTTAGTTGAAATCACGATATGAATAATGAGTGGGCAGTTCCTCGAATTAAATAACCAGATTCAATTCTGCAGGAATATCGAACGATGAGCGCCGGCTGTACGGAGTGCAATTTCATCCCGAGGTACGGTAGAAATGATAAGTAGCATGCCTATGATTATATGTATGCTCGACAATATTTCCAGCGTTTTCCCATTTGATAAATGTTGAATTATCAGGTGGATCTCTCCGTGAACGGGGCGAAAATATTCGACAACTTCCTGTACAAAGTGTGCGGATGTAGAGGAGATTACTCGATGGAGAGCAGAGAGGTAGAGGAGAAGGAAGAGAGATGGTAGATGGGGCTGAAGTGGTCATTCAGTATATTGATCCCCATGGTGATAATGGGTTTCGTTCGTTGTTGAAACATGGTTTGATGGCATGGGAGATGGTTTATCGCTCTTGTGCCCTTTCAACTTCAAATTGTCTGTAAAATAGTACACGGATGTTTATTTCTGCTTAAAATTTAAGTTTTCAATTCGTTATAATTGCAGGAAGCGTGTATCGCTGAGATCCGCTCGATCGTCGGTCCCGATCAGAAAGTACTCGTGAGTTGAACAATTCATTTTCGTTGTAAATACAAGCCCTAGAAATATTTATTCTCACCTAGTTAGTTGTGGTTTTCTCATTGGCAGTGATAGTGTGTTCGATAGTGATTCCTTTCCCTCTTCAGGTGATGGTATCCGGCGGGGTTGACTCTACAGTGTGTGCAGCTCTCTTGCACAGAGCACTCGGAGCTGATCGAGTTACTGCAGTCCATATCGACAATGGATTCATGAGGTATGGTGGATTACCCGGTTTAATTTGAACAGGAATTAAGAATACTTTATTTGACTTCCTCACTGTATGTTGCAGATTGCACGAATCGGATGCGGTCGTTGAATCGTTGAATGCCATCAATCTCAAGGTAGGTTGATTAGATTACGGTTGTTGATAGCGAACTGAATTGGGATTACGGTAATTAATCGCAGGTGCACCACTTCAAGTGCGCGGAACAGTTCTACAAGGGGAAAGTGAATGGAAGAAAGGAGGCGGGTATCACACTCGATCAGGTCAGAATTCTCTTCTCTTACTTCTATTTGTGATGTTTACTGCGGATTATTACTATTCTACGTTACACTGAGTCGGTGAAACACAGAATGTACATATTGCCTGTAACTCAAACTTTCTCAGACGACGGAACCCGAGATGAAGCGTCAGATCATCGGGAACACATTCATTCATGTGAAGGATGATGTGATGGAGGAACTGAAATTGGATGCAGAACATTACTTCCTCGCACAGGGTATGCCTGTATTTACGTACAAGCGGCAATTAATACACTGATCTGTGTTATCGGCGTGACAAACCCTGTAAAGTTTATATTTGACGAAACTATTGCTAATTATTGTAACGAGTAGTTTGATCATTTCGGACTCTACAGGAACTCTCCGTCCTGATCTGATCGAGTCAGCCTCTTCTCTCGCTTCTGGCCATGCTGATACCATCAAGACCCATCACAATGACACCGCCCTTGTCAGGGAGTTGAGAGCAAAGGTACATATCATCACGAATACCAAATCGAAATGAATTGATTTGGCTTACAAAATTTAAAATTTCTGCATTTATGGTTCATCGAAATCATACAGTACCTACCAATTTGTCGAACTGATTCATTGTGAACGGGTGTGATTAACTAAACCAATTGATCATTTAGGGTCGTGTGGTGGAGCCGCTGCGTGACTTCCACAAGGACGAAGTGAGACAATTGGGAAGAGATCTCGGACTACCGGAGGAGATCGTCGAGAGGTACGGTAGGAAGGAGAGAATCGAGAACTGATTGGAATACGGTAGGGATGTGAACGATAAGATTGCAGACAGCCATTCCCTGGCCCTGGTCTCGCCATTCGCATTCTGGCCGCAGAGAGACCGTACATGTGTGTTGCCGTTTCTTACTTACAATTAGGATAATATGATCATGATTATTTTCGCCAGGAAGTTTTTCATGTCGGTTAAGTGATCTATTGTGTAAGCTGTGAACTGCTTCAACATCTCGGATGCAAACAGAAATGTTGCAGGTGCGACGATTTCGCATCGACGCAGACTCTTCTCACGCATATTGTGAGACTGAACCAGCAACCAAAGGTGAGCGAATATTTTGTATTTACTGAAACTGCCGTATAAATAATTGCACTATATTATAAACAAATGATGTGTATTAGGATGCGGAGGAGGAGTCTGCCCGTGTTACCCTTCTCCCACTCCTGCACGGATTCCATATGGCTACCGTATGTTTTGTAATTATTTATTTAGAATTTTGTGTCTCGTAATTATAACTGTAAGGCGAAACGAGTAAGAGAAGGTACATTATGTACAACTGTTGTTGTTGTTGTTGTTGTTGTTGTTGTATGAAGAGTATTTTACAAATTTAGTATTCAAAGATTGTCTGAATTTGATATGCTCATGAAAGATGTCTCTCTCAGGTAATCCCTCCCGAGTGTGTCCTTTCCGCCACTCTCCTGCCCATCAAGAGTGTTGGAGTACAGGTATGTCCACTTGCTTATGTCTTATTTATATATCCATTTTTATTTCTTGATCATTTTGATGTTTCACCATCGTTACTTCTCGTAGAATTGGGAATTTACAGTGATAAGTAAAATGATGTTCCAATCCAAACCCAATCATCGATCCCTACAGGGTGATTCTCGTTCGTACTCTTACGTAGCAGCCATCTCAACTGATTACTCGCCCATTCCATGGAAGGGATTGGAAAAATTGGCTGGACTCATTCCCACTCTATTGCACAAGATTAACAGGTACGCTAATATTCTTAAGTTTAAAAAGTGAGGAGAGAATAAATGAGTACGCGTGTTTCAGAGTGACGTTCGTGTTCGGTGGTGCAGTGAATAGTTCGATCTCCGATCTAACGACCACTCATCTCAATGCACAGACGGTTGAGAAAGTGCAGAGGGCTGATAAGGTGAGCGGGTAGTTTGCACATTCATGAACGATGAACAGTCGTGAAGTGGTCAAGTTGTGAATCTTCAATCTCTTAGGCTGCAACTGACACTCTCTTCCGTCATCACGCAGAGGACGCGCCCGAAGAGAGACATCAACCGCATGTGAATATACAACAGGTGAGATATCTATTGTGAAAAGAAAACGGCGAGTCGATTCGAGATATTTTGTATTACAGATGCCGGTTGTGATGCTGCCCGTGCACTTTGATCGAGTGAATGGAGAGATCAGTCAGAAGTAAGTGGATTGATCTTTGATCTTTGATCTCCTAGCGATGAAATCTCATTTCGTTCCCCCTTCAGACACTCGTTCTGTCTTCGTCCCTTCATGACATCTGACTTCATGACGGGAACGGCAGCACTGCCCGGTCGAGATATTCCTGAGGAGGTACGGTAGATGATGAATATTGATTTTTACAGCGTTATAGATATGTCTAGAAATGGGTTGATTTGTACACGAATGATCTTTTCAGATGATTCTGAAGATGGTGGATCGTATTCAGAAGGCAGTCCCTGAGGGAACATCGAGAGTTCTTATCGATATGACATCGAAGCCTCCCGGAACCACCGAATGGGAGTAGATTATCAATATCTACAGTAATCATTACTTACCGTATCTCGATTATCCCGGTACTTATCGATCTTTCCCATTAACTCGATTACTGTAGAATACCATGCGATTAGATTGTTTAATTTTGTTTGTGCTAGTATAATTCCAGTAGCTTGATCGTTGATCTTTGTTCTTTCGTTCTAAAACACTCATGGATTGAGGAAAAACGCTCATGACTGTTGCTTTTCACGATTAGACTCAGGATAGCAGCATTTTTCCATTTCGATTTCGTTGACTGCACTAGTTAATACCTCGCACCCCCACATTTCATGCTGATTATAGGTTCCTACGCGATGTATCTTCTTCTATCCCAATTCTATTGTTTCCAACCTAACTCAATCTTTGTTTCTTTGTTGCTAACCGCGTTTAGGAATTCTTCCCCGTGACTTTCTTTTTCTAGAATCTGGTAACTACAGACCCCCGTTATGTTATCGATTTCCGATTGCTCAAAGCTAAACTCGTGTGGTATCCGAAATGCTTTGCGATAAAGATTTTCACTTTCACATTAATTTGTCGTTGCTGTGTATGCATTGGTTGGAGACCGAAGGAATTATCTGACAATGAGGCCGATATGTAAGAGAATTTTGGTTTCAGCCAAAAGATAAATTCAAGGGATAAATTTTCTTATCTTATCATTCTTATAGATTTGGATGGAGATCGTTAACGGGCAGTCTTCTGCTATCACCAACTTTGAGGTATTTTGACTATTTTAATTTTTCCTGGGTTTCTTGTAAGAACGCAGGAAAAGCTCTTTTGCTACAATAGAAATTGTTTGTCCCCTATTTCCTTCAATCTTTGTTGAAGGGTACTATTTGAGGTCATGAGAAAATCAATGTAGGTCCCATGAATAATCAATAACATTTCTTCCATTCAGGCGATGCGTCTCCTTCAACAGATTAAGAATCGTGAGAATAAGCGACCGAAGCATCAGAAACAGAAACTGCACAATCTAAACAACGTCGTATTCGAGGTATACGGTAGATCATGGCCCAGCTGTTTATCGATTTTCCCTCAGGGTCTGAAGTACCTCAAATCGACGCCCGCTGCCCATCAGACAGAAGAGAGCATCAAAGAGTGCATCGAAGCACTTCGACCATTCGGGGTACGGCAGATTACGGTAGTTCGTTGGTGCATCAATGTGACTGTGATGGTTACTAATTGAAAAAAAGTTATTGCAGCTAACAACGTCAGAGACGATGCAGCTGATCAATACACGACCTACGACTCAGGTACAACTGGTTTCATTTTTGGCACACTTGTTTTTAGGTTATGTCGGTATTGTTTTGAATGATGTTGGAAGTTCTCAGGAGATTCTAGTTCCCACTGAATGCTAGTACCGCAAACATTTATTTATAGCAATCATTGGTCTTCGAAAAACGAAATAGTAATGATGCAGGTGGACATCGAAGTGATGATTGAGGAGAGCGAGGAAAGACTTCCCAGTGAAGAACAAGTTGATGCACTCATTACGGTATGTAGAAGGATGACGATCGAGAACTGATAGAATTTATTTCTAGGGTATTCCTAACGTGTGTAATGAGTTGTTGTTTAGGCTGTGACCTCTACCCTTCCCGAGAGATTTGTTCCTAAGGGAAAGAAGAAGAATGTGAAGAAGGACGTGGAAGAACCTCTGAAGACATTGAATATCAAGGAAGAGGTTGAGCATATGGAAGAGTGATCTTTGATCTCTAGTTTCAATTGTAATATGTTGGATTGTTATCTAGGAGTATCTCTACTTTAGAGATTGACTGCTCACATTGTTACTGATGTTACGGTTGAGTGTCACACGGGTTGACTCCTGTCTATAAACGTCTTTGAAATAGGGGAAGTTCGTCGTTATGTCTTCTCACTCTCACTACCACGTGATATCTCTCAATAAGCAATAAAGAGAGAAATGATCAGTGAGTATCTTCACAGATTGCATGTTTGGTCGAGAAAAAGAAGAACTCTCTGAACGGGAAATCAAAGGAGCAAAACGGGGAAGGGGAAAATCGTCTATTAAAGAGTTGGTGAGAGCTCACAGCGCGTGATTTTATTTGATTGCCTCATTCGGGGTCGAAGTGAACTGCCGAACTCTTGCCTAGGGATAGATGTACTTGTCTCGAGTTTGATGTTGCATTCCATTCTTCTTGATAGATTTGATGCATTCCAGAATGATCTCTTCGTCAAGTTTACTTCTTCTTACTACGATTATGTCTTTTGATTACGGTGAGATACTTCTGATTCATGATCTTCGAAGTAGATCTATTTGCAGTCAGTAGTCGATCTCTACATGAGCAATTCAAGATGGCCCGATGGTTAGTTGGATTACTGTAAGTAGATGGAAGTATCGATTCTTGAAGGGCCCATCAATCAGCCGATGATCGAATGGTCGTTGCCAAGCACGATCTACATAAGATCGAACAAGCAGAAAGAGCGCTGAATCGAGTACCTTTTTCACCCTTTCATTCTGATTACAATACGCATACCGTACCCTACAAACTGATCGATCGATACCGTATCCATGATGAAGACGAATGGTCAAGACCTCATGGAGACACTTTTGGATGGAAAAGTAGGGCTTTCCGATATCCATTCTGACTATTTACTATGGATGATGTAATTTGTACAGATAAAGTATTTCACAAACCTATCGATCGATACAGTTCAGGGTACGGTAGTGAAGGGTGTTCAGTTATCCGGATTACGGTATCCGATGTTTACAGGTTAACACAATCGGATCGATAAAGGGACGAGCGATAATCGCTAGACAAAAGGGAAATTATCGAGTTGATGAACACGGAGTTCCTCATTCCGTCCTTCCTTTCACTGGAGAAGTTCATGAAGTACGGTATACATTACTGTAATGAGTACGAAAGGTCGCACATTGTATTTCGTATCTCTCGAGTCTCACAACTCAAAACAGCACAATTTGTCAACAGCGTGTGAGCAGAAAAGTCACGGAGTAACATCAATTTCACCACAGGGAAGATAATTAGTTGAGATTAGAGAAGCAAAATGCTATTCCGGATGAAGAATCTGACTTCCTTTGGTGTTGTTTTGATGAAAGAAGTCTCTTCAGGTTGAAAAGATGACAGCTCAACGGCCATGGAGTTCCATCCATCAGAAGCTACTCGCTCCTGGAATTATATAATATTTTTTGTTCTGTAATATATTTTGACGTATCCATCCGAGGCAGTTGTCTTCTTCATTATTCAAATTAGTTTTTTTTTCCGTTGAGAAGGAGGAGGAAGTGAGAAGGAATGATGAATGCAATTCCTCGCATGTGAATATTTGAGTGTGAGTTGGAGATCTGAGATGAAAGAGGAAAATGTCTTCCTTCTCTCTCACATAGATAATCACTTGTCAGAATAGGATGTTCTTAAAATGTCAAATCCATGAAAAAAATATTTTTCATTGAAGAATTTCGTTCTTCAAATGTACCGTACAGTAATCTTTGATATGTTCATTCTTCATTTGTGAACGTTCACTTTCTCTATTGAATTCATCCACCCGCTTCAATTGAATCTGTCCCCATATCCTTCTGTCCTATGACCTACTCTAATCCATTTCTCATCCTTTCCCCCTTGGGGAAAATTTATCTGAGAAGTCTCGTTCACTTACTTTCACAAGACTCTAAGGCATCTCATAATTGTGTTTTCTGAGCCTACTTCTACTATTTTCTCAGTTCTCCCTACTTGCTTCCGGCAATTCTGAGTGCAAAAGAGGCTTGGCCTATCTATCACGCTCTCCATTTTCGTTCACTATGTCTTATATGTACGAGAGTAGGGGTAATGTATGCAGTCCCTTATGACCCAGTGATCGACCCTCATTCTCGTGCATCATTACATTCTAAGTAGTTCGTGCTCAATAAACCTCGATTCGATGGACGATCGTTAATGTATTCTCTTCTTACTCGTCTCTTCAGGTCTCTTCGGTCACTCTTCCATTTACTTTATCCCTCTTTGCGAGGTCAGCAAGAGCCGCTTGACCTTCAACCTCAGGAGAAAATACCCTCTCTCCCCTCCAGCGGCCTATTTAAAGGACGAGAGACATGAGATCGACCTGCATCTATCTCTGTCTAACATTAAGTCAGTCCTGCCCTGCTCCTATCTTATCACTGTCCCTTTTGCCCTTATCAACCCCTATCAATCGACCATGGATAGATCCCGCCCCCAAGTTGACATCAGTCGATCTATCGAGTGATTCGAAAGCGGCTGGAATTTTTAGAATGAAAAAATATTAGATATTAAATTCTTCAGAATTTAGTCCTATAAAGAGCAAACGTTACGGTAACGAAAACCTTAATTTGAACGGGAAACCGCCGCGACGCGTTTCACCTGGCGCGTAGCGTGTCCCCCTCACTTCAAATGTTGACGTGGCGATCGCTCAGACTCAATAGGGGACGTCTGCTAGGCACGTTTCTTGATTTTTCTTTCATTTCCGTGTTTGATTAAATGGGCGGGAGGATTACTCTAGTGTACTACTCTAGTGTACTCTAGTGTGCTTTCCTGAGAAACCCTTGAAAAGGCCTATTCTGAGTGAAATACTCAGTTCACATTTTTGGATTCTATTTATTTTTGCCTGAGATCTCGTTGTAATCTTCCCGAAACGCGATTAATTAGGTTCCACTTTACACTAAAAGCGCTTACTCTTGCTTTCGGCTGCAAGTATTCCTATTTTTCCAGTTGTCCGCTCTCTATTTTTGTCAATATATTATATTTTCCAGTGATGGGTATCATCGGCCTCTCCTCCCTTGCGCTCCTCGCCTACATCTCGGTATGTTATCCCTATTTATTTTTCTTTAATATTGATTTAATTGTTTAAATTGCAGCTTGCTTCTGCCGCTGACACCGTCACGGTCACCAAGCAGGTGTACTTCGACATTACCATCGGAGGCAAGAAGGTGAGACACTCGATTCCATCCCCATTCGACACCCACTCATGGATGATATTCAGGAGGGTCGTGTTGTCATCGGTCTCTTCGGAGATGTCGTCCCCAAGACCGCCGAGAACTTCCTCCAGCTCGCCACTGGATCCAAGGGATTCGGATACAAGGGATCCAAGTTCCACCGTGTCATCAAGGACTTCATGATCCAGGGTGAGAATGGATATAATGATGACGTATGGCTAATGAATTGATGTGCAGGAGGAGACTTCACTCGTGGAGACGGAACCGGAGGAAAGTCGATCTACGGAGAGAAGTTCGCTGACGAGAACTTCGCTCTGAAGCACTACGGACCCGGATGGCTGTCGATGGCCAATGCTGGCAAGGACACCAACGGATCTCAGTTCTTCATCACCACCGTACGTTGTGAAGGACAGATTTAGTGCACGGGTCGGTGTTTTAGCCAACTCCATATTCGAGAAATCGCAAGAGCGACCTTGACACGAGTGAGAAGGAAATTGGATCAGGGCAATGGTTATGTCTGTGCTACGAAAAGGATGGATGAACATCTAATGTAACTGAGTATGTTTGAGGTGACCACCCCTTGGCTCGATGGACGTCATGTCGTCTTCGGAAAGATCATCGAGGGCATGGATGTCGTCAGAAAGATCGAATCCACCAAGACTCGTCCCGGAGACAGACCCGAGGAGGTACGTTTGTTGTCCTATGAGTAGGTCACGGAATGGAGTATCAAATGACCGGTAGAGCATCTCTTTGAATGGATGTCAGCACAGCTCGGATTGTTTGTTCTCCGATTATTCCCCTATGAACTTCCGCAATGAGATTGTTTGGTTTGAGAGGATGAATTCGGATTGGGAAAGGGATATGATTGATTTTCATCTAATATCTTTTCAGGATGTTGTCATCGCAGACTCTGGAGAGCTGCCCCTTGCTGCTCCCTTCGAGACTCCCAAGGCCGCCGTCAACTAAATTATCCCACCTAATAATATGATTAAGATTGTAAATAGGATATCGTATTCTATTGTACAGTTCACGATCACCACCCCCACTTGAGATACACTCCCTCTGCAGGTTCTCCCTGATTTTCTAGCGAGTATTTTGATCTGCTTTTAATTTATTTATCTAATCTAATTGTTTTATGACCTCGCATCTCATGTGATTTCGTATTGTTTTGATGGCTACTGTAAATAAATAAAGTAGTACAGAGGAAGAATTTCTCTCATTCTTTGTGAAATGGAAATGTAACGGATACGTTGCTTTGCTACGTGAGAAATACCTGGAGATTTGAAAGACTTGTGTGGACCACGCATATATTGTGTTTTGAAGATATTTTTAGGAAGAATATTCGCACTTAATTAAGTACTCAAGAAATATCTATCGAGGAAAGAATATCAAGTAACTTAATTCAAGTTTCGGCGAGATTTCGTCCCACCGCGATTGGCCTGTCGATTTTGCGTTTCCTCACTTTCAAAATGTAGTTTGTAGTCTCGGGGGTAAATTAGATTTTCTCCACAGGGCTGCGGCTCTTCGATTATTTCCTCTCTTTTGTCGCCCCATAAAAAAATTTGGGGCTCCCGGGACGCAGAAAGAGAGGGAGGCTGCGTTAGTATGCTAACAGCTCGTCTTTCGTGTCCATTTATCCGTGTTTCTGTTCTTTTTTTTCTCTCCATTCATTGAAATATTCCCTTGAGATGTCTGATTCCGACTACGATTCGACTGCCGAGCACAATGACGAGGAGTTCGACAAAGAGGTGCTTCATTTTCTTTTTTCTGATGTCTTTTGATCTTGAAATGTAGAAAATAACCCAATATGTTGCAGTTGCAAGCGGCGTTTGCGTCTGGAATGTTGAGTAAGGAGCAGATCAACATCGCCTTCCGCCCGGGAGAGTTACAGACGAGAAAGAAGATCGTCAAACCGGTTTGTGCAATGAAAAAATGGATCAATGATTTCCCAAAAAAGGTGTATTTGGAGTACGAGCTTTCAAAAAAACGCTCCGGTTTCTGTATTAAGTGAACCACCGATGTTATTTGTGATATTGTGATATTATTATTTGTTTTGAGGTGGAGCTCCGTCAGAAGACTGATGAGATCAACAAGAAGCTTCCCTGGGTAAGAATTTTATCTTCTTTCTCGGTATTTATCGGTCCTTGATAACAGCTTGTTTTAATTTTACTGGATTTTAAAAGAAACGACTCTATTCAGGTTGAGTACCTCGACGTGACTTCTCCTTGCGAGATGACTGACGAGATCGCCAAGAACGACTTCCAGAGAGAACTCGCTTTGTGAGTTACTCTTTCACGATTTAGATGTATTCAAACCAATTCGTATTACTGATGTTAACTATGGATATGGAATCATTAATTAACATATTTCAGCTACAAGCAAGCCGAGCATTCTGCCAAGATCGCCGTTCCCCGACTTCAGGTAATTACTTTTCATTTGAATTTTTATTTGTTATTAGACGACATTTCACTTCATACTCTATATTAATGAAATGATGATGTTTTTTGAGGGTATGGGAGTGCGTGTGTTCCGTCCCACTGATTACTACGCAGAGATGGCCAAGAGTGACACTCACATGCAGAAGGTACCGTTTACACTTATTCATATCGGCATGCAAATATAATTAAATTTTATTCATTTGTAAGGGAAGTGTACTTTTCTGTAAACCCGTAGTAGTGAAATTTGTTTTCTTTGGAATATTTTTAAACCACATCTTTCAGATCCGTAAGCGTCTTCTGGACGTTCAGCAGTCGAAGGACAAAGTAGAGACAATGAAGAGATTGAGAGAAGAGAAGAGATTCGCTTCCAAGGTTCAACAGGTACGGTATCTCATTTCAATAGAGTGTTGAATAATATTTATGTTGATTGCAAAAAAAAATAGCTTGCTGACGGTGACATACAATTGGATATTGTACTACGATGTGCAGAAGAAATGGTATTTTATGTGCACGTTATGCTGGACCGTAAACGTTCCTCTATGATACTTACAATCGTTTCTTCTATCCATCTCGAAGGGAGAAAAGAGCCGCAAGTATAATCATAACATGTATTTTGTTTGTAGGAGGCGGAGAAACGAAAGTTGAATGAGAAGAAGAAGTTGGCTGCTGCAGTGAAGGCCCACAAGAAGGGAATGAAGGGACAATTGGAAGATATGTTGAATAATGCAAGGAAGATGCAATTGGATGAGGTAAGGAAAGAGATGAGGATGAATTTGGGAATGGATCTTAATCGTTGATCGATATGTAATTAACTTTTGTACAGGACGAGGACGTTCGTCTGACTGAGAAGAGAGGAGGATCATTCGGAGAGATGAATAGAGCAAAGAAGATCAGCAGAGATGTAAGCATCATTGAATTATGATGAGAATTGTGCTCTATTCGATCTGATCTTTGATCTTTGCAGGCTCGTAACACTCGCTTCGGATACGGAGGACAGAAGAAGAGAATGAAGCACAACGACAGATTCAGGTATGCTTGTTTTTCTCTCTTTCTCGTTGTTTTGTTTTTGCCTTTTGTTTTTAATGTGATATTTTCAGTAACGACAACGTGTTCGCTAAGCCGACGGGAGCTCGCAAGGGCAAACTCGGAGGAGGAAAAAGAAGATAATCTACCGTATACGATTGATTGATTAGTATCGTACGATTATTCCCTTTCTTCTTTATCGATTAGCGGGTGCCGCCAACATTGTTCTGTTTGAATTACTCATCGTTTTCTTTTGTAGTTTCACATCTCGATTCATCATTTCTTCTCCCGTCCCTTCCCATTGTTATGTTGCCTTGTTGAGAACTGTTGTTTTGTTGTTGTTTCCTTTCCATGGAATTTAGTGAAGATAAACACGAATCCTTGAATGGCATTGACTTGCAGACAATGAATTCCTTGTGTTTGGACAGCTTGTCGCTGTATCTCTCTATTTATACTCCCTTATTTTCGCTCGCTTTATAGTTTGAAAGTGTTAGTAATCTATTAGTAACGAAGTATTTCAGAATGACCAGATTATAAGACGTCATTCATAGTAGTAATACGAAGAAAACCACCATGTGGGTGCAATTGGGTGAGTTAATCAAATGTCATTCTATACGTTAAATGATCACGAAATGTCAATTGTATCATTGAAGGTTGCGCCTTTCTCATCTTCATTTCTCTCATTATCTTCTCACTCATTCCCTACTGTGGATTGAGTGTTGGAGCGAGGTCCAAGAAGTGAGCTTGCTTTAAGTTTTCGCAGTCGAAATCTTTTTATAATTGTCTCAGTTTCTGTGAAAGTATAGTGAAGTGATTCACTCGTGATCAATCTATCTCATGCCACAAATTCTCCTATTATCATCCCTCCCTCCCTCACTCTATGTCTTTCAGTGGTACTCTTCTCCTCTCCCTCTGCAATTGTATCGCTTGTGGTATCTTCCTCTCCACTTGCTTCCTCGGTCTCATTCCTCATGTAATCATGCAGGTGCGCACTCCTTCTTTCATTTCATCACCCCGCCTGTCGTCTATGATGTCATAGACGCTGTCATAGAATTAGTGTCTCTATTCTAACTCGTTTCTCCAGGAGCGTGCGATTCGCTCATCATGGGGTGCGGCTGCAGCTGCTGCAGCTGCTGGAATGAATATGGGCCATGAGGAGCATCCTACAGAGGGAGTCAAGAATGCCAGTGTTGGTGAGTCTTGCTTTCAAGATTTGAGAAAATACGAAGCATTGTCTGATCGTGAAGGTTCAGGTCTCTCCTCCACAACAGACTTCCTTCTCAACACTCAATTGCTAGTGCTGGCTGGATTCGTCATCATTCTCATGATTGAACAGGTTGACAACCATTTCACGACGTTATGCAATTCAATCATAAATAAAAAAAATGCAGATTTAGAGTTTGATCAATAATAAACATACTTATGTGCATTTTTTTTCGGTACATTCTGGTTTCACCATCCATACTAAACTTTTTAGAAAACCTTTTCTATGATAAGGTTGAGTTCCATTTTACAAGAATTCCAAAGAAAAGGTCGGTTCATCGTGCTGTATCCCCTTGACATCCAATAATTGTTCAGTCGATCTTCGCATGTTCTGGTCATTCTCACTCACATTGTGAAGGAGGAGGAGGACATTCCCACCTGCACAATGAAGATGATGAGGAATTGAGGTATGTGAAGCCACTGTTTTCGTGTTTCATGTATGGGCAAAATAAGGAACAGCATTGTCGATTAGTTGTTTTCAGGTTGATTAAAACACATATCAATTAGAGTTCGAAATTCGGGCAGCTGATAGCGCAAGAGTATTTCGAACTCTAAAATCAACTAACAATATGCATATTGTGGGCCTAATCAACCCAATGTAATTCCTGTATCCATTCAGAATGGGTCGTCTGAATGGGAGTGGTGATTCGACTCCCCTCGTCGATGGTCTATTCGATGATGATGAAGATGAGGATATGGATGCTATCGTATTCAGGAAGGAGGTCTGATTTTTTTGACAGTAGTGTTGCATCTCTTATTGGATCATTTCGAATTTGAGCCAGCTGTACTAATGTTGATGTGTAACCGTATTGCTGCAGGTCGGCACTGATCATACGAGCCCGCAGCACGGGGGTCACGGAGGTATCATTTCATTTATTTACTTTTTATTTAATGCGTGACAGGATGTAATTGACAAGACTGTTGAATATTTTGCATGATAGCTTATGAATGATCAATCGATGTATTCGCAGGTCATTCTCACGCCGTCTCCCTCTCCTCGGGTCTCTCACTGCGCACTCTCTTCCTCCTACTAGGACTCTCCGTCCACTCACTCTTCGAGGTACGGTAGATATTGATCATCGATCGTTATTTGATGTGTGATTGGACAGACAGTTGAAGAATACGGTCTTTGCAGGGTCTGGCCCTTGGTCTCCAATCGGAGGGCGCAGACTTCTACTCGATGATGTTCGCTATTATGCTGCATGAGGTAAGGATGGAAAATATTACGCGGAAAATGAAATCAATGGTGTTTTACATACCTCGGATGCTCATGTTTCATGAGTAGAGTGGATAAAGAAAGAGTGAAAGGAAGGGTCTTCCTCTCCGCGCAACGAGGAATGAGAGGAAAGGGATTAACTCTTGAGGAAGAGTATTACCCTGTCGAAATAGCTCAATTTGACTTCTCGAGGCGTGCTTGCGAACCCTCATAAGCATGATTGTCATGCAAAAATGGCTATAATCACGCTTAGCGTTGTGTATGATAATCATAGTAGCCTTACCTCATACAGGTAGGCGGATTCGAACCGGCGTCGGAGAGTCCGGAAAAGGAATCATTCACAGACGCGCATCATTGCCGGAATGGCTGATCGCGCTCAACAAAATGGCGTCCATGACAACAATGAGCTCCGATATTGGCATGTTCAAAAATTCTGACATATGCAGAATTCAACGAGGAATCCAATGAACACAAAGACTAAAAGATTAAATTCGATCTTTGATTTTTAACAAGTCAAAAACCTTCGAAAAATGGTGTTTTTCGACTTTTTCTCGAACACATTTAGTCCAAACGGGCTCAAAAGTGAGGTTTAGACTTACCTTTTGATGCTCTATCGAATGGTATATCACATGAGGGTCAAAGCTGAAATTTATTTTTCATGCATGAAACGCATGGATCAACATGAAATTTTGCCAGAAGTGTACCTGACCCCTGCGGAGTTCCCAAAAAAAATTCAGCTCGATCGGAGCATTTTGAAGCCTTGTGCCACACCCCTCCCGTTCTTACAGAGAACGCGTTTTAATCCCTCCTCTCATTCTTGAGAAAGAGAGACTGCGCTCCCTTCACTCTTCCTCAAGGAATGATCTGTCTTCCCTCACTCTTCCCTCTTCCTTTATCTTCTCTATTCATGAGTACACCTAAGGCCATGCAAAAGCGGAATTTGCAGTGGAAAGAAGAGAAAATCAATAGTAAAAATACACTTGCAGATCCTGTGCTGTCTTGCATACGGTGTCTCACTGGCCCAACAAGGAGCTCCGACGGGTGCAGCTGTCGTGAGTGTACTCGTACTATCTGCATGCATACCGGCTGGAATGCTCGTCGCACTCGTGGTGAGCAGCGGGTTACTGTACTTACTATTTGAGAGTATTGATTGAAAATGCATTGGATCTTGAAGTGGAGGCGTTAAAGTTAAAATGTGAATGCAGGTGTCGATGGTAGAGGGATCCTCGGCGGCATTGATTCGATTCGTGCTCGAAGCTCTGGCTGCAGGCACTTTTGTGTACGTCGCCTGTGTGGAAATGCTCGCGAATGAACTGCAACAATTGCAGGGAAGAAATGGTGAGCTGGAAAAAAATATTCTTTACGCTATTAGGGAACAGAAATTGGATAAGTATATACGCACAAAGTTAGCAAGCAACACGGAGTAATTAGTTAACGATCCCTTTCTCTCAGGTGTGGCAGCATCATTCGCAGTGGCTGCAGGAGTATTGTTGTTCGCAGCACTTCAATCGGCGTCTCATCATCATTGATTATCGATTGATGGAGTACGGTAGACCCTATCGACCACCCAAGTAGAAATGGCTGTAGATAAGTTATCCTTACCCCCTTGTTGTGACCGTCTTTCTCCCCATTGAGTATGTACCCGTGAGTAGAAATCGGTTCCCTGTGTGTTCAGATTCATTTTGTATTCAGAGAAGTGCTAAATTATTGCTTTGCAATACGATATCAGTTTAGTTGTATTTATGTACGTTGTGGTGTATACTAACCCGGATTCAAACATAACCTCTTCAGTGAATGGTATTACCCATAATTGTTGTCTGTCTCTTTCTCTTTCGCACAAGTCGTTAACCATGCTCCTTGCGTTCACGGGTTACAGTAACCTTGCAATCGCAGCTTGATCGTTGCTCTGTATTCTGAAATCGATCGATAAAATAGTTTTCTAGTTGATGATTCATGGGCACAGTGTACGGTATATTGGTTCCGATGAGATTATCGATTGATGGATGTACACAAATCAATATCATTTCTTACAGTATGCAATTAGACGAAGTAGATGATGACTTTATCATATGGAATGAAGAGGAATTCATAAATGCAACATACGAAGGCCTAGGGTAAGGACATCCAACGAGAGAACGAATCAGTCGATAAGTTTAGCTACCGTATCCACTCTGATCTCTTCAAGATCCATTCTCAGTTTGTAATGGATTCCGCCTTTGAGAAGCAACGAACGAGGCAGACGGAAGAGGTACGGTAGGATGATTGATTATTGATTTATTTTCCAATTTGAGAATTTCTACTCTGATGAAGAAGATTCATACAAGGGAAGTGAGGAAGCAAAGAGGGTTCATCTCAAACTCTTTGACGGATCTCTCGAGGTGAACTGATCTACTCGGAATAAATGCGATTATCGATTCTCAGGATGTGAATACGAGATTGTCATCCATCGCTAGTAAAGTGAAGAAGGAAGGAAGGAAGAAGGGACAGTATCGGAAAGAGATTGTGAGTACAGTGAATTGAAGAGACATTGAAGAGAAATCTTTTTCAAGCCAGAGGACAATAATCTGGCAGCGAGATCCATTAGCAAATCAGCAATGGAGGCCGGGATTGAAATGCGATTCCCCGGAGCGGCTACCGTATCCAGTACGGTATCAATCGATAATCTGTGAGTGAAGAGATTACGGTAATTGACTACAGTATCCATTCAGGAGTCTAGCTACTCTATCCATGATGTCACCGTGGTTTGAGAGTGATAGAGGGAAGGGAAAAGTAGTGGAGATGAGAGGTACTGTATCATTCCCAAATGAAATCGATTTATACCTGATAGATAATACCGTAATCCGAAACTATATCGTGCCTGAAGGGTCTTGTTTCCACGTGGGAGACGCTACTCAGGTACGGTAAATCAATAGTTTGTCTGGTACAGATCAATGACTTGTAGATCAATAACTACAGTAATCTGAATGGTGCCACTTTTGACTTCATCGTAATGGATCCTCCCTGGTTGAATCTGTGAGTGTCTCTTCAATCCTTTGATCTTTGATCTTCTACAGATCCGTCAAACGAAAGAAAACGTACAGTATGAGTGATGACATCTTGGGTGCAATTGATATTCCTTCAATAATGGAGACAGAAGGAGTGCTGGCGATGTGGGTACGTTATATGCCCGTGGGGAAAAGAGTAATGTAGCTATCGATACAGGTTACGAATTCTGCGAGAGTACACAATATGGTGGATAAACAACTGAAGAAGTGGGGTCTCGAGAGGATTGGAGTGTGGTTCTGGCTGAAGGTATACTGTAGATTGGGAATTATCGATTCATCTGGTATCTGCAGACAACGACATCAGGAAGACCAACTACGTCTTTTGTAGCGTCATCGTCAGGTAATTGAAGAAAATTGGGAGATATCAATATGAAGAATTTCTAGGAAAACAACCATACGAGGCTGTGATCTTCTGTGTGAGAAAAGACAGCAGACAGAAACTGGAAGATGATGAAAGACTCCCACGAACACAATTGATTATCGCGAGGTACGGTATAGCCCTATGATCTGGATCAATACATCGTTACAGTACTCCGATGTGCGTCCATTCGAGAAAGCCGTCTATCATTGAGATCTACCGGAAGGTGTATGGATACGGTAGATTGAATGGATCAATAATACGATCATACAGATGGTCCCAAATGCAGTTCTCGATCGTCCATTGGAGATATTCGCCCGATCACTTTATCCACAGTGCACTTCTATCGGATACGAACCTTTCCTGCTACAGAATGCTCAATTTTTCGAGAAATTGTGACTTGATATCTACTGTGGGTGATAAATATGTTTGTGCATCTACATTGATCACACAATATAACACAAGATTTTATGGAAATATTCGTTTTATGGAAATATTCGTTTTAACGAATTAAATAAATAAATAGTTTTGAAAAAATGTTAGTTCGCGTTCGAGATGATGGTCAGGGTGAGTGAAATTTTGAATTTTCGGGGTTACGGTAGGTTTGGCGTCTTGCCAGAAAATTTCGATTTCAAAAAATATTTTCGTGAATATCTGGATTCATTTTAATCCATTTCATCTCATTTTTCACACAACGATCAATCCTCGTCGGTTGCACGTTCTCGCAAAGTTTGAAGTTTATTGCTTTATAACCAAGAAAATTACAGAGGTTTTCCCATTCTGTCGCTAAAAGTGGATGTAGCTGGTCTCAACGGCTCTGAATCTCTGTGAAATCTTCTGATTTTTTCTTACACTAACTCCAGGATGGATCATCTCGAGGTTTGTCGCACCTTAGTCATCTGCACAGTTGTTTTGGCCTAGTGGCTCTAGTCGATCGATTGTTGCTAACTAATACTGACATGAGATTCTTTGTAGATTGACGTGGGCAGTGTTGCCGATCAAATCTCGCCCGCATCCTTGGGAATCGGAGCACATAATCTCTCAAATGAATGGGCATATTCATCTACGAATTCACCCCTGGGCGTCGATGTAAGAATATTGCTTCATTTCCTATCTTTTCTTGTATTGATTTCATCCGATTCCAGGAAGATTTGCACCCCTTCGTAGAAGAAGTATTACCGTTCGTCAAGGATTTTGCCTTTACTTGGTTCAATCTTCAGGTTGGTCCTCTCAGTTGACATTCTCTAGGGAGTCTTATCGACGCTTAGAGATTCGACGTGTTTTCTTGCCTTTCCCTCTCTCCTCTCTAAATAGAAGGAGGCTTTGTGGGCGCTGTTCACGGTGATTGATGCGTGAATACTCGAACGAATGTGCCTTCTTTCAGGCTCTAAAGCGAAAGTACTTCAAGCGTCACAACTGCAGAATATCGATCGAGGAAGAGAGGAATATTCGAAACGAGCTAGAGGTGCGTATTATTTCCTGTTTCTCACTGCAATCGGGCGAAGCAGTAAGTTCTTAGGCCACCAAGGCAGTTTTTTCCGAGCTCTGTTTCTGTTTGACTTTGAAGTATTCTCTTTCACATCTCTCGCGAGCTCGCTCTTGCGCACACATATCTGAATCTGCAGAGTGGACTGTCACTTTTCGAGCGGGGAATCGAAAACAAGTGAGGGGATAGTTCAAAATGTTGTTATTACAGGCGGAGAAAGTTGATGTGAAGCAGAAATGGGCAGCTCGACTTCTGAGCAAGTTGAGAAAGGACATCACTCCCACTCATAGAGATCTATTCGTTGCTGCTGTGAGTGATACAACCAATTAAGTAGAGAGATGAAGTCACAAGGGAAGAGAGGGGCAGTAATTGCATCTCTATTAAAATTGTTGATTGTTCAGATCAAAGGCCAACGAGCGGGTATTTGTGTGGTATCGAATGCAGATCAGAAGGGAAAGATGAGAAGGATCGATTGTCTGAGACAAGCTGATAAAGTATGGAGACTCGATCTCGTTATGGTCATCTTGTTCAAGGTACTATTATTTCAAATTTATATTATATATCACCAATTAAAACGACGTCGAATGGCAGGAAATGACGATTTCGTGGGAGATCACTCAGGGAAACTGATCGTCAATATTCCGGATTTGATTACTAGCCTTGCTGCTCTGGGGAAGAAACTGTGTTGCCTATAGTTTGATGATGAGACACTATTGGTGAAGTTTATACCGTTCCTAGTGAAGTAGTAACAAAAATGGTGTGGTTTCTGTTTTGAGAATTTGTATTTGCCTCTCAGAAGATTACTGGCTGTCTTCAAGTCTATTTCCTCTCTGCGCTTTTCTAATGAAGTAATACCTAGTTGGGCGTTTCTATCTGCAGCTCTGGGCATGCTTTGCCATGTTGCTTTGTGACAGCGCATGTACAGTCTCCGCGTAAAGTAGTTCTGTACTTTCTCAAGAACCTTTTTGTCGCGAGGGAGGTAAGGGTTGAAGACCCTTACAGCGCTTTCTAGGATGGGTTTGATGTAGATAGAGTAGGCTTTTATGAGTACTTCTATGTTGTGGGACCGGAGCGCTCTAAGAACGGTATGACAGGCAGTTTTGCTCTTTAGCGCTATCGCATGGCAATGCTTTGAGAAAACAAAGGATTTTTCAATTGTGAAGCCAAGATCCTTGACTTCAATCTTTTGCTCAAGTTTAGTAGTACCAATTGAGTACTCCCTCTTAGGGTTAGCTCTTCCTAGGTGCAGCGAGTTGCATTTGTGAGCTGCAAGGAAAAGCTGCCATTCTTCTGACCAACCAGCGATGGTATCGATTGCATTTTGTAGCGGGATACTAGCGTCACCTTTACTAAATGCGCGATAAATTTTTATGTCGTCAGCGTAAAGGTAAAGGTAAAAGGTAAAGGTGTATCCACGTCAAGCGATTTTACAGTCATAAGACAACGCTAGGTGGGACCCACTGGTATGGCCAGCTGTCAGCGTACATTCGGGCAAAATAACCCCGTCATTTTGTACGAGCGAGGGTATTTCTGAGGTGTAAATCAAGAACAAGAGAGGGCCGAGTACAGACCCTTGTGGGACGCCACTGGTTACGGGAAAAGAAGCGGATAGAGCTTCGCGCACTCTTACTTGAAAGGTTCGGTTTGTCAAGTAGCTAGCTATCCAAGCAATGGTTTTTGCCGAGAGACCTATAGATCCTAATTTGTGTTTCAGTTTGGGATGCGACACTCTATCGAAGGCTTTAGCGAAGTCAAAGTATAGGTGACGTCTACAGGGTTTCCCTCGCATACGGAGCTTGTCCAGTGCTCCAGGGCATCAAGCATTTGGAGTTCGCGCGATCGCCTCTTTCTGAATCCATATTGCTTTTTTTTTGGATTTCGTGTCGTCTAGTTTAGTGGTAGTGTTGTTTCTAATCGATAATTGCTTGATGTTCAGGGAATTCCGCTCGAGAGCACGGACGGAGAAAGGCTGGAGAAGTGTAGTGAATGCAGAAATCCGGCACTCTGCATCAATCCGTACCACGTATCGATTACGGTGGGGATTACGATACATAAATAATACGGCGTATAATGCTTACGGTAAATTATCGGTTGTAGGTGCGTGAATTGGATTTGTTCCTGGCCAACTACATCCATACGGAGGATAGAGAAGCACTCAAGGGTGAGTCGTATTGGCAATTGATGTGTCCAAGTTTTTTCCATATGTGACGTAAAGTTCTCGATATTTACGCTTCATACAATTCTATTTTCAGCAGCTCATTCGTCGATTAGATCGAATGACGATGGGAAGGGATTCAATGTGGCCGATACTGATGAAGGTTAGAGGATATGAATATTTATTAGTTGCTAAGGGGGAAGAAAAGGATGAACGCGAATAAGAATGTTTCCATTTCAGAAGAGGCGTTCAATGGTATGGACGGACGAGGAATATGGGGAACGGGAGTGTTCAGTGCATTCGAAATGAAGAGTCTTACGAGGAAGACACTCAATGATGGTACGATACACGCTGTATTCGAAGATGCTTTTGAATTGAAATATGTAATTGATATTGGTGTTCCATCACAACGACGTACCAAAGTGCTTTGATGTGACACGTCGATGCGTATGCAGCGTATTGAAGTGGCACTACCTATGCACTTTTCAGTGGAAGAAGATGAAGAAGGAAATGGGCCGGAGAAGGAAGCTGAATATCAAATGAGACAGCAGAGGGTGCAGAATGCGAGGAGAATCTCATCCGAAGGTCAGTAGGAAAAGTGGAGGGGATTATGGATTTGGAATGTCAAACAATAGCTCACTTCACCGACACCTTTTTACATGTAAAAAATATGGTAATAAAAAACTGTTCGTTTAGATTCATGGAGTCTTCGTGGTCTGGTTGGTAATTCGTCGACTCCTCGTATCAATTCGAGATTGGTAAAGAGTCCCATGAATGGACAGAGAAGTGGTGTAGACCAGAGACGTCATTCCAATATGGGAAATGGTGAGCAATGGAATCAATGTCTAGACGTTCATCAATAAATTCAATGTGTTATGTGCATTCTATCAGGCACTCCGGGCAGTCATCGAGATATGGACGAGGAAGTGGTCGATGATTATGATGAACAAGAGGTTAGATTATTCGCCTGTGTTATATTTGGAAAACTTGACTCTTTTAAATTAGCTGGCACTACTTTAGACTATCAAAAATCCCAAAATATGGGTTTGCATCTCCCTGTTCCTAGTGTACTAACCAGCATTAACGGTTTTCATCTAAAGTAGTGCCTTAAACTATATCTGATAATAGTTGATTGCAGGTTGTGGAAGTGGATGTATTGGAAGACGACGATCTCGATATGGAGGGGGCAGAAACCCTTATTGTACCCACTTCATCCGCTCCTCCTTCTGCTTCAACTACCACAAAAGGTCAGTTGTCCTCATTTATTCTCCGTTCATAAATGGCATTTTTTAATCGGGTCCAGGGGAACCCTCAAGCCTAAGCTCCCGAACCAAAGGGGGATCCTCGAAGCCTAAGCACCCGAACCAAAGGGGGATCCTCGAAGCCTAAGCACCCGAACCAAAGTGGATCCTCGAAGCCTAAGCACCCGAACCAAAGGGGATCCTCGAAGCCTAAGCTCCAGACCGAGGGGGTCCTCGAAGCCCATATTCGTATTGATTCATCTTGAAATATAATACATGTAGAAAAAGAGTTGATCCACTTGTTGAAGAATAGAGTAACATGTTGTGTCTCTATTTTTTCTCTAAAGAGCATGTAAGAGGGAATCAATGCTTAAGGATGGTCAAATCTAATATATTTTTGATACATTTGAATTAGAGTGGGAAGGGGGGGGGGTGTGCCTCTCGTAGCTGCCTGCTTCCATTCCGTTAAACCTCTAGTTACGATTATAATCTCTTTGTCAACATTCATCCATTTGCAGTGACTCCTTCGACCAGCAATCCACTTAATTCTCCAGCTGGTGTTTCACGACGAGTGCAGCAGAAAATGGCAGATAGAGCGGCTCTTGATGAACAGCCAATGAAGCATCCTATCAAATCAGGTACGGGAACCGTCAAGTAACGGACTCATGTGGGTGATATTGTGGGTGCGTGGGATTGATAACATTTGTCCCCTCTTTACAGAATACCATCACTACGGAGACGCCCACCATCAGCAGTCGCAGCACCAGCAGCAACACCAGCAACAGTATCCCACAGTTGTGCGACCGGTGCAGCATGGGGGCGGAGCCTCAAATGGTCGCATAATGACGTCGCAGCCGGGCACTCCCGTCCAGTTTATTCCGTCCCATAGGGTTTGTTTTGTTTTGCTTTTTTGTATTCAAGTTTTTTCACCATGCAACTTTTCCTTCAAAAGTGGTAATGAATGTACTATTCAGATGAATCAATCAGGAGGAACAAGTGGAAATATTATTCTGAGACCCGTGAAGAAGAGATATTTCGACGAATTGGCAGAGGTTAGTAAAAATGATCTACCGTTGTTTTCTAGAATTGATTGTTTCTGTCGTATTTTCAATCATGACTAGAATAACCTTGTTGTTAAAGAAAGCTTAAATTATATTATTCGTTTCGTAATTGTGTCCCTTGTAGGAGGAAGCGGCTCGTAACCTCGACAAGCGAATGTGTCTGGAGGATCAGTCGAGAGCGTCCACCTCCTCCTCTTCTGCTCCCTCTTCTGCAGCAACTGCAGCCGCTGCCGGAGTGACTGCTGCTGCAGGTCGATCTGATGGTATGCAGCAACTTCAGCATCATGACCAGCAACCTCCCTCGTGGTCACCCGACAAGTACCAACGTGAGCTATACATATCTTTTGATAATAGTTCACCTGCGAGATCATGGGAGTAATTGGGAGAGATAATTGAGCAAAAATGGTGAAGTATTGAATAATATTGTTTGCAGGTATCGCTCCCCGTATGGTTCCCCTCCTTCCGCAAGGCTCCGTTCTCTCTCGTCCCCTTCATCGACATATCGTACTCAACAATGGATCTGTACAACGAAGAGTCGTCGTTGTCGATTCACGACAATTGAACAACCAATTCAAGCAACAACATCCTCAACAACAACAACAACAACAGCAGGGAGTGTACCTCCGACATGCTGCAGCCAGACCACACATGGCCTCATCCCATGCAGCCAGTCATTCTGCAGCAGGGCAGCATCAGACTCCGCCCACAAATGCTGCGCCCTCTGGAGTCTCTTCTCAGAAAAGTTAGTGTGCCGTAGATTGAAATTATTTTTGATATTGCAAGTTTACATTATGTTTTATAACCCGATTGGTGTAGATTCGCCCTATTCCAAATGTGTAATTATTGCGTCGTATGTTTGAATGCCTTTGAATTATCCCGTTTCCCCGCCACTTAGTGATGAAATCACAGCTAACAATTCCCTCGGTGCTACAAGTGATGTGCAAGTTCATGATAGACTTTCAGTTCAAAATTGCCTATAGTTGTATTCTAAGTATTGATATATTACTTATTCTATCAATCTCTTCACTTGTCCCCTTTCGAATACTACCTCACTCACCTACCCCAATGGTAGGATTCGATCCATGTAGAACCCACCTTTCACTAATCAATATTCAATAATAACACTCGGCTAATTCATCGTATTTGTAAACCAGTGAGCAGTTATCTCCTCCCACATTTCTAATTCGTGTTTTAATATCTCCATAATAAGCCGACCTGTTTGCTTAGATACTCAAAGTTCCTTACAATGCCAGATAAACCGATTGTTATATCCGAATCGTCTTTGATAAATGCTTGCGGATTCCTGAAGCTTTTGCCCGTTGCTTGCACTCTTTTGCTTGGCATTTTGCATGGAATGTTGTCACCTACCGTAATCCCATAGGACCGCACTGCAGCATTTATCGAATGACGGTTCGTGTGAAGGTTAGGCTTTAATGGAAATGGATTACGGTAGAATGAGATGATGCTTATGGTGTGTATGTTTCAGTCGTGCTCGGTTCATGTGTTCGTGGTGCGAGAGTGGGCGATGCTCCATTGGTCACAGTGGCCAGTAGACGACGACCTCTCACTCCATCTCCATCTCCCATCAATCGAGAGTATGCCCTTGCCTTTGCTGCAGCAGCTGCAGCTGCACCCTCCAATCAGCTCACGTCTGCCAGTATTCCGACATGTGGTGAGCACGCATTGTCATTCTGCTGAATAGTGTATACCGTTCAATGATCAATTCTGATCAGTTGCTTGTTACAGCTAAAACGCTATTCTCCACTCCACTCTTACCAGCAACTGGGGGTGCAGTACCGAAGGATGAGCATTCACCACCAATCAGTTCTCCCAGGAAGAACCCTCCTGTCAGGTATGTTGGTATCTCACGTGTGGGATTGAATGACGAATCAGAGTGAATAAGTGTAATATCAGTGCTACACCCGGTCCGAGTGTGCACTCAGTTGTTGTGAAAGCTGAAGAGATGTCTCCTCTGCTGGGAAGTGGAAGCAACTCCGATGATAGCACTGCAAATCGTCAGTTTTTTTTCTAACCAGAACAAAGTAATTTGTTTTCTTCAAAGAAATGGTTTCATTTGAAGAGAGTGCAAAACGATTTGAGCGAATGAATAATAGTTTCATTCAATGTCGCTTCTCTTCTCTGCAGTTGCTTCAATGGCGTCATCTCTAACAGGAAGTAGACCATCTACTCCTTCTTCCTCGTCCTCATTCCATCCATCTATTATCCCTCCTCTTCCATCTACTACAGTTCCACTCTCTCTTGTGATGAGTGGAGAAGATACGATGAGTTGGTCAGTATCACATTGATTTTATCTAAAGAGTGTAAAATCGATTATTGAAAGGCTACGGTATCATTTGAGTGATTCATCCTCTCGTTCTCTACTGGGTCTCGCATTGCCTCTCACTTCTCCCACCACGACTACCGTAACCATGGCACAGTCAGCCACCCACGTAGTCAAGGTACGGTACAACGATATCCTATAATATCAAATATATTTGCTTCAGGAAGTTGTGACGAATCTGGTTGCTAGTATTGCCTCTCCTATGAAGCAACCTTTTCCTCTTCCTATTCCACCATCGATATCTACAGTAATGACTCCCCCATGTGACTTCTCAGGTCTGATCAAAGAAGAAACACAAAATTTACTATAGATTAATCATGAAATGTTAGTTCCGAATAGTTCAGTTTTTGTTGTCTGTTAGTGTGCTAGATCACTCGTTAGTTATTTCCCCGGTTAAAATTTGCTTTCCCAGTTTAATCCTACCTCATTTTTATACACGAACCGGTTTTAAAATCAATTTGTGTTCTAATATTAACCCGTCTTAAAAGGTTGATCATAATAGAATCTCTCAGTACGCGTTCTTTTTATACAAGCATTATCGTTTTGTGAACTCGTCATTGTTAATCTCATTGATTTAATTCACTCATTTTCATATCGAAGATATTCCTATGTTGTAAACTTTTTGCTGTCGATAAAGGCTAATTGAGTACGCATTGGATGCCGCATAAAATGCTAATTCATTTTTTTGCATTGATCTTTGATCGGGTTTAAGAAAGGGTTTGACCCCTCTCCGTTTATCTTTTTCTTCTCTCTCGATATGATTGACCCCTCTTCCTCTTCCCTTCCCTCCCATCTCCCTTCTCTCTCGTTCGTCAACAACCATGGCATTTTAGGCGTCATTGACCCCTCTCCGTTCATCTTTTTCTTCTCTCTCGATATGGTTGACCCCTCTTCCTCTTCCCTTCCCTCCCATCTCCCTTCTCCTCTCTCGTTCGTCAACAACCGTGGCATTTTCGGCGTAATTGACCCCTCTCCGTTCATCTTTTTCTTCTCTCTCGATATGATTGACCCCTCTTCCTCTTCCCTTCCCTCCCATCTCCCTTCTCCTCTCTCGTTCGTCAACAACCGTGGCATTTTCGGCGTCATTGACCCCTCTCCGTTCATCTTTTTCTTCTCTCTCGATATGATTGACCCTCTTCCTCTTCCCTTCCCTCCCATCTCCCTTCTCCTCTCTCGTTCGTCAACAACCGTGGCATTTTCGGCGTCATTGACCCCTCTCCGTTCATCTTTTTCTTCTCTCTCGATATGATTGACCCCTCTTCCTCTTCCCTTCCCTCCCATCTCCCTTCTCTCTCGTTCGTCAACAACCGTGGCATTTTCGGCGTCATTGACCCCTCTCCGTTCATCTTTTTCTTCTCTCTCGATATAAGGCGACTGGATTACTCGGTGTCTAGAATTGAAACTGTTTCAATTGTAAGACGGCCGCATCGCTCGGCCGCATCGCCCCTCCCCTTCGCCAAGCCGGCGATGCGGCCGAGCGATGCGGCCGTCTTACAATTGAAACAGTTTCAATTCTAGACACCGAGTAATCCAGTCGCCTTATATGATTGACCCCTCTTCCTCTTTCCTTCCCTCCCATCTCCCTTCTCCTCTCTCGTTCGTCAACAACCGTGGCATTTTCGGCGTCATTGACCCCTCTCCGTTCATCTTTTTCTTCTCTCTCGATATGATTGACCCCTCTTCCTCTTCCCTTCCCTCCCATCTCCCTTCTCTCTCGTTCGTCAACAATCGTGGCATTTTCGGCGTCATTGACCCCTCTCCGTTCATCTTTTTCTTCTCTCTCGATATGATTGACCCCTCTTCCTCTTCCCTTCCCTCCCATCTCTCTTCCTCTCTCTCGCGGTTAATGTACAATCCGAATTGTCATCCTAATATTTTATTGAGAGAATATATTCCTCCTTGCAGTGATCATAGATTTCTCATGTCGATGTTCGGTAGTGAATTCCACGATGCAACAGTTATTTTTACACTGGAAGCGCCATTGAAAAGGATGGAAGGACAATAGAATCTCCCCGGTTCGCTAGCTTTGTTCAGGTTAGTTTTATTTCATTGACTGTAAAATCCCGAGCTATTCTATACATTGCAGTCCCATTACACTCGTCTGAACTCTCTTCCTACACCGTATTCTCATCTCTTGGATGCTCTCGCCACACTCAGAAATAACGTTGAGGTAACCATTGTGATATCATCTCATCTCAGGATTGGTATCTCCTCTCCGTGATGTCCATCCTATTAATTCTGTCGTCGATATTTACTCGCACAAGCTGAAATTGAAGAGATAAATGCTCAGTACGAAGGCTGTTATGAAGTACATCAAAGCTGCACAGGAACAGGTATGTTCGTAGAATTATGTATCTGCAGAGAAGGTCTTCGAAAATGTTATAGAAACTGTTGAATGTGTTTTCCATTTATAATTCCATTAATGTAAAACTCGCCTCATTGTTCATATGGCTTGAAGTGCCATTATTCTCCCGATTTCAATCTAACTCATATCAGAATGATCAACTATCGGAGGTAGATATGGAATGGATTCAAGAGAGATTATATGCAGAGGAGAGTGTCAATTCCCTCCTCCAAGCATTCGTAATGGAGACTATCGCTGTCGCACCACAAGGTGTGTGAATGAGGAGACGGCCTGGACAAACCATATTTGTATACCCATAAGTAATAAATATAATTCAGGAAATACTCGGATTCAGTTGATGCAACTCGGTTACAATGTGACGAAGAAGTATCTGAGTGAGCAGCCAGAGGTACGATAGAATAGGGGATACGGTAATATCGATTACACATGATTGCAGACCGCACCAGATCGAGCGAAGATTGTGTATCAGCAGAAGAGACTTAGAGAGGTCAGCATGATTAATTATTCTACATTTTATATTTATTATTTCAGTCGCTACGGGAGATGAACACAAAGAGACTTCTTCAGAGCCATAAGATATTCAACCAGGACACGAGTCCATTGGTCAAGGTGAGAGAATACAATGAAATTGAAGTCAATTGATAAATTCGCAGGACGTTGAATAAAATGATAGCTCGTATCTACGATCGATTCATTAATTGGGACGAGTCAATGGATGTGGAGAAGAAATGTGCACTCATTAAGGAATTGGCTGAGGTGAGGAAATTGAGGACATTGTGGTTGGTAGGATTAGTCGATTATCTTATCCATAATATAGTATTTTTTTTGTCATAACTTTTGATGTTGCACCGCATTCCTATCTCTCTGTATGCCTGATATTTGATTGTATTGTTCAGACAAGCAAACACGATAATATCCATATTATGGAGGATATTTATTCTGCCATTGTGAGTGCATGGCTGTGTGGAGAAAATGGAAGTGGAGAAGATGATGAAATACCTGATGTGGATATGAATGATGTATGAATATTATGGTAGAAGAGCGAATAATTGTCCATTTGTATTCAGACGATGGGATCGATTGGTGACTTTGGTGGAGGAAATGGAGGAGAAAAAGGAACGAGAGATGATGAAGATTTCATTCAGATTCCATTTTATGATGAGGAAGTTACGAGGTACGAAATGATAATAATTAGGCAGAGAAGAGATAATATATTTATCCCCTTCTAGAATTGTTCAAATCGTTCGTCTGTCGAATCGGAAGCAAGATCTCATTCGAAACATATTCAACTACGTCAACATGGTCAGTTATCAAGAATGAATGACCTTTCCATCGTTTGTTGCGATTATCTAATATGAAGAAGAATGTTTCGAAAGTATAAATTATTAGTTGTATCTTCAGCCATCTCCACCTGGTGGTCATTCCACTCACATTCGAGCAGTCTCCACTCTCCTTCGTCTCCTTCTACACAATGGTATGTTCAGAGATGAGGTGGGGCCGTACTAATAGGAGAGAACCCCGCCATTTCCTTTTTTATTTTATTTATTTATTTTATTTTTATTCGAGGCAACTTTTTCACGAAACAGCCTAAGATGTTGGTTCTCTTGTGATACTATGTCGAAAGTCGAATATATGGGCCTCCAAATGTTGTCGGGCTTACAGCTCCCGAATTACAATTGGCTCGAAAACAAGTGAATTGGATTCAAAATTCGCTAGAGAGAAGGGCGTATACTCGTACTAGCACTAAAAGTATACGTTCCCAAATGAGCACTGGCAGTGGCAAATCATATTATATGTATGTATCGCTTATTATTTTCATGTATGTACATATTTTTCACAAATGTGTTTTCTTTTTTTGTTTCTTCTTTCTCTCATATCTGTGTTCTTGGGCCTCCGAAGCTGTCGAATGTATATTATATTGTATTGCACTATAACACGAGTGTACTTTGATGCTGTGAGAAATGTCAAGTAAAAGAGGACAGATTTGAGTTCCCACAATTTTGTATCTCGGCTCTCAGTGGTGCTAGTCACTTTAAATTTGGATTCTGGCATGGTTAATCAACTTCAACGAAAATCGCTACTTATACAGGGAACTGAGGTATAAAATTAGGAATTCAAATCTGTCCTTTCTTTTATTCTTGACTTTTTTCCACAGTATCAACAATTATTTGTGCACGTCAATGCTCAAACGGGAACCATTTGTGGAGATTTCATTCCATTAATGACCCTATCAAGCACCCAAGGGCCCCGCCCTCTAACATGATGCTCATAGGGCAAAGGCATGATTCATAGGCCCGGTCTTGGTTTTTATAAATTAAATACTCCATTTATTTAAATGGCCTTTTCCAGTGAGTAGAGAGTAACTTACGGGCATGACGGCCGTCTTCTCTTCATCTTCAACTTCAACTGCTAGAGTTCGAAATACGGGTAATCGTCTCTTCATTTCACGTAATCTCTCACCGGTCAGAGTGACGAGAAAGTGTGTGAAATGAAGAGACGATTATCCGTATTTCGAACTCTATCATCTACACGACGTCGTCTTCTTCATTAAATGGTGATTATTACTGCACCGTTACCATATTGCATGATGTAGTTATTGCACTAATATAGTAGTAGTTTAGAGCAGTAGTGTATTAGTAGTTAATTATTCTGATTAGTGAAGTATTAACCGATAAATAAATTTACTTTTACATGAATCGTTTTACGCAAATATATCTTGAAGAGCAGAGGGGTCTGTGATTCTCTGTCTCCAAATGTTCTTCGCTTTATATTGTTCTTGACTCATTTTCTTGTTGTTGGATGCAATGTTCTGTAGTCTCTAAGTGAATTTATTTATCTCGTTTGGGGAACGGTATAAAACAAGAGTTTCGTTCATATTGCTGAATCGTCTTGTATTGCCGAATCACTTTGAAAGGGGAGGGGCAGCAAGGGCGGATAGATGAGTGGCTTGAAGTGAGCGAGTGAGATATCAGCGAATGAGGAGAGAGGAAACAGCGAGGCGGATAGAGTCCGAAGATCCAATGATCAAGTTAATGGAGCGATGGAGAGAGTTCCAATATATGGAATTAGATGCTAAAGTTGATTGAGAGCCTCCAGTAATAGAGTGCAACTCAATTCTGAGAGGATGAGTGGTTCGAAGTGAGCGAGGGAGATGTCAGAGAATGAAGAGAAATGAAACATAGAGTGAATATATGATGTGGACGATAGAGTGGGGAATGCGAGATCAGATACAAATCTCCATTGTTCAAAGATTAACAGGGACGAGGGCTAAAGTTGTTTTGAAAAGAGATGATGTGACGAGGGTTTCCCTAATGGGACCATTTCATCCAATTGGGCGTTAGTGGATCGGTCGAATGCTCAGGTGGGCGAGCAAAAGAACGACGTCCAATGAGAATATCAAATGACCTCAACTGTTCTTGCCCACGGGGCGTTTCTAATGAATCTATCTTGAAAGCGGAAGTGCAGCATTATGTAAGGAAGAGAGCCAGGAATGGTCACCTGAATTCCGAGTGGACCTCGAAATCGATTTTCGATTAGCATAAATCGAGTTGTTTTCGACTAGTCGAAAGGGTCATAGATCAAATCAACTACGAGTCCAATCGAATCATCAACAGATTGATTTAGATTTGAACCGTCATTCGATTGAATATTCAACAGAATGACCGGGCAATAGATTGACATAGGGAGTTAAGTGATTCTCATTTCTTGTCTATCGTGAAATGACTCATCTAATAGGCACTCTATAATAGAGTTGTTATTTTGTGTGACTCGGCACTCGCGAGTGGAAAATGAGAAATCCACTCGCGAGTGGATTCCTTGGTTCGCACTCGCGAGTCAAATCCACTCGCCGAGTTAATTGAATTTGCCTCATTCCTTCTCCATTCGCCAATGCAAAGTGACCGGTCTCACACTTCAAAGAAGGGTTCAATGGATAAATAAAATTTAATCAATTTTCGATTCGAATTCTACGAAAACACTCGCTAGTGGATTTTCACTCGCGAGTGATCCAACCGGTTCGCGTGATTCGAAAATGAACTCGGCGAGTGCGAGCGCTCGCCGAGTGTCACTCGAGCAAACAACTCTACTCTCTAATAGGAAACAAACTCCACTCTGGTTCTTCACTATTCATTCACTGGAAATAACTATAATTTATTTTCCCATTGTCTCTAATAGAGTTTTCTCCAATTTTCCATTTCCATTCTTTATTTTCCATTCTTCATTCTCCATTCTCTCCCGCGTGAAGAACGGTCGACACTCACGGCGGTCTCTTCAATCCTACTTTGAAGAATCTGTTTTAGCAATCAAATGACTTCAGTTGTAAGACCCATGCGGGATCCACAACGTCTGGAGTGACCAAGAAAGCACGCATTCAAGATTCATGCATCGTGGGTTTAATCTAAACCTGTTTGCCAAAATTTTGTGACTGAAGTCAGGACATCTATATTTCCGCTGCTATTGCGGAACTTCTTCTTATCATGGCGAAGGAGCATTCTTAAAGTCTCTTCATTCCCATGATCATGCCGCAACATTATTCTACCGAACTGTTGCTCTAATTCAATCTTGACTGTATTTCTTAGTATCATCGCCATTTCTCTAGATTCGAATCGGGCCCGAGTTCGATTTAACCTCTCATTATGCGAATTGTGCGACAGCTCTCGTTCATTCCGACGAGTTAAAAAGGCTGTATTCTCTTCATTCTCTCAAGTCTCTTCATTCCCATGATCATGCCGCAACATTATTCTACCGAACTGTTGCTCTAATTCAATCTTGACTGTATTTCTTAGTATCATCGCCATTTCTCTAGATTCGAATCGGGCCCGAGTTCGATTTAACCTCTCATTATGCGAATTGTGCGACAGCTCTCGTTCATTCCGACGAGTTAAAAAGGCTGTATTCTCTTCATTCTCTCAAGTCTCTTCATTCCCATGATCATGCCGCAACATTATTCTACCGAACTGTTGCTCTAATTCAATCTTGACTGTATTTCTTAGTATCATCGCCATTTCTCTAGATTCGAATCGGGCCCGAGTTCGATTTAACCTCTCATTATGCGAATTGTGCGACAGCTCTCGTTCATTCCGACGAGTTAAAAAGGCTGTATTCTCTTCATTCTCTCAAGTCTCTTCATTCCCATGATCATGCCGCAACATTATTCTACCGAACTGTTGCTCTAATTCAATCTTGACTGTATTTCGTAGTATCTGTAGCAAACTCGATTGGTTAAGAGATTACTGAAATTTATCGGAGAAAGCAGGCAGGGTTTATATACAAGAGAAACACGGGGGCGATACGAGAGAGAAGAGGACATAGATGTTTACTTATCATTGATGAATCAAAGCAAGGAAAAAAGTGAGCTGCGTAGTGTAGCTAAATTCTCTCTTTGATCAGCGATCGGAGACAGTATCCTTTCCATATCGCTCTCACTAGATTCGAATCGAAGCCGAGTTCGATTTCACCTTTCATTATGTGAATTGTGCTGCAGCTCTCGTTCATTCCGACGAGTTAAAAAGGCTGTATTCGATTCGTCAATTGATTGATTTTGATTGGAACCGTCATTCGATTGAATTTTCAACAGAATGACCGACCAATGATTGAAAGAGGGAACTGAATAATTTTCTTTTTTTCTTTTTTTCTTTTATCGTCTATCATGAAATGAATTATCAAATAGGTGCTCTCTACTAGGAAACAATCTTCACTGGTTCTTCACTATGCGGTCACTGTTTCTTTCTTCACTCTCTATTCTTCGTTCTTATTCTCTTTTTTATTCTTTATTCGGCACTTCTTCGGGGTTTTCCCAGCCTTTTCCCTTCTGAGTGTTCCCTCTCTACCATTCTCATCCCCCACCCCCTCCACATTCGGAGCTGTTTCTGTCTGGGCCAAAAAAACCAAGAAGTTCCCTTTATTCCTTTTCTCCATTCTCTATTTTCCACTTCACTCTTCATTCTCCATTCTTCATTCTCTATTAAAAATTCTTTATTTTTTAAATCTTTATTTTCATTCTTCTCCATTAGCCATTCTCTAATTTTCTTTCATTATTTTTCATTTTTCTTCATTTCCCATTCTCAATTATCTATATTTCACTCTTTTTTTCATTCTGCTCCATAAGTAATTCCCTATTTTTCATTCTTTATTTTTCATTTTTCTTCATTCTTCATTCTCCATTCTCAATTCTCTATTTTTCACTCTTTTTTCTTCTTCTCCATTCTTCGCGCTCTCTATTCCCCATTTTACAACTTCGATTCTCTCTTACGCGACGAACGGTCGAAACTCACGACGCTCTCTTCAATCCTACTTTGAAGAATCTTCGTCCGTCTGTTGAGGCAACCAAATGACAGTACACTGTAGGAACCATGAGGGAGTTGCAACGTCTGTAGTGACCAAGAAAAGGAAAGCACCGTTCAAGATTCCTGTTTGCCGAACTTCTGTGCATGATGTCACGACAGTTGCCATCTTCGCTTCTATTTAGGCGATGCTTCGTGGATTTTTTATTGTCTTTACATCCCCATAAACATGCTCGCAATATTCATAACTGTGTCTCATTGTATCCCTCCCATAACCCTCTCATTCGATTCGAATCATTGACTCATCATATTCATTCCAGCTGAGTTGGAAACAGTATTATTATCTAACTTTCATCTAACTTTTGGTGGATAGTAAATTGATTGTTGATTGTGATTTATATATTGAAAGAGTAAATAATGATAAAGAGTTCTTCGGCAAAGACTAATTCACAGACCATATTTTTATGGAGCATGTATTCTTTGCTTCCTTTACTTGTAGATCCGACCTTCATCAAATTGTGAAAACGACCTTCTTCAATGAAAACGACCCTCTTTTTCGTATTTGATCTTTGATCTTTGCAAGCCGATATCGATATTCTAATCCCACTACCCAAAATGTCTTTACCCGTGTAACTACGAGACGTATACTGCGTTACTGCATAAAACGGCGAATTGATCCCCCGGCGGGTATAGATATTCTTGGCAGGAGAATAGATTCTCCTCGTGAAGAAACAATTGTGCAGAATCTCGGTTTGTGAATTTAATGGATAGAGAAGCTCTATCTCATAATCTTTCACATCAAAAGGAAACCCCTTTTTTTAAATACTTTGTGGACAAATCTTTTTTAACGCGCTATTTTTTTCATTCTTCACCATTTTCAAAGGAGCTTAGAAAAGGCTAGATGTGGAGATCGGGATGATAGTCTTTTCATTTTAGCAATTAAAACTATCATCAATTTTCGTTGCAGTCTTCTCTTCTATGAAGCTGAATATTGATTGAGACTGCGTACATGGATGAATTGATACTCGATTTAGAGGTATTCTGTAGTAGAGTTAAATTCAATTTAGGTATGCGAGATGGAGATGAAGAGGAACGTCGTTCACTAGAAGAATATGATTGTGAGATCAGACGTGCGACTCGAATGACTGTGAGTACTGTAGGGGTATACTGTAAGGGCACGAGTACTGTAGGGGTACTGTAAGGGTCGGTGGAATACTGTAGGGCTACTGTAATGGCACGGTGGAGTACTGTAGGAGTACTGTAAGGGCACGGTAGTGTACTGTTAGTACTGTAGGGGTACGGTGGAGGTACTGTAAGGGTACGATAGATAATATCTGGAAGATATATCCCCCAAAAGGGAGGGGAGATCGCTCTGACTCTTCATTTCGCATCATCGGACAGCGAAAGAATGAAGTGGATTGAACGGACTGTTTTCTCAAAGAACTTCAATTCTAGAATAAAGACAAAACATACACATTTTCAGGTGTTGAATTGAATATTCACCAATAAGTGGACGATTCATGAAGAATTATCGATCTTCTCGGTATTGTGAGCGCCAGCCATCTCAAGCTACTGCAGGTTGGAAGTTGATCTTTGATCTTTGAACTGCCATAGATTGTGAGGTTAATGAACTGCTGATCAAAAGGTTAAAGATCTCCATGTTGGAAGCTGATCTTTGATCTTTGGCCTTCCACAGTTGGCTAAAGAATAATTGATTAGAGTCCAAAGATCAATTGCGTTGATTCCGTATCTTCATTGCAGTACAATAGATTGCATATTCAGGTGCTGCAAACGAAGGAATAATGTGCAGATGGACAATATCTGCAAGGATTTCTACGTCCAGAGAGAAATGTGTTGAATGATTTGATAGGCTTTGTTTCGCTAGATTATTCGTGCTGATTGATGTTTCCGTCATAGATTGTATGTTGTTGATCAACCATTGCGTTCAACATTCCCTCTTCTTTTGTAGTAAAAGCTTTTACCATTTCTTATCGATCATCTGTATTTTGATCTTTGATCTATATTGCATAAATGATGTGCATTAATTTGAGGGTGTATGTGATATAAATGTGCGATCCGTTCATTTCGGATTCGAATACCTGTAATTGATGAGACTTTTTGGAAATGACGTACTCTATTCTTCAAGGTTTCTAAGGGAATTTCCTTAGAAACCTTGTGGCTGATTGCGATTTTGCGGTCAGAATGAGATGCGGAGACTGAATGAGAGATGGTATCTGTTTGCTTTCAGATGCCCCGCGTAATAAATCTGTACAAGTGGATTATTCGTGTGATCGATGGAGAAATCTACGTGGGCGGAAGCGAGGAGAAGACGGATCCATCCGATGAATTCATCACCTTCCTCTGGTAATATTATTATTTCTCTTCTCCTTATTTTTTATTACTATTGTCATTACAACTATTACGATTACTCTCCTGACAATGAGAAGCTCAGCACATTCTATTTCTCTCCACTCTCTCGATGAAATTGATCGAGTGTGCTGGTAAAAAATGTGACATTTCGGAGTTCGTATAATAATAGATAGTTTGTAGCCCCCCTTACATGACTGGAAGAGTATTGAGATGGTCGAAGTAGAAAGTGTACGAGAAGGAAATTGAATTATTTGCAGGAGTGCCCCAATCAGACGCGTACGTACTGATCGATGGGGTAAACCAAAGAAGAGGGAGATTATCGACAAGGCCCTTCCTCCAAGGTTGCCTCGAGTATTCCGCTTGTGCGGACCCTTCAGTCAGGAGAGAATCATCCCATCGAGTGAGTGAAGGGGGAGAAGGGGCTGATAGATAACGGCATGAACGGATAGAAGGGAAGGAATAAAGAGTGTTACGATTCACACTCTTCAGAGACGACCCTCGCACTCTGCAACAAGTTCGTCCATGGATTCGAGCACAATTGGAGGAGAGTTGTCAACGAAGAGACCAGGAGACAAGAGGAAATGTAAGTTGATCTTTGATCTTTGACATCTGATTGGCGTTGTGCTACAACTACTGGATTAGTTAGTATTTATGACATTGCAGCGAGGATGAAGAAGATGTCGTCGATGATGATGAAGAAGAAGTCGACGGAAGAGACAATGGAGAGGACGAAGGTGTGTGGACAACTCTCTCCTACAACTGTCTGAATGAAGATCGTGTCTCTTCATTCCCCGTACACTCTCTTTCTCAGTCTGACCGACGAGAGTGTACGGGGAATGAAGAGACACATTCTTGAGACGTACGTCTAAAGGGATATTGATTACACAGGGAAATGTTGTTTTTCAGATGATGGAGCGCCCGAGAATCTCTTGGATGGAATGGACGAAGAGAGACAGGACAATCTCTTGGATGGAATGGACGAAGAGAGACAGGGCAATCTCAATGTGTGAGTTTATCGTTGATATATGGGGGTGTGATTGCAATGGCTCCTATCCAACAACTAGTTGAGCGATGCAAAAGTTGAAAACCGTTTCAACTTTTGCATTTAACGTTAGATTTCTTATAATTGAATTATTTCAATCTATGAAAATCGCTCAACTAGTTGTTGGATAGGAGCCATTGCAATCACCCCTCCATATATCTAATTCCTTATTCATCATGACTGGAATTCTTTGACGAAACATTCGTCTTTGATCGTTGAACTCTGAACCCAGAAAGACTATGCCAAAAATAGAGTATTTGACCTTGCAACTATGCACCTGTTGATCTTTGATCTCCCATCCCGGATTGCTCGATCATTGCTAGCAAAAGTGGTCGTGGTCTATGATCTTTGATCTCTGACCACTGAAGAGGGAAAAATAAATAAAAGATGGCTTCGATCGAATGGAGATGAGGTGTAACTGATCATGAATTTGCAATGAAGAGCCAGAGTGTGATCAATTATTATTTTGATTGCAGGATGGCAAACGATCAGATGAGAGCAGGATTTGATGAAGAAGAGATCGAAGATGAAAGAAGAGAAGAAAGAGATGGTAAGTTAACACGCATTCATTCTGATCGACACTATCCATGACAATTGTGAACGCATCTCTCTTATTTCGAATGGTTAGATCAAACGAGAGAATGAAGAGACAAGGTCTAATGGGCATCAATTAGTTGTGGCTGAAAGTAAGAGTGAATAGTATATGAGAAACAAGAGTGTTGATGGTCCTCTTCATCATTTGTAGGAAGAAGGGGAAGAGGGAAGTGAAGAGAAGGAGAAGAGGGGTCAATCATATCGAGAGAGAGAGAGAGAGAGAGATTACGCGAAATGAAGAGAAGGATTCCTCAATGCTCATTAAGGACATCAGAGTAAAGGGTCTGACCATGAAGAGTGAGAGAATGTAGAAATGAGGGAGAAGGGAGAAATTGATAAGATGGATAAATCGAGAATGAACATCGTTTATCCATCTCCTTTTCATCTCTGATTGGTTATTGATTGCAGTGCATGACGTGATCGACAACGAGCAGGTGCTCGTCCAATTCGACGATGTCGAAGATATTCTTCATGTGGAAGGAGGACAAATGGGAGAAGACGGAGAAGATGCTGCTCCCGTCATTCAAGGACTCCGTGAGTATACATCTTTATTGATAGTGCCTTCTCAATTACAAACTGTCTTGCCTGCCCCATGAGAGATCATCATCGCTCCTCTGAATGAATAATAGTTTGCAATATCGAAGTAATCTTGAATCACGGGTTGATTGGAGTCCTTTTCAATATAAAAACACCCTATCTTCAGGTCCCAATATTCCACTCGAGTGGATGACTGCTTTGGGTGAGAATGGAAACCTCTTGAGAAGAAGAGGTAGATGGGCTCACGAGAATACCCTTCTGATCCTCGGAATGCCCTACGCTGCCACCAGAGAGGATGTGCTCGCATTCTTCCATCCTCATCTTCCTACCAGTTCTTACGTTAGTTCTGAATATTTTGCAATTGATTTATTTGATCATTTTCTGATTAGTAGAAAACTGAGATCAACACTACTCTTCAAAGAATCACATTCTTTATGTTTTCTGCGAGATATACATCATGCGTTCATTGCAACATTTTCCTATCTTTCCTGTGTAACGCACGGATTCTTGAATTCATAATTTGTAATCCTTTTCGGCTTTAATCGCTCTAATGTTTGAATTGAAAACTCGGTATTCCGTTTGATGAATTGTTTTGCAGGTGGGCTTCCAGTGTGGAAGACTGAGTGGCAGCGTGATGTCTGTCTTCCCCAATTTGCGCACTACAAGGGAAGCATCGATGAAGGGAGGACTCTTCATGGAATGTTAGTTGAACGTTTGATCTATATTTGTTTTGTTTTGGCATGTTTTAAATGAATTAGTGATTTCGTTGCAGGAGAATCAAGGTGTTCACCTCCGGTAAGTGGCCGAGATCGGAGAAGCTCCGTTGGTTCTTCCCTCTCAGATAATTTCCCCCCGAATTGATCGATACCGTACCCCATCTCTATGTATTCAAATTGAATTCATTTCATGATTCATCTTTCATCATTCCATCTTCCGTAAATGCACTCTTCATATTGCTTCATTTGTTATTCTCTTCATGATTTTTCTCTAGTTTGTTATCGATTGATTTTTATAGAGAGTACATCTTCTTGAACCTTACTTGTGCCATAAAACCTATAGAATTTTTTTAAATACTACTAATTTTTTTATAATACTAATTGTCACTACGATTCGTTCAGACTAGATCGATTCCGTACTCACTTTTCATCTTCCGTAAATGCCCTCTTCTCATTGCTTCATATGTTATTCTCTCCATGTCTCTATAGTTCTATAGTTTCTCTATAGTTTGTGGCCGATTGACTTTTATAGAGTGTACTATATCTTCTATCTAATACCGTAATCATTTAGGTACATTTTCCCGTTTGAAACCTCATTTAACACTTTCCTTGTTCCATTAAACCTCTAGAATTTTGAGAACTAATTTATAATACTAATTGTCACTGAGATTCATTGATTGTGATTGAGATTGAGATTACGACTGAATAAAATGCAACAGTTATAAATAATGTACTCACAAATTTAATTCTTCACACTGGTCATACTCCGATGATTAATATTTTAAAAATTAATGTGTTGATATTATATTTGGCCTCATTTTCAAAGAGGAAAAGTTGATTAAAAATCATTAGTCGTTAAATAACTAACGAATGGAAATTTATGAAATCTGACTACGGTAATTCTGCAGTTATTGAAGTAATGACGAAAGCCATTCTCCATTCACATTCAGCCATTCAGCCATTCTTGTCATGTTGTCATATTGTCTGTCGCATTGCTTCTCTCTAGTTATTGTCTCTGTTTTAATTATGTCATCATTTCAGTCATGGCCTTCATCAAGGTCTCGACTGGAGCCGACGAACTGTCCATTTGGGGAAGGAATACCTCGATCTATTCTATACCAAGTGCATCGCAGCCATCTACAGTAAGTTTTTTCTGATTTGTTGGTTGCCCGTTTTGAACGTGTGGATCAGATTATCAAGACGTTCCCTTACGGTGAATTGAATGATCATCATCTATCAAATATCTCTTGAGTTGGTTCATTCTGCTCAATTGTTGTCACAATTGAATGAATTTCTCCGATTCGCAAACACACCCGGCTTTCATAGAATTGATCGGTTTTCAACGCTAACATTATACATTATGCATAGCACAATCATACGTACTTTCAATAGCATTTTCATGACGGATAAATTAATTATGCCTTTCCGTGCCAAACAATTACTTTCCTTCTAATGAGTTTACTTTCCTTCTTTCAATTTAAGGAGTTCCGTGTGTCTCTCCGATGATGGGGGCAAACGAGGCAATTACTTTGGTGAGTTATCGTTCTTTTTCAAGCTGATACAAGGTTAAAATTATCTTCTATTTTTGAATTTATTTTTAGTTTAATGGCGTCCCCCAATATTTATCATCAATTTAATCATTTATGCTGACCTAGTTTGTTCACTTCATCCTTTAATACTTTAGATCCCCGGACCAGCTCAAAATGAAATGATGTTAGCGTTCCTAAGCCTGATCAAAACCCTAAGAACTAAGCCCTAAGCCTGAGCAATAATAAAATGTAGCTATGGATGACTGCTTAAGCCTAACCACCCCCCCCCTTCTCAGAGTGCTTAGCGTCGTAAACATAATTTCATTTTGAGCTGGTCTGGGATGTATTTAAAGCAGTTCACAATTTATTTCATTCCATCCTTCAGAAACCATCGGAATGTAGCCCTAAAAACGTGTAGGCATTGCAATTACGTTAGGATTCTCGTTCATCATGGCTTTTATCACCACTTACATTGCTGCAGCAACCACATTTTCGTTATTATCTATCTTCCCACCGAAAAAGCCTGTTTTTCTGGCCTGCTATTCGTCTTCGCCAACCCAGTCTTGATTCATGTCTACTTCCTATTTCTAATGTTTCTTCTCGTCATGAATATTTTCATTATATCCTTGCTCTGATATAATTGATTTATTGATCAATATTCACAGTACCCCTCATAGCCGCTCACTCCCGGACGATCTACCGTTGCCCATCTACGGTCAAAATGAGCAAGACGACTTCGATGACTGAGAGGAATCGAAATACAGAAGGATAACGGCGATAATGTAAAGGTGAATCACTACCGATAGATAGCATACGATTTGAAAAGTGTGAACACTTCATTTCTTCTTCTTATGTCCGGCTGTGTGGTCGGTTAGCCCCCCCCCCCCCGCTCCCACTGGAGCCCTAAACGAAAACGAGGTATTCAATATTTCAGAAGCACTACGACTTGGGCTGCTGACTGAGTGACTCGCGCAGTGAGAGCAAGACGAGCTTCTCCCTCTACACGTAAACAAGATGATCTCTTCAGTGAGTCAATGCCCCTTTGAGAGATATTATATCATTGTCTCACTGTTGTTCATTAATTAATATATTTACAGTACCTCGAATGGAAATTCACTTCCCATCAATCGACCGATTCCCATCTATGGCAAGAATCAGCAAGAAGATCTCAACTAGTGAGGGAAAGGAAGGAAGACGACGAAAATGGAGAGGTGAATTATTATTTACGATCCATATCATTTGATTAGGGTAGCTTTGCCACGGACGATAGAAGTAAAGTCTGGTTACTTTGTCATGTTGTATCGTGCTTCTACCGTTGTTCTTTTCTCTATCAAGAACCATTGAATGATTAGGCACTGCGCTTCACCGGCCAGTTAACTAGTTCAAAGTCTAATTTCCTTACACTTGATGTCACCTTGACCAGACGAAACATTACCTCTTTTTGAGTCACTTTGCAAAAAGTTTTAAACTTTTATCACTGATTTCTGTATTTGCAGATGCACGTGAACTGGCTAGCGACACTCCGGCCGAGGAAGGACTATCTCATGCTGGCAAAGGAATTTACAAGCTAAGTTCCGCGCTTACCGTAGGGCGTAGATCAGTGATCTCGCCAGCGCGTTTCTTAGGGGGCGTAGATCAGTGATCTCGCCAGCGCGTTTCTTAGGGGGCGTAGATCAGTGATCTCGCCAGCGCGTTTCTTAGGGGGCGTAGATCAGTGATCTCGCCAGCGCGTTTCTTAGGGGGCGTAGATCAGTGATCTCGCCAGCGCGTTTCTTAGGGGCGTAGATCAGTGATCTCGCCAGCGCGTTTCTTAGGGGGCGTAGATCAGTGATCTCGCCAGCGCTAGTACCTCTCATACGAGAGGTATTGTTTTCATTTTTAGGAGCAATACGACTTCTGCGGCTCGTGGTTTCACTCAACGAGAGCGAGAAGATGATAATGCTTCGTAATCAAAACGTAACGCAGACCAGTACAAAGTTGCGAGCAGCTTTTACAGGTAAGTATCTAGTTTTCATTTAATTTTGTAATGTAGTCGTCGAATCTTTCTTGACTACTTTTATCTATGTGTCAGTCTCGTAACAGTTTCATTGCAGGTATCGTAACTATGAATTTCGGGATGAAACCGTTGTGTTCAATCTTGAATTCATAAATTTGATCGATTCAAAGCCAGTCAGTATTACTGTGGTGATCAATGCACATTCTTTGCCGATCGACCGGCCTTCCCTCTCAATTACTGCTCGATGACATTTGCTGTCTGTACTGCACAGGGAATGGCATACAGGGTAAGGATTACGGTAGCACGACGGATTATAAATATAATGTGCTTATCTGCAGACTAATTGCTCGTTCGGCTTCCTATTCGACTCTGTCCTTCGTCAGTGTGTTCCTTCTGAACACTGTGGACAACCATACATCAAGGATATCGCTGGTTGGTTCTCACCCCCATTGAATAGGAAAAATTCCACTCTATTGTAGCTGCATCTCCCACTTATTCATCTCCTCATCACACTCTTGGTGGATAGTAGAAAGATTCTCGTTGTGTGGAAATGAAGGATGGAACACTCAAAGCCATGGATATCTGTTTCGGGACAGCACATCAAGTGTTTCAAGGTGAATACTTTCTGTTAGTCAAGTATTCTTGTAATTGATTGATTGTAGGAGGAAGTGCTAGTGCAGTCATGCTCTGGAACGGATCGTGTCTTCTCTTCTCTAACTGGTCGATGTGTAATGCAAGTACAGATGGCTGAATGTTCTTCTCCCAAGGGATCCATTCCTGCTATTACTCGACCCAAGGTAATCATTCCCTTCTCTCTACTCATTATATTCAATTCCTCTAATCTCTATTGTAGAATGTATCTCCATCTATTCCATCATCCAATGCACTATCTTCTTCTTCTTCATCTCATTCCTATTCTACTTCTTCTCTTCCTATTCCATCTCATAGAGGGTCTCGTATTCGTGGAGGACTTCCCATCTCATCTACATCCACTCAATTCGATGATAGTACTTTCTGTACCACTAAGTCCTAAGAATTGTGCGGGAATCGTCCAGGTAGGATAATGAATGATAATAGTAGTGTAATAAGTGTTGTGTTTAGTGCTTTGATGGAGAGGCATTTTCGTATCCATCGTGCGCTCCTCGTCTATTCTTCAATGAAGTAGATAGTCAATGTGATTATGCCTCCAATGTACCTGAATGTGCCTCTCAAACTGATCCAATCACTCTCGATGGTAAGTCTCTCTCCCCCCTCTCCCTCTCTCCCATCCCTTATTCTTTGAGACACTTCGGCCTCGTGCAAGGGGTCAACCTCATGGAGCCCAGCTTTGCCACGGACGATAGAAGTAAAGTCTAGTTACTTTGTCATGTTGTATCGTGCTTCTACCGTTGTTCTTTTCTCTATCAAGAACCATTGAATGATTAGGCACTGCGCTTCACCGGCCAGTTAACTAGTTCAAAGTCTAATTTCCTTACACTTGATGTCACCTTGACCAGACGAAACATTACCTCTTTTTGAGTCACTTTGCAAAAAGTTTTAAACTTTATCATTGATTTCTGTATTTGCAGATGCACGTGAACTGGCTAGCGACACTCCGGCCGAGGAAGGACTATCTCATGCTGGCAAAGGAATTTACAAGCTAAGTTCCGCGCTTACCGTAGGGCGTAGATCAGTGATCTCGCCAGCGCGTTTCTTAGGGGCGTAGATCAGTGATCTCGCCAGCGCGTTTCTTAGGGGGCGTAGATCAGTGATCTCGCCAGCGCGTTTCTTAGGGGGCGTAGATCAGTGATCTCGCCAGCGCGTTTCTTAGGGGGCGTAGATCAGTGATCTCGCCAGCGCGTTTCTTAGGGGCGTAGATCAGTGATCTCGCAGCGCGTTTCTTAGGGGGCGTAGATCAGTGATCTCGCCAGCGCGTTTCTTAGGGGGCGTAGATCAGTGATCTCGCCAGCGCGTTTCTTAGGGGGCGTAGATCAGTGATCTCGCCAGCGCGTTTCTTAGGGGGCGTAGATCAGTGATCTCGCCAGCGCTAGTACCTCTCATACGAGAGGTATTGTTTTCATTTTTAGGAGCAATACGACTTCGGCGGCTCGTGGTTTCACTCAACGAGAGCGAGAAGATGATAATGCTTCGTAATCAAAACGTAACGCAGACCAGTACAAAGTTGCGAGCAGCTTTTACAGGTAAGTATCTAGTTTTCATTTGATTTTGTAATGTAGTCGTCGAATCTTTCTTGACTACTTTATCTATGTGTCAGTCTCGTAACAGTTTCATTGCAGGTATCGTAACTATGAATTTCGGGATGAAACCGTTGTGTTCAATCTTGAATTCATAAATTTGATCGATTCAAAGCCAGTCAGTATTACTGTGGTGATCAATGCACATTCTTTGCCGATCGACCGGCCTTCCCTCTCAATTACTGCTCGATGACATTTGCTGTCTGTACTGCACAGGGAATGGCATACAGGGTAAGGATTACGGTAGCACGACGGATTATAATATATAATGTGCTTATCTGCAGACTAATTGCTCGTTCGGCTTCCTATTCGACTCTGTCCTTCGTCAGTGTGTTCCTTCTGAACACTGTGGACAACCATACATCAAGGATATCGCTGGTTGGTTCTCACCCCCCATTGAATAGGAAAAATTCCACTCTATTGTAGCTGCATCTCCCACTTATTCATCTCCTCATCACACTCTTGGTGGATAGTAGAAAGATTCTCGTTGTGTGGAAATGAAGGATGGAACACTCAAAGCCATGGATATCTGTTTCGGGACAGCACATCAAGTGTTTCAAGGTGAATACTTTCTGTTAGTCAAGTATTCTTGTAATTGATTGATTGTAGGAGGAAGTGCTAGTGCAGTCATGCTCTGGAACGGATCGTGTCTTCTCTTCTCTAACTGGTCGATGTGTAATGCAAGTACAGATGGCTGAATGTTCTTCTCCCAAGGGATCCATTCCTGCTATTACTCGACCCAAGGTAATCATTCCCTTCTCTCTACTCATTATATTCAATTCCTCTAATCTCTATTGTAGAATGTATCTCCATCTATTCCATCATCCAATGCACTATCTTCTTCTTCTTCATCTCATTCCTATTCTACTTCTTCTCTTCCTATTCCATCTCATAGAGGGTCTCGTATTCGTGGAGGACTTCCCATCTCATCTACATCCACTCAATTCGATGATAGTACTTTCTGTACCACTAAGTCCTAAGAATTGTGCGGGAATCGTCCAGGTAGGATAATGAATGATAATAGTAGTGTAATAAGTGTTGTGTTTAGTGCTTTGATGGAGAGGCATTTTCGTATCCATCGTGCGCTCCTCGTCTATTCTTCAATGAAGTAGATAGTCAATGTGATTATGCCTCCAATGTACCTGAATGTGCCTCTCAAACTGATCCAATCACTCTCGATGGTAAGTCTCTCTCCCCCCTCTCCCTCTATCCCATCCTTATTCTTTGAGACACTTCGGCCTCGTGCAAGGGGTCAACCTCATGGAGCCCAGCTTTGCCACGGACGATAGAAGTAAAGTCTAGTTACTTTGTCATGTTGTATCGTGCTTCTACCGTTGTTCTTTTCTCTATCAAGAACCATTGAATGATTAGGCACTGCGCTTCACCGGCCAGTTAACTAGTTCAAAGTCTAATTTCCTTACACTTGATGTCACCTTGACCAGACGAAACATTACCTCTTTTTGAGTCACTTTGCAAAAAGTTTTAAACTTTTATCATTGATTTCTGTATTTGCAGATGCACGTGAACTGGCTAGCGACACTCCGGCCGAGGAAGGACTATCTCATGCTGGCAAAGGAATTTACAAGCTAAGTTCCGCGCTTACCGTAGGGCGTAGATCAGTGATCTCGCCAGCGCGTTTCTTAGGGGGCGTAGATCAGTGATCTCGCCAGCGCGTTTCTTAGGGGGCGTAGATCAGTGATCTCGCCAGCGCGTTTCTTAGGGGGCGTAGATCAGTGATCTCGCCAGCGCGTTTCTTAGGGGCGTAGATCAGTGATCTCGCCAGCGCTAGTACCTCTCATACGAGAGGTATTGTTTTCATTTTTAGGAGCAATACGACTTCGGCGGCTCGTGGTTTCACTCAACGAGAGCGAGAAGATGATAATGCTTCGTAATCAAAACGTAACGCAGACCAGTACAAAGTTGCGAGCAGCTTTTACAGGTAAGTATCTAGTTTTCATTTAATTTTGTAATGTAGTCGTCGAATCTTTCTTGACTACTTTTATCTATGTGTCAGTCTCGTAACAGTTTCATTGCAGGTATCGTAACTATGAATTTCGGGATGAAACCGTTGTGTTCAATCTTGAATTCATAAATTTGATCGATTCAAAGCCAGTCAGTATTACTGTGGTGATCAATGCACATTCTTTGCCGATCGACCGGCCTTCCCTCTCAATTACTGCTCGATGACATTTGCTGTCTGTACTGCACAGGGAATGGCATACAGGGTAAGGATTACGGTAGCACGACGGATTATAAATATAATGTGCTTATCTGCAGACTAATTGCTCGTTCGGCTTCCTATTCGACTCTGTCCTTCGTCAGTGTGTTCCTTCTGAACACTGTGGACAACCATACATCAAGGATATCGCTGGTTGGTTCTCACCCCCATTGAATAGGAAAAATTCCACTCTATTGTAGCTGCATCTCCCACTTATTCATCTCCTCATCACACTCTTGGTGGATAGTAGAAAGATTCTCGTTGTGTGGAAATGAAGGATGGAACACTCAAAGCCATGGATATCTGTTTCGGGACAGCACATCAAGTGTTTCAAGGTGAATACTTTCTGTTAGTCAAGTATTCTTGTAATTGATTGATTGTAGGAGGAAGTGCTAGTGCAGTCATGCTCTGGAACGGATCGTGTCTTCTCTTCTCTAACTGGTCGATGTGTAATGCAAGTACAGATGGCTGAATGTTCTTCTCCCAAGGGATCCATTCCTGCTATTACTCGACCCAAGGTAATCATTCCCTTCTCTCTACTCATTATATTCAATTCCTCTAATCTCTATTGTAGAATGTATCTCCATCTATTCCATCATCCAATGCACTATCTTCTTCTTCTTCATCTCATTCCTATTCTACTTCTTCTCTTCCTATTCCATCTCATAGAGGGTCTCGTATTCGTGGAGGACTTCCCATCTCATCTACATCCACTCAATTCGATGATAGTACTTTCTGTACCACTAAGTCCTAAGAATTGTGCGGGAATCGTCCAGGTAGGATAATGAATGATAATAGTAGTGTAATAAGTGTTGTGTTTAGTGCTTTGATGGAGAGGCATTTTCGTATCCATCGTGCGCTCCTCGTCTATTCTTCAATGAAGTAGATAGTCAATGTGATTATGCCTCCAATGTACCTGAATGTGCCTCTCAAACTGATCCAATCACTCTCGATGGTAAGTCTCTCTCCCCCCCTCTCCCTCTATCCCATCCCTTATTCTTTGAGACACTTCGGCCTCGTGCAAGGGGTCAACCTCATGGAGCCCAGCTTTGCCACGGACGATAGAAGTAAAGTCTAGTTACTTTGTCATGTTGTATCGTGCTTCTACCGTTGTTCTTTTCTCTATCAAGAACCATTGAATGATTAGGCACTGCGCTTCACCGGCCAGTTAACTAGTTCAAAGTCTAATTTCCTTACACTTGATGTCACCTTGACCAGACGAAACATTACCTCTTTTTGAGTCACTTTGCAAAAAGTTTTAAACTTTTATCATTGATTTCTGTATTTGCAGATGCACGTGAACTGGCTAGCGACACTCCGGCCGAGGAAGGACTATCTCATGCTGGCAAAGGAATTTACAAGCTAAGTTCCGCGCTTACCGTAGGGCGTAGATCAGTGATCTCGCCAGCGCGTTTCTTAGGGGGGCGTAGATCAGTGATCTCGCCAGCGCGTTTCTTAGGGGGCGTAGATCAGTGATCTCGCCAGCGCGTTTCTTAGGGGGCGTAGATCAGTGATCTCGCCAGCGCGTTTCTTAGGGGCGTAGATCAGTGATCTCGCCAGCGCGTTTCTTAGGGGGCGTAGATCAGTGATCTCGCCAGCGCGTTTCTTAGGGGGCGTAGATCAGTGATCTCGCCAGCGCGTTTCTTAGGGGGCGTAGATCAGTGATCTCGCCAGCGCGTTTCTTAGGGGGCGTAGATCAGTGATCTCGCCAGCGCGTTTCTTAGGGGGCGTAGATCAGTGATCTCGCCAGCGCTAGTACCTCTCATACGAGAGGTATTGTTTTCATTTTTAGGAGCAATACGACTTCGGCGGCTCGTGGTTTCACTCAACGAGAGCGAGAAGATGATAATGCTTCGTAATCAAAACGTAACGCAGACCAGTACAAAGTTGCGAGCAGCTTTTACAGGTAAGTATCTAGTTTTCATTTGATTTTGTAATGTAGTCGTCGAATCTTTCTTGACTACTTTTATCTATGTGTCAGTCTCGTAACAGTTTCATTGCAGGTATCGTAACTATGAATTTCGGGATGAAACCGTTGTGTTCAATCTTGAATTCATAAATTTGATCGATTCAAAGCCAGTCAGTATTACTGTGGTGATCAATGCACATTCTTTGCCGATCGACCGGCCTTCCCTCTCAATTACTGCTCGATGACATTTGCTGTCTGTACTGCACAGGGAATGGCATACAGGGTAAGGATTACGGTAGCACGACGGATTATAATATATAATGTGCTTATCTGCAGACTAATTGCTCGTTCGGCTTCCTATTCGACTCTGTCCTTCGTCAGTGTGTTCCTTCTGAACACTGTGGACAACCATACATCAAGGATATCGCTGGTTGGTTCTCACCCCCCATTGAATAGGAAAAATTCCACTCTATTGTAGCTGCATCTCCCACTTATTCATCTCCTCATCACACTCTTGGTGGATAGTAGAAAGATTCTCGTTGTGTGGAAATGAAGGATGGAACACTCAAAGCCATGGATATCTGTTTCGGGACAGCACATCAAGTGTTTCAAGGTGAATACTTTCTGTTAGTCAAGTATTCTTGTAATTGATTGATTGTAGGAGGAAGTGCTAGTGCAGTCATGCTCTGGAACGGATCGTGTCTTCTCTTCTCTAACTGGTCGATGTGTAATGCAAGTACAGATGGCTGAATGTTCTTCTCCCAAGGGATCCATTCCTGCTATTACTCGACCCAAGGTAATCATTCCCTTCTCTCTACTCATTATATCAATTCCTCTAATCTCTATTGTAGAATGTATCTCCATCTATTCCATCATCCAATGCACTATCTTCTTCTTCTTCATCTCATTCCTATTCTACTTCTTCTCTTCCTATTCCATCTCATAGAGGGTCTCGTATTCGTGGAGGACTTCCCATCTCATCTACATCCACTCAATTCGATGATAGTACTTTCTGTACCACTAAGTCCTAAGAATTGTGCGGGAATCGTCCAGGTAGGATAATGAATGATAATAGTAGTGTAATAAGTGTTGTGTTTAGTGCTTTGATGGAGAGGCATTTTCGTATCCATCGTGCGCTCCTCGTCTATTCTTCAATGAAGTAGATAGTCAATGTGATTATGCCTCCAATGTACCTGAATGTGCCTCTCAAACTGATCCAATCACTCTCGATGGTAAGTCTCTCTCCCCCCTCTCCCTCTATCCCATCCCTTATTCTTTGAGACACTTCGGCCTCGTGCAAGGGGTCAACCTCATGGAGCCCAGCTTTGCCACGGACGATAGAAGTAAAGTCTAGTTACTTTGTCATGTTGTATCGTGCTTCTACCGTTGTTCTTTTCTCTATCAAGAACCATTGAATGATTAGGCACTGCGCTTCACCGGCCAGTTAACTAGTTCAAAGTCTAATTTCCTTACACTTGATGTCACCTTGACCAGACGAAACATTACCTCTTTTGAGTCACTTTGCAAAAAGTTTTAAACTTTTATCATTGATTTCTGTATTTGCAGATGCACGTGAACTGGCTAGCGACACTCCGGCCGAGGAAGGACTATCTCATGCTGGCAAAGGAATTTACAAGCTAAGTTCCGCGCTTACCGTAGGGCGTAGATCAGTGATCTCGCCAGCGCGTTTCTTAGGGGGGCGTAGATCAGTGATCTCGCCAGCGCGTTTCTTAGGGGGCGTAGATCAGTGATCTCGCCAGCGCGTTTCTTAGGGGGCGTAGATCAGTGATCTCGCCAGCGCGTTTCTTAGGGGGCGTAGATCAGTGATCTCGCCAGCGCGTTTCTTAGGGGGCGTAGATCAGTGATCTCGCCAGCGCGTTTCTTAGGGGGCGTAGATCAGTGATCTCGCCAGCGCGTTTCTTAGGGGGCGTAGATCAGTGATCTCGCCAGCGCGTTTCTTAGGGGGCGTAGATCAGTGATCTCGCCAGCGCGTTTCTTAGGGGGCGTAGATCAGTGATCTCGCCAGCGCTAGTACCTCTCATACGAGAGGTATTGTTTTCATTTTTAGGAGCAATACGACTTCGGCGGCTCGTGGTTTCACTCAACGAGAGCGAGAAGATGATAATGCTTCGTAATCAAAACGTAACGCAGACCAGTACAAAGTTGCGAGCAGCTTTTACAGGTAAGTATCTAGTTTTCATTTGATTTTGTAATGTAGTCGTCGAATCTTTCTTGACTACTTTTATCTATGTGTCAGTCTCGTAACAGTTTCATTGCAGGTATCGTAACTATGAATTTCGGGATGAAACCGTTGTGTTCAATCTTGAATTCATAAATTTGATCGATTCAAAGCCAGTCAGTATTACTGTGGTGATCAATGCACATTCTTTGCCGATCGACCGGCCTTCCCTCTCAATTACTGCTCGATGACATTTGCTGTCTGTACTGCACAGGGAATGGCATACAGGGTAAGGATTACGGTAGCACGACGGATTATAATATATAATGTGCTTATCTGCAGACTAATTGCTCGTTCGGCTTCCTATTCGACTCTGTCCTTCGTCAGTGTGTTCCTTCTGAACACTGTGGACAACCATACATCAAGGATATCGCTGGTTGGTTCTCACCCCCCCCCCCATTGAATAGGAAAAATTCCACTCTATTGTAGCTGCATCTCCCACTTATTCATCTCCTCATCACACTCTTGGTGGATAGTAGAAAGATTCTCGTTGTGTGGAAATGAAGGATGGAACACTCAAAGCCATGGATATCTGTTTCGGGACAGCACATCAAGTGTTTCAAGGTGAATACTTTCTGTTAGTCAAGTATTCTTGTAATTGATTGATTGTAGGAGGAAGTGCTAGTGCAGTCATGCTCTGGAACGGATCGTGTCTTCTCTTCTCTAACTGGTCGATGTGTAATGCAAGTACAGATGGCTGAATGTTCTTCTCCCAAGGGATCCATTCCTGCTATTACTCGACCCAAGGTAATCATTCCTTCTCTCTACTCATTATATTCAATTCCTCTAATCTCTATTGTAGAATGTATCTCCATCTATTCCATCATCCAATGCACTATCTTCTTCTTCTTCATCTCATTCCTATTCTACTTCTTCTCTTCCTATTCCATCTCATAGAGGGTCTCGTATTCGTGGAGGACTTCCCATCTCATCTACATCCACTCAATTCGATGATAGTACTTTCTGTACCACTAAGTCCTAAGAATTGTGCGGGAATCGTCCAGGTAGGATAATGAATGATAATAGTAGTGTAATAAGTGTTGTGTTTAGTGCTTTGATGGAGAGGCATTTTCGTATCCATCGTGCGCTCCTCGTCTATTCTTCAATGAAGTAGATAGTCAATGTGATTATGCCTCCAATGTACCTGAATGTGCCTCTCAAACTGATCCAATCGCTCTCGATGGTAAGTCTCTCTCCCCCCCTCTCCCTCTATCCCATCCCTTATTCTTTGAGACACTTCGGCCTCGTGCAAGGGGTCAACCTCATGGAGCCCAGCTTTGCCACGGACGATAGAAGTAAAGTCTAGTTACTTTGTCATGTTGTATCGTGCTTCTACCGTTGTTCTTTTCTCTATCAAGAACCATTGAATGATTAGGCACTGCGCTTCACCGGCCAGTTAACTAGTTCAAAGTCTAATTTCCTTACACTTGATGTCACCTTGACCAGACGAAACATTACCTCTTTTTGAGTCACTTTGCAAAAAGTTTTAAACTTTTATCATTGATTTCTGTATTTGCAGATGCACGTGAACTGGCTAGCGACACTCCGGCCGAGGAAGGACTATCTCATGCTGGCAAAGGAATTTACAAGCTAAGTTCCGCGCTTACCGTAGGGCGTAGATCAGTGATCTCGCCAGCGCGTTTCTTAGGGGGGCGTAGATCAGTGATCTCGCCAGCGCGTTTCTTAGGGGGCGTAGATCAGTGATCTCGCCAGCGCGTTTCTTAGGGGGCGTAGATCAGTGATCTCGCCAGCGCGTTTCTTAGGGGGCGTAGATCAGTGATCTCGCCAGCGCGTTTCTTAGGGGGCGTAGATCAGTGATCTCGCCAGCGCGTTTCTTAGGGGGCGTAGATCAGTGATCTCGCCAGCGCGTTTCTTAGGGGGCGTAGATCAGTGATCTCGCCAGCGCGTTTCTTAGGGGGCGTAGATCAGTGATCTCGCCAGCGCGTTTCTTAGGGGGCGTAGATCAGTGATCTCGCCAGCGCTAGTACCTCTCATACGAGAGGTATTGTTTTCATTTTTAGGAGCAATACGACTTCGGCGGCTCGTGGTTTCACTCAACGAGAGCGAGAAGATGATAATGCTTCGTAATCAAAACGTAACGCAGACCAGTACAAAGTTGCGAGCAGCTTTTACAGGTAAGTATCTAGTTTTCATTTGATTTTGTAATGTAGTCGTCGAATCTTTCTTGACTACTTTTATCTATGTGTCAGTCTCGTAACAGTTTCATTGCAGGTATCGTAACTATGAATTTCGGGATGAAACCGTTGTGTTCAATCTTGAATTCATAAATTTGATCGATTCAAAGCCAGTCAGTATTACTGTGGTGATCAATGCACATTCTTTGCCGATCGACCGGCCTTCCCTCTCAATTACTGCTCGATGACATTTGCTGTCTGTACTGCACAGGGAATGGCATACAGGGTAAGGATTACGGTAGCACGACGGATTATAATATATAATGTGCTTATCTGCAGACTAATTGCTCGTTCGGCTTCCTATTCGACTCTGTCCTTCGTCAGTGTGTTCCTTCTGAACACTGTGGACAACCATACATCAAGGATATCGCTGGTTGGTTCTCACCCCCCATTGAATAGGAAAAATTCCACTCTATTGTAGCTGCATCTCCCACTTATTCATCTCCTCATCACACTCTTGGTGGATAGTAGAAAGATTCTCGTTGTGTGGAAATGAAGGATGGAACACTCAAAGCCATGGATATCTGTTTCGGGACAGCACATCAAGTGTTTCAAGGTGAATACTTTCTGTTAGTCAAGTATTCTTGTAATTGATTGATTGTAGGAGGAAGTGCTAGTGCAGTCATGCTCTGGAACGGATCGTGTCTTCTCTTCTCTAACTGGTCGATGTGTAATGCAAGTACAGATGGCTGAATGTTCTTCTCCCAAGGGATCCATTCCTGCTATTACTCGACCCAAGGTAATCATTCCCTTCTCTCTACTCATTATATTCAATTCCTCTAATCTCTATTGTAGAATGTATCTCCATCTATTCCATCATCCAATGCACTATCTTCTTCTTCTTCATCTCATTCCTATTCTACTTCTTCTCTTCCTATTCCATCTCATAGAGGGTCTCGTATTCGTGGAGGACTTCCCATCTCATCTACATCCACTCAATTCGATGATAGTACTTTCTGTACCACTAAGTCCTAAGAATTGTGCGGGAATCGTCCAGGTAGGATAATGAATGATAATAGTAGTGTAATAAGTGTTGTGTTTAGTGCTTTGATGGAGAGGCATTTTCGTATCCATCGTGCGCTCCTCGTCTATTCTTCAATGAAGTAGATAGTCAATGTGATTATGCCTCCAATGTACCTGAATGTGCCTCTCAAACTGATCCAATCACTCTCGATGGTAAGTCTCTCTCCCCCCTCTCCCTCTATCCCATCCCTTATTCTTTGAGACACTTCGGCCTCGTGCAAGGGGTCAACCTCATGGAGCCCAGCTTTGCCACGGACGATAGAAGTAAAGTCTAGTTACTTTGTCATGTTGTATCGTGCTTCTACCGTTGTTCTTTTCTCTATCAAGAACCATTGAATGATTAGGCACTGCGCTTCACCGGCCAGTTAACTAGTTCAAAGTCTAATTTCCTTACACTTGATGTCACCTTGACCAGACGAAACATTACCTCTTTTTGAGTCACTTTGCAAAAAGTTTTAAACTTTTATCATTGATTTCTGTATTTGCAGATGCACGTGAACTGGCTAGCGACACTCCGGCCGAGGAAGGACTATCTCATGCTGGCAAAGGAATTTACAAGCTAAGTTCCGCGCTTACCGTAGGGCGTAGATCAGTGATCTCGCCAGCGCGTTTCTTAGGGGGGCGTAGATCAGTGATCTCGCCAGCGCGTTTCTTAGGGGGCGTAGATCAGTGATCTCGCCAGCGCGTTTCTTAGGGGGCGTAGATCAGTGATCTCGCCAGCGCGTTTCTTAGGGGGCGTAGATCAGTGATCTCGCCAGCGCGTTTCTTAGGGGGCGTAGATCAGTGATCTCGCCAGCGCGTTTCTTAGGGGGCGTAGATCAGTGATCTCGCCAGCGCGTTTCTTAGGGGGCGTAGATCAGTGATCTCGCCAGCGCGTTTCTTAGGGGGCGTAGATCAGTGATCTCGCCAGCGCTAGTACCTCTCATACGAGAGGTATTGTTTTCATTTTTAGGAGCAATACGACTTCGGCGGCTCGTGGTTTCACTCAACGAGAGCGAGAAGATGATAATGCTTCGTAATCAAAACGTAACGCAGACCAGTACAAAGTTGCGAGCAGCTTTTACAGGTAAGTATCTAGTTTTCATTTGATTTTGTAATGTAGTCGTCGAATCTTTCTTGACTACTTTTATCTATGTGTCAGTCTCGTAACAGTTTCATTGCAGGTATCGTAACTATGAATTTCGGGATGAAACCGTTGTGTTCAATCTTGAATTCATAAATTTGATCGATTCAAAGCCAGTCAGTATTACTGTGGTGATCAATGCACATTTTTTGCCGGCCTTCCCTCTCAATTACTGCTCGATGACATTTGCTGTCTGTACTGCACAGGGAATGGCATACAGGGTAAGGATTACGGTAGCACGACGGATTATAATATATAATGTGCTTATCTGCAGACTAATTGCTCGTTCGGCTTCCTATTCGACTCTGTCCTTCGTCAGTGTGTTCCTTCTGAACACTGTGGACAACCATACATCAAGGATATCGCTGGTTGGTTCTCACCCCCCATTGAATAGGAAAAATTCCACTCTATTGTAGCTGCATCTCCCACTTATTCATCTCCTCATCACACTCTTGGTGGATAGTAGAAAGATTCTCGTTGTGTGGAAATGAAGGATGGAACACTCAAAGCCATGGATATCTGTTTCGGGACAGCACATCAAGTGTTTCAAGGTGAATACTTTCTGTTAGTCAAGTATTCTTGTAATTGATTGATTGTAGGAGGAAGTGCTAGTGCAGTCATGCTCTGGAACGGATCGTGTCTTCTCTTCTCTAACTGGTCGATGTGTAATGCAAGTACAGATGGCTGAATGTTCTTCTCCCAAGGGATCCATTCCTGCTATTACTCGACCCAAGGTAATCATTCCCTTCTCTCTACTCATTATATTCAATTCCTCTAATCTCTATTGTAGAATGTATCTCCATCTATTCCATCATCCAATGCACTATCTTCTTCTTCTTCATCTCATTCCTATTCTACTTCTTCTCTTCCTATTCCATCTCATAGAGGGTCTCGTATTCGTGGAGGACTTCCCATCTCATCTACATCCACTCAATTCGATGATAGTACTTTCTGTACCACTAAGTCCTAAGAATTGTGCGGGAATCGTCCAGGTAGGATAATGAATGATAATAGTAGTGTAATAAGTGTTGTGTTTAGTGCTTTGATGGAGAGGCATTTTCGTATCCATCGTGCGCTCCTCGTCTATTCTTCAATGAAGTAGATAGTCAATGTGATTATGCCTCCAATGTACCTGAATGTGCCTCTCAAACTGATCCAATCGCTCTCGATGGTAAGTCTCTCTCCCCCCCTCTCCCTCTATCCCATCCCTTATTCTTTGAGACACTTCGGCCTCGTGCAAGGGGTCAACCTCATGGAGCCCAGCTTTGCCACGGACGATAGAAGTAAAGTCTAGTTACTTTGTCATGTTGTATCGTGCTTCTACCGTTGTTCTTTTCTCTATCAAGAACCATTGAATGATTAGGCACTGCGCTTCACCGGCCAGTTAACTAGTTCAAAGTCTAATTTCCTTACACTTGATGTCACCTTGACCAGACGAAACATTACCTCTTTTTGAGTCACTTTGCAAAAAGTTTTAAACTTTTATCACTGATTTCTGTATTTGCAGATGCACGTGAACTGGCTAGCGACACTCCGGCCGAGGAAGGACTATCTCATGCTGGCAAAGAAATTTACAAGCTAAGTTCCGCGCTTACCGTAGGGCGTAGATCAGTGATCTCGCCAGCGCGTTTCTTAGGGGGCGTAGATCAGTGATCTCGCCAGCGCGTTTCTTAGGGGGCGTAGATCAGTGATCTCGCCAGCGCGTTTCTTAGGGGGCGTAGATCAGTGATCTCGCCAGCGCGTTTCTTAGGGGGCGTAGATCAGTGATCTCGCCAGCGCGTTTCTTAGGGGGCGTAGATCAGTGATCTCGCCAGCGCGTTTCTTAGGGGGCGTAGATCAGTGATCTCGCCAGCGCGTTTCTTAGGGGGCGTAGATCAGTGATCTCGCCAGCGCTAGTACCTCTCATACGAGAGGTATTGTTTTCATTTTTAGGAGCAATACGACTTCGGCGGCTCGTGGTTTCACTCAACGAGAGCGAGAAGATGATAATGCTTCGTAATCAAAACGTAACGCAGACCAGTACAAAGTTGCGAGCAGCTTTTACAGGTAAGTATCTAGTTTTCATTTGATTTTGTAATGTAATCGTCGAATCTTTCTTGACTACTTTTATCTATGTGTCAGTCTCGTAACAGTTTCATTGCAGGTATCGTAACTATGAATTTCGGGATGAAACCGTTGTGTTCAATCTTGAATTCATAAATTTGATCGATTCAAAGCCAGTCAGTATTACTGTGGTGATCAATGCACATTCTTTGCCGGCCTTCCCTCTCAATTACTGCTCGATGACATTTGCTGTCTGTACTGCACAGGGAATGGCATACAGGTAAGGATTACGGTAGCACGACGGATTATAATATATAATGTGCTTATCTGCAGACTAATTGCTCGTTCGGCTTCCTATTCGACTCTGTCCTTCGTCAGTGTGTTCCTTCTGAACACTGTGGACAACCATACATCAGGATATCGCTGGTTGGTTCTCACCCCCCATTGAATAGGAAAAATTCCACTCTATTGTAGCTGCATCTCCCACTTATTCATCTCCTCATCACACTCTTGGTGGATAGTAGAAAGATTCTCGTTGTGTGGAAATGAAGGATGGAACACTCAAAGCCATGGATATCTGTTTCGGGACAGCACATCAAGTGTTTCAAGGTGAATACTTTCTGTTAGTCAAGTATTCTTGTAATTGATTGATTGTAGGAGGAAGTGCTAGTGCAGTCATGCTCTGGAACGGATCGTGTCTTCTCTTCTCTAACTGGTCGATGTGTAATGCAAGTACAGATGGCTGAATGTTCTTCTCCCAAGGGATCCATTCCTGCTATTACTCGACCCAAGGTAATCATTCCCTTCTCTCTACTCATTATATTCAATTCCTCTAATCTCTATTGTAGAATGTATCTCCATCTATTCCATCATCCAATGCACTATCTTCTTCTTCTTCATCTCATTCCTATTCTACTTCTTCTCTTCCTATTCCATCTCATAGAGGGTCTCGTATTCGTGGAGGACTTCCCATCTCATCTACATCCACTCAATTCGATGATAGTACTTTCTGTACCACTAAGTCCTAAGAATTGTGCGGGAATCGTCCAGGTAGGATAATGAATGATAATAGTAGTGTAATAAGTGTTGTGTTTAGTGCTTTGATGGAGAGGCATTTTCGTATCCATCGTGCGCTCCTCGTCTATTCTTCAATGAAGTAGATAGTCAATGTGATTATGCCTCCAATGTACCTGAATGTGCCTCTCAAACTGATCCAATCGCTCTCGATGGTAAGTCTCTCTCCCCCCCTCCCTCTATCCCATCCCTTATTCTTTGAGACACTTCGGCCTCGTGCAAGGGGTCAACCTCATGGAGCCCAGCTTTGCCACGGACGATAGAAGTAAAGTCTAGTTACTTTGTCATGTTGTATCGTGCTTCTACCGTTGTTCTTTTCTCTATCAAGAACCATTGAATGATTAGGCACTGCGCTTCACCGGCCAGTTAACTAGTTCAAAGTCTAATTTCCTTACACTTGATGTCACCTTGACCAGACGAAACATTACCTCTTTTTGAGTCACTTTGCAAAAAGTTTTAAACTTTTATCACTGATTTCTGTATTTGCAGATGCACGTGAACTGGCTAGCGACACTCCGGCCGAGGAAGGACTATCTCATGCTGGCAAAGAAATTTACAAGCTAAGTTCCGCGCTTACCGTAGGGCGTAGATCAGTGATCTCGCCAGCGCGTTTCTTAGGGGGCGTAGATCAGTGATCTCGCCAGCGCGTTTCTTAGGGGGCGTAGATCAGTGATCTCGCCAGCGCGTTTCTTAGGGGGCGTAGATCAGTGATCTCGCCAGCGCGTTTCTTAGGGGGCGTAGATCAGTGATCTCGCCAGCGCGTTTCTTAGGGGGCGTAGATCAGTGATCTCGCCAGCGCGTTTCTTAGGGGGGCGTAGATCAGTGATCTCGCCAGCGCGTTTCTTAGGGGGCGTAGATCAGTGATCTCGCCAGCGCTAGTACCTCTCATACGAGAGGTATTGTTTTCATTTTTAGGAGCAATACGACTTCGGCGGCTCGTGGTTTCACTCAACGAGAGCGAGAAGATGATAATGCTTCGTAATCAAAACGTAACGCAGACCAGTACAAAGTTGCGAGCAGCTTTTACAGGTAAGTATCTAGTTTTCATTTGATTTTGTAATGTAATCGTCGAATCTTTCTTGACTACTTTTATCTATGTGTCAGTCTCGTAACAGTTTCATTGCAGGTATCGTAACTATGAATTTCGGGATGAAACCGTTGTGTTCAATCTTGAATTCATAAATTTGATCGATTCAAAGCCAGTCAGTATTACTGTGGTGATCAATGCACATTCTTTGCCGGCCTTCCCTCTCAATTACTGCTCGATGACATTTGCTGTCTGTACTGCACAGGGAATGGCATACAGGGTAAGGATTACGGTAGCACGACGGATTATAATATATAATGTGCTTATCTGCAGACTAATTGCTCGTTCGGCTTCCTATTCGACTCTGTCCTTCGTCAGTGTGTTCCTTCTGAACACTGTGGACAACCATACATCAAGGATATCGCTGGTTGGTTCTCACCCCCCATTGAATAGGAAAAATTCCACTCTATTGTAGCTGCATCTCCCACTTATTCATCTCCTCATCACACTCTTGGTGGATAGTAGAAAGATTCTCGTTGTGTGGAAATGAAGGATGGAACACTCAAAGCCATGGATATCTGTTTCGGGACAGCACATCAAGTGTTTCAAGGTGAATACTTTCTGTTAGTCAAGTATTCTTGTAATTGATTGATTGTAGGAGGAAGTGCTAGTGCAGTCATGCTCTGGAACGGATCGTGTCTTCTCTTCTCTAACTGGTCGATGTGTAATGCAAGTACAGATGGCTGAATGTTCTTCTCCCAAGGGATCCATTCCTGCTATTACTCGACCCAAGGTAATCATTCCCTTCTCTCTACTCATTTATTCAATTCCTCTAATCTCTATTGTAGAATGTATCTCCATCTATTCCATCATCCAATGCACTATCTTCTTCTTCTTCATCTCATTCCTATTCTACTTCTTCTCTTCCTATTCCATCTCATAGAGGGTCTCGTATTCGTGGAGGACTTCCCATCTCATCTACATCCACTCAATTCGATGATAGTACTTTCTGTACCACTAAGTCCTAAGAATTGTGCGGGAATCGTCCAGGTAGGATAATGAATGATAATAGTAGTGTAATAAGTGTTGTGGTTAGTGCTTTGATGGAGAGGCATTTTCGTATCCATCGTGCGCTCCTCGTCTATTCTTCAATGAAGTAGATAGTCAATGTGATTATGCCTCCAATGTACCTGAATGTGCCTCTCAAACTGATCCAATCGCTCTCGATGGTAAGTCTCTCTCCCCCCCTCTCCCTCTATCCCATCCCTTATTCTTTGAGACACTTCGGCCTCGTGCAAGGGGTCAACCTCATGGAGCCCAGCTTTGCCACGGACGATAGAAGTAAAGTCTAGTTACTTTGTCATGTTGTATCGTGCTTCTACCGTTGTTCTTTTCTCTATCAAGAACCATTGAATGATTAGGCACTGCGCTTCACCGGCCAGTTAACTAGTTCAAAGTCTAATTTCCTTACACTTGATGTCACCTTGACCAGACGAAACATTACCTCTTTTTGAGTCACTTTGCAAAAAGTTTTAAACTTTTATCACTGATTTCTGTATTTGCAGATGCACGTGAACTGGCTAGCGACACTCCGGCCGAGGAAGGACTATCTCATGCTGACAAAGGAATTTACAAGCTAAGTTCCGCGCTTACCGTAGGGCGTAGATCAGTGATCTCGCCAGCGCGTTTCTTAGGGGGCGTAGATCAGTGATCTCGCCAGCGCGTTTCTTAGGGGGCGTAGATCAGTGATCTCGCCAGCGCGTTTCTTAGGGGGCGTAGATCAGTGATCTCGCCAGCGCGTTTCTTAGGGGGCGTAGATCAGTGATCTCGCCAGCGCGTTTCTTAGGGGGCGTAGATCAGTGATCTCGCCAGCGCGTTTCTTAGGGGGCGTAGATCAGTGATCTCGCCAGCGCGTTTCTTAGGGGGCGTAGATCAGTGATCTCGCCAGCGCGTTTCTTAGGGGGCGTAGATCAGTGATCTCGCCAGCGCGTTTCTTAGGGGGGCGTAGATCAGTGATCTCGCCAGCGCGTTTCTTAGGGGGCGTAGATCAGTGATCTCGCCAGCGCTAGTACCTCTCATACGAGAGGTATTGTTTTCATTTTTAGGAGCAATACGACTTCGGCGGCTCGTGGTTTCACTCAACGAGAGCGAGAAGATGATAATGCTTCGTAATCAAAACGTAACGCAGACCAGTACAAAGTTGCGAGCAGCTTTTACAGGTAAGTATCTAGTTTTCATTTGATTTTGTAATGTAATCGTCGAATCTTTCTTGACTACTTTTATCTATGTGTCAGTCTCGTAACAGTTTCATTGCAGGTATCGTAACTATGAATTTCGGGATGAAACCGTTGTGTTCAATCTTGAATTCATAAATTTGATCGATTCAAAGCCAGTCAGTATTACTGTGGTGATCAATGCACATTCTTTGCCGGCCTTCCCTCTCAATTACTGCTCGATGACATTTGCTGTCTGTACTGCACAGGGAATGGCATACAGGGTAAGGATTACGGTAGCACGACGGATTATAATATATAATGTGCTTATCTGCAGACTAATTGCTCGTTCGGCTTCCTATTCGACTCTGTCCTTCGTCAGTGTGTTCCTTCTGAACACTGTGGACAACCATACATCAAGGATATCGCTGGTTGGTTCTCACCCCCCATTGAATAGGAAAAATTCCACTCTATTGTAGCTGCATCTCCCACTTATTCATCTCCTCATCACACTCTTGGTGGATAGTAGAAAGATTCTCGTTGTGTGGAATGAAGGATGGAACACTCAAAGCCATGGATATCTGTTTCGGGACAGCACATCAAGTGTTTCAAGGTGAATACTTTCTGTTAGTCAAGTATTCTTGTAATTGATTGATTGTAGGAGGAAGTGCTAGTGCAGTCATGCTCTGGAACGGATCGTGTCTTCTCTTCTCTAACTGGTCGATGTGTAATGCAAGTACAGATGGCTGAATGTTCTTCTCCCAAGGGATCCATTCCTGCTATTACTCGACCCAAGGTAATCATTCCCTTCTCTCTACTCATTATATTCAATTCCTCTAATCTCTATTGTAGAATGTATCTCCATCTATTCCATCATCCAATGCACTATCTTCTTCTTCTTCATCTCATTCCTATTCTACTTCTTCTCTTCCTATTCCATCTCATAGAGGGTCTCGTATTCGTGGAGGACTTCCCATCTCATCTACATCCACTCAATTCGATGATAGTACTTTCTGTACCACTAAGTCCTAAGAATTGTGCGGGAATCGTCCAGGTAGGATAATGAATGATAATAGTAGTGTAATAAGTGTTGTGTTTAGTGCTTTGATGGAGAGGCATTTTCGTATCCATCGTGCGCTCCTCGTCTATTCTTCAATGAAGTAGATAGTCAATGTGATTATGCCTCCAATGTACCTGAATGTGCCTCTCAAACTGATCCAATCGCTCTCGATGGTAAGTCTCTCTCCCCCCCTCTCCCTCTATCCCATCCCTTATTCTTTGAGACACTTCGGCCTCGTGCAAGGGGTCAACCTCATGGAGCCCAGCTTTGCCACGGACGATAGAAGTAAAGTCTAGTTACTTTGTCATGTTGTATCGTGCTTCTACCGTTGTTCTTTTCTCTATCAAGAACCATTGAATGATTAGGCACTGCGCTTCACCGGCCAGTTAACTAGTTCAAAGTCTAATTTCCTTACACTTGATGTCACCTTGACCAGACGAAACATTACCTCTTTTTGAGTCACTTTGCAAAAAGTTTTAAACTTTTATCACTGAATTCTGTATTTGCAGATGCACGTGAACTGGCTAGCGACACTCCGGCCGAGGAAGGACTATCTCATGCTGGCAAAGAAATTTACAAGCTAAGTTCCGCGCTTACCGTAGGGCGTAGGTCAGTGATCTCGCCAGCGCGTTTCTTAGGGGGCGTAGATCAGTGATCTCGCCAGCGCGTTTCTTAGGGGGCGTAGATCAGTGATCTCGCCAGCGCGTTTCTTAGGGGGCGTAGATCAGTGATCTCGCCAGCGCGTTTCTTAGGGGGCGTAGATCAGTGATCTCGCCAGCGCGTTTCTTAGGGGGCGTAGATCAGTGATCTCGCCAGCGCGTTTCTTAGGGGGCGTAGATCAGTGATCTCGCCAGCGCGTTTCTTAGGGGGCGTAGATCAGTGATCTCGCCAGCGCGTTTCTTAGGGGGCGTAGATCAGTGATCTCGCCAGCGCGTTTCTTAGGGGCGTAGATCAGTGATCTCGCCAGCGCGTTTCTTAGGGGGCGTAGATCAGTGATCTCGCCAGCGCGTTTCTTAGGGGCGTAGATCAGTGATCTCGCCAGCGCGTTTCTTAGGGGGTAGATCAGTGATCTCGCCAGCGCTAGTACCTCTCATACGAGAGGTATTGTTTTCATTTTTAGGAGCAATACGACTTCGGCGGCTCGTGGTTTCACTCAACGAGAGCGAGAAGATGATAATGCTTCGTAATCAAAACGTAACGCAGACCAGTACAAAGTTGCGAGCAGCTTTTACAGGTAAGTATCTAGTTTTCATTTGATTTTGTAATGTAGTCGTCGAATCTTTCTTGACTACTTTTATCTATGTGTCAGTCTCGTAACAGTTTCATTGCAGGTATCGTAACTATGAATTTCGGGATGAAACCGTTGTGTTCAATCTTGAATTCATAAATTTGATCGATTCAAAGCCAGTCAGTATTACTGTGGTGATCAATGCACATTCTTTGCCGATCGACCGGCCTTCCTCTCAATTACTGCTCGATGACATTTGCTGTCTGTACTGCACAGGGAATGGCATACAGGGTAAGGATTACGGTAGCACGACGGATTATATATATAATGTGCTTATCTGCAGACTAATTGCTCGTTCGGCTTCCTATTCGACTCTGTCCTTCGTCAGTGTGTTCCTTCTGAACACTGTGGACAACCATACATCAAGGATATCGCTGGTTGGTTCTCACCCCCCATTGAATAGGAAAAATTCCACTCTATTGTAGCTGCATCTCCCACTTATTCATCTCCTCATCACACTCTTGGTGGATAGTAGAAGATTCTCGTTGTGTGGAAATGAAGGATGGAACACTCAAAGCCATGGATATCTGTTTCGGGACAGCACATCAAGTGTTTCAAGGTGAATACTTTCTGACAGTCAAGTATTCTTCAAGTGTTTCAAGGTGAATACTTTCTGTTAGTCAAGTATTCTTGTAATGATTGATTGTAGGAGGAAGTGCTAGTGCAGTCATGCTCTGGAACGGATCGTGTCTTCTCTTCTCTAACTGGTCGATGTGTAATGCAAGTACAGATGGCTGAATGTTCTTCTCCCAAGGGATCCATTCCTGCTATTACTCGACCCAAGGTAATCATTCCCTTCTCTCTACTCATTATATTCAATTCCTCTAATCTCTATTGTAGAATGTATCTCCATCTATTCCATCATCCAATGCACTATCTTCTTCTTCTTCATCTCATTCCTATTCTACTTCTTCTCTTCCTATTCCATCTCATAGAGGGTCTCGTATTCGTGGAGGACTTCCCATCTCATCTACATCCACTCAATTCGATGATAGTACTTTCTGTACCACTAAGTCCTAAGAATTGTGCGGGAATCGTCCAGGTAGGATAATGAATGATAATAGTAGTGTAATAAGTGTTGTGTTTAGTGCTTTGATGGAGAGGCATTTTCGTATCCATCGTGCGCTCCTCGTCTATTCTTCAATGAAGTAGATAGTCAATGTGATTATGCCTCCAATGTACCTGAATGTGCCTCTCAAACTGATCCAATCGCTCTCGATGGTAAGTCTCTCTCCCCCCCTCTCCCTCTATCCCATCCCTTATTCTTTGAGACACTTCGGCCTCGTGCAAGGGGTCAACCTCATGGAGCCCAGCTTTGCCACGGACGATAGAAGTAAGTCTAGTTACTTTGTCATGTTGTATCGTGCTTCTACCGTTGTTCTTTTCTCTATCAAGAACCATTGAATGATTAGGCACTGCGCTTCACCGGCCAGTTAACTAGTTCAAAGTCTAATTTCCTTACACTTGATGTCACCTTGACCAGACGAAACATTACCTCTTTTGAGTCACTTTGCAAAAAGTTTTAAACTTTTATCACTGATTTCTGTATTTGCAGATGCACGTGAACTGGCTAGCGACACTCCGGCCGAGGAAGGACTATCTCATGCTGACAAAGGAATTTACAAGCTAAGTTCCGCGCTTACCGTAGGGCGTAGATCAGTGATCTCGCCAGCGCGTTTCTTAGGGGGCGTAGATCAGTGATCTCGCCAGCGCGTTTCTTAGGGGGCGTAGATCAGTGATCTCGCCAGCGCGTTTCTTAGGGGGCGTAGATCAGTGATCTCGCCAGCGCGTTTCTTAGGGGGCGTAGATCAGTGATCTCGCCAGCGCGTTTCTTAGGGGCGTAGATCAGTGATCTCGCCAGCGCGTTTCTTAGGGGGCGTAGATCAGTGATCTCGCCAGCGCGTTTCTTAGGGGGGGCGTAGATCAGTGATCTCGCCAGCGCGTTTCTTAGGGGGCGTAGATCAGTGATCTCGCCAGCGCTAGTACCTCTCATACGAGAGGTATTGTTTTCATTTTAGGAGCAGTACGACTTCGGCGGCTCGTGTTTCACTCAACGAGAGCGAGAAGATGATAATGCTTCGTAATCAAAACGTAACGCAGACCAGTACAAAGTTGCGAGCAGCTTTTACAGGTAAGTATCTAGTTTTCATTTGATTTTGTAATGTAGTCGTCGAATCTTTCTTGACTACTTTTATCTATGTGTCAGTCTCGTAACAGTTTCATTGCAGGTATCGTAACTATGAATTTCGGGATGAAACCGTTGTGTTCAATCTTGAATTCATAAATTTGATCGATTCAAAGCCAGTCAGTATTACTGTGGTGATCAATGCACATTCTTTGCCGATCGACCGGCCTTCCCTCTCAATTACTGCTCGATGACATTTGCTGTCTGTACTGCACAGGGAATGGCATACAGGGTAAGGATTACGGTAGCACGACGGATTATAAATATAATGTGCTTATCTGCAGACTAATTGCTCGTTCGGCTTCCTATTCGACTCTGTCCTTCGTCAGTGTGTTCCTTCTGAACACTGTGGACAACCATACATCAAGGATATCGCTGGTTGGTTCTCACCCCCCATTGAATAGGAAAAATTCCACTCTATTGTAGCTGCATCTCCCACTTATTCATCTCCTCATCACACTCTTGGTGGATAGTAGAAAGATTCTCGTTGTGTGGAAATGAAGGATGGAACACTCAAAGCCATGGATATCTGTTTCGGGACAGCACATCAAGTGTTTCAAGGTGAATACTTCTGTTAGTCAAGTATTCTTGTAATTGATTGATTGTAGGAGGAAGTGCTAGTGCAGTCATGCTCTGGAACGGATCGTGTCTTCTCTTCTCTAACTGGTCGATGTGTAATGCAAGTACAGATGGCTGAATGTTCTTCTCCCAAGGGATCCATTCCTGCTATTACTCGACCCAAGGTAATCATTCCCTTCTCTCTACTCATTATATTCAATTCCTCTAATCTCTATTGTAGAATGTATCTCCATCTATTCCATCATCCAATGCACTATCTTCTTCTTCATCTCATTCCTATTCTACTTCTTCTCTTCCTATTCCATCTCATAGAGGGTCTCGTATTCGTGGAGGACTTCCCATCTCATCTACATCCACTCAATTCGATGATAGTACTTTCTGTACACTAAGTCCTAAGAATTGTGCGGGAATCGTCCAGGTAGGATAATGAATGATAATAGTAGTGTAATAAGTGTTGTGTTAGTGCATTTTGATGGAGTAGATAGCATGCCTTTCGCCTCTCAAACTGATCCAATCACTCTCGATGGTAAGTCTCTCTCCCCCCCTCTCCCTCTATCCCATCCCTTATTCTTTGAGACACTTCGGCCTCGTGCAAGGGGTCAACCTCATGGAGCCCAGCTTTGCCACGGACGATAGAAGTAAAGTCTAGTTACTTTGTCATGTTGTATCGTGCTTCTACCGTTGTTCTTTTCTCTATCAAGAACCATTGAATGATTAGGCACTGCGCTTCACCGGCCAGTTAACTAGTTCAAAGTCTAATTTCCTTACACTTGATGTCACCTTGACCAGACGAAACATTACCTCTTTTTGAGTCACTTTGCAAAAAGTTTTAAACTTTTATCACTGATTTCTGTATTTGCAGATGCACGTGAACTGGCTAGCGACACTCCGGCCGAGGAAGGACTATCTCATGCTGGCAAAGGAATTTACAAGCTAAGTTCCGCGCTTACCGTAGGGCGTAGATCAGTGATCTCGCCAGCGCGTTTCTTAGGGGGCGTAGATCAGTGATCTCGCCAGCGCGTTTCTTAGGGGGCGTAGATCAGTGATCTCGCCAGCGCGTTTCTTAGGGGGCGTAGATCAGTGATCTCGCCAGCGCGTTTCTTAGGGGGCGTAGATCAGTGATCTCGCCAGCGCGTTTCTTAGGGGGCGTAGATCAGTGATCTCGCCAGCGCGTTTCTTAGGGGGCGTAGATCAGTGATCTCGCCAGCGCGTTTCTTAGGGGGCGTAGATCAGTGATCTCGCCAGCGCGTTTCTTAGGGGGCGTAGATCAGTGATCTCGCCAGCGCGTTTCTTAGGGGGCGTAGATCAGTGATCTCGCCAGCGCGTTTCTTAGGGGGCGTAGATCAGTGATCTCGCCAGCGCGTTTCTTAGGGGGCGTAGATCAGTGATCTCGCCAGCGCGTTTCTTAGGGGGGCGTAGATCAGTGATCTCGCCAGCGCGTTTCTTAGGGGGCGTAGATCAGTGATCTCGCCAGCGCGTTTCTTAGGGGGGCGTAGATCAGTGATCTCGCCAGCGCGTTTCTTAGGGGGCGTAGATCAGTGATCTCGCCAGCGCTAGTACCTCTCATACGAGAGGTATTGTTTTCATTTTTAGGAGCAATACGACTTCGGCGGCTCGTGGTTTCACTCAACGAGAGCGAGAAGATGATAATGCTTCGTAATCAAAACGTAACGCAGACCAGTACAAAGTTGCGAGCAGCTTTTACAGGTAAGTATCTAGTTTTCATTTGATTTTGTAATGTAGTCGTCGAATCTTTCTTGACTACTTTTATCTATGTGTCAGTCTCGTAACAGTTTCATTGCAGGTATCGTAACTATGAATTTCGGGATGAAACCGTTGTGTTCAATCTTGAATTCATAAATTTGATCGATTCAAAGCCAGTCAGTATTACCGTGGTGATCAATGCACATTCTTTGCCGATCGACCGGCCTTCCCTCTCAATTACTGCTCGATGACATTTGCTGTCTGTACTGCACAGGGAATGGCATACAGGGTAAGGATTACGGTAGCACGACGGATTATAATATAATGTGCTTATCTGCAGACTAATTGCTCGTTCGGCTTCCTATTCGACTCTGTCCTTCGTCAGTGTGTTCCTTCATGAACACTGTGGACAACCATACATCAAGGATATCGCTGGTTGGTTCTCACCCCCCATTGAATAGGAAAAATTCCACTCTATTGTAGCTGCATCTCCCACTTATTCATCTCCTCATCACACTCTTGGTGGATAGTAGAAAGATTCTCGTTGTGTGGAAATGAAGGATGGAACACTCAAAGCCATGGATATCTGTTTCGGGACAGCACATCAAGTGTTTCAAGGTGAATACTTTCTGTTAGTCAAGTATTCTTGTAATTGATTGATTGTAGGAGGAAGTGCTAGTGCAGTCATGCTCTGGAACGGATCGTGTCTTCTCTTCTCTAACTGGTCGATGTGTAATGCAAGTACAGATGGCTGAATGTTCTTCTCCCAAGGGATCCATTCCTGCTATTACTCGACCCAAGGTAATCATTCCTTCTCTCTACTCATTATATTCAATTCCTCTAATCTCTATTGTAGAATGTATCTCCATCTATTCCATCATCCAATGCACTATCTTCTTCTTCTTCATCTCATTCCTATTCTACTTCTTCTCTTCCTATTCCATCTCATAGAGGGTCTCGTATTCGTGGAGGACTTCCCATCTCATCTACATCCACTCAATTCGATGATAGTACTTTCTGTACCACTAAGTCCTAAGAATTGTGCGGGAATCGTCCAGGTAGGATAATGAATGATAATAGTAGTGTAATAAGTGTTGTGTTAGTGCTTTGATGGAGAGGCATTTTCGTATCCATCGTGCGCTCCTCGTCTATTCTTCAATGAAGTAGATAGTCAATGTGATTATGCCTCCAATGTACCTCTCAAACTGATCCAATCACTCTCGATGGTAAGTCTCTCTCCCCCCCTCTCCCTCTATCCCATCCCTTATTCTTTGAGACACTTCGGCCTCGTGCAAGGGGTCAACCTCATGGAGCCCATCTTTGCCACGGACGATAGAAGTAAAGTCTAGTTACTTTGTCATGTTGTATCGTGCTTCTACCGTTGTTCTTTTCTCTATCAAGAACCATTGAATGATTAGGCACTGCGCTTCACCGGCCAGTTAACTAGTTCAAAGTCTAATTTCCTTACACTTGATGTCACCTTGACCAGACGAAACAATACCTCTTTTTGAGTCACTTTGCAAAAAGTTTTAAACTTTTATCACTGATTTCTGTATTTGCAGATGCACGTGAACTGGCTAGCGACACTCCGGCCGAGGAAGGACTATCTCATGCTGGCAAAGGAATTTACAAGCTAAGTTCCGCGCTTACCGTAGGCGTAGATCAGTGATCTCGCCAGCGCGTTTCTTAGGGGGCGTAGATCAGTGATCTCGCCAGCGCGTTTCTTAGGGGGCGTAGATCAGTGATCTCGCCAGCGCGTTTCTTAGGGGGCGTAGATCAGTGATCTCGCCAGCGCGTTTCTTAGGGGGCGTAGATCAGTGATCTCGCCAGCGCGTTTCTTAGGGGGCGTAGATCAGTGATCTCGCCAGCGCGTTTCTTAGGGGGCGTAGATCAGTGATCTCGCCAGCGCGTTTCTTAGGGGGCGTAGATCAGTGATCTCGCCAGCGCGTTTCTTAGGGGGCGTAGATCAGTGATCTCGCCAGCGCGTTTCTTAGGGGGCGTAGATCAGTGATCTCGCCAGCGCGTTTCTTAGGGGGCGTAGATCAGTGATCTCGCCAGCGCTAGTACCTCTCATACGAGAGGTATTGTTTTCATTTTTAGGAGCAATACGACTTCGGCGGCTCGTGGTTTCACTCAACGAGAGCGAGAAGATGATAATGCTTCGTAATCAAAACGTAACGCAGACCAGTACAAAGTTGCGAGCAGCTTTTACAGGTAAGTATCTAGTTTTCATTTGATTTTGTAATGTAGTCGTCGAATCTTTCTTGACTACTTTTATCTATGTGTCAGTCTCGTAACAGTTTCATTGCAGGTATCGTAACTATGAATTTCGGGATGAAACCGTTGTGTTCAATCTTGAATTCATAAATTTGATCGATTCAAAGCCAGTCAGTATTACCGTGGTGATCAATGCACATTCTTTGCCGATCGACCGGCCTTCCCTCTCAATTACTGCTCGATGACATTTGCTGTCTGTACTGCACAGGGAATGGCATACAGGGTAAGGATTACGGTAGCACGACGGATTATAATATATAATGTGCTTATCTGCAGACTAATTGCTCGTTCGGCTTCCTATTCGACTCTGTCCTTCGTCAGTGTGTTCCTTCTGAACACTGTGGACAACCATACATCAAGGATATCGCTGGTTGGTTCTCACCCCCCATTGAATAGGAAAAATTCCACTCTATTGTAGCTGCATCTCCCACTTATTCATCTCCTCATCACACTCTTGGTGGATAGTAGAAAGATTCTCGTTGTGTGGAAATGAAGGATGGAACACTCAAAGCCATGGATATCTGTTTCGGGACAGCACATCAAGTGTTTCAAGGTGAATACTTTCTGTTAGTCAAGTATTCTTGTAATTGATTGATTGTAGGAGGAAGTGCTAGTGCAGTCATGCTCTGGAACGGATCGTGTCTTCTCTTCTCTAACTGGTCGATGTGTAATGCAAGTACAGATGGCTGAATGTTCTTCTCCCAAGGGATCCATTCCTGCTATTACTCGACCCAAGGTAATCATTCCCTTCTCTCTACTCATTATATTCAATTCCTCTAATCTCTATTGTAGAATGTATCTCCATCTATTCCATCATCCAATGCACTATCTTCTTCTTCTTCATCTCATTCCTATTCTACTTCTTCTCTTCCTATTCCATCTCATAGAGGGTCTCGTATTCGTGGAGGACTTCCCATCTCATCTACATCCACTCAATTCGATGATAGTACTTTCTGTACCACTAAGTCCTAAGAATTGTGCGGGAATCGTCCAGGTAGGATAATGAATGATAATAGTAGTGTAATAAGTGTTGTGTTTAGTGCTTTGATGGAGAGGCATTTTCGTATCCATCGTGCGCTCCTCGTCTATTCTTCAATGAAGTAGATAGTCAATGTGATTATGCCTCCAATGTACCTGAATGTGCCTCTCAAACTGATCCAATCACTCTCGATGGTAAGTCTCTCTCCCCCTCTCCCTCTATCCCATCCCTTATTCTTTGAGACACTTCGGCCTCGTGCAAGGGGTCAACCTCATGGAGCCCAGCTTTGCCACGGACGATAGAAGTAAAGTCTAGTTACTTTGTCATGTTGTATCGTGCTTCTACCGTTGTTCTTTTCTCTATCAAGAACCATTGAATGATTAGGCACTGCGCTTCACCGGCCAGTTAACTAGTTCAAAGTCTAATTTCCTTACACTTGATGTCACCTTGACCAGACGAAACATTACCTCTTTTTGAGTCACTTTGCAAAAAGTTTTAAACTTTTATCACTGATTTCTGTATTTGCAGATGCACGTGAACTGGCTAGCGACACTCCGGCGAGGAAGGACTATCTCATGCTGGCAAAGGAATTTACAAGCTAAGTTCCGCGCTTACCGTAGGGCGTAGATCAGTGATCTCGCCAGCGCGTTTCTTAGGGGGCGTAGATCAGTGATCTCGCCAGCGCGTTTCTTAGGGGGCGTAGATCAGTGATCTCGCCAGCGCGTTTCTTAGGGGGCGTAGATCAGTGATCTCGCCAGCGCGTTTCTTAGGAGGCGTAGATCAGTGATCTCGCCAGCGCGTTTCTTAGGGGGCGTAGATCAGTGATCTCGCCAGCGCGTTTCTTAGGGGGCGTAGATCAGTGATCTCGCCAGCGCGTTTCTTAGGGGGCGTAGATCAGTGATCTCGCCAGCGCGTTTCTTAGGGGGCGTAGATCAGTGATCTCGCCAGCGCGTTTCTTAGGGGGCGTAGATCAGTGATCTCGCCAGCGCGTTTCTTAGGAGGCGTAGATCAGTGATCTCGCCAGCGCGTTTCTTAGGGGGCGTAGATCAGTGATCTCGCCAGCGCGTTTCTTAGGGGGCGTAGATCAGTGATCTCGCCAGCGCGTTTCTTAGGGGCGTAGATCAGTGATCTCGCCAGCGCGTTTCTTAGGGGGGCGTAGATCAGTGATCTCGCCAGCGCGTTTCTTAGGGGGCGTAGATCAGTGATCTCGCCAGCGCTAGTACCTCTCATACGAGAGGTATTGTTTTCATTTTTAGGAGCAATACGACTTCGGCGGCTCGTGGTTTCACTCAACGAGAGCGAGAAGATGATAATGCTTCGTAATCAAAACGTAACGCAGACCAGTACAAAGTTGCGAGCAGCTTTTACAGGTAAGTATCTAGTTTTCATTTGATTTTGTAATGTAGTCGTCGAATCTTTCTTGACTACTTTTATCTATGTGTCAGTCTCGTAACAGTTTCATTGCAGGTATCGTAACTATGAATTTCGGGATGAAACCGTTGTGTTCAATCTTGAATTCATAAATTTGATCGATTCAAAGCCAGTCAGTATTACTGTGGTGATCAATGCACATTCTTTGCCGATCGACCGGCCTTCCCTCTCAATTACTGCTCGATGACATTTGCTGTCTGTACTGCACAGGGAATGGCATACAGGGTAAGGATTACGGTAGCACGACGGATTATAATATATAATGTGCTTATCTGCAGACTAATTGCTCGTTCGGCTTCCTATTCGACTCTGTCCTTCGTCAATGTGTTCCTTCTGAACACTGTGGACAACCATACATCAAGGATATCGCTGGTTGGTTCTCACCCCCATTGAATAGGAAAAATTCCACTCTATTGTAGCTGCATCTCCCACTTATTCATCTCCTCATCACACTCTTGGTGGATAGTAGAAAGATTCTCGTTGTGTGGAAATGAAGGATGGAACACTCAAAGCCATGGATATCTGTTTCGGGACAGCACATCAAGTGTTTCAAGGTGAATACTTTCTGTTAGTCAAGTATTCTTGTAATTGATTGATTGTAGGAGGAAGTGCTAGTGCAGTCATGCTCTGGAACGGATCGTGTCTTCTCTTCTCTAACTGGTCGATGTGTAATGCAAGTACAGATGGCTGAATGTTCTTCTCCCAAGGGATCCATTCCTGCTATTACTCGACCCAAGGTAATCATTCCCTTCTCTCTACTCATTATATTCAATTCCTCTAATCTCTATTGTAGAATGTATCTCCATCTATTCCATCATCCAATGCACTATCTTCTTCTTCTTCATCTCATTCCTATTCTACTTCTTCTCTTCCTATTCCATCTCATAGAGGGTCTCGTATTCGTGGAGGACTTCCCATCTCATCTACATCCACTCAATTCGATGATAGTACTTTCTGTACCACTAAGTCCTAAGAATTGTGCGGGAATCGTCCAGGTAGGATAATGAATGATAATAGTAGTGTAATAAGTGTTGTGTTTAGTGCTTTGATGGAGAGGCATTTTCGTATCCATCGTGCGCTCCTCGTCTATTCTTCAATGAAGTAGATAGTCAATGTGATTATGCCTCCAATGTACCTGAATGTGCCTCTCAAACTGATCCAATCACTCTCGATGGTAAGTCTCTCTCCCCCTCTCCCTCTATCCCATCCCTTATTCTTTGAGACACTTCGGCCTCGTGCAAGGGGTCAACCTCATGGAGCCCAGCTTTGCCACGGACGATAGAAGTAAAGTCTAGTTACTTTGTCATGTTGTATCGTGCTTCTACCGTTGTTCTTTTCTCTATCAAGAACCATTGAATGATTAGGCACTGCGCTTCACCGGCAGTTAACTAGTTCAAAGTCTAATTTCCTTACACTTGATGTCACCTTGACCAGACGAAACATTACCTCTTTTTGAGTCACTTTGCAAAAAGTTTTAAACTTTTATCATTGATTTCTGTATTTGCAGATGCACGTGAACTGGCTAGCGACACTCCGGCCGAGGAAGGACTATCTCATGCTGGCAAAGGAATTTACAAGCTAAGTTCCGCGCTTACCGTAGGGCGTAGATCAGTGATCTCGCCAGCGCGTTTCTTAGGGGGGCGTAGATCAGTGATCTCGCCAGCGCGTTTCTTAGGGGGCGTAGATCAGTGATCTCGCCAGCGCGTTTCTTAGGGGGCGTAGATCAGTGATCTCGCCAGCGCGTTTCTTAGGGGGCGTAGATCAGTGATCTCGCCAGCGCGTTTCTTAGGGGGGCGTAGATCAGTGATCTCGCCAGCGCGTTTCTTAGGGGGCGTAGATCAGTGATCTCGCCAGCGCGTTTCTTAGGGGGCGTAGATCAGTGATCTCGCCAGCGCGTTTCTTAGGGGGCGTAGATCAGTGATCTCGCCAGCGCGTTTCTTAGGGGGCGTAGATCAGTGATCTCGCCAGCGCTAGTACCTCTCATACGAGAGGTATTGTTTTCATTTTAGGAGCAATACGACTTCGGCGGCTCGTGGTTTCACTCAACGAGAGCGAGAAGATGATAATGCTTCGTAATCAAAACGTAACGCAGACCAGTACAAAGTTGCGAGCAGCTTTTACAGGTAAGTATCTAGTTTTCATTTGATTTTGTAATGTAGTCGTCGAATCTTTCTTGACTACTTTTATCTATGTGTCAGTCTCGTAACAGTTTCATTGCAGGTATCGTAACTATGAATTTCGGGATGAAACCGTTGTGTTCAATCTTGAATTCATAAATTTGATCGATTCAAAGCCAGTCAGTATTACTGTGGTGATCAATGCACATTCTTTGCCGATCGACCGGCCTTCCCTCTCAATTACTGCTCGATGACATTTGCTGTCTGTACTGCACAGGGAATGGCATACAGGGTAAGGATTACGGTAGCACGACGGATTATAATATATAATGTGCTTATCTGCAGACTAATTGCTCGTTCGGCTTCCTATTCGACTCTGTCCTTCGTCAGTGTGTTCCTTCTGAACACTGTGGACAACCATACATCAAGGATATCGCTGGTTGGTTCTCACCCCCCATTGAATAGGAAAAATTCCACTCTATTGTAGCTGCATCTCCCACTTATTCATCTCCTCATCACACTCTTGGTGGATAGTAGAAAGATTCTCGTTGTGTGGAAATGAAGGATGGAACACTCAAAGCCATGGATATCTGTTTCGGGACAGCACATCAAGTGTTTCAAGGTGAATACTTTCTGTTAGTCAAGTATTCTTGTAATTGATTGATTGTAGGAGGAAGTGCTAGTGCAGTCATGCTCTGGAACGGATCGTGTCTTCTCTTCTCTAACTGGTCGATGTGTAATGCAAGTACAGATGGCTGAATGTTCTTCTCCCAAGGGATCCATTCCTGCTATTACTCGACCCAAGGTAATCATTCCCTTCTCTCTACTCATTATATTCAATTCCTCTAATCTCTATTGTAGAATGTATCTCCATCTATTCCATCATCCAATGCACTATCTTCTTCTTCTTCATCTCATTCCTATTCTACTTCTTCTCTTCCTATTCCATCTCATAGAGGGTCTCGTATTCGTGGAGGACTTCCCATCTCATCTACATCCACTCAATTCGATGATAGTACTTTCTGTACCACTAAGTCCTAAGAATTGTGCGGGAATCGTCCAGGTAGGATAATGAATGATAATAGTAGTGTAATAAGTGTTGTGTTTAGTGCTTTGATGGAGAGGCATTTTCGTATCCATCGTGCGCTCCTCGTCTATTCTTCAATGAAGTAGATAGTCAATGTGATTATGCCTCCAATGTACCTGAATGTGCCTCTCAAACTGATCCAATCGCTCTCGATGGTAAGTCGCTCTCCCCCCTCTCCCTCTATCCCATCCCTTATTCTTTGAGACACTTCGGCCTCGTGCAAGGGGTAAACCTCATGGAGCCCATTTGGCGGATAATTCGGACTGTTCCATCTACTATCGATGTGTATGGGGAAGTCTGGAGAGATTGACTTGTCCCGATGGTATTCAACCCTCGTCTGTCTGTATGTGATTATCCACCTCAAGTTCCAATAGAATGCATAGAAATCATGAAATCTTTTTCAGAATAGTTCAGTTAAATAGTGTGCTAGATCACTCGTTAGTTATTTCTCCGGTAAAATTTGCTTTCCCAGTTTACTCCTACCTCATTTTCATACACGAACCAGTTTTAAAATCAATGCGTGTTCTAATATTAACCCGTCTTAAAAGGTTGATCATAATATAATCTCTTCATGCGCTATATTTTTATACAAGCATTATCGTTTTGTGAACTCGTCATTGTTAATCTCATTGTTTTAATTCGCTCATTTTCATTTCGAAGATATTCCTATGTTGCAAACTTTTTTGCTGTCGATAAAGGCTAATTGAGTGTGCATTGGATGCCGCATAAAATGCTAATTCATTTGTTTACATTGATCTTTGATCGGGTTTAAGAAAGGGTTTGACCCCTCTCCCGTTCATCTTTTTCTTCTCTCTCGATATGGTTGACCCCTCTTCCTCTTCCCTTCCCTCCCATCTCCCTTCTCCTCTCTCGTTCGTCAACAACCGTGGCATTTTCGGCGTCATTGACCCCTCTCCGTTCATCTTTTCTTCTTTCTCGATATGGTTGACCCCTCTTCCTCTTCCCTTCCCTCCCATCTCCCTTCTCCTCTCTCTTTCGTCAACAACCGTGGCATTTTCGGCGTCATTGACCCCTCTCCGTTCATCTTTTTTCTTCTCTCTCGATATGATTGACCCTCTTCCTCTTCCCTTCCCTCCCATCTCCCTTCTCCTCTCTCTTTCGTCAACAACCGTGGCATTTTCGGCGTCATTGACCCCTCTCCGTTCATCTTTTTTCTTCTCTCTCGATATGATTGACCCCTCTTCCTCTTCCCTTCCCTCCCATCTCCCTTCCCCTCTCTCTCGTTCGTCAACAACCGTGACATTTTCGGCGTCATTGACCCCTCTCCGTTCATCTTTTTCTTCTCTCTCGATATGATTGACCCCTCTTCCTCTTCCCTTCCCTCCCATCTCCCTTCCCCTCTCTCTCGTTCGTCAACAACCGTGGCATTTTCGGCGTCATTGACCCCTCTTCGTTCATAACGAGAGAGAGATTACGCGAAATGACGGAGACTGATTCCTCATTGCTCACTCAGGAGATCCGAGTAAAGGGTCTGCCCAATAAGAGTGAGAGAATGTAGAAATGTGGGAAAGAGGGAGGAATTCATAAGATGGATAAATCGAGAATGAACATCGTTTATCCATCTCCACTTCATCTCTGATTGGTTATTGATTGCAGTGCATGACGTCATCGACAACGACCACGAGCTCGTCCATATCGACGATGGAATCCATGAGGATCACGAGGTGGAGATCATTCATGTCGACGATGCTCGTCCTGATAGAAGTGAGTTAACGTACTCATTCGGGTTGTCAGGGTGATGAATCATTCTCTTCATTTCTCCTTCTCTCGCATATGTCAGTCTCTCGCTAGGGTTGGCATATCGAGAAATTATCGAGAATGGTCTCTTCATTTCTCATACTCTCTCGCCGATCCGAGAAGTGAGAGAGCGCGTAGAATGAAGAGTTATTTCTCGACAAGCCAACCCTATCTCTCGCTCTCTTTCTCTGCTCTCTCTCTGATTGGCGAGAGAGTACGCGAAATGAAGAGACGAATTCTTCACGTCGTCAGTCTGATCCGAATTGAATAGATCTGAATATGTAGAAAGTGAGATGATTCCCATTCATGAATGACATCGATTTCATTGCATAATTTCTTGATAAACAATTGAGTTTTTCATTGCAGTTCGGCAACTGAAGACGATGAAAGAAGTCTTCAATAATGCGACAAGACCTTCCTTCAATCTTCCCATCACGAAGATCATCCAGTTTCCTTTGAGATTCTCGATGAGACATCCCGATATCAGACAATTCTTCAACCCGCTTGAAATCGATTCAATTAAGGTTCGTTTTTGATTCTATTTTATTAATGCGCATAGTTTCTGTGCAGATTGGAATCAGTCGATGTCTTTCGATCAAGGAAGTTGCGCTGATTCGATTCTCTACTATTGATGATGCAAGAGCATCGCTTGATTGGATGAGACGGTGAGCCATTCAACATTACTTCATTATTATATAACATTTGTTCACTGCCCACATTAATATTTTCCAGTGGTTGCGTCATCTTCAATTGCTTCCCTCTCCCACTCCACATGAAGAGATTCAAGTTTTCTTCACTTGTGTAAGAGGTGATTCCAGTGGATACGGTAGATCTTTCCTCTGATCTCTGTATTATCCCTTCAAAAACCCTCTGATATCGATTGATTGTGTAATACCTTTACTACTACTAATGATTAGCTAACGTTTTACCACACCCCCTTTTTTGAGAATTCTCTGTTATCGATTGATTTGTCAATGCCAATAATTCTGAATTGTTTGAAATTTGTGTAAATGTGCTACTGAAAACACTAGTCATGTTTCATTCTGGATGGATAAATAGATATGGAACATCTGACTTTCCCATGCTAATCTTTATCTCATACTAATTATTGTGCCCATGTATTTCGTTTGATACACAATGTTTGAGCTTCACTGTACCATTAACCGATTGTGTTTTGAGATCTCTATTACAACTAGGGCAATTTCGAATTTCTCGTGGACAAAATCGAGGGGTTTTAATCCTATTTGAGAGGGAGAGGGAGAGTAATTCAATTAGAGAGTCGAGTTCATTCATTCTTCGCCACGCGCACCTAGCGGAGCGGTCGGCGAGCGCCCGAAGGGCGCGAGACGACCGCGGAGCGACTGGGGCGAGCGTAGCGAGCCCCCCAGCCCCCGGCAGGGGCCTCCGGAGGACTAGCCCCCGGAGGGGGCTAGTCGTTTGACAAAACTAATTGTGATTAAGATTTAGATGAAAATGATAAATATTTGACTTGGAGATTTAATTCTTATTCGATCACACTGGTCATACTCCTGATTATTACTATTTTTTAAAATGAATTTGTTAAATTTTTGGTGCATTTTTAAGAGAAAAAGTTGATTGGAAAATACATTAATCGTTGTGGGTTACCAAAATTAATGAAATCTGACTACGGTACTTTTGCAGTTATTGAAGAAATAACGAAACTAGAGCCATTCTCCATTCCCCATTCCCATTCAGCCATTTAACCATTCTTGGCATGTTGTCTGTGGCGTCGCATTACTTCTCTCTAGTTACATTATCTTTGCTTTAAATATGTTATCATTTCAGTCAAGGTCTCGACTGAATTCAGACCGATGATTCTGAATTCAATTCAATTTCGAGTGCAAACTTAATTACTCCACCTCCACAGACAGACTTCAACAAGACCTCCGAAAATAACCGGCCTTGAAATATGTGTCAATGAAATTTGATCGTTTTCCATCTTTATGAGTCAGCTTCCTTCTATTACGACTTGAGAAAATAGTTGTGACTTTTCTCACTTCTCTCAAATCCAAGTGGTCTCTTTTGTCATTCTAACCGAAATTTGACTGGACTCTCCCTCGAATTCTCCATTTTATACGTATCGTTGACTGCTGATCCTTCTTCACTCGCAATCTAGAGAGTGTATGAATAGGAGATATTCTTCTCAATTTCTCAACATCTGTTGCATCTTCTGGAGGTCGTAATCGTCGTCATTCTTTGATGTTGAAGAGAGAAGACATCAAATGTTTATGTAAACCATCAAGTGTAAACTTCTTCGTGACACGCGTCCAAGGTCAGTTTCCATCCCGTTTCCCCCACTTGGACTTTTTCGACCAACATCATTTCCCTCATTCTTTCCTTCTGTCATTGCTAACTTCCATTCATTCTGATCATTCTAGTCGTAAATCAGAGTGAGTTGTGTCCATTATCCATCTCATATCAGTCTTCCTTCCCCATTCCCAATCTGTCTTCCTTCTCTTTCTCATCTCATACGATGCACCATAAATGGCCCATAACACACTCTAGTTTATGAGCATATCCATGAATTGGCAAGAGAGATATTCCTTCCCGCATGCACATTGTGATGCCTCAGATATTGCCCAAACCTTCATTTTATCTTCCCATAAATGGATCTACTGACGTACAAATTGGATATAAAGAGTCCTTGCAACAATTTCCTCCAATAAGGTCGAGAGATCCATTCATAGTTGCAGTCAAAGGGGACAATAATCGGTCACTTCTCTTTCCCTAACGGAGAAATTCTTGTGAATGGATGTCTCCCACGATGGATTATCCCCTTCTTCCTCCTTCCTTCCCCTTCTTCGAATCTGCACAAGTTGTCGTCTCCTCTTCACACTTCCATCTGATTCCCAATCGCTTGTAGCCACACTAGACGCCATTTTCTTTGCTAACCAACGTAATATCCCATCCACCCTTACAGATATTACTCATGTTCAGAGACATTTTCATAGAAGTAGCACACTTCATCGCTTTCTAGGAGCTCATCCCAGTCTGTAGATTCCGTGTGGCAACATGTGCTTGTAAACAAGGTCATCAAGTGTCTCATTGTCCCCCCTCATTGCTCCCTGTCCTTCGATATTCATAGAAGGATCTCATGATGATTCTCCCACACGAAATCGTTTTCACCCACCATCTTTTCCATCGACTGAAATACTACTCAGAGAACCGGTCTACGCGAGACTTTCTGTGCAAGAATATCGTATGGAGTCTGCGTGATTATTCACCCAATATTGTATCCTGCATTCCGATATTCATTACCCAACAATTTCATTCACTATTCATGATGGGGTGCAATGACACAAGGGTAGATACATCGTCATATTTCTTGCACGTATCTTGATTGTTTCGAATTTGTTCTACCTTTTTCTAGAGATGCACTTTCGAAACCATCTAAAAATTCAAGGTGAAGAATTTGCTGACGTTTTTGATGTTTCACATTCTCTTTTTCGTATTCTGAGCCGTGCTCCTACTGAATGTTTCATGAGTGTCTCAGATTTTCAAAGAATTTTCGTGTTCTTCCAATGTGCTCTTCGAACGACCGAACCCATTTAGCCCCGCCCACGTGCGATTAATTTAACCCTTTCGATCAGACACAAACAGACACTCAGTCAGATTGTCACTTATCCCATTTTGATTCCAATTGTTCCCTTCTCTGCTTCGGTGCAATCTCATCAACAAATTCGTGAAAACGCTTTCTTGTTTTCTGACTCTTTTCAACAAATCTAATTTGAACCAACGATGCGAAAATAGTCTGGTAATGGGCGTACCTTTTCCATTCTGCATTACACCTGTCTTACATCGAGTCACTTCATTCTGTATGATCACTTCCAACTGATTGCATATTCTATCCATTCGTTCTATTGTATCTTGCATGTACTCCATTCAATTGATGTCCTTCCATTACCTTATCCACTATTCCGAATCTGGATTCCCTCCCCCATATCTTTGTCTGCTCTTCTCAGTAATGGAATTTCCAATCAACCTTTAGCGGACAAAGGAATATTCCGCCTTTCTCATGAGAATCCGAATAACTTCCGTTGCAACAATGAGTGAGTGAGTGTGTGTACATTAGATTATTTACCTTTTATTATCTCGTGATCCTACAATAATATGTTATTATGTATTCCCGATCACTCGGAAGATCTCTGTTTGTTTTACCCTATCCATCATCCTTACACTTCCATCTTCATCTATTCATTGTATTCTGCAATCAAACTTATCTTTATCAGTCACAATCAAGCTCATTCGCTACGATATTGAACGAATATTCTTCCTATGATGAGATATTTGTAGATGCTCACGTATAATCACTATGTATGCAGTCTGTATTCTGCTTCTTCTAGAATTGTATGTGCATATGTTTTTGTATTTGCTATCCGCCGAGTATTGAATCGACTCAATTTCCTTCACATATTCACCATCTTTTCCTTGATCACGGAATAGATCTCTGTCCATGTCATGTTGTTACCATTCCCGGAATTGATCGACGTACTAGATAATGGAGTGCAGTTTCAGATAATGTGTTGACCTCTCTTTCTACTTCGTCATCAATCGTAGGAAATGGGACATTGGCCGAACATCAGGTACAATATTTCGTATTTCTCGCCTCACTTATATGCACTGAGAGCACGCGTGCCATGCACAACCTCACCACGGAAAGGAGTAATTAGAACGGATCAGGCAGGAAAATTATGAATGTCTGAATGGAATTGAAGCGGAACAAAAATGGACTTGATTTCTGATTTCGTATCCTATTTTTGTGACTTGAATGTGTTTCGGACTGTATTGTCTTCTCGTAAACTTCCGGGTTCCCTCTCACGGCACGTTAAGGGTGAATCTGAAATGCACGCAACGCGCGACCGCGACGCATGTCTAACGCGACGCTCCTCTCGCTGACTCCGCCCCTTTTCACTTTCACCGATTTGTAAACAGCACCTCGTTCATTGCCTAGCAATTCACTATTCGTCCAAAACGTATGGTGATTGATTCCACGATGGGAAATGAATGCATCCCCAAAATTAGGTCGAAAATGATACAAATCCAGAGCAGCTAGGGCCGAAAACACACGAAAAGTTGTATAACTTATTGAATAAGTTGACGAATTTCCGTCAACTGTGGCTTAAAAGAAGCACTATCGCGAGGACTACAACACCTGCTAGCGGAAATGTAACATAAATCCCCAGCGAATTGGAAAAATAAAGTCAAAGCCAAAACTTGAAACTTGATATGTCGTGTACAACCTTGTAAAACTTTCACAGCTCAGTTCAAATCAACGTAAATGACTCACCGGTGAATTCCCCAAAGGTCATTCCACAATGTGTGCTAAATAAAAATACTAAAATTCGCCCTGTTCTCCCGCGAAGTTGAAACGAAAGGCGAATCCGTCGATTTCTTGTTAAGCAACCTTGGTACGAAAATTTGAATGCGAAAAGGGCGGGAAACCGCTCGCGCGACGCGTGCTTTTCAGATTCATTTTTCTATTACGTAACGTGCCGTGCTCTGAGTATTTCACTTCGAATCCTTCGAATCCAAAGAGAACTCTTCTAAATTCATTGCCACTTGCGCACGATTCTACAGAGAAATCCCCATCTAATATGCCATTAATTTACGAGGAAGTCGGAAAAGGGATAGTCAGAGACTACCGTTCACACACCAATTCTCTACCTCGCAACAATAGTCGTCATGCCTATTTCCCTCTGCAATTTCTCAATTGGTCTTCTCCGTTGTTTGAACCTCTTTGCCCCTCTTGCAGATACTGTTTTCTCCCTTTTCTCATTTCGTTCTTTGCTCCTCATGATCTAATCCTCCCTTCTTCTTCTTCCAAACTGCTGCAATTGACAACTTCATGGGTTTCTCATCACCTTGACATTCAACAACTCTCACCCTCACCCTCCTTCTCCCTTTTTTCATAGGGAATCCCCCTTGTCCAGCCCTTCTCCTCCATCTTTTCCTTCTGCACATTCCTTCCCTCCAACCACTCGCCTGACTTTACTCCATTCTGAATAATGAGTTGTTCTCCGAAGAGTATCAATTTATGCATCCCACCAGTGAGGATGCAGTGATTATTTGTCTCTAGCTCAACCAGACCTCTCGATAATACTTCCGTTTTCGTACCGTCCTTTTTCTCCATTTCTGAATATGACTGTCACTTCCTTTTCCTTTCCATGGAGTGAAGCAATACTGGAAATGACTACTGAACCCGTGCCGCAATACCATGAAAAAGGGAGATCTGTTCGGAAGGGAGTTGGGCCTGTATTTTGCTAGATAGAAATAGATACGATTGTGTCCTCATCAGTCGAGAGAACATGTGATCTCCCTACTTTGTCATCCTGGGACTAATTATGTTTTTTCTCACTCATTAGCCGGATTGTTATGATGAACTGACTGGTGAGAGAAAAGGGGATCTCAAACAAAGAACAGTTGTTGATCCTCGTGCTTTCTGTGCAATAATTGTTTGCTACCGTCGCATTCTCTCTTGCAGCACCATCATTTCAAGAGGAAAACAATCCAGACTATTCTGGATTTTCCATTCCATTCCTCGCCACTTTTTTTTGTTTCTCGGTTTCATCTAGCTCTGATCTCTCTAAGGCTGCGTAATAAGGACATATTGCTCATAAAATGAATCATATATATGTGTGAGTGTAGTATCTTCATTAGACCCTTCCAATGTCTAGAAAGTGGAATACGGAACCGGAATGGAGACTAGATATGAATAATACAATCGGATAGAGTTTCCCCCCACTTGGTGTACTTCCGTTTTACCCCACTTCTCAAATGGCCAAACAACGCAATTCCGAGTAGATTGTAGGCTAACAATAAGTCAGTAGCCAAACATTAATTAACTCCTTCTATTCGCAGATAATGGCATAATCTCTCACGAGCACAAAGTGATCATTTATTTCCTAGCAACGAAAGCTGAGTCATTTCTAACAGGAGTATGCTCAATTCTGCGTACATCGTTGGGGATTCTCATTCATTTGGTGGACATTTCGATGGGTCCCACGAGATTTCTCGCCACTCTTCCACTTACTCTCCCTTCTTTTCCCATTCCACACCACTCATTTAATCCACTGCCTCTCCTTTCCCCAGTCCGAAAGTCCAAACTTTCCATCTGAATATCCACCAATTATTTCGTTGTTACGTGGGGAATGACATCACATTGCTCAGAAATTCAAATGCGCAAGATCATGGACGAAACTAGATTTTATTTCTGTCTGCAGAGAATTCGCAGGTGGATTATCCCAATTCGTCCCTTCGACGAGTCAAATTTCTCGAATGCAGCTGAAATTCGTTTATCGTCCGTGTTGAAAAGGCAAACGATGGCCCATAAATATCCACATTTCGTCCTACTGTTTAGTCGTGGAAGGCTATCAAAGGAGGAACTATTCATCGTGTTTTCGCCCCTCTTCAGTCCATAACTGTACTTGGAAAGTGTCAATTTACCCCCACCCCCTCTATCCAGACTGCCCCCTTCGTTCCACAGCTTATATTCGCTATAAGCTCGAGCAATCTACGCATCTGAACTCTGGGGAATCTTCGATAATGTGAATAGCTCACGTTTTTCACTGCGCGATCTTCGACTCGTGCTCTGATTTCCATCCTCTACGTGCTATTCTCACGATGAAAACAGTCTTTCCTTTCCCTTCCTTTGTCCGATTCACGAGCTCTGATTGTCCCCACGCGAGTGTGTAGATTATGTTGATTGACCACTCTCTTCTGTCAAAAACAACTGAGGATGGTACGAAAACCTCTGCTTTTACGATGTACCCCTTCATTTGATGTCTCGTGGAGTCTGTCTAATGTTTGTAATGGTAGTCAACCACCCTCTCCCCATCTCAGCATAGTCGCTCCGCCTAGAGGAAGCGTTTTGTCGCTTCGAAAACTCGCACATTAATGAATAGCTCATTAGTACTGTATACCATCCTCCTCTCCATTGCTCCTCCCTCTCTCCCTCCTCTTCTTCTTTTCTTCTTTTTTCGTGGCTCATCTCTTCTCAACCCGTCCATTTCGTCTCTCTTTTCACTGCTCTTTTTCATCCCACATCTTCTTTTTCTCCCCTTTTTTCTGGTTGATCAGATTTGGGAATGAATGAATGAATAGGCATTGGGGGATTCAGTTACGTGTATCGAGATGAGCGGAAGAGCGGAAGAAGAAGAAGAGAAGATGTTGCCCCATTACAATCCCCCCATTCCTCTTCTTCTTCCCATATCAATCTGGAGCTGTCTGAGTGATGGAGACTGATCGAACGATTCGTAGATAACATATCTCCTCTTCTTCGTCTTTCTGCAGCGCAGTCAGATCCTCCCCACTCCTTTGTTAGTCGGAGAGGAGGCGGCTTGAAGAGTTTTGAATACACGCGCGCGCTTCTTCTTCAAAACTGAAGATACACATGCTTTCCAGTGTTAGACCTAATATCCTCGACCCCTATATAGCTCTGCACTCCTACTGGACGGAAAGGGATCTCTTGATCATTATCCTCAGTATCATGACTACTTGTTGACCGTGATTCTCATGATTACCGTACCATTCTCACGAGTGTTCTCGTGTGACCGCCGTGTTCCTCATACACAATTTACACATATTCCCTCTCTCACTCATTCGGTCTCACTGTGAATCTCATTCTTCTCTCTATTTTTCAACGATCATACAGAATGTCATTCACTGTATTCCTAGCTCCTTCCCCTTCCCTTCTTCACTCTTCTTCGGTCACTCACCGTTTATAGCATATCGTCTTTCGTTTCTGTTGTGGCTACAGGAGATGAGTAGACAAGGGCTATTTATCGTTACAATCTGTGTGAGAATGACGTCGTTGAACTGAGAAGGGAAGATTATCCTCCATTCCCTCACTTGGAACAGTTCCGCATTTCCAGAGTAGCATTATTCTCCAGTAGGGCTTCATGCTTGCTCATGTCCTCTGATCCTCGAGAGAGTATCGAAGGAGAAGAGAGATATCCTTGAGTCGTGACTTCCCATGTGCCTTCTCCTTCTTCCCTTCTCTAGCAACAACGTCGTTGGTGTCTCTAGGACCCTTTAGCTCACTCAAGGGAAATCATTATGGACCTCATTTCCTGTACTTTTTCATGCGCAGAGATCATTAGGGCGATAGGCTGCGTGCCACAACTGAATTCATCATTCCTTGATTAGATTCGTCCTCGTTCCGTGAATGGGGCCAAATTGTCATTGACTATCGTCTATCTCCTCTATAATATTCCCCTTCCCTTCCAATATTCAATGACCGTGTTTTCCAAGCAGTCGAAAGAAGGAGAGGTCCTTTCTCCGAATAATGAGTGCATTCCTTTCAGTGGTATGGATTGTGGAGTGAGCGGCCATGAATTGATGGTCAATCTCAGTGATGCAAGGATTGAATTCATCATCGAAACCATCTTCAATTTCTCAGCGTACGTTTATCTCAATTGTAATTGTCATGTAGACGCACATCGAGTTATCGGGTCGGTTTTTGCGGAGAATGTGTATTCTCAACCTTGAATTCGTGTGTGAAACTTTGCGAGAAACGTGTTGAATCTCACTGCGGGATCTCGTCCATTCATAACGGGGATGAATCGGAGACTCCGGAACCGAATTATGGAAGGGACCTTTTAAGGGGAAGGGAAGAGAAGAAGGAACCACAATGAAGAGACCTTCTTCCTGTCTGTCACTGAATACGGAAGTAGATAGAGAGAAGGGGAAATGTTTCTGTTCGACAAGACATGTCATAAAACTGACGAAAGACGCGCTCATTTCACATGCAAACTCACGTCCTGAACGAATTTCCCCCTTTCGCTTATTGAAAAAGGGACGGCCTGAGATTGGGGAACTCCCGCAAGCACAGAATATATGAATTATTTGTTTTTGTACTCCTCGAAAAACGGAATCGTGTCACGTAGATAGATGGAGAACAAAAGGAGTTTGGTCACTGGTTTCACTTAAAAGCCCAAAAGAATAATCTATTTGTAGCTCTGTGCGAAATGGGGTTTGATTTCTGAGCGACTGTTGAGCTATTCGAACATGATCTCAGTGAGAAAAGATAGCAGTAGTTCCTCATTCGTATTTTGTTCTATCCATTCCCTCAATCTCCCATTCTGGAATAGACACACACGAGAATCGTTCTTCTGTCTGTGCTTTCGATGGGAGCAGCTCGGAAATGAGCTGCATTTCCAATCCTTCTTCCTTCCCTTCCCTCTCTCCATCCCCTTCCCTTCCACTTCCGTCATTTGTTAGAACCATCCGCGAAATGTCGATCGAATGAGGTCGAATCTCCTGTATTGGAATGACTAGGGCGAGGGGCGAATATAGAACTGAATGGGGATCATTTACGGACAAAAGTTCTCGACTCGTCCTTTCCCTTCGAATGCAGTCGAGTGTGCAGTATACTTGAGCCCTCCTTTCTCACTCCTGACACACCCGGAAATTCCTCCGAAAATAGGAAGCAGAAGGGGCTTAAGCACATGTTGTGTTGTGGGAACTTCCAAGCAACAGTGTATCCTGCTGGGAATGAGAAGTTGCTGCAGCATCTCAGGGGTCCAGAGGGCTCAGTTTATTTAAACCCTTTGGAGAAAGGAATTAAATGTAAATAAACACGACGAAAACGGCTGCATTTGGAGGAAGAATTCGTAATATTTCGAATAATTTTGTAGATGGTACGGGAGTATTCATCGTTATCTCTCCGTCTTCATCTGTTCATTTGGAATACTCGCCAATATGGTACACATCGTGATCCTGACACGACATGTGATGAAGAGGAGTACGGTCAATCGCTTGGTTAGTATCGATCGATGATTGAATTTTGAAGACAAATCAACTGTTCAGCTAGCCTTCATCGCTTGCTGTGACATCGTCAAAATGTTCACGTATCTTATCTACATGATACGATTCAGTAAGCGTTTCAAATAAAGAACCAGTCGATAAGTTCTTCTGTTGTAGATCTGATGTCCGTCGCAGTGTACGAAGAGGAGAAAGTACGAGTATTCTCCTTCCCTTGGATCGTTTTCCTCTTTATGCATGTCAGTTTCGTAGAAATACTGTATTCCTATCATTTTTGAAGAAAATCGCTGTCACAGTAAACACGACGATGAAAAAGCAATAACGTGATTTTGCATAATAATATTCTTTACAGATCATGCTTTCGATTGATCTGCACACAACATCCCTTTATCTATCCGTTTGCACAGCTTTCATTCGATATCAAGTGAGTGAATAACAAGAGGAACCAATAAGGAAGCTTCTTGTCAAGCCGCATGATTGGGATCGAAAAAACGCATTGTAAAATATAAATTTCAGGCAATAAAGCAGCTTCAGAGCAAGTTTATGCAGCCTCAAATCGCACTGTACGTTTATTATTGCATTTCAATATTGCCCAGAAAAAAAGATAGCATAAAATCAATAATCTCTTTAGTAAACTCTTCATTGCCGTTGCTGCTGCAGTCTCTTTCTTCTGTATTCCAACATTCATCGTGCACAAAGTACAAACATACGATGTCGACGGAACAGCGGTGAGTGTACTGTAGCGATAGATTACTGTAGCTTACTGTATCCTCCTTACCGTACTCCATTTCAGTTTTACTCGGTGACTCTTCCACGTAATGATGCTTCGTCATGCAGAATGTTCATGCTAAACCTCTGGCTAACCGGAATTGTTTTCAAGGTGAGCAAGAAATAATCTAAAACGAGGAATTGGTGGGGAAGAGGCTCAAAAACCATCTCTGCAAAGGAGGAAATTTCTCATTTCAATGCAGTTGTGGTTGGAGAAGACGTAGTTTCATTGGAGCATCGAGATGCTTAGTGACATACAAAGTGAATGAGCACAGAACAAAAGAGAAAAGAGTGGATCATCGATTATGCATCCTCTCTTCTTCTAGCTTACTCTTGGTTCCGGGTTTGGATTTCGTGAAAGGGAGTTGAGGGCATTCTGGGAATCTGACAATGCTCGTAAAGTGAGAAAATTTCGAGGAAATTTGAATTTCCGCTCTTTTAGAAAATATCCGCTCAAATCCACGAAAAGCGCCGCATGTGCTGATTTATTTTAGACGACGTGCATTCAAGAATATTTGTTCAAATGCAAAACTAGAGACAAGGAAAATTAGAGATTTTCAAAATTGTATATTTCAGGCGGTTCCGTGCGCTCTTCTCGTCACGTTCACCATTCTTCTCCTCTACAATCTCCATCAGAATCAGAGAAAACACGAGAAGATCGTTTCCAAGGTTCGATAATACCGTAGACTTACTGGATACCGTACTGGATTCCCCTTAGGACGCAGCGATCACTCGAGCAGCGAGATCCGATAGGACGACTCTCTTGCTCGTTCTTCTTCTATTCGTATTCATTATCACGGAAATGCCGCAGGGTAAGAAATTTATTTGAGCAAATAGGTTTCGAAGATAAGAATATTTGTTCAATCGCTATTTTTGCAGGAATAATCGCAATTCTCAATGGAATCTATCCTACGGAGGTTCATCATTTCCTCTACACTCCTCTAGGAGAAGTGAGTGCTAGATAACTGCCACCAGAAAAATAATGAAGCGCTAGTTTTGCCCATTCATCATTGAATATCTGAATTTCAGATGTTGGACCTGTTGTCGCTCATCAATGGCAATGCTTGCTTCATCCTCTACCCTTGCATCTCCAGCCAGTACAGGCAATATTTTTAATCAATCATCTACAATTTCCTATGTTTTTCAACGATACACGATAATGCGATATGAGCATAAGGATCAAAACATGGGAATGAGTAAGTCAATCTCAGAGAGTCCTTCCGTATGATGGTGGCTCGTCTTCGACAGGCCGTTGATTCCTACTCTCCTCGTCCCACTTCGAGAGCGAGCTCCCACAAGACTGTCAAATACTCGGTGAGAATTTAGTTGACCATTCATCAGTAACTATCTACGAAGTCCCATGAAAATAGTGTAATAGTAATCATTTCAGGCGGTGGAATACAAATCTCACACTGCAGTGGTGGAATCTAATCGATCCTCTCCTGGATCACCCGTAGAACCTGTCGATCTATGATTCTTTTCATCCAATTCCATTTTCCTTTTTCATGACCCAACCTGAATCTCTTCCCTTCAAAATGTCTTCTCATTCCACTCCTGCCATGCCAATTCTTATCCACCCAACGGGTTCTCTCTTCTTCCTTTGCCAATCGACAATGTCTCTTCGTGCCAGCTCTTCTCTACTAGTCACTGATTCCCTCTCAATTTCATCCCTTCTGGTCTCGTTATGCATAGATACTTCATACGCGTGTGATCTTATCTCTCTCTTGATTTATCGATGAAGTTTATCCATACTTACAAATGTGAGATCGCACTTGAACAAACCCAAAGACGTCCATTAGAATATGTGAATGGCATATGAAATCGCGTTGTATTGAAGCATAAATAGAGTGAAAGCAATTCAAATGGGAAACTTCGATGGAAACTTGGGGCTACCCGTGAGACTAAAGACAGAGATCAATCGTAGAGAAATAGTACATAGTTTACAACGTTTCAAACGATGGATTATGTATATTATTTAGCTGGAAGTTTTCTCCCTGAGCAGAACTTCCTCCGTGAAATCATCCGTATTCTTGTTGAGCATGAACACTTTCTGAAAAGGGAGAAATTAAGGAACTGCCGAAAGATGAGAATCATGGTAAAAAATGGATGTGCTTACCTTCCCGTGATCCTTCTCATTATCAGTCGGTGATGATCTCTTTCTCACAGCTCCATTCGTCGAGAAGAATCCACTGAATCCCTCTCCGAATGTTGTATCGTATTTGGAAGACATCTTCTCCGTACTAAAAGGAATGTTTCAGTTTGTGTTTCAGTAAGAAATCATATTCGATGCCTATTTATTTCGATCGATTTCTCAATCACATTGTAGAGAAAAAACATACGTAGTAATCATGAGCATCACGAAGGTCTGTCGGTACTTGCTGCACAGGAAACCGTACGCGATGAACCTCAAATTTTATTAATTTAATTAATTATTTTTTTTTTTTTAATTATCGAAGTAAATCACGTAAGGAGCCGATTCTCACCCAACATAGCAATTGATCAAAGAGAGTAAATCGAGCATGTCTCCGAATATGGAATAGATGTGATTGTAGACGTCATTTGTGTAGACTCCATTGAGGACAGCAACCATTCCTTGCGGGAATTCGGTCAGCTGAAATTTGAATTTTCTTGAAAATTTTTAGATGGCCGGTGATTGGATAAAATGATAAATTGGGATGTTAGATGAAAATCTCTTCATTTCGCTAGCTTTCACAGGTCAGAGTGACATAATGAAGAGATGATTGACTCCTACATTCGACAGCACCTATTCGTGACTTCTAAAAATAACTCAAACTCACGACAAAGATAGTGAGCATGACAACGAGAGTCAATGTCGTTCTATCGTAAGTTCTGTTCCTTCTTCTGATCGATCCCTTCGACACGAAGAGCATCATTCTTCTGAAATAAATAATTGATCTTTGATCTCTCCTTCTCTCATCCAACCTGTCATTGCTCTCCTTGAGGAGAAGCATGAGGAAAGTCGTGAATGCGAAGAGAAGACAGCAGGGAAGAACCTGAAGAGGTCGATTGTTGGATGTCATTGATTCGAAATGATTGAAATTATCTAGAACCTTGAGCACGATTCCAATCAGCCATAGATTCGCTTTGAGAAGTCTACATGAATTCGACTTTGCCAGAGAGGAGAAATCGACGGTGAAACCTTCGGTCTGGAAACGGATTATGAAGTATGAAGATGATGAAAAGTTGGAAATAAATCGTAAAAATATATTGAAATGGTTACCCCTCGGACAGTCTGGACATCGTGAATAATGTAAGTGGGAAGACAGATTGTAGCCACGATCATGAAGACAACCATGCACACGTATCTGGAATGAAGAATGATTTCGAAATAAAAACTCTTTAGTCTTCTGTTGTATTTTGTGTATGTGCCTCACTACATTCTTGCAAATGTGTTGCAGTCACCTCGGCATTTCTTTTCAACCCGGAAGCCTTACATTCAGACCAATTGTGTGAACAAATTCGGTTACTCTCTTCTTGGAATACTCTCTTCCTCTACCGTAGATGGAGCTTACACGGATATCTTCGGTTTGAGTAGAAGTGAGTGGTGGGAGGAAAGGGCTTTCCATCGAATGAATGCCATCACTACGCAGAGATAGAGATTAGTTGAGTGAAGGGCGATCGAGAGTGTTGCGTGCACTCGAAGGAAGAACGCCCATTCATAACTGAAAATAGATTGATAAACCGTGTTTTGGTTGTTTTCCGTCAGTCAGTGATCACACTTGTAGGGGAAGATCGGCAAATTAAGCTTCGTTGACGAATCTTGGCTAGGATTAGGGAATGAATCATAATTAAGAAAGGGATTAGAAAATCGGACAGGATCTTTCCGAGCCCATTCCAATGGGTGCATTTCCAAATAAAAATTTAAAGATCGTCATTCGAGTCTCCAACGGAAGAAGCTTCATTCTCACCTGAATGCGTATTCCTCCCTCATCTTCCGTATGATTACGAATCGAAGAATGTAGATGAAGTACGAAGCCATCGTAAGGATATCACACACCGCTACACCGATTAGAACACTGCAATAAATTATTCAGTTACTTCATTGCGATTCTAAACTTCAGTTTATTCTGATAACCACTGACCGATTGACAGCGCTCCTTCTCATTCTCGCTCTTGTCAATACAAGAATGTGAATGATATTCATGAATATTCCAAGGGGGCAAATGAGAATGCACAGATAAGGATGGATGGATGAATACGTGCTGAAATGAATTCATTAATGATGGTGGTCGTCTTCTGAACCGCGCCTCTGCCCTTTTATTCCTTCATTTGGTGTTGCCCTTCTTTCTTCCCTTGATTTTATCCATTTCTCCGAACTGTTTTTCACCCCCAATCTGTGAATTGGCCACTGTGTCGTTAAAGACGAAACGGACGAGTTTACTGCCGATTTCGAGAAATGCTCCAAATGCAAAAAAAAGAGAAAGATAGGTGTTCTGCATGTTCCCATTAGGATAAATCAGATAGATGGTCCCTCGAATTTACTCTTTCATCCCTCTTCCCATCCCCTCTGTTTCAGGCTACGCAATAGCCCCTGGCACGGACTTTCCAATAAAAAAGGGCCGCAAATGAACAGAGTGTTAATTTGGTTCGTCGTATGGCGACAGGGAGTGACGGGTCATGGTTGAAACTAGCTTAGACGTATTTCATCCCTCCTTCTCCTTTCTTCCTTCTATCCTACAGATGTGTGGTATGCCCCTTAGCCCTCTTCTCTCTCTCTCTCTATTGAGATGAGCTTAATCTCATTATTCGTCAGTGAATGGAAGGGAGTCTCTTTTCTCCCTTTCTCTGGTTCTGGAATTGATGAAGAATAGGCAAAAACGTGACGTCCAAATGGTGTCATTGAGGGCATGGATCTGTGAGGGTGAATGAGAGGGGTATGGGTCGTTTGAGAGAGGTCATGACTCCGATATCAACCCCCATTCTCAACGACCGATGGGTATCAAAAGATTGAGAAGCTAGAGATCCATCCACTTTAATATTCAGTGTAACTCGTGAGGGGTTCGTGAATAATCAGTGTCCGAGAAGGAAACATCGAATGACGTGTGATTTCAGAAACATTATCTCTAATTCGATGAGCCTACGCCAACTTCTCCCGTGACCTATCTATCTAATTCCCGGCGCCGGTTCTGTTTATAATTTGCTCCTTCCTGTCTATGTCTATCCCAGATATATTTCTGCAATTTCCTGTCAAGAACAACGAGAGAATGAACGTCAATGGTCTTTTCTTGACAGCTCCCTCACAAGGAAAAATGTATGGAATCACTTCCAGAATGAAGACTTTGCCCTTCCTTCCACCATAAATACCCCGCTTACCTGGTGAGTTCCTTGAGAGCGATAAGAACATCATTGGTGTCGTTATCATTGAAGTCGAATAGATGGGGATCACCAGCACAAGGATAGTCCATCTGAGATATGAGAGGTGAGGATCTCATCTGAGGGAAGAGATGAAGGGAGAGGAGAGGGACTAGAAGGGGAAGGGGAGCAGCTGCAGTGATTGAGAATGGAAGAATAATAGTAAATAGGAGACGAAGAAGGGGAGAAGAAGGGGGGATTCCGAGAAGAACGGATGGAAAGTCGAACTGATTCAAGATATTGATTGTACTCAACACGAGTATTCATCAAACCATCTGATTTCCCCATGCAAAACAGGTGGTAATTTCAGAAAAAAAATGAGAAAAGTTGTGGCGGTTTGTTCATAAACGACAGAGTTTTGCACGTGTAAGTCTTCTTCAATATCTTCCTTCCAGTTTGCTCCCGTCATAATCGTCAGAATACATGCGTACACTAAATGTGAAAGGAAGAGAAGTAAATGTAAGCGAGAAAAAAAGAGAAGTAAATGTAAGCGAGAAAGAAAGTGTGAGTGGCAATATCAAATTGAGTCCAACCCTTGTGAGAACGGACCAACCATAACAAACATGTACAATATGATTGAATTCCGAGGAGGAAGCGAAGGGAGGATCGAGATTTGAAGAGAGAGGGAAGAGATTAGTTCATTCGATTCCAATGAACTGCTCAAATGATGCTAGATACTTGGGGGCTAATTACCTTGAGAGTTCTCTGTCAAAACACACCTTATCTCATAGGAGAAATCGACTCAGAGCAGAAAGTTCGAAGTTTGGAAGCTCTCACTCGTCTGGTAATTCGCTTTGTTTCGAGAAGGGAAGAAAATGTGAGAAGGTGCTTCGAATACTCAAGGGAAAGGAGATGAAAACGAGTCTGGACTAGAATTTCTACAGGGAAAAAAGAACCCGGATGGTGTTCGAAATCTCGTTAGGGTCTCTTTCCACACTAAGCTCAGTCTCGTGTTTCATTCACGAGGAAGAATGATGATTCCTAATGGGCGTACGTATTATTCAGATGCTGCTGACATTGAGATATCTGATTATGGAGAGGAAAGCATCGTTGTTCACCATATCAGAAATGGTATGGGAGGGGAGGAGTGGACAATTCTCGCAACTCTGAGACTAATTAGCCTTGCAAAGTTGCAGAGAGAAGTGTAATTGATGCATCAACGAGTCTCATTCTAAAGGTTTTCCAATAGTCGGAAATGGGGGGAGGAACCTTTCTCTAATCTAACACTTATCAACCGACCAATAATCATGATGCAGAAAAATAGTGGTGAGACTGACATTATCTGTAGAATATGTAGTGAGAAAATCATGTACATCATCCATATTAAACATCTATTCCGGTTTCCCTATAATGATATCTAAGAATGTGCCCTATCCCGTGAAGTGAACAACATGAGGAGACTCCACTGTATCCCGAATGTACTACGCCCAATTTGGAATATGTCCATATGCTTCCTGAATAAGTTCACACGATTCGACCTAATCGGGGATGTCCTAATAACTTCTCTTCTCGGGACAAGAATAGGAAGGAATGAAGGGAAGAAGGAGAAGGCACGGGCATCAAACCCGGAAGGAATGGAGGCTCATTTACGAGAGTACGACCACAATGAAAATCGTCCGCACAAACAAAAATCGTACTATTCTCTCATTCGTGGAAAAAATAACAGCCGGCAAAAGCCTGCTTTCGTAGAGGGATTATTGATGATTATTCCTGTGAAATGAAGCAGAGAAATCTGGATGGGGGGGGAGAGACGAAAGCGCGAGTGGTCTCGTCGAACTAGTGGACGAAAGAGAAGACGACCTCCTAAATATGCAATCAGTGCATAGTCAAGGTGCCCACGCAAGGACTCAAAGAGCGAGAGAATTGAATGGAGGAAAGACCTCTTTTATCGCCATTATAATCGGGCATTAAACGCGTATCCTTGACGAACTAATTCAGTCGGAATGACTATCGGGCGAAGGTGGACGATAATGGATTTCAGCTGCAGGACAGAAGAAACTGTTTCTCCGATCTAATGAAATCAGTGAGAATGCGTCAGAACTCAAGTACATTTCGTGGGAAATGTGTGCAACTTTAGTGCAAACGACATGCTGGATAACGTAGGGAAACCAGAGAACTAATGAAATTGAGCCTACTTCAGGATATTGAAATCTTACATCGATAATTGCGTGAAAATCTTCCGAGATTGCGAAGAAAACTCGGGAAAACAGGAAGGTTTTAAGTCGGCTTTGCTGAGGATCAGAGTGGGCAATTTATCAGGATACTCTATTGCTGAGAGGGTTCATTCTATCCACTTGGTACTTATCACACTCCACTTCTTCTCTTCTTTCATCGTTCCCCCCAACTGATCAGATTACGTGACCTCACTACGCAGACAACTAAATATTGTCCAAATTATAATGCTTGAAATTGAAAGTGAGAGAACAAAGGATAGACACGAGGAAGTATCTTACGGTTTGTATTCAGGAACGACTGAGATGTGACAATGGAAGAATGACAAGAAGGGAAGAGCTCAGAGATTAAAGAAGACAGGTGGAAATGTGTGCAACTGCAGTGGACATTGCACACTCTTCCATGCATTCAGCACATTCAAGAGTTGGAATGAGGGAAGAGAAAAAGAAGGTGAGGGAATGTTCTGACTCGTCTCTCTTCTATCCAATGGAAAAAAGGGAGGGAATGGGAGGATAAAGTAGATCAGTCAACGGATAATGAAGAAATGCACCCGTGTGAACAAAGTTTGAGCATATACGGGGAAATTGGAAGAGGAGAAGGGGGAATACTCTCGATTCCCTTGTGAATAGAATTGAAATTTGGGGGAATTCTGCGAAGTATGATCAGTTTGACACGTTGTCGGGATTCAATAAGATGAGTCAATCAGACGGCGGATGTGTCTTACAAATGATTTCATCTCATTGTGAAAATGTGAACTTCCCTCATTGAACAAACATCTTGCGCATCTCACATGATTACCTACTTACGACTCAGGTGACCTTCCAATGGATTACTTCTATTATGCAAATGCCGCGAATGAGTGTTCATCGTGAAGATATGAGAAGAGCTATCGAAAGATATGTAGCGAAGGGGATGAATTGTGCCCATACAATTCGAGGGCGGACCGTATACACCCAGACAGCCAATAAAGAATTCTGAATAGAGCATGAGACGTTGTTTAGGCTTTTACGAGGGGGCTTCCATTCTAACGACGACCAGACGTGATAAATCACTGCCGGAATAAATCTTGTTGTTCTTATGAAGAATAGGAGGTTGAACTGACTCTTTGGTAGACGTGATAAATCGGGAATACAGCCGACAATGCAAAAAAATGATAATAGGCGTTATTGTAAAGACTTCTGAAACGCGCCTATTGATGGTCGAAAATATCGATTGTCTGGCAATATACTAACAGAGATCAAAGAAATAGAAAAGATAGGAAACTTGAAAGAAGAAAAATGTCGATTGTGTGTCGACAGGTATTGGTTAGGCTTGATACTTCAAACTGCTCACAGACACAATCCGTACACTGTCAACACGCGCAACCTTTTGCCTGCTCCCTTTCGGGCCTGAGCCATCCAATTGTCTTTAATACCCGGGTGGGATCCCCTTCCGAGGTTCACACCCTAGTAGCGTATTGCATGGTACGGGCACCCGGTCGACACAGTCGATTTGTCTGCATCAAGTACCCGTCATCCCTTCCGCACTTCCTCCTCCACAATCTACGGCCTAGACACTGGCTCACAGGCGCCCGTCACGACACCCCGTGACTGGCAAAAGATAGGAAACACATATGACCTACGAGATATCACTGATAACAACAACAAGACTGTCCTATCTCTGTTTTATTGATCCATTGACCGATAGTTATGGCCCTTCCCAAGGTAGATCATTGTCTTCCCTACGACTGCCAATGAGATAGTTATTGTTCGAATCGCATACAAGTTGAAAGAAACGCAGATATGATGAAAGACATTATTGTATCGAGAAAGAAAAGAAGAGAGTAATCACATGAATGAAAAAAAATGCGTGAAGCAAACTATCACTTCCGCCATGAGAGATTTTTTTCTGATTCACAAAAAAAAGATAATGATCTATCTGCTCCCAATTTCTCTTGAAGATTGAAATATTCTAGAGTGCATTGAACTTGCCATTGCGCTCCCATGCACTGCCTGTGAGTTCAAAAGTGCGACCTTTGACTGACAAGGAGGGGCGAAGAGGCCTCGGAACTGCAAGCCCAATAAAACCAACTTCCGACTATAGTGCTGCTGGTCATAAGGAAGCGAGCGAAAATTCAGTCTAGACCAGATCAAAACAAGTAGGCTCGAAATTAGCAATTTCATACCCTAATATAAACCTACGCAGTGAAATTGTGCAAAAGTGCGAGGCTCCTCGAAAAACAAGCCCCTAAGTATTTCAATGATCGTGTAATCTCACTGTACGCTACGACTTCCTACACAAAAGCAGATTATTTCACCCCGATAGGTTCGAGAGATTATCACAGCTGACTAGTCGGGAGATACAATGGCCGTATCAGTCTTCTTCTAAGAAGATCCATGCTAATCTTCGAAAAGCAAAACGACGTCAATATTGTTTTGGTGAAGTAGAATAAGAATAACTCACCGTTACATTCGGGGCTTCGTCAAACATCTGAAAATTATTTGTTTACAATAGATAATTAAAATAATGAAGAGGAATGAAACTGACCTCTGTGAGGTTTACTGAAGGATCCATGATGGCGTCTTTCCTGTTATGCACACTGAAATGAGTGAAGAGTACAAAGATAGAGAACTCGTGGTACGGGAATCTTAGATGAATGAATCAGATGAATGCAGAATGAATGATAATGACAAATATTAATTGGATGAACGGGAAAGAACCTTCACAAGAGAGAATTTTTTCGAAGTGTGAGAATAGGCGAAGCGTGGTCGACTCTAAAGAGAAAAATGCCATGTGGTCGCCATAAACCAGTGAATAACTAGACTCAAACGGCTAAGAAGCGAGATTTGCTGAGATTTGCTGAGGATCCGAAATAAGGCTTATTCCGATGAGCAAACTAGAGGAATCTTTGAGAAATTGGAGAAGTTGCAGGGAGGGTGAGAAGGCGAAGGAGGAAGAAAATAGATCAAAATGGAATCATTGAAGGAAGGGAGTCGGTTCACTTTGTATGTCCTTTCTTTGTCTAGAGTAGAAGAGGACTAGAGAAGGATTCCAATCTCATTCCACGCTGTGTCGGTCAAGAATAAATCAAACGAGAAACGGGCAAGGAGAGGGGAGGACTCTCGAATTCCACCGAAATACGAAAAACGAAGAAGGCGGAGTTAGAAGATGGACGATGGATGGGTAGAGCACGGGGATGGGAAACAGTAAGATGGAGATATTACCCCCCCCCTCCCTCCCATTCCAGAAGGAAATTGGATCGACTATTGCACTTTGCATAATATTACAGTAGTCAGAATGCATTTATCTTCGAAGAGAAGGGAAAAGGAGTATACAGGAGGGAAGGAACGGAGATGCTGGCTAGTATGCAGGGGATACAAGTGGATGTATTGTAGAGAAGAGAGAAGCAAATGTGAATAGAAATGAAATGTGATATGCAGAGTGGTTTCTCGTGGGTTGAGCAATGTTCGAGCAAAGTTTAGAGATGAGAGAGAGTAGGCACTTAGCCATCGTTTCGACTATCGGCTACACTCGGTTTGATCTGACGAGGAAGACCGTATGGTGTCATACCCTGAAGAGATTACGGTAGATATCATCTTGATTACGGTAGCCCTTACCTTTTGCGTTGCGCACTTATTGGTGCCTGCTTGAAGAGGAATCACCATCTGACCTGGAATTAATCATGAGAAGTTAAGGTCAACCAAATTCGTACTATTCATCAGCTCATGTAAATGATGAATATTTCGTGAGAGTTCATCTCTATTCTGGTCCACTTCAGATTTCAATTGCCAATTCACTATGTTTATATATTTATTCCGCATATTTCATAAGGAAGAAGCATTGAGTATCACGTGAATACTTCATTCATGTTTCTTGTTCTTATTGGAAACATCCGAGTACGTATTATTATTACACTCCCCGGGATTTCATTGAACCAGCTGAGAAAGAAATGACAACCATGTGCACTAGCGATAACAATGACTGATCTTCGTAATAATGAAGGCAGCACGAGCAGCTAATAAAAGTGTACGAATTGCTACGGGTCTCCAAAATATTCCTTCTTACTCTGCTGAACAATAACCCATTCATGGAAGGACACTCAAGAGTATGATGGGAGGGAACGATGAGAGATCGCCTAGAAATACTCTAGTCTCCCCCTCTCTACGAGACTATTCACTTATAAAGATACAAAAGATCTTTTCACTCTCGGAATAACAGTAACAGACTGACTGACAGGGAGGGAGGGATAAGTGTATTTGTAGAAGTAAAGATCTCCTACCTCTTGCAGTGACGTGTTCAGGGAAGTTCCTTGGACGGGCCGCGCTTTTTCTCACCACCCAAGGGGGAAATTCAATCCCTTCCGCATCTTTGCTCGCCGCCTCAAATGACCTTTTCGTATTTACGTTTTTGCAGCCTCCGGCATCAGGAAGGTATACAACACTAATTCATTTTCCTCAGGGAAGAATAGCCTCGATCTTTGGTTTTAATCGCTTTCTCTTCCCTATTTGTGTGTTATTTCGTTGTTTGTCCTGGTGAAGACCGAGGGATTACATCCATTCCATCAGCTAAGCATACAGATTGGTCCCCTTTATAGACAGAGAGAAAACAGTGCGCGTTTTCTGGCCTTCTTAGGGCATGAAATCGCCTTGTTCCTCTGTTCGGAGTATTCTTCCTTCTAGGGACTAGGGTAGTTATGATGAATAATTCGGTTGTTCTTTCCTCGCACGCTTTCTCGCACGCTTTCTCAGCGATCAGAGTTGCGAGAAAACAAGCGAAATGAAGTTACGAATTCTTCCTGCTGACTGACCTACTCTTCACTCCAGGATTCCACGCCGATCTCTGACACTGTAAACAACACACTCATGAGAGTGGTCCGTCCAATCTATTCAGGAGCTCTCCCAAGGTCGTCCATACCAAAAACAGAAAGAACGAATGGACTGTGAAAAAGCATGATTCGCCCTGTTTTTATTAGTTTTTATAAATCGCCCGAGGCTTCGCGAGTATAGAAGTTCTATAATAGATGTTCTATAATACAGTCCGGGTTGGTTCTCCAGTGAAAACAATCCGTCCCGGCCGGCCCCGGCCGGCCCCAAGCGGCCCCATGCCTTTTTGTGGCTCGTACAGAGAGAAATTTGATATAAACTCAACGGCGTTGTAAAGCTCATGTAATAAGCTATCGATTTGTGTCAGCAGAATTTTAAATAGTTCTTTCAATAAATAGTAAATTGATGTGGAAGCGTCGTCAGTTTTGCGAAAAAGTGAAAAAGTTGAAAAGAATCAGGTTGACGATTTTACTTACCGTAATCTTGCGACCACTTTTTCGCAATACTGATGACAGTTCCTCAACAATTTACAATGTATTGAGAGAAATACTTAAAATTCTGCTAACACAAATCGATAGCATATTACACGAGCTTTACAACGCCGTTGAGTTTATATCAAATTTCTCTCTGTACGAGCCACAAAAAGGCATGGGGCCGCTTGGGGCCGGCCGGGGCCTGCCGGGACGGATTGTTTTCACTGGGGAACCAACCTCGACTGTAGATGTTGAATGGAAATGGGAAACTCGCAGACAACTTTCTGAATGGGAAAATCCACTTGAAGACTTCCTTGTCCCACAATATATTATTATTATTTCGATATTCGTCCTTGAGTTCAGAGGAAGAAATTCGCCCTCGGGCGTTTATCTTATTTGGTGAAACTTGTGAGAAACGAATAGGAACTGACCCCAGTGTCCTTCCATTCGACCAAAGAATTCCCTCCTTCCCTTCCCTTCTCCAGTAGCCATCCTAAATTCTCTCTCTCTCTCTCTCTCTCTAAACCACAGACGGGACTTTAGCCCTGTAAGAGACGTGTTCTTTCGACATTTCCTTCAAAGACTACGGGGGAGGAAGAAAGAAGACCCATTGAAATTACCCATTGAAATGGGCGTGACAGTCGGAATATTCAGTCACAATGGAAAGGGATTTCCAATTCAGAATAGAATATTCAATAACGCAGTTCACAACTTTTTCCATGCTCAATAATTCATAGTGGGGTACGTGCGGTAGACGATGCATTCATAAAATGACAATAAAGTATTTTGTGAGTTCTTTCGTTGTTCTTTCGAGGGATGGAATGAAGAAGTGGTATTGGAAGGCAATATCTTGCAGGGGGCCAAAGGTCGACCGGACTTTCGAATGGCTAAGCTCCTCCTGCACAGCCAAACCCAATCAACGGAACGAATCGCATTGTACTATCGAAAGGGGAAGCTTCAGGGGAAAAGGGATCTCCTCTTCGTCCTTCCAATCTTCACTTCTCTTCCATTCAATTGGTCGAGTTTAGAGCATTATAATCGCGTGCGCATTGAATCACAACAGTCTCCCTCAAGGTGGAATGGAGGAAATCGGTAAAAGTGAGAGTGAGAGAGGAGACTAAAGGAAAACCTGATCAGAAAGTGGTGAAGTGATAGAGGGCAGATATGATTAGGAATGAACGGATATATCGATTTTCGAAAATCATAGATAATTAAATACTCACCACCCCGGCGAGTGCCCGCAGACATTCGATAACCTTGTAGAAATCTTTGTTCTCGAAGAGATTCACAGTCTGCAAGGAATTGATCATCGAGGATATCCTTGTCCAGTGACGCTCTTTCCGTTTCCTACTGTTTTGCATGGAGATATTGCGCATAGAACCATTTTGTAAGATTGTTTTGCGCAGGAGGAATATGAAGCAATGATGAATATACGGTCTCTTGCGTGTCCATTGCAATCCGTGCCGGACAAACAAGAATATCTGAAGGGATTTCCCACCTGGAAGAGGGTTATATCGGGGACTCCATAGACTTTCGCTGACTCCAAGAAGTTTGAGATATTCTCCATCTGAAAAGGGGATGGATTTCTTCCGGCTGTTCATCTTCCGAATCCAATTCTTTCTTGGGAAAGATTGATTGCAGTTCCGTTCATTTCTCAACGTCATCTCAGCTATTAGAATGAACGAACCCGCAAGGCCCCGCAAGGGAATATATGGGCTGTGAATACTGAGGGAGCACATGGGAAGGAAATACGTATTCCTCATTGTGACATCTCCCTTCTCCTCACCTGGTGGAATGCCATTCTTGGTCTCGTATGGAAGTTTGTGGGAACATCGAGACGATTCATCAATCTGATAAACGATTCATTTGAGCAACGAGCGGCTGATCACTTTCTTCCAAAGAATTGAATTCTAGTAGTCGGCGTGAAACATAACTTGAAATTGTTGATGCACAAAAATACTGACTCGCAAAGTGAGATTCCGTCCTTGAGCACTTCTGAGACGGCTTGAGAGTCCTCGAGAGCAACGGGATCCTCCGGAAACTGACGACCTACATTTAGTATTTTTATTTAGCTTTTTTCTGAAAAAATATAACCGGTTGCGCTCTCGATCCACAACAGAACCTCGTGGGCCTCGGTAAGATTGAATCGAGCCTGACTCTGGAACGGGAAAGGATACTGTATTGCACGATCTATAATCGATCAATTTACCTTTCGCTCCAACTCGCGACTCAGACCGTACGAAGGCCCGTGATTAGCCATGGGTTACTGTAGGCGATCAATCGGCAACTGATGAGGATACTGTAGATAAAACGAGAAGTAAGTAATAATAAGGAGGGATATAATGGCTGTACAGATGGAACGGGAGGAAGAGAGAGATAGGATCGGTGAATGGGGAGAATGAGGGAAAGTGAGATAAGGTGAGATGTCGAGAGAAAGTGGAGATGGAATAGAGGGAGGGTTAGGGGGCACCCCCCCCCCCCTTCCAAACTGGGTTCGGGCGTGATTGTTCAGTGTATGTGTGGGCAAGAGATGAACGAACTATCGCCTCTCTCTCTTCTTCCTTTCACTCCCTCTCAGAGATGATCCCTCCATACAAAGGAGGACCTGTATGCAGGCTAAGCTCAAAATGATCACACCACCAACCACAACACCCAGGTCATATTTATCGATTTATTGCATTCGAATGATGTCATTGCACAGAGTGAAATTGAAAAAGGGGGCGGAGCTTATCCGAATCCAATTCCCGATCCTCTATTGATCTCTACGTCTCCGAGACCAGCGGGCACGTTGAATTCATCGTGATCAACCTGGAAAGATAAGGATAAGTACGTATTTTGCTCTTTCGGAATGAATTTTAATATCACAGAACCTGTCCGAATGCGAATGTCTTCTTATCAAGTGCTCCATAACCAGGCTCGTAGAACTCCCTATTTCTCTTATTCGGTTGACTGCCTCCCAGCACTGAAAAGATCACATATCAATTCGAAAATAACCAGAAATTGTGTACATTTTCCGAGTGAAGCGAGACTGGTGGGAATTCCGAGTGAACGGAAGGTCTCTTGCACTCCTTTTCGATCTCCATCATTCACATTCTTCACTCCCGCCAATCCAAGGGACGGGAATCTGTATAGGAATATCATCGAATTATTCGACCAGTCATTGTTCATCATTTTGCAATTCAGTTCTGTTTCACTAGTACTTCAAATGCGAATTTAATTCGCTAAACCGATTACAGTTTCCAATATTATTTCAGAACAATGGACAATACCCATGAGTGAGTGCATTCATCATTCTTGCAGCTCCCTTTCCTCTTCTTCTTCCCATCGCTCCCACGTCCATTCCATTGTTAACCATCATTCCACCGATCTAAAGAGATCAAAGATTGGATCGAACAATACGAGATTCAATGAAAACGAGCAAAAATTGAACTGACTTGATTGAAATAAGGCAACTTCTCATCTCCAATATCTGCTCCGCGACTGCCAGTGAGCTCGAGTCCTGAGAATTAAAGGAGTCTAGAGGGAGATCAAAGATCACGAACCGGGCACTACTCCGAGTCCCATCGCGAACGAATTGCCCATTCCGAAATTGCCGTTCTTCTGCTTCTGACCGTATCCATGAGGACGACCCTCTTCAGCTCTATGAGATAGATCAAAGATCATCTAGTGAAGAAAAAAAAAAGATTAAACTCACATTGCTGCTCGTGACTGCACGAGATTGAGATTGGGAATGCCGCATGTGTCTGAGAACTCTTGACAGAAAACCTGGGGAGAAGAGATCAAAGATCATTCATTAGCTTTTCTAGTGGAAAACCTGCAGATCGTATCTGAGCTTCTTTCCAGGAGTGCACGTAACTTGGAATGTGTACTCGTTACGTTTGCAGTATCTGAAAATAACTAGTGATACCAAAAATAAATTTCTGGAATTGAATAAACCTCTTAGGATTCTTGTCCTTCTGCAGTGCAGGGAAGAGCGTGAACATAATTGGATTCATTGCAGGTCCGGCCGCAGCCTAGAAATGCCAGTTGTCGATAGCTAACTGGAGAGTGCAGTACCATCTCCCTGTCCTCCTTCTCTTCCCTCTGTTTCCTCTTTGTCTCTCTGAGTACATGAGATAATCTTCGTGCAGATGCATCGATAGCCTTCCTCTCTCGATCGGCCATCGGAGACAGAGATTCCATCTGGAGAAAGAATAGACATTCATAGGATACTCCTTATCGTACGCGTTCTTTGACATTTTGAGGACATTCCATGAATGCAAGGCTCAAGAAAAACATTCAGTAATCAAATTCGCCGAAATTCTACAAGCCCTTTTCGATATCAAATTATGTTGACCGAAATGTCTTTCTAGACAAATGTAATTTAAGAAAACGTTCGAACGCTGAAGAAAGGGGTCAGGATAAATATATAGATACTTGGAAGCGTGAAAGCGATTGGACATACCAAATCATCATCGATGTCTCCTCCCCTCTCTTCTTCCTCGCCCTCCCTTTCCCTTCTTCTTACTGGTCGAGGAGATCGTCGAAGAGGAGGCCCTATATCCGAGAAAAGTAATGGAAGTCTTCGACTACTTCTTTTCATTTGGCTCACTCATTCAAGACAAAAAAATGGCTCTAAATGAAGATAAGCTCATTCTCACCGATATCATCTCTGGGCGTTGACTGCAGTAGATCGTCCCCACAGAATGGAAGACGAGGATCACGGAAGCATGCGAGAGATACGAGATCTGAGTCATTTATTTTTGAAACTCAGCTGGAGTTATGATAGGACATGTGTGAGTTCTAATATGAATTGTGAAACAGACTCACCCACTGATTCTACCAAAATCGCATTCGTGAAAAATAAAAGAAGTGCGATAGCCGATCGATCCATGAGGGTGATTAGCACGCTAGAGAAAGAGCTGCCGGAGGGGAGGGTATCCCCCTCTTAGTCAAGAACGGGATTGGAGAGATTGTACCATTGCAGTGACCAAGAGTTGTTCTCTTTCTCTCGTTCCACTGATCTTTCTTTCATTTTCAGGAATTTTTCTGCTGATAATTCTCAGATAACAATCTCCTAGTGTGAAATGTACGAGATCATTTCACATCTGGGAGGGTCATCGTTCTGTCCAGTCAACAACAAACTACACTCTTCCATTCGCCCACTCTCTACTATCTCTCTCCCGGTTGTCCCCATCTCTCCTTCCTCTCTCTCTCTCCCTCTCACTCACTTCCTTCGATTCTTCCTCAAATACGCGTCGTTTTGTTGTTTCTTTATGTTTGGACAAGGTTTCATCTCAATTTCTCTGCTGTAGGACCGTCAAAATGTCTCGGGTAGCAGCTAGATCGCTTTTCTCTTCAATTAGCAAAGGTTCGTTTGACAAAATTCAGTTGAGCTGAAGCATCCCATTTAAATTTCGTCTTTCCACTCTCAGACTTCAACAAAGCTCTCGTTTCTTTTAGGGAAAACTCTTCTTTCTCGAATCAATAACCACTGCGGCACTCTTCAAATCCGATTAATCAGTGACAAAAGGACCAAATTTTTCGACTTTGAGCGGGTTGGAGATAATGTATTCAGGTCGGTTTCAATTAGAATCTGGGAAACGGCGATCGTTCAGGTCGATCAATCTTGCAACAGGTATTCAGCAATCGACGAGTGCGGCGTATGGAGGAGTCACTCTTGCTCAGGTTCATTCTTACAGGAATTGATCATCTCATTCATCACTGCATCGCAGGCTCTAGCAGCCGCTGAATCTACAACATCCTTACAATTCAAGCCCCATTCAGTCCACTTCTTCTTCATTCTCAGCGGTTTGATCAGTTACCTAGAAATAGATCAGTAATCGATTATCAGTGGACACTACCGTACCCGTTGAATACCATGTGCAATCCCTGAGAGATGGTCGCTCCTTCTGCACGAGAAGTGTCCAGGCTATTCAGAATGGGAAAGTCGTATCCTCACTGCAGGCTTCATTCCATGTAGTGAGTACGGTAGTCGATCGATCGGGATACGGTAGTTAACTTCCAGGTGGAACCCGATTCGTGTGTGCATCAGCTCCCTTCACCTACAGTAATCTCCGCTGATAAGTGTCCCGATCTGAGTGAAGTGTCGGGAGAGCTATTGGGTGGGCTTTTCTTTGTTCCAGTAATATGAAGAGACGAATTCAGAACGAATCTCGAAAAGGAAAGGATTGGGGAAGGTGAACGCAAGAGAAGTGATTGCGATGCATTCACAAGTCGACACTACGCTCTTTGAGGTATCCCCGATCATTCTTCATCTTACAGACTACTAAAAGCATGAGCCACAAGCATAATGTATACTACACAAGGGACAATATTTGAGGTTCGCTGTACCGACACTGATTCGTTCCTCGGAACTGACGAAGGATCGAGGAGATTCTTCTTCTGGGTTAGAGCAAAGGTTGGAATGGATCATGGAGCCTGAATGAAGAGTCCCATTCAGATTAATCTCCCTCCCGCGGACGATCGTCTTCATCGATGGATGACTGCATTTGCTTCCGATTTCCTCCCCGCAGGAGTCATTATTCGACCACATGCGAAGTGAGATTCTAATCTCTCCGTCTCGCCGTTGATTCATCCATTCCAGAAATGATTTCACTCCTTCAATGGTATTTTCATTAGACCATGTGATTCACTTCCACCACCATGACATCAGAGCAGACGAATGGCTGCTCTATGAAGTTGAATCAACTACTGCTGGTAGAGTGTAGTTCCTGAAGGTCAAAGGAAAAAAGATCTTTCTAGGATCGGGAAGAGGCTTTGCTCAAGGAAGAATCTGGAGAAACGACGGGAAACTACTCGCTTCTCTCTCACAAGAGATCCTGATTAGAACTAAAGGACCAGCATCTGTTAGTTAGACGGGCTCAAATTACGTGTATCTGTTGTATCTACGGGTGATGAACAGTAAAAGCTCCATGTGTTTTTATTGTGTAGTAAAGAACAATTGCATGTTGTCTGTTCTCAATTCCTCAGTGCAAATGCCACACATCCGAATGAGAAGAAGAGATCACTGTCTCACTGCAGTGTGGAATGAACAGAGTACAAAGTCCCATGGGTGCGATTCTTCACCCACGAGGGAGGAAATCATTCCCACAGCATGCTCCCTCCAGTTATTGCACCCTCAAGGCGGCTGTTCTATGAAGAATGAAGTGTGAACGTTGTAGTTTATAGTTGCTCTCTCGATCTTACACCATCTCTCGTCTTTCTCTTACCGTCTCGCCTACCTCTCGCTTCCTCACACGCTCCGCCCCTTTCGTCATTCTTCGCAAAATCTGGCGCCGTTCTCTTGTTTATAAGCCCGTTTCTTTTACGTTTCCTCGGTTTTCGATATACGTTGTTCTATTTTCTCATTGCAGGTCGCGATTGAATGTCTCGCAAGGTGGCCCGAGCACTGTTCTCAACGATTGCCCGCGGTTTGTTACCTTTACTGAGAATTTCCAACCGGATTAGGCCGTTAGCTTGATCAGAATCGCTTAGGAGGCACTGAACTGAACAAAAGGTGCACAAATCAGGTCGAATTGTGAGTGGTGTGGTCACAAACTACACTGCACCCAGCTGGCTCGAACGATCTTTCTCTCTTTCTTTCGCCATTTCCTTTGCTTGTTTCGTCGTTTTCACGCGATTGTTCCGGCGTGATTTCCTCCCTGTTCAATGTCTTCTCTCAGGCAGTCGTCTCACGACGGGCACTCGTCCAATCTGCAGTCTTCCCACTATGATCACATCAACTGCACGAGCTGGAACGGTGGGAGGAGGAGTGAAAGACCCTGCCCTTCTTCCCAAGGAAATTCGAACTTCCGCCTTCTTTGACTTTGAACGAGTCGAACCGAATGTATTCAGGTAAGCTGTTTTCATGTTCACAACAGTTTTTGTTGGAATTCCACATGTTTACTTTATCCGTTTGGTCTAGATCCCTCGTTTCAATCATACTTTGATTTTCCGTTCCAGAGCGGCAAATCTCTCTACGAGTGGTCAACAATCCCCGCACGCTGCTTATGGAGGACTCATCATGGCACAGGTACTATAATTCTTGAATTTTATGGCATTAAATCGATAGTTTAACTACCGTGTTCTCAATAATGTCTACTTGAGGCGCTGGCTGCCGCAGAAGCTACCGTAACCGACGAATTCAAACCTCACTCCATGCACTCTTTCTTCATTTTGAATGGTGAGAATGTTCTACTTTTGAAAATGAGTTAGTATTCGATTCTCAGTGGATACGACGGTTCCCGTTGACTACCACGTTCGATTGTTGAGAGATGGACGATCATTCTGCACGAGGAGTGTAGAGGCTATTCAGAAGGGAAAGGTCGTCTTCTGTCTCCAGACTTCCTTCCATGTGGTCAGTACTTATTTTTCTATTCTACAACTCGATGGAGTGATTCGATACCGTACCCCCTTCTTTCCAGGTAGAACCCGATTCGTGCGTGCACCAGTCTGACTACCCAAAGGTAGTGAAGCCTGCAGACGAATGCCCTGAACTGAGTTTATCCTCCAAGGAATTGCTGGGTACGGTAATTATTGATTTTTGTTCAAGATTATCTTTACCATATCATGATTCAGATCGTATCGCTAGTGGTGAAGTGAAGGGATCAGAACACGCTCGAGCTGCCATCGTCAAACACTCACAAATTGACAGGACACAATGGTTGTTCGATGTAAGTTCTACTCATTTTTACTTATGCTGCGAGAAGAGAAGAGTATCATTTGAGCTGTGAAATGAGTAGCAATATTTGACAATTAGCTGATCGTTCATTTTTTATTACAGATTCGCTGCACAGACACTGCAGCTCTTTTCGGATTGGGCGATCCCACGAGAACTTTCTACTTCTGGATGAAGGCTAGGGTAAGCTATTTTTTAATTGGCTCATTGATAGATAATCTTTCTTGAGAAGATTCGACAAGTGGCGCGACTTCGAATTACTTGAAATCTGATTTTATCGATGGCGAATGTTCCAGGTTCCACTCTCGACAGCAGACGATCGTCTCCATCGATGGATGATCGTATTCGCATCTGATTCCACCCCTGTCGGAGTCATCTTCAGACCACACACCAAGTGACATTTAATAATATTTTGCCTGATATTTTTTACTATCTGGCTTTGCCAGAGGAGAAGGCTATTTTTATGTGATGTGAGGGAAGAAATAGTTTAATTATATTCCAGGAATGATTTCACTCCTTCGATGGTCTTCTCTCTTGATCATGTGATGCACTTCCACCATCACGAAATTAGAGCAGATGAGTGGATGCTCTATGAAGTCGAATCGACGGTTGCAGGTACTGTAGTTTTTGAAGGTTACTGTAGCTGGGAATATGTGGTTACGGTATTGATCTTTCATCATTGCAGGAGCAGGACGTGGTTTTGCTCGTGGTCGAATCTGGGGAACGGATGGAAAACTACTCGTTTCTCTCACTCAAGAAGCACTTGTAAGAACGAGAGGTGATGTATCCAGAATTTAGATGACTATGACATTTGCTGTGTTTTCGCTAGATCTAAAATCACTTGTACTCACCATTTTTGTACGAATACAATTTTCCATGCGGGTTTGCAATTTTGTTCTCGGTATCTCATACAATAGTTGTCAGTTCTTATTGATAGCGAGACGAAATGATAAAAAAAATTTTCTGTAACGAGTTATCACAAAACATGAAGAGTGAGATCACAGGATGGATAGAGATCAATAATCAAAAGTATTGGAAATAGACTGAAAGAATAACTCACGGTTTGGAATGTAGGGTCAGAGAGGGACTAGCACATTCTATTCAGTTACAAGTATGATATTAATATTGCGAATAACATGGGTCGTTCAAAAGGTTGAGATCAATAACAGTTGGATACGATAGTCTAGTACTCACTACTGGATGGACTGGAAGTGTATGCAAGTGTCTGGAGAAGAGGTCGACCTGCTCGAGCATGCAATTGCATTGATACAAGAGCACCATCGGCTCCCGCAACGACGATACTGAAGGGATACGGTAGATAGGGAAGGGTACGGTAAGAGACTAACCATCCATCTTGGAAGCAGAGAGAGGAGAAAAGAGGACCATGGTTGTCCGATCCGTCGTGATTCCAGAGACAAACTATAAAAATATGATTGGGGAAATGAAACTAAATGAAACTACCTCCTTCATCGAGATTCCATACTCTCACAGTCTTATCGTGAGAAGTGCTCAGGATCAATCGTCGTTGAGTGAACGCTTGGATACTCTGAAAACGTGGGAGTGTGAGCAACTGTACCCTTACGATCTACGTAACCAGAGCGCACGGTCGTCTCACTCACATTAGCACTAGGCCATCCTAGTAAGCTCACGGAGGTTACGGTATCTTCATGGCCTCGGAATTCTCGAAGAACTCGTCGTTGACGAACATCGTACAACTGAAGATAGGGGAGATTACTGTAGGTGTACGGAAGTTAAGATTTACCGAGATTTCACAGCCGTCACCGTTGAATCCATTACTGCACGAGAGGAGCTGCATCCCGTCCGGAAGGTATTCGACAAACGTCTGTAAGGGATTACGGTATTTTGTAAGATCGATGAAGGGTACGGTAGGAACGAATCTACAAAACGGTTAAAATATACCTGGATATTGTTCTTCTTCGGAAATTCCGCTATCAACGAGAGGTCTCGTTCATCCCACAATCTATGAAGAGTGAAAATTTGGAAAGATCAAAGATCATCAATCACTTGATACTCTTATCCTCGGAGGATTGCGCGATAGTCTTCGTTGCTGCATTGAAGACCATGTGAGTGATCTGGTAATTGATATTCATCTACCGTAATCATCATTCTTCCACTTGGGACTCACTAGATTTCTACTCCTATGATTCATCGCCATTTGTTTGCCCGTTTCCGAATCCCATTTCCTCACAGTAGTATCTCGAGAACCAGAGAAGATATGGCCATCTGAAGAATATCATCGATGACGTCATCTCTAGGCAACTTACCATCATTCACAGTCAGTCCCGAGACGCTCTTCGTATGGGCATTGATTGTACTCAGCGAGTTTTCATGCCCGAATCCCCATATTTTCACCTGAAAGCCTCAATTTTCTTCTCTCGATGTTATTCTTTCTCGCCCACCTTTTCATCTCGTGAGCCACTGATGATAAAGTGCTTTCCATTTCGGAATTTATAGGCTACCTGAAGGCGCTCGATTACCGTATTTACTGCAAAGATCAAAGATCACCTTAGTCACTTCCAAATCGTGTCCCCTCCAATCCATGTACACTTCCCCCGTGTCGATATTGTTCAGTTTCATCGTCTACAATTGTAGTTGCTCCATTTGTAGTGTGTCGTCATCCCACCACTTCTACCATTTTGGCCCAAGGTTTTCTCGCAGATTATTCCCTCCGTACCTTTCTCATTCCTAACCCGCCAAAAATCGAATAAATTCCATATCCCCTACTCCATACCTTATCTCGACTGCCCGTCACTACAATTCCCGATCGTTGTGCAGCCATGCAGCAGATATCACCCTGAAGAGGATATTGAAGAGTGACGACGTCATTGAAGAGAATTGTTGAAGAAGATTTGAAGAATGTGTGTGTACAATGAGATAATCTCACCTTGTGATGTGCAGGTCGTTTCACGGGCGGTTTACGCATGAAGAGTGAGGCAGAAGTACGAATTCTGAATAGATTAAGTCATCTACGCCAAATTACATAGGCCATTTGGAATGTGATGTGACCTCTAATTTAGGTGTAATCTGATACAGAGTCTGAATATTTATTTCGACGGGCTAGGTGGTTTGGAAACATTTGATTTTTTTGTTACTCAGCGACACTGGTATTCAATGGGAAAGAATGAAGATTAGATGATGATAAAGAGAGAATTCTGACCCTCCTTTCTCTCCTCCATTGAGAAGAATATCTTGATGATCCTGAGTGGATAAGGCAGTATACGAATTGCCCATTTGATTGATTCTACCCTTGAAATGAACGAGAATCCGATTAGTCAGTCGACTGGCGAGTAAGTGGCAGTTAAACTTGAAGAATTGCACGAATTTCACTCAATTTACGAGAATGAATTCGCGGAAAAGGCAATGAACTTCCAAAGAGGCTTCTCTAAGTGGAGGGAGGGGTGAGATCGACTCTTTCTTAAGAATGGAACTTTGAAAGAAGAGGTAAACGTGTGAGAAGATGAGTAAATGAATAGAACGACGAAGAAGAAAGAAGAAGAAGAAGGAGAGTGAGGATGAAGAGAGACAGACAGGGAGTAGAGGTCTGCATGAGAAATGAAGAGTGAAGCAGGAAAAGAGGATGGAAAAGGGGACGAAGAAAGGATGGGCACTCAAATTACGATGAAGAGATAATGAAGATAAGAATATGAACTATTCGAGAGATGTACAGTTTGGTAGGAAACAAATGTGGTAGAAATAGAAGCAATAAATGGTATGCAAGGAGAGAGGACTGGCAAGTAAACAAATGGGGCGAGAGAAAGTAGATAAAGAGAGAGGGAATATTGCCCCTGAGCATTTGCTCTCCCCTCCCTCGGGTTACCAAGGTAACAAAGACTTTTTGACGTGAAGTAATGGCGTGGAAACTTGAGATCGACGTTTAATTGCTCGAAAAACAATTTTTTTAATAAAAGGACCCCATTTTTCCATCTGAGAATTGGGATAGAGACAGAATCAGAGAATGTTGAACTCCTCACAACTCCTTGTCAGAAAAATTATATAATGAAAAAAATTTGAAGGAAATATAAATTACGATCAACTTCAATAAAAATGAAGATGGTCAATATTCTGGGAGTACGGTATAAGCCAATAATGTACTGTAACTGGGACACAAGTTTTCCGCATAGAAAAGTGAGAGGCGTGTTTCATTCTTTCGCTGACGCGGCTATTGCGTAGCGCACGTCACTCATTATTATTTTTATTTTAAATGTATTTAATGTTATCCGTTTTTTGCTGAAAATTTGCGAGCTTATAGCGAGAGCCACGACGGGCGCTAGTGTACTCGTCTCGACGGGGTACTACTTTGTATAAAGGAGCTATTATCGTAGTTTTCCTCAACAATGTCGAGCTCTATGTCTTTAGTTGGTGAGTGCTTTCTTTATATGGCTCCTCGTCTTGTTTCAAATCTTTTCAAAGCTTATGATCAACGATCAGCCAACAATTACGTTCTTTTGAAATGTATAGCCTTGAAAAACACCTTATATCCCTCTTGTTTTCAAGTTCTTAGTAGCTTTTATCTTATTTTCATCGTTTCAGGTGGCGGTATCTTCGTTTTGTTAGTTGCTGGATATTTCGGGCAAAAGTATGGCCTGCCTCCACCCGCGCCCAAGATTGTCGGAATCGATTTAGGTGAGTTACTTTACAAAATTTCAATGTTTTATTGAAAATCATGAATTTTGGACTCCGCCATGTTGCAAATGTTCATATTTCTTTGTTAGGAACGACATACTCCTCTATTGGATACTACCACGCAGTAAGTGGAGACACGACCATCGTTCCTGATGCCCTCGGAAAACGATCCGTCCCCTCGGTCGTCGCATTTCTGTACGTTTCAGCTTACTTTTTCGCCCACCATCACCTCACTCAAATACGAAATTATTCAATTCAGACCGAATGGAACTGTGCTAGTGGGTACACGAGCCGTCGAACAACAAGAGAAAAATCCGACTAGGTGAGTTGTTGTGTCACTGACACTGTGAGCAATGAGCTAGATCATGGTTACGTTAGCACTATTGTAGAACAATCTACGATGCGAAACGATTCATCGGACGAACTTATGAGAAGGACAACCAGAACTTCATTGATGATAAGAAGAGGTATGCCTTACATTTGACCTGGAAGCTTCAATGGCTATGAAATGTTCTCGAATTGAGTAAATATCTTTCATTGCAGGTATCCGTTCGCTGTCAAATTGGACGATAAGGGACACGCATTCTTCGAGATTCCGCTCGATTCCGGCATTAAGTGAGTATTTTGTTAGTTAGCAAAAAGAGTAGAACCACGATCACACCAGTTTCCTATTTCTGACAATGATGTAAAACTGATATCGATGTGAAAATATTCAGAAAGCTATATCCGGAAGAGGTGGGAGCCATCATCCTTCAGTATCTTCGTGATGCAGCTGAAAAACACGTAAAGGGATCACTGAAGCAGGTACGGTAGTCATTGATTGATTATTTGATTACGGTAATGAACATTCGCTCCACAGGTAGTAATCTCCGTTCCCGCCGAATTCGAGGAACTGCAGAGAAATGCGACAGCGAAAGCTGCTGTTATGGCTGGTGAGAATTCACATCATTTTATTGACTTACGTTAGCACAGTTGTATAGCAGTGATTGACTTTCATTATCTCACTTTATTCCCTAGCACCTAAATACTGGTTATTAAATGAATGGTGTAATCGCATCCTTCCCCTCTATAGGAATGGAACCTCGTCGTGTGATCTCTGAGCCGACAGCAGCAGCTCTCGCGTATGGACTACACAAGAAGAAGGGAGTAGAGCATATTGTCGTCGTCGATTTGGGTTAGTTATTCAATGAAACTCAACTCGATTAGTTTTTCCACCAGGACAAAAGGGAATAGAAGTTTACATGTAACTTCGTTAGGCTAACTGATTTTATTTTATTCCGGAAATGAATAATTTGTGTTCTTTCACTATGTTGATGAGACTTTCGAATTTATGGGCTGCATAAAAGTTATAGAAATAATTTTGACTAATAGTCTTTCTTCAGGCGGTGGTACTCTGGATGTGTCTGTCCTCTGGCTGCAGGGAGGAGTGTTCGTTACTCAAGCAATGGCAGGCAATAATCGATTGGGAGGACAGGATTTCAATGATAGAGTACAGAAGATGATTGTTAAGGTACGGTATATAGATAGATTATTGTTTCGTATCTATGAAATTGAGAGATGTGTATGTTGTAAAAAAAAAATAACGATCAACATATTTCAGAAAATGGAAGAGAAGAGTGGAAATGCAGTAGTGGATAAAGAGGATCTACAACAGATCAGAATGACTGTCGAAGCTGCTAAGGTATCAATTAGAGTTCTGTAGAGTGTGTTGAAGTTATGTAGTCCAATGAAGTACTGTAGAAGAGACGGTATTGTTTGAAACTGTCATTGTACAACGATTGATATCATCATCATTTCAGCTCCGATTGACGAATATTCCTCAGACGAAGGTGGAAGTGCATCTGAATGGAAGGGAACCATTCGATTATCTGGTACGGATATTCCCTCAAATGATGAATATTCTAAAATGAGGATGTAGATCAATATTGAATTCCGATTCTTGTCAGCTGACCCGTTCCGAGTTCGAGTCGATAAACGAGGATCTATTCAAATCGATCGAACAACCAATTGGAGCTGCACTAGAAGATGCACAGATTACTCCTGATGATGTGAGTGGGGGGTATATGGGTGATGAAGATAGGAAGAGTGACTGTTAACGATATTATCGTCAGATCATTCATGCTTGGAAGCTGTTGATAATTATCATTTTCACTTTCCAGGTAGATGAGATTGTTCTAGTGGGAGGATCGACTAGAATACCGAAGGTCCGACAGATCGTAGGAAGATATTTCAAGTGAGTGCAAAAAAACATTTTCGAGATATGTTTTTCAATGTGGAAAGAAACAATTGATGCTGTTTCAGTAAGGAGCCAAATCACGGTATCGATCCTGAACTGGCAGTGGCAACGGGAGCATCTGTACAAGCAGGAGTGATTGGAGGAGGATGGCCATTACAGGTATCTATTACACATGTACTTATGTCATATTAGAAGATTACGGTAGCTTTTCATCAATGAATTCACCAATTCGAATTTAGGTGGCTGCAATGGAATTGCCTACGAAGAGGAGAAAAAGACACTTCTACACTTCGGAACAAAGAAAGAACGAAGAAGAATTATAAAGATTATGTGTGTTATCTATTATTACCATCCTTGCAATACCCGTTGACCCTCTAGATTCGAAAATGGATTAGCTCCAAAGTATAGGATAAGAGATCTATGTACTTATCAGATGGTATCTAATTTATCATATTAATTTATTTCACTTCCGGTTTTCTTTTCCACTTCTTTCCCTTGTCATCTGACATCTCTTTTCGTTTCCTTCTCGGGGTTTGTGTAGATCATTATCGATTGTATAATCGAGCTGCTGTGATATTCGCTGTTTTCTCTCGCTAATTTAGTTGTCTTATCATTTCATCATACGGGTTACTGTAGTTTGTGTATTTATAGATCACTTTCTGTTTTGCCGTGAGAGATGTGTAACATCAGAGGATAGACAGAGTTTTATGAATAAAATTTGTTGATCAAATCTCATTTATCCAAATTCACACGTCATCAATACATTAAAATTTGATAATTTGCTTGATCTCATAATCCACACAGTCCCTCACTTTCTCCTCTTTCTCATTTCCCTTGATCGACTCGTTCCATCTCTTCTCCTTTTCATTCTCCGTTCTTTTGCTCGTTGAAGACGGTCGAATCAACTGAATGAAAGCGAATGTCGTCCATTCAAGTAATTCTAGAACAGGTGAGAGATCTATTCAACTACTACTGTATCGATAGGAGTTCTGTACTTTTCGACTCAGGAGCCTCTACTGTTCCTCTGAGTTCGAAAGAGGTCACTGCAACTCCCTTCTCACTGGCTGAAGATAAAACACAGCCTTGCTCACCACGTGTAATCGATAATGAACCAACGTACGATAGATGAGGATTCGGTATCATTGGTCTACAGTGCTCGAAGATTTAATTTCAGTAGGCCTTCTCTTTATGTGGAGGCGAATAAGAGTCAGCTTATGGAGAAGGTTGTTATGGACCAGGTGGTCTACCGCCCCCCTCCAACCATTGAGATACCGTAATCTGCAGGAAAAGTTCGACAAACGGTTCGGATATCGGCGGATCAATATCTCACTCGGTCGGAAGATGTACTACCATTTCAACAAGGTACTGAAGACTACAGTGATCAAGTACCGTACACTACCGTATCCAAGATTCGTAAATGGAGTCGATTCGAATGGCTTGATTTCACTCGAGATTGCATTCCTATCATGCGATGGTTACCAGAGTACAGAAGAGAATGGATCTGCACTGATGTATTTGGAGGACTTATGGTTTCCATTCTCAGTGTACCTCAAGGTGAGGTATCGAGTCATCCCTGGAGATCAAAGATCAAGCTATCTCTGGAGACCAAAGATCAACATTGTGCAGGTCTTGCGTATGGATATCTGGCAGGAGTTCCTCCCATCCACGGTTTATACACATCCATCTTCCTATCCCTCATCTATGTAATATTCGGATCAAGCAAACATGCGGCTCCCGGTGGGAAGAATACTGCAGTAATCCGTTGATACAGTAATTCAGGCGCATTCGCTATAATCTCAATGATGGTGGGTACGGTAGTGGAGGATGTTCTTTCTCCGCCGGATATGGCTTCTCATGAGATCACTACGGGATTCTGTTGTTCACCCAAAGCGACAGGAGGTGAGATTACTGTAGAATGTATACGGTAAATGGTATTGATTGAGGGAATAACAGTGAGGAAGCATTGGATGTGGTGATGTCAGTGACATTGCTGGTCGGAGTATGGCAGATTGTCTTTGGATTGATGAATGCTGGAATTCTGGCTGTATGGCTGAGTGAATACCTCGTAAAAGGTAGGTCACGAGTCATTCGAGTGGTCTTCCGGATGACAGTATCTTTTTGCAGGTTTAATGGGAGGCGCCGCGATTCATGTGGTCACAAGTCAGATCAAATCGATGACGGGATTGAGGAATCTGCCAGGAACCTCGGAACCATTTGGACTAATAACCGTTCGTTGCACACACATTCTTGATTATGTTCTTTCATTTTCAGTTCTACTCGTGTTTTTTCAAGCAAATTCGTCATATCAACCACCACGTACTCATCATTTCAAGTGAAACACTCATCTACAGCATCATCTCAATTCCATTTTTTTAGTTGCATCGATAGCCCTTCTTCTCATCTCTGCGTACATTTTCGATCCAATATTGAAGAAGTGGTTCGCAAGCTTCAAGTTCCCTATGGAGTTGTTGCTGGTTTTTTGATCGATCAATGCACCAGAAAATGGAATGCATCAGGTGGTATATGGTACTCTCGGGATGAAATTGCTGGAAAATACCCGTTGGACTCTATCGGAGAAAGTGCCCGTCGTTGGAGAGGTACTGTAATTGAATAGATTAATGTTCTTTGTTGTGTTGTCATTCCCTAGAATATCCCATTTCCTTGCAGGTAACATTCGGACTCTACTCACCGCGCGTTCCTTCTATGACCAATATGACCAAGATGCTGGGCCATTCAATATCCATCGCAATCATTTCATTTGCTATTCACATTGCACTTGCGAAATTGATAGCCAAGCAGATGCAGTACCAGGTCAACTCGAATCAGGTAACAATTAGATCTAGTCAATGAATCATCGAAATGCTATTAGGAATGGTTCGCTCTCGGAGCAATGCACTTGTTTTCTTCCTTCTTCGGTTGTTTTGCGGGAGGATCCTCACTCGGTAGATCGCTTATGCAAGTCAAATTCGGCACCCACTCACAGGCAAGCAAAGAATGGTGACTGAATACAGAACAAACTTCAGATATCAACGTTGGTCGCGGCTATAATGCTAATTATTGTTGTGTTCGGCGCTTCTAAGGCGATCGTGACTCTACCCAAGGTGCACAACAATCACAAACAAATTTTCAATTCCAACCCAACATATCAGGCCGTCCTCGCTGCCATAGTCGTCATAGCACTCAAAGACCTAATCCTGACGATATTCCGGAGTATTCGACTAATACATTTATCCGTCGTTGACTTTGTGGGATCAAAGTACCCAACACTTTTCAACCATGGATTGCAGCTCATATACTATGTGACTTTCTTCGCTGTGATAATTGTGAATGTAAACTATGGTCTAATCATCGGAATATCATTTGCTCTGATGACTGTCGTCTTTCGATCTCAATGGTGGCTACATAGTGGAGACATAACAAGACCAACAAAGTTCAGGCCAGAAAGTACATGTGTTGGAAGGATACCAGGAACCTCGGACTTTAAAGGATTCGGACAGTATCGGAAAGTTGAGGAGATCAATGGTTTGTACAAAAATCACAAAATATGAAATACACATTCACTAGGAATGCGGGTGTTTCGATTCGATGCTCCTATCTATTTCGGAAACGCTGAACTGTTCCTACGAGCTTTGTATCAAGCAGTTGGAGTGGACCCAGTCGAGGTTGACCCCCATTGACGACAAGTATCTATATATGCAAATTAATCATAGATGCATCACGATATTACAAATCGAGAATTGAGCAAGAAATCGGGAGCGTCAAATGAGAGGGAGATGAAAGGAACGGATGAGGAAAAGTTGTTGTTGAAAGGTAACAGAGCAATTGCAAAGATATAAGACATGGTAACCACTCCAGAAGAGGAAGAAGTAGAGACAATGCAATTAACTCACGTTATCGTTGATTGTTCTGCTATTCCCTACGTGGATCTCATGGGAAAGGACGCTATGGTTCAAGCATCGGAAGAATTCGCTAAAGTCGAAATCACCGTGTTCTACTCCCATTGCAAAGGTTTCACCTACATACTCGATAATACGAGAGTGACATGGCATTGTAGTTGGAGTACGTCAGTTTCTCGAGAATACGGACTTTCACAAAAAGGTTCCGAAATCGCGACTGTTCGTCAAAATTAGTGATGCGGTAGATCAGGCAGTGAAGGAGCAAACTGTTGAGCCGGTTAGAAAATCAATGAATCAGTAGCACAATAATAACGATCAGGAATCGGAAAGAAGGCCACATCCGTTCATTAGTGAGAAGAAACAACCGAACACTTTGAAGGAGGAAGAAACGCAAAAAGGTGAAATCATAGAACGCCCATGAACCACAAATTGCTTTTCAGATGATCCTATACCTGAAGTTAAGTCCAAGCAACCATCAACTGCGATTCCGATACCTGATGCGAAGACAGCAATCGACAAATCTTTTATGAAAGAGGAAAAGAAGAAACTGAGTTCAGCAGTGGAGAAAACTGCAGTTGATCACTCAGTAGGAAAACCGAAGAGAGATTCCGAAGGAAAACCGAAGAAAGATTCCGAAGGAAAACCGAAGAAAGATTCGTCGACTACACCGCAAAAGAAAAAGGAAAAGAAAGACACGAAGAAGAAGAAAGAGATCACCGTGCTCGTTAAGAAACCAGAGGATCCTGCTCCACCGGTACGCAAAAGGAACACGAAACGATCTACAGTCAAAGTGGAAACGGGAAAAACGAAGAAGAAGAATGAACCGGAGAAGGAGAAGGAAAAGATCGAAACCACCGCGCAGTCAGGAAAGCCTTCGGTGCTGGTAGAACAAGATGCCGAACTTCCTACCGAAGCAACGCAGCCTATACGAGACAAATGAGGAGAAGAGTCGTAAAAATAACCCCTACATCTCTATTTCAATAGTCCATTTCAAACATGTGGTCTGAATAAATACTCAACTAATTGACTATTCTCAATACAATTAGAAAGCATTGAATAATAACGCGCAAAAGTACTAAAACACAATTTTTGGAAGAAAGAAAACCGAAATCACACAGTGAAAATAGAGCAGTTTGGCAAATTGCCAAGATTTAAAAATAAATTTTCCTGGAACGCGGACCATGACAACGTGACTACGGTAGTTTGCAGCTAAATTTGCGATTTTTCTTTTCGCTTTTTTCTTTTTCTCAACAAAATGGATGATTCGGAGGTCAATCGACTGATTCTGGAGAATCTTCACCCAAAGGACAATATCCCTCAACCGCTGGATGAGGATTTCTACAAGGAAATCGTTAATTCGACGCCCTCTTCATCTTCAGGTTAGGCCTATTTTCATTTTTTTTTTAAATGACATTTAATTTCATGCGTTTTATTATATTGGATTTTTTTGCCGATACGCCGCTATTGCCGAGAGGCTTGGAAAAATGATCCGTTTTTGGGGTACCATAGGTGATGATAGCTATAAACCTTGCTTTCGCATTCATTCCTTGTAGGCCCAGTCATTGTAATTCTTTTGTTCAGCTGTTCGTTGTTAGTTCTTCAATTTTATGATTTGTTAATTATTCCACTACCTTCATTTTTCTCTTTGAAATCGTTAATTCGACTCATTCGATTCTAATATTTTGTACTTTAAAAAATTCTTGCGTTAGTGCTGTAGTGAGGCTATTGAAATTAGTTTTCTAGTGAAGCTAATTAAATATGTCATCTTTAAAAAAAAGTTTATATTGAGGTGTGTTTGCTGATAAATTTTCAATTGTGAATGCTTCATTTTTTCAGATGAGTTCTTCCCTCCAACACGGCCAAACCGTGATAACGCCACTGAAGCATCGGTTAAGAAGATCTTGAACGAAAGCCAGGGACTCATCGACAAGGCTGCTTTGAAGCTGGTATGTTCCAATCTTGATATTTGTTCGAAATAGTAGTGGCCGCTAAAGATTATATTATTCGGTATATTTTCAGTTTCACAGGTCGCTCCAAATGCCGTCAACGTAGCTGGCGCCCAGTTCCACGATTTGGTTAGACTGTCGGTGGATGAAGCAGCGATTGTGCAAGCAGAAGAAGAAGCAATTAATGCTTCGAGGAAGAAGGCCAATGCCTCTGTATTGCGACCTCGCTAATATTTTATACAGTATTTGCCCATTTCTGTATATAAGTGATATTACATTCAAAATCTGTCCATATCTGTATAAATGATTCTGATTATTTCTTCTGGTATTTCGTGGTTCTCTCAGTGGTCCTTGCCCACTTCTATATCTTAATCGCTCTATATTTGTTCTATATTTCAGCTCAATCATTTCCTTTCCAGGGTAAAGAGACATGGGAATTTCCCGCGACTCGTGGCATAAGCGCCGTGCGACCGGAGGTCACCGTCCGTGCCCCCACAAGAAGAGAAAGTTCGAGCTCGGCCGTCCCGCCGCCAACACCAAGATCGGAGCCAAGCGCGTCCACATTGTTCGCGCTCGCGGAGGCAACCTCAAGTACCGCGCGCTCCGTCTCGACACCGGAAACTTCTCATGGGGAAGCGAGGGTAATATATTTTTTATGTTAACGATGTAAGCTAATGACTATTTTTTTTAGGAACTACTCGCAAGACCCGTATCATTGATACCGTCTACAATGCCTCCAACAACGAGCTGGTCCGTACCAAGACCCTTGTGAAGAACACCATCGTCTCCATCGACGCCGTGCCTTTCCGTCAGTGGTACGAGTCTCACTATGCCCAGCCTATTGGCCGCAAGAAGGGAACCAAGTTCACCGAGGAGGAGGACGCCAAGTTCGCCAAGGCCGGGTAAGAGTTTGCGATTTCATTTCGGCTTATAGTAATATATTTTCAGAAAGAAGGTATACAAGACCAGACAGACTACCGCCGCCGTCGACCCCCACGTCACCGAGCAGTTCATGGCCGGAAAGCTCCTCGGTACGTTTTCTCACTTAGCTGTTCCTGCCATTCATACTACACAGTTAGCCCAAAATGATGCATCCTTACTTTGTGAGAGTAGTTTCACTACAACTTCTCGTTTCCGTGAACGATCTAGCCGATAAGATCTGATTGGTTCTAAGCTAACAAAGAGCTGCTGCTAAAATATGTTCAACAATTTATCTTTTCTCTATTCCAGCCTGCGTCTCCTCCAGACCCGGACAGGTCGGACGTTGCGACGGATACATCCTCGAGGGCAAGGAACTCGAGTTCTATCTCCGCAAGATCCGTGCCAAGAAGCAGAAATAAACTTCGTTGTTGAGCTCCGTTCTTCGTTATGTTTTTGCTTTATGAGAGTTCTGAGCTCGATAAAGCGGATGTTACATAGCAAATGTTGTTCTGGCACACTTGAAGGGGGAGGTGTTTTTATTCACCACAGTACATTCTCAGACATTCTATGAAAACAAATCAACAATAGAATTCAGTCAGATGAACAATTACCCCAATCCTCTGCACTATCAGCATGAGCCCGAACGTTCGCCGGTTTGCACAATACACGAATTTTGACTTTTTTTGTGTTCAGATTGATAGTACTATGCGGCAAATTGAGCAGCGTGCTGCTGATGCTAAAGGAATGATTGAAGAATTATTGTTCCTTCTTGATCTGCAGACTAAGGCGCCATGGTAAGTTCCTCGCGCAAATAGTATTTTTACTGTGACTAAATAGGCCGACAATGCTGGAAAAGATGTCGTCCCTTGGCGCTGAGATGTCTCAACTTCAGTCCATTCTGCATAAGACACAGCAACACGGGAGAGACGATTCCGTTCAGATGTTGAGGTCTGTATTGCACTGAATCTAGTGTCTAAAGAGTAATATTGTTGTGAGGAATATTGTTTTAAACATGATTGCTTTATTCGATAACACGTTTAGAGCACACCTTCTCGTTCCACAGATGCTGTCTATGGATATCGATCAACGTTTGCAGGTTTATGCTGTTATATTTATTTATTTATGTGAGCTATTTGCGGTGATCATCGCTCATAAATATACTTCAGGAAGCGACACAGGGTCGAGTGCACTCATTCAACCACGATCTTGTGCCCGACTATCTCAGGACAAAGGTGAAGAATATGACATCGAAGACATTGATTGAACTAGTATTTTTAACGAATATTGATATTAGTGCGAGTAGTAATTGTGCTTATCAGGCGGATACGTCACATGAGCAAGAGGAAGCGGCCATCGAGGGAGACAGGACGAATAGGGATGTGAATGCTATCGTGAAACAGACCATCGGACTCAATCGGTATCTTCCCTTCTCATGAATTCTCTTTATTCCATTGATTACAGCAACGTGGACTCATTGGTCAGTGGACATGTGAATGCAGACAAGGCACAGATCGACTCGTTAGCTGATAATCATGTGAGTTATCGTATATTTTTCCCTTTATATTCTGATGAAAAGTATACTGAGGATGTCATGTACTGAGATTGAATGATGTCTGATACATTCCGTACGTGACCTTTGAATGAATGTATCCTATTCAAAGTATCCCCTCTATTCATGGTTGCTAGGTGCGTCTCATTATATCGTGAATCTCTCCAATAAGGAAGAGAGAAGGAAGGGTGGGAAAGAGTAGCCGAGAGTTAATTTAGAAGAGTGAGAGAAGAAGATAGAGACCACTCCTTCCACTCTCCCCCTAGAAGGAGGCAGATTATTATAGGCCTTCCTTTACATTTCTCCCATCTTTTCTCATCTACTTTTCCTCCATAGTCCATGGGAATTTCTATTTTTTTTAAATTCTGCAAACTGACGTGTTTAGTACAGCTCGTGATTCCTATTTTTCAGCCGACTTTCGAAGCGAGTGAGACGGCTCGATTGGTGAAGGCAGTGTGTAGTGGATTCGGATTGGAAAGACAACGAGCACCTCCTCCACCACCACTTCAAGTCACTGGAGGAACTGGAGGTATGGTTGATCTTTACGACCATACGTGACTTTCCTCACTCACTTTTTTTGCGACATAAACTCTCTTAAAGAATGGTAATTGCAGGATTGGCCGGACCACTGGGAGGAGCTCCACCTCCCGCACCCGCAGTACCACAGATGGGAATGGGAATGGGCAGTGGAATGCATATGCAACAACCAGGAATGATGCATCAACAGGTGAAAGAATGGGAATGAGTAGCTAACATTGATGAAAAGACTGTGGAATTTAGAGTTGTTGTTAGAGAAATAAAGAATAGAATGTTGATTGTGAATAGTCTCAATTTGCAGCCTCATCCCCAACAACAAGGAGTGCCGCAGGGAGGCTATCCAGTGCATCAGAATGGAATGGGAGGAATGCAGGGAGGAGGAGGAATGATGGGAGGAGTACCTGGTACGTTTTTTGAAGGAACGAAATAAATATTAATTTAGGAATATTGAAATTGAGGATTGCCTTTAATAGTGTTCTCAGAATTATTGAGTAGAACAAAATTGTAACTGGTCTGTTTTCAACCTACTGTATTTATTCAGGCGGTCCAATGGGTCATCCGATGCAAGGAGGAGGAGGGCCCGCTCAACCAGGAATGATGATGAACCCCATGAATCCAATGATGAGAAGACCAATGTGATTACGAATCGTCGCCTCTTCTTATTTCTTTGTTCCGTTAATTATTTACATTCCAGTCTTTTCAATTTGACCCAAGTGTATTGTACATAAGTGGTTGTTATTTCAAGTTTTTAACTAGGCTTACTAAATTATGATAGATAGCAATAAAGTGGTTGCTGATTGTGGGCGAGGAGGGATGATCTTGTGTGCAGTGACAAAGAGTAGCGAGAGCTCGTCCCGAAAGATAGGGGCTACCTCTTGGTGTTGTGATCGTCTGCTGATTACCATTATTGTCGTGCACTTTGGTCGCGTGATGTGAAAACCATAATGTAATATCAGACTGGCTCGATAGGACGGAAAGTAGGACGGAGTAATCGGAGGGAAGAGATCCGAGGGAGAAGCGTCCCTTCTCTCAATGCTCACCTCTGGCAATACGGGCATTCAACGGTGAGCTATGGAAGTTATCACGCCACTCACGTAAGAATCGACTCAGAATGGCCTGAACTTGTCAGCGACTGGAATTTCGATGTTGAGATTTTTACTGATTTGGGCCCCATCAGGTCCCACTAGGTCCCCTATAAATGGACTAGTGTCAGAGATCATTCCCGACCGAGCTGCAGCACCGTGCAGCTGCAGCCAGCTAACTTCAAGGCTCCTTTTCTGCCCTTCAACGTGGACCCCGGAAAAACTTTTCTTCTTGAGCTATGGCTAATTTTTGATGCTCTATCGATCTAAACTGCTCGTTTATTTCTAGCATGATTTTTAACAATGATATACGTTTTCCAGCTGAATCATGAAAACCGCTCGAAAACCCACAAATTTTTTGATTCTTATTTATAGAGCTCGTCATGAGCATTCGAATGATAGGTCTGCGCTCTCATAGCCCGGCCCGGAAGTTGGTTTTCTTGTCGAAATACTGACTTTCCCTCCTCTAACTCTGGTGTCCGGAATCAACTTGGAATCAAGCAATTCCCACAAGTTGGAATCAAGCTTGATGGCAACTTGTGGGAAGTGCTTGATTCCAACTTGTGGGCTCTTTGGGGGGGAGCGGGTTACGGTAGTTCTTTCTCATTCGGTCTCGTGTTGTGTCACGACTGTGATTTCAAGCTTCTGAATTTTTATTCGGTTGCAAACATTGGTTGATATGCACAATTCAATTACGTGACCAATTGAAAAGCCATTACAGATAGGTGAGGAGATACAATTACTATAACATTGGGGTACGGTATCTAAAGTGAATGATTCAATAATGGTTACTCTTCTAACGAGACAAATAACACAACAAAATATAAATCGATTATCTATTTACAAAGTAGTGATATCGTCGAGATTCAGTGGGTGCTTTCTGGGAGGTGGCTTGTAGAACTGCATAGCATCGGCGTCGAATCCGACGTCATTCACAATAGAAGCCAGTTCGATGAAATCGTTTCTCTCACTGAAATACGTTAAAATAATGAAAAAGACACATTGCAATCAACATTTAAATACGGTGTCCCAAATATTGGATACGGTAGTTTTCTACTATTGACTTTTGACTGCTTAGCGCGGTTCATTATTTGTGCTTGCGCACTTTATTATATTTCAAAAATCTCGACTGTTTCTTGCACCGTTGGAAGTGTTTGCATTTTAATTTCGTGATTGCTGTGTTTGTTAGTGTATCATTTATAGACAATTTCGCAATAGCTATACGTCGGAAACCATAAGTCATGTAGCTTCCCCGATCGCAGGCAGCAAGTTCTTTTGCAGCCATGCTATTGCTTAGTCCAGAAATTCCTTTGAACTTGTATCGTTTCTATCAGTGTTAATAATACAGATTCATTCAGTAATCGTTTGCGAGATGAGGATTACGAGAGGCGACACATGAGAAAGAAAGAGTATATTTTTCACATAATATTTATCTGTAGAATAGGGTTTTTTTGCCTAACTAGTGATTGAAAGATATGAAAACAAGTGTTCATTGATTATTTAAAACCTTTTTATGGCTTATATGACTATTTTATCCTTAGCACTCTTGAGTGTGTATATTAAATTTCTTATGTATAATAAAATCTCTTACGTAATTGCTCGTTGTGACGGCCTTCTCGTCTTAGGAGTATTATTGAGGAAGAGCACGGCATTCTAGAAAAACAACTTCTTATTTTGCTCCTATTTTTGTTTGTTTCATATCTTCTAGAGATGTGTCTGAACTAGATAGCAATGGAGTAGGATACACACCCAAATTCCTCTTCTTGAGTGTAATCGACGTACGTTTGTGTTTCTCCTTTCACATTTTTTCTGGAATGATTAAACGGGAATCATTATGCTCAAGTAATGTGTGCAAGAACCTGTTCTTCATTTCCACTGTATTTTCCACTTTGACATTGGTGAGAGATAATAGATTAGGCACGTGACTAAATGATAATATGTTAGCATCGTATTATATTAGAAATACTTACGGCTTCGTTTCTAATGATTCGATATTTCCAATCCTCTTGTCTACATCATGGTTGGATTGATTCATTCCACTCCTGAATAGGTCACATTTCATCTTTGTTCATTCTTTAATTCTCATCAAATAGGAATCATTAGGTTTGTTCTCACATTTGATTTTGTCCATTCTCATCGCTATCCATGTGATTATCGTGAGCTAAATCATCTCTGGAATCGTCTGTCATCTCTCTCATATCAATTTCTAATTCGTCATTAGTTCCTTTTCTTTTTCTCCAGTGCACTCGTTCTCTGCAATTAGATCAACTCGGAGAACTAGGACGTATTTTCACACCTGGAATGTACTTTTCCTTTGATCTGAGGAGGTCTCCTGATGAATCTCCCAGCAACCCCATATCTCGTTGCCGAGCTCTTACTAAACATGCGAATTTATATGAACCCAATCTCAATTGCAGATCAAACGACGATGAACGATTTGAAGATTCTATTTTTATTGTCATGAAATAAAATAAACTGACCATACAAATCCCTCTTGGCCATTGCCATTGTATAGAATTGATTTATTCATTCATTGATATCAAAGACACATCTCAACACTCCTTTGTCTTCTACAATGAGTATACACATGAAATGAATGATATCCATACATACAACAAAGAAAATCGATACAAACTCGAAAATAAAAAAACCTGTAAAAGTAAATTCAAATGGTGAGCACGAGGTGCGCTAAGGGGGTCTGCCATCTCTCTTCGCCCTCGAGGCTCAAAACAGGCGCCCGGTGCTTGATTCCAACTTGTGGGAAGGGGACAGGGGTACTGTACTTGATTCCAAGTTGAAATCTCATTCCTACTTGATTCCAAGTTGATTCCGGACACCAGAGAAACTATATTTTCAACTACTCTGGCCTCTTCATTCTGCTCTCTCGCGAGGAATGACCCGGTGTCAGTTGTTCAATAATGATACGTTTCATTGAATCTTTAAACTTTATTTGTTAGGTCTCTTTAAAGGTGGTTGAAACATATCACTAACAAAACAATAACTAACAATAACTAACTAACAATTTCGCCAATACAAATGGTGCATAGTAGCATTACCCACAGGTCTGCATTGGCAGAATATTTTTATCGTTATCCAGTCCATAGAAAACTTTTAGTTTGCGTTTGAAATGGACGATTTGCACTGTGAATTCGATGTTTAACTCACATTTTACCTTGCCAATCAATGGGGAATTCGAAATTGAAAATTTCGCCAATACAGATGGTGCACAGTAGCATTACCCACCGGTCTGCATTGGCAGAATATTTTTTATCGTTATCCAGTCCTCAGAAAACTTTTGGTTTGCATTCGAACATTCAATTCTGCGATTTTACGTTATGTTTCTCTCAAGCAGTAAATTTAACAACAGACAAAACAGAGAAGCTATAACTTTTTAGGTATGTTTCATTAGCATCATAATATTTCGTCGTTAATCGACCCCCCGACAAAAAATAAATTTGAGAGATTTTCCCTATCGTTCATTCATTCTCGACCGCGCTGCTCACTAGGAATGGCCAAGAATGAAGGGGGAGAGGGAAAATCACGAGCGACCCTCTCCGCCGCGATAATTGGATTATCTCCCCACTCTGACACGCTGTGGCATGTAGTGGTCCGATAACTGGCCTGTTACGAAAATGTATGATGATTTTCAATACAGGACTCGATCGGGTTCAAGCCGATGCGACTTCGTTGGATTGGAACCATCGCCCTCTCCCATACCAACATCCGAGAGTAGGAGACCCAGTCAGGTGAGACGAGAAAGGAGTCAATCAATCTTTTGCTATTGTTTTTGTTGCTCTTTTTAAAAATATTCCTTGTCTAGGCTGTCGTAAACTCAGTATTGCAAGCGCTGCACGATGAGTGGAACGACCGACCGAGGTGGGTGAATGATCTCTGATCTCTGATCTCAAATCATTCCCTTTCCTCCAGACCCCAATTGGTCGAAGCCGAGGCGCACATGCTCTCTGCCAATTCATTCGATGCCGTCAAATGGATCGAACTCTCAGGTTAGTTGCATTTTCGACATGACGAGTGTTTGGAAACGTCGCATGCGGAGTGTACCCTACACCAACCCCTTCATCAGGAACGGGTGACCGACTGGCGCTGACAGTCGTCTTTCCGTGGATGTTGACTACTGTGAGATGTGGCACGGACATATCACTAGGACAGTTCAAGCAGGAATTATTCGATGCTGTTAAGAAGTGAGTTTAACGGCAAATCAATCAAAATCAGGATACCGTACTCCAGAATGAGCGTGGTGGGATACTCGATGGTGCCGACGGACTATGTCTTCTGCGCACTCACTCAGTCATTGGGAGAGAAGGAGGATCTCTTTGATGAGGTGAGGTTGCATTTATGATATTTGTGATTAAACTAGTTGATTCAATTTAAATGCAATTTGTTTGAGGAGCTAAGTGTCTCCTGGCTGCTCCGCTCGCTCACTCAACCCTTCCCTCTCCTCTTCCTCCACATCCCTGATGGACATCAACAGGAGAAGGAGATTGCAAGCACCATTGGTGAGGGGGGAGAAAGAAGAAGGAAGTAATGCAATGGTCGATATTCAGGTCGTGCGATAGGTCGACCACTGTCGGAATTGGAGCTGAAGTTGAGTGACGAGTTGAAGCAGGCAAGGTAAGGAAGAAGATAAGAGATCAAAGATTAACCATGGGTCTATTCCAGAGTGGATCTATTCCTCGAGACGGAACAAGCACACATGTTCAGAGGATCGGTGAGTCCTGCGGGGAATTGGGAAGAGTACGGTAGGGATATCGATTGATGGTATCTTGATTGCAGAAAGGATTCGAGCACTTTGCCTTCCCCGAGGAGATTCAGGCAGTGAATGTGGGAGAGTGCGCTCCCAAGGAGCTCATTAATAAGATCGCTTGTCAGTATTATTATTTTCAAGATTATATGATTCGATGAAATCATCGAAGATTTTTACTAGACTAATTAAAATTATAATTTGCGGGGTTTATTATCTCTGAAAAATTGCAGCCGCACAGCTTCGCTATCAGTTGTACTTTCGATCGAAGGAAGAAGAGGAGAAAAATGTGGACAATAAGTGATTTTTAGTTTTTATTTAAAAGAAGAAATGGAAAATGATTAATTGTAAGTAATTGGTATCATTTCAGTAATATCTCCGTGGACGTGGAATTCGATGTGAACTACACTCCTCATGCTCTGATTGAGAAAGCAATCGCGAATGTGGAAACGAATTATCCCAGCGAGTGGAAGAATATTCTGGTGAGATTTGAAGAGAGTTATTTATCAATTGAAGGAGAAAGAATGGGTTATTGACCTGAACTTGATACATAAAACTCGCGGGGGTTAATAAAATGGATTAATCCACATTGCAGGAATCGACGAATCCTAATGATTTTCTACTGCAACTCGTCGCTCAGAAGAAATTCCTCACGGGGAATAAGAGAAATCTCATCATGTATGCAGTGAGTATTATCGACATTGTCAAGATCCTTTCGTTATATTAAGCAATCTGAATTAAGGTTACACGAACTTCATTTTTGTTTTTGGAAAAAAATGAACTGTTTTTGTGGAGATTAATTAATTGAATTCGTTTCACAGGGCGTGCGAACGCTGCTCGAAGACTACCGTATCCCCAAATTCGTGGTGAGACGCAAGTCGATCGTGCTGGAAGACTACCCGGTGCCCGAGCCGATGTACAGGGTGAGATATTGATTGAGGGATTACGGTAGGGGACGAATGGATGGATTACGGTATCATTTCCAGCCATCGTACGTGCGTGCATACGAGAGTCGATGTGGGACGGATGAGATATCGAGAGGAAGCAGTGAGGAGGATACTATGAGTTTGTGAGTTGAGAGGAGAGCATACAATAAACAGTCAGCTATATTTACGAAAACCAGGTATGTTGCACGATATTAGGTAACTCTGCGACCTTTTTCTACTCTGGAGTAGAGGGACTACGATTTGGAGAAGTAGAGATATAGAATTTCTAATAGACTTGGCTACTATTATCAATACAAAGAATAAACATGACTAGTTGTTGTGTGGTTGAAGCGGGTAAGCTACAGGTTGAACAAGTGATTCATTCCAGATGGGAGATCGACGACTTCTTCCAAATTCGGCCGATATCGTGCACGAATCTCATCTCCAGTGATCCAAGTGAGAGAAGTCAATCGATAATATCCATCTACATCTTAATTTCAGCGATGAAAGTGTACGCAGCCTTCATGGTGGTAGTGGGGAACAGTGTGATTGCCCGTGGCAGGTCTGGACTCACCCCAGCATACAATCCGAGATGGGTTGAGGTACGGCATATCTAACATTTTCTTTACTTTTTTTTGGAAATTCGTGGGGCCCGTTTTGATTGTCTCCATTGCAGAATTCGGTGTCATTCACTCATCTTTACATGAAGGATCTTCCTTGCTCGGCCATTCTGTGTATTTCCCTCGTCGGAGCACACGAGAGTAAACAGACCAAGAGGAAGAATGAAAAAGTGAGAAAAAACTTTTAAAATATTTTTAAAACTAGCCGGGCTACGCCCGGCTAGACCCTGCGGGTGGCAAGCAGCCTGCGGCTGCAATGAGGCTCGCTACGCTCGCCAGCGTGTGCGCAACGCCGGGTTGTGATAGTCTTCTGCGAGTGCTTCGCAACGCCGGGTTATGTGTTTTGTTTTATCCCAGTCATGTGTCTACGCTTACAAAAGGCTCGTGAGGACTGAACATCGTTTGGGCTAGTGGACTAAATTGGAAGATAAACATTCACTTTCGCGGACCGAGTTGGCATCGTCGGGCCCCACTGCGTGGCCCCATCCCATCTTTTTTCGGCTCGCCCTCGGCCCCACGAGCCTTCCGCCAGGGACTCGCAGGCTCGCTGCGCTCGCTAGCTAATGTCGCCGGGTCTGACCCGTCGAACCGAATAGGGTTCTGTACTCGTGAGACGGTATCGATTTATGGCATAAGTCATAAATCTGACTCACCGAACTAAGTCTGACCCGCTGAACCCATTGGCGTACTGTATTCGCGATACGGTATCGATTTATGACAAAAGTCATAAATCTGACCCAGTGAACTAAGTTTGACCTAGTCGACAACTTTGGTGCATGGTAATAGTGGTACGGTATCGATTTATGACAAAAGTCATAAATCTGACTCACCGAACTAAATCTGACCCGCCGAACCTTTTAGGATACTGTAATCGGGTTACGGTATCGATTTATGACGAAAGTCATAAATCTGACCCAGCGAACCTTTTGGGACACTGTAATTGGGTTACGGTATCGATTGATGACGTAATAATAAAAATGAAAAAAATAATATATTTGATTTGGTTGTGTTTCCGGCGAAAACGGCGCAAAAAACGGTTTATTTCATCATTATTACGCAATATTGCATAGTGATGACGAAATTTATTATCGATTTTTTGAAACTTTTGATTACGAGTAGTTTGGTGCCAAGCACGATCGATTTGGTTAAGTTTCCGACGAGAACGGCGCGAAAAACGGGTTTGTAAGCTATTTCGTCATATTGCATAGTGATGATGAAAATGATTTTTGATTTTTTTCGGATCATCACTACAATACCTTTTCTGAAGGACTTAGGCTTGGAAATGTGCGAAAAGGGCGATTTTGGGCGATTTCCGGAGCGTGACATACATACATACCCACCCACATACATACGGACGGACAGACAGACACAAAAAAATTATAGTCTCTTAGTAATTATAAATTGTAGCAACGTCGACGCGATTCGATCAGAGTAAAAGATGCGAAGGAGGTAAAGGAGGGAATATTGGAGGATAAAGAGAAGAAGAAGGATGAAAAGAAGGAGGATACGTGTGATGAGGACGATTGGGACAAGGAATTTGTTAGTGTTATTATTTTTTTATACAGAAACAAAATATATCGTGGCTTGGCTGGCTTGGATTTCAGGATTATTATGTATACAAACGTACCTGGGCAACTATCAGAAGGATTCTAGTTGTAAAACTAAACAAATCTCGATCTGAATCAGTTTTCGTAATTTTCGTAAGGTTGGCACACTCGTGTTTCTGTATCAAGTTATAGCCAGTCTGAATCAGTACTTTGCAATTATAAGTATGGTTGCTCGAACACAAATCTAATTTGTAACCGGAAACGGACTAGGGAATATCGCTCAACTTTTAAAGAATACTTTTTTTCAGGAAGGATTCGATCGTCAACCGATCGGATGGGTGAATATGACCATCTTCGATTGGAAGAATGAACTCATTCAAGGTATGATTATCGATTGACTCCGATCGTATTCGACTATCACGAAGTGACTAAATATAATGTAGAATAATGATAAATATCATCTCATTCAGGAATGTTCCATGCTAGTCTGTGGCCGGGTGCTGGACCGGGATCGAAGCCGGAGAATCACTTTGTAGCTATCGATGGACCCTGCGTGTCCAATCCTGCCAAGATCAAAGGTACGGTAGATGAGACGGGATTACGGTATATCTACGGAATCCTTTTACAGAAGTGTGTCGTTTGGTGTTCGATACTCCGGTTCGTAAGAAGAAAGTGGTACCTCCCACTGACACTCTATTCGATAACTTCCTTCAGACACAGTACAAGTATGGAGCACCCAAGAGACCAAATGTACAACCGGTATGCGATATTGAGTACATTTGATTGTGTTCAGGAAATTCCGAGAAACGGAAGATTGGTTAGAATCTTAGCAAGTGGACGGTTCCCCTTCATCTAAATATGTACCCTTCAGAAGTCGTCTCCCAGCTATGGCCGTCTAGAAGAAGTGTTGAGACGACATCAATTGGGAGAGAGAATGACAGAGGATGAGGAGGAATTCGTGTGGGAAATGAGGTGAGCAAGGGAGTCGTTATTGACATGGGTATATCCACATTCTTGTAGACACGTTGGCACCTGCTGATTTTTCAGGGATACGTGCAATGACTGAAACCGGAATTTTCTTAATGAAATAGTTCTATCTTTGCAAGCGCTTTACGACTTGTTTAAGAACATCAATTCAATCAAATTGTCCGTCTGCTCTCATCCTCCTCGTAGACAATGGATTCACGTGGAAACAGTAAGCGATTTCTCATTATTGACGAATCGAAGTGGGCTGAGTCTATCTGATTCATTTCAGACGTGAGAACTTTGCCGATCTATACGATCTGCTGATGAAGTGGCCGACACTCGATATCGGATCCGCATTCTCACTGTTGGATAACAGGTAGAGAAAGAGAATGATGAACTTGTGAAATAGAAATGATCAGCCATGTTTAGTCAAATCAATCGTTCAGATTGTGTAGGGGAAGGAATGAGAATGCGCCTCGTATTGTTAGGTGTAAGAGGGCGTGAAATGGGTAAATGTGGATTGATCTAATAAATCATTCAGATACATGGACGCTCGTATCCGCGAGATGGTCGTGTCTCAGATAGCTGAACAGTTGGACAATTCCATCTTCCCGCTCTACATACTTCCTATGATTCAAGTAATATTTTTTTAAACGTTTGCCATTGGTTTTCACTTCAACATTGAAATAAATAAGTATTTGTGATGATATATCGTGGTTGAAGCACCCAATTGCCTGCTCAAATAATGACATGAATTGAAGGCGCTGAAACAGGAGCAGAGATGCACATCCGCCCTGAGTAGTCTACTGTTGAAGAGAGCACTACAGGACTATAGGGTAGGAAGATCTCCTATGAATAGCGAGATCAATATGAGAACCATTGTAGATCGGACAGAAACTATTTTGGTTGCTGAGATCGGAATTGTCCAATCTGGAGCATGTATATGAGAAACAGGTAAGCGGCGAATATTTCTTCTCTTATTTTGTATTGAAGATGAACTAGATACCATCACACCTGCGTACTTCATGTACCTAAGTACGCGGCTACCCGTAAAAAAGTTGTGATAATTGAAAATAGTCGGCTCCCAGTAAGAAATTTTTTGACTTTTTTGAATGTTTTGTGCAAAATATGACGGGTTTTGAGAGGAATGGGTCGGTTCCCCGTAGAAAAAAATTCTAATTATTTGCGGCTACCCGTTCCAACTGGCAGCAAAAATTCCAAGTACATACTTGGCACAGGTATGGATACCATTGCTGTTAAAGGACCGTTGTTTACACTTGACCTAGTAAATGAAATGAAACCGGCACTCACCGGGAGCGATCCAAATTGTGTCAATTGTAGATCCAATACCGGCTCATTCTCATTCTGGAGGCATATCTGCGAGGAAACCCCGAGCATCTCAAGATGATCGTGAAACAGGTGTGAACTGAAATCAATGGGGCACTCTCATATGATTGTGTGCAGGTGGAAATGGTGGAACGACTGACGACCATCTCAGTGACGGTGAAGGCGTACAGTGATAAGGAGGCTGCTACCAAGGTGAGGAATGGAGAGGGATATTGAGTGATCTAAACGAGTCTTTCATTTTGAGAGACTCCGCGAGGAGCTTCGATCGCAGCAGAGTGCAGTACAGAAGATGGACTGCCCCCTTGATCCGACTGCATTCCTCGGAGAGTTAGAGTCAGTTGGGGGAGGGGTGATTATTCATTGACCAAACATTGAAACATTGAACGATTCAATCACTTTCTACTAAGAAATTTGATTGCAGGATCGATGAGTGTCGTGTATTGGGAAGTGCTAAGATGCCCCTTCGTCTTCGATGGAAGAACACGGCTGCACTCGCTTCCCATTTCAATCCATTCTTCGAGATTCTATTCAAGAATGGAGATGGTGAGAGACATTGTGGGGTTGAAAAATAGACAAGTGAAACCTATTTTTCGGATGGGAAACGCACCTTAGCGAATTTGTATTCGATTAAAAATACTAAATATGATTCCAGATCTGCGACAGGACATGCTCGTATTGCAGATGCTAGAGGTATTGAAAAACTCATCTGCATAACATATATTTATTTTAATTCATAAACTGTGACGATTGCATACGTATACATTAAAGGTGATGGATTCGATCTGGAAGAAGCACAAATTGGACTGTTGCCTGTGTGTGTATCCAGTACTCCCGATGGGAACAAAGGTATACTGTAGAGAGATATTTATCTATTCTTCTTCCTTCAAAATATGGGGCACTAAAGACGAAAAGGAACGGAAATTTTTTTCAATATGATTCGGAATCGGTTCTTCAGATCGGAATGATCGGTGTCGTTCAAAAGTGTTCAACGATAATGGAAGTGCAGAATACACATCTCAAGTAAGTGAGGGGATAGAGGAAGGTGGAGTAAAGTCGAGTAAAGTTCGTTTATGAATAAAATATCTACATTATTTTAAGGATTCCAAAACTCACGCGATCCATCAAAACATTCGATACAAATTCGGTGAATTTGTTCCTCAGAACGGAGTTTCCTTGTGTCAAAGAGTAAGCTATTTCTCTTTTGATCCTGGTCTTCCTTTTAAATCGAAATCGTTGAAAATTCATAATGTTGGTCATTATTGCAGTTATCTGGAGAGTGTGGATCGTTTCCTCATGTCGTGTGTGGCCTACTCGGTCGCCACCTACGTCATGGGTGTCAAAGTGAGTCCTTTGTTGAAGTATATTTTGTGGCACTTTTTTCTTTAGCGTCCGCAGGTAGAAAGCCATGATTTTCCTTTCGCTCATTCGATCGCTCGCTTTCTCATTTCTCTTCACCCACAAGTTGGAATGATTTAACTAAACGATATGATTTTAGGATCGTCACAACGACAATATCATGATGACCACGGACGGACGACTCTTCCACATCGACTTTGGCCATTTCCTCGGACACGGAAAGTCGAAGCTCGGCTATCAGGTATACTGTAGACACGTGGGGATTACTGTATCGAAGTAATCGATAAATTGTAGCGTGATCGTGCGCCTTTCGTGCTCACAGAACACATAGTGAATGTGATTGTGAAGGGATCGAAGAATGGAAGAGACGCTCATGAAATGACCAAGTGAGTAGTCTTCTTATCATATTCATGTATTTTCGTTCAAGTAACACTGGAGAAAATCAAAGTTGTTTATTTGAATATTCTCTCCATTTTTTGCACGAAAATACCGACTATACCTATTCTTGTAATTCACATTCATCAATTTTTTTAAAATTTGATATGTGTTTGGTTGACAATCCATATTTCAACATTACTTTTTCAGATTCAAGCAGTTGACAGTGGATGCGTACGCGTATCTATGGGAGAATCGAACCCTTTTCATCTCTCTTTTCTCAATGATGAGAAGTATGAGACTGCCTGAATTGAGTACTGATGCTGATCTGGATTATCTAAAGGTACTCTTTTATTCACCCTCCGGAACACTGAAATACGAAAAGACAATTCTAAGTTCCAGCTGATTCAGACAGAGAAACGAGGAAGTTGTAGGGGCAAGAGATTGCAATTGCAGAGAAGAGAGTAGGAGGAAAGGAGAGATTGTGGATAGAGAAAGAGAGTGAGGGAAGGGACGGAGAAGGGAGAAAAGAGAAAGAAGGGGAGAGGGGCATTTCATCACGACGCTTTCTTCTTTTCGCGCAACTCGTCATTTTTTCTCCAGAATCCCTTTCCTTCTCGAGGAAGATTTAGTTCCTTGTTGTCGAATTTATGTTATTATTTTCAATTATATTATTTCAGTATGCTCTCTGCGTTCACACGAATGATCGCGCGCAGGCTGAGGCATTCTTCTCCCAAGTAAGATTGCAGTTTCAATGTTTAGATGCCACATTATTGTTCTTTTTTTAATGAAAGTTTGTCGAAATTACGGCTTATAATAAATAGATTTTATTTGATACCATCCCGGAATTTATTTGATACCATCCCGGAATTATGCGATTCGCCTTCTTTTCTCAGGTGTTCGATGACGCACTCAAGTCGTCATGGTCGACGAAGACCAATTGGTTCTTCCACTCAGTCAAGCACGCCTGACGGTGCGCGAGTGGACTGAAGGTACCGTAGATCGATAGCATACGGTAGATTTACGGTCTCCCCCTTTGTAGGCCAAGATAGTGCGACGCAACACGACTGAGGCGGAGAAACCCGACTGCTAGTGGAAAAAGGAGAAGCGGAGACTGACACCCTGTCATGCCCCGCCCCCTCCCGATCCCTCTGGCACAGTGCCAATTGTACACCCCCAGCCAAAGTCAGAAGTTAGTGAATGCCAAAGATCAAAGAGCAGATTGGGGATCATTCGTGTCTCCCTTCTCATCGCATAATCAGAATTCTCCCGATGTCCACTCGAGACCCCGTAAGATATTATTATTATTTAGTTGTTTGCGTGTAGTGAGTGTATCTATGGCGGTGTAACTTACTATTCATCGCCCTTTTGTATTTTGACGTAGTCGCTATATATATTTACAGTTTCTGATTTAATATAGATTTGTAATTTGAGAGTGTTTTTTTTGTAAGGTTTTCGATTTGGAATCTCGGTTCTGTCTAAATCTCTTCTACCATTTCAAGTATGTTTTTGTTTATCCGGTACTCGTTTAGAAACCATTGTTTATTCGACTCAAAGAGTCATCGATTCTACGTTTACACAGTTTCCATTGTGCAAATCCATTGTCCTCGTCCCGATTTCTACCGTATCAACGCGGGTTACTGTAGATGTCTCCCATCATCCCAACGACACTTCCCCTTCCCCTTCCGCTCTTATCCTATCTCACTTTTCTAGTCCCTTCTATTCACTCTTCTCTGTCGTTGTAAATAGAAAAAAACATTCGAAATTGTTGTCACCGGTTGCTATAAAGCTTTTATTTTTTTCTTGTTTGGTTGAAGTGTGAAATCACGAGGTTAATCTCGCGAAAATGGGTTGCGAACCGGCCCCACGGTGATATCAGCCGTTATCTCCTATTCTCCCAATTTCATCCTCATTTCTTTGTTTCGTGACCTCCAGTTGGTTGGTTGGTTTCATCCTAAAGCGATTGGGTGCTTTATTTCTATCAGCAATTCCAGAGGGCAGTTGCCTTCCTTAATGACGATATTATTGTTTTTCACACTCAGAGTACGGTAGCAGGCTCGTTCGAACACGTTCCACAAGAATGAGATGATAGTTCCTTCTTCTTGTATGTGCGCGTCAATTGTTCTTTGCCCGTTCACTATTCCGATATGTGGTCTCACCCTCTTTTTGTGTCATATCTCCTCTGGTCTTTCTCCCCTTCAATTGCACGCTCTTGATCTGGTTAGACATGCACGCTTGCACATTGCAGATTGCACCCTCTACCAATCCTAATCTCTCTCTTTCGCCCTCCTTGTTTGAGTGCAGAGACATGCCTTGCTAGCCATTGTTTCATTATGCCTTTTCATGTTTTAGAACCATGCCATTTCGCGCGTCATATTCACAGTTTAGTTCCTGTGATGCCCTCGGTATCTTTCGGGTCAGACCAGAGTGTGCTCGTTTACCACAGTCTGCATCATTTCATGAGTGTGTGCCATAGTTCTCTGTCTGTTTCCCTCTCTTCTTGTTCATTGTAGAATGAGTATATGTGTACTTGGTGTTGACTGATTGAAGGGGAAAAGGATGAGAGAAGAATCGAGTGAACAGAGAGAACATTTGTTCGATCTGTGATTAGGAAAATCTATATTTTAATTGCCATTTCACACCTCTAAATGATGTTTCCGTGATGGACTTTTGCTATATTTGCTTGTGTCGCGTATGCTTATCCTATTTAATTTATAGCTGCACACCTGATGATATTGTGCTTCTCTAGATCCCTTTAAAGTTTGGAAGTAGATGGTAAAGCAAGAGATCGTGTTTCTCTCCCCAGTGGCACATGTGATATGGCTGCTCGATCAGTGAAGGGAACAAAGTGGAAGAATGACGATGAGTGTTGTGATGGGGAAGGGAATTGGAGTGAGATCAGGCTGTTGACCTGATGAGAGAAGTGAGTGAAGTGAGTGTGCTTCCATCAAGATGAAGGAGGGGAAGGGGAGGAGAGGGTGGAAATGATCTACGAGACAGATTGATGTTGACTGTGTCTCCCGTGTAGAATATCGGATCTCCCGTTCACCCCCTGCCACTTGCATATTATCGCTCCTCTCCGCCGTGCATGTTTGATAGTAACTTTCCCTGCAGATTTTATCGCCTTGTTTCGTGTCATGTCGCAGAGGTGCTAATGGAATCAAGAGAAGCGTTGCATTCTCTGAGGTTATCAGCGAGTGATAAGGAATAGACAATAGGAAGTGTCAAGTGATGACAGGGCGCCATGGGGGAAGAGGGAGAGACTCGTGAGAGGTCGGAGAGATGGATGGATGGGGGGAGAATGATGGGATCAGGCGGAGTGATAGCCAAAAAACGGAAGCATATCAGCTGACGTTACTGCGTTGTTAACGTTGATCGCGTTCACTTTTCCGCGTGATTTAATAAGAGTTCCATAATAGAGAGTCGAGTGCTCTCTTCACTCTTTTGATCCTTCGATCCTTCGATCTCTGTTCCTCGATTGAATTCAGAGAACACGTGGTGATTATTGTGAGAATAGAGAAGAATGCGAACTCACGAGGAAATTTCTTTTTGTTGACCCTGTGTTCACAGATTTGAGATTAATACTTGATCTATTGCCTTCTTTCTGATTAGTGGAGAGAATCGTGCAATGGAGAAGAGAAGTCGGCTCATCTTACTTCTTGCAAAAGAGATGAGGAGCAATGACAGAGAGAACAACTCGCCACTTTTCGTTTTTACGTGATTTCCACCCATTTCGAAGAACTTCGTTCGTTCGTTCGTTCGTTCGTTCGTTCGTCTGTTTCTCTCTCTCAGCTTCTTATTCGACGGCATCACGCGGGGTCAAACAAGATGGGTTCAGATAGGAGGAGGAGGGAGGGGAATGGGGAGGGGAAGGGAGGGATGGGAGGTTTGAGAATGACTGCCGTTGTAAAGTGATAGCTTCCTCCCTTCATCTCTTCACACGCAGTTTTGTTTCGACTGACACCCATTTTCCCACGAGTGCTGAGATTCGTTGAATAGTGCCATTGATTGTGACGTAGTTGAACTATTTACGGAGTGAGGAATAGGCCGAATGGGAGGAATGAATCAGCCAGTACTCTGTACTGTGAGGAGGATGATCATGAGACACTCGTGCATTCTCCTTCTCTGGTCTCTCCCCTCTTCCCCTCTACTCTAGGCCATTCCCCTCCTTCCTTCTCTAGCAGGGTGAAATAGTGTCCAGTGTTCTCATGCAGTTTCGCTCCTTGACCTGGAGCTGGTTCCTCGTTTAGCTTTATTGTCTCTTTCTTTCTCTGTTAAAGTGGGCGTAGAATGAAAGGGATTGAGTCTCACGTGGTCTCATACTGCCATAGGGAAGGAATCACTCTCTTCTCCCTTCTGGTAGAGATGGACGGAGGAGAGAGATCAGGTGCTAGTTCTCTCGATAGAGAAGAAGAAGGAGTATTGGGGCGGTGTTAGGTGGTGGTAGGAATGGATTGGTGGATTTTGATTAGTATCTTCCTCTGGAGATGTGATCACTGTGAGATCTTATTGGCATGATTCGTTTGTCTATTGATAGTCTCGACTAATTGTTGATGTCACAATCACAGTTGTTTCTTACATCAATGACGCCATAATTTGTTTACTGTCTCGAACCATTGGGAGCGATTTCCCCTTTTGCGATCTATCAATCGCTCAGCTGTCTAAACTGACTCACTTTCTAGCGTGGGTTTCTCTCCCCTCTCTTTCTCTGTAATCTCTGACCTTTCCCCTTTCTCTCCCCTCTTCTCTACCGTTCTCAGTTGTGTTTCTGTATCAAATAGAGAAGCGCGCAGCTAGAATCTATTTGTAGAGAAGGCACGTGAGATATTTCGGTATTGTTACTGGTAGTTTAGATCAGGGGTTTGACAGAGAGCCATGGGTGATATCGAGATGACTGTTTGTGTTTTGGCTGCATGACACTTGTTGCCTATTTATACAATGAGTGAATTGTATTCCCTCTCTCTCCTTTGCCGAACTTTCTCTTTCTCCCAAAGTGTCGCTGACCCTCAGCTTTATTACCGCTCGTGACTTCTGCCCTTCCTTTTCACGTAGCTCAATCTCCGTATTGTTTGCAGTGAGATAATCTGGAGGTGTGAGAGATCAAAGATCATACGAATATGATGCAACGTGTGCTTCTCACGGGAGCTGTCGGATGTGGAAAGGGAACCATCGCTAAGAAGGTCAGAATAGGGCAACAGTTGCTCTGCAAAGCTCGAATATCTGTTTCAATATTTTTCTTGAATCAAGTTTGCGTCACGTAGCATGAGTCGTTGGACAAGATATGAATAAATGGGATCAAAAGTATGATTAATTATGGTTGAATAATGATGTCAGGTGGTGGAGCACTTCGAGGGCTTCGCGTACTTCTGTGCAGGAGACGTCATCAGACAGCACATAAACAATGGAAGTGGTGAGAATATAGGATGGAATAAGGGGGGGGGGGAGATGTGTTATAATAGTTATATACGGTATTCCCCAGGTTGTGCTCCACTGATCAGTATTTCATGCGATACACTAGCTTTGAATATTTGGTGAAACATAAATGATGATCATCGATGACTTCAGAATTCGGTAAGCGTGCGTCTTCCTTCCTCAAAGCGGGCGAGCATGTACCTGAGAATCTCGTCAATGAGGTAAGACTGTTTACCTTGTCGATAATGTCCTTTTTTTGAGCACTGTACAGGCCTAATCAATTTACATTATCTCTCGTCAATCAGAGAATAGAAAGAGTATTGTGGAATGAGAGAGAGAATATCGCTCGTTTTTTTTCTTCTGACGAACATTGTTTACTTCACTAGACTAACTACTTTCAAATGATGATTTAGTGATATACAATATCTTAATATTTGCAGGTTCTTCTGCAGGAAGTGCAGCGATTGCGCGACAGCCATCTCGTGCTGGATGGTATGTTCATCTTTGATCTTTAATCTGACAAGTAATTGTTAGATCGCATCTGAGAATGTTTAGCAAGATTTTTGCTTATTTATGTAGTCAGTGAACTGTATTCTCTACTAATCGCCCTTGAATATAACGAATCGTTTCCTCTCATAAGGTTTCCCTCGTACGATCGCCCAAGTGACGGCAGTTGAGGCATCTCTCCCCGTCTCGCTATGCATCGAATTGGATGTACCCAGAAAGGTGAGAGTGATGAGTCATGGATGAAATGTTTTTTTGGAAAGAAGTTTGAAAAAATACCGATGTTGTCTAGGCTAAATGATGAAATTGAGAGTTTATTTTCAAATTCAAATTGGTTGTTCAATGCCCCTCCTGTAATCAGGTGATCGAGGAGCGTCTCTCTAAGAGACTCGTCCATCTTCCATCTGGAAGAACTTACAATCTCGACTACAATCCGCCCAGAGTTCCCGTATGTAACACGTTTTTGTGTTTATAGGGATTAGTACCAGTAAACAGTAGAATTTACTTAAATTTGGTCAAATCTTGGTAAAATCTACTTTTACTACAATAATTTTGTTGTTTTAACAGCTGGCTCCACCAGTGGGTCCCATCTAGCATTGTCTCACAACTGTAAAAAAAACGCTTGACGTTAATACTCCTTGACCTTTTGTTGTTTTAGGGCAAAGACGACGTGACGGGCGAACCCCTGGAGAGAAGAGTGGACGACACTGATGAAGCGATTAGAAGGAGAATGGAAGTATATAAGAAGACTGAGAGCAAAGTAGCTGCAGCTTACAGGTCAGAGTGGGAAAGGGGGATGAAGAATGAGAATGGAGGACAGTGGGATGTGTTGGTCGGAGGTGTATTGTACATCCAATAATGATCATCTTCCTTTCAGAGAGGCGGGACTCGGACTGACGATCAAGGGCGATAGTTCAGACAAGATTTGGCCTGTGGTGAGAGCACAGATCGAAGATCTTCTCGAACAGAAAAGACAAGCGAAATCAGGATAAGAGAAGAGAGAGAAGAGACTACCGTATTCTATCGTTGTGAGACACACTCATTATTCAATTTGTATTGATGATTTGATGTGAAGATTTGATCCCCCGCTTTTGTGTCTGCATCATATACCTAGTGCTTTTTCTGCTCGTAGAATTATCTAATTACTGCTCAAATTCAATATAGTCAGCAACTGTTTTGTCCATGTCTATTAAAAGTGAACGGACGGTACTTCAACCTCTCAACTCATGATTCGCGTGAAATTTTTGTGTTCCTCGCTCTCGTTTGCTCGTTGAAATGGCTCAAATTAGGGAAGAGTTGTGTTTAGTCGATTGACCGTCTCTTCCTCTCAATCCATTCTCTCGTCTATGGGGAGGACAAATGAGTGTGAATAGAGAAGAGACTTCCCTCCTTCCCTCCTTACCCGCCCCTCTCCCTGGTTACAATAAGTGCGTGTAGAACTCCCATCGGTGTATACCCCAACCTTGTTCCTCCCTTCCTTCCCCTCAAAACTGTTTCCCCATGTTCCCCTCATTTCTTTACTCATCCAATTGTCTGATAGAAGCTCACAATGTTTCTCTTCCTCACGGGATTCCACTCGACGAATTTATTATTATTGCAATTCGCTGTCTTTTATCTGTCTTACGATCAGTAAAGAAGTCGAAAACTTGTCTGTTCTGAGTTCCGCACACTGGTGAATGAATCCAACCAACTCGAGGCGATTTGAATTGCACCGTCGAATCAAATCTTCCGCAAACTTTTCCCTATTGTTATTTGGTTATTCTTCCCTCATTCCTTCCCTCCGCACTCCCGTTGTGTGGTCTTAGTGTCCATTCTGAAACGTCGTCATGCAGGATCAGGGCAAATTTAGCATCGGGATGAGTGTGCAGTTCAATTCGGATGAGCTTGTCTACTATCTCAAGTTGGCGGCAGTTGGTAAGAGATCAAAGATCAGAAGGGTCCAGATTTATCTTTGATCTTTAGGGACGATCGGAGCAATGACTCTCCACACTGCATACAAGTTCTATCTCAATCTACGACACGAAAAGGGACGAAGTCGATGGAAGGAATTTCTCGCTGCTATTGGATTCATTCCGGTATTATCGATTGATTACCGTATCCCTACAATACTCCTTTCAGCCTTTGATTCCCACGGCACTTTCCTCTGGTCCGCTCTCCCTTTCTCTCGATTCGAAGCATCCTCTCAATCACAACGTCACTCGATTTCGATTCCTTCTACCAGAGTGTGATCAGGTATACGGTAGGAGTACGGTAGTCTGAATACGGGTATTGTACAGGTGATCGGCCTACGACCAGGACAGCATGTCGCCATCGCTGCCACGGTAAATGTTTCGTCATCACTAGGCAATCAATAATGGTCTACCGTAACCTGTTCAGGTCGGTGGTAAGCGAGTGGTTCGAATGTACTCGCCAGTGAGTGGAAATGAAGCGAGAGGATACGTTGATGTGATCATCAAGAGATATGAAGGAGATCATGCACTATCCAAGCATATTCATTCAATGAGAGAGGGAGAAAAGGTACGGTAGGAGTACTGTAGATTACTGTATTCATCGATTGTCTTCAGTTGGAATGGGATGGTCCCCGTGGTCACATCGTCTATAAAGGACGAGGGACATTCCTAATTGGTCGATCGAAGAAGAGAGACAAACGTTCATTCTCCCATATGACTGCCATCGCTGGAGGCACAGGAATCACTCCACTCCTACAGGTAAACAAAGGATCTCCATTCTCCGGCCGAGAGATTCCCGGCTTTACCGTATCAATTGCAGATTCTGAAATCGTCGTTGGAAGACTACTCGGACTGCAGCAATCTCCATCTCATATTCGCCAATAGTACGGAGAAGGATGTATTTCTCAAGTAAGTGGAGATAATCAGTCATCGATCGAACATCGGAGTGAGACTACCGTACTCTCAGGGAGGAACTGGACATGCTGGCTGAGACGCACTCGAATCGCTTCCGTCTCACTTATACGGTATCACAACCGGGCGATGGATGGCGTGCGTGTGTGGGCAGGTGAGTACGATGGACGACCTTTACCAATCATCGTCTGTGCAATTTGAGACCTGATTCGGCCGAGGTGCTCAAACTGATTGCTCCCCCATCGGATAATCACGTAGTGATGTTATGTGGACCGAATCCGATGGTGAAAGCAGTAGTGACTGCATTGAAAGGAATGGCACATCAAGAGAGGAATGTACTCGTATTCTAGTGAAGAAGAGATGACATGAGAAGAGACGAAATTACACCAAATTTACTGCTAATGATAAAGAAGTGATTATGAATCGAATGAATGCCTTGTTGTGAAATCTATACTCTTTGCTCATGTGTTGTTCGGTGTTGTTTTTGAAGTGTTTTCATGTTCAAATTGATTGATGAGGCTCGTTTTTGAGAGTCTGCAGTTTCGAAAACTAGCGCTACCACTTCCATGCTACAGATCAATCAATGAAGTAATTCATAATAGCATCAATGTAAGCACGATCCCATATCACTTTGCTGTTGTTTTCACTCATTACGCAATTTATCAAATTGATCGTTTCACACAATAGTTTTATTGTCTGGGTGTGAATCGTAGATCAGTTTCTTCCACTGTCGCTTTTGACTGAAGATGCTTTTGGTGAACTGTATTGGTTCTGAAGAGATCAAAGATCAATCTTCAGTCATTCCATGCTCTTTACCTTTCTCACTTCTTCTCTTCTCTTTCCGAGTACAGCACAGCAGAGGAAACAAGTACCACACAGAAGAAGGAAAGTGGCAAAGATTATGAGAACAATCCCCATCTTAAGAAGAGGAAATGGAGAATACAAAGATCAAAGATCAGATTACACAGAATCGGATTGGATGAGTTTCCATTTGTTCCTGGGCATACACGATAACTGTCTCGAAATAGACAATGATTTGTCCTCGAGGTTTAGGAGGATCTGGTTTAGGTTCCGGTTGGTTCCTTTGAATGAATCGATCGGCAAATGTGGAACACGTCTTCTCACGACCAGTTATCACTTCCTGAAGAATGATAGAGATCAAAGATCAACTTGTTTGTTCTCACAGCATTGCATTTCTCGTGTTGTGAAACACATCCATCTCCCTTATTTTTGCTGCAGACATCAAAATTCACGCAGCATTGATTGAGTCGGTCTGAAATGATTGTCTTTGATAGAACGTTTGACATTTAGTTGAAACCTTTGAGGTTATAGCAGGCTCCTCCGACTAAATCACGATAGTCCTGCTCCCATGCTCCCAGCAAATTGCTATTCGATCTACACTTCCAATCCTCAAATTTATTGAATACATTGTTTCCCGACAATATTTATCTAAAAAGTACCTTATCTGGATGTTGACGACGGTCATTTCGAATGAGTTTTCCAGCAAGATTAATACATTCTTGTTCCCGACCGGAGACAATCGCCTGAAATGTAGAGATCAAAGATCAATCAATATACTCCAATTCTCACATCATTGCATTTCTCGTGTTCTTCAACGCAAAAATGTCCATTTTCTTCATCACATTTATTGAAGACAGCACAGCAATCACTCAGCGGGTCTAAAGGATTTATTTTGTCAATTCTATTCATTATCTCTTAATCTACCTATTAGATTCGCACAAACTCCAGTATACATTGTCCGGTACACAGCGATGGCACCACCTCGGAACTTCGAATGACACGACCACCGCTGGAATGAAAGCATTCCGCAATTCGGAGAGAGTCACTGAACAAACCTTATCGGGATGAGAGGGTTCTTTATTAACCAAACTATCTGCTATAGCGGAACAATCACGTTCTCGACCATTTATTACTCCCTGAAGAGTGATATAGATCAAAGATCAAGAATTTTCTTCTTACAGCATTGCATTTCTCGTGTTGTGAAATACATCCATCTCCATTATTTTTGCTGCAGACGTCGAATTTCGCACAACATTCGTTGAGTTTATCTGAATTCATTGTCTATGAAACATATTTTTTATTTTTTTATTGCAACCTTTGAGATTCGAACAGATTCCGCTGATTACATCTCTATAGGACTGATCCAACGCTCCGGGAAAATTTTTAGCCGCTTTGCATTTCCAGTCCTGAAATTATCCAGATACATCGTTTTATTGATTGGAATTAAAACGGAAGTCTATTGGCATTCAATAAACCTTGTCAGGAAATTTGCGTAGATCATTTCGAATGAGTCTCCCAGCAAGATTAATGCATTCTTGTTCCCGACCAGAGACAACTCGCTGAAATATTAGAGAAGATTAAGCAATATACTTCCACTCTCACATCATTGCATTTCTCATGATCTTCAACGCAAAAATGTCCATTTTCTTCATCACATTTATTGAAGACAGCACAGCAATCACTCAGCGTGTCTAAAGGATTTATTTTCTCAATTCTATTCATTATCTCTTGATCTACCTATTAGATTCGCACAAACTCCAGTATACATTGTCCGATACACAGCGATGGCACCGCCTGGGAGCTTCGAATGACACGCAAAACCCTGCAATGACGGATATCCGCGATCAGGAGAGAGTCACTGTACAAACTTTATCGGGATGACGGGATTCTTTATAAACTAATCTATCAGCTATAGTGGAACATTGCCTTTCCCGACCAGTTATCACTTCCTGAAGAATGACAGAGATCAAAGATCAACTTGTTTGTTCTCACAGCATTGCATTTCTCGTGTTGTGAAACACATCCATCTCCCTTATTTTTGCTGCAGACATCAAAATTCACGCAGCATTGATTGAGTCGGTCTGAAATGATTGTCTTTGATAGAACGTTTGACATTTAGTTGAAACCTTTGAGGTTATAGCAGGCTCCTCCGACTAAATCACGATAGTCCTGCTCCCATGCTCCCAGCAAATTGCTATTCGATCTACACTTCCAATCCTCAAATTTATTGAATACATTGTTTCCCGACAATATTTATCTAAAAAGTACCTTATCTGGATGTTGACGACGGTCATTTCGAATGAGTTTTCCAGCAAGATTAATACATTCTTGTTCCCGACCGGAGACAATCGCCTGAAATGTAGAGATCAAAGATCAAACAATATACTCCAATTCTCACATCATTGCATTTCTCGTGTTCTTCAACGCAAAAATGTCCATTTTCTTCATCACATTTATTGAAGACAGCACAGCAATCACTCAGCGGGTCTAAAGGATCCCTAATTGATCACTTGTTCCATTATCTGATAATCAACCTGTTAGATCCTCACAAACTCCATTGAGAAGACTACGATGAGTCGCAAGAGCACCGCCAATTCCCTGTGACTCACACTTCCAATTCTGAAATGGACATGGAAGAAGAGAAAGGATATGGATGAAATACAGATGGAGGCCAGTGAGTCTGCCCTGAAGCAGTTGAACACAAGAAGAGAAGGAGTAGGAAGAGTCTCTGAAAGAAGACGATAAATCGAAAAATAGATTAGAAAGAGACCATTCCCAGAGGAGGGAACTACTCCCTGTGGAGGAAGAAGGAGAGAATGAAGGAAGGAGAGAAGGAGAAATGAAAAGGTAAACAACAACAGATAATCAAATGAAGGATTACTCTCTCACGTTATTCTCCATCTCTCGACTTCAATGAATTTGCAATGTAAATTGGAAAATGTCATCCATGTTCTGTGAACAAAATTGAGAGGCATCATACAACATCTTTCACACAACATCTCTTCGTTTTTTCTACATCTATCCACATTCAATTTGTTCACATCGACGAATAGACTAAGAGATTGATGGTACTAGGGATATTTCCGATTCTAGATAGATAGCGACTACTGCGGATCACTCGTATTTGGAAAGAGTCAAGAGTGTCAATGGGAATGATCTAATAATGTGTATCTACAGCAATACCTTAAACGTCGAAAGTCGTGATTGGCGATACTTTCACGTTGGATAGAGACGATTCGAAAGAGCAATCGCTCAATGAGATGGAAGACGATGACTATTGAGAAAAGAATAGAACAATTCAAGGTCCAATTATGTAAAATGTCAAAGGCTGAAGTCCTAAAATCAAATGGTCACGTTTCGCTATGTCACCCATGTACGCAAATTGAAGACAATTTATAGAATGAGAAAAACGGGGTATTGTATCCAGAAAGCACTACCTTGTACAAGTCAACTATGTTTGCGATACTATTTGAGAATTACAAATATTCTTTCTTCTTTCTTTTCCGCAATAGTTGTCGTTTACAATATCTCTGTATCCATCGAATGTATCTACAATTCGCACATTGGAGCAGGCATTGTGAATAGCACCTGACATTCAGGAACTAACGTATCCTTACTTCGACATATTTCAAAACACCTAAATATAGAGAAGGAAACGTAAATGTGATTCATTGACCTTATTCAGTTCTCATGACCTTTTGGGAAGACGTATCATTCTTAGAAAACTCTGAGTCACGTGATTTTTCGCTCATTATCTTTTCATCTCATAATCAGCCTATCGTGGAAATCTCTTTAGCTCGTTCCTATTGCACTGTTGTTCATTGCATTTCTTCTATCGAGATGAAGGAAATACTCTACATGATGCGAGTTATCTGCGCTGTCGAGGGATTCACCGGTATCTATTTTTATCGTAATTTTAAAATTTGTTTACCTTTGTTTCAGGATTCATTCTGAATTTAATCCTCTTACGTTCTTTAGTTCGATCTCAGAAGTCAACTAACAAACTATTCTTAGTTTCGTTAAAATCATAGACAAAAGTAAAGAATTCATCACAGGTGCCGATCTATGTTTCTGCATTACAAGGACTCTATTTATGCATTGCCATTGGTTTCATGAACTTTGTGAGCTGAATTTGATGTTGACATTTAAAATAATAACATTTCAGACGCATATTTTCTACGATGGAACTCTCGCAGTTCCTTTAGTCGGCCCTTCTGTACAATTCATTCCCAAATTCTGGCGAGATTTACTCTACGAAGTACTCAATTCTAATGCACTTGATAGACAATGCGTGTAATTCAGATAGCCTTCGTAGTAATGTCATTCATGTGGACCCTCACTCCATCAACGAGCATTTTGCAGTACACTGCACTATCGAGGTTTATCTCATTCCCACGTAGAAGGGAAATTATGAATAATCACAGGAGTGATTTCACTCAATGGAAGCGTCTTCTCATCTCATTCATTCCCACTGTATTCTGTCTCATTTTGATAGCAGTGAGTTCTTCATTGTATTTCCACTCCATCGAAACAAACTTTGCAATTGAATGTACTTGATGTGTATTTCAGTGTACAGTACCAATGACGATGCCGACTCGTGAACTTAGTGAGATTATGGGAAGGACGTTTAAGGAATTATACGGAATGGATCAGGATGAATTCCTCGAATGCTATGGAATCACAATCAAATATGCGGAAATCAATGTGGGAATGAACCAACATGATAATGAGACATGCAATACTTTCAGAACGGAAAGAGCTTGCTAACGTTTGCAATTGTCTTTTGCGCAATTCCTTATTCGATATCGTATACAATCATTGTCACTCTAATGACCATGGTAATTATTCACCATTGTCTAGACTATATGACTGACCTTTCTAGATGCGAAGAAAGCTCTCTTCGCAAGGATTTGCACTCAGTAAGAGAACTCTGCAATTACAGCGACAATTCTTTGTCATGCAGATACTGCAGGTTTCATACTTTTTTGTTTTACATTTTCAAATCCACCCCACAACCAGAGTTTCCTTCCTCTAGCTATTCTCAGTGTTCCTCTAGCCATAATCATGTATCGTGCGTTTCAAATGCTCAGCAAACTCAATGTGCTGGTTAGCGTATTGATTGTCTGGGAGAGAGAGGGAGGGAAGAGGTAGGGCGGAGGAGAGCAGGTAGATCACTAGCCTCCTCCCGGCCTCTTCCTAACTCCGCCCATCGAACGGTAGTCAAAGGTCAACTACGAGTGGAACGGAAAATAATTTCACGATACGGTGCTCTAACTGGTGCTCAGCTTGGATTCTGGAGCCTTCCACTAACTATTTTTGTGTGGCTTTGCCCAGTTGTTCAGGTGCATTCATTATTTGTGACAATGATTGATAATGCATTTCTGCAGGCTGGAGTACAGCTTCGATATGTGATGTAATCCAACTCGTCTACTCCTGAATCCTCACGAGTGGCTGTTTCAAAGACGGATTTATCTCGACGAAGCTAGTATTATTCATTTCCTTCCCTCACCCACGCAGTCTCGTGAGATAATATATATTATCTTCTCTCTTCGTATAATGTCAACACACGTGATAACTCAAGTAAAATGTACACGTTCTTGAATGAGAAGACAAATGTCATGATGGAAAGATCACTAGATTTCTCATCCCGAATAAAATTTAATCATATATGAAAAATTTAATCAAATTTAATCATAATCATATATATATATATATATATATATATATATATATATATATATATATATATAATTCTTTTTCTATATATATATATATATATATATAGAAAAGAATTAACCAATTTCATTTTTGTTCTCGTCTGTGTGTCTAATGAGGGCGGTATTCGATCAACTGAAGATGATCATTCATAAATGTAAAGTATCCCCTTCCTTTTTGAACCAACCGAAGTGGGATAGTATGTCCAAGTAGATAAAAAAAAGTGTGAGTGATTGGATTCGTGCATACAGTTGCACTTCGGAATTATTCGTCTGACAATTATGCACGGTGTTCTCTAGTTTGTCTATCACAGTTCGCACAGTATCGCGACACAGCTCTCCACAGACTGTACACTACCTACAGTAGCAAGTAAAGTTAAAAATAAGTAGCTTCCACAATTTTTTCAGTTTAATTTTTACAAATTAAACGATAAATTACTATTATCAGAAGAACAATTTATGATCTTTTTGAGATGCAGACAGATTAATTATTTGTTTCCATTAAATCGTTCACGTGATTTCCGTCATTCTATTGAGAAACAGAGAATTAGAAGGTCAATTAATTGGAGAGAAAGTGGTATCTAGTTACAGTGAATGATGTCCTTATTCACCATCTGTGTATCGTATTTCTCCTATCTCACTAGAAATAGAGAAACAAATGTCTACGATCGATTAATTTCTTCCTCAAAATGGGCACAACACTTCATCAAATATTTTCTAATCATATTTTTTTCGAAATGAGCGAAGAGTGCGCACTTTAAAAATGCTGTAAAAAGATACAACAAATTATTGGCCGAAGAGCAAGGATGCATTCCTATCATTACTATATATATTCGTAACATAACAATCGATTCATGTCCTCTATTACCTTTTATCTCTTGATCTTTTTTCACTGATTGTGGGTGTTGCTTGTATCTATATTTCTTTTCTAAGTGAAACTGAGCAGGAAATGATTACTCAGAATAGTCGATGAGAACAGAAAAATGATATCTCTGATAAGTTGTCTGTTCATCACGTATTCTCACTTCAATACATTGATGAACACTCCGGAACTGATCAATTGTGATTACTATTATGAAGAAATGACGTGATCATTGGTTGATCATTCATTCCAAGGTGTGGCCATTCACTAATCTTATATTCTTCCTTGTCTCATTAGTGTATACCTTCTTTCTTCCCACTGTTTATTGATAGTGAGAGTGATGATGGCAAAGTTACGAGAAGGAAACAGAATCGAGTAGTAGAAACAGGAAAGCGAGATGAGGGAAGAGGAGAGAGCGAGGGAGGGAGTGAAGAGAGGGTGATGGACTAGTGATTGGGGAAAGAGTGATGGGTTTGCATAGCTACTGATTAGAGTTATCTTTGCACTGCAGAAAAAGGAGCGCGTGGTGGAACGAATTGATTCGAAGAGCAATAGTTCGTGATCTGATTATCGCTTCCATTCACGAACTGTAATAAGAGAATATCGAGTATTCTCACCAGTTCATTCTCTCCATAGAAAGTATTTTCTATTATTCCTTCGTCCTCACTCTTTTCCTTGTATTCACATGCGATTCACAGTTGTCGTCTCCTTCCGATTCCTCTTCTTCTTCACTATTCTCCAAGTGGAGAATTGCGCAGTGTTTTGCGAACTCCGACTGATAAGAATTCTTTACCGTCAACAAATTGACCCAAGTCGATCCTTGATCAACTGAAAATTTGAAAGGTTATAAAGTGACAATGAACAAGTATGTACTGATGCAATACCATGCTAATCAGTTTATCATTGATAACGTTTGAAACTTTCTTATCAAGTTTTTCGTTCACAAAGTGCCGGTTCCCGTGTCGAATTGGTACATGTGAAGCATAATGACGATAATGATTGATGGTATTCTATCTTTCTTCTTCATCTGTTTCTTCCTCCACTTCCTTCATCACTACGGGAGTTCTCTCTTTCTTTCCACACCACTACTGGTTTCCTTCCCTCTTTCTTTCCTTCAAGTCGAAGCATCTCTGGAATAGAGTGTGGAGTCTATTGAACATCAGCGTACCACGTGAATTCATGTGATCTTCCGATTTATTCCCATTTCGTAACTGTTTTCGTGCACTGCAAACTACGTGGACGATCTTAATTACTCTATAACTCGACCCCATTACTGTATATATAGTCTGATGTTTGATCAAACTTCCTGATAGATGATCGGATTGGCCTGAATCATCATACATCACCATGCAAAAGGAGGCTAATGGGATCGGTTATTACTAACCTTCACCGAGTTTATCAAAGATTCTCTGCATCTAATCTCTGTTTCGACCCTAATCACAACTTCTCAAGAGGGTTTATAAGCGATAACCAGGAACTCTTCCCATTGAAGATAGCTGGCCAAATAAGTACAGAGCGTAGGAAGTTTTCGCTCCCATCTCAACAGTCTATTATTGTAAATAGCCTCGCTCTGAGTGTTACGAAACGATTTTTTCGTCTGTTTTATAGTTGGAACTACAGTGATTTTTCCCGTCTCAAGAGCATTCTTCAATTGTAGCCAATCAAATCTGTTTCACTCATTCCAATTGTTCTAAACTGAATGACCCCGGATGGGAAAGAGTCGAACCAGAGAAGGGAAATCCCCTTCTTCCCATTCTCTCTTTCTTCCTTGCAACAGTTGCACTTGCCATACCAGTTCCCTCTTCCTTTATCCTTCTCTAGTCCATATCCTATCATCATCCATCGTCATTTACTCCTTCAGATGAATCATCCTCATTCCTATCTACCGTGTTCTCTGTGTTGGGTAGTTCGGCGGAGCGCGACCCCGATAAATATCAGCCGCCCTCGACCAATGTTCTCCCCGCCTTTTGTCTATTTCCCACTAGAGTATAAAAGAGTTTACGAGAGGCGTTCTCAAATCTGAGATGCCTCTTCAATTTTACGATTCATTTACACTCAATTTCCATAGACGGAAGTGCCTGTAAGAAGGGAGTGAGTTTTGAAAGGGAAGCTTGATCTGAGGGGACTTTCTCTTGAAAGATAAAAGATAGGAATAAGTGTGATAGGAACGCCCAGACACACAATCTCTTCATTGGTTTTCCACTGGCCCTTTTCATGTTTCATTCTCGCTTTTATTCGCTGACTCTTCGACTCATTGGCGATAGTTCAACCGATTCCTAAGGGAACTTTCACTCCAACCACTTTTCCCGCTTCACTTTTCCCAAAAACCCGTCATGCCCTATGGCAATAACAATACTCTCTTAGTCCCACTCTCTCTTTTTCATGTACTCTCTCCTCATCTATGCTTGTCTGCACTCTCCTTGAAGCCCATGATCTCTCCTTCCTTTCTTCTCTCTTCTGCCTATCATTCCAGATAACCCATTGAATGGGCTGATTAGGCGGGGCTACTCTCTCACACTTCCAATTAGTTGCTATTGCTACCAATGTCTTCTCTTGACCTACCGGTCTCACTTCTTCTTTGTCTCTCAATCCCTTCCTTCTCTTGATCTTTCATGTCAATCCATGGAAGTAATCGTTGGTTGTATACTCTGCACTTCCTCTTTCTTCACTCTTCTCCGTTATGACGTTCTAACTCGTTCCAAAGTCCGCACTCTCACACACGTTGTCAATCCCCTTCCATTCCGTTACTCGTACTCCTTCAATCATGCTGTCTCAACTCTCTCAATAACGCGATTAGCACCTTTCCTCTGCAGTTTCCTCTGATTATTAACGAGCGAATTTCAGGAAGGAACTTGAAGGTCATTCGAAAGAGAAGAAGAAGAAGAGAGACGAAAGAGTTAGCCATTGGGGCAATGGAATTGAAGATGAATGGGAAGCATTGCACTGGAGATACATGGTTCATTCGATTTCTGAGACGATTCTTCGGAGGGGTTCGTTAACTATTCATGTATTCATAGTGATGTCATCTACGTCATTCCCACCAATTATACAATTAGTTGATGTCTCTTACGTGGGCGATTGACGTAGTGGTCAATCACTGAGTATCTGACTAACGGGAGATTCTTATCCTCGACGTTTCTCATTCACATCTTGATGTGATTCACCAATATTTCGTAATTTCCTGGATTGAAATATTTCGCCATCTTCGATCAAGTCTTAGATCATATCTTTCAGTGTGGAGTCCTCGTTGTCAATCATGCATGGAAGTTGATGATCTTCTCATGTCTCCTCACTGGTCAGTTAATCATTTCCGATCGCTATACACCATATTCTGTGTTTCCGATTGTAGTGGAATGAACATTTCAGCGATCTGTACTCTCATGATTCCCCTTACTCCGATGTCTAATGATATTGCTGATTTCACTCCAACGAATGCGCCTTCCTTCACTGAATGGAGGGTGAGGTCAAAGTATAGAGTATATGGAACAACAAACAAAAATAGGCACAAAAAAGTTATCATAATAAATCATTTTCAGACATCTCAACAATTCTTCGCGGGAGGCGTAAAAGCAAACACTGTGTATGCGTTCGTAACGGCTAAAGATGGAGGATCTATGTTCAGATCAGACAAAATGGGAGAAGCAATCGATGTTAGTTGATATAATTGATAACGAAACATTTTACGAAGATCAGATCAATAATAATTACTGATTGCAGGTACTTGATTTGATTTCGAACAATTTCAAACTGCAAACGACGGTTGGATTGCAATCGTTCGAGGAATTCTGTCGTGCTTTCTGTGTGATCAATGAACCACTTCGCACTTTCTATGTTAGTTCAACTCATTTACCCATTACCAGCCATATCTCAGTTGGTAGAGCGGAGGACTGTAGATCCTTAGGTCACTGGTTCGAATCTGGTTGGCTGGAATTCATTTTGATGGTTTCTTTTTTGCAGAATGGAATGCGAATGAGAGATACTCTGGATAACACTACGGAATTGGATCTGGCGTATCCTGATTCGCATGTTATGGGAGTACGATCACACATGGACCCGTATCTGTTTGGAGTCAAGGTACATCATCATATAGTTTGAAAGAACATTTCAAAGTATCAATCCAATTTTTGTTCAGATCGCGGCAAAGCGTAAAGGAAAAATTGCAGTCATTCCTACTTATGAAGCCGATGATTTAAATACTGAGGTCAGATTTTGGTGATAATGGTTTGTTTCGCTCCCGCTGATTTGTGTTGAGAGTCAACAGCCAAGCATGTGAATTTCTTACTCAATTCTCTTCAGAAACCGCTGAAGAACAATCTCCGCGAGTTCAAACTGGTCGTCTTGACGTTCAAATCGGAGCTTGATCCTGCAGTGACCAAAGAAGAAATCGAGAAATGGGAATTATCCATTGTGAACTATTTCGCACAGTAAGTCACAACTAGGACACTTTTTGGTACTGCACAAAGGACGATTGCAGTAGGGGAATAATGTGAAGTTGATGGGAAGTCATTCCTCATAACGAGGTTCGAACCGAATAGGGGTGGTTTATGCTTGATTTATGACTAGAGAAACGGCACGTACGCTTTTTCATGGTGTGGAAGTAAAAAACCAAAGCAAAATATAAATGATTGCAGTGAATTCAATTCGTCTCTGATCGAAGTGACAATCTTCGCTGAATCGTTCATCACAGCTGAAGTCGTCCGTGCCGGTCTCACTCTTCTTCCTTATCTCGTTATAGGATTCATTATCATGGTCAGTCCATGTCCCCGCCTGATCTTTGATCTTTCTCTTTCGCAGGTTACATTCTCTGCATCATCCTTCGCCCTCTCTGGTCTGGCCCTCAACCAAATGGGATGGGGCAAGGTAGGAACGGGGAATAAAAAAAAGAAAACCATCAATATCTGTTTAGCTATGGCTTGCATTCTTCGGTTGTGCAGGTCCCTTCATGGCGTGTGGAGTGGGATTGGGAGGAATGTTCATTCTCGGAGCGAGGTCAGTTACTACTATTCTTAGCATCCAATTCTGATCTTTGATCTTCCAGATTCGGTACGATTCTCTGTGTTACTCCCTTCCTCATTCTTGCCATTGGAGTTGATGACGCTTTTCTGATGGTGAATGGATGGCAACAAATCACTGCAACCCGGTTCGCTTTTCATACTTTGATTCCTAAACTTTGTAAATTGCATTGTGATCTTTGATCATTGCAGACGAACGGAAGATCTTCGAAAGGAAACAGTCGAGAGTGAATTGCTTCATCGAACAAAAGAGATGCTAATCGAGACTGGTCCCTCTGTCTCCATTACTTCCATTACAAACGTGAGAAATGATCTTTGATCTTTCCGCTCAATTTCATTCTCTCTACAGTGTCTTGCCTTCGCCATCTCTGCCATATCCGGGGCTCCAGAGATACAATTGTTCTCCATTGGAAATGCCATCTGTGTACTCATCGCCTTCGTATTCCAGGTAAAGATCAAAGATCAATATTTATCTCAGTCAATACGCTACCTTCAGTTGACAGTTTTCGGTGCATTGATGGTCATTCTTGGAAGAAGAGAGATAAGGGATGAGTTCAGAGCAAGAGCAGAAATGCCCGAGATTAATGAGAACGATGCCGAGAAGGTTAGTTATTCATAGTCTTTGATCTCTGATCTTTGATCTTTCTCAGCAGCCCGATCCCCTTGATCTCGCTGCGAGAGCGGATGTAGTCAAATTCGAGAATCGAAAGAAGGGCGGTCTCACAGCGATCGCACACAAGTACGGTATCGATTAGTGTATTCGTCTACAGTAATCCTCTTTAGAATCCTTCGTGCGTACTGTAAGATGCTTGACAATCGATTGGCTGTCGCTGGAATAATGGGACTTCTCGCACTGTATCTTACCATCTCAATCATTGGCACGGTCAGGTAAGAAAAACAGAACTATTTATTGGATCGTCATTGACCGAATTTCAGTATCAAGCCTTCTCTCAAGCCCGAGAGGCTGTTCTTGAGCGATTCTCCCTTCAATAAGGTTGACATTCTTGATGTAAACAAAAATTTACGATTGATGTTTTAGCTATTCGGAGCTCGACAGGAATACATTCTTCCCAGTTACGGAGTACTTTGGATATACGTTTTCAACCCTGGAAACGTCTGGGATCCGAACAGAAGAGCTCTTCTTGATTCAATGGTCAGAGTTGATCTTAATCTCTTGAAACAAAACAAATATTTCAGATTCATGATTTCGAGACGCTAACTCACTCTGTCGGCCCGTATTCAACTAAGTTGTGGTTGAGAGACTTCGAAGATTTCGCTAAGGTCTGTCAAATTTGTATTTACAATTTCAATAAGTATGTATACAGGAAAATCCGGATCTGCTAACGAGCGACATGCTTGATGACTACGATGAAAATGCCCCTCCGTAAGTTGCATTGAGTGTTCCGAGCACGTCTCCAACCATAGCTCAGTTGGTAGAGCGGAGGACTGTAGATCCTTAGGTCACTGGTTCGAATCCGGTTGGTTGGAATTTCTTTTGCCATTTTTCAGGAAGGTTGCTTCAAAGTATCAGCAGCTGCAAGGCTTCTTGGGATGGCCGGAGAATTCGTATTGGAGAGGATTCATTCAGTTTGAACCTGAAGAGAACATGGTCAATGGGTTAGTAAGAATAATATATTTAGCTTGTCATGAATCTATTTCAGGTCTGAGCCGCAGATCACTCGATTTATGCTCACAACTGCATACAAAGGAGCTGATTTGAAGGATTGGACCAATCGAGTGACTCTACTCAAACAATGGAGAGAAATCACAAAAACAGTAAGAGAAGACTATTGTAATTTACTTTCTCATTGATCAACAATTGCAGTACTCTGATCTGAACATCACAATCTATCAAGAGGACGGTAAATTCCTTGATATCATCGATACGATGGTCCCTCAATCATCCCAATCAGCTATGCTTACGTGAGTAATCACTGGATTGTTGAAAGACGTTTTTGTGACGAATGAAACACCTTTGGAGCTTTCAAATACAATAGGACTATGCACAAGTCATTCTGAGTCAAATATTGAAATGTAGATAATAATGTGACATTCGTTTCAGTCTAATAGTGATGTTCGGAGTGACGATGCTCTTCATTCCCGCTCCATTCGTTCTCTTCACTGCTACATTCACCATTGTATCCACTAGTTTGGGTGAGCATCGAGCAAATTCCAAAGCGAATCCTCATGGCTATTCAGCCCATACTATAAATACGATTCTGCAGGCGTATTCGGATTCATGTCTTGGATCGGAACGGAGCTTGATCCCATTCTCATGTGTGCAACCATCATGGTCATTGGATTCTCCGTTGATATTCCCGCCCATATCGCCTACCACTACCATATGACTGGTGAGTCAACTCATTTGTGAAGGAAAAGTAGATTTCTAGTAGATGTTGTGATAATAACGCTGCTCAAACCATAACAACCAATCGAACAAACGATAACAATCTCAATTTGCAGCCACTCATGCGACGGACGTAGTCGATCGATTGGAGAATACCATAGCAAGGGTCGGATTCCCCATTGCTCAGGTGAGATAGATATTTCTCTTCCATTGATCATCATCATTCGTTCTTCAGGCGTCCCTCTCTACAATAATATGTGTCGGATCTCTATTCTTCACCGATCTCCACATGTCCAATGTGACATTTTCAATTCCGAATTTCGATAATACTTGAACAGTTTCGAAATTGCAAAACTTTTGAATTTGTCTTTCAGATCTTCGCAGCAACGATGATGACTGTGGTTGTGATTGGAACGATTCATGGAATATTCGTTATGCCCGCAATCTTCTCAGCCTGCGCACATTTCAGTGATTGGTGCAGAAAGTACGTACTTTATGGTTGTGGGCACAAATTGAGAATAATCAACGCCCTTCATTTGCTCAAACTTTTGTACATGAAAGGAAAAATATTCTGTGATCATGAGACAAGATGATCTTTCAGTTGTTGCTGTTCTCGTGCTCGAGTTGCCTCTCTGGACATCTCTCCTGCCTCATCAGTAATCGGAGAAGGAAAGACGAGTCAGATCTCCCTCGGTCCATCCACTGCTGGATCAACGACCATTATGGTGCAATAGTGTACGGTAGTCATCCCCTCTCCATCGTCAACTGGCTTTATTCCTCTTTGTCAGTGTGCAACAGTGTAAGCAGTAGATATAGTCGGCCATTCCTTGCAAGTCATTCCATCACGGGTTACGGTAGTTAATTGTCTTCTAATCTATTTATGCGAGTCGTGCCAATCGAATTGTGCAGATACACGGATAAATTTGTTGAATGTCTGACTGATAAGTCTATGAGAGACTTCCATGCACTCTTAGGGCTTCACACTGCATTGATTGAGAACTACTCACTTCCACTTCGTCTTACTTCTTCTGCATTTCAAAGTTAGATTCTTGCATTCTTTCGATGTTCCAATTCTTTCTTCTACTTTTCCTTCTCTTTTCCATCCACAGGAAGTGTAACGGAGAAGGGAGGTATCCATGGTGAGAATCTCAAAGGGAAAGAGTACGAAACGAATAAGCGGGGCAGAGAAGGGCGAAAGAGTGTGTGGAATGAGAGAGTGCAGACACGAAGAGGGCGAAGGGAGAGAGGTGCCAAAACGGCTGCCTACTTCCATTACTAGATAGAGCAACACTAGTAATGTCCACGTATCTCAGTCTAATTCCCCCTTTCGGTTGTCTCTGACCACCTTTCCACTGTCTCTCCTTTCCTCTCACTGTCTTTTCATTCTCCATTGTCTCTTCCCTTGTACAGGCCTCTGTTTCCGGACTTGGCCCAACAATAGAAAGACAAGGAGATACAACCAGCACGGAATTCCCTCGAGAGAGATATTGTATTCGACTAGATAGATAACTTCCAACCCTCTGATTCCTCCCCCCCCCCCCGCTTTCTTTTTTTCCTTTCCATCTCGAACGTCTAATTTTTTGTCTTTTCTCTCTCTCTTTCTCTTTTCGGGACTTTCCCCACTCATTTTCCGCTCCATTCCATCCACCTTCATCTTCTTCATCTCGTCCTCCTTCTTCATTCTTCTCAAAGCCCCGTCTATAAGCCGGCTCCGGTTATAAACTCCGGCTCTGATCATGATAGGCGAATCGGCGTTCAATTTTCTGGCGATGGCGGATCCATTCGCTGGTACACTGGAGGGTCTTCTGCCTGGATCGACCAGTCGACTCGAACAAGGAAATATGACATATCAACAAGTACAGGTACTACGTTTAGTAACGTCGTTTACTAATTTAGACGTTGACAAAATAGCTGCATTACTTCACTGTAATTATCGGATCTATTCTTCGGTTCTGGATGTAGCTAACATGGGGAGATGAGAAGGGAAGGCTCTCTTCATTGCACATCGTTTCTCATTTGTTAGAAGATCATACTGGGAAATGAAGCTACAACTTCATAAGTCAATTGCGTGAGCTACGACTACTAAGTCTAATGAGCGAGAGGTGCTAGTGAAGTCGCACAACATCCACTAGTTTTTTGATGTTGCCTTTATTTTCTTCTGAGATCCAGCTCGAAGAGAGCCGGGAAATAGAATACATCTCTCCATTGCAGGACGACGGCGTGTGGGTGATCACTTCCAGCTTCACCATCTTCACCATGACCAGTGGTGAGCTATTCCACGGATTCGTCCATTTTACGGCCTTTGGAAGTTCAGAGAGGGCCTTTGTGTAGTAATTGCATGCATGAGAGCAGTGAATGGGGGAAGGGAATGGCCGAGTTGGAAGGCTGAGTGATTTATGTTGCCATGAAATGCGTAGCCAGGAACTTGTGGGAAATAGAGAAGCAGTGAAAATGTATCTGAAGTACCATTCAAATGAATTATTTCCAATGCAGGATTCGGTCTGCTCGAGAGTGGTCGCGTATCGTCCAAGGATGAAGTGAACATCATGGTGAAGAATGTGATTGACGTCATCTTTGGAGGTACGCTACATCATTTCAACAAGGCCTCTTTATCCTTCGTTGCAGGTCTTTCCTATTGGATGTTCGGATTCGGGATGACATTTGGTGATTCGTGGCCCAATCCATTCATTGGAGTGGGCAAATTCTTCTTCGATCCTGATGGAGCTCAAGAGATTGTACAGGTTAGCAACTATTCATCTCATGGATATTACTGAAGATACGTATCTATTTGAGGGATGGAACTACGCTTCGTTCATCTTCCAAATGAGTTTTGCTACGACAACGAGTACAATTGTATCGGGTGAGAAAACGATGTTGTTGAAGTTTCATGAATCAGGAAGACGGCGGAATTTTTAAGTAAATGAAGCCTGATCCTGCTAAAAATTAAGGATATTTGATGAGCGTAGAAATTGTAGCGAAGCACTTCTTTTCGAAAAATTTATTCAAATCTTCACAAAAAAGGTCAATCAAGTAATCTGATTCAGCTGGAATGGCCGAAAGAATTCGATTGAAATCGTACATCGTCATCGCATTTCTACTCACGGTATAGCACCCTTTCTGATATTTTCATTCACAAATCATCTTCAGGTAGTTCATTCAATTCCTGCCCATTGGGTTTGGTCTGATCACGGATTCTTCTATCTTATGGGAGTCATCGATTCAGCTGGTTGCAGTGTTGTACGTTATCTTCATGAATACGTTTACGAATCTGTTTCTTTTCTCGCCCTACAATCTCGAATTTCGTTCAATCCCGTGATAATCCAATTCTCTCGCAGGTGCATTTGGTTGGTGGAGTAAGCGGACTCGTGGCTACTCTCTACCTAAAACCAAGACAGAATCGATTCGGAGAGAAGGGACAACAGCAGTTGAGCAATCCAACCAATGCTGTCTTAGGTAATCGAAGAAAATCATGAAGAATTATTGAATGCAACGCGTATCCTTCTCAGGTACATTTATGTTGTGGTGGGCTGGCTTGCCTTCAACACTGGTTCAACCTACGGAGTCAGCAAATACAAGTGGAGATTGGCTGCGAGGTTTGTAAGGAAGAGAGGTTCACTCTTCATTGCATAATGACTGATCGATACACTGAGGAAGATAGATAATTCAATTATATCAGATCAGCCGTTGCCACGATAATGTCTTCAGCGGGTGGAGGAATGACCATTGTTCTTCTCTCATTCCTTCCGAAATTCACTGACAAGAAGATAAAGGTGCGTCATTGAAATTAGCGGTCCTCTCTTTCCTTTTTTTTCTTTTTTTTCCTCGAACTCTGGCCGGTGAGAGAGTACAATGAATGAATAGATAGTTGAATCCTTCATCCTAGCTGTAGAAGTACTCACGAAGAGTTCTAATTTGGAGAATAAATGCCAACTTTGTAGGTAGACATGCTGATCGACGGTCTGCTTGCTTCTCTGGTATCCACCACGGGTTAGTCTTCCCCTTCCCCTCCATCGTGTTGATCTTTGATCTCTCCAGCATCATGTCTCTGCATTGTCCCCTGGCATTCACTAGTGATCGGAATAATCGGAGCACTTCTCGCCCTTCTCTCCTATCCACTCATGGACCGATGGCAGGCGAGATTTATCTTATTTCAGTAGTGTTTTGCTGCCTCAATATCATTCTAAATGGCAATGAACAGGGATAATCCACGTCAATAACTAAAGAGTAAACAAATTCAGCTCGACGACCCAGTTGGAGTTGTTCCCGTACACGTAATTGGATCGACCTGGGGAATGATCGCTGTTGGAATATTCGCAGAGACGGATAAGTATAGTGTAAGTGATCTTTGATCTTTAACCTCTAATCCTGTCTCTAAGAAAGAAGTAACACGAGGAATGAACGGCTTGATGTACGGTGGAGGATTCACTCTGCTCGGATATCAGGTATTTAGTGCTCAGTGATTTTTCGAAATCTTAATTGTTCAGCTTCTGGCAGTGTTAGCGATGTCAGTCTGGTCCGCCCTGTGCACTATTATTCTACTGGTGGTGAGTGGAAGAAGATCAAAGATCAAAGATTGAAATGAGTTCAGACACTTCATCACTCTCCGATCGGTCTGAGAGTGGAACAATGGGAGGAGGAATTGGGTGCGGATCTGAGGGAGCATGGACTGGCTGGACATAATATTGCCAAGTATAAAGTGGAGAAGAAATTGACTACGCAGTGAGTTATTCACTAGAACTTTTTTCATCTTATCTAGATACATTCTTTCTCGTATAGGACTATCAAGTGAATCAATGTTAGAACTTCCTGAATAGGTGAAGAGTCTGACTCTTCACTTCGAGTATTCTCTCATTGGTCATAGTGACGAGAGAGCATGCAGAAAGAAGATACGAATTCATTGCCACGCTGCTCTAGATATTTTACCAAGCCATACTGCTAAAAAAATATTGAGATTTAATATACAGATCGTTCACGGCTGTAATGAAAGCGATCATTCGATGGAAGAGAATCACGAGGGAGGGAAGAATAAGAAGGTATCTAGATTTACCATCCCTACGCTTATTTGAAGCTCAATTGCAGAGAGCGACGAATAACTCCATCAGTGCCCTCTCGATTCCCTAACAATGGTCATGTGAATGGACTTGGAGCCTACAGGAGAAATAAACGTTAGTAGACAGAATAGAGAGGACACACAGTTCATTTACAGCTCCTATCCCACGACAAGCAACTGCTGACAACGTGAGAATTCATCCAGTGAGGAATGAAGAAGGACGAAGGTTCGTTGAGCAAAAGAGATAGCAGCGAGTGGTTTCGATCCACCGACCTCTGGGTTATGGGCCCAGCACGCTTCCACTGCGCCACGCTGCTGATGGATGAGTTCCGAATATAACAATTCAATAACAGGATGAGCTTGGATGCATATGTGAATGCGTGGTCAGAGAGAACTACACCGAGAGGATCAATACACTCTCCCCAATTCGAAACTGTCAACGAGGAATTGTGAATATCGATTGAGCATCGAGTTATTCAAGTTTATATTCTATCACGAGTTTTCAACTATGAACGGATAAATAAAGATCTCGGTTTCACAGACTGATTCCAGATACAATTTTTATCTAAAAAAATGGATGAATAATTCAATTATTTTGTTAGTCTTTTCTTTTTTTTTACATACAATATGTAACATACTACTCAATTTTCACATATAATGTTTTGAACAACTTTTTTTTAATCTTTCCGAACGTATTATCTTTTCCACGAAAATACATTGACGGTTGATGAACAACTACGACATTGTGATAGGGATTTAAATTTCCACAACTATGGGATACGGTACTTTTAAGTATTGATTGCCTTGTTTACTTCTATTATAATAAACAAGTGTTGCAATGTTGCACAATCTGACGCTGCATCTTGTTTCACAATGCATCTCGTCAGTCAGACAGTGCGAGAGAGCACGCGGTAAGAAGAGAGTAAGAACGCGGGAGGCCTCCCGAAAAGTTCTAGAAGAGGAGCGGAGCTTGCAGCAGGGTCTATAAAAGGGGCGTGTCCGACCCTGTTTCCCAACGTTTGATAGTCTCAAACATCCAGTTGTTGTTCAACCCTTAGTCGCCAATCGTAACAATGGACAAAGGAGGAGCTCATTCTATGACGGAGGGAGGTGGACATCCATATGGGGTAAGTGAGATTACGGCTGCCTATCCCCAGAGGGGAGATACTTTAGTTGAGGCCCTTTTGACGTTCCGTGAAATCTCCATTGCAGCCTAAGAAGGACTCGCCTCCTAAGAATGACCCACCTCCTGAGAAGAAAGCCTAAAAAAGGCCGCCTAACTCGTTCGCGAGAAGAGACGACGGTCCCAATTGATCATCGGATCTACTGTTGTTGTGTAAATATTCCGTTGTCGATAAATACGTTATTTGTGTATACCAAAAGCTTGTTGAAGGGAGGGACGGTATTGTCTGCGGGAAAAGGAAGATTGGGAAATAGTGCACTTCTTCTTGCGAAAGTCTGTGAATTTCAATATTATTTTAGTGAAATTCGCAAACTGTTGATTTATTCCGATCTCAGCTGACCCACGATCGGATTTACATTCCCGCGCTAGGCATGAGTTACGGTACTTTTTGGTAAATATTGATTATCTTGTTTACAATAAGTTGCGCAATATGACGAGTCGACGCAAACTCTTTGTCAGATAATGTGAGATAGCATGCGAAAAGAAGAGAGTGCGAGCGCGGGAGGCGCCCCGGAAAGTTCTAGAAAAGGGGCGGAGCTTGCAGTAGGGTATAAAAGGGCGCGTCCGGCTCTGTTTTTCCACGTTTGATAGTCTCAAACATCCAGTTGTTGTTCAACCCTTAGTCGCCAATCGTAACAATGGGCAAAGGAGGAGGATCCGGAGGCGGTCATACTGGAGCTCAAGGTGGTGGAGGAGGAGGACACTCGGGTGGCCATGGAGGAGGGCATTCCGGAGGTGGAGGAGGAGCCCACCACGGTGGAGGTGGTGGTGGAGGAGGTCACCATGGAGGAGGTGGACACTCGGCTCCTGCTCATGCTGGTGGAGGAGGTGGAGGTGGAAAGGGATCTGGCAGTGGTGGATTCCACCAGGTCAACACCTCGGGCGCGGTTAGTTTTATTCTCTTGGGGGATTTGGGACTCGTTTTACGGGCAAAGATATCCATTGCAGCCGATCTACCGCGCCGACCCGGGCCACGCTAATCCCGCTGCTGCTGGATACGTCCAGGTCAACCAGGGAGGCGGAGCGGTGAGTGAGTGAGATGGTAGTCTATCTCCAGATGGTGACTTGTAATTGAGGCCCCTCTGACGTTCCGTGAAACATCCATTTCAGCCCCTCTACAAGCCCGCCTAACTCGCTCGCGAGAAGAGACGACGGTCCCAATTGATCATCGGATCTACTGTTGTTGTGTAAATATTCCTTGTTGTGTAAATATTCCGTTGTCGATAAATACATTTGTGTAGACCAAGAGCTTGTTGAAGGGGATGAGGGAACTGTCTGCGGTAAGGGGAAGATTGGGAAACATTGTACTCCTTCTTGCGACAGTTTGCGAATTTTAATAAGATTTTAAATATAAATCACAAAGCGAGATTTCCGATCAAAGCCTTGACCCACGAGCCACACCGTATTTTCAATGCGAGAGAACAGGGCAATCTAGAGAGCGCAGACGGTCCAACAGTTGCGCGGGAAAATTTCATATTTTGCTGCACTCTTTGTTTCGCATCTCCGTAGTCTGTTTGTCGTTGTTTTCGCGTATTTTAATGTTAATGATAACATTACGGACTCTACTGGTTCTATTGACAATCTAAGTCAGAGTGGGTTTAAAGCATTTGCCTCATGTTCCTTGCATTCCTCGCTTCTTCGTAACGTTGCGCTTTCCTTATCGTGATATTGTTCTTTCAGTGGCTAAAATGGACGGAGGTTCATCGACTGTGCAGAGGGTTGAAGATGCCGATGGCGTCAGAATGCAAGCTGAGTTCACTCGATTCATCAAAGAGTTCGTTTTTCTTCCTAACTTTCCTAGGAACACTGTTTACGGGTTTTAATCATCTCTGATTTTTTTCTCAGTGGGTTCCTACCTTACTCTACTCTGAGAAAAGATCAAAGGGTCCGCTAGAAAACCAGTGAGAATTCACTGGGAAACCACCGAGTTTTTGAATCTCACTATTTCCCTGGCTATTTCTCACTAGTTTCCTAATGACTTATTTTATGGTTCTATCATTACTGAGTGAGGCAGGGTCCCACTCGAAACCCCTAGGAACTCACTAAGAACTAACTGAGACCTTAGGAACTCACTGAGAATAACCCAGAGATCTCTCAATTGGTCTATTTCAGATTCAAGAATGACGCAGGGGAGACAGTGTATCACAAGGAGGCAGCTGAACTCGTTCAACCAGAGCGGAACACTCTCCATGTAGATATGGAACATGTCAGTTCCCACTCTGCATCTCTCGCTTCATCCATCGAATTACAGTTCTATAGGTTAGTTTTATTCCTCTGATTTAACACATATCAATCGTTCCTACTCGTTTTATTCCTTTCAATATCTCCCTTCTTGCAGGATGTATCCCTTCATGTGCGAAGCCCTTCAATTGATTGTCATCGAGAGTTGCGAAGATGCTGGCGACAAACTTCGTCTCCACAAGAAACCCGTTTTCGTCGGGTTCTTCAATATTCTCCAAAAACACAAGGTTATATAGATAGAGCTATTCACATCAGGCTTCGATGGACAAATGTTTCCATTAGAAAGTTTCCATGTGACGGTCGTGTGGAGCTCTTCTCATTGAGTGTCGATTGTTCCTTTCAGCTGCGTGAGTTAACCTCATCCAAGATTGGTTCTCTTGTTCGAATCGCTGGACAGATCGTTCGTACTCATTCCGTCCATCCCGAAATTGCACTGGGAACATTCACTTGTGCCGATTGTGGAGTTGTCACCAAGAATGTCGAACAGGAGTTCAAATACACTCAGGTACTTTTCATTTATTCCAATTTGTGTAACTCAAGTTATTGTAATTCTTTAGCCGACAAAGTGTTCGAACGCTCAATGTGCGAATAGAACTCGTTTCGATCTGAACATTGACGAATCCTCGTTCGTCGACTTCCAGAAGATTCGCATTCAGGTCAGAATTATACTTATTAGTTTTCATTCAATTACGGTTAATAGATGTTTTTAAAAGTTAGCTCATTTGGCTGAAGTGCATTGTATTCAGGAGACTCAAGCTGAGCTTCCTCGGGGTGCGATTCCTCGTTGTTTCGATGTTGTAGTGAGAGGAGAGATGGTGGAAGGAGTACAACCAGGAGATAGATGTGATCTCGTTGGATCACTCATTGTCATCCCTGATGTCGCACAATTGGCCACTCCTGGTAAGAAGATCATTTTATTCAAATCGCAATAACTCCTTTGTATATCGATTCCTCTTCTTCCTTATACCGTATCCTTGATTGTAGGTGTTCGTGCTGAGAGTAACAACAAGACGGGACGAGGAAATCAGGAGGCAGGAGCGGGATTGACTGGATTGAAATCACTCGGAGTGAGAGATCTCAATCATCGACTCGCCTTCCTCGCTTGTCATATATCTTCCTCCACTGCTACTGTAAGATTTATTGATTGACTTATCCTTTCCGTCATGATGATATTGAAATATGTTTTAGTTCGGTGGAAAGGATTTCTCTCACGAAGATATCTCCCATATCGATTTGTGGAAGCAGATGACTACTGATGAGCAGAAGATTCTCAAGGAAATGAGTGAGGTTAGGAATTGGTCAATTATCTTATGTTAAGTGTCTGGGAAGAGCGGTAAGGCGAAATATAAGGTAGAATTGATTTCAGGACAAAGAGATCGCTCGTAATCTGATTGATTCTCTCTTTCCGAATATCTTCGGAAACGAAGAGATTAAATTGGGTATTCTATTGATGTTATTCGGAGGAGTTGCGAAGAGAAGTGAATCAGAAGGAACAACTCTAAGAGGAGATATAAATGTATGTCTAGTTGGAGATCCTTCCACTTCTAAGAGTCAATTCCTCAAGTGAGTCCATTCCCTCCCCTTTCTCTTCCATCTTGTTGATTATAGGACAGTGGAGGAGTTCTGTCCCCGTGCCATCTACACCTCTGGCAAGGCTTCCTCAGCAGCCGGTCTCACTGCTGCCGTTGTCAAGGTATTAATCGATCGGAGGGATGTCGATACAATAACCTTATTCCCTTCAGGACGAAGAATCATTCGAATTCGTGATCGAGGCGGGAGCTCTCATGTTGGCAGACAATGGAGTGTGTTGTATCGATGAATTCGATAAGATGGCAGTTCACGATCAGGTAAAAGGGATGCTGTAGAGAGACAGAGTATTGATTGATTTGATAAGTGTTTTAATATCGATAATGTTAAGGTGGCAATCCACGAGGCAATGGAGCAGCAGACAATCTCGATCACAAAGGTACGGTAGAAGGGATGAGGTATTGATTGAATGGGGGGTAATTGCAGGCAGGAGTGAAGGCTACTCTCAATGCACGTGCTTCCATTCTGGCAGCAGCCAATCCAATTGGAGGAAGATATGATAGGTAAAGGGATCTGAACTTGATTTAAAAACACATAACTGACCATGTTTTACGATGAATTTGTAAAACTTGATACATAAATTTGAAAAAATTCTCCGGCAGATCTCGTCCCCTCCGTCAGAATGTAGCCATGACTGCTCCCATCATGAGCAGATTTGATCTATTCTTCGTCCTTATCGATGAGTGCAATGAGGTCGGCTCAATTTCCATATTCACTGATTTTTTATTCAACAATTCATTCTCTTTTATTTCATGAAAAAAATGTATTCGTCATGTTTTAACACCAAAAATCAAGCCGCTCTCTTCAGTCGGTGGACTATGCAATCGCCCGTCGCATTCTCGATAATCATCGTGCTCTCGCTTCTCACACAACGAAATCAACGAAATACACGAAGGATGACATTCAGAAGTATATTATGTTCGCCAAGTGTTTCAAACCAAAGGTGAGATGAGGTTTATTGTAGAGATGAAATACACTATCATGGAACAAACATTTATTTGAAAGAGACATGTGAGAGTGAATAGTTATAAGCTCATTCCATTGTAGATGTCAGCGGAAACGGGCGATGCATTCATGAAGGCATATGTGAAGATGAGATTGAATGACTCGGCCAATGCATTCTCGTCATCGTGGAGAATTACTGTCAGGTAAGGATTACAATGAAACGATATGGGAAGTGGGTAATGATTTTATTCGATTGTTGTGGTTGAGTTTCACTATCTGATTGCAGACAATTGGAATCGCTTATTCGTCTCTCGGAAGCACTCGCCCGAATGTACTGCTCCTCCCATGTAAGTTACCATTTCTAAATTTGAAAGGAGAAATTCACATCTATCGCATATCTATTCAGGTAACTGCAGCCCACATCGCGCAGGCGACCAAGTTGCTGACCAAGTCGGTTGTGAGGTGAGAAAAGATGTGATTATGATTGATCTATCCATGCGTAGTTTTCGAAGGGATGGATGGTTAGGGTTGGATGATAAAAGGAATGACACAATAATTTCGCGATTGCAGAGTAGAACAGGCTGATATCGATCTGGACGATAGTTTCAATAACGACGATGAAGTTGTGGAGGAGAATAAGGAGAATGAAAATGGGAGAATGGAGGAGGAACAGGAAAAGGTGAGGAGAGGTGGATATTCCGATAGACAAACAAATTGAAAGTAGGATTGCATGGATAAGTGCTCTAATTGCAGATTGATCCTTCCAAGCTGCGCATCAAATACGATTTGTACAAGAAACTATCGGAGATGCTCATTAGACACTGCAGGTGAAGGAAGGGGAATTGAATGGGCAAGTAGATAAGGGTCGATTAGAATTCCAGTAAAGTGTGTGTTTCAATATCTCGTGAATTCATTAAGTAGTGTGTTAATTTAGAGCGGACGAGGAAGTGTTGGGCGATGATTACAATGGAGTGAAGCAATCGGATCTCGTCTCGTGGTATCTCGAAATGATTGAGAGTGAATTGGATTCAGAAACTGATTATCACACTCAGAAGAGTATCTGTGAGAGAGTCATCAAGAGACTCATCCATGAGGTACGATCAATACTCTAAGCTACAGTAATCAATAACTTCCATTCAGGACAAGATTCTGATCGAATTGGAGACGGGCGCCGATCCTTCTCTTGTCGTCCATCCCAATTATGTGATCGGTGATGAGGAGTAGACTCCCCCCCCCCCCTCTATCTCCCTCCCTACGGTATCTACTACAGTATCCCTCCCCATATCCATTCCCCCCTATTGTACCGGTGTATCCCTTCGCATATCTGTACTATGCTGTGATTGTTCATTTTTATCGTATGTTTTAGGGATGACAAATCGGCCTCGGAACTCGGCGATTTGTCTTGAAAGACGCGCTAATTGATTGAAGCCGGCTTGGAGCAACATGCAAATTTAGCCAAGCCGGCTTCGCCGCCTCTCTTCCTTTGTATGCCGGGTTGAAGCCGGCTTCAACGCGGCCACGCTCCTCGCGTTTGAACTCAATCAACGGGGTCAACTTATATGTAAATCGCCTCAATTCGCCGGCGATCAGTCAATAATTGATCGATTTGCATGCGAAGCCGGCTTGAGAGGGGAGAGCAGTCTGTTGCCGGGTTGATGCCGGGTTGGGAGACTCGTCAAGCCGGCTTCGCATGCAAATTGACCAATTAGCCGACTTGAGGCCGCGTTCCGATTTGCCATCCCTAGTATGTTTCCAACTCGACTTTACTCGATTATCAAGTTGATCTCACTTTGAAATAATGTTTTTTGATAAATCGGTTTACAGTTTATGCCATTTACATCATCTACAAGATTTTTTAGCGAAGACGAGAAAGTGAAATAGTAAAAATTACAGACTGGGCAAAAAATACAAAAAAGATAGGGCGAAGTTGATGACAATGAGATTGTGCAAAAGTGATTAGCAGCGAGTGGTTTCGACCCACCGACCTCTGGGTTATGGGCCCAGCACGCTTCCACTGCGCCACGCTGCTGACGAAAACGTCGATGTGAGCTTGTCAGAATCCCGAAATGTGATGAGACCCCCTACCCCCTCTCACTGTCACCCCTCCCCTCCCATAGCAACTACCTTGACAACGGGAGTGACCACTGGACATTTCTCTCTTCACTTCTCTTCACTTTATCCCTCTCTCAATCCTCACCCATTTTCATATTTCAGTTTGAGTCAAGAAAGAATGTGAATCCGTTGAAGAAGAAATGTCTTCAACTGTGGTAAGTTTCTTTACAAAATCTCGTTTCTTCTCGTACTGTCAACATTGAATAGACATTTTCATTGAATTGCAGCGTTCTTCTCTCATTTTCGAGGTTCTTCTTCACATAAATCGCCCATTTTCATGCATTTTCTTCGTGGTTATGGTCATTCTTATGGCTTACAAAGGTCAGATTCCTTTGAATTTTCACTCATTTTTCGTCCAGCATTTGTGAAGACTCTATCTGCAGGATCAATTCTTCCTTATGCCTCCCATGTCTTCACAGTAGAATTGCTCCTTCTCCTTCTTTTCGCTCCCATTGAGACATTGCGATTTGCATGGGGTAAGAGTTTGGTCTGTCTGTTGCTCTTCAATCCTTTCCTTCTTCAGGCACTCGTGGCAATCTCACAGAGACATCAGCATTTGTCACTTTCTTCGTTCTTCTCTCTGTTGCAAATATCGCCCTTTGTATGTACCTCGGAGTATTCCAGTCATACGTTCTACTCATTGAAGAGGTTCGTTACCCACCTCAAAACCTCATTGATCAATCCCTTCCAGATCTTAATCTGCATTGAATTCGCCCTTCTCGTATTGGAGTCACTAATTGGAGCGACTCTCATTGCCTCTTTATCCAGGTAGAAAGATCAATTGACAGCTGTGAACTAATCTCTTTTCAGACCTCGATAACTCTCTTCACTCGATCTTCAAATATTGTTCACTTTGTACTCGATAAATATCTCATTTGATTATTCAATTCATCAATATAATATTTCTAATCCCACTCTTTGCATCCTTCCCCTCTCTCTCTCTCTCTCCCTCTTCCTTCTCCATTTATTTCTACCCCTCGTGGTCTTCATCGACGGTCGTCAAGAACCGTCGTTCCACTCAAGACTAATTTGAAAAGCTCAGGTGAGGAGGGTTGAGGACCCACCCCACCCCCTTCCAGTACCCCCATTATCCTCACACCCAGTACTCAATACCTCCCCATGATCTACAGTACCCTTCGGATCCTACCGTACTCTTGGAAGGAACGTAGCCGTTCCAGCGAGCCCTCGATCGATGCCGCACCTTGTGCGTACCGTAACCCTACAATACACTGGGATCCTTGCGTCAAGACCACTTCCGACTCCGGAGACTCCGCCGGAGTATGAAGTCGAACCCTATCACACCTACTAACACCATGTCCCACTAGGAACCGTATCGCTCATCCTACAGTACTATTGGGGGGCTACCCTAATCTATCGTCTACCATAATCCTCCTACCGTATTCTCCTCTACAGTATGGCTGCTGCTCCTGCCGCTGCTGCCGCAGCTGCTCCACCCATGCCCAAGGAGATCGAGATTACACCCGATGTCGTCACTTTCTTCTGTGGAAACGCCGGCAAAGTACGATATCTATAGGATACGGTATCCGTCCATCGATCCAGATACAGTAACTGTCGGGATACTGTAGCTCCTCATTGCAGTCTACGTACTTCGACATCAAAATCGCCAACAAAGGAGCAAAACGAGCTTGCTTCAAGGTACCGTACTCCTCAATCAATTGGCCTACCGTATCTCATCTACCGTATCCCTTTACAGATTCGCTGCACGTCAGCCAATGTGTTTCGTGTGCAGCCGCCCGTTGGATTCGTGCCCGCCGGTGGCACTCTGATCGTCCGATTGTGGTTCCAGAACAGACGATTCATCGTGAGTGGAGAACGTCGTCCCACCACACACCACACCATCTCAGGAATCGACGAAGCATTACTTCGCTGCACACATCATCTTCAACGACACGGCTGTTCAGCCGACGGAAGTATTCGCCAACAAGGCAGCCAAGGCCGATGGTAATCGATATTCCTTATCTACAGTAATCCATCTCATCCATTCAGGAGTGAAGAGACTGACTGTCGTCTTCAACAAGGCCCTTCCTCCTGCCTCTCCTGCGGGAGCCGATGAGCCCGTTGCTCCCAAGTCTCTCATGGCTGCTCCCTCTATCATGCCTTCTGCTATGGGAGCTCCCAGTCAGGCAGCCCCTCCTCTTCCTGCTGCACCTGCTGCAGCCCCGCCCCCTGCAGCAGCTCCAGCCAAGTAGGCACCCGCATTTACGATAAAGTTCTTGGTCGGGCGTATCCAATCCTTGGCATTATACATGGTATTTTATCACAAATAATCAATATAAAGATGGATATGGCTACAGTATAAATCGGGGTAGGAATGGGCAACAATCGGTGCGTAAATGAATGACTCAGCGTAATGGATGGGATACAGGGAGTGGAATGGCACAACTTATTAAGGAAGAGGTGATCAAAGATCACTCTTTGTTGTGTTCGGTGCCCACGAAGGCAACGATGTATCCCTTTGATGCCATGACGGATCGCCGACGAACCCATACCGTGTATCTAGAAAGAGGAGGTTAGTGATGGAAGGAGGACGTAATCTTCACGTCCTAGAGATTCAAGCATTCTTCCCACGATGCAACAAGGAAAGAGACGTCTAACGATGAAAGACCAAAGATCAATTTACTAACCTGACAGTCCACGTTGGTTCGAATAGATCCGAGCAGAGTGGAGTCTCTTCGTTGAGAGTGCAGAAGGAATGGAAGACCTGAGAGGAATGATGAGTCAACACTTGGTTGAGGAAAGAGAAAACAAGTGTTGTCGTTGTTTTTTTTTTGTTTTCGTCAGTCAACCTACTTGCAATATATTGGCTACTCAACAATTACCAGTCATCGATGACTCAGTGAGCTACCGTATCTCCATTCTACCGTACCTCTCTGGTCGGGAAGGGAATGGGATCATTGTGAGTGAGCAGTTGCACGTCGTGGTTCTTCGCGTACTCCTGCAACGACCAATAATCGTATCCGAACAAATCGATAACTACCGTACCTGCAATTCAGGCGGAACGACGCAGCAGCCGTCGATTCTAAGGTGATCTACCGTAGGACGAGTATCGACCTGAATTGGGTACGGTAGCTTCGTGGGATTATATTGATGGTCTACTTCATCACATAATGTCTGCAATTGATTGAGGGAGAGATCGGATACTCCGAGAGAGACGACTTCGCCTGATTTGATCAACTCCTCGAGAGACGTCCAGAGCGGCTACAATTAACGTTACCATGTACAATCAACGAAAAGCACAAATCGAAGAACCAATCTTGAAACTGAACGAGTCAACTTACGAGAACGTGCTTGATCCATCTCTTGTTCTCTTCTTCCTCACTTTCTCCATCCACAATCTCTAGTTCAGGGAAGGCCACGATTAGCAATTCAATCGAAGTTGTCGCCAATTGATCCTGAATGAATACACGGCGTTATTCAGCTAATAACATAAAACACAGCATCGTCGTATTAGTAGAATTTATCAGCCAGTAAAACGTTTTAGATAACAATGATGAGATAACCTCGCATAAGATACAAAAGGTGTGAGAGACTAATTCGTCGTCAAAATCAGAATAAAAAGTGTTACCTTGAGTGCATCGACAGCTTCTTTCAGTTCCTTCTCACACCATCGAGAGAGGAAGAGCTGAAAGGAGAAAATAAGCATACAGATCAACCTAATAACAATTGCGAAATCACTTCTCTATGATGACAATTTGCATAAAAAGGAGTTAAATAAGTACATACTTTCATAGTGATCTTGAGATCATCTCGCTCGTACTTGTCAATGTGCGAGTTATCACATAGAAGGAGTGTACCATTGTTTCTGAACCGTGAATCGAGTTAAAAACTTGATCAAAAGGAACGAGAAATGAAACATGCGATAGAAAAGAAGGGTAACCTGAAATCAGTGGCAGCTGGGGTGGACGCTAGTTGAATCTTAAGACAAGCGGAGAGTTCCTCTGCAGATGAGGCGAATCTAAAGAGAATCAATAGCTTATCAACCACAAAAGTGAAGAAAAATATTTTGTGAAGCCTAAGATCGACCTAATGCTTATCTTATCGTGAAGACTGAAGACTCGTAAAAGAACGAGTAGTAAACATAAGCGGAAACAAAAAAGGCGGGAAATAAAAGTGAAACCTCTTGAGCTTGAGCTCATTGTAGGCGTTGATGTTGCCAGTGTGAAGACGGAATGATTGAAGATCACGAAACTTCTCGAGAAATCCACTTGGACACGACATCACTTGAGGACTGGAACGAGAATACATTCAGGAATGGGATGAAAATAAGATCTCACAGGAATCCAGATACTTTCAACCGACGAGTAGCGCGAATTCCAGAATTCAATAGTACGGATTGACACATTTCTAACAATATAAGCGACCATTCAGATCTATTCAGAGCGGATACCGTTCAGGCATGTTAATGCAAATCAATTTACATACTGAAGGATGATATTGAAATTGAAATATATAGCTAGATATCAGCGTGTGCGGATGGGTTTTAGAGAGAGAAACACAACGAAACAGAGCGAGAGCGAGAGGGATTGCTATAGTGAAGAAGGGAGAGGAGACTAAGCTAGTCGCAGACTACAGAACATAAACTAGAGGAAACGTTGAGAGTCATCATTCTACTCCGTGCCGTTACTTTTGTTGCCCGTGTGTCGAAGATAACTACATCATCAATTTAGAACAACTACTAAGAAGAAAATAATCTGTTTTGTTGAAAAAGCTCATTCAATTATGTGTGATTTGAAGCGAGGTTGAGCTCGTTTTCCGAACCAAGGGAAACGTTGTGAACTGATTTTGAGTGATCACACTCATGATGACGCAAGGGTAAAACATCATTTTGCCATTTATAAATTTTATAATAAGAAATTTTAAAAAGCCGGTATTATTATCCGGTGTTTAGATTTTTTTGTGCGCGCCGAAAAAAGCACTCCTCTTTTTACATGCTCTCTCGCTCGGATAAAAGAGCGAAAATGTGGTGGAAATGTCGACTTCAAACCACACTCGGAGCTACACTACGTTTTTTCGCGTTTTGAACTGGCGCTCTCTCTCTTGTTTACTTTGTTTTTAAACGCCCGGGGTATTTAACGATCAATTTGATCATTTTTAGATCCATAATGAACGGAAGACCTACCCGCACCTGCGTGAAACCCGCAGACTATGCGGGAACCTCGACGCAGAACAAATTGGTGAGTTTTTTTAATGTTTTGATTTGTACCAACCGGAATATCATGATTGATCATATTTATATATTGCTTCGTTTGATGGTTTTGTTAATTTAAACACTACAGTGAGCGAATGGCATAAATTTCAGAAAGAAGTTAAATCGATGACAACTCAACTCCCTCATCAGTTTTCTCCGACAGAGCTCGCTCAGATGGTTCGTTTTTTTTGTTAATTTCCTTCTCATTTTAAGTGTAAATCTATGTGTTTCCAGTTGGAAGCACTACAGAAGGAAATTCCGGGCATGAGCGACTCGGACAAAGTTGGAGTTGAGCTGAAAGGATTCAATGCGAAGGTGCGACTGCGATTATTGCTTAAACAATGCTATTGCTTTCCCTCCTTTTTGTTTTTTAGTCGTTTATAATGTCTCAATATAGGATGTGACAACTTACGAGGAGTACTGTCGCCTGCGTGATTCGATTATGGAGAAGACCGGTCATCCTGATTTCGATGAGGGAGGCCGCACCGCTCTTAATGTCGATGCAGCGGCTATTGCTGGTAAAAAATATTTTGTAAAAAATAGTAATTATTAACGTATTCAATCATTTCAGGAGCAAAGATGGTGATCGACAACGCTCGCAGCACTCGTGCCTTCAGCAAACAGTGAGATTTTCAGTCAATTATTCTATATCGAGTTACTTGCTAGTCATTACTTAATCGTGAACGACATATGAACGCTTTTATTCAATATATATTTTAAAGGCTCATGGCTTCTACTGGCGTGAATGAGAACGATATTCTCTACAAGGGAATTTCCAACGAAGGAACAGATTTAGATGCCGCCAAGGCTGTCAGCGAGTGAGTTTAATCAGTTTCTTGTCATAGTGTGGTTACGGCACCCGGTTGACTCCAACGCTCGGCCTATGTGAAAGTCTAGCAGAATTTCTTGGTTTTCCTCGTGGCAAGCTCCCATCTTGCCATTGTGAAGAAAATCAATGAGATCAAGGCAGGGGTCAATTACCTAGGTAAAAGCCATTGTTTAAGACGGGTACGTTTTCAGTCCAATGGCGAAAAGACGGGCACGTATTTACAAAATCTCAAATTTTTACCATATTTACCCCTTTTGTTCCGAGTCGGTTCGCCTCCGGCGGGTACGTTTTATGTCCAAAATCAGAAAAAGCGGGTACGGTAGGTTAAAAATAACGTACTAGTTGACCCCTGGATCAAGGGACATTAGACATAAAAGAATCGAGATTTTCTAAGTAAGGCTACTATTATAAATTGAATGGGTGATGCTAATGAGGAGGATTGAAGTGATCTATCTCGAATGGATCAAACATACTGTTTTCAGTAATCGTAAAGCGTCTCTAATGGAATCTCTCGTTGACTTCCAGAAGCAGATTCAGTTCAAGATGAGTGTCCTCAAGCACATCGAAATGGACACTGGCAACAAACAGAAGAGTATGTCTGCCAGCTGATTATTTTTGATCCTGTTAATTTATCCCTGATTCATGTATGGTATTCAGAGATTGCTCGTGAGATCTCCAAGTCTGATGGGCCGATCACTCGTCGTGGAAAGAACGAAGAGCAGACGGAACACACGACGAAGAAAGGTTAAAGATACTAACATTTTTTAGATGTATTAATTTGTTTATCAGTGTGCACTTTGATACGATCATATATATCTATAATTCATTGTATGTAAATCGATTCTTATCAGGACTGAAGCGTAAGATGCCGACATCTGATTTAATGAAGACTCCCAAACAGAGCCAGGAATTGAATCCACTCGATGACAAGAGAGTCAGTTTAATCTCTGTTATTCCATTGATAATGCTCTTGATTCAGATCTACGACGAGTATGCATGCAACATTGCGTCCGAATTGAGAGAGGAGAGGAAAAAGAGAAGAAGAACCGCGCCCATTCCCTTCAATATAAATCTCCTCGATGAGACTGAGGAGGATGAAGAGTGAAGAATCACTTCCATATCTCTCTTGCTGTCATTAAATTGTCATTCCTTAGTTGCACCATATTGTACAAAGCTCGTCCTCTATCCAGTAATCAAGATCTCAACCACACAATGATTCCTTGCATGCCTAACTTTGCCGCTTTTAATCTGTTTCATTTTTTCCTAGATGGTTACAATTTCGACAATATCTCACCCATTCACAAAATGACATTTCGATACTCGTTTGGAAGGGTTCGCTTTACTGTTTAATGATCATCATCTCCAATCATGTGTTAATTATTCAATTTTACTCATTTTATTATCATTCCGATGTTTTACGCATTCTTGTCCCCTTACTCGTACCATTTCGCTTGTAAATTCTTTTTTCACCGGACTTCTGAAGATGAAAATTTCGGGCTGTGAAATCGTTTTTATCAAACTTAGAACAAATATCGGCTCAAGACCGTTAAAATATCTAATCTGCAGTATGAAAGAAACGTGACCAAATCAATTCAGAATGCGAGGTGTTATTCTCGCGATATTATGTTCCCTAGTGGTTGCAGTAAGTGCAGACACTAACTTCGAAGATATTCGATGCAGATGTGTATGTCCAAGCACACAGTTAGTTAGCTTTTTTTTATCACAATATGCAATTGAGAATGAGTGACATGTGTGTTTTTTTCCAGTCAATATGGAATATCAGCCCAATCTCAGTAAAAAAAATTTCTAACACGCATCAATCAATTGAGGTATTTCATCGGAGAGAATCACACTGATTCGAGTGACAACCACAGAAGATTTTACACTATGACGAATATGAATCCGAATAAATGGTGAGTTGATCGTTTGAAATAAGTAGTTTTTTTCGATCCGTCTGGCATGAAACATTGAAACTGAGGCTGTTTGCAGCAACGCAATGACAGTGGTTGCGAAGGAGGTGAAATCAGTGATAGACGATGCCCATTTGGATGCATTCCTTGCCAATTGCGAGTGCAGACACGAATCAAGGAATATGGTGTTGATCAAGGTGAGTATCGTTGAGCTTCATTCATGTTTCTTATTTTATTGAAACTATAACATACAATATTAAATGTATTCATTTGAACATATCATTGAGCATCTCTCTGCAGGTTGTCGTAATCTTCGTAATGTGTCTCATCGGCCTTCTGGTTGCCTACATGACCTTCCTCGTCTTTGTCGATCCTCTATTGAGGGCGAGAGGAATCGGATCCGGTCAGTGTTAAAATTACATTTTGCAAACACATTGTATGATTTATTCTGGAGAGCATCAAGACATTGAAAGTTCGTATTCGAAAAATATGGGTTATATATTGATATATTATTTTGAGGCTCAGCGGGATTCAACTATCGCTATCAGAGTAATGAGATCGAGGCAAATATATTCGCTGCGAATCAAGGTTCGAACAATGCAAACAATTTTTATTCAATTGTTAAAGTATGTGGTTATTTCTATTATGGAGGGTGTGAAATACATGTTGTGTTGTAGCTGGAGAGGCATCGTCCGTTTCTGGTAATTCGGATGAGAATCTAGCTGGATCGAGTCAAGGAAGAGCAAGAACACATGGAAATAGTATGTTATTCTTTTAGTTTGATAAATTCAACGTGTTGTTATATTTATGAAGATATTGTGAAACTCGACCTAGAGTTGTAATTGAAGGATTGACGAAATCTATTTAACCGTGGATTACAGATGTATTGGGCCGAGTGGAGGCAGAACAGTCTCGATGGATGAAGAAAGTGGAAGAACAAAGGAAGAATATCTTCACTGATCACACAATGCTCAATTAGAGGGAAGGAGATTGAAATGAAACTACAGTTTAGTTCCTTCCTAATGTATGTTCTTCCCATTTAACTTGATTCATTTTGACTGACATTACTTGAGAGGATACGTGTAAAAAGGTATCATAGAAATTGAATGTTCATAATGTATATTTTGCTTTCACCCCTCCAATAATTATTGTGCAATGCCATAGCTTGTTGTGAAAATCGAGTAAGTAATCAATAAATTTATCGATCCTTGATTTGAAACAGATCTAGAATTTGTATTCAATAACAAGCAAGTCATGATGGGAAGTAACTGTTTCTACATTGAAATTCACTGGGAGAACAAGAATATATCTAGCGATAACCATCTCAGATATCGAGAATAATAACAGAAAACGAAGCGTTTTTAGCGTTGCGTGAAATGATAGATTGAAGCCGATAGAGGGGAGTGACCACCTGCGTAAGAGTGAATAACATTAGAAAGAGAGAGAGGGATTACACGTACAAGTACAGTCTCTGCGTATTTGTGAGTGACTACTGGCTGGTCTAACTTAATTAGCGTCTCTTAATTAGTCTATTTCCCGTTAACTTCGGGTGTGGAACAAGCTGCTGGATCGAAAGAGTAATGACGAGTGAAGATGGAACGGGTAGAGTAACCACGTTGCTGTAAGAGATTAGATTAAGCTCCACCCACTTCAATAAGCACCGCCCCTTTTCGAACCTTGTAGAATAACAGATAAGCATCGTCTGATTGCACTTGTGATGGAGAGATCTTAGTGACGATGGAATCATCGAAGTTACGCCAATCTGAGATTGCATCATCAATACTCAACCATGGATTGTATCATCTTACCGATTTCGGTCTTGCCCGAGTCGAATCCAGGCAGTCGACCCATGCTGACGTAGTGACCGAAGTAGGAACTACCAGAGTGACACACCTGATAGATAATGAGGAATGGTGATGACTAAGTCTGCCAGGATGAAGAATCCACCTCTTCACACAGTTCAGAGTTACGAGTGAAACAGATTGAAGAGGAGGATTTTTCATCCTGACAGCCCCAGTGAGCTTATGATATCTAATGAGTTATTACAGCTGGTTTAGTCTAGCACATCTGGGAATGGATACAATGAAATATTGGCTGACCACTCCAGTGAGATCGTATACAGGAGGAAGGGCGGATATGGCTCCATCGGCAAGGAAAGTAGATAGATCGAGAGATTCAAGGGGATAGATCACTCGACGTTCATCCTTCGATCGACGATGCATCGTGTGGACTGAGGCTGAAGGGAGTACGGTAAGAGTACGGTATCGATGGATCGCCAATTGAGCTACAGTACCCGTGTAGACGAATCTCTTCAATTGAATAATGAGGACGGGCGGAAGTCTGTACAATTCGAGTCTCTTCGTTGCTTCGACGTGGTCCTGAATGGAAGATATGGGTTACGGTAGTCTTCCTATCGATTCGTACCTTGCATCTGCTGCAGTACCACGACTCCTCCGGCTTCAGTCGCTCCGTCTCCGAGAACATTGCCTGCAATTGATCGATAAGTTTCAGTAAAGGGTCTCGAGGGGAAATCTACCGTAATCTACCGTACCAGCATCTCCTGTAGGGTTGGGTCACTGCCAGATTGTCCCTGACTGCCAGTCATCGCTGCATACTTCTTACCCTTCTCTTCATCAATATCCTGAGATTCAGATATTCAGCTCGTTTCTAGTATCTTGTCCGCCTAACTTATTACAATGGCGATTAGTACTCACAAGATGTTTCCTCGTATCAACAGTCACATGGGGTTTTCCGTCCCTGACATTCCTCCAATTGATAGCGAGTGTCGATCCAGATGCAAGAGTGAGAGGAACATCTGATGTCATATCTTTCACAACGACCATTTAACAATTTGTTTATTATATTCGTCGATTTCAGTTGAATAAACGAGTAAATAAATAAATAGTGTACCTCCCATCTCCTCAATCAGGTCCTCCCCATGGAATGTACTCTGTCCTGACACCTTCCTCACAACAAACATGCGTAGGTCCGGACGGGTAGGAGTTCTCTGAAGGAGATTATTGAGAACTCACATCAGACTTCTGCATCATTTTGTGAGTGAAGCAGAGTTCCCTCATCCCTCACCTGTTCAGGCAGCACAGTCTGTCGCTTCGGAGTCTTCTCACGAGGAGTCTTCTCGTCTGACTGAAATCATGAGATTGCTCCATCGAACCAGACATCTACAGTACCTTAGAGTACGAGGGAAGGAAGGACGGGGCGGAAGGTGAGGCGGCCGAATCCAATCCGTTCGAGGTACCATTACGGACGGGAGGAGAGGGAGACTTGCTGGAGCGACGAGGCTAGAAAATATTGTTCTGATCTTGTTTTTTGTTTGTTTTTGAATCGAGTTTGAGACTGATTGTACCTTGGGAACGGGTGATCCGACCTCATCGATGAATGGAATTGCTGAGGAACAGACAGATCCATTCCCGGCAGAGACTGGCGGTTGGAAGACCTCCACTGAGTGTCTGCAAAAGTATTTATGTATTTAATTTTGGAACGACAAATTAAGACAAGAAAGTAATAAAGACAAAAAAATGCCTTCTCGATACGTTTCACGCGCATCATTTGTGCCCGATGAATCAAATAAGTTCGATTTCATTCGATTTCCTTCTGAATAAACGAACCTGCATCTTGCCTCGAGAACCCTCATGAGATGGGAGTAGGTACATTTACTCTTTGGAAGTGAAACAATGAATGGTTGACCGACCATCTCGAGATTCGATCTGGAAAAATTGATACGATGCTGAAAGGTTAACGAAGGGAGAATCCATTCTACGAACGAAATTCGTACCGTGTTCTGCAGTCCTTTCGATGCTCAGCATCCCAGTGTGTTCGTTGACATTCCCTACAGAGATCAAAGATCAACTATTGAAATAAAGACCAAAGATCAACCCCAGTCAGGAAGAATGACTCACTCATTGCAGTAGTATACATTGTAGCAGTCTTGGCAAGCGGAGAGAGAACGAGAGGAACCACATTGGGCACACACGTATCTGAATATACGAATCTCATTATCTCATCTTATCGTTCGAGATAGCAAACAAATTTGAAGATAAGGAAATCGTACCTGAGGTTGGATGGATAAAGCTGTCTCTGAATTGCCTGCAGTTCAATCACCTCCTCGTTGCAGTCAGAGGGAGAGTGCAGTTGGAAACTAAAAGAGGATTGTGAAATATCTATATTTCTGAGGTCCTTGAGCATATAATCCTGTTGTAATAGAGTGTAACTCACACATAGAGAACATCTCCAGATGAGATAAGTGAAGCTTTCTCATCGGGATAGAATGTCTTGTGAAGACGATGAGACACTACTTCGACTAGACGCAGCTGAACAGTACATATTCTTATTTTTATGCGGCTTTAAACATCCACTGAAACATAATTGAAAACTTCGGTAAGTGTGAAATCAATAGAATATCTCACAGTCTTCGCATGTGCTCCCGTAGTATCGGCCACTCCATGCAGCACATCGGCAATCGATCCCTCTGCCGAGTAGTGAATGGACATCTGAAAAAAGACGGTAGGGTTACGGTAAGGGACTATCGACAACTGAGTTTATCCTATCCGATTAAAAATGTACCTTGACAGGCTTCAATGCGGGGTCGAGAGGCCAGAAGTAGACGGTCATTGACTTCTTCTGTTTGGGGAAGGGAACGGGAAGATAGAGGAAGGGATCAAAGGTGATCGAGACCTGAGGATGGTTTTATATTTATTCGCTCTCTGGATGAGGAATTATTGAATCTCAAATCATTCCGTGTTGATATACTCATAGTGAAACATATTCTTTCTTTCTTTGTAACTCACCCTATCGCACTTGGGACACTGTAGTCGACTCTTCAATTGTCCATGGAAGAGATCGACAAAGATGGAGTCGTTACGGAGAAGATGATTGTGCCAGGCCTCGTTTGCTACCTGGAGACTCACTGATTATGAGCTGGTTTCACTAATTTATTCATCGATATTTCATTAAATATTCGCCTACAAACCTCAATATCCGGTCGTCCATCAGCCTCGATCGTTCCCGTGAGAGACTTCGTCTTCACACGATTAAGATCCTCATGAAGACCATCTGAATAAGGGGATTAGGCTCCGCCCACACCAAGCACCGCCCTTCAAAGGATCGATCGATATCTTACCGAGCAGGAAAGAGAGGAACTCGTGAGCGTCATGCTGGGCAAAGTTGGCGAATTGCGAGGCCTTCTCAGCTACTAGTTCCTGTGATTTCGAAGAGTAATAAAACTGTATGATTGTAATAGAAAACAATTGAAGAATATTTCTCTTCAGTCATAATCATCCCCAATCTCACCTTGATCCGTGCTGGTTCAATAGCTCTTGTTGTACATGACCACATCTGCTGCATGAAGTCAGAGAATGCTTCGGCCAGTCGACCCTGAAGACAAGGGAGTTATGTATGAATCAATCACATCAAGCAATTCATCAGTGTAATCATGTGTTTCACAGCTTGAAATTCATAAACTATCATCCTTTGTTCGACTCCTATTTCAACTGCGTACCTTGAATCCAAGTGGATTGAGTGAGTTCACGTCGCTTCTATGATGCCCATCGAGGAAATATGTGCGAAGTTCCATGCAGTTGATTAGCATCTGAGATAAGGCACTCCAAGTTATACAAATTCCCAGAACCGGGAGTCCATGATTCTCACCTGCAGCGTAGCATTCATGAAGCAAGTGTTGCCGATATTGCGTAGGCCCGTGAATCCCGATTGGACTACCGTACCTCGCTCCTCGTAAGGAGTCACCTGCAGGGAAGATTACTGTAGATGAGGAATACGGTAGGTAAGAGCGTTTATCGTGCAGTGGTAAGAGGAACAGAAGAGGTGCAAGGCAAAGAAGGGTCAAATTATGGAGTGGCAAGAGAGGGGAGGAGGGTGAGTGCATGAATACGAATAGATTTACGAGGGTTGTCAGGATGAAGATTTCGTCTAGAATTCTTCAATATGACTGCCCTAGATACGAAACAGGTCTCACGACGACGTTTCTTCAGTGGGATAAAGGGTGTTATCGCACAGGGGAAATAAACGTGGGAAGAAGCAGTCTTCTAGAGACGAAATCGAACTACCTTCGCAGTTGGTTTGACAGCGTAGGGAGAATCGTACGAGGGAGGAGGCATGTTAGGGATGGCTGAAACATTTGAATTGACTTTTGATTGTATCTTCAAGATTGGCGTACTCGTTGATGATGGGGCCGGAGACACTCTTCCCGTTGTGTATGGCTCCGATCGGAGGAGACCTAAAGAAGAATATAGAGATCAAAGATCAACCAGATGAAGCTCACCATTGGAAGTACCATATGAAGGAGTGTACTTTCCGGGAGTTGTCGCGTTGCCGTTGTCTGGAAAGGGCGACTTTTCAACCACAATCAAAATAGTTTCAGTGAAAACGCGGATTCTGATAGGTTACAAATGAGTGAGAAAATGACTGATTATTGAGTACCAATTGGCGATTGTTCAATATATGGAATAAATTCCGCAATCACTTACTAACTCCCAGTCCTCCACTGGCTGTTACAGTGAATGTCGTTCTTTCCTTCACTGGAGTCGACCCACCAGACGATGAGGATACAGTAACCCTCTTACGGAAATCCTTGACCAGAGGCTCAGCGGGTGGGGCCTGTAATCGATATGAATACCGTACATCTACAGTATCCTTCTCCTTACCATAGCTTCTCTCTCCTTCTCCCTCTCTTCCCAATCCTTGTACTCCTGTCTTTCCTTGTCTCTTCTTTCCCTTTCAGCAGCCTGTCGATTCAGTTCAGTTACTGAAGGACCAGCTCGGTAGGAGGCTGAAGAAAGATAGATATGCAATCACCAATTCTTATCTTTCTTACAGATACTTGAATATTAGTATTAGTAAATTTTCCTTATTTTTTCAGTGCAATCCGCGTCATTTTTGTTGATTGATTGAAAAGATAAGTTGACGTACCAGTAACAGAAGTGGATCGATTCCTAATGGATGTTCGATTAGACGAACTTCCGAATCGATCGATATCAGAAGAAGAAGAGGGAACTGAATACGAACTAAGTAAGACTCCCATGATTGCCAAGCAACAGAAGATTGCTAATGAAAGAGAGGACCTCCCTCAATGTTCCTTACCTTCCCTTTCCTTCTCCCTCTCTCGATCTCTTCCCAATGTGGAAGTGGCATAGGAAGAGGACGAATACTTCATCGGCGAGTTGTATCCACTGAACATTTGCATTTTTATGGTGTTTTCAAGAAGAATCTTCTGGGTTTCAGTTCCGTGGTTCTTTCGGAAACCTAAAAAACTAACCTCGAATAAGTAGTCGTAGTGACTCTAGTGGGTTCGGAAGGTGCTGATCGATCGGAACCAGCAGAATTGGTAGTGAATAGGGATCTAGAATGGGATTATCGAATCTCTTCATCACTCTTCAACTCACCGATGATACTGCACGGGAGTGTGATGGGAGGGAGAACGAGTGAGCGTCTGAAGAAGGAATTATTACAATATAATTCAATCTGAATGATGATCGGCGTAGCTGAGGAAAGGGGGGTCTAACGGATCTTGATTGACTAACCGAAGATGAGTATGGTTCCCTCCCCGATGTGGAAGTGCTCATAGAGGAAGAGGGAGTATAACGAGAGTATGAACTGAAAAAGAAACTGATTTAGAATTTCCGTCAAGGTCTGAGAACTGATCAACTATTCCATTATCTTGAGCACCATAGAACGCCGGGTGCATTTCGAAAACAGTCAATCGGGAATTCTGAGATCTAAAAATATTCTTGCCTAGTGTAGCTTGTCCTCGGTGCAGTATCTCCATAGCTTCTAGAATAATCTCGAGCACGAATTGATGAAGTTGAAGAGGAGAGACGACCTGAAGAAAGATAAAATCGGATATATTTATTGTGTTTATCCGCGTGTCTTTTCCACGGGTTCATCTTGTGGTTTCCGATTAATTTCGAATGGATCCATCAATAAGAAGATCATTGTGGATCTCCCATTCGTAACCGACACTTCTCGCTCCTTCTCACCCTTCTTTTGCCCTCTTTTTCGAACTTCTCGAGCTATTTTTGAGGAGAAGGGGGAGAAAATCTCCGAGAAGATGGAGAGAATGCATGGAAGAAGGAGAGATGAGACAGATTCCGCCAATCAGAGGAAATGGAGAGAGATAAGGGATAAGTGAGAGAGGGTAGAGATAGAGAGGGACAGTTGTTCTTGAAATGGGGGTGGATTGAAGGGGGAGAGGGGAAGAGATCCGGAGGGATTTCAATGACCAGTCGAGTCGAGAGTGAGAAAAGATGGAGAAGAAGTACGTATGGACTATGGGGATGAAGAGAGGGGAATGAGGCTGATACACTCGCTAAGTGCGAAAGAGTCTTCACTAGAAGCTTCCAACGATTCAGCTGTTTTTTCCTTTTTCTTTGCTTTTTTTACAACTAGATAGATTGAAAATAAACTAACCGGGCAGTCCTCCATTGGTCTCCCTCGAGGACACCAACTCCGTGCCTCTCCTCATTACACAATGATGGAATTCCGAGAATTGATCTTTGATCTTTGATCTTTAGTCAGAAAGTAGCAGTTGAGAACTGGAAGAGTGAGATCGCATAGATGTAATTGGTGAGGGGTGAAAGGGAAGGAAGAAAGAAATGGAGAGAGAGAGGGAGATTCAGTAGGGGAATTTGATGGATAATGGAGTGAATTGAGATGAGATTCATCGAAAAATGGGAAAGGGCAAAGGGTAAAAGGCGACGGAATAGTAATTGGGTATTCTAATTGGTGTCTTTGTTCATCCTTCTCCAATGGGGATTACTGGCACGATGCATTCTTGAGCATTCTAAACGTAGCGCACACGTAAGAAAACAAACAATGTGACGAATGAAGAAGAGAGAGAGAAGGAAGGAATGGACCAGTTGGGAAAAGTTACGAAAAAGAAGGGATCAGGAAAAGAGTAACAAAACAAGAGCTGCCCAGACACAACCCATTGTAGTAAATCAATCTGAAGGCAGACAAATAAAATTTGAGAAAGATCAAAGATCAAATCGAGGAAACGAAAAATAGATAATTAGTTATGGGTCAGAGGATCGACACCATTGTGGCGTCTTCCTCCCCATCGTTGTCTACCTTTCCCCCATCTTCCACCTCCCCTCCCTCCTCCCTCTCTCTCTCCTCCTCCACATTCCCTCTCTGCCCCCAGATTCCCCCTCTCGGCCCTCTCTCCTCATTACACACACATACACTAACTGAAGAAGAAAGCACGGACGGGGGAAGATCTTCAGGAATGGTGGGAGGAGAGGAGGGAGGAGGGAGGAGGGAGTGGAGGGGGAAGGGAGATGAAAGGGAAGGTGAGAGATGAACAGATAACATTACAGACCGGCGGGGGGGGATGATATCCGAGATCACCGGAAAAAACTAGTGCGATTGAGGAAGATTCACGAGTTTCTTCAAGTTGCTCAACGCAATTTGAGAAGGTTCGAAGGGAGGAATCATTGCTAATAGTTAGAAAATAATGAGAACAATTGCAAACAAATGAAGAAATGACCGGTAGTGAAATGGCCAACTAAGCAGCTGTTGAATCATAGTAGAAACTGCGAGTGAAGAGTGATTAAGAGGGAGAGAGAGATAAGAGGCACAATGGCATCAATGGCTTTCCCCGCACTACGAATGATCATTCCAACTGACCTACCTTCCCTCCTCTCCCTCCCCCTTCTCCCCCATTCCTCCTCTTATTACATTATGCCAGGGACGGCACAACGATATCGGCCGTCTCACTACTCTTTTTGCCGCCTTCCCTCTCTCTCTCTCTCTCTCTCTCTCACTATAGCTTCTTCTTCTTCTTCCAGATAGAGTGATGAGGAAATGGTAACGAGTAGGCGATGTGTCTTTCCAAAGTAGAGACTGAGGGAGAGAGAAGAAAGTGAGAAGCATGGAGATAATCAGTGAGAAGAGAGACTCGCTCGAGGGAGAGAAAAGAGAGAGAGAAGGGGGCGACTTATGAGGGAATCCAGGCGGCAAATATATTCCATTCCACATGAAAACTCGACCCCGCAGGCAAAACTTGACGACAGAAAAGCGGTGGTGTCACATGGATAGAAACGCCAAGTGTTGAGTAAGAGGGAAAGCGAGAGAGGGAAGAGGGAACGGCATTTCAGTGTCTATCGCCTATCTGTTTCTCTAACTTACTGTGCGAGAGAGAGAGAGAGGAAGGCGGATTCCTCCCCCTCTCCCGCATGAAAAGAGCAAAACAACCCCATTTTCACTGGGCGGAAACGGGTTTCGAACAGGGGAAATTCTTGAAAATGGGTGGAATTGGATAGTGAAACATGAAGCAAGTGTTCCTCTCGGGAAGGAAAAGAAAGAGAGAAAGGGAAAAGACCCCGGGCAGACATCGATTCACTTCTTTTTTTTGTGCTTTCTTCTTTCTTTCTTCTTCGTCCTTTTCCTTCTTTCGACATCGCGCACTCTCTTCCTTCTTCCTTCTCTCTCCCTCCCTCCCTCTCAGAGGAAGAGATTGAGATACTTCGTCACAATTAGATAATCGAGAGTGAGAAGTCACAACTGGTCGATTGAATACAATACTCCCCATTATTCCCACGATTCAACCAATCTTCCCATTCCCAATGTGAATTTGATGTGAATTGAATACATCGACAAGTTTATCGATTTCGACAACCTAACCAAACAAAACAAAGTAATTCTATTGTCAATTTATGACATGATCATCATTATGCAACAATTAAAATGTTTCAACGAAAAAGCTAGCATCTTCAGGAAGGACCAACCGTAGAATTTATGTACAGAAAACTATTAGTTCAACAAGATAATTTCAAGATCAAAAATCAACCTATAGTCGTGCTCTGGATCGATATTCTTCCCGGGAATGAACTTTCAGTGGATTGCCGTCTGCGTGTATCGATGAGGCCTACAAATAAATCGGACTGAAAAAATGCGATATCTTAGTTGCTATTTCTACTGGTGATAGAACTATTCAATTATTCCAACAAGGGCATTCAGAATTCAGAATCCATCTCTTCATTAATGTTGCTTTCTCACTGTTCAGAGCAGATAAAGAGCATGAAGAATGAAGAAACCGTTTCTTCATTCGACGTTCCGTTCACAACGATCCAAAAAAAAATAGAAATGACGTACGCTAATGACAGTTTTGGTCTTCTTGGGAACTTGATCCGTTCGATTCCTTCCAATTTCTTGCCTTGCATGGACATACAACGATGACGGAACGGACTCCCATGGGATTATCCATTCACTCCTGCAAATATTAACAACAAAGTCAAACTATTTCGAGTAGTACCTCTCTTCAATCATCTTCACTCCAGTCCATGCAATCATTTCTCCATTATCAGTGCAGAGAGAAGAAGGAAGACGAAGGAATTGAAGAGAGTGCAATGAACATACCTTCTCAACGCATGTGCGGAGATAACTACAGATTTTAATTATTCTACCGTACTCACATTCATTTCAATCTGACCTGTTACTGGCGACTCCTCCTGCCATCACAACACTCGCCCCTTCTCTAATCGATCCTTCTGAGGAGAGAAATTCGAGTGAAGAGTGCAATCGAGAGCAAAGATGACGAGCTGTGTGGTGCTGTAATGCAATTTTTTTTAGGACTTTTTGGCAAGATATACAAATAAAACCACGCCAATCTGCATGAAAAAAGGACAAATAAATACGGTAAATATCTCTAACCTGTGCTGCAGCTGCAAACTTTTCAACATCGACATCTTCTCCTGAGTCTCGCATTCTCTTCAATTGAGAGAGGAGAGAAGATTTGAGGGAAGCGAATGAGAAGGAAGCACCTGAAACATCGATTGAAGTTAAACTTCATCCAGCTTTTATTCTAAGGTTGAAAAAATCTCGGTGTAAATGATCGGATGATAAAAAATCTCGATTCTGACCTTTGGATGAAGCTACGCCAGGAATCTCGAGTGACAAATGAGACCCGGCGGGTGCTCTGAATGTGTAAATAATACATCCTACCGAGATCATAGTAAGATCAGTTAATCGTCCACCATACCTAGCTGCAGCCTTCTCTAGCGCCGCTCCTGGATGATCTACTGAACAGTCGAGATCAAGCTCACGTGCAACCTACAGTAATTACCGTTAGATCGATTGGTCTACCATATTTCCGAACCTTATCCAGGCACTCCCCGATGCTAGTGCCAACACAATCGGCAATTAACTCGAATTGATCTGCAGATCGGACGAGAGCAACCAATGAATGACCACCTGACAATGATAGGATACAGTAAAGCATTTTGAGGACTACAGTATCCCCTCCACCCGAAGAAGTTATAATACCAGACACGAGGAGGGCGACGAATGGATACTGTAGATCGGGATGAGACAACGAGGATATAATAGCGTGAGCACGCATATGATGAACGGGAATGAGAGGGATACGGTGGACCCTCGAAATCAATTTGCACTGATAGATCACCGAAGGGCTACCGTACCTGCTGAGATCGATAGCAGCCGAGACTCCTTCTTTTAGAGCAATTACGAGTCCTGGTCGATTGGATACTGAACTTTACTCGATTGAATGATGTTTACCTGGCAGACCAATACCTGCAACAGCGGAGAGGTCGGTAGCTCGAATTCTGGCTGAGTGGAGACACTCTTCGATCAGTGAAGGGAGGAGAGTACGGTGCTGATGATTACATTTATGTCGACTACTTCCACTACGACCGTTTAACACGTCTTTGTATTGAAAAAATGTCTCACCTGTTGAGCAATAAGTGAAGGCACGATTCCTCCCAGTTTCGCGTGTGTTGGACGATCATTTACACGGCGAGAAGCGAGAATTCGTCGATCCGATGAAACAATCGCGATCGCAGTATCATCACAGCTAAACTAGGCCAAGATAAACACACTTATAAAAAAAACACACTTTAACCACTTATAAAAATATGTATTGCACAATTGCAATTGTGCACAAAAAATTGGAAACATTATGAAATTCACCTGGTTTCGATTCCGAGCACAGTGTGTAAACACCGGATAGATGCGGCACAACTAGAACTTCGCCTCAGCATGATAATCTTGGCAATAACATGGGCAACTACAGAAATTAAGTAATTAAAATATGAAAAGTCAATTAGCGGTCGATCAAAAGATGCCTGAAACTACTGTAGTTATTCGTATACTCACCGGCTCTTCACGTCCGTATTTTCAAGCTGAAACTTGTTCTCTTTTCATCCGCTTATCTACATAGCGTTCGCACGTTATTATGTGTTGATTTTAGCCCGACTGTAACTGAACACTTATAGAGATGAGTGAGCACGTGCTCAATCATCTCGGCGACTTGCTGGAGATGAAGAACGGTACGATTCGGAGGGAGGCTGTCACTGTCTTCGGCACTCATTCCATCGTTGAGGACGAACACGTACTCAAGGTAAGAATTTTATATGACTATTGGTTAACTAACGTTCTTGAACATTGAAAGCAGTAGTTGTTGTCTTTAGAAGTTGCATTTTGCTTTTTTTACTGTAGAGGAACGTATGGGATTGAGGTTGTGACGAAGCATCTGGACAGTCTCTCTTGGGATGCGAGAGTGGCAGCATCTGATGCACTCGGAGCTGTATTGACCAATACTCTTAATGATAGAGCTGCTCCTTACTCGATCGCCATGAAGTCAGAAGGTAGGTTAATCTCTTCTCTTCTATGGCTTCAACGGCTATTTGTAGTCTTTACTTTGAAGCTTGACTGCATAGACCGATATATTTTCAGAAGGCATATCAAATCGCGTTTCTCAATTGGACATTCCTGCTCTCATCTCCAATTATGCACCCCTTCTCAGGTATTCGAACGTGATTTCGCTTTCAGCCATCTCTTAATCTCTCTATGTACATTATTTCGCATTCTACTGTTCATTACAGTGCTAGCAACGACGAGTTTCGTGCTTCGGGCGGAGTTTCATCAAAACAGCAAAGATCATTCCTCGATGAGCATCTTGATTTCACACTAAAGGTTTGGATATTGTTCGTATTTGCTCTATCTCATCAGATCGCAATACGTAGAAACGAAAATGATGAAAGATGTTAAGATTTTATTCTTGCAGCAAACGGGTCTTTCCTCTGCAACTTTCCTCTCAGACGCAGAGATTACTGTAGCCGGAGGGGCTTCTCCAAGCAATTTTTCAGAAGGAAAAGTGAGTTACTCTTCGTCTGTTGAAAGGATCGTGGATTTACTGAAGATCATCTAACGCTCCATTGCTAAATAGCATTCCTTTGAAACACAAGTTCTATGTGTTTCAGGAATTGAAATCGGAAGTGGCATCAGAGTCGGACAGTGGAATCTCCACGACATCTGTAGATACTGAACTGGAGAAGACCATCAGCGACCTAGTCATGGGTATGAATTATCAATTTAGAGAATCGAATTTGAAATTGTAGCCTGTGCCAATTCCTAGTTGCAGTTAGGTATTGCCATATTTTCATTACGCGTACTCTCACGCTGATAAAACATGCGAAATGAAGAGGTGGCAGTCCATATTTTAAGCTATCCTATTTCTCATAATATGATATTATCATCGATGTCTTCCAGTGCGATTGACAAAGATGGTGGAGCCTCGATGGCAAGTGAGACACGGAGCTGCACTAGGAATATCAAAGATAATCGCTGTCGCATCGAAATGGTGAGAACGACGTTTCCGAGGGTTACGGTAGACACACCGTTTAGGCTATCACCGCGACTTATCGAAGAAATCGTGCTGAGGTTACTGCAGGTGAGTGTTTATCTAGTTTCTCCATTGTTGTAGAAAGCTCAGCGATGATAAATATGTTTCCCTTCTAGACTAATCGTGGAACAATATTCCCTCTTTCTCAAATATTTGATAGCTTCGGAATGATGTATCTCCAGACATTAACATCCTAATCGATAATGAGATACCGTAATCTCAGGTTCTCTCTCTCGATCGATTCAATGATTTCGTCTCTGGAAGGAGTGCAGCTGCGCCCGTGAGAGAGGCTGTTGCACAGGTTAGTGGAGATAAGGCTATTGTTCATTCCTCCTCATTTGAGGCCATCGCCCATCTCGTTAACGATATGAAGAAAGCCCCTGAGGGAGGAACTCTCGGAGAATTATTGACTCATATTAAGACACTACTCGGAATGGAAGGGGAGAAGGTACGGTTCGGTTTCATAGGGTGTTTAAGATCAAAGAGCATTCTCATTTTAGTTATGGGTGTGCCGTCAATCAGCTCTTCTCGTCATGAAATATTACTTCGCTATCTCTGATGATTCGCCCCTCTTCGAGACTTTCTTCGATTGTGTAGTCGAGAAATTGAGTGATGATGTCGATGATGTGAGTGAATTTCTAACTTATTATGGGATGTACGTTCCTTAAGCACTGAAAGATGACCGACCCTGGGAATATAGTGTGCACTGGAAACAGCAATTGAATTAGCTGGCGAGAATGAGAAATTGCATTATTCATTATCGATGTCATTGGAAATCTTCACAATCACTGACTATGAGACATAGCTGAAACCTCATTTCACCGTGTCCAATATTACAGGTGGTTTCATCAGCAGTGACTGCACTCGCTTCTCTCTTCTCGAATGCATCCCTTGATGGAGAGAGGAAACGAAACTTCATCAATCGGTAAGAGTTTATGCATTTCTGCTTCTCTATCATTTGGAAGCGAAAAGTAGACAGCATCCAGCTGTTTCCTTACATAAGTGCTCTCTCTTCAGAGTAATGGATCAGATGTGGACTCTGTTGCATGCTGAGACGAAGAAGGATAATGTAAGTGATCTAGAGTATGATGAATTGTCTGATTCCACATCAAGAACACGACAATAATGGATGTTTCTTTAAGAAATGTCGATCACTTTTCCAAGTGAAAGTGCGTGATTTAGATGCGAATGGGTCTAGATGGTCTTGTAGTGGATCTTCTGACGATGGTCGATACGTGGATGAGACAAGATGACAAAGTATCACTCACCAAGGAACAACTCATTACGGTATTATTTTGTTTGTTAATCTTTTCGTCGCATTAGTTTAACGGTTCATGTGATTATAAGGACATTGGCCGAAACCTGAATCGGTCTGGTGAAACTAGGAACAATCGTCTTTGCGAAACAAGAATGAAACTTGTTCAGATCCGTGATACGATGGATCCTCAATCCCGAACGAGAACCCATGCGGCAGTGAGGATTATATCCATTGCATCGGAGAGAAGTGAATTCCCTATCGATGCTGAGGTGAGGGAAGAGATATGAGATGAGGAAGGGCTGGTTTGAAGATCATCATTATGTTGGTGCCATGAAACGCAAAAGATAACTATGGGGATTCGTAAAAAAAGAGAATGGAACTGAAATTGTTACAGGAGATGTACACCCTCCTTCTCACCTTCTACCGTATTCTCCTCTTCGCATCTCCCACTGAGACACAACCAATGCTCGAAGAGGTCTATCTCACTATGATCAGAGTCGTACGTTTTTATTTTTTGTTAAATGACACGTTGTTGTTAAATAATTAGAAATAACGTGGATGATCTCTTGATGAAATGCGTGTGAAACATGAACCGGCTTGGGGAAAACTAGAGAAAATGGAATTTTCGCTCGAATATTCTCCCGTTTAGGTGTCAAATCATCGTTCGTGTGTCACTTCGTCTGTTCCTCTTCGAGAAAGTATTGGATTGTGGGCGGGTTGTCTACTGTGTGATCACAAGAATGCTGCCATTGGTGAGCAGAGAGGGGGGGGGATACGGTAGTGGTTGGATACTGTAATCTTCCTGAGTATGAAATCTACTTGTCAGACGTGTTCGCACATCGTGTAGAAGGTCCATCGAGCACACGAGATGATCCCATCGAGAGATTGGGCAGTGAGGTGTGTCATACGTCTTGAGCTATTATCTACGTTTCTTGCAAGGTGAAGTATGATTTCACTAAAATTACAAGATTTTCCTTGATTTCAAATTGGGAACGATGCTAAAATTGATCTCAAAATAGCGAATTGGCCATTTCAGGAGATGCGGTTCATGGGAGACGTGGGAAAGGATGGAATACTCGTTACGAGGAAGATTCTTGGAGCAAAATTCGTCGCAGCACTCATGGAGATATTGTATGAGAGTGAAGAAATGATCGGAGAACAGAAACTGTGAGTGGGGGGGGGGTAGAAGGAGGATTGGGGTTGCAAGGGTAGAGGATAGATAGTGTGATTGATGTGGGATCTTGGAATGGCTTCTTCGTTCATTACATCTACATAATAATTCGCCTGATCTTCCGAAGTGTCAAATGAATTATCTAATTTCAGTTCTCTTGCTCTTCAATTACTCTTCGTGCCTATGCTCCGTTCCACTTCCCTCTATCAGAATCTCGGAGCCGCAATCGTCATCAATGAATTTGCAGCACTCTGGAAGATTGGCGCACAGAGGTAAGGTAGGATAGGGTTGGGATAGAGTACGGTAGCTTCGCTTTAGGATCCCCAATCTGGAAGTTCCGGCAACGGTAATCTCACTGGCCGACGCGTACATTCGAACGGCGAGCACACGACAGTTTGATGAGACCGTGAGTACGGTAGAAGGTGGTGATCGACTACTGAGTCAATATTTGAAACTGTAGTGTTGCGGTTGCCCGAATGCCAAATAGTAGTTCCAATCGACTTTTGTTTCGATTATTTTCTCAATTCTTTAATGTTTGGGTCTTGTGTTCGTAGTCAATTTGTGAATGTGACGATTGCAGACAGTCTGTTGTGCGTCCCTCTCCGCGGATTGCAATGAATTCGTCGAATGGTGCACTGTGAGAGGAGCAGTGAATGAGGAGATCGACTTTACTGTTGGTGTTGAGGAGATAAGCAGGTAGGAGGGGGAATCTTCCAGTGGATTGACTAGGTGAATTTGGGTTGTCGAAGGTGTGTAAGGCGGTGATTAAATTCGGAGCTGTATTCGCACAATTCAAATTGAAGTGAATTGACTACCGAGCCAAGTGTATCTATTACAGACAAGCGTACGAATCGTGCTTGAAAGCGTGTCAGGAGGAGGAGGATTTGGCCATGGTCGAATCGGCGAGGAATAGGTGAGGAATCGAAGAGGGGATGACGAGATAGAGACTACTAATCGATGGCCAGATATTTGTTATTGGCGTCCGTTATGAGCATTGAACTTGTCGTACATCATGTGACTATGTAATAGTTGTTGAAACGGCGATCCTCCAAGATAGGTAATATTGAATGCTTCCAGATACACTCTCCTCTGTGAACAATTCGAGCACACGAAGATGAGTGTCAAGGCCAATACTGTGTACGTTGTTTAGATTTAGTTTTAAAAATATTTTTTAAAAGATTCTTGTCACAGTGAAAAAGGCATGGCTTGTCAGTAATGGTGTCTCATTCAGTCGAGTGTACGCTTTCCTCTCTTCTTCTCTTCTCTACTTTGGCTTCATCGGAGATAAATTGACTCCCCTCATCAGGCCGATTGTCGATGTGATGAATGGTGAGAGATTGATCTTTGATCTTTACTAATGAATTCTGTCCATTTAAGGTGAGCGTAACGAGACCGTAGCAGTTGAGATCTTTAGAGGAGCCATTCCCCTTCTCATTGCATACAGTCAACAGAGAGTGCCCAAACCATTCGTCAAGGTATGCATATTTACCATTTTCCGATTTTTTTATTTGATTGATTGTCATTTCTTGTTTTCATTTGTCCACTAACAGTTCTCGTTCAGGTTCTCTCTCGTGCCCTCGAAGCATTCGGAAGTTGTTCCATTAGAATTCCCCGCCCATCAACAGCGAATTCAGAAGCGAGGATTATCAGTTTGGAGCCATCGACGAGTAAAGGTGAGGGAGGCGTACCTTGTGGTTTACGGCTTCACCCATTGTATCATAGTTCAGAACATCTTGCAGGTCGGTAAAGATCAAAGATAAATGAATTAATATTGATTAAAATAGATTGTTCAGATGATGGGACAGCATCGACATCCGACAACAACGATAACACGACGAGTGGAGGAGGAAAGGAGAATGATCAGGTGAGAATATCTCTTTCTTCTCCTATTGTCATTGTATTCAGTCTTTGCGTGTTTTCTCAATTCCTTTCTCTTCAGTCGATTCCGTCTCGTAACGGCCTTCTTCTCTTCGCAGTGTGCACTGGATTCACAGTGGAACAATTGCCCGAGTTCTACGCTAATTTCGATCTTGACGAGGAGGGAATGGATGATGAGGTGAGTGAAAGACGATTATCTTTTCCAACTAGGCAAGTAGATGTTTCGAGGAGGATAATTGATGCGATCATGTGAATAGTTCTTTCATATTCCTTCCCTGTCCTGGTCATAAAACAATAATCGATCTCAGCGTCTCCTCACTCGTCTCGAATTGCATCGTTCGCTCTTCGCGAGGGTCGGATCGCAGTTGAGCGATATTGCCGTAAGTTTATTCAGTTTCCTAGAAAATCGTAGAGAAAAAAGAAGAATTACCCGGTGATTTCCGGTCATAAGTGTTCTACAATAACATAGTCCATCGAGATACAAGTAATTGAATTGACATTGGCTCCATAATCGTATGGTAATTTCTCTGACATTCAGACGCAACGCGTGCTCGCTTTCCTCAAATCGTCAGTGGCCGAATTGAGACACGCGGGAGCAAAGGCTGTGGAGACATTCACTGCATCCAGAGCAGCTGATACTATCAATAGGTGAGGGAGGGGGGATATGGGGCATCGTGTATTCATTCAGCATACTCGCTCGTTAGCTGAAAGAAATGAAGAAACGGCGGGTAGTGTATTATTGCAATACTGTAATATACGATGTGTATCGCTCACCTGAAATGTTTTCCAACTATAGATTGCAGATTGTACACTCCTCTGCGTGAAATGGCAACGAATCTGGAGGAAGATAGCGAGAGGAGAGGAGCAATCGAGGCCATTTATAGGTTCGACCACTTTTATTTCTTCAATCTCGCTGAACTATGCAAATTTGAATATGATAGATTTTTTCGAAGGTTCTCATATGGGGAGCATTGACCGGGTATCGAAACATAAACATAAGGAAGTTTGGCGATGCGCCAATGTTCCTAGTCGCATCTTAAGGGGAACTTTTATTCCAGATTGTCTCTCCTCGGTCCGGCTCTCGCTGAACTCGCCCCTCTTCTCGCTCCCATTGCATTCGCACGATTGGCTGATCAATTACACGAGGTATCCATTAATTAGTATCACTTGATCTATTGGAAAAAAGTAACAAATTGTCGGACCAAGTGATATTCGATGTAATCAAAGACAAACTAAAATGCGCAGGTTCGTGAGACGGCCGGTCTCGCTTTCCGATCGCTGCTTCCTCTTCTGGCCATCAAGAGGGTTCGTTTGCTTCCCGAATAACCTCATATTTCGGGGTTTCATCAACGTTGTAAATTTCAATCTCTTTTATCTTTGACAATAATGTAGATGGAACGAGAGGGAAACTTGAAATTCTGTACAGGACACATCGGTTCGTCCACCCGATCTCTCTGATTCCATCTGGGAAAAGTGCAAAGAGAACAGTGCATTCGTCGATCTACTCTCGGATCCAGGAAGGTCGGCTGACTTACATTGAACAATTTGAACTGGATGTCAAATTTGAGTAGTTCTTTGTAATTTTGACACGACTGAGGTCTAATTGCAGATTGGAGAGTGTGCAGCCATCGGAAATCACTGATCTGGGAGAAGAGACGACACTGAGACACTACCAATTGGTGAGGGGGGGGGTATTGATAGTTATTGTCATTACAATGATTCTGAAATAGCAAAATATTTTATCTTCCAATTGACAGGAAGGCATCACATGGCTTGGTTATCTTCGTCGCTTCGGTCTATCGGGAATTCTGGCTGATGATATGGGATTGGGAAAGACACTGCAGACATTGGCTGCCATTGTGAGAGCAAATGAAGAAGGTAAGCCAATTCGGAATTGTCACACAGTAATTTCGGCGGTGAATTTGAGTCTCAACCTTGATATATGTGACATCGCACCTCGAATAATTGAGATAAATGATAGCGAATGTTAAGCTTCCACTTCTCGTCCCTCTCTCGTCGTTTGTCCTCGTACTCTCGTCGCTCATTGGTGTGCTGAATGGGAGAGATACTTCCCGAAAAGGAAAGGAATCGCAATACGGTTAGTACCATCAAACACTGGGATCATTTGTGGTAGACCAGTTGAAACGAGGTAACAAGGTTGAGATAAGATATTCAAAATTTCTGTGCCATTGATTTTCGGTAGAACGATTTTGCTAACAATACATAGACAATACGTGAAACTGCAGATTGGAAGGTGCGTCTCGCAAGCGATTGGAAGGGGCGGAGCTTGTGGTGGCTGCCTATGATGAACTGAAGAATAACGCCATTCTGCCGTGAGTGAAGCAGCGTGATTTATGTTTCAATGCGACTACATCGACAGTTCACTAAAATTGTAGGCAAATCGTATGGCGATACTGTGTGCTGGACGAGGGACACGTATTGAGGAATCCACGGACGCAGGTGAGAGATAAGGGAGAAATTATGAAGAATGCGTGGAGGGCAATACTGTATCCGATAGTTGAGCTCTAGGTGACCATTTTACGTGTTCTCGAATTTCAATCACCTGGAGGTTATGGGTTTCATTGTTCAGTCTGTCTGATCCTAATTTCATTGCCGAAATGATCCCGAAGGTAGTATATACTGGTATTTGCAGATCTTCAGGGTGGTCTCTTCACTTCGCAGTGAGACGCGACTCATTCTATCAGGTACGGTAAATGGGGAATCGATTGGGAGAGGGTCTTGTGTTTGCAGGAACTCCGGTGCAGAATTCGTCAGCCGATGTGTGGGCGCTCTTCACCTATCTCATACCCGGATTCCTCGGAGATGAACGATATTTCAGGTATGGTTCAATCTTATTTCTTAGGTGGATAGCTATAAGTGATAGATTTCATATAGAAGGAGGGAGGATCTTAATTCCAGACAGCAGTTCATAAAGCCGATTCAGCAGTGCAGAAATGCGAAAGCGACAGAGACGCAGATGAAGGTATGAAGGTCGCGATATTTGTAAAATTTGTGAAACTGGGTGACTTCACGTTTCTCTCGTTAGTCTTGTCATTATGGCTATATATTCCATGATGATTAATCAAATCTCGGTGAGAAGTTGGACTTAAAATAAATTTCTTTCACAGGATGGTCAAGAGGCACTCACTCGACTCCATCGATTAGTTCTTCCCTTTGTATTGAGGAGATTGAAGAGTGAAGTGTTAAAGGAGTTGCCTGAGAAGGTGAGCTTTTTCATTCAATAAGAGCTCTACAAGATATTATTGCTGATTGGGCTTGGATTCCCTTCATAATATGAGTGTAACCCCTCTCGTGCAGGTTGTCTCTGACTACGAGTGCACACTCACTTCCCTACAGAGGAATGTCTACGAGATCATCGTTGATAGGTATGTCTTTTTGTATGTCGATTACATGTAAGGAATAGGGAGGAAATATAATGTGAGAACAGAATGGTATGTAGACTACTATGTAGTTGAGTGAAGACGAAACTGCTAAGATCGTGCAGACATCGCAATTTTTGCTTATTCATTGCAGATGTTGCTCGAAATCGACTGGCCAGAAATCACTACAGCCCCTTCACGCATTGATATCACTCAGAAAGGTCAATAAATATATTATATTCATTGTATGGTTCCGATCCTTGCTCCTTGCTCTAGTTAGTCTCTGAAATATGAGTGTATCGGGTTTGTCTCTCAGGTAGTCGATCATCCGTCTCTCATTCTTCCTCTTGCCGACTCACTCCAATTGAATGATGATATTAGAAGAAGATTGGAGGAGGGAGCAGAGTCTCTCGAATTGTCCGGAAAACTTCAGGTGCCACTTTCTTCCTTACATTTAGTTTATTTTCGATTTTTGACAAATACACGAAACAGTGAAATATAGGCTTCAAGGCTTTGTGATATTACATCAAACTTGTATGACTAATACTTATCCCACGAATACGGACATGGTACCTTCAGGCTCTCGGTCAACTGCTATCCGAGTGTGGGATTGTGAAGAAGAAGGAAGATGACGAAGAGGGAGAAGGGGGAGGAGGTGGAAAGAGCGATGCTCATTGTGCGTACCAATCCTTCCATTTGTTCAATGACTCTGGCGCATTTTAAAGTTTTAAACAGTGGTTCTGATCGACCTGCCTCTCTTTTCAGCAGTGTCAGCCGTTCTCACATCAGCTACACTCCATCCCCATCGTGCTCTTATCTTCTGTCAATGGAGAGCAAGTGTGACACTCGTAGCCAAGGCACTCACTCAAGGATTTGATGATGGAGGAAATGGTGAGAGATTAGGAATAGAATGATGAGTGTGTTTCTTCATTCCGCACGCCCTCTCGTCACTCTGAAGAGACGAATTATTTACTCGTTTTGTACTCTCTGTCATGTACGATCGATCGTTGCAACAGTGGGATCAGATATTAGAATGTATCGTGTATTGAATGATTCCCATGACAGGTACTCCAATCTCCCATCTGATCCTCGATGGTTCGGTAGCTCCCGATGGTCGACAGACTATCGTCGATCGATTCAATCACGATAAATCCATTGATGTTCTCGTGTTGACCACTCATGTAAGTTATGAGTGAGAGTGAGAGTAGACATACACAAATGATGTTGAGAATCAATGATCCAAACATTCAGTAGAATACAAAATCATTAATTTTCAGATCGGTGGAGTGGGATTGAATCTGACTGGTGCTGACATCGTCATCTTCATGGATCATGATTGGAATCCAATGAAGGATTTGCAAGCGATCGATCGAGCTCATCGATTGGGACAGAAGAGAAATGTGAGTGGGTTAGAATGAGGATTTGAGGTATCATCACTTGAATAAGTTGACAAGTTTCTGGGAACTTTGATAGTAAGATGAAAATGAGATAAATTGAAGGTGAATGTGTACCGTCTGATCACAAAGGGAACAATCGAAGAGAAAGTGATGAGCTATCAGAAATTCAAGAAGAATACTGCTGATGTGAGTGATGAACGAGGGAAAGGAAGAGGGAATCCATTCCAATTCAGGCTCTAATCGGATCAGAAAATCAATCGTTGTCATCGATGAAGACTGATGAACTATTGAATATGTTCGCCCTTGAAGAATCGAGTGGAGGAGGAGGAGGAGGAAAGATAAATGAACCGAGAAAGAAGAAAGCTAAAGGTATGAGGAATGAAAGACAATCTAGAAGGAAATCGAAGAGTAAATGTTAAGATATAAATGAGGTATATTTCAGTTGATATCGCTGCATCGGGTGAAGAAGTATGGAATCTCACTGAAATTTGGGATGAGAGTCAGTACGACGAGGCATTCTCCGTTTCCAATTTCCTCAAAGATACCGTCAGCTAGTTTTATATTGTTGTTAATATAGGTAATATACGAGTTATTAAATTATTAGAACCAGTGATTATTTGTTTCACCAGTGTCTAGGTATTGATCATGTGTTATTCTAATTTATCTATTTGCGGGTTTCCGACTGTTTAAGAACTTTACAAATCCGGTTGAATCACGTTTTATCGGGAGATCTGTTGTTTTGCGCACAATCGATTCGTAACTCTCTTTATTGTTAGACTATTGATAGGCCACATTAAGATGAATAATTCAGCGATTCGGAATAAACAAGTAAATATTCCTTATCAAGTCAACGTCCAAAATGACTATGATAATAGTCCATATACGACAATACTCTGTAGATAATTCAATACTTTGAAGATTGTTTACATTTGATCTCAAACTTTCTACTGCTTCTTGTGTTTCTGAAAATTTATAGTCGTTAAGAATACAATCCAGGAAAAGTGATACCATATCTCTGTGTCTCGAATAGTATCCACGATGCTTGTATGACGTTCCACAGCAAATGAATGGAGATTCTAGCTGGGGAGGAATACTAAAAAATCAAATTTGTCCATGTCAATTGCATTTAAATTTAGCATTAGGAAAGATTTGTTATTATAAATGATTAAATAAGATAAATACAAACGTGCAGTCGTGATAGAAGAGACACTGCTCGGAATCACCTCGGAAGCAACAGTATTTACACTACAAATGAAGCCAGTTATGGTTAGACGTGTGATGATGAACATGATGGATAGAAAAATGATCATACAATCGTATAATATTTAATTTAAAAAATCTCACTGCAAACTCGATATCCTTTATTTTCTTTCTCTTGTCGGCAGACACAGGATCGAAGTTCTTATCTACAATGGATCATTCCCGTTTCTGACAAAATGACCAACATTAACAGTAGATGTATTATACATCATAAAGAATTGCGATGGACATTATCAAAGTACCTCTGACAGGAGTGTATTTTCCACTGAAACCGTCTCCGATGGCCAATTTCTCCGATGATATCAACTGAAAGTATTTAAGTAGTAAATAATAAATTAGCATCCTTAATATTTGTATCTTTGACGTACCATATTGGATGGCACTGGTTTGCTCTCACTCGACTTGTGAACGCGCTGCAGATGAGTCACTGAAAAACATAAGACATAAGAATTTAATGAATTCCACATTCTTTGGCTTTCTTCATATACGATCACACATACTATTATTGCATACTCGATTATGGGGAGGGTAGGCAATTGAGTTCACGGACCAAAATGCAAGGACGATTAAATAAAAAATGAATCTCACCGGGTCGCCCCTTGGGAGTGGCTACAGCTCTTGGGAACTGAAAATCAGTAAGTTCTTCGAAATATAAAAATTAAACTAACCTGGGAGATACTGCACACTGCAGTAGATGTGGAAGACGGACCCGATGATCTACAATTTGGAAGATAAAGGTTGAATCCAGAGGAAAGAAGAAAAATGTCTGGTGATTTATTACGTTACACTAAGGGAAGAGGTCAATGGCCTTTCTACTATAAATCATCTCACCTCTGTGAGCCTCCATCGTGCTTTCGCTTCTTTCCACGATCTGTCAGCGAGTTTCTAAATTTGGTCGCTACATTTTTTCCATTGTATAACTCAAAAATTGCAGCCTGGTAATATTTTGAAAAAAAAACACTCACTTAGTCTCAGTAAGAATGTCAATAACATTTTGGAGATTCGTCTGTGTTGTATTGTATAGTGCTGAAATAATCCGTTATGGGAGGATTAGAAATAATCGAGAACTTTAAATTCAGTGCGACCTTTCCATTACTAACAAGATCAAAAGAATAACTTACCTGACTGGCTGAATGAACAGGTCTCGCCAGTTTCCGTCGTTTGTGTGGAGCTCGTGATCAATTTAGGCACCTTATCTGTTTGGATGTTGGCATCTGAAATACACAACCAAGCATGGAACGGGGGTCCCCGGGGATAAGTGTACTAACCAGCAAAAGTGCGGGTGGGTGAATCAGTCGCCGCAGGTTTCACCGCCACCGGAGATTCAGGGAACTGCGGAGTAAATCCAGGAACGACGTACATTGCAGGAGGAGTGCATGTGATCCCCTCAAATTATTAAGAATGGACAACACTCATGTCAAACTTTCATGTTCAGTGAAATGTGATGTGCACGTAACTACACTTTAGAAAATAACTTACGTATCGACTGCAGTTCATATGTATTTCCTCGGTGGCAAAAGTGTCATCAATCATATTGATGGCTTGCCGTAGGTTTCGCTCGGTTGGATCGAGCAACTTATTCTTGATGAGTCGCAACTTTCTTTTGAGGTCTGAGACCTCCTGCAGCGGATCCGCCGCCGACATTCTATAACACTATAATTCAAAAACACTTTAATTCAATAGAAAAGGAACAAACACTAAAGACCCTGAAGTCGTGAACGTGGTATAAAAAAGGTCGATAATATTATACCGTAACCATCAAAACATTCCTGAGTTTTTTCTCCGAAACGGAATTCCACAGTACTTTTTGAAAAAGAATCCTGCCAAAACAATCTTTTGTTTTCGTTTTACACATTGATTTGCTTGGTTTCTTTCACTGATCTCTATCATATTAGGCGTAGGTAAATGCACTCACCATCTCTGCATTGATTATCATGTTTCTAACTCTGATTTAAATCCTTATTTGGTACTGTAATTTTCTTACGAAATCGCAATTGTTTAGATGATCTTATGCGTCCTTCTTCTCTTTCTGCCGCAGCTGTTGCTGGGAGCAAGTGACGAATACTATCAACATGTGAGAATGCGATGCGTTTTATCCCTAAACTAATATGTTCAGTTGTTTGGAACAAGCGATTTTGCTCTGTTCACTCAGCAGAATTGTGCCCGCTTCATCGAAACTCACGTCGGAATAGCCGAAAACCGTTGCCCGATTGGACTCAGCCAATCACACGAGTATGATTTACTATTGATTTTCACGTAGATGTGGACATTGAATAATGTATATTTCAGTCTGGATATCGACCATTGCCATAATCTGAATGTGATTCCGGAATCAGTTCGATCTCATCTGATCAGAGACGTCCATCGGAAACATAAACCTCGTGCTCTCTTCGTCTATGTTAACAGCAAGACAAAACGGGTATGTTTCTAGTGTTTAGAAACAACTGTAGATAATTCGTAATGACATTGCAGATCAACTACGGCTTCGAGACTCTGTCTCTGGAGGGAAACAATAATCCGTGGAGTGTTCCCAAAGCTTTGAAAGAGGAAATGCAACCGGGAGATTATCAGATGCAACCTGGAGAGACGTTGGTTAGTGATTTATATGCTTTGTATTACGTAAAATATGGAAATATAATTGTTCTTAAGGAAGATTCAATCTTTGACACCGAATCGAACATCCTCTATCTTATTATCAAGCTGCCACATCAGAGGTTTTTTTAAAAATTTTGCGAGTGAATTTAAATTAATCGGATTTTTAAAACATCACAGAGATGTTTTGTGCTAGCTATAGAGGTCGGGCTAGTTAATTCTGAGAAAGAAAAAGTAATTTCAGAAATCGTAAACTGCACATGGCGTACGCGAGTAATATCTATGGTATCAATGGTCGACCGTCACTAAAGAAATTGAGTGAAAGAGAGTGAGAGATTTCTGTTTCTCTACTTACAGTTACAATGGTTTATCAAATCCTTATGAGAGATATACTGATTCGGTTATTTTTCTTGCAGATTCACATTGCACAAGAATAACGTGGAGAGATTCTCGTGGGTCGAGAACCCATATGAGCATACGGTAATTCCTTTGATTTTTTAAAGTTGAAATTGCTGACTTCTCATTATTTCTTATTATTTAGGTATACTACATGGAACAGAAAAATGGTCGTAATAAAACTTACAAATTGAAAATGCAAGAATTACTATCTAGTCTGGTGGATGGAACGGAAGGTAAACTCATGATGGTTGTGGCTATACATTCATTAATTTATAAGCTGTCTGGATGCAATTTATTTTATTTAAAAAAAAAGTGAATCGTTTATTGAGGCGAACCCCTGGAGCGGGAGACTAAAAATCAAAATCTCATATGGGCACACAAGGGAGCTGTAATTACTTTGGCAAGGTACTTTTTACATTTAATTGTTTATGAATAATAGTCCCTCATTCAGAAAAGACGTGGACACAACGTTTACAGATACATACTTAGTCAGAAATGCCACTTCAATGGTTCGTCCCTTTTTGCTCTTTTCACTTCAGTTTTTTTCATTTCCAAAATGCTTATTAATTTATGATCTTGCCGTTATTTGTGAAACTTCGATCTCTTAATTCTGAAGGCGAAACACTGCTCTATCCCTGTATACAATACGTCCGACGGCAGAAAGACGAGAAGACTTATCACTCTCTTCGATTGGGATTATTGTGTGCTGGCGTACGGTGGGTTTATGGTGCATCTACAGTATCTGATAATATCGATTGAAGGTAATGATGGTACGAAGGGTTCCGATGGACTTCCCTGTCCTATCTACTCGAACAATCAAACTGTTGTCCAGGTAAGTTACTCATCCACTCACGAACAATTGTCAATAACTATGGTTATACTCAGACAGTGCCGTCGACCACCAATACTCTCTACATTGTACTGCTCGTATTGTTTGGAATGGTACGTTAAAGAGTCGTTAATAACGTGATATTGATTAACTAGAATACGGTAGCGAAGGCCAATCGATAATTGCAGATTATGCTCGTCTTAATCGTGTACGTGTGCTGGCTGAGAAGAAATCTGGTGAGTTTCACGTGTTTTTCCGTTTCCGAGGAATTATGAGATGACGATTGCACTAATGCGGATATTATGACAGTTGAAATATATCCGTGAACTCTGAAGAGTGAATATGAACGTTGTTTGATGATTGGATGACGATTGTGCCTCATTGCAGGATGATTCGATGTCTCCTGATGAACGCAAACCTGTCCCTTATTATCCCTCCGGACAACCTCTCGATTCCACCTTCGATATGTCCGTCGATCGATGGGATCAATACTAAGACTACCGTAATCCCTTCTTCCATCGGGATACTGTAAGTCTCTCCCCGACCCCACGTTATTGGAGTGATTAGGTGATGATCACTCTAGTTGATACCCCATATCAATCGTAGCGATCATTGACTACCATGTTGTTGTATGAACATCCTTGTTACTGTATCCCCTTCTCTCTCTCTCCTATGCAGTTGATTATCCCAGTCTAAGATTGATTCGAAGATATCCCTATTGTTTTTAGACACTGACCCACTTGATAACTTTCCTGTAACAATGCTTGAGTAGCTTAATGATTGAGTAAGTTAGAGTAGCCTTTTCCATCCCTCCTTCAGTTCGTTGTTATTAATGGAAGTGCACCACCACCACCACCCGCTTCACTCCTTTTACTCGTTAGGGGGCGAGAAAAGTAATCGGAAGAGAAGGGAGGGAATGAAGAGAGTCGCGCGACTTGGTCGACACCCAATCAGTCGACCATTGTGACAACCACTCGAGAGAGGGAGACACAGCATTGTCAATGATCCATCTCTGTCTATTAGAAAGAGTATCACCTGACTACTGTAGGGACTACAGCTTCCTGTACACAGTACAGCATCGTTCGTTCCTTCCAGTAGGCTAGTGTCTTATCTATGGTCATTCATCACTGAATAGATGAGGTTGTCATTAGACTCTCGAGTCCCTCTTTACTCGCCCTCTTCATACCTGTTTCTGTGTTGCTCTTCCTTCTCATTCTTCTCTTCCTCTCTCTCTCTCCTTTCTCTTCAATCTCCCCCTTCTCCGACTACTTTTCTTCTATTCCTTCGCCTTCATTTCGCTCAATGCAATTCGTTATTCTTTACCTAACTTTCTCCGCCTTTCGCTCTTCCCTTTGAACGTTCAATTGTGTGTCCATCTTGAGCTATCGAATGGGATAGACAGGCCTCCTTCCTAGATATGAATCAAGTAGTGTAGGGATGAAATGTAGATAATAGAATGATCTCATAGGGCATTCCTTCATTCCTTACTGTCTCATCCGACCACTCCTATCATAGACAAGTTGTTATTGCAATAGACACACGCGGGAAAGGCAATATTTCGGATTTTTTTTCTGGCCATTATGGATCACTGTCGCACAATGGATCACAATAGATCCACTATCCATCGCACAAATAGACCCAATAATCGCGGATTTGATGGTCCTCTTGGCAGATTATTCCTTGTTATGAATGTCCCCTGCGCAAGTTTTACGGCCGTCCTCATTAAATCCTTGTTTTCAACGGTCGAAACTCCGCCCCCTTTTTCGCATCTGAATCCCAAGTAGGAATTAATAGATATCGGAAGTGGAGGTGGTAGGTGGTGCATCATCCTAGTCTCTCTCCCCCCCCCCCTGCCCAATCCATCCCCATCCAAAGTGAGTTCTCGTTTTTCCATCAGCTTTATCTCTTCCTCCTTTTCTTATTCGTTCATTCGAGCTCATCAAGCCTCCCTTTCACTATCCCGACACTTCATTTCTTGTGCTAAATTCCCTCCTTTTTTGTCGTTCCTTTGTTGTCCTAGAAATAGTCCCATTTCTCACCTATCGTTGCTCGTTCCTTCTGTTCGTTATGATAAACGTAGTTTGCTAGTGATTGAGAACTTACCTAGACATCTTTTGGGTTTACTATACCCACTGAGATACTTTTATTGCTCCTTCTTCTCGAGAGCGTTCTTTGATGATAGGATAGATACAGTAGGTATGCGATGATGAGTAGGGTCAAGATAGAGGAGGATAATGCAATGGTTAGCGTGTAAAAGGGGTCAGATGGAATGATGGGAGAGGGGATATCTCTCCTCCCTCTCTCTCGTACAATCTCTCTCCGGGGTTGGACACGGTTTCTCTTGATTGCCTTGCTCGCTATTAATTCGCGCGACGGATTTCGCTTCTTTTTATTTTATTTCTTCGTTGACCACATAGGATAATCCATATGCCGAAGGAAAGGGAGCACGGTAGAATGAGAGGTAGATTGAATAGTGATTGGATATCCCATTAGAACGAGAGTGGGCACTATTAAGTTGCTTCTCTAAGCCCATTCTAAGATCCTCTCTCTCTCTCTCTCTTCTTATTCCCCCCCCTCTAATCCCGTTGTGATTCGAAAGAAAGAAAGTGTGCTTGCACTGTTCATCCGTGTGTGTCTCTCAAGCTGTGCCAATCACGGACTGAAGAATACGGTAGAACGAAGATGACTAACATTGCCCCTAGGGCATCAACTCTGATAAGACAATGACTAAGGAAGGATGGTGATCGTAGAAATTAGAGATATCCAAGAAGGGACGAATTGGGGTACAAGGCTAGCAGCATACAACAACGATAGTGTGGTACGACCGAAGTCTGAGCTTATGTCAAATTCAGTCCGATCTTAACCATTCGATGCGCCCCTTCTTTGATCTTTTCTTAACAACAATACTCGAAAGGGAAGTTATAAGTGGTGAATGACTTTCACTAGTTCTTCCCTTTCTCACAATCTAACCTAGTACTCGATATAGGATGATCGCCTTAAAGGAACCACCACCTCCCCTCCTAGGTAGGTAATAGTCCTTCGATAAGCATAGACTTATCGTCACCACCCCTTCTCCTGCCCCCTCCATCAATGGTAACAAGTTGCATCGAAGGTGTGCCATCATCTCAGGACGTTTCTACATTCTCTTCTCTTCCTTCCTCTCGACAAGAGAAGAGACAAGACCAGGTCTGGCTAGCCATCGTTCCTTCACAAGAGCCGGTTGGGAATGATTCACTCCCTCTGTCCCTTTCTCTCTTCCCTTCCTCCTCCGGTCCTATATCTCTCTATTCACCTACCTCTCAATCTATCCCTTCCCATCCATCGATCCCGTCTTCCATTCCTATTCCTGAATCCTCCATCGTTCCACTCTCCGAACTCTTCCTTCTTCTCATCACTTGTTATTGTCGATCATCATTCTTTTTTGCACATCTCTCTGGAACGTGGCTTGTCAATGCACTTGTAGTGAAGGGAGAGATAGACTGCTTCTTTTGATGTGATCATCTCTCTTTCTCTTCTTGATGAATGGGAAGGGTTATGTATAGCACTACTGATTCGTGGTAGGAGCAGAGGAGGAGAAGGAGAGGAGTATTGAAGGGAGGGAGATTGGGTACGGTTGAACGCGTGCCTACGGGTCATTGCTCCTCTCTCCCTGTGTTGAATAGAGGACTTAGGATGAGAAGCGAGTACTTTGGATCGATCAGAGGAGAACGAAGTTGTCTGCAAATGAGAAACAGGACCAGTTCCACGGTTCTCAGAACGATAGAGAGAAGATGAGGATGGAATCAAACCATTACTGTCCATCGAACAAGAGATAGTTACAAGAGTGTGGGCAGACATTACTTTCACGGTCAATCGAATGGGCTTTCTAGATTGGGCAAGAGTGATTCATAGCTTCGGTACGCCGTGAACCCTTTCCTTGTTAGATAATGGGTGCAATGATGATTGGGAGAATTGATTGTTGGCCGAATTCAATGGTAGGTCATCGCAATTCAATACCAAGTATGGTAACAGACTCGCTGAACACTGAAAAGCCGTCTCCACCGCATGTTTGTGTACCAATTTCGTGCCCACTTCGAGTATTGTCCAGAGGGAAGGAGCTTGACTATGCTCGCCCATAAGGACATTGTCCATTCTGCCATATTTGCTCGCTGTTTTGTTGTGTCCTTTGAGTCGATCCTATCAATGGGAATGTTTTCTCTTCTCGAAAGAGACGCTGCATCATAGAGGGAAGTTGCCCATTGAGACACGACGATAATCCAGATCAATGAAGGAGGAGGAGGGGTGAGGGGAGAGACTCCTTCCGGCTATCGATCAATCGAATATCTTCTCGATATAATGTGCACGGTAGCTTCATCTCCCTCACTTTCACTAGCAGCTACGAGGGAGGGAGGAGGAGGAGGTAGATAGGAGAATCGACCTAGAGAAATCTCCCTTCACTTTCCCTTTCTCTTTATTGCTCGTCCTCTTCCATCCCCCTCAAGCACTGCGGGATTTGTGACAAGAAGTGATAAGCTATGAGATACGAGAGGCAAGTTATCAGTTAGTGAAGAGGAAAGGGGAGGGTCACTACAGATATGGCACCTTCCGTTGATTCCATTTGATCCCTTTCTACTTGTCTTATTTGGTCGTATAACCGTTCTCTTCTCATGTCAGTTATCGAAAGTAATTCGATTTCACTTGGTCGTTACAATTCGGACGATTTCCATTCGCACTGTGAGTACTAAAGTTCATCTTTGATGTTTTTAGTTGAAGATCATCAAATGGCCGATTCCTCGTCATTTTGCGTAGAAACTGCAGCCACTTTGCACGTTTCAAGTTGAGCTCAAGAAGCTCTCGCTAAATTCTCGTGCTGTCCCTCACTCGAATGGTCTATTTCCGAGCAGTTGATGAGTTATACCTCCGCTTCCTTATTTACTTCTACTGATTAACCAATCTACACAGAGATAATGGGCAGTTTTCCAATTACAAAGTAGAGTAGATATAAGAGGGAAGATGTACTAGAGAAGGAAGTGACAAATATGATATCGTCACGAGAAGGGAATGGTAATAGGAACACTAAACGAAATGGGACACAGCAGAGGAGCGGACCACATCAAAAGTGAAGTCGGTTTTCGAGTTTTCGAGTGACTTCTTCTCTTTTCTCTTTTCTCTTTCTCATTCGCGCACTATTTTGCTCTTTTTAGTGATGAGAGATCACAGGATTTCGAGAGGAATCAATCGGTGCAAAATGGGTGAAAATGGCGCAGTAGTTTGACGAATAGCTCTCCCAAATCGATCAGTAGTTTCCTCCTCGAGTCGTTCAAATCACAATTTCGGCACTGTCTAACACGAAATCTTCGTTTTCTCTTATTGTTCAATGTTGTCAATCAAGATGTCATTCCGCAAATCAGTTCTACCATCTGTGGTCGATACATTCATTCTCCATTATTTTCGATAATATCACAAATAATGTTCCACTCATTGTCTCTCCTCCCCTCACGAATCAGATCATGCAGTTGTATTCGTGACCAGAATGTCTTCTCTTCCCCCTGTTGCAGAGTATTCTCCATCCTCTCACTAATCGACTCACTCCTAGGTACGAGAGCGCCATATTATTTACCATTTGGTGCAACAGTAGGCATGAATGGGAGTGATGACTATTATCAAGGTAATCTTATAGACTGATTGATTATCACGATATACCTCTCTCTCTATTCATTACAACGTGGTCCCTCCCATGAACATAACTTTGTATTATTCACATCTTCGGTTGAAATTGTTTGTCTCTCACTCGCGTGTTTTCTTCCTTGATTTCTGATTGAAGATCAATTTCCGTTTCGAAAGTCTCGAATTTTATCGGGTTTCATTCTGTGTTCTGGATTACGGTAATCGATTAATTGTATGAATTGCAGTATGCGCGTGCACTCGGAGGAGGAGCCGCCACCCTCGAGAAGTAAAGAACACAAGAATAATGGAGATAGCAAATTGAGACAAGTAAGTGAAGAGATGAACATAGTGCAGCATGTCAGCATGTGGGCGGCACTGTAGAAAAATGCTAATTGTAAAAGAAGTGTGGATGAAATGGATTCACAAGACACTCTGGAAGATATCGGATGCAGCAGCATCGGGGTTTCTAAGTAGAATCAATGGGACATTGATACACGTGGTTGGTTGTTCAGCAATCACTGACCTGCTTCAACAACATGATAGACAAATTGAAGACTAGGTAATTGAATATGGCAATCTCCACTGGATCCCTCATCCCTCCCTAGTGTGTGATAGTGTCTCAGTGGTCCCTCCATCATCAGTCAGTCTCCATTCCCCCCTTTACATTGTGACTGACTGTGTCAGTTTGGATGCACCAAAACGAGTTCTAATCTCTCTGCTCTTCTCTTCTTCTCTTCTTCTTCATCTCGACACTTGACTCCCTCACACCACTCCTTTTCGTCCGAGAAAGAAAAGAGAGAAATGATAACGTCATCGAGACGAAATTCGTAGAAAACAGTATTAGTTTCAACGAAAAGCTGAGTGTGAGTAGAATGCGATTTGTAGTCGGTGAATAGTCGATTCGTTTGAATGAAAGCCAATTATAGACAGGTATGAAGGGAGTAGACAGGATGCATAGTATTAAGCTAGTCCGCGATGCCGACTTGTGCTGGTTACCGGAACAGCGGGCAATTTGAATGAGGGACAAAGTGGTTTCAGTTTGCGATAAGTCGATTGTGATCCCCATCCGTTATATTATGATTTTATTTTCTTTGGTCAACGCCTCGTTTTTACTCAAATAGCTTCAGATGCGCGGGTTGAGTCTTCCATGACTTGAATTAGGTCTGATTTATCGGTCAAATGAGGCATGTTGCCCCTAGTGTTGAAGAAAATGTCCGTCTTTGGCTGGAAAACGACGAAGAAAAAGAGGCACGCCCGTGCAATACCGTGATTAAGGTAGTGTTATGTTAATCAAACTTTCCTATCACGTATAAACTTGAATATCGGTGTTGGATGAACATTTCCAGGAAAAAAAATAATAAAATGGTTCTTGAAAACTGAAAAATATCATATCTTTCAGTGGGTTGAATCGTGGGTGGTCGGTCGATCGGACTCGGGTGATTACTCTGCTGCATGGAGGGAGAAGTTCAGTCATGCTCCCACTTGGAGTGATGCTGATATGTCATTGCAGCAAATCAATAGGGTCAGTACCGTAGAAATGAGCAATCGAGACTGCAGATGATATTGATGGGATTAGTTAATGATAACGCTCTTGCAGGGTCTTGCCTCTGGCAATAGAATTGCTCTCTACGCCCGATCATTCTTCCAACATTGTCTCTACTGGACAGGATGTAAGGTGCAAAAGGTATGTGACTTTCAACGAGTTTAAACTATTCATATTGAATGAAAAATTACTTTTTTTCTACAAAGAATTGTCAGAAAATGCGATGTTGAAAAGTGTTTAATTCAGTATGCAATGGTGACGATTATCCTTGGTATTCTCCTCTACGCCGTATGTTGTGTTGGATTACCATATGTGCAGATCGAAACGGATATCGTCAAGTTATGGGTACCACGTGAGTATTCACTATTCATTCTTCATATTGAATAAGGAGTGAAACACGAGGAAATGTTATTGCGACAGTGTACACACAAAAACGTTCACGTTATCTTGATCTCTTTCCATTCTGTGTTTAGCGAGTAATGCACACCAATGGTCAGATTAGTGTTTTCTAATCTGTTTCGTGAGATACTGGGGCCTCCGCAAACAATGCTCACATTTTGTCTGTGAAAAGGGAAGAGATTTGTTCTTGTTTTTGAAAATTGTTATGGATCGGATTTACGCATGTTTTGGAACATCTCCCTGATCCTGGTGGAATGTTTTGAGTAGTGGTGGATTACTTTTGGACATCGAAAGACAGAGGAAATATATACAGAACTGATCGTTACAATTACAGTAACTGCGAGTACGGTAATCGGAAGGATAAATGAATGAATGAATAAGTCCATTGCAGAGGGTGGTCGACTGCAAACAGAGATGGACTACGTACATGAAGCACAAGCGATGGCCAGAGAGAGACAAGAGGAGAAGAGAATGAGACATAAGAGAGAACCATTACCTGCGGTGAGAAAAAGTAGTGGGGGGGGGGATACTGATGGGATAGTCAGATATGGTCAGTATCGTGATGGTGGGAGTGTGAAACTTGATTTTGACATGTAGATAAACCAGACAACTTTGATTTAACATTGTCACATTGCAGGCGATTAGTGCCCTAATGAAGAACGGATCGAAACCGGTGATCTCATCAGGATCGGCCCCTCCCGAATTACCCAATCTGAGTGATGGATTGGGAGGAGGATTCCAGGTATGCATTGAGGAAGTAGTTGATAGAAGTAACAAACAATGCGTCTGGAGTTTCAACTCTTACATATTGTTCATAATGCGGTTGACAGACAATTGTAGTGAGGTTTTGCATCATCAAAAAATAGAACGATGATGGCAGCAAAATCTTTTGCAGGTAGTAATCCAGACGCCATCATACGAGGGAGAGAATGCACTGACGAAAGATGGACTATTGAGACATGTGAATCTCATGAGAGAAATATCACAGTACAAAGTGGAGATGTTTGGAGAGTAAGTAGGCATACGGTAGAGAGGGGAAGGAAGGTAGGGAAGAGTTATTGACTGATGGTCGTCGTTGCAGGAGCTGGACCCTGGCTGATATCTGCTTCAAGCCACCCGGACCCAAGGGTGAGTATGAATTCATGTTTTCCCCTTAATTCATAGGATGAGTAGATGAGTGTTGTCATCATTGATTTGATTCAGGAGGCAATGGCCCTCTTGCGAAAGTGATGAATACAATGCTGGATAAGATCATTCCCTGCATCTGGATCACTCCTATCGATTGCTTCTGGGAGGGATCCAAACCACTCGGACCCGATCCCCCTCTCTACATGGGGTAAGTGAGCTAATGGTTGAAGTGAACATTAGTAGAATGCCGGTTTCAGTGATCTATGATATCTTGGGGATGAAATATTGTAGTGATTATTAGCACCTGGGTAAATCCTAAAAAATGAATAATTACAGTGAGGAGATCACAGCTTTCGTCAATTCTCTTCCCAAGGGAAATGTGTCATGGAAGAATCTCAATCCGACTGCGGTTGTCAAGGAGGTAAGCAGGCGGAATCGTGTTTCATCCTCATATCTTCTTCTGTCCTCAGGTCTCTCAACTCTTTGACATGGGACCGATCAGTAATTTCTTCGAACGAGTGAGTCAAATCTTTCTCGTGATTGGAAATGAGAGATCGACGATAATTGAGCAAAAATTAGCGACCATTTGAGTGCAGTAGGACGGGTTTGAGTAGAAGAACCACCTGACAATGAAGAGGATGAGAGGGATCTTAACATGATGATATATTCTTCAGGCGGGTATCGATGCTGCATACCTCGAACGTCCGTGTATCGATCCCCTCGATCCTGAGTGTCCCTCCCTTTCCCCGAATTACTTCAATCGATGCGAGGTACGGTAGATTGAATGATTACGGTAGTCTAATCGACACTCAGGCCCTCACAGCCTTCAACAAGTGGAACAAAGCTCTGCCCGCGAACGAGAGGGTCAATCTCACGAGGATTCCGTAAGTGGTGGAATATTGGGGGAGATGGATGACGTCATGTTGATGTTTTCCTGAATTGAATGAATAGTTTGCAGGTACGTGAAGGAAGAGTCGAAGGATATCGCCGATTCACTTCTGAATGATCTATTCGGTAAGGATTATCATTATGTAGCATATATTTATAAGGTCGAAAAACGTTTGGAAGGGATGAGATGTCAATAAGGGCTCTCAATAAATGAAATGAATGGATGAGCAATAGATGTGGACAGAACACGTTATTGTTCCTGATGAGAATGAAAAGAGAAAGAGAAAGAAGAGAAACACTCAAAGTGCACTCACAATCACACACTTTCTATTTCTTATACTCACTACTTTCTATTTTACTATTATTTCAAAGGGGAGATTATGACAGTGATGAATAAGTGTATATCAGCAGGGAAGAAGCGACGAAAGAGAGCGACAGCAAGTGATGATTATTATGATTATGAGAAGGATGATGAGTATGATACGACCAATGGAACTGGTGAGTCGAGTGGGGATGAGGAGATGAAAATGATATTTTCCGGATTTATTTCGATTTTTTGTAAGTAGTAGGGATAGAATAGGCGAGTAAAAAGTAGTCAATTGCAGACAAGAAGCCATCGAAGGAAGAGATTGAATGTCTCGAGTACGGAGTGGGACTTCTCGAATGGATGACCAAGAATGAAGTGAGGGATAGATAACGAAATTCAGAGTAATAACCCGAAAAGAAGAAGAGGTCGACCAATGACTAGATGGAGCGATATCTTCCGCAAGACTATTGGCCCGAACTTTCTCAACGAAGCAAGAAAAGCCAGTTGGAATGCCATGCACATCAGAGCTCTCACCTAACCCGACCTCTTGATAAATGTGTAATAATCGAATTCGAAACCCGATTTCAGGACAAATGGGGAATGTTCCTGACCGACAAGCAGAAGCCCCAGACCCCCGACTTTGGACATGTACGTACTTTTAAGTGCGCTTTAATCGCTGAATTCAAATTCCAATCGTGGACGCATTCTTCACTTGAAAAATTGCAGTTGATGACTGGTGGTTGCAAGGGATTCTCGAAGAAGATTATGGATTGGCCTGAGGATCTCATCGTGGGAGGTGAGACAGAGAGAGAGAGAGAGAGAGAAAAGGGAGAGAAAGGAGTGAATGACTGACTAACCCCTTCCCCCTCTCTACAGGTATTCATCGTGGCGGACACAATATCGATTCGGCGGAGGCCCTCCAGAGTGTCTTCCTCGTTGCTTCACCTGGTGATGTATACCATCGATTCAAGAACCCCAAGGATATCAAGCCAAATCTCGACACAAAGAGGTCAGTCTCATGAGTTTCAAGCGCTTGTGTTTTAGGAGTGATTTGATGTAAATATTGAAATAGCGTGTGTTCAGATGGACTCGTTGGCACGCATCGAATATCATCCAAACTTGGCAGCGAAACTTCACGAAGAATCTTTACCATCACAAGGCGAATACTCAGGTGAGAGCAAAGAATGAAATGCTTAATATTTTATCAGGGAATGTTAGTACGATTGTCAATCTGGTTTCACTAGAATAGTTATGTCCATAGTGAATCGCGAAAGTACCAAGTTGACCTGAAATTTTGCTGTGAGTTGTCGAAATTCAACTGTAGGTGGAAGGAGTGCGTCAATTCCATCCTCTTGCTTCCACTTCCATCGCTGATATGTTGGAGGAATTCTCCCAGTTCAACTACGGTTAGTTGGATTGAGAATTGAGAATTGAGGTCACTGGTAGACTTGTATTTCAACGACTATGTAAAAAATAGAAAGTGATCATTGTTCAGAGGTCAGATACCGCTCCCGAAAGGCCCTATGCATACCACATTTTTAGGCCATTTTGATCGAAAATTAAAGAAATGCATGCCACCAGTCCACGAAATCAGTGTAGATTACTCGAAACCTATCCTCCTCACGCCCAAAAAATTGAAAAATTCGGAAAAGCGCACCACATTTTGAGTATTATGACCTGCGTATTTGACCCCTGTCATTGTCCTCCTGTCCTGTCCCTGTCCTGGCGGAGTGGAACATAAAAATAATAATCAATTTTAGGTATTATCATCATGGGCTACATTCTCATGTTGATCTATGCATGCTTCACACAGGCACGAATCGAAGGAAGATGGCTTGCTATCCAGGTACTTTTTCCATCTTACCGCTGAACTGAACTTATTGAAATCTCTATTGTTTCTTTATTTGCTTACAATTAAATGATTTCGTTGTCATTGTCATGAAGATCCCTGCTTCACACTCTCTCTTACAATTGAAACTCAAATCTTCCTTTCAGTCAAACGTCCATCTTGCCATCTGGGGCGTCGTATGGGTGACGTTCTCTTCCATCTCCGGACTCGGATTCGCCACTCTGCTCGGCATCAATTTCAACGCTGCCACCACTCAGGTAATGTAGTATAGATGGAGGAATGATGTCAATATCCCTCAGGTTGTTCCCTTCCTCTCACTCGGTCTCGGAATCGACGATATGTTCCTCCTTCTACACAACTACGATGAGATCTCCAATATTGTACCTTTTATCTCTTACTTTTTGGAAATAGCATTGGGGTATCTTACCGATAGTCTCAAATATAGTGATACGGAAATAATTGGAATTGTTTTGAGGTACGTAAGCATGAGATGGGAGTGCTCCTCAAGGAGACAGGAATGTCCGTTCTCGTCACTTCTACTAATAATATTCTCGCTTTCCTCGCTGGAATGGTCCTTCCCATCCCCGCTCTTAAGAGTTTCTGCTCCCAGGTAAGAGGGTCGTAGATTAAAAGGATCTCAAATCTGGCGGCAATAAAAATCCTTTTCTCTTATTGATTTCTAAGTATATTTGTTACAGACTGCGATTCTTCTTGCCTTCAATCTGCTCTTCCTTATGATTATCTTCCCTGCTTTCATAGCTGTTGATCTGAAAAGAAGAAGAAGAGGCACCAGGTGAGATAATATAGAGGGAAAACACTGGATTAATTTAATGTTGTTCGTGGTTTAAGACCTTTTATAGCACTGATATCAAAATAGATATATTTGTGTATTGCAGAGATTTGCTGTGTTGCATTCCTCAACGTCGTCGTACAATGGAGAAAGATTCTTCTATGAATGGAATGCCCCACACTCAGAGTAACGTCAGCGATGTGAGTACTGTATAGAGATTGGTGGCTGTTTGTGAGCATTAGCCACACACAGTTATCGATACCAAATAGGGTATCGAAGGTCAATCTGATTACAGTACCCCGTCTCATCACAGACCCATCTGACGACATTGAACAACGTCCCAGGGGACATTGAACATTTCGAGAGAGAAGATCCATGGTATACGGTAAGTGAAGAGTAGAGTATCGATTGAGTGAATGATGATGTAATGGTCGATTGTAGGTCGGAGGATTCCTCAAGAACCACTACATTCCCGCACTCAAGAGAAAGGACGTTAGAGTGAGTTATATTGTTGATTAATTTTCTAAATTCGATGTAGATCATGTATGTAAGAGATTTATGTAACACGAAAGTAGCCAGATTGGGCCTGCCAAAGTAATGAGCGAATCATGAATCCGACTCACTGGACCTTTTACAGTATGTCGTGCTTGGATTGACGCTGGCCGGCTGTGCCTTCGGACTCATTGGCATGTACAGGTACGGTAGAGCACTTTCGGATCGATGAATGATTGTATTCAATCGAGATAAATATCTTCCTTGCAGGAATACTCTTGGTCTGGAACTGTCGGATGTGCTGCCTGCTAACTCCGCTCCTGCTGCATTCATGGCTGTGAGTTGGAAATAAAATCATGTTTCTTTTAAATGCGTAATTATCTCTCGTCGATGATCATGATCGAATGACAGATATTCGTTCTTTAGTCTGGGATGATAAGTGTATAATTACAGGCTCGTGAGAAGTACTTCTCCTTCTATCCAATGTTCTCTGTCATCCGAGGAATCAATGTGGACATACCCAAACAACAGCAACAGATTGAGGCATATCGACAGGAAATGGGTATGATCCTCTGAATTATTCAAACGAACAGCTTTGAGTTTCATGTAGTCTGTCTAATAGCCGGCCTTACCGGTGGGTCTCACGTAGCGTTGACTGTAAAACGAATGACTGTAAAATCGCTAGACGTTGATTCATTCTTGCCCCCCCCCCCTTTGAGTTTCGCCTAGATCCGATTGAGCTGATTTGATCCTCGTTCTTTGCATAACAAAATTGTTTGCAGCGGAATCTCGATTCGTGATCAAGGGAGAGGATGGTCAACCACAGGAATATTGGTTGAGTCTCATCAGAACATGGCTCGTATCTCTCGATAAGGTTGCTGAGAAGGCCATCAAGGAGGGAGAACTCATGGTTTGTCTTTTTTGGCTGTGCTCTCACCAGTCGTGATCGCCGTCGTAATTTTCTTGGGTGTCATATAAGGAGGGTGAAACGAGAATGCACAATGTTGAATATTTTTACGGTTTTGTAATTGTGCAGATCGGAGGACAGATTCCTGAAGGAAAGAAGCCCGAACCGGAAGTGTACATTGCAAGAGCCATGCTGTGCTCAGTTCGCGATTCGTGGAACTGCACCGACAGGGTACGGTATCCTTCATTTATTGATTACGGTAGTCCGAAGACTCGATCAGAAGGAAAGAATCGTTGATTGTAGGTTGGTAAGATCAAGATGGTGAATGAAGACGGAGTGATCAGAGAGGACGCATTCTACAACTACATGACTGGATGGTATAATGTGGACAATATGATGTACTACGTATCACAGGTCAGCTTAATAATATTAATAATAATAATTATTATAATAATATTTATCCGCATCGATTGTGGGTAAGGGTGAAGGGAATCATTCAGATGTTCCATGGATTAAATGTAGTTGTTGATACTGCAAAACAGACATGTTCTCGATGTTGAATGAATGAACTGAATGTGATCGAACAGTGAAACGCGTGTTTGACTGGTGACATTTCCATGCTTTTTTTGCAGGCCTCATTCATTCCCCTTCCTCCTCATTGGGAATACACGAAAGACGACGTACTTGTTCCACCAGCTGAACCTCTTCTCTACTCACAAATTCCATTCTACACCACTGGATTGACGACCACTCCCACTATTGTTGAGAGTATCAAGGTACGGTGGAATACTCTGGTTACGTTAATGGAGTAATATCGATTGTAGGAGTTGCGTGCGGTGTGTGACAAGTACACTGCGGCCGGACTGGATAATTACCCGTCTGGATTGGCATACACCTTCTGGGAGCAGTATCTCACACTCAGGTAAGAGCTGGAATTGAGTTATTGAGGTTTGAGATCATTCCTCATTTGTATTTCAGGAAAGAAGTTTCAGTGAATTTGATTTATTGACAAAATATAATTTCGAAAATATGAATTGATTGTAGATGGAATCTTTTCCTTGCCATTCTCATCATTGCTGCCGCAGTATTCACTGTTATCGCCTCTCTCATCTTCAATCCATATGCTGCATTCCTGGTGAGAAGAAAGGGGCGGGGGTTTATTGTTATATGGGATATGTGGTGTGAAACGAGAATGTACAAGGGTGAAATGATCTCATACCAATAATTGCAGGTAATGATCATCGTCGTAGTGACGACTATCGAATTGGGAGGATTCATGGGATTGTTCGGAGTTAAGGTGAGCGCATTGTCACCATGGTATACCCTCAACTCAATCCTAGACTGCTTAATTTTATCTTATATTTTTGGTTATTTTTTTTTGATGATACAAGGAAGTAGAAGGGAATTATAACAATGCCCTATTACAGATGAATCCAATCTCTGCCGTTACTCTCATCTGTGCTGTCGGAATCGGTGTTGAATTCACAGCTCACGTCGTTCTCGCCTTCCTCACGTCACTCGGAAGTGTTGAGACGAGATTACAGGTACGGTAGGAGGGGATACGGTAATATATAATCATCGGTATTGATTATTCTAGTCGTGCCTGCTGCACATGTTCGTGCCAGTGTTCCACGGTGCCATCTCGACCCTCCTTGGAATAGTCATGCTCGTATTCACTGAGGTACGGTATTCCAATCGATAATCAATCAATAATCATCTCACTTCTCAGTTCGATTTCGTCTTCAAATACTTCTTCGTTGTTATGTCCGTGCTGGTCATATTGGGTATCATCAATGGACTTTGTCTCCTTCCCGTCATTCTCACTTTCATTGGACCCAAGTGCGAGGTACGGTAACCGGGGATACGGTAGTGGATAAGGGTACGGTACCATTGCCTAATCGTTCCTTTCTCAGTTGACACCCCGTGACGATCCAAATCGTCTTCCTGCTCCTCCTCCAATCAAGAATAGGACTCGAATGGATGCATTGGAACAAGGAAGTCTCAGGAGACGGAAAGGTACGGTAGAAAGGAATGGAAGGAGAATCGACAACTGAGTTTTTACAGTATCATTTGTAGGTAACGAGGACGTTGAGATGACATCTTCTCCTTCGTCATCGTTGTCTTCTTCTGATTCGACTCCCCATGCTCCAACCCCATTGAAGGCCGATGATAAGAATCACGCTTATCATGATTCCCTCTCTACTATTGCTGAAGAACCGACAGTGAAGAGGATGTAGACTGTTATCTGTCCCCTCTCGTGATTATCCATTGATCCATTACCTCCACTCGCCATTAGTATTAGAACTACAATAGATCTGCTCTATATTGTATCAAATCTTCCTAAATTCCCTTCAGATTCCTGTGATATGCGATAGTTTGTATACTTTCAAAGTGTTGCTCTACTCACTTTCATCCTCACCCGTACTCGAACTCATGTTTCATAGCCACAATCATTGATTGATTGTTGAATTTCTCATAGTTGCTACAGTATCCCTTCTAGCTATCGCCGGGCAGGTCTCTCTCTCCCGTTGTGCGTCTAGTCCCCTTCCCCTCCCCCCTTGATATACATCAGTTATCGATTGAACCCTGCCCTATCTACTATCTACAGTACACCTTGCGCTTCTTGCCGAGACCCGCATTTAGTTTGCCACTCTATTCGTTGAGAAGTTTGATTAACATTGCAAACTCGCATCTTTTCTTTTTTTCAATTTACGGGCTGATTCTGCATATTTTCATATCTTGCGCTAAATTTGTGAACTTGAATTTGAGCTCTTGTGATATTTATTTGTAAATCATAAATTTCCACAATTGAATATTGCTCAAAATGAATAAAACTTGAATTTCTGACAGATTCTTGCATGAATATCACATCCAATATTTACAAGACAAACTGATTGCAACTCTCCGAGTTATTCTACACTATATTTCTATGCAACCTCAGATATGTTTGTGCACTTTATGCTATGACAGTACTGTTCCTTCCGATCTTCAACCCGATTGGCAATGTACATGAATGAAAGACATGGATGGCATGACTATCCCTGTGCTGACTACTCAGTAGAGAGTGCATTGATGTATTTGGATAATTTGTTCTGTAGATCTGGGAATGAACTGAATGGATCTTGTCGTGTGAAGTGTCCTGCTATCTGAAAGGAATTTATTATATAGAAGGCGTTCATGCGAATCGAAACATACCGAGATAGCATCTTCGATGGTGGGATAGAATTGATTATCGGATAGAACATTGTACAGACCACTGGACGAGTATTGAACTCGAACAGAACCTGTGAAAGAAGTTTTGAAAATTTGCGGCGATATATTATAAACTGACTTCGTAGGTTTGCGAAAAGCAGCAGAATCTTCATAGTACACATTTCGATGTGAAGCTGGAATGATGTAAGTAATTCGAAGATACCAGAGATGATCAACTCACTTCTCTAACCACTTCCACTCCCATACTATCAGTGTAAGTCCATGTACTACAATCGAGAATTAGGGGCTTCCATGAATCACCTCTTTCCAGATCAGAGACAGAATCTGAAAAAAAAGAGAAAATTCTCTGACCAAAAGGAGTAAAAGAGACAAACCTTCCCCACTCATCTCAATCGCTGCTTCCTTCACTGAATGTCTCAGTAACTCGCAGTTTGTGAAGATGGGAGGAGCATCAAAACGGATGATTGGAACTACAGGAATCTGAAAACAAATCAGATAACGCCTTATATTTCGGGGTTTTTTTTTTATAAATCTCTACATTTCACAGGATTTCGTTAGAGAAAGTATGTTGATTGAAGATGCCAATTCTTCATCTTGATTGTCCTACTTGTATCCTGAAGTACACCAACTTTTGCATTCGGGAAATGCCTCCTATCTCTGTAATCATTGGGTGCAATCTCAACGAGTGATCGAGTACGTGCGAATTGAGTACGAAGAATTACTGTGAAGAGAGCGAAGAGAATTCCTGCACAGACAGACAAGTCAATCAATGTACCGAGTGTGACTACGTACCGACTGCAAGTCCCTCAATGATGTCGTAACAGATCACGGATAGCGCTGTGATCACCCAGACTGCCTGAAAAGAGTAAAGGAGATAATTTACGCTAACTTCGGATACTTACGAAATCAGTCTTGGAAAAGCGCCAGAGATAGGGCAATTCGGATACCTGCAGAGAGGATTCAGATCTAGCAAGATAGAGCTAAACTTTGAAGAATGGTTGCGATTTCTACGTACCTTCATGAAAAGTGATCTCAATGCGACAACAACGATTGAAGATAGAACACAGAGAGGAAGTGAAGAGAGAAGAGGACCAATCCAGAGAATAACAAGGAGAACGATAAAGGAAGAGAAGAGACCTGACATCTGAAGGGAAGAGGGTTCTCTAGATAGAGGTGGATTAATGCATGTCGTTCAGGACAGAATGAAGAACCCGTCTCTTCATTCCCCCATACTCACAGGTTAGAGTGACAGAGGCCACGCGTAATGAAGAAACAAATTCTACACTTGAAATTCCTACCTGAGTCATTGCTCCCGCAGCTTCATTCACGAGTGATCGAGAGAGGGAAATTGAACAGGGGAAGACAGAGAAGAAGGATGAGATGGAACCTCCCAGACCGAGAGCAAGAAGTTCCTGAATGGAATATCGTCTCCTCTCTATGATGATGCAGAAATTTACTTGATTTGTGTCAATGGAGTACTTGTGCTTTTTGCCGAAGAGTTTACCCATTGAAACCTGCAATTTCAGTGCTGAAATGGGATCTGAAGAGGGATGATACCGTCACTGCGAAGGCTACGATAGATATAGAGACAGCCTCTTGAATAACGTATGGAATGAGACGGAGATCGGGAATGGATGGGATAGGCATACTGAAGAGAGAAAGAGATGGAAGAGTGACGAAGATAGGTACTGTCAGAAGGAAGAATCATTCTCTTCATTTCGCACATGCTCGCAACGGTCAGAGTGACAATAGAGGGCGCCGAATGAAGAGACTGATTCTTCATTTTGACAGTACCCCGTTTCGACGTGTTCGATAATGCGAACTTTATGAGAAGATTTGAGATTGAGAAGAAGCGAGATCACGGTTACGATTATCATCTGAAGAGAACTAAATCTCTGAAACCTAACTCAATAAAGAAAAGGAAATCTCACCAGGACGAGTTCATTGGGAAACAACTTGAGTACGCGAAATCGGCCACAGATTGTCTTCGATCCAACGAGAAAGATAATGCAGAGAATAGAAACGATGACAGTAGGGAGATTGGAGTGGGGAAGGAAGGAAATGATGTCCCCGATATTCTGAGATCTGTGTTTTATGCCTGTTATAGAATAACGAAAGCACCTTGAAGAGTACGAAGAATTGGCTCGGACGTTTCGAAATTTTGACGCCTAGAAGTGATGGGACTTGCGCGATGAACGCGTGACACGCTGCACCCAGATTGAAACCTGGAAGAAGCCGGTGGAATTGGAAGGACCAAAAGTGGGAATTACCAGAGACTATGGGATCTGAGAGGTAAGCAGTGAGGAAGTCGAGTCGAAGTGCTGCCATTAAGAGCTGAATGATAGATAATATATTTTTTTGTGTCAAAGTATCAATACCTGAATGATTCCCACGGTGAAAGTCAATGTGGAAACTACATCAATCGGTTCGAATGGACCCATTCCGTCGATGAATCTGCAAGTTATTATTGTTGTTCTGAGTGATTACTCTTGTAGGCCGAGTAACAATTTGTTTTCTTTCAGCGATTTTGCATGTGATCTCTTATTGATCCTTGGGTGCGACCCTCGTACTCGTTGTCTCATACAATGTAAGGGAGAGTGAGTGCGACAAATCGGCCGAGTCGATCACACATATGGATCAAAGATCTTCCTTTAGTGAGTAGACGAGAGATTGATTCTAGTAGGTGATAAATAACACGTCGACAAACTAACTGTTATTACACTCTATCAAAACTATCTGACGATAATAAATGCAGTGACGTAGTAATAGATCGTACTTTTCAGTGTGATTGTGATGATCGGGCAGTAATTGAAGTCGAGTCTGTCCAGCGAGAAGAGAAGTTATTGAGAAGACACCTGAGGGGAATGGGATTGAGAAGGAGGTGATAGTGTCTCACCGAAAGATGAATGGAAAGAAGTTCCGAAGATGAAATAGAGAAGAGGAGGGAAGAATGATGCATAGAGACCGTAGACAGGAGGAAGAGAAGCGAGCACTGAGTATGCCATTCCTAAATATCAGCAATTTTTACCTTGAAGCTCGAGCTGATTTAGTTAGGGTCATGTACATGGAGTATGCAAGAAAAAAGGAATCTTTCATCAGTCGATGAGGAACCTATCACTTCATCATTTTTTCCCTTCGACAATTCGACAAGTACAAATCTAATAAACATTTTTGTCTTTCGGTTCCGGTGAATTTCACATTGCGGAGATCTATTCAGTGAGATACTCGAATGTACGCAGACAATGATAATTCAAGCTTGGTAATCCGCTTGTTTCATACATCGGATTGATTCGAAGCTATGTGGAATATCGTCTATGTGGAAAATCGTTTCCACGCAATTCTCATGATCATCAAAGGACAATACTTGAATGGCATCTTCTCATGACAAGAAAACTTTGATGTTTGGTGCTAAAATGATTGAGGGAAAGGGATGGCTTTTCGCGAATTGTGTGGACTTTTCTTGTGATGGTGTAAAATGGTACTACAATGGTATGATCAAACGGATGTGGTTTCTTCATCTCCTATGATGTGATCCCATACACGATCCCCTTAATCTCTTGCGCTCAACGATTCAATGAGCTCTTTTATGCAGTGATAAAGCTTGGCTACGACCAATTGCAGAATGAGTAGCACGAGGTTGAGAGAGAAAGAGAACGGAGAGAGGGGAACACCGATAGATCACCATGAATGAATCAGCTTCATCTCATAAGAACAAGCTCGTTCGGCGAAATGCTCTTTAGAGATGTGACGATCAAATGGATAAATTGCTTGACTACGCAGATAGACGCACATCTTTTTGTTTCGATGGTGAAATTATTCACCTTGAGGGATGTTGTAAATGCCAAGTGTTGCTCCAGCAATTGCATCTCTCGGAAGCCATTCCCTCCATTGATAACGAGATAACCATTTGATGCACGGAATACGACGATGAAGAATACGACGGAAACCGAAAAGATCAAAGATCAAAAGTGAATGAGATCAAAGATCACGAACCTCTTCGATCGAAGGAAGGGAGGGAATGCCCACTCAATCTTCGTTTGAATGTGGCAACTTCTGAGGAAGTGAATCCAAACTGTTTGTCGTATTCTATCTGAATTGAAGAAGGAATGGGTGAAATGAAGAGAGTGCTTACCATTCGATAGATCAAAGAGGGAAGTTACTGGAACTTACTTGATTCATGGTTATTATCGCTGTAAGTGGAAGTGTCAACAGTAGGTAGAGTAAAGTGATTCGCCCTATTGAATCGAGAGTGTTGAAGCAGTAGAAGAGAGAGTTGACACAGAATGGTCAGGAGATAGAGGGACACCACTACCCGCTTACTGTCTAATGGTTCTTTATTTTATCTCCCTTCGTTCCTCCCTCCCCCTCCCTTCCTCCTTCCTCCCTCTTCTCCTCCTCTCTTTCTCTCTACTCTCATCCAATCAGATGATGTCTCATTCCTTCACTGTTTTCGTCTTCGATATCATATAGATTATGATCTCTATCAGATAGGGAGTAATCTAACTTCGCCTCAAGGGATACACAACATATCTGAAGAGCGAACAAAATAGTTCCATGTCAAGGAAATTGTGAAAATGATATTTCCAAACAATTTAAAATATGCATTATAGATATTTCAAAACCCACAGATTGAAAAAAAATGATTAAGGAATTATGTAGATGCATCTATGTGATTCATGATTGAGTTATGATAAATTTCCGGCTATTGAGTAAATAATTCCATCAGATTTACAGAGTGTAGATAGATAGTCAACAAACTTCACTAACCTTTTAGATAAATAATTCATGTGATGATTAACTTATTATTTGCCAGCCTATCAAACAAACAGAAGAGTACACAGTGCATCAACCTACCTTTAGATCTACGATCAAAATGACAGATCTCTTCTCATCGAAATTTTGAGGGGAACACTTATTCTCTTCCATTTTTAAGATTTTTGCTTATTAGGTAGCTGTATCATATAATAGGGATATTTATGAAAGCGATTTAAATTTATTTTAAAATTTATTTATACGAAATATATTCAAAACGCCTGTAGAGGACTCGCTATTTATACATAGAAGGAATCAAACGTTACTCGTGGAACAAAATATTCAACTTTTTCTTCGTTAATTTGCAATTCAAATTTTATTGATTTTCCGCGTTTCCTTTGTGAATGTGTGTTAATTTTTTTTCCAAACTCTGATCGTTCTAGCTCATCAGCAGCTCAATAGATGATGAAGGAGGGCGGTGTTTCGCATTCGGGCAACGAGTTCCATCCTTACGCGAACGGTAACATGCAGCACATGTACAAGTGAGTGGGAGGGCGAGACAGCGAGGAATCGATGTGAATGATCTCTCCACTTGATCTACCTTCCTATCTATTTAGCAACAGCCGTCAAACACCCGATTCCGGACTGGGCAACGAGGAGCTGCGCAACAGCATGAACAACGCGAGTGGCGACAATAGTGGGTCATCAGCTGGCGGAGGTGCCCCACCTGGATTCGTGAGTGATCTACCTTTTTAAGTAATCAATAACTGTTCATTTCAGCAACCGAATTCGGTCCCGAATCCCTACTTCCTGGGGAGCGCACAGCAGTCGCAGTACAATGGTAATTTTTTTAAATATAAAATCTTATGTTTAGCGTTAAATTCTATTGTTTGTTTGTTAGTTCATAACTTAAGTTATTGCAGACCAACAGCAGTCGCTGTACCGTCCCAAGCAGTACGGTGGTGGTCCGCAGGAGAGTGGCCGTTTCGAGCGGGTATCTGTTTATTTGATCCTTTGTTCACACTCTTTGTCTAGCCAAGTTTTCGCATCACTTTTGTCCAACCTTTTGCTTGTCTATCTTCCGCCCTTGTTGATTATAATTAATGGATTGATAATTCAGTCTACTACTGGTCCTCCATCGATCGTGACTATGCATACTTCGCCACCTAACATGGATCAGGATGGACAACCTACCTACAATCCCAACTACGGGAACTACTCCCAATATGGCAATCAGGGAGGTCCGCAGTATGGAGGAGGAATGGATCGGAACTATAGTGAGTTGTTGATATCGATTGAATGACTCATCTAGTAAGTATGAATCAGAAGAAATGTGCAATGATTCGTTTAGAACATTTCTAAGAGCATACATATTCTTTATAACGAAACAAAAACAAATTTACATACATAGTTTGATTAGATTAGGGTTGACATGCAAATATGCAAATCGGTGGTGTCGAGTTTTACGAAATAGACGGAAGGGGAGTAACATTGTTATCTCTGCAGACGGACCCCATCCCATGGCTGCTCGTTCTCACTCTAATTACTCTGAGAGTTCTTCCTCCACTCTCAATATCGCCGTGAGTTTACATTTAATTTGTACGTGAGAGTGAGAAATAGCAGGGCAATCCATCAGTCTACTGACATTGAGGATTCTTCCCAATTCAATCTCTATGCTAACTAGATTCCCCTAGCTAACCATTCGTTCTTCCGTGTATTCACTTGCTTCCATGTCGATTACATGGTTGTTGATTGCAGTCGGGAGGTCCACCGGATCCGTCAGCCCTCTCTGGACAGCCATTGATGTCAGGAGGTCCTCACGGTGGATTGATGTATCCTCCAGGAGGTGGTCAGATGGGACCTCCCTATCCCCATCCTCAGATGCACCCTCAACACATGCAGCAAGGAGGTCCACCTTCCGGAGGACCCTACATGTACAATCCAGCTGCAGCTCATGCAGCTGCCATGGCCAATCAGCAACATGCTCAGGTATCCTATTGTCCCTTCCATTCTCGATTGATGAAGTCTGCGTCTTTCGTCCTCGTAACTCATGCAAGAGTCTCTCGTTACACCTCTCGAAGGATGAATGGGGAATGGGAATAAATGATGTACTCTTTAAGATGATGCAAGGCGGTCAGATGGGACAGCAGGGAGGACAACATCCACAGGGAATTGTGAGCATATACAATTGATTATGATACATTGACGCTTGGAGAATTCTAGCAACTTTTGCAGTTCAAAACACGCTATCTTTTTGTGACTATCTGTCCCACATGTACATCTCCTAGTCTAGGTTCGATACGCCCTACACTGGGTGACGCCAGACTCGTTGCAGCCGATGCAGCCTCCTCCTCCTGCCGGGAGTGCAGCTGGTGCAGCAGCCCCTGCTGGCCCTTCCCAATCTGCTTCCCCTCCTCAGGGGATGATGATGATGCAGATGGGAGGACCGATGGGACCAATGGGAACACAACATGGAGGACTAATCCATCCTAATCATACTGTATACTATCAACACAATCCAATGTGAGTGAAAGAGACTGGCGAACAATGAATGATCTCTCCCTCTTCAGGATGGGTCAACGAGGTCCGATGGTCACACAAGGACCCGATGGTTTCGTCCAATTCCAATATCAAACTCCCATTCCTCAAGCAGGACAGCATCAGGGAGGATTCCCACCAATGAGAGCACCTATGATGCAGCACCAGCGATCCCGTATGATATTACCATTTTATTTGTTATTATTTCATTTTTTGTGTCTAGAATGGTGCCTAAAGTTGTTGTTTTAGTTTCAGTGAACTCTCCTGCTCCCTCTGACAACACGGACGGCCAGTCAGTGCACGGTAAGTGATCGTCCACTTGATCTTTGATCTCTATTCTATCCACTGCAGGAGGTACGTCATCGATCGGAGTGTGGCACAATCCGACGGATCAGCAGTCGCAGCAGAATTCTCCCCCGATGCAGCATATACAGTCACAGCAGGGAATGATGATGATGCATCCTCATGTAAGCTTGTCTTATCACTGGCTATTATGTATATGATAATGATACTTGAAGCTATGTCTTCATTATATCTGAAATGAAGTTGTTAATTGCAGGGTATGATGACAGCTTCATATCCGGGAACGGGTTCAATTCCCTATGGTGGTCCTGTGCCTCCTCAACCTCGATTGGCACTCGGAGGAGGAATTGTACCCCCTCAGTACACACCACAACATGTGAGTGTGATGATGCAAGAGGGAATGATGATGTATCCACAAGTAAGCTTGTTATCGTCTTTATTTGGACTAGTTGCAATGTGATGATTTCAGAGATAGTGTAGTTGGTAGGTGATTGGGGGGGGGGGTGAAGATGGACAAAGGGAGAGTAATTGATTGCAGATGAATTCGATGGCGATGCAGCAAGCGATGAATCATCAACAAGGATTGCAGCAGATGCCCCATCAACAGGTGATAAGAGAGAGAGAGAGAGAGAGGGAAGGAAGAGGAAGGAAGGGATTCAGATGCAACAGTACAATGCTGGTGGATTCCCTCCTCAACAACAGCAACAGTCGGGATATTGGCCCGCCCCGACCCAAGGAGGAAGAGGAGGTAGGGAATGGAGTAATCAAACGTGTCATGTCATGAGTCTCTATCTTTTCGTCGGTTTCATTATGGATCACCATGATGTGAATATTGCGACTGGATTGATTTAAATTGAATTTAAATGAGTGTCAATTCCCTCTGTATCTGTCTAGGCTATCGTGGTGGTCGTGGAGGACGAGGAGGGGGAGGATATAGAGGAGGACGACCGGAAAGTAGACAATATGCATCGAGGAATAATTCAATCACGAGTGGAGGAGGAAGAAGTTATGAGAGAAGAGATAATGAGGAAGGAAGCATCAATATGAGCAAGTGTACCACTCCTACTGAAGAAGATATCATTATGTGAGTGATGGAGGAAGGGGGGGGGGGTATGGATTGATTGATTCTTCTCTCTTTCAGCAGTGATATGTCTGCTGCGATGGATTCCTCATTGAGATTGGGTGATCAATCGATGGATATGGGACAGACGACTGATATTGCCCATCCTCCTTCTCCCAGGAAGCAATTACTCGAATTGGCTGGTGAGTACGGTAGAGATATTGTAGTATTACTAGCGAAGAAGGAACGAGTGAGTTGACTGTGAAAAGTAAAAAGTAAAGTACTGAGTCGATTACTAACGCGCAACGCGTCGTCGACTACCCCACTGTGCTGTCGACTAGCTGTGTCTGTCGACTAGCTGTGCTAAGTGTAGATTGAAACACACACACGGTACACACTTTGTGTGTTGTAGAAACGAAGTCATCTTCTCCTCCAGCTGAGCCCCATCCGAGTGAGGAAGAGAGTGGCATCGAAAGAGATCAAGAGATATCAGAAGGAGGAGGAGGAGGAGGAGGGACAATCTCCATTCCTACCACTCCAAGAGCTGAACCAAGGAAGGAATTACTCGAGATGAAGAAGACTCCCAAACGAGAGGTATGTAGAAGCTATTTGTTTGTATTTTTTATAATTATTTTGTATATCTTGCTGTTTTAATCTACTGGAATGAGTTGAATGAAATATAAACAGTTTTTGAATATCAATTTGTCTCAGATGGACCAAAGTGTTTCTCAGTCGATTCCTGTCGATCCCGTTCCTCCACAGTCATCTGTGGCATTTGGTGGAATGAAGTGGAGTGAGGTGAGCTGAGCTGAGGGACGGAAATATAATGTTAATTTTATTTATTTTTAATAAATTTAAAATGTTTGTGTTAGGTGGCAGCGAAGATGAGCTGTGTGTACTGCAAGGGAACACTCAAATTGTCCGAGGAGGAATACTCTTCTCATACGTGAGTGAAGGAAGGGAGAAGGAGGAGGACTGCGTTACTTTACCGCTCCATTCAAACGGTCTAAAAACACATGCAGTCTAATCAACAAGCCCTAAACATAGGATTATAAAAGTCATAGTGCTTATTGTTAGTGACGAGGCTTAACTTTTGCTCTTTGCTTAGGCTACGCGAATAGCACCCCATTTTGGGCTGTTCCGGTAACGTAAAGTAGTGTGTGGGAGGGTAGTGATGGTGACTAAGTGGAATGAATTAATTCCCTCTTTCAGTCTACATGATCCATCTCGTCCTCGTTGTGGTCCAGAGAGAAGAGTGACATGTCCTCGTCTGAGAGAGACTGGTTGTCAATATTGTGGATTGAAGGGAGATCTCGCTCATGATCAATTCTTCTGCGAGAGGAGACACGCTGGATTGCGTATGTTTATTGTAGTATCATCAAGTAGAGATGAAACTGACAACAACGTGAATATGTGAGATGCATAGAATAAAGACGAGTGCCGTTTTCAGCGCCAGTGACAGGGGAGGAGATGGTTGGTGAGATGTCGATGGGTGCACACCCTATCCACTATGGAGAGAGAGATGGAGGATATAGAGGAGGAGGAGGAGGACAGAAGAGAGGAGGAGGAGGAGGGCATTATAATAGAGGAGATAGAGGAGGAAGAGGACATGCAGTAGAAAGGAAATATGATGTATGTTCCCATTTCAGCCTATTATTTTCTTTCAGTGAAGTCGAAGTTGCCATTTCAGAACCGTCGAGTACAGTAGTGGATAAATGGATGAACCGTGGTCCTTGTCCGGCCGTCTGATTACCGTATCCCTCATCTCTGCCTTCTCCCTACAGTATCCCCTCGTCTAGATGACATCATCTCATGCTGGCTGATCTATTCCCTGTCCCTGTGTCGTGTCTCTCTCTCTCTCTCTCTCTCTTACAGTAACCCTGATCTCTTCCCCTTTTCCCCTCTGATCCCTCTATCTTCTTCATCATGAGTTTATTCGCTTCCTACCATTCGGGTATACCTACCATACCCCCTCCCAACCTTTTGCGTATTACTTTCTTTTCTGTTATTTATGCTAAATTATAATCCCCCATAAGTTAAGTTCTCCCCCCTTTCGTATCCCCTTCTTTGATGCCTTTCCTCTCTTCTTCTTTCCCTTTTCCATTCATTCTCACAATATCGATGGATCGATTGAACAGTTTCTCTTTCGTATCCTGTCCTTGTCTCCTTCTTTCACTAAGGTCCACTTTCTATTTCGTGTTTCTTCCATTCGGTAGTTGCTCTTCCCTCATTACGGTATCTAGTGCTGATTACTGTAGTGTTGTGAGTGCTTCTCCGAAGAGGGAACACGTCGGATACGGTACTTTCGTCCTTTCCCTCCTTCCTTTCCCTTGTGATCTATCCACCACAACCTTGTCTCACACAGAAACACGCACTCTTCAGTGCATGCTCACTTATTGTTAAATAATGCTAATTATATTTATGCATAATTAAGTCCCTTTCCTTTTCGGTGTTTGTCCCTCTCTTTCCCGCTGCATGTTGTCTATTTTTATCTGTTCCTTCTCTCATCCCGATGTCCCGTCCCCTTCCGTAACTGAATGACTGATCAACCATGAGCTCACTCCTTCTCTCTCTCCTTCTCTCATTGATCTACCAATTGTGTCTATCCTAGTCGGTAATTCGTCCATTTCCGGTTGCTGATCTATTCCATTCCCTTCTTCCTTCTTCTTATCCAACCGTTTGTCTTATCAGTGTTCCTCCCTGTTCTCCATCCGAGTCGTCGATAGACCCTCGTTAGTACACGCTGTGAACTGCTTGAGAGAGATCACTCGAGGTTGCCCTTCGATAGTATCTCCCCTCCCCCCCCCCCCACTCATCTCCCGCGGTTTTGACCTACCAAATCTCTCCCCCCCCCTTTCCCATCTAATCCATCGCTTACCACTAAGAATGCCTTGCTTTCAGTGTATGATGATAGGTTTGATCACACTTTTTTATTATAAATCTCACCCCTCTTTATCTCATAATTTATGCAAATTTATTATACTGCGGCGAATGATTCCTTTTCTGGTCTCAACGAGCTCTGGTTGTAACTTTGTAGCATAAAATCTGTAACTTCGAGAAAAGCAAGAGAACAACACACTCATTAGTGCATTTTATTATTTGAAAGACAAAAGTGAGAAGTCTGAACGAAATCTTTATTGAGCAGTATCATTGTGCCAAGTTGAATGTGAATGATGATGAACTCTTGAATGTCTGGATTTCCAGTAAACTGTATCATTTACTCCGGTAAACCACCATGTTTGTGGTGCTGGTTTCCGATTGCTTTCAACTGAAGAAAATGAATGACAAGTTGTATAGAATGGGACGGATGAAACCTGTTTGAGATAAGCTTCTCTTTGATCTTCATTGGAAGATTCCTCTGAGGAATCAGCAGTCCATTCATCATTTGAATTCAATCGAAGAGTTCCATGTTGAAGAGATGAGAGCCGATCCCTCAGTGATGAAGAATCAACTGAACATTCAATAGAAAAACGTTATAATCTCGAGAGAACGATAAACTATGACATCATCAAATGGATTACCGATAAGGGAAGTGATAGTGAAGAGTAGATAGAGGGAGAGAAGAGTTGGAGTGAACATCGAAGTGAATGAGAAGGAGAAAGAGATCAAGTTGTCTATTCGTTTGTCTCTCTGATCATGGTCTCTATTGTCACATGCTTAGCTCTTTCACGAGTACATAATCGACCTCAGACTCTCATAAGAACGAGTTCATTGAGTTGAAATAATAATGAGATCTTCACAATTGTTCGACCTCAACTCATGAATGGACCTTCTGGTATCTTATTTTGTGCTCAAAATGAAGACAGTGTGCAAAATGAGGAGTGAGATTTTGAAGAATATTGGCAACGCTTCACGATTCAATCATACAAATTGGAGTACAAATTGATACGAATGCGTGAGTCATGAGGTTGTTTATCGAGTTGAAAATGAGATCTTCAGTGGTCACACGTACAATTTATTGGAGAATTGAATAAAAGCATTGTTGGAATTAAGGAGAAAATGCATGATTCTTCATCATTCTCTACAGATTCTGTTGAACAGGAATTCCATTATCATCGAGGAACATGTGGGGTCCATCTTGACGTGAGATTATCATCCGATTTCCGATTGTTCCAATCTCATCCACATTTCCTCCACCCTGAAGACGTGATCTTTGATCTTTCGAAGGGAATTGGCGGATCCTATGTGGGTCTATTGATTTATCAAAATAAGATATCTCTTCAGAATGACGTTTTTCTCTACAGAGTAATCGAAGAAAAAGGTAGTTGTGAGACCCACAAAGAATCCGGATTCTTTCTGAACCAGATGATGTCCATCGGGATGCTCCGCTGCTTCGATTCGAGTATAGAGATCACGAAGAGAGAAGGAAAAACCTGGACGAAAGATCAAAGATCAATTATGCATTAGCAAAAATATTAACTTACCAATGGCAAAAAGACAAGCGAAGAGTACGAGTATGGACACGACCTTCATAGTAAACTGCTGAATGGAGAGATTGAAGGAGGAGGGGGGAAGAACCGAATAGAGGGAAGAGAGAGGGAAAGAGTGTTGAACTAAAGACGTAGAGTGATCAGGGAACCACTGAGGGAACTCATGTGAACACTACCTATTTATGGGCTGTTGTGTTGTACGAGGACTTTGTTGGAGGAGCAACGATTTCCTCTACAATACTTCTTTATCTGGAACAAACAATGTGTAGTGTCGTTGTAGGTACATGTCAACAAAGTACGTGGCACGACTTTGTCCTCAGGCGTCCTCCCTTCTACATAGAAGACAATTAGTGACATAAGAACTCAGAGGCAGGATAAAAAAAGCAAAGGAACCTATCGATGTTTCTTGTCCAAGAATTGGCACACTTTCATTTCTCATTCCTGACACGAAACAATTTGTTCTAGACGTTCGGACTGTACATACACGGATAAAGAATACTTTATAAATAAATACGAATATATTCACCAACATGGTTTTAATCGGAAGTTTTTCAGATCACAGTTGTGCGTCGGAAACGAGAAAGAGACTGGAGGGTGGAAGTCCCGAAGTATTAATCGCAGATTGAGTGATCGGTGATCGTGCAATTCACTCACATCGCTTTTTATTTCCATTAATTATCTTATTCAGAGCCGGCCTTTCTCGTTATTCTCATTGCTTACGCTGTTTTCGCTACAATCGTCGCTATTTTACTCGATAGTTCATCATTTTCAAATCGATAAATCGATAAATTCAGCTCGAAATGGTCTACTGTATCGCTCGTGAAGCCAAGTACGAACGATTATCAACAAGTGAATCTATTCCGAGTAAATTGGAGAGGAAAGAAAAGGAGAAGAAGGGGAAAAAGAAGAGTGAATCGGAACGAAATCTGCCTGATCTCGATCCGACTACACAAGGAAAAACGAAGGATTCAACTGCGTATGTTGGATGGAATGCCCCCCCTCTGATCATGAATTAATCTTCAGTTGGATGGAATGCCCCCCCCCCCTCTGATCATGAATTAATCTTCAGTTGGATGGAATGCCCCCCCCCCTCTGATCATGAATTAATCTTCAGTTGGATGGAATGCCCCCCCCCTCTGATCATGAATTAATCTTCAGTTGGATGGAATGCCCCCCCCCTCTGATCATGAATTAATCTTCAGTTGGATGGAATGCCCCCCCTCTGATCATGAATTAATCTTCAGTTGGATGGAATGCCCCCCCCCCCCTCTGATCATGAATTAATCTTCAGTTGGATGGAATGCCCCCCCCCCTCTGATCATGAATTAATCTTCAGTTGGATGGAATGCCCCCCCCCTCTGATCATGAATTAATCTTCAGTTGGATGGAATGCCCCCCCCCCCTCTGATCATGAATTAATCTTCAGTTGGATGGAATGCCCCCCCCCCTCTGATCATGAATTAATCTTCAGTTGGATGGAATGCTCCCCCCTCTGATCATGAATTAATCTTCAGTTGGATGGAATGCCCCCCCCCCTCTGATCATGAATTAATCTTCAGTTGGATGGAATGCCCCCCCCCTCTGATCATGAATTAATCTTCAGTTGGATGGAATGCCCCCCCCTCTGATCATGAATTAATCTTCAGTTGGATGGAATGCCCCCCCCCTCTGATCATGAATTAATCTTCAGTTGGATGGAATGCCCCCCCCCCTCTGATCATGAATTAATCTTCAGAACGAAAGAAGCTCAGATATCAGCCACTGATATTTCTCGTCTGAAAACTGAGAGCAAAGCAGACAAGAAAACTCCTTCCTAAATGAAATTGATGCTTCCAGACATTAAAAATGAAAATAAAATCGTCATTTTATATGTGCTGAAGAGTTGGGAAAAGGGTACATTTGAGCACTGATCAATCAAACAAAGAAGAGCAAAATTGTGTCCTTCCAAATGTGCTAATCTTTTCCTGGGAACCATTTCAACTCATTGTTACCACACAAACTATTTACATAATGATTTGTTCTGTTTAATTTGTCTTGTTTGAAGCGTCGCTCTCTGGGTCTTGAAAATCTTTTCTGACATCATGTCGGTTGCGTTTCAAACATAGCCAGTTTTTCTTGCAAAAGTGGACAACAATCAATGATGACCAAACGTTTCGAAAAGAATGAACGATGATAGTGAAGAGGAATGTTTCATGTTTTTGCGTACTTAGATAAAGGAGGTGTACTCACTTTATCAGGCGTACCACGAATATCTGATTAATTGAGTTCTTGATGTGAGATGGTGGGTCGTGGCTACCCGATAACACTTTCGAAACAATTTTTTTCAATTTTCGTTTGAACTAGGGTTTGTGAAATCGAGCAAACCCGAATTTCGGGAACCCGACTCTAGAGCATCACTGTGTGGCCCGATCGGGCTCACAAAGTCGGGCAAGTAACCCCGACTTCGAGAGACAAAAAGTCGGCATTGTTTTCGGGTTTCGGGCCACCCTTATCGAAATCATATTATCCATTTTCCATTGTAATCAAAATTAATTGATTTATCGAACAAAGGGTTTCAATTTACATCTTTCATTATTGGTTTCGAGTGTTCCCCCTCCCCTCATGTAGAGGAATGTGCCATCCCTCTATATTGCTTGCCTTATTCCCCATTCGTTGCCCGTTTAATGCTAATTATTGCCAATTAATCAATGCTAATTAATTAATTTCATTAATACAATAATTGTTAATTATTAGAATATTCAAATTATAATAGTTGACACATTAAACCGTTCCGCGCCCCAACGAACCATTCCTACTTTGCATTCTGTATTTATCCGGCAGGATCGTAATAAATTGTTCCGGTTTGTCTGACGTGTTATTTCGTGGTATTCTCGTTAGTTCTCGAGGATTCCGTCGTTGTGCTATGCTGCCTTTACTCGTCTCTCTTCTATAAAGTGATTATGCTGTCCGGCCTGCACATCAACATGGAACAAAGGAATTGTTAGTTTAATCAAGAAGTTAGCTGTGTAACGTGAGTCCTCGTTTTCTCCCTGATTTCCGGCTTGTTTCATATTTGTTAAACACGGTTATCTTGTATGTGAGGGTAGCTTCGTGCTATTTATACTTCACTGTGGTGGTAGCTCCGTTCTACTTACTCCACTTTCCCTGAGAGGTAGCTTATGTTCTACTTACTCTCTGTCTGGGGTGGCTAAGTTCCACTTACCCAGTTGTTGATTTCATCAGAGCGTCCGAAGGTGCTCTCCAATTTTGGAATTGTGATTGGTCCTTGATGATGTTCGTTGTTTGTTTTGAGTAATTCTAATAGTAATCACTGGATTATTGATATTACCTGGATTGCTAATATCAAATCCTAATGTGATACAACTACTTGAATTATTACACTCATTCTTCACTCTTTCGCTCGTGGGGCGAGGTTGTCCCTCCCCTCTTCTCTTTATTCGCAAGACATCGCTCGCTGCTATGAACGTGAGGAACCCGCCCTGATTCAATACCGTCTTCTACAGTAACCCTCATGACATGCCACCCTTTGATACAATAGTCTTTCAATCCCCTCTCATAGATCCACTCGATCTCGCATCCACTCTCTTCATTCCTCACACTCTCTGACCTACAATTAAAATAGCTGCAGTAGATGAGAGATAGAGTGAAAGAGAGAAGAATTTCGATTTTCAGGACGACACAATAAATCGGAATTCATTAGATTAGCGAGAGAGTGAGGGAGAGAGGATGGCAAAAAACTGGATGCTATTTGCTAAAAGGATGCAATTTGATCTTTGATCTATGGCCTCTTCAGCTGATGGAAGGATGGATAGAGAGAGAGGGGGAGATAGAGAGAGGGAGAGAGATCAAAGATCAAGTTGTCGTTATAATATTTCGTCTATTCTTGAATATCGTATTGATCTTTGATCTCTGATCTCTCCATGGACCGGAAGGATAGAGAGGGGGGGGGGGGGAGAGAGGGAGAGAGAGAGGGGGAGATCAAATATCAATTCCCCTATATAATAGCTCCTCTATTCTTTAATGTTTCGTTGATCTTTGATCTCTTGCAGGACAACTTGGATGTAGACATAGACACTTCATCCATTGTCTACCCTCCTTCTGAAGTGATTGATGGTCCCGCCCGACCACAATCAGAGGAGAAGGAGGAAGAAACCCCATCGGATCCCTATTCAAAGGTATGTTTCAATTCTCAATGCTTTTTATTCATGAATCCTCCATTTTTGATTGTTCATCCATGAATTTCAGATGCGAAACGCGATCTCGTGGTTCGATCAAGCTGTTGCTATGAAGAAGGTAAGCTCCAGATCAGGAATAGAAAACAATCTCTTCGAATTCATTTGTTTACGATTCTAGACTAGATGAATTCATTGCAGCTGCTACAGCAGCAGAAGGACGAGATCTCTCGTCTTCGTGTGAAGGAAGAGGAATGGTTCAATCAGAAGACGCAATTGGAACAGGTAACTTCCAAAACGGAATACATCCCAATATCTTCAATTTCATTTTGTGATTCTAGACTAAATGGTTATGTGAAATTCGTAGATAATTGAAAATCGATTGCAGAGAATCGACACCCAGAGTAACGATATCGCAGTGCTCAAGAAAGAAGTACATGTCCTCTCTCTCCCAACGGTTGACGATGTCTTCTCTCACTATCTCAAGGCAGCCCAGGGCAAAGGTGAGAATTTTAGTTTTAGAGTTCGAAATAAAGAACATCATTTGTTTGAGCATATTAATCAACTATTAAAATTGTTCAGCGATTCTTCCATGCCACTTCTGTGAATTCAAGCCTCCGTCTAAGGATCCTAGACTATCGATGATCGAACACCTACAACTGGTAAGCACTTTTTCCAGTTTGAACTCTTCAGTACCGAATCAATTCAGTCGCATCCTACTCATTTCCTGGAGTTCGTTGAGGATTTTCGTCGTGTGGAGGAATCAGTATGCAAAGATTTGAAGATCAAGGAGTACATGGTAAGAAAAATCGTAGAAAAAAGAGAGAATAAGATCACTGAATAGAAAACAATCTCTTCGAATTCATTTGTTTACGATTCTAGACTAGATGAATTCATTGCAGCTGCTACAGCAGCAGAAGGACGAGATCTCTCGTCGTCGTGTGAAGGAAGAGGAATGGTTCAATCAGAAGACGCAATTGGAACAGGTAACTTCCAAAACGGAATACATCCCAATATCTTCAATTTCATTTTGTGATTCTAGACTAAATGGTTATGTGAAATTCGTAGATAATTGAAAATTGATTGCAGAGAATCGACACCCAGAATAACGAGATCGGATTACTGAAGAGACAACTACATGTCCTCTCTCTCCCAACGATTGACGATGTCTTCTCTCACTATCTGAAGGCACCCCAGGGCAAAGGTGAGAATTTTAGTTTTAGAGTTCGAAATAAAGAACATCATTTGTTTGAGCCTATTAATCAACTATTAAAATTGTTCAGCCATTCTTCCCTGTCACTACTGTGAGTTCAAGCCTCCATCAAAGGATCCTAGACAATCGATGATCGATCATCTTAGAGTCGTAAGCACTTTTTCCAGTTTGAACTCTACAGTACCGAATCAATTCAGAGTCATCCCGTGCAATTCGTGGATTTCATTGACGATTATCGTCGAGTGGAACAGACAGCATGCAAAGATGGGAGGATAAAGGCCACCGAGCAGATCTAAGCTCCGCCCCCTTTCCCCTAAGCTCCGCCCACGAGCGTTTCCCCCACCCCAATCGATAACTGATTCATGTAAAGGCGATAAAGCATGTGAACAAAATATCTTACAAAAAAGTGAAATAGCAAGGCAGTGATAACACACTTGAGAAATGGAAGACTGTGTACATACATTGACAAATACGAATAGGCAGCGATAGATAACTTGTGAGAATTTGCATCGCTCCTTCTCCTAGTTAGACAGTGCCTAGTCTACCTACTAGTGGATTATTACCGAATTGTTGAAATTACATAGTAATATTAATTAGTCGGCTACACGATATGTTCGCCATTAGGAAGAACGATTTGAACACGATTCTCAGTAGTCGGATCGGAACTGAAATTAGGAATCTGAATACTTGATAAAAGTCCAGACAAGTAAAAACTCTAAAGAGGCACCGTTCACAACAGAGATAAAAAAGGTAAACACGTTGATCTAGGCACTCGAAGTTGTGCGAGGATCACTGCTATGAATGTGAATATAATCGAGATACGAAAGATAAATGAATGATTTCTAACCGTGTCCTTCCCCTCATTCTCGCCATCTCGTCATAGTCCATTATTCCATGCTGTTCCATCACATGTCTCACGTTGATCACATACGGAGAATTCGAATCGCTGGAAGAGGAGGGCAGTCTAGAAGCGTAAAGCATGCAAATACTCAAATACCGATCATTTTCAGGTAGACTTGGACCGAAAAAGAGAAAACGTACGCGACAGTATTACTTCGACTCCTTGTGTGTTCAATTAGTGCATTAACGAAGACTTGATTCTTAGAGAAGTCACCCGTTCCCTCAAAAGAAAGAGCGATCCAGAGATTTGGAGAAAACAGTAAGTTACGATTCGTAATAAAAAAAAAGATTGTTTCAAAATCTATTCAAAATATTGCCCTTGGTATTGAGGAGATCCGGATAAAACTCCTGCTGAATTGTGTCTACATCCTCTAACCTGAACTAGATCCTGAGCATCTTGCAATTGAAGTCTTCTGTACATTCTGACGATCTTTGTGTTATCCATATTACGAAGAGCTTCCTTGTTAACGAGTAGTCGTTTGATGTATTTCTTGTTAAAGGATTGGAAGCTGGAAAGGATACAAGGACATATCTGTGTACCACGTCGTGCAAAGAGAGTAGAGATGAAGGGGGTGGATAGACCCGAATATGTTTCATCCAGGAATGAAGAATGAAGGGGTAACGGTATGATCTAGTGCTAACAGCTAATTAGCGATCTCGATAAGACTAACGATTCTCTTATCCAATTGTGTCCTTTCTGTCCAGCGATATCTTCCATTCCAGCCATAGTCGTATCGATTAGTTCCTAAGATTTATTGCATAATTATCGTCATCTCAATATCCACGGTTTTCGGAGATATTCAATGACTACAGGATAATAACTGATGGCTCTCACCTGATAAATGTATTCAGTCATATTCTTCTCATGTTCATTCTTCTTCTCAACTTGAAGGAATTGTGCGATCGGCTTCAGTGTCATTCCCTGCAATTACGAAATATAGTAAAATTCAATGATTTGTTACAAATTTTGTTCGGATGTGACTTCTCATGATATCTCAAGTCATCAAAAAGCAAGGAAACGACTGACCTGTAGGAACACAGTGAAGTAGATGATGATGATTGTGCAAGTAACGAACATTGGCTTGGCTGGAATATTGGGAAGTGCGACAGCAAGACCATAAGCAATGGCTCCACGAAGACCACCGTAGGCCATGATGAATTGATCGACCTGAGGGAGAAGGATGTTAGAAAGACATTGGGTAGATGTGATAACGAGGAAAAGGGGGGAAAATCTACCTTTGTGTATTTCTTGAGACGGAACTTGTTGAGGATATGACAGAGGACGACAACTCCCAGAGTACCTGACATGAAGAACAAATATTTTCTGATCTACGTATTCGATAAATAATGTTCCAATTTCAAAAAAAAACTAACGGTAAATGAAGCAGAAAACGACAGTGAGAACGATGAAAGAAGTGTCCCAATGATGATCAGATGAAACTGTTGAAAGACCAAGGAATACGAAGATGACAGTCTCAGAGGAGAGGGATAGCACCTGAAATCAATTACTTTTGAAATCAATTACTATCTAGACCCCTTCGTAATTATTTTTCGAATGGTTGCCAATGAGAAGAAAAATAAGTGGAAATTCCTAGTAGCCATCGCTTTTCTCCCTATTTATGGATACGTCCGAGATACAAACCTTAATAAAGTACGATATGGCAGAGGCGGATCTCTCTGGCATGTTCTCCTTTACGTACATTTTCATCGCTGCGCCACAGAAGACTATTCTGCAAATATCGGATGTTACTCAATGTGCTTCTTGAGCATGAATGTAGACTAATTTTTATTTTATCATAGCACGTGATGTTTGAATTTTAGTGTTTTTTAAAATTATTGTTTTGATCGGGAGAAGAATATGTAAGAGGACTTACGCCATAATGGATGAGAGTGAGAGCATTTCTCCCACAAGATACGCCATGTAGGGAATAACAAGGACGAAGACTGGATTGAGAATGTCCACCTCTTGAGTATATCTGAAAAAATATGAAGATTGAAGAGTTATAAATCGAAATGATTTTTGCTCGGACAACAAGGATTTGCCGTACTCTTTGATAGCTAAAGACAGTGAAGAAAAAATTAATTTTACTTGGTAATGAAGGCAGAGATGGCAGCAAATACGAGACCGACGGCGATTCCACCGATACAGACAATGAAATAGGAGAAGAAACCTGAATGTGAGCAGGATGATTAGAATGTGATAAATTCATTGAATTCTATGTTCATTGTAGCCTATTCTTTTTTTCGAACAATTAAAACTATCAGTACAGATTAATATAAGCTTACCATTGACGATATCATTGGCTATAATATTCTCAGGACCGATTTCGACGAAAGCTTTGAAGATGTTGTAGAATACCTGAAGAATCCATATCTTTGGCCATATTGAATGAACAGTTTTAAAAAGCTACATTCAGAAAGTGGCTATAACTGAATTCCCCTTGTAACTAATTGAGTAACAGTAACTTACGACGGAAACTCCATCGTTGAGTAGCGATTCTCCGAAGACAGAAATAAAGAGAACGTCGTTCACCTTCAATCACACACCTTTTCATCCGTTTATATTTTTTTTCATCAAAATCTTGTAATTTCCCATCAATTTGTGCCGTTTTTTGATCTTGATCTTCGAAGCTTTTCTCTATTCTTCCCTTTCTTCCCTCTAATTGTCGATTGAGGGGATTAAGCGCACTGATTGGACAGATAAGAAGAAGGGAATGATGAAGAAGGGGAAGAAGGGAAGAAGGAAGGATGAGAGGGTGTCGTAAACCGTCCATTAGTCCCCTCTCCTTATCACGTTATCGATGACTCTGCAACCGAAGCAGCGTCATCCGATGAGAGAGAAGAGGAAATCGAGAGAGAACAGAGAAAGAGAGAAGAAAGATCGAGTGAAATGAAGAGAGATGAAGGACTATTTCAATCACGAGATCGAGTGACAAGCCATGGTTACTGGAGAAATGGAGACATTCTAGCCAAATTTACGATGTACACGACACGAAAGCGAAATTATGATGGGCGTGATGAAGAATGAGAGAAAAGGTTCAGAACGATCGTAATTTCGAGGTTTTTCATGGATTTCTTGACATAAATAAGAATAAAAGGAACACACTCCCAATTCCTCGAAGATGACGATGACTGCCACTGGATCGACGTCAGCTGCTACGGATCCGAAGAGAAGCAACTGAAAGGGGAAATGAACTCGGTGAGAAGTCGATTGGATACAGAGTCCACCACCCATGAAGTGTGTTTCATTGTTGATCACTTGAGTCCACTTATCACTTATCCAATCACTTATCATTTATTCGGGGATTCTCTCAATCCCCCCTCCATGTTCCCTCTGTTTCCGGCGTTGAAGTACCCCGTAACGGAACACACATTGAATTCAAGTATTCGGAAATCAGCATTTTCGTTGCTACTTTATTTTCGATTAGCTAAAAATTAGGTTTAAAAATTGTCAAACTTACTTGAACGACATCCAATTCGACGGAGAAGAGACCAGTGAGAGATACGGCCCAGAGAGACATTGCTGAAAGGTGAAGATGAATCGGATAGTCTTAGACTCAAATAATACGAACATTTTTGACAAGTAAAACAATTGAAAAATAAATAGATTGAAATTACTACCGATAGCTACGATGTTGAAGGTCGTTCCCACCATTGCGAAGGTTAAAATCGAACCTGAATAACGGGGAGAATTTGAAGAGGTAAAAAAGTAAGATTAAATTGAGTAGTACCGAGATTGTCGAAGAATTGTCTTGCAGGCATGAAGTATCCAGCATCGAAGACAAGAGGAGGTAGGAGATACAGCATGAACACCTAAAATTATCTACTTTATTTCAATTTCAAAACGATCTTTTTTCTGTATAAATTTTGCAGAAGATTAATCTACGGTGCCCCATTTCTTCAGACAATTCAATCTACGACAGTCTATGTTGAAAAGAGGCAAAACGCCTGTATAATTGAAAATATGTTCTAACTTCATTGTCGAGGTAGAATTCATTTTTGTCGACGTTGAGGAGATTGAGAATAATACCGACGATGAGACCAAACATAATGAGGAGAGATGAATCGGGAAACATTTCGGCAAGATGAGGAATGTGATGGAAAACTGGAAGAATATTATTTGTGAAATGCATCGCATGAAACACAACTGATCAACCGTTCTTCAATCATGAAAAACTCACTTATTTTAGCTATAGCAGCAGTAACAAGCCAGAGTGCGATGATCAGAGGCAATTTAACACCCTCGAAATCCACCCGCATAAGGGGATATCGTGTCAATTTTTCGCTTTCTTCGTCCTAAATTGCCATTTTTTGGTTGAACAAAATGATTGAATTCACATCATAATCCTCCATGTCTTCAGCAGCTGCAGCAACTGCAATGAGTGCAGCCCCAATGAGGGCCACGAAGAGCAACCCTCGCCAGCCCATTCTTACCCCCTAGAAAGAACTGATTGAACTGATAAATCAATTGTGCATGATCTTTGCTCATAGAAGGTGCAGAATCAGATGGTCAATGGCCCTATCACCACCACACATCAAATCATTGTTGTTCACTGCATTCCGATCGTATGCAGTAGCAAAACGAAACACGTGGACGACAATTTACAAAGAGCAAATAGGGGAGTGATAAAGGAATGAATGACTGCTAATAGAGAAGCGAATCGATTGCCTTGACTATCTGTGATGAGTGGAGAGCCTCTCTCTCTCTCTCTCTCTTCTCCCTCTTCTTCCTATCTATTCGAGGTGGTCGTAAATTGCGTCGACGTACCAAGAAGAGTCCAAATATCGAAAATTGACGGGAGCCTGCAAATTGTGACGTCACGAAAAAATGATTGTTGTTGGAGAAAGAACGAGAGAGCACAGGTGGTATGAAGATTGCTCCAGAACAAAAACAGAAGGGAAATGCAGAATTTTTACCTCAAGAGGTCTTCGAATATACTGGATGCGTTGAAGAATCAGCCACTCGCCGTCTCAGCTTCATTTCCACGTATAATTCAATGTCCCTCTCCTCACTAATTCCATCTAAGCCGATTCACTGATATGGACCATTCAGTCCTGAAAACAACGCCAATAGGAAATTATTGTGAATTGTTTTTGTAGCAATGGAGAAATGGTGTGCGCGGTTCATTCGATTAGCAAACGGAACGATAACATCACAATTGGATTGGAAAATATGATTTGAGTTCTCGAACTGTATCAAATTTTACAGAAGTGCGTAGATACCTAACTTGTCTTGCTTTCCTCCATCTCCCTCTTTCTCCCTGTTGACTACCCCTGTCTCCACATTATCCAGCCTCGTTCTCCCATTATTCTCTTCGTCTGCATTGCTTTGAGTTTATTCCGAACTCTGCAACACCTGGGAATGGTGTTGTATGACCCAGTTCGGTATGCTCATATCAATTTCGAATCCAGAATGTTCTTATCAGATGGACTCTGTGGATTGTGGAAATCATTGCGTTAATTGTCGCGTTACACTACACCTTTTTCGCCATTTCACTCCTTTCGAAAGAGAGCGTTCTGCACTATAACTTTCGGTGGGTGACTTCACCTAATAATAATGTGCAAACAAATTTGGTCTTTCGAATCCTCGTAAGGTTTTCATCAGAATCATTCCGGGAATGTCAGTGACTATAAACGTCGTCGTTATCAATTGAGTAACGCGTAGTCTGAATGAGAAAGAGTCATTCGGATGGTGAGAAAATGACCAATAAAGTTGTGATTTCTCCTGATAAGAGGGCGAATGATTCGGAGCGGAATGAGAGGTGTCAACGAAGAGGAAAGTCTCTAGTATTCTCTCAATTTCATTATATTACCCATTTTAATAAATTTCCCTTCTTTTTATACGTTGTCATTTATTTATTGCAGTGTTCTTCTCATATTCCTAACTCTTCGCTGTCCCTTTCAACTTCTCAATCGATCTGTTGTCATCATTTCTCGTGTTTTCTTCTATGGAGACGCTGAACTACCAAGTGCAGTCAGTAATTTATTGTCTTCTATAAAATTCCTAATTTAAATCAGCACAGAAACGGAATAGTGGTGTTTGATTTTTTATCAAGATAGCTGCAATGTTATTGACGATAACTTATCGTCGCTAAAAATGGAATCCACAGTCAGAGCCTATTTTGAATGGTTGCAGGATTGGATCAACTACATCAAATTGTTTCAAATCGCTCAAATCGGATTCACATTAACATTTCTCTCCTTCGAACGAATTTGTGCAGTGGTCGATCCGAAACACGAACAAAGATCTCAAACGACCAGGATTAAATTTCTATTCCCTATTGCTGTTGTGAGTTATTACAAACAATTCACTTTATTCTCGAATTGTCCCAAACTGAGATTTAAAATTTTAATTTACAGATAGCCCCTGGAATAATCTCCGTATTCGTACACGCCCTAAGGAAGTGTAAGTCAATTATCCATTCGATTTCAGTCACGATTTGCACTTTGAATAATTTCTTGAAATAGAGATCTTATGTACTGCCTGCGCAGTTCACACATTGTCACAAGTGTACCCAATTTTTCATTCATTTGATGTTTGCGATAAAAATTAATTGAATTTTGCACTTTTCAGCTCCTTTGGGAAGTGGAGCAGAAACAATTTTCGCAGTCGTCGCTTACATCGTATCTGGAATAGTAAATGCCTTATTTATGTATTTATTTGATACTTCAATTCCTTGCTGACGTCTGTGCTCAGCAAGAGGCTACACGAGATAGCCAATCCTTTCTGATGTGAAAAGTGCTGGTCAAAATACAAAACAGATTTTATCCCAAGACTACATGCTGATAACAAGAAATTAGAGGCAGAAAATGAAGTATAGGTGCAATATGGTTCAGAAACACGATTCTATGCAATCAACGTAATCCAATTGCAGACTGCTCAAGTGGTTTTATCAACAAGTCAGGCTAAGCTAAGGAATAGGCACGTATTGAGGTTGCGATTGGCTGAGAAATTTGCGTCAGTGGAGAATGTGAGGGTCAGTTATTCACATTCAGAAGATCATCGAAGATGTTCATTCTCAAAACTTTGTTTTATTTTCAGGCGATGACTTTGTTTCTTCCGTGCATCCGCAATGAGTTAGTCTGTTTTGGTGGAATTGTCAGTTTTCCCTGTTTTCGACGATAATGCTTGCTTTCAGTCATTACTCGCACTTTATTCGATGATCTACACTAATTATCCAATGGGACAAGATCCTACTGCACTCAGTCACGCTTATGATCTGGTAAGCCGACTTCCTAGAATATTCAATATTTTAGGAAATAGGCCTTGGTTTTTTTAGTTGGGAGCATACGAGTGTCTCTTCGTTTCGGTCTTCCTTCACTACAAATGTTTTCGTCTTCGATATCATCCAATTCCTCCTGTCGAATTGAGATTCTCACGGGACGAAGAATCCGATCATTATTTCAACGAATTGAGGACGAGTTGGGCTTGAGAGCCCATGAAGGGCCATCTACCCCGGGTAAGCAGTTCATCGGCTAATCTATGAAAGCAGACGCTACGTTTTTTTAGGAAACTCAAACTTATGACAGCTTTATCGGAGCAGATAAACGTATTTACAAAAAAATGACGAGATCAATGGTCTTACGCGTAGAATACATTGTGAATGTCTGTCGAATTGCCTAGTGATGAGAGGAAATGGGACAGCTTGATAAAACCGAAATCAGATTTTTTCCGGATTTTCTTTAGATTCTTCGATGGATTTGCCAGAGCTTTCGAGGTCTTTTGATACCTGAAATTACACAAAAAATGAGATTAAAAATGGATAAAATGAATAGACTCACGGTTGCACTGGACGAAAACCCGGGAGTTTCAGTCCACTCGCATGGTTCAGCACGAACGAAAATACAGAAGATCCCGTTGTTGATCCACTCAAATGTTTACAGTTATAATCTGCTCATGGAGTATATTTCTCTTGAATCTCTGACTCTTCTCAACTGACCATAAGTGCTGCGGTTCCAAGGAAAACTCTCTGCCATCTCTCAATGCCCATCTCTCCATCGAGTACGGCATTCACAATTATGGGAATGAGAAGCATCATCAGAGTGAGCATCAGAGAGAATGCACCGGTTACGACGTGACTGAAATATCCATGTTTTGAATTAAACATAATGAAAACACGATAAAAATTGAAGAGTTGCTGTTCAACGAACCTGTACTGTTTGGAGATCATTGGTCCGGCCTTGAAGAATCCTCCCGTCGCAGCTCCAAGGAATCCAGCAGCTGCACCCATTGCGAGCATGTTCAGTTTCTGAGATGATGATAGTTGATCTTTGATCTCTCTAATTGGAAGATTGTTAGCTCACGGGATTGTCAGTTCCGAGGAATCCAAGTACGACGAAGAATCCGCCACAGGGAATCATCGCTATCGAATTGAAGAGACGAAGTTTATTCGTCTCCGAACAGAATTTGACACGATCCGAGATCCATCCTAGAGAAGGAAAGATGAAGATAGGAGATGAGGAAGGGCTAACCGGCGACGACTTTAACGACGAATTGTGAGAGAGGAGGAAGAGCTGCTGAGAAACCAGTGGAAGTGATGGAGATACCGAGCACTGAAGGAAAAATTAATTAATAATTCTCAAAACACTGTTCCAGTTCTCAATTGCTCCATTACAGGATTGTTTAATTTTCTGGTTTAAAAAATCACACATCTTTACCTCGTGAGAAGTAAATGGGAGTGAATGCGAGCATGAGATTGACTGCTCCGAAATTGGCGATGGATGCAATCCACACAGCATACACAGACGGAGTACGGAGAATCGCCACATAGGGAACGGGAATACGAGATTTATTACTGAAATACGATTTATTAGTTGTCTTCGTACTGTTCCAGTCAACGCGTGTCATTTTACACAACTTCACGCTGTCACATGTCAACAGAATATACAAGGAACGAATTCGGCTGATGTGTAGTTTGCCTTTCTTTCGATTTCTCCTCTATCAAATGATTCGAATGGGTCAGTTATTTCCTTTTCACAATAAACATAATTTGACTCACTCTGCGACTGTTGCCTTTCCAATGGCGATTTTCGCTTTCTCGACGGACCCGACGAAGGGATGTTTCTGAACATGTGTCCAGTTTAGATTGAGTCCGCAGATAGATCTACGATGTTTTTCAAGTACAAATATGTCGAACCTGAGGCGAGTTTCTGTAGAAGATAGCGTAGAAGACGAATAAGAGGAAGGTGGCAACAGCGTGTGCGTAGAAGACCGAACTGAATGAAGAACAATGGTTTCCCATTCAATTGAGCGACTAGTGAAGCACAAGTGAAATAGCCGCTCAAACTTAAATTGTAGGAATTTGTAATAGAAAACATACGGCCATCGGAACGAAGACTGACAGAGTGGACCAGAGACGGACATTGTTATGGTGGGAGAGAGTTGAACGTACGCAACGAGAACCGATACGAGAAGGCCGACCTGAAAGGGATTTATTTATCTCTGATTCCGAGATATGGACCGACCTGCTTGAAGTATGCCCACTTGGCGCAGAATGCACCAATCACGGGGAAATTAGCAGCGAATGAGACTCCCTGAAGGAAACGAGCAGCGAGGAGGAAGTAGTATCCTTGCTGCAATGATGAATGTGAAGATTGCAAATTGACTTATTTTCCTTACCCTGATAGCCGTGGGAATGAACATAGTGACGATGGCCGAGAGGAATCCGAGGCCAGTAAAGACTGTTCTGGAAGAGATCGAAGATCGATATCTTAGTAAGGAAGAATCGAGGACTAACCTGATTCCGATCTTATCTATGAGATAGACGACAACTCCGTTGGTTGCGAGAGCAGCGATAGCCACGACGGAGATCAACCATTGAAATTCAGCTGAATTTACAAGGACTTATTGTATGTATTCATGACAAATCACTGTTGATTATGCAGCATCATCAGCTAGCCAATTTTCATTGTTTCGTAGATGCGGTACACCAATCACTTTACCCATCCCCGAATTGACCACATCGTAGCATATCTCTTTTACACGTGAAACCTAACTGGTCAATCTATGACCTTCGCCCTCTCTGAACTGGTATGATACACGAGAAAAGAGGCGTCAATTCGATCATTTCGATCACTCGGCAACAATTTGCTCCTCCAACGAACTGTGTAATGGGAAAGAGAGAAGGGACAAGGCAAAAAGGGAGAGAGAAGGAGCTGACCAGTGACGGAAATAGAAACAGTTCGCGATTGCTAATCGGCAACTTACAATTACTGTAGCTATATCGATCGGCATTCTGTTCTATTGTTCCATTCTCAATGGGAGCCATGCAGATTACAACGAAGTTGAGAGTAAGAATGTTCGACCTACAATTCTACTGTTCTATGAAGTTATTTTACGCAAAATATATGTAGAATCAAGGAAAGATCAAAGATCAATGACTCACCAGATAGCCGTGAGACAGAATAGAACCACCAGCATAACGAAGAATCGAACTCTCGATCCGAAGAGGGCATTGTACCTCTTCTCCTCGTCTCTTTGGGTTCCCATTCTGATGAGGAAAATACTTGAGAGAAGAAGGGTAGAGAAAGAAAAGCACGTGAAATAAATAGGCGTAGGTCGATAGATTGTCACATCATCATTGGGTCACTCGGAGAAAGTGTTCGCCCAAATGGACAATGAGCTAGAAATGAGACAATGGAGATGACAGGGAGAGTTAGTGAGTGAAGAGAATGATCTTCCATGAGAACTGTAGGAGTACGGTATTAATTGAGTACTGTAGAATGAATGGTTCTGTTCCAGATAGCATCTGGTCGATGTCTGATCGTCTCTGCTCTCTCTTCTACCCACACTTTCTCCCTCCCTCCCGACTATTTCGGGTGGTTGATCGTTGAGAGTTCACGGTATCATTCTCTTCCCTCTCATCGATACCCGTGATCTATCAATGAATTTCCGGTGAGAAATAGAGGGAGAAATGAGAGTAATCGGGTGGTGATGAAGGGGAGAAAGGGGGAGGGGAAGAGGGGGGGGGGGGGAGGGATGGTCGATGGAAGATCAGAGACAAATCTGGTCAAAACAAGCGATAACATAGTAAAAGTCATGAATATTCACTCTACAATGGAAGTGGCTATCTGGAAATAGACTTGAATGGCGCAGAATTGGAGCTTTTCAGGGGAGTCAATGTGTTCTATTCACTCATTCTTACACCTCTCGCACTGTAAATATGAGTAAACATAACAAAGGTGAGTGGAATAACTGGACCACCGAAGTGAGATGTGGAATAACTGCTTGAGAATACTGATCCAATCACGTCATTATGACAAGTATCTAATAACAGAAAACTATGGGAACTGCAAACAAATTCGACTTTTAGAGGAAAGAAATTGAAACGGAATGAAGAAAGGGACGAAAAGGGGAGCGATGTCCCTTTCACTCAGCACTTTTATCTGCTTATTCTTTCTCTTTTCTCAATCTCACGATGGAAGTTCGATTAGATGTTGGTGTCCAATCGGTTTCAATGTTTCATTGGAGTAAAAACCAAGGTGAAATCTGCAAAATACAGCAGAAAATAACTACAGTATCCAAAGGATCGGTGTTGACTCCCTCAGATACTAAAATTACGACATTTCTTTCCATCTTTAGATCGCGTGAGATGTCAATTGGACACGATCCATCCCATCTCTTCTTCCCCTAGGCAACGATACCTTCTTAGATGAGAGAAGAAGAGAAGGAAGAGAGAGAGAGAGAGTCTCATCTCGTGATGATCAAATATTCATTACGACGATGGAGACTCATTCCATTTATCCTCACTTTCCATCTTCAGTAACTACCTACAGAACACGAAATGGTGAGATATTTTGCAATTTCATTCAAATATCGATTTTTCTAGTTCGGATTCATTCACGAGTCCGTTCGACAGTTGATGATCAGAAAATATGGAGAGGAATTCTGGCAGAAAGTATTGTTAGTTTCATTCGAGCATTGTATTTTCATCGTAGTCTAGTTAAATTACGAATCAGAGAAGGGAAAGCTGTAAATTTGCAGAGCCCGTGCTGGATTCGAAGCAGGAAAGGAGAATATCGTCAATCATTATTATGCCGATTCGGATACGTATCTCCTCGTTGATGCCGTCAGTGTTATTTCAAGTGAGTACACGTCAGAATATTGTTTTCATTTGTGCGCACTATCGATGTTTGCTTATTCTGAATTGGCCAAAAGGTCGCAATAACTCAGAACAAATAATGAGATGTGTGAAATAAGTGCCTGTCAGAGATGCCCCGTGAACAAGTGTGGGAGATGTACGGTTCATTCTTGATCGAATACACAATGGAAATTGGATGGGATGATCTCATCAGGAGTATGAGTCCCGATCTAAAGGTATTATCTGGTATTCACTGGAAAACGATTGAAGAACAGCTACAGAAGAAAGTAAACATACCTCGATGTTCAGGGATTCCTCGACAATCTCGATTCTCTTCACTACTTCATAGATCATGTCGTGTACAAGGCGAATCTGAGAGGTGAGAGGAATGGATTGTCATTCTTCACTCTTCTCTTCAGGTCCTTCCTTCCGTTGTGAAGAGAACGCCGATGGATCGATCACTCTTCACTACTACACGGGAAGACCTGGATTGTATCCTATTGTCAAGGGTTAGACGAGTTATGCATAGGTTTAGTGAATGAAGAATGCCTCTCTTCACTTCCAAATTACCTTCTGAAATGGCTCCTCTCTAGGTGTTCTTCGTGAAGCCGCTCGTCGTGTCTTCAAATTGGATGTATCTCTCACAATCACGGGAAGAACTCAGAGAAGTGTTCAAATGAGTACTGGAGAGAGAACCGAAGAGCATGTCATCTTCCTCATCAAGGTATTGAAGTTTGTCAATATATCAGAGCAAGAAGGATCATAGGAATTGTCACACAATTTCAGACCGCTGCAACCTCAGGAAAGACAGATCACGATATGTTCACTGCAGTGATGCCATCGCCCACTTGTGAGTTCATCTTTGACCTTTGATCTTTCACTCTTTCATTTCAGCTGGTGTCTGTCGTCTAACAGCTCAAGATTTCGTCAACACTTTCCCTTACCATTTCGTAATCGATCAAGACTGCAAATTCGTCCAAGTCGGAAGGGAGCTCACGTAAGTTCATAGCTGCATCATCTATTTTCTGATCTTTGATCTCTACAGTAACTACGTAGCCCCTGATCTCCTCACTTCGGGAAGTTCGCTCATTCGAGCATTTGAGATCAACAGACCCCAGGTTAGTTTCACGAAATATTTATTCTGAAATATGCAGAAAAAAAACAAAGGTTGATAAAATAAATTTATTTGAGATTCCCCTTGACTTCGAGAATATTTGCAACTTCATCAATGCAGTCTTCGTTCTCCAAGTGAGAACAACTCCCATGGAATACAGAAGAAAGAGAGGAGATGGACCGACAGTCGAACAGTTATCTTACTCCTTCTGACTACCGTAACTTCCCCTGATTGAGGCAAGCTCTCGAGGGAGCTGCATTGGAGACCAGTAATCAACATCTGAAATTAAAGGGACAAATGATGCTGCTGAAGACGGGCATTCACATAATGTGAGGAGATTATTTTGAATTTGATTAGCATAAATTAGCGTGATCTTTGATCTCTACAGGTATCTCTGTTCACCGTACGTAACATCCATTCCGGAACTGCTCCAGTTCGGTAAGTAACGAATAAGGTGGTCGGGATGAAGAATCCGTTTCTTCATTTTGCGTGTTCTCTCCCAAAACTGACCAGCGAGAGTGTATGTACGATGAATGAAGAGACGGAACCTTCGCCACGGCAGTTTTGGTTGCGAATAAGGAATGGAATGAATAATTGCAGGAATGCGTCTATCGAACATGCCATTGCACGATGCAACGAGAGATTTGATCCTTCTCAATCAGCAGAGACTGTCGGATGTAGAGATGAAGTGAGGGAAAACACACAGTGCGCTATGTTGAAAGATAATTGCAGTCTTCAACTGGAAGCTTCCAATGAACAATTGGAATTAATGGCTAAGGATCTTGAGAAAGAGAAGACGAAGACTGATCAGGTAAACGGTGAAGTAGGCCAAAGATAATAAATGGATAATCTGTTTAGCTTCTCTCCGAAATGCTTCCTCCTTCTGTCGCTCATCAACTGAAATTGGGCCAGTCAGTGGATGCAAGTGAGTTATCCCAACTGGAAAATATCAATCAATAATCTACCGTATCAAGGAGAATACGACTGTGCTACGGTAATGTTCTCGGATGTGCCAAACTTCCAATCGATTGTTCCCAACTGTCCGCCCAAAGATGTCGTATTCCTCCTGAATGAACTCTTCACGAAGTTTGATCGACTTGTCATTCTTCAGAAGGTGTGATCAATCGATAATTGATAGTCAACAGTATCCTTCAGGCGTACAAAGTGGAGACGGTGGGAGACTCGTACATGTCAGTTGGAGGCATTCCGGAGGTACGGTAATCAGAGGCCAATCGATAATCGGAGCATACTGTAGGATTGCGAGAATCACTGTGAGATCATCTGTCATCTTGCATTGGGAATGCTCTTCGAAGCGACTACCGTATGCGATCCCATCCAGAAGACTCCCCTGGCAATCAGGGCGGGAATCCATTCAGGACCCGTCGTGGCGGGAGTCGTCGGAGCAAAAATGCCAAGGTTACGAAAGAAAAGGGAATTTATCGATTTGTGTATTACAGATATTGTCTCTTCGGAGATACTGTGAACACAGCATCCAGAATGGAATCTCATTCGCCACTTGGAAGAATTCATTGCAGTGAATCAGCAATGAAGTACTGTAGATAGATCAATCACGAGCAATCGATAACTGATTTATTACAGTTGTGCTCTCAAGACTGGAAGATTTCAGTTTATTCCCAGAGGAAAAGTTCAGATAAAAGGAAAGGGAGAAATGCAGACTTTCTATCTGGTCAGAAGTTACAAGAAGAGTGTGTGGGAGATCGTTGAGAGACCGAGAGGTAAGATGATGATATGGTAGATGAAGAATACGGTAATTGATTTAAGATGAGGAAGTGAACACAATCGATGGTTACGATGAAATGTTGGATATGTTCGCGAATGAAGATGAACTTGGAAAAATAGCCAAGACGAGAGTGTGCTCACTCCAGTAAATTTGCAATTTATGCTCATAGATATTTGTCCTTATTATTTTCGTAATTCATCCACAGAATAAATATTCTAATCTGTAATTGATATTCGCATGATGCTGTGCATATTTCGAATTTCGATCTGATTCGTTGGCTTCCGATCTGCATGGTATCTACACAATTCTGTCTGACTCCAACTCCCAACATTGGAGCGCAAGAAGATCGATATTTAGATATCGTATGGATTACACTACGGCGTTCCATACGATATAAGAAGAACTATTTGGGGGGGGGGTACCGAGAGACACAGAAAAAAATGAGAACCCAAATGTGAGAGAGAATTATTTAGCTTGGGTCTCGTTTTGAGTCGGCGCAACCCTTTATTCCATTGGTGATGCATTTCTTGCAATTACAGAAGAAAAATTTGATTTCACAAACATATAAATATTTATTTAAAAAGTTAACTAAAACTAAGCGAATTGGAGCTTCCCTCGATTACTGTAGTGGTGCATTTTTATTATCGAGAAGTAGTAAAATGCACTCGGGCACGTGGTGTTGTTTTGAATTTTGAAATTTTTGTTTTCATTGTTCTTTTTACTAAATAATAAGTGCGTTCTTTTCACTGCTTTTATATATTAATTCAGTTCCTAAATTTTTGTTAATTTCAGGTAACAAGCAATGCTCATTGCATGGTCAACCAGCGAGAAATTGAGGCTTCTTATTCTACATAAAGACGGTGTAAAATGGTTCGTAAATATAATTTTATTCTATATTTTTCATTGACATGTCTATCTTTGCTATATGTTTATTTACATGCAATTACTTCAGGCCGGCTATAGCGGAGAAGATGAACGACGTGTACAAGGAACGTCCGGCAAACTTCTTCAATGAAAAGGTATCGAATGTGAATGCAGACTGATTATCTTGATTATCTCCTCTCAAGCAAAGACTTTTCGCACTTAATCTCCTATTCATTTCTCCCGATTTCAGAATTGCGAAGCTGAATTGAAACGAATCTTGAATGAGCCGTGTCCTAAACCTATCGCCCCCAATGAACCATCGTCTACGAGCTACTCAAAAGCTACTGTTATCGATGCATGGATCGATGATCTCAGAGGAAAGGTTAGATCCATACTATCTTCATTTACTTACTTGGTTTACAGTGTGTTTTTTCTATTCTTTTATTCATTGAATGGCTTGCAGATAAACGCTGAATACGATACCCGCATTGAAACGACATTGGTTGATTTCCGAAAGATGACAGAACTGATCGAGAGGCTCATGAGCAAGGTATTTCACTGTCTTACAAAAATCTTACAATCGATATTTGATGCTTTAGGATAATCGTCCATCAATGGAGGAAATGAAGGCGAAACTAGAACAACTAAATGAGGAAAATAAGAAGAGAAGTGTGAGATATTACGAGTTATATAATTTTTATGGTATTTTGCATTGATTTCTTTGAACAATAAAGGTTGAATAATGATGCTTTTCAGAGAAGTGCTGAAGAAACTGCACAACTTGAGAGAGTCATTTCGGTTCTTCGTGCCAGAATCTCTCAGATTTTCAAAGAGCGAAGGGAAGCGAATAATGATGCTGATGTGGGTTAATCTGTCTTATGTTTATGTATGGTAACCAGACAAATTACGCTGTGCAAGAACAAATCACATCATAAATGAATTGATTGCAGAAGACTCTTCCTCCTGGTTCTCTCTCAATTTCTCCCACAAAGGCATCGAGTATCGCTTTACAGAACGCATTCAGGTCAATCTTGTTAGACTAATCGATTAGATATAATTATTTATGTGTTTAGATCTCCCTCTCCAATCAAGTCGCCCATTACTTCACCAATCAGACCACTTGCTGAAGTGAGATATTCGATCTATTATTGCTGGAGATAAATTTATTTGTATTTTGTAGGCAATCGAAGAAGCGAATGCAGTATTGGGAGTGGAAGACGAAATGGAAGAGACGGAGGAAGTACCAGAAGAGATTGAGAATGAAGAGGCAGAGACAGAAGACGAACCAAAGATGGAAGTGGTTAGTATATTCATACTTCCAACACAATCATTCCCCAAATGTAATACGAACCTTTAAGGATACTCCGGTTGCCTCTCCCCTCAATCGTATTGCATCACCGATCGCTTCCCCTATCGTCGCCCAAATTCATTCTCCTATTTCATCGCCAATTCGTTCACGTATCACCTCACCCATTGCATCTCCCATTCGATCGACTGTTGCCTCGCCTATTCGTTCTCCTATTGCTGCAACCGATGAAAAGAGAGACAAGGTGAGATATAGTTTGTATACGAGATGGTGTAATCATATGAATTATAATGGGTGATTCATTATTCGATAGCTTATTCACCCTTAATCATCTGTAATATTAAGGAGAAGTCGGTATCTCCTCGTACGGCAGCCGAACGAGCGATTGGAGATGGAGGATTAGAGGAGGAGATGGAAGAGGATGATGATGAAGTGAGGGAATATATTGATGAATTGGATAATGATGAATTCCTCTTTAGGAAGCGAAGGAAGAATCGATGGAAGTAGATGAGAAAGTGGAAGAGATTGATGAAGAGAAGAAGGAAGTAAAAAGGAGGATATGGCGGATGAACACAAGGTACATTTATGGGTTTCAAGCTTAAAGAAAATATCGTGATCTTGTGATTCCAAAAAAAAAGTGCATTTCAGTGGATGGTGACACGAAAGAGTACTCGAGTGAGTTCGATGAGTGTGGATACGACACCATCGACAAGTGGAAAGGAGAAGAAGAGAATGGTATGAGGGAAGAGAGAGGAGAGATGGATGATTAGTCCCTTTTTAAGCCCTATTAAAATTTTGCTTGAATTATGATTCTTTCTCTTGTAGGATCCGAGCCCGATCGAATCGGCTACATCGAAGAAGGAAGATAAAGAAAGGGAGAAGAAGGAAGAAATAAAGGTGAAAGAAGAAGAGAAAGTGAAGGATAAGAAGAAGGAGGAAACAAAGGAAGATGAACCTCCGTGAGTTTATTCATTGTCATTCAATCATGGATTTCAATTCCAATGAATGACTCTTCTATTAAGTGTTCGTCGTGCTTCTATGCGTGGTCGTCCTCCTTCCATTCCCATCGTCCATTCTGCACCTACTCATTCATCTGAAGAAGAGAAAGAGGATGAGAAAGGAACTACTAGAGGAAGGAGAAGCAGTAGGGTAAGAGATTATCAGAGAATGGAATAGTACAATGAGAATGATGTGCAGGTGGAGAAAGTGGAAGAGAAGAAAGAGGATAAGAAGGAAGAGAAGAAGAAGGAGAGAAGAAAGAGGAAGAGAAGGATGATAAGAAGAGAACAAGAGGATCTATGGGGGCAAGAAAGACTGAGGTGAGAGAGGGATAGTGATGAATTGAATTTCTTAGAGCTATATTGCAGGAGAAAGAGAATGTTATATTGCAGGAGAAGGAGAAGGAAGTGAAGGAAGAGGCGACGTTCGTTGCTCCCACTGTTGCATCCAGAACACGACAACATAGGGTAAGTCCAAGGGGATTTAAAGTTGACATAATAGTTGTGAAAAAGAAGAAAAAACATCAACTCTTCCCCTCGTCTCGCGTTATCACATGCACTACTGAGAAGAAGTTTTTTTTTTTTAATATGTGATCAGGGGACAAATGCTCAGGTCATGAACCCTAAGATGTGGTGTGAAATCACAATTTTTGAAGGCTATTGCACTTGCGGTGGTTAGGTTTCTGGTCATTTTCCCTGTATTTTTCGATCGGTGATATGTTTTTTCTCCAAATTTTGTTCAAATTGGTCTAAAATGTGGTATACATAGGTCCTTTCGGGAGGGGTATTTGATGCTTGTATGTGATCTTTGACTTCCGAAGATAATGTGAACATGGGATTGCAGGGATCTGAGCAGACTGATGATAAGGAGAAGAGTGAAGAACCAATTGGGTCGAAGACTAGATCGAGGTGAGAGGAGAGAGATAATCATGAAGATCATCTATAAAATAAAGTAATTTTCCGTGTTGAGTATCAATGGATGATATTTCAGTGGTCGTCACAGTTTGAGTGGTAAATCGACGTCCGAATCGAAGGAATCTCCCGCTCCTCCTGAGAGAAGAACGAGAAGAGGAGAGAAGAAGGATGAAAGTGAAGAGAAAGAAATTAGAGGAGGAAAGGAAACATCTGTTGCCAACTCTGATAAGAGTATGCAGGGAGGAGGAGGAAAGAAGGATGTGCAGGTTTGTTATTGCTTAATTTCGTTGTTGGGGTACGTTGTCATACATGGAATAATTGTTGCAGACTGAAACGGAAGTGTCTATCCATCATCATCTCGCTTCCACTACTCCCATGTCTCCATCCAAGACGAGAAGAGGAACTGAAAGAGAGGTAACGCATTCTTCATCTCTTCATAGAAGTTTTTAATAACGATCTCAATAATTGCAGTCTCCCATTGCAAGGAAGGCGTCCAGGGCGTCTACTTGTTCATCTACTAATGGTATTCACTCATTTCATGTATAGTACTTTTTGTTATTGATGTAAAGGGAGACATTTATCATCTACTAATGGTATTCACTCATTTCATGTATAGTACTTTTTGTTATTGATGTAAAGGGAGACATTTAGACGGTTCTTTCAGGGAAGCCTTCGATGGTGAGTGTGGAAGTGCAGACTGATGCTGTCGAGTTTAGACATGACGATGTGGTGAGTGAGAGAAAGGGGTGGGGGGTGTGAATGTCCGAATTGAACGAATTGATTAGTGATATCTAATCAATCTCACTATCAGGTCTTCTATCAGTACAATGATAACGAGAAATGTTTCCATCCGGTGATCGAGATTGAACAAAGAGGAAGAGGAAGACCGAGAAAGATTGAGAAGGAAAGAGAGAAAGAAATCAAGACTGAGACGGAGGAAGAAAAGGTTCATTACAATTTCTATTCTTTGTATGATTTCAGGGATTCGGGGATATAGTAATAATAATATCATAATATAGCCGATCTGTCGTCGTACTCGTGGAGGAGAGACATCCGAAGATGAGGGAGGTCAGATGAGTAGAAATATTATTTCTCTCGTTTTGCACTTGAGTGTTAATAATCGTTGTATAATCTATTGGTATTTGATTGGTAACAAATGGCGCTATATTAAAAGTCGCCATTTGATAATCTCTTGTTGATTATCAGGAAGTCGATCTGGTTCATTCTCTCAATCGGATAAGGGAACTCCATCGAGAAGAAGAGAAGCGAAGAAGGAGAACACGAGGGAGAATATGATGACACTTCGATTAGATCTTGATGATGACACGGGAAGATGTGAGTGCAAGGAAGTAGAGTTCGTAATTCGGGGCGGGTCATTCGGTATCGCACCGGGTCTCGCGCTCGAAAAGTGAAGAATGAAAAGAAAGAAAAAACGGCAACTCATCTTTTCTCTGGTCTTGTTTTCTCATATGCGGCAATTGCCGGGCGATTCATTTTTCAGTTGGAGCATTTTCAGTGTAACTGAACATAAAACGATAAACGGGAAAAATCGTATTCAATATTTGAAAAAAATGGTTCCAAACCTCTGAGTAAACCTTTGACTGTGAGACAAACGTGTCGAAAAGCACGAGCGACCAGTCGATAGAGAGGCGTGGGGTCGAAATGATGAGAATGACTCATCTCACGATGCAAATCGCGCGATTATGAATCAAGAACGCTCGATTTCGCGCATACTTTTGACTCTCAGGTATCGGGTCATTGTCGATTTAGACGAGCCGGTATCGGATTTCTCTCCCTCTTATTCTTCATTCACGGGGCCCCGGGGTATCGGGTCGTGCTGTTTCTCGAACTCTACAAGGAAGAGAAATAGGGGAGGATGGAAAAATTGAAATCGATGTTATAAACTTACTAATAATGTTTAGATTGGCTCGAGCACAACGGTGCATCTCACGTCGATATCATTGAAGGTAATTTATTATGTTGCAATTATTTGTGTTCGGTATCACAGTTGAAAAGAAGAGTGCTATAATTATACTCACGAATCTACAATAATTGTAAAGTTTGAATGTAATTCCTTGTGATTTTTAACCCTCATTGTTAGTCAATAATGTTCATTACTGATTTAGTTCCAGGTCCATCATCAGCAAAGAAGAGATCGCTTCAATCAGAGATGTCGAGTGGAGGACGAAGATCGATGGTCCATATGGATCCATTGACGGTACGGGAGACAGATTGATACGGTATCACTGATAGTTGCCGGGCCGCAGTTTTAGATGTAATCCTTTGTTTAAAAAAATGTATCCTGTGCAACTAGGGGCCTCCGTACATGGTTAGCGATTTCTACTAACAATATGGGGCTCCGCACTCGCAGCAATGTATGGTCATCAATACATTCCCTATTACAGCATGCCCTCTACAAAGCGTGTAAGGATCTCGATTTGCATCGACACTCGAGTGTATTCAAGGCCAATGTGAGCATTTACACTGATTTTTATGTTTTACAAATCAATAATCTAATTATTTGAGGTGCCTCACAAGGACGCGCCGGATTACTACGATTGTGTCCATTTGTGAGTTATTCGAAGGGTCGCAGGGTTATGATCTTTGATTTGTAGCCCCATGTCTCTTTCGAAGCTAAAGACTGAAGTTAGCGAGGGAACCGTCAACGATCCCGTTTCTCTACAGAGAAAACTGCAGATTATGTTCATGAATGGGGTAAGATCGTTATGAATAATGAACTGCCGTTGAATGGTCAATCATTGTTGTTGTTGTACAGGCAATGTACAATTCGACGGCTCATGACTACTGGGGATACGCCGTTGAAATGTACAAGGAGACATTCAAACCAATCAAGGAAATTATGGTATGTGAGACGGGGATAGTTATTCGGAACTTCTTCGGTTTTGACCCAGTAAACAAGAGCTCCGAATGCGGAAGGGAGTGTGGAATGAGAATGGTAGGGAGGCAATACTCTGCGTGAAGAGGGTGGGCCAAAAGCCGAAGAAGAGCCAGTTATTCAACTGGGATGATGGAGATACCAATAAGTATTGTATTTCAGCCGGAGATGATGGTTGAAGAGGAGGAAGCACCTAAACAGACGAGAACCAGAAGGAACAATGAACCCGCTTTCGCCAAGGATGCTGTTAGTTTATTATTGTTCTATATTATAGTTATTCTGATTTTTGTGATATCCATTGTTATTTTATCAGTCAAAGTAGACCATTAAATTACCAAAAATGTGTTAAGGTGTTGTGTGAACGTGATCGATCGATAACTCACGATCGAACTGTCAAGTGTGAATCAGAAGATGCGGATGACCATCATATGGACACTTCCTCCGAGGATAATAGGTCAGTGAGAACGAAATAGACGAGTAACTGAGTATGATCATTGTAGAACTATCTACTCGCGCACTAAAGTGGACTACACAAGAAAGAGAAGGCTTTAAGAATTTAATCACCCATTTTACCATCGACGATTTGTTATAAATTCTCTTCTTTTCTATGTTCTGAACTTTGCGAATGTTGAGAGGTTAAATTAATCAGAAGTTGTTCAATGCAATGTTGATTGAATATTTGTAAATTATGTTTTTTTTCTCCATAAACGATAATTTAAGTTAAATTAAGTTGAGAGCGTGGACTCGAAAGTGTGTTGAACTAATTCACAATGCTACCTAAATGCGTTCTTGCGTTCAGCGTTCTTCATTCTCTCATCTAGATCTTAGTGATCTATAATATGAAAGATACTTCACGATCTGTTTATGAGTAGTTCAATTTTATTGAAAAAAATCTAAGGTTTATGGAGAGTTTGTCAATCAGTTTGAATCGACTCAACGATACAATTGTTTGACCAATTGAATTCCCTGCGCCCCACCGAACTGACTCGTTGCGAGTGTTTGGTCATTTGAAGGGGGAAAGAAAAGGTGGTTCGTCCACGTAGGTGTATATTTACTGTATTGATAATGAAACTTTTCCCCCAAATGCATTATCTTGTCGATAATATGACAGTCTACCGGAATCGATAATCGATTGCGTTCTATTCATCTCATTTCGTCTATAGTCCTCTGTCCTACTTTCTCTTTGCCACATGTGATCGTCTCATGACGAACTCTGACGGAGCATATTACTATTTTTTTTGTGGAAATATTTAATCAATCGACGTATCAAATATTCTTTCAGGTAGACTAACCGTCAGTTCTTCTCATAAATGGGAGGAGTGATCAGTCAAGAGTCTTCTCTTTCTGAGAATGCACTACTCAAGAGGCTAGCCGGTCAGTGAGAATACATTATGTTAAGGATGTTTACTGCACCTTCTATAAAAACTATAATATTAGACTTATGTAATTGTAGGGAAAGAGTCGATCGTAGACAATGATCCATTCTGGAATCAACTATTCTCATTCAATCTCAAGATCGATGATAATGACAGGTATATTTGAAAGTCTTATTTCATGTTGAAATAAATATTATCTAGGTAGGAGTGAGCGCGATTTCATGTATTTGAAGTAATCAGGATAATGAGAATAGTGAATGGTAGCTCTTTCAGTCGTCTGTCAGCTCATATCGAATCATCCGTTGGGGATCTTCTCCAATCACTCATGCATAATACAGCTACAACGGGAAATTTCGCCAGCCTCATAAGGTTTGTCTCGTTCTTTCAATTGCAGTGCACCTGAAAGTCATGTGATTCTGGAATTGTGCTGTGAAACAAACCACGGCCGACTTTTGACTCGTCAACAACAATAAATTATCTGTGTAGGGTGTTCCTTCGACGAGCAGAGCAGCTACGGGAGAGTGAACAGTATGAAAAGTGAGTGAGAAATGTACACTATTCATTTCCTCGAAAGTAACGAGCTGTCAGAATCAGTTGTCCAATATAAGTTCCCTCCGTTTCAGCAAGATCTTTCTGTGGCAGTGTGCCAATTCCCTCATTGTTCTTCGGTACGTCTGCGCCTTTCTCACGCAGAGAATGAGTGAGGGAGAGTTCCTCAAGACATTCGATAAGGGAGAAGAGAAGAAGGGTCAGTGCACAAATAGTTTAGACGAGAGGCACAGATCGTTTTGAAGCGCACGTGTGCGTTTTTTAGTGAGAAAACAATGCATTTTTGAAGGAACAATGTGATAATTCCAGCGGATTCGGATTCTGATAGTGATGATGAGAAAGAGGAAGAGGAGATTGTCTACGAGAGTACAGCAGAACAATTCCTCCATTCACTCATTGAAATTATCGTCGAATTGCCCGTTACGTGAGTGATTTCTTCTTCTATGAAACGTTGTTGAAGATGAAAAGAATAGGGTAGTAGTCTGATCTTTGATCTCTCACTAGCTATGATACACTAGCGACAAACTTATCTATTCTAAGTCATAAAGGAAAGAATAAATCATTATTTTGTGATATTTTTTCTCTCAAAATAGCATAATCGCAGTGGCTACACAATGGACGTTCAAATGGAGGCAGTTAGATGTATAATCACCCTTCTATCCACTCAATTATACAGAGAGGGAATACAAACGGAGGCCGTCGTATTCGGATATCTTCTCAAGGGAGTATGGTAAGAGAGTTTGTGGTTTCGTATAGACTTTGAAACCTCAATTGTCACTTTGTTTATCTACAGTTCAATCGGTTGCATGGATCTCTCTCGTGCTCTACTTCACAATTATCTCCATCACAATACGGAATACAAGAGGGGAACGACGGGACAGAAACAGGCTGAGAGCATCGTTTTCGGATTGGCTGGTGAGTCGATAAATTGGGATAGAAGAGGAGTAGGAAGAATACGGTATTCCATTGCAGCGTCGATGTGGTCAGTGATGCAATTCGTGACGGGAGGAGAGGAAACGGAGGAAGAAACGGAGAAGAGACCACCCGCGAGACCACCCGCACATGCACTACTGAGAAGAAGTTTTTTTTTTTTTAATATGTGATCAGGGGACAAATGCTCAGGTCATGAACCCTAAGATGTGGTGTGAAATCACAATTTTTGAAGGCTATTGCACTTGCGGTGGTTAGGTTTCTGGTCATTTTCCCTGTATTTTTCGATCGGTGATATGTTTTTCTCCAAATTTTGTTCAAATTGGTCTAAAATGTGGTATACATAGGTCCTTTCGGGAGGGGTATTTGATGCTTGTATGTGATCTTTGACTTCCGAAGATAATGTGAACATGGGATTGCAGGGATCTGAGCAGACTGATGATAAGGAGAAGAGTGAAGAACCAATTGGGTCGAAGACTAGATCGAGGTGAGAGGAGAGAGATAATCATGAAGATCATCTATAAAATAAAGTAATTTTCCGTGTTGAGTATCAATGGATGATATTTCAGTGGTCGTCACAGTTTGAGTGGTAAATCGACGTCCGAATCGAAGGAATCTCCCGCTCCTCCTGAGAGAAGAACGAGAAGAGGAGAGAAGAAGGATGAAAGTGAAGAGAAAGAAATTAGAGGAGGAAAGGAAACATCTGTTGCCAACTCTGATAAGAGTATGCAGGGAGGAGGAGGAAAGAAGGATGTGCAGGTTTGTTATTGCTTAATTTCGTTGTTGGGGTACGTTGTCATACATGGAATAATTGTTGCAGACTGAAACGGAAGTGTCTATCCATCATCATCTCGCTTCCACTACTCCCATGTCTCCATCCAAGACGAGAAGAGGAACTGAAAGAGAGGTAACGCATTCTTCATCTCTTCATAGAAGTTTTTAATAACGATCTCAATAATTGCAGTCTCCCATTGCAAGGAAGGCGTCCAGGGCGTCTACTTGTTCATCTACTAATGGTATTCACTCATTTCATGTATAGTACTTTTTGTTATTGATGTAAAGGGAGACATTTATCATCTACTAATGGTATTCACTCATTTCATGTATAGTACTTTTTGTTATTGATGTAAAGGGAGACATTTAGACGGTTCTTTCAGGGAAGCCTTCGATGGTGAGTGTGGAAGTGCAGACTGATGCTGTCGAGTTTAGACATGACGATGTGGTGAGTGAGAGAAAGGGGTGGGGGGTGTGAATGTCCGAATTGAACGAATTGATTAGTGATATCTAATCAATCTCACTATCAGGTCTTCTATCAGTACAATGATAACGAGAAATGTTTCCATCCGGTGATCGAGATTGAACAAAGAGGAAGAGGAAGACCGAGAAAGATTGAGAAGGAAAGAGAGAAAGAAATCAAGACTGAGACGGAGGAAGAAAAGGTTCATTACAATTTCTATTCTTTGTATGATTTCAGGGATTCGGGGATATAGTAATAATAATATCATAATATAGCCGATCTGTCGTCGTACTCGTGGAGGAGAGACATCCGAAGATGAGGGAGGTCAGATGAGTAGAAATATTATTTCTCTCGTTTTGCACTTGAGTGTTAATAATCGTTGTATAATCTATTGGTATTTGATTGGTAACAAATGGCGCTATATTAAAAGTCGCCATTTGATAATCTCTTGTTGATTATCAGGAAGTCGATCTGGTTCATTCTCTCAATCGGATAAGGGAACTCCATCGAGAAGAAGAGAAGCGAAGAAGGAGAACACGAGGGAGAATATGATGACACTTCGATTAGATCTTGATGATGACACGGGAAGATGTGAGTGCAAGGAAGTAGAGTTCGTAATTCGGGGCGGGTCATTCGGTATCGCACCGGGTCTCGCGCTCGAAAAGTGAAGAATGAAAAGAAAGAAAAAACGGCAACTCATCTTTTCTCTGGTCTTGTTTTCTCATATGCGGCAATTGCCGGGCGATTCATTTTTCAGTTGGAGCATTTTCAGTGTAACTGAACATAAAACGATAAACGGGAAAAATCGTATTCAATATTTGAAAAAAATGGTTCCAAACCTCTGAGTAAACCTTTGACTGTGAGACAAACGTGTCGAAAAGCACGAGCGACCAGTCGATAGAGAGGCGTGGGGTCGAAATGATGAGAATGACTCATCTCACGATGCAAATCGCGCGATTATGAATCAAGAACGCTCGATTTCGCGCATACTTTTGACTCTCAGGTATCGGGTCATTGTCGATTTAGACGAGCCGGTATCGGATTTCTCTCCCTCTTATTCTTCATTCACGGGGCCCCGGGGTATCGGGTCGTGCTGTTTCTCGAACTCTACAAGGAAGAGAAATAGGGGAGGATGGAAAAATTGAAATCGATGTTATAAACTTACTAATAATGTTTAGATTGGCTCGAGCACAACGGTGCATCTCACGTCGATATCATTGAAGGTAATTTATTATGTTGCAATTATTTGTGTTCGGTATCACAGTTGAAAAGAAGAGTGCTATAATTATACTCACGAATCTACAATAATTGTAAAGTTTGAATGTAATTCCTTGTGATTTTTAACCCTCATTGTTAGTCAATAATGTTCATTACTGATTTAGTTCCAGGTCCATCATCAGCAAAGAAGAGATCGCTTCAATCAGAGATGTCGAGTGGAGGACGAAGATCGATGGTCCATATGGATCCATTGACGGTACGGGAGACAGATTGATACGGTATCACTGATAGTTGCCGGGCCGCAGTTTTAGATGTAATCCTTTGTTTAAAAAAATGTATCCTGTGCAACTAGGGGCCTCCGTACATGGTTAGCGATTTCTACTAACAATATGGGGCTCCGCACTCGCAGCAATGTATGGTCATCAATACATTCCCTATTACAGCATGCCCTCTACAAAGCGTGTAAGGATCTCGATTTGCATCGACACTCGAGTGTATTCAAGGCCAATGTGAGCATTTACACTGATTTTTATGTTTTACAAATCAATAATCTAATTATTTGAGGTGCCTCACAAGGACGCGCCGGATTACTACGATTGTGTCCATTTGTGAGTTATTCGAAGGGTCGCAGGGTTATGATCTTTGATTTGTAGCCCCATGTCTCTTTCGAAGCTAAAGACTGAAGTTAGCGAGGGAACCGTCAACGATCCCGTTTCTCTACAGAGAAAACTGCAGATTATGTTCATGAATGGGGTAAGATCGTTATGAATAATGAACTGCCGTTGAATGGTCAATCATTGTTGTTGTTGTACAGGCAATGTACAATTCGACGGCTCATGACTACTGGGGATACGCCGTTGAAATGTACAAGGAGACATTCAAACCAATCAAGGAAATTATGGTATGTGAGACGGGGATAGTTATTCGGAACTTCTTCGGTTTTGACCCAGTAAACAAGAGCTCCGAATGCGGAAGGGAGTGTGGAATGAGAATGGTAGGGAGGCAATACTCTGCGTGAAGAGGGTGGGCCAAAAGCCGAAGAAGAGCCAGTTATTCAACTGGGATGATGGAGATACCAATAAGTATTGTATTTCAGCCGGAGATGATGGTTGAAGAGGAGGAAGCACCTAAACAGACGAGAACCAGAAGGAACAATGAACCCGCTTTCGCCAAGGATGCTGTTAGTTTATTATTGTTCTATATTATAGTTATTCTGATTTTTGTGATATCCATTGTTATTTTATCAGTCAAAGTAGACCATTAAATTACCAAAAATGTGTTAAGGTGTTGTGTGAACGTGATCGATCGATAACTCACGATCGAACTGTCAAGTGTGAATCAGAAGATGCGGATGACCATCATATGGACACTTCCTCCGAGGATAATAGGTCAGTGAGAACGAAATAGACGAGTAACTGAGTATGATCATTGTAGAACTATCTACTCGCGCACTAAAGTGGACTACACAAGAAAGAGAAGGCTTTAAGAATTTAATCACCCATTTTACCATCGACGATTTGTTATAAATTCTCTTCTTTTCTATGTTCTGAACTTTGCGAATGTTGAGAGGTTAAATTAATCAGAAGTTGTTCAATGCAATGTTGATTGAATATTTGTAAATTATGTTTTTTTTCTCCATAAACGATAATTTAAGTTAAATTAAGTTGAGAGCGTGGACTCGAAAGTGTGTTGAACTAATTCACAATGCTACCTAAATGCGTTCTTGCGTTCAGCGTTCTTCATTCTCTCATCTAGATCTTAGTGATCTATAATATGAAAGATACTTCACGATCTGTTTATGAGTAGTTCAATTTTATTGAAAAAAATCTAAGGTTTATGGAGAGTTTGTCAATCAGTTTGAATCGACTCAACGATACAATTGTTTGACCAATTGAATTCCCTGCGCCCCACCGAACTGACTCGTTGCGAGTGTTTGGTCATTTGAAGGGGGAAAGAAAAGGTGGTTCGTCCACGTAGGTGTATATTTACTGTATTGATAATGAAACTTTTCCCCCAAATGCATTATCTTGTCGATAATATGACAGTCTACCGGAATCGATAATCGATTGCGTTCTATTCATCTCATTTCGTCTATAGTCCTCTGTCCTACTTTCTCTTTGCCACATGTGATCGTCTCATGACGAACTCTGACGGAGCATATTACTATTTTTTTTGTGGAAATATTTAATCAATCGACGTATCAAATATTCTTTCAGGTAGACTAACCGTCAGTTCTTCTCATAAATGGGAGGAGTGATCAGTCAAGAGTCTTCTCTTTCTGAGAATGCACTACTCAAGAGGCTAGCCGGTCAGTGAGAATACATTATGTTAAGGATGTTTACTGCACCTTCTATAAAAACTATAATATTAGACTTATGTAATTGTAGGGAAAGAGTCGATCGTAGACAATGATCCATTCTGGAATCAACTATTCTCATTCAATCTCAAGATCGATGATAATGACAGGTATATTTGAAAGTCTTATTTCATGTTGAAATAAATATTATCTAGGTAGGAGTGAGCGCGATTTCATGTATTTGAAGTAATCAGGATAATGAGAATAGTGAATGGTAGCTCTTTCAGTCGTCTGTCAGCTCATATCGAATCATCCGTTGGGGATCTTCTCCAATCACTCATGCATAATACAGCTACAACGGGAAATTTCGCCAGCCTCATAAGGTTTGTCTCGTTCTTTCAATTGCAGTGCACCTGAAAGTCATGTGATTCTGGAATTGTGCTGTGAAACAAACCACGGCCGACTTTTGACTCGTCAACAACAATAAATTATCTGTGTAGGGTGTTCCTTCGACGAGCAGAGCAGCTACGGGAGAGTGAACAGTATGAAAAGTGAGTGAGAAATGTACACTATTCATTTCCTCGAAAGTAACGAGCTGTCAGAATCAGTTGTCCAATATAAGTTCCCTCCGTTTCAGCAAGATCTTTCTGTGGCAGTGTGCCAATTCCCTCATTGTTCTTCGGTACGTCTGCGCCTTTCTCACGCAGAGAATGAGTGAGGGAGAGTTCCTCAAGACATTCGATAAGGGAGAAGAGAAGAAGGGTCAGTGCACAAATAGTTTAGACGAGAGGCACAGATCGTTTTGAAGCGCACGTGTGCGTTTTTTAGTGAGAAAACAATGCATTTTTGAAGGAACAATGTGATAATTCCAGCGGATTCGGATTCTGATAGTGATGATGAGAAAGAGGAAGAGGAGATTGTCTACGAGAGTACAGCAGAACAATTCCTCCATTCACTCATTGAAATTATCGTCGAATTGCCCGTTACGTGAGTGATTTCTTCTTCTATGAAACGTTGTTGAAGATGAAAAGAATAGGGTAGTAGTCTGATCTTTGATCTCTCACTAGCTATGATACACTAGCGACAAACTTATCTATTCTAAGTCATAAAGGAAAGAATAAATCATTATTTTGTGATATTTTTTCTCTCAAAATAGCATAATCGCAGTGGCTACACAATGGACGTTCAAATGGAGGCAGTTAGATGTATAATCACCCTTCTATCCACTCAATTATACAGAGAGGGAATACAAACGGAGGCCGTCGTATTCGGATATCTTCTCAAGGGAGTATGGTAAGAGAGTTTGTGGTTTCGTATAGACTTTGAAACCTCAATTGTCACTTTGTTTATCTACAGTTCAATCGGTTGCATGGATCTCTCTCGTGCTCTACTTCACAATTATCTCCATCACAATACGGAATACAAGAGGGGAACGACGGGACAGAAACAGGCTGAGAGCATCGTTTTCGGATTGGCTGGTGAGTCGATAAATTGGGATAGAAGAGGAGTAGGAAGAATACGGTATTCCATTGCAGCGTCGATGTGGTCAGTGATGCAATTCGTGACGGGAGGAGAGGAAACGGAGGAAGAAACGGAGAAGAGACCACCCGCAAGTCTCGGTGAGAGATATCGATTGATCAATGTATCTATAAGATACTCAGGTTCGCTATCTGCACTACTCCTTCTAACTCTCGCTTGTCATCCTCTTCCCGAGGGAAGATTGAATCCAATCAAAGACGCCCTCCAACACTTCCTCAATGCTCAAGGTGAGTCAGTGATTTTAAGAAGTGATATGAGTTCAATAAATATTCAGAAGTCTCCTCTCTCAATGTGCAAATTCGAACGTTCAAGATGGACTATTCTGTATTGTATGAGAGGTGAGAAATGGTTATACAAAGAGCTTTTTAGAATGAATAATTTGAGATGTGAAAAAAGTGATTCAATAAGTGATTCAGATTGTGTGCAACAGTCCGTCAAGAGCCGCCGATGCTGCTTCTCTACCTTCTCCTTCACAGGAATTCAGGATTCAGAAATTACGTCCTGTCGAGGATAAATCTGGAGAATTTGGTGAGTTACTCGTCTGCTAAACCTAGCAAACAATAAATTGTAGGTGATCCCAGTGGTTCGTTGTCTATTCGATTCAACAAAGGGAATGATTCCCTCTAGTAGTTCCTCTCATTCTCAATCTCTTCCTCCTTCTTCTTCTCTTCCTTCTCAACATCACACTTATCTCTCACTCATCGTCATTCTCATTCTATCCGAAGACGATTTCTTCTGCAAGTTAATCCATGAAACGGTCAGTTATTTTCTCTAAAGAAGAGTACATACTTGGCCTAACCACGAAGTGAAATGTATTGAAGTCTATTTATTTGCCTTACATATTGTATTCTTTCAACTTTCCGAAAGCAAGATTTTGTTATAATTCATATTATAAGCTTCATTCTCGTATTCCAGATGGTATCAGGCGTGGAGTGGGCGGAGCCAGATCGACCATTAGGAGAAATCTCCCTCGGAGGATTGATTGCACTCGTTTTCATACGGGCCATTCATAGGAATACACTCAAGACCAGGGTGAGGACTTGCTTTTTTACTTTAGCATTTTCAGTCGAATTTGGTGAAATGAGATCGTGTTCAGGATCGATATCTGCACACGAATTGTCTCGCTGCACTAGCGAATATGTCGTCGTGTTTCAAGAATCTCGCTCCTATCGTATGCCAGAAGTTGATTGGACTACTTGAGGTACGGAATATTATTTTGTTCAAGGGGGTCTTACAAGAAGGCCATGCGAACCGGCGATGTAATATTAATCGATTGTCCTTTGAGGCGATGACGAAACGTCATCAGAAGCTCGTTGAGCATCTTCGAAGTGCGGCTGAAGAAACGACGAAGAAGGACGAAGATGTCGTCAATTATGTAAGTAGGGCTGATAGAGGGAGAGGGGAATTTGATACGGTATAGTGCTCTTATCTATTCTATTCAGCACGAAGAGATTACGGTACTGGAGGAGGGCATTCGAACGGCGCTTGAAATAGTAAATGCAGCGCTGGCTGGAGGATGCCTACGGTATGTTAAGATCAGGGGATACTGTAGCAGATATTGATTGGATTGCAGACACAATCCCAATCTGATCTACACTCTTCTCTATCATCGATCACTCTTTGACTCGTTCAGTCATCATCCAATGTTCCAGGTGAATTATTGCTTCTCTTTTTTAGTCTATCGGATCTTAGTTTCCAGAATTTAAAGTAGTAGTATCTAACATATGTTATCATTAAGGATCTGATGGTCAACATTGGTCTGGTGATATCCCATTTCTCATCGAAGATTCTGGATGAAAAGAGTGGCGATGGATCGGCAGTTCTTGCGAGAATTGAGAAGGAAGCCATTATTTGGCCAACCGATAGACTCAAGAAATTCCCCGAACTCAAGTTCAGGTATGGTTAACGGATACTGTAGTGGAACAGTCAGAACAGTGCGGACCATTGATTTTTTAGGTACGTCGAAGACGATAATACGGTGGATTTCTTCGTACCGTACATTTGGAGATTGATAGTGGAGCAGTCTACGGTACACTTTGATCCAGCTAGGATCAAGTTGTATCATGCAACTCGCTCTTCGTAGGAGAGATGTACGGTTACGAGAATTTATCGATTGATTAACACGAGTTGAGGTGTGAGGTTAGTGTAAGGATGATCACACTATAGACTTGTAGCTTTGCTCAAAACTTCTTTCTATTTCTTTCTTTCTCCTTTCATTATCAGAACTACCGTAATCCAAAGGCATAATCGTTATATTGTATTAACAAAGGATTCGCCTTTCACTATAACCCCTTCGTATCTGTGATTTACTCCAAGCTTCTAAATCAATGAAATAACATATTCGAGATTCTGATGTGAAAATACTTCCTTGATCTACCTGATTATAATCGGGATCCCCCTTTCTTTGCTAAAGTTGAAGTTGTAACTGGTGTCACGATTCACATTACTAATGTACATATAATAAAGATGTTAATGGACTATTCTTTGACTTGGCTAGTTATGGAGTATGATACGTTTGAAAGCGTTTCCCATATACTTTATCGTTCTTGAATGTGATAAGTGTCGAGTTGATAAGGGAAAGTAGTGGCTGGAGGGCAATTAGAATAGAAGATGACGAACCGGTTTGATTCCATCCCAATGAACTCTCTTCTACTAAGACACTCTAACTGATTAGAGAAATGAGTGTGAGACGATACTTCCCTTTAACTTCCCTTGGAGTAATTTTCCGTAGTCTTCCAATGAGTAGCTGTGGAGAGTAGTCGATGGTTCTCACCATTATCTTCCTTATTGCTTGGGAAGGAATAAAGACTTACTGGTGGATTGTATTATGGATAGCCAGGGCATGGGTTACTGTTGCATGGACGATCCACTGTTGGTATGTAAAGGTGAGCTGTTGTATTGGAAAACAGGCGGAAAGGCGAAGTTATGATAATATTAGTACGTGTGAATAACGTCTCTTGTAGGGTATGGCCTATGTGCTCGATCGGACATCCAGTCCTCAATCTCCCTCTCCTATTCGATCGCCCAATGGACAAAAGAGAAGAGCTATTGAAATGGACGAACAATCACGTATGTAGATATTGAATGGTGAAAGTAGACCAAGACTCGATAATATTGATTCACTTTGTATCAGAGTCAAGTAGAGAGCAGCCCGCAACGACGTCACTAGCCCTCGATTACGGTAGACCGAGAGAGGCTACGGTACCAGAGGGATACGGTGAGTTGAATCGATTTGCTTTATCGAATGGATTTTGTTTCATGAAAAAAACATGGTAAATTCAGTATCTTCCTCCTTCAAACTGGCCGCATTCTCTGCTTGTTTCGAGGCCGTCGAGAACCTCCGGTTTGTCTGTTTAATTATTATTATGAGAGCATGCAAAGGACTCCACTTTGATATGCTTAAGTCACAGTGTCTCTCCTCTTCAAATTATTTATTTAACAAAATTTGTAATTATAATTGCAATTGTAATTAATTATTCAGTCGTCGAGATGCTCTCATCGGCGTCCACGATGAGGAGCTGATTCAGATGCTGGTGAGTGAAGGAAAGAGGAGGGATTACGGTATCCATCGATTGAGAGAATACGATAGATTCATTTCAGTGTGCGATCATCCGAGGTGGTCGTGAACTGTACACAGTACGAATTCCATGGCTCGTATTGGAAGGAATTGAAGGAGGAGAAGGAAGGAGTAATGGAGTGAATGGAATCAATGAAATAAATGGGTAAGTGTTTCTGTTTTTTTGTGGCAGAGTGCTACGAATTATGCAAGAGGCGAATGAATCTGGGGTGTGCAAAATATTTTTCGATCTCATTTCGCAATGCGCTCTCGGTTTCTGCGATCGGTGAGAGAGCATTGTAAAATGAGAGATGGAAAAAACACCACAGTAATGAATGATCTTTAAGGTCCCACAAACCGACGACTCCTACAGGATCTACCGATTGGGAGGCCATATACAGCAAGTACAGAAAGAAGTCTGCGAGTGGAGAGGGAGCATCAACCAATGGTTAGTCTTATATTCTTTTATTATTCTTTCTTCGATCACAAAGAAGTCATAACAACGTGAAGAGTGAGTAGGCGTTTCCATTATTGCGAGGGAGTGGCCTCCTTGTGAAGTGTCCATGTGTTCTTGCGAAACTCTGTAATACATCAATCGATGAAACGTGAAATTAGAGAGGGGACTCACTATGAGCATAGCACATTGCGACAACTTTCCATCCTCTTGCCTCGCGCATATTGAGAACTTGATGAGGACACTGAGAAGAGTACCATTCCTTCTTGAGAGGATGCCTCCATGCCTGGATGGAAATGAGATAGAGCAGTGGATAGTGAGGAAGAAATAACCAGTAGAGTTGCCATAAGATCGGGATCGGCGCTCTTTCCACCAACAAGAGTAGGGGTGTTGAGACCACCAGAGATTACGATGTAGGGCATTTTGGAAGAAGATTGGATGAATAGAATAATCCAAATGAATCCCAAATGATAATGTGAGCTCAAGATTAGAATCCGCAATCCATGGATTGATTGTTATCTCACCGGAATAATCCATGTTACAACGAGGACGAAGCGAATAGAGAAATGATTGATCTTTATCACAATTTGACAAACAGAAACAATGCGTTTAGTTTTGTAAATGAAATTCATGCAAAAATGCATTCAATATTATGGAGAGCATGTTATTCTCAGAATGTGATTATCCGAATTTCTCCGCATAGGTAGGTGGGCCACCAGGTGCGGCATCTTTGTGAAGAGTCCACACCATTTCGCCATCTTGACAAAATAGTCAGATAAATTGAAAGATGGATGAAGCAGAACTTACTAGGCACAACTCCCATTGCGACGACCTTCCATCCTTTTAATTCCAATTTGTTGAGAACTTCGGGACCAGTGAGAGGAGTAGTGTACATTTGACTCATCTTACCCAACTTCGCCTGACATTCTAACACTAATCTCATGTCGAATAATGAATCTGCACTTACGCCCAGTTCATTCATGAGCTCGAGATCAGCTCTCTTTCCTCCCACTTTTGTATCGATGTTGAATCCTCCAGAAATCGCCATGTACGGCATCTGTAGTGTATAGAAGGGGATAGAAGTATAGGGTAATGGGTGATTATGAATGGTCGCGAATTTTAACAAGCAATTCAAGCATCCAAATTGCATGTTGTCACAAATAGAGCTGAAACTGGATCAATAGTGAGGCGATAAACTGTATGAAGGAAGGATGGCACGACTTGTATTTATACCGGAAGAGTGGACACGTCGGTATACTGATACGGGACGGTTTCATAAGCAAGATAGCGAGCATACAAGGCGAGACGCGTCTGTCGTATGATTCAATGCAAAGCGAAGGTGTTTCAATGCCCAACTGTGAAGACTTTATTTGTATTATCAAAACACTTTATTCAAAGCTTTAATTGTGAACAAACATTTAAACAATACGTATTTCTAATTATGGTTATCCGAATTTCTGACCCATCGTTGCGCCATTCACATCTTTCTGCAGTGTCCAAGCGATTTCTCCAGCTGAAAACGGTTTTATCTAGATAACCTTATCTCAGAACAATCGTCTTCGATGAGTAATGAAACATACTGGGAAGTGCACATGAGGAAATGACTCTCCATCCCTTCGCCTCCAGTCGATTTAGAGTTTCTTGCGCTGTCCAGGGAGTGGTGTACATTTGAGTTATATTGCCTTTCTTCGCCTTTATATTCGCTATTACAATTATACCGTGTGAAAGTGGTGTAATCAGCTTACCACAAGTTCAGCCATTAGTTGGGGATCTGCATGCTTCCCTCCAACTTTTGTTTCGCAATTGAAACCACCAGAGATGAGCATATACGGCATTTGAATTGACGATGCGAGGGAGTAAGAAAGAGAATAGGGAACTCTATTGAGAATAGAGAATTGCAATTGAGTGTCTGATTACACTCATATGGTCGGTGAAAATACACGTTGTTTTGGTGATAAGAAACAAGTTTGATTAGACGTGGAGGAAAAGAGCGCGTCCGTGCAAGGAGATTCATCCAGGAACTCACATCAGACGATTAATTGTGGTTTAACAATGAGACAGTAGACGGGTTTATACAATCTGTACACATTTTATCTGGTAATTGAAGAGTATACAAGGTGTTTCGTGCTAAGTGTAAGCACAGAATCACTGACAAGAATTTGGAAACAATGTAACAATGCCTCAAGGTGGGGCGGATTTCTCAGAATATGTAGGTGGTGCAACAGACGGGGCGACGGGGACTAAAGGGACTGCAGTAGGAGTAGAAAGGACAACAGGAGGCGCATCTTTGTATAGCGTCCATGCGAGTTCACCATCTGATACCAAGTTGTGATATTATCGTGATTTGAATATTCGAAACATACTTGGAAAAGCGCTCGAAGAAACGACTTTCCATCCTCTTATATCAAGACGATTAAGAGCTTCCTGTGCAGTCCAGGGAGTGGTGTATATTTGAGTTATTGTGCCCTTCTTACCCTGAAGAATTATATTGAAAACATGAAAGTGATTCTCGAACGAACCCCGAGTTCAGCCATAAGCTGCGGATCGGCGTGCTTTCCTCCTATTCTCGTGTCGCCATTGAAACTTCCAGATATGAACATGTACGGCATCTAAATAAAAATGGGATTTGAAAGGAGAAAACGTTCATGGGCAATGTGTGAATAAGCGATAATATGAGTGAAGAATGTGACAAAAGATTTATACGGAGCACGCTCACATCGATAAGGAAATGTTTCATAATCCATAACTGAGTCAGAGCATGCGTCCAAAGGTGTATCTGAACATTTTGATAATGCTAATTAGATGAAAATTGAGATAAACTTCATTATAGATGCTTCAAAGCCTCGTGCAAAGTCGCCAGAGTACGTGGACAATCTGAACAAGGTTCGTTTAAATCTGATCTTTGATCTTTGGAATTAAATGGTTGAAGATACACAATTCACTTGCCTCCCTTCATGCCATAGTAGAGAAGACAAATGCAGAGAAGGAAGAATTGAAAAAGGTTCGTGTTATGACTGATTTTCAATATTATTGCTTCTCGTTGTTCTGTTCAAGACTTCATGGTTTCTCTTCGTGTATAATATTGATTAGTTTCAGCTGCAGAGTTCGGGTTCTTCTGAATCTGTTTCTCCAAGAGAAACTGAGAAGGATGGGAAGAAGGAGGGAGAGAAATCACCCAGAGAGAAGAAAGAGGAGAGGGAAAGAATTGAGAAGAAGAAAGAGGTACGGTAGAGGTCGATGAATAGATGTAGTGAGGACAATTGCAGGAAAGAAGGGACGATGTACCCAGCAAGAAGGTTGAGTCAATAGATGAACTTTTCGATGATAAAAGTGAAGATGATGAAAGAGGTTCGAATTTTACGTTTTATTAGTTTGAATGTCTAATTCAGCAGCACCCGCAGCAAAGAGACGAAAGGAAGAAACGAGAGAAGAGAAGAAGAAGAGAAAGGATGACGAAAGAAAGAAGAAGAAGGTGAGATTATCTGCACTAGGTGGAATCCTGTAATTTTTTTTCAGTAAATTCACAAAACAAAATTGATTCAGGGTGGTGAAGATGAGTATATGTCGAGTGATGAGGATGAAAATGAGAAGAAAGAAAGGGAGAAAGAGAAAAGAAGGGAAGAAAGAGAAAGAGAGAAAAGACAGGGTATGTTCAATTATTTTAACCGTTATTTGATGGCCTGTTAGTTTCTTGGAAAAAAGTATGGAAAAAGGAAAAAAGGTGTTAGTTTTTTCCGACTTTTTCCGCACTGTTTTCGGAAAATAGTTTCAATTTGAATTCCCGCATTTTTCGATTTTTCGCAATATCTCGGCTCCCCATGAATCAATCTGCACAAAGACCAACAAAACTACATTATCAAGAATCATCCCATTTGAATTGTAACTTGCCAGCTCCAAGCTGCTGGCTGTATGTTTCGCGCATTTACTTGTTGCGATAAAATATATATAAATTTGGCAGCACATAGATTATCCTATCGGAAAACTAAATTTAAATTTTTGTGAAGATTGGATCGCGAGGAATTGAGATATAGCGCAAAAACGAAAAATGCGGGAATTCAAATTTGAACTATTTTCCGGAAATAACTAACACCTTTTTTTCTATTTTCCAGACTTTTTCCAAAAAAACTAACGCCACATAAAAAATAAGGAAAACATTTCTTAATAAAAAAGCAAAAGTTGTAGCAATCATGTCGATCAGTGGATGCTATTCAGTGAAGAGTAATGAACAAGAGGAAAGAGAAAGACAACGAGCGAAAGAAAAGGAAAGAGAAAGAGGTGAGAATGGGGGGGGGGGAGAAGAGTCAGGCTTCTACAGTATGCCTGACCAATCTGAGGATTTCAATGTTAGAGTAGTGTTCGATTAATCTTCAGCGAGAAAAGAAGCTAAAGAGGAGGAGGAAAGGGATAGACAGACACAGGCAGCATTGGAGAGGGAAAGAAGAAGAATGGAAGAGGAGGAGAAGAGAAAGAAGGAAGAAGATAAAGAAAGAGATGATAAATCAGTCTCTTCTCCTTCTGTAATGCCTGTAAGGAAGAATAATAAGAAGTGAGTGAACACTGATCATGGGATTTACACTATGTTCAAGACTGATGCGGAATCTGGAATTGAATTTGATGAGAGAATAAAAGTTGGATTGTAGATGCGCATGTTCTCTTCCATTTCCCGATCTGAGTGAATTGAATGAGAAACAAGGAAGTTCATACAGAACTCTCGAAGATTGTGGAACAAATTGGAATGAACTCAAGTGAGAATTCCCTATTTCCAATTCATTACCCCTTGTGAACTCAGGAAGTATTTCCGTGCGAGAATGGTCCTACAGTGGTATTGTGAAATTGTTATGGTCAGATGTTACATATGAGTGATTGTAGTGATTGTCCTGTCGGAGAGTGGGTACTGATAGAATATTGTCTTCATCAATAACGATTCCTCTCATCAGAGTGCATACCATCGTTGCGACACTTCGAAATGGACGATGGGTTAGAGCGAGAGTGAATGAGATGAGAACGGATGGATTATATCTCGGATTGGAGAGTAGTGGAGGAGGAGGATTCAGTGGAAGGTAAGCGAGACTCTTCCGAACTCCATTCCATCCTTGGAGTTATGGTATAGTATCTTCAATTTATCTTATCTCTCATTAATCAGAGTAGCGAGGGACTATTGCATCATAGAGAGGCAGACATTGGTGATTGTCTTTGCAGAGTGAAGGAAGGCACGGGATGCATTCACATAAATAAGATTGTCGCCATCGAGAAGAAATGAGATTATCTCCATTTGTTGCCATAATATTGCTATTATTATTGTTTCATACCCGAAGATCTGACCGTGACTTCACCTCCCTTTTTAATTGATTTCCATTTTGTCAACGGGTTCTGTGAACCAATTTCCCCTTTTCAGACATGGTCGTAGCTTTCAAAGAAGTTGATTACTTTCCCTGGATTGCGAATCGAGTAAAAATTGATTGGAATTACTTCCATTCCATTCCTCTTCCTAGATGAAGGAAGTGGAAGGAAAATAATCAATCCATTCCATCGCTTTCCCATTTTACCGTATCTTACCCAATAATTAAGCTTTCAGTTCGATCAAATCGGGTTCCTTCTATTTCCACCCCTGTAGAAATGAGTAATTATGTGTCCAAATCTTGTAGACGGTGATATGATCGAGTTTAGTGATAAATTGGATTTTTCCAGTTCACTTTTTAATGTTTTCATGTTTTCCCAAAGAAGGAGATAAATATGTTCATTTCACGTGCACAATGTTCACTGTACAATTAGTATCGTTGCAAATTCGATGATATATTTGCATCATTCTTTCTGATTTCTCCTTCTTTATCCGATCCATGGACTCGATGACAATCCGGGCATTCCATTGCCCCATCCAACTTCTCTTCCTCCAATTCGACCTGACAATTACCCTTCAATTACCCTTGTTGACCTTTGATCTTTCAATACTGAAAGTTACCTGATCCGCCCATTCCAAGTTCGAAATCACGTCGATAATTGAATCCTCCGAAGGGATAAGCAACACCTACTCCTGTACGAACAGCGATATCTCCAAGACCTAAATGAGGCATATTTGATCTTCGATCTCTGATCTTTGATCTCACCGGATCCATAACCTGGTCCTGTGTCCGGTCTCTCCATATGGAACCCAGTCCCTCCAGCAGTTTTCTCGTATTGACTCCATTGATTAACCAGAGATTGCGCTTTTCGATGAGTTTCCTGAAGGGAAATGTTTATGATGGTAATCAGAGGGGACAGTAACCTCGCTATCGGGATTCGGAATTGAGGGTGAGGTGTCGATCCGATCTTGATGATATCGCTGTCGAAGACGTGCCACTGTCTGATCCAGAGTAGACGATACCGAGTAATCGATAAGTGCTGGGTTACGGTAGGTAGATCATGGGCGAGAATCCATGATGAGTAGGAAATAAACGTATTGGTAAAGGACTTACTAAGGATGACACAACTGATTAGGAGTACTGGCCGCATCTTCACTGGAAATCGACTCATTCAACACGATTTCCCTTCCCTTGTCAATCATTCTCTCGATTCGAGTTCATTGAATAGCGAGAGAGGTAAAGAAGAGTGAACATCTCAAAGAAAGAAAGAAAGATGACTCAGTGGACATTTCATAATGGATCTTGTGATCTCTCTCTTCCTCATTCTTCTCACTGATTGACGTCGAGTGGTCGTGTACATATAATCTAATTCCAGCATATACATATTCGTCTCACTCATAAATAAGACTAATCCCCCTATTCCTCCTCACTTATCTTCACTCTACATATGCGAGAGCCAATGAAGAAGTCTTTATAAACCCCTCCCATTCTCCCATTCGCGTGTGTTCCCACAGTATTCCCCCACTCTCCCCCTCCCCTCTCGATTGAGGATAAACGTCTCTCGTCAGTTCGTCTTCCGTATCGCCGACGCCGTACCTCGATTGAGGACCCAAGTCTTTGACCAAGGTAAGCTAGTGGGACAACCTAGTACAGTCGGGTCACATTTTTATCTTTATTTCTTCCTATTTTTTCTGCTCTATTTGCAGTTCTTTACCAGTGATCATGTCACTGTCCTTTACTGGCCAAAGACGTCTCAATGCCATTTACTCCCCTTCTTTCTCTCCTTTCCTTTTCTCTCGTTTCTTCGGTTCGAGAAACTATCGAATGATAACACGCGCGGGTTCGGGTGTAACTTGTTCTCTCTCCCTCTTCGCTCTCTCGATTCATCCTTATCTCTCATATCTCTATCTCCCTCATCCCTCTTCTATCTCCATACTCTCTCCTCCCCCTTCTCATCTCTTCATCCTCTTCACTCCACGTGGGGGAAGAGCACTACTCACTGACCTCTCTTCCCTTCTCTATTCCCCCTTCTTCCCCTTCTACCTCATTGCCATCTCATCTTCTCTCTCTTCTCTTCACTACTTGACGCCTGTCGAATAACAACGTGCAATCACAGACATTTGTAATGATCTCCAGGCGATTTTTGAGATGATACCCGATTGGTGATATCAAGAATTACGTTGAGTGTATTCGCGTTTAGGAAGTTACATTTATTGATCTGTTAACTGTCCCGTGTGTTTATTTCGTGTGAGAGTGCAAATCGTCATTGATTGCTTGTTCTCTGGATTCTTGATTGCTCTCTGTGCACCTTTTCAACCGCTTACTTTTTCATTCCTATCGATGCCTTGCTAGACGATCTAGCATACAGTGCAAGAGAAAGAATAGAGATTGATGTATAGCAGTTGCTCTCCCATGGTTCGATCCCCTCCTCTGATCATGCCATCTTTCCCTTCTATTATCGTCCTCCTCGTGCGTGTGTGTTGACCCCTCGGACTCTCTCCTCTCGAGCAACATCCAATCAATCTCCATTACAGTATCCCCACTCGTCTTGCGGTAACCAGGGATCGAAGATGCTGTCCAGACTCGCCGTCGCTACGGTAGGTCGGTCGGGTACGGTGGATACGGTAGCCAGGCTCTCATATCGATTAAAATGTTACGTGTAGGGTACGGTAGACGGCTAGGATACGATATGGATCATATATTGATTTTAATTGTTCAGCCCCGTTCGCTGTCGTCATCGGCAGTGGTCTCTGCAAAGGCGGAGACTGTCAAGATGTGGATTGATGGAAAGGCTGTCGAATCGAAGACAAGCGAATACATCGATCTGACGAATCCCGTGAGTGAATGAGAAGAGGGAAAGATCAAAGATCAGTTATGTTCCCTCAGGCGACGAACGAGGTGATTAGCCGCGTTCCGAAGTGCACTACAGCAGAGATGAATGATGCTGTCGAATCGAGCAAGCAGGCATTCAAATCATGGAAGAATACGTAAGGATTGCGGATTTTAATTATTCTCTTTGAATTGACAAAAGGAATGATTCCACTGGAGGGATTGGTTTAACATGGATTCTAAAAGACTGTATTACTCTTCTATTTTTTGTGAACTAATAATAGCGAGTTGAACAAAGAAACATGCAATCAATTCTAGCCTCTGTTGAAATTACTCTTCAACAGATCAACATGTTCAAAATGATGATTCCTTTAAATTGCAGATCAGTGCTGACTCGTGCTCACACGATGTTCAGACTGCAAGCCTTGATCAGAAGAGACATGGGCAAACTGGCTGCCAATATCACTCTCGAACAGGGAAAGACATTGCCCGATGCTGAGGGAGATGTCAATAGAGGACTACAGGTACGGTAGATTGAGGAATACGGTAGATATCGATTGATTGATTGACAGGTTGTCGAGCACGCATGCTCCGTACCTTCCCTCCAGCTCGGAGAGACCCTCAACAAGTGAGTTACCGTAATTGGAGGGAGAGGGTACGGTAGAAACAGAAATTATCGATGGTCTTTCAGTGTCTCGAAGGACATGGACACGTACTCGCTCCGTCTTCCTCTCGGAGTCACTGCTGGTGGGTTACGGTAGTCGAGGGTACGGTATTACAGTATTCTTCCGTTGAGGAATCACTCCCTTCAACTTCCCGGCCATGATCCCTCTGTGGATGTTCCCTCTTGCACTCGTGACTGGCAACACGATGGTACTCAAACCATCGGAGCAGGATCCCGGAGCAGCCATGATGCTTGTGGAACTGGCCAAGGTACGGTAGGCAGTGGGGTACTGTAGGATGGTTATTGATTTGTTTTTCTTCGTGTATCCATATAGCAGTTTTGATAACCTCATTGGGGAGGGCTGAAGCAAAATTAAACGTGGTAAAAATGGAATATGAGAATATTTTGTGCAGGAGGCGGGCGTTCCCGATGGATGCGTGAACGTTATCCATGGTGCTCACAAGACGGTCGATTTCATCTGTGACCATCCCGATATCAGAGCCATCTCTTTCGTCGGATCCGACCAGGCTGTGAGTGAATGGGAGAGGGAAGGGAGGGGAGGGAGGGGGAGGCAGTCACCACTGTAAATAGAGAAAGAGAAACTGCTTACCGCTGGAGTGGAGATGTTCGATTTTGATCTCACACAACAATCTTCTCCTTGCTATTGAGTTGAGGGAGCATAGGATACAGTATCGATGGGAATGATATAAATTTCTTCCTTCCATTCAGGGCAAATACATCTACGAGAGAGGATCTCGTAATGGAAAGCGCGTCCAGTCGAATATGGGAGCGAAGAACCACGGAGTGATCATGCCTGATGCTGCCAAGGAACACACCATCAACCAGGTACGATAGATGGGAGTGCGGTAGAAGGAAGGGGTATTTATTGATTACTGAATATTTACCGTAATCTCTCCCTCTTCAGCTCACGGCAGCTGCCTTTGGTGCCGCTGGTCAGCGTTGCATGGCCCTGACTACCGTAATCCTGGTGGGTGAGGCTCGCTCGTGGCTGCCCGATATCGTGGCCAAGGCAAAGAAGCTGAAGGTTAACGCCGGTGAGTCAGTTGACGATTGGTGGTGGGGGATTCATACATGAAAAAGCTAGTGGAAAACTACCTAGAATTTGAAAACATAGGTCGCATTTAAGGTTTTAGTTGACAAGGCATGTTACCTACCATGCGCAAACATAGGCCGCTTTCATAGATTTAGTCGGTTTGTAAGGTCTTTTTTATAAACATACAAAGCTTTCGTAGATTTTGCCACATAACTTTTTCATGTATGGGGGATTACGGTAGAGTACTGTAGTCAATGAGATGATTGTACAGGTCACCACGCCGATTCCGATGTCGGACCTCTGATCTCGAAGGCCTCCAAGCTGAGAGTCGAAAAGTTGATTGCTGGAGCGAAGAAGGTGAAGGGAAGGGCGATTTATCAGCAGTAGGAACGCATCGTCATCGTCAGAACGATTTATGATGTTGTGATGAGATTGAAATACGATTCGATTGCAGGAGGGAGCAAACGTTGCCCTCGATGGATCGAATGTGGTGGTGAAAGGATACGAGAGCGGAAACTTCGTCGGACCCTCCGTCATCGCCGGAGTAAAGCCCAACATGGAGTGCTACAGAGTGAGAAATCCATCCCGATATAAGTTGATCTTTGATCTTTCCCTTCCCTTCAGGAGGAAATCTTCGGTCCCGTTCTGTGTGTGATGGAGGCTGAGAATCTGGATGAGGCCATTGACATCATCAACAATAATCCATATGGAAATGGAACGGCCCTCTTCACTACGAATGGAGTCACTGCTAGAAGGTATTGTAACATTCAACTGTCCATACGGTGTTTAACGCATATTCGCGAGCTCATTATTGATTATTTCTAAAATTCTCATTTTCTCATTGTTAGTACTCCTTGGACCTCTAGGGAATGATTAGCAACAAAAGTTAGAGTCAGGACCCTTCAGTCATATTTGCGAATTGAGCGGAACTGTTTAATATTTTACAATAAGAATGAAGAAGGAACGAGGAAGGAAATAATGTTTGTGTTTCAGATTCACGAACGAGATTGACTGTGGTCAGGTTGGAATCAACGTGCCCATTCCCGTTCCTCTTCCCATGTTCTCATTCACTGGATCTCGCGGATCCTTCCTCGGAGATCAGAACTTCTACGGCAAGGTACTGTAGTCTGAAGGAGTACGGTAGATATCGATTGATGAGGAGTCTTACCGTATCCTTCCTTGCAGGCTGGCATGAACTTCTACACTCAATGGAAGACGGTGACTCAGTTCTGGAGATCGGACGATGCTCCTGCTGATGCACGACCCCAAATGGCATTCCCCCAATTGAAGTAGATCCATTGATTAGTCCATCTACCGTATCCCTCACTCCCCTCTCACCTACAGTAGTATCCCTCCCTTTAATACGTGCCATTGCCTTCCCTTCCTCACAGATTGTCGATTAGACTCGAGTGTATACAAGATTATTAGCCTCCCCCTTCAATATCGATGTTCAATGTTCCCCGTATTTTCTCATTCCTTTTTGTCTGCTGATTTTGTGCCTCTAGCCGGGATTCGGAATCATGTCCATTGCCCTCTGGGAAGAATTCATGCATAAACATCTTGCATCTGACAATCGATTGAGCTTGATGTCTCTACACTAATAAGAAAGAATGATTTCGTTCGATCCAGAGTTGTTAAGCCTCATCGAAATTCAACAGTTGATACGAATTAGATGTTTATCGTACATACAAATCAAACCAGATACATACAAATCAAACCAGATACATACAAATCAAACCAGATACCAAATACAAGAAATACATTCGGACTACGTTCTACAGTACTTTACACAGTAGACAAGTGAAAGAGTGATGGGACTCGATCCATTCTAATTACGTGCATTGATGATCTTGACGAAGTCTGGTTTGAGAGAGGCTCCTCCCACAAGGAATCCATCGATATCTCCATTCTTTCCCAATTCAACACAATTGTCAGGAGTGACCGATCCTGAGAAAGAGATGAGATCATTCCCCCTCCATACTCAATCCCTCATACCTCCATAGATGATTCTGGTGGAATCTCCAACCTCCTTGCTCACTTTCTCATTCAGGAATTCTCTGACCCATTGATGAACCTGTAATCACTCCTTGTTTACCCCTTCTCTCTCCTTTTCTCATACCTCCTGTGCTTGATCAGGAGAGGCGGCCTTTCCAGTTCCAATTGCCCATACGGGTTCATATGCAATGACCACCTTGGACCAATCGGGTTTCTTCTCAACGAGAGCAGCCAATTGACGGAAGTTCACCTCAAGAGAGGGAGGGAGATCAGATGGAGATTCCTTCTCTCTCTATCTTACCTCCTTGGTCTTTCCTGCTTCTCTCTCTTCCAATTTCTCTCCAATACAGAATACAACTCCCAATCCTTCTTCGATTGCATAAATCGACTTCTCTGCCGTCAACGAGTCACTCTCAAAGGGAATGGTCACTCTCTCACTCCTCCCTCCTCCTCCCTCACCTCTCCCAATATGATTCTTCTGTCCGAGTGTCCGATGATAACCCATTGAAGACCGAGATCCTTGAGCATGGCAGGCGATAGCTCACCAGTGAATGATCCCTTTGACTCCTGAGAGAGAGAGAGAGAGACTCTTCCCTTCCCCTTCCCTTCTTCCTTACCTTGGAGCAGTTCTGTGCAGCGATGAGTACGTCTCCTTTCAGTTTCTCCTTCGTATATGCGAGATACGGAGAGGGAGGAGAGACAACAATCTCAATGGATAGAAGTTATGTATCTGACGAGGATGAATATACAGAAGCATACAGAAGCAAGGTCATTCTAATTGTGCGAACCATCATGATATCAATATCAATAAGTACCTCAACATCCCTGTAGGGAGAACCCTTGTAGAGGAAGTTAATGTTTCCATCGATGGTGGCCGGTAATGAATAGGAAGATTTGAATAAATTCATTCCTTGATTCTCCTCTTCTATTACGTCTGACTTCGAAATAGATCCCCTCTCCCTTCTTACCTTCTTTCCATTCATATTCACCAGCACGAAGAATCTCCTCATCGTCGCACTTTGAGTGACCTCTTTCCATCGAAGCTAAATTGAGCACACTAAGTCACAGTTATAGACAAGACTAATTATAGACCACCATTTGAAGAGCCGGAAAAAAATTCCGGAAATAAGTGTGATTCCGGGACCAGGGTTTAGATTAACGGAGTTCAATGCGGTCACACTTGTGATTTCGATTTTTTCGCAGTATATTTTTTTGGAAATTCATTCCACACCTATGGACTAATGATCACGACAAGCCTAGACGTTCCAAATAAAAATTCGAGATTTTGAAGGTGGTCCCTATTTTAGAATAGTCTATTATAAATATCATACTTGAGTTCCCTCCTCTTCCTCTCCCTGCTCTCGTCGATTTTGATATAGGTTCTTCTGAATTGAGTGTTATAACTGTCTGTTTTCCTCTGATTTTTATCTTACGATCATATCAATCGTTTTTGAATCCGCACTTCGAACATCGTACTTGTTCACTTCAATACACAGTTCTTCGAATAGAGCACTGTGAGACTGAATTGATTGATATCAGAATTTCAGAAAAAAACAGCTGAAATAGCTTACCATATATAAATGAGTCACCATCTTGCTTCGGTTAGAACAATGGAATGAAGAGCATGCACAACAATCTCTTCTCTCTGAAGAATTGATCCTTCTTTCGAACTCATCCACTCAAAAACTTACGGTTACTATTGTCAGTAATCCCCAGATACTTAAAGAAGGATAGGCACGAGTCAATGTTCAATGGTCCTGGCACGCCGAGCCTGCATCGTCAATGAAATCGCCAAATTTATCTTTCCCCGGCTCTTGATTTTTATTTCACCGGCTTTAATGTCCCTATTGGACACGCTTTTATTTCTGCTTATATTTATCGATTTTTCACGTTTTCCGTGATTTAATTGTATTTGATTTTGCTATTGATCGATCGCCCGGCTTGAATATTTAGGGAAACTGTTGTTTGATCATGCCGCTATCCCAGAAAGGACTGAATTGAATCACCAAAAGTTTTCCCAATTTTGTCAATCGGTTCCTCTTGTTATTTTGTTCATATCACCTTTTTTTGTTCCCCAATCATATCTCGATTGTTGCCACCTTCATGCGGTTCGCTTTTATGTGGTTCTTCTCGTATTTCACGTTCGTTTGCGCCTCCAACTCCCGTCCTTAAACGCCATATTTGCAGTTGTGGGGACGGTAGCCGACAGCGCTCTCCATCGGTTGATCGACTGAACGACAAACGATTTAAACCATCCGACAGTGACCTACCACCCGATGCCCTACCACAAGGCGAGTTTTTCATCTGTTTGCATCGGTTTTAAACCTTTTAAAAGTCTGAAACAGTGATGTTTACATGTTTGCCACGGTAAATTTGTATTAATAATAGATTATTCGTTCAGATGGACGGTTTTGGCGACGCGCCACACACGGAACGCCACAGTAGCAGCGACAGCAGCCAGGATTCGTCGTTCATCGAGGAGCGACCGGCGCGCACGCTCTCGCGACCACAGCGCGGCCAGGTACTGTGGAATATATCGATTATCGGACTACACTGACCAGCACGTCCAATCTGTATTGTGACTATTGCTTTGAAACTGGTAAACATTTGCTTCAAAGCTGAGAAATACCCCAAACATTGCCTACGAATGCCCAGTTAGTTTACAGAGAGGATTTGCCTGATATCGTTTTCAATAGTCCTTTCGTGATCTTTTCTTTTCGTGATCGTTGCATAGGCGGTACAATTGAATGAGTTCGAAGATTTGATTTTTTAATTGATGCTGTTCAGGATGCTCGCGGGTACGAATGAGGAAGAAGAGGAGCCAATCTTCAGGTTTGTGGCAATTATTGAAATATCCCTCTGTATTAAAAAAACTTATTCATAGCTTCGACAATTAATTTATAAGTATATTTAAGCCGCATAGTATATACTTTTTAGTTTAATGATGTGTTACCACTGTTTGCAAACTTTAGATCACAGGTAACTTCATTATCGAAAAAAAAACAATCAACAGCAAAGTACATAACAATTTAGAGCTCAACGGGGGCGGCGGTCGATCGGAGGTCGGCAGCGATTCTGCCGAGGTCCTTGTGTCCCTGAAATAGCACAATAAGTAAAAAAAATGCTTTCAAAGTAGATGACCGAAAAAGGGAAATCATTATGAAGCAATGACTGACCAGCATGGAGAGGATCCGGGCAACGGGGCCATGTCCTTGGTGACGCCGAGCTTGACGATGTCCGGCCATTCGGGGACCTTTACCTGAAAAGCAAGATATGTAAAATATTGAAAAAAGGTAATCCCAATAATTAAAAACACTCACCGTTCTGCGGACAACGGTTCCGAGGGCGGCCTTTCCCTTGACGATGGCGTAAGGGATCTTGAACTTACGGCACAGAGCGGGGAGGAAGATGACAAACTCCAGGGGTCAACATCGTGGGCGATGAGGACCAGCTGGGCCTGAAGTAACACGAACGAATTAGAAAGTAACACACGAAGTAACACGAATTAGAAAATGCAATTAGCGAAATCAGAAATCAAAAAACATTGCTTTCATTAAATAACAAAAATGGCTACCTTGCGGGTCTCGATGGCTCTGGTCACGTTCTGGATCCCGAAAAGGACCATGGCCGGTCTCTTGGTGACCTCCTCCTTCTTTCCGGCGGCGCGAGCCACGGCACGGGCCTGGAGGCGAGCCTTTTTGGCCTCGGCGGATTCAGGTGTTGATCAGCTTGAAAGCCTGGCCGGCTGAAAACAAATAAATTTCCTCCAAAAACAAGTTACTATGACAGTTTCCCAATCAAAAATATAAATTACGCACCAGACTGCTTGTCAAGAGCAGTGAACGGGGGAGGGATCTTCAGACGCTTGAGAAGGACGGCCTCCTGTTTCTGGATGCGGATGTACTTGAGCCATCTCACGACGCGAATAACTGAAATCGAATAATTCACCGCGTGACTTATGCTTCCGTAAATACTGCACCTAATTAAACATAAAATATATAAAAACGAGCGAAACAATCAAACATACAGAGGAAAAACGAAGAGAATATCGATAAAAAGGAAAAGTAGCCTAAAATTTGAAATGAAACATGCACGTATGCACGCAACTACCGTAACCTCACACAACAAAATCTCACTTTTATCGATTTCTCCAATTTCGTCAAATATTATTAATTTTCAATGACATAACCCAATAGAGAAAAAAATTCTCTATCGAATAGTCGTAAAAATATGTCAGGAAATTGTGTTTGGTGCGAGTCTCATTTTTGTCACAAAATTCAAACATTTTGTGACTCGTAGCGGAATTTTAATTCGGTACGATAGCAGAGATCAAAGATCAAATCAATTTCTCCCTCTCCCCCCTTTCTCTCTCTCTATCCATCCTTCCGGTCCATGGAGAGACCAGAGATCAAAGATCAATGAGATATTAAAGAATAGACGAAATGAAGAAACGACTACTTGATCTTTGATCTCCCCCTCTCTCTTATTCTTACTTTCTCACTACATCTATTTCATGATGCTCACCTTTTCATGCTCCTTCTCGTGCAGTGTCGGAATGGAGGTAAGTTGAGTGAGAGAAGATTTGACTTCGACATCAGTAGTCGATTTGGGTGTACCACTCACTCCCTCCTCCTGAAGAGAGCCAGAGATCAAAGATCAATGTAATCAAATAAATCGGAAAATATTTCAACATCCCCCTCTCTCTTATTCTTACTCTCTCACTACATCTATTTCATGATGCTCACCTTTTCATGCTGATGTCTTCCTCTTACAGGAACAAGAGTGTGGGAGATATCATTCCGAAGAGTATCAGGAAGAGATTAGATGCGAAGAGAGAGAAGGAAGGACTACCTCCATTTGATTCTTTCTCTGAGAAAGGTTCAAAGAAGAGAGATAAACCTACTTGTGATGTAAGTGATGAGAGGGGATAGAAGGAAGGAAACGAGAAGAAATAATGAGTAATTTCAGTTGCGTAAGAAGTACGAGGAACAGCCAGATTATCTTGGAGATAATGGAGGAAAACTGCATGCTTATCAGTTGGAGGTATGCTCGTATTCATATTGTAGATACGGGAAAAATATAACGACAATATCTAACACATATTTATTGATGTAAATTGCAGGGAATAAACTGGCTTCGTCATTGTTTCTCTAATGGAACGGATGCAATTCTAGCAGATGAAATGGGATTGGGAAAGACAATTCAATCATCGACCTTCCTTTATACTCTTATGAAGGAGAATCAATCGAAAGGACCATTCCTCGTATGTTATTTATTCCTCTTTATTCCATCCATCTTTATTTTCCAAATTTTAAATTTTAATCTTGAATCCCTTCTCATCTCAGGTAGCAGCTCCTCTCTCAACTCTTATCAATTGGGAAAGAGAACTTGAGTTTTGGTGTCCTGATTTCTATGTGGTCACTTATATCGGTGATAAGGAATCTCGTGCTGTTATCAGAGAACACGAATTCTCTTTCTTCGAAGATGCAGTAAAGGCAGAACCGAAAGCAACTCGATTAAAGGGAGATCGACCTGTTAAATTCCATGTTCTACTTACTTCATATGAATTGATTAATATGGATAAGGTATGATGAGAAGGAATGTCTCTATCAAGATATATTCATTTTCAGGCAATTCTCTCATCAATTCCATGGTCTGCATTGGTAGTCGATGAAGCTCATCGACTTGAGAACAATCAATCATTATTCTTCCGTACTCTTAGAGAATTCAATGTCAGTTTATTATTATTTATTTTCTTGTATTCCATAAAGAGTATTTCCATGTCAGATTGATGAGTAAATAAATTACAGATAAACTATCGTCTTCTTCTCACTGGAACTCCTCTACAGAATAATCTCGAAGAATTATTCCATCTTCTCAATTTCCTTTCTCCCGATCGATTCTAGTGAGTACATACCGTATCCCTCTCTCCCTACAGTATCAATCCCTTTCTTGTTTCAGTGATCTTGAATCATTCACTTATGAATTTGCTGAGATATCAAAGGAGGATCAGATTCAGAAGCTTCATTCCCTTCTTGGTCCTCATATGTTGAGAAGATTAAAGAGTGATGTTCTCACTGGAATGCCATCTAAGAGTGAACTCATTGTTAGAATTGATTTGGCTGCACTACAGAAGTGAGTTCATTCAGAGAATGGAATGGATTGGATATTCGAAGTTGAGTATGATTGTTTCCCTTTAGGAAGTATTACAAGAACATTCTTACTCGTAACTTCGATGCTCTTTCTGTGAAGAGTGGATCTCAAATGTCTCTTCTTAACATCATTATGGAATTGAAGAAACGTTGTAATCATCCTTATCTCTTCCCCAAGGCAGGAATGGAAGCTCCCACTGATGAGAAGGGCAGGTACGAAGAGAAAGGGAGAGTGGGGAGATATTATTTGCCTTTATTTGCAGAGGTCTCAATCATCCTCATATCGTGAGACTCATGAGTACATTCGAGGATGAATCGAGTGTTCATATACTAATGGAATGTTGTAGTGAGAAGTCACTTCTCACTCTCATCAATGATACCTCCAGTATGAATTACTCTCTCTCTCTCTCTATTAATACTAATCACTTGCATTCATAGGACTATCGGAACAGGACTCACAGTGTTATCTGAGAGGTATTGTATCTGCTGTCTCTTTCCTCCTCTCTCATGATATCATCCATAGGTATATCAAAATAGATGAACAGTTTGAAGTTTTTTCTATTGTTTTAAGAGATTAAGCCTGGTAATTATACGTAATATCTTACTGAAAGAGAGTGACACTCGACGGACTGTTGTCAAATTGGCAGACTTTGGATTGGCATGTATGGTTAAAGATGTGAGTGGATTATAGTGGATGAGAAAGATGGTCTAATGAGGGGTTGCAGGTGTCAGGAGTTTCTGTTTCCGGCACTCCCAATTATCTTGTCCCTGAAGTATTGAAAAGAAAGGGTCATTCAGCAGCATCAGAGGTATTGTTGTATGATGTGTTGAGTGAAATTGTGTGATTGAGGCATGGTCAATTGGATGTCTTCTGTTTTGCATGGTAGTTGGTCTTCCTCCTTTCGATTCTCCTTCTATTCAAGAGACATATAGAAGGATTGAAGCAGGAGAATACAAGTATCCCACTACTATCGGTCTATCTTCTTCTGTAATCACTCTTATCGATGGGTGAGTAGAAAGAGAAGAAGAATAGTAATAGGATGATGATAGAGAATATCTCATATGGATGTTCACACTTGATCGCCCTTGACCTCCTCTATGGTAAAAAGCTCCCTTTCTCATGGTTCCATCCCCTCCGAAAGAGAACAGATGGCCAGTAATCCCTCTTTCACATTGCAAAAAGTTGATTGTCATACGATGTCTCCCCCTTACACTCTCATTTCATTTACCCTGTGGTTATCGAAGAGGGAATGGAGAGTGATACTGCATTGAATGTTGAGTGTGTTTGTAGATACCCCATAGATGCCCCTATCCTCCCTCCCCTCACCCTCTCTCACACTCTTTCCATTCTGAGATCTGACCAGTATTGGTGTGAATAGGAGCAGAGATTGATGAGGAGAAAGGATGAGAGAGCTTGATATCGCTTTCTTTTCTAGCAGTTTCGTTTCGTTTTCTCCTTTCTTCTCTAGTTCTTGTACGAGATTGTGATCAGGAAAAGGATAGTGGAGGGATATGGAAGGGAGAAATGGATATTTCCACGAAAGAACCGTTCGGAGATGAATAGAGAAACAGATATAAATGCAGATAAAGAGATAATATAATTGATTTGTTAAGATTGCTTCGAGTGAGTGTGGCTGATAGATTGGGAGTATTCGATATTCAATCATCAGCCTTCATGAGAACTCTCACTATCATCAAGCCATCCTTCTCCAATATCTCCAATTCGAGGTATTATTCCCTTTATTTCATACTTTGTCTAATCTCGTCTAATAGTTTCTCGCCGCTAGTTTGCTTCACTTTTGTATGCTCGCGCTGTTTCCGCTCGAGAATTGAATAGAAGTGATTGGAGATAGACAAAAAGAGTACTTGAATGGATTGAGAAATATGCGATTATTCATTAAAGTAGAAATTAAATGATGTGTAAATGTTCCACTCCATCTCTCCGCTTTTCATGTGCAAGAACAAAAATGGGAATTGGATGAATACATCATTTAATAACTAAATGTGTCGATTGCAGAGTCAATCTCATCAAGATTCGTCATCGTCTCAATCAATCTCTCCATCTCTTCCTTCTCCTCTCTTCTCTGAACTGGATATCCATGCATCCACATTGGGTGCACTCGTAAGGGGTCAGAATCGTCAAATTGTAATTGAATGGTTTCATGCTGACAATTCCATTTGAGAATGGGATGAGCATATTGAATGTTTGAATTGCAGGAGTTCAGTCGATGACTCCCATCAGAATCGAACCACCTCTACATATTTCAAAGTACGTCGTTATACCGATCGTTACTCTTATTTATTGGATTCTTGTTTTAACAATTGAACAAATTAAGATGGGTGGATTACTCAAACAAGTACGGATTCGGATGTCTTCTCTCAGATGGGAAAATTTCCGCCAAATTCAACTGGAGAGATCATTGCTTTGAGGTATTTATTGTTTTTATTATGTAATTATTGTAAAGCTTATTGCTTAAGAAACCTTTCACGAGAGAACGTACCGTCGTATAGCTTCCAAAGTGTTTTTTTGGAATCTACATGCAAAAATACACCGGATTAAGTTTTGAAAATTCACCAAAAAATTTGTTGAAAAATTCGGATTTTTTGGCCTGGGTCTGTAACTTTTCGGGATGTGCACTATCACCCTTCATATTGGACCAAATATCAGCACTTGGTATGGGAACATCACCCGTAAAATAATGGGATGGGTTACAGAAAAGTCGTCCGTGGAGTAGGTACGCTTTCTCGAGAAAGGTCTCTTAATTAAGCTTATTGTTAGTTTCCCGAGTTACTAGGGCTTATCGTACGATTCAGTGCAGAAAATCGATTAGGGATGAAACGTTCAATTTCAAGTGTAGCCCTTTATTAGTGCATATTTTACTCGGAATACATTTCAGGCAAGGAGGACCTCATCTGTATGGAGGATCTCGTGCACGAAATCTTCTCCGTTGGACCTAACTTCAAGAAGGCCAACAACTTCCTCTGGCCCTTCATGGCTTAACAACCCATGGATGATGGAAGAAATGGTAGCTGCAAGGCTTTCACCTTTTTTGTAAGATTTAATATTTGTATTGTAATGAAACTGTTTTTGATTTGAACGACGTACTTTCGCTTTCACAAAACAAATAACATTGGCAAAAACACACAGAATGATAATTTCCAGTGCTGATCTCCGATATACGCGCACAGACACCCCTCAAAATTAATGAGAATGTTAGGGATGGAGTACTCAACGAGAAATGGCTGAGCTAAAAATCAGAGAAGTGCCCGTAAAACAACCCATATTGCGATGATAGGGTGAAAGCAAGTGAGATACACTTCCTTTTTTCTATTTCGTTCCGCAAGATCTTCCCCACTCACATGTTGAGTCGTAGGTAGACCATCTTCTCCTGTAGTCGATGCCCGAGGAGGTGCACGCGATAATCTCTCATCATTGATTTTCAACTGAATTAAGTGACTTACTCTCCCTTTTTGCTTTGATTTTTTTCTTACCACATCATTATATAACATTCAAGCTTCAAGTTCAAGACATTCAAGCTTCAAGTTACATTCAAGCTTAGCAACCCTTGGAGGGCGGTAGCCGAGAGGCTGTTTCATCTTTTTTTGTTTGATTTTTGTTACATAAAAAAGATTTTTATTGGAAATATTGTTATTATTGCATTACGGAATAATGGAGACATTATATTTCGAACCAGAAAAGGTGTTTGGATCATGAGCAGGATCTATTGTGTTCCTAAACATGGAAGCATACTGCGGTATGATAGGGGCTCTTTTTGCTGAGAGCACCGAGAAGGGCATGTGAAATACGAGTTCTGCGATTGGAAGGGTCGTTTTGAGTGTAAATGGTATGAAATGCAGTAGATTGAAGTCAATCACTCGAGCGAGAAGAAGAGATAAGAACGGGAGAATTGTAGGGATGGCATCCAATAGTTGCATTCGTATTCAGTTTTTTTTTCTCTCTCTCTCCCCTGCTGATGCACGACCACAGATGGCATTCCCCAATTGAAGTAGATACATTGATTAGTCCATCTACCGTATCTCCACTCCCTTCTCACCTACAGTAGTATCCCTACCCTTATTACGTGCCATTGCCTTCTCTTCCTCACAGATTGTCGATTAGACTCGAGTGTATACAAGAATATTAGTCTCTCCCCCAATCTCGATGTTCATTTATCTCCTTATTTTCTCATTCCTTTTTGTCTGCTGATTTTGTGCCTCTAGCCGGGATTCGGAATCATGTCCATTGCCCTCTGGGAAGAATTCATGCATAAACATCTTGCATCTGACAATCGATTGAGCTTGATGTCTCTACACTAATAAGAAAAAATGATTTCGTTCGATCCACGAGTTGTTGTGCCTCCTCGAAATTCAACAGTTGATACGAATTAGATGTTTATCGTAATCTCTTACAAAAATTTGTATGGTTCTTGAAACGAAGGAGTTCGATCGAGATGGGAACTCCAAAAGAAAAAAAGAATTCAACCCGTATGTATCATAACTAGATTCGATTAATTACATAAAAATCAAACTACCTACTAACGAAAGCTACTAATCGACGCTCTAAATAGAAACAAGAAACGTAAAGAAACGTAGATACAAGAAAAGATGTCGGACTACGGTCTACAATATCATCATGCTAATTATCTACCGTCTCCTTTCCCATCGCTTGTTTCTGCATCGCAAAAAAAGGTTATGTAAAGGATGCATGGCCACAGCCAACTAGGACAGATTTAGCTCAGTGGCTAGAGCAGCCGTCACGTGTTCGGAAGGTCGTTGGTTCGATTCCATCAACCTCCATCAGTCTTTTGCGTGCTCCTCTGACATCTTTACAATTATAACATAAATCAATGATCACCTTCATCTTAGATATTCTACTTTTTCTTCGATACGATTTGAAGAAAAACTGCAGTTATTTTGAGATACTGAAGGTTTCTTCAAGATTTTTTTCCTAAATTTGCTTAACACTCATTGCAAGATACAAGATTAGAATTTAGGATGTCATTAAATGAGACTGAGATATTCTGCGATGGAAGATGATAAAATCGATATGTTTATCGTAATCTCTTTCGAATCTTTGTAATGGACCTCGTTCGTTGTGAGTCCCAACTGGATTGTACAATCATGAGATTCGAATCGATGAGGATGAAGAAAAGATACGTACATAAACAGGTGATACAAGACTAGTTTCAGAGACTTATTGACAAAAACCGAATGAATAAGCAAAGGCTCCACTAACCGGGTGGTATTCATGTATTACACTAGCGAGAGTTGATATTGGAGCAAAATCACACCAATCTGACGCGAACAGTGAAACACATTATGGAAAGAAACATTGGAAATGATTCAAACAGGGATAATCGGAGTTGTATGAACACTAACTATTGCTAATCAAATGGACACAGATGTAATCTATGAGGTATACGGTGTATATCTATCCATGATTTATATTAACAAAGAAAGGGGAAGTATGGTACACAGGAACGAGTAAATTAGCTGCAAGTGATATGGAAAAGGGAAAATAATAGAAATAGTGCGAATAAATATGACATATTGAAGGAAGTGCGTTGACTAGCTACGAAGGTAGAAAGTGCACGTAGTGAAGTGCGAAATTATTCAAGCTGTAGATACGGTGATTTAGATACAAAGAAGAATGTAGATCAAAGAGAAGCCGACAGATCGATTAATCTCCTATGAAGAGAGGAAGACTGCAGTTAGACTCGAAATGACGAGACCTGAGAGACAATCAATTATTGATTGATCTACCGTCTCCCCTTCGTTCTATCCCACTCACATCATATCTTCCATTGGCATTCCTAATTTCTCAGCCCATTTCTTGCATCGAGCATGAAGAAGAAGAAGACAGAAAGCGTCCATTGCAGCATAGCGAAGCTGAAATCGATTATCATTAACTTCTACCATTTACTCTATTCGATTTCTTCAATCTGCTGTATTCCGCCGGAGAAATGATTTTTTCCCAATGATCCTTACCTGTAGTGCTCTGAGAGGTCTTCTTGTCCATACAGAACATTGTTCTCTCTTATCGAGAGGAAGACCAAGAAGTGATTCACAGAGTGAAGAAAGTGATCGAGTGGATACTCGAGTGACCACTGTGGAAGGACGGACTCGAGTCACTGCTACAAATGAATCAATCAACTTCAGTATTATCGAACCAATTTAATTGATTGCTAAGAATAAAGCAGTCAATCGTTAAATTTGTATGGCAACAACGTAAGAGAAAATGACTAACCCGCTGGTTTCTCAAGAACTCCCACAGAATCCGTCGAGGTATCAGCATTAGCTGAAACACAAATGAATTAGTCTCAGAATAGTTTAGATCTGAGTGATTACTCTAGTCATAGCCGAGTAGGCTCAAGGTATAAACATTATTTGAGATAGCAAAGGTTAATGCACAGACCGGGAGTCGAACCCGGGGCTTCCGCTTACCGGGCAGGTGTTCTACCACTGAACTACCTGTGCACCTATGCTATCTCTCTCCTGCGGAAGCCCCGGGTTCGACTCCCGGTCTGTGCATTAACCTTTGCTATCTCAAATAATGTTTATACCTTGAGCCTACTCGGCTATGACTAGAGTAATCACTCAGATCTAAACTATTCTGATTAGTTCCATCAATCCGACGCCTTAAAACTGGTGTTAGTAACGTTGTTACCCCGGTGCGCAGTGATACGTTGTATCCGCGTTGCGAAGGATCAATATGACTCCAAATGAGAGTATCATTCACCCAGGAGATAGCATAGGTGCACCCAGGAGATAGCATAGGTGCACAGGTAGTTCAGTGGTAGAACACCTGCCCGGTAAGCGGAAGCCCGGGTTCGACTCCCGGTCTGTGCATTAACCTTTGCTATCTCAAATAATATTAGTCCCAGAATGTCATCCAATGACAGACCTTCGTCCAATTCCTTATCTCCTTCTTTCTCGTCTTTCTCGTCTTTCTCATCCTTCTCATCTTCTCCTTCCTCATCTCCACCTCCTTCTTCTTCTTTCTTCTCCGATCGTCCGATGCTCACTCCAAATTCCTCCAGTATCTCAGTTGCATTCGGGCGTTTCTCACTCTCCTCCGTCAACTGGAAAAGGAACAGTTCGCTTATCAGTATCAAATAACAAGTTAGAAGCAATTCACTGTTTCTGGTAATAAAAACACAATTGATACGCCCCCCCCACCGTTTCATCTATTGTCTGAAATGTGACTTACATGAACAATCAGCTTGAGTATGCACGATAGATTCTTCGGACGATAGAGGGCTGCACAACTGCAATTTAATCCTTTTTCTCATCAAATTAATCACTTCAGTTTATACGCATTTGACCTTTTTTAAATCGCAAAAACGCTTGAAATATCTTACCCTCTGAGTGACTTGGCCATTCGAAGCTGTGCCAGATCCTCATGGAACTGGAATCCTACAAGAAATAGTTGCTTCTCTTATTTGATCAGCTAGAAACAAAAAAAAATCACCTATCATGAAAACTAATGAACTGACCTAGTTTGAGTATGCTTCTCTTATTTGATCAGCTAGAAACAAAAAAAAAAATCACCTATCATGAAAACTAATGAACTGACCTAGTTTGAGTATCTTTGGATGGGCGAATAGCATTTCGATGAAGGGACGGACGACGTCACGGGGAAGAACATCAACGTCAACGATGTATGACTGAATGAGAATAAGATCATATTATCAGTAACTCGAACCGTAGGCACCCCGGACATGCTTCGTGGGCACCTATGGCTAGAACTAATTTATTCAACTTTCGAGTGACACAAAGTAAAAGGAAATCTTCACAAAATTGCTCTAAAAAGGGACCGTGCTGTAAAATTAGCTGACCACATCATCAAGTGAGATCTGAAGTATACTGGCAGCAGCATAACTCTCATAAGCAGACCATTCTGCATCCAGAGCAAGCATCACTCCATCGGGCTGAAACCATTTCTCTCACAATCACATAAAATAATCGCAAATAGGCCAATCAATAATACGGTACCCCTTCTGCTCTTCTCTCAATCTCCGATGACATCTCATTCAATAGCTTCGCCGTGTTAACGAAGATCAACTCGTGCATCTGAGTTATACAATATAACACTTCTTTACTTTAGTGCCCAAAGGTAGAGAGCTATTTTCTTTCTCGCTCATACGGACGCTCCATGTCTCATTTCTCACTGTTAGAGTACGGCCTTTGAGCAAGTGAAGAAATGCCCACAATATTAGTTCAAGAATTATTATTAGCTTCATTTTAAATACATTACGTAATACAAAATGCTCTTAAGTCAAATTTCCTCAGCATACCTCATTGGAGAAAGTGAGGAATGGTCCTCCGGGAACGATGGACACATCCAGAGGATCACCCGTTACCAATGGAATACTGAAAATACGATCATGAACACAATTTAAGTGATAATCAATCGCATCATTATTGAATAGTACTCACTCTCTGGGTACATCTGCGATGGAAGCATTGGCGGTCGAAATTCGTTGCCAATACGCTGCGTACTGCTCATTTTCTGGCTGAAATACGAAAATTATTCAATGAGATAAAGTGTTGAGTAAAGTGCCCATCTTGCACGAGGAAAGACCGAGATAACGATTGCGTAACTGAATGAATGAATACCTTGCAGGCTTGGATGATGTTCTTCCTCAGATTTGGTCGTTGATACAGAATCGTCCAGAAGAGTTCGTGAAGATTCTCGTACGCCCATTCCTGATATGGAAAATTGTTTTACTAACATAGTTTTTTTTTCGAAATTAAGATTATATTATGAAGTTTCTATTTTCGTGCCACATGAATAGACCTCACTTTATCCTGGAAGGTCTTCTTCGCGTATTTCTTAATAGCGGCGAATGCCCAACCAGGATTGATCAATTGATCGTGCTTCAATTCTGAATGAATATATCTTACGTTCGAGCTCTTGTTGTTTATGGTTGTACACAAATATTGAATATTATTGAAGGCATACCTCCTCTCATTTCATCCATGAGTAATCTGATATTGGCTTCGAATCGAATGGCGCCATATCGATGGACGAGATGTTGAGGACAGAATGAACTGAATTATATCGCTAAATTATGATTCAATTTCAATAGAATGAATGTCTCATATGATTAACAACTAACATTTCGACAATGTGATTGTGAAACTTACAGGAAGCTATGACAGGCGGCTGTTAGTTCAGCCTTGTGGAGCATCTGACGACAACCCTCACGAAATTCCTTCGAACGATTCATTGCGAACGACTGACAAATAGGAAAATGTGTGATCTATAGAAGACTTCTCAATTTTTCATTTCTTGTCTATTTTCGCACGTTTGGAAGTTTCCAAAGATCATTTTCACAAATCATTTTGGCAATTTTGAGTTCTCTCACTCGGTCGCTTCTATCTAATTTTTCCGAGTTGTCGTATCACCAAAAATGAAGAAGTGGAATACCTCAACAGTAGTTGCTCTGAGGGGTCCGAGACAGAGAGCAGTTCGAATGACTTCCGGAGAATCGAAGTAAGAAGAGAAGGATGAATTGTGCATGAAGAAGATGGTTGAGGCGAAACTGGAAAGACAAAGAAAGTTACTCGAGTTTGGTAATCGTAATGGATAAGGATCATTAATGTAACCATTCTTCTTACCTCGCCCATCCCTCCGTGACTGCTCTGACTGCATAGGGACCATACGTGCCCATCTTATCACGCAGTTGCAACATGAACACTGCTTTGCTCAACACCTCAAATATCGATGAAACTAGAGTGTAACGAGTAAATAGGTCTTATGTGCAATAAATCATAATGTTGTACTCACTTTCGCTTCGACATTCACATCGATGGCAACGATGGCGTTGAAGATTCTCGACGTTTGAGTGTCAGTCAAGTTGTTGAGCATCTGACGAGGAGCACGCTGCAAATTATATGATTAACGACTGAATTCAATACCAAATACTTCATAAGTCGTTGAGACGTATCGTGACACTATGTCAAAATGTGTATCACCTTCATATTCTTCTTCGTTTTTCCTTCAGGACGACGATCGGTCGGATCAGGAACAACGATCACTTTGAAGAGAATCTAAAAACGAGAACACTTCATTTCAGAACCAGGAAAATAAAAGGCGATATCTTACGTGGAATACGATAGGAGAGATGGAAGTTGACTTAGTCAGTCCTCCTTGTGTGTAGAGATGACCGGAAGGACGAATGTTATTGTATTCAGGCATGAAGTGAAGAATGTCCGTCAACTGATCTACCGCCTCAATTGAAATACAACTTTTTCTAAGAATATCTTTCGAAAACTGACCAGTGAGAGTCCATACTTGCGTACAAGTGCCTTGCCGATGTTCTCGAAGGGGAAATTAGGCAGGTGATCACCCCGTGCTTCCTTGTCCTTATTCAATGTACGAGTTTCAGCTTCTGATCGAGGCAACTACAAAGGGGAACAATCACATCGTTTCCTAGTCTTAGACAAGCAACATCTCTCGGCACGGAGAGGACAGATGCCGTTTTGGAAAAATTCCAAGATTTGGACGACGCGTCGCAGAACCGGTGGCGCGAATTTTAAATTAATTTAAATTTTCGTCGCGAGTAACCAAGTTCTCCCTTTCTATTTAATTTTCCGCGCAAATGATGTATTTAGGTGCTAGATCATATGAAACAGCTGCAATTAAATAAGAAAAAGTCAGGAAAGACACGAGCGCACATGTTTACTGTGAAAACACGGCATCGAGTTAATGTCCGCGAATTCGCAATGAAATAGCCTGTTCTTTGATTTGGACGATAGCGCACCAAATATTCTACTTAAATAGCAAAAACTAGCATGCAAAAATAACGATAACTTGTATCAAATTATTCCCGAACGAATTTCGTAATGGGAGCCGGAATCACATCCGGAAATTGCTCACGCCGAAACAAACGCGCGGCTTCGTGAATCTTTCGCCCTTATCTTAACTCCAGCGGCGCTTTTCTTTTGCGTGTCGGTAGATGGACTAACCGTGCAGAAGGAGAGAATTTCATTCTCCAGTAGCTGTCTCAAATACTGGAAATTGGATGAAGGCTGGGGAGGGTACATGTCCATCAGAGGCGGAGGACGATGAGCCCACGACATACTGTTATAAATAACTGGAAGCATGGCATATTGTTGCATGCAACGTTTGAAGGCAAATTAAATACGAACAAAACATGTTTAACCACAGAAACACAATATTTGCAGAAGGGGGTTGGGGGCAAGGCGATGCAGCTAAAAAGAGCAACGTTTCAAAGCTCTAATGCAACCGAACATTTAGTCTTTCCTAGCATATACTAATATCAAAAAGACCACTTTTTATGTTGATAAAAACGAAAAAGAAAAAAACAGACCTTCGTCGTGTCATTGTCGAAATCGCAAAATTACGGTAAGAATCTGTCAAACTGCGTACCATATTACGGCTCCGGTTCTGAAATTACGAAATATCGATTGATTTTTCAAACTTTTTATTTTGATTTATTTTATGATACACTGCGTGGACTTGTTATCAGGATCACGTATACGTTCAGATGGCGATTCCCCTAGCGTATGATGAAGGTCGATTCGATGGTTTTCTTCACTACCCACTCATCGATAAGGTGCAATTCAATCTCCGAGGACACATAATCACCACAAGTTCGTCGGTTAGTTTCAGTTTAAATACTTATACGAGTGGCAATGTATCTACGATCTCAATACGATCTGTAGAGCTGCGGCCTAGATCACATAGATACATATCGCGAGGTCATTGTGGACCCAGATCAGTTTTTCAGTTTCTCAAATTGCATTCGAAGTTCTTTCGAGAATTCTTCAAGCTGAATAATACGAATCACGCTCCCAAGTACAATTTGAACGCATATGATCCTGAAACGTTCACAGATTTGTTGAACTTACTGTACCCCTGCAAGCATCCACCTGTCGGTGAGAAATTCATTGTCTATTATTCTCACTAATGTTTTTGTTGTTGTAAATATGAGGTCGTACTATATCACAACATCACTGCCTACTAATCCAGAATGTTGTCAGGAGATGTGGGGTGGAATAGCAAGGTAGAGAAGCGACTCGCGCTCGCAATTACACTCAATATTCCCAAACTCGTCAAGAAACTTCTCGTGGATTTCCGCCCCGTAAGTTGTCTGGTATGTAATGACATACATTATCCACTTGGCAGACTGACGATCCTCTCACAAATGCAATCAAGGCTATTGATGCAGTCGCTTCCAGTTCGAAATACACTCATCTTTTGGTGATTCTATCTACGATACTCCTTTTCTCCAACTATTTATATTTTCAGACTCCATTCCTTGATCGATTCGATGATTCGGCTGAGCTGATGGATCACGTGAGAAGAAAGAAGATCGAATTATCGAATAGGACGAAGGTGCAATATAAATCGAGTTTGGGTTAATCATTATTTTGAGGTGGTTATCTTCGATTATTTCATAGATGAGGGAGAACCATCTGCGAAACGTCGACGATCGTACGATCTACTCTATTTTCACTATTGAAAATGAATCATTATCCGCCTTTTTTCAGTCATTCGAAGTCCATCCCACAAGAGGCAGTCTTTTTCGATGTCGATCCAGGTAAATATCGTATTCTTCTTCTACCATTACCTCTATTTCAGCATGGCCAGATGCTCGCGTCATTGTAATCGAAGGAGTTAGCATTCTCGTATCCACCTCGGTATCACGCAATATTCTCTCTCATCAGTTTGAGTTCTTATCCCTTCTTGTATTGTCTCCTCTTTAGACTCTTGCCCTTCATTCGGTTGTATTCCGTGAATGGTTTGTCGACGATCCTACAAGAATTGGTCCAAAGAGAGAGGCTCATTACTACAATGGAATCGGATTGAGAGAGATGACTCGATTCCTTGCCATTATCGCTACGGACACGGTAAACGGTATGAACATTGATTAGATGCATGTTTTCAACTTTATATTTTTCACAGATGTGGATGAGCTTCTTCTGGATGCAGTTTACCATCTGCAAGCCAAGTATGCACAAGTTATATGTGAGGATTGGATATGGAAGCATAAGTGAGTCGAGAACATTACCATATTTTTAAAAGTATATTGATCGTTGTGAGACAGTACTCCTTCAGGATCAACTCTGGCAATGAGGCTGTCAAATTCCTCAAGATAATAATCAAAGTGAGAGGAAAGTACATGAAACTGGACGATAGCTACGTTGTGAGTTTTATTTAGTGTTGCGAATTCGGCCAAACTCGATTTTCGTCGAAGGGGAGGAGAACGAATGGGAGAATTTTGACTGTTTGAAAATTGCGTAAGAGTACTGTGGTTCTTTTCCGTAATCAACTACCTCATGCAGCTCTCACTGACTCCTATCATATTCAATCACGTGGAGGGAGGAGAGGGACCTCCCATCGATCCAAGGGAATCAGAAATCACGACCACCCATGAAACTCCCCTTAGATGGAAGCAACCGGTAAGGACCACCCGGCTGTCAGCTGTTGCAATTGTTTGCTATAGTCAGACAATAAATAGTTAGGTGTTTGTTTGCCTATTCGGTTTGACTATTCCATACAATTCATTTAAAGATGCCCAGTAGTCTGATGACTCCCTCTCAAACTCCTCGTACTCCATCCAAGAATATAACTCACGCAGCGAAACCTTTAATTGTGAACAACACTGCGAATGGCGATTCCAGAGGTACGGTATCTAGAGGAGAGTTCATCCAATCGATGAGGGAAGTGTGTCTTCCAGGTTTCGTAATGTCATTCTTCTCTTGTCTTGACGAGGAAACTCGAGTAAGAGTCGATCGTCTATTCACTCAATGGGAAGCTGCTCGATTGAGAGTCATTGTTAGAGATGATAATGGTTCGTTCACATTTGATTGGACGATTGATAGAAGTAGATTAGCCGATAAGTCTGTGATTGTTTATGAATCGTTAACAGGTCGTGATCACGTAATTTTCCTCAAGCACAATGAGGCTCGTCTTCAAGATTTGAGAGAAGAAGTGGAGAAATTGTGCGGTATTTCCACGGGAATGCAGAGAATTCTATTTGAAGGTATGAAATAATGATTTATTTACTGACTGATTATTCCCGTTCAGCTCAGAATCTGGTTATGAACAATAAGTTAGTCGAGTTTGGTGTCAAGAATGGAGATAGATTATTCGTGAGTAGAAGAGACTTCGGAACAATGACTCAAGTTATCGATTAAGCTGTTAAATTACTGTTAATAGATGCTGTAAAAATGTCTGTGAAATATTGCTGTTTAATTCTGAACTGTTCTTTCGTTCGATAGAAGATAATCAATAGTTATAGAATTGTATCATAGTATGTTTCGTTTCTTCCCACTGTCACTAGTTGTTTCCATGCATAATATTCACTGATAAGCGTGTCACTGTGATCTCAATCACTCGTTCTTTATTCTGCCCTCTAGTTACTCGATATGTATCGAATCAGCCCGACGTGATAAAATACTTGTTCTATTGTGAAGATCGGTCATTATTTTTTCAAAGTGGAGGCACATGGAGGACACAAATTCAACGGATTTTATCCTTATTCTTCTTTTCGAACATTTTCAACCAATGATGAATCGTTCTTGAAACTGCATGAGATGTTTTTAAACATTGATGTGTTCTGCAGAGTGATTGATTTCTAAAGTTATGTGTTTATTCTGTTTAATCGTTTGTCAGGGATCGGGATCAGGGTAAGCTTCCCTATATCCCTTCTATTTCTTTTAAGAATACTTCTATTTCTTGAATCGACCGAGGGACATCAGTAGACCCTGGATTGCTCCATCATCGGATGGTGCTTCATGCAGCTTGCTCTTTCTCACCTCCTCGTCCATCTGAGTTCTTTGATCACATCGTTCTATTCAGACAGAGTTGATAGCCTACCGTAAACCCACTAAATCAATAGTGTTGCAGGCAAATCCCGTTTTGTGGCATCGCTCATTCCGAATGTGAATCTCTACTATTCACATTTCTCCTCACCTTGCTCTTCATCGGAGTGCCCGATTTAGTCTTGCTCATCTCATCCGAGGCTGGAAACATATCTCCTTCCTGAATAATCAGTTCTTGATCATTGTCTAATTATGACTATTATCATTATGAAATAATGAATGTTGTTCAAGAACATTTCGTGGTGTTTTGATTTGACAATAAATGGCATTTAAAAAGGTATTTGGTATATTGACAGTGAGCACAATTTCAGTGTTGACTAGAGCAGGGAGGGAAGGGAGGAGGGAGAGGGTGAGAGTGCGTTGAAAGTGCAACTGGCACTCAAGCCAGTCGCGTTGTGTGTCTGTCACTCTCTTGAACTCTCACGATCTCTCCTTTTCTCTATTTCTTCCATTCGACCCCCAGCCTTCCCTCCCATTGCACGCGAGTTCACTTTTTCCTTTCTTTCACTGCTTCCTTCGCTTGATTCTTCTATTTCATTTCAATGTTTCAAATGATAAACAATAACGTAATTTCTTCAGTTCGAGTGATGCGCCTCATACTTTTCTTCGTCCTGTTATCGGCCACAGTTCATTGCGATGTAATCAAAGATGTCTTGGATTATTTGGACCTAGAAGATCCTTACGAACTGACCACTCTTCCCGAGAGTAAGCTATTTCAAGTTGTGCTCTATCAGAGGGCATCAAATTGTCCTCACTATCATGTTTGATGTGTTTAAGCTCTTTACAGAGGTGGAAATGACTCTGGAAGATATCTTTATTCAATATCCCTCACTGAGAGTAACTGATGAAGAAGAACTTATCGAGCTGAAGAAAAGTTTCCTCGAGTTTATCAACATGAGCAGCGAAAAAAGAGGAGAAGTAAGCACTCATTTGTGAATTATTTGAACAGACTCTTCATTCATTTTCCCTATAACAGCTTCTTGACGGCTTTCCTACGACGAAACACAAAGTGCTCTCCGAAGTACTCAAAGGATTGACTAAGATTGCGAAGAAGGAATTCAAATCACTAAGTAACGATGAAAAGAGCTACTGTGAGAATGTACGTAAATTGGAGAGAAGTGCAAAAGATGAAGTTCACAGTGTTCATATCATAAATTAAACTCGTTGAGGTGGCAGATCTAGTTTGGCACAAGTTGAGTGCGGAGGCAACGATGAAAGTTGTTAAGAAGAAGAAGAAAGAATACGAAAAGATGAAATTGACTAAGGAGCAGATTAAAATGGATGCGGTCAGCGATTAGACGAACATCTTAGATAGTTTCAAGAGTATATATTTCAGATGATGAAAGGTGTTATAATCATGCAATCATGGCACAAGGGAAAGAGTCCCGATGAGGTCGTGGCTGAATTGGAGAAGATTACTAAATCGGAACTTTGAATTGTATTATTTATATTTAGATGTTTACTAATTTCAATTAATTGCATAGTTTCATAGCCTCATGAATTTGTTGTAATTCATGATGATAATGAAGTAATGAATAAAAGAAATAGTGCATAATACATAAACTTTCCATTCTTCTCAGTGTTCAAAGCATGGCGAATGCAATCTCACTAGCCACCTAGAGTTAGTTATTTCAAGTTGCTTATTTATTGCTTATTAATTAACAAATATGATGATATTATTTCTGATATTTTCAGATACCATGCTTGGAACTTCTATATAAAAATCGACCACTTACTTCTTCAACATCGAGTATGCGTACTCTTTTTTCACCGTTTTCTTAGTTTTAGTAGAATGTTCAATTCATTTTATGCACTTTGTTTAGTTTGTTTTGTGGTCGTAGTGTTTGACAAGATAGATTTATAAATCGTCTCTATCTTCTAAGCTCGTCCTTGCATTAGATGCGTTGAAATCTCAGGCCTATCTATGTTTGATTGATTTTTATGACAAACATCGTGTAAATATTCCATCTCGAGTAAGAGTTACGAGTTCACTTCATCCTCTTTATTCATTATTATGCTGTAGATAAAATTTCAAAAACTGACATGCTCTATTAATTATATTGATCAGCTCTGATCAGTTTGATCGATCTCACAAACGAAGTGCTATGAATCGTGCGATCAAGTATCGTCGTTTGAAGATTGGACCGATAGTCTGCATTTATTGATTGATAAAAATGAACAAAGAAGTTGGACATATATCAATAAACTGTCTATTATCATTGAAATGTTTTTTTCCGAATGTGGTAGAAAACGTTTGTCTCACAGTTCATCGTTAGCTGGACAAAGGGATACCCCTCTATTTGTAAGGTAACTATTTTCTTTAAAAATCTATTATTGAATCGGACTCGGACAATTTGGACAGGATCATCTGAAGATAAACAATTGTCCTTGGAAAGGATTCTTATTTGAATAATAACTATGAATTTCCATATTTACTCTCATACTTTACTCTGTCCATCCATTCTCTCTCCTCCTCCCACTTTACTCTCTTCATCCGATGGTGAACGGTCGTTGATCTTTTTTCTTCTATTTCATAATCGTCGATCGAAGGAGTAACTAGAAGAGGTATCGATTGATTACATTATTCACAATATCTCGTCCATGCAATAAAGTTCCAATATTCTTATTCTATTTTAGGATATCAATCGATTTATCATCTATGGTTCTGATTTCAAGATGGCTGAAAATGTTCATGTAAATTCGGTCAACTATCATATCTAAACCATTCTGTTAGTTATGTGTAAATATTATAGATTCAGGTTCAAAATCCATTCGCACTAGTTTCTCTACTGCTACTAATGGTGAGTTACTGTAAATGGTGTAATGTTGTACCAGAATTGGCATATATTGACTGAATTGTATATTAGTCTAGATGGATTAATACTGCCAATCAAGCATTTATCTAGATACAGAAAAATCAAGGATAAAGAAAAAAGAGGATGATTTAATAATACAATAATTTTAGCTCATTCAATCCAAATATGAATCTGATAAAAACAAAAGAGAAGCTGAGAAGTTTAAGAAAGAAGTCGATTCACTCAAACAAGAGATGAAATGGATGAAGAAAAATGATGTAGTGAAGGTATATTGGAGATGATTTCCCATGATGAATACAGAATATTCAATACCGTACTCTCAGGGTCCATCAATCAGCGATAAGAATGAAAGTGAAAATGAAAGGATAACAGAATCTTATCATTCGCTGCTCAATCAGTAATCACTCGTGTTTATTTGGTGGTTTATCGATTGTTTCAGACAACAAATGACTTCTCTCAATTACGACACTGAGAATCCTTATTTCGAAACTTGTGGTGAGTTATTTATTATGTTGCTTCTTACTGGAGTTCAAAAGGAAAGATCACACAATAATATTTTCCTTGGCAGGAATTCACATCTCTCTAACTGGGCACAACAATCCGGATACTGTAACTATTCAGCACTCTCTACGCAGTGTTCGTCCTGTTTATCTGATTATGATCTTTGATCTTTGGTCTTTACAGGATCTTGTTCATTTTGACAATCTTCGACGAGAAGGGAAGGATTGCGATATGCAAATAATCAATGGAGATGGTATAATGAATGTGCACAAAGTGAGAGATAATTGACTTACAAACGGAGTAGTATCATATTTTGCAGACTCTTCTCATTGCTCGAATCCCATTCTTCAAATATCTTCAGAATCCAAGCTGGTCGGAGTCCTCTATCAATTTCTCCGGTTCGTTCAAAGCTACGGAAAGTATTTATTATACTAGTGATATTCAGAATTCCACTCGAACATTATTGAAATAATAATCAATTGGGCATATTCGGGAAGTTTAACGATCACCCAGAATACTGTACAATGTTTGATGAAGACTGCCTCTTATCTCCTATTGGTTAGTATTATTCAAGTGAATAATTATGATATCAACGAATATTTCACTTGAGGAATCGATAGTCGATGAGTGCTACATGTTTATGAGGAGAAGAATTCAATACGATGATGCTCTTCCCCTCCTCCATTTCTGTAGAGCCATTGACTATAACAAAAATGACGAATCTCTCATAAAGTTCATTGAAGTGAGTTTCTATTGTAGAAATTGAACTGATTAATCGGTTACATTCAGTCGAATTTCCTTCTGATTTCTTACACGCCCGATTTCCTCGAACTCTCAATTGATGATCTCGTCAATATTATAAATAGAAATTCCCTCAATATTGATAACGATGAGCAGGTGAAATATTCTCGACAATTATGTAATCAAATCGAATTATCGAATTAATTCGTAGGTTCTTGATGCTGTTATTAGATGGATAGGAAAGGACGAAAGCAGAAGGAAACTTGTTCCGAGGTTTTAGATTCGTATAAAAAAGAATTCCATTCATAAAACTGTTTCAGATTGCTGAAATCAGTTCAATGTCCTCGTCTCTCCTCTTCATTTCTCAATGATATTGTTGAGAAGAATAAATGGATTATGAATATTCATAAAAGATATATTTTATAAGCTAATACAAAAAATATATTAATTAAAAATGCAAGATCATAAATCTGACCTAGCGCAACCTCGAGGGGAGTACGGTAGGTGAGCATTTTCAGTGTTATTTTTGTAATCATAAATATTATTGCTTTTTATCATTTTTTCAAGTTTTTTTATAATATGATTCGGCACTGTCGAATGCATAGGTCGAGCACAACTGAATATTTACTTCTTGTATTTAAAAATTAGCCGCTGCCCTCCCTAGATTTGTCTACTAAGATTATCGTGTTTATTTCAGCAATATGATGGCTCCCCTCAACGAGGAATCTGTCCAGGAGGTCGCCGTCGAGGAACAGGAGGTCGACCTCACTCCTGAGCAGTTCGTTTATCCATCACTTATCGGAAACATTTAAAATAAATATTTCTTGAAAACATTTGAATAAATGATTGCAGGAAAACGACCCAGCTGGACAAGCTGATGTCCGACGGTAAACGCGAGCTCAAGGCTCTCAACTACGATTCCGCTAGGGAGAAGTTTGGAGAGGCCGCTGAGTTCGCGTGAGCTAGCTTCTATTTTGTTTTTGTCTCCTTTACATTTATTATTTCTCGATTTAAAGTTAAAATTTGCAGTGCCACGCACTATGGACCGCTCGCCGTCGAATCATTCGAGCCTAACTTAATGGTGAGGAATTGATCGAGACTTAAATTTCCATTGCATTTCACAATATTCGATCGATTTTAAGTACGGACGCACACTTGCCGAGATGAGCGGCGTTGAGAACGATCTGTTCCAATCTGCATTGGTCAACATTAACAATAAGAAGAAGGGGGGAGACGAAGCTGAGGAGAAGGATGCCGCAAATGAGAATAATATTATAGATGGTTGGTCGACTGATTGATCTATTTAAACTAATCTAGTGATGCAAAGACGTTTAAACAATACGTTTGTTAACCAATCGTCATGAAAAATATAATAATTTAATTTGATTTGATTTTCAGATGAAGAAAGAGAAGACGTGCGCGAAATGGTGGCCGAAGCTCTCGCTGAGACTGCCGAGGAACTAGAGAAGAAGAAGGAAGGAAGTGATGAGGAATCGAAGAGTGAAGAAGTAAAAGAGAAGGAATCTGTCGGTATGGAGATTACAACGACTATTGAACATGTTTTCTTAAATGGAGATATAATCCCAAAGTAAGAACTAATCTATTTCAGACGAGGCTGCAGCTGGAGATAAAATGGAGGAAGATGAAAAGGCTGAAAATGAAGAAGTTGCTGATAATGAGGAAAGTGAGGAGGCTGCTGATGGGGAGAAGAAAGAGGGAGCGGATGGTGATGGAGAAACTGCCGAGAAGGAAGATATTGAAGATGGAGATGATGAAGACGAAGAGGAGGAACTTGATACTAATCAGCTCACATGGGAAGCACTCGAGGTCAGAACGATAGAGGGCAAATTATAATAATACTCTTCTCATTGGAAACAATGTGAGTAATATTTACGCCATCCGCTAATATAGATGCCGTGAATTAACACATATTATGGAGAACTGATCCAATTGCTGACACTGACCTTAATTATTGTTTTATTATGATTCATGAAATGTTTGTATTGTAAAATGGTTCTTTTACGCAATACGCTTTATCACGAAATAACTGTTCAGGTTGCATCGCAGATCGCTGATAAGATGATCACTTAGACTGGAGATAAGGAATGGAAGCACAAGAGGGTCGATGTATTTGTCCAACTCTCACAGTGCTCTTGCAACGATGAGAAATATGAAACAGTATGCTTTCCATTTTCTTTCATTCATTGCTAAACGCATCCAAAAAAGCTTGTTTATTTTGCGAAATACATTTTAATGAATCTGTTGATTTTCAGTAGTATCTCAACATGCTGAATTCGGCCTCGCTGAGGTTTCGTTCAACAAGGCCGGCGACGTATTCCAGAAGATTCTCGGTTAGTGAAAAATGAATAATTGAGGAAATAGGAAATTATTTTGTATTTTCATGTGTTTCTATTATTCTAAATGTTGTTAATCTTCAGACGCTTTGAAGACTGAGGCGGGAGACAGTCCTACTGAGGGTCAAACGAGGGAAATTGTTGAGATTGAACAGATCGTGAAGGACTTCAACGAGAGAGCAGAGGATTCGAAGGAATCAGCAGTACAAAAGCAGAAGGTGAGTGAAGGAAAAGAGTTGATAATAGAGAGCTGACTTCATTTGAGAATATGGTGCACAACATTTCTTCGTTAGAATAGCCTTAGTGTTATTAGTGTTAGGTCTTAGTGTTTTGCCTCAACTATCATGATTTATTGTACGTCCTGTGCCATTCTAATATTACTTTTACATTGTTTTCACCGTTATTTCATCAAAATAGCATAAATATTATTATTATTATTATGTTATCTGTTAATTTTTCAGATGGATGAGGAGAAAGAGAAGGAAAAGGCAGAGGTTCCCTCCATCCTCACTACTTCCAATGCCAACTCTGATGCTACTGCTAACGACATCACTTCTCTCGTCAGGTAAGACTCTATTTCGAATAGAAAAATAGTGCATTGAGAAGGGAGATTCAGATTATATTAATGATTTTCCAATTCCAGAAAGAAGCGTGCTCATGATGATTCAGAGGTGGAAGGAGCTCCTAAGAAGGCAAAGAGTGAGGAAGCGGAAGAAAAGGGAGAAGAAAACATTGCCGTTTAGATTGATGTCTCGACGACCATTCATCCTCATTTCTTATCCCAAGTCAATCATGTCAGCTTTACACTTTATATTTGTCTTTTTGCTTCTCAGAAAGCTTCTTGTTGCATGTATTTTTATATTCGTGTATTTATTAAGTATTTTCTTATTGCGAAATTAACAATTCAGGCGCCGCCCGATCAACAATGGCGCTTTCATCAAGCTGAACAAGACCACCCTCATCATGCTCCACATGGTCGACCCGTGAGTAACTTGCAAGAACAAATATTTGAATGGGTCAATCCACAGTGAGCTCTTGTTTAAAAACGGATGAAATTGCGATGTTAAATATTGATTAATTATGAACAGAATCCTTTTTTACCCTATTAACATTTCAGTTACGTTGCTTGGGTATAAGTTAAGGCCAGAAAATTAATTTTTTTTTGAGAATTTATCTTAGTTTCCCGAGTTACTTTGAATTACTGTACGAAACGCTGAAATTGATAGTTTGTCTATTATTTTAGCCAGTTATTTATCGATGTTTTTAAAATCAATTTTATCATAGATTGGAGTCAGAAGTTAGAGAGAGGTTGAAACATTCAATGTCAAGTGAATTTGTAGCCCTTTGTTAGCGCATACTTTACCCCCGAATACATTTCAGGCAAGGAGGACCTCATCTGAATGGAGGATCTCGTGCACGAAATCTTCTCCGTTGGACCTAACTTCAAGAAGGCCAACAACTTCCTCTGGCCCTTCATGGCTTAACAACCCATGGATGATGGAAGAAATGGTAGCTGCAAGGCTTTCACCTTTTTTGTAAGATTTAATATTTGTATTGTAATGAAACTGTTTTTGATTTGAACGACGTACTTTCGCTTTCACAAAACAAATAACATTGGCAAAAACACACAGAATGATAATTTCCAGTGCTGATCTCCGATATACGCGCACAGACACCCCTCAAAATTAATGAGAATGTTAGGGATGGAGTACTCAACGAGAAATGGCTGAGCTAAAAATCAGAGAAGTGCCCGTAAAACAACCCATATTGCGATGATAGGGTGAAAGCAAGTGAGATACACTTCCTTTTTTCTATTTCGTTCCGCAAGATCTTCCCCACTCACATGTTGAGTCGTAGGTAGACCATCTTCTCCTGTAGTCGATGCCCGAGGAGGTGCACGCGATAATCTCTCATCATTGATTTTCAACTGAATTAAGTGACTTACTCTCCCTTTTTGCTTTGATTTTTTTCTTACCACATCATTATATAATTGCTTGTCGGTGCATTTCGTTCTCTTACATCTATCGAGGTGGCTCATCATTCGGATGAAGGAGTCGTCGTGTATCTGAATTGAATCATGACGGGGAAGTTCATAAAAGTTTTTTAATGAAACAGCTTACATCAGAGAGGTGTTTGGCCAATTCAAGACGAGTCTGAGCCGAGTAGACTATGCCGTTGTCCGAGCAGACGTCACAGCACGGATCTGCAGATTTTTACTTGTTGGTTAATATGTTCAGAAATGATGGTCCTTATCTCGAGACTTAAAACCCAAAGTCTCACTTCTCATTTTTGAGCTCCTCAGGAATGCCTTGAGAACTTCATCGATGGAACGCAGTTTCATGTCCAGTATCTCCTGATGGACCTGCAAAAGACAAGAAATGTTATCTTTCATCCCGATTTTACAAAACAATTGAATGTGAATGGAAATTTTGTACACAATGCTCCGCAGAATACAACCATCGAAACGTATCCTAACCATACCTCGTCTACATGTAGCCTTCTCTTGTCAACACCGTCCGCCATGAAATTACAGGCTGGGCAATTGGGCGTTCCAGAAGCTGAGCGAAACTCGTGCACTGTAAGAAAGACGAAATGCATTAATGACAAACTACGGATTAATCAATAATTGCAAAAGCTAGATTGACTATGATTTTGGAAGAGTGACGAATGAAATAAAGAGATATCGTACTTCTGTAGTACATCAGATCATCCGCCAGCTTCGTCTGTTGACTTTCCAAATCAGTGATTCTCTGCAATCAATTGTTTGTTATCTACAAATTTCACTTAACTATTTAGTCTAGAATCTCTAAATGAAATGAAGATGAACTGAATCCAAATGGGTGTGGGTTGGCTCATTCGATTCCTTACAAGGGGGGTCTTGGGCTACCGTACCTATAATTGATCTTTGGCCTCCCGACGACAAAAGCGCAAATCGTAATAACTCGACCCAAAGTGATGCCAGTAGGTTGGGGGTCGGCTCATTCGATTTCGTAGTACTAGGGCTACCGTACCAAGAATTGATCTTTGATCTTGGCCTCCCGACGACAAAGGCGCTAATCGCAATAACTCGAATTTTCACATAATTATTTAATAGAACCTCTAAATGAAATGGAGATGAACTAAATGAAGATTGGGATGTGTTCCCGATTTTGAACTTGTCTTCTTCATTTCTCATCCCTTTTCTCTCAATACAACGAGCTTATCGTTTTGGAACTCACATTCTGCATTCCTAGTCTCTCTTCAATCCAATCTTCTTCTCTCTTACGGATGGCTACTAGCTCGATCTTCTCTTTCTCCAGAAGCTGCAATCAATTGTCAATTATCTACGAATTTTAGATATTCAACTAGATAGTCAAGAATCGTAAACAAATGAATTCGGAGAGATTGTTATCTATTCCTGATCTGGAGCTTACCTTCTTCATTGCCTCCACATCATCGTTCCAGAGAAGCGCAGTCTTCATCTGAAATTCATGGATGAACAATCAAAATTGGAGGATTGATGAATAAAAAGTTTTGAGAATTGAAACATACCGTTGTATAGGAAGCCGATTGAGCAGCTCCAACGACGGCGGGCGCAGTCACCAGCTGACTGTATATCGGGCAGATGGAAATCCGTTCTGGATGGTCGTCCAGAGCGGAATTCTCAGTCTGTTCCGCTTTCTCTTCTGACTGTGGACGTGCGGGACCATCCACCACTTCAGACGGAGGGTAGATAATAGATGACGTGTCAATGTCTTGATCCAAATTGTCCTGCAAGAGATCAAAGATCAACGAAACATTAAAGAATAGAGGAGTTATTATATAGGGGAATTGATATTTGATCTCCCCCCCCCCTCTCTATCCTTCCGGTCCATGGAGAGACCAGAGGTCAAAGACCAATGAAATATTAATGAATACAATAAATAGTGGCACTTCTTTACTTTAATGCCCAAAGGTAGAGAGCTATTTTCTTCCTCACTCATTCGATCACTCGCTTTCTCATTTCTCGTTACCCACAAGTAGAGTGCGGTCTTTGGGCACTAAAGTAAAGAAGCGCCAAAATAGTATATCGACTTGATCTTTGATCTCCCTCTCTCTCTCTCTCTCTCTCTCTCTCTCTTTCTATCCATCCTTCCGGTCCATGGAGAGACCAGAGTTCAAAGATCAATGAAATATTAAAGAATTTAAGAAATATTAAATCGACAAATTGGTCTTTGATCTCTCCCCCCCTCCTCCTCTCTCTCTCTCTTCAACAACTTCTCGATTAGTTCGAAATACGGATAATTGTCTCTTCATTTCCCACACTCTCTCACCGGTCAGAGAGACGAGAGAGTGTGTGAAATAAAGAGATGATTACCCGTATTTCGAACTCTATTCACGATGCTTACCGATGAATCCTTGTCTGAATCCATAGGAATCGGAGAGGATCCTCTGGCGGTCACAAGAGTAGACATCTCGTTGTTCTTAGTCTTCTGAATAGAGCAAAGATAAAAGATCAAAGTGTACAGATCAATGTCTCCCCCCCTCCTCCTCTCTCTCTCTCTTCAACAACTTCTCGATTAGTTCGAAATACGGATAATTGTCTCTTCATTTCCCACACTCTCTCACCGGTCAGAGAGACGAGAGAGTGTGTGAAATAAAGAGACGACAAGGATGTGTCAATGGAAACGGATAAGATTACTGTAAATAACGGTACCCAAGGATACGATAACAGTGTTACGGTAGGAATGTTTGTGCTAAGGTTGATGAAGACTATTGTATCCGACTAGGCAAAAAAATAAATGTGTAGAATAGGAGTTGAGATGTTTAGTCTTACGACGTAAAATCGCTTGACGTGGATACACCTTTACCTTTTTACCTAGTTCAATATGGAAAAAAGATCATTTAAAAAATCCAGGTAGGTAGAATAGTGAGCTTATTCGCCCCCTCTTCGTTGAACAGCTCACATCATCGCCTCTTCTTCATGGAAGAATGACACCGATGAGCGCGCTTATGGGGAATGAAGTATTCATTTCACTTCTTCATTCGACATCGCTCGCTACTCATCATCACCAAATTGCCCATCTCGCTTCAAACATGAAGCAAGCCCAACGGAAGACAATAGGAGTTTTCTCTGTCCTCAATATCATGAGAGATGCAGTTGATGACGATCGCATCGAGCAACTTCTCACAGTTGCCCACTCTCCTCGGATGACTCACTCTCCCACTCCAATTCATCCCTCTCCTCCATCTCATCTTCCTGTCAGCCGGTCTGCTTACTCATTGGAACATCCACTCAGCTGTCTACTCTGCGACGGTCCTCATTTCACAAGTAATACCGATCATTCAAGTCTTCTCAAGACAAGAAGAATGCTGTCATCGAGAAAGGACTATGTCTCAATTGCCTTTCCCGATCGCATCAAGTTGATTCCTGCATCAACCAACACACCTGCTGGCATTGTCAGCAGCGTCATCACTCTTCCATCTTTACTGATCGACATCCACCAAGAGATAGGTATCACACAGGAGTGTTCATCTCTTCCTCCTCGTCCATCTCATCATTGAAATAAGGAAGAACGCAACTCCCCCCCCCCCAACCATCAAGAGATGTCACTCTTCACGTCAATTCATCTCCTCTTTCTCACGAGAAGAACTGTCAACTCCTCTGTCTCGACATCGACGTCTCCTCTCCCGATCGACCTACAGATCAGACCACTGTCACTCTCGTCTTTGATAGTGGGAGCAATCAATCATTCGTCTCCACGGATCTCATCACTCATCTGAACCTGCCCACTTCACAGCAGAACACAAGAACCCGCACCGTATTCGGAAACGAAGAGCCCCAATCGCATCTGACGTCCACTCATCCCCTACTCATCACTCTTCCAAGTGGACAACATGAGAAGATCCATCTACATGCTGTCAAATCGTTTGCCCCACTCTCGACTGGACTGAGAAGAAAGGAGAACTTCTTATATCTCGCCGATCTCGTCCAACTATTCATCTCGGAATGGATTTACTACGGAAATACTTCTTCACTACATTTCTACGAGTCAACTTCTTCATCGGTCACGACGTCATCCACACGATACTCGGAGATTGCATCTCCACTGAGAAAGAAGACGAATCCGAATGTCTGATTCGGAGTGATCGCCACTCTCACACTCCCTGAGACCAAGATGAGTCAGGAGGAGAATCGTCATTCCCCTCCCCCAAATGGACCATCCCACCGGAATCCGCTGCAAGTCCAACTGCTGACTCCACTTCACTTCACTTCATCGCACACTGGTATCCCAGCCTCTTTCTTCTTTTCAGACTGCCCGTGATCTCTTTCCACATCTCTTGTCACTCGGGCCTCTCTCATCTCGTCAACTCGCTCGCCTTCCGTTTCGAGGAAGGATCGGGACAATCCGTCTCTCAGCGCCGCCATCTTCGCACCCTCATGAGCAGATGGATATTCTCTCAGGCCCCCAGAGTGACGTCGTCACATTATTATACGTTATTCTTCACTCGACTCTTCACTCGAATTCATTATCTTGCTCAATAGTAATCCGAAACCATTCACTCATTTCATTCACTCCTCAACTTCGTTCTCACTCATCCGTTCAATTATTCAATCATATCAATCTATCCCCATTTCGCTACTTTCTGAGTCCGGAATGTCGTTACCGACGTTAAAATGCAGCTTTCTCTCTTCTCAAGTAGCTTCTTAGGGAGTGTCGTTACACGACGTTTTAGTATTTCCCTTTCGTTCACTTATTACCATCCAATTCCTATTCCACCATGTAATCATGTGTATGATTCACATGACCTTTTTGTTCTATTCGTCCCTTCTCATTACTCTCACTCTTCTTACTCACAATATTCGTACTAAGGACCTACCCCATTTCTCTCCTTCATCTTATTGAATACTAGATCTCATACTTGTCGTGTTCTCTATCCGCTTATGATAAAGTTTTAATTTCCCCAGTTTGAGGTGCCTAATTCTCTGGTCCATCACAACACTCTCTCTATCCCTCTATTTGACGATACTCACCACAGAAGGGATTCCAGCTGACGTCGTAACAGCCGCCCGCTCGCTCGTCGCGATGATCGTGCTCCCGGCGGAAGGTGACTGAAGAGAGCGAGATCAAAGATCAAATAGAACAAATCAGTGTCTCTCTCTCTATCCCTCTACTTGACGATACTCACCTTGTATCCTGCAGTTACATGATCGGCTTTAGTTGTTGAGTCCATAATCACGGAACTACTGAAGAGAACACAAATCAATGAAATTGCACATGAGGGGATGAATGATGAATGGAACAGAGTGAAATGCAAAATGCGAATAAATGAAGTGAATTGCGAATTTGAAGATATGAGGAATAGCAAGAGGTATCGGCAAGAGAGAGGAAGACGATAGGTCGAATGGGGGAGTAGGTAGAGTGAAGATAGCCATCACTCAAGCGACGTGTCCATGCAAATACGTATGGTAATGAGTAAGGGACGCTAGGGTTGCAAATTCAATACCGGTATCAATAGTATTGCATCCTTTTTTCCTGCGGCGTTTTGAGTGCAATAGTATTGCAAAAGTGCAATACTATTGCAATACTAGCGCTCTGATCGCTTCCCTTGGTTCCCCAACGAGAGACTATGGGATGGGAAGAGAGCGCAGACAGGGCAGAGGAATGCGCGAGAAAGCACTCTCTCACTTTCACACGCTCTCTCACCCTCCTCCCACGGGAAGAGGTAGGGGGGACAGTGCAATAGTATTGCATCCTTGCAATAGTATTGCAATAGTTCCCCTCTCTCGCAATACTATTGAGGGGAGAGGCGGAGAAGGGAAGAGGGTGCAATACTATTGATATCGAACTTGCAACCCTAAGGGACGCGAATATGCATGCTAATTCCATGAGGAGAGAACAAGAGACATCTGGACATACAGAGATGAGATATGCTAATGAGTCTGACTCTATTCATTCATTCATTCATTTCCGTTGCTTTCCAATTTTACAAGAAATACGTGATCAGATCAATAAACGGAGGTCCGACGATAGAAACGAATATATTCTGTAGAGAGTATCTACAGACTACACTCGATACAGCATAGAGAATTTCTCATCAATATTTCATAAACCATAGAAGACGTTTAGTTATGTTATAATTGTAGCATTATATTCAGTGTCTTTGCCATCGTGACTAGGGTTGTCTAAATGAAGAGAATGAGCACGAATGAAGAGGCCTTTTCTATCTCCTCATTCTCTCTCTTCATTCTCTTTAATGAAGAGGCAAACGAATTGGATTATCACCCTGTTTCCTGGTACTCATGCAGGTTAACTAGCAATTTTTCTCAACAAAATATTGGGATGATGTCCCTCGTTTACGATAGTGGATTGATCCTTATTGTGGATTTGGTTACAGCCAAAAAATAACTCGGAATTAACATGTCGGATGTCAAGAGATGGGTTTGTATCTGGAAAGGAAGATCTACGCTGTGCACTGTTGTTAGAGAGTGTCAACACTCCTTGACTATTGGTCTCTTCAGAAGATCGACTTCCATTTCACCATTCACTTCTTCCCTACGGCAAAGTGGTATTTAAAGACGTCTCTTTGGAGTAATGAAGATGTCATTAATGCAATCGGAAAATAGCGAATTGTGCCGGGAATTGTATTCAATGAAATTGAAATCAGATAGACGTGCTGAATAAAGATAAACTAAATATGAAAGATGTTTATCGTGGACCGTAATATTATGATGAACAGCTTCTTTTCTCTTCTCAACATTTCTTATTTCCAGCTGAGCATGGAACTGATTCACATACGTACACAACTCCTCCCATTCCACAATTTGCTGCCGTCCTGAAATAATCAATCGATTGATAGATCAAAGAGGTTGATTATTAACCATGGAGTATTGAATCCAGTTCCTTGTTGAGCATAAGCACACATATTCTTTCCTCCATTAGTGTTAGGTTGATTATTAGCCTTATCCCAATCAGTGTAAGGATCAGTCGACTGAAAATGGAAGATTGACCATTGATAAAGGCATCTTCTAACCTTATCATCCCAATTCCACCGAGTTCCGTCATTCTGATAACCAAGCCAGAACTTCTTCTTAGGTCCGAAGATAGATACAACTGAAGATCAAGTTTATTGACGAATCAAATCACTAAATAATACCTCCATTAACGAAGAATTCTTTTTGAGCATCATGAATGGAAACTAGAGCAGCTCCTTCCTTCTGACAAGTTTCACGGGCCTTTTGCTGAGGAATTCCATTGTTGACGGGATGGAAGCAACCACCTGAACAAATGATGATAGTGATGACTACGAAAAGGACTCGATTAGAGAATATGAGGTTGTAAACTAACGATTGGCCTGAGTACGAGGACTGTTATCATCATCATTGAATGGATGGAGATCAGGAGAGCAGAAACAATTGGCTGAATAAAGTTTATTCCTATTAATTCGTTCAATCGATTCAAACCTTCACAGAACACTCCCAAACTGTTGATGTAATTCTCAGAAAGATCAGTGAAGAAGAAGTTATCAGAAGCGAGTTTCTGAAGTCCAGGATCAGCAACCTCTCCTTCCAGAATGTAATCTGTAATTGGAAAAGTGAAGAATGATCGTGGATATCTATCTAACCGTTGACGATGATAATTCCACCTCCAGTCTTGAAGTCATCAACTCCATTCATATTGGCACCACTGAAGATTATATTTCAATTGCTAATCTCTCAGTATTCAATGTTTCTCTTACGGGGCTGAGTTGGTGAGATAGTAGATGATCTGTCTACCATTTTCTCTGTATGAAGTCATTTTCGTTCCATCAGCAAACATCTTCAGAGCAGCTTGGAATGCACTAGAATCCATTTTTGATAGCAAGACAATATTTGAATATACTTACGCTCCAACATCGATCTTATCAATTTTGTGTTGTTGAATATTGTCAAGATCGTCAGATGATGTCATATTCAGGTTATAGATAACCTAGAAATCCATTCTGTTGAACATTCCAATCTATCCTTCTATTTACCTCAACAGTATCCGACACAGCAATAACTCCGATTCTCGAGTAGAATTCAGCAGTAACATCAGTGCTCATAATTCCAACGAAAGAGGTAATAACCGATTTGGCCTTGGCGAATTTCACTGATTAGACATGGATTCTTCAAATCGAATACCTCTTCCAAACTTGCTCCCATAGACTTGGAAGTGTCGAGAATGATGATAACATCGACCCAGATATTGGCAGGATCCCAATCATTGTCGAACCATCCATCGGTAATGGCACAATTGCAGTAGTTGTCTGCAGTATTGGATTCCTTGTCAGATAGGTCAGGAACACGAACAAGAATAATCACTGAGTACTAACCGACGGCAGCTACAGGAGTGATAGTGGGAGCGAGAGTGGAAGGAGGACGAGTTGAGGGTTTCATCGTTGTGATCTCCTCCTGTTGTGTAGTAATCTCTTCCTGCTGAGGAGTAGTGCGAATTCCCGGAATGGGAGTAATATCCGTTGGCAATTCTGAAATTGAATTGGATTGTGATCAGATGAATAGAATCTCTCACCGCTCATTTCGATCTCAATGACGAATGTGTCTTCATTGTCCCACACATCCTCGGCTTTCACCGATGTCAGATACTTCACCTACGATAATCTCCATGTATACTCCATCTTTCGTTCTGCCTTATTACCTCGAAGTAACTGGCGTAGAACTTCCAGTCAATGGTTGCGTCGGTGAAACTGAAATCCACTTTCAATTCCACAAATCAAACTTTTTATGCTTACGCTTGTTCCTCATTCATGAAGTCGCCTCTAACAGTGAAATTCACTGATCCCCCGAAGTTGGGATCGAATGCGAGATTACCATGGACATTGGCCGTTGCAGCTTCCCTGCAAGAGGAGAGGATGACTCACTGATAACTGATCAAATTGATAACCTGATTCAGACGATAAGTTTGTGCTTAGAGACTCCATAAAGTACACTAGAAAATACCTGACCATAGATTGTATCGAACATAGTTTTCCTCTGGATGTTTGTTCATCAGATTGTCACTTTTTCCACTCGTAAGAATCGCTGCCTTCTCTCCGACTCCCAGAGTCGAAACTGAAATGAATATGATTGCGACCTGAATTTTACTGCAAGTAATGAATAACGCAGCTGTCTTTACCAGTGGGACCCACCTACCGTTGCTTTACGACTGTAAAATCGCTCTCACCTTTACCTTATGAAGGATGGAACGAACCATTACGATACTCAGCAGTAACGTAGTAGATGACATCCTTAGCCTGAGTGTCGAAAGTAAGGACATTATCGAATGATGCGAAGTAACGTGGAATGTCCCACACGCTGAAAGGATATTTTTGAAATTTCAAGTGATCAAGTCAATATGAATTTCGTTTCGGTGATCGGCATAATGGGAGAGCGAGACGAAATGAGAGGGATAGGTAACCTCCATGTGTTGAGTTCATACATGAACTCGCTCAGTCCCTTTCCTGCTCCAGTGTACACAGTGAGATCCGCCTGAGGAGTCCGACATTTACAAAGAATACCAAAATAATCTGAATGAAAAGATGGCCACTCACATCGATATTGTTGACGGTGATCTTCATTCCCGATCGAGGGGAGACGAAAGTCACTCTACCATTTCCTGTTCTGTGCATCATCTGCAATTCAATCTATTCGTCACTCATCTTCGCTATTTGCTTCAGCTCTAATTTTTCGAATTACAAACGACGTTGTCTTCAAACATTTTTGTTCTAAATTAGGCTCGTGAGAGTGAAGAATCATCTCTTCATTCCGTGAGTTTCTTCGTTTCTCTGTCCGATGAAACGAGGAATGAAGAGACTGATTTTCACCCTAGCTTCCCTAATTCAAATCAACTATACTCACATCATCATCAGTGGCGAGTACATATTCGGTCTTCTCATCACTAGTGAAGAGAAGTGCAATCTCTAGATCACATGTGAGATCTCCTGGTTTATCCGAGACGACCTGCCATGGACCACTTCCTCTGATACAATGAGAAGGAGAAGCAGCGATACTCGACAGACTGAAAAGGATCAGATCACGTATCATTACGAATTGTTGTGGATTCGATTGCATGATTTACCGGCACTTCTTCGATTTTTGGCCCCAGCCTCATTCCCTCCCTACGATTCTCCTTTCCCAACCCCCTCTGCATTTGGAGCGGTTGATACCTGGGCCAAAAATCGAAGAAGTTCCGCCTTACCTGTAGCTGGTCTTATCCTGCTGATCTTGAATGAAGATGTTATTGAGATAAGGAGTGTTCACATCCAACTGAAATCATCATTCATGGCCTCTTTCACAAGTTGGTCCTCATGATTCTCAATGACATCGACGAAACGATAAGACCACAAAGTTACAGACTATTCCATCTCAATGAGTAATCGTCGTTTCAAAGGTCAACTCACTCCTTCCTCAAGGAAAACGCAAGCGAAGAGGGTATTCTCGATACGGGGAGAGTTGATCAACTGAAAATTGTTAATTTTGAAACAAATTTTCGTTGATTTGAATGCTATTTTGTCTGATTCTAACCTTAGATTTGATCTCCTCGCACGAGAAAACGTAGGAAGATACTCCTGTAACCCATTTTCATTTTGATCAGTCAAAAGGAATTGAAGTCTCTTACCTTGAATGGTACTCAAGAGTAGGGCTATCGAGATTAACGACTTCATCCCTGAAATTTGAATCGATAATCAACATTTGGGAGATCATAATCGGATGAGGGAATCAGAGCGAGTGTTTAGCTTCGACACAGTGAAATTAACGCTGATTCTGATAAGAGAAGCCCCCTTTATATGGATGATAACAAAGTGGGTTATCATCTTCTCGTTTGGACTCGGGATGATATTTCCGGGGGGGGGGGGGGGATAAACGGCATGGAAAGGAGGGAATCAGACCGACCACGCCTCGAATGAGAAAAGGTGCGAAAAAGCTAAGCGATGGATTTACGAGTCAAGGTGCAAACTTGTCCAGACATGACAGATAGTTTCATCGCTTTTCGTTCTTTGAGCTGTTACGATCCATGAGACGTTGCGGTTTGTTCCTAAACCTTATCATTAATAAGTTGTCTATATGGTAACGATATCGTGATCGGAAACGGCACAGTGGCCGCACATTTCGAGTATTCTTCAAATTCTTGTCGTAGCTATTAGAAATGACAGTATTGATTTTTTGCTTCAAAATACAGAAATGTCACGTTCTCCTCATTTTGAAATTTTTAATGAAAAATTGTGGTTACACCAACTTCTTTCGTCAACTTGATTACCTAAGTAATGATTTTTAGTAATTGAAATCATTTGATGAGTAACTCTGTCAAGTAATCAATTATCATCCCATCTTCGATTCCGTGCATTTTCTCAGACTGCGCGTCTCTTTCTCTCTTTTCCCATTCTCCACATCACCTCCTTCTTCTCTTCTTCTCTCTTATCAATGACGAATCCTTTCCTTTTTCCTCCATGATTCGACGTCGAAACAACATCAATGAGCGTCATCAAGACTACTCACCGTACCCTCCGTCTGACGTCAGTTCCGGTTCATAACATTCATAAATTGATTACGGGGATCACTTCCGGTTGTAGAACGGCATCAATTCATTATATCAATACTTACAACGCCTTTTCTTCTTCGATCAGCTAACTTTCTACCTGCCAATCAGATCCTCTATTTCAGCAATTGAATCATCGTCAGAATCAGGAATACGTTGGATTGATTCTCGACGATGATGAAATTCAGAAAAGATTGAGATGCTGTAGACCATCAAAGTGAGGAAAGAAAAAAACGCCTTTTGAAGACAAATCATTTGCAGAAAATGTCTTCTAATCTGTCTTTCTCCGTTTCTCTTCACCTTCTTCACTCTCTGCATTGTAGCAGCTGCATCATCATTCAATCCCCGACGATTCGAGTATGAACTTTCAGTTTCTAGTTTGAAATCTTTCTGACCCGCACGAAAAAGTAGACTTCTGCTTGATGATTGAAGATGACTAATGCAGATTGAAACCACCTGTTCCCCTCACCAATTCACTCGTCTCCAATGAACTCATTGGACAAGCGATCAAATTGTTGAAGGATGAAATCCACGGATCGGAAGGATTTCTGATTGAAGAAAGTGAGAATATTTACGTTTTATTTTGTCGTTCCTGATACAGATTATAAGTGTTGTTGAATAGTCAAAGCAATGTCAATTCAGACGTGATGTGGGTGACATCAATCGACGGTCGTCTACTTCGCACTGTCAATGGGAGAATCGAAGATTTCATGTTTCTGAGCGACAAGTGTTCAGGTATCGATCGATGTGCCTTCGCAAAATGAGCAATGCATTTCAATCCAAAAATCAACAATCACCTTCAATTTCAATATAAAAAAGAGCAATGCATTTTAATTCTAAATCACAATGATCACATTGTATTTCAGTATCAGATCGTTCTCATTGTGGTCGTCCCCTTGGTATTCGTCGTCTCAACGTCTCTTCTCTTCTCGTCGTTGACGCATATCTGGGAATTATCTCCGTCGACTTCCCTAATAAAAGTCAGTCTGCGATTTCTTCTCGAGCACTTCAGTTCGCTCCTTTCACAGTCTATCTAATGAACTTCCTTCTTCAGAAGTATCGACGCTCCTTCCCTCTTCCTCTCCAATCGATCGTCTCACAACTCTTCACTATATTCATGATGTAGCTGTCGTCGATAGTGATAATATCGTTCTGACTGAGAGATCGACCAAGTATTCGCCCCACTTTAGACCGTACGAGAGGATGGAACATCAACCTAATGGACGGTAAGAATTCAATATTCGATGTATCCAAACTGTGGAATGTTCAGCCTTTTCCACTATGAGATTTCTCGTAATCGAATTACTCTCCTTCTGGAAGGACTCTTCGAACCATCGGGAATCGAAGTGGCACAGGATAGAGATAATATTATCTTCGCTGAGACGGGAACAGGAGAAGTACTCAGGTGAGATCACTACTTCCAAGTTTTACATTGAAGAGTTTGGTTTCAGTTACCACATGCGCACGAAGGGTCTCACTAAATTCACGGAGAATCTTCCCGGTCTCCCGTCGTTGGTCAGATTGAATCAACACAGAGACGCCCTTTGGGTGGGTTACTGAATCTGAAGAGGCTAATGAAAAATATTCTGATTTTTAGGTAGGAATGGAGGAGGTTCGATTCTCCGAGAGTGGAGCTCCGAAGAGTCTGTCTGAGTATCTCCAAGAATGTCCATTCGTCAGAAAGATCCTACTATCGGTGTGCTGTCTTTCACAGAGTTCAATTGAAATGTTTTACATTCAGATGTTCCCATCCGAAATTTTCAAAGCAATTTATCATTCCTTCGCTCCTCCTCATCTAGTGGCTGTCAAATACAACATGCAAGGTAACCCTGAAATCTAGAGATAAAACTTGACTTTTTTTCCAGGCCAACCGTTGGTTTCTGTACAAGCTCCACGAGGAATTCCGAATGAGCATCGAGTGAAGAGTATCGCTCAAGTTTCAGAGAATTCAGAAGGAGTATTCATTTCCTTCTCGAAGGGAAATCACATTGCTAAGATCAATAAACGATATGTGGATGCTCTTCAACAGGGAATCGCTACATCTGCTAGGAGACGAGGTTGAAGAGTCATATTGTTAGTCGACACTGGTAGATTTGTGATAGGAAAAGCCTTGATGACCTGGGTATACGTTTCATTCCATCTTCCTTTGTACAAAAATGAATAATCTAGATAAATTTATTCTCGTAATCAGTCGATTTACACTTTGTAAAATTGTATGCAAGCTGTATATATGAAATCATGTATTTAAACTGTGTTGGGTGAATGATCACGAGAGGTTTCAATTAGATGCCCGCATGGGAAAGAGAGGAAAGAATGGGGAATGGAGAGAGAGAGAGAACAACTAATGGATCGATTGACAACTAGAGTATCCGAGAGGTACTGTAACAAACAAGTAATTTATGATTGGAGTAACAAGTTATTGAAGAGGTGAATAGAAACAGTTAAATGGAGAGAGGGAGGTCGTATGAAATGTGAAGTGAACAAAGAGTGGAAGGAAGGGCACATTCCCGTTAAATTTAGTATTGAACAATTGAAAGGATTCAGTGGAAAAATGGTGTTACTCGAAAGGGAAAATACAACAGGAGAATCGAATGACAGGGGAAGGAATTATTCTAGACTATGAGATTGACTAGGCTATTAACTATTAACAGAGAGATAAGACAAGAGAAGAGTACGGTAGATAGAGAGGCCGATTGTGTCTCAAGTGATTCAATGGGAGAGGGGATCAGAAGAGGTAGGGAATACTCGTTTTGCTGAGCCAATCAATAAATGAGATTGTAGGAGGAAAAGTGGACGGGGCTGTTAAAACCGGAAGAGAACAAATAGCAAAACAAGGAAGTTATGTAAAATGTGAATTTCTAAAATGAAATACATGTTAGGTCAAAAATAAGTGTGCGAATTATCTAATTAGGGGTTACACCGGAAAGGAATTTGAACGATGAAACCGAGGTTATCAGAGGTTATGATAAGGATGAGATCGGCTACCTAAACAAATGAACTATCCAAGGAAAATCAGCAAAAAAAGCACCCGCATAACGGATTATTCACCATGGTACTAACAATTAGCACATTCTGAGAAGAAAGTAAGAAGAGCAATCTACAGTTAGAATGAAATAGCACACGAAATTCGGAACCGAGTAAGAGGGGGGAGATTAGAATGAGGGATTACTGTATCACATAATGAGATTGATTACGGTATCGTGTAGTCTAGTGAGGGCTTGAATGTGAATGGGAAGACAACTTCGTCTCTCTTGAGTGATCGAATCGATTGCCAACCACGAAAGATCATTGTATTGCTCGAGGACGTGACTGAAATGGAACATGTTCATTACTACAAATGGAACACTAAATGAATTGCTCATATCTAGGTTGTGTATTCATAATAGAACTGTCAGAGTGTAGATTTTTAATTAGTCTCTTTACTCCTCGGAATGAAGAGACAGACTCTTCATTCTGAAAGGTGTAGTTAATAAATGTGTTGACTGACCGTAATACTTCATCCGTCTTCTGACTATCGAGTGCATGACTGATCTCCTGCTCTTTCTCCTTCTTCATTCCTATATCGTCACTTCTGCAATCACAATCATCTAACCAATTTTTTCCATCTTTCGAGTAGCCAAAACAATTGTCAAAAATAATGTCGTTCCATACAAAGGAGAGGGACATACTTGGAGAGTTGTGATTCATTGATATGAAGGGAGCTTCTTAGATGTACGGGTAATCGTCTCTTGAGTGATGGACATGACGACCAGAACCAATCAGGTAGATCTCCTCCTGGTGCAGTTGAGATCATCCATCCTGCTGCTAGAGGCTGATTCTGCACTCCCGATTCTGCAATTAGTAATATTTAAAAAAAACATTTCGCGATTGATTCCGGATTAGCCAACAATAACAAACCCAATGGTGCATCGAAGAAACTGTTCATATGATGATTCCTCGCGGCCGCTCTTCCCTCTCCCTCTTCTTCTTTATTCATGAGGATATCATTCATGATATCATTCATATCATTGCCCTCCATATCAGGGATATCATCCAGAGCGGAGAAATCATCTTCGTCTTCCGCTCCGCCAATATCCTTCGATTGATTCAACTGCAATGACCATGATTAGTCTCGACTCGTTGACCAAGGAAGACTTGAAATGAATAACTATTCGGACACTTCTTCCATGTTTGGCCCAGTCTTCTCACACACAGTTTTATCTACCTATCATTCGCATTCCTTACTCAACTGCACATTCGGAGTGGTTGTTGACTGGGTCAAAAATGGAAGAAGTTCCACTAATGGTACCTGAATGGCGGGTGAAATGGGGAAGACCATAATATGAGTGATTGTGTTGTCTCCAGGAGAGTGCAAGGGACGAATCTTCTTCTGTGATCCATTCGGATCGGGTGAAATGGAGTATGAGGGAAGCACCTGAGAGAGAGAATTCATTCCATACATCATGACAAATGATTCAAGTCCTCTCTCTCTACTAACCTGTAGATGTGCCTCTGGTTCGGTAGAGACGAGACATGCGGATAGAAGGATGGGTGCTCCTGCATTCGCATTGCATGGAGAACAACTCTCTCTCACTCGAGTTGAATACTTCTTCAGATTCGAACGAGACAGCACGTGACACCAGGCTGCAATTTGAGTGTATTACTTATTTACACGGGGTTTGAGCACACTCAATTCCCACTACATTCGTATAATTCGACGCAATAATGAAACACAAAGGTATGTTGATAGTGTCCATCCATTGTATATGTCTACTCACCTTTGAACTCTCCATGTCCCATCTTGCCCAACTTCCCAATGACCAATCTGAGTGGTTTCGATTCGTGTAGCATCATTCCCTCGATGTACTTCCACAATTTATGCAGTCCATCCACCACCGACGACTTGTTTTGGGAACGGAAACTGCAAAATATTTCATTTATTCTATTGTGTTCCTGTAAATTTTGAGCTTCACAGTCATCATACAATCTAGAAGGGAAACATCTGTCTGTAATCGATTTAACCATTCTCTCCTCCTGTTCAACTTACGTGCTTCCAATCTGGTCGATATTCGGTTTGAGATTGAGTACGGCGCTCTCGGATCTCGCTCCGAGATTATCAGTAACTGTTACGACGATGAAATCAACGGATACGAGACAATAAGAAATGTACAGAGAGATCTCGTCCATACACAATTGAGAGAACTGCAAAGAGAGGGAATTGATACTAATGAAAGACGGAGGTCATCATCATTGCCCATCAAACATTAAAAAAATTACAAAAAAAGGTTACCTTTGCTTCGCTTTTGGCAATGATGGCAGGAGTGTTCGCAAGTTGGAAGGGAACCGAATGACACTGAAATATCACATTTTATTGGAACACAGAACTATATTGTAAAGATATCATGTTTGATTCTAACCTTGTACATTGTCATCTTCTTTCCGTCCTTCTTATCAATCCAATCGAGAATCGCTGAAGCCGGACCGAATTTAGTCATGCTCTTAGGGAGGGCATTCTTCAGTGCATCACAACTGAAAGGTCCATTGGTGATTTTAATTTTAATTTTTTTTACTTAAAAGTTCTTCAACTTCCAATTCATCTTCAACAAACTATTATACATTAACCAAATATTGAAATTAACTGACTGTAGGAATCTTGGTTTTCTGTAGATTCCGAATGCGATATCCTTGAGTACATCCTCAATCTTCGGCCGATCATTCGGATAAATCTCAGCGCTGCCTGAATATCCATTCATTAGACTACAGTACCCTCCCACAAGTAGTTCTCAAAGTTCTTATAACTAACGATGCATGTTTCCAATCTGCCATGTGTTGAGATTGCTTGATCGATCGAGTCTATCCAGATCGGCTCCACTTCCAGCCGACTCTTCCAGAAGCTGATATTACAAGTTTTACAGTTAGAAAGTGAATTATTTTGTGTTATATACTATTCCCTTTCGATTTATTGCATTCTATTCATTTCATACACAAAAGTATTACGTGAACCAATCAATTTTTCTAAAATGAGCTAGACATTCTTCTCTTCTCAATCCTTCGTTCCCTCCACCACATTCCATTCCCTCCTCCACTCACTTGAATGGGAATCAACTCCAATTGGCATTGTCCTCTGTGTTTATCGGGTAGTTTCCTCATAACCGAATTGAATGCCTTCACAATAGCAATCATTGCCACTCTCGCTGCATCGCCATTTCGACCCTCCGATCCGAAGCATGGCCACATCGACTGAATAAGGAGGGAATAAAGCACCATCAATAAACGTCTCATCCGATGGTAAAAATATCTATCGCCTCCACAGTTAGTTTGTTTCAATATCTGGTTAATGTAGTTTGTTGAAGATCAATTATGATTTGAAGGACTTAATCAACAATCACTCTTGTCTCTACTCCAGCATTACTAACATAAGAAGCCTACCCAATTCGATCAAGTTACCGTATATGTTGCTGCACATCACGGAATGATCAATAAATGACCAGATAAAACCAGATAACTGACCAGATAGATGACAACAATCTGTGGAAGAGCAGCTGGTTCCTCATCGGGAAGATTCTTGAACAATCGTTCTCCTTCCATTCCATAGGGAGCAGACTGACCGAAGGGACGCTGAAATGCGCACAATCTAATCTTTCATATTGTATATCTATAAGTAGTGCGGATAAGTAATCGGCACCGCTTGTGTACACTACTCTATGCATTGCAAGTGAAACATACCTTCACCTTCTTCTTTGCCTTCGAATTGGAAGAAGAACCTCCAGTCATCCCTGTAATCAATTCATGTTTCAACCATCTCCATCCTAGTATCAACAGTTGCTCATCACTAGCAGTCATTCTCACTGATCATTGGTAATTTAATAAATCAATAATCCCAATCTCCGACCCATAGCCTCAGCGAGAGGTCCTTTGAACATCATACTCTCTGCCTTTCTCGACTCATCAATCTGCATGGGTGATCCGTCGTCCGTATCTCGCTCGTTTCTGAAATCAATACCATAGAAGTCAGCATTGAATTATCTATATCTCCTTACTACACGAATAGCAATAATAAATCTCTATACCTAAAATTGGCTGGATTCGCATTCTTCTGCTTCTGATTCTGTCGTCGATGGTACAGATTGAAGGCAACGCACTCACTGAGAAAAGAGGATTGGAACGATTGACAACGAAATGGCATCCACATATCACATACTTCAATCAAAAATCATCCTATTTTCAAATGAACAAATGCAATGTCATCAACTGACCGGAATACATCTCTCTCGAATATTCTACAGTTCTTCTGTAGATGCTCAACGAGAATTTCCTCCACACATTGCACGTACGTCTGAAAATGGAAGAATCCTTGTAACTCGTTCTCCATCCACTTATTTTACGCCAATTAACTCAATTCCTAATTAAAAAGAGTTAAACAATAAAAACTAACAACAAGTTTGTGGATGAATTCCTTGGTGCATCCGTGTTTCTCAGCCTCTTTCTCTACTTCTCTCACGAAGAGAAGAGAGGGAGAATCGATCGAATCGTGATGAGAACGAGGGACGCCTTCAATTGAAGTTGTTTCGATTAATTCCTTCTTGAATAGGAGGAATGGAGACGATATCTCACCAGCTCTAACGATTCCTTCTCTAACCGTCGTCCTATTCGGTTCGTCTCTCGCAAGATATCCCGCGTGTCGACCTAATCGAAGATTCTGCTCGTACATCCTGCAAACAAATAATTAGAATTTATGAAAAAACGTGATAATATGAATATGAATAAACAAAAAAACTTCGTTTGCAGCGTTATTTTTCATCTTGTACATGGTAAAAAGAGACAAATGGTATCCCCAACTGACTTGCTTATTCTCCTCACGTAGACAACTGTCATATCGTACACTTTATCGTCGTCGGGTGTCACTGCCAGATACAATACGTCCTCAAATTAGCATATTACTCTACTCTACCCTTCAATAAGATATTATCATTTACAGTATAGTGATTATCAAACCAAATGGATAAGGCAAGTCATACTTTGGGTACATCGATGGGTCCGAGATTGTGCTGTTCCCAATTCTTCATAACAGTGGGGGCAATTCTGATTGCGTCCTTCTCAGTCGCCATCTCAAGCAGAGGAATCGGCTCGGCGATGTGAGAATCATCGTCCTGAATTATAGACATTACTTTAACAATATTATTATAATATTAACGCCGATTGCACCCGCCCGATCTTCACACAATTCACATAATGAAAAGTTGATTTCATATTCAATGCATCACTAGAGCTCGAAAACTGATACCGCCGCCTCTTCATTTTGCATACGCTCTCGTCCGATCTGTCGACGAGAGAGAGAGTGTGTGTGTATGTGAAATGAAAAGACAACGGTATCATTTCTCGAGCCCATCACATTCCTGTTTGAATAGAAGAATGGAGATGACTGACCCCATTACCACTACACTTGACATTCTTGGCAGCGAGTGATCTCCATGTGAGAGGTCCTTCGATCACTGATGAAGCTGATGTCGATGTTGTCAGTTTACGAGCCTCTCTGAATAATGGACAATTGATATTTGATAGCAGGGAGAAATCAGATCGAACCGTACAATCAAGTAGTGAAACACAAAAGCGCCTTATAAAATGTACGATCCGAATAAGAAAAAAAGAATGTTTTGAATGTTACCTGACAGCTCCTTCGATCAATGGTTTGACATCCTCTAACAGATTCTTAATCTCCATCTCCGTCGGATCTGCCACATCACTTGCAATCTGACAGAGAAGACGAATAAGTGATTACTCTCCGATAGGTGCCTCCCCAACATTTCCCATTTGGTTATAACTACCATTGCAGAAGAGACATATGCTTATTTCTACATGTTCCAACACTCGTAATGGTTGCTAACCTGTAGTCCCCATGGATGGAAGTATGGCGTCTCTCCCAGACTCGGCGTTGGTTTATTCCCCGATACATGGGCAGAGGTAAGGGCCGAATTGCCCATGAGTAACACTTCCATCTTATCCATTTGAGAGATGACGTATTCCGATGAAGAACCGATAGGGCCAATCGACGGAATCTTCTCAAATGTTCCATTTACTTATTTTAATTCATTGACAGTTACGGCATCGTGAAATATAAGAAAAAGATGGTCACCTTATTCCTATTCCTCCTTCGTCCTCTTCTCTTCGCACTCTTCATTCCCATCGTCGATATATTCCTGATTGCCCCTACTAATCTTCCAATATCAGTTGTCAATGCCATCGATCGAAGGGTTTCCACTAGAGCATGGTCTGCTGCCGATGATGGATTGAACCTCAATTATCATCAATCTTCCGAACCCCTCTTCTTAATTAGAGCCGTGAAGAATCCGTCTCTTCATTTAACTCACAGCTGAGAAAAACGAGAGCCGTATAATAAAGAGCCGTATTTAACATCATTGCAGCTCTAATTCTGACCCATTCCCTCCTCACCATAGATATTTCGTTTCCTTTCCCTTGGATGGATTCGTTCTACTGTCCAAATCTCCGGTTGCTTCATGGGAATCTTCGATGAACAGACCGGATCTCATCGAGAGAAGACGATGACGAATCACACTCAAATTCATTCATTCAACCAAGAAAAATAGCATATTTTGGTGAAAACGACGTTTTCTTCTTCTAGGTATTGAATAAGTCACCTGAATCCGCATATACAGACATTGGAATCGGTGCTCTCCAAATGCATTCCGTGCCACGTTCCAATCCAGACATTCTGCACTTCCACTGTCTCTTCCAAGATCTGAAATTGACCAAGTGAGAGACGCTCATTTGCTACTATCAACCATCAAAAAGGCGATCAAAGTAGTTAATTATCATCTAATCCATCAAAATAAGCAATAAACTCACAGGTGGCGGAGTGATGTACACTCCCAATTCCTTGCTGCGAATGGACGTTGTGCATGCACAAATCGGGCACGAATCGAACACCCAATCGAAGTGCAGATTTAGAATTGTGTCCTGAGATGAAGGAATGGAATCCAACTGCTCATCGTTTCTTTCGAATAATTCTCTGAATGGATACCTGTAGCATGACGGCAGCTACGATGGAGAGTCCCTCCGATCCCCCAGTGGGTGGGCCGAATGGACGTCTCTCTGCAATTAATACTAATTGTATGTTTACAACTTAATGCATGCAATTTAATTCAAGCAGAGATTCAAATGGCATCCATCTCACCTTTCCTTCCCTCCTTCGCCAATATCAACTCCGTCGTGTACAGATCGAATTCGTTCTTTAACTGAAAATATCTCGGTTGAAACATGATTCACCCTAGTCCATCTTCGGAAGATGATCCTCCGTTCATAAACAACATTTCAACTAGATCAACACTTCTTCCTTATCTGTTCAATCCCTCCCCTCTTTACCTGTCTATTTCCCTTATTGAACAATCCCTTGGGTGCGATAGAAAGTGAGTTCACATATGGATCTTCTCCTCTTCTCGATGCAATCAGAGTTTGTTCTTCGTCGATCAGAGCAAGTGGACGATCTGAGATTATGATGAATACTCGCATTCTAAACTCCAAATCATCATCTCATTTTCACCTCACACTTCCATCATCTATGGGAGGAAGGGACCTCTATGTAAGGGACCGAACCCACAATTTTCACTTTCACTCACTTTTCTTAAGCGGTTCTGCAGCTCTTTGCATCAATGTCATGGCTGATGAAGTAGGTGGCATCACTCCGGATGCAGATGAAGTGATAGGGAATGAGGGATGGCCGATCATTCCAGGCATTCCCATCGGATGAGGAGCGCCTGTCAGAAGAATTTGTTATGGAAAATCAGTTAAGTATAACGAAAAGTACTCATTAAAAGGGGAAAAAACAAGTCAAAAAGAGAATAAAAGTGAATTCTAACCAGCAATCATTGGTTGTCCATGCGGCATCTGCTGCATCATCATTCCTCCCTGCTGCATCTACAATTCATTAATTGAACCATATCCATTCATCATAAATCAGTTCAATTCTCTTACCTGTCCTCCTCCAGGATACTGTCCTCCCATCTGCATTCCACCCATTCCATTCCCTCCACTCATCATTCCTCCCATTGGACTTCCGTACTGCGGTGGGTACGATCCTGTCGGCATGCCAGGACGGTACATCATCTGTAATGTTACATTGTATTGACATCATCTTCAAATTAATCAGTTCGTGAATTCCCATCTCCTTAATGATCAACTCTGTCAGTCCAATTACCCTACCTGATTCTGCATTCCTTGCTGGTATCCCATTGGCATTCCGGGAGTCTGCATTGGATGGTTTCCTCCCATTGGCACTCCAGTCTGGGCGGGATATCCGGGGTATCCGGGTGGTCTCACTGCTCCTGGATGGTATCCAGACTGCCCGGGTTGGCCACCCATCATCATCTGTGCTCCTCCCATCGGATATTGTTGTTGTTGTTGCTGACCGGGGAAACCTTGCTGTTGTTGCTGCTGCTGAAATTAACTCGTGATCATGGGTCGGACGCATTCTTATTGTTATCTCAACAAGAATACAATTCACAATTTACATTCCAATAGTTATCAGTGTCGCATTCTGAACGCCGAAATCAAAATGTAAGGGTTTCTCACGTGCATCTGTTGATGTAATGCGACTCCGTATCCCTGTGGAGTGTATGGTTGTCTCATTCCCGCTGGTTGACCAGGGAATGATCCCATTTGTCCCGTTCCTCCCATATATCCAGGATGCATGGGATGGAGTGATTGAGGGGGTGTGCCCATGGATGGACCCGGTTGAGATCCATGCAATTGTTGTTGATGTTGCATCTGTTGATGGGAGATCATCGAGGGATGAGACATCTGATGAGCATGGGGCGGCCAGGGCTGCAAGGGGACAATATACAATATACGATTGAATCAACAACCTCACTAGGTCATTTTCGGCATCGTCTTCTCAACATTAGTCCAAAGAGGTGAAAAGTTAACATTTTTTTCTAATTTCGATTGTTAATACGAAATAGAAATGAATACAAACCTGTCCTCCAACTGCAGTCGCTGATGTACTTCTTTTCGACAAAGTGGAGAAATTGTCCGCACCAGCCAACGCTTCCTCGATACGAGGAGGTAACTGAAGAAAATGAGACTTCACCCGATGCTATAGCAGCTATATCGTGTAGTTGCACTAATATCAACTCATAAACAATCGTTCATTCGTAAATGAGATAGAAACACTTTCTCACCTGTTCCTTCCTCTCTCCGTCCTTCTTATTGTAGACTGGCAGTGCTCTCTTCTCGGGGACTCTCAATCGATGTTTGTGTGTACCGAATCGCGTAGACAAAGGCTGAACGATGGAATTGGTCACATGGAGAAGTTGTGTTTCATTACATATACTTGTGTGGTCTTCGGATGTAGACGTGTACCACAATTCGATGGAAATACTCACCACATCACTTTTCGGCGCATTATCGAAGAATTGTCTGGAGTAGAGTTTGTAGTTGAGATTCACCTGGAAAGATGATAGTTTATTCCGTCACGAACTGGCAAATCAGAGTTTGAACAAGGAATTGAATACAATCTCACAATGTGATGGTCTCCTCTGGAATCATCTTCATCCTTCAACTCGATATCACCCAGAAACTGCATATCATCCTCGTCATCATGAGTGGACGACGCCTACAGAGATCAATTTGATTATTACATAACATAACAGCAGATTTTCTTTCCTTTCCTCCTTTCACTTTCCCGTAAAGTACTATTTATATCAAAACATCTTTAAGTGAGATAAGCTTACATCGTCCCTGTCATCTTTCCTCGCTTGTGAATGAGGTCCGCCCATGTTTGCAGGAGAACACTGAAATATTCATACAATTATCGTCTGTTTTAATCTTATACAGAAGACAAAGAGTACGGTAAACGACTTACGATATCGACTTGGAGTAGGCTTGGGGGTGTTGGATATATCCTATTTAGTGCCGTGTCTCCCACCGAATGGGGTCCACCCGGTAATCGAGGGTACATCGAGTTCTATAATGAATTGGATTATTGTTTTTCGCAGCGGAATCCCACATGATACTAAACTAGTAGCAACTTCTCAATGATAGAATAGAGCGGAAACCGGAAATCACCAACAAAAAATGGGAAACTAAATATTGTACGTGATTTTGTCTATGAGTGATGATGACTTACATTCGAATCGGCCCTCTCATTGGATGCAGGAGGGGAAAGGACAGAATCAGAGTGAGGAGGACCCTCTGTATCCATCAATTCATGTGATGAGTCCTGGAAAGATTCATACTCAAGAGAGATAAGAGAGATGACAGCAGCAATGTTCATTCTCATCTTCGGGAATCACTTAGACTAACCATATGATGATATTCGTCATTCATATCCTCATCTTCATCTCTTGGCCAATTCTCCGTTCCTGAACTCGTTCCCTCTCCTGCATCATCAATCACTACAGCGGACATCGGAGGTTGTACATCCGATCCCATCGAATACTGAATGGACAACTTTAATCCAAATGATGCTTCGGGAATAAAGAATATCGAGCAAAAAATATTTAAAAGAATTTTAAATTGATAAAATATGTAGACAAACCCTATCATCACTCGGTTCCTCATCCGATCCGATATCATACCCGCGATTTTCCAGATTCTTCAGATACTGAAAGAGATTTAATGAAATATTTACCATTCATTGCCAAGCTAATTTTAAAAAAAGGAATGCGACTGACATCCAATTCGATGAAATCGTCGCCTCCTTCCAATTCGGGAAATTCCATGGAACTTCTCCTTAGAGGATGGAACAATGACGCCTTCTTCTCACGAATAACCTACAATATTGGGGTTATTGCAGACGAATTGACAATGTACATCCAATAAATAAATGTAATGAATACTTACCGTATCAGGTGGGATCTCCAGTGGAGGAGGAATATTGACTCCGCCCACTTCTTCAATCTCGAAATCAGGAATGATGTGAGATCGGGGTGGTCTCATATCAGGAGACGCCTCACGAACACGCTTACACGAATGCATCTGCAATGGTATTCATGGAAATACGTATTACAAGAATAAATTGATAACATTGATAACTATGTAAAAAAGTACACAATCAACACATATAGGATTTCGGATATCAATTCGCACAAAAGCAGCCCATATTTTACTGAGACAAAACATATTCGAAGAGTTAAAGTACTTTTTTCAAAAAAAGCAACCAACAATTTGATAGTGCGCATTACACAAGTAATTGGCCCCTGATTGTTAAGTACCTCTCCGAGTAAATCGTCGTCACTCGAACAGACTTCGTCAATCCTCGATCGACCATCCGTCTGCAATAGAAAGTGTATAGAAATATCAATGGATCGATAAATGATCTTTGATCTTTGCTATAACCAAATCTCACCTTATTCCTCGTTCGTTCCTTCTGCTCACGAGGTCCATTACGACGAGAGTGATACGGTCTAAATGAGAAACATTCGCATTGAATACTCAAAAACACACACAGATAGATCTTTTTGAGAAGTGAAATGTCTAACAAAATGGACAGAATCGCTCACTTGTACTTGATATCGGGCACCATCTCAGCTGCTTTCTTATCGTAATACGAAGTGTACTCATTTTGGAATCCCATCGACATTGACGCATCCGAACGGAATTTCTCGCTGAACGTGCATGAATGAGATCTAGCAAGATGAACGTTCATAACAAAGTGATATCCTCAAGATGCAGATGTCATTTAACTTGCATAGTTTCTTCCCTAGTGATCAATTTGTCAATCTCTTACCTATCGGCTGCTTCCGATTGAGGAGAAGATGGAGTGAGAGCTGAAGAGAAATTGCGTTGAAAAGGTTATCGTACAATTGATCGTAAAACGAAGTCACATTCTACACTCAACAATCACAATCCTTATCTCATCTTACCTCTGACAGGAGTGAATTTAGATTTGGACAGTCTCGTTTCGTCCGCAATTTCATTCGATTCCCTACGACGATATTTCGAAGTCGACTTATGGAACGCACGTCTGAGAACAATCAATTATGATAATTATTTGAAAATAAGGAACCAATATAATTGTCAAAATAATAGGAAAATACTAACATGGATTGCATAGGTTGCATGCTGGAGATATCTCTTGGAATCTTGATTGCTTTCTCATTATCATACTTCCATTCCCTCTCTGGTTTCTCTTCAATAACTTCTTTCTTCTCGGCTTCTTCGTCGTCATCAGAGGAAGACAAACCCATCGATCTGAACACAACACATTGTTATTACGCTTCAACTAATGGCAGAAAAACTCGCATATAAACTGATTATTTAGTAAATATGTACTATTTTTAAAATTCGAATCTGACAGGCAAGAAGCGAAATTATGAATGAAAAGCAATTCACCTCAAAGCAGTTTCCTTCTTGCTGTTTTTACGACCATTCTTTGAGCGGCAATTAAATCGATTCGGCACCCTGCAAATTCGAGTTACACTAGATATTGCGGAAAAAACAGGACTTTTTTGCAACCTACTAATTAGTAAAGACACGATAAAACTAACATCATTCTCTTATATTCCTTCTTCATATTTGGTTCCTTCCCTTCGTCTTCTCCTTCGTCCGTTGACACAGACGAGACACGAACCATTCGTTGTGCTCCCACTGAATTATTATAATTATTAATTGAAATTTTATGAAGACAAAGTGTTCCTAAACAACAGAATCAATATAATCAACTCACTTCCATTCTCCAATTTACTTCTCCTTCGATCTTCGAAAGTCAACTGCGTTTTCCTCTTCTTTTTGCGATCGCTGAATCGACTAGAAAGAAATGTTTAGATCACAGAATACAATAGTCGAATTCTAACCAACTCAACAGATATCATTATAAATAACTCACCGTTTCGTGAGGTAGACGGATACGATATCTACATCGGGTTTGGATATTCCCATTTCACTCTTCTTCCCATTCTCAATCGCCTTCAAGTTAGCGTCATCGACCACCTGAATGATCCATTTATTTTTCAGTATTTTAGATGAGATACATTTAACGTCCGTTTTTAACGTCCGAATAATCTCTTGTCCATTTATGAAACATAAAAAATTGCATTGTGAACATTACAAATATCGTACAGATTGTGTTATCCGTAGACTTCCTTCGCTGTTCGTCAAATGAGCGAAACGATTCCTCGAAAACATCGACACTGAAATGAAATATTGAATCTTTGAAATCTCTTCTTTGAACTATATTTTTACCGTACCTTTCTCGGGGACGCATTTGAGAAGATCCGCCACTGGAAATCGATCTCTCACTATTCGTCTCGTTTCTTCGAGTGTCACGAGCACATATTGTGTAGGCCACCACATTCGCTGCTTCCCATCAACCTGATATCACATTACAATTAACTTTTTTGGAAGCTCTCTTGAGCCATTTTTTTCTACCGTGTGCAGATTAAAGATAAGTGTACGGACACAATTACCTCTACTCTGATCATTTTGGGAGTCTTAATATCTCCCCATCCTTCATCTTCACTTTCTTCTCCTTCCATATCTCCTCCTTCTTCTCTCCTTCGTTTCTTTCTCTTCTTCTGATCAGCGAACATATTCAATTCCTTCCATTGAGTCAGCTGCTTCTCTACCTAAACACACGAGTTTATCCTTCCTTCCTTCACGAGAATAAGGATCACTTATGAGCTACCAATGTCATAGCTTTTTGGGTTGCGGTTCGGCGGGGTGGTTTTCGTGACAAAAAAATCGGCGCTCCGCGCCCTTTGCGGCTTTGCGTAGTGATACTTTTTCAAACTGCGGATCCCCGAACCTGGAATTTTGCAGATCCCCGGGAAACTATGACATCGAAGCTCACCAGTGATAAGGATAGCTAATGAACTACATCTACGACCATGCATGCACTAAATGCATCTCCACAAAGTAAGCTAATGACAATTCCTCATCTCGATAAAATCATTGAAATATATTCCTTACCTCTTCTTCCTCCTTCTTCGTTATTGGTGTTATCGAATATCTGAGTGAGACGTGCGCCTGCAACACACACATATCCTTCCAATTATAATTGCATAAAATTGAACTAGTTAAAACAATATAATCGGAGAATAATGTGGAAATTCGTTACACCGTAATACCGTACATTGAGACTCCATGGAGCGAGAAGGACATTAATTCTCAAGTCTTTGTTCTTCTTGTTCCTTTCGATATGGAAGGGCGCAATATGCACGAGATTCGGTTGCAGTTGAGCCCTGTTAGTTTGTTAATAATTCATCACTTGGATTATTCCCATATCTATCAATTATCACGCACGTTTAACACCGGAAATCACCTAGTTTGTTTATCAGCGCAGCCGCCAAACAATTATACAAGAACCGTGAGAAATGTTTCAAATGCAAGTGGTTTCGCATAATCGATAATAGATTGAAATAATCTTACTTGATAGCCATGCACATACTGTTGCCTCCGACGATGTTGAACGAATGACTGTGAGCAAGAACGAAACTGCAATTTAGTGATTAAGGTGACACCATTAACATCTATTTCCTTATCACTAGTATAAAGGGCAATTCGTTATCTCGCGCTACACTTCCTTTCTAAAATCGATCAGGAACCAATACGGAAAAAAGAGTTTGAAGCAAAAGCATTAATAAGAATAATAATAAGAATAGTACTCACTCATCTATCATAAATGCGGTGCTTGGATCGATCAATTTCTGTGGTCGAACGAACCATCGTCCGATCTGAAGGAATTTCTTCCTTCTGTAATGCTTCTCCATTTGAGTGTTCCATGACTTGTACAGTAGACATCGAACCTGCAACGCACCTTTCACATTACATTTAAAAAATGGGCAAAGTTTTATTTAAAAAGTTTTTGCAATAATTTCAGAAAGAAAAAAATGCCAAAGCGAAATAATGTTTAAACTGACATCGTAAGGGATCCCAGTGACTGTTCCATCTTCAGACTCGTCCTCGTCTGAAAATATACGGGTATAATTTAAGAAAAATTGAGAAAGAACAGCGTGAGAAATATAATAAGTATTTCACAGTTAAAAAGCAAATATCAAAGCTCAGTTACAATATATAAAACAAACTTTTCTTCTTGATGAGATCTTTGCAGTGTTTCTCTATCTCCTCTGGCTCCGTTACACCGTACCTTCAAACGATCAATTGGAGTTACATTAAGTTGCTCGTTTAAGAAAAAGAAAGAACGCTGACAAGTCTATCGAGAAAGAATAGATGAGAAAAGTGCATACCAGAAGACCCATAGCTCCTTGGGGGCTGTCCCATCGAGAGTGGGGAGAAGATTTACGACGGTAGGAGGAGACTTTTTAACTACTCGACGCCATACGGAAAGAATTCCATCCTGAATTTTTCGACCAGATTAACAGATTCATTGGGATGAAATATTAACCGATTTGAACGTTTTAATAAAAATAATAGAAATGTCTTACCGATTGGAGTTTCGAGTATGCGACGAGAATAGGTTCATTCTGGAGGAGTGTTCGAGGATTGGAATCGATATTCCATGAGGGACACTCGTATTGCCTCCATTGAAGACCATTCAGCTCCGTCTGATAAGAAAATATATATTTAAAATTATAAAATAAAGAAATCTTCAGTAACCAGAAAAGGAGAGAATATTGGTAAGAAATCATCCCAATTAATCTTAAAAAGTGTGCCCACAATGAATGCGTTTATAAGACATACCAGAGCGAATAAATTGGTGATGCAGTCATCGAGACTGCCTCCGTTAGCCGTGCTCATACCACGCACTCGATCTTAAAAAATTCAATAAATATTGTGAAAAAACTAAATCAATCAATCGATAGATTAAGATTCTAGCCTAATCCATTTTCTACCTCTTCTCTACTACTTTTCACATCATCGATGAAACAGCTGAGGTCATTTGACGAGTAGGACGGTCTACCAAGAGAAAAGAGAACTGGTTTGGTGTTCTATCTGATAACTAAGTACTCGTTCGAAATCGGAAGCGGAATACCTCAGGAAATTGGACGACGGGCATTAATGATTACTTCTTGTCCCGAATCGATAGAGGTCGTCCCTGCAATAGAGAAGTGAAGATAGGCCGAAAAAAGCGAAAGATGTGGTGATCGGCGCGAAACAAAGGGAGCAATGTCGACACTGATCATCAATTGGCTATGACACTTGATCAACGAATTAACAAATGAGTATAGGGTAAGATCGATAGAATCCAAAGCAAACGACTGATAAATCAAGAACGGTTATCATGTTCATTGACACCTATTCATTGAGGAAACGAACAAATTATGAAAAGAGCGCCTTGAAAGTGAGAGAGCATGGACAATTGAGAGAGCAAAGCCAGGGGGAGAACCGCCACGCGTATCTCTGCGCCAGCGGTTTCCCCTCTCTCTCTCTACCGTACACTACCGTAGAATCAATGGCTCAATGAGAGGTGGTGCGTTTGGGCGACGAATGTCAAGGAAGTCTAGAGCTGGGGCATACTTTTTATTTTTATTCTTTTTTCTTCGTTTTTAATTTATTTATGTTAAAAATAAATCAACAAGAATAAAAGAGGATAAAAATATGAAGAAAAATGGTTCAATACTAAATCGTGCACAATCGAATGGCCATTCTAGATTTATCTCACAAAAAAATATCTGAGAAATAGCCAAAGTGGATAATTTTTATAAGCGTTAACATAACAATGGAAGCAGCGTAGTTGCATATAGTTGGAAAAGAAAAGTAAGTGAGGTGAAATGGAATAGAACAGCTCTCTTTACTCCCTCTCTTCTCACATCAATAAATACTATTTCTTTTTCATCCTTCTCAATGAGAATTTGAGTCTCACTCTCTTCATGTCAATCATATCTTGAGACCGAATAGAATATATTGATTTATTGCAGTGAATCTGCATGGTTCAATACTTACAAAAATACTTTTGGGATGATAAATTGAGTCGTAAATTGAGTATGTAGATAGTTTTCACGTGAGATTTTTTTATGAGTACGAAGTGAATGAAGAATAAAGCGTGAATTTCTCCCTATCACTTCTCTTCTCTATTCTGTTGTTCTTTGTGAGCATCTCTCTCGATAATCCGTACCTTCCTTTCCAACGTGAGTAAATCACAGTTCGAACGTGAAAACTCTTTATCTAACGATCCATCTGGATACTGTCTTCAAGGATATGTCTAAATGACATTCACGAATGGAACTTCACAATCTGAAGAGTATCAAAAGCTCTCATTACTGCACACTGTTATCTACCTGAACATCGTAGATAAATACATGTATTCTCTTTTTCGACGCTCATACGCAGTTCTCTCAAAGTAATTTCTCAAGAGTTAATTTCTTTAGGAAATTCGCTCTATCTACTTTTTTGTAGAGAAATACCAACTGCAAAAATGCGAATTTCGACGAATAATGAAGTTGACATCATTGGCATTTGTGCAATCGGATCCCACTACAACCTCCCTCTTTCTCCTCTTCCTCACCATTTTCAACTCTGAGATTCCACTACTGAGAACAAAAAAGATCTCTTTGATCTACTTACTCAGTCTCGATAGATTAGATTACTGAGGGAGGAAGAGAAGAAGAAAGGGAAGAAGGGGGAAGAGGAGGGTCTAGAAGTCCTCAAGTAGATGAGTGACTCTCCTTCTCCCACACTTAGACGACGACATTCGAGAGAAAGAAGGACTCCCTTAACTCCAGATATTCCCCTTCCGTTCTATCTCTACGATCATTTCTATGTATGCTATCATATTCATTTCCATCACTTTTCCTCCTGCCCATCTTCTCAGTCCTGGAGGAAGCCATTGCGACCTTAACGGACGTCATTTTTGTTCAGAATAAGACAACATCCTGGAGTACTCTCTTTCTGAAGGATGAACACGAAAACACTTTTCCCCTCACTTGAGTTCACTCCAATTTTCCAGCTTTTCTTTACCATGCTGATTATTTTTGTTGTACATTTGTTATTTTTGTTGTATTCTCTTCATCTCATTGAAGTGTGATCATCATGCTAAAAATAGAACCTCATTTTAGCATTTTCCGGATGAAGTTTTAATCGTTGATGAATATGAATCCCCTTGATCCTTCCCCTGTCCTCTCTCTTCATTTGCAACACAAGTGCATGCTCATATTTCCCCTCTCTCTTCTCTTCTTTCTCTCCTTCGTTCTCCAAATTTATTCCAGTATCTTTCGTTCACTCAATCAACTTTATGTCCGGTTTACAACTTTCGATAATTAGAATTCGATTTATGCGATTGTATTTTATTTACTGTTTCTGAGAATTGCCACTCCGAGAAAATACAAGAAGAAAGTGAGATGTGGACTGAAGTGAAGTGTGAAACTCATCCCTTTCTTTCCTCTTTCCGTTCCATTCACTTAGAAAGGGGCGGAGTCTGAAGGGACAGCTATCTTCCCGATTAGGCAAAAGGGCTTCGGACACTCACCACAACTTCTTTCGTTACTATGTACACTAAACTCGACCGAACACACACACACCCTCATCACTTTCTTATCTATTAATGATCTCACTCTATCCATTCCTGTCTCCATACCTCATTGTATCCACTGATATCTCCTCTCCCCTTCCTCCCCTCCTCATTCCCTGCCTTCAAGTCAGTTGCTTTCCACCTGTCAGTTATGAGCTCCCCTTTCTCCAATCCCCTTCCCTTCTCCCCGTCGACGAGAAAGTGTGTGAAATGAAGAGAGTGTCCTCTGATCTATCCCCAATTTGGATTCTATTCATGTCTCTCGTTGAGAATGGACGTCGTCCTTCAAGAATCTAAGTGAAATTAAAGGACTTCCTTGTCTAATCCAGAGAAACTAATCATTCTCTCTCATTTCCTAGTTGTTGCCACAGGAAACGACCCGATTATACTTGCTAATTTCCTTCCCTCTCCATTCAATCCCATCGTCTACCTCCCATAGTCTACTCTTCTGTTTCTCCTCTTCCTTCCCATTTTTCATCGTTCCATATCTCATTTTGTGTCATGTCCATTCGTCACTCTCCTTCTTTCATTCATTCTCGATAGATATCTCTTCCTTCTGTTCCATCTTCTTCTCCATTTCAGATGTCTTGATCTTCTTCTTCAGGATGAGAGTAGCTATTCTACTCATCCTCTCTCTTCTCTTCACTGTTGTCTTCTCACAAGATCCACCAAAGAAGAAGAAGAATGAGAAGAAGAAACCCAGTTGGTCAGTTATCTTCCATTGCCTTTCATCAAACCACCTCAATAATCTGATAATCACTCCCACTTAGACGTCCGGACTGCGTAGTTTACCTTTCTTTCCAAACCTCCTTCTTCTCCCTTTCGGATACTCTCCTAGAAGACTCCCTTTCGGAGGGGGTCTAATCCTCTTCTCTCAATCTGTGTCGACCGTATTCTTCTGTTTTCGTCCTCCTCTCTTCTTCTTCTCTCTTCACAATCATATTAGCCCGTCCACTGACTCCTTTGTGTGAAGGAAACGACGAATTCGTCCCTTTCAGAGAACGAAGATGACAATGGAAAAGAGAGAGAGGGGGGGGGGAAGGGCTGAAGTCTACGGCAGTGACGAATGAAAGACTAATTAGGCTGCAAAGATTCATTTATTTGCACCTTAGTCTATTCAAAGATCTTTCTCAATTCTTTGTTCTCGTCCTTTCATTGCCTTCATTCCTCTCTCTTCAATTAGTCCTTTCGTGTTGGATGCTCGTTGACTAACTCTCTCTCTCTCATCAATTGAGAGGGTAGAAGTTAGAGGGAGAGGGAGAGGAGGGGGAGAAACACCTTCCTCCCTCCCCCAGAAGCAATTTGACTAAACGACGTGCATAACATGTAGAAAGGAGAGAAGGCGAAGGAAAAATAGGGGGTTTGACTCCATTCACGCGACAGTGACAGAGGAACTGTCGCCTTTCTCGTCGTTCTGGATCTGTGAGACTCATTTTTTATCCATCCGAAAGAGGCCAGAGATGGCAACTTCTTTGTCTGTTTCAACGGAGAAAAGCACGTAGAAAGGGGAGAAACTAGATTAGATTGAGGTTTACCAAGAAAGAGAAGGAAGGGAGAAGGATAGAAGGGGTACAATTGAATGGGAAGTCGACAAGTGAGAAAAGTGACGTTGAGAAGAAAACTCGAGGGCCAATTCTTTTTTTTCTTGCAGCAAACGGACCAAATTCGACCGAAAGACGACGAATTACCAGGCGTGGAGAGAACAGGTGTGTTCTCTTTTCTCCTAACTACTAAATACACATCTTGCAATGGAAATTCGAGTCACATTTTATAAAAGGCAGTATTCGAAATATAAAATCATACGTTGAGATGACAGTATGCGATCTACTACAAGACTACGATTCTGCAGTGAGACCCAGTGGAAAGACACCAATGAACGATCAGAGTATGTAGATACAGAATGAGTTGGATTACAAATTGAAACTGATCACTTTTTTCTTTTTTCTAGAATAATGATCTTTTTTTTCAATGGGTAAACTATCAATTGCAGAAGGCCCCGTGGTCGTCACTGTCTCTCTCAACATTCGATCAATTTCTGCTGTTTCGGAAAAGAACATGGTATGAATAGGGGCCACAACGCAGATAGCCGATTTTACACAATGGAGTCAAAAGTATGTTCCAACAATCCCTCATGGACCCAATAACATCATGCTTTTTACCGTTTGTCGATATCTTGTCGCTGAGCCGCGCTAGAGCACAAGAAGTACGCGCGCAACTCACTGGGGGAGAGGAGGGAAAGGCGAGACGAGAGGGAAAGGGGCGGAGCCTAATTTGCGTGTGTCTCTCTCCCTCCCCCCGCCCTCTCGCTCGCCTCCCCCCGCTCGCACAGATCAAGAGGGCACAAGCCAGGGAAAAATGTTAAAATTCTAATTTTTTCTCTAAAAATCCTAAAATATTATAATTAGTCAGAAAATTACTGCCCAAACAAAACTTTCACACTGCAACCCGTCAAAACGACCTATTTCCTTCTTTTATATGCAAATTTGATCTAATTAGTGATGCAGTGCACATTTTGGGCAGTGCTCAATCGATAGAGTACCACAGTAGCTATCCATAGCAGTTGAGAACGAGAGATTTGGTTGAGAATGAACCTTGTGCCCTCCCTGTCTCGCTTTTGGGCGAAATCGTGTCACACCAAAGTGGGCGGAGCTTGTGGCCCCTAGGTATGAATTTCATTCATCAATTATCGATCAATTTTCCCTTCAGGAGTTCGTGGCCCAATTTCAACTGCGTCAGGAGTGGTACGATGATCGACTGAGATACATGGACTATGTAAGGAAATGAGAGATTGATCTTTGATCTTTACCTTCTCTTTCAGAACAACGGAATTTTGTCAGCTGCTTCGCGAAACTTTGAGTTCATCACAGTAGCCAGGGATCAGGTTTCGAATTTTTTACTTTCACTTTTTGTAATCACATTTTTCTTTTAGCGTCTGTGGATTCCGGATACGTTCTTCCAAAACGAGAAGAATGGTCACTATCACATGTTGGATCAAGTTCGATTGATTATTGAATACAGTAATCCATTTCCTCTATTCAGGAGAATAAATTCATCAAGATTCGTTCTGATGGACTCATCGTATACGATCGTCGATTGACTCTCCATCTCTCTTGTCCAATGATCCTATTGACTTACCCCATGGACGTACAACGATGCTTCATCGATTTCGCTTCGTGTAAGTGAATTCTTTATCAAGCCTTATTATTAGGACTGTTGAAGAACTCTTTCGTCTTTTCAATCAGCATTTTCACTCCGTTCTGTGATGAGAAAAACACTCGAAATTAAGTGCACTTATTACATTTCTGTTTCAGATGCGTACACAACGAATGATATCAAATACGAATGGCGTAATATCGATCCAATCGTTCTCGATTCAAAGGCCAATGGAGCACTGCCCAACTTTGACATTACGAAGATATCCAATTCGACCTGCCATTCAATCACTGCTACGGGTGAGAAGCAACAACGTCTTCACATCCTTTACATTTTGAGAATTTTTAGTATTGATTATCAACATTATCTACCTTTCAGGTGAATATGCGTGTCTCCGAGTTGAACTTCGTCTCACTCGCGTATTCTCCTTCTTCCTCCTTCAATTGTACATTCCATCTTCTATGCTGGTAAGAAACTCGTCAGATGCGTTTCGAAGAATCTTCATTTCGTCAATAGTCTAATATCATTGATTGATTGAATGTTCAGGTGGGTGTAGCATGGGTATCCTATTGGATCGATTGGAAGAGTACTGCAGCGAGAGTTCCATTGGCTATTGTGACACTGTTAACAATGATCACTACGAGTCATGGTTAGTTCGTCTTTATTCTACTCCGTACAGTAGATATTAAGAACTGCTCTGTTTTGAGTCAGACTCTATGAAGACAGAGTTAGGGAATACTCTGTGAATCAACAATTGAAAAATTGCTCAATCGTATACGTAAACATTCGTTATCCTTGCAGCCATAAATTCGAATCTTCCTCCCGTCTCATATGCCAAATCCATTGACATCTGGGTCGGAGCGTGTGTTGGTCAGTTTCGAAATTATGAATCCAAGACAAATTAGTATTCTTCAGTGTTCATCTTCTTCTCTCTCATAGAATACGCCGTAGTCAACTACTTGGGGATTATGGATGAACATCGGTAAGATGATTCTACAATTTTCATTGTGTTTTCAAAGGGACTTTCTGTCTGGAACTTACGTTCCGAAGAATGGATTTAGGATCATCAAGGAAAATCCTTTCAGTGAGATGCGAAAAGCAGCTTGCAATCGTTCCCGTCTATCGAATGTGATCGACAGTGATATCTACATGCAGAGAGCAGGACAGGCAATGACTTCACCCGCATCACTCGCTACTTTCTCTCCTGTAGAGAAGAAGGTAAGAGAAGGAAACTCACATTGGAATAGTTAGAATCGTGCGTAGAATAGTGCGAAATACTGCCAAAAAAAGAGTTTGCAAAATCAAATCACACTGAGATGTTCTCTACTCGAGAGATTCTTTGCATCTCTAATTCCCTTTCAGAGACTTCTCCGTCGTAAGAGAAAGAAGTCATTCGAATTGAGAGAAGAGGAAGAAGGAGGAATGGGGATGCAATTGATGAATGTATTCGCTAATAACAATGGATCGTCCCCTCCTCTTGGAGTTCAGTCGGAATGGACATTCGAAGTATGAGATTAGGGGAGAAACACAAACTGATATTAGATAACGTACCTTGACATACCGATTAGGGAAGAATGAATTGTAGGACACAACTGATCTGGTGTATGTCGGACAGAGGAAAAGGGTGGAATTGGTCCGATGGTGCAGCGTTCTCTCTTCTAGAGGAAGGGCTGAGAGAATCGATATTATTGCGCGGTGAGGCTAAATATCTCGAATAGATCATTTCAATACTAATCTCAGAATAATCTTCCCTGTCGCCTTTATAATGTTCAATATCGCGTATTGGTCAGTATATTTGGATGAGAAAGCGAAGAGAGAAGCTGGAATATTCGAAGACTCCTGAAGAATGGAACAGAAATCCAAATACGTTTCTCGATTATGTAATTATCATTAGTGTATTTGCCAGATAGATACGGGTTCACAATGTGTCTTATTAGCTTTGTTCGGGCAGACAACTTGAAAATCGATCAATAAAGAATTTCTCAGTTGAAGATGTTGTTTCTTATCAGTCCGAATGTAAACGAACATCCTATCTCTCACTCACACTGAGCAATAACGATCGATCGATGTATGGTAGAAAATCTATTCCATATCGAATCTCCCCTCTCGGTTCTTCTCACTCTCTCATAATATTTTACTTATTAATTCTCACATTCAAATCCAATCGATGAGTCGATTTTCCTCTTCTCTTCTTCTCTTTTCATTCGCTCCGTTTTCTCTCACAGGGAACGGTTCTTCTCTTTTCTCTCACTACTAACCACTACTCGACTGACTATGGTGAGGATCCCCGATACCCTCAAGATCCCTGGATACCCCTGAGGATCACGATGCCCCCTCAGGATCCCTGGATACCCCTTAGGATCTCCATCGGGAACCCCAAACCGCGATATCCTCTTCAGACCCTCAACTACAATTCGGCCTATTACTGTGTCATTCTCGCGAATGCGTACAACAAGCAGCGCAACAACATCATCTGTCAGTCTGATCTACCGTAATCCGTATTGATGATGGGTTACCGTACTCCTCGACTACCGTAATCTTCTCATTCTAGGCACTGCTCAATTCGCATCGTGGTCGATCTTCACTCCGGCCGATGATGAATTCCTCGAAGAATGTACGATATTGAAGATACTTCACTACAGTATCCCTATCTACATCCCTCTGCCACGTCATCCTACAGTAATCCTTTCAGACATGAGTGTGTTTCTCAAGTGGACAGAAGTCTCTCCTTCTCTTCGTCCTTCTTATCCATTCTTCCCCTTCCCCACTCGCAATACTTCGATGCTCGATCGAATTCTCCCCTCTCATCCTACTAGAGGAACAAATGAGTTCATCAATGGAGGAATCCACTCGACCGTATGTGAAGATGGTGAGAAGATTACTGTAAACATACATGGATTACAGTATCCCATTGTAGAAATGGATTCATCGATTGATCAAGAGGAAAGTGAGTCCGAAGGATACGGTAGCGATTCAAGCCGTGACTACGACAGTGACAGTGAAACTTCCGAAGAAGATGGTGAGGAGATTACGGTAGAGGAAGGATTACAGTATCCCATTAAAGATATGAGCTCATCACTTAAAGATGAGGAGAATACCGAAGAGGGATACTGTAGTGACGACACTAGCCTTGACTGCGATACTTACAGTATCTTCGGAGGAGGAAGTAATGAGACTACAGAATATCGATTAGCTACAGTACTCCATTCCAGGCAGGATTTCGTCATCGATTGACCAAGAAGAGGAAATCGATTGTGATTCAAGTGCAGTATCCTTCCCTTCCGTACCTACCGTATTCTTTTCAGTTCCTTCTCAGCATACCGTAATCATCCCTGGTCCCTTCGCTGATCGATTGTCTGCACTCCTTCCTCCAATTGGAACTCCTTTCCTTATCAATGGATGTCTCGTCAGTTCTACCGTATCCAATGTGAATGACCTACCGTATTCCTCATCTTATCGATTTCCTTTCAGGATTCATCAGTTACCCTATCTTCTCTTTTCCTTCGTGATCGATCAATTTCTCATCATTCGATTCTCTCTTCTTCATCTTCATCCTCAATCGATTCTCATATCTGTGGATCTGAATGCTACTATTACGATCGTCTAACCACTGAAGGTTACTGTAGATGAGGAGTACGGTAGAATACGAGTTCTTTTGAAGATGAGCGCGAGCCTCTCTTGAGTGAGTCATCTACCACATCTTCTTCTACCGTATCCTCTATCGAGGAGATTGAGGCGAGCATGGTACTGTAGAAAACTGCATTGATTGATGACTGAGGTATTACTTTTGAGGCTACGACGATTCGAATGATGAAAGAAGTCGATGAAATGATCGAGAGAATTGAAGAGACGAAGAAGAGATTGGAAATGATGAAGAATGAATGAAGAGAATGAAGAGAATTGAGTGACACAAGCAGATAAAGATTCAAACGACAAATGATACTAAATCATTGGTCTAGCCCAACTGTGCACATGTAGTTATGGCAGACAGTTCCTCACTTCCATCCCTCACCGTACTACAATCTCTTTCATCCGTTCACTCTCAATTGGAATTCGCTTGTTGTGGTCACTCACTCTCTCCTTTGAAGAGAGGGAAGGAATGGTCTCTCTCTCTCAGTTGGGGTCATTCATCCATGGATTCCATACTTCCTCCCTCTCACTCTGACAAGCACTTTACCACTCTGACCTCCACATGCTTTAGTAGTTTTTTTTTCCATATTTAGATAGTGCTCTCGAAATGCCAGGATAAGGCTCTGAGTTCTTCTCTCATCTTTTCGTGTCTCATCATAATTTCATCCTCATCTCTCAATCCATCTTCTTCTTCACTCTCTTCACATCCTGTCCATATTCCACTACCTTTTCTCTCTATTTACTCCACAATTGAAGACTACATTCTATAATGGAAGATAGTGTCTCATACTTCCCTCTTACCTTGAAAGACTTCTCCTAACACTTCTCTGTGTCTCTTCATTCTCCCTTCTCTCTCTTCTTTCTCTCTTCATTTCAGATGATCTCTCGTATTCCTCGTGAGTGTCGTCAACACTCGCACATTCCCCATCGGAAGCCCATCGATGTGAGTTGAGAGAGAGAGAGAGAGATTCCCTCCCTTCCCCACTAGTTATCCCCTCAATTCCATGGAAACTCAAGATGAATTGGACGAGGTATACCTATCTAACTAATTGTCGCCAAAAATCAAGGGGAAATTACTAAATCTGCTAATACCCACGACTATGAGAATTCTTCGCACACTTTGTACTGTCCTAGGAATGACCTTTCTGCTTCGATACTGAGATGTAGTTGAAACGGGTAATTTACTCATTCCTTCCCCATTCAGATTCTCTTTCCTTCGGGAGATTTCCCCCGTGCATCGACTATTCTTCATCGAGATATCGTCAAGCAGAATATAAGAGAGAGTCGATTACTCCAACCGAGAAGAGATACTGTCAGGGAGGTCCGTCTTTTCATAATTTGAGTTTACCTAATGGGGTTGAGCATTCAAGTGATAGACATGTAGTTTCAGCCAACTTTTTACAGATATTGAAATTTCGATGCAGGTTCCTCCGTTTTCGACTCAGACCCTCCAAAGGAATACTCGAGCAGTCTCACTTCCCTCTATGAGACAAGCGAAAACTGCAGAACAGAAGGTTGGCTATTCATGACAACGAGGAAGTTGAACATTAAATAAACCTGAACACACTGATCACTCCTTCATTTTTCTCACCTTATCGAGAATAGTAAACTATTTGTGTCCGTTGCTTCATCGGGTAATAAATCGTCTAAACTTATTCGTTATTCGTAGAACTTACACGAGAAAGAGTCACGGGGTGCAATTCAAGGAGAAAAGAGGAGATTTATTAACCATTGTCTCTCTCTTGACAGTCAGCGATTGTCAATATTGATAATTCCTTCCTTTCTCTTCAGCAACACGACGAATGGGGACGATTTCGAGTTCTATACGAAAGAAATGAATTGCCTGTCAGAATTATCCATGGAGTTGCCGGAGAAAAAGCGAAAGCGTTGAGGCCAGTCGGTTTTTTTATAGATTTTTCAAGATTTTCTGGCAAAACCTGGAAAGGATCATTAAAAATAACAATGAATTGTCAGATGGTTAGTCGATGGGCGATCTCTCAAACCCGAACACATCGCTGCACTCATTCCAATGTTCGCTTGCGGAATTCCACTCGTTGATCAGGTATCTTTCAACTTACAGATAATATGCGAACTTCCTTTATCGCTTTTTTCTCTCTGTTTGGCATATTCTCTCTAGTAGGTAATAAAGATAAGATCACAACTTTGTCGGGGACAGAAAAAGTGGCTGTAACTGATGAAGTGTGTCGATCACAAGACATATCTCGACATGAAACGATGAAACGGTCATTTGTTCGCAACAGTTTTCGTCTGCTCGAAATAGGGGTGCAATAAAGGGGATGATCACGCTTGAGATTGCATTTCTACGTTGAGATTAGAGAAGGTTCAGTGACGGCATTCAATGATGGAACTAAATGAGCAAAAACGTCGAGACGAAAGATTTGTAGAAAAATCAAAGCCGATTTTGCTTACGGTAGAATGAACTTGAATTTCAGCCGTATCGATTCATTGCTGAGCGTGGGCTAAATGATCTACTTGATCTCGATTTTCATCCTGCTATTCTCATTCACTGCATGCCGCAATTGGTGAGTGATTCTGTGGATCTTTAGCATTCATAATGAATTGATTTAAATTAAATGCGTAAAAAAGATATAAATAGGTTCGAGCTTGTCGTGCAGCCCTCTATTCCTTCGATATTGACAAGAAGAAGGAAGTTCTCAATCTAATCTCTCGAATAACGAAAAGAGACATCTGTGGACCAGCTCTCGTTCCATTCTATCGACAGTTACTCCCACCATTGAGTACGATTCTTTTGTTACTGAATCCAACATCGATTTATGGTCAATTTTGCTCTGTTTTGATTGAAAAATTTATTAAAAACTGATCATCATCAATAACAGGATCGACATCTCACGGTGGTCTCCGAATGGACGTTCGTTATGCTCCTGGACGACCTCTCGATGAAATGATTGAATTGACACTGAATGAATTGGAGAGAACGGGAGGACCGAATGCATTCATAAACATCAAATACATAATTCCTACGTACACTTCAGTCACTGATGCCATGTGAACCTCTTTTTGTGTGCTTTCATACGAAATAAACTGGTGCTTTCATTGTTTTTATTCAACAATCAGTCATCGAAAGTGGCAAGCCCCTTCCTCTTCTAATTGTCATCGAACTTCAACCTGCTTCTTCTTCATTTCTCTTCGGACAATTCGCAACTTTTGGTAGATTGCAAAAGATCAAATCACATTGCCATTTCGAGAATGGTGAAGAAGTGAAAACAATGCAGAAACAAGAAGAAGCAATTGATGGGCAATGAGATAGGGTCTAAGAAGGGGAAGAGGGGGGGGGAGGGAACTGGAAATGACCCTTCTGAATCCGATTGAAGTGCAACAATTCCTTCTCGATCTCAAGGAGATTCACTTCTTTCGTCCTCTCTTCTTCACTCTTCGACACGGTTCATAACCTCCCTCTTCTAGCGGGATAAAAAGCGGTTTGAATCCCTTCTAGTGACAAGTGTTCATTGTGAGTCCAGTAAGCCCTTCTCTCTCCCATTCCTTCACTCTCTCATCTTCTCTTCCTTGAAGATCCTTCTCTCTTCTCTTCGTGTCCAATCAACCGATGGGAAAGGTCGGGCCTTGATAATGAACGACAAATCTGTGCAAACAACACGAAGATTCGAGGGTGTGAAAGAGAGAAAGAAAGAAACGAACAAAGGTCAGAGGCCGGTCCTGATTACTGAAAGACGTGAACCGTGAAAGTCCCCGAATGATCTTTGATCTTTCCAGTCTTGCTCTCTCTTCTTCATTCGTCTCTTTTACAGTCAACGATACGATTCTCGGGAATGAGTGAATGGCAACAATTTGAGTGACAACCAACTGAAGTTTTCCTGTAATTTAGTTATTTTCGTCCTCTCCCTTCAATATGTTCGTCATAGTCTTCCTTGTCTCTACAATGTGTACTGTTTTCACTATCTCAGCTCTCTCTCGATGCTGTAAATGAGCCATAGAATAATAGACATTCTTGCGAACATTTTATTGCCGCTTTCCTTCATGTTTACAGCTGCCAATCCATTTTGAGATAAATAAAACAATGGACGAATTGGTAACTGTCGAAGAGGGGGGAAGGGAGACAAGAGATGTCATCCTAATGACCGGAGTAGAGACTATCCCTTTCCCCTCTCTGCCAACCATCACTTTCCCAGTAAAGGTAAAAACAGTGTAGATTGGCACTTTGAAGGAGTCTTCCACACTTTGATCCTTCCCTTCCCTTCCCTTACCTTGGACTTCAAGAAGACATTTCACACTTTTTCATCATGTTTCAATTCTCATGTTGTTTGCATCTCTTTGACTTCTTCCCCTTCTGACCTTGAGACTCCGCCTCTTCCCTTTATCCTCTCCTATCAGATAAGGCGGAACGAACTTGGAATAAAAGGGCCAATCTCAGCTCCAACTTTCGTTTGCTCTGTCGAAGCATCAACAGCTCTTCTCCTCTGCACAGAATGCATCAATTCGGTCCTTTCCCCTCTCCACCAAAATAGACCCTTGGAGTACGTAAAAAGTGGGAATAATTCGTTAGTATTCTCCATTTGTCTTCACCTTTCTTCACTACTGATCGGAGTGCTCATGTAATCTTCTCACTACTTTCCCTCTTCCTTCTTTACTTCAGTTGATCTCTCTCCTTCCACTGCCCTTGAGGTCCCTTTCTCGGTTCTTCTCTTTTCTATTCTTGAGGCTTTTCACTTATTCGAACATCCATAATCCTCTTCCGAAGGACACATTTCTTGCTTCGATTCTCACTCTTTTTCATGACTCAATACAATGATCTGCCTTTCCTTCCCTTCCTTCTCTCATGTAATCTTTGTCTCCATTCGTCATTCCCAATTAGTTTCTCCCTCCCTAAGTTTCAGTGGCCAAAAAGAACCAACCACTCGATTGAATCATTCTTCACACTGTAAAAGTGGAGGTGGAGGAATTTACGTATCTCAGTGAGTCACTCAACGAAAACATCCCCTCTCCCATCTCTCATCCCATCAATTGTCGACAGTCGCAATCAGGAAAGGTCGGAGGTCGTGGTATCTCGGATCTACAGTACTCTTCCATCCATATTAGCCCGTTCCCTCTTCTTCCTCTTCCTTATCCCATTCCTACATGCCCCACTAAACTCTGACTTTTCTCCTCCTCATCACCTTTCCCCTTCCTCCTCCTCCTCCTCCTCCTCCTCCTCCTCCTTCTTCTTACCTCAAGTACTGAACAGGAAGGGATGGTGATAGATACCCACACTCTTTCGATAAACATTCCCTCCATTTCCCCTCTATTCCTTCTGGAAACTATGATTTCATGACCCCGTCAAGATTCTAATGGCACTAATTGTCCCTAGCGACGGTACCATCCCACCATTTCACCCGGAAGCCCTTCCCCTTTCCCTCTTTGGCTCCATCCTTCACGCTCTGTATCCTCCCTCCCTCTACTCGTTCCCAAGCCCCCCAATCTCTAATCAGAATCCCATCACTTTTTCATCAATCTCAGGTCGAAGTGGGCGGAGTCTTAGCTCGTCCTCTGCTCATCGCAGGTGTGCTTGTGAGGGGAGTTGAAAGGGGGGAGGGACCATCCCCTTCCCTACCCTCTAACCCTTCCCCCCCCCTCCTCCTTCACCCCCTTCGACCCCTATACAGTCTCTATCACTGTCGTGCTTCTGTATTCCATTCGTTGTTCTACCGTATCCTACCGTACTCCTTCAATTCAGATCCCTTCTCTCTACGGAGTTTTTTCCTCTCAGTAAATGAGAGGGATGATTCTCCGAACTGTCCTACTCTGCATAGGGACAGTCCTTGCCTTCCCTACATTAGACGGTCATCTTCCTCAAACTATCGGTAAGTATCTTCTTCAATTTTCCTTCTTTTCCACTTCTGTGCTAGTTTCTCATCACCTTGAACAGTATTTTATCAAGCGAAGCGACTTTACTCGAGTTCCCATCTCTCTTTCTCTCTTCGTCTCTATTCTCTCACTTGGTTCTACTCTCGACCAGTACAGATCTGGTTATCATGTATATCAACTGCTTATCATTTCATGCCCTAAGGGTGTATTCCTCACTCTCGAAACAATAGCACTGCTCGCCCCTCCTGGCAACTGTCTCTTGATACTTTGATACGGGGTTAAGCATCCAATCTCCCTTTTCCCACTCTCTTTTATGAGTGACCTTCCCAAGAAATGCGGTGCTTGTAGTAGGTATCTCTTTCTGTACATGTGGCGACTATGCAATGAATTGTACACAACACTTAAAGTGTCTGTGAATGGACAGATAGGAATGAAGGAAGGAGGGAATACACTGGAGTAGGCCATACATTCCATAGCCATCTAATCACCATTTTGATCAATCAATGCCAACTTTCTCTCTTCATCCCTTTTCTCATATGGGATGGCAACGTTTATTGTTCTACCCACAAAGTGAATGAGGAAGGGGGGACGAATAAATGATTGCGCGAAGTGGAGAGATCAGCAGATTTTATTGCCCTACTTGTCTCTCTCGAGAGTGATTTGTGCATTCCTGAACTTAGTCAGCGCGAGAGTTCATGGCTGTCTATTCCCTCTTGTAACTCCTCTTACTCATTGAATAGATCGCTGAAACATGCCCAGGAAGGATCATTACCCAACTAAGAAGTGTGTAGTCCCTCACTCTTCACAATAGACTCCGTTGCACTCTCATAATAACCCCATCGTGTCATCCCTTCCTTCTTCTCCTTCTAAGGTCAAGACTCGCACTATTCTGTCCACACTTGTACAATACTGTCTATCCCACACATAGATTAGGATAATAGTGATGTCCTTTCTCGAGTCTCTTTTTCTTCTCTTTCTTCCACTGTAAACGATCAGATGGAACTTACTTCTACTCTACACTCTCCCCTCCCTCTCCCTCTCCCTCTCGAATTACCTCCTAATCTGCATTTGGAAGTGAAACACAAAGAGGAAGGGAACACGGATAGATTTCGATCCTGATATCGAGCAGAACCTTGAACTATTCCCCCGTTCGATCGCGAATTCCAAGCTGATTCAGCTACTGACCTACTTTGGGATACAAATAGAGTAAAGAAAGAGGAAAAAGGGGAATGGGGGTGATAGGAACAAAACCTCTCGCACGTCTTAGTAGAAAGAGAAAACATTCGTGGTATTTACTTGCGTTTCCTCCGGAACTCCGAACATTCTCAAGAACTCAAAGGAGGGAATGCTCTTTTGCATAGTTTCGTGTGTCATTTCACAGTTGATCAATTACGTGATGTGTTCCAAAAGAAGAGACCTACAAGGGGAAAAGATCTAGTTCTTACGCAACAGAGAAATGAATTGGCCAGAGGAGAAATGACCTTCCTCCCGTATTGGACCAAAAGAGGATAGCCGACAGTTTCACACTCGGGATTCATCTTCTTCTCTTTTTGTATTCCCTTCTTGAGATGAGGAAAAGACAATCGAGACCTTGGAATGGTCAATTACTATAGGGAAGGTGCGATGTGATGAATTTATCGGATGAAAGGCAAGTGAAGGAATGGTACGAAATGAATCTCTTTCAGATTGTCCCAACAGTGATATTCACGTCTTCGTCAATCAATCGGCAGTCGATAGGAGTGAATACACTTTCGTTGACTGGAATGCTGCCAATCTACAGGTTAGTTATCTGAAGAGTCTGTCTCTTCATTTCGCCTGCTCTCTAGGGTTCCGGTGAAAAGCGTGACACCCTTGTGGACAGCTCCCATCTGTTCGTTATTCTTACATTCAAAATCGGTAGCAGTTCACTCATGACGGTAGTGAGTATTCGAACATGTGTGAGAGTGAAAGGACAGAGGAAGATTCTTATCTCTTCCTCTTCTCTCTCAGTTTCGCTTCTCCATCGATCGAGTAACTAAGCTGTAACCTAGAATGAGCAAGAAGAATGTATACAAGTATAGACGAACGAACACCTAAAGATTGCACCCAATTATCGCGCAGTTTTCGATCGAGAACATTTTATCGAACGGAAAAAAGAGTGTCAGAGAGCGCTTTTGTAGCTAAAATAAGAGTGCACTCTAGCTAAGTACAAACAAACCTTGAACTTAGAAATAAAGCCTCGAATTCTGTAAAAATGGACTTTTCTCTTCAGGACTGCATAGAGAAGTGCTTCGGAAATCACTTCTGTTATTCAATTCGATTCGATTCCTCTCTCGAACACAATTGCGGCCTTTACTACTTTGCTGCCTACAACTGCAGTAATCAGGCGCTAACCAAGGTACGGTAGACTACCGTAATCTCCCTTTCCACTTGGGATGTTCAGGCATCGACTATCGACTACAAAGGCGGCAGTATCACTCTGGACTGCATTCGATGTCCTGGAAGGGGTGATTTCGGTGAGTGATTACGGTAGTTCATCAGAGCGAATCTTCGGTCGGATTCACGATCGACCTTGGATTGATCTGCTTGTATGTTTGTCGCTATGGCTCATAAACCCTTGCCCTTTAGCCCCGATTCGAAAGCCGGGGCTGTAAATGAGTGAGAAACTGTATAGGAAAGAGAGCTGAAAGTGAGGGACGAGCAGGGGTGAAACAATAACATTTACTCGTTACTCGAGCATCGAATTGTAGCCTTGGGAAGATTTAGTGCGAAGGAGGGAGATAGTGAGTGAGAGTAACCACCCGATTACCAATGCATTATCACGCTTTCAGCATTTTTAGTTAGTTTTTCGGTGATTTTGAGACACGTTAGCAGTCAATCAGTCAGCAAGCAACAAAAATAAATGGTGAAACATAATCAAATCCATTTCAGTCACTGCTCCTCCCTTCTCTTCTGTTGGCGAGCAGACTATTGTATCAGAGACTGCAGGTCATTTTTATTTTCTATTTTGTGAAACAAAATACTGAGTCATTGTTCACTTCAAATTTCTAGTTCTTGCCCGAGGGAAGAATATCAAGGGAACAGCAACTGAGATCACTCACAACAGTGAGCACGATGGAGTTCCCCATGCAGGTATTTATTGAATTTCAATTCTTGACACTTTTATTCTCCGTTTTTCTTCTTCATTGCTAAGTCTCCGTTTGGTTTCGCTCTCGTTTACTCCCATTCCTCTATCAGTCTCATACATCTATCGGAACGTCGTTTATTGAGAAAGAGAGAAAGAATGTCAATGTAGATCAATGGGCACTTCATTACACGTCTATAGAACCCCATTGAGTGAGCGAACGGTGCCTGGTCGAGAACCATTGAGAACCCCAATCGGTATCATGAAGAGGGGTGCTTGAATGAGTGAGGGACTGACCCCCACTCTAAGCGAGAGTAGACAACAAAAAGTGACCATTGCGGGGTCCTATTGTCGAAACACTTGGCATTCCAATCGTTTTTCAAAAAAAAAAGACATAACTTGCAGAAGTCGAGGGTGATACAGCGAAGAATGTGAAGGGAGACGAAGGAAAGGAAGGAGAGAAGGGAGCGATCGAAGGAAGTGGAGAAACATCAGCAGCTGGTAATCAGAAACAGAGACATTCCTATGAAAACTCAATGCAGGTTCTTCCACAGAGACAGGAGGAGAGAAGACGGTCGAGGAGCCTTCGGCCTCCACTGAGAGCACTCTCACTGGACAGAATCCCTCAGGAGAACAATCCGAGGCAGAAGGATCAACTGCCGTGCCCTCAGCTGAATCATCCGATGCCACTACCGGAACTCCCGAGGAGACCGCAGAAGCTACCGTAGTGCCTAGCACTGAGACTGGAGAGGGAACCACTGCTGAGCCGGGAACCGGAGCAGCTACCGAGGCGTCTAGCGCTGATGGTGCTGCTGAAACAACCGCTGCGCCGACCGAGGAAGAAGCTGGAGCCACCGAGGCACCTAGTGCAGAGGCTGAGGCTGGATCTACCCCTGCAGGAGCAGAGACTGAAGAGCCGAGCACCGTAGAGGGAAGTGGAGAAGAGGAGGAAGAGGCAACGACTCCTCTTACAGGAGAATCGAATGGAGAAGCAGAGAGCATCGGAGAGGCCAGTGGTGAAGGTATACTCTAGTCTTTAGTCTCTAGAGTAATTATCGATTCGCAGGATCCCAGTCAGCGTCTGAATCATCATCGCGAGCGCCTGGAATCAAACCAACAGAGGGTGTGGAGGGAAGCGGAGTCGAGGGATCGGGTGGTTCGTTTCCATTGGTTCCTATGCACCTGCAGTCCGTTTTCACTCAGTTTATGACCATTCTTCTGGCGCCAAAGAAGGAAGGGGAAGACATTCCTCCTATTCACTCTTTGTAGATTGGAATGTCAAGGCGAAAAACGGACCACGAAATGAGGGGGGGGCAGCACTTGAGTTTATTGAAGTATTCGGCCGACTATTAACTCGGATTCGACTCTCTTTCTCTATTGGTTCTCTAGCTAGGAGTACTCTCAGTTTTTGCACCGATCCCCCGGCAGAATGATCGTTGTCCATCTCACTTTCCTTCCCTTGGAGATCATACGAAACTCATCCTTATGGAATGATTTATGCTCGAAAAATATGGAAGGAGAAGAGTTCGAAGGAGGCTAATTAGATAGAAGTGGCAATGGAAGGAAAGAGAGATAGGCTAGTGGATGGAGGGAGGGAAGGAAGGGAATCAGCGGCCTTGGTTGCCTCCTTATGGTCATTCTAGAGAGACAAAGGGGAAGGTGAAAATGAGTGTGAAGGAATGGAGAAGTGAGTCAGAGAAGGAATGTAGTGGAGTACGAACTGAGAACTATCGAGAGGAATTGAATGAAAACAGCCAATGTTGGCCCAATTATCAAACATTAGTCATACCCTGTAGAATGTATGGCAATAGATGGGTAATAATAGAGTATTCAGAAACTCCCGAGATCGGTCTGCAAGAGGAGGAAGAACCAGTGAAAGTGGAGGTTGAGACGACTACGGTGTGGAATGGACACACCGAACAACCTAGAGGTGAGAATCCCCTTCTCATTCATTCTCATTTCATCTCGAGTACGTTTCACGCCGAGCTCATCAGCCCGGAGAATGCGAAATGATTGATCGTTACTTGTTCCGCTGACTTATTCAACCCATTCTCAGTCTGCGGTGGCAATCTCCGTTTCGTTCCTTCATCGATAGTCGATTTGGACACAGTGCAGTTGCTCGTCAATTCAACAAAGGCGAATTCGCCCGCTGAGTGTGCCAAGATCTGCTACGAGCACAATTGTGGAGTGAGTTTTTTAGCCTGAAATTCGAAAATGATCAGATCAAAATAAACCAATCGTTCAGTTTGCCTACTATGAACCGTCAACGTTCATCTGTCAGTTCATGGCCAACACTGAAGATCTCGTCGATTCTGTATGTTTGAAGGGATGAAACAATGGTCTTTGATCTTTGGGGCTGATCTGATCTTTGATCTTTCTTCAAACTCGTACACTAACATGAGCATTATTTTTTGAGTCTACGTGCCCCTCCGATCACAAGGATGCCAAGTACCAGGCAGAGTTCCGCACTGATGTCGCCAGTACACTCACTTGTGTCGTCTGCGCAAAGGGTGAGACTGATCTTTGATCTTTGGACTTGATCTGATCTTTGATCTCTCTTCAGATTCGGAAGTTGACAAGGAGAAGCCAGCTCTTCAACCCGTTGCATCTCCTAGAAGAGGTAGCTATCCAGGTACAGCACCCTCTAACCATTCTCAGTTATTTCAGTTTATGATAGCATGGAAAGATCGTTCCTCACACCAGCATGAGTTCATTAATTTATACTTAATGTCTCTAATTAAAATAATTAGTTCGCTCGGTTCGTTGGGTTCTAATTGGTTTTCAGATTTGACATCGAGATTCTTTTTTTTGGTTATTTCTACTTACTTGCACGATTAGTTCGATGGTTTGGAAGGTTTTCACTTGGTTGGATGAAATTTTCATGAAACGAATGAATCTGGTCTGGAACCACTAACTTCACATTTCCTTCTCTAACCCTGATCATAATCCAATCCTTGTCTCTTCAGCGTGTATCATTTCCTTCCAAGCAGCAGAGGGAGATCACTCCTCTTTCCCATTCTACAAGAGTGTACAAGTCGGAGGGTACGATACACTTTCTTTCACTATTTTTCCACCATATAGATTTCTTCTTGTTCATCTCTCTTATGAACTTTGTCTAACAACAAAATGACCTCTCCCAAAACTCAATCCTTCTTTAGACTCAACGAGTGTGCTCGTCACTGTTTCATCGGCGAATGCTCACAATCAGTGTACAATCCAAAGACGAAAGAGTGCAGACTCGGATCGAATCCCAAGGATGTCAGTTGCCTCTTTTACCGCCATTATAGTTAGGGGCCACAAAGCAGATAGCCAATTCTGCACAATGGGGTCAAATTTGTGTTCAAACTATCCCTCGTGGTCCCAATAGCATTATACTTTTTACCGTTTGTCGATATCTTTTCTCTGAGGCGGGCTAGAGCCCGAGAAGTACGCGCGCAGCTCACTGGGGAAGAGGAGGGAAAGGCGAGACGAGAGGGAAGGGGGCGGAGCCTAATTTGCGTGTGCCTCTCTCCCTCTCCCCGCCCTCTCGCACGCCTCTCCCCGCGCTTCTTCTAACTAAAAACACAAAATAGGGAGAAATGCTAAAAATCTAATTTTTTCTCTAAAATTCCTAAAATATTCGAATTAGTCAGAAAAATACTGCCCAAACAAAACTTTCACACTGCAACCCGTCAAAACGACCTCTTCCCTTCTATTTTATGCAAATTCGTTCTAATTAGTGATGCTGTGCACATTTTGGGCAGTGCTCAATCGAAAGGGGATGGTAAGGGCTATCCATCGCGCTATCAAACGTCCCATTTGGTTTAGAATGGATTTTGTGTTTTCCTTTCTCGCTTTTTGGCGAAATCATGTCAGACGAAAGTGGGCGGAGCTTGTGGGGCCTAATTATAGTTCGAAATACCGGCAATCATCTCATCGTTCTGCGTGTTCTCTTGTCATTCTGACCGATGAGAGATCACGTTAAATGAAGAGACGGCGCTCGCGTTTACAACTCTTATCATCATCATCTTCATCAATCTCTTTCAGACATGCAACAACCTTCCGATCATCCAGAAGTTCGTCACTCAATCGGACGAAGTTCTTCTGCAGTGTTTCAGATGCAGTTTGTCCCCATTTTCATTTTAACCTTGTTCGAAAATGTTTCACAGTTTTATCTTGAATCGTGAAACATTTTGTGCATCGATTGATGGTAATGCAGTACATGAACAAAAAATTGCAGTTCCCGAGGACCTGATCGGTGTGAAGGGAACGGTCTCCGAGACTACTGGATACAGAGAGGTAAGAGACATTTCCTCGTCCAAATTCTGATCATTCTTCCCTTCCAGCCTCCCACTGCAGCCGAATCCATCGATGAATCTGCAGCCACTGCCAACAGAGAGAAGGAGCAATCGGCTGCAGCTGCAGCACCCACGACCACACCTGCTGCAGAGACAACCGAAGCTGCTACTGAGGCACCCACCACCGAAGCTGAACCAGAAGAAACGGTATGTACTGTGCTGTTTGTATGTATGTGTGACTTGCAAGTCCGTAGATCCTCTAGAGCCAGAGTTAGTGCGCGTGTTATAGACGACAATCGCCGGAACTGGAGACGAAGTGGAACTGAGAGAGCCTCTCCCCGAGGGAGTCACTGAAGCACCTGAGGAGACAACGACTGTCACTGAGAGTACGACTACGGTAGAAGAGACGACTCCTATTGGAGGAGAGGAGGTGGGAAGAGAGATGGAGTGGAGATGGGAGTGATGATGTGCATAGAGTGTGATGTGCATGTGAAATAGACGAAACTATCAATAATGTGATATTTTCATCAATGTATTCAATTGTACTCATTCCTCTTTGATCCCCACTGAAACTCATTCCATCACAGGTTGAAATCGAAGAGGCATCGGGTGAGGAAGAAACGACGACTGCTTCCGGGGAAATTGCCACGTCTTCATCTGGTTACGATTCAACAACGGTGTCTTCCGCTGGAGAGAAAGTGGGAGGAAAGGAAGGAGAAGAAGCAACGACAGCGGGAGAAGTTGAAGGATCGGGAGAGGAGGGAGCAGGTGAGTAATCTTGGTCTAATTTGTTCGTTTCAAAACCGCTAATTGCAGCTGCCGAAGCCGGCGCAAACAAGGACTATGAGGCCAGTACAGCCGCAGGTGCTGCATCGAAGGATGAAGAGGGAGAAACTGCGATCGCTGCAGCTGGTGAAGAGACGACTACTGAAGGGGCTGAAGGAGAGGCTACAACTACTGAGGGAGAAGAAGCAACCACTTCTCGAGGTGAAGAGGCTACGACCGCAGGAGGAGAGAAAGGAACGACTGCTGGTGCAGAGGGAGAAGAGACCACGGGAGAAGAGGGAGCGACTACTGAGACGCCTCCTGAGGTAGACAAACTCTTTTTTTGTGCGCTTTTGAAGAACGATGTTTGAAAGTGGCAATCCAGGGATCTTCCACCCTCATCCCTGAAGAAGCTGCGACTACTGAGGCTGGAGCTGAGGTGAGGCAACAAAGGAAAAAATGAGGCCTGGCGTAAGGTATGTACCATGTATGACGTTTGTTCTTCAGGGATCAACTCTCATGCCCGAAGAGGCCGCTACATCCGAAGGACCGGGAGAGATGAGCAAGGCTATCGAGCAAAATGATAAACCACTCATTCTCGCTTCGGAGGATCTCGACTTCGGGAAGAGTGCGTCATTTATCACATTGTCAGACAGGACGATAAAATACTGTTCAGGTTGTGTGATCAAGTTCCAATCTGCTCCTTTCTCCGATCGACCCTCCACGCTCACTGCTCAATTCGAGAAGGCCTTCCCCGTTGATTCCATTGAGCTTTGTGCCACCAGATGCTTCCAGGTAGCGTATTCTTTACTATTTTGACTACTTCAGCAACTTAACTCCATGTTTTCAGGACGGTTGCACCTCTGCCAAATACGAGCCCGAATCGAAGACGTGCCATCTCGCTTATGAGGACAAACCAATCTGTGATAGGACTGAACTGCATTTGAGAATGAAGGGAGTGGAGGGAGACACGTGGATTCATTGCGTCAATTGCTGTCAGTTCTTATGCCTTTGAATCGCTTTTGAGTTCGCAATTCATTCATCAAGGCTCATCAATTGCAGACCCCGAGAAGTCGGTAGTGAACGACGTCCTTGGTGCTCCTCTCAATAAAACGAGTGGAGAAGAGGAGAACGCGAAGGAGAGCGTCCTCGACAAGGTTAGTCCTCTGACTCGCAATCATCCAAAAATCTTGAGCAAGTGCATTTGTATCCTCTTCAGGTGGTCGAAGTTGTCTCCGATGCGGCCCATTCCGTCGCAGAGACGATCACTGGAGAGAAACCCGATCTCGTACTCAAGCATGGTTAGTAATCTCATTTGTTCCTTCACATAGGAAAGACTACTATTCATGAATGTAAATTCAGGATGCATCGTCAATTTCCAAACGTCTCTTTCATCTGAGATGGCGGAGAAAGTGGAATATCTTCCTCCATTCAAGACGAGATACGCCCATCGATGTGCTACCAAGTGCTTCCAGGTATAAATTTGATTTAGAGCGATATCGATTCCCTGAAGGACATTCGATGTGACATCATTCCCCCCTTGCAGGAAGGCTGTGCCGCTGCCACTTTCAATCCTACGACGAACGAATGTTCTCTTGGATACGGTCGATTCGTCAAGTGCAGCAATGGCCCTCTTGTGTCGACGGCATTGGACGTGAAAGAGACCGTCACCATTCACTGCATGAGCTGCAGTGCGTTTTTCATAAATTCATCACATTTTCATTGCTATTTTTCCCAGAATATTCCCTTCCTAGTAAATATCACAGAAATTTCCGACTTAGATACTAATAAAGCTTTACCATCCAGCCCTTTAGCAATTCCATCCATTTCAGTTCATCACAAACCGGGAGAGGGCGGTATCGATCTCGTCGTTCTCTCTCCTGATGATGCACGAATTCATCTATCCGAATCACAAGATGTCCCCTCAGAAGAAGTGGAAGGATCGGGAACTGAAGACTCTACCGTATCCAAGGTGGAAGGAGGAGAATCGACAACTGGCGCTGCGGAGGCAGCTGAGAGCACCACTGCGGAATCTGAGGAAGGAACCACTGTATCTGGAGGCGAAGAGGGAACCACAGCTGGAACCGAGGAAGGTTCCACCGCGGCAGCAACTGAAGAGGCTTCTACCGTATCTGGAGCTGAGGCCAACGAGGGAGAAGGATCGTCAACTGCCTCTTCTGCTGAGTCAACCACTGCAGTAGGAGAAGAGTCTTCGACCGTGGAAGGATCAGGAGAAGTGAATGGAGGAACTCTGGGAGGAGGGGAAGGACCACTCGAGGGACCGGGAACGGGAAAGATTAAGGAAGTTCCTCTTGAGACTGCTGCTGATGGAGTTCAATTACCCACGGGAGTCAATCTAGAGGAAGCTGAAGGGAAGGTTCAAGTGAATGAAGAAGGAAAGAAGTTCAAGCCGGAACTTCCCACTGGATTCAGTATCGATTCTGGGTTGGGAAAGGTGCAAGTTGATGGAAAGATGACTGATGGATTGAAGACCGGAGATAAGGCTGAGGCCGGAACCGGAGATAAGGCTGAGGCCGGAACCGGCGATAAGGAAACCGCTGAAGGAACAGCCGGAGAAGGAGAACAACCAGCCGAGGCGACGACCGGAGAATCGTCTACGGAAGCGCCCTCGGAGAGTTCAACTACTGCAGGAGAAGGAGCTGAGTCATCGACTGGTTTGACGACGGGAGAGGAAGGAGGAGAGTCTACGATTGCATCGGCTGATGAATCAGCATCATCGACAGAGACTCCTTCTGAATCGACAACTGCTGGTGGTGAGACATCCACTGCTGGAGAAGAGGCGGCTTCGTCGACTGATGGTCATGGAATAATTCATCCTGCGAAGGAATTCGAGCACACTCCACTCCATCCGGAAGGAGAAGAAGTCGAAGTGGAAACGGCAGAGACGACAACGACTTCAGAAGGAGAAGGAGCGACCTCTACGTCGAAGGATTCTGAAGGAACGACTGCAGCAACTGAAGAGACGACGACAGAGGAGGAAGGACCCGCATTCGTGCAAGAATCTCCCTCTGAAGATGAAGAGAAGGCAGAAGAGGGACTATCTATTGCCAATGATGATCTCAAGCATAGAGAAGGACTAGTCGAGAAGGCTTTCGCTACTGGCAAACCCGAATCGTCAACTGGCGCTACTGTACCCGCCGAGAAGCCTGTGGCTGCGGAATCGATCGATGAAGCGAAGGGTACGGTATCTCCGGCTGGAGAGGAAGAGGCAGCCAAGAGCACTATTGCTCCCGTGGAGTCTTCAACAAGTGCTCCATCTGAATCGTCAACAGTCGAATCGGCGGCTCCCACTACGACGGCGTTTAGCCAACCATCGGGAGGTGAATTGGATGCAATGGCAGCAATGGATGAAACGGAGACTGAAGCGACGAAGGAAGAAGCATCCACTTCTTCTTCGGAAGGATCGTCCACTGCAGCTGCATCCACTGATGCTACGACCCCTGCAGCATCAAAATCCACGACGAGTGGAGTTACTGATGAGGCTGCGACCACTGCAGCATCGACCGACGATCTCCATCACAGAGAGGGAATACTCGAGAAGGCGCTGGCTAGTGCAAATCCTGCTGCGACTACCAAGGAAGGAGCGAAGAGTGAGTTCATTCAGTCTTCATTCTCGACGAAGTCATTACTTTTCAGTCGACTCGACCACTCCTTCATCCGAAAACGCCGATAGCTCATCTTCGACTGTGGAACCAGTGATCGAGAGTACTGTTGCTTCGTCCACGGAGAGCTCGCCATCCGAGGGAACTGAGAGTACCGTATCATCATCGACTGTGGAACCAGTGATCGAGAGTACTGTTGCTTCGTCCACGGAGAGCTCGCCATCCGAGGGAACTGAGAGTACCGTATCATCATCGACTGAAGGATCTATCGATGCAGGAGAGACTACGGTATCTGCATCGACTGAGGGTACTGTATCGGAGGGAGGAGAGAGTACTGTAGCCCCGATCGAAGGAATGGCAGCGAGTATCGATGAGAAGACCAAGGCGGAACCCAAGGTGAGAGAGATATTTGACTACCAAAAATAATTTAGTTTATTGAAGGAAGTTGAAGAGGAAATAGCACAGAAGGGAGAGGTGACGACAACCGGAGAGAAGGGAGGTTAGAGATTACTTCAACTTTATGTGCAAACTGTGAAACACGCCTGGAATTATGCGTGGTTCGATTGCTAATAATAATTTTGCAGTGGCGGCAGCCTCACTGGACGCTGGTTCCTCCACAGCATCTCCATCAGAATCGACGACTGTCATTTCCACAACGACCGTTCCCTCTCCTGCCGATCTCGCGAAGAGTCAACATCACGAGAAGGGAGGAGCGGAGTTCGGACAGACCGGACAGAAGGGAACCGAGGTCAGCATATTTCAGGCTGAATTTAAAACCCAATAATGTATTGTAGGAAGTACACGAGGACGCGGCGCACAAGGGAGAAGTGAAGGGAACCGGAGCGGGCAAAGGTAAGGAGGGACTACATTTTTAATCTCTTTATTTCAGGAGCTCGGCTTCATCCTGATCCCAATTCTAAACAAAAAATGATAAGTGTAACATCTGTTCATTTCAGCGAGCACATCGTCTTCCCTCGATGTTTCATCTACCGTCGCTCCCTCTGACACAGACGGAGCTGCATTCGCCGTTGCTTCAGATGCAGCGACGGGCGAATTGACCACTTCTTCATCGGTCGATGGAGGAGCAGGAGGATTGGCAAGGGAGGGAGAAGTAAGCGACTGGCCATTACTTTGATCCCTCAAAATATACTATAGATGACAATTTACAATTTATCAGCTTATTAGACATGCCACGGAGCCGGTATGACAACTTGCGGAATACACCATGAATGTTTTGTTTAGGCACCCGAATCGACCACGTCTTCATCCGCTGACACAACGGCCGAGTCAACAACTGGAGCAGTTGAATCCACCTCATCCTCTTCCGATTCCACCGTGGAATCGACTACGGGTGCATCCGAAACGACCTCACCATCTTCCGATTCTACAGTAGAGTCTACCACTGGAGATTCTGAAGGTAAACATTGCGAGTATGATCACAGAGAAAGATGTATTCACAGGATCGAGCACCGCTGCTTCCTCCGACACAACTGAGGAATCATCAACTTCTTCATCGGAAGGATCCTCAACGGTGGCTGCGTCTGAATCCCAGGACGCGACGTCATCCATCGACAGTGAGGGATTAATTCAGAAGGCACTCTCTACGGCACATCTGAAAGGAACCGAGAAGGGAGAAGGTCGGAATTTATAGAATTGTTTCCTTTCAATGTACAAATAAATTATTATTGATTTTTTGTAGCTAAATGACATTCGTGAAACATATCGCAATTCAATTTTAAATTGTAAATATTTCAGCTCCGACAACAGCCGTTCCCTCTCCGGCTGATCTCGCGAAGAGTCAACATCACGAGAAGGGAGGAGCGGAGTTCGGACAGACGGGACAAAGGGGAAGTGAAGGAGTGGGAGAACAGGAAGATGAGGTTAGAGAATAGTACTCATGATCAAACTTGATCTGAAGATGAGAGAAAAATTGCAAGAAAATCACATTTAACCCTCGAGAACAGAGATTGAAGTTTCTGTCATTGTGAATTCTGTGCCACCGACCCTCTCATTCTGCTCGATTCTTGAATGACAGACGTGCTATGTTTCATCGGCGCATCAATAGTAGTGTGAATGCTCTTGTCTTCAATTTGCGGGATGGACATTCCTCCTATAAAAATAATTATTGTAGATCAAATCATCAACGATCGCCCCTGTAGAAGCATCGACATCCGCCACTGGAGGTATCGTCCAGAATATTAGATCAAAATAAGATGAATCCCATTCAGAATCTCTTGATGGCGGTATCGATCGAGCTCTCACTGCAATTGGAGAGAGCACGACGGAACCACCTGTACAGGCTGTGAAGGTAAGCGATTTGGAATATTCTATTTTTGCGCTTCACACCTATTTATCCGGTCCTAAGCGATGGAAGGTGTTTACATGTACAAGGAAGAAACAATTTGGGTTTACCAATGAAAACAGCCTCTTCAGGATCTCCTCGACGCCCTCGCCTCTGGTGACTTCGATAAGACATTGCTTGACAAGAAACCCAATGGAACGGGAACTGAAGCGGAGAAGTTGTTGAGCGGAAAGACTCGTTAGTTCATTCCTACCCCCTTTTTTATCTATCCGAGGGTCTTCGAGTGTCATTCGTGTGGTTGCTGTTGGGTGAATGGTTCTCTTTCAGAGATCACCGAGATGGCCACTCCAATCAATCAGAAACACGGTATTCATTCCTTTCCTTTCTAACATCATTGTCTCATACCGTGTTAATCTCTTCGTGTCTCATTCATAACCATCTCTCTTAACCCTCTCAGAATGCTCATCTGGTAAACTCTCCTTCTCAACCTTTGAATTAGTCGATCTCACGACTAAATTCGAAGCTGATGCCATTGCCTTCTCCCTTCCTCACTGCGCTCGTCTCTGCTACGAGGTGTGTGTCGTGGTGTAGTCTGTGGTGTCGTTTGGTGGTGCGGCGAGTGCATCGTGTGCTTCTCTTCCAGATTGGATGTACGATGGCAGCGTACTCGAGATTCCCTCGTCCACTGTGTCTCATGCACTTCGAGAAGGATGAGAAGGAGAGTCATCGATGCAATGGAGAGACGAATCGAACGAGTCATTGGGAGTATTCATCCCTTCAACAAGTTGTTGCCATCGACTGTATTCTATGTGGTGGGTCAACAGTGCTATTTCACGGATTCTCATTCACCGGCTCTGGTTGGTTCTGTCGTGGTGATGGTGTAGACATGGTCAACACTTTGTAGTCGTAACTCAACCCCAAATTGATCTTTGATCTCTGATAGCTGCCATTCCTAATCTGATAACATGATCTTTGATCTTTCTTTCCCCTCCAGAGGGTCAGACATTCTTCGGACACGATCAAACAGTGGACATCACTACGCTGCACGCAATCGATGATTCCATCGTCACCGTTCCCTCTCTACAAGGTATTTATTATTACTGATAAGAAGACAAATTTTTCAGTTTTGAACTCTTTGGATCTGAAAATGAGTGCTATCTCGCAAGAAATCAACGTCACTTCTCCATCCTCCATTTCTTCCTTTCGTGAAACGCAACCTCTCACTTCAGGTATCTCGAAGGGATGTGATGGTGGTCGTATCGAGTTCCAATTCGTTCCTGCTGGTTCCCTTCCTCGACTCAACGTCACTAATGACGTCCCTGCAAGGACTCCCGCTGATTGTGCAAGAAAGTGCCATGAGACCGTAAGCTATTTATTGTAGACACACAGCTGAATCAAACACATTCGTCATCTAGTGTATTCACACGTAAGTTTGTTAGATAGTCTTTATCGTAGTTGATCATGAAGGGGGGGGGGGCAAGAGAAGGAATCGAGTTATTTTCAGAAGGGTTGCACGACTGCCGGTTTCATTCCCACTCCCTCGGCTGAGATTGCCAATGGAGTCTGTCTACTGACCAGTGATGATGAGGTATTGCCGACACCCCAAAAAGAAAGTTGATCTTTGATCTCTCGTCCTTGAAGGTGTGTATTTCTCGCGAGGATGCTGTCCCTCAACACGCGTCCGTCACGGCATTCGTCATCTCGTGTATTAGATGCACTCGTAAGTTTCTCAATCAAATCAGTTGATCACGCTTTATAGAGAGGCAAGAAATAAAGAAGAAATAGGTCTTGTCAGTCATGTTTATCTTGTTGATAAGAATTATCAAAAAGAAAAATGAATGGGAATGATTGTTCTGAGGTTGCTCGTACACTCTCTCCCACATGACACTATCATCGTCCACTGCCAAGTTCCAACACATCGCCACTGTGCAGACGATTGGAGAGTGCGCTGAGGTATGACTTCATCTTTCCTTCGAACATATTCTCGGATTTTTTCGACTTTGGATTATTTCGAAAATAAATGTATATTTAAAGGTGTGTCACGACAAGAAGTGCGTCTTCGCCCAGTATGATGCCACTACCAATACTGTAAGTTCCGCAATTTTGAAGGAAATAATCAGACCACATCTAAATATCCGATGATACGAGTATCGTGAAACATAACTCACTCATTTTCTTCCAGTGTGCCCTGTCGATGGAAGCTTCTCTCGATAATGGGTGCAGGAAGGTCGAACCACCTCTTGCTGTGAAGGGAGCCTATCCAGTCAGACTGGAATGTGTCCAATGCAAGGAGTAATCCCCCTCAATATCCCCCTGTATCATCTTGTCTCTCTTGTCTCTCTACTACGGGTTCCCTCCACTACTTAGCATATCCACCACATTCACCAGCTCAATTCCCCCTTCCTTCTTAGCCCCTTCTTCACGAGTTGCACTGCTCACTTAGATAATATCAAAACTAACCAATTCCCGCAAGATTTGCCATTCAAATCAAATTCAAATAATATTAAATCTTCTGACTTTCCCTTCGTGATTCATGGATCGAATTGGTCTCTGATGGTCTCTCGTAAGCCCATGATCTATCCCCTCTTCACTTTATCGATCCATCCTTGCCTTTCTTCCCTCCCTTCATTTCATCATCACTAGTCAACCCTCTGTACTGCCCTCAACTCACTAATTGTAATTAATAGCATTATATTCGGCAACAAATTGTTGTTCGATTCAGAGACGTGTAATGAAGAATTGAAAATAATCGTGAGAGTTTGTACGGAGTTCGTCGAAACATTACGGGACATTCACTTTCCTCGTTGCTCATTGGGGAATAAAGTGTATTGAAATGGGATAGATTCTCTCGATCTACGAATGAGATCTCATCGGATATAGGTCGATCTCTTACCCTTCTCTTTCTTTATTCTTCACTCCTTTTTCGATGCTTCTTCTCTTCTTTCTTCTCGTCACTTCAATCGATTCTCTTGATGAATCGAAGATTAGAGATATCTGTCCGACGGATAAGAGTCTCTGCGCCAAGAAAGCTGCCAAGGTTAGAAATTTGACTAGCAAAAACTGCGAATTCGATTAAATTGTCCGAGAACCAGGTAAACATTTATTCCAAAAATCGATTGCACGAATGGTACCGTCAATTTTCAGGGAGACTGTTTCGGTTCGTCCCTCAAGGCGACCGTCCTTCAGAAGCAATGCGCATGCTCGTGTGATGCTGTCCATCATGATAGGTTAGGTACTTCTTATAAACTTCAACATTTTCATCTTTCTGTTCAGAATCCAAACGTGCTGCAGAACAGTGGGAGAGAAGGAAATGCTATTCTGTATGCCACTCTGCTCGTACAACACTTCTGCTGAATCCGTGAGCTATTCGAAATTTTCCGAGTAATAATGAATGATTCAGCTCGGTTCAACGACTGGAATCAAGTGTGTCTCTCAATTGACCACATGGGCTTATTGTGCATCGGATAATTACGATACGATCGGATGTTGCAAGGCCAGAGGTGACATTATTCATTTTGAGACATGGAAGGCCGTGTTAGTGTGACAAATTCGTTCTTTCATTGTCCGTGCTTTATCTTCACTCTTTACGATGAGAGAGCACGAGAAACGAAGAGACTTGAATCTTTAATCTGAAAGCCACGGACAATCAGAATGCTAATCAGAATAATTTTCCTATAAAGTATAGTTTAGGAGTTCCTCCCGAGTGTCAGTCGTTCTGTCAAGGGAAGGTGCCCACTTGCGATATGCAGTCAATCTTCCAGTATCAGGTATTCATCTTTATTCTACACTGTACATGGGAAAGACACGGGGATTCTCATTCTAATATGGCAATGGTCTAATGCTCTTCTCCTCACAGGGCTGTCTCACTCACATGAGGGCTATCATGAGTTGTCAGAAGGAATCATTGGGATCGAAACCCCGTTATGATCCCGATTGGACGAGTTCGTGCGAGTGGGAGGGAAAATAATTGGATAATAAAATAAATATTTGCAAAATATAATCATATCTGTACTCTACTCGTTGTCTATACTCTGTACAAAAGCTCTGTGAATAAACTATTTCTAAATTATCTTGTGGTTGATCAGAGTAGAATGTGTGAGGTCAGTTTGTCTTGTGCTCTTTGATGACGAATTTCAAGATTGTGAAGGGAAGTCTTCAATCGTTTGAGGAGATCACGATAGTGCTCACGAGTCTGAACGAATAACGGTTTTCTAACATTTTTCGGTGAAACAACCACTGTTTGAAGGATAGGGAAATGTTCTCACCCCTTGCAATTCGGCCTCAGACTCTCTCACTTTCTTCTTCAGTCTAGCCACTTCGTCCACTGTCTCCGGATCTGTTTCCAGACGTTTCCTGAAGAGAATACACCCTCGTAATCTAACCAGAAAATGACCATTTCGCCTCTTTTCAAAATATAAGTTTACTCACTTCAACTGTACACATTTCCTCTCAGCAGCATCTCTTTCCTCTCTCGCTCTCTCAACTTCCGATTGCATTCGATGACGAACACGATGAGATTCCTCTGATTCCTGACGAGAATACCGTAATCTTAGTGATATCGATTTTCTAAAGAACTAACCTCTCTTCTCTTCCGCTCCCTCTTCTCCTTCTCCTTCTCTAACTCTTGAATTCTCTCTTCACTCTCGCTCAAAGATCTTCGAAGATCCTCCAATTCAGTGAGAGATTCAGCCAATTCTGGAAGAAGGGAAGGAAAGAATGGAGACATTTGAGGGAAAGTGTGGAAATGTACGATTGTTTCAGTAGCCCCTTCCTTCCATTTCATCCACTTCATTGCACATCAACAACACCTTCTTCCAGTCTCTTACTTACTTACCATTATACTCCTCGTTTCGTCGATGGAAATTGGCCTCGAGTGCAGCGAGACGTGATTCGAAGTGGACTTTCTGCAGGAGAAATTTTTTTCTCGCGCTAATAGATGTGCGGAAACTAGGTTAGGATGGCAGATATCATACTTATCTACTCGTAAAGCAGTTCATGCTTCTATGTACGATTAGGTACATTCAAACCACGATTCTTACAAAATTACCTGTTGATCATTCTCTTCCAATTGTTTCCTCTCTCTATCGAGAATCTCCATCTCCAGTGCTGATTTGGCCACGATCAGTTCGTTAATCTTCCTGAAGAATCAGTTTATCTTTGAACTCTAAAAGTGTTCTTCACCTCTCAAGTGATTCGATCTTCTCGTCTTTCCGTGCCAGTTTCTCCTTGTATTGAATGTATTCTGTAGAGATTCTGGAAAGTAAAAAATAATCACTGAATATTCTACAGCTAAAAACAGTTTACCTCGCAGCAACAGCTTCCGCCTTGACTTTGTCTTCCCTTTCCTCTCTGATTCGATGTTCCTTCTCTCTTATCTCTTCTCTGTATTCACTTTCACGTCGAGACGAATCTTGAGTCAACTGGAAGTAAAAGAACATAAATACTGAATGGAATGGGCGAAGTACTCGTAAGAACTCATAGATCTAGAATACGCCCTATTCGCTCCTTTTCTTTTCAAAAGCAAAAACGAAGCAGCACACTAAAAGTATGCATGAATAGACGCCTCAAAGGTTGTTCAGCACATTTTTCTCCCAATTTCACTTGCCATGTTTTCGTTTCTTGCGCAATTGAGGGTGAAAAGTGGGCAAGATTTTAATCGTTCAGTGAAGGTGGAGCTGTTTTTCACTCCAGAGAAGAATTGAAATCCGTTGAATGAAAAGAAGGGACAATAGAACACCATTATTACGATATCTCCAGGGATACTGTAAGAATCAAACAGAGGAAATAAACGGGAGATGTCAGGTGGCTCTTTTTCCAGAATATTTGCAAGAAATGGCGAGATTGTCTATCTACTTCTATTCGCCCAGCTCATCTCTAATAATTTCATCAGTAAATGCCCACGATTTACATTTTCTCTGCATAGATAAACGCAGAAAACATCAAACGAGGATGAAACTAACCTTCAACAATTTATCCTCCAACTCGAGAATCAGCGTTCGATGATGCTCCAGAAGTGTCTCGTAATGTTTGATCTGCTCTCGACTGCAAATTCAATCGATAATCTACCGTACTCCTCCCCAATCCAGTCGGAACTTACCCACTGCCACTCGAACTGTCCTGTTCCCTCAACACAGTTTCGATGTGTCTCTCCAATTTATTCCTTTCTTCTCGCCGCTCCTCAATACAGTAATCAATGGATAATCGATAAAAAAAGTAAAGGAGTATAAACGTCTAGTGATTTTACAGTCGCAAGACAACGCTAAGTGGGACCCACTGGTAAGGCCAGCTGTTAGGGACAATTGGAAGGAAGTATTCAATAATTGGAAGTGACATACCTTATCTCTCTTTCGTTCTTCTTCCCTGGCTCTTCTCATTTCTTCAGCCATTCGATCAACTTCAGCTTCAGCCTCTTCTCTCCATCCTTTCTCCCTCTCTAACTCCTCCTCTCGTTCTCCCAATTCCTGTGAAGAATAGAAATGACTTCCACAAAAGATTCTCTTCCTATTCCCTTCCTGTCTCTCACTCGTATTCACTATCAAAACGAGCACTCAGTGTCTAGGTGAGAGCAAAGCAGTAAAACACAATTTTCTACTATTCAACAGCAAATAAAAGATTTCGATTGTGTGTCGGTAGGTATTGGTTGGGCTTGATACTTCAAACTGCTCACAGACACAATCCGTCCACTGTCAACACGCGCAACCTTTTGCCTGTTCCCTTTCGGGCCTGAGCCATCCAATTGTCTTTAATACCCGGGTGGGATCCCCTTCCGGGTTTCACACCCTAGTAACGTATTGCATGGTACGGGTACCCGGTCGACACAGTCGATATGTCTGCATCAAGTACCCGTCATCCCTTCCGCACTTCCTCCTCCACAATCTACGGCCTAGACACTGGCTCACAGGCGCCCGTCACGACACCCCGTGACTGGCAAAAGATAGGAAGCACCTATGACCTACGAGATAACCCGGACTATCTTATCACTTGTGATAACAGTAATCTCTAGCCTCAAACAAACAACCTATTCCCATCTCATTCCCGACAGATACCGATTGATTTATGGATCTGACCTTTCGGAATACACGTTGTAATTCAGCTACCGTATCCACCTCTTGTCTAGCCAATCGATCTTCTCTCGAACGAAAATCCTCATCGAATTGGCGAATAACCTGAGACCAAAGATCAGATGAAGGTGACTCTATATTGCATCAGAATAAGAAGGAATTGGATGCAAGTAAAAGATCAAAGATCAAACCTCTCTACTTTTCTGTTCAATCTCTTCTTCGTCCCTTCTTCTCGCTCTCAAATCTTCACATTCTGTCGTTAACTAAAAAGAGAATCTTCATCGTCATATTCCCAGTCGCTTTCTTACCCTTTCCACTCTCGTCCTCAATTCCTTATTCTCTCCTTTCAATTGGACACTTCTCTCCTTCAGTATCCGATAGTTCTCTTGGGTCCGCAGCACCAATTGTCTCTCAACCTGCGAAATTCTTATTATAACTAGCAGTGAATCAAAGCGAACCGCTCTACACAAATGGAATGAATCGGAAATAATGTCGAAGATAGCTTGAAAAGATTAACGTACCTCTAAAATGCGATTGAGTTCTTCGACTTCGGACGAACTACGGGATGAAATCATGAAGGAGATCGAGAAGGATGAAATCGGGTGGTCGAATGCGGGAAGTGACCCTCGAATGGACTCGTTGTTAGGGGAGACGAGAGAGAGAGAGAGAGACCATCTGGATAGAAGAGAAGAAGAGGGAGGAGGAGGGGATAATGAGGACGAGAGAGGGGACAGATGGAAGAGAGTAGAGGGAGAGGGAGAAGCAGTCATGAATGGGTAATAAGAGACCATTACATCTTCTCTTCCTGTCTGCACCACACCCAGTCTTCACGAGTCCATCTAGACAAACAGTCACACAAAATAGATCCACCAATTGGTAAGATGAGTGTATCATTTCTCCCTGTTTTCATGTCACTAGGTAATGATGGCAACGTTCGATATCAGTCGTAGAAGAAAAGAAAAAAAATAATGTTACATACAAAATATGTTTATTTCATTATCTGACTACGTTTACAACTCAATTCACTGGGTAGTTCGAGGAAGAGTAATGATGGCTTGCAGAGTCACTTGCACTTCTCCATTCAATCCAGAAAGACGAATCCATTGATTGAATCAGTCAGATGAACTCTGCAATCATTCCTCCTTGTCAATGAATTCGATCGTTTCCACTCACTGCCATATGTCTAATCATTCGAATGACTTTATTCTTCACTTCATTGTCGTTAACCGCTTCGTCATGAATCGCCTCAATCACAACTCTTTAAAAAAGGCACAGGCACTTTCGAAATTCATGAATTCGCTTCGGTACTAGGCTTTTTTTTCTCTGGTTCTATTTTCTGTACCCCGTTCCATTATTTCTTTCGGTATTTCTAGACCAGATATTACCTTCGTAAGGATGAAGAGCAGTCGAGGTGAATTGAGATTAGGTTCAACTGAGGTCGAGAAATGGCCGGACTACAATCATTGATCATTCATTATGATAAGAACTTTGCTTTTTTTGGTAAACTTCATGCCGAATTCTTACCTCGATGAGGTCGAGAAGAAAGCGATAAATCGTATTGCATTCTCGAGATTCCCCAGTGAAAGGAAACCATGAGAGGAAACGCGAGAGAATCTAGAAATGTTTAGGTCGAAATTCGTAATGCACTTCTACCTCATTGATTCTTCCAACTCCGACCAACTTCTCATCGCAATTATCGATAATCTTAATGGCAGCGGAAACGGCCTCTTCTGTCACGACCATTTGTCCGAGTACTCGACCATTCACTCGTTCAATCAATACACAGATCGAATCCAGCGATGACACCGCAATTTTCTTCCACTCGGAAAGGTTCGAGACCTGAACGAAACGATAAATATCAAGATCAATGATGGTCTAACTGACAGCCATCAATCCAAATGAGTGTAGGGCGCAGCCACGAATCATTATGTGATCATCGTCATTCAGAGATTGATAGAGGAGAGGAGCGATTTGATGACGAAATTCGAATGTGAACTGAAATAATTTGATTGCATCCATCTCTGAAAATGAATTAAAACTATGGGATCTGACCTCAGGAAGGAATCCGATCAGAATTGAAATCAATCGGACTCCCCAATGCTTCGAAGATGATTTGTCGATGAGGGGAAATACGAATGGCATCAGAGGTTGGAGGATATGGACGATAGATACTTTCTTCTGAACATTATTTGAAGAGTGAAGTATTCGTGATTAGTAAACGACGAGGGTTCAAGAGGTCACCTCCAATAATTTCAACAATACGTTGACAGCATTATTCAATCGTCTATCGTTATGCTGAATATGATGTTTATCATGATCCGATACGATCACATCACTCACTTTATCCCTCTTTTTCAACTCCTTTTCCATCACATTCTTCACCATTAATCCGATTTCGTTTACATCAGTGACAGACAACATCTGAACACATGAATTGGTAAGTAGCGGAAAGAGCTTTCTGTGTAATCAAAAGAGACAAACCTCCGGGTTAATATTTTCGATACAATCGGCCACTGTCTGTATACACCAAGATCTCAATCGTTCGTTCTTATGTCCGGTAATCATTTTGTTCATTGTTTTCCAGATTGCCATCCAATTCCGTCTTGGTTCGATTGATTCGTCGCATTGCACAATATTGACCATGTGAGGGAGTGCTTTCAAATAATCCTTAAGCTTCTCAACGTCATTCTCTTTTTTAATTAGCTCAAGCACTACTTCGCATAATTCATCCCCATGGGGCTTGAATGAATCTGAGACATGATTGGACTGTAAATGACCAGCAATTTGGCCAACCCACTTGGAAAACGAACCCATTTATCCATGCATTTCCAAGCAGCTATTTTCGCCTGCTTGATCAAATCAGCTTACTCCGTGCCGTCATCTGAAATGAGGAGAACATTCGTACTAAGGAGAGGTTGGAGAAAGACATATCCACTGTTTTGGAGCCTATCTATTTAGTGAATTCACAATTGATAATGAACATAAGCATTGAATAATGATGTGATGGTTGAATGAATCATGTGCAATTCATTTCTCACCGTCGAGTAGAAATTGAAAAGCCCGAATGCACATTTTTGTGAGGCTTCTCTTGATCCACGTAGCTTTATCTCCTCCCAAAAACTGGCACAATCTCTCGAAAGCGAGAAGGAAGGGGCAGAACAGAAGATGGTAGACGGGAAGATGGTCCATTTGAGTATCCATTGCATGCGATATCTGAAGTGTTATCCTATTGATTGATTGTCATAACTACAGCATTGATCAATACTAGGGTTGTCAGAATGACGAATCCTTCTCTGCATTCATCGTACTCTCTCATCGGTCAGAGTGACGAGAGAGTACGCAGAATGAAGAGACCAATCCTTCATCTTGACAACCCTAATCAGTACTCTAGCTAGACATAATAGATCAGGGAGAAAGACCTTTTCTTGTGAACGAATCAGATAATCGTGGTTATCAGAATTCGTTTCTCTTCTAGCCATAGATGCAGATAGATCGTACAAGCCATTGAAGAGTTCAAGAAGACGATCCTCAAGGGAACCAACTTATTCTTTTATTCAACAACAACAACAACATTCCCACGTTTCGCATGTGATTCTGAATCTAGTTCAAATTCAAAATAAATGAAAACCTGAGAATTATTCGGGCAGTAACGGAGCGCAGAAATAACAAGATCCATTTTAGGGACCACCATCTCTTTTTTTTATTGTGCACGCACGCGATGCCAATTTATGCAAAGGGGAGGAAAAGGCCGCGGGTTCTGATTTCACAGGCGTTTAGTACACCATGTGACCTAACTTTGCTGAGAAAATTAGCAAATTCTGTAGGCGTCCACGCTTTTTATAAACAAAAATATCTGAAAAATGACGTCACGAAATGAAAATACACTGTTTGAAGCTCTCTAACTTCGTTTAATGGAGAGGGCCGCGACTTTTGACACTTTACAGTGATAGACTAAGGTTATGGGCATATCATATCCGAAAATTAGACAATTCTGTAGACGTCCACGAAATTTGCATAGTGTCAAAGTTTGAGTATGGAAGTGATCTTTGATCTCTTATAAAACACGTGGACGCCTACAGAATTGGCTAATTTTTGGATATGTCATGCCTATAACCTTAGTCTATCACTGGAAAGTGTCAAAAGTCGCGGCCCTCTCCTTGATCGCAATCTAGAGCGCTTTGAAGTTTGTTGTCTCTCGTTTTTGAAAAACAGATTTTTCTTAAATTGTAATTATCTTGAAACCCGTTGACTTAAAGTAGGTATTCCCTTCACAAAAAATGATTCTATACGTCTGTTTAGTAAACTGAAATAGTAAATGGGCCATGATTCTATGATTTGCATAATCGATGGTGGTCCCTAGATCCATTTGCTCTTTGAACTTTGACGCATCCTGAATGGAGGTGAAATATTTCCGGACTGTCAGACTTTATCAAATAAGTGGAGTAAAACCTTATGTCTACCTTATCGCTGTTTCTCAAACTGAGGCAGAGTGCAGCAACAGTAGCTGTAGCGAAACGATTCATCTTCTTTAATTCATCCCTTAGTCCAGCCACTACAACCCGAGAGGGAGCAGTCATCTGGAAGGTCGATGATAGAAGGAGATGATCTATCGATTACTTACTTTAATCGAGTACGGTAGGTGATGGTTACGGTAAGTAGATCGCGGAGAGGGACGAAGAGAGGGAGGGAACCCCTCACGGTCCAATCAACAGGAGAAAATGAAGGAGGAATAAATAAGAACTGATGAAGGGACAAAGAAGTGAGAGAAAAAAGACATCTTTCCAAGGTAAAAATGCACAATTATTACTTGTTTGTAGACATATAGTTTACGATTTTTACTTACAATTGGATGAACAAAATAATTGTACATGTTATCAAATTCAATAGACTGATAATCGTTATTGTCCATTTGCATTCCTACTTAGAGTATTCGATATTTCTTCTACCTTCTTCCATGAAAAATCGATCGTCACAAACCAAGAAGATAAGCAGCAGATATTGTCATTTCACATCTCTACGATATCCCTGGAGCCCCACTTCTACTGTTAATGTGACGAATAAAACACACGAATCACGTTACATTTTATTTCCCACACAGTAAAACATACAAATTAGGTAGTGTACACCAGGAATGATACAGATATACTTGAATTAGTGCCGATAATAACTAACTTAATGGTTCGAGATCTACTCAAATAATGCAAGTGTAACAGGAGTGAACGTTAGGACAAACAATGACAATATCACTCAATCAAAGGGATAAAGTGTATAAAGCTACCATGATTGACTTATGATAAGAAAGGAGGGTGAATGGTCGTCGAGACATCAATCTAAACGGCAATGTTTTCTTCTCCCTTTTCTTCCGCTTCCTCACTCTTTGCCTTCTTAGGAGCTCCTTCCACCTCAGAATCATCGTGAGCACGCTTCTTTCTGTAACGAGATAATTGTAATCTAAATTCAACCCCCTTCCCCACATCTATATCCTACATTTTCATTCGAAATAGAATCTTACCTGACGAGAGAAGTGATATCGTTAGCAGTAGTATCAGAGTTAGCATTGGAAGTAGTGAGGATGGAGGGAACCTCTGCCTTTTCCTTCTCTTTCTCCTCATCCATCTGAAACATGAACCGATCATAATAGGGCAATTCAAAACAAGAAATTCTAAACCATATTCTCGAGTCAAGTCTGCCGCTTTCCTCGACTCATTTTCCATTCACTCACTTTCTTCTTCTGTACTGCCGATTCCTTCGAATCCTCTGCTCTCTCCTTGAAGTCCTTCATGATCTGTTCAATCTCAGCAATTTCCTTCGTTTGATCCTCAGTAGGGCTGTCGCCCGCCTCAGTCTTCAAAGCGTCTAAAGAAAAATGTCATTTATGATGCAATAATAAAAACAAATGAAAATACTAAAAATAAATTAATATTTCCCTATGCCTTCCTCAATTATTCTTTTTTACTAACCGAGAATATTTTGGAATACATCGCCGGCCTTGTTGAACGAAACTTCAGCGAGGCCGAATTCATTGCGAAGTCGATTGATGCGACCCTCGTGGAAGAAGATCTGCAATGTAAAAAGGTTTTTAAAAAAAAGGTAAAGTCATCCCGTTAATCTAAGCACTTGCGTCCTGCGGGAGATCACTGCTAGGCCAGTGATTATGAGGCCAATTCAGTCCGGAGGGCCTAATCTCTTCTTCGGACCTACTTTACCGCGTTATCAAGTCACTACCAATTTCCCTTCCCCGAGGGTAGGCGCCTTGGTGGGCGGAGACGGTGACCGGGAATCGAACCCAGGTAGAATGGAATTGGCAATGTACACTCATAAATACATTCAAATAATTGATAAACAACCGCAATAATCACTAGAAATGTGTAAATCTGTCACCTCAGCAGTTAATCTGTCTCCCTTCTCCGTCGCAATCTCTTCCATCAAAGTGTGAGCTCGACCGAGATCTTCCAGTGCCTGAAAGACATTCATTCAATAAAAACGCATCCGCATTTTGAGATACTTCTGAACATCCACAGATTACTGTATCCATATATGATAACCCATTCTTGGAAACGTCTCGTGATAGAAAAATGGATAGCATACCGTTTCATATTTCTCATCGTTGCAAGAGCACTGTGCGAGTTGGACAAATACATCGACCCTCTTGTGTTTCCACTCCTTATCTCCAGTCTCCGTGATCATCTTATCAGCGATCTGCGATGCAACCTGAACAGTTATTTCGTGATAAATTATTGCGTAAAAGAACCATTTTACAACACAAACATTTCATGAATCATAACCAAACAATAATTTATGTAAGTTTCACCTATTGGATCAGTTTCTCAGTATTCTTCACCATTTCTCCAATAAGAATACTCAAGAATATTAATATGCTTTGTTCCTATCGTAATTCTGACCTCGAGTGCCTCCCATGCGAGCTGGTTAGTATCAAGTTCCTCCTCTTCGTCTTCATCATCTTCATCTTCAATATCTTCTTTCTCGGCAGTTTCTCCATCACCATCCGCTCCCTCTTCCTTTTTCCCATCAGCAGCCTCCTCGCTTTCCTCATTATCAGCAGCAACTTCTTCATTTTCAGCCTTCTCATCTTCCTCCATTTTATCTCCAGCTGCAGCCTCGTCTGAGATATAATACTTGTTTCTTTGGGAGTGTGCTTCTCTATTTTAGAAAACAAGCTCAATAGTTGTAATCTGCATACCGACAGATTCCTTCTCTTTTGCTTCTTCACTCTTCGATTCCTCATCACTTCCTTCCTTCTTCTTCTCTAGTTCCTCGGCAGTCTCAGCGAGAGCCTCGGCCACCATTTCGCGCACGTCTTCTCTTTCCTCCTCTGAACAAAACAAATCAATTCAAATTAAATTATTCTCTATTTTTCATGACGATTGGTAAATACATGTATTGTTTACACGTTTACACATCACTAGAGTGTGTTGATTTTGAATAGACTAATCAGTTGGCCCACCATCCATACTCTCGTTAGCGGCGTCCTTCTCCTCAGCTTCATCTCCCTCCTTCTTCTTAATGTTGACCAATGCAGATTGGAACAGATCGTTCTCAACGCCGCTCAACTCGGCAAGTGTGCGTCCGTACTGAAAATCGATCGAATATTGTGAAATGCCTTGGAAATCTCACTCACCATGAAGTTGGGCTCGAATGATTCGACCGCGAGCGGTCCATAGTGCGTGGCACTGTAAATTTTAAATTTACAACGAAAAATAATGAATGTAAAAGAAACCAAAACAAAATAGAAGAAATCTCACGCGAATTCAGCGGCTTCTCCAAACTTCTGACTAGCGGGCTCGAAGTTGAGAGCCTTGAGCTCGCGTTTACCGTCGGACATCAGCTTGTTCAGCTGAGTCGCTTTCCTGCAATCATATATTTAACTATTTGTGAAGGATATATTACACGTTTTTGATAAGTGATGTATAAACTAACTGCTCGGGAGTGAGCTCGACCTCCTGTTCCTCGACGGCGACTTCCTGGACAGATTCCTCGTTGAGGGGAGCCATTATACTTCTGAAATAACCAAAATTAATAAGATAACGACTAACAAAGAGACGAAACAAACCACCAACGACACGGATAGAAATGACAAAAAAAGTGGTTAAGAATCCATGGCACCAGCCTTTCCCGCAAATTTTGAAAATTCCCGCGTATTCCTCAGGCTCGCACTTGTCAGGAGTCTACTAAATTCAAAACAGAAAACTTATTGGCAATTTGCCAATTCTACCATCTTCTGAACTCTCCAATTGGATCCAATTTGATCAACTTTGCTTGTCTCGTTGATCTACCTTTCAATGAGTTTTGTCTATGCTTCGCTCGCGGGAATATCGGCATCTTTGAGCTCTATAAGCGGCAAATTTGTATTTTCTGATGAATTTCGACCGGAGAATCAACTCGTGAGTGTTCTTTTGTGCCATATCCTTTTGAAATCCGATCTATTAAGGCTGTCGCGGCCTTCGTTGCCTTGTTCGTTCTCACCTACATCAGCATGTGGTATTGCCATACGAAAGCACTGTTGCTCTCCTCCTCCACGGTTACGGTATGTATTCTACCGTAGTCTCTCTTATCGATAGAACTCTGATTCAGGCCCTTCTGATCAATACATCGTGTAATTTCATTGTGACAGGAATAGCTGGTACTCTTCTATTTCACGAGTATCACTCCCTTCTTTGGTGGTCTGGTTTACCCCTTATTCTTATTGGTTGTTCACTCATTATGACTGACGAAGCAAAGAGCAAGTCAGAGTAGACTTTATCGAATTATTTCACGGGTAAAATACGTGTATTGTATCTAGTTCACCATAGGGGTCGCTTTCTGGTATTCCAACGTATTCTTTTGCAATGAGAATGATGCCAGAACGGCAACAAGAGCGAGTGATAGAATCTGAATGGATTACGGTAGCTTGTCACAGGATTGTTGATTACCTGAGTCAGAATGATAAAGACATATCGAAGTCTTCTGAATTGTTTCTCCCATTCTTCGCGTAATTCTGTCAGATTTTCCTCCACAATTCGATTTTCTTCTCTTTTTCTCACACTGTCGATATAGGAATTCATTAGAACGGCCGTTTTTCTCCAGAAATCAGGACCCCTGGTACAGATAAATCGAAGTCGAAATTAAATACGGAATCCTCACATATTTTCATCCATCTTCTGATGTCCACAGATAGTATTGGCTCGAAAGAGTCTCTCTTCTTTTTCTCCCTTTCCAATACATAAAAATCGACTGAGAAGGGCATTCGGAGCAGACGAACATTTCTCGAAGATAAACGATATTTTGAGAAGAATCATTGAAGCGAAGACGGAGATTACAGAGAGGATCATATTCCCGATTAGGAAGTATACTGTAGTTTATATTATTTATTGATTACCTATATTGGCCTACCAATCAATGAGATGTTTCCGCTCTTTGGGAGAACAGTAGAGAGAATATTGAGCATGTACGATTGAGCTAGGAGTGTGGTGAATCCAATAGTGATCTGTAGTGATTTCCGTATTGATCTACCGTATCCTTCTCCTCACAATGGGCGCATTGCTCTCTGCGAGAAATACTCCAGTAATTGCAACGAGAGTCGTCAATGTGGTAGGCATAACAACAAATACAATGTAATGAAGGGGAACTCTTCTTATGTTCATCGTATACTGAACCTTCAATCGATCGATTACGGTAGTCTTCTTTCTAAGACCTCACCTCTGGTCGCACTTCACCATCCAATTCAGTGTAAGTGGAGAACCCAGTCGTTACTGATTCTATCTCGAACTCATCCATTCCCTGCGAGTAACATATTGAAAGAAAATCGATAATGAATGGTTACAGAACCTTCCATTTATTTACTTCACCTCCCGTAATTATCATTTCTCCGATATTATGGGAAGCCGTAGTCATTCTCAGTGCACACTGTTGATTGTCGAATGGAAAGTAGTCCAATCTACAATATTCACTATCATCGTAATCAGAATTAATCACCTACCGTAACTCGCAGTACACCGTAACCGCCTTGTTTCGACACCACATCACGTTGCCATTGTAACTGATCTGAATCGAAATTGAAACGAGTTTGATTTCTTTCGTACCTGTGCATAGAAAGTCTTTTCATATGTCAATATCTCAATTTTGATGCTGAAATTCTTTTTTGACCAGTTCACATTCAAAAGAAAAGTTACGCATTGTAAGCATAGAAAGGAGGCAGCCAGATCTCTTCAATTGGAATTGTTATTGCCTCAACTCCTCCTGCCTCAATGAATTAACTATGATTCTGACCCGACGAAGTGGACGAACCCAACTAATATTCCATTCTAGTCGATTGTCCGTCCAGTAGATACATTCATGCACTAAGAACTGAGCGAGTTGCTCACCTTCTTTCTGTAATCGATTGTGCTCCTCGACCACATTTGAAGAACTGACCACATTGATCAGATCCAATTTGAGTGGATTGAGAATTACTTCGGTTTGCCCATTCTCACTTGGTTTCAGTTTCTTATCGTATCCAGTGAAAATTCGATCGAGAACTCTCTTGATGTTTCCATCTGAAGAATGAAGTTGAAGAATGAGAATCTTCATTCTCTTTATGCAGAGTAGCAAAGAGAAGAATGGCCTACCCTGAATCATATTCTCCATGTCAACATCAGACATTGAACTGTTTTGTTTTATTTGACATATTGAAGAACCTGAAGCGCAATATTTGCAGTGAAAGAGGAATAACCTACCAATGAATAAGAAGAGAAGCAGAACAAGCATCTTCATGGGAGCTTACCTCATTTGCCAATACTCCCTCTCCCAGCCCCCTTCTTCCCTCTTCTTTGTCATCTCTTCTCAAGTTACATTTGATGTCTCATCGATACAATGTTGCCTCATCATTCGCAAGATTCTAGTATACCAAACGCAAGTTCTCACGAGGAAAATTCAAGTCGCAAAAAGTCGATGGGTGAATTATTTTGTTGCCCCCCCCCTTGCTTCTTCATTCATCCTTATTTCCCTTTCTTTGTTCTTTGTTGTTTACATGTCAAAACGAGATGTTAGTTATCATTTATCATCGATCAGTTTCCTTTCAACTCTTCCTCATTCGATCATTTTCTTCAGTCTCTTCTTAATTTCTTCCATTCTCTTGATCGTCTCATCACATTCCTTCATCATTTCAATTGCCATCTTCTGGAAAAGATCAATGATCAATCAATCAATGCAGTATTCAACAGTACCTTGCTCATATCAGTCTCCTCATTCGATGGTGCGGAAGATGAGGAACTAGTCGAATCATTGAGAATCCCACGACGCTCTGAAAGGAGTACAGCGTTCTTTCGCATTGCAAACGATTTCGCACCTTCAATCCACTTCAAGTATTTCGCGTATCCATAGTTACCAGTCTCCTCCATCGATGAATCAGAAGACGATGAAGTAATCGAATCATCGAGAACACCATCTGAATGGAATACTGTATTCTATCGTATCAACCATGGTTTCTCACCCTCTTTCCACTTCAAATATCTCGTGTATCCATAATTCGGAGAACCGTTAGTGTAGTTTCCTGTGCAGGTCATTGAGGTACAACGAGCAGTTGATTCATTCATAAGAGACTCGCATTCATCTACAAAGTACAGTGTATTCCATCGTCTGTATCCATCATCTTCTGTATTCACCTTCAGTCGACTCATTTCCTGTACACTTCATCGATACTTCAGTAGTCGACTCTCCCAGAAGAGGCTCACACTCGTCTATAAAGTCTACTGTATTCTACCGTACTCATTATTTACAGTAACCTTCAGTGGTTAGTCGATCGTAATAGTAGCATTCGGATCCACAGATATGAGAATCGATTGAGGATGAAGATGAAGAAGAGAGAATCGAATGATGAGAAATTGATCGATCACGAAGGAAAAGAGAAGATAGGGTAACTGATGAATCCTGAAAGGAAATCGATAAGATGAGGAATACGGTAGGTTATTCACATTGGATACGGTAGAACTGACGAGACATCCATTGATAAGGAAAGGAGTTCCAATTGGAGGAAGTAGTGCAGCCAATCGATCAGCGAAGGGACCAGAGATGATTACGGTATGCTGAGGTGGTGACGAAATCCTGCCTGGAATGGAGTACTGTAGCTAATCGATATACAGTAGTTTCATTACTTCCTCCTCCGAAGATACTGTAAGTATCGCAGTCAAGGCTAGTGTCGTCACTACAGTATCCCTCTTCGGTATTCTCCTCATTTTCAAGTGATGAGCTCATATCTGGAATGGGATACTGTAATCCTTCCTCTACCGTAATCTATTCACCATCTCCTTCAGAATCTTCACTGTCTCCATCATAATCAATGTTCGAGTCGCTATCGTATCCTTCACTGTCGTAGTCACTATCACTTTCATCTTCACATCTACAGTATCCATTGCACGATTGGATATTTGCGAACGATTCATTGAATTGTTCAATCGATGGGAATGAGTTGAGAGGACGATTGAGAATAGAAGTCCATCGAATAGAAGGAGTTATCACTCTCCATTCAAGGAACACATTCATGCCTGTAAGGAATACTGTAGCATGACTTGGCTGAGGGATACGGTATGGGATTACGGTATCGTACATTCTTCCAAGAATTCATCATCGGCCGGAGTGAAAATCGACCACGATGCGAATTCGGATGTGCCTGTAAGAGGTATACGGTAACCGATGAGGGGAGAATACGGTATTGATTGTGGATACTGTAGTACTGACAGATGATGTTGATGCGGAGTTGGTTGTAGGCATTCGCGAGGATTACAGAGTAATAGGCCGAGGTGTAGTTGAGGGTCTGAAAGGGATATTGGGGTTGGGGTTCCTGATGGAGATCCTCAGGGTATCCAGGGATCTTGAGGGGCATCGGGATCCCCAGGAGCATCCAGGGATCTTGAGTGGTATCGGGGATCCTCACCATAGTCAGTCGAGTAGAGGTTAGTAGAGAAAGAAAAAGAGAAGAACCGTTCCCTGTGAGAGAAAACGGAGCGAATGAAAAGAGAAGAAGAGAAGAGGAAAAATAGAATCTTAGTTGAAATCGACTCATCGATTGGATTTGAATGTGAGAATGAATAAGTAAATTGTTGCGAAAGAGTGAAAAGAATTGAGAGGGTGTTTCAATTGAATTGGAAAAGGATTAGGTAGGATTACCTTTCTCACAATAACAATTTTTTTTATTTTGAAAAATGGGAATAAAATCTTCGCATGAAGTATTTTCTGCAACTTCGTGAGTAAATGATCAAAGTTGTGCAACATCTCTTCATCTTCTTTTTGCCAGACACTTCTCTTATCTCACCAAATTTATCTAGACGAGGTAGACACACTTGTTTTTGTTCCCGTAAGATAAAACAACACAAAAGATTATATTCTTAATGATCTCGAAAATCAGTAGAAAAGCAATTCGAAGTCGATGGAGAAACCCTTTTCCACTCCATTGAAATTCCAATCCGTCGGGTATTTCCTATTCGAGATTAATTTCCTCCGTTCGACAATCAATGCGAGAGATGCCAACCTCAGATTGGAATTTAGATAGCTACATTTTCATTAAAAACATAAGTAATGACTCATTCCAATCTCACAATGGCGGAAGGAATTCCAGATGGAAACAATCGAAATGCAGAAACATTCACAATGAAAAAGGAAGGAAGGATAGATAGCAACCAGAATGTACTGAGTGAAATATCGAATGAATCTGAAATTCAAAGGATAATTCGTCGTTGATTTATACAACAACTCTTGAATCCCGTAGATCCTCGAATTCATTCGACTCTAATAGAACTACTTCCAAAGTGAACTCATCGTTGTTGCTCTAATTTTCGAGTGTGTAGAAATATTGAAATATTTACGAACTTGAAATGACTCCTCGGGAACCCCGGGCTAAACCTTGATCTCTCTCGTGTTGAATGAAGGTGAAGTCGAATGAAGTTAGATTGAAGACCACACGATTGAAGATAGAAGGGAAACGAGTCGAGACTGAAGAGAATAGTTCAGATATCATTCATTGATCTGATTCCAACTCACAACGTGACACAACACTGATCTGACTCTTCTTAACTCAACTTCTACATTGTACATTTGGAAATGGATGGAAGATGAGTAGTAATTGTACATCGTAGTAGCGTAAGGAAAATTTGATGATGACTTGTGTTTGTCTTTTCCCCATTGAGACATCCGTGTGTACTCAACTTTAGTTGCCGTTGATGTAAGATGCAATTGATTTAGTCAGTAATTAATAATTTATCAGTTGTCAGACAGCGGAAAATGCTCAAAAATCATCGTGGTAAGTGATCATTATAATCAGTATTGGGTGTAACCGGTATTGTCTATCTAGGCATGAAGCAAGGGAAGGAGAGAGAAGGGGAAGGGGAAGGGAAGGGATGGAAGGTAGTGCAGAATCAAAGGGATATCAATAGATTGCCTCGTAATTAGAGTGAGACTAGATTAACACGCGAGAGTGGGAGTGAACAACATATGGGATTGAATACACAATGAGATCACAAAATGATAGTATCCTAAAGGGGGAATTGATTGATTATATTGATCAGTTAACTGTTTCTAGTGTGTCCTTCGTAGTGGATGAAGTGGGAGATTGCACATTCCGACACGAAGGATGTTTATCGAAGAAGGACGAACGAGATGGCTGAAAGGAGAACTCATTTCTATTGGAGAATGTATGGTCTTCAATTATGGTCCCTAGACAGTTATGATGTTTTCTTACCGAAGATTGACCTAATCACATCTGTCTGATCTAATTATTTACCTGCAGCAGAATTGTGGAGAGAAGAACGACGATGAAAGATTCGATTGTGACGAGAACATTCTTCCAGACTGAAATTGAGAAAATAATGAACTAAATTGAAGTTTCAAAGTAAGAATAACGATGAAGAATGGGTGGTAACTAACAGAAAGCAGTCTCGAGAGGCGCGAGAATGCCCATTCCACATCCGAATGCTCCTGCTCGAGCGAAGAAATCGAATACTCCGTGCTGGATACCTACAATGGGAATGGTTATTCAAGAAATTCTTCGTTTCCATGGCATTCATCAATGCTTTTTCTCCATTTCATTCTCTAGTTATTTCAAATGAAGAAAAGCCTACCAAAGAAAGCGAGGAATAAGTCAATCAATCGGAAGACGACCACGTATCGATACGATGATAGCTCCTCCTGTGAAGATCTATTATTAGATACAGTAATAAAATCAGTCCTCGATACCCGAATGATACGGTACTCACCAGTTTACAGGCGGTCGTCACGAGAATGTGCATGCCGTAGATACCGATGAGCAGAGAGGGAAGGGCAAGGAAATCGATAACCTTCAGGGCACTGCAATGGGATACGGTAGTTGAGGGATACGGTAGGTGGATGGGTCAGATTCATGACTCACTTGAATCCATCAGTTGCGTATTCGAAGTAGATGAAGAGGGAGACGATGGTAGCAAGAAGACGAACGAGAGGAGCTTGCAGGACCATCCATTCTACCATTCCGAGGGTGCGACTGCAAAGGTTGATCGGTCAGAATCGTGATCTTTGATCTTTGCCAACTATGATCTTTGAATAACACATATGACGATATAGTTATTACGGTTATGATCTTTGATCTTACTCATCTTGACCTATCATAGATGATCTTTGATCTCTAATAACTCACTAATCAGCAGGTAGCTTTGGCATACAGGGAAAGAAGCAACAGAAGGGAGGAGTTGACGTCTCGATTGAGACTCTGAAATTGAAAGAATTCGTTATCAGCACGGATTCTTTGCTTATCATAAGAACGAGACTATACAAGAGATCAAATATCAAAAAAGGCTCACTTTTGCTCGGCCAATCTGGATTCAATTCCTTGTCTTCCATTGAATAGATTCAGAAGGAGACAGATTATGACGTAGAGAGCGAGAGTGAAATACCTGAATTCATTCTACAATCAACATTAGTTTATTTCTGCCTCCGAAAACTCGTGAGTATTCTGCACATAAACTTCACGCAATTGTTTTCAACATCTCCATCTTCGATGGCTATTTCCATCTCCCCTTCTCTACAGTACTCTTGCCCTACTTCGCTCCCTCACACTGTTTATCACAGCGGGAGTGAACGATAATCGAATTTCCCCAACTAAGGACGACGTTACGACTCGTGACTACCAGCGTGGGATGGGGTAGAGACTACAGTATCTTCATCTATCGTAATCTCTACTACACTCACATGAATCCAGATAGATGGGAGAAGAACCATGCTCGTGGCATGAAGAGTGAGACAAGAGCAGTCACTGACACGAAGGGAGCTGTTGAAGCGAGGAAGATTATCAGTGATCGTCTGTAATAGATTGATTAGTTACCGTACCCAATGGACTACCGTACTCTATCGTACCTCGTTGTGTGTGTGACGTATGCATTGATGTAGATTAGTTGGAGGGTTGCCAATCCTACCGTAGCCAGACTGGTTGTCGTGGCGAGAGCCAATGCAAGGGCCGCCGGAGGGGAAAGATCTGCAAAGATGGAATATATTGATCTTTGGACTTTCTCATCAAGAACTATGGTCTATGATCTTTGATCCATACAACAACGCACTAATTAACAGATAATATGGACAATGTACACCCCTTTGGCTGTATATTATTGCTTCACCTTCTTCTACCACTTAGCCAAGTGCTTTCCTACTTTCTCATTTATGATTCACTTTTGCGCAGATGACAAAAGAGCGAAAACGGAAGGGGAGGAGAGACAAAACAAAAGAATGAAAAAGAGGAAGCTAAGAGTAAGTGTCTATTGAGGGATGAAAGTGATGGACCATGAGAGAGAGAGAGAGAGATCAAAAATGGACCGCAACACACGTAACTCTCTTAGTTTTGCCTAAATGACACTGGTCACTCAAAGTTCATTCGCAGTCTACTTTTCTATTACTTAAAGATAACGCACTTAATGAACTGAGTTTGAATCTAAGCAAGTTTGAAGACCGATAAAGATGATACCTTTGAGGAAATGAGCAGAGGTTGGAATGGGATTTCCATCGGTTGAATTGTATTTGGGATCGCACTCCGCCAACTGACCCGTCACCAGTTCGATTACCGTCGCCACTATCTGAACAAAAGTAATCAATTTCGAGATTATCGATCAGACAGAGGAAGAGATCATACGAAAATAAGAGGGTTAGAGAAAGATAGACTGACCTTCTCAATCGTTAACATATTGCGCCGGTCACAGTCTGCGCATCCACTCGAGGGTACTGTAACAAGGCAGGATTACGGTAGGGAAGAAGGCAATCGATAACTGAGAAACAAGAAAAGGGTACGTACATGCATCAGCCATGACGAAGCGGAATCAAGTAAAGGGGGAAGGACGGGAAAGGGGAAGGACGGGAAAGGGGAAGGGGGAGAGACGGAAGAGACCGCTCGATAGGGGGAGAAGGGAGAGGAATGAAGGGGAAAGATGATGAGATGGAATACGAGTTGATATGATAATTAAGGAGAGTGAGATAACTATCAACAAGGCAGATGCTTTACACAAGGAATGTGGAGTCTGCAGATGGGAAGGACAGAGGAGAGGGAAGGGGAGGGGGGGGGGAGTAATGGCCAGGGGGCTACTGTCTGGATGCTGGGAGAAGAAGAGAAAGTACACAATGTACAATGGGAAGAACGTGAGAGGGAGGGAAGAAACCTCCCGAGAGAGAGAAAGAGAGAGAGGGAACATCCTCAGGGAGAAGGGAGACGTACAGTCAAGTACTCCATGGTTCCGGACTATCGAGAAAGATAGATACATTCACGGATACACAAGGGCGATGTTAGACGATCGTAGTATAGTGCCAAGGGCTGGCAGAATACGACTCTTCATTTCTCATACTCTCTCACGATCAGAGCGAAGAGTGAACAAGCAGCATGAAGAGACGGATTCTTCATCCTGACAGACCTATAGACAATGTACTCAGGGATGACAAAGGAGGAGCGGAAGAACAATGAATAAGTAAGGACTAGAGTGGGGACGAGCTGAGGAAATATCCTGTTGTCCCCGGGCAGTGATGGACGAGGGAAGAAGAAGGTTGACCACTTGCGCAAGAGGTTAGAGAAAGGCGAAACTCTTGTGTAATGAAATCATGACTATTGCAGTACCCTAGGTGTTTTCTATTCACTTTTGCACGACGGGAGGCCGAGTTGGCGAGAGAATTGTCTCGAATGTTTTTCCATCGTCGTCTTCCCATCAAGGGCGAATTGAGAACTTGATCGAAGAGTTGCATTCCCACCCCTTCCCTTCCCCCCATCCCCCCAATAACGACTACCATACTCTAGTAGGGGAGCTTTTTGAAGGAATGAATGGTAGTGAAGCATTTGATTTTCGCCCGACGGAATCATTTCGTTGAGTCAATTGATCAACAGAAACATTCAGAAACAAGCGGGGAATTCACTGATGAATCAATTCGACAATCGCATCATTCCTCTACTAGTTCTTCCCTCTTGTCGATTAATATCTCGAGGCGGAAATTGAAAGAAGTGAAGAAGGAACAACCGGAGTATGAGTAAGAATGGAAAGGTGAGAAGGGCAACGAAGAGAAGGAATCCAGTCAGAACACCCAGAAGGAGACTCGTGAGAATATTCAATGATTGGAAGAAAGAAAAAGAGACATTGACCAGTCGATTAGAGTGTGCCCAAGTGATTGAAGAGAAAGAAGAAGAACACTCCTTTTGAGATGAAGAAGGGTGGTTTGGAACCGACTTACGGGTTGAGGTCAATGGAATATCAAGGAGAGAGAGAAGGAGATTAAAGAGAGTGAACACCATCTGTCTCCTTCACAAGCTCATGATTATGGAACACGCACAATAATGAACAGTGAGAATTCTCTCTCCCGTTATCCCCCTTGACAACGAGTGAAAACTGTATTAGAAAGGGAGTAGAGAGAAGAGAACTGTTCTCTCTCTATCTCTCTCATCGCTTTCTCGAGTTTTGGTTCTTAAGAGAGGGAGATTTGGCAAGCCAGTTATACAACTGTGAAAGGGGACGAAAAGAACCAGCCTACCGTGAATTGTGCAATTGTAAGAGTGAGAGAGACAGGACTGGTCTGTTATGGAAGAGAGCATCCAAGGGAAGAGTTACGTAATATACGCTCAGGAGAAAGAAAAAGTGTGAACATCTGGACAGCGGAGAATAATAAGAAGGAAGTTTCACGATGGTAAGTAAGAAGAAATACCAATGATTAGGGTTGTCAGAATGAAGAATCCGTCTCTTCATTTCTCGTACTCTATCACTGGTCAGAGTGACGAGAGAGCACGCATAATGAGAGACCAAATCTCCATCTTGACAATCCTACTAATGAGATTTTTACTGTATCTTCTAGATTCTGATTCCTTTGTTTCTACGGGAACTGTTTGAGTGTTCTTTTTGTGACGTAATAGAAGATTTCGAGCTTCCTTTTCGCCCTTAGGGAACGTAGTGAAGGACAACTGAAGGAGAGAGAGAGAGAAGGAGTAGACTAAGATTAGAAGAAGAAGAGATGGACAAACACTCTCTTGATGACCATTCTCATTCTACAATTTGCACGATGGTTAGGACTGGAATAGAAATGGATGGTATCTCTTGTTTGACAATACTATCTCCGTTCTCTAACTGACGAAAGATGAGGCAAAATGAAGAGACGAGAACATTAATCCGACTAGTAAAGTAGAGCGACAGAGGAACTGTGATGATGGCAATACAGAGAAGAAGAAGGATGCAATCACAGTAATGGATAGACGAGAAGTGAATACAGATAGTAACTAGAAGGAGGGAGGGGAAGGATAGTTTACGGATCTATCGGGATTTCGCACGGTTGAGGAAGGAAGATTAGTGATGAATGGACGTGTGACTGGACAGAGAGAAGAAATGGAATCAAGTGGATTATCATTCCTCCTTCGACCAATGCTAACCATCGATGGACAGTAGGGATGCAGATTTGGTATTACCACGATCCTTACCGATGAACAATAGCCGAGAATGTGAAAGAGACAGAAGATAGGTACATTCTCCTTTGGGCGGTGCCGATACTGAACGGGCACTCATGGATGGTCATTACAGTTATTGCAACTGGTTGAGTGCATTGAGGGAAAGAGAGGAGGGAGACCAACGGGAGTGAGGGAGGTTTCACTTGCGAGAGTGGTCAACAATTACTATGAGGACGAATGGCAGGAACAAATGGATGAAAGGGAAAGAGAAGGAAGTAATGGGCGAGTACACTTCTCACACTGGAGGGGATTCAATGGAGATGAATAGAGGGGGCAGTGCAAAGGTTGCCCGAGGTTCCTATTGACACAACGACGAGAATGAGTTAACTAATGAAGAAACGCCCCTGCATCGATCAAGGTACTTTTCTTGCATGAAGTGACTCAAGCAGCACTTGCAGTGTAATATTCACACAATAGCAAGGAGGGGGTGCAATGAGTAGGAGGGAAGGGGAATCCTCTGCCGTTTCTACTGTCCAGTCAATGGACGATAGTCTCTATTTGGAGATCGGGGGAAGAAAGAGAAGAAGAAGGGGAAAGAATGGAGTTGATCGAGAAAAGGTCAGAGGGATGCATACAAATAGTTGGAATGAGAAGGAAGGAATGAATTGAATGAGGAGAGGAAGTGATTGAGTCCCTCACTGTTTGAGATGCCCACTGGGAGAAGAGAAGAGAGATCTCAGCTGTTCTTTCTGACGGGAAAGAAGTGGACACTTCAGTACTTCCCGAATGAACGGTTACGAATCACAGATAAGATACCGAATGACATACGATTTTTGACCCGGGATGAATAAGGCAGTAGTATCTATGTATAGCTACTAGTTAGTTTACGCATTGATTATGCAGTACGTATGTCATCTCGCTCAATAGAAGGATGAATAGCTGGAATAATTGTGCCATATCGAGTAATGTATACTCGTCACGCAATAGAACACACGTGTCATTATCGAATTGATGCCATCTTCCCTCCTTCCTCCTCCCCTCTCCTCTTCCCCTCTCCTCTTCCGCTCTCCTTGTGGGTGAGGTCACGAATAGGGCGAAATGAGAAGAACAGTGAACAACAAACTCCACCGATTCCAACGTTATTCCCTAATGGGAAGAGGAAGAAAAACTGATATGAATGAGGAACGATTAGTGTCAGTACCGTAGTCTTGCAGCTAACTGCATGTTGAGACAGTTTTCTCGAAACCGCAGCAAGCGACAATTTACGATATACAACGGATACAATGCAGAAATAAAAACTACAGTGGCACATTGCCACAACAAGGTAGTAGAATGTAAAGGGGTGAATGGTAGATGATGATTTGAGATATCTAGAAAACGTTCCCAGGGGAATGAACACTTTTGGGAGGGCAACCTCCGATTTTGTCCTTCTTTGTTTGAGTGATCAGTGCTAGATTTGCACTTTTCCCAACTCCTCGGAACACTTCAAATGACGATTTTATTCTCATTTCCAATGTCTGGAAGCATCAATTTCATTTAGGAAGGAGTTTTCTTGTCTGCTTTGCTCTCAGTTTTCAGACGAGAAATATCAGTTGCCGATATCTGACACTGAGCTGTTTCTCTCGTTCTGAAGATTAATTTATAATCATAACGGAATAATCTTAGTTCATCATACACAGTTGAATCCCTTGTCGTTCCTTGTGTAGTCGGATCGAGATCAGGCAAATTTCGTTCCGATTCACTCTTCTTTTTCCCCTTCTTCTCCTTTTCTTTCCTTTCTAATTTTTTCGGTATAGATTCACTAGTCGATACTCGTTTGTACTTTGCCTCACGAGCGATACAGTAGATCATTACGAGCTGAATTTATCGATATATTGATTGGAAAATGGTGAACTAACGAGTAAAATAGCGACGATCGTAGCGAAAACAGCGTAAGCGATGAGAATAACGAGAAAGGCCGGCTCTGAATTAGATAATGAATGGAAATAATGAAGGATGTGAGTAAATTCTCACTGGTATCACGTCTCGTACAGCTTATGGGACCTGAATGATACATTCAATGATAATCGAAGTATGAATGTCCCACCTCTTTCAGCAACAAGTGTCAAGAATTGATGATCATCATAAGTTGCATTCGTGTTATTGATTGTAATCGCAAACTGAGCATCAGAGAATAAATCGAGAAGAGGCTGAATTGCTCTTTGAACTTTGATCAATCTGGATAAATACCGTCGTTTCATTGAATTCAATAGACCATTTCATAATATTTGTCTTGCTCTCAATCAAAACAAAGGTTTTCCCTAAATTAGACAATCAACACAATTGCGTAATAAAAAAATTACTATAAATCTCTCCATCGACAGTGAGATCCCACCCTTTCTCGGTCTTATTTTCTCTCAGATCGATTCGAGGTGATTTGATATAGAACGAGCTTTGAATTGAAGAATATGTGAAGATAGACAACGTCCATTGAGTGAGAGATAAAACACTGAACATTTGGTTTGAATCATCCATTCTTTTGAGATTCTCACTCAATGGTCAAATGGAAATAATTCTCTCCAGATTTGCCATTCGTTGAGTGTTTGAAATCATCTTCACTCAAAGTGCAGCGAGAATCGTCCATTTTCTCATTTTTCTGAATGATTTCACTTGATCTTTGATCTTTAGTTTGTGTTATCGACCAATTTCAACAAGAAATCCCTCAATATCTCACAGTTTTTGCAGTCCAAACTCCTTTTCCTTCATCACAGATTGCAGAGTATTGAAGGCAAGCCTGAATGAAAAATCGAATAGAATGGAAATCATCTTGATCACTCACGTCTTTATGACATGTTTCGAAAGGTCTGCCATCGACGAGAAAAGGAAGAAAGAGAAGAAAAAGAGGGAGAAATAACATTCACAACCGTCCGAGACGAGGAAAAGAGATGAGAATGGATGGAAGATTGAACGAAATAAATCCATTGTTCGTTATTCAATCGCTTTATCGAATTACAATCTATGAAATTGTAAACAAATGCAATTTCTTTCGTGTTATTGAACAATTCCCGCAATGAATCCAGAACATTCAGTTACATGTAGTCACTTGAATAACGATAAATCTCAGAAGTCCCTATAAATTTTGTTCTCATTTCTAGTGCTATGAAGTAATTATCAATTATTCTTTGACAAAATGCCCTCAGTCTTCAATCGACAAATATCAGTAGCAGAAGTTCCCCTGGATCTGAAAACGACTTTGTTTAGAGAATATTGGTTTTTTAATGTACTGACGCAGCGATTTCCTTCGTACCCATTGTGGTCGCATGATCAAGAGTGTTACTCTCACTCGTCTTCCTTTTCTTCGGAATAGATATTCACTATTGGTCGGAACTCGTTTGTACTTGACTTCACGAGTAGGAATACATGGATGGGAGGCGAGAATACATGAAAAGTCGAGTTACACAATGTGGTCGAGTTTTTCTATACCAATCGATAACATTGCTCCAACTTTAAATTATTTTATTTTTGTAACTGCGCAAGGAATTATCATAATTCCGATTTCGAAATCGCTCTGCTTCGCTATGATTGTTTAGCTTTTCGTTTCGCGTCTCTAAAATTTGGTAAGGTGCGGCAAAGACGGATCATTTGTTATCGCTCATATAAAAGACTTACTCTTATCAGCATTGCCAAAATTTTCGTCGAAGCGTTTCGCTCGCATATCCTTCTTGCTTCGAATATGATCTACAAATTATTTTTTTCAGAAATGAAGACGCATCCTTACTTCTCAGTAGTATTGTTCTTTTGCATCATTCAAGGTTCTCAGAGACCTTCTCAAAATATTTTTTACTAATATTCAGTGAACTCCATATACATAATTATTTTTAGGAGCATCTTCGATAGTGTATTCATGCGAAGAAATTGGATTCAGGGTGAGTTTATGATTATACTATCTATAACAATGGAAAACGTTATTTATCGTTGAAAGTTAATATTATAGCTAATCAACGCAGGCTACTTGACCGGAACGAAATACTCTTGCATATTCTTAGAGGAAGGAGTAAGTTATTTAATGATTTTCGTTTCTTGATTGCAGTGGTACCACCTTTCATTGTATATGAAAATATACATGATAACCCGTGGATTTGAGAAATTTGCAGTTGTCTCCCAGCACCTCATATCTCAACGAAATATTTATTTATAATCAAGGGGACTCGACAAATCACAGGCTAGTTTATTCTATAATTATCTTGTAGTTTCTTGAGCAATCATTCATATTCCCATGTCTGTGTTATATTTAGTCCAAGGAGTCAGTTGAGAAAGAAAACGAAAAAAAGCTTGCAGTCTTTCGAGCATTGCTTCCTCTCCTTCCCATTGTGTCGAAGGTAGAGGCAACTGGCAAATTCTCTCTGATCATCGCGATGATCTGAAATGTGATCTGGAAATCACTCTTCTAATGATAAGTGATAGTGATACAGAGTACGTATTGGCCACATCCAGTGAGGTAAGCCAATATTGTTCATGTTGTGAGATTATTACGTCGCTGTTTCAATGATTAGCTAAAATGCATTACTTTCGTGCGAAACAAGCATGCTTTTCATCAATATTCAGGTGCAATACAGAACCGGAAATGGCCGTGTGACATTCGTATCTCCTCATTCCGGAATGAAGATCTCAGTTAACAATATCGCGGTGAGCTCTTTGTACACTTGACTACATCTCGTGCTATGTATTTTCATAAGCAAATTGAGTTGTAGGCTGATCTAACTGTTTACACCGGAGCGGGAAACAGCAATGAAATGTTATACGCATATAAAACGTGGACGTGAGTTTAGGAATCTCTTATCTACTAAGGATTTGTGTAATTGATTTTCCCCTGATTCAGTGCATTCGAGATTCCTCACTACTTCGCCTCCTTCGATAACGTTCTCACTTTTGATACCAAAGCAAAGGACGCCATTTATTATGTTACTGCGGATTATCGAAATTGCAAGTGATTGTAGACGTGAATGGGTCATTCTACATATTTCAGTATCTACTCTCGATGTCGGAGAAAAAGCAGCGATTCTAACTAGTGGGAAAAGCGATAATCCTATGGATAAACACCCTGATGAAAATTACCTCAGATACACTCTATTGTGAGCTATATTTTGGGCATTATAAGTGCCTTCGAGATGTGCATATATAGAAAGATAGCTTGTACATCGATCTGAATCTTCTGACTTCACCAATAATCGATACACAGGGAAGCAGCAACAGCGAATGTTCATGGAAATCTCTACCTCGACCCAACTTATCATGGAACCATCAATTTCACTGTGAAGGGAGATTATATGAATGAGGAGCGATCGTGAGTTAATCTGAAATCGAACAGTAATTACATACGATATATTCCCTGTTATTCAATCACTTACAGTTTCACAGACGCGTACATCGACTGGAAATTTTATGCAAGCTACTTTGAGGTGAAAAATGGATACTGTTAATTTACCACGGCTACGTTTAGGTCAAATATCTCACTTCGATCAATCCAGAAGACGTGTGGTTGAATCAAGACAATTTCTTGATAGAAATTGAAATGAGCGGTAATCGATTTTTCGCAACACCGAAAAAATATAATAATATCGCAAAATACTTGCGTGGACTTTGCGATATTATGTTTTTCGCTTACAGAACTGCCAACAGACATCACTCCCATTCCTGGAATACGAACTACTGAAGCACCTGATGTATCCATTGACAATTACAGCAATTGTGCCATTACCGATGGATGGTTCGACAATGATTGGGATCCTGCCAATATCTGGGTCGATGTTATCATCATTCTCGACACTTCCAAGTCTATGGGAGCAAGTTTGGAAGAGGTATTCGATTTGAAGAATCCATGTCTAATCAGTGAAATTCGCCAAGGCCAAATCGGTTATTACCTCTTTCGTTGGAATTATGAGCACTGATGTTACTGCTGAATTCTACTCGAGAATTGGAGTTATTGCTGTGTCGGATACTGTTGAGGTAAATAAAGGACAGAATGGAATGTCGAAAAGAATGGATTTCTAGGTTATCTATAACCTGAATATGACATCATCTGACGATCTTGACAATATTCAACAGCACAAAATTGATAAGATCGATGTTGGAGCGTAAGTAAATTCAAATATTTTCTTGCTATCAAAAATGGATTCTAGTGCATTCCAAGCTGCTCTGAAGATGTTTGCTGATGGAACGAAAATGGCTTCATACAGAGAAAATGGTAGACAGATCATCTACTATCTCACCAACTCCGCTCCGTAAGAGAAACATTGAATACTGAGAGATTAGCAATTGAAATATAATCTTCAGTGGTGCCAATATGAATGGAGTTGATGACTTCAAGACTGGAGGTGGAATTATCATCGTCAACGGTTAGATAGATATCCATGATCATTCTTCACTTTTCCAATTACAGATTACATTCTGGAAGGAGAGGTTGCTGATCCGGGACTTCAGAAACTCGCTTCTGATAACTTCTTCTTCACTGATCTTTCTGAGAATTACATCAACAGTTTGGGAGTGTTCTGTGAAGGTTTGAATCGATTGAACGATTAAATAGGAGTAAACTTTATTCAGCGAATTGTTTCTGTTCTCCTGATCTCCATCCATTCAATGATGATGATAACAGTCCTCGTACTCAGGCCAATCGTTAGTTTACAACCTCATATTCTCTAATCGAGTCCTTATCGTAGTCGTCACTATCATCATTTGTTCAGGTGGTTGCTTCCATCCCGTCAACAATGGAATTCCTCAGCAAAAGGCCCGTGAAACTTGTCAGAAGGAAGGAGCTGCTCTAGTTTCCATTCATGATGCTGTGAAGGAATTCTTCGTTAATGGAGGTATTATTTAGTGATTTGATTCGTCAATAAATTTGATCTTCAGTTGTATCTATCTTCGGACCAAAGAAGAAGTTCTGGCTTGGTTATCAGAATGACGGAACTCGGTGGAATTGGGATGATAAGGTTAGAAGATGCCTTTATCAATGGTCAATCTTCCATTTTCAGTCGACTGATCCTTACACTGATTGGGATAAGGCTAATAATCAACCTAACACTAATGGAGGAAAGAATATGTGTGCTTATGCTCAACAAGGGACTGGATTCAATACTCCATGGTTAATAATCAACCTCTTTGATCTATCAATCGATTGATTATTTCAGGACGGCAGCAAATTGTGGAATGGGAGGAGTTGTGTACGTATGTGAATCAGTTCCATGCTCAGCTGGAAATAAGAAATGTTGAGAAGAGAAAAGAAGCTGGTCATCATAATATTACGGTCCACGATAAACATCTTTCATATTTATCTTTATTCAGCACGTCTATCTGATTTCAATTTCATTGAATACAATTCCCGGCACAATTCGCTATTTTCCGATTGCATTAATGACATCTTCATTACTCCAAAGAGACGTCTTTAAATACCACTTTGCCGTAGGGAAGAAGAGAATGGTGAAGTGGAAGTCGATCTTCTGAAGAGACCAATAGTCAAGGAGTGTTGACACTCTCCAACAACAGTGCACAGTGGTGATCTTCCTTTCCAGATACAAACCCATCTCTTGACATCCGACATGTGAATTCCGAGTTATTTTTTGGCTGTAACCAAATCCACAATAAGGATCAATCCACAATCGTAAACAAGGGACATCATCCCAATATTTTGTTGAGAAAAATTGCTAGTACATATATGTCGATTAGATACGTGTGAAAGGTTGAACATTTATATGTTGACTTGTAAAAGTACGAAGACAGAAAACATGGGAGTCGTCATAATAACTTAGTTTCGTAATAACGTAGTAATAGCGTAATAACAAAGTTCCATAATCAGGTTCCATCCTCTAAGTTCATCAAATAACTTCTATCTATCTTATGTAGACTGTCTCCACTCTTTTATGCTTCTCAACTCCTATTCTACACATTTTTTGCCTAGTCGGATTGACATTCCTTACATATTAACTTTTTTATTTAATAATAATCATACTAAATTTCTATTTTATCTATTTTAGCTTTTTTGAGGTGAGAATTTCGCAAATGAAACGCAAACAGTCCATGACATAACTATCGCTTCAACAGTAACCGTCATGACATAACACCCTTGGATACAATATGTAGTCTTCATCAACCGTAGCACATTCCACCGTTTCCTACCGTAATACTGTTATCGTATCCTTGGATAACGTCATTTACAGTAATCTTATCCGTTTCCATTGACACATCCTTGTTCTGTTCTACTTTCCATGTTCGATTACCATTTCTTTCATTATCGAAATCATATTATCCATTTTCCATTGTAATCAAAATTAATTGATTTATCGAACAAAGGGTTTCAATTTACATCTTTCATTATTGGTTTCGAGTGTTCCCCCTCCCCTCATGTAGAGGAATGTGCCATCCCTCTATATTGCTTGCCTTATTCCCCATTCGTTGCCCGTTTAATGCTAATTATTGCCAATTAATCAATGCTAATTAATTAATTTCATTAATACAATAATTGTTAATTATTAGAATATTCAAATTATAATAGTTGACACATTAAACCGTTCCGCGCCCCAACGAACCATTCCTACTTTGCATTCTGTATTTATCCGGCAGGATCGTAATAAATTGTTCCGGTTTGTCTGACGTGTTATTTCGTGGTATTCTCGTTAGTTCTCGAGGATTCCGTCGTTGTGCTATGCTGCCTTTACTCGTCTCTCTTCTATAAAGTGATTATGCTGTCCGGCCTGCACATCAACATGGAACAAAGGAATTGTTAGTTTAATCAAGAAGTTAGCTGTGTAACGTGAGTCCTCGTTTTCTCCCTGATTTCCGGCTTGTTTCATATTTGTTAAACACGGTTATCTTGTATGTGAGGGTAGTTTCGTGCTATTTATACTTCACTGTGGTGGTAGCTCCGTTCTACTTACTCCACTTTCCCTGAGAGGTAGCTTATGTTCTACTTACTCTCTGTCTGGGGTGGCTAAGTTCCACTTACCCAGTTGTTGATTTCATCAGAGCGTCCGAAGGTTCTCTCCAATTTTGGAATTGTGATTGGTCCTTGATGCTGTTCGTTGTTTGTTTTGAGTAATTCTAATAGTAATCACTGGATTATTGATATTACCTGGATTGCTAATATCAAATCCTAATGTGATACAACTACTTGAATTATTACACTCATTCTTCACTCTTTCGCTCGTGGGGCGAGGTTGTCCCTCCCCTCTTCTCTTTATTCGCAAGACATTGCTCGCTGCTATGAACGTGAGGAACCCGCCCTGATTCAATACCGTCTTCTACAGTAACCCTCATGACATGCCACCCTTTGATACAATAGTCTTTCAATCCCCTCAATTGCATCCATTCTCTTCATTCCTCACACTCTCTGAACTACACTTAAAATAGCTGCAGTAGATGAGAGATAGAGTGAAAGAGAGAAGAATTTTGATTTTCCGGACAACACAATAAATCGGAATTAATTAGATTAGCGAAGGATAGAGGGTGGTCAAAAACTGGATGCTATTTGATCTTTGCTCTATTCAGAGACGGGAAGGATAGAGAGAGAGAGAGAGAGAAAGAGAGGAGGAGGAGGGGATAGGAATGTCGATATAGTTTCCCATTGATTTGCTCATTATGATCTTTAATCTTGGCTCTCTTCAGATGGATAACGTGAACCCGACCGTTGCTGCGCACTGTGCGATGGGCACATCTTCACCAATGATGAACCAGACTGACCCTACACATGTATCGGACGAGAAGCTTTCTCTCAAGACTGCAAAGGAGGAACCCAAGGATGAGAAAACGGTGAGTATCGTGAAAGGGATGGAGAGAGAGAGAGAGAGAGAGAGAGAGAGAGAGAGAGAAGGGGATAGGAATGTCGAAATCTTTTCTCATTGATTTCACGTTGGTCTTTGATCTATGGTCTCTTCAGCTGATGGAAGGATGGATAGAGAGAGAGAGGGAGATAGAGAGAGATCAAAGATCAAGTTGTCGTTATAATATTTCTTCAATTCTTGAACATCTCATTGATCTTTGATCTCTGATCTCTCCAGGGACCGGAAGGATAGAGAGGGAGAGAGAGAGAGGGAGATCAAATATCAATTCCCCTATATAATAACTCCTCTATTCTTTAATGTTTCGTTGATCTTTGATCTCTTGCAGGACAACTTGGATATAGACGTTGACACGTCATCTATTATCTACCCTCCTTCTGTAGTGCTGGATGGTCCCGCACGTCCAGAGTCAGAGGAGAAGGAGGAAGAAACTCCATCGGATCCCTATAGAAAGGTATGTTTCAATTCTCAATACTTTTTATTCATCAATCCTCCAATTTTGATTGTTCATCCATGAATTTCAGATGCGAGCTGCGAGCACGTGGTTTGATGGAGCTGCTGAGATGAAGAAGGTAAGCTCCAGATCATGAATAGAAAACAATCTCTTCGAATTCATTTGTTTTCGATTCTAGACTAGATGAATATTTGAAATTCGTAGATAATTGGCTATTGATTGCAGATCTTCGACAGACAGGCGAATGAATTGCTCGAGTTCATTGAGAAGGAGAAGACTTGGGACACTCAGAAGATTGAGATGCAAGAGGTAACTTCCAAAACGGAATACATCCCAATATCTTCAATTTCATTTTGTGATTCTAGACTACATAGTTATATGAAATTCGTAGATAATTGAAAATCGATTGCAGACGATTGGACGACAGATGACTGAGATCCAAGAACTACAGAAGGAAATCCACTGTCTGTCTATCCCAACAATCGATCACGTATTCCAATTCTACCTCAAGAACCCTCATGGCCGAGGTGAGAATTTTAGTTTTAGAGATCGAAATAAAGAACATCATTTGTTTGAGCATATTAATCAACTAGTAAAATTGTTCAGCTGTCCTTCCCTGCTCCTTCTGCCCGTATAAACCTTCTGCAACGGAAACTCGACCACGTATTTTGATTGCTGAGCATCTGAGAGTGGTAAGCACTTTTTTCCAGTTTGAACTCTTCAGAACCGAATCAATTCAGACGCATCGTGAGAAATTCACGGAGTTCATTGCTGACTTTCGAAGGGTAGCTGATACTAAATGCAGCGACATTCAAACGCACACCTTCATCGTAAGAAAAAACGTAGAAAAAATAGAGAATAAGATCACTGAATACAGAATGCCCTCGTCGGATCGCACGGAGTCATCTTCAACGACACGGCTGTTCAGCCGACGGAAGTATTCGCCAACAAGGCAGCCAAGGCCGATGGTAATCGATATTCCTTATCTACAGTAATCCATCTCTTCCATTCAGGAGAGAAGAGACTGACTGTCGTCTTCAACAAGGCCCTTCCTCCTGCCTCTCCTTCGGGAGCCGATGAGCCCGTTGCTCCCAAGTCTCTCATGGCTGCTCCCTCTATCATGCCTTCTGCTATGGGAGCTCCCAGTCAGGCAGCCCCTCCTCCTGCTACACCTGCTGCAGCCCCGCCCCCTGCTGTAGCTCCAGCCAAGTAGGCACCCGCATTTACGATAAACTTCATGGTCGGGCGTATCCAATCCTTATGGTATTACATAGTATTTTATCACAAATAATCAATATAAAGATGGATATGGCTACAGTATAAATCGGGGTAGGAATGGGCAACAATCGGTGTGTAAATGAATGGCTCAGCGTAATGGATGGGATACAGGGAATGGAATGGCACTACTTATTAAGGAAGAGGTGTAGAGATTAAAGATCACTCTTTGTTGTGTTCGGTGCCCACGAAGGCAACGATGTATCCCTTTGATGCCATGACGGATCGCCGACGAACCCATACCGTGTATCTAGAAAGAGGAGGTTAGTGATGGAAGGAGGACGTAATCTTCACGTCCTAGAGATCCAAGCATTCTTCCCACGATGCAACAAGGAAAGTGACGTCTAACGATGAAAGACCAAAGATCAATTTACTAACCTGACAGTCCACGTTGGTTCGAATAGATCCGAGCAGAGTGGAGTCTCTTCGTTGAGAGTGCAGAAGGAATGGAAGACCTGAGAGGATGAGTCAACACTTGGTTGAGGAAAGAGAAAACAAGTGTTGTCGTTGTTTTTTTTTGTTTTCGTTAGTCAACCTACTTGCAATATTTTGGCCACTCAACAAGTGTCAGTCATCAATGACTCAGTGAGCTACCGTATCTCCATTCTACCGCACCTCTCTGGTCGGGAAGGGAATGGGATCATTGTGAGTGAGCAGTTGCACGTCGTGGTTCTTCGCGTACTCCTGCAACGACCAATAATCGTATCCGAACAAATCGATAACTACCGTACCTGCAATTCAGGCGGAACGACGCAGCAGCCGTCGATTCTAAGGTGATCTACCGTAGGACGAGTATCGACCTGAATTGGGTACTGTAGCTTCGTGGGATTAGATTGATGGTCTACTTCATCACATAGTGTTTGCAGTTGATTGAGGGAGAGATCGGATACTCCGAGAGAGACGACTTCGCCTGATTTGATCAACTCCTCGAGAGACGTCCAGAGCGGCTACAATTAACGTTACCATGTACAATCAACGAAAAGCACAAATCGAAGAACCAATCTTGAAACTGAACGAGACAACTTACCAGAACGTGCTTGATCCATCTCTTGTTCTCTTCTTCCTCACTTTCTCCATCCACAATCTCTAGTTCAGGGAAGGCCACGATTAGCAATTCAATCGAAGTTGTCGCCAATTGATCCTGAATGAATACACGGCGTTATTCAGCTAATAACATAAAACACAGCATCGTCGTATTAGTAGAATTTATCAGCCAGTAAAATGTTTTAGATAACAATGATGAGATAACCTCGCATAAGATACAAAAGGTGTGAGAGACTAATTCGTCGTCAAAATCAGAATAAAAAGTGTTACCTTGAGTGCATCGACAGCTTCTTTCAGTTCCTTCTCACACCATCGAGAGAGGAAGAGCTGAAATGAGAAAATAGGCATACAGATCAACCTAATAACAATTGCGAAATCACTTCTCTATGATGACAATTTGCATAAATAAAAAGGAGTTAGATAAATAAGTACATACTTTCATAGTGATCTTGAGATCATCTCGCTCGTACTTGTCAATGTGCGAGTGTACACTGGAGCAGGAAAGGGACCGAGCGAGTTCATGTATGAACTCAAGACATGGAGGTCACCTATCCCTCTCATTTCGTCTCGCTCTCCCATTATGCCGATCACCGAAACGAAATGCACATTGAATTGATAACTTGAAAATCCTATACTAATCTTTTCAGCGTGTGGGACATTCCACGTTACTTCGCATCATTCGATAACGTCCTTACTTTCGACACTCAGACTAAGGATGTCATCTACTACGTTACTGCTGAGTATCGTAATGGTTCGTTCCATCCTTCATAAGGTAAAGGTGAAGCAATTTTACAGTCGTAAAGCAACGGTAGGAGGGTCCCACTGGTAAAGCCAGCTGCACTCTTCATTACTTGCAGTAAAATTCAGGTCGCAATCATATTCATTTCAGTTTCGACTCTGGGAGTCGGAGAGAAGGCAGCGATTCTTACGAGTGGAAAAAGTGACAATCTGATGAACAAACATCCAGAGGAAAACTATGTTCGATACAATCTATGGTAAGGTATTTTCTAGTGTACTTTATGGAGTCTCTAAGCACAAACTTATCGTCTGAATCGGATTATCAATTTGATCAGTTATCAGTGACTCAGCCTCTCCTATTGCAGGGAAGCTGCAACGGCCAATGTCCATGGTAATCTCGCATTCGATCCCAACTTCGGGGGATCAGTGAATTTCACTGTTAGAGGAGACTTCATGAATGAGGAACAAGCGTAAGCATAAAAAGTTTGATTTGTGGAATTGAAAGTGGATTTCAGTTTCACCGACGCAACCATTGACTGGAAGTTCTACGCCAGTTACTTCGAGGTAATAAGGCAGAACGAAAGATGGAGTTTACATGCAGATTATTGTAGGTGAAGTATCTGACATCGGTGAAACCAGAAGATGTGTGGGACAATGAAGACACTTTCGTTATTGAGATCGAAATGAGCGATGAGATATACTATTCATCTGATCATAATCCAATTCTATTTCAGAACTGCCTACCGATATTACTCCCATTCCTGGCATTCGCACTACTCCTCAGCAGGAAGAGATTACTACACAACAGGAGGAGATGACAACGATGAAACCCTCAACTCGTCCTCCTTCCACTCTCTCTCCCACTATCACTCCTGTAGCTGCCGTCGGTTAGTACTCAGTGATTATTCTTGTTCGTGTTCCTGACCTATCTGACAAGGAATCCAATACTGCAGACAACTACTGCAATTGTGCCATTACCGATGGATGGTTCGACAATGATTGGGATCCTGCCAATATCTGGGTCGATGTTATCATCATTCTCGACACTTCCAAGTCTATGGGAGCAAGTTTGGAAGAGGTATTCGATTTGAAGAATCCATGTCTAATCAGCGAAATTCGCCAAGGCCAAATCGGTTATTACCTCTTTCGTTGGAATTATGAGCACTGATGTTACTGCTGAATTCTACTCGAGAATTGGAGTTATTGCTGTGTCGGATACTGTTGAGGTAAATAGTAGGATAGATTGGAATGTTCAACAGAATGGATTTCTAGGTTATCTATAACCTGAATATGACTTCATCTGACGATCTTGACAATATTCAACAGCACAAAATTGATAAGATCGATGTTGGAGCGTAAGTATATTCAAATATTTTCTTGCTATCAAAAATGGATTCTAGTGCATTCCAAGCTGCTCTGAAGATGTTTGCTGATGGAACGAAAATGGTTTCATACAGAGAAAATGCTAGACAGATCATCTACTATCTCACCAACTCCGCTCCGTAAGAGAAACATTGAATACTGAGAGATAAGTAATTGAAATATAATCTTCAGTGGTGCTAATATGAATGGAGTGGATGACTTCAAGACTGGAGGTGGAATTATCATCGTCAACGGTTAGATAGATATCCACGATCATTCTTCACTTTTCCAATTACAGATTACATTCTGGAAGGAGAGGTTGCTGATCCTGGACTTCAGAAACTCGCTTCTGATAACTTCTTCTTCACTGATCTTTCTGAGAATTACATCAACAGTTTGGGAGTGTTCTGTGAAGGTTTGAATCGATTGAACGAATAAATAGGAAAAATCTTTATTCAGCTAATTGTTTCTGCTCTCCTGATCTCCATGCATTCAATGATGATGATAACAGTCCTAGTTCTCAGGCCAATCGTTAGTTTATATTCGCTTGCCCAATCCCATTTCCAAGATTCTCCATAATAGATCATTCCTTGTTCAGGTGGTTGCTTCCATCCCGTCAACAATGGAATTCCTCAACAGAATCAGTTCCATGCTCAGCTGGAAATAAGAAATGTTGAGAAGAGAAAAGAAGCTGGTCATCATAATATTACGGTCCACGATAAACATCTTTCATATTTAGTTTATCTTTATTCAGCACGTCTATCTGATTTCAATTTCATTGAATACAATTCCCGGCACAATTCGCTATTTTCCGATTGCATTAATGACTTCTTCACTACTCCAAAGAGATAGTTTTTTTTATTGAAGAGCTCGCACGACCGCACCGTCTTCAATGAAGAGGAAGAATGAGGAGAGGGAAAATACCTATTCACTCGTCCTCATTCTATTTGTTTTGACAACTTACGTTCACGAGCCATGTAGTAGATCGTTGTGAATGAAATTTTGGAATTGTTAAGTAATTAGAAGAAAAAGAGAGCTCACGAGGATAACATGAACAACCGTAGTGAAAAGAGCGATGAGACTGATGAGAAAAGATAGTTCTGAAGGGGAGAGAATGGTGATTCAATGCGTAATATGCTTTGCTTCTTGAACAACTTTTGAACTCTTGTTCAAATTATCGCCTCATTCATCATTGATTGCACTTTCATGCAACAGATTCAAGATCTTCAGCTCATAGGCTGTGTTTGTATTATTCACAGCTCTTCATGGATTATTGATTTATTTTATCCAATTCGAACTAAACAATTATGTCTCTAATCCGTTTTGCTCTTTACGGCAAATTTGAAAGCACAGAATGATAACAAAGAGCCGATCGCTTTCACTGAGGTTATGAGAAATACTGCAGCCATTGCGATTGCAACTCCGATTATGTCCTGAAATGAACAATTGCGTCCTGGGAAAGCGTGTTATTCTTACCAGATTGTGATACTGAATAATATTGATATCGTAAGATTGAGGTCGAAGAGCGGGAGATGGACCGTACTCAGCGGCGAATTCTACCGTTCTGCAATTAAAATGGAAATTCATTTTTACTTGGAAATCATTTTTACTTGATCAATTGTTTCCTCGAAGTGAATGGTTTCTTCGAAAGCATCGCACTCACTCGCGCAGCATTCTTACGATATCTGGATAGAAAGCATGTTTTGGGCGCATCAATTACTCAATTTTCATTATGAATATCTAGTCCGACGAAGGAAAATCACTGACGAATCATTCGTCAGCACATCTCTGATGGCTGCTTCGAAGATATCCGGATTAATTAGGTCAAATTTATCGAGAACCTTCAATTATTTTCCTGATGTTTACATCTACGAGGAAAACTTTAACCTTTCCAACTCCATTGTACTCCATCATTCCCGCGTTTCTCGGCTGATCCGCAAAGATGGGAATGAAAATTCCTAGAATCTCACACTTATTCTTCATTAGATCTCTGGAAAGCACCTGGTTTTCCTCTAATGGCCGTCTCTTGAGTGCTTCCCATTCCTCCGTGAGTTATGAATGCGGTTATCCTCTTATCAGCGAGTAAATCATTCTGAGGCATCCACTTCGAAAGATGAAGGTTGGGAAGGGCTTTACTTGATTCCTGAATAATATTGAAATCTCAAAAAATATTTATGTTTCACATATCTAACCTTGGCGAAATCATCATCTGGATTCTCATACTTCCAAATGAAAGTTACGTCCGGAAATCGAGCGATCGTCTGAACTACCGATTTACAAAATATCTAATCAATGAAAAAATACGTTGACAATGGATTCCTTCACATCGACAGGCAGATAAATGGACTTGACAACGGATCCAAATGAGAGAAGAATATTTTGAGAACGACGAGATAGAAGTTGATCCCATTCCTGGAAGATTATACTCATTTCAGCTATACAATTAAATATAATCACTCACTTTCCCAATCGGAGCCGGATCCTTCGCTCCAATTCCTCCGATATTCACAATCCGACTCAAAGTGGGAACAGCATAGTCAATGAGTGGTTCAGTGTTGAAGAGGGTGTAGGCGGCATGGGAGGAAATCTCTTGAAGAGACGGGAACGAAGGACCATATCTCTCCCTGAACACATCTTCTACCTGAAATAATTATGCAATTGTCTGAGTCAAGGGGAACTACAGACCATCCATCTTCCTGGATAGAAGAACAGGTGCATCAGCCATTCTGCATAGATATTCTTCAGTCTACTCCAGAAGGATCCATTCATCGAAGAGATATAAGAACCTGAAATGGAGTTCGTCTTGTTGTTTGACAAACCCGCTATAATGATCACAGTTCACCCCTCGGGATCAGTGTGACCAAAGATGCAATAGTTTATGGTCAATCGAGACACAGGTTAGGCACACGACAATCGGTCAGAATGCTATCAGTACCACGATAAGAAACAGATTTGATTTTAGCACCAAAGAGGTCAAACTGACTAGGATTGAAACTGAGTGAGAGGGGCATTCCGAATTCATGGTACATCCATGAGAAGGGAATCGCTGCACTTGTTGTGATGAGGGATTTCGGTTGAAGAAGATGAGCATAACCTAGAATATTATTAGTTAATTGGGATAATTTCAAATCGAAAAAACGAGTCTAGTGTGTTCCCAAGTGTCGAAAATATTATCATCCATGTCTATCGTCTCGAGATCGAATGAATAATTCTTACCTACAGAACACATATCAAAGTTCTCGATGATAACAACATCATAATGTTCATTCTTCAATTTCTCCAATAATTGGACCTCATCGAGAACTGCTTTGCATTGAAATGCGAATTGCTGCGCGAATTCAATACGCATCTGAAAAATATTATATCGTCTCGAAACGAAGTTGATAGCGCACCCTTAAGGTCAACAGTGGATTGAAGGTGTTCAGTTTGAAGAAGTTATCTTTCTTCGAGTTCAGTAAATTGATGACCTGGACATGATTATTGGCTCGAAAAATAGATCGGATCTCACTTTTTGTGTTTCTTCGGACGCTTGAATGTAGATTTTGGTCGATTTTTCCTTCGCATCGTGTACATCTTTGTCGATTATTGGAATTAGAGATGTCTGAACTCATTATAATTTACATGAACAAAACGGACTTCTTCGGGTTCTCTAACTGACCACATTATGCCCTGCATCGACAAGAACATCAGCGATATTCCCGAGGAAATTACTGTGAGAATGAGCGTATTTCGAATTGTACACGAGTATCTTGTAGGCATCGAAAGTATTGAAGAGGAGAAGGGACACGACTAACAATCTCATGATCAGAGAATGAATTCCGTTTCGGATCGACAGCATTAAATCAGTTGAGGGTGCGCACTTTTTGTGGTGTTGACAAGAGAATGAGTCTGAGTGAGAGTGAGGAAAGGGAGCATAATCAATGGGTATCATGAGGGAGAAAGTTTGTGATCTTCGTTGTCAGTAATGTCCTTTATTATTTCGTTCATAAATTAATTTCACAATACAGTTAAGTTTCAATCGCTTTTCACTTTCTTCGTTTCTATACAGAAAGATATGAGGAAACAGCACAATTTCTTCGCAGCAATCAGAGACAAAATGAGAACCACGGCGAATACAGCAACGATGTCCTGTAATGAAGACTGTACAAATATAGGGGACGAAGGCTAACCAAGTTGTGATACTCAATGAAGGTCATATCGTGAGATTGGGGACGAAGAGCCTTCGATGGACCGTATTCAGCAGCGAATTCAACAGTTCTAAAGGGCAGGTACTTACTTTGTCTTTACGCATATTGATCTTCCAACTCACTTGATCAACAATTCCTTCGAAGTGAATGGTTTCTTGGCAAGCATCGAACTGATTCTCATTGCATTAATGCGATATCTATAACCATATAATAATGTGCATATTTTCTATGTAAACGCTCACGATTCATTATTGAGTACTTCTCTAATCGCTGCTTCGAATGAATCGGGATTGATCATGTCGAATTTGTCGAGAACCTTCAATGATTCAGTTTATTAAAATTTTACAATTACCATTTCTCACCACTCCGAATCCATTGTACTGCATCATTCCCGCATTTCGAGGTTGATCACCAAAGAGCGGAATGAAGATACCTCAATCCATTTGTGAGAAAAGATGCAATGTTTACTGCAAAACCTGGTTTGCCCCTAGTCGCCGTCTCTTGAGTGCTTCCCATTCCTCCATGAGTAATGAATGCAGTGAGTCTATCATCGGCAAGGAGATCATTCTGAGGAGTCCACTTGGAGAGATGGAGGTTGGGAAGTGATCGTAGAGCTTCCTGAATGAAATTTTCCTGATTTTAACAAAAATACCACTGAAACCTTCGCGAATTCGTCCTCAGGCTGTTCATATTTCCAGATGAAAGTGATATCAGGGAATCGAGCGATCGTCTGAACATTATCTACTATGAAATTGATAAGACGAGAAGCATGAATACGTTGAGAATGGAATCCTTGATGTCTCCCGGAATGTAGATTGATTTAGCCACGGATCCAAACGAGAGAAGAATTGTCTTCGAGCGACGAGAGAGAACTTCGTCCCATTCCTGAAAATTCGTACTGTAAATTATCAAAATTCATCATAAATTAGCTGACGTTGTTCACAGGCGATGGTTTCCTCGCTCCGATTCCTCCAATATTAACAACTCTACTCAGTGTAGGGACAGCGTAGTCGATAAGGGGTTCAGAATTGAGTAGAGTGTAGGCAGAATGAGATGAGATCTCTTCGAGGGAAGGGAAGGAGGGACCGAATCTCTCGTAGAAAAGCTCTTCGATCTAAGAATCATTCTGAATATGCAATTCTTCTATCTTATTATCTCACCATCCATCTGCACGGGTGGAAGAACGCATTCAACAGCCATTCTGCGTAGAGATTCGTGATACGGCCCCACATCGAATTGACGTTGAGACGAGAAACATACGGACCTGAGGGAGTAACTATCGTCAAGAATTCAGATTGCGGTACGTGTGACAAACATTTCAAATAAATTGAATTTTCATTTGGCAAAGTTGATCTTGTTCGAAACACATAAGAAAACGTACTGGGATTATAACTGAGCGAGATGGGGATGCCAAATTCAGCGTACATCTGTGAGAAAGGGAAAGAGGCTGATGAAGTGATGAGAGACTTGGGCTTGACCAGATGGGAATAGGCTGAACGACAGTTTCTTTCATGAAGACAGGAGTCAGTAGCATACCGGGTCCGCACATGTCAAAGTTCTCCACGATCATCACATCAAAGTTCGCATTTTGAAGTCTATTGAGAAGGTCTACATCGTCGAGAACTGCACGACATTGATAGAGAAATTGACGAGCGAATGAATCGCGCATCTGAAAGGGAAAAAATATGTTATCGTTGAATGATGAAGGGAATTCACCCTCCAAGTAAGGACGGGATTGTAATTGTCCAGTTTGAAGAAGTCGGATCGTTGAGAGTAGATTTCGGCGATTTGCTGAACGACTTAGGGTAAAAAGGAATTCGAGATTCGAGCCAGACCTCTCTGGTTTCCTGAGCAACCGGTACGTAAATCTTCTTCGATTTCTCCGTTCCGTCCTTTCCAGATTCATCGATTATTGGGATGAGCGAAGTCTGAAAATGAGAATGAAGCGCAAGATAAAGAAATTGTGAAACATACCACATCATGGCCTGCATCGACAAGAAGATCAGCGATATTTCCAAGGAAATTCGAGTGGGAATGACCATATTTCGAATTGTACACGAGAATCTTATACGATTCGATACTTGTACATACTAATAAGAAGAGCAACCGCATTTTCAAAGAGCACACAAATATTATGGATGGAGGGGACGAAAGACTCGCTCCTTTTTGATTAGATAAGAAGGGCTCATGTGAACGTGTTGGCTAAATACTATCTTATCTGTCATCAATGATCATTTGAACGAAGAAATGGATTACAAAGAGTCGATCTTCCATCGATCATCATATGAGAATCATTTAGGAATTACCAAGGATGCATTGAATCTCAGACAATTCACGTTTGGCAGAGATGACTCAGTCTCAGCACGCTTTTGATGGGAGGAAAGCGCGCTGTTTCCTTGTCTATCCATCCGATCGAAGAGGCACAAAGGGAGAGTGCAACTACTCGATGAGATGAGATCTCGCAACAAATCGCCCCTTCTCCACCCACTTCTCTCCTTCTCTTATTCTTCTTCTTTTCCGTTAGAATGTGTATAAAACCGTGCCGTACAGTGGACGACGATGGCTGCGGCCTCTATTCCTTTTTCCATGCGCTATTCATACAAATTTTATGCAAATTTTTCATCCGTTATCGAAAAATGTAGGAAAATATGAATAAGCCATTTCACCTATCTGAATAATCTGAATTTTGTAACTGAAGAAAGAATTATACTCGTAACAATGCGATTCATTTATTGACCAGTGATGACGTTGTTGTTGTTGTTGTATCTATTTCTAATTCGCTTACTAGGTGGTCGAATAACTCGAAATTGTTTCGTAATCTTTGATGAGTCAGACATCGGCACAATAATAACTGGCTACAGTAATCCTCTCTCATTCATCGTCTCGCTGTCACTGCTTCTCACCAGTCAAACTCGCTGTGATTACGCCATTCCTCTGCTCTTTTGTAGTGCAATTGAGAGGGCGTTGACCATACCGGAACACAAGCTTTATCTTAGGAAGAAAAGAATTGGAAAAATCATAAAATAGCCTTGTCTGAACAATGTTTACAGGACTAATTACGTATAATGGCTCTCGTTCCATTCGATATTCCCGTAGATAAGCTAGAAAATTTCCAAGGACGAGGGAATATCTTACCACGCTTAGTTTCTCTAATTCTTTGCTTGATCACTACCAAATTGCGGGGGTCGAGTGGGAACTTTGCCTGTTTGCTTCTAATTGAACGTGTTCAGCTTCTTCTTTCTTCCCAGACAATTAGATAGGTTAGAATGACGATTCCTTCGATAAATGGGATATAATCCTCCGTGAAATGGTTTGTGTGGTCTGAGATGGGAAGAGGAGGGGATGGTTCAGTCGCTGCTTCCTCCCTCGTGTCAAACATATTCGCGTACTTGCGATACTTTCTCTTTCACCCATCTCTTCTCCTTCTCCTTTCATTTCCTTGCTACCACCCTTTCAATCCCTCCTTTCTCTATCTTCCCAATCGATCAGCTTGACTTCAACCATTCTCTTATTTATCAAAGGTGTTATCGTAGATATTCGTCTTCACAATAACCGGGTTAGAACTGAGTCTAATCTACAATCTCTTCCTCCCTCTTGTTGGGAGAGTATTTAGAGTAGTAATACGAGTCACTCTGTCCCAATTCGTGTAATCTTCTCTCTTTCCTCACTCCCGTCATTACCATTCTCTGTCACAACAAATAGTCAGCGATGGTCCTTCAAATCGCCTCTCTGGTATGTTTTACACTACACTTTTCCGTGTCCGACTATCCTTGCAGAGGACCCCATCGAGTTTTGCACTTATTGACTTTGTCTAGACAGACACTACATCACTTATTGTTCACTGACGCATTATTTCCCAAAGCAAAAGTTCGAGTGCTTTATGGCAGTGTTATAATTGTGAAAATGAGGAGAGAATTAACGGCGTATCAATAGAAAGTTGCTTGAGAATTCAATGATGGTACTCTCATCCTTTCGAGATGGTAATCTCTTCTCCTTCCGGAACGTTTTCGGCACATTATTGTCCCCCATTCATACGATTATATTCCGATTCTTCAATTAATCGTTCCACTCCTTCTCAGATGACAGACTGTTCATCGTCAGTGGAAGAATCAGCAGCTCCGGTCCCATTGGAGATAGGACACATGCTCATAAACGATGTCAATATCGGATACTGCAGGTGAATCAGCCTCATTTCAATTCGATTCTGCGATGAGAAAGCTGCCGAAATGCAGGCAAAACATAATTCATGATTCGTCAATGTTGAATTCTCTCTGAACGACATTGATTTCAGATATGGATCGGGCCCGAATTTCCTTCTTTGCATTTGCGGAGCTGTTGGTTAGTCATTTCTCTTGATGGTTTCTCTTTGGTTAGGCTGAACGTGAGATAAGATTGTTCGTTGTGTTATCACATGGACAACCAGTTTCCATCATTGTCATCTTTCTTCTATCTCTTGTCATCACAACATCGCACTTTTTCTATTGTTCATGATAGTGAACTCGTTGTAGAAGATGAGCAATAGCATCATCCGGTCATAAAACAATCACTAATAAGCGAAGAAGAGACGGCGAAATATGCGATCATTGACTTGCTTTTGACTTGCATTGACATAACTTGCTTTTTCGCTCCTTTCCATCGATGACGTCATTAATACGACACAGTAGAAGAGTGCACTGAAACATCATGTGTTTTCGGTGCATCATTCACTCCCAGAAGACACTGACAGTCCAGAAAATCAAGCGCGATCTAGTATTTAGATGAGTCAAAGCTAATCTTGAACTATTGAAACATGGAACCCATTTCAGGATGCTACGCGAAAGACTTTCCCGAATCGGTAATTCGTCAATTCGATCCCGCACTCGTTACAATTATCTGCATTGATCCACCAGGGTGAGAATGGACGGGAATTATGAATTTGCAATAGAAAACAATAGCAAACTAGATGGAAGTGGATGAGATATTCCTTGTAGCTACGGAACTTCCCGTCCGCCCGATAGGAAACAAGAGATTATGAGATGCACGAAGGACAGCGAATTCTGCGTCAAACTTATGCAGGTTGAATTTCCTATGCCAAAAATGGACAACGCGTTCAATAGTTCGTTTGAAGCATCTGTTCTTTATCAAATAAAACAATAATCGTCAGGGTCTCTCCCTCGTTCCTTTCACCGTTTGTGGATGGTCCGAAGGAGCGAGAACAGCAGTTGACGTTGCTGGTAACATAATTTCCTCATTGTCTACCGATTACGGACATTCCAAAAACCAATGAAATTACAGCTCGCGGTGGAACGATAGTGAATAAGATGATTCTGATGGCAGCGGGAACGAGAGTGACGTCGATGGGCGCCAATGCATTTAGAGGTCACAATCTAAGTTCGAGAAATAATACCGAAGTCTCTCCATTTCACACTCTCTCTCGTCGACCGAGTGGGCGAGAGAGTGTGCCAAATGAAGAGACGGCGGTATCATTTCTCGAACTCTTGTTAGAATCAAAGCCTCTTCGTTTTATTCCCCAGGGCGTGCTCAAGAAGTTCAGTCATCACAGTCTATTTTATGTGTGTATAGTCTTGCCTTTGTCATTTTGAAAATTTTGAATGGAAAAAATGGACAAGGAAGTAAAAATCTCTGATTCATATTGCTATAGGAATATTTCAATTAGTCGAGAAACTGCGCGTTTCAATCAACTCTCAAGTAGATTCTCGGATTCTGATAGAGATGTTACAAATGAGTCATTACTCTCTTGACATTCAGATTACGGTAGTCTTCTAGAGTGTTTTAGTTGTGTGAAAACTCTCCAATTAGAGTCAGAAATACGTATTCTCGTGAGTGGTAATTTGAAGAGAAGGAAAGAAGACTCGCGTACTGTGGCAATCAGCCAACCTACCACAAAATGTGGGGAACTGCGTCCAAAGCGTAGTTGAAGTTCAAATAATGAATTGAGGAATGCGAAATACGGACCAATGGCTTCCCACTGCCCGTCAACCGTATCTCAAACACTACGATGAAGCATTCTTGAAGAAACAATGGGCTGATCTATGCGATGTTGTCGTTGAGTCAGTAGTTTTTTTTCTTTTCGGCGAATTCATTGATTGAACATTAGAGATAATGAAGTGATTTCAGAGTATACGAAATGATGGGAGGCCGTTTCCCGTGCGATCACAAACTGAATCAGATCACACAACCGTCCCTTATCGTCAACGGAGGACAAGTGAGTTCATACTAACGGAGATTTGAGGGTAAAAATTCAAAAAGATTTTATGCTTTGAAAGGGAAGGAAAGGTAAGCATCGATTTCCGTGGCAAGAGAGACAAATGGCCTCCTTTGCTCTTCCCTCCCATTAGAGGAGACTAAAGGAAAGCGATGGTAGTTGAATAAGAGACCACCTGTATCGGTTACTCCTTTGCAAGTGTGAGGTCGTTCCCCCTCGACTGGTTGGTAATTATGAGGGGTGGATGGATCAATATCGAACAGCCTAAAAGGACAAGAGCAGATGCCCATTATTTATGTGTTTCCAGGATCGATTCTGTTCTGATCCCAAGAAAGACTTTCTTAACGTATTGAAGAATGCGAGGTTAGACCTATTACTTCAATCTGAAGCTCAATCGAGAATTTCTAATGTAATTCATTGTAGATTGGAGACTCAATTGCACGGTGGTCATGATTTCCACATCAAATATCCCAAATGGTTCGCCGATAAAGTCCAGGCGTTCATCAAGGACAAATAAAGTGACATTATCTTAGAATAATTCGATTTGTTTTCTAAGAAACCGCATGATTCGTCTGGTTTTGTTTTTCCTTCAGGTCTTGTTGCTTTTCCCTGTCAATTTTGCCTTTCTCAGCAAGAAGTTCGCTGATCTTTGATCTATCATACTTCCCATATTCCCTCAACTAGGCTAATTGCTTAGGCATCCATGCTTCAGATTTCGATGAGATATCAGATAAACAGATTATTTCAATAATTAGCCATACGAGACTAACAGAGCAAAACTAACACAAGGATTATGGTGTCCATATTTTGTAAGTAAAGATCAAAAGAAGAAGAAGAATATAAAAGGGTTCAATGATGCCCAATCGGTCCTCAATTACTCTCCTGTTCCATTCGGTAAGTGAGACCATCTCCAATTAAGGGATTATCTGGAAGAAAGATATCAGAAATATTCCGGACGTTCTATCATCGTTGTTTTATTCCTTGCTACGTGTTCTTTATCATCTCAATATCCAGAATTCTCCACGAGTATTTCTTCATTTTTGGCTGTCATCTTCTCTTGCCCAGTTCCAAATTAGTCATAACTACTGTATCCCCTCTGCCTGCTATCATCCAATCTCTTCTATGACTCCGCCCCCAAAAGGGAGGAGTCTCAATTCTTCATCATCGTCTTCTCCATTCACGCATGTTTCAGAATTAGTCTCTTCCCAAATCGGTTCGAAGCGTCGCCCAAATCACAGGTTGGCTATTTATGGAATATAGAAGTGAGAGAGAAAGAGAGGAGATGTGTGAAAACAGAAGCTGTGACGCAGATAGAAGGGATGAACCTTGTAGTTGTGATTTCATTCCTTTCTCTCGTATCCTTTCAACTAAGACAATGGGTCATTCATTCAGTACCATTCATTGCTATACGATAGCCTATATTCACTTCTGCGGTAGTTCAGTATCATATTTGTATACGTAATCCCATGTCTCATTTTCTTGTTGTATCTACGTCATCTTTCGTGAAATTTGTACGCATCTGTGAGTCTTTTCTCAGTGAGCGCATCTTCCACAGTAGTTACTATATTTAGCTATTCACTTTTAACTATATGCACAAATGATTATGTTGTATTAGAATCATTAGATGGGATTGAACAATATTCTTCAAATTAGACTAATGTATGTTGTGGTCAGCTGTATGCTCTTTCGCGTTCATCCTTGCTTTCAGACAAATTGTGTATACTACTTTTTGTTGGCCTAATATTTCATCTCTCTGTTCTCTTCTTATTATTCTTATGCATTTATTTTATCACTATTCCAATCGAAGAGCTTTGTCAAAACCTTGAATACATTTACTCGCTCAGGCAACAGAAAGTACAGGAGGAAATGCAAGTAAAAGATATTTTGTGAATACATTTCCTGATTGGTTAATGGTTACTATTTTCGCTTCATTTTTTTGTTTTTCATAATTGTTATGACAGGGGCTTCTCTTGATGAGACTTATTCACGTACTTTATACGCTGATGTAGAGAATCATCGAGAATGGATACTATTACTACGCAAGTTGTGCTGCAAAAACACTACAAGTTTGTACGAAACGTAACCCTCTCGAATCATGCAATTTATGTGCGCCTCTTCATAATTGTTGCTTCTATTCACCATTCTAAACGTCGTTTCACCATTGATTTCTCAAACTTCCCTAAGCTTGCAAAATACTGAGCCTGCGCAACAATTTCTATATTGCTCGCTTCATTTGGACATGTTTATTATGAATTTGACTGCAACTTGCAAGTTTCTTACGATTTCATGATTCTTCCCTTCGAATGCGTCGCTTCTCTCCCATCAGTTCCTTCTTCACTGCAATTACTAGTGTCATCTTCCTCTTTCCTACGTGTTCTTCCTTCTTCTTCTTTGATCATCTTCGTTGTTTTCCCTTTCTATCCTTCTCTCGTGCTGATATCGAGAGATGACATCACAATCCCATCGGAGACTCTTCTCTTCCCTTCAGAAGGAAGGAAGATGGCTTCAATGACGAAGTCTGATCCTTCCAGTTGATCGAAAAGCACATCTTTCCCTTTGAATGGAAGGATAATTCCTTCCCTTTCTTGTCTCTGCTCATCTCTCTCGTAACTTTGTAGTAACTAGGAAACGGATTCGAGACGAGTGAGAGGGTGGGGGAGACACCCAATGTACTCTTCCTGTCTAGGACGAGCGTATTCAATGCACTTCGTTCCAAAGAACTTGCCAATCTGCCGTTTCCTCATATTCCTGGCGATAAAAATCAGTAGTTTCTGGCTGAAATCACGTTGAGAAACATGCTCTCGCATGGTGATATCTCGCTTTTTATATTCATAGTTCTCCATTTTCTCAATTCAATTTCGCGTTCCGTCAATGAAATCTCCGCGTTGGAAACATTGCTCTCCTAATGAGAATAAAACAGTGGAATCAGTCTCGTATCATCGATCTATTTGTGGAGTTTTGTTTCCTTCTGACGCGTAGTTTCTCCTCCTTTTGAAGACATCTCATCATGTGGTCACACATCAATAACATTCATCCCATGCAGTCACAGAGAATGGAAAGGTCGAGATCATCGCCATCTCCATCTCCTTCGACCACTCAAAACTGTTGCGCTTCCTCAATTCCTCGCCCCTCAAAATAGAGCAACATCCTCATTGACGCACTATTTTGATGACTCTTCGCTGTTTGCTACAACCAGAGCTTTTCTATGAATCCCTCAGAAAGTTGGTGTTTATGTTATTCGATTATAGCTGCTTATCCGCCGAATTATCATCATTATTTATTACACCTATTTCTTCATCAGCCTTCTATTTCCCTATTGAGATATTCGATTACTAGCAAACGCTTCTTTTCTACACGTCTTCTTGCGTATTCGCGTAAGTAGCCTAGCATACTATATTTCTGAATCGAGTAAATTTAGGATGAGGAAATCGACCAGCTCTCGTGTCCAAACGACGATCAGTGCGGTCTCCTGCTGCAGGTCATTTTTCATTTTTTTGGTTCTAATTTTTCTCATTTCTTCCGATTTTTTGTCCTTGCGGTAGTGCAGAATTCAGAGCGAGGCAAATGAGTACAATGCCCTTTCCGAGCAGAATTAGTTCTCGAAGAGGAAGATAAGTTCCTGAATTGACTGCAGACGTGGTGTAGTCATATTTAGCCAATGTGTATCGTGTACGCAGTGATGTAACTGCAGTGATAATACGTACCATTCCCTCTGTTATCTTCTCTCCCTTCCATCTGATCATTAACCATCTTCTCTATCTTCATCACTCTTCTTCTCTTCTCATGACGACGGGAGAATCATCAAGGGACTGTCTTCCCTTCTCTCTTCTTCTTCTCTTCTCTCATCATCTCTAATATCATAATCATCGTGCAGTAATCCTCCTCTATTCGATCGATTCTCTTCTCTCTTCCTCTCTTAGTTCATTCCATTCATCATTCCTTCCTCCAATAGAATGCGATCCACATTCCGAGCTCGGGCCTATCAGATTCAATGCATGTAAGTGAACTCCTGTGGAAATGTGAACACTTTATGTCGTGATGATAACTAATAAGTACTGTAAAGAGCGCGATGACGTAGAACAATCAGGGAAGAAACTGAAATAAGTGGGTAAAAAACATTTATAGCGATGAAGAGGGAGCTTATTTCGACGTATTTCTTATTCAGACCGACATCGACAGATCCGCCTTCTGATACTCTCGATCTCATCGATGATGATGAAATGAGTCCACCGCCATACAATGCAAGGGTGAGCAGATGCCTATTCTACCCATTCTGGCCGCGAATTCTAATAAATTTCTCTGTTCAGAGACCATCTCTTCCCCGATCGAGTTATCTCCAGACACCAACTCGATATGTAAGAGGACGAAGGTATGAAACATTACGGAATGGGAGGATACGCTTTGACATACTCATCATCTTCCCATGACGTCATCTCGTCCTCACATATATCATCAATCTCCTCCACTAATCTCCTGCAATTGCAGTGTATCCTCTCATTCTACGACATCGACAGAATCCGGCCCTCAACCTTCTCCCAATTGGTTCGCTGCCTCCAATTTCACCACTTTCGCCGGTGAGATTACCGTAGTCATTGACGTGATCCCATGACGAAAACTACGTTGAGAAAACTACACAACATCCTTTTTCGAGTGTGAGTACAGCTCATTAGGAGGTGTATCCAGAATAGAACGGAACGGGGTGAAATGAGGAGCTCCCAAGAGAGACGCGAATAGAAAGAAGACATGTTGACGTAGTGAGGGAAGATACGGAGAATGGAAAGTGTCGTGCACTATCAGGCGGATAAATTGAGGGTTGTGAAGAAGGGGGAAAGTAGGGAAAGAAGAGAAGATGAAGATGACAGAATGTGAGTAGTCCACAGTTCCCAATGGATTCCAGACTGCTCAGAGGTAAGGAAGTCTTGTCGTGACTCATTCACTTCTGTTTTCTCCCTGACTTGTTTGTGTGAGAGAACGTCGTCGTGTGTGATCACAATGGTTGACAGTGATGATTCGCCTTCTCCTCAATACTACAAATAGATTCATTCCTTTTGCAGGTGATTACGATCGATCGAAGAGTCTCGTGAACATCAACAAACGATCAGTGGAACAAACAGAGGAGGACGACGATTCACCGAGGAGTGGAAGGTCGACCACACGAAGCACACTCAGATACACCAATAGTCTCAAAGCGTACGTTTATCATCAAACTACATATCAATGGATGCCTCAGTAATCTTCGTCATCTTGGGTAGATACTGCATTTTGTTTTCAGAAAAGCCGAATAGAATGGACGAATGGCTTTAGATTTTCACCAATTAGATATCAATGCTGATTTTTTTGAAGGCTGTGAAGTTGCCAATGAGTAATCTCCATCTTTGATCTCTTTCCTCTTCTCGTCTATCTCAGTTTCTTCCCCTTTTCCCCTTCTGAAACTGCAGTGAAGGACACGAAAAGTTGTGCACAATCGTGTTGGAAGTCGGTCTCTTTTCCTCGTGGTACTCCCTAATGGAAAGGAGACTGACAACAGGTGAAAGATACTGAGAGGAGAAGGAGGAGAAGGATGATCACGGTATCTTTGCCTGTCTTCAGAATAGTCATCCCCTCTGGTACAAGTAATCTCTCGTCTCCCGTGGGCGATTACAGTACAGAGAGAGAGACAACGGAGACATAATCACCGTTCCCCCTCCCTCCCTCCCTCCCTCCCTTCTCCCTCAGTCACCCTCCCTCGTCTCCACCTCTTCATCTAATCTCACCCATATCACCTGTCTCCATTCCTCCCCCTAAGAGAGGGAGATAGAGAGAGAAGAAAGGTGGAATAAGAAGGAGTGGATACTCAATTTCCCCTTCCTCTCTCTCTTCCTTCTCATTCGACTGCCTTCGAAAGGGGGCGCGAGTGAAGACTGCAATGCAGAATGCCGTCTTTCTCTGTTCAACTAAGGAATCGGCCCTTATCGATGATGATTCTGAAGATGAAGAATTCTCTGATCTTCTTGGATCTGAAGGGACTACAGGAAGACGACCACGAGCTCCTTCTGGTGTATCCATTGGAGGAACGACGAGAAGAATTGGACCTGTGAATAGACAAATGAGTGATGTCAGTTCTATTAGTCCAAGAAGGATGATGAAGGGAAGAAGTCCGAGTGCACCGTCATTAGGAGGGAGGAAATTGAATAGAATGGATAGTACGACGACGACGATCAGTCAAACGAGTAATAAGTCAGTTTATTCACATTATTCATTTGAAACATAAGATGGAATTTGTGATTCACTGATTCTTTTCCTTACTGGTCTACTCCACATAGTTTGTCCTAAATTATCCTTCCTTATACGGATAGGAATACTTCAATTCGCATTTTTGTCTTATTTTCTGTCCCGTACCGAACGATTTCAGCCTGTCTTAGATAGCTTGAGATTAGGACTAACACAGTAGAAAAACTTCGCATTTCGTATTCCATTTGCACTGAGTGATGAGTAACCGATCGAACTGAAGAAACGTAATTTCTGATTGCCCTGAATAGTTCGCACTGGGAGTGCAATTCATTCGAGTTTGTGTCCATTCACAGAATCGATTATGTTTCAGAGATCAGAATGAACCTGTGCGATACATCGAAACATTCGATTCCTTACGAGAACTTTGTAATTGATCAAAATACAAATCGTTCGAATGAGGGAGAATACTTATGTAACATAATTTTCTGCTAGACCGCTTCTTGACACTTAGATATTTTGTTCTACGTGCTGTTCAGCCTACAATCAGATGTTTGTAAGAGATTTCACTCCATTTCTCCACCGTCTTTTTCATCTGTCTCTACTGTATTCAATACTCGATTCTCTCGTGAAACTTGAGTGTCTATAAGTGGATATTCAGTGTGAGATTGTATCGACGTGCGAAACCGATCTGCTTATAACCATGTTTTCTTCCTATTCTACAACTCTTTCCCTTCTTACTCTCCATTATTTTCTCCCTGTTCCATTTCCTTAGTAACTCCATTCATTCCCACACCCAATTCATTCCTTCTTTCCTCGCCTTTTCTTTCTTCTTTCTCACAATTGAAAGTCGACTGAAAGTGATAGAAGTGTTACGAACTGAAGTTCCCCTGCGAGTTGAATGGACAAAACAATGAATATCGTCAGAAGGAATAGGGAGAGGGAATGAGATAGATCTTACCCAGAGTGTACTTGAGATCGATATAATTATCGCGGGGAGAAATCCATTACCTCCTTCTCTTTTGTAGTCTGTTCGGCTAGCAAAAAGAGTGATAGATTTGTATTGGGAATATTGTAGTGCCTCGAAGGGAGAGAAAGTGAGAAGGAGACACTAAAATACTGGGAAGAAATCACCTGTGACAGATGAAAATGAGATGAGAAGGGGTGAGAAATGGGAAGGGAGAGGACTCACTTTGATTCATTTCACACTATTTCAGTACTTCGACTTCGTCCATAAGAGGGTCTGTCAACTCGCATGGGCTCGGTTTGTACATTTATATTATTTTATTATTTATTAATATTTAAATAACTAAATTGTAGAAGAGAAAGCGCCGCCCCGCTTGCCGAAGTCCCTCAACCAATCACAGATGCTGAGATATCTCAACAAGGGAAAAGAAGTGAGGAAGAGGGAGAGGTGGAGGGAATGAGTCATCATGGAGATATTGCAGGAAACAAGTTCATCGATGCAACCGGATGGATTCTCGATTAGATCGACTGAGAGCCGTATCAGCTTCAATGGTAAGTGGGAAGGTAATTAGAGTAGAAAATGTCCGGTCAATCAATTGAAAGATGGATTCGGATGAATCCAATTTCTCGTCAATAGTGAAAATGATTTTTGGCTTGGCGCTCTACAGAATAGTTAATAATAGATATTGGCGTTTTGTTGGAAAGTTGAAGTGTATTTGAGATGTTATTTTGCAGCCTCCCAATCTTCTGAATCCCCTTCGTCATCTTCGATGGGAATCCGTCCAGAATCCGTCGTATCACGACAATCGAGAATCGTCACCGTTAAATCGAAGACAAGCGTTTCATCGGTATTTTAACGATTAAAATCATTGAAAAACAATGAAAATGCAGATGGGAGGAGAGCGTCGCTCAGTATCGTCCCTCCCCGCAGTGAGTCGACCAGATAGTGAATTGAGTATTGCCAAACCAGAAGAGGTGAGCGAAGCCATCGTCAGAAATGAGAAAAATCCAAATAAAAAAAATAATTTGAGTCAACGGAGCTTCCCCACTTCGTGCATTCTCTGGTGTGGAAATTGACTGAATTCGTGTTCATCGGCAATGAAAGCGTATCGACGAATGCCCATGTTTTGTGTCGGTGAGTGATGATTCGAGTTTTGCAAACGAAATAATTATCGAAATATAGTGTAAATAAGTAAGAAGAATGTGGTAAAGAAGCATCTTTCCAGACTGAACATCGCTGCAACGATCGAATTGTATGATGGGCCGGAGTTGGAGGATAATAGGAGGACATTCGACAACACTTGCTTCTGTGAGAAGAGAAGTCATGCGAGGAGTCAGTTCAAGTTAAAGGTTAGTATTTAAATGCACATTTAAATTTAAACAGAAAAATATCAATATATAATAAAAATAAACAAAATTAGGTCCCTGACAACGAGCACGACGCTCATTTGATGGCATTGAACAAAGCAAATGGAGAGGTGAGAAGAATGGAGAGATCAAAGTTCAATTCCCATCTTTACAGACCTACAGTCTATCCGATATGCTCCGGGTCTTCTGTGGAATCGTTGAGAAGGAAGTGGCTGCACAGAGGAGAGTTCTCGTATTCTCAAGGAGAGGAAGAAATCGGTGAGGGTGATTATTGAAAAATCGATGAGAAGGAATAAGTGGGCAGAGTGAAACTCATTCATTTCAGTGCCCCAGCCTTTTGCGTCGGATACTTGATGAAACTGCAGAATATCAGTAGGAGGAACGCCCAACAACTGGTTGAACAACAGGTAAGTTACACAAATTTATTATTTTCATTAGATTTTTGTTTTTATTACTCATGGAACAGAAGACAATAAAATATTTAAAAGCTAAAATAATGTATATCAGATGGATACAATGCGTCCGAAGATCCAAATCGAGCAATATCTCATTCGTGCGCTTCTCCAATGGCAACTCAAACTGAATCTTGCCATGGATGTAAGTGATCTTCCACTTCTTTTACCTCTTTACGCTCCCCTTTTTCTTCACAGCAAGCGAAAGCTCAACAGCAATCGATTCGACCACAGGATTCAATGAAAGAAGTGCGCAGATTGTTGTTATGGTGTAGCACCGTTAGAATAGACAACGGATAGAGATAATCGATACTATATCGATTGAGGGGAAGGGAAAGGGGTTACAATGAAAACACGTCTCTTCACTCTGCACTATCTCACATTGCAGAGGGAACAGAGAGAGCATGATTGAAGAGATGCCTTCTTCATTCTCAATCCATTATTCAGGAGCCGGCTGCACTGTACAAAACGACACGCGATCTCTTCACAGCAAAGGCCATCAATGAGAGTGTGACAGTAAGAAGAGGATCAATGGAGAAAGTTCCTCCCAGACAGGCTTGGTAGATCATTATATTCGAACGATTGTTCCTTGATTCGATTCGTATCACTCAGATATTCGAATCTTAGTTCCAATTTTGGTGCTAAAAGAGACTTACCGATTATTAGTTCTCCCTGTGAGAAAATGTTTTAGCTATCGAATGAGTTTCTGATTTATTCTCGTTTCTTCGTTTCTCTAATTTCTGCTAACCTCCTATCTAATCACTTTTACTGCAATAATAAGTATGAACTCGGTCATCGACACTACTGTGCATTTCTTTCCTCATTCCTCCCATATATTTTCCGAGTGATGTCTCAATTGTGATTCGGTTTACCACTCGATCTCTATCTAGATATATCTTTCCCACTTTAACGTTACTCATTCTATGTCACGATGTTGTATTGTTGTCCGCCCTTAATCTTTCTCTCAATCATCGATATCTTCCTGATAAATTACGATTTATTCATTCAATAAAGAGAGCGAACATACAAGTAAGGAATTATCCAGAACATTGAGCATGAAGCGGGGGTGGTAAATAAGTGGAAAGCGGATTGATTCGTCTCAATGCTTCCTAGAAGTTGTTCCGACTTTGGTCTTGTCACCGCACCGACATCCGTCTTTGCGACATTTGTCTGCAATTATTCTATTACTATTCATTTGCAACTTTGCAAATTAGCTGTTTCACCTCCAATACAACAGGAGTCGTCTGTCGTGCGATTACATTTGCCCGTCTTACAGCAGTCGCAAGTCTGCATTTACAATTTATTTTTCGAGAACAATTAATTTACAAACTGACAGTGCAACTTCCGCAGCATTTGCAGTCGTCTCCGTCTTTTCCACAGCCTAATACGAATTATCATTCACAATATGAAAATTGAGATAAAAATAAACCACTCACAAACCATGATGATTGAACTCGTATTGTGTTGAGTGGGTGACTCGATCAGAAATGGTTTTATAGCCAAGCTTGTTGTTGTTCACTGATAATCAAAGTTGATAAGACTACGGAACAATTCGTGGAAAACAAACATCATCGCCATTTATCACAAGCGATTAACACGTGCATTTCTTTATTTCTCTTTCTCTTTTCATTTTCATTCTCTGTGTGAGAGTAATGTGCTGTTTCTCTTTACTCAACTTTAAGTCAAGACTCTCTCTGCTCAAAGATCTCCTCACTCTCGCATGGCGTTATCACTTCATTTTAGGCAGGCGTTGTAAATATTTATCACGACAACTCAGCAGGAATGAACACATGATTGAGAGAGAGAGAGAGAGAGGTTGGCACTCGGAGAGAATTACTCGTAGAAAGGATGAGGGAGAAAGAAAGATCAGTCTTCGTAGAACAAATCAAGCAAATCTTCATCGATTTCACCGACTAAGATGCCACGAGCCTAAAAAATAGGATATTAGATAAAAACAAATCTCATTGAAATTGTACCTGTATTTCCCGATACGGTCTGAGCAGACCTCTCAATTCCGTCCGAATATCCATGGCCATAATAATCGGTACAGTGAGGTACATGTGAATGGAGAGAAGAACGAGCACCTTCAAACGATTGGAAATTATTCAACTGCAAAGCTCCTAGTACTCCTTCCTCCTCCCGTCATTTTCTTCCTTCCCCTCACTTATTTACACTAATCCACGTACTTACAATGCTAATCTATTTCGTTCTTCATCCCAACTTCTTCTTTGTCCAGTCTTTCCTTCATTGCTCAACCATTTATTTATCGTGTTCCCTCATTTCCCAATTCTCATTCTATGCTCAGAAAAGATTGATTATGCCTGACTGGTTCAACCCATTTCATCGCCATTTATTTTCTCTTGTCTTTTCCTCTCAAGAGAAGAATAGGTCACGACATCTTTCTCCTTAGGGGAAAGACCACGGGGAATCCTATAGAGCACAATCTCAACTGACCGTATTCCATGTCTGTGGCAGTCTCTTTCCACAGATAACTCTCAGAATCCTTCGAAGAAGTCGTCGGCGCTCTTCAGAAACCATGACGGAGAGACGAAGAATTTGACGCTTCCCCTACCGTTTCATTATATATTCGAAGTGATGCTGAAAAGGGGCGATACTTCCATGAACTATAGCTAATTCGAGGCTTGCAACAAGGGAAACGAGGAGACAACGTGGTTTCTGTGAACTCGAAAGAAGGAAGGGCAAATGTAGTCGTCGAACTCATTGGGAGACCTCATAACCGATGGTTGTGAGAAGAGTGAGAGAGGAAGGAGTATGCATTGAAGATTTCTCAATAAAGATGAGGAACACTCAAACACTGCACATTTCACGTACAGACATCCGTGCTAATGGAATTATGGTAATATGGAAGAGGGGATCTCTTCCCGGAGGAAAATCGCAGAAGGGAAGAGTGGTAATATGTTTCATCTACTCAATCATCATAGTATTGTGGATGGACAAAGGAATAGTTCACAATGAGAAATAGAAAAATGGAAGAAAAAAGTGGTAATTCAATTTGCCGGCCATCGAGAGAAAAGAACAGCAACAGTGAAGGAGAGTTCAGAGGCAGAACCAAAGTTCTAGTTCAAGATTTGGAAGGAGGAACTTGGAACGAAAGTCTAGTGTTGGAAGTTAGGGGGTTTTCAGATGCAAAGAATCAAGAGTCATGATATAATATTCAGTTATACGAAAAATGCGTTTTGAATCAACATAATGGATAGGGATAATGGTGCAAGAAAGTTGGTATAGAATAGAGTCGGTCGACTGGGTTTGAAGACAGGAAGAAGAGGGAATAATGATGTAAACCCCGTGTGGCCGTTGAGTGAAGGAAAGATGGAGGACCGAAGAGAAGAAGAAAGAGTGGGAGGAGAGAAAGAGACGAAGAGATGGGAAGAGAACCATCCCACAAATAGAGGAATGAGTGTGAAAGGAGAAGAACGATGGAATGGATGTTGCAAACATCGATGATTATTATGCAGCGAGTAAGTTATACTATTCCAATTATGATAAATAGGCGTTTATCCGTATAATAAGCGTTAATTACTCGTATAAACTTGTCTTCCTCTGTATCTTCGGTCGATGATTCATTTTGAGTGATGCACACGCGGCAACGGCCGATGCTATGAACCATGAGGATAGAACGATCGAACCTCAACTGATTCATTATTCCAATTCACTCCTTGAAAACTGACCAATCTTCAGATAGATAGTTGGTTGTGGAGCTGAAGTGAGGGTGGGTGAAGTAAGAAGGAATCCAGGATCAATTCCATGAGTGAAGAGAAGCGAAGATCCGGGCAGTTTCGCGCACTCGGTAAGGGTGAATATTGGCACCTGAGATGACGAGAGACGTTATGATTTAGTCTGTGAATAGTAAATCCGTCTGGAAACACGCGACGAGAAAAGTGGACCTCAGTGACGATCTTCTTGGCCAAGAGACGATGTCTCTCACATCCGAACAACATCTCAGTCATGTTGGAATGGAGGGAAGAGAAGGGAAGAAGATTCTGGAATTGAGTTATCCTATCTCTGAAAGAGGAAGTATCTCACAGTGACTGCACGACCAGGCATGAATTCCTGTTGAAGGAGAAGTCGCCCGATCCATTGAGAAGGAGAGAGAAGAGAAATGAGGACGATTGTCTCTGATTGATCGAGAGATGTGATAGGCACTCCGGAGAAGGAAGTACAGAGGAGTAGGAAGAGACCGATGAAGGATATGGATGCACTCGCTTTGCGGAGAGTGTGGGAAGCAGCGACTGCTATGAGTCGCCAGATCTATATAACGAAGGATGAAAATGACGTAGTGAAAAGATAACGAACACTTAGGTGGATGAAGAGTATGCCAGTAATAGTGATCAGAGCCCCAGTTGTCGATAGCGATCGAGCATAGAGTGAGGACAGGAAGCCAGTAGGTATTGAAAAGCAAAGAGTGGTAAGGATGAGAATGGGTAAGTCGTAGAGTTGCTGAAGAACAAGTTTTAAATTTATGCAGGTGATGATGAATTGTCACTCGTGTAATGAAGTAACTTATGACTCCATAGTTTCCCGCTCTCAAATCAGCATGGAGAAAGCGTCGCTCAAATTGACCTACATGAATGGAATCATATAAATGATCGGAAGTCTCAACTCACATCTCGCAATGGACGTCATCAGTAGAAGGAAAGTTCCGAGAAAGAGCAGACATTCAATTAACCCGAATCGATCGTTGATTGCGCTTCTTGAAATGCATGATTGCATTAATATTCTGGATAATAAGTTCACCTTGAGTCAATTGGAATTTGATAGAAAGCAAATCCGATAAGAGTAGAGATAAGCAACGCTACGAATGGTTCAAGCAGGACGAAGGAAGGATTGTTGTAAGTAACGTAGAGCAATTGTCTGGAACGATTTAAATAGAAAAGAATGATGCAAAAAAACGAACTTGAGAATGGCCACTGAAGTCCCAGGGATGGATGCATCTCTGATCATGGGTGAGACTGTGGCAACGGGAAGAGGACGAGGTTGGAAGGCTCCCGCTCTGGAAGATTATTGATTGAGAGGGGAAGGCATTGAATCGAACCGTCTCGCCCATGCATCGGCCACTTTCTTGATTCTCTCGAGTGATTCAGCTGATGCATCGGGAGTGAGATGATCACAAGTCACGAGGTCAACTGGAAGGAGATTGTTTTCTACGGAGAAGACATCACATCATTCTTTTCTGTGTTGAGAATATGTGATTGAATGCAATAGTTCAAACGAAAAAGGTGGATCTAACCATAGTAATCGCAGGGGTTCTTGAATGGCGGACATGGATATCCAATCGATTCGAAGTAATCGACCATTTCATTCGACGCACCGCAATAAACGAGACGACCAGATGCGAAAATTGCCGCTGAATTATCATTATTTTTATTTTCCATTTTCTAATTTTATGTCGTCCGGGAACATAAATCCTGTTTTAATCACCTTTATGAAACATAGTTAGTATCTCCACAGTGGTCGGTGCGATGGCAACAATGACGATACGACTGAAATGAAGATGTTCAGAATTTGAGTTCTATAATTTCTCTCACCCCAATCTCAACGCCCAATCTCGTAGGAAATCGACGAGAAAAGCGACATCGTATATGTCCATATCACGAGTGATATTGTCAACGATTAGAATGTCTGAATCTGATGGATCATCCTAGTTGCTACTGAGCGAGGCAAAACATCATAATCTACGCACCGGTATCTTTCAGCAGCGCCATCGCAATCTTCAGTCGTTGTTTCTCCGTCTTTCCGAGGTTCTTAACCAACCGATTTTTGAAGGGACCGAGAGCGAGGGAACGAATGAGCTGCTCGATCTGAGAAAGATTTTCAACGTTTGCTCATCATTCAGCCAATCACCATATCTCCTGTCTTATTCGATTCAGTCGCGGGTCTTTTGAAGTCAGCCGAACATCGAAGATGTTGCACAACAGTGAGGACATCTGATGGATCCTCGATGGGAACGTGAGCTGCAAGATGCAAGTTATGTATCTGACCAAGGAATAATCCGTTCCGGTAGTCACGAATGACGCCCTATGTTCTCCCTCTCTTTAGCAGCAGCGCGCTGTCTCTCATTCTCCCTTGTCTCTCGCTCTTCTCTTTCGTGCACTCTCGCACTTTGGATGCTAACCAATGGCTATCCATTCTTCCCCTCCATTTCGCCGTATTCTATTTCCAAAGCATGAATCGATATCGGTTGTGTTTAGGTTCGTCCGTGCGTCAACCGCCTCTCGAAATACATCAACATGGTATGAATTCATTATTATTTTAACTTATACATATTTTAATTAGAAGTAAAAGACACTCTTACTTCATTGACTAGTTTCTATAGCAACAGCACTTGGGCTAGAAGAATCGGAATCGTGTGTACTAAGAAGTCATTGAAATGAAGAATATCGATAACTTTCAGGGAGAATTATTCATAGAGGTGCTTTGGCGTAACAGACATATCTTCCTCGAGACAAAAGAGAGCGAACCCGGAAAGGAATTGAGATTAATGCTCACGGGAATTTTTGGAGAGGTGAACACATTTGTTGAAAGATCCTCGAGCGTTTTGTTTATACATTTTTCCATTGCATGCATACAGTGTTTATAGTCCAACAAAAAGGCTGCATTGAATGGAATCGAAGAATAATTCTTCCAGGGTGAAATCAAGAATGCGACTCTCGTTAAAACATCCAGTGGAAAAGTGAATATGGAAGATCGTAAGTGATCGTTTACGGAAACAAATCATTATCATTTCCCGTTGACTTCTTTCTCAATTCTGTTTCAGAGACTTCTAATAAATGGGAAGCGATCAATGAGGGAATTTCTCTTGCTGATAATGGAATCACATCAGTGAAGGGTCGTCCTAATGATCCATTCGTTATTTCTTTGTTATTCTCGGTAAGATGTTTACTATTATCCCACTGAGTCATTGTTGACCCTAAGTAGTTATTGAATCTAACGGAGAAAATAATTGAAGGAGGAATCAGTGCCAACAATCACTTCTCTCTCTGTTCCTCCTCCTCTTCCTGACTCAATGAGAGCACAAGAAGCACCGAATATGGACTGAATGTAAAAGGGATACAAAATATACTTAGTAGGATTCATCGTCTTATGTTAATTCATATTCTGTCAAATGGGCTTATTCTTCGCTTTATATCGTTTCCCTCTCAGTATCCAGTCTATCCTTTCATCTTCTTCTATTCTATCCAATGGATTCATACCATTTTTCACTGTTGCCTGTCCAATTCTACGGCTTACTCCATTTCTCTTCCCGCGTCTCTTCAATTGAAACAAAGTCACCCCGAATGAACTCCCCCCAAATAGTCCTACTTTTCGCCCGCCTATTCAACTAGCGTCGAGCACTCAGAACTTGGTTCGTGATAAAGAGGTATCCTCTATTGTAATTGAAATGACGAAAGTCAAGAGTGTGCAACTTCACAGCAGACAATTACAAATTCTTACCAATTCGTGCAGCCATTTGCGGTAATCTCAATCTATGGCCATTAATCGATAATCGTCCCGATATATTCCCCGGAGGAGGAGAATATTGAGTGAGAACACGAAGAAGTGTACGTATTTCCAATTCTAAAGACAATTCTTCAATCAATAATCAATTCCATGACCTACCTGAAGTGTACATCAATGCAAGTGTGTCTCCACCGAACAATTCCAGTGAGAAATCACCGATGGTCTGCAGATATTTAGGCAGACGGAGCATTATGCCTGAATTATAGAATTGGAATCTCGGCACAATTCCGAAACAGACAATCGGTCGTGGAGCGAAGATCGTGAGAGAAGGAGAGATTTTGAATGAGAAGATGGGGATGACTGAATGAAAATTAAATGGATTGAATGGATAAGAATGCGTACGTTGTCTCCATCAGCTGCAATTCGCTTGCTTTCGCATATCGAAGGTAGTTGAATCCACCCGATCCGAAGAGATCCTGTAATCGGATCACTTGGAAATAACTGCAAATACACACTACATACCGTGTTCGAGAAATAATGCGAGTGATGCCTCGAAGAAGTGAAGAATCCTCCTTGATTCTGTGTGGATCTGCCAATAATATCTGTGATATTTGGGGTTGCTGTGATGTGGTTGTGCTCACCTATCTGGTACCAAATCCGATTCTGCATAATGACCACCGTTCAAAGTGAGTTGTCGATTGACTGGTGAGGGTCTGAAAAATGTCATTGCGATGAATCAAGAAATGACGAATCTTACCTGAGATCCCAAGCACTGGAAGCTTTTCTGGGCATACTTCGGAATTGAAGAGCAGGATCTTTGACGGGTCTTTTCTCCGGTCGTTTGGCTGTTGAGTAGTGGAAATCTACAAGGAACCATTGGCATTAAAGCAGTAGAAAATACTTGAGTAGATCTCACTCGACAGAGAGAAGTATGTGAGGGAAATACGAGTGTAAGCAATGGTATCCCTCTGTCATTAGATTGGTCATATTCTCGACCTTGGGCCATCCTATTGTGTTGTCTGGACTTGATCCAGTTTCATTGGCTAACAAGCAATTTTTCTTTCCGTCGCTCTTCTCATTCTATCTACATTTCTCACCGATTGGATCAACTCTTGGCAGGCCGTATCGGAGGAAATCGTTCCTATTTTGAAGTGGAGATCCTGAAAACAGATTCATTTTTGATACGAAAAATGGTTTGACAAACCAGGTCGGCTCTTCTTCAGAACTTCTTTCACAGTATCGTCTCGAAGTCGGAAGTCACCGTAAGGAGTATACGAAGAACTCTGAGAAAAAGAAGAGACTAAGCAAGTGAAAGTACAAGAGAATCGCATCGTTTCCACGGGAAGCCATTTCATCCATTGTCATGTCTCTCTCTTTCTTCAAGGGGCGCGGTTCATGTCTTTTTCCACTGCAAATCCGAGAGTCTCTTACATGTTCTAATGGATCCGGTACTCTGTCTAACTCTCTTTTGTATGTTCAGTTCTTTGGAGGGAACTAAGAAAGAGTAGGAATACCGATGCATTGGATAGAATGAGATCGGCCATTGACGAAGTAACATTTTGTCTGTAGATACTCCAATCGTGTAGATGTTCCTTGCTCGAACTACGATTCTTTTCACTCATCTAAAATTATCAATAAGAATCAGTATAAATTATTAAAAAAAATACCTCGCTAGGCGCAATTCTCAGTAGTAGCCCAGTCTGACTGGTATCGCTAGGAGAGAACTGAGGCATTTTGAATGGAGGAGAGTGCATAAAGGGATTAGGCCTGAGGGCGAACTAAGGAGGGTCCATAATGGAGAGGGTCGAATACCGGACAGATGAGAGATCGATTGAGAAAGGCAGATCCTATTACTACCTTTCCCTCTCACTCTTTCCAATCTGAGACCTCTACACATAATTGGGCCTGTTCGAGGTCACTTTTACTTATCTAGTAATTCTCGCGTAAATGAGAGTAATTGAATATGACAAGACTCACCTAGTGACACTGAGGATTAGTTCCAGTTACCCAACAGTTTTGTCTGTCTTGCTCTGCTCATTATCTCATCAACTATCATCGACAGTGACAGCTCTATTTTATGACTGTTCTTCGTAATCACATTTTATTCGCGGAGATACAATGGCAAATAAATATGATAGATAGTTTGAAGATAAATAGAGTCAATGACGCCAATGAGATATTCACTTTCACTATCAATTGTATGATCTCATCAGAGAGTTGAACATCGTATTCGATCTGAATGAATGAATGTGATCAACTTTCAATCATTGATTTTACATTTCCCCATCCAGTGTTCTTCCTTCCTCAGTAATAATTAATTTGTGAACTCCACAAATACTTGTCCATCTTGACTCACGTTTGATAAAGGCCACTTTGAAGGCCAAGGTTGGAAGAAACTACATTCAACTTAGATACGTTTGCAAAATTTTATTGTCAAACGGAGGTAAGATAAAACGTGAAAAATTTTCTTGACAGATCGGTTGATATTCGATAATCAGACATCGGGGATTCGGCTGCTCGCAAGATATCTTCCGAAAGGGCCTTCGAATTTGAAAGTTATCGTTCCATCGCGAACTCCCACGATCGAATGAGCATCACAATCCTTTGGACTTCTGAAGGCAATCATCATTCTTCCATTCAATCCGAGAGATGAAACTCACTCGTATGGGAACTTGACCAACTGAAGACTTTCTGTGTCGAAAATGAGAAGAGCGTGCTCTTCCCCATTGAGAATGTAGATGAAATCGGAATGTTGGAGAACGTGATAACACTGGAAATTAATTATTTATGATATTAGTGCTTTGGAAGACATACTGCATCCTCGAGAAGAGAATGTTCGACTGTGATCACTTTATCGTTAACCTTCTTGATTGATTCTTCGACACTCTCACGGAAGAGGTAGAGATGACCTCTGAACAAAGCCACTCTCAGATAAAAGTATCGAAACAGTCAAACCTGTGATATCGACCCTCGTACTTCCTCAGATAATCTACTTCTGAGATATCGAAAGTCTCTCCTTCAGATGATGAATAACTCTCATCGTATCGGAAGATGTTCCATTCCTTTGCTTTCTCGAGACAATAATATGGTTGAGACGGAAGGAGGGAAATGTCAGTTGTCTTCACCTGCAATACATTGTTCTTTCTATCCTTTTTTCCTATTTTTTTACCTCACTGAGCTCATGGAAGTCAATTTGGCCATCTGTGAATGAAGCACTGTGGAACTTTAGCTTCTGAAACGATCTGAATGGAACTGTCAACATTCAAGTAAACTGAACCTTTCCAACAACAGAAGTGAAGTAAGCTCTATTTCCGATGGTACCTTTGAACGAGCAGTCCGTTACTCCGTTTAGTACAGAAAGATCTGCTTCTACACGCTTGTCACTGAAGAATAAGAAGAATATAAATTCAGTCGAGAGAACAAAATACCCAACAATAGTGAAGAAGTGAAACGGCTTGTAGTTCTTGAAGTAGAACAACGTTCCTGCATGTTGAAATTCAGGAAATATAAATTGAAAATTGCTCACCATTCTCAAGTTGGAAACAAACGAGATGATCTGCGAGGTCTTCCACTTTTGTGAATGAAAGCCTATTAACTGATTGACTAACAGATGTCTCTGAACCTTTTTTCTGCATCGAGTAAGATTATCAAAAGACAGAAAATATTCCCGAATACCTGAGCGAGTTTGCCCTCCAATTCTTGAATTTTCTGCTGCGATGATCGATCCAGATCAGTCAGTTTGTTCGAGAGCTGAAAATGACTGCTCATTTCTAATCTTTTTTTCTTTCAACCTTGTCAATCATCGCCTGCATCTCAGCCATCTTTGCATCATTCGAATCGATGGCTGGAGGAGGAGGAGCTGGAGTGTGGGCCGTTGCAGCACCCAATAGTTGCGTCAGTTTGGCCATGTCCACTTCCTTTCCAGTGAGTAGTGTCACTAACTGAATGCATTGTTTGCAGCATGAAGAGAAGAAAACGAACAAACCTTCAGGAGTGGCTCAAGATCCGCTTTCGGCTCTGCTGCAACTGCCTCTGTGCCCATGATATCTGCGGGCAGTGGTGCACTGTAGACACAGTATGCACTGAAAAATATAATATTGTCAACAAAAAAACAGTAAAATTTGCAGCGCTCACCATCCCTTCTGAAGAGTTCGCCCCTCGCACGTGATAATTCCATCATGAATGCCCACAATATTTGTCCATCGGAAGACCGTGTTCTTGATGTTATCACCAGGTTGCGGTCTGGAAATATTCAAAATAATATAAATACTAGAAAGATGCTCACTTTCGCTTGAGTGCAGCTATTTGGAGAGTTTCTGTGTTGGCAATGAGAATCTTTCCGTCGATATTGATAAGATAGATTAGAGGGGACGAATCATCAGCGAGAAAAGCTGTCGCGTGAGCTCCTTCCGATCGAGAATTCGCTAGATTCTGAGAATAGGAATTGCATTAGGTTCGCTTGACTGTGATGTAGCAAGGACTTTAGCAAAAAGAAAAAGAAATATACCTCATCGTGCTCGATAATAATAATGTTCGTACTGGCATTGATTATTCTCGGGGCAGCAAGACCGTACACTCGCTTATTGTAGACAATCTTGCCACTGGAAAAATATTCATTTTATGAAAATTCATTCAATATAGCCAACCGATGGATTCCAGTGGGATATACGTCCTTAAGCTCCTTATCGGATAGATCAATCTTTATCGATCCCTTTTCGGGAGTTTCAGAAATTCTATAGTAGAAATGATCACCTCCAACTTCTCTTCCCATGATACTTTCCAGACCATAGTGTTCATTCTAAAATAGTGATTTTATTGAACCTCAGATCGATTTGCAATAACCTCCGCAATATCGCGGAAGAAAGCGATCTGTGGAGGAGAATCCTTGATGAATTGCACTCTGTGCAACTGAAATTGAATTATTGTACACAAAAGACTCATTTTCCAATCCCACCTTCTTCTCTTTTGTGTGAAGAACAATTGAGTCGCCCACTCGTGCAATTCTGAACAAATTCCCAGGGATTTTGGTGAATGTCTCGAACTGCCTGGAAATGAAATTACTTGAAATAAGTTGTGTGTTGTAAGCTCACTGGAATCTAAGGTAGAGCACATCATCAATCAGTTGATAGTAAAATCTCGTGCCTGGAAATGTCATTCTTGCACTAGTCATTTATTTGCATCTATGTTCTTACCATCAGCAATTTGCCCACACAAAATTGTGTCTCCTAGCCAAACTTTTTCCTTGAACTCGAGTATTTCTCGAACTGCAGCCATCACTCAAATAATCACAATAAAAAAAGAAATACTGAGTAAGAGATCGAAAAAATTTTGGAGAGAAAGAGAGCGAAAAGGAATTGTTGACGCAATCGAGGAATAGTGCGAAGTTTAGATGGCAGATGAGAGAGAGATCAATGAAGAGAGAGAGAGGGATTAAAACGGAGGAGCAATAAGAGTGAATAATGGAGAAGTATGCCTTATCAAGCTCGAGCTAGGAACAGATCACCACAAGTCTCTCTTATCTGTTGTTGTTGATTATGATAGATGGTGCTGATCAGGCTGTCCAAGAGGAATAAGATGCGGCCTCGTGACTAATTCCCATTCATAGTCCAAAGTCGAGACAAAGCCACGCACTTACACTTAGATTCTAGTTTGATTCATCATTGAAACAATCGACACAAATTTTATCAGTAAATCTCTCGTGTGGCATTTGTGAAAGACAATTGAAAAATCTCAGAAAAAAAATCTTCATTGAATTTGCCGTTTTGCAGTGTCCATTAGGGTCATCTGAAAATTAAACATGTAAAAAAAAGTTTTTTTAGATGCAAAATGTCCAAACTTACCGCTTCATCAAATTCCTCTTGAGCTGATTTCCTTCTTGTTAATAATTCACCCCAGAGTTCTTCATATAGAGAGGGAGCTGACGACTTCGCGAAAAGCTGAAGCATGAATAAACATTGATTATCATACAATCGTCCGTACCTCTGATTTCTTTGTTTTGAAAGTGTCGTTCAGTTTATTCATAATTTCCGTGAAGGAGCTTTCCATTCCTTTCCTTTTCTTATCAAAATTTATCTGTTGATGATTCGTTCTTTCATAACTTTTCACTTTGTAATTGCATTCTCGTTCCTGTAATTTATTGAATACGATGTGCTCAATTTCTTCTGCTCACTCCACATTCAGAACATTGTGAAAGATATTGAACATATCTGACAAGCTGAACAGGATCCACATCGCGTACTTTCTTGTGAACTCCATTTTGAACTCGCTTCATCATTTCCTCAACAACTAAATAATTTATATCTCGAAACATATAAAGAACGTACCCGATATTTGTGTGGTAAATGTGCCTTGAGAACTTTGTAATTCGAAGAATGAGCTGCTGCTCCAGAAATAACATCAACTTCAACAACGATCGATTGACCGTAGACTCCGACGATCCTTCTAAAACTGTTGACTCCCTTGAAGATGTGTCGGATTCCCGTGTGCTCATATCTGAAACGAATAAATTGTCGTTCAATCATAAATTGGTTATCACTTCTTCTTGATTACATTGACAGTGAGCGAATTGACATCGAGGAATATCAAATTTCCTCCGATAGTGAGAATAACGATAACCGGAGAATCGTCGACAGCAAAAGATGCAGAAGGAAACATCCATTCAGAAATTGAATGGGCTGTTTCCTAATCTTTATCTGATTAATTATGTGATTCTGTCACGAACCTCATTGTGCTCAACAACGATGATATTCGAACTGAGACGATATATCACTGGGTGATGGGTTTTCGTCTTTTTGTAGTAGATGAGAGAGAATCTGTGAAGATGCTTATTCGTGCCGTTATCAGTTATTTGTGTACCTATGGACAGCAATTGGTTGGGCGTCTCCTAATATTCTCTCATTCGCATCGATGAGTATTCCCTCACTCTCTGGTTTGTCACACACGGGATATGCGTATGATGAACCACTCTTTCGAAGCCAGAGACCATTGATTCCGAATGATTCGCTCTATTGTAAATGTTATTTTAACTAATGAATCAATTTACAAAACCTGAACAATGTCCCTGATGTAGGATACTCTCATCTCTTCGCCATTTGGAGGAACGACGATTTTGTATAACTTGAAAAAGGGTAATTTGAAACAACAAGATTATGGATAACATACCGCAGATTGGTTGCTTTCAAGGACAATGATCATGTAAACTGTTCCTCCAACTATTCCCAATCGCTGAATTCGTCCTGGCAGCTTGGGAAACTTGCTTATTACTCCACCACTTAGAAACACATTAGGTGAAATAAACGAAATTGATGAAACTCACTTCATCTGAATTCTCAGAACTTCGTCCGTGAACCAACAGTTGATCGTTTCTTCTTAAAAAAGAGCCCAGTTTACAATTTAAAATAAACAAAAAAAGTTAAAGATACCCTCAGCGCGTTGTCCATATACCATTGTGCTCGGATGCGTTACTTGTTCTTTGTAATCGATCGTGTCATGATGAATAAATGATGGGGGCATTCACTGAAAACGATTGAATTGATGAAAAAAAACAACTTTTCATGGTGAATAATGCGAGAATGAAAATGACAATAAATACGGATATTCACACATGTTTCGTGTTGATTTGAGGTGAGAAGATGACGATGTTGCGACCTGAGAGAAAGAGAAGGAAGGAAGGGGAGAGAGAGGCTTATCGCACGATGGGAAGAGAAGTGTTTCCAGGTCACAAGGCATACCGACCTTATCAATGCCTTTCAATATCTAAATCAAACAATAGAACGATGATGTCATCGCCAGGTGAACTTTAAAGAGTTCCGTCAGATAAGAACGGCAGTATCTGATTCATCCCAATCACTCCTCAATTAGTGAATGATTCCATCCACTTGAGATCAAGTCTACTCGACATTACGAGTAATCAAGTAAGATTCATTCGAACAGAAAGGGAAAGTCCTTCACATAACGCGATCGGATCCCCGAATTCATCTCAGTTTCCCGACCTTGAATGAGTCTCCATTGTAGTTCCTGTACTTGATCCACATTCGAAGAGGCAGTGAGGGTTAAATCGATGTTTATTCACGAATTATGCTGAAATGAATACATTTTGCATGAGGAATAGTCAGCTGTGTTTCTCATTCCGTTCTTCCCGATACTTTCTTCTCTTTGTTCAATGAGGGGCGCGGTTCGACTCTTTTCTTCTTTCGTCCCCCGTAGATCCGAGACTTTCTTTCTAATGGATCCGGTATACTCCCGTTGTTACTCTCTCTCTCCCCTATTGTATGAAGGCATTTCCTACTATGAAATACAGCTGGTCTCCGATCCGTTGGATCACATCTAGTATTTCTTTACGCTTTTTTTATGCAAGTCACAGTGTTAAACCATTGTTTTACTCCAATTGTCAGTTCTGCATTTCTCTCTAATGCCCCGAGGCCCTGAATCGCGATCGTTCTAATTGCCGTCCTGTTGAATTATTGGAGTGAACGCTCGCATAGATCTAATTCAAGGCCAACAGTGAGAGAGGAAGGAGACCTATTGAATAGGGGGGGGGAGAAATGTGAGCTACGTAATGGATTTGGATGACTGAAATGTGGACTGGGAGCTCAATCTCTCACTTGGATCATCTCAATTTGTACAGAGTGGATGGTTAGAGAAAGAGAGGGTAAAAGCCTCTCATTCCTCAGTCCGGTTCTCCCCATCATTTTCTACCTTATTATCTCGTCACTTACTGTCGCGTTTAGTCCTTTTGTTAACATGATTCTAGAGGGATTTATCCATTTCAGCAATTAAGATGACCTAAGATGAACTTATCATCCGAAATTCACTCGTTGGAATGTCGTTCTCTATCGTATATGAGCACTCTCGCAGGGACTGGGTCGTGGTTAGTATATATTTCGTTATAATTCGGTTGCGAGCCGATTTTGCCTGCATTTTTAGTGAAGTTTTCTATAGGTTTTCTCGAATCTATCGTCCTCCTTTGGTTGCTCAATTCCTCAAAGATGTCTCTCTTACTGCTCACTCGGGAGAAGTGCATGGAGTCATTGGAGTGGCTGGTAAGTATCGAAATGTATGGTATTGAAATCGTTGTTTAAACTTTTTTTAAATCACTCGTGCACCGCCTGTGCTTTGAATGTGTTTCACAGTATTCTCTTCAACAATTTTGAGATTATCCTGACTCGATTGAGCTAACACCCGTACAATAGGTGGTTGATGTTGATGTCTAGACTCATTGATCTTCTTTCAGGAAGTGGTAAATCAACTCTACTCGATGTCGTGTCTCTTCGAGCAGTCGGCGATATTGGAGGGACTGTCTTGCTCGATAAACATTTACTCACGGGTGATTATTAATATTTATTTTGTTGTTATTGGAATATTCGAAATTCAGCAAGTCGCTTCTCTAAACTGTGTGTCTACGTGTCATTCCGAACAAGATACCCAGGAAAGATGACAGTTCGATCACTACTCTTTTATCACGCGAGGTGAATAGATGCATTGATTCATCGACTCATACTAATTCATACAGATTATCGATCGGCAATGCGACAACCACTGTTGACGATATCGAGCGAATGGCAAGTAAAAATTGTAACAGCATGAGATAACATCAAATTGTAGGTAGACCAGTCTCTGAAGAACTTCGATCTCCTTGGATATTCGGATGAATGGATAGAAACATTAAGTGAAAGTGCGAGAAGACGAACGATTGTTTCACTGCAGTTGATCAGTGATCCCTGTGAGTGTCTTCAATCTTACCAACATCACTTCAAACAATAGATAACATAATCTCGATCTTCAGTATTGGTAATAATGGACGATTTCCTTCGTGGTCTCGATCCTCTTCCTTCTTTTCAATTGATGTCCTGTCTGTCGGCATGGGCGAAGAGTAAGAACAGGTTAGGGTAAAATAAACTTTTCAAAATTGAAAATAAATTCCTTTTCAGGATAGTATTAGTCTCAATGCGAACCCCTCGTTCCGATATCTATCAGTTACTCAATCGATTAACCATTCTCTATTACGGAGAGATATTTTACTCAGGTAGGTCGAACCGTTATAAAAAGCGACGAAACCGAATCATATTTAGGATTCACAAAGAAGTTGCCAGCCTATTTCAAACATGCGGGTTTCACATGTCCGAGCAATGAAAATCCATCTGTATATTATTGTGAGTTTCATCATCTATTGAAAAACATCGGAACGTAATGGTGTGCTCGTTTCTCGCAACGTCTGCGATACAACATAACAATAAATTTTTCAGTATCGCTCGCAACAGTTGATCGAGAAACGTCCGATCGATACGAAGAGACTCAAGAACAAGCAGCGAAATTGGTTGAACACTTCAAGGTATTTTTACTTATTGAACATTCGAAATGCGCAAACGTTCAATGCTGATGCACAGAAAGATGTAGATGTTTCGATTGGCAGATTGACTCAGTGACTCCTCGAGAAGGAGAGATCACAAAGGATTCCATTCTTCCCATGATGCCGATAGGATCGAGTGTCGCACTCTGTTATCTTGAAAGACCACCCAATCTATCCAAGCTAAATACACTCATAAGGTGCGTACAGTGTCAATTATTCCGTTGAGTTGCAGCTTATTCGTTTCAGAAGAACTCTAACTCATTCCCTCTCTAATTGGCCTCTGCTCGTTGCTAGACTCTTCCTTCTCCCATTTGTCATCTTCACACTTCTATCAGTGGTAGCTTTCACAACAGAGGGTAAGTATTTGACTTCCTTTGAATATCTCCAGAACGCCTTATTCTAGCCGGTTCTCCTTCTCTTCCCTTCTCAGTCGCTGGCTCCATCCATCTCGCCATCTGTATCATTGCAGCATCGAGTGTACTGCTAGGATTTGCTACTTGTAAGTGACATTCAAATTCTCTTCTTTAGTCTCTGAGCCGTACGTAAAGAAACCCTAAGATCTGTTATTCCAGTCCATCCTCTGCGTACCCTTCTCTACATCGAATCGACCGAAGGAGTATACGTGGGTGCACTTCCAGTACCAGCGTATTTCATAGTGCACGTACCAATCGAGGTAAGTCTTCAGAATGCTCGATTATGTGAATAAAAGCCAAACGACTAATTTTCTTGAGATGCTTTCGGTCGCTTTGACTGCGTTGTTGTGGTTGGCGGGGTGAGTTTCATTGATTTATTTTTACGATGTAACATTTCCGCAACATGCAAAGGAATTACATAATTGGAGAAATTGGATAACAGATAATTTTACAGACCCTCCTCCATCCTATGGCTTCTTCCATCTCCTGATATTCTTCGTATCGTTCTTTCTTCTCTTCCTCTTCTTATCGCAACTGCCGTCTTTTCTCACGCACTTATTATTCTACTCCTATGCTTTGTAAGATTATTTTTAAAGGTTATTTTAGTGAAATAATTTTTATAAATCTCTTCCAGATTCGATCATCACTCACTGCAATTTCATTATCACTAGCACTCATATCCGCAGGAATCGTTCACGCGGGAGGATTTATAAGGTAAGAATGATAAAGGAAAATATTATCGAATGAAGTGCCTCCATTTCAGACACATCTCCCATCCCTCCTCCCTCCTTCTCTCTATTCCTTCTCGACTCAACATCTTCAGTTACATCTCCCATGGACTGACCACTCTGCTTGTTCCCTTTCTTGCTCCTGGTCACAATCACTGCCATATTGAAGAATCACAAGATGTATTTTAGTGTCGATGATGCGAAATTGTACTCGAAACGAGCGACAGGAACTTGATATTAGCAAATGGAAAAATTTCTGCAGGTAAGAAATATTTTCGTTTTTTTTTTAAATAAACTAATATTTGAAGGTGGCCGAACGCTACGTCTTACTTGGCCGAGATCTATCCAGATGATTTATCTGATGATTTCTCCCATTCTTCCTTTCCTCTCACTGACACATTATTCGCATTTTTGATTGTATTCTTCATTTTCTCTCTGATCATAATTCTCTATGCCGTGCCAAAACCGAGAAATTTGAGTGACAAGTTCAAGTATCGGTAGTCATCCTCCTCTGCTTTACTCCCTTGCATATCCTTGCCGTTACGGGTATTGACCAAATCGAGTACGACATAAACAACTTCTTCTGTTTTGTTGCGATGATTCAAGCACACAGTAGGGCAGTAGACCATTACACTTGTGCATAGAACAGAGATGGATCATTCACATCTATTAACAGATCTGAGACACAAGATTGAACAGTCACAGATCCATCACAGCTTTCACTCTCGACACAGGACAAAATACAGGCGAGAGAGAAGGGGAATTGGAGAGAGTGGCTGAATAGAGCTAACGTGAAAGCATGTCAACCCTGTAGTTAGCACAGATTATCCGCCGAACGAGGGGCTATCCCGAATAAGGAACTATCCCACTCTCTCATTTAGCAATGATCTCTCGTCGGTCAGAGAAGGGAGAGATTGGGAGAGTGTGAGAGTCAGATCGTTCTTCCGACTGAGGGTATAAAGGAAGGAAGTCTGCAGGAAGAGACAGACAACAGTCAACATGCACTTCTCTCTCGTTCTCTTCTGTGCTGCAGCTGCAGCTGTCGCCATTGCTGCACCGGCTGGAGAAGAGAAGGATCACGCATGGATCTCCAAGATCTCTGTCGAAGGAAAGAAGGCAATCAAGGAGGTCAGTCAACGAGTTTTATGAATTTCAGCATGATTATTTCCATAAAAATGTCGAGATTGAATAGTTATCTCTCTTTTTCCAGGTGGTACTGAACGAGAAGCAGGACCCAATCGAGAAGTGGATCGCCATTGAGAAAATTATCTCGAATGAGGGAGATGATGTCAAGGTTTGTCACTTCGTCTAGGGTAAAGTAACTGAGATCATATTGTTCAGAAGGCATACGAAGAGGCCCACGAGCGGCTGAAGGCAAAGTTCGAAGAGAAGGTCAAGGTCAGCCAATTATTTCTTTGTAAACACGAGCTAAATGAAACATGAATCGTATTCAGAAATTCCGTGAGATCTCCTCCAAATTGTCTCCCGCAGCGAAGACTGCCATTGAAGAAGTCGTCGCTGTTGTCAAGGTGAGATATCGTCCCACTGAGAGATGATCCATCCCCCTCCTAGTATCTAAGAATCTCATCTATTTTGAGGGTGCTAATAGGAGGAAGGGGTTACATTTCGGTGATAATAGGAGGAAGGGATTACATTTTTTTGGTACAAGTGCATTTCTCTTTCCAATTCTCTTCTCTTCAGTCAGCTGGATCTCCTCTCACCAAGGCGCCTAAGATCAAGGAAATCCTCGGAAAGCAGACCCCCGAAGTTAAAAAGGTAAGAATTTTTTTGATTTATGATACCAATCTATTTATAATATTTACAAACATGATTATTTCAGGAGCTCGAGGCGGTGAAGAACGAACTCTTCCCCAATGCAGATAAGATCAAGAACCTCATTCTTGCCAAACTCGGAGGAAACTAATCCATTCCACTCTTATCATCCTCAGACGTGCTTAGTTTCTGGCATTCCTGTATATTCGTTGATTTATGTAATAAATATCCGCGATCAACCTTATGTTTTGACCACAATTGAAGTGGAGTGAAGAGATTATTGGGAGAATTGTCTTCTTTAGCGAGTTGAAGAGTCTCGAAGAATTTGTTACGAATAGCGGGAACTCCCGAGATCTAAACAGGGTTTTGATTGAAATTTTGAAGATGCATAGATTTGACCCAATCCCAATCATCTTTTTCTTTCCTTTCATCGAAGAATAACCGGACGTTTGCATCAGCTACTTGGGCTGCATGTTCCTGATAGTATTAAAAGTTCCGAGTGCATCAACGTACAAAGTGAAGAACCGTACTTTGGCAACTTCTTCAAACGCCGATTCTTCTTCATCCTTGTAAATTTCCACATATTTCCTTTGTAGGAGAGTGTATTCGTTGCAGATTCGATACAGACAAATCACTAAATCGGATATGTTTCACAATTTCTTCACGTTCTTTCGTACTACACTATCGCCAATGCTCCGCATTCTGTTCGAATTATAAAAACAACTAACCAAGGACTGCAATTAGTCCGTATCCAATGAGTAGTGACCATCCAATGATACTTGATTGCGAATCGAGATACGATTGGAAGGTCCCGTTCAAATTGCAGATGCATTCAGGACAGATCTAAATGATTATGTGAAATTCGGTCGAATGAGGCTGAGACTTTTCCATCTCCTGAGATTGCTAAATATGGTGCTGATGTTGTTTCTGTCCAATTAACACAATGAACAGAATTTTTCATTGAGCAGAATTCGCTTGCACGAAAACAGCGATAGTATCTGATAGTGGATCATTTACGAGAAAACAACTAAATTTAGAACTTACGATCCGTCAAGAAATGCGAATATTATCCATGCTGCAGGCGCTATTGAGGCTTGAGCAATTATCTGAAGGTGTTAAACTACTTTAATCTCGTCGTATCAATGAATACTTCAACCCATCGTGCGAGAAGTGCAGTACACGAGTGACGTGTGTCGTTTGACCTTCCCAGAATATCGATTACTAAGCTTGTGATTTCACTCAAACCTCGCCCAACATCCATAGAGAATCCTCCAGGTCAGAGTGTTCAACATCAAGAGGAGCAGAAATAGCGTGAGGGAAGGACCGATTAGAAAGAGAATCGATTGATATTTATTGGAAGGAAATGCACATGGACATGAGAAAGAGAGATCTTTGAGAATCTGAGTAATATTAATCATCGTTGGATAAACGCTCCACTAACAGATTGGCCCCCGAGTGTAACTGCTACGAGGACGAGATTGAGAATGGTTGGACTGACATTGGCGCACAGATCCGAATTTCTTGATTAGATAAATAAGGGGATGAAACTACAAACCGCCAATGAATTTAGTTGCATCGGAGAGTTTGGTTGGGCTACTCATTGATTCCTTTCTTGAAATCGACAAAAAAAAGAAAGGAAAGAATCTTCGCCAGGGCGGTGAATAATCAAGAGTGAATCATCAGAACATTTATCCAGTGCCTAACGTATCATACGTTCATCTTTCAACGGTCGCATGAAAGAAATGAAAGACGCTGAATCTTTCAACTTCTTTCAGAACCTTTCTAACACTAAGCTTCACAGCTACATGATTTTAGGCTGAGTTTGAAATGCGGGTCTCTAATTTTTCCATGCTATCTTTCCTGTTAGAGGAGAGAAAGTGCGATAATTGAAGAAACGATTACCCGTATTTTGAATTGTAATTTCTGGCCCAGCATTTTCTCGCAGAGCAAACAAGACCCTCGCCAAAGCTATAGCAGTACAGTTTGTGGCGAGTAAAAATGCCTGTGATTCAACAGAAAACTATTGCTCTTCGGCACCTCCACCACTGATTGTAAGAGGTTCCGTATTTTTTCGTTCTGTTGCTATTCCCCTTGATTGACGTACTCCATCCCTTTCCTGGGTGCTGTATGCGCCCCTGTCTTTGTATTGATGTTCTCTCTCCGTATCTACTCTCTTCTCCCCCCCCCAAATTGCATTCGTCATTTCATTATTCAGCCCTTTCTAATACTGTAACGGTGATCTCTTGGTCTTTAAAAGATATCGACCGCGTGAAGCTCGTGGAAGACTGAGGGATCACAGCGGTGCTTTCGTACCTTGATCATATGGCTATCATGCAGCTGTGAAGCTTAGAAAGGCTATGAAAGAAGTGGAAAATTCAGCGTCTTTTTTTCATGCGAAAGATGAAAGTTGAAAGATGAAAGTATGATACATATTCCAATCTCATATCAACCTACACGTGAACAATTGAAATCTCGTAAACAACACGTTTAGAACGTCAAAGTAGGTAGTCCAGATATTTTGCCACGGATCTCTCATGCATTCATATTCTGTGGATGATCATCTTCCTCTGTGAGAGTCGGCGCTTCCACGTCGGGTTTCAGAATCTTATAGCCCTCAAAGAATATTATTTCATTTGGAATCAAAAGTTGTTTCAGTTTCAGGGTCTAAACAGAAAAGTAAATAGATACTCTGTGGCTGCTCCACAGCTGCAATGGTGTGTAGAGTGTCGTCTGCGTTTTCTCCTCGGCAATTATACGGATACGAGCGAAGAAGGGATTAGAGATCTCCGATACACCCGAAACCTGCAAAGAGTAATACTATTCGAGAATGAGTTGAAAAGGAAAGAAGACAATTGGTCCGTACCCAATCCCAATCTTTCTTTGACCAATCGAGATTGGAGAAGAATGCACGTGCATTGTTGTCTGCGATTTGAGCAGCGTGTTCCTGCAAAAGAAGAATTATGAGGTGACTCTCCATCAACCGTATCCCAGTTGAGTGGTTCAGTCAATTGTTCATCTGCTCACACACATTCACAAACTAATGGTAATTCTTCTCACCCTTGCAACGCTCTCAAATCTATTCGACTCTTCGTTCTTGTATGTCTCAACGTACTTCCTCTGAATCATCGTATATCGATCGCACATTCGAACGCAGCAGATGCCTGGAATATTCGAGAATTATCAGTTTGAATTCATTGTGAAACATAATAGTCCCACTTACATAGGAATGCTGCGGTTCCGTAGCAAATAAGAAGTCCCCATGCGATAATGTTCGATGTTGATTCGAGATACACTTTGTCACGGTCGAGTAGACCACAAATACATTGAGGACAGTACTGTAAGGGGTTTATTTACGAATAGATGAGAATAAGAGGGTTCGCTAATTTTAATATCCTCGTGAAACACATCTGAATATTTGAAAATTCTAACCACTCCATCTCCACTCATTGATTTCCACGCGGAAGTGTCTCCCTTCCACGTGCTATTCACGCATTGGGGAGAAGTCTCGAGATGACAGAATTGAGCTGCGAAGAGACACGTGTAGTAACTGAATATGGAGAGGTCTGAGAGAATATGAGAGGCGAAGACGATTGTGATAAACGAACGATCCATCAAGAAAAGCGACGAAGAGCCATGCTGCTGGGGCCACTGATGATTGGACGAGCACCTAAATTATGCTATTGATGAATTGGAGAGGCTAAGAAGCGACCTCAATCCAGTACACACAAGCGGTCTTGAGAGAATGACGAGTGTCACGGTGCATGGAAAAAACATTATGAAAAGGGTCGGCAGAATGAAGAATGCATCTCTTCATTTCACTAGAGAACTCGCTGAATGAAGAGACGCATTCTTCAACCCTAATTGAAAGACATGAGATTATTCGTACCTATAACAACATCCGTGTACGATTCTCCACGTGGTCGAGTTGACCATGAAACCTGAAGTTATTTGTCGATCAAAGATAGAAGAAAGAGCAGCTTACCAATGACTAAAAGGGCTAAACTCGGCCCGAGAAGGAACATCATGGATTGATAGACATTGAGAGGATATGCACAGGGACAATTGAAGCTAAGCTTCTTTAGAATCTACAAAGATATACGTAGACATGCAAGAACGTGAATAACTTTAATATTCGTGAAAGTGAGGTATGGGAAATAACTTACAGATTGCCCTCCAATCGTGGCCACAATAAGTGCAACATTGATGAGAGTGACACCATTGTTGGCGAAGAGATTTGTGAAAACTGAAAACGTAGAATTACCTATTGAAGCTAAAATGAGGATTAAACCTGTAAAAGAGGAAACAATAGCTGCGGCCATGGATATTCACTCTCTATATCTACTCAATTCCACAGATGGAAGCAAGGGGAGAATGCAAAAGTGTTTGCCCAGCCAATTCACAGGAATAGTGAATCACACAATCACTTTCACAATGAGAAAACGAGGATGAATGAAAACGAGGATTGGACGCTGGAAGAGAGATGAAGAGATTGGGAGATAATGATTGCAGTGGCTTCAAATTTTGAAGTAATGAAGTCAGATGAGAAGCGGAAACATACCGGAACCAGCTGCAGAGATGGTTGCTGTTGTGATTGCCACTGGATTGGCGATTACTGCATTCGCTGTGGCCATACTAAAATTGTGTGAAAAAATTCTGAGACCTTCTATCACCATGGAAGCGTTACACTAAATATCTCGGAAATATTTCGAAATAGAGTGAGAAAAAGGAACTGACAACGATCCATTCGACAGAACGAACGGTTGAATGGATAAAAGAGAGATCCGAGGATTGAACAGAAAGAATGAATATGCCGCTGTGCAACTGTCCAAACTGTGCTGACTAGGAAGAAACTCGGCGGGGGTTGAACTATACTTTGAAGTAACTACTAGACTCTTATTCGTAGTTAGGTAGAGAGAGATAGAGAGAAATATCAGAGAGATTACTACATTGCGTGATGAGAGAAAGAGATAGAGAGATGGGGCTGAAATAGCAGTGAGTTTAGAGGGAGAAGAGAGAGAAGCGGATGGAGGGGAGAAGTTGCCAGGGGAAACGAAAGATGGACAAAGGATGGATATTGTGAGATGCTCAGCTGATTGACAGTTCACACATATATTCTTCACGAAAAAAGCGGAAGAGCTCGTAATGTTGAGAAGAAAAGAAGCGAGACTCGAGTTGCTCAACTCTGAGACAAAGAGAAAGTTGCAATATCGATGGCTAGTTGAGAAAAATAGTGGACAACTGTCACGTGAAGCCGAGAGAAAGAGGAGAAGTTACTTGTTTATTTCCCATCTCTCAATCAAAACATGGAATAGAATGTACAGGTTTTCGGAGATCAAATCGTATAAATGAACCGTCTGTACACTGACTCATACGGGATTATTCAAATGAACATTATGTTCACTATGAGTTCAGAACCATTTCACACAAATTTGATACTACAATTCTAATGCTCACATCTACTCGAATTCAGGTCATGTCAATTGTATTAACAATAATCATAAGTACAGAAGTAAGAATGAAGCAGTGGGAAGATCAAGACCATTGTCTCTTGAATTCAGCGAAATACGCGTCTCGATGATTTTGTGTTGGAACTACGAGGTCTACACCAGAGAGAGAACGAATCTGAAATCAATGTTTTTGAAAAAAGAATATATTTGTGCTCACTTGAACGATGGTCAGCTCATTTGACGATGCAGTTGTCTCCCTTCGACAGTCGGAAACCTTCAAAAGTACAGAATTGTTATCGAAAACAATAATAATAACAACAGAGTAAATAAGAAAACATAAATTCATGCAATGAAATACGATGTAAATTACTTCTTCAGCGTATACCCGTGATCTCATGAAACGAGGTAGATAGACGCGAAGGAAGGGATGGAGGGAGAGAACGATTATGCAGCCGATGGTTGGCTAAAGAAATGCTTGGTCAGATAACGTTGGAGCGATTGAGAAACGAACCGTAATAGCAACGCTTGCGTGGAATATTTCTCTGAAGGGATGGTTGATGTCTTTCGGAATTATATACCTGAAAGGGAAAACGTCGTTTCATTATAGTTATCGAATTACCATTGAAGGGAGTAATACGCGAGTTGAAGAAAGAGTGCTACAGCGAGGAAAAGAACGAGCTTATTCAGAACCTGTATTGACTCTTCATCGAAGTCATTCTGAAGAATACCCACCAATGCGGTTCGAACATTCTCAACAGATTGGTATCGATGCTTGTAATTAGTAGCTCGATTCTTGATCCTTTTATCGTATGCACGTCTACTTATTCCAGGAAGAGCGATGAATAACTGAAATCAATGGAATGAAATGCGGAAGTGAATTACTCACTTACGACAACACTAATTGCCCATTGGACGAAGTCTGCGGTGAGAACCAACCAGACTGATATCAACTCTGCAAATTCGATTAGATTCAGGCCAATTAGACATCAAAGGGCGCAATCAACGGCAGTCTTTCATGGCCAAGACACAAAATTGAGGAAAAGGTATTTACCGCAATAGAGTAGCGAAGTGATTGCAGCAGAAATCAACCATTGAATGCACATGAGAATGAGGGCGATGTACGGAATCTGTAAAAATGCCATTTCAACAACTGTCTATTATTTGCACAAAATGAGGCGATTGCGTTCAAAGGTACGCCTCAAATCTTCAGTAGAAAAAACGCAGTTAAATTCGCAAGTATGCGAAAGCGGATGACGAAAGCATGAGAATATTCAGAGGCGGTACGCATACGCACACCATTCGGGCACAAGAAACCCATTTTTTTAAATTATCAACACTATCAATAATGACGTGACAGAAAATGTGCCCAATATCATTCAAGTATTCTTATTCTTACTCTGACTGAAATATACTCGTAATCATCAACTCTCCACGTTGCAATCAATCTCTCGAATGTGAAACTGAAGAGATTGAATGACGACCCGAAAGTTCCTGAAATAGACATTTTATGTGTCACTGAGAAATGTGAATAGTTACATACCAAAATCAGTGAGTGCATGTAGAATAACGTCGTATTTCTTAGGTATATCAATTCCGAATTTCTCGAAGATGAGATTGAATGCGGATGGAATGATGAAGACCATGTATGTGAAGGGCATGACGAAAAGGAGCAATTGAAGATTTGGATGGAAAACCTGACATAAACATTCTGCGTATTAACTTAGAATGTAATATCGCGACTACGATGATCGATATTCCTCACCTTTTTCCTCGAGAGTGTCTTGATGTAGAGAAAAGTGACGATAATGAGTGTAAACCAGCATAAAACTCGGATTATCATGCATATCAGAGTGATCGTTTTCACTACTTCACTCATTCCTGAATAATGATTACGAGAGTGAAATGAGGTTACTGCTGAAATGTACCACGATGGGAATAACAAGCGATTTCTAGCTAGTTAGTTCATTTCCTAGGGGTGAGCGCTGAATCTTTGACTTTGAGCCTGGGCAAAAAGCGAGATTAGAGGAGTGAATGGACACATAAATTGGAATTCTGTGAGAACTCTGATGCGAAGGACACGAAAAACTCGTAAACAGAAACCGATCTTTTGCAATGCGAAATGGAAGAGGCGTTTGTAAACCGACTATTAGAGGCAAAGTTTTTCGGCATTCAATTTTGTAGTTGCGAGAGGGAAATTATGGTTAGGAGAACGGGAATTCGGTGACAAGTTCTGCATGACCCGATTAGAAGATACTTGGAAACGTTAGAGGAACGAGTCTGGGAAAGGAGGAAGAATGATGAAGTCACGGTTCCCTTCTGAGAGCAAGAGATTTGTGTAGGGTGGAATACACGTTTTTGCCCCATGGGAATGAACTTTCCAATATGAGAAATGAAGATGGACCAATAATTCCCACGTGTCCAAAGGGATCGTAATTAATGACGTTGTTATGATGGCATCCTACACATGCAATCTATCCACACGTCTACTAAGGTTCCGGTTTCATATTCTCAATTGCAAAGCCCATGATGTATTTGAGAGCAGGCTAAGTGCAGAATAGGGATCAGAAATATTTCATTGACTACGTCGTACAACAGCACGAATGACGACCGATCAGAAGGGAAGTGAATAGGGGATTCAGATGAAAACATCTGCGTATGAGAAAAGGGACGGAGATGTGACACCGCTATCCCCTGTTGACGCTAACGTTTTTCTAGTTTCGCTCTTGCGCGTGTCTAGACTTTTAGAACAAGCGAAAAGTTGGTGAAGGGAAGTGTAAAATGTACGGTAGTCTAGACAAACTTGCCTGAGGTTGCCCCTTCCATCTGAGAGAGAAATTTGCCGCACATTTCCATTTATGACTCGGCCGACAGAATGCAATTCTACGGAAAAAATCGTAAAGGAAGAAAAAAACATCTCGGCGCCAACGTCCATCCAATTATATTGGAGGAAATGTTGCGGTTATGGAGAGGATGGTAAAAGTGGAAGGAAAAAAAGTTTGATGGAATGAGGAATTGAGAAGAAAGAGTTGATGAAGCCGATTGCACTTTCCTGAAGAACTTTGAAGATAAGATAAGGGAACACTTTTATCTGATTGTCTTCTTATTCTGTTTTCCATTGTTATCAGAATGTTATTTTCTTCAAGAGCATTTCACGAACGTCTGTTCGTTCGTTTATTTATTTATCACCCTAGAGTTAACAAAGTTGTTCGGGGCAAAGTGTAGGCTCGAAAGGTGTAGTTCTCGAAGGAAATGTCACACTCTCAAAAAACTTGTATGGCTACTTTCACGGGGGCACGAAATAAAGGTATCTGACATTTGAACGAAATGGAATCAGTGAGATTCGCTAACCCACAAATGGAAATGTTGTCGAGAAACAGCTGTTGTTTGCTAAGAAACGTATCACAAATAGTTTGCGATGTTGGAACTTTCTTGTAGTACCTACACATTAGCCAAATGAATGAAGCTAAGATTGAGTAATCAATTGTGATCATATTGTGAAGATTCCAAAGTCTCACTCAAGTTTTGTCACTAGAACTATTGAACGATGGAACGTGCTTTCCCCCGAATCAGTAACAAGTTCACCACAAACCTTCCGGTATCTTCTTATGTCTCTTCCCTCTATCTCCTTCACGTCTGATTCTCTCTTGCGTCTTTGATTTCTCGCTACCAATCCGCTGTTCCCCCTGAAGCCCTACCCCCCAAACCGATTCGCCATCAAGACGACAGACCTCCGCTAATAAATTAAACGAAGATCACCGATACTATCCCTATTCCTTTTTCACCTGGCGGATGAATAATTGAATTGAATTGAATTGAATTGAAGTAAATCGAGTTGCCCTTCTTTCCTCTGGACGCTTTCTCTTCCTTTCTTCACTGTATCTCTGACTGAGTGCATAACTCACTCACAACTACAACACAACTGAATCGCAATGGAGATAGATTGCCTTATATAATCAGAAGGAAATAGTGAGGAATCACACTCAAGTCTCTCCTTCAATTCAGTCCTCATTTCACTATGTCGTCCATTCCTTCCCAGTTTCTCTGTTCATGGAATTACGAAGGAAACGAGAAATTCGATGAATACATGGAGAAGAGAGGAACTTCGTGGATTATCAGAATGGTTAGTGGAACGACGAGTTGAGGATATAATAAGAAGTATGGTTTAGTTCGTTCTCTCTCAAAATAATGTGCTCACATGGAAGAGTCTGGGAGATGGGCAATATGTAATCGAGCACTCGGTTTGATTATTTTTTCACGATTCCTTGACGATGGAGATGTTTTAGAAGCCCAAGGACTGGATTTATCCATTCAAAATCGGAGAGGAGTTCACTGCAAAGGAATTCGATCAGTGCGAGAGAAAGGTGAAGAAACCGTTTTATCCTCTATGTGACGTCGTGCTTCAGATGCTGTACACAATCAAAAGTGATTCAATCGTTGAGAAATGGCATAAGGTCGATAATTCGTGGCCCGATGAGATCTCCACTTATGTTGTGCAGGGAGACAACATGATCCAGGTATCTGATACCATTTTTATCTTTTCAATTTTCGACCATTTTCAGTCAATGGTTTGCGGAGACGCGACTTGCAAGAAATTCTTCAAGAGAAAGAACTAAAATCGTTCCGATAAAGTCTTCAGTCTCGATCTCTTATCAATTGCATCTTCCTTTGGTCATCTCACTCTCTTCTTATCATCGAGATAATTCCCATTGATCGATAGACATTCGTAGAGGCATACGCGACCTCTTCCCCTCCTCCATCTCCCCCTATAATGGACAGTTATCAAGCAAACAGCTTCCCTCATTTCCAATCGTTTCTGGATTATTTGATTTGCTACATTGTTGTGATTGCACGTTCTGTTCTATTGCATTTATCCTCAATTTGAATCATTTTAGTGATTATGGCTTCAATCCCCGACGAGTTCCTTGGCATTACATGGGCTTATGACAAACAAGAAGGATTCGATGCTTATCTAGCAAGCAAGGGAGTCCCTTGGATGATCAGAAAGGTGATTATTCAATTGAAGGATATTTGAAAGGCGTTAAAAGTTGAAATTTTAATTGAAGAAATCAATTCCAGCTCATCCTTGTCTCCGGTCACATAATCAAATTCGAGAAGGTTGGAGGAAACAAATGGAGTGCTGACCATCATGTATTTTTCCTATTGGTATTCATTCTATGAAAGGACAAGATTTGCAGATGAGTAAACGCAGTACCAAATACGAATTCGTCCTTGGGGAGGAATTCCAGGGAAAAGGATTTGATCAAGCAGAACATAAAGTGAGGTTACAATAATACGCTAATATTTAAGTAATTCTAATCAGATTCTGATCGCCATGGATGGAAATTCTCTCGTGGAAAGTCATCAGAGAATCGATAAACCCGACGACCCAGCTGAGATCTACACTTACACTATCGAAGATGGAAGATTGCTTCAGGTATGGTCTCGCAAGATAAATTTGTTGATTGAATCGTTTTAAGTGAATCAATTTAATTCAGGCGATGAAAAGTGGAAATGTCTCTTGCAAGAGATACTTCAAGAGGAAGAACTAGATTATGTTTACATTTATTTATTCATATTTATTGATCAATAAAGATTTGGAGATTTTGAAGTGCATCTTACGTGCAAAACTGATAGCAGCGTGTCAACTATATCATTCATGATTCATCTCACTGCTCCCGTTGAAGAAATTACTCAAGACTATTTAGATCAATAGCAAATTATTTGATGGTTTTCAATATTTGTTTGAATGAATTGTCACGTCACGAATAGAAACGATTGTTATCATTATTGTGCATCTTCTTTAGTGGAAGTGAATTACTCAAATAGTCTAGTATTAGATGCCATCACTTCTTATTGATTTCATTTGAATATTTGAAATTAAAAAATTATCCATTTATCTTCATCTCTCCCATCATCCCATCCTCTTATTCTCCTCACTTCCTTCGCTCTGTGTAGGTCGAACGACGATGCTGTCAGTTTGTATCTACTAACTCTCTCTCATTATAGTATTCCACTAGAATAGTTATATCGCCTATAGATAGCAGTGCGTTTTCAAGTTTGGCTTCCTTAATTTAATTGCGTATATCTACTTAAAAGTAATTAGGCTGATCAAATAATTTATGTTCTGTTATCTTCAGATTGTGGTGGTCCTTCTTCCTTGGCACACTCGAAAGAGAGGTTCGTATCTATTGCGATGAGTTCGGCTGCTTATCGTAGAATCTGCATTGATGTACATTCAAAAAATAATGCAGCCGATACATAAACTCTTGGTTATGTGTCTAGATGGTTAACCTGTCGGTGTTTCATGTTTGTTACATGCTGAAGTTAGCTCAATTCATTATTGTGAATATAGAAACACGATTTCCGTGTGCAGATAAATTTTCGGCATACTTCACTGCGATGAAATATGGTTCGATGAGAATACAGATCATTCAGGAGACTCCTGTTGATGAGAAGGAGAAAGCGCTCGAGGCACTTTTCGAAGTGATGGATGAGACCGGCGCCGAATTTAACCCCGATGACGATACCGACCTCAGGGTGAATACTATTGCATCGGTCAATTTAATGGTTCGTCATTGCAGCCTGATAGTCAAATACGAGATAGAATTCTTTCGGTCTGCATCAATTTTCTATCATCGAACGAGAAATCTCGTGAGTTGATCTTTGATCTTTTGGCTCATTTGCGTGACGATTTGAAGAGCCTTTTTTAGGTAGCTTGAATCAAGGGATCGCTAGATTGCTAAGATACACGGTGTATCATCTTCCCCCCGATTCCGTGAGTAATTGATTATCTATGATTTAAAGGAGGTGCATCATGAACTTTTTCGATTGAAATGTAGCGACTGCCGAGCCTATGCCAACCATTGCAAGCTTCTGGAAAATTGCCAAGAAGTAGTTTTTTCGTTGGGAAAACCTGCGGGAGCAAGCAAAAATCCCTTCCTAGCCAATGAATGATGCACGAGACAGCGACTACACGGATCTGCCATCCCTTCCTCCCCCCATTGGCACCGCTGAAAAGATTTCAATTCTTTACACATTTTCCCAGTTTTCTCCTTATACTAAGAGAACAAATATATCGATTTATAAATAATTATAAATTATGGGTGTACTTCCAAGCTTCTGCATTCTCGATCTTTCTAAATTCCAATTGTGTTCATGTTCTCAAGAACATCAACAAAAAGCGCAATGTTTTGCCGCATATTTTGCTAGCTAGTATTTATCATGCCATGATTTTTCTCCCTTTATTCTCCCTTTCCGAACAATTGGTCGGATTAGAAATATTTATTAATCGATTGCAGAATGTGATCAGCCGAATGATCGACAACGATTTGATCTTCCCTTTCATCTTTGAAGGAATCTCCAGTGAAGATAAAAAAGAGCATGTGTAAGATAATTGGTTTTTAATCTTATAATCCAAATGACCATACTTGTTTTTTTTAATATTTTCAAATGGATTATCAATGAAATAGTAGCCAGTATCTATTAACATGTGGACGTTTCATTCTTCCATTTTGAGGCTCTACTTCGATATTCTTGATTCGTTCGCACGTTGTTCGGAAAAGAAAGACACGGATACGATTGTGATTAGACATTTCAACCGTCTCAGAAACGCAATAGTGAGTTTAAAAATTTTTTTTATTTTTTGTGCTCTGTCGTAATATAAGTCATCCATGAAAAATATACGGCACCCATGAACAAAATACGGCACCGATAGAATACAATATTTTTTGGAAACATCACTGAAGGTCAATATTTTTATCCATTTTCACGACGCTGAGAAAAAATATTATCTGAATAAGATGGACAGAAGAATCTTCCCCTTGGGTCCATCTTACTCTCATGGGTCCATCTTGTTCTGATGGGTCCATCTTACTCTCATGGGTCCATCTTGTTCTGATGGGTCCATCTTACTCTCATGGGTCCATCTTGTTCTGATGGGTCCATCTTACTCTCATGGATCCATCTTGTTCTGATGGGTCCATCTTACTCTCATGGGTCCATCTTGTTCTGATGGGTCCATCATATTCATATACTGCTTCTTTCTCAACGCCGTGAAAATGACTATATATTTTACAATTTGTTTCAAAAAAATTAAATTCTATTTATATTTATACTATTTTTTCTTGCAATTTCTAATTTTTAAATGTAATATTGATTATTTTGAACAATTTTCGCCACTTCTCTTAATTAATTTCAATAAATCTTCGCAGAGTATCATCTTCACTCGAGATGTTATCTGCTTCGAAACCATCGAAAATTTCTGCCTCCATGAGATAACGTTGGCAATGTTGGCACTTGTGAGTGAAGAGATAAAATTCGTACAATAAAATATATTTCGGCTCTACATAATCGTGTGATCCTTCTCAGTCAATTTGATACAGGAGGAAGAGCGCTTATTGGGGATCTAATAACTGTTAATTGGGCAAATTAGAAGTAGAATATTCAAATTAGATCATTGAACTGAGATAGGAATGTTTATTGTAGATGCCTTCGCTGCTGTACAGATGGGCGATAAAGAGAATTGATGTGAACAGAAAGTATTCATATGGTATGAACTACTTCTTCAATCTACTCCCTCACAATAACACTTCTCCAATAATGAATATATCGGATGATGCATTACCTACTTGCAGTCAATGACATAATTCTAAGTGTGCTGGAGACAAGTCTCGAATCGCCGTTGACACTGCAGAATCTACTTGGGACAGGTATCCATTGGCTTACAATAGAATATGAGCTGAGCTAGAATAAGCGGGGTAGATGCAGCGTTGAGAGTCTATCGTATTACGTTATGACTATGATTACGGTTAGATACGAATTGATATGTATAATTGGAATATGAAAGATCTAAGAACATTTAGGCATTCTGAAGGTCTCGTCGAATAACTTCTCGCTTCGTACCTGTGATCCTTATCGTGAGCAGGCTGATGTCTTTCGAAGGTCTTTTATCCTCTTTTCTTACAAATAAAGCCGCATTTTGGATTGTCACAACAACTTTCTCGCTTATCTCAACAACGTGTTTCTTTCAGAATTCTCGAGAAATATTCTGGATACCGTCATCAATTTCGCGAGTGGACTGCCGGTGGAGTGGATGGAAACATGGTGGCTGAACTCGGAAGAAGCATTCCGCCCAAGTATCATTTTACTTTGCAAGAGAAAATGGCTCATTGAATAACTTTCTCGAAAATAGCCTTCTTTTTGTGATAATTAATTGTTCATCAGGGATCTCAAGAGAGGAATTGACTATGTGTTCTACGAGGAAAATTGGTCGATTTGAATGCAGACAATCGATGATTCTCGTCATGAAGAGACGAACAATTTGACCATACTAGATAAAGACGAATTAGAATGATCTCTTCACTCTCTTTCAAACAATATTTCCTCGTGAGACAAATCTTCTGTGGGATTTGTGATCCTCCCTTATAGAATTCTCATTATTTTATTGTCTATTACACTTGTCGTTGATACTCCTCAGGTAGACACATCATGCATCTCATCCATTTCTATTTTCTCAGATTAAAAAATCGAATATAGGCAAAAGATTGAATGACGAACTTTTCCGATATTCCTACGGCCAAACAGAAAGGAAGAATTCGGCCATTAGTTTCAAGATAATTTCAACAAATGTACAAAAATGGAAGTGTAGCAGATGTAAGAGGGACTGGAAGCATGCCTCGTCGCAACTTGGATTCGCACACGAGAGCACATACTCTTTCGTCACCCTGATGGATGAGAGAGCGCGAGAAATGAAGAGACGGTTACCCCATTTTCGAACTCTAATTGATTAGTTTCAGTTGACAGAGCATGTTCGTCAAGATGTTCTTCGTTGTGAAAAAATGTTCGATGAGAATGATGAACCCAATTGTTTCGTTCATGCAGAGAATGAAGAAGAGTGATGGAAGTCTCAAGTAATTTATCTCCTTACGAATATTATAATGAACCATTTGCAGTCATCTGGAGATGTTGAATGTGTGCAATGATTTCTTCCTCGCTGTAATGTAAACGACATCGACAACGTTGAGATGGGCTATCATATGGCTAAGAATCTGCATGTACAGGTAAATCTCAGAATTGCTAGTGCGGAATATCCTACTTTACACTAGGACTTGCTGAAGAAATCGTTTCTTCATTGTGTGTGTATTCTCTAGCCGGGTAGAGTTACGAAAGAGCACGAGAAATGAAGATACAAAATATGTATCAGCCTCTATCTATATAATCCGCAAATTGTTTTTTTTGGCCCATGCAACGACAGCTCTGATTGTAGAGGGCAGGAAATGAAAATGATAGGGAGGGAAAACTAAAGGATGGGCCAAAAATCAGAGAAGTGTCATTATCCTTCATTACAGGATCGCATTCGTGCTGAGATTCACTCCGTAATTCATCGTGATGGAGAGATTTCAATATCTTATCGACCAAATATGCCGTACACTTCAGCAGCGATCACGGAACTACAGAGAGTGGCCAATATCCTCCCATCCAATGTTGTCCATCGAACCACTACTGAGGTTAGTGGCCGCTTCTTCTTAGGCAATAATAAAATTGGAGATGAAACTGATTGCTCGTACTTGCAGGTCCACGGTCATTTCATTCAGGAGAACTCGCTCATTCTTGCTCAAATCTCAAATGTGATGAAGAACAGCAGTGTATTCGATAGAACTGACGAATGCCGACCTGAGAGATTCTTAATGGCTGATGGAAAAACGCCTAATAAGGTATGCAGATTTTAAAAACTAATTTGTTTTATGATGAGTCATTCAGACGACTCTGGGACAAGCAGTTCCCTTCTCAATGGGAAAACGACAGTCTCGCAAGAAGGGAATTATTCTTGGGGCGCGTGATTATCATAAAGAAGTATCGCATTCTTCTACCCAACGATGTTCCACTTGGTCTCTGTCCCATCGAAGAGATAATTCATATTCCAAAAACGAATTATCTATCTTCAAATGATTCCTGTTTGAAAAAAAATAGGGCAACATATTTGTAAATGAGCAATAGTTTATCAGGAAACCCCACTCACCCAAATATATCACCGATAAAGCCATTTGATAATGAAGAATGCACGGTTGACACTAGACAAAAGTAGCGAAGATCTCAACCGAGATAAGGACGAAATCACTGAAGAAGAAGAGAGCGAGACAAATCTTCTCCGCGTCTGTCGAACAAGAATGAGGAGTTGCCAACTGAATGATAGAATGGACTCAGATGATTGGATGGATGACTAACGACAATCTCGAAGTCTTCTCCCCATCCTTCAATCGACTCTTCCTCTCTTCTACTCACTACTTCGAGTGCAATATGCTCTCCAGAAAGAGATCGGAGTTCACTCGAAGCTGTCAGATCAGCGGCCGCCACTGAAAAGACAATACAAATGGAATGATGATAACAACAATAGAATGGCTAAGACATTGATAGCGATAAACTTCTAACTAATCATCTTTACAAGATCTCCAAAGGTATCATTTTTATTTTCTAACCAGTTTTGACTCCTCGGATCCGAATAGTCATACGAGCTTTTCCTTCTGCCATCATCCATGGAGATATTCCAACACTCTGAATCATTTATGATGAAGGAACTTCAGATCTGCAAATAACCTGTGTATCCAAGTCAATCTTTGCAGAAGCTGCAGCGAATGCATGAGAGAACACTTCATGAAACAGGTTATGTCTCATAAATGTCCTTCTCCACTTACCACCCCCTCTCAGTAGACTGTTCGGTCGAAGTCCTGTTGTCTGTTTTCGAATTACTTCTCCCTCGTTATTTTTCACTTCAGGAAGCGTTGTTGTTGTCAGATTTTTCGGGCCTTCAATGTTTACAATCATCGCAGTATGAATTGAGGCCTACCTTGCCAAGCGTGTCGGTAAACATCTGAGCCAAACGGATCGAATTCGGCGATTTTGTGATAGTTGATACCTAACCCTCTCTGAGATGCGAAAATAGCCACAGTTTTGGGAGGAAGCGTCGCTCCAATTTGAATACATCTTCTCGCAAGTCGATTTTCCGTCCTCCATACGCCTCGTGCGAGATTTGGATGGGCCTTTCGAAATAAAGCTCTCGATTTCGCATCCAAACGATCACTTATTAATTGAAGACAATCTTCTGGTAATTCGATGATGTTCATTCCAATCTGGGGTAGATACCAATATGTAGATCTCATGACTCTCCGAACTCAGACGAAGAGATGAAATGGAATAAACCAATCTTTGTGGCTTCACAGAGCATAATTTCAATTTGTTTATTCCTACGTAACGAATCACAGATTTGTAAAGAGCTAGTTCAATATATACAACGTATTAGTTAATAATTTTTGAACTATATTAATTCATAGTTTGGAGATGCTCGAATATCAATTGACGTAATAACGAAATTGTTCATCAATGTAATACGTAGATATAAAACGTCAAGAATGCCATCCGTTGTGTAGACTGTCGGAGTTCCTAACTGAAATTGGCATCATTTTAATGTTATTTCGGAAAAGAATTACAATCTACCTTGATGGTTACTTTCTTTCCCCATGAAGGAATATCATCTCCATATTCTTTTTCTTCTTCGAACAAAGCAAATCGAAGATAATTTCCTTTAAGAACAAGACCAGCATTAACATTAATATCAGCACTTGAATCTGGAAATATTATTATTATTATTCTTTTGATTGGAGATGACCTCAGTTGCATACCTAATTGAATTCCTGTAAGAGTCGCATTGAAAAGAACGAGATTCGTTTTAAGAAGTCGGAAATCGAATCCAACTTTCTGCAAATTATTTCAGATTTTCTCCATTCATTTATGGGATCGTTAACCTTCAAATCTAATTCAAAAGATATTTTCCCATGGGCATGACTATTTAAGTCTCGTGGACCTGAAATATTTATTCAGAGAAGCATTCCGATGCATCTTACTATTCAAAATTCTCATCGGTATTGCGAAACAAGGTTGGGTTTGGATATTTCCGTCTTGATCGATCAATTGAGGAAGTACTGTTTGCACGACATCATTTAATGCTTAAAAAACTCAATTTAGTATTCCTTCGATTTTTCGGTTGTTGATTGATACGTGAAATGTAATATTACTTGTATTGCAGTAAGCAGCCAAATTCACTCCGAATATGTCTAGGTTCTTAATTAATCGGTAGTTGAATGCAACACCAGCTCGTATTGCTTTTCTGAAGAATTCCTTCGGAGGCATAGTCACTCCTTTCTGGATGCATTCATTAGCCAATCTATTCTCCGAATGCCAAACTCCTCGTGCGAGTAGAGGATGTGCCTGTACGATTGAATTGAACTATTGATATTCATTTCGTTGTTGTGATTCAGTACATTTCATTTCTTCTCTTACCACTCTCGCATCGGATCTCGTTTGAGCATCGACTATGTCGAATATCATTCCCAATAATTCCACTGGTAATCCAGTAATGCATTTAACGGCGAGAGGGACCGTTGGTGAGGCTGGTTGATCAGTCGAAGGATCCATTGGAGAAGGGTTCATCCTCTTAAAGTTATCGTATTTAGAAAGAAACCATTTCGAAGGAATTTGCACCGAGATATCGAACGGGTAGTCAACCCGATAACTTTAATTTAATCAAGCATAACATTATCTACACGCTTTATCTCGGATCAAACTACGCGTCCTAATGTGTGACCTGTAAGCTTCTATTGTAACCGCACATCAACTAACAGCAACTAACGAAGGAACAGATAACAGACAATGAATGGGAACACATTTGTACAGAATATGAACGATCGTCGTCATTTACTCGACGAGTATCGATCGACGAGATAATTCTTCCAGTCTTTTCTTCAGATCTTCCACAGTTGTGATGGGCAGACCACACGCGTGATCCTGCAAGGAATGGAGATTACTTCGAGATACCACGAGAAGGGATTCCGGATTGAAAAATCTGCCTCTTCAATCCGCATGAGAATGAAGAGTAAGATTCTTCATCCCGGCAAGCCTCAATCACGATTTGAACTCACTTCACAGATGAATACGGACGGTTTCTCAGTGCTTCTGATCGCCTCGAGAGAAGGCATTCGCTCACTGAGCCACGAGGATTCTGAAGGGAACCAGTTTAATGGAATATTCGACATCTAACCAACCTGATGGTCTGAGTCTGATAAGGGCGAGATTGTGAATGAGATGCTGTCGAATGAGAGAGAGAAAGGGCATCGAATCACGAGCTTCCTCAGCAACCATTACGATCTAGAGAAGGAATCATTGAAGGATCAGAGGAGAATGGTGTGTCCACCTTGATTCCACCATGTTCCATCCTCTCGTATCCCTCCAGTAATCTGGGCAGAATGAAGGGGAACTTAGCGAGACGAGGAGCGGCGTGAGAGACAATCTTCTCTGCCTGATAAATAATGGATAGATTGCTGAATTTCACTACTATTTAAAACAGTCGACTGCCATACTTCCTTCGAATTCTTCACGAAAAAAATAGTATGAACCTGATCAACCATTTCATCAGTCTCCACCAACTCGGCCAATCTCACAACATTATTCATGGCCACTGATGAAGCGCATGGTTCAGCCCCGTCTTGATCTACAATTATCGATTTGAAAAACCAGTTATTGATTGGCTACCGTACCATCGATCATTCTCGTACCGCCCTCAGCAACAACGTCCTCTTCAGAGACGAAGTAACCACTGGAATGAAGTTGATCGATAAGTTACCGTATCTACCGTATCCCACCTGTCTCCTTCCCAGAACTTCTCATTCATTTTCCTCTGTAGTTCCTCCGCCCATTCAATCAATGTCTCATCGAGAGTAGTCTCGTACAGATCCAATAGTCCTTCAATTATCGATTACCTTCTTCCATCTACAGTAACCCTTCCGTACCTTGAATAAGGAAGGCGTAGTCATCAGCGAAAGCCACGATAGGCTCTCTGCAATGATTACAGTTACAGTAACCATAAACTACCGTTCTTCTCCATTTCACCATAGCAAAGGCCTAATCTCACTAATTATCATAATCTACCGTACCCCTGATCGACTGCTCCCTCTTCATCAGTGTACACTGCCCGAATGAGATCTCCATTCTCCGATCGAAGATTCTCCTTCACGAAATCAACGGCCAATTGAGCGCGACGAGCTAGCATTCTGAAATTGATACATGAGAGATCAAAGATCATTGCACCGAAATCAATAAGCAAATACTCACGGATCGGCCAGTGCGATTGCAGCCCTTGCGAGACCAGAAATAATGAGACCCTAAGTGATATCATTCAGCTTATCAACAGAGGAATTCATATCTTATCAACTCTATACTGGTGAGTGAGAGAAAAATGAACTGGGCGGGCAGGTAAAGTAAAGAAATGATAAGGGTATCTGACCTGCCATGAAGTAACCATCTTCGAATCGAGATGAGGTTTAGGACGAAGAGAACGATGAGCAAAGAGTAGAGACTAAAAGATCAAAGATTAAGATGAGAGATCAAAGATCAAAGATCACCTTAGCTTTCTCGATTGCCTCTCTCAGCTGGTCACTTTTCACACCGAGAATCTCACTCATCTCTTCATGAGTATTGTGCATGATGAGTATATTCTGCTCTTTCAGCTCATCGTGAGGATCCTAAACGGAAGATAGGATTACGGTATATCGATAAATTCCCCTACCGTATACGCGGGTGCATTTCCCTCCTTCTTTATACCGTAATAAGCAATGACGATGTCTGAGAGAGGAATCGAATCGACCTGTAAATTGTTAGTCTACGAACTGATTTGGCAACCCCCCATTAGCTAAAGCAGCGAAAACATGTGCAAAAACTAACCATTTCTCCCTGCAGTACTTTCTTCACTTCCTCTTCTTTCCACACGCAAAACGCGCCTGAAATGAAGCATCTTTCGTGTTGTCGATACGCAAATAACCCACTAATTTTTGATATCTCCTCCCAACTATAATTCTCACCTTCCTTCTTGTGTTGTGCTCCTTTGACTGCATGTGAATCGGCGTCCTCTGCCGACCAAAAACCACCATCCTGCAATTAGATGATGACTCATTTTACAGCTTTCAACAAGGGATCATGTGCTCAATTGGCACTCTCGCTGCCAACAAATGAAATGCATACCTTCTGACTGAGATTCTCATCCAGATACTCTACAATATCTCTCGCTGCCCTCTTACAGATATCATCACCAGTCAGAAGGGCAACGTCAGAGAAGATGGAGAGAAGTTGACCCTTAATTCGGTACATTCATACCCATTTCGATTCCCAAAGATCGTTCAAAAGGAGACGAACTAACCTGATCGTAAGCCATCTTCTCAAAGTGTGGAACATGCCAACCAGCGTCGACGGAATATCGATGGAATCCCTGGAATGAACTCATGAGATTACGGTAGCCGTATTGATGAATATACCTTTCCGACATGATCATGGATTCCTCCATGGTAGACTGCATGAAGTGTCTTCGTAAGCATTCGAATTGCTTCTTTCGCCTCTTCAGGTCTTTTCTTTGCTTGAGATTGAGCGAAGTGAAGAAGGAAAGAGAGATCAACTGTGAAAGATCAAAGATTAGGAGGGAGAAGGCATATGTTAGTCTAGTTGTTCGAGTCAGAGACACTCACAAGTGAGCTAATCGCACTTTGTGCCTTCACCAAGTCTCAACCTAGACTATAAACTAGAGAACCCACCTGGTTTGGGGAACTTGGGAGCATCTCCGAATCCTCCGTTCTCTTCGTCAAAGGAAGCCTTCAGCTTCTGATACGTTGCCATGAAGCATACTTCCACCTGAGAGGATATTGAGTCATCATGGGGAGTTGTCTATTCGATATCCTCGCACATCTCGGTGTGATCGAACCGATGCAAGGGACTAACACTCTTACTCATATCTCAAATAATTTCGAATAATTTCAATGACACCGGATCGAAAGGAAGCTGATATCTAAAGTGGATTAGAGATTTTAAAAAATCACGAATGGGGAAATATCTTATAAATAGATATGTGACCGTAGGCGGGTTTCCAGAGTGTGTAGAGGAAGTCTTGGATGAGATTGCCTTCAGTACTTCACTCGCTGATGATTTGATGTGTTCGGGATCCTCTTTCCACTGAACGTGACAATATATTCACAATGGAAATCTGTTTCTCCAAATGTCCATCCTTACTAGAGCCCAAACATCAACGTGAACATCGCAAACCTTTTGCGAGATGAATCTGAGAATCGACTTGAATCCCATCTGATTCCATTTATCCTGAAAACTATTTTTAGTTGATCTTGATATTTAGCTTGTCATTTCTCAATTAGACACTCGAACTACCGTAATCAAATATAATATTGATGACCTACCGTACCTCTGGGGGGAAGTATGTTCCTCCTGTGATTGGAGCGAGATTAGGAGTAAGGAAGACACTCATTGGCCATCCTCCACCACCACCATTTAGGGCCTATGATCGATCGATTTATGACTACCGTAACCCGAAAAGGGATTTCTACAGTAATCGATGAACTGCCGTACCTGGATGAAGCTCATGTACAGTTTATCGACATCTGGACGCTCCTCTCGATCGACCTGAGAAGGAGAAGAGAATATTGAGTGGGAAGAAAGAATGTGATATGAGTCGGCCCTAACTCGCGCAATTCGGCAATAAAGAAAGTCAAAGCAGAGAATTCAAAGGGGAGTGAACTGGAAATGAGTCGAAGGAGGAGAACTTGAAATGGAATGTTGTGATTTGAACCCGTACCTTGATTGAGACAAAGTTCTCGTTGAGAATATCGGCGACCTCTTGATTCTCGAATGATTCCCTCTCCATTACATGACACCAATGACATGTTGAGTATCCAACTAAATGATTGTGATCTACTGCAATGATGGACTCGAGTGAGAGACAGACTACTCCCTTATCCCCCCTCCCTCCCCCTACTCTCTCGTTGTAAGGGAGATAGAATGACCCCCAACCTGAGAGGAAGATGGGACGATTGAGTGATTTGGCCCGATCGAAGGCCTCGCTGCCCCATGGATACCTGTGAAGGAATCGATTGGAGAGACTAAGAAGGAGGGAGACAACAAACCATTCGACGGGATTATTCTTGTGTTGGAGAATGTAAGGAGACTTTGTGTTTGCCAGTCGATCCATTGATGAAGATCGGAACGAATTACTGAAATATGTTAATTCGACAAAGAAAATGGGTAAACAATTGTCAAATGAATGCTAACTAACCTCAAAACGCGAGACGAGAAGAGAAAACGGACAAGATTAGAGCGCCAATGCATACACAAAACGGTCCCACGCTGTGACATGGTGTCCGCCGCACGGCTTTTTTTCACGAAGCCGCGCGTTTTTTTCGCAATTCGGCGGGCGCGGTTAAAAATACGGTATACTACAAGTAAAAGTGGTGTTTCGAGTTTTTCCGTGCGAGATATCACCTTTTTTCAAATTTTCACTGTTTCCATCCCTTCCCGCAACTTTTTGATCTGACTTGGGGTGGTAAATCCTCGATTCCCTAGTTGTTTTTCGCCTATTTTCTTTTATTCTGATAAGTTCCCGACTCTGTTACTCACGCATTTCGAAATATTTCCCACCCCGAACATGTTTATATCCCTCTATTCGTCAGATTTTGCATGTTCTTGCTTGTTAACGATGTTTTATGTCCCTAATATATGATTTTTTTCAGTTGCAAAATCGTCTAGTACCGGCGCAAAATCGTTTAGTACCGGCAGTTCGACTCATCCCCGTCGTTTATCACGATGTTTTTGTTTATCACGATTAAATAAGTATTATAAAAAGAGAAAAATAATTATATTTGAAGAATAAAGTGGAATAATATGTTTCATGCAAATTAAAACTAATAATACCCAATATTTATCGATTTTCGAATTAAAAATTTTTTTTTGAAAAAAGTGAAAAATAGTGTGAAAATTTGAATTAGCGCCAATTTTTCCGCCAAATTGGCCTCCCAATTGTGCGCGCAACTTGGCGCCGAAATCACACCACCGGAATTCTCATAGGAGGGTGTCACAGCGTGGGTCCGTGTTTACTAGTATTACGGAGCCACGGTACGGAGATACGGCCGGACCACCCTTTGGGTTTCTTCTCATTGCCACACAGTTGTCAACAACAAGAGAGCGGACTGAGTATTTGAGGGTGTGGGGCTGTGTCAGAAGTGTGATTCAAGTGTGTGGACTGCGGGAAAACAGAGCAATAGATTCTGAAGAGAGAAATCAAATTTGAAGAGGAATTGAAGAGAATTTTTCTATGGTCTACTATGTATTTTGTGTTGGGGAAGGATTGAGAGGGATAGAATAGTATCGACTGATTTTATTCTTGAGATTGAAAAAAACAGTGTGAGATCGAACATTTAACAATAATTTATAGATAAAAATTTCAATGTTGCGCGATTGCAGTGCACTAGTCACTACCGGAATATACTCAAAACACCCGTTCGAATATTCCTTGAGAAAATGAAATACGAGGTCCCCTTCAAAAGAGACAATTAGGAAAGGTTTTCTTTGCTGACTCACCTTAGCATTCGATACAATCGAAGTGAGAAGAGTGATTAACCAACTATATTCAAACTCATAGCTGCAATCGAAAAATCCATGGACCATTTTCACAAGAATCTTACTAAATCAAAACATTGAATGCAATAAATTCCCAGACGAAAATGATGAAAATCATCAGAAAGTTCACAGCTAATCGAATTTCCGAAGTGTATGAGATTGAAAGGGCATTTTTCTTGATCGAAGGATCGGTGAGTGTCTGAATGAAGTGATCAATCGCATGAACTATACAACAAGAATACCGCAGTCATTCGATCCGACCTTGCAACCTGAAACAACTCCACTTTCAGTCCTCATTCACATTTCAATCACCTGTAGATCTGTAACGATGGTCTGACTGGCATGACTTGGAAGACAAATTGCATTCGAAAGTTTAGCTAAATTCTTCCTCTGCTGCCATCGAATCATACGAAATATTATCAAAATATCAATTGCGATTGTAATAGAAATTGCTGTGATCTAAAGATGACTTCATTTATTGCTAATGGAGTGCACTCACAGTAAGAACATAATTGTACTTCTCCATGAAGAATACTTGCGGACGTGAGAAATCGAAAGCCCAATATAGAAAGTCCTGAATTATTCATACATTCTAGTTAGTCCTTCTCGTCATTCGCAAGCTTGAGATCTTCTGGTCTTCCGATCTCAGGGATCTACAAACAATCTCACGTGACTATAGTAGATTCCACAAGAAGGGAGAACGTAGGCGAGAGACATCAAAGTAGAAAGGAGGAAGACGATAATAATGGATATGTAGGCACTCTTCTTCCTGAAGGATCTAATTTGTTTAGCAAGGACACATTACTTTGGTAGAAAAACTACTGATTATTCAGGTGGTAGTTTTCGATCGTTGCGCACAGACGACACAATTATCAGTCTAAGAAATTCACGTGGAAGCGAAGTGTGAAAAGAAAGTGTACGGTGCTCAACTTTGAATGTTTCAAGTTAGAACGTGCGAATCATAAATGATAGCTAGCATAAGGAAGTGATCTCACTTCAGCATTTTGAAGTAAACTGGACGATAGATTGCCAGAAGATGTAGAACTGCCAGAATAGGATAGATGTAAATGGATGAAAACCTAGGAGCAACTTTATTCTTATCGAGAAAAAATATCTAAAGGTACCATGGAACCAGCGACCACACTGCCCAAATATCCGAGTACGGGCAATCTGAATTCCGTTCAATTGAATTGATTCGCATAAGAGGAATTACCTATCAAAACTCTTCCCGCAATTTCCACTGGATATTCATTCGTCATTTGAGCGCTGATCTTTAGAATCTGCAATGGTTCGTGTAGTTTGGTCACACTCAATGAGCGTTTTGTTTATCTTGGCCATTCTCTAGTTCTTGTAGTTATATCACATATCCATACCTCTCCTTCCCTTATTCCCTATTCTCACCTCCGTTGTGAACAGTGCAGTATTGAGTATCATAATTGGATGGGAGGAGAGGATTGTCTGTCTTCTGATTCCAATGAGAACGAAGAGATCGACAACGAGGAAGATGAGAGAGAGGAACAATTTGATGTACGCTGTCGTCAATGACATCTGGAGATGATCCGTTACGAAAAACACTACGTATTCACGATAAAGAATGGAAGCACATCTCAAGAAACACAGGATAGGACAGCAGTGAAACTCTTTCGCAGAATAAGTTCATGCAAGAAATGCATACGCTTCAGTGGAAAGGTCGAAAACAAAATTGTTGAATGGGGACGAGTTTCAAGAGAGGATTTGGGAATCGTAAATAAGATCTCTTGCGTACGACGACACAATTGGAAATTCTAACGAGTGCCACGAATTGTGTGCAGAGAATCGAGGTCATATTCCAGATGTACTCTCCTCTCTTCCCTCGCTTGCGATAGGTGCTTCCCATCTTTCTCTTGCGCTATCCAATCGATACTTTTCTCACTTCCTATCTTTGTTTTGTTTCCCATTTCGCTTTTTATTGTCTCCTTGTATGATTATATGACTAAACGACCCGCTGATATGTCCCCGACCTCACTTCGGGACGAATTGGAATCGGATGCTGTTCCCGACGTGAATGCTCTGATCCAGGGTATAGGCAAATATCTTGGATCTCTCTCTGGGGGAGATAAGACCTCCCCTCTCGCTCTTCTACTTGGTACTTGTGCCAGTGTGTTGAGTGATCTCAAGTTGAGATCGACGTCGTCGATTGATGACGCTATTGAGAAAGAGAAACGAGAGCGATCAGTCGTGGTTCAGGGGCTCTCTGAGTCCAGTGCAATGAAGGCCAGTGAGAGAATGGCTGATGACCATGCCAGGGTCATCTCCATGCTTGATCTTGTTGACCTAGAGCACTCCCCCGCTGCCATATTCCGAATGGGTGAAAAGTCGGATACCCGCCCTAGACTGCTTAAAATTATGTTTCATAGTCGTTCCGCCCAGGCCATTTTCCTATCCAAGTCCCGTATTGTCACGAGCAAATTCCCTAATGTATTCGTTCGCCCCTCTCTGACCAAATCGGAGCGAGAAGCGGCTTTCCTTCTACGTGAGAAGAAGCGTCAACTCAAGTCGGAAGGAAAGGATGTTCTCATCTACGCGGGATCCATCATCGAGAGAGGTCAATTGGAAGCGATGAAGAAGAAAGTTCGCTCTTCTCGCTCCCAATCTCGTCGTCGTCCTCCTTCTCGCAACCCCGTCTCATCATCCTCCTCTACTCGGCCGGCATCTTCCTCGACTTCTTCTCTCCTCCACTCCATTCCATCCCTTCTCGCTCCTCAGGCTAATGCCTCTGCCCCTGCTCCTTTTTAGCTCCGCCCGAGCAGACGACCCATTTCCTATCATGTCATTACTACAATATCCGATCTATCGTCAATAAGTTTGACTCCTTCCGTTCCTTCCTTACTGTCTCACAACCAGATATCATTTTCCTAACTGAGACTTGGTTATCCAATAAGATCCCTTCCTCCCTGATTGTCGGTTCATTACCGTATTCCGTCCTCCGTTTCGACCGTTCTTCCCGCGGTGGCGGCGTTTCTATCATCGTACGTGACTATTTGTCCTATTCTACCGTAACCCTTCCCTCGAGTGAACACGAGATTACATGTATCGATCTTTTCCACCACTCTGCTTACATCAGACTCTGTGTAGTCTATCGCCCCCCTACCTACTTTCTTTCCAAGTCTGAATCCCTTATCACTTGCTTATCTGATATACATGCCTCGTCCCCCCATCCCATTGTTATTATCGGTGATTTCAATTCTGATTCTCTCTGTAGCCACCCTACACCTATTGATAGGCTTTTCCTAGACTTCCTAATTTCCGTTGATCTATCTCACCTTCATATGTTTCCTACGCGCGGCAATAGATGTATCGATTGGGTCATAGGTAACGATCCCTCCCTGATTCCAACCATCTCTATCGTACCTCCCTTTCCCTCTTGTGATCACTCAGGTCTATCATTCTCCCTCTCTTCTCCCCAATCTCCTTCTTTACCATCCCAAATTCGCGACTTCACTCGTGTCGATTATTCTGAACTTTCCAATTACCTAGTTTCTATCGACTGGTTTTCCCTATTTTGTGACTGTCCTGATATTGACACTGTTTACTCCGCCTTCTCTTCTGCTATTCATTCTGCCATTGATCTCTTCGTTCCCTACCGTACCCCTCGTCCTCCTTCTCTATCTTACCCTCCTCACATTCGTCGGCTTATCAAACATCGTGATGCATTGTTCTCAAAAATTCACCTTCCTTCCGTTAGAATCCTGTTTGACCAATGTAGTAAGAAGCTCCTTTTTGAGATTGACAAATGGACCCGTTACTCCACCCGTAAAAAGCTCTCGCGTTTCAATGATTTGTACCGACACATTTCCTCTCTCACGAAACCTAAACTTTCCATTCCTGAACTAGTCTCACCTCAGAACTTACCTGTGTTTGATAGTATTTCTAAATCCAATCTTCTTGCCGCAGAATTTGCCTCTCACTTTACTCTTGATGACGGTTGTCTCCCTTCCCTTTCCTCCTCACGTGTTCCCCCTTCCCTCTCTCTATTCACTTTCTTTCCTCATGAAGTTTACAAGTCTCTCCGTAAATTGTCCCCATCCGGCTCTACTGGCCATGATGCTATTCCACAAATCATTTTCTCGAAATGTGCATACGCTCTGTCTACCCCACTTGCCGACATTTTCAACTTAAGTCTAATTTCTGGTACCGTACCCTCTGTTTGGAAACACTCCCTTATTACTCCTATCCCTAAACCTGGCAAAGACTCCAAACTTCCCTCTTCCTACAGACCCATTTCTATTATTTCTCCTGCTGCCAAAACTATGGAACGTCTCATTAAAGACCACCTCAACTCGCACCTTTCTCGTTTCAATGTTCTCCCTTCTAACCAGCACGGTTTCCGTTCTGGTGCTAGTGTAATTACCAATCTACTGACTTGTCAGAATGATTGGACCAGTGCCCATTCCAAAAAGCTTGTCACTGATGTTGTCTACATTGATTTCACTCGTGCATTCGATGTTGTTCCTTACCCCAAACTTCTTGCTCGTCTTTCACATTACGGTATTCACTCAAACTTGCTCTCTTGGCTAGAATCATTTCTGTCTGATCGCACTTTCTCTGTCCGACTGTCCGCTATTACTAGTCATCCTTACCCCATTTTATCAGGTGTTCCACAAGGTAGTGTACTAGGACCCATTCTTTTCTCGATTTATCTTGCTGACCTCTCACTTGCCTTATCTAAGTTTCATAACGTTTCCGTGCAATGCTACGCTGACGATGTAAAGTTATACGTATCCTACAATAAGTCTACCAAAGCTAGTATTACGAAAGAATTCCAATCTGCTCTCAATTGTCTCTTCGAATGGACCCAATGTAATCAACTGTCTCTCTCTGCTTCTAAATGTTCACATATCCGAATTGGCTCCAAACAAGTTTCCCCTCGGTACACCATCAACTCCATAGTTCTTCCCCTTGAGAATAATGTTCGTGACTTAGGTGTTCAAGTTCGCTCTGATCTTAAGAACTCTTCCTCTATCAAAATCCGTGCACAGAAAGCGACTTCTAAATTGTTTATCCTTCTCAAAGCTCTTCCGTTCAATTGTCCATCCATCCTAATTCGTAGTTACAAAGCCTATGTTCTCCCATTACTTGACTTTGCTTCTCCTTTTTGGAATCCCCACTACTCAAGTGATATTGCTACCCTTGAAAAAGTCCAACATACCTTCACTCGTCAACTCTTCTATCGTTGTTTCCCTTCCCCTGATTATCCTCTTTCTCTCCCCTCCTACTCTGACCGTATAAAAACCCTTGGCCTGCGCGCGCTTACAGAGAGGAGAGTCATAGGTGATCTTTGTATGACTCACATGATTATGAATGGTTTCACTATTATACCACGTTCTCTTTTTTACGTCTACAAGCCATTACGAGACCGCACTTCATCCTTCGGAATCAACATAGAGTTGACAACCAGTACTCCCAGATACCATTCTTTCCCTGTCAGAACCTCACGATGGTACTCCCAACTTCCTGAAAGTATCCGCACTGCTCCCAATATCCGAATGTTCAAGCGTCGACTTGAAAACCACCCCCTCATCGCTGATCTCGCCAAACTCACCTGACCCAGGAGAGTCCCCCCCCCCATCCCTTTCCTGTTCTTCTACCTTATCAATGTTACGTTTCGGTCTCGTTGCGCCTCGGGCGTAGATAAATTATTATAATTATTATGTATAGAAGTTTTATTTGTTCATGGATTTTAGTTATTCTGGAGTTGGAGAAATCCGGAAGGGAGAAGATTCACAAGGGAGAAGAAGGATGCAATGTGATACATGAAGAGAAGATGAAACAATGGAAATGACGTCATCAAGAGTAGTCCAGTCAGATTGTTGTGTGAAGATATGTACGTGAACTGGGAGAGATCGTGCATGAACTGTTGACATGAATTCGTTGATCTATACGTGAGATGGAGCTCATAAGTGCAGTCTATGTAGTAGCATCATTCATCTTCAGCGCTGAACTCAATGATTTGATATATGAGAGGTTCAATAAAAAAATTAAATTTTCTAGTCCTATTTCCACCTTTCCTTATCATGTCATGCGGTATCTAACTAGAATTGCAAAAAAAGCCTCTGGGGTGAGAGACTGATTGAATCGAACAATCACAAAATGAAACAGAAAAAGCCATCAGATATCCGTTCTTTCTACAACATGGATAGCATCGAACGTGGTGACGCCTTCATGATTAGCATGATTATCATCATCGGCTTGCTCTTTTTTTTGCTGGTTCGGAAGCGGACACGAACCTGGGTGTATTTTTCGGAGGCTAGATGTTTACCACTACACCAGAGGGTCGGATGGTGTAGGTCACCAGTACTAGCCATAGGAAATTAGCTGTAAAATGCACAGTGGGGAAGCGTTCCCACTTGTAAAATAAAAAGATAGGATTGAGGCTTCCGATTTCGAGAGAACAAGATTGGATTTCACGCCTCCCGTTAGATTGATGATCTCGTCTATTTTTCATTGTATTTGTTGTTTCGTGAGAGGACATTGCCTAATGAATAGTAGCTATATTGTGGGAGTGAAGTGATTCCAGAAATGGAGGCTATGAGAAGCAAAACTAGACTGCAGAATATCACGTGTTATAATGCTTTGCGAACTGAAGTGAAGAATTCGAAAGTGGGAAACAAGGAAAGCTCTCGAGTGAGAATTTACACAATGTGAAAAGGAGAGAAGTGATCTGTGTACTGAAAAGAACACTCATCCACACGATTTTACATCAAAGAACTGCAGGGTTTATTAATTATGACAAGACGAATTAATTATTGATGAGAACATGAAAGACGTGGTAAATGTCTTCGTTTACTTTTCATAATATGTAAGATTATCTTCTTTCTTTCTATATCGTTGTTCCTTCATATGAGCACATAATGATCCCTCGTCCGATCCATCACTGGAATGTCCACTCATTCATAGTACTTCGAAGTGGAATGAGAACTAAGACAAATTGAATCTCACTTGCAGTCCCTCACTCCATCACAAGTTCTCGCTGGTTCAACACACGCACTTGCATCATTGCAGAAGAATGAGAGACGAGGGCAACCGTGTCGAGTATCCGACCAACCACCACGAACGTCCTGTCACATTCATTCGTTACAACACATGTTTAACAAACACGAATAAAAGTGGAATAAACGCGAATAAAAGTGGTCCACTCACAGGTCTTCCTCCCTGACTCTCCTTATTGTATTTGCAAAGTCGATAATCTTCATCAGATTCATCAGAACAATCCACTCGACCATCACACATCCATCTCAATTAGGAGTTTTACACTAATTCTCAATTGGTCATCAAACCGTTTATCGATGCACTGCATTCCATCTTTACATCTCATGTGCCAATCTGAGGTACATCTAAAAGTGAATTGTTGCTAGTTGATTTCTAATCATGATTAATGTTTATTAAGTCATCCTTTTATCATGCCCACTATTCATACCTTACAACGGGTCGATTTCCCTCTCTCGACTCAATTCCTTCGTCTTCCTTCTCTTCTGATTTATCTTCTTCTGGAGGAGATTCGGATGTTGATTGGGCATTTATTATTGATATGGACAGAAAAGCGATCAAAAGGATGATTCGCATGCTGCAAATGAATTCGACTTCCACTGTTTAGAATGACCACTCGAGATGGATGATAAACTATCCTTCGACCATCGTTTATCGATGAAGCATAAATGATCCATTGCGATCGATCCAATCTGTTATGATTAGAATTTGAAGATTGTGCCAAATTCATTATGCAGAATACTTGTTGAATAATCATCGTGCTCGAGTTGTAGCCCGAAGCACTTTCGCCACTGCACAAAGAACGACCGCATATTTGGAATCAAAGAAGCAATGGAAGAATTCTTCCGATTGGCTTCTTATCTCCATTCTACGTCATTTTTACAATGGGGGAATCCCATCTTCGCCTCGTTGACCTTTTTATCAGTGTGCCATGAATTGATCTCTGACGAAATTTTGAAGATTCCGGAATGCATCAAAGAATATCAACCCATCTATTCATCACGAGTCATTGAAAGTAATCGAGTGACTTCGATCACGAACCCCTTCATAACAAACCCAGATTATATCAACTCGAGCACAATGATCAAAGTGAAACAACAACTACTGTTTTCACAGTTTCCCTCCTTCTTCTCCCTCCCTTCCCTCTCTCTCTTTCTCTCTTGCTCTTCGTACTTTATCACTGATCGTTATCTCCACGAGGTCTTCCTCTCACTGTGATTCGTGTCTTTCCATTCATCCACTTTGTGTCCATGGAAGGTCCTTTGATCCTTGTATTCATTGCCCCTCTCGACCCTCCCTCATATCAATACGAACTACGGTTCAATTCACTCGTTGGACACTAAGTGAAATTGTTGCTCTCAGCCACTCTAACTAACTTGATCATTCAGAATGACTTCGACTGCTCAATCCGTTCGATTGATAGCCATTCTTTTCCTTCTCGCAGTTGCAGTCAATTGGCAGTATGGATTCTCATCTACTTATTTGAATACACCCGTCGATCAGTTCAAAGTGAGATTATTGATTCACATTCGATAGATTGGCTAATGTCAAAGATAATCAGGAATATCTCAATGAATCCTTGGGAGGTGACATGTCAGAGGGAACGTACAATTTATGGTGGGATCTCATCCAGAATATTTGGTGAGTCGAGCCTTTCTATGATTTTTTGCAATCTTTTTCATAAAATTCATTTTTCTTCAGGTTTGTCGGATTCTTCATTGGGATTTTTCTCAATCCAGTACTCAATGATCGACTGGGAAGGAGATGTAAGCATACTTCGAGATTGATTGTTCATTCGAAGATCTCGATTACAGATGGAATGATGATCGCTAACAGCTTTATCCTTATCGCTTCAATTATGCAATTTCTCGCTGTCCTTCTTTATATTCCAATTCTCCTCATTATTGGTGAGATCTTCTAAACCTTGCTCTGTTTTTAGTCTACTTGATATTACATAATGTATATAATGTATATTTCTTCAGGTCGTGCAATCGCTTCTACTTTCACTGCAGTAGCATTCCAAGCGGTTGTTCTCTACTTGCAAGTTCGTTTTCTTTATCTTGCTTTTCTGAGACTTCACAGTGGTTACCATCTCGTCGTCTCTAGTTGTAATTCCATCAGTAGTCAATCTCACGTGACCCTCTAATTCACTTGTGCATTCCTTGTCTTTCTCCTATCAGCCTGACGTCTTTATTGCACACGGACTTTGTACCTGTTAAGGATCTGCAGAGTAGGCCATCAGAGAGCACACAATTACATTATAGAGTCTATTGAGAGACGATTGAATCAAAGAAAGAACTCTTCAGGAATCGCCTCCAACTCATATTAGAGGAACAGCTTCGTTTCTGTCGGAGATCTCATTCGCATTGTTCACCGTTGAAGGTAAATCAATCTGTCTTGTTTGATGAGTATCTGGTCTGTAGATAACTAATATTCTTAGGAACGATGCTTGGAACAGACGAACTGCTCGGGAATAATCTCCCCTGGCTAACAGCTTCCGTGATTCCCATCTGTGAGTTCCTTCCCTTGATTGACATTGACCCTCACTTCCCATCCTCCAGGTGCATTCAGTGTCGTCATTCTCTTTTTCGTCCCGGAAACGTCCAAATTTCTGCTGATGTCAGGAGCTGATCGGTATGTTTCTCAATCTAGATAAAAGTGATTATCGATCATCTCCAGATCCGTAGTTGAACATTCGGTTCGTTTCTTCCATGGCCCTGACGCGAATGTCGCCACGATTCTGAAGGAGACTGAGATTGTGAGTGAATTGACACCTCTTCTTCTCCTCGATTGAAACCTCGATATCATCAGGAAATCGCTGAAGAATCCATTTCCTCTACATGGTCATCCATTCTCGATCTCGTCCGTATTCCTCATCTGAGAAAGGCGCTTATTCTGGCTGTCTGCTGTCTACAAGTCAGTTCGCTTCTTTTATTCCCATTTTTTCGTGGTGAAAAGCTAATGCAAATAGCGTTGGTTATTCAAGACTCAATAACAAACCATTGCAATTTGTTTACAGAATTGCGTTGCTCTTTGGACATTTATCTACAATTCGACGCTTTTCCTCGAAGATATCAACATCGACAGGTCAGTTGGGAAACTGAAAATTCACTAATTCTCAATTGTTCAGTGGAATTGCTAAATGGGCAGCGACAGCAATGTGTGTCTCTTACTTTGTATGCACTGTTATTGGAGGAACTTTCGTCGATCGGTAAGAGAATTGTTCACGCAGAGAAGAATCTGAATACCATTTCAGATGGGGTCGACGAAAGATTCTCATTCCATTCTCATATATGAATGTTGCATGTATCGCTGTATTCACTCTCTTCTCACAACTGCAGAAATTGGCAAGCCTATTAGATTGAAATATCACGACTAGAGAAAGTCGATTTTCAGCAAGATTTCTGGAAGTATTTCGGGGTTACAACTCTAATTCTCTTCGCTGGCTCGTATGGATGTGGAGTAGGAGCCATTTCATGGTTCATCTCATCTGAACTCACTCCAATCAAATACCGTACTCTCATGCAATCAGCCTGCTACGGTATCAATACGGTAAGCGTCGTGAAACGATGAATTTAGCGAACTATGGTTACTGTAGGTCTCCGTAGTAATCTCCACTTTTGTCGTTCTTCCATTCTATTTCTGGATTGGTACTTATTGTTTCCTCATTCTCTACTGTCTCCCTTCAACATTTGCTCTGATCTACATTACAAGGTCAGTTGTACTCCCTTCGAAGTATCTACTTTGATCTCTTCAGAAATCTTCCCGAGACTCGAGGAAGGGAAATTCACGATATTGTGAATGAACTCAGGGGATAGATCAGTCTTTCCATTGTTGACTTTTGTAATTAATATGTACATAATCCGATCGGATATTTCGATCTCAACGCGTAAATTCTCCCCCAAGGGAAACAATTGTTACGACTGCAATGAATAAATGAAAAACGGATGACGTCCGATAAACTAATTTCCATTGGAATTTGTCTCGATTACAAAAAGAATATATAATAATATCAGATTTGAATCTGAAAAACACTAATCCATCTCCATTTACATACAACAACAATTCAATAGAGAGACTCGAGAGTTAAATATTACTTCATTCATTCGTTTATTCTTCGATGGGAGCGGTTTCTCTTCTTTCTCTTCTTCTTTTCTCTTTCATTCTTCCTCTCATCATCTCCCATTCTCATCATAACAATGAAATTCGTAAGTGATAGAGTATTTATTCGTTTCCGAATGTCTCCTCTTTAGATGACAAACCTGTGAGATGTGGTAAACATGAAGTGAAGCTGACTTCGACGAGTAAATTGAGGTAAGACGAAAGATCAAAGATCAAAGATAACTTTTTGTTTGACGATACGGAATCGATCAGGTCGGATGTTGGATTCATATCTGGAGGAATAGTGAGGAAGGTGGGAAGACCTCCTAACTCCTTCTCATCTTTTATTCATCAGATAATTATGTAATGAACGACGCTCGAGTTCGTGCTATAACGGACAAAGAATATAAGAAGATGGATGATAAAAAATTATGTGAAATTAGTGTAAGATTCATTCAAGATTTGCTTTCTCATTCTTGTTTTCAGAAGGATACAAATCACATTTATTATACCAGCATCACATATGTGAGTTACTCAATTAGGAAATTATATAAATGTTTATTTTTAGAAGGAGACGACAATTGATGAAATACTAAAAATTTGTGAGAAGAGATTTATGAGGGATTGGGTAATATTCCTTTCTCTTCTAAATGAAAAAAGAGTAATTGATTACAGTGGATGACTGCTCTCTTCTCATTTGGAATCTGTTGTATCATTTCCCTTCCTTGTCTGATATCTTATTCAATCGTTCAAGTATGCAGGTGAGATCTCCCTTCTTTCCCTTCTCTAATTTATTGTTCTCAGAATCACAAAAGAAAAGAAACTTCGAACAACACCAGTGAAAGAAACGAAAAGACTCGATGTAACTATCGGCTCTTCAGGTTAATTTAATCGTATTTTATTTCTAAATATTGAAATATTTCTTCAGCTGAACAAGCTGCTCATTCTAATCCAAAAAGTGCTGGATCTTCGAATAAATAAAAGACACTTAAAATGATTTCATCAACTGCAATCTTCTTTATTATACCCAAATTCTGCGAGGAATAAATTATTGAAAATACTATATCTGAACATTTCATGATTCATTAGATACTTGAATTCATTATGTCGATTTTCGAAGAGATTCGTTTCTATTCATTCTTCACTGATTTCCCGATCTGACTCGTTCGAAGAATAAGAACGTATAGCTGAGAATGAATAGAATTTCATCTGTGAGTACAACAAAAAGTACATTAGCTGCTGGTCTCTCCACGAATAAATGAGCGAGTGCTGCAGTAGAGAAACTAAGAACGATTGAAGGAATTCCCAGAGTTATCGACTGAAATATCACATATTTATTTATCCTTCAGATTCTTCAGATGGATTAAGTTGAGTGTTCACAAGCGTACCTCATAGAGGAAACCTGCGAATCGTGGACTGAGAGTGTTCATGTCAAATAACCATTTGATAGTGATGACATGAACAAGATAAGTGGCGTATGTGAGACGAGAAGGAATAGACCATCCAGGCCAGAAGAGAAGAGATCGGATTGGTCCTGGAAGAGAACAAACGTAATGCGAATGATGAGTTTATATTGCCTCCTCCTCCATTGTGAGTGGAAAAGATGATCCAGAATAGGGAAAGACCCCAGAAAATCCGAGAGAATGAAGAAAACAATGCACTGAAATGTAGATTAAATTCGCTGAAGAATTGTGTATAAATACCTGATGTGTAGTGGAATGACCTCCGTATGTGAATACAGTGAGAAATTGAGATAGATCAGTGTGAGACTCATCACAGAAAGAAACCAGAGTGTGATGTCAATTGTCTGATGTAGTAGTTTGATGTGGAAAATAGTGGTACCACATACTGGATTGATTCTATCTCTTTTGAATGATCGTAGAATGAATCCAGCTACTATTCCGAGTAGATAAATTTGTGCTCGTATCAAGGGTGAATTGTACATTGCAGTCACGAGATCACTGAATACCGTAAATGATTTCATGTATTTCATTAAAATTTAAAAACTTACGAATTATTATCGATCTGTTGTTGAAGCATCGCGAGTTTTGCCTGAGAATAAATCATTTTGTTTTATCATTATCTTTCACTTACCGGTAAATTATACTTGAAGACCAGATAGAAGTTGTAGAGAGTTGATGCTCCAATAGCAGCAACGCATGTGATTACACCTTCAATTGTCTTGAACTCTGAACTTTCCTCTGGTTCACCTCGTATGGGAGTCTTTCCCAATAGATAGAGGAAGAATGGAGAAATGGCAAAGAGTTGGAAATCCACAGAGAGATACCAAGTGAAGGACAAACACTGGAATAACAAGCATAATTTCATCGTGAGGCTGTGAAATTCGATGTAAAAATACCTGATCATCAGAAGAAAGAAGATTTGTCATGTAAGCGAACGATTGCCACAAGCGAAGTCTGCGTATGATTTGTACAGCACATTTACTGAATTACGATTCATGAAAAAACAACTATTATACCTGCATGGATCTTCTTTGAATCGATCAGTCATAATGTAAGGAACGTCGACTCGACTTGGAATGAAAATGAATGTGTAGAAGAGTAGAACGAAGTAGTAGAGTGGAGTCAATCTGAGATAGAAGTGAATTGAGAAAAGAAGAAGAAAACCTAATGAATCGATGGACGTAGAACATGATCCATCCTCTTCGAGTGCAAGTTGCGGATTGGGTGTGATAGAATTTCAACCTGAAGAGCGACTTGATTAGATTTATATCTCACACTCATACCAGATATAACTGAGAAGAAGCCCTGAAATAAAGAAGAATGTGTCAACTGCGAAGAATGAGCTGAGAATGATCTGAAACGTTGATGAGATAACGTCTATTCGTTTATTCTATCCGCAAACCTGCCCAGACAGACTTGATCGGAGAAACTCGTGAAGTTCCTTGATGTTTCCTGAAAAGCGAATATTGAGCTCCTTTAGTGACGCTGCCCTAGCCATTTCTGTAGAAGTAACTGCTTCCATGTCCGAATAAAATCCAAGTGATAGAGAGAACTTTTATTGCTCCGAGCACTCGGATTGAATCTTCCTGCACGATACACTCTCAACTGTGGAGTCGAATATGATCTCACATTGCGCTCTTCATCTTTTGGATTGCGAAACAGCGATTGCAAATTTCGATAGATTGAGAAGCATGGAAATATTGAAAGAAAGGAAACTGAAGAGATTTGATGAAAAATGAATACGATAGAAAACTCGCTCGTATCATCTGTGTTATCCCCAGAAATGAAATAATCGAGAACTCCCGATATGAAGCAGAATCCAATCAGGCACTGTACAAGAACTCTAGAATTCAGATATTACAAAAAATAAAAATTGCATTCGAACATTGCAAGGTCGTAGGACCCGTCCTTTTCGGGGACATTATCGTTGATTCTCACAAGATTGCAGATTGGATTGGGAATTATCGAAGGAGATCCGGATGCTGATAATTAATGATAAAAATACAGATTGAAATTATTTCGAACGTGGTCTGAGAACATGGATAAGTTCGATAGTCGAACAACTGGAAGGAAGACACACTCCAAATATGAGATCATGAAGACCCACTGAAGAACATTGATCAATACTGCCTATTCATAATTTTCACTCACTCAATGCCGACATGCAAGCCAGTCGATCCTGATTTGTTGCTATCATTGGGTTCACGTAATACCTAAAAATGTGTGTACCCTTTGATTCCTCTTACTGTTACCGAAAGTAGTCCATTTCGAAAGGACGTTCTCTTTCAGGCAAGTGGAAATTGATTTCCTAAAATATCGATTGCACCCTAATCCAGAGATCGATCATACTCGACATCCTTTGAAATCTCCTCCGAACAGTGATTCCCCTCTGGATATTCCATTTCCAATTCTTCCCGCTGCATCCAGAGCTACACAAATACTGATCTACTGATGAAGACACTAATCGAACCTTTCAGAAAGACTGCTGCATCAAAATCAGATAATTGCTGATTTCCTCCTTTCACATTTCGTGAATTGGCCACGTTTAGAAGTTGGAGGTCCTTCCAAACACGAATTCTTTAGGTAGAATATACAAGTGTACCTCAAAGCAGGATTCACTCAAGAATCCTTTTGGAATTTGCCCCAGATCTTCATAGAATCGAGTGACATCGTAAGACCTTCGTCCACTAATTAGATCGAGGAAAAGAGATGAATAAGGCTGGAATATCATCCTGATCTGTAGATGTTCGCACGGAAACATACTTCAGTATTAGCCGATGGTAACTCCTTCGATTGACCAATTACTGATGAGATACAGATGCAGACACAGATAGTCGTTGAATGAAGGGAAAGAACAATCGATTTCATCTCTTGTGAATTGATAGGAACAATTGCTGCTCTTTATCCTCTCTTCAGTGACTAACATGGGAATTCTTCCCTTCAACGTGTGATAAATCAAATGAATAGTTTATCGATTGACCAGAGTATACAATCTATCTACGAGATACGATTACTGGAATGATATATATTGAGATGTAGTTGGATATGTGCAGTGTGATGGGGCACTTTCTTCTTAGATTCGAGCCTGGCCCTGAGAAGATTAATTAAGGAACTTATGATTGAGATGCACATGAAATCGATCGAAATTTGTAATCACATTGAAGAAGCCAACCTACTTTAAAAGTACCCAAATAAATGTTCTCACCTGTGTGCTGCGGTGTTTCTCGATCAGTTTGCGTGCCTTCTCGTACATGTCAGGGTGCACCTCAAATATTGATTTAAATAATTATTAAAATGAACAGTTTAATTATTATTTCTTTCCCCTACTCTTCATACCTGTTTGAAGTTGTTGAGGGTGCGATCAATGATAAATGGCTTGCAATCCTTGAGAGTCGACACGATATTCTCCACCAATCGATCACGATGACTCTCATCCAGAATCTGAATGGATACGATAGAATACAGTATTGATTGGATACGGTAGTTCACAGGGTCATCTTCCATACCTTGAGCCAGAAGTCTCTTGGCTGATCGAAGTTATTGTCATCGTGAGTGTTGAATCGATCGACGTCTCCCGTCACCTTCCACGCTGAGTCCTGAGAGGAAGAAGAGTACGGTAGGATACTGTAGTCTGAGTACGATACCTTGACGGCGGCCACATCGACGGGTCCATTGAAGCTGTTCGGATGGTAATTGGGAGCCCCACCCTGAGAATACAGACAAGCAGCTCCGTCTCTCTGCGTGTTGTGAGGTCTGCAATCGTTCGAATTTCAATCACTTGTATTAGCAGTTGGATGGAAATCTACTTGTTATCCATCCATCTTCCCTTCTTCACTAAGATACCTCATTGTCAGTATATCATCATCATTACAAGAATTCCCGTGTCTTGCCAACATCGTCATTCATTCCTTCTTTCTCACCTTGATCTGAAGGGGCAATTGATTGGCAGTTGGATGTAATTGGGACCAAGACGATGGAAGTGAGTATCCGTGTACGAGAACAGACGACCCTCAACATAATCGATTAGACTCCGCCCCTTTCTTAGCCCCGCCCCTCCTGACTCCGCCCCCTCACCTGGAGCATCTTATCGGGGGAGAATTCGACGCCAGGCACGACGTGAGCAGGGCAGAAGGCTGACTGTTCCACCTGAATTATTGATTGATCTTTGATCTTTATTAATAGTTTATCTTTGATCTTTGTTAATAGTTGATCTTTGATCTTTGTTAATAGTTGATCTTTGATCTTTGTTAATAGTTGATCTTTGATCTTTAAGAATAGCTCAAACCTCTGCGAAGTAGTTCTGGGGATTTCGGTTAAGCACGAACTTTCCAACGGGGATCAGAGGGAATTCTCCGTGAGGCCACACCTGCAAGGGAATAGTAAACACTCAGTTGTCGATAGGCTACCTTACCTTGGTGACATCGAAGGGGTTGAACTTCCACTTCTCAGCCTGTTCGAAGGTCATCACCTCAATATTATCGATTGATACTACCGTATCCTTCTACAGTATCTTACCTGGAGGAACATATTCCATTGGGGGTAGTCTCCTCGCTCGATCGCATCGAACAGATCACTGTAAGTATCGATTGATTCTACTTGATCTTTGATCTTTTGATTCTCACCGAATGGAGAAATCGGGATCCTCTCCGGTCAATCTGCCTGCATCAGATGCAGAGAGGCACTTGATGCCCTGGTTCGTCTGAAAGAATGGCAATTCGTGTTGAACTTCCTCCATGGGAATAATACCTTGAAGTGGAATTTGCAGTAGACAGGTTCGCCCTTTGCATTGACGAGCTTGAACGTGTGCGAACCGTAACCATTCATGAATCTGATAGAATTATCGATTAGATTACCGTACTTTCACCGTATCCTTCACTAACCGATATCCATGGGGAGTTCCTCGATCAGAGAAGAGGAACATCATCTGATGAGTCGATTCGGGACGAAGAGAGAAGAAGTCCCACATCGCATTCATGTCCTGAGATTATCCATTGATCTTTGATCTTTACTCAGAATGACAACCTTGAGATGAGTCTGGGGATTTCTCTTCTGAGTGTGGATGAAGTTCGGGAAGAGAATGGGATCGCGAATGAAGAAGATTGGAGTGTTGTTGCCGACCTACAATCGATTCAGTCTCTCTCTCTCTATACAGTACTCTATCGATTACCAAGTCCCAGTTGCCCTCATCAGTGTAGAACTTCATTGCGAATCCCCGAGGATCACGTGCAGTATCGGCCGATCCAGATTCGCCTCCTGAACAGAGGGAAAAGTTAGGAATACGGATTTCGGGTGTGTACTCTTCAAGGGAATATAATAGGACAGTTCTGTCACATGATTTAGCTTCAGTAACATGCTCCATTTCATGATTGCTGTATTACTTTCCCTTATTTTCCTCTCCTTTTCGTTTTCGCGAAGGAATTTTGCAGATGACAAAGAATGAAATCACTCGCGCATTGTCAACAATATTTCTCTCCCCTCCAGAGTAGACAACGAAATGGTGGTAAATAGAACGTCCTTCAATCTCTCGATTCCTCACGCCCTCTCATCTAGAGGAAACGGCAACGAAAGACGAAGTGTCTCTCCATTTCGTGTATTATTTCGCGGTTTTGACCGATGGAAGTTTAAAAACCCACCAACAGTGGAGAAGCGAATGAACATCGGAGTCTGCTTGCCGACCTAAAATCCATAATTTATTTTCCATTCTTCATTGATCTTTGATCTCCATCCATCACTGATGATCCTCCCCTTACCTTGCTGAACATATCAGCCTTGCAGTACTTGGAGATGTCGTGGGTGACCTCGAAGTATCCATGAGCTCCTGTAATCAAGATAAGTGTGAAGAGAGGGACGATTGATGGGATCAGTTCAACTTCAAAGTCTTCTAATCTCCTCACCAGCTCCTTTTGCGTGTACGACTCTCTCGGGGATTCTCTCCCTATCGAAATGAGCCATCTCATCCATATACACTACGTCTTGCATCAGCATTGGACCACGGCCACCTCAAATACACATTTTAGACCATGATCTCAGGTCACCAAACTGACCAGCCGTGAGTACGGCATTCTTGTTCGGGATGGGCGCGCCATTGGAGGTCGTCATGCGATGAGGCGTCTGCAATCCCTTGTTTTGACCGTTTCGAACTTCAAAACAACAACAATAACAGCAAAAACAACAAAAGAACATACGGGCTGTGCCTCCTTCTGCTTCTGCAGTTGTTCATCGTGCGGATTGGTCATCTTCGATCCTGTAAGGGGGAAATCTCAAGAGGGAAGGAAAGAGGGAAGAGACTGACGATATCCGATAGGGCGAACATTCAGAACGAGAGAAACCGCGCGTCGAGGAGAATTCATCGCAAAATGAGCCAAATGACTCTCATCAAACCCATTTTGACAAAATTTTAATGACATAAATCAGATAATTTCAAAATTGTTCATTCAAATTGAGAGAAGAGAGTGAATGGTCAATCTGAATTGTCTCATGCAAGTGAAAAGAATGAATCTCAACCAGTGGGTTACCCCGTAGTTTGTAAGAATGAACCCCATAGAGGGAGAGGGATCACGTCTGATAAGAGAAGACTAGAGAAGAAGGTGATTAGAGTGAGAGATAAGGGAGATTGAAGAGAGTAATCAGACGAGCAGATAGATAGTACCCATGAGACGGAGAGTAGTGTAGGTTGGACATAACAAGGAGAGGATACCGTTGGGTGCCAAAGATCGTGCAGCAAATCGATGTTCGTATGTTGGCATTAAAGAAGGCGTAAACTCCAAATTCGGGGAAGCACTTCCCTGTGCAATCAGGGGAAGTACTGTAGGAGGGTGAGAGTGACAGACGCGAGAGTTTTTCGCTCCTCTCCTGTCTCTTCCCATCTCCTCTGCGTCTTGACCTAGCTCCCTTCCCTTTGCACCGCGCATCTTGATTTTGCCTGTGCCCTGTAGAAACTTTGCGCGCGTGTAACTCGGTTCAAAGTTGAGCTAACGAGTTCTAATTTTCGAATTCGTAATGTGGTTTACGGAAACTTTCGACCTATGACGTCAGATAGTCCCGGAAAATATTGAGTTTACGCCTTCTTTAATATGAAGGCACTTCTGATAATTGAATTTGTCTGCAGACGATTTATTCATATTGAAAGTAACAGCATGGCCGTAGTTTGGAGATGAAATTGGTACAGAATGAATTAAAGCACAATAACGGAACAGTAGAGTGCAAATGTTTCGATGTATGGAGTGAGAGACTACAGGAAAGGAACCAGTGAAGTAGTCAACACTGAGAAAGAAGTAGCCCCTCCTCTCCTCCCTCTCATGTTTTGTGTGTTTGAGAAGGATGCGCAACAAATAATGGAAGGAAGTAGGAAGGAGAGACAGGGGAAATTGAGAGAGACAGAGAGGAAGAGACACCCTTCGGTGTTACTTTTTGTTCCGCCAAAGTAGCCAAAGAAGAGTGGGGGAAATGAATAGACGATCCTCTTTTATTCCAACTGGTTGTCATCAACCAACTGTTAGTTTATGACTTCCCTTGTGAAATTGTTCATTTTCTGCAGTGATGTCATCGCAGAGTATTTTGAGACATGCGGTAAATATCAACGTGGGAAGATAGCATTCTACAGTATTCCTACCGTATTCTGAACCTCCATTCCCATACACATCTTGTACGTAGTACACGTTCTCTTCATTCAGTATTTCTTCTCATCAGTTGGACAGAAGTGGAGAGTGTAAGGAATAGAGAAGGACAGGCCATTGCTCAACCATTGATAACAGCATATTGTCACTGATCGAGCAAAGGCGAATAGTGATAAGAGAGGTGACGAAGAGGGGGGGGGAGGAGGGAAGAGCACGTAGAGGGGAGAAGAATGAGATGGAATGATTACGTGAGACAAGAGGGAATGGACACTCTGAAGCGAATATTATTGAAATTCTTCAGATCATTCGGTGCTCAAGATTTCAGCAAGAAACTATATCAGATCTAATGAGTAATCTAATCTAATGGAACTCTGCAGAGTGAACAATTGAATCAAATTCATCATTTCCATTTCATTATTTTCGATGGATCATTTCATTCTTCACTCACTTCTTCTCTTTTCCACTAGCTCGCACGGTTCGTTCCCTCACTTCTCCGAATAAGAAGATGGCATTTTCCATTGAGAATCATGGTAAATGGCGGTTTCTGGGGCATATTCAAGAGAAGGAGCACTCAAAATGCAGACATCAAGAAGGTAAACAGACCACGCCCCTCTCACGAAACTCCGCCTACTCCCCTAACTCCGCCCCTTTCCAGACATCCCTGCCACCCAAGGTGAAGATCGCCATCAATTCGATGAACAAGTACGCGGTGAGACTCGTCCAATGACTCCGCCTCCTTCCTAAGCTCCGCCCCTCATAAGCTCCGCCCCCTTCCTAAGCTCCGCCCCCTTCTTCAGGACACGATAACAGCAGTGAACGAGGCCTTTCTGATGTACATGCAACCATCGTTCACCGATTGTCCCAAGGCCAATTCGGAGCAGATTGTGAGAATGAAGCGAGAGAGGGAATTCCAATAGAAAGCCTTTTTCTCAGTGTGAGGACAATGCCACCAATTCGACTGCTCTTTCCGTAATGCGCACTTTCACTGCTGTCAATGGATATTGGAACAGAGAGGATGTAAGGAGAGGGGAGGACAGACACCACCAATCGGAGATGATCAAAATCTGAACCATTCTGTCCAACTCCAATATTCTCAGCTGAAAGCCCACGCCGACTACGCTCTCTTCCACACGTGGAAGGCCACTTTCGATTTCCAGGTTGATCTTTGATCTCTCTGCTCTCATCTGATCTTTGATCTCTTGTCAGGTCGATGGTCGGAAGGCCCTTCACTTCACTCGATCTTTCCTCGCCGTCGACTATGCTAATGTATCGGAAAAATATTTTCGAAAATAACAGAACAAGCGCATTTATAGTTCAAAGAGAACGTGGATCTACTGGAGAAGGCAACGACGAATATGGATCAAGCAAAGGCACAGGTGAAAGGAGGGGAATGATCTTTAATCTCTGATCCTGTCTGATCTTTGATCTCCAGATGGTGGATCAAAAGACTGGTGAGGAGATTCCCGAGAAGAAGGAAGAGTACGAAGAATACAAGAAGGAATTCGAACGAAACTGCGCAGAGGTATACGGTAGATGTGAAGGAGCACCGATAACTGATCGCTCTTGAGATACTCGCGGCCTCTGCAAAGCTGCCAGAACGACAGGAGGAACATTTCAAGGTTGAGGAGGCAAAAGTGAATCAATGAAATGGATGTTTCTAGGAAATCATCAATTTCGTTCCCGTAATCGAGACGTATCATCTACGAGTCGTAAGAGCTCTCGGTTGGTTCAAAGTTGTCGTATCTCCCAATTGATATTCAATTCAGGTTGGGTGTCAAAACTGAAGAACAAGTCGATTCCAACTCCAGCCCATGCGGTCAACAAATAGAAAAGAAATATCAAATACTCTCCACTCTAACGTGTGAAAACGATAAAAATAGCGAGTGGCGCTTAATCATAAAACATTTATATTTGTATCTCTGTTAACAAACTCTGACAACAATAAGTTTCAACAACCTATCACAAAAGACAATCACGGAATGTTAGTGGCAAAAGAAGCGAAAGATCTTTTGAATGATTGATAAATCAATACTACCGTACTCGTCTGACTCCACTCAAGACCAGACATCCTCGATATATCGATCTACCTTCTTCAATTCCATCATGTACTTTCTCGCTTCATCGATAGTGCAATCTGAAAAACACACGTTATGGTCATCCTGCGAAATCCATCTTATCAGCTACAGTAGTGACTAAAAGTCAGTAGTCAATCGCTTATCTCTCTTATGTACCGTACCTGCAGCCTGTGCAGCACACTGTACGAAGCACTCCCATAGATCCTTGCTCATTCCCTTTGCATCTCCACACACGTACACTCTGGCTGGATAGGGAGTGGAGGATGAATCACGGAGGAGTGAGAACACCTGAATAAAGAGGATGATCAATAACCATTAATTTTTTTTTAAAAGCTATAATATAACTTTTTGCAAAAATATTTAAAAGGCATCTTTTTCACGATAACTTAAGCGCCCTTGCTATAGTTCTAGATTCAAATGCTCTTTCTTCGTCATAATCTCGCACTTTCCCATCACTCTTCTTATCACTCCATTGTTCGCCCCTTCCCTCTCCTGTTTTCCGGCCATTGTTCCGTCTAATCCGTCCATGATATAAAAGGACATCATGCCCGAAACAGTCACTCGCACTATTCTATTAGTCTATATAATAGTACACTTGTCTTACTCGAGATATATTTCTCTCCAGAAATGAATCTGCATCTGCTTCTCCTTTCTACCTTCTCCATTATTCTCACCGACGCTCAAATTCCCAATCCTTGCGAAGGCAAATCAAATCTATGTGTTGACCAAATAACGGTAAGTTTTATTTTCTGCACCCCACACCCCTCCACTTAGAAGCTTCACAGAACCAAACCCACACATTACACTCTTATTCATATTAACATTATTTTCTAAACAGAACTGCGACACTATCTTTGCACCTAAAGCGGATGGCACTTGGAGTGACAACTGTGCGGATATAGCCTATTCGAGCTTCGCTGATCTTTGCCAGTACGTTCATCGAACCCTCAAATATTGGGGGAAAATGAAATTGATTGCAGCAAAACATGCCAAATATGTTGCGTGGAGCCGTGTGTGGATGTGAACGAACGGTAAGCTATAAACTCTGCCATCAATCCTCCTCTACCTATTAGGTGTGACTCGTGGACTAATGGATTCTGCACCAATCCATTCTATACCGACGAAGAGCGATGGGCATACTGTAGGAAGAAGTGCAATCTGTGTTAGAGCGCTCAACACGACGGCAGATCTTCAGATCGTGGACTTCACTCGAGCTACTCTTTTGTACAAATTGTATAGGTTCCCCGAACTGAGATTATTTTTATTCGAGATATGCTGTGCTTACCCTCCGATAAAAAATTTAAAGCCACACGAAGTTACACACTCGATTTCACATTCATGCTTATCAATGGTTCCCAATTGTTGATAATCATTTCATGAGGCACACCTTTCTCAGAGAAGAGAATGCATTTTGCTTAGAAATTTTGCACAATCATCTTTGTCAATTATATATCTAGAGAATTTTTGCCAGAAATTCGATGACTGTGGGAAATCGTGCGGCATTGGCACATAACCTACATCGCTCATTCGTGAAATATTGTCGAATCGATAACAAATTCTTCCACACATGACCCGATTCACCACGCCATTATTTCTGACTTCTTGATCCTCTTTTCTTTCCTCCTCTTATCAATATCCGCCGTGTAACCCCCCCCCCCCATTGTTTGCCCCCTCTCCCATCTGACACTATAAAAGGAAGCTCGATGTGAGGGCACGCCTCATTCCTGATAACACCATCTCATTTCACAAATTCTACAATTCCCAATGTCTCGATCTTTCCTTCTTTTCGTCATCTCGTTTGCCCTATTGGAATACGCAGGTATGAAAATCAAAATTAATTGTGTCAGCGCGGACCTCTCCCTAATCTCTATTCAGCGGGCATTGACTGTACTGGCAAAATCAACAAATGTCCCGAGGATGAAGTTTGTTCCAAGAAATATACGAATTATGATTGGACAATCTCAGGGATGCGTTAATATGTTCCCTCCGAAGGCAGACGGATCTCCAAATGATCTGTGCACACTGGACGCCACTCATACCTTTGCTATTCTATGCAAGTACGGCCCTTTTTAACGAATTCATCAATAATTATTCACATTTTCAGCCGAACTTGCAACAACTGCTGCAACGTCCCATGCGCCGATCATAACAACAAGTAAGCTTTAAAATGCCAATAATCCCGGATGCCAATCGCTACTGTTTATTAGCACAGATCCTTGCATTCCAATAAGCATCATCTTTTTTTTTTCATTTCAGTTGCGCAAAATGGAAGATTGAACAAGATTACTGCAATCCGAAGGGCACAATTACTAACGACATGATTTGGAATACTTGTGCTAAAACTTGCGAATTGTGCTAGTAAACACAAAACGGATAATCAAATTCATCAAGCCACATCGTATTTTGTGTACATTCTGATAAACCTTCTCGCTGTCATAACATTCCACTTACCCTAATTCCACAGTTTAATATTTTCAAATATTATTTAATCGATGGAAATAGGTACCGTACCTCTCCAGCATTGGCTCTGATTGAATCCTGTACGTACTTCGGTTGTCCTTCTACCGTACTCTGAGCGAGGTAAACTGTAGAGAGCACTCCCAACTCCTTCAGTGTCTCTACTTCTTCCCTGCAAAACGTTACTCATAATTTGGAAACAGCACTGTCAAATAACAATAATATAATAAATCTCAAACCTATAGATGAAATCCTTCTTTTCATCTCTGCATCCAAAGTACAATATCCTCTTCGTCTCTCTACATTCTTTATCCTCAGGATTCTTCTTGAGATGCGATCGAATGTGTTGAGTGAATGAGAGGAAAGTGGACAGACCCGTGCCCGGTCCGATCAGGATCAATGGTGTGTATAGACCCACCTGAATATTCATTATTGATTGAGAGTGAATTGGTAAACATCGTCGTGATTTCTGCACTCGGCGCACTATCTCCGTACCTCGGGGGCGCAATTGAGGGGCGGCAGACGGAATCGAGCCGCTTCCTTCTCTAGCAACTGAAAGATATCAATAAGTGGTGATACCGTACTCTTTACACAATGAACAAGGATCTACCGTATACCTTGACTTGTTGTCCTATTCTCAGGTCACACAATACTCCAGTCTGCACTCCCACTCTCGCGTACCGCCTTCCTTCCACTGCGGCGTCCTCACTGGAAAGGAATGAGTACGGTATCATCCCACTACCGTACTCTTTCTTACCGTATCGAGTATGCGAATCGAAGTCTCCTTCCACTTGCAGCTACACAAGAGGACATCGAGTATGGACGAGGCATAAGACGAGGAAGATTCTCTGACAAGCATTCATTAGAACTTTTGCACCTCACAATTGTTGCACACAATTGTGCACAAGTGTAAAACTGTAAATGTTCAACTGCATTTTTGAGCAATGTTCTCGGCTCTTCATTTTGCCTTATCGCACGTCAGTTAGAGAAATTCGAGAGTATCGCGAAACGAGAGACACAGAAGACCCATTGCATTTTAAATATTCTTACTCACCAATAAGTCTCTCGGCCTTTGGTGCAGCAGAGGGAAAAGCGAGGAGAACATCCACTAGAGAGAGGGCTGCCTGCAATACTCGAGCTCATTATCAAAACTAAATTAGCATTTTCTTCTCATTCTCCATCGCCCTTTGTTCCCTCCCTTTTCCTTCCTCTCTCCATTTCATTCCCTACTCATCTCTCCTCATGTGTGGTGGACGTAAGAAAGTATCTACTCGTGATCCCTTCCCTCTCTCTAAGATCCCTTCTCAACGTGTTCTCCCTCCATCTGCATCTCCATCTCCCACTCTCCCTCCTAATTCCAATATCGAACGATGGGAGGGAGATCACGTCGATCTATCTAGTACCAATGTAAGCTATCCCTTCCTTCAATACGAATACCGTATCCTTCTCATCCCTTTAGGACTCAGAGGGCGCGAATGGCCCCATGGGTGTGCCCGAATCGTCATGGTTAATGCGCATGAATACATCAAGCAAAGAAGTGTACGATACAATCGATAATACGGATGAAAAGGATGATACCGGAACGAAAGGAGATGAAATTGACAAGAAATGGAAAGATATTGGAAAGAAAAAGGGAGAATCAGACTTGCAAATGAATCAGAGTGGAGCCCGATATGGACATGTTTGAGATTCCTCCCCTCTCTCTCATACATCTTTCTTATTCAGATGAGTGGAGCTTCCCATCGAGAATATCACTCTATTGAAGATATTGAGAAGATGGAGAAAGAAGCTGCTAAGAAGAAAGGGGTATACGGGGTATGTGGTATATTCAGGGTTGTGCATACTGTAATATCGATGAATTAAGAAAACACTTGATATGGAAACATGCAATCAAAGTGGAGCCAGATATGGATCGGTGAAATGGTTGTTAAGCCATACACAATAACAAAATAACATACAGATGAATGGATCCCATAGAGAATATTCATCTCTGCAAGAAATCTCGGAGATACTGGAGAAGAGTGAGGTTGAAAGGAAGAAAAAGACAAAGGTATACGGTAGTTATGCATACCGTAATATCGATTATTTAAGAAAACACTCGATATGGAGACATGTAATCAAAGTGGAGCCAGATATGGATCTGTGAGATGATGGTTAAGTCCTCCGCAACAAGTAAAAACATTTAGATGAATGGTTCCCATAGAGAATACGCATCTCTCGATGAAATCTCGCAGATAGTAGAGGAGAGTGAGAATGAAAGGAAGAAGAAGAAGGGAAAGGTATACGGTAATCGATCACTAATCAATGTCGATCGATTAAGATGAGCGGAGGCACGATTGATAGTCTGAAGCAGACTGGTGCACGATATGGCTCCGTATGATGATCTCAATCTATCACAGTCTAATCAATTGTTTTAAGATGAGTGAGGCTCCCAATCGGGAGTACGTTTCTATTGAGAAGACCAAGGATACCGAATAGATGAAAAGAAAAATTAACCTCGTCAAGAAAGAAAGACTCGTCGATAAACGTAATCATGTTTGAGTTGCCTCCATCCATGACACATTGCATCTCTCCCCTTTCTCACCTGTCTAACATAGGAAGTGAACTCATTGACTCCTTGTGCACTGCACAATTCGAGTAATCGTCTCTTCTCTCCTCCATCAGTGGCCGAATCAGCCAGGAATCGAAGGAGTGGTCGACCTGAATAAGAATGAGAGATCAGAACAGGGCAGAGTCATTATTGTATCATAGATCTGGTTATCAGAAATGTTCATTCATCAAATGTCTTCATGGAAATCATACCGGGTGCTCTTCTGATGTCTAGACAATAAGTGAATAGATGTCTGAGGGAGCTCTTCACGGGAAGGTAGTTAGGAAGAGTCGCGCCTGATAACGAAGTCAGATCATTCTACCACCTTCACAAATAACACCCTCGATTGATAAGCAAGATACCGTACATGGTTTGGTCGTGGTGGGATCGATGGACAGTTCGTAATCATTGTCTGCAGTGGAGAGACAGCCGAGTCTGATAATACATCATCATTGCAATACATAACATGGAAGAAGAAAGATCGCACCTTTCGAGGACGAAATTAACTTCAGCTTCATCATTCTGTGGTGTGATATAGAAGGCATCTCCTGGTTCATATGCGAGATCAACCTCTGTTAGTTCGAAGATTAGCTCACTGAAAAGAATATCTTTAATTTGTGAAGTTATGTTTTGTTTTTAATTACATGTGAAATGACTAACCGCTTAGGTTTGATGAGAGCCTGATCGAGAGAAGTGAGAATGGAGTGAGAAACAACGACTGCATTCAGAGGCTTCGTTGAGATCACTCCTAAAGATCAAAGATCAAGAACCAATCGATTTTAAACAATCCCAGCAGGCAAAACGATTAAAGTCAAAGAATCAATCAAGATAAGAAAGAAGATCACTCTACAGTACCCGGCATAGGGGCATCATTCTGCCAGGGTAGATCTTCCCCTCCTCTGAATATCGATCGACCGAGTGTTCCCTTGATGTAGGGCAGAGGGGCGATGGGCACTCGCAGATTGGGATCACCTCAAATTTCATATTATTTTACTCGAATCATTGCAATCGCGATGAACGTTACAAGTAAAAATTATCATGGGTAACTTCTGACCGCTAATTTTGTCAGCTCCACTCCTCACAGATGCTCCTGCAGAGTAATCAAAGTCGACGAGGGAAAGGGAAGCAATGGAAGAACGAGGAGATACCGTAGTCTCTTCTTCTACAGACTCCTCAGATTTAGCTCGTGCCTGAATACAATTCAAAATTACGACCATCCCTAATGGAAACATAAAACTCAAAAATCTTAGTGATAATATCATAACTCACTTTCCACTCCTCCATAATTCTCTCCTTTTCCTCCGCAGTTTTCGTCTCTCCCAGTGTAATTTTCGATGAAAAAGCAGCAGCCAATCGAGTCTCATCAATAGAAAATCTGCGATTACGTTATAAAAATTTAATGAATGAAGACAAAAAAGCGAGACATGATGCTAACCTCGTATTCAATTCTTCATTAAACAGCTTGTCTATCCAGGGTTCAACTATGAGTTCCAATCTGAAAGTGAACAGCATATATCAATACAAGATTCCCAATCGGCAATATAAAAGAAAAGAAGATCATCTTACCCAACTTGATCATCGGCCTCTCCTCTCTCTAATACTCTCGTTGCACCGAGGAATGAGAGTTGATGGTCCATTTTTATGGGAACTCCCTGGTACGTAGAGTAGTTTGAATCACCCAGACCTAAAGGATGGCAATATCTGGATAACACATATATGAAAAGAAATGAATCGTTCATTTCAAAGCACAGTCAGACAGATCATACCTAGCAGTGCATAAGTGAGTCCCTTGAAATGATCCTCCTTCAATTCCTTCCTTGATATTCTTCTGAGGAATCGGGCGGAATTTTCTGGAGCATCGCCATCTCCAGTGGAAGAAACGACGATGATGATGAATGATTCAGTTGTTAGATCGAGCTGAACAGTCAATATTATTTTCAGTTGACAGTTGGATCGGTCCATAAAGCCATAAGAAAATTTTACAGAATCTCCAATCGTTTTTTTTTTCATTTCGCAAATACAATACTATTACGAAAGAAGGTTATGAAATTAGTTTAACTGACCTCTTTTTCGATATCGTTGAGAGTGCGGATCTCTGGTACGAGTCCAACTGCCGTCGCTCTTTCTGCGAGTGCCTTCGATATGGATTCGGCCTGACCCGTGTGAGATCCGTACCCGATCAACAAACGATTAGACATCTACAACGACAAATTCGTTATAAACTAGCGCGAATCTGTGGCATCATTCAATAGTTGAACAAATACAGTAACCTACTACGCGTAAAGATGAGAATAACGCTTGTGGAGGATTTTGAGTGAAAGAGCAACAACGATCTCCTATTCAGGGTACTAGAGTGAGATGATGGTCAACTGGTGCGAGTGAAACGCGATCAGACCATTGGAGAGTGCGGTAAAGAGATGATGCAACGAAGGATTGCATATATGAGTCATCTCCAGCAACCCCATAAAAATATGGATGAATTCTAGCGTAAAACGCGAACACTGAGGACCTAGTTACGAGTTGACAAAATTTGGACGAAAGCTAATATCAATAAAATAGAAAAAACCGTAATAATTTAAAAATAAAATAGAAATGCGCGCACGAGGTTACAGTATTGTTTACTATCGTAAAGTGACTTTATATCGTTTTTTTTTCTTCAATTTGTGATCTACCGTACCATTGAGTATACTGAATTTTATTCGTGCAGTTCAAGTAAACCAGATTCCGAATTATTCCAACAGATAATAGAACAGAATAACCAATGTATGTAGACGAAGAGTTATTTGTCACTGTTCATTCTATTTTTTGCCATCTGCATAGTCACATTCCATTGTTCTTGCCCTTACATGATCTATCTAGTCTATGGCTTCAAAATCATTGAAGGCAAAAAACCCAAACTAACCTAAACTAACATGTAGATGAAATATTCAAAGAGTTCTAGTAGTGAATTTCTGCGGTTGTGTAAGAGTGCTCTCTCCTTTGCCTTCATGTCTCTGCCATGGCGCAGTTGGTAGAGCAGGAGGCTAGCACCCGTGATGCCCCCGCTCGTTTCCGGTCGTATGATTATAGCAAAATACTGTTCACGTCCATATAATCCTTGACTGAGAATCCCTTTATGAGACCTTTTTTTTCATTTTTGCTGCTTTTATCAATACGAATTGTAATAAATCGAGCTATTTTACGCAAGAATAATCAGAATCCACAACAGACCAATTAAGAGGCGAAGCAACATAATTTCATAGAAAGATAGAGACATAGATTGATGTCTAGATGAGTTTTGTCGGCCAAGGCAGGTAGATCTCCGGTGCGTGCTGCCATGTTTTGAAGTCGAGAACCTTCAATAATCTCGATTCATCCAAGAATAAGTTGGTAACTCACCTTTATCTCTTTGTCATCATAGAGACCATCTGGACGAATGAGCCTGGAAGAAGGATATATTTAGGGTTTTCGAGATTCCCCCGCATGAAAAGGGCGTGGAATCGGCAGATGTTCTCCATAATTAATAGTTGTTCCCATCCCAGTTCCCAGTGTAAGGCGCCGCTCGCCATTCGAAGGGTACCGAGTTCAATCCCCCGCCGAGGCCAACCAAGCCTTGCTATCCCTCCGGGGTCGGCAAATTGGTAGCAACCTCGGTTGCGAAAGGTAAGGCTACCCGAGAAAGCATTGGACAGCCGGGTATGTAGTCCGTCTAACAGCTGGCCTTACCAGTGGGTCCCACCTAGCGTTGTCTTATGACTGTAAAATCGCTTGACGTGGATACACCTTTACACCTTTACCCATCCTCCACTGTATTATCTTCTTCCGTAAGAGGAAACAAAAGAGGGATCATGGATGTGGTATCCCATTCTCTCTCCATACATTACTTGTTTTCTAGTCATGAATGAATCCATTGGATGAGAAGGGAAGGAAAACCTAGATCTCTTCTCTTTCATCTACAAACTTTGATGGTTTCTTTCGTCTCGGTCTGTTGATTGGACGAAAGGAAGAGAACACCCCCACAATTCATTACCTAGTCACTCTAATTTGAGTCCGCTCCTCCTCCACTTATATTACTACTACTTAATCCCACCGCTCTCTTAGCAATTTATCCTCGCAACATGGTCCCTCCCACGGCATTTAATGGCCTATTAAATATCTTCCCATAGTCAGAAGTTGCATTCTTTCGAATGACGTATTCCTCTGACCTCTCTACCAAGAATCACTGCAGATATTCAATTGCCACCCCCACCAAACTCAATTTGTTCCCACACCCTTCGATGGAAGAAATTTCCTCCCTTCCTCATCACTGTCTTCACTGTTCACTGACTATCTAAGACAGTAGGAACACCAAAGTCTTCCCTTCTACTGTACAGTATACCTTATAATATTTTATGTCTTCTTGTTCATTCTATAAATAGTCATGATACATCATGCATCCAGGAAGCTCATTCTTGTCCCACACCTTCCGTTACTCCATTGCAAGCCCTCCTTCACCTCCTCACGCATTTCTCCATACAATTGCAGTTTCATGAGGCCAAAACGTTTCCTATCCGTATCTCTCCTTATTCCGGGGTGTAGGTCATTCAACTTCCATTCCTACGCATGTCTGCTGTACCCGTTCTTCCTCATCTCATGTAGTTCTTCCAATCCCCCTTTGTCTCATTTCTTCATTACAAGAGCAGCCCTTCTCTTCCTGGCTTCTTCTCATCGTCTTCTCTTCACCTCCCCCCTTTGTTTTCTTGCTTTGTTCATCATGGAAACTCCGTCTGCATACAGTATTCATACTACATCATCCCTCATTGCGTCATCACTAGCTAATCATTTCGAATGATCGAACAGGGGAATAAATTCGTTCTCTTCTCTCTCAGAATAGCTCTTCCGAACTGCCTCTTCTCAACTAAATTTCTCGCCCGTTTCCCCGTCTATTTCACATTTTGTGTGTGTTATCCAAATTGGAATCTAATGGAGGAAAGGGATAGGGACACTCTCCTATCCTCTCTTTCGTACTCTTCGTAACTTAACTATTTCACTCCAGATTTCTCTATTCGATTGACTATTATTGTGACTGTGCAGTAAAAATAGTGAGAAATTAGAATAGACCTCATCTGGAAGATTACGTCATTCTGGAAGGATGAACATCCTTTTACTCATTACAAAGTGCTCATTTTGGAGTGGGGGAAGTCTCGCCTATTCTCTCGCCCATTGTCACAGCTCCAAAATAACTCCGAAAATGGTCCGAAGCAGTCCTTTTTTCTAACAGGACCAATGTCCTCTCCTCTAGATGCTGCATTATTCTTCAATTGAAGACATCGTCGTCCATCTGTTTTTCGAACCACAAAATGACCATAAGAGCGCGTCTTTCTTTCTCTCTTTTCTCACAACAGTTTCATAGTCAACATCATCCTTTTCTCAGTAGACCATTTTCATTCTCACTCACCAAGTCAGATTTCCCTTCATTCCTTTTCCTCCTCCATAAATGTCAAAGGTCTCATCGAATTGATTCAGAGCGTAAACGTCGCACCAAAAGTGCCGATTTCCTGAAATTATTCTGAAATTGCTCCTCCGAAAGAGTCGAATATCCGGGGATGTTTGTGTATAGTTCACGTATTCAAGAGAGCCATGCGGTTATGCTTTATTTCTCTCTCACTAATTGCGAATTCGATACCGTCTCTCTGCTTTTTCTTTCCTGTTTCTTCTCTTCTGAGTTCCTCAATTCGAAACTACTCCATTCACTCTCACCCCTTCTACGCCCCCTTTGATTAGCATACTCTCACTAGGTAACCGTCTGTCCATTCAATGGACTATCCCACTATGGTCATCTAAAGTGACGTCATTCTTCACCTTCTAATTAGAATGGAGTCAGTGATTGTAGTGGAAGGGAGTCTTCTCTCTCTAAGCCCTCTCTTCCATTTCTCTTCCCTCTTTTCTCTTTTTCTCACTCCATTCACTAATCAACCGTACGATTCCCATGCAATTGTGGAAAAGGCGCTGAGAATGGAGTGGAATCTCTTCTATTTTCTGTTATCCTCTCTTTTCCGGGTTCTCACCAAGTAGAAAGTCGTGGAATACCAATTGTGACGCTTCACCTGCAATTACATTTTTGTAATTATTATTATTATTATATTTTCTTCATTACCGGGTCCGACGAATCGATCTTTTCCATCTGTGAGAACCGATTGACATCGAAGTTTGATGTTGAGTGGACATTCATTCACTACTCGCACCTGTAATAAATTGTTGAAGAATGCCGTTCAATACATTTTTTTTCTGTTTTCAAGCTAAAGCAATTGAACTTTTTTGTCCATTGCGATCTGGATTTCTGTGGATCTCTTATGAAATGAGTATCCCTACATTCAGTACAGATATATGTAATTCAGTGATTGATGGATCTAGACATTCGGTAGCTCTGTCCATTAGTCCTTCACTAGACAACGGGATTTATGATCTTGTCTCCTTCCATTTCGTCTCTCTCCCTTCTCCTTCTTCTTTCCTTCGGTAGTTCATTCGTCAACCTCAGATCCCCCAATTCGTCTCATCTCTCAAACGAAGCCAATTCCACCCCTCTGGTCGAATTTTCCTCCCTTTTCAAGTTCAAATCGTGTTTCACACGCTGTTTTGCAGTCCAAATCGAGCCCTGCGCGAGGGATGGGAGGGGGAGGGGGTAATCAGATTGAATTGATCTCATAACAAGTCGTCCCACAGCTTGATGACGTCGTCTTGTCTTTCACATTTATAGACCCCAAAATGAGCCCGAAAAAGCAGACCAAACGATTTTTTCATAGTTTCGCCCCCTGTTTTGTATTCATTGGTGATGTTTTGCTGTGCAAGTGGTAGGCGTTGCTATCGTAGGAGTGCTTACTCCCAATGATTCCCGTAGATAGTTCAACATCGTTCACTTTGTCATTCTTCCTCACTTATAAATGTGTGAAAGTGTCCACTCTCGAGGTTCGAACTCGTGACGGAATCTTCCCCCCCCCCCCATCTTCCTCCTACGTTCCCCTCCCCTTTCTTCCTTTTGTACAACTAAAGTCTCTTCTCACCTCAGTTAGTCGTGCACTTTTCTTCTTTGTCGAAAATCCATCACAAAGAAGAAAGAGACTGAGGAAGAGGAGAAGAAACTTCATCTTTGCCTATAATAAGATCAATCACTTTATGTACACGTATACGAGTGGGATCAACAATATTATGTACATCACTTGAGTAATTCTTCAGAGAAATAAACGCGTACAACAACAGCTGATTTTGTTTTGAGATAGTAAATTTCATCAGTGAAGCGCTTGAAAGCTAGAAAATGGTGAATGTATAGTAGGAGTAAGAAGGGAGTAGGAATCGTCTTCTTATTGGATAAGTTTCAGTCAGAGACTGGTGCGCGGCTTCCCAATTCCTAGTGACTAAATATGATTTGACCCGCCTCATAACTATCTCTTTCTCTTCTCTTTTACCATTGTCACATTTTCCAATAGATAAAAACGAGTTGGAAGAAGGAAAAAGATCTTCGTCAGTCTATGAAATGAGGAAAAGCACGTTTGGATCCTCAAATGTGTTTATTCTTTAAACTCTTTTCCGGATAGTTTAGAGAACGAACGTTTCCCTTCTCTTTCTCTAAGTAGTCGAAGACGTTTCAGATTGAGCCCTCAAAGTGAGCTAAATTATGGAGACTTAGCGTCAAATCGGAGAAAAGGAGAGAAAACATTCTCGAATTTCACAGTTGAAAACACCCTCACGAGATAGATCAGTCCCTTCTTTCAGTTGCAAGTCCATTCCCACCCTACATGTCTCCATTTGCAGTTTTCTCAACGTGAACAAACAATTACTCGTCATGTTAGCCCATCTTCACTTTCTGTGTTGCAAGACTCATCCAGCACTTTTTTCATTAGGACCAGTGAGAGAGAAGCACTCATTTAGAGAAGAAGGAACAACTAGGGGAGGAGTATTCATACTCACTTACTCCCTCCATGTCCATTATGATGTCTGACCCTCACTTCCCTTTTGCATTTTAGTCTGGCACCTGCCCATATTTCCGCCTTTCCGGTCCACATTTTTAGCACCTTCTGAAACACTTACGTAGATACTTGCACCTATTCGCGTATTTCACGTGTTCTTGGAGACCTCACGCACGTTCTGGCAATTGTAAGTCGATATCTGTTATCAATAATCATTGAGGCTCGTGATGACAGCCAATTGGGTTCTCTGTGCGGCCGCAATGATAATCGCCTCTCTCGCTGTCGTATACGGGAATGAAGAAATGGGAGGAGGAGAGATTACTGCTTTACAGGTTTGTATCTATCTAATTCACTCACAATATCAGTAGAATAGAGCTAACGAGTGCGGGGGATGACTGTAGGATGTATTTGATGGTTTGTGGGAATGACAATTTTATGATCGGTGGTGCCTAAGAAAATATGGGGTTTCTTCTACATGAACATATTTGTAGATGGGCAAGCCATGCGAGGCTGCATTTGACTGTTGGAGAAGCGAACCCGTTGATGTTACCAGTGGGTTGCCACTTCGAATGAGTGAGAACTACTAAATCTATTCGCTCTTTTATTGGCTCTTCGACGATTCCATCTTGTGAAATTTTAACTGAACTCTGTTTTTGCAGGTCAATCTTTCCGACAAAAGCGACTAGAAGTGGGAGGAGGTCGGACAAAAGGAGGTGAAGTATTCACTCAGATTTCATTTTTCAAAATGTCTAACTACATACTAATGACTAGTACTTTGACGTGAGCAAGCGGAGATTTTGAGAAGGAAAGGGAAATGAAAAAAGAGTGAAATTGTGGCAATTATTGAACTGTTCAATGCTTCTAGACTGTCATGAGTTCGTCAAGAGAAAACTTTATATTATCAGGGAAAAGTAAAGGTTCAAAATTAAAATCAAATTGAAGGAATAAATTTACAGGCCGTTGTCGATGCACTCTCGGTACTTGTCAACTCTATCAATTCTCCACTAAATCATTCGTACCTTGTGAAGAATTCTAGTATCTCCCATCCCACACTCAATAAACCTCTTCCATCATTTCGATCTCCCTCTAGAGACCTTTCCATTCCATCTCAGTCTCCATTTCATTCCTTCTTCTTCTTCTGTAGTAATCTCAGCCTTTTATTTTCACTGTCTGCCTTATCTTCCACTTATTTCTCATCAATATTTGTGTCTCTCAGTTGCTTCTCTTGATTGTTTCCTTTTCAAATGAGAATAATTCAAGAGTAAAACGATAAACTTCGTTCGTTTGGCGGATAATCGATGAATCCCCCACACACAATGAAGATCATCGATAAAGTTTATGCAATCTCTCAATCGATTATGTCTATCATTATCATTCATCGAGTAATCTTCATCTCAGTCAGCTGCAACACCAGTCATTACCTGCAATTCTAAGACGATTCAATGCAGTCTCTTTGTCGTATCTTCATCATACATGCTCTTTAGCACAGAGAGAGACAGTGTTGAATGAAGCTGCATCTCACCTAATCTTCTCTCTGCTGGTTCCCTCAACATTCGTATCCATTCTCTCCGTATTCATGAATATCGTCGATTCGTAATCAGTCACAATGGAAGGATGTCCAACGAGAGTATCGTCCGATCGAGACTGAATTCAATCAGTTAGTGATAAGAGACTACCGTAATCATCGATCGATACCGTAAGATTCCTTGATCTTGGCGTGCACTTCTTAGCGGTAGGCGATAGCTTCACACGGGGAGTCGTCTCCGTTTCCTCTTGGCAAACTGCCATGGCTGGATTACTGTAGTCAACGGATCATCAACTGACTAGGGTGGTAACCATTGGCCTTGATCGTCGAGAGATCCGGCGTGTAGGTGAGTACGGTAGGAACGGCGGAGGAGGAAGAGGACGGCTGCTCGGTTACTGTAAGAGGGAGGGATTGGTCTATCGAGGAATGACTTTATTCACCCGTTCGATCGGCTCTTCGTAGATCATCCGTGCCCATTGTACTCCATGTAGTACAACACGAATCCGATTTATCCGAGACTGAAACGAAGCAGAATTCAGAGATTGATCTAATTCTTCAAGATACATCATCCGTAGTGTCTATTGGTAGAGAAAGTTGGATATCGAAGCCATCGCAACCTCTCAGCCTTGATTGCGAAGGGGTGAAGACGTGGATTTCGATATGAAACCATCGACAGTATTGTACAGATGAGTTCACCTTCTCTGGATCGAAAGCAGCAGAACATAACAGTGGTTAGTATGGAGAGAAGAGGAATAAGTGAGTAGAAGGAGAGGAAATAGAGAATGAAATCGATGGAAGGAGAGGAGCAACCACCGATAGACATTCAATGAAGAGATGAGAATGAGGAGCGGAGAGGGGAATGGCATTCGATGCAGATGAAGAATTATTATTGATCGAGTAGATGGTATGTAAATGAGCTATTTATGATGCAATTCGACAGCTGAATAGGGCAGGAAAGTTCGGAAGATGGCTATGAGCGATTAGGGAGTGTCACTTTCTCCCTTTTCTTCACTCACGAGGTAGAGGTGATGAGAGAGAAGGAAAGAGGAAGAGACATCACCTTTTAGCTGTAGCCATTATTCAATAGATGGTCATTCATCTCCTCTTCTTTCCATCCTTGTCCCCCTACTCATTACATGGCAACATTCTCCTCTTTTCTCCCTGATTGAATCACCACACCGATTAGACCATTCACAATCCCGCTTTCATACCCATCTTCTCTCTCTTCCCTCTCTGGTATTTTTTTTCCCAGTGGGGCACCAGGGAAAGTGAGCGTGGTTTGCCTCCCCCACTGGTTTCCCAGGATATTTTCCCACTGGTCCCCCAGGGTCTCTCCCCTTCCCACTGGTCCCCCAGCAGATTTCCCACTGGTCCCCTACCTCACTCCCCACTGGGAAAAGTACTGGGGCCCCACTGGGAAAAAAATACCAGAGCTCCTCGACCATCGACCATGTGTAGTGTAAGAGTGCATTTCGATCTCCATGACCCTTCCCCTCTTCTCAGTTCATACAAACAGTTCAATCCCCCATGTCCAATGCCTCCCATCATGAAGAAAGGAGAGATCATTGAGCGAGAAGAAAAAGGGTGATGAAAAAACTGGGAGAAAGGGTGAGCATAACCCATTTCTCCCCCCTTCTTCTTTCCCTCTAATCCAATCGCTGTTTTCTCAGGATGAAACATTTTGGCGCCCGCTCTGATTAGGGATAGTGCACTGTCTTTTCACTCTTTTCGTCTAAGTGAAAGCATCCTCGCAAGTTTGATAGTTCTCGAACGATTTTGAAGAGAAAACAATTCTCCTTTCTCATCCATAATTAGGCTTCATAAGAATGGAGAGGCACTTTACCCATCAAGTTCTATCTGACAACCCCCCCCCCCTCCTACTCGGGAACTCGATCCATTACCGAAGTATGATGGAATCTTCGTCCATTGACCAAACCATCTTTGCCTCTTAGCACTTTGCCATTCCTCTCATCATAGTCCTTCCACCCCTCCTCTTCTCTTCAATCCGTACTCTAACCTTCGAACGGGGTAAGTATTCATCCTTTTTCGGCATCATCTCACTGTCTAGTTTACCGCCTTTTCTCTCTTAGATCCCTTCCCTCTCTCTCCACACTTCCGTACCAATTGACATGATGCCAAACCCCCTTCTCATCCGGTTATGAGTCCTGTCTGTCGAACCGTGTGATAATCGCATCGAATCAAGCTGAGATGACACTTTTTTGTTATTTGTTTTCTCCCTTCCTCCTCTCCAATGGCTATTCTTCGTAGTCTGACCTAGGTAGACCACCCTGTCCGAGTTCAAAGATCCCCTTGATGTCTTCATAATCACGTAGCCTCATGATGACCATAGTAGCGAGAAAGAGCACGAAAATGAGAGAGTGCGACCTTTGTTGTTTGCGAATCCCATTGATCTACCCTCTTCCCTTGATTGATCCCGAGTCCCTTCCCTTCTCCTAGCCACTTCCTTTCCTCATCGGATTCCATACCCAATCCGTGCCTTCCCTAGATGTTCCTATTCTCGTACCCCCCCCCCTCCTTCCTCTACCATTGTACTCATAATTGGCTGTCATTCGCCCTTCTCAATGAGTCTCTTCACTTTTCCTTTCACTTCCGTACTTTTCCCTGCTATTATCTCGAACATCGCCGTTTACCTTGTTTCGCACCTTCTGGATGGATCAATCCTTATTCAGACCTGTTATCACAATCATTCGATTATCGCGTGTTTCCCTTCCCTCAGAGATCAAAGATCAATCTCTTTCTCTCAGATGGGATTATTCCTCCCTCTCACTGTTTCTCTTCTCTTCATTTCCTCGTCTCACTCCAATCCGATTCCACTCGAACGTGCTGCTCCGTGGCCTCCCGAGGACAGAGGCATCCTCGAACAGAATGCACCAGGTAAGTGCACCACACGGAGGCGACGATTACTAAACGGCGTTTCCGATAGCACACCACATCTCTTGCAGAGACGACGCAGCTCTCTGTCTCGGACAAGCTGACCTGCGACAACAGTGGAGGTACGCGAGATGGGATTACGGTTGTTTTGACACAGAGGAGAGATGAAAAGCTAATTTCCACGAATTCGTAATAAAAATACTTGTTCTCTTATTTAGTCAATGGCGCATCATATAATCTACATAAATAGCAAGAAACTGCTCCTAAAAATAAGGAAAACATGTATAAAATCGACCACAGTGGAATCCGGGACGACGACCGGGAGTTGGTGCGGTTGATATTTTCGTGCACCTTCGCGTTTTGCAAACCCCGCCCACTTTTCATCGATTTATCGGCAATTTTCTCGTCTTCCCTCCGTGTTGGTATTGTGGATATTCGTTAATCGATTTGATTCAGCCGAGCGATGTCTACTGTTCCCGATTGGATGCGTGCCAGGAGTGAACTGCACGGATCGATTGGAAATGAGGAGGATCCAATCAGGTGAGGATGATCAAAAGTTCCTTTCTCGTTTTTCTCACTTCAATTCTCCTTGTTTTCAAACCCTAGATGAATTGTATTCTCGTGATCGAATTCTGAAGAAAACATTTATTAGAACCTGATCTGTTATGCGTGATGTTGAATTAATTTTCTCAGGTTCGAATACAGGTAACATCATCATCTCTCTGAATCTGCACGTCTCTCGCACTGCTCACATGCTCGTTGCTGTGCCCATGCCTGATCTGTCGGTTAGTCAGAGGGAGATTACGGTAGTCTTGTTCAGTTATCGGTTGAGAATTGCGTTGGAATCGCCATTTTGAGTGGTTTCCAATCGTAAACAGTATGTTGTAAGAGTATAATGATCTCTCCATTCAGAATCCAAACTCGACGTTCCTCGTTGGCTGCTCTATCGACGATGCTGTCGCTGTCGTCGCCAAACCAGACGTCGATGGAGTGACCGAACAACAACAGGTACGGTACTTCCTCAGTCCGCGATACTCTCCTCCTACCGTATCCCTATCTCAGCTCGATTGGCTCCGTCTGGTGGCAGTTCGTGCTACATCGGATGATCTCGAGTGTATCGTGAGTGCCGAACCCGGATTCATCGACCTACCTCAGGGAGATATCGCCGTATTCGCTGGAGATCTTGAACCAGGTTCGGTAGAGGAATTTGGGATCGATTGGATTACGGTAATCGATTATCGATTGACCCTTCTTAGAGGAGGAGGTTGGAAAATCAGCTCGTATCTCCGGTTCTCTGGACGATGGAAGGGAAGAGGAGGGAGAAGGAGAGAAATCGAGGGAGAGAATACATGTGGAATCAAGTATACACAAGGTACGGTGGAGATGAATGATGTCTCGAAATCAGTTGATTCTTGAGATCTCTCCTCCTCTCACTCTCGAGAGAACGACGCAATCCCTCGAGCACTCTGAGGTATTTATTATCCCCTCTTCCCAATCTGATCTTTGATCTCTCCAGAGTACTGAGCCCATTCTCGTATCGGTCGAAGATCAGGCCCAGCCCATTCTCACGTCAGTTGAAGATCAGAGACCACCCACTACTCAGGTACTCATTCCCCTCTTGATCTCCCATTGATCTTTGATCTCTTTAGATGCCCGAGAAGACTACGGTAGCCATCTCCAGCAAGGCAAACAAGCTGCGACTCAAGGTTGGTGTGGTTGTGTGGTGAGTGCACCAACCCATTCCGCCGTTTCTCAGATGCTCCACTCGTCGGAGAACTCTTCGAACGAGCGTGCGCATCGTCATTCGTCGGCGGAGAGAACGCACTCAACGCACGCATCCGTACACGACGAGAGTACGTCAACGACTACGACGACTGAGAAGACGACGACCACCAGTACTGAAGCACCCACTGAAGCACCCGAGGTTGAAGAGGTGACTGAGAGCACCACAGAGGTACGGTACGATGATGGTGTAAGGAGATTCCGATGTTTGTCATTTGACAGTCACCATCGATGCAGACGCCGGAGCAGTCGACGACAACGACTGAGGCAGTGAAGGAGGAGGATACGTCGACTACCGTACACCCGCCACAACACACGACACACCACCATGAGCAGCATCAGAAGGAGCAGACGCACCACAGTCACGAGAGGGCAATTGTGAGTAATGGGAGTGTAGTTTGTAGTGTGATCTTTGATCTCTTGAAGGTGGACAAGGAACATCACAGTGTGAGAATGGAATCAGTGACAACGACGACCACTGAAAGACCGAAGACGTTCGAGGATGATAAGGAATTGGTGAGTGGAAGGGAGGGGACTTCTCTCTAGGGTTACGAATCATTCGAGGCTACAAAAATAGAGGAGGACTATGGGAAGATGCAAAACTTGTTAGAGAAGTGAAACATTGGTCGTGCTTTTCTATACTTGTCCATAAAAGAGGTCATGAGGGAGTGGAGGGGGTAGAAGGGTGATAAAAAGGGGCAAAACATCAACGATCACGTCCTTTTCTCTCTTTGTCAGTCAGAAGAGGATAAGAAGATCCTTCGAGAGCTGCAGGCTGGTCATGTGAAGGAGGAGAGAAGAGATGGAGAGGAGGAGGAGGAAGATGATGAGGAGGTGAGGATTGATCTTTGATCTATTTATTCATTCATTCCCCATTTCAGACTACGCACGCAGATGGCACGGAGCACCACAAGCACGCGACGTGAGTGAGAGGGGATATCGATTGATTGACTACCGTATCCCATCAATCTATCGTAATGTGCAGGGTGTACGAGCTGACTCGCGAGGCGGCACAGGATCCGATTGGAAGGAGACCAAGCGAGCACAGGTGAGAGAGATGAATAGTAGGGCTGATGAAATGTAGTCTGTCCGATCATTATAATTATTTTCGTACAGGCTTCGTTAATGTATTCATTGATCCGATAATGGGATGATTATTACAGTCACTCTCACCATTCACACGACCACTCACACACACATCGAGCTGATGATGAGGAGAAGGAAGAGAAGAAGGATAAGCATACGGTAGGGGTTATTGATTGATTTGATGGTTTATCTTTGATCTCTTCGCAGACAAAGAAGCCCGTGCACATTCACAATAAGGAAGAGGGAGAGGGAGAAGAAGAGGATGAAGAGAGAAGACAGAGAATGGGTGAGAAGAAACACTATAGAAGAAGTGAAGAGGAAGATGAAGAAGGAGAAGAAGATGAAGAGTAAGTTGATCTTTGATCTTTCCATTCTGATCTTTGATCTCTGCAGTGATTCTTCGTCTGCCTTCTCTCTCATCGTACCGATGATCATCATTCTCGCTCCAGTCATCTTCTATTGATCTTTGACCTCCAATCTTTCCCTTTCTACGGAATCAATTCATATCATATCACATCGTGCATAGTCCATGTCAACTACCTCAATTTCCCCTTTGTCCATTATTGATTTCCCCCTCTCAGATTGTGAATAGTAATAGAATAGTTGTGAGTTGTCGTTTCATTCCTTTCATATCCTTGTACACAAACCACCCACGGGTAACACTCATCTTGTTCATTCAGATTATGAAAGAGATAGATTGATAAATGCATACGTTTTATCTATTGTTTCATCAGGCATCGAAACTGGGCTTTTGCTGCGTAACTCAACAGAAAAACTACGCAAAAAGGAAATGAGCAGACATCGAAACCAACATCAACACTTTTTTAATCTCGAAACGTCTTCTCTCCGTTGCCATTTTCACTGAATTCTTCGTGCTAACTAGCTTAGGGACCGCAGAGCCATTTTTAAGAAGTGTTGATAAACTTTTTTTTAATGTACTAGCCTATGGAATCGGCGATGCCGAATCGACTAGAAAAAAAATGAGCTCAAAAATACGCACAGTAAAATAATTATAAGGATTTTAGCGAAGACTTGAAAAGACTTCCGGTAAATCCGTCAAAACCGGAAAATAGTCTTTTTTCAGCTGAGTTGAGCTGTGTCACGTATATGATTTTACATACAAATTTTTAAATATTTATTTTAGTAGTATTTTTATTGTTTATTTATTTATTTTTTGCCGTAATTTATTTAGTAATAATGTTCTACATGCTCTGTATACATCAGTAGGCAGAAAAATAGCGTACTTTTTATAAAAGACAGTGCGTGCGAAAAAGTGATTTTGCTAACTCACAGTGAAACACCCCAACACAAATCGTCCAGCCGACTCTCTTTCTCTGTCGTCTCACTTTCTTGGAAAGTACTGTACTGTTGGAGCGTGTTGCATTATTAATTGATTTTTATATTTTAATTTTTATTCCTTTTATAAAAAAGGTGATTTTGGCATTATCCTCGCTAAGGGCGGGCTAGCCACCCCAACGCCGATTAGCAACTTTAGCCTATCCCGGGACTTTTATATTTCATGAAAACATGCTCAACTCGATCAAAAACTTTACACTAAATGAAATTCATACACTCAATTTTCTTATTAAAAATATTAGCCAAGGAATTAAAAATAAAATCCGAATCGTTAAAAAATGAATTCTAAAGATTTTTTCCGATAGAAATACACAAATACCAAAAATACAATGATTTAGAATAATCAATAAAATGAAAAATAAGGTATGCGCTGCACCCGGAAAAACCGTAGTTTACGCAGAATCTCTCACCACGAAATGTTTGTTCGGTCAGGTTCACTAAAATATACTGTAGAAAAATTACGTTTGAAAAGCGCGCCTTTCCCACCCGTCTCTGTTGCGTGTGGCGCCTACCGTAATCTCGGCTGAACGGGGTGTTTCACTGTGTAACTTCAAATGATCATAACTGCCTTCCGAAATAACATTTCGCGATAAATTCGGTATCAGTGAGTAGCTAGAGGTATTTCCGAGCAAATGAGAAGTGGTTCATTCAAAAGGACGGCTAATGGTGAGAGCGGAAGGTCAAAAAACACGAAAGTTCACGCGAAACAGTAATTTCTCGAACTTCAAATGATCACAGCACCCGTCCGAAATGACTTTTTGCGACGTGCTCATAAACAGCGGTTAGCTAGATGCATTAGGGAGACAATCTAACCAGTGTCACTCAAAAGGACGGCCCTTGGAACAAGTAGTCAGGCCAAAACATGATAAAATTCAGAAAACATCGAATTCCCGTCATTCAAATGATCACATCAACCGTCCGAAACGACTTTTTGCGACATGCTCATAAACAGTGGTTAGCTAGATGCATTCTGGAGATAATTAAACCAGTCTCTCTCAAAAGGACGGCCATTGGAACTAGTAGTAGGCTAATGGAAAAAAAATTGTGAGCCGAAATTAAGAAAGTCAGCGGTATTTACAGTTAAAGGATAATAGACTCTGATTTATGTATTGCAAACAGTAGTAGGATGTTACTATATATCTTTAAGACAAAAAAAAATAAAAATCGATAAGGAAAACCCTCCTAAAAATCGATAATTAGAATACAAAAAATTACGCTCAGTTCTCGATAGAAACTAAAAAATACGGTAGAAAAGTGAGAAATAAGATAAGTCGGCCGAGGTTTTGGATTGCACCCGCGACCACACGCCGCGGTACCTAAGTTCACAAGACATTCTTCTTCCAATCTTGTTCACAGTTTCAATTGTCACTGCTGATAATTTCATAGATCAGAGTGCACACTCCTTTGCTTACGTAAGGAGACACTTACCGTCAAGCGGGAGCAAAACGATACACCCACACTTTTTCACGCTTTTTTACCGTAAAACAGACTATTGGCTGGCAAATCCGTCAAAGTTGATGAAATGCTTTGATTTTTGGAGTATAGACTCTTGAAGTGATTACCTAAAATGCGTTTTTAAGAAATTTTATTTGGTGACTTCTAAATACTCAAACTCGGAACATGGCAAAATCAGGATTTATTGGTGTGTTTACGTAGTGTGGGAGCACGCACGTGCACCGGTGTACTTTTAAATGGGTTAAGCGCGTCGCGGTCGCGCGTTGCGTTCGCGCGCGGGTTTCATTTTCCCGTTTGAATTGCCCGCTCTTGACCGCACGCGACGCGACCCATTCACTTACTTTTTGGGACTCTTTTTTTGGGATTTTTTCTTTCCTTTTTTTGCCTTTTCTCCTTTTGTCCTCTCGTTCGTTCTCTTTTTTTGCTTTCACTATTAGTTTACGTTTCTAATTTGATTACATATAAGGCGATGCGATAAGAGGCGGTCTACAATTGAAACTGTTTCAACTGTAAGACGGCCGCATCGCCCCCTCCCCTTCGCCAAGCCGGCGATGCGGCCGAGCGATGCGGACGTCTTACAGTTGAAACAGTTTCAATTGTAGACCGCCTCTTATCGCATCGCCTTATATGTTTCGAATGATTAACATTTCAGGTAAATATTGCGGCTCGTCCGCTCGTCACGGTCTACAGTGACAAGAACGAGGCCACTCAGTCCCGGATTAAGTTGCCCGCAAAGTGTTCCGCGCCCCCATTCGCTCCGATGTCGTGAGCTTCATTCATGGCCAAGTCAGCAAGAACAAGAGACAGTCGTATGCTGTTTCTACCGCGGCTGGTGAGCAGTTTATTGCTGATTTTTTTGTCCGGATACAATTTTAAATTAAATTCTTACGTGTTTTTTTTGCTGTGAGAACAGCAAAGCTATTATAAAATGATTTCCACGTATACGATAGCGGATGTTTCGTACCTCACGCGGTTACTGATAGAATATATTAACAGGTCACCAGACTTCTACTGAATCCTGAGGAACCGGTCGTGCCGTCGCTCGTATTCCTCGTGTTCGAGGAGGCGGAACGCACCGCTCAGGACAGGGAGCATTCGGTAACATGTGCCGTGGAGGGCGCATGTTCGCCCCCTACTAAGGTGTTCCGTCGCTAATGTGGCCTAGAGGCCCGGGAGTAAGTTGTCGAAAAGGTAAATCTTATAAATTTATTTTGGGGTTTAATTACTTCTTTCACGGTGGTTACTGGGTTAATTCTGACACAAAAAATATTAGAAAACTTTAAAAAAACGCATTGCAGGGTGCTGAAATCCCTTTCGTCGTTTCCGACAAGATTGAGAGCTTCCGCAAGACCAAGGAAGCAGTTTCATTCCTTCGTCGCGCAAACCTCTGGGATGACATCGAGAAGGTTTGCTATCTTTTTTTTTCTGAAAAAATCTAGTCATCAGCAGGAGCATCGCGTAGGGTTTAGCGTCATTATTTATTATTTGCTTATGTCTTTTCACCTATTCATTTTAGTCAACTATTATCTCAGCCTATTGTAGTATCGGAAATGACGTGTATCTGTTTAGGTGTACAATTCGAAGAAGATTCGGGCCGGGCCGGAATGAGCCGCAACCGTCGCTTCAAGCAGAAGTTGGGACCTGCGATTGTTTATGGAAAGGATTCTGGAGTTCATCAAGAGTTATTTTGTATGTATGGTAATTGTTTATAATGTGTACGATAATAATTTTTTTTAAAATTATCCTTTGTTCAAATTTACAAGTCACGGTTTATGGGCATCATTATTCTAACTTTCGCTCTCACATGACATTTAATAATTTATCTTGTCTACTACAGGCACATTTTATCAATATTTATCTGACTCACAATTGGGAAATTGTCAGGCCAATCAACTAGTTATAATAGCGAATTGTTGTGAAGTAACTTTGATTAATAACAAAACAATTGGATAGTTTGATCACTGGGTACAGAAATCAATCGGGGCATGGTCGACCCTGTCTAGAAACAATCTGTTTCATCTTTTTCTGCATTCTTTCGACAAGGCGAACACACAATTCTTGGGTCAAACAGTTGTTCCACCAATGGTGTATCCCTTCCTCTAGGTGATTAAGGTTCTGCGGCTTCCATGTGGACGTCAGCCATCTCTTGAGTATTGCCCATACCGTCTCTATCGGGTTTAAATCGGGGGATTCTGGAGGCCAGTCCTCTACCTGTATTAGTGTGTTTTTTTCTGAATGAACTGGCATAATTACGGATTAAATTCATACTTGAATATTCGATCTCTGCAGGTATAGTTTCGTGCTGAAACTGGAATGTGCAGGCGCCCAGTCCTGGAGAAGGATGGCTGACGGTCCAAACACCTCCCTATTTCGATTTTGTTATGTTAAATCGTGTTTAAAACATTTATACCGGCTCCACTGAAGGTATTTTTCGTCCAAGATTCTTTGGTACTTTGCGGAGTCGACAATCGACTCTTTCCCTCGTAGGATCATAATTGGGCAGGGTCCTCGAACACTAATTCTTCCCCAAACGAGCAGATTAAAAACAAATCGTTATTTTTGCTATCCCTTTTTGCTCACTTTTGGCACGTGCTTGGGTGCTGGATGAATAGCATCATATTTGTTCTTTACAAAACAAGTCTTCGCATTCTTTCCAAGCTGGATGTAGCATTCGTCGGTTGCCACATGGGTGAGAAATTGTTCGCCCATCTCCAATTTCTTTTGACAGTATATCAGTCGAATCAGCTGATTAATGAGGCGCACTGAATGGCCATATCTGACACGTCGATGGCAAAATCCCAATTCCTCCCTCAGTGTTCCAACCACGTCCCTCTTGATCTGACATATCACAGTGTCAATTCACTGACATTAGATTAGAAACCAAATGTCACACCTCGACACCCGTGTGCTCCTTTATCAGATCAATAATCTCTTGTGTAGTTCGAGTACACTCTTCTTCGTAGAGTGTATCCACTAGCTTCTTCACTGTTGGATGCAGTCGTGTGGGTATGCTACGAGGAGCATACGGACGCCGTTTCATCCGAATCCCCTTATTCATGATGATTCTCCGAACAGTCATGGGTGAAATTGCATCGTCTAAAATTGTGTGTAAATTGAATGCAAATTCTCATCGCTTGTACATTCGTGATCACTATTTGTCAAAGTAGAACAAAGCCTACTTCTTCTCTTCATCTCCTCAGCGATCTGACGGTATGTAAACCCATCATCACGCATCCCTCTAATATCATCTCGAACGCATTTGCGAATTTTGACAGTCGCGCGACTTCTTCGATATTTAGTTGTCTGATAGTGAGTACGTAAAGGAAGAAAAAATAAAAGAATACCTTGCTTGGCCGAACCATTGTTGGAGAATTCAGTGAATTGTGTATACGTTAATGAACTTAATGATTACATCAATAACAAAGTGTTACGTGGATCTCTTTTCCCCAACTGTACGACTGTGATTCATGACGTGTGCAATGACGATCGACCTGCTCATTCTCTCTGAGCATTGTTCTTATGAATGATCTGACTCTCTGATTTCGGAACGCTCTTTCGTTTCGTGAGATCAAGTTAAACATAAATGCGAGAAAACACGTGTATTCGATGTGCGTAGGAAAGGACGAGATGAGAAGGAATAAATGAAAAGTGTGTGAATTTATTTTATTCGTTTATGCAAATTTTCGTCGTTGGAGCGCCGTTGAGGCGCAGTGTAGATGTGCGTTCTGCATCTTATCCAATCCACAGATATTCGAAGCGAAAACAGAAGCAGCAGGAAGTGTCGGGCAGCTTTGGCACGCTGAAATCTTTCGAAAATAAGCTTTGATCAACTTTTGGTCAACTATGGTGTGTTTCAAGCCGGAAGAGCGTTATAATCTCGCTTACGAATTGGGAACTGTTTCACAGATCTTGGTGACATTCGCAACTCGGTTGTCTGCAGAGGAGAAAAGAAGATAAGTATCATCTCTCCTTTTCTGAAAAATAGATGAAATAGCAAAGGAAGCAAATGCGAACTTAAAAGGGAGAAGAGTTCGAGATGAGATATCGAGATGGGCTAATTATCAAGCTTGTTAAATATGAGGCTAGATGTTATGAGCATTTCGCTGAACAATTCCTACTCTTCAGATCGTATCTCCAGTACGACTCTCAGGATGAAGCGTCCACCTCTTCATTCCTCGTCTTTTCTCACTTGTTAGACTCGAGAAATAGCACGTAGAATGAAGAGACGGAGGCTATTCATACCCAATACAGATCACTCACCTCAAAGGAGTAAAAGAGGAGTGGTACATAGGAGGAAGTGGTAGGGCAGCGAAAGCATGCGTAGCACTCGAATGCTCATTCGCTGTAAGTTTTCTTTACAATTGTCAGTTGGAGAATTTTTGCTTTGTCCTGTTTCAAAAAGGGAATGCGGAAAAACATGCTTACTAATTCATTTTGCCTTCTTGAGCGACGAAATCATGTCCTTGCATGGGACATTGTTGAGCCAGTGTAGGTGACTGAAATTTTGTACATTATTTAGTGGGAAATACGAATGGGCGAATGCAAAGTGAAGAGGACATGAAAAGGAAAGAGGGGAGGAATGGAGAGATGGGAGGAATGGAGAGATGGGAGGAATGGAGAGATGGGAGGAGAAGGTAGTTAGGAGGGACAGCGAGGTTAATCGGTTCGTTCACATCACTGATCAATGGTCTATCTCAATTATCTCAATGGTCCTTTTGGGCAGCCGGAGGCTATCGCCGTTTTTTTAATTGCATCTCAAAGTTCAATCGATAATTACGCGAATGCAATCAGTCTTGAGAGAGTACGGTATCTGATTATCGATTTATCCTCTCCTTTTCCAGAGTCCTTTCGACACTCTTCTCTTTTCGGGAAGGAAACTAACCGATTTGGATAAGATGTTCAAGAGAGATCATCCCCAGGTGTTTGATCAAACTTTTATTGTTTTAAAATTCATTTTCTGGGTGAAATTTTCTCATTTTGCGGCCGGAGGCTATCGTCAATTTTTTAATTCATTCTGAGTCTGGAACAGAACATTCTCCAGAATGTTGCTCCTCTTGAGAATCTCCATCAATCCATATCTTGATCGCCGTGATTGCCTGAATGAATGATTTTAGTAACACAATGGCTAAGGCTGTCTGAGCGAAGAATTCGTTTATTTAGTCAATATTCTGACAGATGAGAGACAGCGTCGATTGAAGAGACGGACTCTTCAATCGAGCGACCATCTTTTAAACCTACATCGATCTCTGGGGAAGATTTCGAGATAAAGGTACTCTTGATCTTTGATCTTTGCGCTGCGCATATGTGGAAAGGATCAACTGAGCATCTCACTGTTAGAATCTCTAGCAACATCTGAGTTGTACTGTTCATTCAGATGCTCGCTTGCATACAACCCCATTGACGACTTTTACTATTTCCTGCAGTTCTATTCAGACACCTCGCAATTGCTAACCAATTCTTTCTACCGTATCCTTCACGATTACATCGGCCAGAGCTACCGCACATCTCAAGATTAGCTTGACCTGAGGTATCGTAACCAATACTGTTCGATTGGCTCTAGCTATTACCGTACTCCTCTCAATTCAGCTGATAGATGCATACTTTTCTTGCCCATCCTCTCTGACAAAGGAACGATGAAAATGTATGCATTATCCTCACTCGTATAGAATTATAATTTACTGTAGATTACGGTAGATGAAAGATAATTAAGAAGAACCTTTTAGGTACAGTGGATTACGGTAGTCTACGGAGTACGGCAGATAGACCTTTGTCCAGTACAATCACACATTCATTTTCACTCCGTTCCACTGTTTTCCCTTCCACTTCTCCAGTTCCTACCCCTTCCCTCTCCATCCCTTTCTCCTCCTCTTTCTCCCTCCCGTCGTCCCCACAAACGAGGGCATTTTCCATAGGAGTGACTCTAGAGTTCATGCCCAATCATAGGTGGAATTCTATTGGAATATCATTGAATTGGCTCATTATCAGTAATCATCCATACTCTCCTTCCCTCCTACTCTCTATTCTGGGCGAGGTCAAACATCTAATCGTCTCGTCTAGACGACTCTCTCTCTCTCTTTCTCTGCACTCTCTCTGATCTACCCGTCTCTCGTCTCACCCCTTCCCTTCTCATTCACCTGTTTCGCACGCTTTCCACGTTTTTCTGATGGGTTTTCCTCCTCAATCCACCCTCGGCCCTCTTCTTTGTCACGTTTTCTCGACATTTCGCGCTGTTCACGTCGCTGTTTCACCACTTCTGATTAATTGTATTATGCTAATTAGACTAATTAGTGCATGCAATTGCCGTTCCCTCTCGGTCCATTGCTCATTTCATCAAGAAAGGTCTGATTGACGTTCCCTGCGCGACGCTTCTCTAACCTGCCCTCTTAATTTCGAAAATCTAGTAAGCAACTGCGTCTTCTCTGCTCGATTATTCGATTCTTGAGGCTGAACTGCAGCTTCAAGCTCGCTTGTTTTGCTGATTGGATTGGGCGCTATTCGTATTTTCGAGTTTTTTGCGCTTCCTTTGACTTGAGCGATTAGTCCGTGCTTATGACTGCATTGTGCCATTGTGCAAGAGCGTTTTGCAGGCATGAGAATAAGCAACATTTCTGTCTGTTTGGGGTGTTTAGCAACTGATTTTGCGGAATACCGCATTCTTACTTTACCATCGCCTTCATAGGTTCCCACACGTCTTCCTAGCAAGCATTTGTTTCTGTTTGGGTGCGTCCACGAGCGATGCCTTATTCATCGCTGTAGTGTAGCTATTCCATTTACTTTTCCGGCCTATCGCGATCAAAACCATCGTCTTTGCATAATCCAATATCTGTCCAATGCCACAGCATTCCAAACCCTCGAAGTGCAAGCCAGAACCCCTAGGAGCTAAAGTTCAGTCTCCCCGCACCCACCACATGCCGCAACGGTTTGCGAGGGCATGTGGCTGCCCCAACGAGGCCTTTTTGCTCGCATTTTTAGGAAAAAAATAGGAGCGAGTTAGGATTGTTTCACCCACTACTCTGTGCCTTCTGTTTCATGTCTGGTTTAACTACTACATGGTCGTTCTTTTGTTCGTGTCTTGTCATGCTCCACTCTTAACGCCATTTGTATTTTCATAGGGTACCTCCCGATGTCCATCGACGGTGACGTCATCCTCCACTTCCTTCCACACGCCCTCGAAGACGCAAGCGGACAACGACATCGAGAAGAGATGAAAAGATAAGTTTCTCCCCCACCTATCCCCTGGGTTTTGTATGTGTGTGAGAGAGAGTGCATCTAACGCATTTGGTGACCTCTGGTTGCCGATGCCTAACTGGGTTTTACGGTAGCGTGTGCAAAGAGCACCCGTAGGTAATGCGTGTCTAACGCCCCCGTACGTCATTGTGCCTTGTGCACAAGGCGGTCAACGTAGGAGTGTATGATGAGGAGAGTCCAGCCCACAACTCCTAGTGGTGCCTCCTCGGCGGGGTAGGAAGAGACCAGGGAAGGGCGTCAGATATGGACAATATCTGTCTGGCTACGTCCGTGCCCGGAGCTTGATAGGGTAGCTTTACCCGACCCACGTAATGTGGGGTCATGACTCCAGATCTAGTTGTGCGACCGCGGCTGACAGGGTAGCCTCACCCGACTCCTCGGAGTGTCAGCTTGTTGGTTGCATACACTCCTTGGTTCTCTGTAGGCGAGAGTGCAGGCAGTTCCGGAGCTACGGTGCGTCATCCCCCTATCAAGGGCTATAAGAGCATGAGCTCGCCCGAGTTGGTTCGACCTGAATCCGGATAGGGGAGTAGCCAGCGAAGGTAATACAGCCGAGAGAATGAACACTTGAATTGTACTGCCAGTGACACACGTTGCTGGCCATTTGGACATAGACATCTTCCCTATCAGCTCTAGACATCCCATTTGATCACTTTGTGCCCGCGAAGCCGCCGAGTACGCTATGCGTGCTCGAATCGCCCCTCGTGGAGGGAATGCCCTTTAGAGTTAACTTCTCTTATGGGCTAGACCGGGAGATCCATGGGGTGATTGAGTGGGACGGAAGGAGCTGAACAGGAAGAGTTAATGAAGTGAGTGGAGGAGATGTAGACACCCCCCCCCCATTGGTATCGATAAGAGTACTGCCTTCCCCTTTTCATGCTCGTGATATCGAATGACGAGACGAGCGATCGAGAGCAACGAGGAATGTGGATGCATGCGACACGATTCGACCCTGCTCCGACGCCGCTCACTTCAATCGATCGATGGGCGGATACGGTAGGCATGCGAGGTACTGTAACAACACGATGAATGAATTGAATTCTTTTTTTACAGTATATCTCATGGCACGCTTGCTGCCGACTGCGTCAACTACACGAGTCGGCCCTCCGTCTCCTCCTCTCTTCCTTCGTTCGATGAAATGGAGAAGACTATCGAGAACCGGTGCGACCATTCGAGAAACAGCGATCAAGAAAGGGAACTCGAAATAGATGATAGAAGGGAGACTCGATTGTGCTTTTAGTATCGATAGTTTCCCGTAATTTGGCAGGTTGTTATGAGTTTCTACTTTTCCACTTAAGTCCTTGTTTTTTCATCAGAAATGGGTTTTTTTCGACATCATAGTTTGCTTGAAATATGCTGACCGGACCCGAAAAACATTAGCACACCTTCCCCATTTTGCACGCTCATTATTGTGTGCTTCTCGAAAGGCGCCCGAATCGATTGGTATGGGCAGAGATATTGCACTGCAGGTTGTTGAATTGGCGTTTCACGGTTTCTTTGAGACAAATTTGCTATTTTCCCTCCATTCAGGCACGAACTGGACTCGATACGACTCGACGTCGTCCCTTCTCTCTCTTCCTTCTTCTTCTTCCATTGATGAGGGCATCTGGCAGCTGAAAAGCTCCTCCCTTGCCAGGATGAGAGGTATTGTGGATACGATCGATTAATTGATTGACAACTCTTCTCTTCTCAGTCCATCCTCGATTCGATTGGACTCTGCCTCTTCTCCTTCGTGTCTTCCTTCCTTCTTTCTCTTCGATGAGGCCGTTTGACTACAGGAGAAGGACCGACTCAATTGGGATGAGAGGTATTGTGGATACGATCGATTGATTGATTGACAACTCTTCTCTTCTCAGTCCATCCTCGATTCGATTGGACTCTGCCTCTTCTCCTTCGTATCTTCCTTCCTTCTTGCTCTTCGATGAGGCCGTTTGACTACAGGAGAAGGACCGACCCAATTGGGATGAGAGGTATTGTGGATACGATCGATTGATTGATTGACAACTCTTCTCTTCTCAGTCCATCTTCGATTCGATTGGACTCTGCCTCTTCTCCTTCGTATCTTCCTTCCTTCTTTCTCTTCGATGAGGCCGTTTGACTACAGGAGAAGGACCGACTCAATTGGGATGAGAGGTATTGTGGATACGATCGATTGATTGATTGACAACTCTTCTCTTCTCAGTCCATCCTCGATTCGATTGGACTCTGCCTCTTCTCCTTCGTATCTTCCTTCATTCTTTCTATTCGATGAGGCCGTTTGACTACAGGAGAAGGACCGACTCAATTGGGATGAGAGGTATTGTGGATACGATCGATTGATTGATTGACAACTCTTCTCTTCTCAGTCGATCCTCGATTCGATTGGACTCTGCCTCTTCTCCTTTGTCTCTTCCTTCCTTCTTTCTCTTCGATGAGGCCGTTTGACTACAGGAGAAGGACCGACTCAATTGGGATGAGAGGTATTGTGGATACGATCGATTGATTGATTGACAACTCTTCTCTTCTCAGTCCATCCTCGATTCGATTGGACTCTGCCTCTTCTCCTTTGTCTCTTCCTTCCTTCTTTCTATTCGATGAGGCCGTTTGACTACAGGAGAAGGACCGACTCAATTGGGATGAGAGGTATTGTGGATACGATCGATTGATTGATTGACAACTCTTCTCTTCTCAGTCCATCTTCGATTCGATTGGATTCGATTCGATTCGATTACAGTATTCCTGTTGTAGGACCCGCCCTCCTCCCTCCCTCCGATGAGTGCTTCTGGCTGCGTGAAAGAAGGCCTGTTTCCGGTAGGACGAGGGCCAGTCGAGGCGGGAGATGCGTGGATAGCGATTGGTGAGTCCAGCTATCCCGCAATTTAGCATGTTTGTTTGCCTTTCGATCACATTGGATAATCTACCCGTGATTTTTGCTGCTCGTTATTTCCGATTTGGAATCTGTTGGTTTGACCATTCGATCACGTTAGACAATTGCCTAGTGGTTTTGAGCTTCACAATAAATATGAAAATAATCGCACTGCCCTTAAAAATAGTGTTACTGTTCGTTCAATATTGAATTCACCCCCATTAGCACTGCTGGGCTTTGCCCCCGCTTGATCACCTGAGTGCGGAGCTCCCAAGAATAAATTTTCGAAAATTTGCGATGCGCCCTCTTTGTTTGAACCATTTTGCGGAGCCCCCGACCAACTAGCAGAACTTAGCCCATCAGTGCCTTCTAGTTGAAATTCATCTCCTATTCTTTCATCTCCTATTCTTCAGGCTCGCTGTCTCGTCCCTCTGATTTTGCTCCCTTCGATGAGTGCCTCTGGCCCACGACCCTCTACTCCTCCGCATTCAAAACCGTCATGGCACGGTGCCAATGCCAAATTGGCGGCGCGGTAAGACTCGCGGCGAGACTCACCACCTATTTCAAAATCAGGCCCGTCAGGCAAGAAATGCGCGAAATTAAAGTGCTGGAAGAAAGCCAAACACAACTGCCCCCAGAAAATACGGTAGAAAGCCCAAACCTACAGTACTTATCTCGGAAAAAAATTCCGAAATTTGAATTTGGCTATTGAACGGAAAGATGACCGCAGTTTGGAATGGTTCTCCAAGTGCGAGCCGCGTTGGCCAAATTGGCGCGTTGGACGTCGTTTTTGGGAGAGTGAATGCGGAGGAGCGTAGGGGTTTGGAGGGTCGTGTCTGGCCGACAAGCAGCCACTCGTCCTTCCATTAATTGGAGCTGTCCATTCGACGGCAGATTAGGTTGGTATTTTGGACTATTTCAGAGGCGTTTTTCAATAGGGAGGCCGGAGGCTATCGCCAATTTTTGAAATTGCGAATGAGTATTTTGGTCTTCGCTACCCTTCTACTGTTGAAATCATGTTTCATCTCCTATTCTTCAGGCTCGCTGTCTCGTCCCTCTGATTTTGCTCCCTTCGATGAGTGCCTCTGGCCGACAAGCAGCCACTCGTCCTTCCATTAATTGGAGCTGTCCATTCGACGGCAGATTAGGTTGGTATTTGGGATTATTTCAGTGGCGTTTTTCGATAGGGAGGCCGAAGGCTATCGCCAATTTTTGAAGTTGCGAATTAGTATTTTGGTCTGCTGCTCTTCTACTGTTGAAATCATGTTTCATCTCCTATTCTTCAGGCTCGCTGTCTCGTCCCTCTGATTTTGCTCCCTTCGATGAGTGCGTCTGGCCGACAAGCAGCCACTCGTCCTTCCATTAATTGGAGCTGTCCATTCGACGGCAGATTAGGTTGGTATTTGGGATTATTTCAGTGGCGTTTTTCGATAGGGAGGCCGAAGGCTATCGCCAATTTTTGAAGTTGCGAATTAGTATTTTGGTCTGCTGCTCTTCTACTGTTGAAATCATGTTTCATCTCCTATTCTTCAGGCTCGCTGTCTCGTCCCTCTGATTTTGCTCCCTTCGATGAGTGCCTCTGGCCGACAAGCAGCCACTCGTCCTTCCATTAATTGGAGCTGTCCATTCGACGGCAGATTAGGTTGGTATTTGGGATTATTTCAGTGGCGTTTTTCGATAGGGAGGCCGAAGGCTATCGCCAATTTTTGAAGTTGCGAATTAGTATTTTGGTCTGCTGCTCTTCTACTGTTGAAATCATGTTTCATCTCCTATTCTTCAGGCTCGCTGTCTCGTCCCTCTGATTTTGCTCCCTTCGATGAGTGCCTCTGGCCGACAAGCAGCCACTCGTCCTTCCATTAATTGGAGCTGTCCATTCGACGGCAGATTAGGTTGGTATTTGGGATTATTTCAGTGGCGTTTTTCGATAGGGAGGCCGAAGGCTATCGCCAATTTTTGAAGTTGCGAATTAGTATTTTGGTCTTCGCTACCCTTCTACTGTTGAAATCATGTTTCATCTCCTATTCTTCAGGCTCGCTGTCTCGTCCCTCTGATTTTGCTCCCTTCGATGAGTGCCTCTGGCCGACAAGCAGCCACTCGTCCTTCCATTAATTGGAGCTGTCCATTCGACGGCAGATTAGGTTGGTATTTGGGATTATTTCAGTGGCGTTTTTCGATAGGGAGGCCGAAGGCTATCGCCAATTTTTGAAGTTGCGAATTAGTATTTTGGTCTGCTGCTCTTCTACTGTTGAAATCATGTTTCATCTCCTATTCTTCAGGCTCGCTGTCTCGTCCCTCTGATTTTGCTCCCTTCGATGAATGCCTCTGGCCGACAAGCAGCCACTCGTCCTTCCATTAATTGGAGCTGTCCATTCGACGGCAGATTAGGTTGGTATTTTGGACTATTTCAGAGGCGTTTTTCAATAGGGAGGCCGGAGGCTATCGCCAATTTTTGAAATTGCGAATGAGTATTTTGGTCTTCGCTACCCTTCTACTGTTGAAATCATGTTTCATCTCCTATTCTTCAGGCTCGCTGTCTCGTCCCTCTGATTTTGCTCCCTTCGATGAGTGCCTCTGGCCGACAAGCAGCCACTCGTCCTTCCATTAATTGGAGCTGTCCATTCGACGGCAGATTAGGTTGGTATTTGGGATTATTTCAGAGGCGTTTTTCAATAGGGAGGCCGGAGGCTATCGCCAATTTTTGAAATTGCGAATTAGTATTTTGGTCTTCGCTACCCTTCTACTGTTGAAATCATGTTTCATCTCCTATTCTTCAGGCTCGCTGTCTCGTCCCTCTGATTTTGCTCCCTTCGATGAATGCCTCTGGCCGACAAGCAGCCACTCGTCCTTCCATTAATTGGAGCTGTCCATTCGACGGCAGATTAGATTGGTATTTGGGATTATTTCAGAGGCGTTTTTCAATAGGGAGGCCGGAGGCTATCGCCAATTTTTGAAATTGCGAATTAGTATTTTGGTCTTCGCTACCCTTCTACTGTTGAAATCATGTTTCATCTCCTATTCTTCAGGCTCGCTGTCTCGTCCCTCTGATTTTGCTCCCTTCGATGAATGCCTCTGGCCGACAAGCAGCCACTCGTCCTTCCATTAATTGGAGCTGTCCATTCGACGGCAGATTAGGTTGGTATTTTGGACTATTTCAGAGGCGTTTTTCAATATGGAGGCCGGAGGCTATCGCCAATTTTTGAAATTGCGAATGAGTATTTTGGTCTTCGCTACCCTTCTACTGTTGAAATCATGTTTCATCTCCTATTCTTCAGGCTCGCTGTCTCGTCCCTCTGATTTTGCTCCCTTCGATGAGTGCCTCTGGCCGACAAGCAGCCACTCGTCCTTCCATTAATTGGAGCGGTCCATTCGACGGCAGATTAGGTTGGTATTTGGGATTATTTCAGTGGCGTTTTTCGATAGGGAGGCCGAAGGCTATCGCCAATTTTTGAAGTTGCGAATTAGTATTTTGGTCTGCTGCTCTTCTACTGTTGAAATCATGTTTCATCTCCTATTCTTCAGGCTCGCTGTCTCGTCCCTCTGATTTTGCTCCCTTCGATGAATGCCTCTGGCCGACAAGCAGCCACTCGTCCTTCCATTAATTGGAGCTGTCCATTCGACGGCAGATTAGGTTGGTATTTTGGACTATTTCAGAGGCGTTTTTCAATATGGAGGCCGGAGGCTATCGCCAATTTTTGAAATTGCGAATGAGTATTTTGGTCTTCGCTACCCTTCTACTGTTGAAATCATGTTTCATCTCCTATTCTTCAGGCTCGCTGTCTCGTCCCTCTGATTTTGCTCCCTTCGATGAGTGCCTCTGGCCGACAAGCAGCCACTCGTCCTTCCATTAATTGGAGCGGTCCATTCGACGGCAGATTAGGTTGGTATTTGGGATTATTTCAGTGGCGTTTTTCGATAGGGAGGCCGAAGGCTATCGCCAATTTTTGAAGTTGCGAATTAGTATTTTGGTCTGCTGCTCTTCTACTGTTGAAATCATGTTTCATCTCCTATTCTTCAGGCTCGCTGTCTCGTCCCTCTGATTTTGCTCCCTTCGATGAGTGCGTCTGGCCGACAAGCAGCCACTCGTCCTTCCATTAATTGGAGCTGTCCATTCGACGGCAGATTAGGTTGGTATTTGGGATTATTTCAGTGGCGTTTTTCGATAGGGAGGCCGAAGGCTATCGCCAATTTTTGAAGTTGCGAATTAGTATTTTGGTCTGCTGCTCTTCTACTGTTGAAATCATGTTTCATCTCCTATTCTTCAGGCTCGCTGTCTCGTCCCTCTGATTTTGCTCCCTTCGATGAGTGCCTCTGGCCGACAAGCAGCCACTCGTCCTTCCATTAATTGGAGCTGTCCATTCGACGGCAGATTAGGTTGGTATTTTGGACTATTTCAGAGGCGTTTTTCAATAGGGAGGCCGGAGGCTATCGCCAATTTTTGAAATTGCGAATGAGTATTTTGGTCTTCGCTACCCTTCTACTGTTGAAATCATGTTTCATCTCCTATTCTTCAGGCTCGCTGTCTCGTCCCTCTGATTTTGCTCCCTTCGATGAGTGCCTCTGGCCGACAAGCAGCCACTCGTCCTTCCATTAATTGGAGCTGTCCATTCGACGGCAGATTAGGTTGGTATTTGGGATTATTTCAGTGGCGTTTTTCGATAGGGAGGCCGAAGGCTATCGCCAATTTTTGAAGTTGCGAATTAGTATTTTGGTCTGCTGCTCTTCTACTGTTGAAATCATGTTTCATCTCCTATTCTTCAGGCTCGCTGTCTCGTCCCTCTGATTTTGCTCCCTTCGATGAGTGCGTCTGGCCGACAAGCAGCCACTCGTCCTTCCATTAATTGGAGCTGTCCATTCGACGGCAGATTAGGTTGGTATTTGGGATTATTTCAGTGGCGTTTTTCGATAGGGAGGCCGAAGGCTATCGCCAATTTTTGAAGTTGCGAATTAGTATTTTGGTCTGCTGCTCTTCTACTGTTGAAATCATGTTTCATCTCCTATTCTTCAGGCTCGTTGTCTCGTCCCTCTGATTTTGCTCCCTTCGATGAGTGCCTCTGGCCGACAAGCAGCCACTCGTCCTTCCATTAATTGGAGCTGTCCATTCGACGGCAGATTAGGTTGGTATTTGGGATTATTTCAGTGGCGTTTTTCGATAGGGAGGCCGAAGGCTATCGCCAATTTTTGAAGTTGGGGCCGAGGGCAAGCCGAAAAAAGATGGGATGGGGCCACGAAGTTACTGAATCAGTAATCATATTTCAGAAAGAAAAAGACGACTTCGACGTGTGAGAGGAATTGGAATTCAGGAGGAAAACGACAAGAATGTAAAGGTGAGTCACTCTCGATCGATAGCTTGCGATTACAGAATTAGGAACAATTCATTGATTTATCTGCAACTTTCTTTATTTACAGGTGCACGCGGTCAAGATGGCTAGCACTACAACCTAGGAAGGACTCTCGCATGCTGATCATGGAATCCAAAAGCTAAGTTCACGGAAAGATCTTTAAAGTTTCTGTGTGAAAAGATTCTGTAGCACATCAAGAGGAGCAATCGAAGAAGGATCGACTAGGCCGCCGCCACACACCGCAGTGTGGTTGTGCACCGGGCGCTTGCCGCCCCATCAAGAGGAGCAATCGAAGAAGAAGGCCGCCGAATCGACTAGGCCGCCGCCACACCGCAGTGTGGTTGTGCACCGGGCGCTTGCCGCCCCATCAAGAGGAGCAATCGAAGAAGGATCGACTAGGCCGCCGCCACACACCGCAGTGTGGTTGTGCACCGGGCGCTTGCCGCCCCATCAAGAGGAGCAATCGAAGAATGATCGACTAGGCCGCCGCCACACACCGCAGTGTGGTTGTGCACCGGGCGCTTGCCGCCCCATCAAGAGGAGCAATCGAAGAAGGATCGACTAGGCCGCCGCCACACACCGCAGTGTGGTTGTGCACCGGGCGCTTGCCGCCCCATCAAGAGGAGCAATCGAAGAAGAATCGACTAGGCCGCCGCCACACACCGCAGTGTGGTTGTGCACCGGGCGCTTGCCGCCCCATCAAGAGGAGCAATCGAAGAAGAATCGACTAGGCCGCCGCCACACACCGCAGTGTGGTTGTGCACCGGGCGCTTGCCGCCCCATCAAGAGGAGCAATCGAAGAAGAATCGACTAGGCCGCCGCCACACACCGCAGTGTGGTTGTGCACCGGGCGCTTGCCGCCCCATCAAGAGGAGCAATCGAAGAAGAATCGACTAGGCCGCCGCCACACACCGCAGTGTGGTTGTGCACCGGGCGCTTGCCGCCCCATCAAGAGGAGCAATCGAAGAAGGATCGACTAGGCCGCCGCCACACACCGCAGTGTGGTTGTGCACCGGGCGCTTGCCGCCCCATCAAGAGGAGCAATCGAAGAAGAATCGACTAGGCCGCCGCCACACACCGCAGTGTGGTTGTGCACCGGGCGCTTGCCGCCCCATCAAGAGGAGCAATCGAAGAAGAATCGACTAGGCCGCCGCCACACACCGCAGTGTGGTTGTGCACCGGGCGCTTGCCGCCCCATCAAGAGGAGCAATCGAAGAAGAATCGACTAGGCCGCCGCCACACACCGCAGTGTGGTTGTGCACCGGGCGCTTGCCGCCCCATCAAGAGGAGCAATCGAAGAAGAATCGACTAGGCCGCCGCCACACACCACAGTGTGGTTGTGCACCGGGCGCTTGCCGCCCCATCAAGAGGAGCAATCGAAGAAGAATCGACTAGGCCGCCGCCACACACCGCAGTGTGGTTGTGCACCGGGCGCTTGCCGCCCCATCAAGAGGAGCAATCGAAGAAGAATCGACTAAGCCGCCGCCACACACCGCAGTGTGGTTGTGCACCGGGCGCTTGCCGCCCCATCAAGAGGAGCAATCGAAGAAGAATCGACTAGGCCGCCGCCACACACCGCAGTGTGGTTGTGCACCGGGCGCTTGCCGCCCCATCAAGAGGAGCAATCGAAGAAGGATCGACTAGGCCGCCGCCACACACCGCAGTGTGGTTGTGCACCGGGCGCTTGCCGCCCCATCAAGAGGAGCAATCGAAGAAGGATCGACTAGGCCGCCGCACACACCGCAGTGTGGTTGTGCACGGGCGCTTGCCGCCCCATCAAGAGGAGCAATCGAAGAAGAATCGACTAGGCCGCCGCCACACACCGCAGTGTGGTTGTGCACCGGGCGCTTGCCGCCCCATCAAGAGGAGCAATCGAAGAAGAATCGACTAGGCCGCCGCCACACACCGCAGTGTGGTTGTGCACCGGGCGCTTGCCGCCCCATCAAGAGGAGCAATCGAAGAAGGATCGACTAGGCCGCCGCCACACACCGCAGTGTGGTTGTGCACCGGGCGCTTGCCGCCCCATCAAGAGGAGCAATCGAAGAATGATCGACTAGGCCGCCGCCACACACCGCAGTGTGGTTGTGCACCGGGCGCTTGCCGCCCTATCAAGAGGAGCAATCGAAGAAGAATCGACTAGGCCGCCGCCACACACCGCAGTGTGGTTGTGCACCGGGCGCTTGCCGCCCCATCAAGAGGAGCAATCGAAGAAGAATCGACTAGGCCGCCGCCACACACCGCAGTGTGGTTGTGCACCGGGCGCTTGCCGCCCCATCAAGAGGAGCAATCGAAGAAGGATCGACTAGGCCGCCGCCACACACCGCAGTGTGGTTGTGCACCGGGCGCTTGCCGCCCCATCAAGAGGAGCAATCGAAGAATGATCGACTAGGCCGCCGCCACACACCGCAGTGTGGTTGTGCACCGGGCGCTTGCCGCCCCATCAAGAGGAGCAATCGAAGAAGGATCGACTAGGCCGCCGCCACACACCGCAGTGTGGTTGTGCACCGGGCGCTTGCCGCCCCATCAAGAGGAGCAATCGAAGAAGAATCGACTAGGCCGCCGCCACACACCGCAGTGTGGTTGTGCACCGGGCGCTTGCCGCCCCATCAAGAGGAGCAATCGAAGAAGAATCGACTAGGCCGCTGCCACACACCGCAGTGTGGTTGTGCACCGGGCGCTTGCCGCCCCATCAAGAGGAGCAATCGAAGAAGGATCGACTAGGCCGCCGCCACACACCGCAGTGTGGTTGTGCACCGGGCGCTTGCCGCCCCATCAAGAGGAGCAATCGAAGAATGATCGACTAGGCCGCCGCCACACACCGCAGTGTGGTTGTGCACCGGGCGCTTGCCGCCCCATCAAGAGGAGCAATCGAAGAAGAATCGACTAAGCCGCCGCCACACACCGCAGTGTGGTTGTGCACCGGGCGCTTGCCGCCCCATCAAGAGGAGCAATCGAAGAAGAATCGACTAGGCCGCCGCCACACACCGCAGTGTGGTTGTGCACCGGGCGCTTGCCGCCCCATCAAGAGGAGCAATCGAAGAAGGATCGACTAGGCCGCCGCCACACACCGCAGTGTGGTTGTGCACCGGGCGCTTGCCGCCCCATCAAGAGGAGCAATCGAAGAAGGATCGACTAGGCCGCCGCCACACACCGCAGTGTGGTTGTGCACCGGGCGCTTGCCGCCCCATCAAGAGGAGCAATCGAAGAAGGATCGACTAGGCCGCCGCCACACACCGCAGTGTGGTTGTGCACCGGGCGCTTGCCGCCCCATCAAGAGGAGCAATCGAAGAAGGATCGACTAGGCCGCCGCCACACACCGCAGTGTGGTTGTGCACCGGGCGCTTGCCGCCCCATCAAGAGGAGCAATCGAAGAAGAATCGACTAGGCCGCCGCCACACACCGCAGTGTGGTTGTGCACCGGGCGCTTGCCGCCCCATCAAGAGGAGCAATCGAAGAAGAATCGACTAGGCCGCCGCCACACACCGCAGTGTGGTTGTGCACCGGGCGCTTGCCGCCCCATCAAGAGGAGCAATCGAAGAAGGATCGACTAGGCCGCCGCCACACACCGCAGTGTGGTTGTGCACCGGGCGCTTGCCGCCCCATCAAGAGGAGCAATCGAAGAATGATCGACTAGGCCGCCGCCACACACCGCAGTGTGGTTGTGCACCGGGCGCTTGCCGCCCTATCAAGAGGAGCAATCGAAGAAGAATCGACTAGGCCGCCGCCACACACCGCAGTGTGGTTGTGCACCGGGCGCTTGCCGCCCCATCAAGAGGAGCAATCGAAGAAGAATCGACTAGGCCGCCGCCACACACCTCAGTGTGGTTGTGCACCGGGCGCTTGCCGCCCCATCAAGAGGAGCAATCGAAGAAGGATCGACTAGGCCGCCGCCACACACCGCAGTGTGGTTGTGCACCGGGCGCTTGCCGCCCCATCAAGAGGAGCAATCGAAGAAGGATCGACTAGGCCGCCGCCACACACCGCAGTGTGGTTGTGCACCGGGCGCTTGCCGCCCCATCAAGAGGAGCAATCGAAGAAGGATCGACTAGGCCGCCGCCACACACCGCAGTGTGGTTGTGCACCGGGCGCTTGCCGCCCCATCAAGAGGAGCAATCGAAGAAGAATCGACTAGGCCGCCGCCACACACCGCAGTGTGGTTGTGCACCGGGCGCTTGCCGCCCCATCAAGAGTAGCAATCGAAGAAGGATCGACTAGGCCGCAGCCACACACCGCAGTGTGGTTGTGCACCGGGCGCTTGCCGCCCCATCAAGAGGAGCAATCGAAGAAGGATCGACTAGGCCGCAGCCACACACCGCAGTGTGGTTGTGCACCGGGCGCTTGCCGCCCTATCAAGAGGAGCAATCGAAGAAGAATCGACTAGGCCGCCGCCACACACCGCAGTGTGGTTGTGCACCGGGCGCTTGCCGCCCCATCAAGAGGAGCAATCGAAGAAGGATCGACTAGGCCGCCGCCACACACCGCAGTGTGGTTGTGCACCGGGCGCTTGCCGCCCCATCAAGAGGAGCAATCGAAGAAGGATCGACTAGGCCGCCGCCACACACCGCAGTGTGGTTGTGCACCGGGCGCTTGCCGCCCCATCAAGAGGAGCAATCGAAGAAGATCGACTAGGCCGCCGCCACACACCGCAGTGTGGTTGTGCACCGGGCGCTTGCCGCCCCATCAAGAGGAGCAATCGAAGAAGGATCGACTAGGCCGCCGCCACACACCGCAGTGTGGTTGTGCACCGGGCGCTTGCCGCCCCATCAAGAGGAGCAATCGAAGAAGGATCGACTAGGCCGCCGCCACACACCGCAGTGTGGTTGTGCACCGGGCGCTTGGCGCCCCATCAAGAGGAGCAATCGAAGAAGGATCGACTAGGCCGCCGCCACACACCGCAGTGTGGTTGTGCACGGGGCGCTTGCCGCCCCATCAAGAGGAGCAATCGAAGAATGATCGACTAGGCCGCCGCCACACACCGCAGTGTGGTTGTGCACCGGGCGCTTGCCGCCCCATCAAGAGGAGCAATCGAAGAAGAATCGACTAGGCCGCCGCCACACACCGCAGTGTGGTTGTGCACCGGGCGCTTGCCGCCCCATCAAGAGGAGCAATCGAAGAAGGATCGACTAGGCCGCAGCCACACACCGCAGTGTGGTTGTGCACCGGGCGCTTGCCGCCCCATCAAGAGGAGCAATCGAAGAAGGATCGACTAGGCCGCAGCCACACACCGCAGTGTGGTTGTGCACCGGGCGCTTGCCGCCCTATCAAGAGGAGCAATCGAAGAAGAATCGACTAGGCCGCCGCCACACACCGCAGTGTGGTTGTGCACCGGGCGCTTGCCGCCCCATCAAGAGGAGCAATCGAAGAAGGATCGACTAGGCCGCCGCCACACACCGCAGTGTGGTTGTGCACCGGGCGCTTGCCGCCCCATCAAGAGGAGCAATCGAAGAAGGATCGACTAGGCCGCCGCCACACACCGCAGTGTGGTTGTGCACCGGGCGCTTGCCGCCCCATCAAGAGGAGCAATCGAAGAAGAATCGACTAGGCCGCCGCCACACACCGCAGTGTGGTTGTGCACCGGGCGCTTGCCGCCCCATCAAGAGGAGCAATCGAAGAAGAATCGACTAGGCCGCCGCCACACACCGCAGTGTGGTTGTGCACCGGGCGCTTGCCGCCCCATCAAGAGGAGCAATCGAAGAAGAATCGACTAGGCCGCCGCCACACACCGCAGTGTGGTTGTGCACCGGGCGCTTGCCGCCCCATCAAGAGGAGCAATCGAAGAAGAATCGACTAGGCCGCCGCCACACACCGCAGTGTGGTTGTTTTGCTTTTTGTTTTTTGTTTTGCTTTTTTTTTCTTTTTGCAGGGTCGGGAGGCGGACACGCTGATCTCGAAGATGGCCGAGGGCATCGACATCAAGCCGCTTTATCTGACAGAGGATAGGGAGTACGATGGAGGAAAGACCCCCCAAGGTACGCATACACGAAAAAGCTAGTGGAAAATTACCTGGAATTTGAAAAAAAAATCATTTAAGTTTTTCGCTGACAAGGCATGGCACCTACGATTCGCAAACATACCCCGCTTTCGTAGTATTTTGCCACAAAACTTTTTTCATGTATGGAGGTATGTAGTGGGGTTTAAACTGAGAAACGATACGATTGTTTGTACCGCATGAGTATGTTTTTGAACGACCGCCCTCAATAGAATAGAACGAGCTATAGTTAGCGGACGACAGACAGTTCAATAGAGGAAGATGTGATTTTGATTGTAGGGGTTCAAGAAAGAAATTACAATGTTTGTCGCATTTTTGATAGAATGGGGCCCTCTATCGCAAATGTAGCGGCATGATACTGCAACAAATTTGGTTTTCGTGTGAACCTTACTGGCGTGAGTAATAAGGACCTTATACGCTCTATCTTACGTGTCTAAAGAAGAATGCTGAAATGTGATTGTTCATAGAATATCTCTTTTTCAGTATCGACGATTCATTCATTGAAACAAAACACCGTTTACTTCTTACATTGCATCAATGAAATGCTGACTTCATACGCAGAATAAGATTGGTTTTATAGTTGATCCAAGGATGCGTATTTGCTACCACGAGTTCTCTTTCCTAGATCGATCGGATGCTATGACTTCGTTTCTATACGATTTATCATTACAAGTTCATGAATACAACACAAAGGTGGATGATAGATTACAAAGATTCATGATTCTATGATAATTAGACTATTAAACGGAGTAGAAGTACTAAGAAGAGTCAATGGTTCTATGGGAATTAGAGTATCAGACGAGCAAGTTATGAGGGATTAGTGATGAGGGGTCTGAAGTGGATACGGTAGTAGAAGGGTTCCCATGTTCAGGTTACAGTAGCCTAAGGAGGCTCAAGCATCAGGGAAAGTATGGCTCTAGTGCAGAGGAGGTTAGGTGAAGGCTGATTCCTCTCTCTCTGAGAGCTCCCTCCTTTATATACTGGACCGAGTTCCTCCCCTTCGCTCTCTAACCGACATCTCTCGCTTCGTCTGATCGTCTCTGACTCTCACGGATTTCCATGATCTCTCATTGATTTCATCACATGCTAACAGCTGTCATGGGTCTTAGGCTAGTTCTTCAGATGTCACGTGGTCTGATGACTCATTCAGCTTCCCCGCTAGCAGCTCTTTTTGCTAGCTCGGGGCAAAGGCCAAAGGCAGTTGTGAAATCTTTCTCTACCTAGTTGTCTGGCAAGAGCTATCTCGTTGTTCGCTCTATCTGATCGTCTGGCGAGTGAGATCTTCTGCTAGCTGCTCTATCTCTTTCTCTAACTAACAACTGTTCATCTCACTAAGCGTTTGCAAAGCTACTATGAAATATACTATGAAAGATACTATGAGTGATTGGAGTAAATATTGAGTTCCCATTAACGCGCGATTTCCATTTTTAGTTTTACCACACAAGCTATTGATTTAATCACCTCTCTCGCTTTTAAAGTCTTGTCTGAACGCAAATACCAGGACTATATTGTTACATTTCCAGCTGCCGGTCAGTTCCCGTTCACTCGCGGTCCATACCCGACGATGTATACGCAGAAGCCGTGGACGATCAGACAGGATTCTCCACCGTCGAGGAATCGAATAAGTTCTACAAGGTACGGTAGCGAGGGGAGTACGGTAGATTTATATATTTCTTGGGGAACCTTCTGGTAGGAACAATATGGAGTAAGGTGTGGCTTGAGTTTTTGAGTCCATAATCCCCAGACCGATGAGGGAGGGTTACGGTAGCTCAGGAGTACTGTATGATCCGTTCAGGGCACCATCAAGGCCGGCCAGCAGGGTCTCTTGGTCGCCTTCGATCTCGCCACGCACAGAGGGTCAGTGTTCCAAATTTTTTTTAAAATTATTTCCGCAAAATATCCGCAAAATATTGCATGACACCTGATGGTCTTGATAAGGCTTCACGTTGAAGCATATATCAATCTGGCTTACTGACATCGCTTTTTTTATATTTTTACCATCCTAGTCGCGGAACGTAGCATTTAATTGAAATCAATTGCAGCTATGACTCTGACAATCCGCGCGTGTTCGGCGACGTCGGAATGGCCGGAGTGGCTGTCGATTCCATCGAGGACATGAAGCAGTTGTTTGATGGTACGGTAACGAGTCTGATGGTATACGGTAGCTGGGGTACGGTATCGAGTGCCCATGCTACAGTTGAGACATGGTACACATAGTGTGCGGTAGACAAGTGTGGGAAACAGTAGGGATCTGGAAGACCAATATTGAGAGATTACGGTAGAATGTCCGATATCAAGGAATGGTATACGGTATCAACGATATTACGGTATCATACTTTAATCCAGTATCCATTCAGGTATTCCCCTTGACAAGATGTCCGTGTCGATGACGATGAACGGTGCCGTTATTCCCGTACTCGCCATGTACATTGCGGCAGCTGAGGAATCGGTGAGTGAGGGAGATTACTGTAGAACAGAGTAACCCGATATACTGTATATAATGAATGCGATAGGGATGCGGCAATTGAGGGAAATTCACGGTAGTAGTTTTTGCTAGTACATCGCAGTTAGATTGCCGACAAGAGTTGGTGAATGAATATATTGATGCGATGAAACTGGAGATGAGTGGGTGGATTCACGATAATTTTTTGTAGGGGCTACCTCAATGTAATTGCCTGTACAGCCTGTACAGTGTGGCTATATCTAATAGGGTCTATCCTCTGTACTAGTTGTAGGTTCGCTTTGTAAATATAAATGTTATATTCCCTTGTTTTCTAGGTGAACTTGCGCTGTGCGGTCATTGCAACTTGCAAGTCATTCGTGTTTAGTGCAATAATTGTTCCACTCTCAAGCTCTAGAACATATTGTCGTACTTGACCTGTCTGGTGAGTTCGCGCTGCGTTGCACAATCACATCTAACGAGCTCGATTCCGCTTCAATATCAGACCGAAACGTTTTCCAAACTTAATTTTATAAAAAAATATTATAATGATAATAATAATAATTGGCAGGCGCGCATCGACTCGGGCAAAGACGTGATCGTGGGCGTGAACAAGTATCGATTGGCGAAGGAGCAGAAGGTAGACGTGTTGCAGATCGATAATAGAAAGGTACGGTAGTGAATCGAGAAATAAGGATACGGTAGGTGTTGACATGGAAAAATGAATTTTGTGACCACAGGTATGTGGAAGCGATCAAGTATGGCCTCTAAAAGTGTTTGCATCGAAGCTGTGAAGCCTTGATGATGAAGTTGAAAATTTCCCAGACTTTCGTTTCTGCATTTGCCGTGTCTTCTTCAATGCGATCAATTTCAAATCATTTTAATTACTAATTAACTTGCAGGTGCGAGAGTCGCAGATCGAGAAGCTGGATCGTATCAAGAAGACGAGAGACGCCGCCCTCGCCCAGCAGTGTCTCGAGAGGATCACGGAGGTACGGTAGGGGGGGGGGGGAGTACGGTAGGTAGATCAAGAAGTACGGTAGGAATCCTGGCAAAGTAGTGTTTCGAGAGTATTACGGAGGTACGGTAGGGACGGGGGTGTACGGTAGATTATGGGGGGGGGGGTTCTGTAGGTAGCTTGATTAGTAGTGTGGAATACCTTAGGTTGATCGATAAGAAATGGAACCTCGCTGATTCGATATCTAAAGATGTTGCCACCAGTAACTTTGTGGCTTCCGAGATCGATGAAGTTTCCCGGATTTGGTTTAATTTTTTTTTCAACAAATGTTTTTTTTAAAATATATAATCCTGACAAAAATGGAAACTCGATACACCTTATGACCGTCCACATTGGGCTGTGAAAATGCAAGGCAACAAGTTGTCGGGTTTGCGTAATATTGTGATGAACTCGTTCTGGTCGATGCTGTTTAAACATGTCACATATATTTTCAATAACCATTGTGTTTCCTTTTTACAGTATTCTTAATTAGAGCATCCCACACAGCTTCCTCGTTACATTACTCTTACCGTACTCTTTTTCAGTATTCTTCCGGCAGCGGTAACCTGCTGGAGGCTGCGGTCGCAGCGGCTCGTGCCCGCTGCACGGTAGGAGAGATCTCCGACGCAATGGAGAAGGTGTTCACGAGGTACGGTAGAAGAATACGGTAGATGATGCGAATGATAAAGACCAAGAAAGAGGAATTCGTCAGATTGAGATGTTGGCATGCCAATTTGTTTAGGAAATTTTGAACATGTGATGAGGGCGGCACATTTGTGCCACACTTGTGCTTGATCTCGCGAGATGAGACTGCCGGTTCTCCATGCCGGTTCTTGAGCAAATAAATATTCTCACATTTCACTGACAATGAGCTATCAATTTCACGAATTCTCACGGCTGGTCAATATGTCGGAATGCCTATTTCGCAGATACGCCGCTTACCTGGCTAAAATGCAAAGGGTTCTTCATTTTTACGTGAGTAACGCACTAAAATATGAACCGAAGACATAACGACGACCCGGTGATTTCATGTCATTTTGATTTTGTATAGATGGAGCAAAGCCTTCCTTGGTGATTGTTAGATGGAGTTTCATCTATTGACTGAAATTGAAAAATCTATTGACTGATTTTGAACGATCTCACTAGGGATCTCGGGGCTCCTGCGACATGGCTATTTCAAGTTATTACGTTATTGTATAGCTTCCTAAGTGATATACCGCGGGCGTGTTCTAGGAAAATAATAGTAATTGATATTTTCAGGTGCTGGACAAGCGTGCAGCTCGATGGTCCCAAAGAGCAGGCAAAGGCCTGAGCATCGATCGATAATCGATAATCTACCGTACCCCTCCCTCCACCGTAACCCGTATCAATCCGAATTGCCATTCATTACTCTATGGAGTGTTAATCTACTTGTCCCTCTTGGAAACTCCTCCCTCTATCCATTCACGGTTATTTGTGTAGATTTGTAATCGATTGTTTTTTTACTGTAGTAGCATGTAGTGAGATACTGTACGTAAATTGAAGTAACGAGATAAAAAGATTATGGTATTTGAATGAGTTTCTGCGGACAAAGGGTATTGAAATTGAGTCTGTTATTGACTCGTGGGAATCGATTAGACCTGTTAGACCGAGTTACTCGGCGCTCGCGAATAAGAATGAAAAAATACTCGCGAGCAAGATTCACTCGCGAGTTACACAATACTAATTAAATCAGTTTCATATTCAAAATTCACTCGCGAGTGAATTTTGCATACTACTCGCGAGTCAATAACACTCGCGAGTGAACACTCGCGAGTGTTTTCGACTCGCGAGTCATTTTGTAGATTTCACTCGCGAGTGACCGGTTCAAACGAGTTCGAATAAAAATGACTCGGCGAGTGCGAGCGCTCGGAAAATGAAACTCGAGCAAACAGGTCTAGAATCGATTCTCCATTCCATTTCCGTACTCGCTACTCGTGGAGCGCTGCTGGACGAATGAGTAACTTCAAGAAGTTCAACGTTTTCAACAAATTGGTTAAAAAGGCGGTAAGTTATCGTAGGTTACGGTATATCTACAGTAATCCCGTAGCCGTTGGAGCGCTGTTGAGACACTGTGTAGATGTACGTTTTGCATCTTATCCAATCCACAGATATTCGAAGCGAAAACAGAAGCAGCAGGAAGCGTCGGACAGCTTTGGCACGCTGAAATTTGGGAAATTAACTTAGGTCAACTTTTGATTTTTGGTTATGCGGTGTTTCTAGCCTGAAGAGCGTAATAATTAGAGATGGCAAATGAAGAGATCGCTCTCTCAATTTCTCGTTCTCTCTCAGCGGTCGACGCTACGAGATAATGCGCAGAATAATTTTTTCAGATTTTTTCTTCATTTGCCAATTATTACGCTCTTCAGGCTAGAAACACCGCATAACCAAAAATCAAAAGTTGACCTAAGTTAATTTCCCAAATTTCAGCGTGCCAAAGCTGTCCGACGCTTCCTGCTGCTTCTGTTTTCGCTTCGAATATCTGTGGATTGGATAAGATGCAAAACGTACATCTACACAGTGTCTCAACAGCGCTCCAACGGCTACGGGATTACTGTAGATATACCGTAACCTACGATAACTTACCGCCTTTTTAACCAATTTGTTGAAAACGTTGAACTTCTTGAAGTTACTCATTCGTCCAGCAGCGCTCCACGAGTAGCGAGTACGGAAATGGAATGGAGAATCGATTCCCACGAGTCAATAACAGACTCAATTTCAATACCCTTTGTCCGCAGAAACTCATTCAAATACCATAATCTTTTTATCTCGTTACTTCAATTTACGTACAGTATCTCACTACATGCTACTACAGTAAAAAAACAATCGATTACAAATCTACACAAATAACCGTGAATGGATAGAGGGAGGAGTTTCCAAGAGGGACAAGTAGATTAACACTCCATAGAGTAATGAATGGCAATTCGGATTGATACGGGTTACGGTGGAGGGAGGGGTACGGTAGATTATCGATTATCGATCGATGCTCAGGCCTTTGCCTGCTCTTTGGGACCATCGAGCTGCACGCTTGTCCAGCACCTGAAAATATCAATTACTATTATTTTCCTAGAACACGCCCGCGGTATATCACTTAGGAAGCTATACAATAACGTAATAACTTGAAATAGCCATGTCGCAGGAGCCCCGAGATCCCTAGTGAGATCGTTCAAAATCAGTCAATAGATTTTTCAATTTCAGTCAATAGATGAAACTCCATCTAACAATCACCAAGGAAGGCTTTGCTCCATCTATACAAAATCAAAATGACATGAAATCACCGGGTCGTCGTTATGTCTTCGGTTCATATTTTTAGTGCGTTACTCACGTAAAAATGAAGAACCCTTTGCATTTTAGCCAGGTAAGCGGCGTATCTGCGAAATAGGCATTCCGACATATTGACAAGCCGTGAGAATTCGTGAAATTGATAGCTCATTGTCAGTGAAATGTGAGAATATTTATTTGCTCAAGAACCGGCATGGAGAACCGGCAGTCTCATCTCGCGAGATCAAGCACAAGTGTGGCACAAATGTGCCGCCCTCGTCACATGTTCAAAATTTCCTAAACAAATTGGCATGCCAACATCTCAATCTGACGAATTCCTCTTTCTTGGTCTTTATCATTCGCATCATCTACCGTATTCTTCTACCGTACCTCGTGAACACCTTCTCCATTGCGTCGGAGATCTCTCCTACCGTGCAGCGGGCACGAGCCGCTGCGACCGCAGCCTCCAGCAGGTTACCGCTGCCGGAAGAATACTGAAAAAGAGTACGGTAAGAGTAATGTAACGAGGAAGCTGTGTGGGATGCTCTAATTAAGAATACTGTAAAAGGAAACACAATGGTTATTGAAAATATATGTGACATGTTTAAACAGCATCGACCAGAACGATTTTATCACAATATTACGCAAACCCGACAACTTGTTGCCTTGCATTTTCACAGCCCAATGTGGACGGTCATAAGGTGTATCGAGTTTCCATTTTTGTCAGGATTATATATTTTAAAAAAAAACACTTTGTTGAAAAAAAAATTAAACCAAATCCGGGAAACTTCATCGATCTCGGAAGCCACAAAGTTACTGGTGGCAACATCTTTAGATATCGAATCAGCGAGGTGCCATTTCTTATCGATCAACCTAAGGTATTCCACACTACTAATCAAGCTACCTACAGAACCCCCCCCCCCCATAATCTACCGTACACCCCCGTCCCTACCGTACCTCCGTAATACTCTCGAAACACTACTTTGCCAGGATTCCTACCGTACTTCTTGATCTACCTACCGTACTCCCCCCCTACCGTACCTCCGTGATCCTCTCGAGACACTGCTGGGCGAGGGCGGCGTCTCTCGTCTTCTTGATACGATCCAGCTTCTCGATCTGCGACTCTCGCACCTGCAAGTTAATTAGTAATTAAAATGATTTGAAATTGATCGCATTGAAGAAGACACGGCAAATGCAGAAACGAAAGTCTGGGAAATTTTCAACTTCATCATCAAGGCTTCACAGCTTCGATGCAAACACTTTTAGAGGCCATACTTGATCGCTTCCACATACCTGTGGTCACAAAATTCATTTTTCCATGTCAACACCTACCGTATCCTTTATTTCTCGATTTCACTACCGTACCTTTCTATTATCGATCTGCAACACGTCTACCTTCTGCTCCTTCGCCAATCGATACTTGTTCACGCCCACGATCACGTCTTTGCCCGAGTCGATGCGCGCCTGCCAATTATTATTATTATCATTATAATATTTTTTTATAAAATTAAGTTTGGAAAACGTTTCGGTCTGATATTGAAGCGGAATCGAGCTCGTTAGATGTGATTGTGCAACGCAGCGCGAACTCACCAGACAGGTCAAGTACGACAATATGTTCTAGAGCTTGAGAGTGGAACAATTATTGCACTAAACACGAATGACTTGCAAGTTGCAATGACCGCACAGCGCAAGTTCACCTAGAAAACAAGGGAATATAACATTTATATTTACAAAGCGAACCTACAACTAGTACAGAGGATAGACCCTATTAGATATAGCCACACTGTACAGGCTGTACAGGCAATTACATTGAGGTAGCCCCTACAAAAAATTATCGTGAATCCACCCACTCATCTCCAGTTTCATCGCATCAATATATTCATTCACCAACTCTTGTCGGCAATCTAACTGCGATGTACTAGCAAAAACTACTACCGTGAATTTCCCTCAATTGCCGCATCCCTATCGCATTCATTATATACAGTATATCGGGTTACTCTGTTCTACAGTAATCTCCCTCACTCACCGATTCCTCAGCTGCCGCAATGTACATGGCGAGTACGGGAATAACGGCACCGTTCATCGTCATCGACACGGACATCTTGTCAAGGGGAATACCTGAATGGATACTGGATTAAAGTATGATACCGTAATATCGTTGATACCGTATACCATTCCTTGATATCGGACATTCTACCGTAATCTCTCAATATTGGTCTTCCAGATCCCTACTGTTTCCCACACTTGTCTACCGCACACTATGTGTACCATGTCTCAACTGTAGCATGGGCACTCGATACCGTACCCCAGCTACCGTATACCATCAGACTCGTTACCGTACCATCAAACAACTGCTTCATGTCCTCGATGGAATCGACAGCCACTCCGGCCATTCCGACGTCGCCGAACACGCGCGGATTGTCAGAGTCATAGCTGCAATTGATTTCAATTAAATGCTACGTTCCGCGACTAGGATGGTAAAAATATAAAAAAAGCGATGTCAGTAAGCCAGATTGATATATGCTTCAACGTGAAGCCTTATCAAGACCATCAGGTGTCATGCAATATTTTGCGGATATTTTGCGGAAATAATTTAAAAAAAATTTGGAACACTGACCCTCTGTGCGTGGCGAGATCGAAGGCGACCAAGAGACCCTGCTGGCCGGCCTTGATGGTGCCCTGAACGGATCATACAGTACTCCTGAGCTACCGTAACCCTCCCTCATCGGTCTGGGGATTATGGACTCAAAACTCAAGCCACACCTTACTCCATATTGTTCCTACCAGAAGGTTCCCCAAGAAATATATAAATCTACCGTACTCCCCTCGCTACCGTACCTTGTAGAACTTATTCGATTCCTCGACGGTGGAGAATCCTGTCTGATCGTCCACGGCTTCTGCGTATACATCGTCGGGTATGGACCGCGAGTGAACGGGAACTGACCCGGCAGCTGGAAATGTAACAATATAGTCCTGGTATTTGCGTTTCAGACAAGACTTTAAAAGCGAGAGAGGTGATTAAATCAATAGCTTGTGTGGTAAAACTAAAAATGGAAATCGCGCGTTAATGGGAACTCAATATTTTACTCCAATCACTCATAGTATCTTTCATAGTATATTTCATAGTAGCTTTGCAAACGCTTAGTGAGATGAACAGTTGTTAGTTAGAGAAAGAGATAGAGCAGCTAGCAGAAGATCTCACTCGCCAGACGATCAGATAGAGCGAACAACGAGATAGCTCTTGCCAGACAACTAGGTAGAGAAAGATTTCACAACTGCCTTTGGCCTTTGCCCCGAGCTAGCAAAAAGAGCTGCTAGCGGGGGAAGCTGAATGAGTCATCAGACCACGTGACATCTGAAGAACTAGCCTAAGACCCATGACAGCTGTTAGCATGTGATGAAATCAATGAGAGATCATGGAAATCCGTGAGAGTCAGAGACGATCAGACGAAGCGAGAGATGTCGGTTAGAGAGCGAAGGGGAGGAACTCGGTCCAGTATATAAAGGAGGGAGCTCTCAGAGAGAGAGGAATCAGCCTTCACCTAACCTCCTCTGCACTAGAGCCATACTTTCCCTGATGCTTGAGCCTCCTTAGGCTACTGTAACCTGAACATGGGAACCCTTCTACTACCGTATCCACTTCAGACCCCTCATCACTAATCCCTCATAACTTGCTCGTCTGATACTCTAATTCCCATAGAACCATTGACTCTTCTTAGTACTTCTACTCCGTTTAATAGTCTAATTATCATAGAATCATGAATCTTTGTAATCTATCATCCACCTTTGTGTTGTATTCATGAACTTGTAATGATAAATCGTATAGAAACGAAGTCATAGCATCCGATCGATCTAGGAAAGAGAACTCGTGGTAGCAAATACGCATCCTTGGATCAACTATAAAACCAATCTTATTCTGCGTATGAAGTCAGCATTTCATTGATGCAATGTAAGAAGTAAACGGTGTTTTGTTTCAATGAATGAATCGTCGATACTGAAAAAGAGATATTCTATGAACAATCACATTTCAGCATTCTTCTTTAGACACGTAAGATAGAGCGTATAAGGTCCTTATTACTCACGCCAGTAAGGTTCACACGAAAACCAAATTTGTTGCAGTATCATGCCGCTACATTTGCGATAGAGGGCCCCATTCTATCAAAAATGCGACAAACATTGTAATTTCTTTCTTGAACCCCCTACAATCAAAATCACATCTTTCCTCTATTGAACTGTCTGTCGTCCGCTAACTATAGCTCGTTCTATTCTATTGAGGGCGGTCGTTCAAAAACATACTCATGCGGTACAAACAATCGTATCGTTTCTCAGTTTAAACCCCACTACATACCTCCATACATGAAAAAAGTTTTGTGGCAAAATACTACGAAAGCGGGGTATGTTTGCGAATCGTAGGTGCCATGCCTTGTCAGCGAAAAACTTAAATGATTTTTTTTTCAAATTCCAGGTAATTTTCCACTAGCTTTTTCGTGTATGCGTACCTTGGGGGGTCTTTCCTCCATCGTACTCCCTATCCTCTGTCAGATAAAGCGGCTTGACGTCGATGCCCTCGGCCATCTTCGAGATCAGCGTGTCCGCCTCCCGACCCTGCAAAAAGAAAAAAAAAGCAAAACAAAAAAACAAAAAGCAAAACAACCACACTGCGGTGTGTGGCGGCGGCCTAGTCGATTCTTCTTCGATTGCTCCTCTTGATGGGGCGGCAAGCGCCCGGTGCACAACCACACTGCGGTGTGTGGCGGCGGCCTAGTCGATTCTTCTTCGATTGCTCCTCTTGATGGGGCGGCAAGCGCCCGGTGCACAACCACACTGCGGTGTGTGGCGGCGGCTAGTCGATTCTTCTTCGATTGCTCCTCTTGATGGGGCGGCAAGCGCCCGGTGCACAACCACACTGCGGTGTGTGGCGGCGGCCTAGTCGATTCTTCTTCGATTGCTCCTCTTGATGGGGCGGCAAGCGCCCGGTGCACAACCACACTGCGGTGTGTGGCGGCGGCCTAGTCGATTCTTCTTCGATTGCTCCTCTTGATGGGGCGGCAAGCGCCCGGTGCACAACCACACTGCGGTGTGTGGCGGCGGCCTAGTCGATTCTTCTTCGATTGCTCCTCTTGATGGGGCGGCAAGCGCCCGGTGCACAACCACACTGCGGTGTGTGGCGGCGGCCTAGTCGATCTTCTTCGATTGCTCCTCTTGATGGGGCGGCAAGCGCCCGGTGCACAACCACACTGCGGTGTGTGGCGGCGGCCTAGTCGATTCTTCTTCGATTGCTCCTCTTGATGGGGCGGCAAGCGCCCGGTGCACAACCACACTGCGGTGTGTGGCGGCGGCCTAGTCGATTCTTCTTCGATTGCTCCTCTTGATGGGGCGGCAAGCGCCCGGTGCACAACCACACTGCGGTGTGTGGCGGCGGCTAGTCGATTCTTCTTCGATTGCTCCTCTTGATGGGGCGGCAAGCGCCCGGTGCACAACCACACTGCGGTGTGTGGCGGCGGCCTAGTCGATCCTTCTTCGATTGCTCCTCTTGATGGGGCGGCAAGCGCCCGGTGCACAACCACACTGCGGTGTGTGGCGGCGGCCTAGTCGATCCTTCTTCGATTGCTCCTCTTGATGGGGCGGCAAGCGCCCGGTGCACAACCACACTGCGGTGTGTGGCGGCGGCCTAGTCGATTCTTCTTCGATTGCTCCTCTTGATGGGGGCAAGCGCCCGGTGCACAACCACACTGCGGTGTGTGGCGGCGGCCTAGTCGATCTTCTTCGATTGCTCCTCTTGATGGGGCGGCAAGCGCCCGGTGCACAACCACACTGCGGTGTGTGGCGGCGGCCTAGTCGATTCTTCTTCGATTGCTCCTCTTGATGGGGCGGCAAGCGCCCGGTGCACAACCACACTGCGGTGTGTGGCGGCGGCCTAGTCGATTCTTCTTCGATTGCTCCTCTTGATGGGGCGGCAAGCGCCCGTGCACAACCACACTGCGGTGTGTGGCGGCGGCCTAGTCGATCCTTCTTCGATTGCTCCTCTTGATGGGGCGGCAAGCGCCCGGTGCACAACCACACTGCGGTGTGTGGCGGCGGCCTAGTCGATCCTTCTTCGATTGCTCCTCTTGATGGGGCGGCAAGCGCCCGGTGCACAACCACACTGCGGTGTGTGGCGGCGGCCTAGTCGATCCTTCTTCGATTGCTCCTCTTGATGGGGCGGCAAGCGCCCGGTGCACAACCACACTGCGGTGTGTGGCGGCGGCCTAGTCGATTCTTCTTCGATTGCTCCTCTTGATGGGGCGGCAAGCGCCCGGTGCACAACCACACTGCGGTGTGTGGCGGCGGCCTAGTCGATTCTTCTTCGATTGCTCCTCTTGATGGGGCGGCAAGCGCCCGGTGCACAACCACACTGCGGTGTGTGGCGGCGGCCTAGTCGATCCTTCTTCGATTGCTCCTCTTGATGGGGCGGCAAGCGCCCGGTGCACAACCACACTGCGGTGTGTGGCGGCGGCCTAGTCGATTCTTCTTCGATTGCTCCTCTTGATGGGGCGGCAAGCGCCCGGTGCACAACCACACTGCGGTGTGTGGCGGCGGCCTAGTCGATCCTTCTTCGATTGCTCCTCTTGATGGGGCGGCAAGCGCCCGGTGCACAACCACACTGCGGTGTGTGGCGGCGGCCTAGTCGATTCTTCTTCGATTGCTCCTCTTGATGGGGCGGCAAGCGCCCGGTGCACAACCACACTGCGGTGTGTGGCGGCGGCCTAGTCGATCCTTCTTCGATTGCTCCTCTTGATGGGGCGGCAAGCGCCCGGTGCACAACCACACTGCGGTGTGTGGCGGCGGCCTAGTCGATTCTTCTTCGATTGCTCCTCTTGATGGGGCGGCAAGCGCCCGGTGCACAACCACACTGCGGTGTGTGGCGGCGGCCTAGTCGATCCTTCTTCGATTGCTCCTCTTGATGGGGCGGCAAGCGCCCGGTGCACAACCACACTGCGGTGTGTGGCGGCGGCCTAGTCGATCCTTCTTCGATTGCTCCTCTTGATGGGGCGGCAAGCGCCCGGTGCACAACCACACTGCGGTGTGTGGCGGCGGCCTAGTCGATCCTTCTTCGATTGCTCCTCTTGATGGGGCGGCAAGCGCCCGGTGCACAACCACACTGCGGTGTGTGGCGGCGGCCTAGTCGATCCTTCTTCGATTGCTCCTCTTGATGGGGCGGCAAGCGCCCGGTGCACAACCACACTGCGGTGTGTGGCGGCGGCCTAGTCGATCTTCTTCGATTGCTCCTCTTGATGGGGCGGCAAGCGCCCGGTGCACAACCACACTGCGGTGTGTGGCGGCGGCCTAGTCGATCCTTCTTCGATTGCTCCTCTTGATGGGGCGGCAAGCGCCCGGTGCACAACCACACTGCGGTGTGTGGCGGCGGCCTAGTCGATCTTCTTCGATTGCTCCTCTTGATGGGGCGGCAAGCGCCCGGTGCACAACCACACTGCGGTGTGTGGCGGCGGCCTAGTCGATCCTTCTTCGATTGCTCTCTTGATGGGGCGGCAAGCGCCCGGTGCACAACCACACTGCGGTGTGTGGCGGCGGCCTAGTCGATTCTTCTTCGATTGCTCCTCTTGATGGGGCGGCAAGCGCCCGGTGCACAACCACACTGCGGTGTGTGGCGGCGGCTAGTCGATTCTTCTTCGATTGCTCCTCTTGATGGGGCGGCAAGCGCCCGGTGCACAACCACACTGCGGTGTGTGGCGGCGGCCTAGTCGATCCTTCTTCGATTGCTCCTCTTGATGGGGCGGCAAGCGCCCGGTGCACAACCACACTGCGGTGTGTGGCGGCGGCCTAGTCGATTCTTCTTCGATTGCTCCTCTTGATGGGGCGGCAAGCGCCCGGTGCACAACCACACTGCGGTGTGTGGCGGCGGCCTAGTCGATTCTTCTTCGATTGCTCCTCTTGATGGGGCGGCAAGCGCCCGTGCACAACCACACTGCGGTGTGTGGCGGCGGCCTAGTCGATCCTTCTTCGATTGCTCCTCTTGATGGGGCGGCAAGCGCCCGGTGCACAACCACACTGCGGTGTGTGGCGGCGGCCTAGTCGATCCTTCTTCGATTGCTCCTCTTGATGGGGCGGCAAGCGCCCGGTGCACAACCACACTGCGGTGTGTGGCGGCGGCCTAGTCGATCCTTCTTCGATTGCTCCTCTTGATGGGGCGGCAAGCGCCCGGTGCACAACCACACTGCGGTGTGTGGCGGCGGCCTAGTCGATCCTTCTTCGATTGCTCCTCTTGATGGGGCGGCAAGCGCCCGGTGCACAACCACACTGCGGTGTGTGGCGGCGGCCTAGTCGATCCTTCTTCGATTGCTCCTCTTGATGGGGCGGCAAGCGCCCGGTGCACAACCACACTGCGGTGTGTGGCGGCGGCCTAGTCGATCCTTCTTCGATTGCTCCTCTTGATGGGGCGGCAAGCGCCCGGTGCACAACCACACTGCGGTGTGTGGCGGCGGCCTAGTCGATCCTTCTTCGATTGCTCCTCTTGATGGGGCGGCAAGCGCCCGGTGCACAACCACACTGCGGTGTGTGGCGGCGGCCTAGTCGATTCTTCTTCGATTGCTCCTCTTGATGGGGCGGCAAGCGCCCGGTGCACAACCACACTGCGGTGTGTGGCGGCGGCCTAGTCGATCCTTCTTCGATTGCTCCTCTTGATGGGGCGGCAAGCGCCCGGTGCACAACCACACTGCGGTGTGTGGCGGCGGCCTAGTCGATCTTCTTCGATTGCTCCTCTTGATGGGGCGGCAAGCGCCCGGTGCACAACCACACTGCGGTGTGTGGCGGCGGCCTAGTCGATCCTTCTTCGATTGCTCCTCTTGATGGGGCGGCAAGCGCCCGGTGCACAACCACACTGCGGTGTGTGGCGGCGGCCTAGTCGATTCTTCTTCGATTGCTCCTCTTGATGGGGCGGCAAGCGCCCGGTGCACAACCACACTGCGGTGTGTGGCGGCGGCCTAGTCGATCCTTCTTCGATTGCTCCTCTTGATGGGGCGGCAAGCGCCCGGTGCACAACCACACTGCGGTGTGTGGCGGCGGCCTAGTCGATCCTTCTTCGATTGCTCCTCTTGATGGGGCGGCAAGCGCCCGGTGCACAACCACACTGCGGTGTGTGGCGGCGGCCTAGTCGATTCTTCTTCGATTGCTCCTCTTGATGGGGCGGCAAGCGCCCGGTGCACAACCACACTGCGGTGTGTGGCGGCGGCCTAGTCGATTCTTCTTCGATTGCTCCTCTTGATGGGGCGGCAAGCGCCCGGTGCACAACCACACTGCGGTGTGTGGCGGCGGCCTAGTCGATCCTTCTTCGATTGCTCCTCTTGATGGGGCGGCAAGCGCCCGGTGCACAACCACACTGCGGTGTGTGGCGGCGGCCTAGTCGATCCTTCTTCGATTGCTCCTCTTGATGGGGCGGCAAGCGCCCGGTGCACAACCACACTGCGGTGTGTGGCGGCGGCCTAGTCGATTCTTCTTCGATTGCTCCTCTTGATGGGGCGGCAAGCGCCCGGTGCACAACCACACTGCGGTGTGTGGCGGCGGCCTAGTCGATTCTTCTTCGATTGCTCCTCTTGATGGGGCGGCAAGCGCCCGGTGCACAACCACACTGCGGTGTGTGGCGGCGGCCTAGTCGATCATCTTCTTCGATTGCTCCTCTTGATGGGGCGGCAAGCGCCCGGTGCACAACCACACTGCGGTGTGTGGCGGCGGCCTAGTCGATCCTTCTTCGATTGCTCCTCTTGATGGGGCGGCAAGCGCCCGGTGCACAACCACACTGCGGTGTGTGGCGGCGGCCTAGTCGATCCTTCTTCGATTGCTCCTCTTGATGGGGCGGCAAGCGCCCGGTGCACAACCACACTGCGGTGTGTGGCGGCGGCCTAGTCGATCCTTCTTCGATTGCTCCTCTTGATGGGGCGGCAAGCGCCCGGTGCACAACCACACTGCGGTGTGTGGCGGCGGCCTAGTCGATTCTTCTTCGATTGCTCCTCTTGATGGGGCGGCAAGCGCCCGGTGCACAACCACACTGCGGTGTGTGGCGGCGGCCTAGTCGATTCTTCTTCGATTGCTCCTCTTGATGGGGCGGCAAGCGCCCGGTGCACAACCACACTGCGGTGTGTGGCGGCGGCCTAGTCGATCCTTCTTCGATTGCTCCTCTTGATGGGGCGGCAAGCGCCCGGTGCACAACCACACTGCGGTGTGTGGCGGCGGCCTAGTCGATCCTTCTTCGATTGCTCCTCTTGATGGGGCGGCAAGCGCCCGGTGCACAACCACACTGCGGTGTGTGGCGGCGGCCTAGTCGATTCTTCTTCGATTGCTCCTCTTGATGGGGCGGCAAGCGCCCGGTGCACAACCACACTGCGGTGTGTGGCGGCGGCCTAGTCGATTCTTCTTCGATTGCTCCTCTTGATGGGGCGGCAAGCGCCCGGTGCACAACCACACTGCGGTGTGTGGCGGCGGCCTAGTCGATCATTCTTCGATTGCTCCTCTTGATGGGGCGGCAAGCGCCCGGTGCACAACCACACTGCGGTGTGTGGCGGCGGCCTAGTCGATCCTTCTTCGATTGCTCCTCTTGATGGGGCGGCAAGCGCCCGGTGCACAACCACACTGCGGTGTGTGGCGGCGGCCTAGTCGATCCTTCTTCGATTGCTCCTCTTGATGGGGCGGCAAGCGCCCGGTGCACAACCACACTGCGGTGTGTGGCGGCGGCCTAGTCGATCCTTCTTCGATTGCTCCTCTTGATGTGCTACAGAATCTTTTCACACAGAAACTTTAAAGATCTTTCCGTGAACTTAGCTTTTGGATTCCATGATCAGCATGCGAGAGTCCTTCCTAGGTTGTAGTGCTAGCCATCTTGACCGCGTGCACCTGTAAATAAAGAAAGTTGCAGATAAATCAATGAATTGTTCCTAATTCTGTAATCGCAAGCTATCGATCGAGAGTGGCTCACCTTTACATTCTTGTCGTTTTCCTCCTGAATTCCAATTCCTCTCACACGTCGAAGTCGTCTTTTTCTTTCTGAAATATGATTACTGATTCAGTAACTTTGTGGCCCCATCCCATCTTTTTTCGGCTTGCCCTCGGCCCCACGCTGAGTTACACGCGAAAAAAGCAAATTATTGCCTAAGGATTGCGTCATATTACGTAATGATGACGAAATTCGTGTGAAAAGTGAACGTTCACTTCATGACGAGTCGTTTGGTGTATTGCACGCCCGCATTGGTTGAGTTCGATGTGAAAAATGCGCAAAAAACGGTGTACAAGTGAATTTCGTCATATTACGTAATAATGATGAAATTTATTTGCAAAATGTTCCCCGTTCGATGAGATGTTCAATGGTACTGGAGATAGTCTTGTACGATGAGTTTGAGCCGAGTTATGAGCAAAAAACGAAAGCGTGACACACGTTACAGACAAACAGACAGACAGACATTACGATATGTTACTTCTCAAGTAATGGAAAGTAATCAATCAATTAATCAATAATCGATACCGTACTTCTCATCCCAATTGAGTCGGTCCTTCTCCTGTAGTCAGACGGCTTCATCGAATAGAAGGAAGGAAGGAAGAGACGAAGGAGAAGAGGCAGAGTCCAATCGAATCGAGGATGGACTGAGAAGAGAAGAGTTGTCAATCAATCAATCGATCGTATCCACAATACCTCTCATCCTGGCAAGGGAAGAGCTCTTCAGCTGCCAGATGCCCTCATCAATGGAAGAAGAAGAAGGAAGAGGGAGAAGGGACGAAGTCTGGCCGTAACGAGTCAAGTTGGGGCCTGAATTGAGGGAAAATAGCAAATTTGTCTCAAAGAAACCATGGAACGCCAATTCAATAACCTATAGTGCAATATCTCTGCCCATACCAATCGATTCGGATGCCCTTTCGAGAAGCACACAATAATGAGCGTGCGAAATGGGGATGGTGTGCTAATGATTTTCGGGTCCGGTCAGCATATTTCAAGCAAACTATGATGTCGAAAACCCCATTTGTGATGAAAAAGAAAGGAATACGTGGTAAACTAGAAACTCATAACAACCTGCCAAATTACGGGAAACTATGAAACTCTCTCTCGATGAAACTCTCGATGAAACTCTCGATGGGTCTTTCTCGAGTGATCACACCTCTTCTCGATGGGCTTCTCCATTTCATCGAAGGAAGAGAGGAGGAGACGGAGAGAGGGCCGACTCGTGTAGTTGATGCAGTCGGCAGCAAGCGTGCTATGAGATATACTGTTAAAAAAAGAATTCAATTCATTCATCACGTTGTTACAGTACCTCGCCTGCTTACCGTATCCTCCAGTCGATCGATTGAAGTGAGCGGCGTCTGAGCAGGGTCGAATCGTGTAGATGGTGCAGTCTTCAGCTGGCGTTCCCATGAGACACTGTAAGAACGGAAATTAATAAACGCATTGTATTGTCAAAGTACCTCGCATGCCTACCGTATCCGCCCATCGATCGATTGAAGTGAGCGGCGTCGGAGCAGGGTCGAATCGTGTCGCATGCATCCACATTCCTCGTTGCTCTCGATCGCTCGTCTCGTCATTCGATATCACGAGCATGAAAAGGGGAAGGCAGTACTCTTATCGATACCAATGGGGGGGGGGTGTCTACATCTCCTCCACTCACTTCATTAACTCTTCCTGTTCAGCTCCTTCCGTCCCACTCAATCACCCCATGGATCTCCCGGTCTAGCCCATAAGAGAAGTTAACTCTAAAGGGCATTCCCTCCACGAGGGCGATTCGAGCACGCATAGCGTACTCGGCGGCTTCGCGGGCACAAAGTGATCAAATGGGATGTCTAGAGCTGATAGGGAAGATGTCTATGTCCAAATGGCCAGCAACGTGTGTCACTGGCAGTACAATTCAAGTGTTCATTCTCTCGGCTGTATTACCTTCGCTGGCTACTCCCCTATCCGGATTCAGGTCGAACCAACTCGGGCGAGCTCATGCTCTTATAGCCCTTGATAGGGGGATGACGCACCGTAGCTCCGGAACTGCCTGCACTCTCGCCTACAGAGAACCAAGGAGTGTATGCAACCAACAAGCTGACACTCCGAGGAGTCGGGTGAGGCTACCCTGTCAGCCGCGGTCGCACAACTAGATCTGGAGTCATGACCCCACATTACGTGGGTCGGGTAAAGCTACCCTATCAAGCTCCGGGCACGGACGTAGCCAGACAGATATTGTCCATATCTGACGCCCTTCCCTGGTCTCTTCCTACCCCGCCGAGGAGGCACCACTAGGAGTTGTGGGCTGGACTCTCCTCATCATACACTCCTACGTTGACCGCCTTGTGCACAAGGCACAATGACGTACGGGGGCGTTAGACACGCATTACCTACGGGTGCTCTAAGCACACGCTACCGTAAAACCCAGTTAGGCATCGGCAACCAGAGGTCACCAAATGCGTTAGATGCACTCTCTCTCACACACATACAAAACCCAGGGGATGGGTGGGGGAGAAACTTATCTTTTCATCTCTGCTCGATGTCGTTGTCCGCGTGCATGTGGTGGACGTCTTCGAGGGCGTATGGAAGGAGATGTAGGATGACGTCACCGTCGATACCCTATGAAAATACAAATGGCGTTAAGAGTGGAGCATGACAAGACACGAACAAAAGAACGACCATGAAGTAGTTAAACCAGAACAGAAGGCACAGAGTAGTGGGTGAAATAATCCTGACTCTCTCCTGTTTTTTTCCTAAAAATGTGAGCAAAAAGGCCTCGTTGGGGCAGCCACATGCCTTCGCAAACCGTTGCGGCATGTGGTGGGTGCGGGGAGACTGAACTTTAGCTCCTAGGGGTTCTGGCTTGCACTTCGAGGGTTTGGAATGCTGTGGCATTGGACAGATATTGGATTATGCAAAGACGATGGTTTTGATCGCGATAGGCCGGAAAAGTAAATGGAATAGCTACACTACAGCGATGAATAAGGCATCGCTCGTGGACGCACCCAAGCAGAAACAAATGCTGGCTAGGAAGACGTGTGGGAACCTATGAAGGCGATGGTAAAGTAAGAATGCGGTATTCCGCAAAATCAGTTGCTAAACGCCCCAAACAAACAGAAATGTTGCTTATTCTCATGCCTGCAAAACGCTCTTGCACAATGGCACAATGCAATCATAAGCACGGACTAATCGCTCAAGTCAAAGGAAGCGCAAAAAATTCGAAAATACGAGGGAATACGGCGCCCAATCGGCAAAACAAGCGAGCTTGAAGCTGCACTCAAGAGACAAAGAATCGCGCAGAGAGGAAACAATTGCTTGCTCGATTTTCGAAATTAAGAAGGCAGGATTCGAGAAGCGTCGCGCAGGGAACGTCAACCAGAGCTTTCTTGATGAAATGAGCAATGGGCCGAGAAGGGGAGGCAATGACATGCACTAATTAGTCCAATTAATTTTTGTGAAACAGCGGCGTAAACAGCGCGAAATGTCGAGAAAACGTGTAGGGACCACCATCACAGCCCGTTGCTGGGTTCGGGGAGCCGGAACCGCACGGACGCGTCTTTCACGCGTCGCGGCTCAAACTAAGAAAGCACCTTTATCTGACTTATTACTCTTTTTTTGACTTTGTAAACTTCTCAGGAGATGCGCAAGCGGTCAACTTACATGATGAGACTTAGCAAATTAATAAATATTTAATGGCTGATTTTATATTATTTTTCAAAGGCAGGAGCCGGCGAAAAGTCACCATGTTGGCACAAAAAACATGAAAGATATCAGTGATTACTGAACTATTTACTTGCTTTCATGATTCATGTGGTCAAGTGGAATGTCCTCTACAACTTTTGGTTGCCAAATTCTTAATTAATTGTACTTTAACTCTATAAGTACCAAAAGAACGTATTTTACGTTGTAAACTGCAACTGAAAGATCTCTCCGAATACTGAACCAAATTCTTCGTTCTTGGTCTCAAACGATTTCTGATGTCCAGCGCTACAACTTTTGGTTGCCAAAATTAAAATATTAGGGCAAATTAACGAAATCGCGTAAAAATGCGTGAAACGTCGCCACCATTCGCGCACTCGCGACGCGTCAAAAAGTGGTCGCGTCGCGGCAACAGGACCGAACTGTTGACTGAAGGGCAACGGGCTGTGACCATCGTAAGAGCCGGGAAAAAAATTCCGGAATCCGGGTAACTAACCGGAGCCTTGGTTTAGTTTACACAGTTCAGAAGGTCACACTTGTGATTTCGATTTTTTTCATACTTTTTCATTTTATTTTGTTGAGCGATAACTATACTTTAAACTAAAATGCAGCGAGTTTTGTCGTTATATATATAGGCTAACTACACCCAATGGACATCCCCTACGCCAAAAATACCGCATTTATATAGTCGCCTGCGTTCATTATCCTCGAAACTAGCTTGAGCTCATCGTGATACTAAGTTTTATCGATTGATCGTTCGCCGCATTGTTGATAGCCGCTCGTTTTGCTTGTTAATTATGAGTAAGCAGGTCAGTAGCAGTGTCCACGCCGATTTTGGTTCAGTTTCGTCGGTGCGCGCGGTCAATATGGCCAGAAACGTCGCCAACAGTGACTGACACTTATAAATTATCGATTGTTTATTGCTCGCAATGTTGATAGCCGCTCGTTTCGCTTGTTAATTATGAGTAAGCAGGTCATTAGCAGTGTCCACGCCGATTTTGGTTCAGTTTCGTCGGTGCGCACGCCGGATTTGACATGAAACATGGTCAACTGTCACTGTTATCTGTAAAATACTATAAATTATCGATTGATTGTAGGGCGCGTTGAGGACAGCCGCTCGTTTTGCTTGCTAATTATGAGTTAGCAGGTCTATGGCACTGCCCATGTCGATTTTGGTGAAGTTTCGACAGTGCGCACGGATGGTGCAAGCCAAAATATGATGAAAATCACTAAATGTTAGATGTTATTCATACTTTCGTCGCTTGCACCATCTTTCTTTGGCGTTGGCCGCGACCAATTCTTACTATAAATCGATAAGTAGGTCTCATACAATCCCATATTCCATTTTGAAGCCGATCGGGCAGTGCGCACGGATGGGGCATACGGAAACGTCCTTTATGCTCTTTATTTTTACCACTGATAAATCGAGGGAGAGATGACACAGAATCGAGGAAGAGCATGACATGGATTCGACAGAAAGCATGACAGTGAAATTGAGCACCGAAGACATTTTTTTCTAAAATAAAAACAAAAATGTTTTAGCCGGAACCGGAAAATAGACAGTCAGAGCCAGAACCGCTACCATAACCGAGCCGGTACAAACGTCGCCTTGGCGTGGTGCGACGAACCATCGACAAAGAAGATAAACCAACCCTTGACCACCATCCCTGAGTATGAAGATCCCAATCCCCTCCCTATAGATAGATGTTTCCTCCTGCAGGCACATTGCCTTGATGTCAGGATAAAAGTATACAAGTATAAAGTACTCTGGCTCAGACAATCAAGACATGTATCGAGATCAGTTCATCGACTAACTAGGTTGAAAATTTCACAACGACAACGAGTAAACGAAAGTAGGACCAACAGTGATTAGTAGAAAGAAATTATCGAATTTCCAAATACTTTTTTATTTATTTGAAAATGTCTCCTTTATTTCATCTTCTCTCCTCCACAGCCTGTCAGACTGGATGGACTCCTTTGTTCGTCGCGGCGGACGTATTCTAATGAGGGGAGAGTGAGAGTGGATCATTTTACCCCTCGCGAAGGGTGAAAGCGGCGTGAAATGAGGGGAAATGGCAGGGTTTTTCGTGCAATATCGCATGCTGCGCTTGAATGGGGCTTAAATAAAATACAGGCTCACCGACCCGTTATGTGGGAAGGGTTTGGGCACTGCTCTGCACAGGTGCCATATTTTTAACATTTTCCCCCGCGGAGTTGATAGCCTCAGAGTGGCCCAAACGGACGTTTTTCGCTGTTTTAGCCAACTTTTCGATGCAATATCGCATGCTGCGCTTGAATGGGGCTTAAATAAAATACAGGCTCACCGACCCGCTATGTGGGAAGGGTTTGGGCACTGCTCTGCACAGGTGCCATATTTTTAACATTTTCCCCCGCGGAGTTGATAGCCTCAGAGTGGCCCAAACGGACGTTTTTCGCTGTTTTAGCCAACTTTTCGATGCAATATCGCATGCTGCGCTTGAATGGGGCTTAAATAAAATACAGGCTCACCGACCCGCTATGTGGGAAGGGTTTGGGCACTGCTCTGCACAGGTGCCATATTTTTAACATTTTCCCCCGCGGAGTTGATAGCCTCAGAGTGGCCCAAACGGACGTTTTTCGCTGTTTTAGCCAACTTTTCGATGCAATATCGCATGCTGCGCTTGAATGGGGCTTAAATAAAATACAGGCTCACCGACCCGCTATGTGGGAAGGGTTTAGGCACTGCTCTGCACAGGTGCCATATTTTTAACATTTTCCCCCGCGGAGTTGATAGCCTCAGAGTGGCCCAAACGGACGTTTTTCGCTGTTTTAGCCAACTTTTCGATGCAATATCGCATGCTGCGCTTGAATGGGGCTTAAATAAAATACAGGCTCACCGACCCGCTATGTGGGAAGGGTTTGGGCACTGCTCTGCACAGGTGCCATATTTTTAACATTTTCCCCCGCGGAGTTGATAGCCTCAGAGTGGCCCAAACGGACGTTTTTCGCTGTTTTAGCCAACTTTTCGATGCAATATCGCATGCTGCGCTTGAATGGGGCTTAAATAAAATACAGGCTCACCGACCCGCTATGTGGGAAGGGTTTGGGCACTGCTCTGCACAGGTGCCATATTTTTAACATTTTCCCCCGCGGAGTTGATAGCCTCAGAGTGGCCCAAACGGACGTTTTTCGCTGTTTTAGCCAACTTTTCGATGCAATATCGCATGCTGCGCTTGAATGGGGCTTAAATAAAATACAGGCTCACCGACCCGCTATGTGGGAAGGGTTTGGGCACTGCTCTGCACAGGTGCCATATTTTTAACATTTTCCCCCGCGGAGTTGATAGCCTCAGAGTGGCCCAAACGGACGTTTTTCGCTGTTTTAGCCAACTTTTCGATGCAATATCGCATGCTGCGCTTGAATGGGGCTTAAATAAAATACAGGCTCACCGACCCGCTATGTGGGAAGGGTTTGGGCACTGCTCTGCACAGGTGCCATATTTTTAACATTTTCCCCCGCGGAGTTGATAGCTCATGAATAGGCAAAACAGTCAGTTTCGTGTGATTTATGCTACGTTTCACTCATGTTCCAAATTGATCACTAGAGAAATTGGTACACTTAAAATTTCCGAGCTATGTTTCACAAGTGAGATATTATTTTTTCTCTCCCTCAATTCTCATTTCTCTCCGCCGACCCATCGACAAGGAGAATGACAAGCAAAATGACAGGGAGGAAAGAAATGAGCGTCCGCCACGCAAATGAGATTTCGATCCACTCTGACAGGCTGTGTCCTCCCCCCTCCCACCCCTTTCCTCTCAACTCCCTTCCAATTCGTCTTTCTTATCTCCCTGACCACTCGCAAGGGTCCAGTGATTGTATTCACCCTTCCTACTCTATTTTCACGCATATTCTCGCGTTTATTGATAGTTTTCATCAAGCGAATTTCGCATTCCAGCCACCTACGCTGGCTCATCAAGGTCTAGTGAAGACATATGCATCAAGATCGATTCGTTTCCATAGATTGAAGAGAAGACATTAACGCGTAACTGAGTCCAGAATAAACGAGAAAAGAAGAATCATGATTTCCGTATTTCGTATTAGAGCTCTTCGTTCTTCATGCTGTCGCCCGAACGAGTGTAGTTCAAATTCAACTTCGCAATAAGTACCTACCGTTGTTTAGATCCAAAACAAGGATGCGGTAGCATACAGAAGAGAATGACCGTTTACGAGACTCAAGTGGTCGAAGGTGAAGAAAACTAGACGATGATCAACGCACACACGAGATCTACCGAAAAATTAGCATTTAATAAATAAATTTATTTGCCTAATTTATCGACGGTTATGATGATGAACCGAAAATATTTAAAAATAAACATAACAAAAAGAGTAAATGAAGCCATCTCCTCCTCCCTCTCTCCTTCCCTTCTCCGCTTCCCTCCCTTCTAATCTCAGCCATTCCTTCTCTCATCTTCCCTGCATTCTTCACTTCGCTATCTTTCCTGTTATCAGCTCGCATGATCATTTGCTATTGATTGTATAGTCATCCTTCGTCCTCACTCGCTTTTTACGCATATTCTCGCGTTTATTGATCAGCGATTTTCTCAAGTAATATTTGAATTACAGCCACCTACTCTGGCTAATCAACTATTCGCTCTAGCTAAGACATATATCAAGGTCACATAGCCGTAAATCGTTGAAAAGAAAGAAAATATTGTGTAAGTGAAACCATAAAAACCAAAAGAGTGAAATAATTATCACCGTACTTTCCAATGCCGTCTCTTCATTCTCATGTAGCGAGAAAGTCTAGAAAATAAAGAGACGGTGGTCATTGCATTTTTGAAATAAATACCGTTGTTCAGATGCAAAACAAGGATGTCCAAAAAATGATCACTGTATACGAGCCTCATTCGACTGTGGAAGCACCCCGTTCAAATCCAGGTCCACAATACTGGAGGAAGAGCAACGCGCAATTCAGATGAGATGTGTAGAAAAAATTTCATTGAATAAATATATCTGGAATCGAGCCTTACTGGCATAAAGTTTTAGATGGATATGATGATGAACACCAGATAATAAAATAGAATAAATCAATGCATTCCGCATCTAATCTTCTTCTAGTTGCACGTGTGTCTTTCTTCCTTCCTCTTCACCTCTTCTTTCTTCCTCTTCATCCTACATTCTCTTCCCTGTCATAAATGTCCATTTTTTTCCTCTTATCCATTTCTCGTTATCCACTCGCTCTCCACAACTTTGTATGTTGAGGTATGAGTGAACTGTGACCATTAAACAACAAGAAAATAAACTGAAAGAAAGAAGGCAACATGTGAGCAATTCTAAATCTAATCATACTCTGCAAAGTTATTTGACCCTGCAATTAATTCGATTATCTTCTCTTGTCTTCTCCCCTCACTCTTCCTCTCTTCCCTTTCTTAAGAGTGGTCGACAAAAGATGGACAATCAGCCCACCCACCAGGCCGAAAGGTAAGCAGCTATTACTCTATTACCGTAACCATTTGCATCGCAACGCAATAGACTGTAACCAATGAGCACTATACTCAGGAATTCTATTTGGGGAGTACTCTAGTTGATGAATCATCTTTTCCGTATTTCCTTGTTCCAGGGCCGTCGAGTCGTCTGCTCCCTCCGTCGATCCGACTCCGCCCCTGCCACAGCAGCTACTGTCTGAGGTACTGCTCATCGGGACTGTAAACAGGATTAGGAAATTTTGAGTTATGGCTCTCGCTTTACTGTAATGTACTGTATTCCTGCGGTACGATATCCGCACGATCATCGATCGCACGCAATTCAGAACGAGCGTCTCCGTCAGGAGAATCTCTTCATGCGCGCTGAGATGGCGGAGCTGTGCCGTATGGTCGGGGTACGGTACCTGCCCATCTACCGTAACCGTTTTGAATCGTGAACTGGTGTTGTTTTTTTAAAGAACTTCAAAGCAACTGGACTACCTTTTGATACCTCCCCCCCCCCTCTTATACCGAATTCACGTTGATTTCTTGGAGCCCCAATGCAGTATCCATGCATGATCACTATCATACGATATCTTACGGAGTATTATCACCATAATTACGATAACATTCCGTTGAGGACCTCTTCACCCGCCTCGCCACCGCCGAGGAGCACAACGATGTGCTGCAACAGACCGTCGCAGCCAACACGGTGAGTACGATGGGAAGAGGGCAAGGACGTACTGTACGTACGGTAGCTTCAATCATGGCTACTGTAGTGCTCACGTTGCCAAGTGAACGTTGCCACGGAAGATACGGTAGGCTGCTAAAGTGATACGGTAGGATCACGTACTGAATGAGAATTCGGAATAATGAAGAATACTTGAGGGGAGGAAAATATTGATTGAGAATGGCTACAGCAGAAAAGAGTATCCACTTGTCAGGAGGCCCTCACTCGTCTGGCTCGAAAGGTTGACGCCATGGGCCAGGATATTGCTGTGGTGAGCATTATTCAAATATTTAATTTTGAATAATTATATAATTATTTAATTTCAGAGCATCAACGAGTTCGACCTGGGCAGATACGACAGCATCTAGAAGATTCCACATGAAATATTCCCGATAAAGAACTTTCAATTTATATGTGCATTGTGTGATACACACAGAGAATCGCTTCCTTTACAACATCCCTGCTCCCTTCATTCCTCATTTTCCTCTTGTTTCTCGCTCTCAGATCACTTGCTTACTTTGAACTAAATTTCTCGCGGGAATTCGACAGTCAGGTAAGGTATCTCGTCTAAAATCGATTTCGGAAAAAACCCAGGACGCAACTATTGTAACTCAATGATGAAAAAAGCAAAAATGTACAACGTTCAGGCACACAGCCTCAAAACGCGTAATCATAAGGCAACCTAGTGAAAATGAATACAAGGATGCAGTATCCCAGTAAGGAGAAGGACACGTAACCACTAGGGTTGATCGTTCGGCTTTCGGAACGGCCGAAGAATAAATTCAATTATCTCCACTTTTCCGGAACGAGAGTCGAACAAAGGAATTTTCTTTGTTCGGGTCGACTCTCGTTCCGGAATGACCATTGTTCGATTTTTAATCCGTTCCGGAATGAGGCGATAATTGAATTAAAAGTTCGGATTTTCCGGAATTCGTTCCGTTTCGTCAACTCTAGTAACCACCGGGAGAAAAAGGATACAACATCCAAGGGAAAATCAATGCATGCATACAGTAAACGTGTATTGAGAATAGGATAACCCGAGGAAATTTAATAGATACCCGCATACAATAACCTAGTAAGGAGGAGGGATATGGTAACCCTTAAAATTAAATATCAAGCACTTACCCCGTGAGGAAGCAAATAAGCTGATAAATACTCAAGAACGGAATGGTGCCCCGGTGAAGCAACGGAGACTATTCCAGCTGGGTAAATGGGAAATGTTTTTGGACGGCGATACCGTAAACGGACCGAACGACCTTCACCCATTCAATGTCACCCAAGAGGGTGATTCAGTACCCCAAGCATTCTTGTTCACTCATGCATTACCCCGATCAACTTGATTAATTCCCCTCTCTTCCATCCATACCGTGTACACACACACCAATTCCTCTTCCCATGTTCCCCGCCCGAGTCAGCCACTGGTGATATTTTGCAGTGACTGCTCGGCGCGAGGTGGATGAAATACAAACGACAAAAAATACAAAAAAAAAACAATGCAAACGAGTCAACTCAACAACTCAACTCCTCTACTACTCAACTCCGGGCTGCTTTTCAGAAGTTGAAGATGCAGAGGGAAGAGGGAAGGGGAAAAGAGGAAGAAGTGGAGGGAAGATACAGAATGAATGAGGGGAAATGAGTAGGGTAAGGGGAGGAAAAGGAGAGGGGCACAGGTAAGAAAGGGGGTGGGGATGCGTCTTCAACGAGAAGACTAGCAGGCAAATGAAGAGCTGGCTGGAAAATGAACAATTATTGGCCGATTCATTTACTCAATCCTTTCATGCACCCCCTTGGAACTTTATTGTCGTGCCACAAGTTGGGATCGATTTGATTCAAAATTATGAGAACCCTCCCAAGAGCGCACCAATTTCAAAATGAAACCCATTGTTTACTGTTAAGTGCAAAACAACAGGGCAATATTCAAAACATGATCGAAAGGATACCCCGGACGAATCAATCTACGGCATGGTTGTAGAAGGCAGTGCTATAGTGTGTCGAAAATGACCAAACGAATATGTAGTTGTTTAATAGGGAAATGCACCGACATTCTCACAAGAGAGTAGGCGGAATGGGGAGAGCGAGAGTACATTTCTATATTAAATGAATAGTCATTTAGTCATTTTCGACACTCTACAGTGCGATTATATTAATATTAACACTTAGTATGGAACCACGAGACAATTGTTCAACGCGATCGGAAAGTCTAATGGGCACTGATGGGTAAGTCCCGCTAGTTGGTCGGGGGCTCCGCATTTTAAGAAATTTTTCTGTTAAGGGTAGCGAAGACCAAAATACTAATTCGCAATTTCAAAAATTGGCGATAGCCTCCGGCCTCCCTATTGAAAAACGCCTCTGAAATAATCCCAAAGACCAACCTAATCTGGCGTCGAATGGACAGCTCCAATTAATGGAAGGACGAGTGGCTGCTTGTCGGCCAGAGGCACTCATCGAAGGGAGCAAAATCAGAGGGACGAGACAGCGAGCCTGAAGAATCGGAGATGAAACATGATTTCAACAGTAGAAGAGCAGCAGACCAAAATACTAATTCGCAACTTCAAAAATTGGCCGATAGCCTTCGGCCTCCCTATCGAAAAACGCCACTGAAATAATCCCAAATACCAACCTAATCTGCCGTCGAATGGACAGCTCCAATTAATGGAAGGGCGAGTGGCTGCTTGTCGGCCAGAGGCACTCATCGAAGGGAGCAAAATCAGAGGGACGAGACAGCGAGCCTGAAGAATAGGAGATGAAACATGATTTCAAAAGTAGAAGAGCAGCAGACCAAAATACTAATTCGCAACTTCAAAAATTGGCGATAGCCTTCGGCCTCCCTATCGAAAAACGCCACTGAAATAATCCCAAATACCAACCTAATCTGCCGTCGAATGGACAGCTCCAATTAATGGAAGGACGAGTGGCTGCTTGTCGGCCAGAGGCACTCATCGAAGGGAGCAAAATCAGAGGGACGAGACAGCGAGCCTGAAGAATAGGAGATGAAACATGATTTCAACAGTAGAAGGGTAGCGAAGACCAAAATACTAATTCGCAATTTCAAAAATTGGCGATAGCCTCCGGCCTCCCTATTGAAAAACGCCTCTGAAATAATCCCAAATACCAACCTAATCTGCCGTCGAATGGACAGCTCCAATTAATGGAAGGACGAGTGGCTGCTTGTCGGCCAGAGGCACTCATCGAAGGGAGCAAAATCAGAGGGACGAGACAGCGAGCCTGAAGAATAGGAGATGAAACATGATTTCAACAGTAGAAGAGCAGCAGACCAAAAAAACTAATTCGCAACTTCAAAAATTGGCGATAGCCTTCGGCCTCCCTATCGAAAAACGCCACTGAAATAATCCCAAATACCAACCTAATCTGCCGTCGAATGGACAGCTCCAATTAATGGAAGGACGAGTGGCTGCTTGTCGGCCAGAGGCACTCATCGAAGGGAGCAAAATCAGAGGGACGAGACAGCGAGCCTGAAGAATAGGAGATGAAACATGATTTCAACAGTAGAAGGGTAGCGAAGACCAAAATACTAATTCGCAATTTCAAAAATTGGCGATAGCCTCCGGCCTCCCTATTGAAAAACGCCTCTGAAATAATCCCAAATACCAACCTAATCTGCCGTCGAATGGACAGCTCCAATTAATGGAAGGACGAGTGGCTGCTTGTCGGCCAGAGGCACTCATCGAAGGGAGCAAAATCAGAGGGACGAGACAGCGAGCCTGAAGAATAGGAGATGAAACATGATTTCAACAGTAGAAGAGCAGCAGACCAAAATACTAATTCGCAACTTCAAAAATTGGCGATAGCCTTCGGCCTCCCTATCGAAAAACGCCACTGAAATAATCCCAAATACCAACCTAATCTGCCGTCGAATGGACAGCTCCAATTAATGGAAGGACGAGTGGCTGCTTGTCGGCCAGAGGCACTCATCGAAGGGAGCAAAATCAGAGGGACGAGACAGCGAGCCTGAAGAATAGGAGATGAAACATGATTTCAACAGTAGAAGGGTAGCGAAGACCAAAATACTAATTCGCAATTTCAAAAATTGGCGATAGCCTCCGGCCTCCCTATTGAAAAACGCCTCTGAAATAATCCCAAATACCAACCTAATCTGCCGTCGAATGGACAGCTCCAATTAATGGAAGGACGAGTGGCTGCTTGTCGGCCAGAGGCACTCATCGAAGGGAGCAAAATCAGAGGGACGAGACAGCGAGCCTGAAGAATAGGAGATGAAACATGATTTCAACAGTAGAAGGGTAGCAGACCAAAATACTAATTCGCAACTTCAAAAATTGGCGATAGCCTTCGGACTCCCTATCGAAAAACGCCACTGAAATAATCCCAAATACCAACCTAATCTGCCGTCGAATGGACAGCTCCAATTAAAGGAAGGACGAGTGGCTGCTTGTCGGCCAGAGGCACTCATCGAAGGGAGCAAAATCAGAGGGACGAGACAGCGAGCCTGAAGAATAGGAGATGAAACATGATTTCAACAGTAGAAGGGTAGCAGACCAAAATACTAATTCGCAACTTCAAAAATTGGCGATAGCCTTCGGACTCCCTATCGAAAAACGCCACTGAAATAATCCTAAATACCAACCTAATCTGCCGTCGAATGGACAGCTCCAATTAATGGAAGGACGAGTGGCTGCTTGTCGGCCAGAGGCACTCATCGAAGGGAGCAAAATCAGAGGGACGAGACAGCGAGCCTGAAGAATAGGAGATGAAACATGATTTCAACAGTAGAAGGGTAGCAGACCAAAATACTAATTCGCAACTTCAAAAATTGGCGATAGCCTTCGGACTCCCTATCGAAAAACGCCACTGAAATAATCCCAAATACCAACCTAATCTGCCGTCGAATGGACAGCTCCAATTAAAGGAAGGACGAGTGGCTGCTTGTCGGCCAGAGGCACTCATCGAAGGGAGCAAAATCAGAGGGACGAGACAGCGAGCCTGAAGAATAGGATGAGAAACATGATTTCAACAGTAGAAGAGCAGCAGACCAAAATACTAATTCGCAACTTCAAAAATTGGCGATAGCCTTCGGCCTCCCTATCTAAAAACGCCACTGAAATAATCCCAAATACCAACCTAATCTGCCGTCGAATGGACAGCTCCAATTAATGGAAGGACGAGTGGCTGCTTGTCGGCCAGAGGCACTCATCGAAGGGAGCAAAATCAGAGGGACGAGACAGCGAGCCTGAAGAATAGGAGATGAAACATGATTTCAACAGTAGAAGGGTAGCGAAGACCAAAATACTAATTCGCAATTTCAAAAATTGGCGATAGCCTCCGGCCTCCCTATCGAAAAACGCCACTGAAATAATCCCAAATACCAACCTAATCTGCCGTCGAATGGACAGCTCCAATTAATGGAAGGACGAGTGGCTGCTTGTCGGCCAGAGGCACTCATCGAAGGGAGCAAAATCAGAGGGACGAGACAGCGAGCCTGAAGAATAGGAGATGAAACATGATTTCAACAGTAGAAGAGCAGCAGACCAAAATACTAATTCGCAACTTCAAAAATTGGCGATAGCCTTCGGCCTCCCTATCGAAAAACGCCACTGAAATAATCCCAAATACCAACCTAATCTGCCGTCGAATGGACAGCTCCAATTAAAGGAAGGACGAGTGGCTGCTTGTCGGCCAGAGGCACTCATCGAAGGGAGCAAAATCAGAGGGACGAGACAGCGAGCCTGAAGAATAGGAGATGAAACATGATTTCAACAGTAGAAGGGTAGCGAAGACCAAAATACTAATTCGCAATTTCAAAAATTGGCGATAGCCTCCGGCCTCCCTATCGAAAAACGCCACTGAAATAATCCCAAATACCAACCTAATCTGCCGTCGAATGGACAGCTCCAATTAATGGAAGGACGAGTGGCTGCTTGTCGGCCAGAGGCACTCATCGAAGGGAGCAAAATCAGAGGGACGAGACAGCGAGCCTGAAGAATAGGAGATGAAACATGATTTCAACAGTAGAAGAGCAGCAGACCAAAATACTAATTCGCAACTTCAAAAATTGGCGATAGCCTTCGGCCTCCCTATCGAAAAACGCCACTGAAATAATCCCAAATACCAACCTAATCTGCCGTCGAATGGACAGCTCCAATTAATGGAAGGACGAGTGGCTGCTTGTCGGCCAGAGGCACTCATCGAAGGGAGCAAAATCAGAGGGACGAGACAGCGAGCCTGAAGAATAGGAGATGAAACATGATTTCAACAGTAGAAGAGCAGCAGACCAAAATACTAATTCGCAACTTCAAAAATTGGCGATAGCCTTCGGCCTCCCTATCGAAAAACGCCACTGAAATAATCCCAAATACCAACCTAATCTGCCGTCGAATGGACAGCTCCAATTAAAGGAAGGACGAGTGGCTGCTTGTCGGCCAGAGGCACTCATCGAAGGGAGCAAAATCAGAGGGACGAGACAGCGAGCCTGAAGAATAGGAGATGAAACATGATTTCAACAGTAGAAGGGTAGCGAAGACCAAAATACTAATTCGCAATTTCAAAAATTGGCGATAGCCTCCGGCCTCCCTATCGAAAAACGCCACTGAAATAATCCCAAATACCAACCTAATCTGCCGTCGAATGGACAGCTCCAATTAATGGAAGGACGAGTGGCTGCTTGTCGGCCAGAGGCACTCATCGAAGGGAGCAAAATCAGAGGGACGAGACAGCGAGCCTGAAGAATAGGAGATGAAACATGATTTCAACAGTAGAAGAGCAGCAGACCAAAATACTAATTCGCAACTTCAAAAATTGGCGATAGCCTTCGGCCTCCCTATCGAAAAACGCCACTGAAATAATCCCAAATACCAACCTAATCTGCCGTCGAATGGACAGCTCCAATTAATGGAAGGACGAGTGGCTGCTTGTCGGCCAGAGGCACTCATCGAAGGGAGCAAAATCAGAGGGACGAGACAGCGAGCCTGAAGAATAGGAGATGAAACATGATTTCAACAGTAGAAGGGTAGCGAAGACCAAAATACTAATTCGCAATTTCAAAAATTGGCGATAGCCTCCGGCCTCCCTATTGAAAAACGCCTCTGAAATAATCCCAAATACCAACCTAATCTGCCGTCGAATGGACAGCTCCAATTAATGGAAGGACGAGTGGCTGCTTGTCGGCCAGAGGCACTCATCGAAGGGAGCAAAATCAGAGGGACGAGACAGCGAGCCTGAAGAATAGGAGATGAAACATGATTTCAACAGTAGAAGGGTAGCAGACCAAAATACTAATTCGCAACTTCAAAAATTGGCGATAGCCTTCGGACTCCCTATCGAAAAACGCCACTGAAATAATCCCAAATACCAACCTAATCTGCCGTCGAATGGACAGCTCCAATTAAAGGAAGGACGAGTGGCTGCTTGTCGGCCAGAGGCACTCATCGAAGGGAGCAAAATCAGAGGGACGAGACAGCGAGCCTGAAGAATAGGAGATGAAACATGATTTCAACAGTAGAAGGGTAGCAGACCAAAATACTAATTCGCAACTTCAAAAATTGGCGATAGCCTTCGGACTCCCTATCGAAAAACGCCACTGAAATAATCCTAAATACCAACCTAATCTGCCGTCGAATGGACAGCTCCAATTAATGGAAGGACGAGTGGCTGCTTGTCGGCCAGAGGCACTCATCGAAGGGAGCAAAATCAGAGGGACGAGACAGCGAGCCTGAAGAATAGGAGATGAAACATGATTTCAACAGTAGAAGGGTAGCAGACCAAAATACTAATTCGCAACTTCAAAAATTGGCGATAGCCTTCGGACTCCCTATCGAAAAACGCCACTGAAATAATCCCAAATACCAACCTAATCTGCCGTCGAATGGACAGCTCCAATTAAAGGAAGGACGAGTGGCTGCTTGTCGGCCAGAGGCACTCATCGAAGGGAGCAAAATCAGAGGGACGAGACAGCGAGCCTGAAGAATAGGATGAGAAACATGATTTCAACAGTAGAAGAGCAGCAGACCAAAATACTAATTCGCAACTTCAAAAATTGGCGATAGCCTTCGGCCTCCCTATCTAAAAACGCCACTGAAATAATCCCAAATACCAACCTAATCTGCCGTCGAATGGACAGCTCCAATTAAAGGAAGGACGAGTGGCTGCTTGTCGGCCAGAGGCACTCATCGAAGGGAGCAAAATCAGAGGGACGAGACAGCGAGCCTGAAGAATAGGAGATGAAACATGATTTCAACAGTAGAAGGGTAGCGAAGACCAAAATACTAATTCGCAATTTCAAAAATTGGCGATAGCCTCCGGCCTCCCTATCGAAAAACGCCACTGAAATAATCCCAAATACCAACCTAATCTGCCGTCGAATGGACAGCTCCAATTAATGGAAGGACGAGTGGCTGCTTGTCGGCCAGAGGCACTCATCGAAGGGAGCAAAATCAGAGGGACGAGACAGCGAGCCTGAAGAATAGGAGATGAAACATGATTTCAACAGTAGAAGAGCAGCAGACCAAAATACTAATTCGCAACTTCAAAAATTGGCGATAGCCTTCGGCCTCCCTATCGAAAAACGCCACTGAAATAATCCCAAATACCAACCTAATCTGCCGTCGAATGGACAGCTCCAATTAATGGAAGGACGAGTGGCTGCTTGTCGGCCAGAGGCACTCATCGAAGGGAGCAAAATCAGAGGGACGAGACAGCGAGCCTGAAGAATAGGAGATGAAACATGATTTCAACAGTAGAAGGGTAGCGAAGACCAAAATACTAATTCGCAATTTCAAAAATTGGCGATAGCCTCCGGCCTCCCTATTGAAAAACGCCTCTGAAATAATCCCAAATACCAACCTAATCTGCCGTCGAATGGACAGCTCCAATTAATGGAAGGACGAGTGGCTGCTTGTCGGCCAGAGGCACTCATCGAAGGGAGCAAAATCAGAGGGACGAGACAGCGAGCCTGAAGAATAGGAGATGAAACATGATTTCAACAGTAGAAGGGTAGCAGACCAAAATACTAATTCGCAACTTCAAAAATTGGCGATAGCCTTCGGACTCCCTATCGAAAAACGCCACTGAAATAATCCCAAATACCAACCTAATCTGCCGTCGAATGGACAGCTCCAATTAAAGGAAGGACGAGTGGCTGCTTGTCGGCCAGAGGCACTCATCGAAGGGAGCAAAATCAGAGGGACGAGACAGCGAGCCTGAAGAATAGGAGATGAAACATGATTTCAACAGTAGAAGGGTAGCAGACCAAAATACTAATTCGCAACTTCAAAAATTGGCGATAGCCTTCGGACTCCCTATCGAAAAACGCCACTGAAATAATCCTAAATACCAACCTAATCTGCCGTCGAATGGACAGCTCCAATTAATGGAAGGACGAGTGGCTGCTTGTCGGCCAGAGGCACTCATCGAAGGGAGCAAAATCAGAGGGACGAGACAGCGAGCCTGAAGAATAGGAGATGAAACATGATTTCAACAGTAGAAGGGTAGCAGACCAAAATACTAATTCGCAACTTCAAAAATTGGCGATAGCCTTCGGACTCCCTATCGAAAAACGCCACTGAAATAATCCCAAATACCAACCTAATCTGCCGTCGAATGGACAGCTCCAATTAATGGAAGGACGAGTGGCTGCTTGTCGGCCAGAGGCACTCATCGAAGGGAGCAAAATCAGAGGGACGAGACAGCGAGCCTGAAGAATAGGAGATGAAACATGATTTCAACAGTAGAAGAGCAGCAGACCAAAATACTAATTCGCAACTTCAAAAATTGGCGATAGCCTTCGGCCTCCCTATCGAAAAACGCCACTGAAATAATCCCAAATACCAACCTAATCTGCCGTCGAATGGACAGCTCCAATTAATGGAAGGACGAGTGGCTGCTTGTCGGCCAGAGGCACTCATCGAAGGGAGCAAAATCAGAGGGACGAGACAGCGAGCCTGAAGAATAGGAGATGAAACATGATTTCAACAGTAGAAGGGTAGCGAAGATCAAAATACTAATTCGCAATTTCAAAAATTGGCGATAGCCTCCGGCCTCCCTATTGAAAAACGCCTCTGAAATAATCCCAAATACCAACCTAATCTGCCGTCGAATGGACAGCTCCAATTAATGGAAGGACGAGTGGCTGCTTGTCGGCCAGAGGCACTCATCGAAGGGAGCAAAATCAGAGGGACGAGACAGCGAGCCTGAAGAATAGGAGATGAAACATGATTTCAACAGTAGAAGGGTAGCAGACCAAAATACTAATTCGCAACTTCAAAAATTGGCGATAGCCTTCGGACTCCCTATCGAAAAACGCCACTGAAATAATCCCAAATACCAACCTAATCTGCCGTCGAATGGACAGCTCCAATTAAAGGAAGGACGAGTGGCTGCTTGTCGGCCAGAGGCACTCATCGAAGGGAGCAAAATCAGAGGGACGAGACAGCGAGCCTGAAGAATAGGAGATGAAACATGATTTCAACAGTAGAAGGGTAGCAGACCAAAATACTAATTCGCAACTTCAAAAATTGGCGATAGCCTTCGGACTCCCTATCGAAAAACGCCACTGAAATAATCCCAAATACCAACCTAATCTGCCGTCGAATGGACAGCTCCAATTAATGGAAGGACGAGTGGCTGCTTGTCGGCCAGAGGCACTCATCGAAGGGAGCAAAATCAGAGGGACGAGACAGCGAGCCTGAAGAATAGGAGATGAAACATGATTTCAACAGTAGAAGGGTAGCGAAGACCAAAATACTAATTCGCAATTTCAAAAATTGGCGATGGCCTCCGGCCTCCCTATTGAAAAACGCCTCTGAAATAATCCCAAATACCAACCTAATCTGCCGTCGAATGGACAGCTCCAATTAATGGAAGGACGAGTGGCTGCTTGTCGGCCAGAGGCACTCATCGAAGGGAGCAAAATCAGAGGGACGAGACAGCGAGCCTGAAGAATAGGAGATGAAACATGATTTCAACAGTAGAAGGGTAGCAGACCAAAATACTAATTCGCAACTTCAAAAATTGGCGATAGCCTTCGGACTCCCTATCGAAAAACGCCACTGAAATAATCCCAAATACCAACCTAATCTGCCGTCGAATGGACAGCTCCAATTAAAGGAAGGACGAGTGGCTGCTTGTCGGCCAGAGGCACTCATCGAAGGGAGCAAAATCAGAGGGACGAGACAGCGAGCCTGAAGAATAGGAGATGAAACATGATTTCAACAGTAGAAGAGCAGCAGACCAAAATACTAATTCGCAACTTCAAAAATTGGCGATAGCCTTCGGCCTCCCTATCGAAAAACGCCACTGAAATAATCCCAAATACCAACCTAATCTGCCGTCGAATGGACAGCTCCAATTAATGGAAGGACGAGTGGCTGCTTGTCGGCCAGAGGCACTCATCGAAGGGAGCAAAATCAGAGGGACGAGACAGCGAGCCTGAAGAATAGGAGATGAAACATGATTTCAACAGTAGAAGGGTAGCGAAGACCAAAATACTAATTCGCAATTTCAAAAATTGGCGATAGCCTCCGGCCTCCCTATTGAAAAACGCCTCTGAAATAATCCCAAATACCAACCTAATCTGCCGTCGAATGGACAGCTCCAATTAATGGAAGGACGAGTGGCTGCTTGTCGGCCAGAGGCACTCATCGAAGGGAGCAAAATCAGAGGGACGAGACAGCGAGCCTGAAGAATAGGAGATGAAACATGATTTCAACAGTAGAAGGGTAGCAGACCAAAATACTAATTCGCAACTTCAAAAATTGGCGATAGCCTTCGGACTCCCTATCGAAAAACGCCACTGAAATAATCCCAAATACCAACCTAATCTGCCGTCGAATGGACAGCTCCAATTAAAGGAAGGACGAGTGGCTGCTTGTCGGCCAGAGGCACTCATCGAAGGGAGCAAAATCAGAGGGACGAGACAGCGAGCCTGAAGAATAGGAGATGAAACATGATTTCAACAGTAGAAGGGTAGCAGACCAAAATACTAATTCGCAACTTCAAAAATTGGCGATAGCCTTCGGACTCCCTATCGAAAAACGCCACTGAAATAATCCTAAATACCAACCTAATCTGCCGTCGAATGGACAGCTCCAATTAATGGAAGGACGAGTGGCTGCTTGTCGGCCAGAGGCACTCATCGAAGGGAGCAAAATCAGAGGGACGAGACAGCGAGCCTGAAGAATAGGAGATGAAACATGATTTCAACAGTAGAAGGGTAGCAGACCAAAATACTAATTCGCAACTTCAAAAATTGGCGATAGCCTTCGGACTCCCTATCGAAAAACGCCACTGAAATAATCCTAAATACCAACCTAATCTGCCGTCGAATGGACAGCTCCAATTAATGGAAGGACGAGTGGCTGCTTGTCGGCCAGAGGCACTCATCGAAGGGAGCAAAATCAGAGGGACGAGACAGCGAGCCTGAAGAATAGGAGATGAAACATGATTTCAACAGTAGAAGGGTAGCAGACCAAAATACTAATTCGCAACTTCAAAAATTGGCGATAGCCTTCGGACTCCCTATCGAAAAACGCCAGATGAAACATGATTTCAACAGTAGAAGGGTAGCGAAGACCAAAATACTCATTCGCAATTTCAAAAATTGGCGATAGCCTCCGGCCTCCCTATTGAAAAACGCCTCTGAAATAGTCCAAAATACCAACCTAATCTGCCGTCGAATGGACAGCTCCAATTAATGGAAGGACGAGTGGCTGCTTGTCGGCCAGAGGCACTCATCGAAGGGAGCAAAATCAGAGGGACGAGACAGCGAGCCTGAAGAATAGGAGATGAAAGAATAGGAGATGAATTTCAACTAGAAGGCACTGATGGGCTAAGTTCTGCTAGTTGGTCGGGGGCTCCGCAAAATGGTTCAAACAAAGAGGGCGCATCGCAAATTTTCGAAAATTTATTCTTGGGAGCTCCGCACTCAGGTGATCAAGCGGGGGCAAAGCCCAGCAGTGCTAATGGGGGTGAATTCAATATTGAACGAACAGTAACACTATTTTTAAGGGCAGTGCGATTATTTTCATATTTATTGTGAAGCTCAAAACCACTAGGCAATTGTCTAACGTGATCGAATGGTCAAACCAACAGATTCCAAATCGGAAATAACGAGCAGCAAAAATCACGGGTAGATTATCCAATGTGATCGAAAGGCAAACAAACATGCTAAATTGCGGGATAGCTGGACTCACCAATCGCTATCCACGCATCTCCCGCCTCGACTGGCCCTCGTCCTACCGGAAACAGGCCTTCTTTCACGCAGCCAGAAGCACTCATCGGAGGGAGGGAGGAGGGCGGGTCCTACAACAGGAATACTGTAATCGAATCGAATCGAATCCAATCGAATCGAAGATGGACTGAGAAGAGAAGAGTTGTCAATCAATCAATCGATCGTATCCACAATACCTCTCATCCCAATTGAGTCGGTCCTTCTCCTGTAGTCAAACGGCCTCATCGAATAGAAAGAAGGAAGGAAGAGACAAAGGAGAAGAGGCAGAGTCCAATCGAATCGAGGATGGACTGAGAAGAGAAGAGTTGTCAATCAATCAATCGATCGTATCCACAATACCTCTCATCCCAATTGAGTCGGTCCTTCTCCTGTAGTCAAACGGCCTCATCGAAGAGAAAGAAGGAAGGAAGAGACAAAGGAGAAGAGGCAGAGTCCAATCGAATCGAGGATCGACTGAGAAGAGAAGAGTTGTCAATCAATCAATCGATCGTATCCACAATACCTCTCATCCCAATTGAGTCGGTCCTTCTCCTGTAGTCAAACGGCCTCATCGAATAGAAAGAATGAAGGAAGATACGAAGGAGAAGAGGCAGAGTCCAATCGAATCGAGGATGGACTGAGAAGAGAAGAGTTGTCAATCAATCAATCGATCGTATCCACAATACCTCTCATCCCAATTGAGTCGGTCCTTCTCCTGTAGTCAAACGGCCTCATCGAAGAGAAAGAAGGAAGGAAGATACGAAGGAGAAGAGGCAGAGTCCAATCGAATCGAAGATGGACTGAGAAGAGAAGAGTTGTCAATCAATCAATCGATCGTATCCACAATACCTCTCATCCCAATTGGGTCGGTCCTTCTCCTGTAGTCAAACGGCCTCATCGAAGAGCAAGAAGGAAGGAAGATACGAAGGAGAAGAGGCAGAGTCCAATCGAATCGAGGATGGACTGAGAAGAGAAGAGTTGTCAATCAATCAATCGATCGTATCCACAATACCTCTCATCCCAATTGAGTCGGTCCTTCTCCTGTAGTCAAACGGCCTCATCGAAGAGAAAGAAGGAAGGAAGACACGAAGGAGAAGAGGCAGAGTCCAATCGAATCGAGGATGGACTGAGAAGAGAAGAGTTGTCAATCAATTAATCGATCGTATCCACAATACCTCTCATCCTGGCAAGGGAGGAGCTTTTCAGCTGCCAGATGCCCTCATCAATGGAAGAAGAAGAAGGAAGAGAGAGAAGGGACGACGTCGAGTCGTATCGAGTCCAGTTCGTGCCTGAATGGAGGGAAAATAGCAAATTTGTCTCAAAGAAACCGTGAAACGCCAATTCAACAACCTGCAGTGCAATATCTCTGCCCATACCAATCGATTCGGGCGCCTTTCGAGAAGCACACAATAATGAGCGTGCAAAATGGGGAAGGTGTGCTAATGTTTTTCGGGTCCGGTCAGCATATTTCAAGCAAACTATGATGTCGAAAAAAACCCATTTCTGATGAAAAAACAAGGACTTAAGTGGAAAAGTAGAAACTCATAACAACCTGCCAAATTACGGGAAACTATCGATACTAAAAGCACAATCGAGTCTCCCTTCTATCATCTATTTCGAGTTCCCTTTCTTGATCGCTGTTTCTCGAATGGTCGCACCGGTTCTCGATAGTCTTCTCCATTTCATCGAACGAAGGAAGAGAGGAGGAGACGGAGGGCCGACTCGTGTAGTTGACGCAGTCGGCAGCAAGCGTGCCATGAGATATACTGTAAAAAAGAATTCAATTCATTCATCGTGTTGTTACAGTACCTCGCATGCCTACCGTATCCGCCCATCGATCGATTGAAGTGAGCGGCGTCGGAGCAGGGTCGAATCGTGTCGCATGCATCCACATTCCTCGTTGCTCTCGATCGCTCGTCTCGTCATTCGATATCACGAGCATGAAAAGGGGAAGGCAGTACTCTTATCGATACCAATGGGGGGGGGTGTCTACATCTCCTCCACTCACTTCATTAACTCTTCCTGTTCAGCTCCTTCCGTCCCACTCAATCACCCCATGGATCTCCCGGTCTAGCCCATAAGAGAAGTTAACTCTAAAGGGCATTCCCTCCACGAGGGGCGATTCGAGCACGCATAGCGTACTCGGCGGCTTCGCGGGCACAAAGTGATCAAATGGGATGTCTAGAGCTGATAGGGAAGATGTCTATGTCCAAATGGCCAGCAACGTGTGTCACTGGCAGTACAATTCAAGTGTTCATTCTCTCGGCTGTATTACCTTCGCTGGCTACTCCCCTATCCGGATTCAGGTCGAACCAACTCGGGCGAGCTCATGCTCTTATAGCCCTTGATAGGGGGATGACGCACCGTAGCTCCGGAACTGCCTGCACTCTCGCCTACAGAGAACCAAGGAGTGTATGCAACCAACAAGCTGACACTCCGAGGAGTCGGGTGAGGCTACCCTGTCAGCCGCGGTCGCACAACTAGATCTGGAGTCATGACCCCACATTACGTGGGTCGGGTAAAGCTACCCTATCAAGCTCCGGGCACGGACGTAGCCAGACAGATATTGTCCATATCTGACGCCCTTCCCTGGTCTCTTCCTACCCCGCCGAGGAGGCACCACTAGGAGTTGTGGGCTGGACTCTCCTCATCATACACTCCTACGTTGACCGCCTTGTGCACAAGGCACAATGACGTACGGGGGCGTTAGACACGCATTACCTACGGGTGCTCTAAGCACACGCTACCGTAAAACCCAGTTAGGCATCGGCAACCAGAGGTCACCAAATGCGTTAGATGCACTCTCTCTCACACACATACAAAACCCAGGGGATAGGTGGGGGAGAAACTTATCTTTTCATCTCTTCTCGATGTCGTTGTCCGCTTGCGTCTTCGAGGGCGTGTGGAAGGAAGTGGAGGATGACGTCACCGTCGATGGACATCGGGAGGTACCCTATGAAAATACAAATGGCGTTAAGAGTGGAGCATGACAAGACACGAACAAAAGAACGACCATGTAGTAGTTAAACCAGACATGAAACAGAAGGCACAGAGTAGTGGGTGAAACAATCCTAACTCGCTCCTATTTTTTTCCTAAAAATGCGAGCAAAAAGGCCTCGTTGGGGCAGCCACATGCCCTCGCAAACCGTTGCGGCATGTGGTGGGTGCGGGGAGACTGAACTTTAGCTCCTAGGGGTTCTGGCTTGCACTTCGAGGGTTTGGAATGCTGTGGCATTGGACAGATATTGGATTATGCAAAGACGATGGTTTTGATCGCGATAGGCCGGAAAAGTAAATGGAATAGCTACACTACAGCGATGAATAAGGCATCGCTCGTGGACGCACCCAAACAGAAACAAATGCTTGCTAGGAAGACGTGTGGGAACCTATGAAGGCGATGGTAAAGTAAGAATGCGGTATTCCGCAAAATCAGTTGCTAAACACCCCAAACAGACAGAAATGTTGCTTATTCTCATGCCTGCAAAACGCTCTTGCACAATGGCACAATGCAGTCATAAGCACGGACTAATCGCTCAAGTCAAAGGAAGCGCAAAAAACTCGAAAATACGAATAGCGCCCAATCCAATCAGCAAAACAAGCGAGCTTGAAGCTGCAGTTCAGCCTCAAGAATCGAATAATCGAGCAGAGAAGACGCAGTTGCTTACTAGATTTTCGAAATTAAGAGGGCAGGTTAGAGAAGCGTCGCGCAGGGAACGTCAATCAGACCTTTCTTGATGAAATGAGCAATGGACCGAGAGGGAACGGCAATTGCATGCACTAATTAGTCTAATTAGCATAATACAATTAATCAGAAGTGGTGAAACAGCGACGTGAACAGCGCGAAATGTCGAGAAAACGTGACAAAGAAGAGGGCCGAGGGTGGATTGAGGAGGAAAACCCATCAGAAAAACGTGGAAAGCGTGCGAAACAGGTGAATGAGAAGGGAAGGGGTGAGACGAGAGACGGGTAGATCAGAGAGAGTGCAGAGAAAGAGAGAGAGAGAGTCGTCTAGACGAGACGATTAGATGTTTGACCTCGCCCAGAATAGAGAGTAGGAGGGAAGGAGAGTATGGATGATTACTGATAATGAGCCAATTCAATGATATTCCAATAGAATTCCACCTATGATTGGGCATGAACTCTAGAGTCACTCCTATGGAAAATGCCCTCGTTTGTGGGGACGACGGGAGGGAGAAAGAGGAGGAGAAAGGGATGGAGAGGGAAGGGGTAGGAACTGGAGAAGTGGAAGGGAAAACAGTGGAACGGAGTGAAAATGAATGTGTGATTGTACTGGACAAAGGTCTATCTGCCGTACTCCGTAGACTACCGTAATCCACTGTACCTAAAAGGTTCTTCTTAATTATCTTTCATCTACCGTAATCTACAGTAAATTATAATTCTATACGAGTGAGGATAATGCATACATTTTCATCGTTCCTTTGTCAGAGAGGATGGGCAAGAAAAGTATGCATCTATCAGCTGAATTGAGAGGAGTACGGTAATAGCTAGAGCCAATCGAACAGTATTGGTTACGATACCTCAGGTCAAGCTAATCTTGAGATGTGCGGTAGCTCTGGCCGATGTAATCGTGAAGGATACGGTAGAAAGAATTGGTTAGCAATTGCGAGGTGTCTGAATAGAACTGCAGGAAATAGTAAAAGTCGTCAATGGGGTTGTATGCAAGCGAGCATCTGAATGAACAGTACAACTCAGATGTTGCTAGAGATTCTAACAGTGAGATGCTCAGTTGATCCTTTCCACATATGCGCAGCGCAAAGATCAAAGATCAAGAGTACCTTTATCTCGAAATCTTCCCCAGAGATCGATGTAGGTTTAAAAGATGGTCGCTCGATTGAAGAGTCCATCTCTTCAATCGACGCTGTCTCTCATCTGTCAGAATATTGACTAAATAAACGAATTCTTCGCTCAGACAGCCTTAGCCATTGTGTTACTAAAATCATTCATTCAGGCAATCACGGCGATCAAGATATGGATTGATGGAGATTCTCAAGAGGAGCAACATTCTGGAGAATGTTCTGTTCCAGACTCAGAATGAATTAAAAAATTGACGATAGCCTCCGGCCGCAAAATGAGAAAATTTCACCCAGAAAATGAATTTTAAAACAATAAAAGTTTGATCAAACACCTGGGGATGATCTCTCTTGAACATCTTATCCAAATCGGTTAGTTTCCTTCCCGAAAAGAGAAGAGTGTCGAAAGGACTCTGGAAAAGGAGAGGATAAATCGATAATCAGATACCGTACTCTCTCAAGACTGATTGCATTCGCGTAATTATCGATTGAACTTTGAGATGCAATTAAAAAAACGGCGATAGCCTCCGGCTGCCCAAAAGGACCATTGAGATAATTGAGATAGACCATTGATCAGTGATGTGAACGAACCGATTAACCTCGCTGTCCCTCCTAACTACCTTCTCCTCCCATCTCTCCATTCCTCCCATCTCTCCATTCCTCCCATCTCTCCATTCCTCCCCTCTTTCCTTTTCATGTCCTCTTCACTTTGCATTCGCCCATTCGTATTTCCCACTAAATAATGTACAAAATTTCAGTCACCTACACTGGCTCAACAATGTCCCATGCAAGGACATGATTTCGTCGCTCAAGAAGGCAAAATGAATTAGTAAGCATGTTTTTCCGCATTCCCTTTTTGAAACAGGACAAAGCAAAAATTCTCCAACTGACAATTGTAAAGAAAACTTACAGCGAATGAGCATTCGAGTGCTACGCATGCTTTCGCTGCCCTACCACTTCCTCCTATGTACCACTCCTCTTTTACTCCTTTGAGGTGAGTGATCTGTATTGGGTATGAATAGCCTCCGTCTCTTCATTCTACGTGCTATTTCTCGAGTCTAACAAGTGAGAAAAGACGAGGAATGAAGAGGTGGACGCTTCATCCTGAGAGTCGTACTGGAGATACGATCTGAAGAGTAGGAATTGTTCAGCGAAATGCTCATAACATCTAGCCTCATATTTAACAAGCTTGATAATTAGCCCATCTCGATATCTCATCTCGAACTCTTCTCCCTTTTAAGTTCGCATTTGCTTCCTTTGCTATTTCATCTATTTTTCAGAAAAGGAGAGATGATACTTATCTTCTTTTCTCCTCTGCAGACAACCGAGTTGCGAATGTCACCAAGATCTGTGAAACAGTTCCCAATTCGTAAGCGAGATTATAACGCTCTTCCGGCTTGAAACACACCATAGTTGACCAAAAGTTGATCAAAGCTTATTTTCGAAAGATTTCAGCGTGCCAAAGCTGCCCGACACTTCCTGCTGCTTCTGTTTTCGCTTCGAATATCTGTGGATTGGATAAGATGCAGAACGCACATCTACACTGCGCCTCAACGGCGCTCCAACGACGAAAATTTGCATAAACGAATAAAATAAATTCACACACTTTTCATTTATTCCTTCTCATCTCGTCCTTTCCTACGCACATCGAATACACGTGTTTTCTCGCATTTATGTTTAACTTGATCTCACGAAACGAAAGAGCGTTCCGAAATCAGAGAGTCAGATCATTCATAAGAACAATGCTCAGAGAGAATGAGCAGGTCGATCGTCATTGCACACGTCATGAATCACAGTCGTACAGTTGGGGAAAAGAGATCCACGTAACACTTTGTTATTGATGTAATCATTAAGTTCATTAACGTATACACAATTCACTGAATTCTCCAACAATGGTTCGGCCAAGCAAGGTATTCTTTTATTTTTTCTTCCTTTACGTACTCACTATCAGACAACTAAATATCGAAGAAGTCGCGCGACTGTCAAAATTCGCAAATGCGTTCGAGATGATATTAGAGGGATGCGTGATGATGGGTTTACATACCGTCAGATCGCTGAGGAGATGAAGAGAAGAAGTAGGCTTTGTTCTACTTTGACAAATAGTGATCACGAATGTACAAGCGATGAGAATTTGCATTCAATTTACACACAATTTTAGACGATGCAATTTCACCCATGACTGTTCGGAGAATCATCATGAATAAGGGGATTCGGATGAAACGGCGTCCGTATGCTCCTCGTAGCATACCCACACGACTGCATCCAACAGTGAAGAAGCTAGTGGATACACTCTACGAAGAAGAGTGTACTCGAACTACACAAGAGATTATTGATCTGATAAAGGAGCACACGGGTGTCGAGGTGTGACATTTGGTTTCTAATCTAATGTCAGTGAATTGACACTGTGATATGTCAGATCAAGAGGGACGTGGTTGGAACACTGAGGGAGGAATTGGGATTTTGCCATCGACGTGTCAGATATGGCCATTCAGTGCGCCTCATTAATCAGCTGATTCGACTGATATACTGTCAAAAGAAATTGGAGATGGGCGAACAATTTCTCACCCATGTGGCAACCGACGAATGCTACATCCAGCTTGGAAAGAATGCGAAGACTTGTTTTGTAAAGAACAAATATGATGCTATTCATCCAGCACCCAAGCACGTGCCAAAAGTGAGCAAAAAGGGATAGCAAAAATAACGATTTGTTTTTAATCTGCTCGTTTGGGGAAGAATTAGTGTTCGAGGACCCTGCCCAATTATGATCCTACGAGGGAAAGAGTCGATTGTCGACTCCGCAAAGTACCAAAGAATCTTGGACGAAAAATACCTTCAGTGGAGCCGGTATAAATGTTTTAAACACGATTTAACATAACAAAATCGAAATAGGGAGGTGTTTGGACCGTCAGCCATCCTTCTCCAGGACTGGGCGCCTGCACATTCCAGTTTCAGCACGAAACTATACCTGCAGAGATCGAATATTCAAGTATGAATTTAATCCGTAATTATGCCAGTTCATTCAGAAAAAAACACACTAATACAGGTAGAGGACTGGCCTCCAGAATCCCCCGATTTAAACCCGATAGAGACGGTATGGGCAATACTCAAGAGATGGCTGACGTCCACATGGAAGCCGCAGAACCTTAATCACCTAGAGGAAGGGATACACCATTGGTGGAACAACTGTTTGACCCAAGAATTGTGTGTTCGCCTTGTCGAAAGAATGCAGAAAAAGATGAAACAGATTGTTTCTAGACAGGGTCGACCATGCCCCGATTGATTTCTGTACCCAGTGATCAAACTATCCAATTGTTTTGTTATTAATCAAAGTTACTTCACAACAATTCGCTATTATAACTAGTTGATTGGCCTGACAATTTCCCAATTGTGAGTCAGATAAATATTGATAAAATGTGCCTGTAGTAGACAAGATAAATTATTAAATGTCATGTGAGAGCGAAAGTTAGAATAATGATGCCCATAAACCGTGACTTGTAAATTTGAACAAAGGATAATTTTAAAAAAAATTATTATCGTACACATTATAAACAATTACCATACATACAAAATAACTCTTGATGAACTCCAGAATCCTTTCCATAAACAATCGCAGGTCCCAACTTCTGCTTGAAGCGACGGTTGCGGCTCATTCCGGCCCGGCCCGAATCTTCTTCGAATTGTACACCTAAACAGATACACGTCATTTCCGATACTACAATAGGCTGAGATAATAGTTGACTAAAATGAATAGGTGAAAAGACATAAGCAAATAATAAATAATGACGCTAAACCCTACGCGATGCTCCTGCTGATGACTAGATTTTTTTCAGAAAAAAAAAGATAGCAAACCTTCTCGATGTCATCCCAGAGGTTTGCGCGACGAAGGAATGAAACTGCTTCCTTGGTCTTGCGGAAGCTCTCAATCTTGTCGGAAACGACGAAAGGGATTTCAGCACCCTGCAATGCGTTTTTTTAAAGTTTTCTAATATTTTTTGTGTCAGAATTAACCCAGTAACCACCGTGAAAGAAGTAATTAAACCCCAAAATAAATTCACCGTGAAAGAAGTAATTAAACCCCAAAATAAATTTATAAGATTTACCTTTTCGACAACTTACTCCCGGGCCTCTAGGCCACATTAGCGACGGAACACCTTAGTAGGGGGCGAACATGCGCCCTCCACGGCACATGTTACCGAATGCTCCCTGTCCTGAGCGGTGCGTTCCGCCTCCTCGAACACGAGGAATACGAGCGACGGCACGACCGGTTCCTCAGGATTCAGTAGAAGTCTGGTGACCTGTTAATATATTCTATCAGTAACCGCGTGAGGTACGAAACATCCGCTATCGTATACGTGGAAATCATTTTATAATAGCTTTGCTGTTCTCACAGCAAAAAAAACACGTAAGAATTTAATTTAAAATTGTATCCGGACAAAAAAATCAGCAATAAACTGCTCACCAGCCGCGGTAGAAACAGCATACGACTGTCTCTTGTTCTTGCTGACTTGACCATGAATGAAGCTCACGACATCGGAGCGAATGGGGGCGCGGAACACTTTGCGGGCAACTTAATCCGGGACTGAGTGGCCTCGTTCTTGTCACTGTAGACCGTGACGAGCGGACGAGCCGCAATATTTACCTGAAATGTTAATCATTCGAAACATATAAGGCGATGCGATAAGAGGCGGTCTACAATTGAAACTGTTTCAACTGTAAGACGTCCGCATCGCTCGGCCGCATCGCCGGCTTGGCGAAGGGGAGGGGGCGATGCGGCCGTCTTACAGTTGAAACAGTTTCAATTGTAGACCGCCTCTTATCGCATCGCCTTATATGTAATCAAATTAGAAACGTAAACTAATAGTGAAAGCAAAAAAAGAGAACGAACGAGAGGACAAAAGGAGAAAAGGCAAAAAAAGGAAAGAAAAAATCCCAAAAAAAGAGTCCCAAAAAGTAAGTGAATGGGTCGCGTCGCGTGCGGTCAAGAGCGGGCAATTCAAACGGAAAACGTCCACTAGAAATAATGAAACCCGCGCGCGAACGCAACGCGCGACCGCGACGCGCTTAACCCATTTAAAAGTACACCGGTGCACGTGCGTGCTCCCACACTACGTAAACACACCAATAAATCCTGATTTTTGCCATGTTCCGAGTTTGAGTATTTAGAAGTCACCAAATAAAATTTCTTAAAAACGCATTTTAGGTAATCACTTCAAGAGTCTATACTCCAAAAATCAAAGCATTTCATCAGCTTTGCCAGCCAATAGTCTTTGCCAGCCAATAGATTTGCCAGCCAATAGTCTGTTTTACGGTAAAAAAGCGTGAAAAAGTGTGGGTGTATCGTTTTGCTCCCGCTTGACGGTACTCATTGAATAGGTACATAATCTGCGTATCTCTCATCATCTTTGTCACGATGGATGAATATTGATCAGTCTGAGCTACGAAGGAATAAATTGATTCTATCCCCTCGCATCCTCTAATACTGCATCAGATCCAGTTCATTTCACATGCAGATAAAAGTGACGCCCTAGAATGGCGTCCATTTTTGATGTACCCTCTGACTCAGAGACGATGAGAATGATAAGAAAGGCCTCCTTTGAATGGAATAGATTCACCGACCTGAAAAGAGCAGAGAATCTGTGTATTTCATGTTGCTGATCTGCCATGTAATCTCTAACGTGTTGAACCATGAATAGTCTGATTATGGAGAAAATTCGAAGCTTCTGCGTTTGTTTCATCTTTTTATTCCCAGTGTCGAATCTATTTTTTTAGTAAACTTCTACCGTATCGGTGTTTCCTTACTTTCAATCTTCAAATAGAAATCATTATTTTTTCATTGAATTGTAGCAAATATTTAGTGATTTTCAATTGAATTTTCAACAATGAAATTGGACCACACCACTAGTGTCTCGATCGTATTTCCTTCCTTGCTCCCGATCTCTTCCATCACATTATTCCACTCTCCGAATAACCACTGAACTTGGATGGAAGCGTGCCGATTCGCACCTAGAGAGTCAGTGATATCTGATAAGGGGGGGGGGAGAGAGGGAGGGAGGGGGAGGAAGGGAAGTCATCACTTCATCTCTCATCTCGTCTTCGAACTTTCAATGCAGTCTCCGTCTCGATAAGAGAAAGGAAGACGTGCAGAGAGGGATTTCTCGCTCCCAATGATGATATGAGAGAGAAGAATGAAGAGAGATTGAAGAGATAGAGAGATGGAGAGAATAAATGATATGAAGAAACGAAAGAGGATCAGTAGAGATGATGACTGAAGAGAATGTAGGGGAGGAGTCAAAGGGGGTCTTACATCAGCCAGAGAGTTACAATTAGTCAACAGTCTGTCTCCATTGTCATCTCTCATCTTTCATTCGTCACTTGCAATGCTTTTCTATTGCCTACGCCTCTTTTTATACTGAGAACATGAAAAGATAAGAATTGTGATTGAAGAGTTTCAACGTGTTCTCTTCGTATTCTTCACTTTTCATCCGAGTAATCATCCGTCTCTTCTCCATTTCAGTATCTTCTGTTCAATCCATTGAGTTCTCTTCCCTTTTTCCTCGTCTTCTTCTCCTTTCTTACTCATCATGTTTGCACTCAAACTGATAGCTGGTCTGTTAGCCGCAGCAAGTGTGAGTCCATGTTTTGTGTTTTAGCCAATTTAAAATAGATACCAATTTCAGCCAGTATTAACTCTTGATTGTACAAATGGAAGACAATGCGTGTACATGGATGCGTGTAACAAAGAGGTCAGTTCAATCTCATGTTCAACAATAATTTTCGATTTTCAGTTGACAAAGGATTGCCCACTCGCCTATTCTTACAAACTTGATGGTTTATATATCACTATTTTTTCAAATCACGAACGTTGATTTTCAGGGGACGTTCTTAGCATGGAATTGGCTGGATATCAGCCTGCCGGAACTGGACGATATCTCGCCATTGGATTCAATGAAGAACAAAACATGGTTGGATATTGCATTTTTAAAACATAGTGAAATAAATATTGCAGTCAAACGCTCGAGTGACTGAATGTTCGGCGATTGGAGACGAGCAAAAGCCTTCCGTCAAGGTTTCGATTTTATGTTATTATCGATCTAATCTTTCCTATTGTAGCTCTCATGGAACAAAGACGGTGCGACTGTAAATCTTCGAATTGATGATGAAGAGGTTCGTTATTCATTAATAATTTGAATTCATTTTGACTCTTCAGAATATCCGTAGTAATATTATCGTGGATCCCATTTCAAAATACGAAAATGGAATGATCTATTGCAGTTGGAAGCAAAAAGTTGGAGCTTACGATAATCCCAAGGTTTGATTGAGAGTTTGCCTGCCATGTCCAATAGTCTCTTCACAGGTCTTCCAAGTGAAAGCGGGAGTGAAGTATAATCATCTCGTCGCCTATGGAACCACGAAGGCTGATAGTGAGTTCATTTGAAACGTAGATAGATACCTTTTTCAAATATTAACCTGATTCAACTCTAGCGCTCACATTGAACAAGCATGAACGTGCTCAGTATACCATCTACGATAGTTTTCTGGTCAGTTTTCAGATTCACTTTCATCCAAAAGTCTTTATTTTCAGCCGTCAGTTCTGAATTGTGAAGAAGGAAGAACGTGTGTGTACATGGACGACTGCGATGGAGAGGTCTAATTTATTTCGAATCCTCAAATTAATGATTTATTTTCAGCTGAAAGAGGGATGTCCGTTGGCCTATTCATACAAACTCGATGGTTGGTTCAAATCGTTCAATATCGTAAAGAATACTAATTAATATCAGGCGAAATACTTAGCATGGAACTTGCTGGATATCAACTTTCCGGTACTGGAAGGTATCTTGCTATTGGATTCAATGAGGAGAAAAGAATGGTAGGTCATCAAATCGGGATCAAATAAATGAGAAGTTTCAGTCGAATGCCCGAGTGACTGAATGTTCTTCACTTGGAGATGAGCCGCTCTCTGTCAAGGTGGGAAATTAATTATTCTCACAATAATAATTGCAGTTATTCTGCAATTCAATTATCGTGAGATTATTTTCCATTCCACGCGTAGTTGACCTTTGACGAACTGAGTGGAGGGAGGAGGGAGGAAGAGGCCGGGAGGAGGCGAGTGATCTACCTGCTCTCCTCTCCCCTACCTCTTCCCTTCCTCTCTCTCCCAGACAATCAATACGCTAACCAGCACATTGAGTTTGCTGAGCATTTGAAACGCACGATAGATACAGTTATAATTGCATAATTGCACTGTTGTCCCATTGCAGTTATCATGGAATAAGGATGTAGGAACAGTTAATCTTCGAATCGACGGAGAAAAAGTATGAGGTTATTAAAGAAAATGGTGCGTTACATGTTTTTTTTCAGGATTTCCGTGATGAAATGATCACTGAACCGGTTGTGAAGTATGAGAACGGAATGATTTACTGCAGTTGGAAACAAAATGTTGGTCCATTCGACAATGACAAGGTAAGATCTTCATTGAATGTTATTATTCTAATGAATTCTCGAAGGTTTTCCAAGTGAAGGAAGGAGTGAAATATCAGCATCTTGTCTCTTATGGAAACACTGAAGGTGAATTACATCAACTGAAGAAAATATGTAACAGTCTTCATTTCAGCAGACAAATTGAAGAAGCATGATGATGCTGAGTACACTATGGCTGATTATTTCATTGTGAGTCATATTGAAGAAGGCGTACAAATTATTTGTGATCTCAACTAAAACAGTTGTGTGTTTAGGGTGGTCCAGATACCGGAAAGGGACTGAATTGTGGAGATGGAAGAACTTGTGTTTATATGAGTGAATGCAAGGACACCGTAAGTTTATCCTTTTTTCTTTGCTCTACGACAACCTTCCATTTGCAGTTCGATGCAAAATGCCCTCTTGCATACTCTTTCAAACTCGACGGTAAATATTTTCTTACTTATCTTTATGATGAGATATAATTTAAATCTTCTTTCAGGAGACATTCTTTCAATGGAATTGATTGGATATCAAAAATCAGGAACGAAGCGATATTTGGCTGTTGGTTTCAGCGAAGAATCTGGAATGGTAAGCTAAAGAAGAAACGATATATTAAAGACTGAAGTGATTTCAGGCTGGATCGAAAGTCACTGAATGCTCTGCAATCGGAGATGAGACGGTTCCTACTGTCAAGGTACCGCACTTAAATCTGTTTGCGAGGTTTTGAATTATCAAACAATTTCAGCTTTCCTACAACAATTATGATCCAGTGAACGTCCGAATCGATGATGAACCGGTACATATTGAAAATATTTAAACCTTGTCAAAATCATCCAATAATTATCAGAACTTCCGTGCACAAATCATCTCTAATGCCTTCACAAAGTACGAAGATGGAATTATCTACTGCAGTTGGAAGCAGAATGTGAAAGGACTCATTGGAAATGATAAGGTCCGATTTACATTGTACCATCGTGTAAAAAAATGTCTTTCAGGTCTTCCAGCACAAGGCAGGATTGAAGTACCATCACATTTGCGCCTATGGACCAACGGCTGAAGATGGTTAGTTGAGCTATTTATTTGATTCTGATATTGATCAATGTGTTTACAGGATCTGGACTTTCGTCACACGACAATGCTGACAGTCCTCTCTTCACGGACTTCGAGGTAGAGTAATTCATTTCAATATCTAATTTTCGCGGACCCTGATCATGAGATTTGAAAGTAGAACTGACATGATGTGATGATGCGAGAACAAGTAAAGAAAAATATTTTTAAAAAAAACATTCCAGAATCCGGATGACCCTGGAGAAGTTTCTGGAGATGGACTCAATTGTGATGGAGGAAGAACTTGCGTGTATATGAAATCGTGCAAGGGAGTTGTAAGTTTCATTTCGACCAGTGTTGGCTAATTGAAATCATTTGCAGCTTGGCACCAAATGTGGTCTGGCATACTCCTTCAAGCTCGATGGTGCGTTTTCCCTTGCATTTATATATTTCTTCAATTGCGATATGTTTTAGGTGATATACTCTCAATGGAATTGGCTGGATATCAACAGGCTGGAACAAATAGATATTTGGCTATTGGATTCAATGATAAGGAGGGAATGGTTCGAACTTGATTCGTGAAGGCCGGAATACTTTCCAATATTTGTAGGGTGAGGCTAAAGTAACTGAGTGTTCAGCAATCGGTGCTGAGACAGCTCCTTCCGTTAAGGTAATCACTTGAATGTTCTTCATTCTTCATCTGATGAACCATTCCAGTTGTCGTACAACACTCCCGGAGATTTGTCAGTCAATGTTCGACTTGATGACGAACCTGTCAGTTTTTTCTCATCATGAAATATTCTAACGAATTCAATTCAGAACATCCACAAGTCGATAATTTCTGGTGATGAGGGAAGATACAAAGACGGAATGATCTACTGTAAATGGAATCAGAATGTGTCTGGAATCGACGGAAACGATAAGGTGAATAGACAATCGCATTTACCCTCCCTAATCATATCTCTCAGGTCTTCAAATACACAACTGGAGTGACGTACCAACACATTTGCGCATACGGACCGACCGCACAGGATGGTTAGTATGATGGTGGGAATTGAGGGTATATCAACTTCTTCACAGGTTCAGGCCTCGACCAGCACGATGAATACGATAGTCCGATCAAAACTGATTTCAAGGTAATTAGAGAACTTAAATATCTCTCTTACGATATTTCTCTTGAGGGAACAGACGTAACTGGAGATACAACGAATACGAAATTGCTCAAGGCTCACGGTAAGTGCCATTCTCCCTTTCTCCCACTTTTCTTTTTTTGGCCCTTTCTATTCTCGTTGAGTGTTCTCTCCCTATCATTCTCATTCCCTCCCCATTTACCTTCAGCGCTATCATAGTCCACATCAAAAATAGTATCTTTGCAGGTTCCTTGATGATGATCGCATGGTTGATTTGTGTCCCAACAGCCGCAGTCTTCGCTCGTTTCCTTCGTGCTCATTGGCCTACAAAGAAGCCATTCGGACTCGCACTATGGTTCCATGTACGATCTTTACCTCTAACTCTTCAACTCTTCACGAAAAATAGTTACTATTTTCCATTACAGGTTCATCGAACTTGCAACATTCTCGCCTGTCTCGTGTTGATTGCTGGGTACGCTCGTCAAAAAATGATTTATGAAAACAAAATAAAAATTGCAGATTTGTCTGCGTCTTCATAGAGACCAATTGGCAATGGAGAGGAGTGGGAAGCAATTCGAGTTATTGGGTCGCCACTCACTCTACTGGTTAGTTATCTTCAATCTCTCAAACATCCGTAACAATGATGATCATATGAAAATATTCAATAATTTCAGTTGGAATAATCGCATGTGTGCTAGCTTGGATGCAACCCTTTATCTCCCTTCTCCGGTAGGTCATCTCTCTACTCTCGTCAATCTAATCGTCCCCTTTTCCAGATGTGATCCTCAGAATCCTCGTCGTCCCGTCTTCAATTGGATTCATCGATTGATCGGAGTGACGGCATTCCTTCTTGCTGGTTTGTCATTTGTCTTTCAATACCTATGAGACCCCTCCATAATATTATTCACCTCTCTAACTCTACCTTCCTTCCAGTAACCGCCGTTGCAATTGCTGCCAATAACTTCAGTATTTGGGCTGATCATCTCACCTACTTGGTTCGTTCAATATTAGCGTACTCATCCAATTATCTATCGATTCACAGATAATCTCATTCGTTCCTCTTGGATCCGTAATCGTTCTGTTTATCATCATGACGATTCTCGACGCGAAAGTGAGAGTTCACGATGCGAATATCGTCAAGGTACGGTAGTCAGAGGGAGTACTGTAGATGGTTAATTGATTGCAGATCCATGCAATTCGCTTTACTCTGGTATGCATAGCCATCGCCGTTGCAGCAGCAGCAGCCATCTCTCTCGTTGTCATGCTCATTCTATCATAGATTAGGCTAATTATTAATTAATTATTGTTATTCATTCAGCCTTTCATGGCCACACATACGAGCTTTACCGTGCTTTCAGCATTTATGTGTATTTATTATTGTACATATCAAATTCGGCAAGAATGAAGATTAATTTGACTTTTGGATAAAGAACAGGAGACTCTTCTACGAATTATTTTCTCTTTTTTATGCTTTCTTCTGACTGATACGGATTATGTGTATGTCAAGGAGCGATCAATCACAATATAATTTATTTACTCGCATTGAAGCGAGAAACAAAAACAAGAAGAAGATGGTAAATGGAAGAGGAACTAGTGCACAATCTTCTGTGATCTACCAACCTAAATTAACAGAGGAGGGAGGACCGAGGAAAACTAGAGCGCTATCCTAAATGAGACTCATCACTGGGCTCTCTTCATTTCCCATACTCTCTCAACGTCTCTGACTGACGAGATAGTACGAGAAAGGAAGAGAGACACAAGCAGCCTATCTAACCCTAGATCAAAAATCAGTGATGGTGGAATGATTTCGATCGATAGAGTTGCCAAATTTATACAGACGAGAAAGGTACGAGAAGGTATGGAAGTGAGAGGGGGAGAGAACCGAGAAAGGGAGAAAGGGATACGGTAATAAATGGGAAGGGGACGACAATACCAGACTGTATCTACACTGAGAATCACCTCTTGACAACATACACGTTCAGTGACTGCTTCGAAGGATACGGTACGATATAATGCACAATTATTGATTGAACAAGGCAAGGCCACGCCCACTTTCATGAACGCGCATACAAACTATAGCAGAGAAGAGCCTACAATGAGCATTACCAACAAGCAGCACTTACAGTTCACAGTTGAGATACGATGGATGTGCATGGTGCCGCGCACTTTTCATGAGGGGAATAGAGGTTAGAATGGAAAAGAGAAAGAGATGTGAGAGATCAACCCGTTTGAATGAGAGAGAGAGAGACGAGAGATAATGCGATAGTGAGAGAGGGTAGAGATAGAGAGAGAGAGAAGTGATCTACCCAGAACAATAAGATACATCGGGAGAGAAGTGATTAACCCCGTTGTGGTGTCCATGATAAGGAAGTGAGACTCACGACCTTCCATTGCATGTACATACTGTAGTGTGTGAATGTGATGGATGGACTAGTTAGAATCATCAATAATATCTCATACATTACAAGATATCGCAAGAAGAAGACAACAGGAAAAGAGACGAGCAATACTTCCATAATAGTACACATCTCTCATATTATTCAACGTTTAAAAAGGGGAGGGGAAGGGGATGTGGTAGAATTGAATACCCGCCTAGACAAGAGAGAGCTTAGGAGACGATAAATCAAAGACCAAAATGGGGAAGACAATTAACAGAAACACGGCTCAGAAACGATACCAGACTGGGAAGAACGCAAGTGAGAATCCCATCACGAAAATTATCGAGGAATCTAATCAATACTCGAATGAATACGATACTTTTCGTGTCGAGAATCTCGCCCGCTTCAAGATCATTCAGGCGTTTGACTTCGTATCTCATATCGATAAATGAGGGAGGGGAGGGGGGATTATTTAACAAAAAGAGGGGGAAGGACTACGGTACATGCCAAGGGTAATTCTCACTATCAACATTATCGATCGTTCAATCTCAAAGAAGGGATGGAAGGATGGGAATGACATCATCATTTGGTTGATCTACTCACAATACTTCATCTCTTCTCTTAAGCGGGAACGGAAGGAGGGGGAACGTGACCGGTTCCATTCGAATTAGGTGTTGATCCTGATGATGGAGGGCCTGAAATGAATAAACATTATCGGATAAAAAATGTACGAAATAAATCCAATCAATTTCAATCCTTTCCCATCAGTGATCAAAATCCTGAAAAATTACGAAAGCAATATACTCTCCTATCCCTCCCCATAACTAACCAGGCATGGATGCAGTCAATGCAGCAGCTGCAGCAGCAGCAGGTGTTCCTCCAGCAGCTTGTCCCACTGCAGCCGGCAGTTTCGGCCTCTCTTCCAGTTCACGATACTCCAATCGCATATCCTTCGGAATCTACAATGACAATAAATAAGTACTTTCTCCTTCTTCAGTCTCTCTTCATCTCTCTCTATAGTGAACGAATCTCAATCAGTTCTCAATATCTTCTCATCTTCTCTCCATCCATAATCATTCATTCCATCCAATTGCGTACCTTTCGCCATTGAAGAGGATCGAAGACCATGTAGCTGCCACGCTCAAACGTAGATGTTTGCTCCTAGAAGACCAGAGTAGCTAACCGAGTCAGTAAACCCCCGAGTGACATGCAAAAGCAAGACCAAGACATTCACGACAACTAGCTACGATCATCTACTTCATATGCCATTCACTACAGTAGTACCTTGACTCCTCCGTACTGAGACCGTGTCAACCAGACTCCCTCCTGCTTGTGGAATCGCCAATCTCTACCGTATCTTAAGAATTATTGATTTTTAAACTAAAAAAAAGTATTTTATTGAAGTTGATAAAAAATCTGACAATTCACTGGCGGCGGCCATTTGGTAGACCTCTCCGGGGCAATTGTAGAACAAGAAGAAGAGAACGTCCTGAAAATGGTACAAATGTATTTATTATTCAATATTTATCAAATATAAATTTAGCTATTGATAAGTTTTAAAAAAGAGACGAACCTCGCTGAGCTTGTTGAGCTTGATATTGGGCAGTTTCTCCCTTATTGTCGAATTGGTGAGATACTCCTCCGGCACCTGTGATATAGACATTTAGTAAAATTCGCGTCTGAGCTATTATTGATAACAATACGATTGTAAGCTTATCACTCTGGCTGCCTGTCAGGCATTGAGATCACATTCTGGCCAAATATAAGTCGATGTTCTCTTTCGTCTAATCTTCCTTTCCCACCTTAGCATCGAGATCTTGCGTTCTGCATGGAGCATCAGCCCATGGACCTCCGAATGTCGTGTACAAATGACGCCTGCTACTGAAATATTGTATGCATTCATTACTGTTCGTAATCTCGACTCATCCACACCCTCATATACTTTAATCCCTTTCAACTCACTCGTTTAGATTGAGATTCAATCCGAGAGTGGTTAGATCCGTTCCCAATGCGAGACTGACGATTGATGGATTCTCAGCCTGTCTCAAGTAGGTCAATAGACCAGCCATTCCAAATTGATCAGCGAGCATCGAGGGAGGGATGTTGGCACACACTCCTGAGACACAATTGACTGCAAACGAGAAATGAAGCAATTACTACAATTACATGTGTTTTAAGCAGTTCCATCCCAATGAGTCCAAGTAAGTGTTCGAAGCGCTATCCCTCTCAATCGAATAAACGAGACATTGCAATCAAATTCAACCTACACATTCCTCCCTCTAGAATCCGAGAGAGCCGAGAATAGTCTCTCACTTTCCTACCTCTATAACTCCAATTAATTATCCAGTCAGGGGAGGTAGGGGGGGGGGGGTTCATACGAGATATAAAGAATTTCTCGGCTCAAAATCAACGCAATTCAACATATTTTTCAAAAGGTTTCCTCCATAGGGACACATAAAATCAGTCATTCAAGCACATTTTCCTATATAGTCTATACTGAGAAAGGATAGGAACCAAACAGGTCATCCATGATTACTAAACAAGAGGAACAATGTGACACATCGAAAAGTCTCCCTCTTACTCATCTCTCTCTAAACCACGCACACCACAAGAAGCAATACTCAACATACCCGATATGTGGGTGATAATTCCTGCATTGGGATCTCCATGGGTCATTCCTCCTCCTCCTGCGACAGCTGCTGCAGCTGCAGCATGTAGGTCTGTCGGCCGATCCGGCACTTCGCCCTGAATAAGAACGATATTGAATATGACGTCATACGCACATTATCCATTCTTGATGCTATTTCACATACACATTTTTTTCTCTAGAAACCTCGAAAGCTGAGAGTAGAATCACTTTTTGGTATCTCTATAACTCCAATTAAACATCCAATAAGGTCTGACCCACGAAAAATGTGAACAATTTTCATTGAAATGCTTGACTACCTCGTCAAAATCAAACGAATCGGATAAATCGTCAGAGTTGGTACAGTAGAAAGTAGAGTAGGTGTCATTCGAGTATTCACTCGATAAGGAATGATCACTGTCGGTCTCGGACATTACACAAAGAGGGACTAAGAGGGAGGGGGATAGGAGAGGAGACTCAACTAGTCAACGAGTCACTTCCATTCACCTGCCTAATCTAAACTATAAACTACCCGATTCGACCCTTTCTCACAACAAAAAAGGGCAGACAGTCGTCAATGGAAACAATTTTAAGAATGAAAAGTGTTCTTGTATCGTACCGACATGGCTGCTGCCACTCCTTCTCCGGGTAGAATTCCTCCACCGCCCACCACACCAGAATTCTGAAACCAATTCATTCATTCACCATACTCAAGTCACACACTCGTCTATTTGAACCTATTCAACGACTCAATAAGTATGTTAACGCTAATAGGTTCAAATTTATGCAAATTCAAATCCAATACAAAATACTAAAACCATAAAAAGAATCCAAGCATAGTATAACATTCTTGACTACTTCTAGCGGAGTATAGAAGGAGAAAAACGACAACTAGGGGAGAAGAGAAGAAGGAATGGGGGGAGGGGGGAGGGGGCGAGAGGGGAAAGGGAAGGGAGTCGGGAGACCCTTTGGCTGTGTAGAAGAGGGAGCATTGGCTGCAGAAGAAGGAAAGGGAGAAATGAGAACAGATGAAAAAGGGAGAGAATGAGATATTGAAGGAGAGAGAGAAACAATTCAAGAGGGGACAAAATGAAAGATAACGCCTACGAAGAATTGTTGAGTGAGTTGTGACTAGATAAAAACCCCACTACTTTTAGACTACATGCACATTGAAAATGTTTCTTATCAACAGGTGAAATCGTGCCGATTACAATCAATAACTCAAGAGTGAAACACCTGGATGCTGGAATCAACAGGATGACAAATCAGGAAAGGTTGCAAGTGGTGTGGTGAATTAGGGAAAAGCAGAACCCGATAATATGGAATGACACGCCGGCGCTCTCGGATCGGGAAAAGGGAAAATGTGGTTGTGGGTGAATCATTTGAACGGTCCATCGCGACTTGCTGCCTATCTCTATGACAAATCGATAAGTATGCATACAATGAGCGGGAAGAGGTGAATGAGAGAGGCGGGAGGAGTGAGAGAGACAATGGGAATAGAGAGGACACGATGGAAAAAGCGAACAGACAGTGCACAGGTAGTAGTTTGCACGCCCATTCCCCCCCCCCCCCTCTTCACTCTCTTCTCCCAGTCTCACAAATGAAAAATAGAGACACTAGGGTGAGAAGGGGAGAAAACTGACGAAAAGTATGAGGTTTACGAGTTACTCGCAGCTGTGTATGGCATACATACGACAATTGATCTTTCTGGAGTGGTGTTAGAAGATAATACGCAATTGAAGGAAAGAAAAGAAGAGAGAGAGAGGCTAATTATGTAGGGGAGTTGTCTCTTACATCATACTTTTTAGGGCATTGGTAGGAGATATTTTTGAAGGAAATGTAGTGGCGACTACAAACGATATTTTTGTATAACCTGGCGATACGTGGAAAACAAAGAAAAGGGGAAAATAAAGTTGGATGTACAATTCACCGTAATGGGTCGCCCAAGCACAGTCGTTATCGAAGTTATCACTAGGAAACGCATCGTGGAAAAGGGCGGGAGATTAAAGAACCAACCATTGCTTCATAAACAGTGAACTGAAGGTGTAATTACGGAGCAAAATAGAAGACCACTCGAATGGGATAAGAATGGTCTAATGAATGAATGTGTGGGACAAAGGGAAACGATTTACATAAATGAGAAAGGAAGGACCAATTCAAATAAACTAAAATGAACGTACCAATATGGAGACATCTTGCGAGCTCTCTGTTCCAGGCAACGCAGGAAAATCCTCGTTTTGAATGTGGAATTCGGCATTGTTGGTCATACCGACATCCACACCTCGCATAAGAGTCGCTGTAAAAGAAGTCGATTTCATTATGAAGCCATACTCAACAAGCGTATGACATTTAATAAGACTAATTATAAGATGAATTGAGCAACGTACCACGCTTGTGCTTCGTTTATTGCGAATTTATCGACGATTCAAGCGCAAAACGATTGGAAAATATAGATCAAGTCGAAAAATTTCGGCGCGATTAAGTAACCGTGTCAGGATCTTTTTCAAATCTTTTTCCTACCGCGATTTTGTTCATGTACTGTAGGTCAATTTATCGAATAATCACACAGTTTATTCGTTGAAAAATTCTTTTGCTAAGTTGAGAACGTTTTTCTTTGTATTTTGTTTCGCGTATATAATCATAAATTTTAGGCTGACCATAGTTCGTTCGATGGTGAGGTAGACCAAAGGGCACTGGCGAGTGTGCGCTCGACGTTGGTAGCGGCGAGAACCCACCCGGCGGCGTTGCTGCACAAATACAGTTATGTAAGTTACTTTTTACTTTTTTTCAGGCGATTTTTTTTGGGCTTTTTTGCGGTCAGATCTATGCATGTTAGTCCCAGTTTGGTAAATGCAGCATTTACTCAATGAAAAATGCTCACCGCGAACGCCTAACGACGGAAATTCGGTCTCGTTAATAATTGTTGCGGCTGAGGCGGCGCGAGAACCGAGCCGGGGCAGAATGATGGCGATCTAGTTATGATCCGGAACTGAAATACATCTTGATCCATGTTACTTCATCTTCCATTCACTTCCTCTATCACCCTCTTTCGTTGTTATTACGTCGTCAATCTGATTCAAACGTCTTCGGCTCACCTCGAAAATTTGAACGTAATTTGTAGAGAAGTGATGGTCTTTCTTCACTCCTCGAGTCTGTTTGCAAAGAACCTTTTTACAATAGCATTATCTGCAAGGGAAAACAAGTTTGTTTGAGCAGCTCGGCATGAATGTTCCACACAAAAAAGAAACGAGTTGAAAAGACGCGAAAGTGCGGTAGGTATTCAACTGATTCTATGAGATAATGGGTCTAGTTAGATATAGATAGCATTTTTTATTGGAAAGGAGCACGCCAGAGTGGATTGATGGTGATTGAGATGAATTTGAGCTAGATAAATCAAGAATTAATGCAACAACAACTTGGTTAGACAGGATAACAGATATCTATATACTTTAGTCTCTGATTTTGGATGTAGTTGTACCCTAGCAAGTTGGAACCTCGAATGGACTATCTAGATAGACTGTCTAGATCTACTTGGACCATTTCGGATAATTTAAATGATCATTTGTCGCCCTGATTGCTACTCGAGCCCCCATATTCACGCTTTGACGAGTACTCTCACACGATACACACTATCTCATCACTGTCTGTCTCTCATCGCTCTCATCGCCTCTCACACTCTCTCATAACCGCGACGCATGGGCCAGTCACGCGACGCTCCCTCATCCTCGCCAATCTTCAACAGCGCGGGCGCACTTGGCGAGACATGCACATCAAAAAAATACGAATCACAAATTACAGTTCAGTGGGTCAGATCTTATTCCCCGTGTCGAGTATTTTTCATACTCTTTCACAAAACGGTTATTCTAATTTTACGGGGTTTCTTTTCACCTTGAGATTTGCCTTAATTTATTTCGACCGTTTGACTGGTACTTCGTTGATAGTGATCGTGTGAGCCCGTCGTAAACACAGTATTCGATCAGTGATTAATACGATATAAGTGGGATGTATTGGGATGCGAAGTTCTCTCCGCGTCAGAAATTAAAAAGGAAGAAGTAGCTTCTACTAGTCGATAGTATCACATTAATATGACAAAGTGATGGATGCATTCAGAGGATGTCATCTGTTCTCTATGCCGTTCTTCTATTCCTTCTCCCCTTCCTTCTCCTATTTCATTCTTACTACACTTCAGCATAGAGACATAGTAATATATTTACCGCTGAAGAAAAGATGGTTGAATCGTTCTATACTGTGCGGGATTGACCGTTTGTTAATTCTACCGGAAATCCTCTTTTCGAGCATTCCCGTATCCCTCTCCATTCTCTGTCTCCATCTGTATAGCCAAAGGCCCGAATGACCTTTCTTTCATTCAAACACACCGCTCTCTTTTTCCATTAAAGTGCTTTAGGCCAATCTCGGTTTCCCTTCTCTGTCTCCTTCTTCTTCTTCCCTCTCCAATCCACGTTGATTCAATTTGATGTAGTGCATGACGAGGATAATAATGGACGAAGAGAGGCTATATTCCTTGAGGAGAAGAAAGAATGGAAGATGAATAGGCCATCGATTCAGCACGATGTTATTTCGTTGTCAGATGTCGATGTGTTGCCAGATTGCAGAGTATTCGTGAGGCTGTTTGTGCGAGTTTGATGGATTGCCTTCTTCCTTTCCTCCAGTCGCATCCTTGCTCTCACAATTCACACAATTCATAATTCACGTGTTGTGACCGTCTTCATCTCTCTCAGTTTCCCTCACTACCTCTCATCTTTCTTGTCTCTCCTCATCTTCCATACACTATCATGGTCTCTAAACATCATCCATTCACTGTTCTCTCTTCCTTCCGTATGCTTTCTCACTCCTCATTCGTTTACTGGCTTAGTCGAAGTGTATGCGGTCTTCTTCCCTTTCTGGAAAGAGAAGAGATTCCTGAGTGTCTAAAGGAGGAATTCATTTCCGTCATTCGAGTGAGCACTAAAGGAATCTCATTGATTCTGTACTATTCACTTGATTGTCCTCTTAGTTTGTACAGTTGAATCCACGATGGAATTATTCACGCCAAGTTTTGATGGAATCTAGAGAATCCCCAGTATTCATATCAGTATGAATTGACCTCGTTCGTCTCTCAGTTTACTCTCCTACTTACTCGTCTCAAATAGTTCTCCCTCGATCTTTCCATCCAAACTCATGAGAATGATGTAGAGACGATGATGAGATGGAATGAGACTGAGCTGGATAATGGGTACTTGTATTATCTCGTTCCGATTATCTTGTTCCTTTCCACCCCTTCTCTTCATTCCCTCTTCTCCATTACTCCACTGGGAATCTTCTCCCTTCCACCCCTCTCTCTCCATTTCCTGTAAATGGAAACCATGCCTTCCTTCCTCCATATTATGTCCTAGTCGCAACCGGGAAATGTCGTTTCGAAACTGAATTTCCAGTGACTCCTTCTTTCATTGTCCGAAAACCCTGGCTCCATTTCCATCTCTTTCCATCCTTCTCGCAATATTTGTCGTTCTCTATACAGTCGTCCCTTTCCTGTGTCCGCAGGGGTAAATGAGTGCTTATTATTCTCGCCCCATTTTTCTCACACTGGAATATAAGACTTTGTTGTCATGGTTCTAACTGTATCACCTCTCATTCTTCGGTCGTCACTGACATTTCTCCATTTCAGATGGTAGATTGCACGGTTTCAATCGGCCGATCGATAGTTTGAAGAGTACGGTAGATCGATGAGGCCTACTTCCAATCTCCGATGGAAGGCCGCATGGGCAGGTACGGTTATTGATTAAAAATGAGAAGTATAAAATGTTGCAAAGTAAAGGTGTTCCCGTTCTTTTCAATACTCCGTAGACCGTAATACAATGGATAATTCTGTCTATGAACATGGTCAATGATTAATCTTCCATTTCAGCGTTACTTCTCTTCCTCGTTTTCCTCTACGCTCATCAGAATAGCGAAACGAAACGAGCAATCGAATTTCTGAGGAAAAGTGTGAACACTTGCGAACAGAATGGAGAGAGTGTAGTGGCAAAGTTGAAAGGTTTGTTGAGGAGGGATTTGAAAATTGTAAACAGTTGAATACAATTTCAGTTGTTCATCAACACAAGATGAAGATAGACGAATTGTATCGACGGACTGTGAACGATAGCAAGAAAAATGCTGATGGTACGGTATATTTAATTAATTATGGTATATTATCGATTGAATTGAAGGTCTGAAGGAGAATCTGCGGCGATGCGAGTTGAACCATCTCTCTGTCAAAGTAAGTGAAGCATTGAGAATAGACCGGGAATTCTTTAAGAAATCCAGATCTGTAGAGAAATCAATAATATTGATGTGCAGGAGCGTCTGACAGCGTGTGAACAGGCAGGAGCGAATACGGTAGTCCATTCGGGGAATACTGTAGACGGAAAGGGAGAGGAGGAGGAGGCACGAGCTGGAAGAGAGGGAAGACAAGTACCTGCACCGATTGGAGGAGAACTACGTAAGAACAAAATATATTTATAGCAAGGAAAGTATGTTGAGTGTGAGCGACCATCAGTTGATATTTCAATAATTTATTCATAGCCTATTTCTTTGCAGAGAGACTGGAAGAATTGCAGCGAAGAACGGCAGAGTTGGAGGTGCGATTAAAGAATACAAATTACTGATGGAATAATATAATAAATTCTCTTCAGAAATTACTCAACGAGACTCGAGTTCAATTAGAGACAGAGAAGAAGGAGAAAGAGAAGTTGAAGGTGAGATTATCAGCGTGATCTTTGATCTTTAGACGGAGAGTAATGAGAGAATAATTGTCAATTGATCTTTGATCTCTTCAGATTCGAGTGGAGGGATGCGAACAGCAACTTATCGCCCATGTTGGGGTACGATTTATTTATTTATTTTGAAAACAAAACCATCTAAAATAAATGCACCGATTATGGTCAATGAATGAATCCACAGCAAGGGTAATCCCATGAAAATGATGAAACTATAAATGGAAGCGGTCTATAATACTCGTCACTATTGGGGGGGGGGGGATATCGTTCTTCAATAGGGTAGCATCAGTTGCTGGTGTTGTTGCTGTTGAGATTGCTGATGGTGATCATTATGATTAGACGAAGGAGAACCTGAAGATGAATTGATATTCTGATAGGCAATTGACTTGACTTACCCTCATTAGGAAGATCATAGTTGGAATGGGGAGTGGAAGCAGAGACAGAACAAGATTGATGAGTGGATGAAGAGGAGGAAGAAATGGGAGCATACACATCTGATAACAATAATCCATTCACTTTCGTTACATCATCTTATTCGTTGATGATCATTGTTGAAGATAAATCTCACGTTGATTATTTGTATCCGTCGCGTAGGTGGCAGGGACTTGTAGAGGTGGATTGAAGACAGGGAAGGAATATGTGGTAGGAGTCCATTGGAGATCAGAGGATGATGAGGTGGAATAGTCCACACGGGGTGGCTATAATGGGCAGAAATGGAAGTGAGATTTTTTTGTTAAAAAAATGCTATTCAACATTAGAATATCGATAGAAATAGGTTACCTGCAGTTGATTGGAATCATTTTGAGTAGAACTATTTCCATTAGTCTCGTTCATTGAAAGAAGGGAATTTGAAGAAGATGAGGGTTTGATATCGGGAGGCATAAATACAAAGGCTAAAAGGGGGAATGTTATTGGAATGGTCTAGTCAATAAATGTGATTATCTCACCAGACATCGATTGAGTGGGCATGAAGTTGGAAGAGTTATCGAGATTGGATGAGGAGATGGAGGGAAAAGGACCCGTCTGGGAGAATGGACATTTCGAGATGGAATTCATTGATTATTGGCATAATGTATAGCTGCGTAACGTACGGGATTATTGACCCAGTGTTGGTAGAGTGCGTGAGAGAGTAGAGAGAAATCTTCGATGGAAGTGACTACTGACGTGGGAGCATGAGTTGGACGACGATTCCGACTGGAATCATTAAGTTGATGGATACGGTAGTAACACTTAAAAGGATACGGTAGTCGGCTTACCGTCTCTTGTAATTGCCATGCTCGAACATATTCTCACTGCCAGGGGCGAGTGTCCAATAGTTTCCCTTCCGATCGTGAGCACATGTCAATCCATCGCGAGCATGAATAATGGAAGTTATGGTAGGATAACAATGGAATTACTGTATGGCTCAATATTGTTCTATCTGATAGTAAGACCTTTTTGACGAAGCAATCATTGAGTGATAGATTATGCCTGATTGAGTTCTGCCATCCTTGCCTCCTCTTTGGATCGGCCTCACGATAATAGGGATAGTGAGCATCGATGTACTGGAAGGGACGAGATAAGAATTCCCTCTATCTTGGTTACGATAATAGGGATAGTGAGCATCAATGTACTGGAAGGGACGAGATAAGAATTCCCTCTATCTTGGTTACGATAATAGGGATAGTGAGCATCGATGTACTGGAAGGGACGAGATAAGAATTCCCTCTATGATGGTTACGGTATGTTAAGCGGAAAGAGGCATAGTAAGAAAAAGGGAGAAGGGATGAATCATAGGGAGTGCGTAGATAGAGATGAGACATCGAGAACGGAAGAGAGAGAGATGGAAACATGATAGAGTAGGTCAGAGATAAAGAATATCGATTTATCTATTGTCTAACCTGATAGATTTGTGATAGAGTAAGTCTCTTGTCCGGAGCATCCTGCAAATAAGTGTGATCCACTTTGTGCAAATTGTGGTGTGGAATCTAGGTTTTAGATAGTCCAACAATTGTTTTTATTTTTCCTGATACCACTATGCTTTTTCTAGGTTAGATACGTAACTCTCGGTGCTAACCATAATTGCTTGTGCGATCAGTGCCACGTAGGAGTACGGTGGTTTCTCGTGGAGAGGGGCGTTAATTGATCCATGACCAAGATTTGGGTTAGCTACGGTAGATGTGAGCCTGAGATGGAGTAGTAGATCAATATACATTAATCTACATTGGTAAAGCGAATGAAACATCTCGAAATGACAATCCAATTCAACCTTTCCATTTCGCTCTCTATCAACATTTTCTATTTTGCCTCTGTTGGCTTCCGCTCAGACGGCGAATTATTTGGAAACAAACCCGACAACATTTTTACAAACGATTGAAAGGTCGGGAAAACATGCCCGAGAGAGCTATCCAATAACAGAGAAAAGAACGAGGGAGGGAAGATATTGATAAACTCACATTGATCCAAAGGTCAAAGAGGTGAGATCACCCGATGAATTCTGAGATGACATCATTTTCTTTCCGAGTCTTGAAGGGAAGAATGAGAATACGGTGGGAGTGAGGAATTGATGGTGAAGTGACAAAAGGAGTACGGTAGTATAGAACAATAGAAGGACGACACAGAGAGGGAGTTGGAATGTAGATGGAAGGGGAAGATGAGACATGTTAGTCATTCTCTTTTCCCCTTCCTCCCCTCCTCCTCCTACCTTCTCCATCCGATCTTCTCTCTCATTCTCTACATGCTTCATTCTGAGCCCTGATCGGGATTGGTGAATGTCATCTAGAGAAAGTTCTCACACTCTCAAAGTTCGTGACATTTGTAGGATGGGAGTAGATTTGAATGAGGGGAGGAGACTGGGCCGAGACCATTCTTGCTCATGTTGATTGAATTGGAACTTGTTCGATTACAGGCCGTTCCCAAGCCCGGATACTCAGCCAATCAGACTGCTCACTTCGAGAGAGTACACGATAAGGACGCCAAGTAAGATTGATCTTTGATCTTTCTCTCTTTTCTATTATTACACGGATCAAGTAATTACATGGATGGATTGGGGTTCAATATTGCAAATCTCATAATATTTAATTACATTGTCAGTCTTGAATTCGCCCGAGATGGGGATGCATTCGCCCCTCCTGCGATGATTCCTGGAAGGGAATTAGTGAGAAGATTGGAAGAGAAGAGAAGAGGAAGGGAAGAAGAGGATAGGCATCCTCTTCATAGAGATGATAATGGTGAGATCATTACTGATTATTGAGAATGAGACCTATGAGCTGGTGTCTTATCTGAACTTTGATCTTTGCAGATGAATACGTAGCCGATAAGCCGAATGCGGCGGAAGAGGACTACAAAGAGCAAGAGCACGGATGATCTTTGATCTTTGTTGTTTGATAGTTCCCCTTGCCTCTAGATACCTCACCCCCTTGCCCCTTGCACTCTTTCCATTCACTGAGCTTCGTGTTGCCAGCCACTTTGTAGATTTCAACCCGATTCTTAGTATTATGCATAATTTCGTTCCTTTGCTTACGGGTTAAATACTTTGATTAGCACTGATAAGTTTTGCTTTGATTTTCTCTATTTGGTCGCTTGTTAGATGCAAACACATCACTCCTCACCCATGGCACTATTCTTCTTCTCCCTCTTATGGTTACCTTTCTCTCTTTTGGTTCCTAGTTATACGTGTGTATTGTATTCAGTGTAGACAATCACTTTCAATTCTTTTGTTATATCAGATTTCCCACGAGTTTTTCCATGCAATGTACACACAGCTCAATAGTGGATTTCATTGAATTCACTCATCTTTGTATTACAAAATGACAATAAATTGGATCATCTCATCATTGTGTAAAGTACATGTGCAAAAGAATCCATTTGAATACTAGAGTTGAGGGGGTGAGAGTCTCATCTCTCCATTTTCCATCCATTTCTATCGTTGTCCTTCATTCGGAATGGTTGATCATCATAGCAAGACGAAGAGAAAGATGAGCAGTGCGGGGGCACCTCATCCTGTTCATCAATCAACCTCTGTGAGTACGGTAGGATACTGTACTCCATCGACTACGGTAGATCGGCAATCGAGCCATTTCAGCACACTCGAACGAATGCAACCCAAACGATGCAGAATTCTGCTGACGAAGAGACGGATAATCCGACGCAGCATACTGGAACGACCACTCAGAACTCGAGTGAGACTCCGCACTCCTTCCATTGACTCTGCCCCCTCAAAATGACAACCAATTTGTAGAGGAAAGCACGAAACGGAACACCAGTCACACTAAAACGAATAAGAGGACGGATAAAGAGTGTACGAATACGGCCAAGGTTGAAGACGAGACTCCGCTCACTTTGATCTTTGATCTTTGAGGTTATTCCCGCACGGAAGTCTCGCAATCGAAAACCATCGAAGGAAACACCGATGGAAGCTGCATCGATGACTGTACTCAAACATATCCGTATGAATTAGAGAGAAAGACCAAAGATCAATTATGCTATTTGAGAGAAGATGGGATGGAGTGGAGTTGAACAGGAATTCACTTCCGTTAGATCTCTAATCCAGGTACAGAAAGGATACGGTAGATCTACCGTACTCTTACAAATTCAGCGAGAGATCTTCACGTACACAAACTTCTCGAAGAATCCAATCAAGAATCGATTCATGGTCGATAATCTCTTCCTACCGTAACCCATTCTCTTCCGTTCAGGACGTTGTCTGTCTCGATGCCAGTCGTTATGCACTCTTCACTGGAGTCCCACCCATGTGTCAGTAAATACTACAGTGATATCTACCATAACTAGAGTTCTCTTCATGGAATTGATTCCGGAATTCCAAAAAGAAGAAAAAGAGAGTTTTGATTTCTCTGGTTGAGAGAGAGTGTGAAGAATGATGAGATGATAGAACTCTATCGGAATTCCAATGGAATTCTAATCCAATGAAATTCCAAGAAGAGAACCCTAACCGTAACCTCTTCAAATCGATACCCGAGAATATACCGTAATGGTTCGATTTAGCTGATTACATTCACGCGAACAAGGTTCGAATGCCGGATACGGATCGCGATTTCGTAGCCACTCAAGCTCCCATGGAATCAACCATCGAAGACTTCTGGAGACTTGTCTATGATGTGGGCGGAGTCAGAAAGGGGCGGAGTCTACTGTATCTCTGCAGGTCAATCCCCCAATCGTCATCTGTCTCCAGGAGATGGAAGTCATCAGTGGAAAGAAGGTATACGGTACTAGAATGTATCTATCCAATCGATAATGTACAGGGTGAATCGTATTTCCCTCTCAAGCAAGGAGAAACTGCCGTTTATGGATGTATGACTATCACGAATAAGCAAGTGATTACGGTAAGGAGCCAATCGATGGATGGATGGATACCGTACTCCTTCCCCTTACAATTAGGACGAAGATGGTGCCAAGGCCTCTGGATACATCTGCATGATGATCGAGGTTCTGCCTGAGGATACGCCCAGTCCCATCACGATCAAGATCATCCAGGTATACGGTATATCGAAGTAGTGTAATCGACTATCGATTATCAGACGAGTGAATGGCCTGATAGTGGAACGAGTGTGCGAGAGAGACGAATCGCTATCTCAATCTTCAAGGCAATGGAAGCAGAACAGGTTGACCAATCGATATCCGTTCATCAATACCGTAATCCATTCCAGAAAGGCACTATCATCGTTCACTGCTCTGCCGGCATTGGAAGGTCGATTGGAACAATGGATACCGTAATTAATCCTTCTCTTCAGGACCGGTACTTTCATCCTGCTCTCTTCAATGGTGGCCAAGTTGCGTAAGGCGATGAAAGTCAATGTGAGATAGATACCGTATCTCCCTCCCTCCTACAGTACTCTATTTCAGTTGCCTGGTATGCTTCTCGAATTACGTGGTCAACGTGCTTCCTCGGTCCAGACAGTTGAACAATACTCCAACATCTACTTACTACTCATTGAATTCCTTCTCGTTCGTTTCTCCCACTGTCAAACATTTTATTCTTCTATCTTTTCAGTGCACATACGAATCTCACTTCTCCACTATTGGCAACCAGCTCATAAATGACTACGTTGCACACAGGTTGTCCCATCTACTTCTTTCTATTACCAGCTTTCATTTTTCAGGAAGATTAAAGACGCACAGACGTAGATTTCAATAATGATGAGAAGAACTCACCGTTTTATTCGATAAAGTTCCGAGTCTACCCAAATCAATCCATTAACCACACAAGGAATTTTCCGTGCATATAGACAGAAACACTGGAGAAACAAATTATTATCAGATCGTTTTCGTATTACAATGGAATTATTTTTGACTGCTGCATAGTAGTAAAACATTTGGAAAATATCATTTGGTTAATGATGCATGTCAAACTGAGATGGCATTGACGGAAATTCTTCATCAGTATTTCCTCCTCGAATCTTCACGAATCATATTCTTCACAGTATTTGTCATAGCCAGAAGTTTCGTCGACTAGAGAGTAAAGTCAAGATCATTTCAATAGATGAATAAGATACCAAATCATCGATTTCATGTGCCATTTCTCTATCGATACGAGGAGCCATTCGAACTTGTTCCACGTACGATTGCCTCAAATTTGTTAGGTCATAGTATCATTAAAAAAAGATAAATCACAGTCACAAATATCTGAATAGTCAACAAAATACATAGGCTTATTTTAAAATATACCTTGGGTTTGGATTGAAACGATCTTGAGGGACTCTTTTGAAGCATCTGCGAACTGGTTGAACAAATGGAGAAATAGTTCGACCATACTGGGATAATTCTTCAACCGCAGTTCTCTGACTGAAATAATGAATTAAAGAGATAAATAATAAAGAAGAATGTAACAATTTAAAAGAAAACTATCGTGAAAACTTAATGTATGTTCAATTTCTTGAAGGTGTTAGCTGCAATTTCGTTGTGAATCTTCGGAACTTCTTTCGTATAACTGAAATTATGGATAATGTCACGAATTGCACATAGGATTGTCACTGACAAAAGGAAGCCGCAAAACCAATAGTAGAAAAACTCATATTTTGTACTTCTGAGACACAAAAATTCTCGTTATTTTTGGTTTAAAAGGCTGAAGCTCTGTATTCTAAATACACGGACCTAAGCTACAATTACCATTAAACGTATCTATTGTTCATGCGATTGCATAGAGTACAATACACAAAAAAACGTACAAATTGTAATCTGTTAACTGCTTTGCTGCCACTGTCAGCGCGTCTCTTCTTTGTTTTCCTTCCATTCTGCAACGAAACTCTTATGGTTACTCTCGGCATAAGGAACGAACCTGCTGAGATATCCGCTCGTATCGATGCCCCATGATTTAGCAAGGAATTGAATGACTAATTGAGACATTAATCTCACTCCCGCAGGCAACCAATGCATTCCATCGTCTCTGAGAGAGAGGAACAATCAACAACCATCAATGGTATCCTTTCAATCAAATGGTGCAACTACATCTCTAATGAGTGACTAACTGTATTCAAACCCATATTACTTCTGATAGTGATAGAATGCATGATTGCGCATGTAGAAACCAATATCGAGCACATCGTAACCTGATTTTATATTGATTTTAAAGAAATAATAATTATGTAATGATATTGATCACCTGCATTTCGAACGACCTGTGAAACGCGAAAGTTTCCATCAATCATAACACTCCTGAAAATAGAAGTTGAAATAGAATAACAACGATTTTTTGTCAAATGATCCCGCAGCAAGCAACAAAATATGAAAATGATTAGAATGTGTAAAAAATGCAACATACCTGATAAAATGATTTCTTTCGTGAGCAAGAGGTTGAAACTAAATCGGGATGATTAGATTGTGTAAATATGAGATAAATTCACCTGCATTCCTCCTCCTCGTCCATTTCCTCTTGGAATAGAAGGACGACAATGGGGAAAACAAACCCAGATTACCATGGTATGAGGAGGAAGAATTGCACGAAAACGACGAAGAAGCATTGAAGTACTGTAGTGAGAGAGAGAAGAGAGAGGAGTACAGTAGAGGAGGGGAAAGACTAACCGATCGAGATACTTCTGCATACACTCAATCTCAATTCTCTTCTGATACACATTATCCGAGTAGGCAGTGTCAGTGCTCACTTTGAAGTATCTGGAAATGGATAGAAATATCGATTGAGTGAGACTACCGTACCTCGTTAGATCCCAGATCATGGAATTGATTAGGATGACATCTGGATATCCATCCTCTCCAAGCATCTGTTGAACCAGCAATTCAATATCATCTTTCATTACTCTGAACAATAACAAAATAATCAGAAAAGGGAGTAGAAATATACTGTCTACAGTGTTTTCGCAGTTCGTTCATACAAAATCTAAATTTCTAACCTCGTCGTAAATTGGAACTGAATCAAGAAATTCTCCCTCTGATATTCTCTCGCTTGACGGAATACTTTGTCGTCTGAGAGCAGTGAAATATCGATCTGTTATTAGGATCATTACATCCCTCGTCTTTTAAACAATTTTTTAACCTGTCTATCTCCTCTAAACGTTGATTCTGATTTAGCTTTCAATTCCACATCAGTGCAAAGTGAATCCGACTGTGTCCATGAGACAAGATCCTTGTATAGACCACGCATCACTGCAATACTATTTCATAGACCATGGAAACAAGGAATGTTTAAATAATAAACAATGATTCTTACACGAATCTCCGATCGTGAGCACTTTCACATTCTTAAGCATTGCTCTCACAAATCGACTGTCGAATGCGATGTATTCATCTGAAAAAAAAATATAAAAATCTTTTTTATTCATCTTACATGTTAAATGTTAAATGGTAAATCTCACGTGGAGTACGGTCTTGGTTGAGCCTTTCGAGAACAGGTTCCCTTTTCTCTCTCAATTTTGGTTCCTAAAACATAAGATATAAATATCTATTGTCAAGGTGAACGACCTCGGTCATAAACTCAACAAATGGGTATAATATGGAATTGCTTACTCTATCCTCCGGTTCGATTGTCGATGGGAAATCACAAGGACGCTTAGTAGTACTTCTCCGGCCTGAATACAATCAATAAATAAAGCAGATAGTGCATGGTCACGTCATCTGTCTGAATCAGAAGACATCAGATTCTTCAGAAGTCACAATATTTTGTCTGCTCAGCTTTCCGAGATGGAAGAAAACGGTGCGCAAAGGGGAGAACCCGACTGACAATGCTCCCAACGAGCACCCTTCTTCTCCTTCTCGTTACCCTCTGCTTCACTACTCAATTTCAACCACTACGCATACTCATCATCAAACCCAATGAAGGAGATTCCCTACCTCCCAAAATCGACGTTAAGTCCAATTCTATTCGTATTATAAAGATATTTTTCAGAAAGCCCTTGAAATGGGAGTTGCAAGAATTCAAGAAGCTATCAATGCCGCACCGCTGACTGATCATATTGTCAAATCGGTTAGACAATCGGGATAACGAAGTAACTCTTAAAATATATTGTCGCTTCAGGAAGATCTACTAAAATGCCTTCAGATTGAATCAGGAGGCAACCACATCGGAACTACGAGAATGGTGAAACGAATATAGACTTAAACCGAGAACTCTCTTTCAGCTACTATCCCAAAACGCAATAACAACAGTTAACACAGTATCGCTCAACAGTGATATCGCCCTGAACAACGCTAACTTTGCGATACTCGTCGACGTAAGCCACGTCGTCTTAATGAACTACGAATCAGATGCATACAGATCAACAAAGAGCGATGTGATCGAGAGACCGAATTGATGGCCAGTGCCACTCCATGCTACGTGAGAGATGGTCATCGGTGGGCATTTTATACAACTATTAAATGATGTATAAGCTAAAACAGACCTGCCATCGCTCGGATTCGAGTATGTCCTCAGCTTGATCGCTGGATGGAATTCCTCCAGTCGCAAACTGCCTCTGATGTGTTCCGTCACGAGCTTCTCCACGCTTTAGTAAGAAATTTAAAGAATTTTACCAAAGGAAAAATACAAAAACTCATTAATGGAAAATGCGCAAATCGATATTCTGACTTTCGGAAAAGTCAGAAATTGTACCGTATTATTCAAAAAATTCAAACAACGAATCGATAAATAAGTTAATTCCAGGGCTGGGGTACTGTAGTCCCGCCTAAAAATTCTACGTTGACTCCAGCTGATATTCCTTTAAATTGGTCCATCGGAACAACAGTTCAAACAGTTGTGAGGAAATTTGTTGACTTCGGAAATTCGGCAACAGTGAGAAGATCATCTCTCTCATTTTTATACGACTTTTTCGAAGGATTTCGCTCGGATCCATTTCAATTGTTCGCGATTGGAGGGAATCGAAACAGAACGAGAAGATAAAATTCATCTCGCTGAGTATATATTCGGAGTATAATAAAACTTGATGAACATCTATTTATCTTGTAACTGCAGAATGAGCTGATGTCTCCTGTTATCTCTACTTCTGCTAATTATTTCACTGAAATCTCAGCCCGGATTCTTGAAGAAACGCATCTGGGAACTGAGTAAGATAAACGTCTAATGTCTGAACTAATTTTTAATGTAGCCAATGGTATTCGGTGAATCGAGCGATCATTGCTCAAGAGACATCATTGTATTCCTACGGCAGAGGATGGGGATGCAAATTCGTTCGTAGTTCGTGCTACGATTACATCGAATCAAGAATAAGGTTGAACATTATCTTCAATTATCCATTCCAATCAATAATTCAGACTTGGTCGTTCCACCTTTCCCTTCTGCTCCTCATTTGACTACAATAGACCTGATCATTCGCTCCATGTATTTTATCTCAATATTCTCTTCTTTTCATTCAACATTTGTTCAGATCTGCCAGTCCACAAATCATCAATCTCTCAAGTGCGATAATCTTCCAATGGATCCGCTGGAAAGAAGCTCAAACGGACTCACAGTAATCTGAAAATATTTAAACAGCCTTTGATCTACGTATCATTTCAGCCTCTTCCAATGGCGAATATTTTCCCTAATATTCCCCTGAATTTTTACAATAGGATGCCGTCAGGTTCCGAGACTCGATTTTGCCCGTTCATCCAGGTGATCTACCATATCTACAGTAATCAATTGATCGATCAGGCAATCTCGGCTGATACGTCCTTCTCGTCTCCTCCCATTAATACGATTCGTCCCTGCTAATACTTCTCCACCCCTCTTCATTCTTTCGTGATCTCTGACCGCATTGAAAGAAGAGATAATTGTGATGAAGCAAAGATAAAGCCTCGTTATCACTTGAATTGATCTTGAATCTCCGATATATCAAATCGAGAGATTCCCCGCATCTTTCGGATTTCAACAAAAACCTATAGTCATTCTTAAATGTTCTTACCACAGAATAAGTTCATTCGTCTCATTGTGATTAATTACTTCACTTCTCCTCTCTCCTCCTCTTCTTCTCTTCATCTCTCTCAGTCTGGCACCAGTCTGTTCCATCCTCCTCCTTCTCTTATCCTATCAGTCTCTTTCTCTTTCCCTTCCCTCTTCATCTCGTCCCATTCAGTTTTTGAACTTTTCTCTCTATCAACTCATTCGACCCTTCCAGTGATGCTCCATCTCCCTCTTCTCTTTCTTCTACCGTACTTAGTATCGTCTCAAGACCCTCCAGAGGTTATTCCCACTCTCTATCCGGCCTTTCGTGATCCTCTTCCTGGAGATGAACTACTCATGGTGCAAACGGTAAGTACGGTAATCTACAGTATCAGATAACTCTACAGTAATCATCAGATATGGCGACATGGGGATCGAGCTCCCACGATGACATTCCCCACTGATCCCCATCAGGAATCATCATGGAACTATGGATGGGGAGAGCTAACTGAGGTATTCATCGATAATTACCGTATCCATCCCACCGTACCACGATCTTCCAGTTGGGAATGCGTCAACAGTACGCACTCGGTCGAGTAATTCGTAATCGATACATCAATGGAACTTATCATTTCATCTCACCTCGATACACACCCAAGGAGGTACTGTAGATAACGATTACTGTCGGATCTGACTATCGATTTCCGATCTACATTCGATCGACGGATGTGAATCGAACTCTTATCTCTGCCTACTCAAACATCGCTGGAATGTTCTCAGAGGGACAAAAAGGAATGGATTATCCCAGTCAATCCAAGTACCCATTTCCCTATAATATCGATTGGCAGTATCCACTCAGATGGCCAACTTTCTGGACTCCCGTTCCTGTGCACACAATTGATCAGAACGATGATTTCGTAAGTTACTGTAGCCAACGGTAGGTGATCTATGATTAACTTTCTTAGGAAGGAAACGTTTTCGCTCCGTGTCCTCGTGCCAATGAGATTACTGATCAACTGAAGGCAAGTGCTGAATACAGGTAAACGGTACACCCAGTAGCATTCACTTTTCGATTTCTCATCAGGAAACTCTTCTCTGACAACAAGGAATTCCTTGAATTCCTGACAGAGAAGACGGGAATGAGAGTGAATATGGAGGATGTTTATCTCATCAATGATGCCCTTTATATCGAGGTGGATGATCAGCCAATCGATAATCAATATAACTACAATGCAGAAAATCTACAACATGACTCTTCCCGAATGGTTCACTCCTGATGTTGCTTCCAAATTGTTCAATCTTACTCGTGATGCTAACATGTATCTCTACGGAATCGGCAAACCATACTCTCCTGAACTAATCAAATTGAGAGGAGGTACGGTACTCTTCAATCTACCGTATCTCACTTTTCCATTCAGGAAGCATGCTCAAATCAATCAATGAGATCTTCAGACACAAACTCACTTGTTACATGAGAGGCAATCAGGTACACTCAACATTGCCTAATCTACAACAATTTACTATTCTCAGGGCGAAAACTGCAATTGGATTGGCCCTCTCAAGTACTACGCTTATTCTGCGGTATTCCACAGCATCCAATAATAATATTCTACCGTATTCTTCAGCACGATACTACAGTAGCTGCTCTTCTCTCAACATTCGGAGATGAACGAAGAGTTATTCGAGGTGGTCTTCCCCATTACACTGCTTCCGTTGCCATCGAATTGTGGAATCTCGCTGATATTGGACCCGCAGTGAAGGTATACTGTACTTCCTACCAATCGATAACTAATTCTTTTCGAGATTCTCTTCCACGGAGCATTCCATCATAACTATCACACAATCACTCATCTCACAAAGGGATGTCCTACCGATAAAGAGTATTGTCCATTCAAGGTAATCTCTTTTTCCTTTCTTCGATCGATATTCTACCGTATTCAGACCTTCACTGCGAGATCCGCTCGATTTGAACCCAAGGATATTCGTATAGACTGCAAACCGAGAATTCCCCTTGAGAGCAATCGTGTTAATTAATGATATTTTGATGTAACAACAACTTCACTATTGCTGATCGATAAACGTATTTATCATGTGACGCCTATGAATACTAACTTGTGATGTTGTAAGAAAACTCGGGTCATTGTTGAATATATGTATTGATTCGGGTTCTAGAGTAATTGTTCAAAACGAGACCAAGTGAAGCTGGGAAACAATAAAAAGGCTTTTGGGTCTGCCCGTTCTAATATTAAAAACAGAGCAAAATTCGCGTATAAATATCTTTGAAGGTCACTTTTAGGTACAAATCAGGATCCATATATCATTTTGAATAATTGGACAAACAAAAATAGCAATCAGAGCAAAAACCTTGCGTGGTAGAGAATCAATCGATCGATAATCCATGGTAGTGTGATTGGTCGATGAATATCTCTTACAATTCCTTCTTCTTTTCTGAGGGAGTGGCTGATTTGCTCGTGCTCTCTCCCTCCACTTTCGCCTTCTTTTCACGAGGAAGCACGCGAATTAGAACCTACAATTATATATTATTATGAATATTTAATAGTGGAAATATACAATTAAAGGGGTAGTAATTGAAGAACAAATTAGAGCGACCTTTCATGTTAATCCTCAAAAGAAAATTTACCTGGAAGAGGATGGGCCAGACAAGGAAGTAAATGATGAATCCAACGAAGTAGAGAGATTTCACTGGCTGTAAAGGGAAGAAGAGTTTAGTCAATCCATTAAAGAATGAGAGGATAAGGGCGCAAAGAAATAGAAAGTGCCAACTTACTCCCCACCAGATCTCCTTCTTGATCAATCCGAAAGTGAGGAAAGCGAATCCCATCGAATACGTCATAACAATGCGACCGAAGAGAATCTGGAGAATGGAAGAGTAGAAAGGATAGAGAAGAACCAAAAATTAATAGAGCCATTGAAAGATCAACTTTCAACCACAAATCCGAATCAATTTTCCTCCTCCTTCACTTCTATTGTCTCTCTCACCTTGAATGGATGAGTCCATGGTTGATCGAGGAGAGATCGAAGAGCGGGAAGTCGCTTGATGATGGTATACAACTGAAAGAGAAAACAAATCATCATATCCTACTCCTTACGATGTGCGAATTCTCCACATTTTTTTTTTAGTCATTTGGGATCATTGTCATAATGGACACTAGGGATGCCAAATCGGCTTCGGAACTCGGCGATTTGCCTTGAGAGAGGCGTTAATTGATTCAAGCCGGCTTGGACAGATATGCAAATTGAGCCAAGCCGGCTTCGGCGTCTCTCTTCCTTGCATGCCGGGTTGAAGCCGGCTTCAAGCCGGCCTCGATTCTCGCGACTCTCGCACTTGAAATCCTCCAAAGGGCTCAATTAATTATGGAAATCGCCTCAAATCAACAGCGATCCGTCACTAATTGGTCGATTTGCATGCGAAGCCGGCTTGAGAGGGGAGAGGGGGCGCTGGCCGGGTTGATGCCGGGTTGAGAGACTCGCCAAGCCGGCTTCGCATGCAAATCGATCAATTAGCCGACTCGAGGCCGTGTTCCGCATCCCTAATGGACACTCATTTTTTCTCAATTGCTTAACGGTAGTGTAGACTATACCTGTTCTTGTGCGAGCATGCATGCCATCTCGAAGATGAATAGGAGGAAATATCCGAGATGATATCCGTGCCAGATGGCAAGATACATCAGAGTAGCGAATTGAGCTCCGACCTTACTGTTCATCCATCGCATACGACGGAACAGATGACTCAATGGATTAGAGTTACACTTTTTATGAAGACAAAGCATGAATTTCTTTAAATCAATGGTTTAAATAAAAAATACATACTTCTTAGCGAAAGTGTTCGTTCCGACGTTGAATGATTCGACGACAGAAGTGTAATCCATTCCCAATTCCCATTTTCCAATATGCAGATCACGAGTCCCATCCCATCTACAAAAGAAATCTCTCAAAATCTTCATTTTCAATTGTCATTCATACTTGTCTTCTCCCTTCTCATCCTTTCCATTATACGATATTCCAGCCAGAATGGCAGCTCCTTCAGTGATCAACCAGGCAGCACAGTATCTGTACATTGTGAGACGGAACCAGATGGCAACCCATGTCCAACGCCAGAAGAATGACAGATTCTGCAATTTCAATATTCTATTGGGGACACACTTTTAGCCCGACGAAAGGTCGATGGAAAATCAGATATTCCTACGTACCAGATATTCCTGAGAGTGGAAATAATCAGGGGCAGGAATCCATACTGCTCCCCATTGATGGATCACCATATAGGCTACTCCAGCCACGAAACGACCGAGAGATGGCATGATACTGCAATAAGTATAAACTTATTAACCTTTTCGTTTGAATTATTGAACTTTTATTATTTTTCTCTCTAAATGGTTAAAATATAAATATGCTCTAACCCGCTGGCTCTGACTTCCTTCTTCTCGTCGAGAAATTCGCCATTCACGAAGGATCTGAAATGGATGATTCAATACAACTTTTCAAACCACTAGATCAGCCCATAAAACCATTCGATCTTCAGCGATATTGTTTCTCATTCTTACCTGAATCTCTGTAGAGTGAATTGGGGTCCGACGAAAGTTCCGGCGAAGAAATATCCAAATGCGGCAATCTCGAGAAGAGAAGGCTTGTCTCTGATGCCAGTCAGTTTCAGATCCGGTTTTGCATTCTCCTGCAAAATTGTAAAATCCATCCAAATATCTTTGCAGAAAAAAATCATTTGTAAGGTAAAATACATCAATATGTTTGGAAAAAATAAATTTTAGATCTTTTTAATCGAGTAGACAAATAAACACTGACATAATTGTGTCCATCGTAGACATCCATGACGAGTCCGATGTATCTGATGACCATGATACAGAAGGGAGTCGTCCATGTAATATCATACTGATCAGACTCAGCGAACCAGTATCCAACCAGCATGTGACCCTACAATTGACTATTACATTACCGAAGCGAGTATATTTAGTAAAAATTCTAAAATAATCTAATGTGTAAATTTGACTGAATACTGAACAATAATTTTCATGAAAAACAAACGTACCAAGAAAGCGACATGGGCGGCAATAATAGATTCAGTCTTGCCAGGAATGAAATTAGTGATGAGATAGGCGAAGAAAGTAGAGAGGAGAGAGTGGTAGATCGCAGTTCCTGAAGATCAGAAATCAATAATTTACAATGAGATTAGAAAATAACCCAGACGAATTTTTTTTAGTTATAATCGGTTCACCTTTTTTTTTACATATGCTGAATCAGAGACGATAAAATAGGCAAGTTCGATAAAGAATAGCCCTGACTAACCACAGTTGAAGAAGTAGAGTGAGACTCCTGCAATGACGAAGAAGATATGTTGAACTGTGGGAGACTGCTTCACGAAGAATGATCGATGGATCAGGGCGAGGGGGTAGCCTGAATTAGAGAGCATAAACATTCATTCGTTCATGGCGTGATAAGCATAATATATTTAAGCTTTTGTTAAGTGACATTACGGCTCTAGATAAACACATCATAATGCACAAATATCATAATACAAATAATAACAAACCAGCCAGAATGGTGAGTAGCAGTCTCAATCCATCTTCTCGCGTGTTAATCGCGTCGGCTAACGCCCCGACTACGCCCATCACCTAAGAAATTGACAATTTATATATATGAATTGATGATTCAAATTAGGATTAAATAGATTCATCAAACACGCCAATAAAAAAGTAACTTTCACGTAAAAATGATCTAACAGTGATACTCTTGCTGGTTAATTTGCCTTTGGGTAGATAGAGATCACGATATTATCAGTGGGCACTGAAGAGTTGTGAAGGGGAGATGGAAAGGCGTTAAAGAAGTGAGTCAGAGTTGGAGAGGAGGGAAAGAGGTATCGAAGAGACACAGAAAAGGGACGAAAGGGGAAGCCTTGTGAGTGAATACGAGAGTAATCCTGCGCATCCGAAAAACAATTTGAGTTACTAAAAACAAGAGATCTCGCCTTAATTCACCCAAAAAATTAAGTATAAAAACGAACAGATTAATCAAATTAGAGCTGAAGATTAGAGCTATAACTCAATGAGGAACACGAATGACTCTTCCGACTATCGCTCTCGACTGAAAGAAGAGAGGAGAAAGAAATATGTCCTTGAGATGGAGAGAGAGACCCGGGACACAGTGAAAGGTCAGGAGAGGAAGAGATATGGATGTTCGACAGAAGAGGGAAAAGAAGGATACACCGAACGAATTGATGGAGAGAAGTAGAACAGAGTAAGTGAGAGTGAACGAGCAGAACTCATACTCAAGTGAGAGGAATGCTTGTGCAAACTAAGCTGTTGATCACAGATGAACAGACGATACTAAGAAGAGACGAGAAGCACAATGACCATTATCAGCTAAAAAGAAGATTGAATGACCAGATAATGAGAGTCAGCCATCGATAATGGCGTGATTCTCATTCACTACTCTTTTTCCGTAGTGTCCTAAAGTGGAGGAGAGCAAAGTGCAAAATTGTGAGATATTATCGAAGTGTGCGATAAAACGATGCCATGGAAAGAAGAAGATGAAGAAGAGAGTTTAGTAAAGAGTAAAAGAGAGCTGAAGATAACAACTGTTGTGAAGTTTGAAGAAAGGAGATCGCTCTAACGTTTCTAGTCGTCAGTGATTGCACTATCGAAGTACATGTACATGATAGCACGATGATAAAAAAAGTAGAACTCTCTGACTTCAAATGAATTGATTATGAGTGATTTGGAACATCGCTAACATTGCAAATTGCGCAAAAGGAGAGAAATTCCGAAAGAACTGCAAACTGAATTGTGGTGTGGCGCTTCGACTTTTTTCATTATCGACGGACATGGCTCTACCGTACTTATTTCTTACCGTAATATTTTTGATTAAAAAATATTAGTATAAAAAAAATTAAAATAATTACGACGTTCCATAGATTTCTTGCGACTCTCAGCATACATAATCAAAGGTCTTATTCTAACTGCTCCCAGGTGCTTCATTAGAACTCCCTCCTTCTCTTTCACAGCCTCTCTGGGAACGGATATGAATTGGAGTGTAGAGGGTGGTCTTTATGAAGAGGGAACGAGGGAGAGGGAGGGGGTGGAACCCCCTCGAGGGTGGGGAATATGCCATCTCCCACTCGTGTGTCTCCATGGATACTCTTCCTCACTTCCGTTGACCATTCCCCGTCCTCTTCTCTGCACTCTCCAAACAACCTCGTCTAGGGAGAGTTTTGAAATTTTCCTCTTTCACCAATTTCACAACTTATGCTTCTTGTTAGTCATTATCCGTCTCACAATTTCGTTAAACATGACTGTAATTGCTCTTGACCATTTGTGACCCACAGCTTCAGGAATGGTGGCTCGACCTCCATTGGAGAAGTGGTCGAGACCCGAATTAGAGGATCGATATCATGAATTACTTGAGAAATTCAACACTCTTCAAAGATCCAATCAAGAAAAAGAGAGACAGATCACACAGTAAGTAGTCAATGATTGACCATTTAGAATAGGTTGCCTAATAAACCAAAATAATTTGAAGGATGAGTAGTAAATTCCGTCTATCGATTGAGAATCGACGAGCGAAAGACAACGGTGATAAGATCGATCCATTAGTCTACCATGAGACTGTGAAGAAGAATGAAGTTCTCACAATGAAGGTATCATCTAATCTCTAATCCCTTTCACGAATCCAATTTTTCTCACAGGTCCGTTCTCTCAAGCACCAATTGCTCACATACACTCATCCTACAGTAAGATCAGCCACTGCATCTGTCATGACTGTGAGATTACTGTATATGATTATCCATTATTGATTATCTACTCAGGGTCGATCTACTCATCGATCGACAACTTTCCGTCCTTCAACTCGTCGTCCAATTCCTTCCACTTCCCAACAAGATCATCATACTACCGTAATCTCCCCCACTCCTACCGTATCCCATCCAGACTCCAAATACCATAACGAGCAGAGGTATTACTGTCAATTAATAATAACTTGGAACCGTGTACACAATCTATTTATTTCAAGCAACATGCACAATCGAAATACAATAATACCAAAACCGAATTTCGGCAAAGATTATTAATATTGGGAAAGGGAAAACTCGATGGTGACGATAGCTCTACGGGGTGAAAGCAAAGGGGGAAGCAACTATTGAAGCGATGGAAATGAACACCAGGAAACGTGGGAAGAAACAAACTAGAAGATGGATCGCACCATCATATACGTACTCTTTAGGCATGCAATAAACGAGAAATTGCGGATCGAAAAAAAATCGTGAGAAAGGTGGAAGTGGAACGTGTTAGAAACTGACAAAGACCATGAAAAGGAAACCTAGCGAGAAGAATTATTCGACAATCGATCGGGATTATTGAATTATCACACAAAGGGACGAGATCTCAGTACTGTAAGAGTCAATAACGATCTGGACTATACTGTAAGAGAGAAAATACTACACTCGATTCATATCGATCTTTCTGTCGACATTCAATCGATATTCTCGATTACTGTATTCGATCGATAATCTAATGACGACGAGTGGGCGGGGCTTCGATGACATGGATGATGTCATTATCCACCATTCCGAGAGACTTGACCGTGTCAGAATCACGAAGGTTCTTGCCCCTAAATATAATCAGATAAGCCATAAACTAGTGTGTATCAAGAGATCAATAAAATGAGCGCTTACTTGTATCTGTAGACAAGAGTCTTGGGATTTCTTCCTAGTCTCTGAGAGTGTTTCTCCTTCAGTTTGATCATTCTCGTTGACCATTTGAGAGAGACGATCGTTGTGAGACCATCGGGAGAGAACAACTGAAATACATTACTATATAATTAAATATATAGACCCCGATGACAATAAGATAATCTTAGTAAGATTAATTCGAGTTTATGAAAAATAAGTTTATTAAACGTATATTGCTATATAAGTATATATTATATAAGTAGTAGTAGTACTAAGCTATGCGCCCAGAACGTATATCCACTTACATTGACTCTTATATACTCATCCATGTTCCTGGGTCGGTTCATAGGGGGAAGGGGAGGGAGACCGGAGGGAGAAGGGGATGGACCTGTAATTAGTTATAGGTTCGAGTCCCACTGATTTTGCTACAATATTCACATTAGTGCGTAAACGTAACCATAGTTTTGATCCTACTAACCGGGACTTTGTTGTGAAACGACCTGTCCTGGTTGTCCAGTGGCATTGTCAGAATCAACGCACCTTCAATGTATCAATATTTATCTCTCGATTATCCTAGGAACCGAAGTAATCTCTATCAGAGATAGGCCATTAACCATTAAATAGAATATAACTGATTGTTTAGCTTACATAGTGTCCTTCATCCTCGCATTGTACTTGTGCGTATATCGCTGTGCTTCGAGTAACGACTGAAATATTGAATTTGTATTTCGGGGAACAGTGCATTTTTGTAGTTTATCTCCGTGAAAAAAATAGTAGCAGAAGAAAATTTAAAAAGAAACATACACCCCATCGCCCCACATTGAGGTTGTTGAATTTGCCGGAGGGAAGGTAGGATTCTTGTGTGAGTTTCCACTTCATGATAAAGTCTTGCACATACTCTTTCGTATACTGAAATTTCAGTATTTCACACATATTCCTATTTTTTTCCCGATTTAATAGTCAAAAACAGAAAGAATCTGAATAGAATGCGAATACACAAACCTCCTTTTCCGGAAACTCATTCTCATCCGGCCTTTTTAGGAGTTTCTTGTCAGGAAGGGCTGAAACCGCATTATTTTTACATGGGCGTCAAATAAATCCCAAATAAAAAATCTCATAAATAGGCAAGTAAGCGTAACGTACGTTGAACTCCATAAGCTCTTGCTGTTTCTGCCAGATTATCCTTCATTGCTTGATGAGCTTGCTCCTCTTCTCCCTAAAACCCGCCAAATATTTATATAATATATTTAAGCAAATGAAAAAAAAGTAAATGTGGTATGATAAATTCTTACATGCAATATCTCAAATGCTGTTATCACTCCTTCGCTTCCTGTTCGATTCATATCGTAGATCAAATCCTGCAATTTTATTATTATATCATTGTCCATCAATTCGCATCCACTTTGACGTCAAACTCAAATCATATGATCACGACGTGCTTATCAGCATGAAATTGTCAAAATTGACACGTCGATCACAAATTCAGATATAGTCACAACCAAACATCAAATCATACTTAGGTGTACTCACATTCAATATCCTCACAAACGGTGCGCATTCTCCATCCCACCACTGACGGATATCCGTCCACGCAACGCGTTTCCTGCAATAGATAAAGTGTAGCTGTTCAAGAATTTATGTATCTCTCTTTATAAGAAAAAAAACTTGCGACTATCGCAATACGTGCGAAATGAGAAATTTGTCTGTGTACCTCTTATGGAATCGTAGTCCATCGTTTTCGTTCAAATTCATTCCTTCTATGGCGACATCGCCGTCATTGCCTGTCATAGGAAAGTTTCAGTTGGAGGGAAAATAGTGATAGCAGTTACTTCTCAGTTTAAATTAGTATATAAACACACCAGCATTAGCAGCAGCGATAGTATCATCGGAGGAGGGAAGAGTAGCCGCGTCAGAGCGAATGGAACCATCACTGAATATAATAGATTGACAACATAGATACGAAAAATTGCTCCTCCAGTTAAAGCAGAACATAATGAAAATACGAAGCTACTCATAAAAACTGACCAATCATCCTCTTCTTCTTCATCTGCTAGGCTAGGATCGAGTCGTTTCTATAATTAATTTGCCAGATTAAAAAATATTTAGATGAACTCACTTCTTTCGGCTCCTTCTTCTTATTGTTATTGTTCTTCTTTTTATTCTGCTTGTTTTTCCCCATCTTAGCTGAAAATAACATCGGTTAGTTTTCAGTTGCTAATAATTAAATGAGAGGAAAATCGCTGAAACTAGACACGCGGGATATCTCAAATATGATTTATCAAAAATGAGTGTGGATGTATTCGAAGCTAAATGTGGGAAAAACCATAGCAACCAGAATGGAGAGGGCGAATAAGACTTAACATAGAGCAGTAAATAATTTTTTTAGGATCTAGAAGCGAATTTGACGTCATAAGTCACGGGGTAGCTTCAATACACAAAAGAAAAGAGCATGGTCAGAGCAACCTCTCACTCTTCCTTCATCTTTTCACTCTCTGCACCTTCCCTATCCCAGCGCAATCTCATTCTCTCTCGTTCACTAGACTGCAGGGGAGAAAAGGACGGGACTAGAGTAGTACTGCCGCAAAAGAATCGATATGTTTTCCGATGCATTAATAAACATTCATTAGCTAAATAAAATGTATTGCGAATGTACAACACAATGGGATCTGAGAAGAAAGGAAAGTAAGGAAGATAGAAACGATTCAAAACAGCTCCATTACACGCCGAAACAGGATTTTAAGGCGGAAAAGTGGCGCACAACATCTCTCATGCCGATAGGGCTAGACAACTTATGAAATCGAAAGTGGGATATAATCAGATAATGTATAATGGTAAACTGAAGCTGAAAATCAGAAGTGCGAGAGCCGGAAAGGAATCCAGGAAATGGATGCGCTAAACACCGGAAATACACTGACAAAACTGGCGGACCATTTAAAACATTTTCATTTTTTGAAAAAAATATTTTAAAAAATAAATATAATTCTAACACAAAGACATGCGCACAAAAATGGGTATTGAAACAAAATAGAAAAAAATATGGAGAGATGAGCGTATTGTTGCAGAGTGACATCGATTCGTATCTCGGAAGGAACAGTACATGAGAAGGCAACGATCATCAAACTCAATCGAGTAATTCGAGGTCATCTCGAAACAATCGATGAACAGAGAATCGATATACAGAAATTGAATGAGGTTCGTAAATACATCCAAGTTAACACAAATACTTGGATTCTGATGAAGAAGAAGAGCTTTATTGAGCTTTTTTATGATTCAAGCAATCATAATGTGTAATTTCATACATCGAATTACTCTTTTAAAAGGAAGATGTAATAATTTGAATTGGAAATCTTTTCTTCAGCAATTGTCGTCTCTTCGTTCTCAATTGGACTCTGCTCGAATCAGTCTTGAAGAGAGATCCAGAAATAGAGAGAATCAATCGGATGTTGAAGAGGAACAGAAGAGAGTCGAGAGAACTCGGTGGGATACTTTATCTGTCGTATTATTAATGAATCGATTTGAGTGTTGAACTTCTCAATGAGGAACTACAGCAGATTCGAGGAGAGAATAATGTATTGAAGAGTGCAAATGAGAGATTAATCAGACAGTGAGTACCGTACTCTTCAATACCGTACCATATCGATCTCAGATCACTTGAGGCTGAAATGGATACAGAAGCAGCCACTGAAGTTCTCGATCTAAAACAGTCTCTCGCAAAGGTTGAAGAGCAATTGAGAGAAGCTGAGGTGATCTTTGATCTTTCATTTATCTTCATTTGAAAGCCGTGTTTCTAATTCTATTCATCGATAAGTATCTTTCTATCTTCTAGCGTTCATCTCGTGATGCGGAAAAACGACTAAAAGAAGAGCTGAAGAAGTTGAAATCAGAGAGGAATTCACTTGAGAAACAATTGAGACACACGAGAGAAATCAAGTACGACTTTATCTAATCTAAGTACTCTTCTATCAAAATTTAATTCCTGATCTTCAGAACCTCCGAGTCTTCCACTACAGTAATCTCTCAACCTATCGATCGAAAGAGGAGAGAGAAAAAGAGTGATGATGAAGAGGAAGAAGAAGAGAGAAGAGATAGGAAACGTAGAAAATCGAAGGTTTGACCACTAGATACCACATAGCACATGATCACTGTCCTTCCAGAAAGATGAAAAGCACACGGATGAATTGTTCAAGAAGCTTTTCTCGGATGTCTCAGGTTGATCACTGATCTTTGATCTCTAATCTCTTCTTCACCCTGCAGGTCTCATCAAGTCATCTCAGTTGTCCTCTGCATCACGAGAGGATGAATTCAGTGCTGCTCAATTATCCCAATCGTAATCGTTACTCATTATCTATCTATCGAGAGTTTCCTTCGAAAATCAATGATTTCGTTCAGAAAGTGGCAGCAACTCTACTCTGAATTGTACGATGAAGTCGAGAAATTGAGAAATATGCTATTGATTCAGCATGATATCACACAGAAACAGAGTGCTGAGGTAAGAGATCAAAGATCAGTCTCGAAAGAGAAGATTGTATTTCAGATAACTCTTCTGAAGGAAGAAAGAGATCGATTGATCGTTGAATGCGAGAAGAAGATTGAAGAATGGAAAGAGAAAGCTGCTGAGAGACAGAAGAAGGTATTTCATCTATCCAGGAGAAGATAGGTCTATCGTCAATCGTTTCTCTCAGGTGATTCTACTCGAACAACAAATGCGTGACATCGCCTATTCGGGTCAGAAAGAGATTCCGATTGAAGTCTCCAAAGATAAGGTATTCGATACTTCTCTCTCAATTCTAACGTCCTCTCTACCCAGATTGGATCTCCTCCATCTTCCTCTGAACTCTCAGTGAAGATAAAGACAATTCGATTGTTACCCGATGATCATGGACGGGTAATCAATCGATACTCTTCGTCTACCGTACTCTTCCCTTCAGGAACCAGCTCAGCAATTCTTCCTTTCCCTTGAATTCTTCGATTTCGAACTGCAAACAACTCCGATGTCTTCATCCTCCCCAGCTCATCTCGATTTCACTTCCATTTACGATGTCATCGTATCTCAATTATTCGTTCATTATCTACAGACGGTGATATCCATCATGGTTAGACCAATCAAGTCATCCTCCTCCATTCAGAGTGGAATGACAATTGAACTCTATCGTCCCTCTGGTTCTGGATATGCTCTAATCGGAGCGGGTGCTCTATCCCTCTCTCGTCTCTTCAGTCGAACGTCCAATCGAAGACTTGCAGGAGAACTACGGTATCCATTCTTCAATCAACCATAATCAATACCTACCGTAGTATACTCGACATCGCTTCGGGACGTCCAATAGCATCGATTGAATACGAAGCGAGTGTCACACGAGAACTAGGAGAGGCCATTGCTGCTTACAGGGTATACTGTAGATGGAGTGAACTATTGAAGAATATCGATTTTCAGCGTCAAGAAGCTGCTCAGAAGAGAAATCCTCTTGAAATTCCTCCTAGTAACGAAAACTTCAATCGACTGCACATTTCAGTCCAGAGATGTCATGGAATTGATCGACTACCGAGAGGTCTGAAGAAGAAAAAAATGGAAAATCATTTATCTATCGGTTCAGTTCCTTCCTCTCCACTCTGCATCGTTTATGAATTGGCTGGATTCTCACCATTCTTCACTAAATTCATCGCTGCGAGAGGAGGATCCGTGAGATCGAAACAGTAACTCGAATAAAATAATCGATAATTCAGACAAATTTCTCGAGTTCACGAACATGGCATCTCCCTGCTACATCACAGTTCAATTCATTCCTTGCTGAAACGGTTAGAGAGGGGAAGCAAGATGGAAAGAGATTTGGTCTTTGAAGGAGATAATCTTCTATCTGATGGAAACGACGGATGACTCGGTCAAAGGAAAGAAGAAGAAGCAGAAAGAGGAAGATGGTCTGAATATTCGACTTTCTAAAGATCAAAGATCATCTTCCAGGAGTTCTTGCAATGCTCTCCCTTCCTCTTCATTCACTCACTGAGGGAAAGAGAATCGTAGGAACGTTCATAATGGCTACGGTATTAAAACCTTGTGAATCGTAATGCTAATTAATAAAAAAAATGTAGCCCGATGGAGCTGAGCTTCCTCTAACGACTCTTGACGTGGCACTCGCATGGGAGAAGGAATATTCAAGTGGAGAGAGAAAAGAGGAGAAGGTTGAGGTAGTGATTGTTCACTGTTCTAAAAAGTTTTTTACTCATTGTTCTTGAGATTCCTCCCTCACAACCAATTCCTCACTATGTTCCACCTCTCATTATTCCTCCCCCGCCAGTCACACAACTACAGGTACACCAATTATGAGAATTTCGTATTTGAGAGTAACTTTCAGCCTCCTCCTCTTCCCTCTCCGTCCTCTTCCTCAACTCCCGATACATCATCAGCTCCAATCTCCATTCGAAGCAAAGAGCAAGAGGTGAATGGGAGGACGTGTAAGCATTATTCAATCCCCTCTTCTTCCAGCCCATTCTTCCCTCAGTTCCTCCTCTCGAATCCCATAAGGAAGAAGGACCATACATACCCATTCTTGCACGAGAGAATAGGCGAGTTATTGAATAATGGGCCAACAATCAATAATCAATTACAGTACCCCGTCGATCCAGTCGCTCTCCTCTTCCTCTCAGGACACAATAATCCCTGAGCGACCGCCTCCTCCAGTGACAGATCGATTTACTGTAGTAGAGATCCATGAGGAACCAGGACCGAAACAGAGAGCACCAAGTCCCGAGAAGATTGAGGAAAGGATAGAGGAGGGTGAGGGAAAGAAGGAATTCGTCTGTATGCACTATACCTAGATTCATTCAACTCTATTCAGAAACTGCGAGTGGAGAATACGAGAAGTCACTCAGTCCACCCAAATCCCCCTCGATCCAAGAGGATAGACCTGAGGTAATGATCGTTGATTGAATGAACGAATGAATTCATTGAGACTCCTTTGCCCGATTCTCCCCATTACACTCCTCGCGCACAAGAGGAAATTGAGAAGAGAGAAGAAGAAGAAGATAAACATATGTGAGTTAGACGACTCTTTGCTTGTGTTCAAACTGAATTCTTCGACAATGACGACGAAAAGGAATCGCAGTGTGCCCACTCATCCTGCTCCTCTTCCTCCTCTTCGTACATCCCTCGGTGATCTCCCTCCCATCTCCACTCTTCCTCCCATCGCCAAACCAAGACTTTCACTCACGGGAAGAGAACGAATCAGTGTGGTGCGATGAAGTCAATGAGGTCAAGATCATCCCAATGTATTGCAGGAAGAATACTCGTTCGATGACTCAAAAGAGGACGGATTCCATAAGGCGACGTCGATTCGATTCGGAGAACCAATGCATACTTCCGTACCACGTATGGAGAGTGAAATTGGGACTGATGAGGGATTATTCATTTCAGCGTCGGAAGATTCGTCTCTTGCTTCGTCTCCTCCTGCATTTCGTCGTCATCGACCACAGAAGAGTGTGCCCCGCTTGGATGCTGTCGCTGCGAAAGGATTACTCAGAGAGAGGAGATTGGCTGAGGTCAACCATTCATTCGGATCTTTGCGGGTTTTTTTGGCCGGCTTTGTCTCACAGACACATTCAGAGCTGTTGTAACCTGAACCATAACATAGAATCTATGAACAATCAAAATGAATTCGATTATTGTCTCGTATGATGAATCTGTTGAGGATATTCTGGAAGAAGGTTCAGAAGAGGGAATAGTCATCATCTCAATCGGATCATTCTACGCTGCACCTGGATCACGATTGTTATCAAAGGACATTCAGGTCGGATTCAAACATCAATTGCATTGCCCATTCACTTCCTTCAGGAATCAGGAGTATCAATCGATTGGGTTTTACTTGACTTGCCCCATGCAGAATGCGTCTCTTCCCCATTCAAACCCCCGTCAACATCCACTCTCTCAGTGAATGTCGGATTCAGAAAAGGTGAGCGGCCAATGCTCAACATTATATATTCTATCAACTAAATGAGTGATAATATATCCAGCATAGAGAATAAAGATTAATGTGCTGTGGAGATGGAATCAGTTACCTAATGTGCAGAGTATCATCTGAGTGGAAAGCGACTCGCTCTTCTACGGCAATGGATGAAATTGGGAGTCCGCATCGAATTCACGATCAATAGCAATGCGGTTTGTTTCGAGAGGCATTGTGTGATAGAAAAGGATAATTTCAATTGAAGGGCGACGATTCGGAAGAAATCGGAGCAGCCCAATTCGAATTGATTCTGCATGAGCAAAGAAGCGAGGCTCTACTGAGATGTAAGTGACGGCATGTAATTATATGGCTCAAGTGCAATAACGTTAATAATAATTGAACCATTCGATTATTCTGTTTCAGTTGCGTACAAAGACGAAGTAGCAGACGTGGCTGATGTGGAAGTGACGATCGAACACAATCTTCCATTTGATGGAGAGGATGAAGATGATGAAGAGGAATATGAAGATGAGGTTCAACTTTCCCTTTTTATAATACCAATAATAGTTTTTTTTTGCAGGAGGAAGACATTGATGTGGATATTGGAAGGATTCTTTCTAGTAATTGATTATTTCTTTTACTTGTTTTCTTCGAAAACTTAGATCCGATAAATTGTCAATTTCAAGATAATCCGAGTCTTGTTATTCCTGATAAAGCAGGTGCAATCAATTTTGTAGTCGTTCAAAGAACAAAATCGGTTGTCACTTCACCCGTTCAACTCGAGTCTTTCAACACAAGTCACTCGAAATTTATCAGTCTGAAAAATGATTAGTCGCGACAAAGTAATTTCAAGAAAAAAGGGGCATAACATTGGCATGAATTTCCGTGAAAATATTACCCATACTGAATGAGGATGAAATGGAACGAAATGATATTGATTAGAAAGGATCTTCGAAAAGTTGTTCGGGTCCTTTCTCCACAGAGTTCGCTGTATGTTCGATTTCGCTTTGTCGCTCCTCAATCGAATTTACATTTGAGAAATAAAGTAATTATTTCAAATCATTCTCTTACCGAAATCCGTTTCTTCTTCTTCACTTCATTTTCAATGTGTTGATGAGGAGCCAACGTTTTCTGTAATCTTCTCTTCCCTTCTATTCCTCTTTTCCCTTCTCTAACCTGATTCTGACTATTCCTCATTTTCGTTCTCTCCAATTCGAAAGCATCCGTCATCTGAGTGACGAGAATTGCGAAGAACCTGAAAATAATTTCGAATATTCAATTTTCGATGAAATATTCGTACTTTTTCCATACAGCCGTCACCACATCCGGAGTGTAGGATTGGGCGAATCGAACCTTCCGAGGAGCTTGACCCTCGGGAACTGGCTCTTCCTCAATATATTGTTGTATTCTTCATGAATGACTGATATTCTTCGATGCATAAGGGGAATACACGACATTTAGGTAAATATAGAAAAAAAAAGAAAAATTGCGTGTAGAAAACACAACGTCGCGTTCATCATCAAGTTATTTCCTACTTATAGATTGTAGTTTGTGTTCTTTATTCTCCAATAGAATTAACTGTACGTCGACGTGATCACGTTATTCACTCACCTTCTCTCCAGTCAGATACGGAATCAATCGTTGTTCGAATACATTCAATACGATCTCGAAGTAATTCTTCTCCAATTGATTGAAATTTTGCTCGAGAAAAGCTTGTTTCGCATGTACCTAAACGATATGAGTCGATCATATTTCCCCCTTCTCATTCCGTTTCTTTCTTCATTCACCTGCCTCTTTCTCTCTATAGAAAAAGGCAATTACGTCGCTTTCTCTCTCTAGAAACCACCCATAAACAATGCTTTGAGCTACGGTGTAGAGTGATGTAGATAGGTTGAATTGATTGCTGATTTCTCAGGAAGTAATGAAGTAGATAGATATGACAAACCCGTCCGGTCTTTCGAATGAGTTGCCATGCACCGGTTAGATTCTCAGATACTCCCAACATACTCGTAATCTGTGATAATCACACGGATTATGCATCGAAAGCGAGAGATCTCTCAAGGGACGAGAACCAATAACAAGAGTAATCATAAACGGAGAGTACAATGACCATCCGAATAGGTCAGTTCTCGATCGATTTTCCTCGTGGGAACTACCGTACCTGCTCGAAGAGATCGGTGAATCTGGCTACGTGCCCGCCTAGTTTCGGCATTGAGAGCATCGCTGCCTTCGGAGCACGATTCACACCGAAAACCTGGAGAGCAAGGGGATAGAAGAGGGAGAGACACCTACGAATTTGGTCTTTCTCTGGGCCACTAGAAGCTGGGCACGAAGAACGAATTGCTACTTTTCTCAGAAAGAAAATAGAAAGAGGGGGCAGGTAAGATTCTGTTTATTGTTTCAGGAGATTATCTACCGTTCGCAGATCGGGTTCGATGTCATTGACGATATCGACGAAAATGAGCCCCACGATCTCTTTCGGTTCTTGAAGACGCTGGAAATAAACATGCCCTTCACTATGAACATCATCAAATTCGCACGAAGGATTTGGTTTCGACGATTGTCCTTCCAGGGAAAAGTCAGAAACTAACAATCGGAAGGACACCAAGCCAAACATCAAGGATAAAAATTATCTATTCTTACCTGAAACGATTCCCGAAGACAAGTTCGATCCTTCTTGTTCAGAATGATCTCGAAGGGATTCTCTGATTCATTTCCCACCCATGAACTGCCGACTTGCTAAAGAGATTTCGAATTGAAGAGTTACTATTCTGATGATATCAAACCTTTCTCGATTGTAATTTGCAGCTGGAAAGGCCCATGAAGTCATTGAGAGAACATAAGAAGAAGAAGAAGATAACGACTGAAATGAAAGTGATTGAGAGGGAGAAGATAACGACTGAAATGGAAGTGATTGAGAGGGAGACGACACATGCGGATACACAACTAATAAATATTTCCCTTTCTCACGTCAGATTGAATGAAAGACGTCAATGAACATCTAAGATCGAGGTTAAGAAAGGGGAAAGACATCAATTGGATGGCGACTACAAACTTGCAATTTTCCCGTGGGTGACGAGATTCCTTACGATAGAGAGAGGAAATGAGAAGGAAGGAGATGAAGAAGGAGAGAGAAACTGGGAATTACTCGAGATAAAAAGGGAGATAGAGGTAAGAAGAATGAATAAATTTCCCCTTGTGATCATGGGAATATCAATATGGGAATACACGGATACATTCTGTACTAACAAAGGAAGAGGAATCAAAGGTTACATGATCACAATGAATCTCAGAATAGAATAGTAAATAAAAGAGAAATACTTGGAGAACTCAGTAGAATATGAGATGATGTATTGACGAAGGCAGACCGTATCTAATCATTATTCATAATGAACGAGCATCGGTTATTCTAGGGATAGAGAGATATTGTTATGATGATAGCGATGAGCCCTTTTGAGCTTATGATTATTGAGGGAGAAAGAGAGAAAGAGTGTGACGAAGAATGAGAGATGAGCGAATGAATGGACTATCATAACAGAAGACGAACAATGAAGAGGAACAAAGATATTAGACAAAGGGACATAAGAAATTCTACTGATAATAACGAATGCAGCGTATCACATTCCAATCAAACGATGTGGATTGCGTGAGCCCTATTGCGATTACTGTATCGGCCACTACAGAGATACAACGACAATGGAAGGATTTAATATGTTCCGTAAGATAATGAATCACTGACGAATGGTGTGAAAGAGGGAAGAATGTTGATGGAAGAAAGATATGATCCGATCTAATCAACTCCGTCGGAAATGAGAGAGAGAGAGTTGATGGAATGGAAGTGATTCCACCCTCACAACGAATAGGAATTTCAATGGGAAAGATACGAATAATAAGAGATAACGAGACCGTTCGTATTGAGAGAAAGACAAGAGGGAGATATACAGATTGTTGCTATGGTAGATAGAAGGAGTATAGAGTAATACCTCTATAACTCCCCCTTCTCCCCCCTTTATCTTCTCTCCCTTCTAGCGTAACTATGACGATAATTGAAAATACCAAAAGAGGAAATCCCTATTGCGTAGATAAGAATGAGAAGAAAGAAGATGATGAACTACAATTCGACATTGGAGAATGGAAGGTAGAAGGAAGGTAGTTGCCTTTTCAGTCACTTCCCAGACTAGTTCAAACTAGTGATTAACAACCATCAATTTGTGAGAGAACTCGAGGCACCCACACAAGAGAGAGAGAGAGAGATCGATACCAATGGATCTGAGTCAGGGGAATAAACGTATTCGCACATATGAGAGAATTAACCATTTACTCGTTCACACCAGTGAGAATAAGATAAAACATTATGAGATCAATTATTTTTACTATTGGGGACAAAGAAATTAGAATGGAGCGATTTGCATGTGGACGTGACTCGTCTCTCCCTTCCTTCTCTCTTCTCCTTCATTCTCCACTCTTTCCACGATGACAGGCGGTTCGTCCCCTGTCCCTAAGGTATTATTCACCTGTTTTTGTCCAATTTATCGTTCTATTTTCAGACGAAGGATCAAAGTAAGAAGAGCAAGAGGAAGATCGATTCAAGAGAGAAGAAAGTGGATACGAAGGAGACCGACACACTCACCAAGAGTGCCCCAAAGGTAAAGACGAGAAGATATTGTTCTTTGATCTTTATTGGCTGATCTTTGATCTATTCAATGAAACCCCTTCTTAGGAGCGCTCGACGTATAGTCTCCCGGAGAGACTCCCATCGCCACAAAAGAAGAAGAAGAAGGGAACGGCATCGATGAGCAAGGAATCGAAGGAAGGAAAATCGGAGAGAGTGAGAATCATCGAATACCCTTTGTGTATTGTAATGATTGAATCTTCAGAAGAGCAAAACGAAGAATTCGAAGGAAGATGAGAAAGAGAAGAGATCTGAGACGAAAAGCAGCGCACTCAATGTCCCCGTTGTGAAGAGTGATGTGAGTTGAGAAGGAGGAGGGGGAAGGGGAAGTTGATCTTTGATCTTTGTAGAGTATTCCTCAATCTCGAGAAGGAACAATCGGATCGTTGCTCACTCCCGTTAAAAAAGGTGAAATTGGAAAGAAGAAATTGGAACAAATGTTAGCTGATATGAAGGAGCCATCGAAGAGGGTAAGGAAGAAGGAGAAAGAAAGGAAGGAATGAAGTACTTGTAGGAAACTCGTGCTCCTCCTTATCTACAGAAGATTGCTTCCATTGAGGTATCCCCCCTCCCCTCCCCTCTAATTCCACCATCTCCTTCTAGACTGGTGCCATTCTCGATCTGAAATGCGAGAATTTCTTCCACTTCTTCTTAATGGAACACGAAGTGAGAGATCAAAGATCAATCCCGTAATGAAATGACGATTAAGGTATGGGAGAAAGTGAGGAACCCAGGAGAATTCCTCGTAAGACAATTGCCAATGGATGAGAAGGAGAAAGACGATGACAAGGTATTATTCTCATCTGATCTTTGATCTTTGAACTCTTCAGGATGAATACGTCATCTGTGTAATGGGCAAAGACAGACCACTGAATATTCCAATCAATTTCTCATCTGCTCGTAACTTCTGCTACATCAATGGTCTATCCTTCGATACTCCCGCAGGTATTGTATCTCTACCCCGTACCCTCAGTTATCGATACTCCCTCCTACCGTATCCCTCCCATCTCATTGTCAGCCGTCGCTTCCTACCTACCGTATCCTTTCATTCATTGATAATTCCGCCTACCGTATCCCATCCACCGTATCCCTTCAGTCAGCGATACTCCCATCCACCGTATCCCTTCAGTCATCGATACTCCCATCCACCGTATCCCTTCAGTCAGCGATACTCCCATCCACCGTATCCCTTCAGTCATCGATACTACCATCCACCGTATCCCTTCAGTCATCGACACTCCCATCCACCGTATCCCTTCAGTCAGCGATACTCCCATCCACCGTATCCCTTCAGTCAGCGATACTCCCATCCACCGTATCCCTTCAGTCATCGATACTACCATCCACCGTATCCCTTCAGTCATCGACACTCCCATCCACCGTATCCCTTCAGTCATCGATACTCCCATCCACCGCATCCCTTCAGTCATCGATCATCTACCATCTACCGTATCTCTTCCTTCTCAGGTCTTGTACAGTATCACTATCGTCGTCATATCGCATTGGATGAGAATGGAACGAGATTACTCACTCCTATAATGAAGGACTCGATATTCATCAACCATGCACAGATTGCATTGTCAGTTATCGGTTGTCTCAATACCGTAATCTACCGTATTCTTCAGTACGAACAAGAATATGATCGGATCGAATGTTCCTCTTGCAACTATTCGAACAGGACTCTTCTCAAGCATCTCGGTTACTGTATCGGTAAGTGGATCCCATCTACAGTAATCCAGTCTACGGTATCTTCTTTTCAGGACTATTCAGCATATGAGTTTGAACAAGGTCGACTGGAGGATCTATATCATGTACTTACTCCTTCTATGATCGTTAATTGATTATCTATTTGTAGATTACTCGTCTCGCTCGATCGTGCAACCACGAGAATATTCTCAAATTCCATGGAATTGCTATGAGTCAGGCTCCGGTAGGATACAGTATCTTCTCATCTATCCACTCATCTAATGTAATCAGGCGTACATTCTTACTGAACACTGCACACAAGGAACCCTCGGATATATTGTTCGCAAGCCGGTCGGACCAGGTATACGGTAGACAGATCAATGTCAATTCGACGTATTTTGTAGATGTGGGTAAACGAGAGAATTACGCGTATGGACTAGCGAAGGGACTGAAGTATCTAGAGCATCGATTCGTAAGTGATGAAGTGGTCATTGAAGAGATAAGACATTTGTTTGAGATACTACATCGGAATATCGCCATTGACAATATTTATGTGGATGGAAAGGTGATGGACGAAGAAACAATGGAATGGGGTATCTAAATAATAAGTTCAGAACCAAGTGAAGATTGCCGAGTTCTCTAATGCAGTCTTCGGGGCAAAGTGCAAGGATAAATTGGGACACGTAAGTTGAGATTCACTGCAGTATCCACTGATACAATGACTCCTCAGATTTGTCCACGACATCTCGCTCCCGAGACACACATGCAGCAGCATTTCAGTTTCAAGTCGGATTTATGGGCCTTCGGAGTGGTTCTATGGGAGGTATGTGAAGAATGGTCATGTAGTGATTACTCATCATCTTACAGATCTTCCATAACGGAAGTAAGCCATATGATGAACTCGCAGATGATCAGGTTGTTTATTCTTCATTTTCCTCTTTATTCCTTATCTATCAGATCTACAACGAAGTGTGTACCAAGGGAGTACGTCTCAAATGCATATCGGACAAATTCCCCAACAAGCTATGGAAGGTGAGGAATCCCTCTCCAGTCCCCTCATATTCATTGATCACTTAGATATGTGAGAAGTGCTGGCACAATATACCAGACGAGCGTCCCACAATCGGTGCAATTCTTGAGGAAATGGAGGTACGGTTACTCGTTCTATTAAGTGAAAATTGATTCTTCAATGAATAACATTGACTCGAAAGTAGATTTCATATAATATTTTGGTATTAAATGAGTGATTGTAGACGGAGCAACGTCAATCATCTGGATTACTCGAAAGAATCTATGAGAGTATCGCCCTTCTTATGGAGTGATAACAAGAGTTCACTTATTATTTAATTGTGATCTTAATTCGATACGATAAAGATAACATATAACTGAGTGAGAATAAATGCACTAAACAAAAAGAACCGGCTTGCCTTCCGGTAAATGCGACGTATGTGGTATCACTAAACATAGGAAATTCTAAAATCTTTATTTTCCCTTTCTCGTGTTTTCACTTTGTTGACACTTTGTTAGCTGATATGAAGGAGCCATCGAAGAGGGTAAGGAAGAAGGAGAAAGAAAGGAAGGAATGAAGTACTTGTAGGAAACTCGTGCTCCTCCTTATCTACAGAAGATTGCTTCCATTGAGGTATCCCCCTCCCCTCCCCTCTAATTCCACCATCTCCTTCTAGACTGGTGCCATTCTCGATCTGAAATGCGAGAATTTCTTCCACTTCTTCTTAATGGAACACGAAGTGAGAGATCAAAGATCAATCCCGTAATGAAATGACGATTAAGGTATGGGAGAAAGTGAGGAACCCAGGAGAATTCCTCGTAAGACAATTGCCAATGGATGAGAAGGAGAAAGACGATGACAAGGTATTATTCTCATCTGATCTTTGATCTTTGAACTCTTCAAGATGAATACGTCATCTGTGTAATGGGCAAAGACAGACCACTGAATATTCCAATCAATTTCTCATCTGCTCGTAACTTCTGCTACATCAATGGTCTATCCTTCGATACTCCCGCAGGTATTGTATCTCTACCCCGTACCCTCAGTTATCGATACTCCCTCTTACCGTATCCCTCCCATCTCATTGTCAGCCGTCGCTTCCTACCTACCGTATCCTTTCATTCATTGATAATTCCGCCTACCGTATCCCATCCACCGTATCCCTTCAGTCAGCGATACTCCCATCCACCGTATCCCTTCAGTCAGCGATACTCCCATCCACCGTATCCCTTCAGTCAGCGATACTCCCATCCACCGTATCCCTTCAGTCATCGATACTACCATCCACCGTATCCCTTCAGTCATCGACACTCCCATCCACCGTATCCCTTCAGTCATCGATACTCCCATCCACCGCATCCCTTCAGTCATCGATCATCTACCATCTACCGTATCTCTTCCTTCTCAGGTCTTGTACAGTATCACTATCGTCGTCATATCGCATTGGATGAGAATGGAACGAGATCCCTTCAGTCATCGATACTACCATCCACCGTATCCCTTCAGTCATCGACACTCCCATCCACCGTATCCCTTCAGTCATCGATACTCCCATCCACCGCATCCCTTCAGTCATCGATCATCTACCATCTACCGTATCTCTTCCTTCTCAGGTCTTGTACAGTATCACTATCGTCGTCATATCGCATTGGATGAGAATGGAACGAGATTACTCACTCCTATAATGAAGGACTCGATATTCATCAACCATGCACAGATTGCATTGTCAGTTATCGGTTGTCTCAATACCGTAATCTACCGTATTCTTCAGTACGAACAAGAATATGATCGGATCGAATGTTCCTCTTGCAACTATTCGAACAGGACTCTTCTCAAGCATCTCGGTTACTGTATCGGTAAGTGGATCCCATCTACAGTAATCCAGTCTACGGTATCTTCTTTTCAGGACTATTCAGCATATGAGTTTGAACAAGGTCGACTGGAGGATCTATATCATGTACTTACTCCTTCTATGATCGTTAATTGATTATCTATTTGTAGATTACTCGTCTCGCTCGATCGTGCAACCACGAGAATATTCTCAAATTCCATGGAATTGCTATGAGTCAGGCTCCGGTAGGATACAGTATCTTCTCATCTATCCACTCATCTAATGTAATCAGGCGTACATTCTTACTGAACACTGCACACAAGGAACCCTCGGATATATTGTTCGCAAGCCGGTCGGACCAGGTATACGGTAGACAGATCAATGTCAATTCGACGTATTTTGTAGATGTGGGTAAACGAGAGAATTACGCGTATGGACTAGCGAAGGGACTGAAGTATCTAGAGCATCGATTCGTAAGTGATGAAGTGGTCATTGAAGAGATAAGACATTTGTTTGAGATACTACATCGGAATATCGCCATTGACAATATTTATGTGGATGGAAAGGTGATGGACGAAGAAACAATGGAATGGGGTATCTAAATAATAAGTTCAGAACCAAGTGAAGATTGCCGAGTTCTCTAATGCAGTCTTCGGGGCAAAGTGCAAGGATAAATTGGGACACGTAAGTTGAGATTCACTGCAGTATCCACTGATACAATGACTCCTCAGATTTGTCCACGACATCTCGCTCCCGAGACACACATGCAGCAGCATTTCAGTTTCAAGTCGGATTTATGGGCCTTCGGAGTGGTTCTATGGGAGGTATGTGAAGAATGGTCATGTAGTGATTACTCATCATCTTACAGATCTTCCATAACGGAAGTAAGCCATATGATGAACTCGCAGATGATCAGGTTGTTTATTCTTCATTTTCCTCTTTATTCCTTATCTATCAGATCTACAACGAAGTGTGTACCAAGGGAGTACGTCTCAAATGCATATCGGACAAATTCCCCAACAAGCTATGGAAGGTGAGGAATCCCTCTCCAGTCCCCTCATATTCATTGATCACTTAGATATGTGAGAAGTGCTGGCACAATATACCAGACGAGCGTCCCACAATCGGTGCAATTCTTGAGGAAATGGAGGTACGGTTACTCGTTCTATTAAGTGAAAATTGATTCTTCAATGAATAACATTGACTCGAAAGTAGATTTCATATAATATTTTGGTATTAAATGAGTGATTGTAGACGGAGCAACGTCAATCATCTGGATTACTCGAAAGAATCTATGAGAGTATCGCCCTTCTTATGGAGTGATAACAAGAGTTCACTTATTATTTAATTGTGATCTTAATTCGATACGATAAAGATAACATATAACTGAGTGAGAATAAATGCACTAAACAAAAAGAACCGGCTTGCCTTCCGGTAAATGCGACGTATGTGGTATCACTAAACATAGGAAATTCTAAAATCTTTATTTTCCCTTTCTCGTGTTTTCACTTTGTTGACACTTTGTTAGCTGATATGAAGGAGCCATCGAAGAGGGTAAGGAAGAAGGAGAAAGAAAGGAAGGAATGAAGTACTTGTAGGAAACTCGTGCTCCTCCTTATCTACAGAAGATTGCTTCCATTGAGGTATCCCCCCTCCCCTCCCCTCTAATTCCACCATCTCCTTCTAGACTGGTGCCATTCTCGATCTGAAATGCGAGAATTTCTTCCACTTCTTCTTAATGGAACACGAAGTGAGAGATCAAAGATCAATCCCGTAATGAAATGACGATTAAGGTATGGGAGAAAGTGAGGAACCCAGGAGAATTCCTCGTAAGACAATTGCCAATGGATGAGAAGGAGAAAGACGATGACAAGGTATTATTCTCATCTGATCTTTGATCTTTGAACTCTTCAAGATGAATACGTCATCTGTGTAATGGGCAAAGACAGACCACTGAATATTCCAATCAATTTCTCATCTGCTCGTAACTTCTGCTACATCAATGGTCTATCCTTCGATACTCCCGCAGGTATTGTATCTCTACCCCGTACCCTCAGTTATCGATACTCCCTCTTACCGTATCCCTCCCATCTCATTGTCAGCCGTCGCTTCCTACCTACCGTATCCTTTCATTCATTGATAATTCCGCCTACCGTATCCCATCCACCGTATCCCTTCAGTCAGCGATACTCCCATCCACCGTATCCCTTCAGTCAGCGATACTCCCATCCACCGTATCCCTTCAGTCAGCGATACTCCCATCCACCGTATCCCTTCAGTCATCGATACTACCATCCACCGTATCCCTTCAGTCATCGACACTCCCATCCACCGTATCCCTTCAGTCATCGATACTCCCATCCACCGCATCCCTTCAGTCATCGATCATCTACCATCTACCGTATCTCTTCCTTCTCAGGTCTTGTACAGTATCACTATCGTCGTCATATCGCATTGGATGAGAATGGAACGAGATCCCTTCAGTCATCGATACTACCATCCACCGTATCCCTTCAGTCATCGACACTCCCATCCACCGTATCCCTTCAGTCATCGATACTCCCATCCACCGCATCCCTTCAGTCATCGATCATCTACCATCTACCGTATCTCTTCCTTCTCAGGTCTTGTACAGTATCACTATCGTCGTCATATCGCATTGGATGAGAATGGAACGAGATTACTCACTCCTATAATGAAGGACTCGATATTCATCAACCATGCACAGATTGCATTGTCAGTTATCGGTTGTCTCAATACCGTAATCTACCGTATTCTTCAGTACGAACAAGAATATGATCGGATCGAATGTTCCTCTTGCAACTATTCGAACAGGACTCTTCTCAAGCATCTCGGTTACTGTATCGGTAAGTGGATCCCATCTACAGTAATCCAGTCTACGGTATCTTCTTTTCAGGACTATTCAGCATATGAGTTTGAACAAGGTCGACTGGAGGATCTATATCATGTACTTACTCCTTCTATGATCGTTAATTGATTATCTATTTGTAGATTACTCGTCTCGCTCGATCGTGCAACCACGAGAATATTCTCAAATTCCATGGAATTGCTATGAGTCAGGCTCCGGTAGGATACAGTATCTTCTCATCTATCCACTCATCTAATGTAATCAGGCGTACATTCTTACTGAACACTGCACACAAGGAACCCTCGGATATATTGTTCGCAAGCCGGTCGGACCAGGTATACGGTAGACAGATCAATGTCAATTCGACGTATTTTGTAGATGTGGGTAAACGAGAGAATTACGCGTATGGACTAGCGAAGGGACTGAAGTATCTAGAGCATCGATTCGTAAGTGATGAAGTGGTCATTGAAGAGATAAGACATTTGTTTGAGATACTACATCGGAATATCGCCATTGACAATATTTATGTGGATGGAAAGGTGATGGACGAAGAAACAATGGAATGGGGTATCTAAATAATAAGTTCAGAACCAAGTGAAGATTGCCGAGTTCTCTAATGCAGTCTTCGGGGCAAAGTGCAAGGATAAATTGGGACACGTAAGTTGAGATTCACTGCAGTATCCACTGATACAATGACTCCTCAGATTTGTCCACGACATCTCGCTCCCGAGACACACATGCAGCAGCATTTCAGTTTCAAGTCGGATTTATGGGCCTTCGGAGTGGTTCTATGGGAGGTATGTGAAGAATGGTCATGTAGTGATTACTCATCATCTTACAGATCTTCCATAACGGAAGTAAGCCATATGATGAACTCGCAGATGATCAGGTTGTTTATTCTTCATTTTCCTCTTTATTCCTTATCTATCAGATCTACAACGAAGTGTGTACCAAGGGAGTACGTCTCAAATGCATATCGGACAAATTCCCCAACAAGCTATGGAAGGTGAGGAATCCCTCTCCAGTCCCCTCATATTCATTGATCACTTAGATATGTGAGAAGTGCTGGCACAATATACCAGACGAGCGTCCCACAATCGGTGCAATTCTTGAGGAAATGGAGGTACGGTTACTCGTTCTATTAAGTGAAAATTGATTCTTCAATGAATAACATTGACTCGAAAGTAGATTTCATATAATATTTTGGTATTAAATGAGTGATTGCAGACGGAGCAACGTCAATCATCTGGATTACTCGAAAGAATCTATGAGAGAAGAATCTATCGAGCTGTTCCTATAAGAAGCTGTCGACTTGTTCCTATAAGAAGCTGTCGACTTGTTCCTATAAGAAGCTGTCGACTTGTTCCTATAAGAAGCTGTCGACTTGTTCCTATAAGAAGCTGTCGACTTGTTCCTATAAGAAGCTGTCGACTTGTTCCTATAAGAAGCTGTCGACTTGTTCCTATAAGAAGCTGTCGACTTGTTCCTATAAGAAGCTGTCGACTTGTTCCTATAAGAAGCTGTCGACTTGTTCCTATAAGAAGCTGTCGACTTGTTCCTATAAGAAGCTGTCGACTTGCTCCTATAAGAAGCTATCGACTTGCTCCTATAAGAAGCTATCGACTTGCTCCTATAAGAAGCTATCGACTTGCTCCTATAAGAAGCTATCGACTTGCTCCTATAAGAAGCTGTCGACTTGTTCCTATAAGAAGCTGTCGACTTGTTCCTATAAGAAGCTGTCGACTTGTTCCTATAAGAAGCTGTCGACTTGTTCCTATAAGAAGCTGTCGACTTGTTCCTATAAGAAGCTGTCGACTTGTTCCTATAAGAAGCTGTCGACTTGTTCCTATAAGAAGCTGTCGACTTGTTCCTATAAGAAGCTGTCGACTTGTTCCTATAAGAAGCTGTCGACTTGTTCCTATAAGAAGCTGTCGACTTGTTCCTATAAGAAGCTGTCGACTTGTTCCTATAAGAAGCTGTCGACTTGTTCCTATAAGAAGCTGTCGACTTGTTCCTATAAGAAGCTGTCGACTTGTTCCTATAAGAAGCTGTCGACTTGTTCCTATAAGAAGCTGTCGACTTGCTCCTATAAGAAGCTGTCGACTTGCTCCTATAAGAAGCTGTCGACTTGCTCCTATAAGAAGCTGTCGACTTGCTCCTATAAGAAGCTGTCGACTTGCTCCTATAAGAAGCTGTCGACTTGCTCCTATAAGAAGCTGTCGACTTGCTCCTATAAGAAGCTGTCGACTTGCTCCTATAAGAAGCTGTCGACTTGCTCCTATAAGAAGCTGTCGACTTGCTCCTATAAGAAGCTGTCGACTTGCTCCTATAAGAAGCTGTCGACTTGCTCCTATAAGAAGCTGTCGACTTGCTCCTATAAGAAGCTGTCGACTTGCTCCTATAAGAAGCTGTCGACTTGCTCCTATAAGAAGCTGTCGACTTGCTCCTATAAGAAGCTGTCGACTTGCTCCTATAAGAAGCTGTCGACTTGCTCCTATAAGAAGCTGTCGACTTGCTCCTATAAGAAGCTGTCGACTTGCTCCTATAAGAAGCTGTCGACTTGCTCCTATAAGAAGCTGTCGACTTGCTCCTATAAGAAGCTGTCGACTTGCTCCTATAAGAAGCTGTCGACTTGCTCCTATAAGAAGCTGTCGACTTGCTCCTATAAGAAGCTGTCGACTTGCTCCTATAAGAAGCTGTCGACTTGCTCCTATAAGAAGCTGTCGACTTGCTCCTATAAGAAGCTGTCGACTTGCTCCTATAAGAAGCTGTCGACTTGCTCCTATAAGAAGCTGTCGACTTGCTCCTATAAGAAGCTGTCGACTTGCTCCTATAAGAAGCTGTCGACTTGCTCCTATAAGAAGCTGTCGACTTGCTCCTATAAGAAGCTGTCGACTTGCTCCTATAAGAAGCTGTCGACTTGCTCCTATAAGAAGCTGTCGACTTGCTCCTATAAGAAGCTGTCGACTTGCTCCTATAAGAAGCTGTCGACTTGCTCCTATAAGAAGCTGTCGACTTGCTCCTATAAGAAGCTGTCGACTTGCTCCTATAAGAAGCTGTCGACTTGCTCCTATAAGAAGCTGTCGACTTGCTCCTATAAGAAGCTGTCGACTTGCTCCTATAAGAAGCTGTCGACTTGCTCCTATAAGAAGCTGTCGACTTGCTCCTATAAGAAGCTGTCGACTTGCTCCTATAAGAAGCTGTCGACTTGCTCCTATAAGAAGCTGTCGACTTGCTCCTATAAGAAGCTGTCGACTTGCTCCTATAAGAAGCTGTCGACTTGCTCCTATAAGAAGCTGTCGACTTGCTCCTATAAGAAGCTGTCGACTTGCTCCTATAAGAAGCTGTCGACTTGCTCCTATAAGAAGCTGTCGACTTGCTCCTATAAGAAGCTGTCGACTTGCTCCTATAAGAAGCTGTCGACTTGCTCCTATAAGAAGCTGTCGACTTGCTCCTATAAGAAGCTGTCGACTTGCTCCTATAAGAAGCTGTCGACTTGCTCCTATAAGAAGCTGTCGACTTGCTCCTATAAGAAGCTGTCGACTTGCTCCTATAAGAAGCTGTCGACTTGCTCCTATAAGAAGCTGTCGACTTGCTCCTATAAGAAGCTGTCGACTTGCTCCTATAAGAAGCTGTCGACTTGCTCCTATAAGAAGCTGTCGACTTGCTCCTATAAGAAGCTGTCGACTTGCTCCTATAAGAAGCTGTCGACTTGCTCCTATAAGAAGCTGTCGACTTGCTCCTATAAGAAGCTGTCGACTTGCTCCTATAAGAAGCTGTCGACTTGCTCCTATAAGAAGCTGTCGACTTGCTCCTATAAGAAGCTGTCGACTTGCTCCTATAAGAAGCTGTCGACTTGCTCCTATAAGAAGCTGTCGACTTGCTCCTATAAGAAGCTGTCGACTTGCTCCTATAAGAAGCTGTCGACTTGCTCCTATAAGAAGCTGTCGACTTGCTCCTATAAGAAGCTGTCGACTTGCTCCTATAAGAAGCTGTCGACTTGCTCCTATAAGAAGCTGTCGACTTGCTCCTATAAGAAGCTGTCGACTTGCTCCTATAAGAAGCTGTCGACTTGCTCCTATAAGAAGCTGTCGACTTGCTCCTATAAGAAGCTGTCGACTTGCTCCTATAAGAAGCTGTCGACTTGCTCCTATAAGAAGCTGTCGACTTGCTCCTATAAGAAGCTGTCGACTTGCTCCTATAAGAAGCTGTCGACTTGCTCCTATAAGAAGCTGTCGACTTGCTCCTATAAGAAGCTGTCGACTTGCTCCTATAAGAAGCTGTCGACTTGCTCCTATAAGAAGCTGTCGACTTGCTCCTATAAGAAGCTGTCGACTTGCTCCTATAAGAAGCTGTCGACTTGCTCCTATAAGAAGCTGTCGACTTGCTCCTATAAGAAGCTGTCGACTTGCTCCTATAAGAAGCTGTCGACTTGCTCCTATAAGAAGCTGTCGACTTGCTCCTATAAGAAGCTGTCGACTTGCTCCTATAAGAAGCTGTCGACTTGCTCCTATAAGAAGCTGTCGACTTGCTCCTATAAGAAGCTGTCGACTTGCTCCTATAAGAAGCTGTCGACTTGCTCCTATAAGAAGCTGTCGACTTGCTCCTATAAGAAGCTGTCGACTTGCTCCTATAAGAAGCTGTCGACTTGCTCCTATAAGAAGCTGTCGACTTGCTCCTATAAGAAGCTGTCGACTTGCTCCTATAAGAAGCTGTCGACTTGCTCCTATAAGAAGCTGTCGACTTGCTCCTATAAGAAGCTGTCGACTTGCTCCTATAAGAAGCTGTCGACTTGCTCCTATAAGAAGCTGTCGACTTGCTCCTATAAGAAGCTGTCGACTTGCTCCTATAAGAAGCTGTCGACTTGCTCCTATAAGAAGCTGTCGACTTGCTCCTATAAGAAGCTGTCGACTTGCTCCTATAAGAAGCTGTCGACTTGCTCCTATAAGAAGCTGTCGACTTGCTCCTATAAGAAGCTGTCGACTTGCTCCTATAAGAAGCTGTCGACTTGCTCCTATAAGAAGCTGTCGACTTGCTCCTATAAGAAGCTGTCGACTTGCTCCTATAAGAAGCTGTCGACTTGCTCCTATAAGAAGCTGTCGACTTGCTCCTATAAGAAGCTGTCGACTTGCTCCTATAAGAAGCTGTCGACTTGCTCCTATAAGAAGCTGTCGACTTGCTCCTATAAGAAGCTGTCGACTTGCTCCTATAAGAAGCTGTCGACTTGCTCCTATAAGAAGCTGTCGACTTGCTCCTATAAGAAGCTGTCGACTTGCTCCTATAAGAAGCTGTCGACTTGCTCCTATAAGAAGCTGTCGACTTGCTCCTATAAGAAGCTGTCGACTTGCTCCTATAAGAAGCTGTCGACTTGCTCCTATAAGAAGCTGTCGACTTGCTCCTATAAGAAGCTGTCGACTTGCTCCTATAAGAAGCTGTCGACTTGCTCCTATAAGAAGCTGTCGACTTGCTCCTATAAGAAGCTGTCGACTTGCTCCTATAAGAAGCTGTCGACTTGCTCCTATAAGAAGCTGTCGACTTGCTCCTATAAGAAGCTGTCGACTTGCTCCTATAAGAAGCTGTCGACTTGCTCCTATAAGAAGCTGTCGACTTGCTCCTATAAGAAGCTGTCGACTTGCTCCTATAAGAAGCTGTCGACTTGCTCCTATAAGAAGCTGTCGACTTGCTCCTATAAGAAGCTGTCGACTTGCTCCTATAAGAAGCTGTCGACTTGCTCCTATAAGAAGCTGTCGACTTGCTCCTATAAGAAGCTGTCGACTTGCTCCTATAAGAAGCTGTCGACTTGCTCCTATAAGAAGCTGTCGACTTGCTCCTATAAGAAGCTGTCGACTTGCTCCTATAAGAAGCTGTCGACTTGCTCCTATAAGAAGCTGTCGACTTGCTCCTATAAGAAGCTGTCGACTTGCTCCTATAAGAAGCTGTCGACTTGCTCCTATAAGAAGCTGTCGACTTGCTCCTATAAGAAGCTGTCGACTTGCTCCTATAAGAAGCTGTCGACTTGCTCCTATAAGAAGCTGTCGACTTGCTCCTATAAGAAGCTGTCGACTTGCTCCTATAAGAAGCTGTCGACTTGCTCCTATAAGAAGCTGTCGACTTGCTCCTATAAGAAGCTGTCGACTTGCTCCTATAAGAAGCTGTCGACTTGCTCCTATAAGAAGCTGTCGACTTGCTCCTATAAGAAGCTGTCGACTTGCTCCTATAAGAAGCTGTCGACTTGCTCCTATAAGAAGCTGTCGACTTGCTCCTATAAGAAGCTGTCGACTTGCTCCTATAAGAAGCTGTCGACTTGCTCCTATAAGAAGCTGTCGACTTGCTCCTATAAGAAGCTGTCGACTTGCTCCTATAAGAAGCTGTCGACTTGCTCCTATAAGAAGCTGTCGACTTGCTCCTATAAGAAGCTGTCGACTTGCTCCTATAAGAAGCTGTCGACTTGCTCCTATAAGAAGCTGTCGACTTGCTCCTATAAGAAGCTGTCGACTTGCTCCTATAAGAAGCTGTCGACTTGCTCCTATAAGAAGCTGTCGACTTGCTCCTATAAGAAGCTGTCGACTTGCTCCTATAAGAAGCTGTCGACTTGCTCCTATAAGAAGCTGTCGACTTGCTCCTATAAGAAGCTGTCGACTTGCTCCTATAAGAAGCTGTCGACTTGCTCCTATAAGAAGCTGTCGACTTGCTCCTATAAGAAGCTGTCGACTTGCTCCTATAAGAAGCTGTCGACTTGCTCCTATAAGAAGCTGTCGACTTGCTCCTATAAGAAGCTGTCGACTTGCTCCTATAAGAAGCTGTCGACTTGCTCCTATAAGAAGCTGTCGACTTGCTCCTATAAGAAGCTGTCGACTTGCTCCTATAAGAAGCTGTCGACTTGCTCCTATAAGAAGCTGTCGACTTGCTCCTATAAGAAGCTGTCGACTTGCTCCTATAAGAAGCTGTCGACTTGCTCCTATAAGAAGCTGTCGACTTGCTCCTATAAGAAGCTGTCGACTTGCTCCTATAAGAAGCTGTCGACTTGCTCCTATAAGAAGCTGTCGACTTGCTCCTATAAGAAGCTGTCGACTTGCTCCTATAAGAAGCTGTCGACTTGCTCCTATAAGAAGCTGTCGACTTGCTCCTATAAGAAGCTGTCGACTTGCTCCTATAAGAAGCTGTCGACTTGCTCCTATAAGAAGCTGTCGACTTGCTCCTATAAGAAGCTGTCGACTTGCTCCTATAAGAAGCTGTCGACTTGCTCCTATAAGAAGCTGTCGACTTGCTCCTATAAGAAGCTGTCGACTTGCTCCTATAAGAAGCTGTCGACTTGCTCCTATAAGAAGCTGTCGACTTGCTCCTATAAGAAGCTGTCGACTTGCTCCTATAAGAAGCTGTCGACTTGCTCCTATAAGAAGCTGTCGACTTGCTCCTATAAGAAGCTGTCGACTTGCTCCTATAAGAAGCTGTCGACTTGCTCCTATAAGAAGCTGTCGACTTGCTCCTATAAGAAGCTATCGACTTGCTCCTATAAGAAGCTATCGACTTGCTCCTATAAGAAGCTATCGACTTGCTCCTATAAGAAGCTATCGACTTGCTCCTATAAGAAGCTATCGACTTGCTCCTATAAGAAGCTATCGACTTGCTCCTATAAGAAGCTATCGACTTGCTCCTATAAGAAGCTATCGACTTGCTCCTATAAGAAGCTATCGACTTGCTCCTATAAGAAGCTATCGACTTGCTCCTATAAGAAGCTATCGACTTGCTCCTATAAGAAGCTATCGACTTGCTCCTATAAGAAGCTATCGACTTGCTCCTATAAGAAGCTATCGACTTGCTCCTATAAGAAGCTATCGACTTGCTCCTATAAGAAGCTATCGACTTGCTCCTATAAGAAGCTATCGACTTGCTCCTATAAGAAGCTATCGACTTGCTCCTATAAGAAGCTATCGACTTGCTCCTATAAGAAGCTATCGACTTGCTCCTATAAGAAGCTATCGACTTGCTCCTATAAGAAGCTATCGACTTGCTCCTATAAGAAGCTATCGACTTGCTCCTATAAGAAGCTATCGACTTGCTCCTATAAGAAGCTATCGACTTGCTCCTATAAGAAGCTATCGACTTGCTCCTATAAGAAGCTATCGACTTGCTCCTATAAGAAGCTATCGACTTGCTCCTATAAGAAGCTATCGACTTGCTCCTATAAGAAGCTATCGACTTGCTCCTATAAGAAGCTATCGACTTGCTCCTATAAGAAGCTATCGACTTGCTCCTATAAGAAGCTATCGACTTGCTCCTATAAGAAGCTATCGACTTGCTCCTATAAGAAGCTATCGACTTGCTCCTATAAGAAGCTATCGACTTGCTCCTATAAGAAGCTATCGACTTGCTCCTATAAGAAGCTATCGACTTGCTCCTATAAGAAGCTATCGACTTGCTCCTATAAGAAGCTATCGACTTGCTCCTATAAGAAGCTATCGACTTGCTCCTATAAGAAGCTATCGACTTGCTCCTATAAGAAGCTTTTTACCTGACTGCATACATCATGCGCACAGAAGCTATCAGAATTAACCGACTCTCTTCACGGCATGATGAAGCTATCAGGGTTTTATGTTGGCTAATCACACTTTCCGGATTGGGCCGATCAGCTCTTTTGCAGAATGCATAGTTGTTACGTTTGCATTCTGACCGAGCTTAATCAGCCGATCCAGGTCAATGCGATACCTGCCGAAGACCTCTCGGTAGGGAGCATGCTGAGCACCGTCGAAACAGGCAGGGAAATGCCGTACGTTTTCGTATATTAGGTGCTCTAGCAGTTTGCGATGGCCCCTCCTGTGCAGTCGAATGTGCGTGTCGGCCGTGACCCAAGAGCGTTTGGGCACTCCAGCTTGTCCCGACTCCCAGCGCACTTCAACTTGCAGCTGGGGGGCACCCTTTCCCCCACACTCGAGGCGAAAGCCACACAGCTTCCTAAACTTCCTTAGACGACCCTCGTGGAGAGCGTGGAAGAGAGGAGCACCCTTGGCGGACATCTGTAGTATAACCACTGTCGATCATGTATGCATAGTTCACTAAATGAGTGAATTCGGGTCGTTGTGGTTCGTAGGGATGTGCATTTTCGATATTCCCCTTATTCGTTCATATTAGTCATTCATTTCACATCTCACTTTTCATTCTTGAACGGTTCATTTTCAATCATTGCTCTCATCCCTCCTCTTTCTCATTCCGAAGTGACAGAAGACAGCACTACTATACAATTGTGTTGAGAAATCAGAGTTCGTTAAAATATCGTTTTCATCCCTAATGTGGTTGAGGGGTAATCATTCATATTTCGAGGGGTTTAGGAATGTTTCATTTATGAGCCTTCATCCTCATCTTGCCACGGTTGGTTGAAAATTCACTCCAATTGACATTTTAAATTCAATTTTCATATTTGCCCCTACATCATCATCATCATCATTTGCATTATCATTACTATTATGTTCATTTTACTATCGTATTGTTTATTCAGGTGCAGCAAGTATCCAGAATTTAAAAAATATCACGAACGCGAAAACCCCGCCAAATGAAAACGAATGGCGAGATGAGAAGATTGGCAGTCACCATGTATATGATTGCCCAATTACTGTATACCATGATACGGCAGGTTACTGCGAGAACCCGGGGAACACTTGGTTACCGTACTCAGATCTAGAGGATGCCCGGGCCTCCTGCAGTACACCATTTATCATAGATTCCCTACAGTATAGTCCAGGGTCAATTTCAGTACTCCCAGGTGAGCCTGAGATCCCTAGAGTACGCTCACGGGCAAAACTGGGACCCCTATAATGCCCCACTCTCGGGGATTCGTTCACAACACAGGTAGTCCAGGGTGACCAAGATGGATGGGTTACAGTACTCCACAACCCATCCCTGGGAAATCGACGACCCGTACACAGTACACCCCTTCCCCGGACCATCCATCTTTACCGTATTACGCATTGGTATACCACCAGTATACCAGATTAGGATCCCAACCTTACCACCTTAGAAAACCCAGGGTTACCAGGACCCCGAAACCCCCTGAAATGGGAGTGGAGGGGAGAGCAGGGTGAATGGGAGTGGAGGGGAGAGCAGGAGTCTAACAACCTGAAATACATTGACCAACCTACAGTACACCAACCATAGGTGAATCTTGGACGCCTACAGTATCCTTCAACCGAAAACCCTTGGCGGGCATACTGTACACCAACCCTAGATGATTCCTGGGCGGCTACAGTATCCCACAACCCGAAAACCCCAGGCCGTTTGTGGGGGTACCACCCCAGGTCCTGGTAGGAGAAATGGATGGGAGGGCAGGGGTCTAACAACCCGAAATACCTTGACCAAGCTACAGTACACCAACCATAGATGAATCTTGGACGCCTACAGTATCCTTCAACCCGAAAACCCTTGGCGGGCATACTGTACACCAACCCTAGATGATTCCTGGGCGGCTACAGTATCCCACAACCCGAAAACCCAAGGCCGTTTGTGGGGTCAACCCTCCCCCCCCTCCTTACCGTACCACCCACAGGTACCCTGGGATAGGAGAAATGGATGGGAGGGCAGGGGTCTAACAACCCGAAATACCTTGACCAAGCTACAGTACACCAACCATTGATGAATCTTGGACGCCTACAGTATCCTTCAACCCGAAAACCCTTGGCGGGCCTGTGGGTGGTACCCTAGATGATTCCTGGGCGGCTACAGTATCCCACAACCCGAAAACCCAAGGCCGTTTGTGGGGTCAACCCTCCCCCCCCCCTCCTTACCGTACCACCCACAGGTACCCTGGGATAGGAGAAATGGATGGGAGGGCAGGGGTCTAACAACCCGAAATACCTTGACCAACCTACAGTACACCAACCATAGATGAATCTTGGACGCCTACAGTATCCTTCAACCCGAAAACCCTTGGCGGGCATACTGTACACCAACCCTAGATGATTCCTAGGCGGCTACAGTATCCCACAACCCGAAAACCCAAGGCCGTTTGTGGGGTCAACCCTCCCCCCCCCTCCTTACCGTACCACCCACAGGTACCCTGGGATAGGAGAAATGGATGGGAGGGCAGGGGTCTAACAACCCGAAATACCTTGACCAACCTACAGTACACCAACCCTAGATGATTCCTGGGCGGCTACAGTATCCCACAACCCGAAAACCCAAGGCCGTTTGTGAGGTCAAACCTCCCCCCTCCTTACCGTACCACCCAGTATCTCAAAGGAACCAAGGTTTCCCAGGGGTGGGGGAAGGAGGGAAGGTCGGTTGCCCCTGGAGTGTGGTACTGTAGGGAAAGGGTTGGGGGGGGGGGGGTCGGGGGTAGGGTATTGGAGGAGAGGGGAGGGGATACAGGTCAAACTCACCATATTCGAGGTCCGCGGGATACTTGCGAAAGAGAGAGAGAGCGAAGGTTGACGCGGACGTCGAATGTACTGGATGTGCTGGAAAATGGAGAGCGAGGGCTTATATAGGGGCGAGGAGGAGGGAGATTTCTTGCAGCTTGCAGCACGGAGAAAAGAGGGATCGAAGTAAATTAGTGAGAAATGGATAAATCGATTACCGATATGCAAAACCTACAATAGTAAAACTAAAATATCAGGAAAAATTTATCCGATCAATACAAACTATGAGATAACCCGAGTTATCGAGACACAATTCGAGTTAGCGAATATAATTAGTTAGATATAAATTGACGTTGAAACGTCGAATACGACTAGCATTACAATGTACAGAATTAGTTAGACCAATAGATCAACAATCATTTCTGCGTACTACACTTTCACAACTTTTACTCGATCAATAACTGAAGCTACGATGGGACATTTCTCCCTCATCGATCGAACACATCCAATGAAGATCATCTAAAGAGGAAATATTGATGATAAAGTTATCTGTAGATGCGATGCACGATAGATAATTATCCTCACCTTGTACTTTGCTCTCGTTAATGCAACATTTATTCGTTTCTCATCAGAAAGGAGTTCACTTCTCTCAAATTCCACGATTACCGAAATTCAAGAGAAAAATAATCAAACCTTCCTTCCATGCAATGTTGTCCAGGCAAGAGAACAGATCACAACCTTAATTTGCAGAGTTACAGATCACTTCAATGGATATTGTTCACCTCCGCGTCTCTTCCCTGCCATTTATCTACCGTATTCACTTCGATTCCAGTTGGAATCGATCGACGGAGTAAATCAACTTGTTTATTGTAGATTGCTGCCACTCCAATTGATGAAGTGAAAAGACCTCGCTGAACAATTTTGATTCACATTTGACCACAGAAAATGTGCTTCACGCAAACCTTGGTGAATTCCTCAACGAGTTTCTTCATTATTTCCACTTCTCGTTCATTCACAATTCCTCCCGTTGATAGCGATACCGTAGTAGATAATGGAGAATCATCCATCTAGAAAAGATAAGGACAAATATAACATATTGCACATTTTCTACTCACCTCATCTTTTCCCTCTTCATTCACACTGGGAACATCAATAAATACGGCCGAATTATCGATTGATCCATCAAGGGCCATAGAAAGGGAAGAGGGAAAGACTGCAACTACCTTTCCATCTACTCCATCCTCCCCTCTCTCCATACCTTCCTTTCTCTCCTCACTTCTCTCTTCGTATCCCTCATGGACACTATTCAGACAGGCTTCAGCAACTTTCTCATTTGCACAGGAAAGTCGGCCATCATAGAAGAGCGAAGAGGCTACTGATGAGACTACTCTGAAGAAGATTGAATTGAAGGGGAGGTATCCCCCTCCCTCTCTCACCTGTTCATTCTGAACTGTTTATCCAATGTGACTGCATGTTTTGAAGAATGAGCAGTAATTAATTTCTCGAAGAGGGAAGTTGACATTCCTTCCGCACTGCAGATAGGAATGTCAACGGATCAATCAAAAACTACTTCTTGGCCATTCTTCCCTCACCTGGCCTCTTTACTCTGTACGAGTGGTTTCAATTGTTTGGCATCTCCAACGAGAACAAATCGATCAGAAGAGAGAAGAGCACCGATTAATGATGATTCGAGAACGAGAGACGACTCGTCTACCTCAATTATCATACAATTTATATCAATTAAAAAATAACTTCGATTATTGTAGATCATTTTAGTTCATCTTCGACCACACGAGATAGATATTTAATTGAGGAATGAGAATTGAGGAATATAATTCCAGGCAGAAACTCACTATACAAATACTAAATCTTCTCCACGAGAAAAGTGAATGAGTGGCAGTGGCGAGTGAAGAAGCTGCCACCACTGGCTACAATTAATGAACAGTAACAGATATATTCCATAAAGTCCTGCTCACTGACCGTATCAGCCAAAATCTTCTTGGCTCTAGCATATTTCTCCTGAGGAGACGAACAATCGGCCAGTTTCGATTCTAGTGTCAATCCCTGTAAAGAGTCATTCAACTGGTTTCGATACAAGGGTCATGGATGAATCTGGATATCATTCTCGATGGAGCTGTAGTGTACCGTACCTGTACTGCAGGATGGACAGACGATTGTTTGCCCAGACGAAGTAATTGAGAGGGACGAATATCCTGCACAGAATACATCATTTACATTACGAGCTTCCATGACAGGAGGGCATGCTGTCCCATGGAAGGGATTAGTAGGCGGTCTTGTGATTCCATTGAATCATTCGACATGATTCACTCATTGTTCCACCCACATAGAGTATCTACTCTGTATCTATTCATCATCCTACTATGAGACTCCGAGATACAACCAATTGATTATCAGACACATAAACATGGTAGACAATGATGAGACTATGGTCTTTGATATGTGTCCATCCCTCCTCTACGGCACGACCCTATCACATTGCATCATTCATCTAGTACAAATATGATAATTCCACATGGTCACACCTTCCTTCCTACCATATTTTCGTCCTTCGATCTCACTGTCTATTGACGATGAATCCAATCTCTCTTCGTAACTCATAATCTCTCCATCAGTCACCAGAAAACAGAAAAGAGTGCAGCTATGCTAATTTGTGCAGCACAATCGTATTACTCCTACTGGAGAAAGCAATTCTATGATAGTATAAATGAAGCCTCGTTCTTCACTCAATCATATCCAATCATCAATCTTCTCTCAATGGCTCGTTTCTTCCTTCTCTTCCTCACTTCTCCTCTTCTCTCCTTTGCTTTCCCATTCCTTGGAGGAGGACTCTTCGGAAGTGGCAATGGTCAGTTACCAATTCCATCTACCGTATTCCAATCTTACCGTATTCCAGGTGATCTTTCTTCTTCCCTTGGTCTTCAAGCTCTTCCCAACTTCCAATTCGCTGCTGATGTGGGAACAGGCGCATCTGGTGAGTCTCTCGTGATTTCTCCCTTCATCCTTCTCCCTTCTCAGGTGCCATCGATGCCGCTACTCAAGCCTTCGTCAATGGTCTACTCGGAATCGGAGGATCAGTTATCGATGGAGCTGCTGGATTGGGCAAGGCTGGACTATCTGGAGGTAATCCCTCTTCTCTTACTCTCCAGTCTATTCGATCTATTCCATCTGCAGCAGCAGGAGTGGACGGAGCATTGGGTGGAGCTGCAGCAGGTGCAGCATCTGCAGCAGGCAAGGGAGCTGCCAGTTTGGGAGGATCACTAGGAAGCAGTCTCGACTTCGGATTGAGTGGAAATGGAAATGCTCAGATTGAGGCTGCACTTGCAAAGTGGGTCGACCTCTGTAGAATGGATAGTCTACATCCTCCTATCCTTTCAGATATTTAGCAGCAGCTGCATCGGTTGGAGCGGGAGCAAGTGGATCAGTTGGAGTGAACGGAGGAGCAACTCTTTCCCCGGTTAGTCTTTCCTTCATTCCTTCCCTCCCCTCATCTATTCCCTCATTCAGGCCATCCGTGCAGCAATTCAAGATGCAATCTCTGGTGCATTCTCTGATGTTCTTCGGGGATCGGGATCGGTCTCTTTCGGACCATTTGGTATGCAGATACAATCAATAGAAGGCAATACAATGCCCCTGATAGGATCAATTGGAGCCGGAGCCGGAATCAAGAAGGCCGTCAATGGAACAGTTGGAGGAGCAGCGGAAATTGGATTCTAGACTGCCATCCAATACTCATACTCATACTCATTCTGTACTCACTACTTAACTTATACAACGAATCAACCTAATCTCTACCTCGAACAACCTCCTAGCTCATGATTGTACATAACAAATTCTTTGGGAAATAAAGGCATATGGTATATTATCCGGACTATTCCTTCACCTTTGCAATCTTAGCGAGTAGATTATCCACAGCAGAATGAGTGTACGCTGTTACGAGTACCTGACCAAATATTTGTTACTTTCCATCTACAAATCGATTCTCTCTACCGTGTGACCCAGTGCGACAATCGATCGAACGAGTGCGACGAGAGTCGAAGTCTTTCCTGTAATTCATTCATTGTCATTTTTCTTTAATCTTTCTCAACCTGATCCAGGCAGTCCTTCAATCAGAGCATAGTCTGATGCACACAACGACTTCACAACTGCTGCTACCTAAACAGCAAACTATTAATCATTGTTCCTTACATCCTCTATTCCATAAAAGACCGTTTCCCACTGATTCTTCCTCACCTGTCCACTAATCAATCCCTTGACGACTCCCTTCACTGTGCTCACATCTCCACTCTTTAACTTAATCGTCGAAGGAGCTTCCAAATCGATAAGAAGTGAACGAAGACGATTACTGTAATTGAGTACGGTAGTCAATCGTCTCACTCTACCGTAATCCTCACCATCGTTCTTCTCCATTCATAAGAGAGACAAGATTACTCAATTGAATAGCGTGTACTGTAGTACTCTCATGTCGATCGAGATGAAATAGTTGATCAGTTCTGATTACGACCCATTTATTATCTATCAATAAATACAATACTCACTTCTCTGCTCTTCTATTCTGCAATCCTCCACTCTCCAGAGGCAATTTCCGATCAGAAACTATTGTTATTGTATCTCCTGGAATCAATAAACTAACGATGTACTCAATCACAGTCGATTAACCGTATTCATCCACTTCAATAATTGGTCCCATCACTACAGCAGGCGCATCATCTGTGGATACAATAACGAAATCTCCTTTTGAGAAGATTGAAAGAGAGGAAGAAGAGGATTGGGAGAGTGTTCGAGTCCTATAACAATAAATATATGTTTTTACATTAAAAAAAACCACGCGTTCTAACAAGGAGTGAAAGAGTACCTCTTAAGCGTGACATTCCACTTTCCCGATTCAATTCCAGTTTTCACACATTTCGTAACTCTCAGATTAGCCATCGAGGTCATTGGTGAAAGAGATTCCCTTCAACAATACCATTCACTCAAAGAATCACAGTCATACTCTCTAGTTTCATCTTAACCAGCAAGAAGTATCGATAAAAAATATTGTATTGAGTGCTTATCGGAGTATTCTATCTCACCTTTTACTAGCGGGAAGTTCCCATATATCACTCAATGGTCTCTTATCTCTTCTCGATGCAATCCACTCCAAACTTTGCCATCGTTGCCATCTGAAATACATCAAACATAAACGTAACTTCATAACTTTTTATTTTATTTTGAGCCAATCACTAAATTTCGAAAAGTCATTCAAATTTCGCTTACTTTCTGAAGTACTCGAGATGTTTCTCGCTGAGATGTTCAGTCATTTGCAATTGGAATGCAATCGCTTCGTCAGAGGGAAAAGATTCAGAGGGACTGAAATGATTCAATCCTATCCACTTCATTCAGTAACTACTAATTATAGAAAGATTCACCTCTTTTCTTCCTCTTCCTTCCCTTCTCTTCTCTCAAATGCTTTTCCATACAGAGTACAGGCTGCGGCATAGTCACATTTCTTACAGAAATGAGTATCCGATCGAGGAACTGATCAATATTATTGATATTATCATTACAATCGTATTCATTATCAATTGATACCTGGTAGTTTATCATATCTCGATCCAGATCCAATGAATGTGGCTACATCGTTACGACGTGAGATTATCCCCTTCAGTTCAGCTGACTAAATAAATATGACTCATTACTAACGAACTAGGATCCAAGGTAAACGATTGACGGACAATATCACTAATCCTTCTTGAATTGTATTTCAGTGTCAGATAAATCGTACCCTCGGTTGTACTCTCCTTGTAGTTCCATCCTTGAGATAAAGAAGAGAACCCTCATGAATAGGAAGTGAATATCGATGAGCGAGCATCATTGCGTACATTAGCACCTATGGAAGAGATCGATCACGTATTATTAACTTTAAAGTGTATTTTTAAGCTTCACGTTCCATTTCAAAGATACTATAGATAATTTAAAATAATATTTCTTCTACCATTTTCTTACCTGTCCTGCATGATCAGCACTAGCAGAACTCTTGCCAGTCTTCAATTCCAAAGGAAGCAGCCAATGTTGAGTGGAATGAGAGAAGGGAGAACGATGAATTGTCGCATCTACCTGCATGCAACCAAACTTATCACATAAATACAATTGGGATCTATAAATACCTCCAAACTGACGTCGATTTTCCCTTTGAGACCGAGTGCAGGCATCCAAATATTCTCTTCGATGTCATGTACCTGTGACACGATCCATCTTCGAATGATCTTTCTCCTCATTATTCTCACCTCTCTAATCATCGCTCCTCCCTCCATTCTCTTTTGTTCTCCTCCACTTTTCTTCGGCATATACGAATTTACCCAATCGATAATCACCTGTATAATGCACTATTGAATCCATATTTCCTTTCTTGCATATATTTTCAGATATGCCTTGATACTCAAATCGATAACTACCATACATCGACATACGGTTCCAATTCTCCCTCGAATGAATCCGTCGTGAGATTGCATGCGGTCATAGAGATTATCACCTGAGATGGATGTCATCAAGTGGAATGACTTCCTATACCACCAACCTCGTCCATGATGACATCTCTCCATCGAGAGAGTAGCCATTCTTTCGTTAGATGGACGGATGGAGGAGTAAGAAGGGCTGCCTACATTGGATTTAATCCAAAGTAAGATCTAGCAAAACAATGCATAATTTAATCGCTATTCCATACCTGGAAGAGTTCGTGGATGATAATTCCCATTAGCATTGCTTTCGAAACAGCATTTCCTCCTCCTTTGAGACGATCATTCAATACAGCCTGAGGAAGGGAAAAATCATTAGGAAGAAATCGTAGTTATCGTACCTTTCGTGCACAAAAGAACGAGTTGACTACGGTAGTGCAGGGAATAAGGGCATCTGTTTGAGTGACTACCATACCTTCTTCATCGTTTACTAACCACTCCTGAGAACAGTTTAAAGATAGATTTGACATTGTAAACTTACGGTATCCGACCACTTCTTGGCTCCGATAACTCGAATAGTGGAGCCATCGCGCACCTCACATGACTGCCACATTCCCTGTGACATCGATTTATCTTCCAATATTCCGGTAGTTGTAATATTCACCTGTAGGTAGACAACACATATTTGGGCGTTCTCCTTATCATCACTTGCATTCCTGCAATGGAGAGTCGTCGTTCCATCTAAATCAATTGATGTATCACTAATTGAAGAAGACCATCATACCAGATAATTCTACTGATATCACGAATAGATGTTGATGACGAGATGAGGAAAAGGAAAGAGGTAGATCGGCCAGAGATGGGAATCCATTTACGTTCTCATCTAAAATTAACGGTATTTGAACTCATCTTAATCAACAGCACGTAGGTACCGTAAACAGGAGAATCGTCAATTTGTTTCTTAGGTGATCGTTTTTTCAAGGGTGAATTGACTGCAGATTTTGACAGTCGCGCTCGTTTAGGTGTCTCTTCGAAGTCAATCGAACTGAATTAGAGGAGGTTGAATGGGGCAAGAGTAGGGAAGTCTCACTTATCAAAACTGTCCTCGTTATCCGACTTTATCTTATCTTGTGAAGGTTTGAGCACGGCCGAAGTTCTTGAGAGGAACTTCCTTCGACAACCTGCACAACGACTGTCAATAAGGATCAGCTACAGTTGTATCTACAGTGCCAGGCGGAGGCTCTTACCTTTTTCTTTGAAGTTGAGGGGAGGGCATTTTCGATGGGGAGATCATGGTCGTCATCAAATGAGTCGTATTCCTCTTCACCACTCATCAACCTTCAATTAAAAAAAACTTGCAATGAACAGTTCAAATATGATACCGCGGTATGATAAAAATGTTTTCATACGATCACCATCACTAGTGTTCTACCGTCTAGATAATCTAAGACGCACAACAGAGAACAAAATCGATAAAAAATAGAGAGTCCAGCTGAAATAAAACTCCCGCTCAAAATTTGGTCCCACACCACGAATTCCTATTTCCTGGATAACGACGCCGATTGCGAACAAGTACCGTACTACTCAAATATCGAGTTTGCAGCAGTTGTCTTATCTATGTATGTCATATAGGCACGGCCCCCTAGGAGCCGACATAGCACACAGTGAAAACGTCCGAAAAAATCAGGTTCACAGCCCCCTAGGAGCCGACATAGGGGGTGCAGAAAACGTCCGAAATCCGGTGAAAAAATCCGGCAATTAGCACATGAAGCTACAGTTAGCAAGTTGCCTGATTTTGCAATTAGTTCGAAATCTCTCGCAACGATCACCCTGATCCTGCATTTCCAGTTCTCGATAGGAGGCTACTTTCCGGAAAACGGCTGCAACTGCTGTAGCTCTCACGACGGTTACAAAATAAGAAAAACGGCTGGTTGGTTTAAAAAGCGGTTTGAATTGGCGGTTTAAAATTGGCAGGCAATTCGCTGTGAGACTACTCAAATCCCAAAAAAATTCAAAAAAATCCAAAAATGCAAACCCCGGCTCTCTTTTTGAAAATTCCGGCTCCAGTGTTGGCGATGTGGAAATGAGCCCGCCACGACTCGTACAGCCTTATAATCATAGTTTTTATTGAATTTGCCAACGTTTCACAGCCTAAGCAATTTTCTAACACCAGAAATATACTATGAAACTCTCCCATTCCTTGGCAAATTCAACCCCCTTGAATCGAGTCTGTCGGCGATCTGACCTAGCGAACTCACCGATTTCCATCGCTCTGGTTGTTTTTGTGCACGATTTACAGCGGTTTCACTAAATTTGGGGCGCTGAACAATCAGAAACCAATTGCAAAATTGTATTTAGAACAGTTTGAAAAATTCACCAAAATTTAGTCAAAAACGCGACGCGTAGTTACGGTAACCGCGACGCATGAAAAATTTCGAATGAACCAGCCGGTGTTACCGTCGTCACAGCCCCCGGGAAGCCGACATAGGGCTGAGAAAAACGTCCAGAGCTGCCAAAAATGGGCTGTGATTTTTCGGCACTAAACACCGAAAGTATGTTATACTTTTTTCCGGCTACAGATTTAAAGACGGATACAGCTGCGAATCGTGAAATGAGGATTGCGCTGAAGAGCTACAGTAGTTGCAGCCGTTTTCCGGAAAGTAGCCTCCTATCGAGAACTGGAAATGCAGGATCAGGGTGATCGTTGCGACAGATTTCAAACTAATTGCAAAATCAGGCAACTTGCTAACTGTAGCTTCATGTGCTAATTGCCGGATTTTTTCACCGGATTTCGGACGTTTTCTGCACCCCCTATGTCGGCTCCTAGGGGGGCTGTGCGTCGTGGCTCTTCAACGCAATCCTCATTTCACGATTCGCAGCTGTATCCGTCTTTAAATCCGTAGCCGGAAAAAAGTATAACATACTTTCGGTGTTTAGTGCCGAAAAATCACAGCCCATTTTTGGCAGCTCTGGACGTTTTTCTCAGCCCTATGTCGGCTGCCCGGGGGCTGTGCAGGTTGAATCTCAGGCAAAATTGCGCAAATTCAAACTTTGGCTTGCCTGAATCAGGTTGAACCTGACCCCTATCACTGCAACTGCGTTTTTCCACATCTGCAACCAGAAAAAAGTATAACATAGTTTCTGTGTTTAGCGGGAAAAAAGAGCAGCACAAGTTTCGCAGCTCAGGACGTTTTTCTCAGCCCTATGCACGGCCCCCGGTAAGCCGACATAGGGCTGAGAAAAACGTCCTGAGCTGCGAAAGTTGAGCTGCTCTTTTTTCCGCTAAACACAGAAACAATGTTATACTTTTTAAAGGTCCAGAAGTGGAAAAACGCAGTTCACTGCGCAGTTGCAACTTGGCCCGAACCCCGACGTGATAATCAGGGTTGGATATTTGCCAAATATACTGTAGTTGTTTCGAATTCGCGCACTTTTGCCTGAGAATCTGCTTGATTTTTTCGGACGTTTTCACTGTGTGCTATGTCGGCTCCTAGGGGGCCGTGCCTATGTCGGCTTCCCGGGGGCCGTGTATAGGGAGGACCAAACCGGAAAGTTCGCACCCAGGCCCGGCGAATTTCCTGTGATAGGCTTTCTGCTTTTTACCACCCGCGAATTCAAATCTCAACGTTATTTTTAAAATTCTTGAATTTATCTAATTCTCGAGCACGCCCCTCTCTGATTTTTGTCGATTATGTACGTCTCGAATCATGAAATGTCCTGTTGAAAGATAAGAAATTTCCAGCGTAGCCAACATGTTTAATTTTGATGTGAATTTCTGGGCAGTATAGTTTTTATCAGTTAGCAAGCGATTAATATCATGCCCCTTTACAATTTCTTCTGTGAAGTGTTCTTTGACATCAAAAGCAGCTTTGAACCAAAAAATAGGAATTTCCAGCGTAGCCAACATCAGAAAATTAAACGTCGAAGATTTCATTTATTTAACTTCCTGGGTGCCGATTATTTCCTTATAAGACGTTTTCCTATTCATGGATCGATAGAAGTGATTTTAGAATGTTGTGAGGCATAATTTAAAACTAAAATTATGAGACCAGTGTTATTTTTAACCTACTTCATCTCGTAGGTACGAGATGAAGTAGGTTCCATTATTCCTTATCAGAGCAAGGCTTCAAGAGAAAATTAGAAAAATTCAAATCATCGGAACTTCAATAATCGATGATGAAGTTTGCGAATGGTGGAGACTTTAACGAGTCAATGTCAAATAGTTGGAATTATTTTCTTTATTTTATACATATAACTCTATTCAAAGAGTCGGACAGTGTGTGCTAATCACAAATTTAAGCTATGATTTAATACTTTGAGTGCAAGTTCAGTGAACAATTCGCTGTTACCGTATACCGTGAACTAATTTGAGCGTATTGTGAACGCCATCTATTAAAAACCACCATTTCGCTGGTCAATTACTGATATTCCGAAAATGCTCTACAAAATAGAATAGAAAAGAAAGAATGAAAGACAATTTGAAAATTTCAATAGTTGACATGTCGAAAATATGTGACCAACCGAACCGCGCACTCGCTGGCACTACACCACGGTGGGCGGGGCTTAGCATGGGTGGTTGGTTCTCGCTTAATTTAAAGTATTTTAAAATTTTGGAAGTGCTATCATAATTCTGCATGGCCGAGACCCCCACAACAGAAAAATAGGAATTTTAAATAGAGTTTGAATTTTTACGTGAATGTCCCTACAAGGCGACTCGCTCAAAGATATGCAGGGTGGTGGTGTATACTCGAGTGCATTGTCAAATCACAGAAATTTTCACATTTTTTCACTGCACCCCGGCTACACCACTCGAGTTTTTTCTGTTTTACGACGTTTTACTAGCGACTAGCGACTAGAGCGAGTTTTACTACGTTCAGTTTTACTAGCGTTTTACTAGCGACGACGACGACGAAGTTTTACGACGTTTTACGAGTTTTACGACTCTGAAAACACATCAAATAGATACTTACAGTACTTTCAATATCACATCGATTTCAAGGATTTGTGATTGAGCAATCAACATAAAATACTGACCTTTTCAAGAGAATGAGTATTGCTTCGTCGAATGATTTGTAAGAACACAGAGTGATGAGATAAAAGACAATTCGAATGATGAATGGACGAATTCCCGAGGGGAAGAAATCGATCGATGCAGAGAGATACGGTAGACACAAAAGGATTATAGAGTCCAATGTACTTCTAAAATATGATTATTCACTGTATTTCATAAAAGGAAGCACCTTGTCCATTTCTCTCCTCGATCCCTCTTCAATGATTCTTCTTTCTCTTTCAATTTCAATTCACAGAAGTTATTCCCGTAGACCGTTGAATATAGAGAGAAAGGAGCTGAATCGACAGAGGAGAGTGAACTGGAATGATATCAGTCTATGGAATAATAATAGTGTAATTTCAACTTACTCTATCTCTCCTCTTTCCTCTCCATTCTCTTCTTCATCATAACCATTCACATTCGCATCAGATATGACATTAGCCATTAAAGTAAGAAGAAATGGTTTTAGATTTTGCCCCTTCTGTCGAGAAAGTTTTGAAGGCATTTTTCGCACCATCTAAAAATATTAAATTGTGTGAATGGAAATAAGTGCGAATGGAAATTGCGACCTTGACTGGATTGAGAGTCGAAAAGTTTAATGAATCTCTGAATTCGTCTCTCGAAGTGAGAAAAGCGAAGAGAAGATCCGATCGAGCAAGAAGAGTCTACAATACACACAGTATCATTCTGTGATTCGTCAATCGTCGTCTACCTGTTTGCACAATCCAGAGAGAAAAGCAGCGAAATTGTAACGGAACTGATCAATAAATTCGCGAGTTTGAGCTGAGAATATCTGAAGAAATGCATTGTTAAAAAATGTCACGAATCTATTCGAATCGAATTAATGAAGGAAAGCAGGAAAACTTTAAACTAGGCTGATTAGTGACAATTCAAAGTGAGTTGATCGAGTGTATTGGTAACCTACCAAATTCTTCTTAGGAGGAAGGGAAGAAAAAGTGAGATTATCGCTGTGGAACTCTTGCAATTTATTCTCCAGTACATAAAATTCGCTGTATCTCCTTGAATGGATCGATTTTTAACTCAGATTCTCTCTCCGTATTCATTATTCCATCTCAATTCTTTTTTACCTTACAATACTCCAAGTCTTCGTTTCATTCTCATCTCCATCCAATCTCAATACATCGATATGAGATTGGTGCGAAAAATGCCTTCAAAACTTTCTCGACAGAAGGGGCAAAATCTAAAACCATTTCTTCTTACTTTAATGGCTAATGTCATATCTGATGCGAATGTGAATGGTTATGATGAAGAAGAGAATGGAGAGGAAAGAGGAGAGATAGAGTAAGTTGAAATTACACTATTATTATTCCATAGACTGATATCATTCCAGTTCACTCTCCTCTGTCGATTCAGCTCCTTTCTCTCTATATTCAACAGTCTACGGGAATAACTTCTGTGAATTGAAATTGGAAGAGAAAGAAGAATCATTGAAGAGGGATCGAGGAGAGAAATGGACAAGGTGCTTCCTTTTATGAAATACAGTGAATAATCATATTTTAGAAGTACATTGGACTCTATAATCCTTTTGTGTCTACCGTATCTCTCTGCATCGATCGATTTCTTCCCCTCGGGAATTCGTCCATTCATCATTCGAATTGTCTTTTATCTCATCACTCTGTGTTCTTACAAATCATTCGACGAAGCAATACTCATTCTCTTCAGAAGAGTACTTGAAAAGGTCAGTATTTTATGTTGATTGCTCAATCACAAATCCTTGAAATCGATGTGATATTGAAAGTACTGTAAGTATCTATTTGATGTGTTTTCAGAGTCTCTGCGATGTGAATCTAATATCGATGATTCAACTCACTCAACAATCACTTTTCTGTAGAGAGGACGTAATTGTTACCGAACAGGTAGCATCTCTCTCAATATGTATTCATTTCAATTCTGTAAGAAAGGTTTAACTGATTCGTTATCCCAGGAAAAGGCACTGAGGATGGAATTAGCAGATAGAAGAACAAAGCAATTCATTGAGGAAAACATTCCTTCATATGTGAGAGACATTTTTCATGTAGATAAAGATACACTATTGAATAGTCTTCTATTCATTCATTTTCTTTTCAGTTGCTTCGTTTTTCTCCACTGCGTCAACTTTTTCACTTCTTTCTCAATCCTTTCATGTATTCCAATTTCCATGTCTGAATAAGCATATTTCCCTGGTCCTTTTAGATATTATCCTGCCTGAAATATTTCCTTCTCCACAGATGAACATTCCCAATCCTTTAGAGAACACTCTTGATACTCCAGAAAGAGATCTCTGATCTATCTATCTATGTCCACTCTAGTAGTCGCTAGTGTATAATCCTGTATCTCTTTGTATAGAAGTTGAATACGTTATTTATAAATTGTGTATATTCGTTTCGATGTGTCATATCTACATTCGTCTGTTGTCAAGTTGTGCCATATTGATAATTATTGATAAAGTTTTTCATGTCTGATTTCATAGTTTCAAAAGCAACCACTAAATATCTAGTATATCTCAATGGATGATGATTATATTAGGACGCATTACAATATCCAGCATTTTTTGTGTGATATTATGTGTACATATGTAATTGATTCCAATAGTTCCCCTCCTCCCACCCTCTCTTCCCATCTGTCCATCGGTAGTCCACTATGAATCACCTTGACAACGTCGTCTTTCCTCTCCTCTCCTTCTCACTATCTCTCGCTCTTTTTCTTATCCACTACCGCCCTAGATTTCGTGTCATTTATCTCACCATTATTAGTTAATTAGTTAATTAAGTCTTCCTCTCGTTATGGATGAGTAGACGGGTCGATCAAGATGCTCTCACTTATGTTGTGAAGAGTGGGTAAGTCACCGAAAATATCATCCATTCAAGAAACCTAAACAAATCAAATTTTCAGAGATGAAAAAGAGGAAATCAATGAAGAGAAATATGATGAAGATTTCGAAGAAGATGATGATGAGTAAGTGAAGAGAAAAGCATAAACGGCCATCTGGACAAGTCAGATTTAATTTTAATTACCAGTTAGCGTATTTTCGCGCATTATGTAACTTGTGTACTAAAGCAATCGAGAAATTTGTGGGCATGATCACAGGAATTATTCACTATTTTCAGACTTAATTCAACTCAATCTTCTCTCAATCATCTCGGGGACAGTCTTCGATCCATTAATGTTCGATACGCTTGTTAAACTATTTGCTCAATGTTATCTCGCCGAATACACACTCTACTTCAGCATCTTTCCGTCTCTGGAGATAACTCTGAAGATGAAGAAGAGGATGAGAAGGAGAAGAAAGAAGAAAACTCCAAAGAAGAACATCAAAGAAACAGTGAGGATGTACCCTCAACCAGTCACGATGTTAAACACAGCAATTACGTCGGCCTTCCCGATAGATTACCAGGTATCCAAGGGCTTATTATGAGAGTCACTAGCGTTACTTAGATTACATAGTACTCATACTGAGAAAGCCACCTTTGAATAGACAGTACGCACAATTTATAGTGTTTCGTAGGTCTTAGAAGAAAATCCATTCAAGGAACAATGCGTGGAAACAAATCAGATAAAATGAACTGAGTAAATAATAATAATAATAATAATAATAATAATAATAATGGTTTAGGAATTCACGGTCTGCTTCCAGCCCTGAATAATCTCACTATGGAGAAACTAAGGACAATTCATGATAATTGCAGATACAGGTAAAGAATTGTCGAACAATGAATCGATATGTTTCGCATTTGAAACATATATATTTTTTGTGTAATGATGTTCGATTCTCTTTTTCAGGGATATCAATAATCAGGGTCAATTGACTTCTCAACAGATTCTTCAGTGCATTGCGCAAATTATTCCTAGTGTAGATCTTTTCTCTTTTCCGAATTATTGAATATCTTTCAAGGCAACATTCCATTCTTCACCATGGACTCTTCTCATTCGTCAAATTGCTCCTAGTAATCAACTGATCGATTACAATCACTTCTTCAAATTATTAGCAAGGAAGAAATTCGGAGGAGGATTTGATGAAAGCAAGTGAGAATCTATCTATCCGGCATACTTTTCTCTCCAGACTAATTTCCGATTGAGTTTAGTCTCTAGTTCATGATTTATATAGTGATTTGTGAATTATTGAGGAAGGAAATTAAGGAAATCTCTAGCCGACATGCTCATGTCTGCTAAGTCATCCATCAAGGGACATCTCACTACCAAATTCACTTCTGAGAAGGAAATAAGAGAAAAAGGACGATCACAGGTTAGTTATTTGCGTACCTATAAAGAGAAAGTACGAGTACAAATAATAATGTATTGTTGAGACTATTTTGCGCACGATTATTCATTGGTTTCAGATAGTACAAGACATTGAAAGTCTTCTCTCTCGGTTTCCTCAAATTGATCTCTCTCGATTAAAAATTGCAACTACGAAGAAGAAAATAGCAGTAAGTAAATCTGTTGTAATACTCGATCTAATAGTGAATTGTAGATGGAAGAATTGAAGATGATCTTTGATCTTCATGGAATCGAGTCTCATTTTCGTCCACTTTTCCCTCGTCTTCTAATGAGTTTCCGAACTGATACTGGACAATTTCAGTATGTTATTTCCATATTCCTTTTCAATAATTCATTTGTTCGTCTGAATCTTTTGCGCCAAAGGAAGGAAAACAAGAAATGGCCACCCGAAGAATGAGACTATTGTACACATTTCTATAAGACTCATTGAAAATTGTATTGATATTAGAAGTCAAACTCAGATCTCTCCATAATGTGCAATCATTTAGTTATTCGGCCTTCCTTGATGTACTCTCTTCTGTTCGAATACCAGAAAGATCTTCTGCACCAGTGAAGAATAAGAAGATTCTTCCATGGCAAATGCCTCCTATTCCAGTTAGTTTATCTCTTTCTCTATTCACATCAACGAAGAATGAACTTGTTTCCTAAATTTACAACACATCTTCTGTCCCTTTCTCCGAATAACAAGTCCACTCCCATATCCTATTTCACTCCTCCAATCATTATTGTAACAACTCTCACGTTCTTTTCAGCCCATCGGATCAAAATTCGAAGAGAGAAAAGAGGAAGAAGAAGGAACATCGAGACACATTTCTGCATGAAGAGACCATTTGAATATTAATTATGCTCCCTCTCTCACTGTACATACTCATCCCTCCCTTCGTGTCCATATCTCGTTTCTACCAATTACTCGACTATTTACTTAATTTGGATATCTCCTCATTGAAATTTGGTTCGTAAGGAAGCTTCATTCTCGATACCTCTTCCTTTCCCGCTTACAAAATCCCTATAGTCTTTCATGATTTCCTAAAGAACGAGTCGATTTGATTAGATGCATGTAATTATTTGGGCACGAGTATAAAGATCTAATCCATATCTCATACTTTCCTCCAAGTGCATTGAGTGTAAAGGATGTCTGTGAGGGGAGGAGGAAGGGAGGACTCAAGCAGTAATTCATTCTCCCTCCCTCTCTCACTCATTCCATTTCAACATCCATTCTTCATAATAATCCCATGAATCCTTCGATCTATTTGATTAGTGTAATTCATTCTTTTGATTCGTTGTCTATCATTTGCCCCATCTGATTTATAGTATCGTTCTCCCTTACTTCCTCCTCTCTTTTCTCTCTTTCTTCTACTCTTCTCTCCTTTCCTCCCTTTATTACCTCTTCCAGTGCCCTCTTCCACTTCATTTTCACTATGCTCACTGCTTTTACTTTCTCTTCCAATCCCATGGAAAGAAATCAAAGAGTCTATCAACCATCTCTTCCTCCTCCATTCATTCCTGTAAGTTAACATTGTATATCTATCTATGATTGAATCTCCTGAAAGATCAATCATGAAAGATGTGCTAATCTACACTGAGAGAAAGAGGTTGAGTGAATATGAGATGATTTCATAAGAACAATTTCGTCTGAGGTCATCTTCGATGGACCGAGCGGATTAATGGATTGAAGAGGGCATAGTTCATCTCCCTTCCTTCTGACTAATCATTCATATAACACGCGAGTCAAACCTCAAACATATGTCTTTTCTCCACCCTTCCTAACTCGTTTCTCTCATTTTCTCTTTCTTTTCAATCTCTGACATCTTCAAGGACCTCTCTTTTCTATCGTGGGAATTCCAAATACATCATTCCCCTTCATTGATTGACATCACTTTCAGATGAGTAGTAAATCATCATGTTCACAATATTCGTCAGTTCTCACAGACGATCATCCCCTTATCTCAATTCCTAAACCATCTCTTACTCTCAATGTTGCATCCACTCTTCCCACTGGAGATGGTCAGTTTCTGTCTTATTTTTTGGATATGAATGGAGTAGACAAATAAATATCCGAATTGCGCCGTCCTCTCCCCTCCTATTGATAATCTATTGTCCATTCTAGGAGAAGCTCGTGGTTGGCCATGTGCTCCATGTGGAATTCTTCTTGGTCTCATTCATTTTACACTTGGATTTACTCTTCTTCTCTTTGATATTCTCACCAATGCAATCTCACACGTTAGTTTATCCCCTTCACACCACAATTTCTGCTTGTTCCGTGCAGTTTTTGAAAAAAATTCCGAGTATTTTTCATTCCCTTTCATTTTCTCATTGGTTATTAGAAGGGAAAGGGATGATGTGCATTCGTCTATCTCTCTATTCATCCAGTGACCATTCATCCATTCTCTCTTCAGACTGCATTCGGAGTAACCGCCTCTCTCACATTCATTATCTGTTCACTTCTTTGCTTCATTGCTGTAAGGTGAGCACTCAATGAAGAGAATGGAAGAAGGAAGAAGAAGAGAGAGAGGGGATAATGATGAATGAGAAGAGAATGTGTGAAGAGTGCTCAATCACTTCTTATTCTATCCAAGTTGAAGTGATTGAGTAAACGGAAGAGAAAAGAAAGTGGAGATGAAAGGATTGCACACCGCTGCACGTACGGATAGCAAGAGACTCGAGAGGGTTCAAATGTAGTCTAGACTCAACGACCACGGTAGTACACACAAGTATCAAATTTCACTAGGAACATTTGAAGACAAGAGTTTTTTTTGCGATGTATCTACAATATTCGCTGTATTTTCCAAGCAATTGTATGATATCTTCTTCCGTTAAGACGAGTTGATCGATGTGCTCAAGTTGTTCTCATGTGTTTTTCCACTTTTTCCCTTCTTGCTTGTATTTCAATCTTCCTTGAATCATCAGTTCAATTGAATGATAGATGCACACCAAATGGAGAGAGGATAAAGGTCAGTGAAATATCTAAGAAGGGAAAAAAAACGAATCTATTCAGGAAATATCACTCAAATCTTCTGTTGAAGTGATACCTACTGAAGAATTGAACGAACCAGAGGTATGATTCGTCTCATCTCAAATTATTGTTAATTGATCTGATCTCTTTATCATCAGATTCCTCATTCTCATTCTTCGATCTGTGATGATTCAGCCCACGCAGTCCTCTCTTCACTCATTGCCATTGCCCTTACTGAGAGTACGTCTCATTTCATTACTCTCCCCATAATTCGATTCATTCTCTCCGTTTCACTCTTACGATTTCTTACGAACAGAGACCATAGAACGTGAAAACACGAGTATAAATGATCGCATTTCAGTGATAATCTGTCTCATAACTCTCATCGTCTGTTTTCGTTCCCTTCATTCTGCTTATGCAGTGGGTCAACCATCTTCTCCCTATTCAACTCTTATTGTCGGCGATCTCAATAGATTGAAGGTTTTGATTATTGTTCTATTCTTCTTTCATTCTACTTCATTTAAGAGGGATGCTCCTAAATTACAACACCGATATGAGCGAGCGAGATCCGTCGTATAATTCATTCACTTTTCCATCTAACATTATTCGGGTTTCAATTTGTCATCTTCCATAATCCATCTATTTCAATCGGGTACTCCATCTGAAATCGAGTTCAATAAAGATATTTGACTACCCTCACAATGATGATTTCCTCTGAATGACTCACAAACTTATTCAATGGCTGCATCCTCCCTGCAGTATTGTATGGTTGCGAATGTTGGGTCCCGGCCAATGAACAAATGAATCAATCGATCAGTGGCTCAACGTCGAATGGAATGATGGATGGTAGGATGTACGGTACTCGATCATGTCTCTAATGAGAGGTTGCGAGATTCAACTCGAATTTTTTTCGAAATGCACATAAAAGGAAATGGTTTTGGTTGCACAAGATCGCGAATGACGACAGCTGGAAGTAAAGCCGATCTGTGATCGAATGTGTGAGGAATACAATTTTCTCAAAGTTATTTTTTATTCACTCGTAGATCTAATCTTCTTCTATAATCCCTCAACCGAAGAGGGGGAAGATCTTCTCACTCATTCGCTTTGTCAGAAATCGGAGAGTTCTGAATAATGGTATTGATTATCTCCTGACAACTGTGAATTATTAGAACTTTTTGTGTTTTTCAATGGGAACTTGTTCAGATTATAAAACGAGAATAGTCATTCAATTCAGTTGTGGAAAAGATACCTCGATATTGGGAGAAGGGAGCGAGGAAGGAATGGGAAGAGCACACATTATTCTTCCACTAAACCACTCTCTGAAAAGAATATCCGTGATAATTCATCTCAAAAAGAGACAAAATAAATATAAAAAATGATAGATAGGGTCCAGAGCTTGATATGAAATGTACTCTTTTTTGCCAAGGAGGCAGAGAGGCTAGAGAGCACGCAAAATGAAGAGAGTCGTTTCTTCACAAAGGATGCCTTTTCACGGAAACTGTCAATAGTTATTGTTATCACCTTGTTTCCTCCTCATTCTTCGATGCCATCTCCGCCCAAGTATCCGTCCATGGGTCATATCTTTCTACACGGAGAACATTTTCGTCACCTCCACACGAAAACAACGCTCCACCAGAGGCCACGAGAATACCATCGAAACTACAAAATTACTACCGATCAAAGCACAAGCAAATTGCAATATAGTCGGTTTTGGATCGTATTCTACAGTACCTCTCATATCTCTTGCCCTTCAGATTCGTCCAAGTATCACTTGTGGGTGAGTATTTCGTTAGTTCCGCACTGCAAGAACGGCTCTCTATATTTGATCACAGAAATGTACTTTAGCACTATAAATACTTTCCCCCTTCCTTTGACTTTCAACTTGTTATTCGAATTACATTATTCACAATGAATCGCAACGAACCCTGCAACCACGTAGATCTCGCCTCCGAGTGTTGCTGCTGTAACCCCTTTTCTCTCATGAGGCATATCAGCAATTGGTGTCCATCTGAGAGTTGCAATGTCAACAATGGAATAATCCATTGTTATCTCTCACTTGTCTGTCGCGGGATCATAACACTCGCCATCATTGCGGTACTTTACAAACTCGTAGTTACATCCGCCAATAACTATAAATGTCATCAATTCTTCTAATGTATGATAACATGGAGGGGTAAGATAACATAACATAGAATTTTCCGTTCAATACGCAAGTCGCGGTCTCCATTCTTTCTCTTCTCATATCGGCCAATCTCGTCCAGCCTGAAAAATGAGAAATGAATGCATCTACCAGGAATATTTCCAATAAAAAAATTACAATCGTAAATTAGGAAAGACACACACATGAGGACACTATTTGGAAAGAAATTAGTCATACCTGCCGATGGATTGGATGGGTCGAATTTCGTAAGTGATTTCGACCAATTGGAATCATCGGGATCTCCTCCTGCCGTATAACTGGAATTGACACTAATCAACTATTATCTTTCGTAAATGTAGTAATCATTCTCCTCACATAATGCCATCGATAACTCCCGTTGACGCGATACGACGGTCCACTAGACTTGTCATCCGTAACTGTGTTTTTTATGTAATAGATAGATAGTAAAGCTTCATGGAATGCATACATCTTCCCATTGGTTCTTCATTGTATCATAGATCACCATGGTTCCTTCTGCCAATTCGTCCACTTCATCATCCCAAAAATGCCCAAAGAAATAGATCTGCAAATACGAATGAGAGAAAGGTGTTTATTTGATGAAGATCCTCACATGATCTCCAACGACTGCGTTATCCTTGTGCAGTTTTCGATATTCAATTTGCCCCTCTGAAGAGAGACATCTCACTCATAGAACAGTCTAATCTTACGATTCCATTCATTCGTAGCCGGATTATATATATCCACTCGAGTAAAGTCATCATGATCATCATCGTATTCATTTACTCCTGTAAATCGCAAATAATGAATAATTAACATTAGAAACTGACTAGTCACAAAAATGAGACTAGAGCCGCAGTTCCATGGTACACTCTTGAGAGAGATCAACGAATTACTTGCTACTTCCTTAATACAAAGTATCTTGTCATAGAACTCACTTGAACACGGTAAATACCTGTGCTTGATTGATGAGGGCGACGGATTCTGGAATATTCATAATCCATTTATTCTTCTCAACAATATCATTGAGGAATGAAGAAGAGAGACGAGGACATTTAACTGATTTCAGCAATCTAAAACATTTTTATGGATGGAATTCTTTTTTTCAATTTTTCACCTCGGAGCAAGTTTCCTTCTGTTTTCGTCCTTTCCTATCCATCTAATAACAGCATCATGAACCTACGAATTAACTCGATAATTCGATTTGATTACATAATTGTCGAGAATATTTCACCTGTTCATCGTTATCAATATTGAGGGAATTTCTATTTATAATATTGACGAGATCATCAATTGAGAGTTCGAGGAAATCGGGAGTGTAAGAAATCAGAAGGAAATTCGACTGAATGTAACCGATTAATCAGTTCTATTTCTACAATAGAAACTCACTTCAATGAACTTTATGAGAGATTCGTCATTTTTGTTATAGTCAATGGCTCTACAGAATTGGAGGAGGGGAAGAGCATCATCGTATTGAATTCTTCTCCTCATAAACATGTAGCACTCATCGACTATCGATTCCTCAAGTGAAATATTCGTTGATATCATAATTATTCACTTGAATAATACTAACCAATAGGAGATAAGAGGCAGTCTTCATCAAACATTGTACAGTATTCTGGGTGATCGTTAAACTTCCCGAATATGCCCAATTGATTATTATTTCAATAATGTGCGAGTGGAATTCTGAACATCACTAGTATAATAAATACTTTCCGGAACTTTGAACGAACCGGAGAAATTGATAGAGGACTCCGACCAGCTTGGATTCTGAAGATATTTGAAGAATGGGATTCGCCCGCTGAGAAGAGCCTACAAAAATATGATACTACTCCGTTTGTAAGTCAATTATCTCTCACTTTGTGCACATTCATTATACCATCTCCATTGATTATTTGCATATCACAATCCTTCCCTTCTCGTCGAAGATTGTCAAAATGAACAAGATCCTGTAAAGACCAAAGATCATAATCAGATAAACAGGACGAACACTGGGTAAAGAGTGCTGAATAGTTACAGTATCCGGATTGTTGTGCCCAGTTAGAGAGATGCGAATTCCTGCCAAGGAAAATATCATTGTATGATCTTTCCTTTTGAGCTCCAATAAGAAGCAACATAATAAATGACTCACCACAAGTTTCGAAATAAGGATTCTCAGTGTCGTAATTGAGAGAAGTCATTTGTCGTCTGAAACAATCGATAAACCACCAAATAAACACGAGTGATTACTGATTTAGCGGCGAAAGAGAAGAGTCCGAGTTCCATTCACCTTCATTTTTATTGCTGATCGATGGAACCTGAGAGTACGGTATTGAATATTATGTATTCATCATGCGAAATCATCTCCAATATACCTTCACTACATCATTTTTCTTCATCCATTTCATCTCTTGTTTGAGTGAATCGACTTCTTTCTTAAACTTCTCAGCTTCTCTTTTGTTGCAGTCTGATTCCTCTTTGGTTTGAATGAGCTGAAATGATTTGTTTAACGTTCTTCACTATATTTTACAATCTAAAATGAATCCTTCTAGTCGAGACGAACTTTTGTAAATCCTATTTGATCTAAACAGCAACTTACCATTAAAATCAATGTAGAAATTAGTGCAAATGGATTTCGCACCTGAAAGTATTTCTAGATAGCTAAGACCATTGATATCTAGCTCACCGAATTTACAGTAGGGCGTCTTTCAGGCATCTTGAGATTTCGACGATAAACTGATTGCTATCCTGAATTAGAAGAAGAATGTAGGCACTTATTGCAATGAGACAAGATGAAATAGGTATTGTGAATATCCATCGATACCTCTTCTAGATTTTTGTTCCTTCCATGAATTAGGAGAAAGAGAGTAAACGACCGTTCACGATTGTACGAAGAGAGTAAAGTGGGAGATAGGGAATGGAGGGATGGATGAAAGAATAATAATTACGAAACTTGAACTCCTCTCTTATTATTCAAATGAGAAGCCTTTTTGCATAGACCATTGACTTCATTCTACGATGGACAATCGTTCGGTTGTGTCCAGTTAGAGAGATACGAATCCGTGCCAAGGAAAATATCATTGTGTGATCTTCGCTTTGAACTCCAGTAAGAAGCAACATAATAAATGAATCACCACAAGTTTCGAAGTATGCTGATTTCAAATTCGTGTGCAATTTTTTTAAAAATCGGCTGTTCGGAAAAATTCAAATTCGTCGTTTCTTTTGGGAATCTCGGCTAGAAAAAAGATAATAGGTGAGAGGAAAAGCCTGCCAAAGTGACTGAGGATAAATATCATATGGATCTCGTGATCTCGTATACGTACGTTACACGTAGAGAGTATCAATCAGATCTACAAGCCTCCTTGATCTATTACTTTCCAGTTGTAACTGAAGGAGAGACAAGCTCATCTCGATAGGGAATCGAACTAACGATTTCCTCCTTCTTAGACAAGCGAGTGCGGATCCTCCGAGACATTTCACGAAGCGGAGGAGAAAATTAATGATACACCAGAGAAGAATGCTTAGAAGTGAGAAATGATTCAAATAGGATAATCAACCCTTTTACGGAAGATACTGATAACACATTTGTTCTAAGAAATACGATGAGATATCTTTAGTGCATCTATTCGATGAAGATTGCTCATACCTACGAATTCTGCAAATAGTTTTGTCGAGAAGCACTGAATTCTGCCTGCTGACACTCACTGCTCTCAGCGGGAGTTTTATCCAATATCACTTCAGTTCATATTCGAAACACTTCTTTTACTGATGCTTTTCTCTCGTCTTCTCCTTCTTTTCCTTCCATTCTCCTATCAAATTTTTCTCGACGACTTTTCTAATCCTCATTGGGGAAATCAGGCAAAGGAATTGTGTGCAAAGGAGCGATATGGAGTTCCCAGTGAGGAAAAATGGCCATTCAATGGAAAAACTTTCTTATTACTATTTGTAGATATGAATTGCTACCTCTACAGAATCTACTTGTTTCCGGTTAAAGTTGAAGTGAGTTATTAATTCAAACGAATACAATACGAAATACTCCAATTTTGAGGTGCGCAGTACTCATCCTCCACTCATTGTGCTCAAACACTTTATTCCGAAAGATTACATTCGACATTTTCTGTCAGAGATCAATGAAAATGATTTACAAGAGCAAGTGAGTAAATAATATAAAGACTTTAATAGACAAAATATTGAATTGAATATTTACTCAAAGGGAGTCGTGGATGCAACAACAGGAAGGAAAACTCCTTCCCTTGAAAGAATGGCAAATGGAACTCGAATGAAACATCACGAAACTTCCAGTTCTTCCAAAATATTCAATCTTATTCAACAGAGAGTTGTGGCCATCGATTTTAGAAGGGCTGAGAACTATTCGGTCTGATAATTCTTCTTCAAAAGTCATCCATGATCTCCTCAGGTTCTGAGTTACAATCCCGGTGGTCACTATGCTCCTCACTTCGATTACATTCCATTCACAAATGAAGAAGAGAAGGAAAAGAGTGAAATGGGCCAGAAATACGGAAATCGTTTTCTCACATTTCTCTTTATTCTTCAGACAGCGAAGAAAGGAGGAGGTAAATTGAATAAAAACATTTCGTTTATGTATCCTAAATGTTCCATCAAATACCTTTTTATATATGTATACTAGATTGCAATTCGTCTTTACCTTCCTCTCAATTGCAGGCACGGTCTTTCCTCTCCTCTTTTCTACCGTCCAACCCGAGAAAGGAGATGCTCTTATGTGGTTGAATATGGATACATCTTATGCCGTTGAGAGTAGATCTCTTCATGCAGCTTGTCCCATTTTAGAGGGAAAGAAGGTGCGACCACGAAAACATAACTAATAAATTCAAGTGTGTAATCATCACTGTGGTTAGAGAAACGGTAGTCATCTATCAATTTCGCATTATCTCCTTCTACTCGAACAGATGAGAGAACAACACGCGTAATGAAGAAACAATTACGAAATCTAGATAATCCAAGCAAACCGAACAATCAAATAAATGTCAGATAGCAGTAACTCTATGGGTTCGTCGAATGGGTCAAGAACTTCTTTTGCCTTGTCACCAAACCGGAATTTACGATTTAAATGTAAGTGAGAAGTCGTGAAACTATTCGATAATTTCAAGATTTGTAATTAAAGGCTCTCATCCATCCTTCTGAGAAGAAGCTCCTACTGAAGAGAAATTGAAATGAAAAGAACTTTCTCCGACCTTAAATTTATTTTCACCTTAATTTCATTATTTATTTTGAATAATCATACTTTTGTGAATTTATTTCTTTGGATGAAACACATTTAAAATGAAGCTGATCTATTCACGCAAGCATCTCTACGCAAGCATCTATTTCACTAAAGGGATGAATTGTTTTGGCTGTTTTAGATCGCAATAAAACATTTGAAGATTATTTGACTACGTTCGGAATGAAAAGTGGAGACACGATCTTAGGCAATTGAAGGGGAATCACGCCTGTAAAGTAGCTTCCATCATTCGTCCTATATATACTCTCAAAATATCAAAGTTCCTCCCTTTGGATATTCTCTATTCCATTCTTCTTACTTGAAGAATCTTCTCATCTATCGAGATGCCTTCCCTCTTATCTCGTCCACTTTCAATGGATTCCATTCGACTCACCGATTGGAGATCCAATCTGAATGAGGTGACAACGATGGGACGTTCCCTTTATCAGATAGATAATTCAGATAATTTCATCTCCCTTCACTCAAATTCCCATTGTGAGAGAAGGACTTCATGAGACTCTTCTAAATGCAATCGATAGACATTCGAAGAGAAACGAAGGAGCTATCGCTCTGGTAAAGTTAACTCTTTTCTATAGTCTCCAGTTGCAAAGTCTAAGTGACCATTTGATACTCATACGATATTAATCCCATGAACCGACCTTCGAAAGGAACCTAGTCTAGGGGCTGAACATAATGTAACATATAGGTCAACATAACTCACGAAGATGCAACACTCACCTTCAAACAAATTCACGATCAGGTACTGTACTCTGTATCTACCGTAATCAATCGATACCGTAGTCTCTCTCTGTGGCGGGATATCTTCAATCGATCGGATTCTCCATTGGTGATGTGGCCGCAGCCTGTCTTCCCAATTCCAATGAGTGAGAAATTGATCTTTGATCTCTGATTCTCTACCCTCTCAGATGGCCAATCTATTGTATTGGAGTATGGGCAAGTGGTGGAATCGTCACTCTGGCAAGTGCTGCCTATACTTCTCGTTAGTCTTTGATCTTTGATCTATCCATGATCTTTGATCTTTCCCAGATGAATTGGAGAGACAATTGATCAATTCATGTGCCACGGTAGTCTTCACTGATGATATTCATCTCAAGAAGACACTCATTGCAGTGAAGAATTGTGAGAAAGTCAAGGTTATCTCCAAACTCTTCCCTATCATAATCAATCGATATTTAGACGGTAATTGCTCTTCGCACTACGGAGGAACGAGATATACCTGAGGGAATCGTCGATTGGTCTACCGTAATCGCATCTCCTCCTATCGAGAACATCGTCAAGGGTACGCCAGACTTCGGAAACGATGAGAATATCGATATTGTAGTTGATGCTGACTCTACGGCAATTCTACCGTATTCATCTGGAACAACTGGAACTCCAAAGGGAGTTATGATGAGTCATCGAGGATTCAATACAATGATGAGACAATTGATTGAGTTAGTTGATGAATTGTGAATGAGGATGGAATCAGATGATTGTAGTCATTGGGAACGAGAGATCTATCCAATGCTAAGCAATCCAGATAACTTCGACTGGGCTAATGTGAGAGATTACTTTCCTGTTCTTCCATTTATCCACCTTTTTCAGGAGAGATTCATGCTCAATCTACCCTTCTATCATGCATTCGGATTCGGTAATCTCATTTGGTCTCTTATCGTAGGATCGATTGGAATCGTAATGGAGAAATTTTCTCGTCGACCGTATCTCGAAGCGATTGAGAAGTATCGGGTACGGTATATATCTAAATTATCGACGGAAGAAAAAGATTGGACAGACTTTATTGCCCGAAATCTACGGTGGATCTGATGTAGTGGGAAAAAAGAAACTACGGCCACTAAAGAGAGAAATAAAGGCGCCTACTGAATTACCACATTTGACCAAATTGAAGACAATTTCTCGAGAACAAGTATGCCAATCATAATCTGAGATGGATGTTTTCAGCCCAGAATGATTCTGATGGTTCCTCCAATTCTCGTCTTTCTCACTAAACAACCGATTGTTTCTGAATTCGATCTATCGTCTATCGAGGTTCATTCTCCCTCATAAAGGAACTAAATGTATTCATTCAGTTCATAGCCACAGCAGCTGCTCCAGCGGGCAAAGATCTATGTGAAGAATTCCAAGCAAATCATCCTTATGTCAAGTTCCTCACTCAGGGTACGGTAGGGAATTGAAGAATACTGTAACTATCGATAATCAGCATACGGTATGACTGAGTTGGGAGTGCTATCTCACGTTCCTCTTCTCGAGAAGAGAGAAACATACGCTGCGTGTGGAGTGATTGCATCCTATTTCGAACAGAAGGTTGATCATCGATTGGATAAGAGGGGAAATTATCGATTGATTCAGATCATTTGTCCATCGACTGGAAAAACACTTGGAATAGGAGAAAAGGGAGAATTATGTGTGAGATCTCCCACTGTGATGACTGGATATTTGGGAAGACCCGATGCGACTCGAGAGGCAATCGATGAAGATGGATGGATGCATACTGGTTAGACACTCTTTATTACATTTCTGATCAACCATCGACAACATTGTATGGCATAGTGGGAAATAACATCGATAGGAAAACTTATTGAGGATTGATCAGAAACGAACGATAATTCTGAACCGTAAACAGGTCCATTCTTCCTCATCTCAGGTGATATTGCATATATCGATTCATTCGGGAGCACTTACATTGTTGATCGTCTTAAGGAATTGATGAAAGTGAAAGGATATCAGGTACTGTATCCCCCTCTTCTTCCATTCAAGATCCTCTTCACTCTCAGGTTCCTCCGGCTGAATTGGAGGATCTTCTTCTATCTCATTCGGGAGTCGCTGATGTTGCCATTATCGGTATACCCGATGAAAGAGTGAGACAATGAAATCCATTGGAAGAGATTGATCTTTGATCTCTTTAGGATGGTGAGCTCGTTCGTGCATATATAGTCAAGAAGAGTGATAATCTCACGGAGGAAGAAGTCATCGATTTCGTGGCCGGTTCGTTGAAATTATCCATCTCTTTTAATGATGATGAGTTTATAACGGATCATTGCAGAGAAGGTTTCCTCGTATAAGCATATCACAGGAGGAGTCATCTTCATTGATGAAATTCCCAAGTGAGTGAGAGAGATTAAAGATCAATCCCTTATCTTCTCTTCTTAGATCTCCTTCTGGTAAGATTCTTCGTCGTGTTCTTCGTGATCAATCAATTGATGAGATGAATAAGTGATGTTCTTCCATCCTTTGATTATCTTCCATTCTCAATCATCCATCAATAATCGATTACTTCTCTTCGCATTTTTAACTTTATCGATAGCATGGAATGCCCTTTCCATCCCTTGTATGACTACAATGTGCCCTTATACAAGCAGCCATCAATGATAAAGATATTGTGATTGACCAATGTTTTCACTGGTTATCTTATCGATAAAGTTCCCCTCACTGTTCTTTTCTCTCTCTCTCATATCAATTCTCTCTTCCATTTGTAGTCTGTCCATTCTTTCCCTTCTCCTCAATTGACCTCCGTCCTCTCATTCTTTGGCACATTCTCAGATACTTTCAAGCTCTGTAGTTTATATCAACATGCGCACTAAATATCCAGAGGCATATCTCAATCATTTCTCAACTTCTTTGATTGACATCAGTACTCTTTTCCTTTTCATTACGCCTTTTCAGAATAAATACTTCCCGTGATCTTCTATTCTGTTTATTTTTTCATAATCGTTTCTTTCCAGAATGGTGTATAAATCTCCATTTGCTTCTGTTCCCGTCTCAAAGGAATCTCTTCCTGAGAAACTTCTTCGTGCAATTTGGCACCATGGAACAGCACATCCAACCAAACCTGCACTTGTGAGTACATTATCTCATTATATGGAACGAAGGAGGCAGTCAACAGTTCATCCTTTCATAGCTCATTCTCAGTCACAGTTCCCCAGTGTAAATCACGCGTTTGCAATGAGAAAGAGAGCACTCAATGATCACTATTGATAAGAGGGAAATACTCCCTCGAATTAAATTGTTTTGACTCCATCGATGCACAAATCGAATCATTTTATTTCTCGGATCACTCGAATGCAAGGGGAATTTGGACTGGAAGAGAGATAAGAATGTCTAGCGAGTGAAATTATTGTGATTTCAGGTTGCCGCATCCGATCCTACTAAGTATCTCACTTTCCATGAATTGTACACACAGGTAAGAATAGATACACACTAGACAATAATATTGATCTTTGATCTCTCTCAGATTCACTCAGTTCGTGCTTTCCTGCGAGTGAGGGGATTCAAACAAGGAGACGTTGCTTGTCTCGTTCTATCCAATTGTATTGAGTATGTTCATTCAACGATCGATTAGACAGAGTACACGAATTGATTGAACCCCTTCAGATGGCCAGTCTTCCAATTGGGAGCTCAAGCGGCAGGAGGGGCTATCTCTGGAGCTAGTGCACTATTCACTGATTGTACGGTCACTTTAATATCTTCACTGTCACTGTAAATAATCTCCGTGAGATAAGTCCCAATCAATACAGATGAATTGGAACGACAATTCCTCGATTCTCGCTGTTCCGTCGTTTTGACTGACGATGCACATATTGAGAAGGTTATGCATGCTGTGAAGAATTGTGATAGAGTAAAGGTGAGTATCCTCTCTTTTCATTCGAGTATGAAACGATTCTTTTCCAGACAGTAATCTGTCTCCGTAGTTCCACTCATTCTTCCCATCTGCCTGGTCACATAATCGAATGGAGTGAAGTGATCTCATTCAGACCTGAATATGACATCGCCAAAGGTATCAGTATTAATCCCAAACTTATGCAAGTTGAGCGAAAATATGAATATATTCAGTTGACGCTGAGAGTATGGTCGTACTTCCATATTCCTCTGGAACCACAGGTTCTCCGAAAGGAGTTATGCTATCTCATCGAAACTTCGGAACAATGATAGAAATTACCAAGGAGTACGCATTCATTCCTTGGCCCAAACACAGTAAATATTTTCATTCCAGTCACTTCGATCGCGAAATAATCTCTACCATTGGGCCGAATAACCACAGCTGGTACAATGTTAGTCATTATCCACCTATTATTCTTTGGTCAATTGATTTAGTTTCAGGAGTCTTTCATTCTCAATCTTCCGTTCTATCACATCTTTGGATATGGAATGATGTGTACAGCTCTTCTCATCGGAGTGACAGGAGTGGTAATGGACAAATTTGAGCCAAAACTATTCCTTTCGATGATCGAGAAATATCGAGTAAGTCTCGTTTTGTAAGAAAATCACCATACAATTGATAATTCATGATCCTGGAACATAATAATTCATGATCCTGGAACATAATTCATGATCCTGGAACATAATTCATATTTCAGCCCCGGCTTCTCTTCACTGTCCCTCCCATTCTCATCTTTCTGGCTAAACATCCAATGGTCAACGAATTCGATTGTTCTTCACTCGAGGTTCACCTTCTCTCCAATCCACTCTCCCACCCATACCAATACCAATTCCCTCATTCAGTTTGTACTCACTGGTGCAGCTCCTGCAGGGAAAGATATCTGTGATGAGTTCCTCGCTCGACACAAGAACATCGTCAAATTGTGTCAAGGTAATCGATGACTGATTACCGTAGTCAATGAATACACTCGAGGATACGGTATGACTGAGTGTGGAATGGCATCACATCTTCCCGATTTCTCATTGAAGAATGCTCATGTTGGAGTGGGCAAAGTAGCTGCCAATTTCGAACAGAAGGTAATCGATTATTCACTCCTTTTTCTATCTACAGTACAATTTAGATTATCGATGTGGGCACAGGAAAGGAAGTCGCTGCAGGAGAACGAGGAGAGGTACTGTACAATACTGTAGGGAAGATAATCAATAATCGATTGAAGGTGTGCGTTCGTGCACCTACCGTAATGATGGGATATCTCAATCGACCTGAAGCAACTGCAGAAACGATCGATAAGGAAGGATGGCTGCATACAGGTACTGTATTTCCTGATTAAGGGATACAAGTGATCGATACTCAGGCGATATCGGCTACATGGATCCTGATGGAAGAACGTACATTGTCGATCGACTAAAGGAACTCATCAAAGTCAAAGGACTACAGGTGCAACATCCTATCTTTCCATTCGAGATATCTTTCTTCTTGAGGTTCCTCCGGCTGAATTAGAAGATCTTCTTCTATCTCATCCTCTTGTGAGAGATGTCGCTGTTATTGGTCTACCGGATAAGAGAGTGAGTCATTCATCTTCCTATTCAAATTCAATTGGTATTTTCCAGAGGGGTGAATTGGTTCGTGCTTACATTGTTCGTGCCAATGAATCTCTTACTGAGGATGATGCCATCAAATTCGTTGCTCGTGAGTTAAATCTATAGATAAAGTGGATATCTTTAATCAATTATTCTAGATAAAGTCTCCGAGTACAAACACATCACTGGAGGAGTCAAATTCGTTGAAGAAATTCCCAAGTTCGTTGTTGTTTCTCTATTCGAATAGGCCAATAGATGGACCTGATCAAGGAAAATAACTAATAGAACGAGAAATATTAATTGGATTATAGATCAGCGGCTGGTAAGATCCTTCGACGACAATTGAGAGAAGAGGCAGCGAAAGAAACGAAATCGAAGATATAGAAGAAATAAATGAAAGGAAGAGATCCAATTGATGATGGATTCACTGTAGATAAAGATACATTCCAAAGGGCATACACGAACAACATAAATTTTGACAAAAACTCGAAATCCGCAAGTGTCAAAATAGAGAGTTCATGGCACTGAAGTATGAAAAAACTTGATAAAAGTAGTGAGATAGTGAGACAACAACATTGGTGAGTCACTCAGATCACCCTTATAGATCATTACTCGAAATAGATAATGTTGTATTGATCCCCATTAGCTCTCCGCCGAACTCCCTTTCTATCTTCTCCTTTCACCTCTCGATTAGATCATCTCTCCCTATATAAGCACTGGTGACCATTCTCTTTCTCATTAATCAAATGCTTCTTCGTTCTCTTTCTCTTCTTCTTCTTATCTCCGTCTTCTTCGTTTCATCTTCATCAGAAGAGAAAGAAGAAGGGATTAAGAATGTTCATTCTCGACATCATCATCATCATAGAGGAAGACATGGAAGATTTCATTCACATCAACCTGAATTCCTCAAGGAAGTTAGTAAAGGAGCTAAGAAGGAATATTACATAATTATCTTCGCGAGGAATTCCACTAGAGGAGAGATCAAGAAGAATCTCATTGAATGGTCAAAGAAGAACGGAGTTGAGGTAAGTAATTCATTCATTATCTCTATTCTCATTGAATGGTCAGTTTAGTTTTCTCACCTAAATAACTATCGGGTTTCCTCGCTCTCTCTTTCTTTATCACTCGCATTATTGGTTGAAATCGAAATCACTCTCATTTTGGTCTATTTATTTGTAAATGAAAAGTGAAAGGAGTGCTTTTCATTTGAATTAATGTTCCTGAATTTAGAAACAACTCGCTGATCACAATGAGAAACGTGAACTTTTCTTCTCCGAGCACAATAAAAATGTGACAGAGGCCATTCCCAAATTGGCTACAGCACAAACTTCAGTTCTATCCATTCTAAAGGATGAATCATTGACAAGGAAACAAAGTTGGGAGAAGATCAATGAATTGACCAAGAACTATTCCCCTCAACTAAAATCACTCGTATGGGCAATGAAACCCCATAGAGGAGGCTATCGAGGAATGAAAGGAGAGGAGAAGAAAGGAGGAAAGAATGAAGAAGAAGAAGAAAGATGATGAGAAGGAAAGTGAATAGAAGAGTGAAGAGGATATCTAAAATGTTACTTCCTGTAAATAGTCGATAATAAACTATTTCCTCGTTCATCTCTTGCCAAATTGTAGCTCATTCCCAGCTGATCAAACTCTTTCTTCGTTCCGTGAGACAACTGAACTTCCACGTCAATTTGCCATTCAAAAGATTCATCCCTCTTTGATTCTCTTTCAATCATGAGAACTCTTCCCATATTCCTTTCTTCTCTTATTCTCGTTTCTTCTCAGATCTGTTCTGATGTCTACCCATCCGATTGTGCATTGAACAAGGTGATTGACATTTGGATTGGCTCTTTCCTATCCTCCTTTTATCCATTTAGAATCTAATCTGTACATCACCATCGTATGCCACTCTGGTGAGAGAAGTATGTCGTCTCACTTGTGGATTGTTAGTCATCTCTAATCAATTCGTGTTCTAAACTCTCCTATTCAGTTGCACGAATGGAGACATCTCGGGAGGGACAGGAGGAACAGGGGTCAATACGGGAGTTTCATCATCTGGTTCAATCTCCGATCCAAATCCACGAAATCAAGCATATCGTACTGCATATCTCAACACAAATGCCGTATTCTAAAGAGTCGGAATAAACGTGATTTTTCACAGCTTTCACATTTCGCTACAATTTGCTTTCGATCACTCTATTTTCTTTCATTCTTGTGTCATTCCCAGCACAGTATTTGTATGCAATCATTTATCGATATTTTCGCAAGTAATTCCCTAATGGATGGTCTCATTTACTGTTCAAGGCAGTATACATGAGGAGGGAGCTTCTCGAATTCTTCGGGGTCTTGCATATCAGCAAGAGATACATGGAATGCGGGATTTCCATCAATCATTCCATCGACTTCTTCTTCATTCTCGTCGAATCGCTCTATGGCATTGAAGTATCTATAGATAGAATAACAATGAATAACTACTGCCCGTCCAATAGATTGAATATTACTCTCTATCCCACAAACGACCCGTTGCTGTCCACACTCGAAACGACAGTCTCATTCTGAAACTTGATACGTCGATTTGACATATTACATTACATTTACATTACATTTATCCTGATTCAAGGCATAGTGCCTGCAGGGGGAAACATCATAATGGAGGGGATTGAGATCTTCGTACTCAGTGATTTGACATATTTTACAATAAATAAGCTTTTGATTGCAAAACTCAAGAATGATAAATATGTCTGCCCATTGGACGATAAAAGAGTTATTTTTATCTATATATATATATATATATATATATATATATATCGTACATCGCTCCCATTACCGAACAAACGGCCTTTTCTACCTTTTTGGCCTTTTTTTCCTTTTCGCGAATTCGCGCTTAATATTCTTGTTTTTTGTTTCATATTTTTTGTCCACCCAGATAAGTGGACGAATACAAAAATTGGCCGGTGAAATATTATTTTAAATGGGTGAAAAATTACAGCCGTAGATAATACAGAAAAAATACAGAAAATTTATGATGACGTGGCGATTACGGTAGAGCCGTATTTTGATTGAAAATAGAGGCAACGGCTCTCATTTTTCACCCATTTAATATAATATTTCACCGGCCAATTTTTGTATTCATCCAGTTATCGGGGTGGACAAAAAATATAAAACAAAAAACGAGAATATTAAGTGCGAATTCGCGAAAAGGAAAAAAAGGCCAAAAAGGTAGAAAAGGCCGTTTGTTCGGTAATGGGAGCGATGTACGATATATATATTATATCTCATATATATATATATATATATATATATTATATCTCATTCGTGAGCATTAGGATTGGCGTTTTGATTCCGATTCCCGGAATCAATGATTCCCATCATTCTCGGAATCATTGATTCCGAGAATCGGTGAATCTCGGAATCAATGATTCCGGGAATCAATGATTCTGAAGTCCATATGTCGGGTATGCATCGTCCGATTTGCTTGAAATTTTGAGACGACACTAATTGTGTTATGCACAACATACTTGCATAATTTGATGACGATCGGATGATTTTGATTGTCATCAGCTATCAAAATTATCATAAAAGAATCATTTCATTCCTTGCAAATGAGAGTGAGCTTCGATTAAGAATCATTCCGTCCCTCGACTAGATAGAGGGTGCGGTCTTTCGGAATCAAAACGCCAACCCTAGTGAGCATCTATTACCTCTGTTCCCGGTCAAAGAACTATAACAAAGGGATTTTGATTCTCATATAGTTCTTTCGCAGGAAAGATGAGCGTTGATCAACTCCCCTCCCCCCACATCTCGATGAATGAACACACAGTAAATGAGTCTACAAGTGCTCCGATGATCTCGATATCAGCAGGACGAAGAGAATGAACAGAAAGAGGACGAGTCTTTGATCTTATGCATAATTACGATATTTGATTCATCTCTCATTCTTGTCATTTTCCAATATTGAATCTATGGTAAAGAACACATTCAGAATAACAAGAGAAAGAAATGAAGAACCATTTTGTCAGTATTCTCGATACGGATGAAATATTCGAGCAACTAACTTCTTAATTACCTAGATCGGGAGTGCAACTCCATCCGGGCATTCCAAGATCAGCCAATCCGAAAGAGAGGGAGAAAAGAGAAAGAGAAGAAGAAGAAGAACTGGAATGGACGATGGACGGATTACACTCAACAGATTCCCATGCTCCATTCATCTCGTCATGGAAAGGAAAGAGTAACGAACCTGTCTCCATCGTGTTAAACTGCAATCACTGAGTCTGCTCTTCATATCAGCTTCATAAACCTTCATGATCGTTAAAATTGTGATGGAAACGTGTGGGAAGAAAGAGAGAGGGAAGCATCTGAGAGAGAATAGGAGTGGCACATTGGGACGGAGACAAGGGAATGATAAAGAATCGAGAAGAAACCTTGTAGAACATCGATCAAAGTTACGAGATCAAATGGAAATTTATCTCCATGCATGGAAGAAGTACATTATTACGTTGAAAGGTCGTCTCGAGAGGGGAATCGGATCAAAAGAGTGAACCTCCTTTCTCAATGCATCTCTCTCTCTTTATGACTTGATGAATATCTCTCGATCGAGTAAAAATGGAATCGGATCTCTGAAGATCGTGTGTACTTCCTAGTTGGAAAATACTGCAGTTATTGCATGGAAAGGGAGGATAAAAGAGAGAGATTGAAGAGGCGAAAGTAAAGCAGCTCCTTAAATTCCAATGCAGCCGTCAACCATCATTCTCTTCCTTCTCCTCTCCCTTCCCACTGTCAAATCGCTATTCCTCGATGTATGTTTTTTTCTAATCTAAAGATAATTTTTTAACTTGTTTGTATCTCAGAAACCACTTCTTCTCTTTCCAGTCTCTCCTTCAAAACATGGACATGGCCAAACAACAGATCCACAGTAAGAACTCGGATGAACGAGCTTCCTCTGAGGTTCGATTGACATTCTCATTACTCGAAATAACAAATTGAATCACAGGAAGTGGAAGGGTCGGGATTGATGCCGGAGAGACATCATCACAACAAGAGAGAGGTACAATTTACTTGAAAATACAAAAAAAAACAGGAAGGAATTTGTCAGATAAACTCGTCGACAATTGATGAGGCCGCAAATCTGCTCATGTTCGCTATGAAGAGAGAAGTAACAGGAAATATGCCTCTCTTTCCTTACAAAAAATAAGCATGAATTAGCAATGCGCTTTCACAGGAGTAACTTGTATTACGAGCTAACTTCCACTTGCAAATAGTTCTCATCACCTCCTCCTTCAGGCACCTCTCCTCGACGATTCTCTTGCCGTGCAGAATCTCACCACAGTCCCCATTCGTCCATCCATCGTAAACGGTGTCTGGACCTTCCTCGATTCTTCCCATTAGGAGACAATTCTACTCTAGCCACGTGTTCTTCTATGCATCGATCTGACGATAAACAATTTCCCCTCTGTAATAGATCGTGTCCATCAATCCATCTGCACTATGGGATTACCTCTTTGGATTCCCCTTCGCGTGACTATAAAACGTTTCTACAGTTTATTATCTGCCCTACGAGTACAATAATCTCCCATTATCTGCCCTACGAGTACAATGATCTCCCATTATCTGCCCTACGAGTACAATGATCTCCCATTATCTGTCCTTTCTTGCTCTTCTCAGCAGTGTCTCATCATTCTCAGAGCAGGTCTCATAATCTCATTATCATCTATGAATGGTCTAATTTCCAGCCTCGACAAGTCTATCTCGAGAATCTACTCAATGTGAGTGGAGTAGCCCCCATCGTCCCTCTACCTCCTAATGGATCTCTGGTAACCTTTCCTATCACCTTCCTCACTTTCTATTCTCTCTCTTCAGCCTCCAATCAGCACTCCTATCGTGGTTCCCGCTTCTCAATCAACTCTCTTCACAACTATTGTTCCGCGAGTGATACCAGCCAATAAAGGCACAGTTCAAGTTGGAACTACTCTACTGGTTAGTCAAGCTTTGTCACTGTAAATACTCCATTTATTGATTAAGGTTCTTCCATCAAACGGCAATGTCTTCAACTTCGTTAATCATACAGCAGGAATTACTTCTATCACACCCATCAGTGTGTAGACCCTTCTTGTGTTCACCCATCGCCATTGTATGTATAAACACTGATAACAATGATAAAACATATTTGAATACAATTTATCTGATCAATGAAATTCAGACAGGTTTCAGCCACTTTCTCATTTGCACAAGTGAGTCGACCATCATAGAAGAGAGACGAGGCCACAGAGGAGACTATTCTGAAGAAGATAAGATTGTTGAATGGGTGGTATCCCTCCCCTTCCGTCTGACATTTCTCCGTTTTTGGCCCAACATTTTCTGTTAAAATATTCTCCTTGCCATTCTCATTCCCTACCCCGCTTTTTCAGAGTTGTCGTAGCATGGACCAAAAACAGAGAAGTCCCCGCCCTCTCTCACCTGTTCATTCAGTGTAACTGTATGTTTTAATGAATGGGCTTCTCGAAAAACACAGTTGACATTCCTTCTAATCTGCAAATTAGGTATTGATCAAACAAAATTTCCTTCTTGGCAACTCCTTCCCTCACCTGGCTTCTTTATTCTGTTCGATTTGTTTTCAATTGCTTCCGGCAAGACCTTTCACTAATTTCATTGTGATTCTGTTTGAGCATAATCAACTGATCCAAGTTGATGTGATGTTTTCCGAATACCTCATGGTGTTAATTCAAATGCTAATTCAAAAGTTGAAAAGAATGATTTACTACTTCTACAATAAAACTAGCTCATGAAACAGAACCATCGATTTCCCATTCTCTTATATATTCGGTTCTCAAGCTTGCGACGAGCTGCTCGGTGTACTCTAATACACAGCATTCTGCCCCGACAGAAAAGGGGGAGACCTTTGCATATCTACTCGCTCACTTTGCATGAATCGAACTACAAGGCCTAGGCGGGAGGAGCGACCGCTCTCCCCGCCCTGTTGTTTGAATCGAGCGGGAAATTGCAGTTCTTTCGTGTCGGGATTTTGGCGCGAAATTTGCATCCATTGTTCACCCTTATCTGGAGAGAACAATGGGGGTCAGAACGCTGTGTAATAGATATGTTCGCAGAAACCCATTTCCTCCCCCTGTGAGACTCCAAAGTCAACTCAACTCAAATAAACTCAATTCAATTATTTATCCATCCGGGTGAGGAGAGGGGGTTTCATTGTGGTGGCGTCTGCTTTGTGTCCGATCTTCATCATCCGATCCACTTCGATGTCTTATCTTCCGAAGACCTCACGGTAGGGCGCATGCTGAGCACCGTCGAAACAGGCAGGGAAATGCCGTATGTTTTTGTATATCAGGTGCTCTAGCATTTTGCGATTGGCGGTCTTGTGCAGTCTAATGTGCGTGTCGGCCGTGACCAAGAGCGTTTCGGCACTCCTGCTTGTCCCGACTCCCAACGCACTTCAACTTGCAGCTGGGGAGCACCCTTTCCCCCACATTCGAGGCGAAAGCCACACAGCTTCACGTTAGGTTAGGTTTACCCGGGGGTGGGTTACTACGGAGTGAGTGGGTAAAGGGAGGAGGGGGAGGGGATACAAACTTACCGTATACAAAGTCCGCGGTGCAATTGCGAAGAGAGAGAGAGAGAGAGAGAGAGAGAGAGAGAGAGAGAGAGAGAGAGAGAGAGAGAGAGAGAGAGAGAGAGAGAGAGAGAGAGAGAGAGAGAGAGAGAGAGAGAGAGAGAGAGAGAGAGAGAGAGAGAGAGAGAGAGAGAGAGAGAGAGAGAGAGAGCGAAGGTGTAGACGCGGACGTCGAATGTACTTGATAAACTGGATATAATTGGGAGAGTGAGGGCATATATAGGGGAGAGGAGGATGACCATTTATTACAGTTTGCAGCAACAGAAAAAGGATCGAAATGAATTAGAGAAAAATGATTTACAATTAATCGACATGCAAAACCTACTTGCTCATATGATATCTTTGATCATGTTCGTTCAAATAATGATAAATAGGATAAATATTATATAAATGCATAGCTACTCCATCGCTGATGATCAAATCTCTTGAGGACACTGTGCATAACTAGCTCATTCGAATCTTTCTGATAATAAAACTGAACACTAAAATATCAGTAAAATTTATCTGATCAATACAAACTTAGAGATCACAATTCGAGTTAGCGAATATAATTAGTTTGATATAACTCAGTGTACGTTGAAACGTTGAATACGACTAGCAATACTATGTACAGAAAGACACAATCAGTTAGACCAATATAGGAGATCAAAGATCAATTCTGCATACTACACTTTTAAAACTTTAACTCGATCGATAACTGAAGCTACGATGGGACATTTCTCCCGCATCGATCGAACACATCCAATGAAGATCATCTAAAGAGGAAATATTTTTGATGGTATGATCGAGAAATTTGGAGATGTGATCACGATAAATAATTATCCCCACCTTATATTTTGCCCTCGTTAGTGCTACATTCATTCGCTTCTTATCAGAAAGGAGTTCACTTCTCTCAAATAAAATGATTAGCGAAATTCAAAAGAAAAATAATCAAACCTTCCTTCCATGCAATGTTGTCCAGGCAAGAGAACAGATAACAACCTTATTTAAAGATATATCTTCAGTTCAATCGATATTCCCTACCTCCGCGTCTCTTCCCTGCCATTTATCTACCGTATTCACTTCGATTCCAGTTGGAATCGATCGACGGAGTAAATCAACTTGTTTATTGTAGACTGCTGCCACTCCAATTGATGAAGTGGCAAGACCTCGCTAAACAATTTTCATTTATATATAATATGAATCATATTTGACAATAGAAAATGTGTTTCTCTCGAACCTTAATGAATTCCTCAATGAGTTTCTTCACGATTTCCACTTCTCGTTCATTCACAATTCCTCCCGTTGATATAGATACCGTAGCAGATAATGGAGAATCATCCATCTAGAAAAGATAATGGCAAACATAACATATACAATCTACTCACCTCATCTATTCCCTCTTCATTCCCACTGGGAACATCAATAAATACGGCCGAATTATCGATTGATCCATCGAGTGCCATAGTAAGAGAAGAGGAAAGGACTGCAACTACCTTTCCATCCACTCCATCTTTCCCTCTCTATCCCCATACCTTCCTTTCTCTCCTCACTCCTCCCATCGTACCACTCATGGACACTATTCAGACAGGCTTCAGCAACTTTCTCATTTGCACAGGAAAGTCGACCATCATAGAAGAGAGAAGATGCCACAGATGAGACTACTCTGAAAGAGAAGAGATTAATTCGATGATATCAACCATCCCTCTCTCACCTGTTCATTCTGAATTGTTTATCCAGTGTAACTGCATGTTTTGATGAATGAGCAGTAATTAATCTCTCGAAGAGTGAAGTTGACATTCCTTCCGCACTGCAGATTGGGATGGATCAATCAAAGTCTCCTTCTTGGTCATTCTTTCCCTCACCTGGCTTCTTTACTCTGTACGAGAGGTTTCAATTGTTTGGCATCTCCAACGAGAACAAATCGATCGGATGAGAGAAGAGCACCGATTAATGATGATTCGAGAACGAGAGACGATTCGTCTACCTCAATTAAAATACAATTTATATCAATTAAGAGATCACTTCGCTTATTGGAGATTATTTTAGTTTATCTTCGACCACACGAGATAGAAATTCAATTGAGGAATGAGAATTGAGGGACAGAAATCCAGGCAGAAACAATTCATAATTCCACTCACTATGCAAATACTAAATCTCCTCCACGAGAAAAGTGAATGAGTGGCTGTGGCAAGTGAAGAAGCTGCCACCACTGGCTGCAATTAATAAACAATAACTTTTATATTCCAAAAAGTTCTGCCCACTGACCGTATCAGCCAAAATCTTCTTGGCTCTAGCATATTTCTCCTGAGGAGACGAACAATCGGCCAGTTTCGATTCGAGTGTCAATCCCTGCAACGAGTCATTCAACTGGTTTCGAAACAAGGTTCATTGGTGAATCTGGATATCACTCTTGATGGAGCTGTACCGTACCTGTACTGCAGGATGGACAGACGATTGTTTTCCCAGACGAAGTAATTGAGAGGGACGAATATCCTGCACAGAATACATCATTTGCATTACTCGTTTCCATGAGAGGAGGGCATGCTGTCCCATGGAGGAAGGGGATTAGTAGGCGGTCATGTGATTCCATTGAATCATTCGACATGATTCACTCATTGTTCCACCCACATAGAGTATCTACTCTGCATCTATTCATCATCCAAGACTCCGAGATACAACCAATTGATTATCAGACACATAAACATAGTAGACAGCACAGTAATGAGACTATGGTCCCTGATTTGTGTTTATCCTCCCTCAACGGCACGACCCTATCACATTGAATCATCCCTCTAGACTAGAGGCTCTAGTACAACTATGATAATACCACATGGTCACACTTTCTTCCCTACCATCTTTTCGTCCTTCGATCTCATCATCCGCCCATGATGAATCCATTCTCTCTTCATAACTCATAATCTCTCTATCGGTCACCAGAAAACAGAAAAGAGTGCAGCTATGCTAATTTGTGCAGCACAATCGTATTACTCCTACTGGAAAGCAATTCTATGATAGTATAAATGAAGCCTCGTTCATCACTCACTCATATCCAATCATCAATCTTCTCTCAATGGCTCGTTTCTTCCTTCTCATCCTCACTTCTCCTCTTCTCTCCACAGCCTTCCCATTCCTTGGAGGAGGACTCTTCGGAAGTGGCAATGGTCAGTTACCAATTCATTCTACCGTATTCCAATCCTACCGTATTCCAGGTGATCTTTCCTCTTCCCTTGGTCTTCAAGCTCGTCCCAACTTCCAATTTGCAGCTGATGTGGTAACTGGCGCAGCTGGTGAGTCTCTCATGACTCCTCCCTTCATCCTTCTCTCCTCTCCCCTCTCAGGTGCCATCGATGCCGCTACTCAAGCCTTCGTCAATGGTCTACTCGGAATCGGAGGATCAGTCATCGATGGAGCTGCTGGATTGGGCAAGGCTGGACTATCTGGAGGTAATCCCTCTTCTCTCACTATTCACTCTATTCAATCTATCCCATCTGCAGAAGCTGGAGTAGGCGGAGCATTGGGAGGAGCTGCAGCAGGTGCAGCATCTGCAGCAGGAAAGGGAGCGGCCAGTCTGGGAGGATCACTCGGAAGCAGTCTTGACTTTGGATTGAGTGGAAATGGAAATGCCCAGATTGAGGCTGCACTTGCAAAGTGGGTCGACCTCTATAGAATGGATAGTCTACATTCATCTATCCTTTCAGATATTTGGCTGCAGTTGCATCAGCTGGTGCGGGAGCAAGTGGATCAGTTGGAGTGAACGGAGGAGCAACTCTTTCCCCTGTTAGTCTCTCCTTCCTTCCTTCCCTTCCCTCATCCCTTCCCTCATTCAGGACATTCGTACAGCCATTCAAGATGCAATCTCTGGTGCATTATCTGATGCTCTTCGTGGATCGGGATCTGTCTCTCTCGGACCATTTGGTATGCAGATACAATCAATAGAAACCAATACAGTACCCTTGACAGGATCAATTGGAGCCGGAGCCGGAATCAAGAAGGCCGTCAATGGAACTGTTGGAGGAGCAGCGGAAATCGGATTCTAGACTACCATCCCATACTCATACTCATACTATACTCACTGCTTAACTTATACAACTAATCAAACTAATCTCTACCTCGAACAACCTCCTATCTCATGACTGTACATAACAAATTATTTGGGAAATAAAGGCATATGGTATATTATCGGGACTGTTCTTTCACCTTTGCAATCTTTGCGAGTAGATTATCCACAGCAGAATGAGTGTACGCTGTGACCAGTACCTGACGAGTTATTTGTTCACACTTTCCATCTACAAATCGATTCTCTCTACCGTATGACCCAGTGCGACTATCGATCGAACGAGTGCGACGAGAGTCGAAGTCTTTCCTGTAATCATATGATTTCACTTCTATTCTACATACAATCTTTCTCAACCTGATCCCGGCAGTCCTTCAATAAGAGCATAGTCTGAAGCACACAACGACTTCACAACTGCTGCTACCTAAAGAGTAAACTATTAATGATTATTCCTTTCATCCTCTATTCCATAAATTATCCCTTTCCACTAATTAATTCTTCCTCACCTGTCCACTAATCAATCCCTTGACGACTCCCTTCACTGTGCTCACATCTCCACTCTTCAATTTAATCGTCGAAGGAGTTTCCAGATCGATAAGAAGTGAACGAAGACGATTACTGTAATTGAATACGGTAGTCAATCATCTCACTCTACAGTAGTCACCATCGCTCTTCTCCATTCATAAGAGAGACAAGATTACTCAATTGAATAGCGTGTACTGTAGTACTCTCATATCGATCGAGATGAAATAGTTGATCAGTTCTGATTATGATACATTTAGTATCTATCAATAAATACAATATATATTCACTTCTTTGCTCTTCTCTTTTGCAATCCTCCACTCTCCAGTGGCAATTTCCGATCAGAAACTATTGTTATTGTATCTCCTGGAATCAATAAATTAACGATGTACTCAATCACAGTCGATTAACCGTATTCATCCACTTCAATAACTGGTCCCATCACTACAGCAGGAGCATCATCTGTGGATACAATAACGAAATCTCCTTTTGAGAAGATTGAAAGAGAGGAAGAAGAGGATTGGGAGAGTGTTCGAGTCCTATAACAATAAATATATGTTTTTACATTAAAAAAAACCACGCGTTCTAACAAGGAGTGAAAGAGTACCTCTTAAGCGTGACATTCCACTTTCCCGATTCAATTCCAGTTTTCACACATTTCGTAACTCTCAGATTAGCCATCGAGGTCATTGGTGAAAGAGATTCCCTTCAACAATACCATTCACTCAAAGAATCACAGTCATACTCTCTAGTTTCATCTTAACCAGCAAGAAGTTACGAAAAAGATGAGTTTATTCAGTGATTATTGGAGTAATCTATCTCACCTTTTACTAGCGGGTAATTCCCATATATCACTTAATGGTCTCTTATCTCTTCTCGATGCAATCCACTCCAAACTTTGCCATCGTTGCCATCTGAAATACATCAAACATAAACGTAACTTCATAACTTTTTATTTTATTTTGAGCCAATCACTAAATTTCGAAAAGTCATTCAAATTTCGCTTACTTTCTGAAGTACTCGAGATGTTTCTCGCTGAGATGTTCAGTCATTTGCAGTTGGAATGCAATCGCTTCGTCAGAGGGAAAAGATTCAGAGGGACTGAAATGATTCAATCCTATCCACTTCATTCAGTAACTACTAATTATAGAAAGATTCACCTCTTTTCTTCCTCTTCCTTCCCTTCTCTTCTCTCAAATGCTTTTCCATACAGAGTACAGGCTGCGGCATAGTCACATTTCTTACAGAAATGAGTATCCGATCGAGGAACTGATCAATATTATTGATATTATCATTACAATCGTATTCATTATCAATTGATACCTGGTAGTTTATCATATCTCGATCCAGATCCAATGAATGTGGCTACATCGTTACGACGTGAGATTATCCCCTTCAGTTCAGCTGACTAAATAAATATGACTCATTACTAACGAACTAGGATCCAAGGTAAACGATTGACGGACAATATCACTAATCCTTCTTGAATTGTATTTCAGTGTCAGATAAATCGTACCCTCGGTTGTACTCTCCTTGTAGTTCCATCCTTGAGATAAAGAAGAGAACCCTCATGAATAGGAAGTGAATATCGATGAGCGAGCATCATTGCGTACATTAGCACCTATGGAAGAGATCGATCACGTATTATTAACTTTAAAGTGTATTTTTTAAGCTTCACGTTCCATTTCAAAGATACTATAGATAATTTAAAATAATATTTCTTCTACCATTTTCTTACCTGTCCTGCATGATCAGCACTAGCAGAACTCTTGCCAGTCTTCAATTCCAAAGGAAGCAGCCAATGTTGAGTGGAATGAGAGAAGGGAGAACGATGAATTGTCGCATCTACCTGCATGCAACCAAACTTATCACATAAATACAATTGGGATCTATAAATACCTCCAAACTGACGTCGATTTTCCCTTTGAGACCGAGTGCAGGCATCCAAATATTCTCTTCGATGTCATGTACCTGTGACACGATCCATCTTCGAATGATCTTTCTCCTCATTATTCTCACCTCTCTAATCATCGCTCCTCCCTCCATTCTCTTTTGTTCTCCTCCACTTTTCTTCGGCATATACGAATTTACCCAATCGATAATCACCTGTATCGATAGAGTAGCCACACTATTGAATCCATATTTCCTTTCTTGCATATATTTTCAGATATGCCTTGATACTCAAATCGATAACTACCATACATCGACATACGGTTCCAATTCTCCCTCGAATGAATCTGTCGTGAGATTGCATGCGGTCATAGAGATTATCACCTAAGATGGATGTCATCAAGTGGAATAACTTCCTATACCACCAACCTCATCCATGATGACATCTCTCCATCGAGAGAGTAGCCATTCTCTCGTTAGATGGAAGGATGGAGGAGTAAGAAGGGCTGCCTACATTGGATTTAATCCAAAGTAAGATCTAGCAAAACAATGCATAATGTAATCGATATTCCATACCTGGAAGAGTTCGTGGATGATAATTCCCATTAGCATTGCTTTCGAAACAGCATTTCCTCCTCCTTTGAGACGATCATTCAATACAGCCTGAGGAAGGGAGAAATCATTAGGAAGAAATCGTAGTTATCGTACCTTTCGTGCACAGAAGAACGAGTTGACTACGGTAGTGCAGGGAATAAGGGCATCTGTTTGAGTGACTACCATACCTTCTTCATCGTTTACTAACCACTCCTGAGAACAGTTTAAAGATCGATTTGACATTGTAAACTTACGGTATCCGACCACTTCTTGGCTCCGATAACTCGAATAGTGGAGCCATCGCGCACCTCACATGACTGCCACATTCCCTGTGACATCGATTTATCTTCCAATATTCCGGTAGTTGTAATATTCACCTGTAGGTAGACAACACATATTTGGGCGTTCTCCTTATCATCACTTGCATTCCTGCAATGGAGAGTCGTCGTTCCATCTAAATCAATTGATGTATCACTAATTGAAGAAGACCATCATACCAGATAACTCTACTGATATCACGAATAGATGGTGATGACGAGATGAGGAAAAGGAAAGAGGTAGATCGGCCAGCGATGGGAATCCATTTACGTTCTCATCAAAAATTAACGATATTTGAACTCATCGTAATCAACAGCACGTAGGTACCGTAAACATGAGAATCGTCAATTTGTTTCTTAGGTGATCGTTTTTTCAAGGGTGAATTGACTGCAGATTTTGACAGTCGCGCTCGTTTAGGTGTCTCTTCGAAGTCAATCGAGCTGAATTAGAGGAGGTTGAATGGAACAAGAGTATGGAAGTCTCACTTATCAAAACTGTCCTCGTTATCCGACTTTATCTTATCTTGTGAAGGTTTGAGCACGGCCGAAGTTCTTTTGCGAGAGGAACTTCCTTCGACAACCTGCACAACGACTGTCAATAAGGATCAGCTACAGTTGTGTCTACAGTGCCAGGCGGAGGCTCTTACCTTTTCCTTTGAAGTTGAGGGGAGGGCATTTTCGATGGGGAGATCATGGTCGTCATCAAATGAGTCGTACTCCTCTTCACCACTCATCAACCTTCAATTAAAAAAACTTGCAATGAACAGTTCAAATATGATACCGCGGAATGATAAAAATATTTTTCATACGATCACCATCACTAGTGTTCTACCGTCTAGATAATCTAAGACGCACAACAGAGAACAAAATCGATAAAAAAATAGAGAATCCGCTGAAATAAAACTCCCGCTCAAAATTTGCTCCCACACCACGAATTCCTATTTCCTGGATATCCATGGATACCGACGCCGATTGCGAACAAGTACCGTAATCACTATCCATTATCGATTTTGCAGCAGTTGTCTTCGTTTGATATGTAAATGCTTCGAAAATCAAATTTTATCAACAAATACAGAATTGTTTTCTAGACAAAATTATGGCCACATATTCATTAGTTAACGAACTATGTATGTATGTGGCAACAATATATTATAATAGATACAGACCAATATATATACAGATATAAAATATCTAAAAGAACTAGCGAGTTACTTGTAAAACGACAGTCTATAATCTTCCAGTAGCCATTCCATAATGACTATTCATGATGACAGTGCTAATAATTCTCTTAAGCCGAATATTGTCATCCTTCAGTCTCGATGCTTCATGGAGAAGTGACGTGTTATTTGCACTTCTAATTTTATTGTAGGCTTCCACTTTCCTTGCCTTCACATCCCGATTCCTCCTTTGTTCCTTCAGAGTCTGTATTTACCCAATTAAAATACTTTTTTATAGTGTCCATCACCTTATCTTTCTCGTTCTCTTCTGATCTCGTACCGGCGTTCTTCCTTTGTATTTCCTCCTTCTTCTATAAATAATTTACTTGATCAAATTTATTTATTATCCGCTCACTTTTTCATCTTTCAAGTGAATAAGCTGAGAACTACGCAATTTCGTCATGGCTTCGTGCAACGAATCACGAGATTTCTGAATGTTCAAATTTAGTATCGCACTCGTACTGGACATACGAATCTATCGGTTTATCCATTTCACTAATAATAAGAAAATCAGTTATTATCTCTAAAAGGCAGTAGGATGATGCATACCAAAAGTGTATGAACTTTCTTTATCGCTGCATCATTATCCTTTACGAGTTTTACGTTGTGCTTCTTACACTTTTCGAGTCGAGCCTTGAAATCAATCATTGAAGAGTGAAAAACCATGACAATGAACTAACCTTTAGATACTGTTCTTTTTCTTTTCCTTCCCATGTATCTGTCGTATTGAGAAACTGCTCTCGAAGCGATCTGAATGTATCGTTTGTGATTTGAACCCATGATCATTGTGTGCCCTGCTACATAAATACGCTTCAAAATAATAGCCGTACTGTTCATTATCCATTCCTCCATCACGAATCTTCACTTCATCTTTGACACTCTTCTTCTTCGGTGACTTATTCTTAGCGTGGGACTTCTCCTTCACAACTTCCGTCCTCTTCGATATATTTTTTGTTGAATTCTTCTCCGCAACCTTAAAGGAGGAGTAACATGAAAGTTTGAGTCACTAAGTTGACAACGTAGTGCTGTAGCTATCGACGGCCATATCAGAATTCTGAAGTCCCCATATTTGTATCTCATCTCTGAACCGAGATACAGCGAGTTGGCCTTGTGCCAAAGCTTCCCTCATGGCAGGAAAGGGCGGGGATTTTGAACTGTTGATTTCACTGGGAAGGGACTGCGCACTGATCTACCCCAGTCTCCCCTTGTCTCTTCCCATCGATCGCCTTCCTCCCTCTCCCTATCAGAGGACGGGAGAAAGGAATAGGGTCTTGGCAAAGTGCCAACTGCTAACTACGGTCGCTTCCCATGGCCGGCATTTCGTTGTGAGAGTCTCTAACATTCTTTCCTGTCACTCCTCCTTTAAGGGATATCATCAATCCGATCTCTTTATATGATAGTTCACGAGGAAGTATAATCACACCTTTTGAATTTTATTCGATGGTTGCTCCTGAGATATACTCGATTTTCGTTTTCGTGACACTGGAGACTTCTGCAATTAATCAAGTTCATGGTAGGTCTAATTGCTTTTCACCGATTTGTTCTATGAATCTACTAGATGTGTTCACATGATCTGGGAAGAATAGGAAAACCCATACCTGAATGACCTTCACACATTCAGAGTTCTCATCTTTTCCTTGTGATGATACTCTTCTCCTCGTATCCGCCATTCTACATATTTATCTTTGAACATCTTTGAAACATACGCGAAGAATGGCAACGATTTTTTCACTGGCGGTTGCTGAGCACCGAAATGTAAGAAAGAGTTGATTCCAATAGTTTCCAATTACTTGAGAGATGCCCTCTACTTTTGAACAATTTTAATATTTTCGAAAACTTCAGGGTCTTCATATTCTTCATGAAGAGTGAGCGTTGTTATTATTATTTTGTCCAAAGAGGCAAATAAAACTTTGGGATTTTGAGCACATTTTGAAAGAAACATCCTTCGTTTTGAACTCATAAAACAATGGGAATAAAATTAGTCTTTCAAAAACTCTTCACTTGCCAGCCCTAGTATTTTCTTCAACGCCTCTTCAACACAAGAAATAAATAGAAGTACGGAATTCTCAATCACAATTGTGAAGATAGTACACTACAAATCCACTGTGCTAGTGTGATTAGCGTTTACTCAAAATCTAGATACTCAAAACATTTATGATGAAAATAAAGAACAACAAAGTTGACAAAGTGAAAACACGAGAAAGGGAAAATAAAGATTTGAGAATTTCCTATGTTTAGTGATACAACACACGTCGCATTTACCGGAAGGCAAGCCGGTTCTTTTTGTTTAGTGCATTTAATCCAACTCAGTTATATGTTATCTTTATCGTATCGAATTAAAGGAGGGAAACGCGAAAGAATGTTGGTGACTCTCACACGGAAAACCCGGGACTTGCAAGAAACCGTAGTCAAATGAGGGAAGGGGAGGGAGGGGAGAGAGGGGAGGAAGACAGGCGTATGTAAATGAAAAGCGCACGCTTAAGAGAGCGGATCTGAGAAAATTCACTATTTTGGACAAATTCCGGACATTCCCCTAGGACTTCGATTCAGACCTCCATACTCATAGGGCCTGAGGGCCCTCTGACCTTGTTTACAAAAATGATGACGTAATCGTGCGCGCTGCGGAATGCGGCGCGCCAGGTGCGGGCATGTTGTAAAATGATGAAAATTCATAATTTCTCAATGGAATGAGGTAGAGTCAAAATTCCTTTTGCAATGTGTTAGGCATGCCCTGTGTGTACTACGACACTATTGGGATCGAATTTCGGACCATCCCGATACCGCCGTTTTGACTCACATTTTCAATTTTCTTGATATTTTTCCCCTTTAACTAAGCTAGCGCCAGTTCTAATACGTATCATGGTATAGCCCACTTAACACTAGAACATACCCACATAAAATACTGAAGGTCCCGCGTTTCCTTTTCAGGGAAATTTTGACTTGAAGCCGAGACAGTCGATCCCTGACCTTCCTTTTATGGCGGTTTCTAACCACATTCAATGAAATATCAGCCAGAATATCACTGTTATGATAATTTTAGGCAATTCTGAAAATATTCAGCCACAAAGGAATCGATTCCACGACCATCAATTTTACCGACCATGACCCGGGGTTCATGGATCCAAATGGACGCACACCCATGAATCCGGGGTGATGGCCCAAAATGAATTCGAGATATCATTTGTCCGAAATTCCAAGTACCATATGCTACTGTTTTGCGCAGATTTCCAACAAAACCACACATCTCAAATACCGTAATCTGACGATTGTAATCGAAATTATAACTGTTCTGATTTCATTCTGCATTTTCCCGCATCTTTTTCCTAAGCAATTTCCCTTGCGCTTAGTTGGCTTATAATTTTTTATTATTTCAGAGTTCATCGTAAATGCAATATGCCTCACTCGCACTACAGCGGATATTTCGCTTTTTACCTTTTTATTGGCATGCTGACATGAATAACTGAGAGGTCGTCCTATCTGGCCATTTTGCGCATGTATATGCAACGTCCTAACTGCAAAGCTCATGCTCAGAATGTTTATTAGAAGAAAGATATTGATTATATTGGACAAGTGCGAAAGAGAGTATTAGCACATCAGTAAAATCACAGAACCCAATCCATTGGCTCATCTTCATCGTCCTCGTCATTGCCGATGATTTTTCCATCCGCAATCACAGCTCTTCTCATCGCTTCAGTTTCATCGAATAGCGGATCCGTGTCATACTCAAGTTCCTCATCGCCTTCAGTATCGAACAGCTGATTGACCTCGTCGACTTCTTCTTCCTCTACTTCCATTTTCTCATCCTCCTCTTCATCTTCGTTTAGCTTCTTCTTCTTGTGCTTCTTTTCCACCTTCTTTCTTGCTTTCAGTTTAGTGCTCTTGAATCCTGAGAACACTCCCGCGATCTGTCTCGAATTGAGAAATTGAGAAACCACAATTGTGGGTAATAGGGTTTGCAAGCTCATCTCCTCTACCCCTACTACCCCCCCCCCCTTGACATGTAATTCCATTATCATGCGGCTTCCAAAACATCGCATAAAAAACATCGCAAAAGGTTAGTGGGCAACGCGAAGTAAAACGATGCTAAAATGCGTGCCACTCAGAATACATTATATTTTTCAAGATAGGCATAGATTACATGCTCAAAATGGTCAGAACCTCTCAGTTATTCATGTCAGCATGCCAATAAAAAGGTAAAAAGCGAAATATCCGCTGTAGTGCGAGTGAGGCATATTGCATTTACGATGAACTCTGAAATAATAAAAAATTATAAGCCAACTAAGCGCAAGGGAAATTGCTTAGGAAAAAGATGCGGGAAAATGCAGAATGAAATCAGAACAGTTATAATTTCGATTACAATCGTCAGATTACGGTATTTGAGATGTGTGGTTTTGTTGGAAATCTGCGCAAAACAGTAGCATATGGTACTTGGAATTTCGGACAAATGATATCTCGAATTCATTTTGGGCCATCACCCCGGATTCATGGGTGTGCGTCCATTTGGATCCATGAACCCCGGGTCATGGTCGGTAAAATTGATGGTCGTGGAATCGATTCCTTTGTGGCTGAATATTTTCAGAATTGCCTAAAATTATCATAACAGTGATATTCTGGCTGATATTTCATTGAATGTGGTTAGAAACCGCCATAAAAGGAAGGTCAGGGATCGACTGTCTCGGCTTCAAGTCAAAATTTCCCTGAAAAGGAAACGCGGGACCTTCAGTATTTTATGTGGGTATGTTCTAGTGTTAAGTGGGCTATACCATGATACGTATTAGAACTGGCGCTAGCTTAGTTAAAGGGGAAAAATATCAAGAAAATTGAAAATGTGAGTCAAAACGGCGGTATCGGGATGGTCCGAAATTCGATCCCAATAGTGTCGTAGTACACACAGGGCATGCCTAACACATTGCAAAAGGAATTTTGACTCTACCTCATTCCATTGAGAAATTATGAATTTTCATCATTTTACAACATGCCCGCACCTGGCGCGCCGCATTCCGCAGCGCGCACGATTACGTCATCATTTTTGTAAACAAGGTCAGGGGGCCCTCAGGCCCTATGAGTATGGAGGTCTGAATCGAAGTCCTAGGGGAATGTCCGGGGGGAGGTCAATTTTCTCAGATCCGCTCTCTTAAGCAATCAAGAGTTCCAAGAGTGGATGCCCACCATGACGAGACATGTGAGTAATGTTTACATGATTCGAACGTCTTCCACAATAATTAATTTAATTTATATAACAATATGTAAATTTAGAACCGGTCCCTTCCCACAATGGGAGAAATTCACAAGAAGATGAAGGATATCGCCAAAGCGGAGGAACGCAATTACACCAATGATGAAGTCAATCAGGTAATTTTTATAAAATATCTGTTATTTGGCATTCGCATCGTATTTTTTTGTGTTTTTTAGTGTGAGCCTAGTATAATTGAGTCGATAATGTGATAGTTATTAGATAATGTACAAAGATATGGGAACAATTGCCTCCCACCCTCCTCGATTCTCCCATTTCTCCCGGTGTTGTGCGGCCCGTAACATTATTAATTAGGAAGCAGAAATTGAGTTGCTTGAGGAACATTTACGTCCCCTTGTAATACTTTCAATTGATAATCAATTTCCTCTTTTTTCAGTTGGCCGAGTCTTTTCGAGAAGAGATGGCGCGAGGGATGGAAGGGATAAGAGAGGTAAGGAAGCGTTTCACTCTATATTGTTAATAGTTCCTTCTATAGTGAGTCTGAGATGATTGATTCATAGTATATTAATTGATCGATTTATTATTTCGTAGTATAATCGCACTACTTTCCAGTGAGCCCGAGTCCTGCATCGTCAACTAGCGCGCCGCCAACGACGATCGATAAGGAATGAGGATTTAAAGTGCTTGGACAAGATGAAGATAAATAGCACAACGATCGTCCAAGAATATCCCTCCCCTTGTCTTCATCCAATGTCGCCTCTAGATTACGGTATTTATTGTATTGATTCGGGTTCCCTTAATGGAAAGTACTTTCCATTAACTTTCCAATAACGTCCTTTTAATTCATTACCTTCTCTCGTATAGTGGAGTAGTCTAATTTTATTGATCGCTTATTGGAATTACGAAAATACTTTTCATCAAGGGAACCCTAGTATTGATTTTTATAGGATCGTTCATTGTATCGAAATCGGTTCCGAATACCTCCTATCGGATCCGTTTGGTAGATATTATTGTACCTAAAAGTTTATATTCTTCGACGCTGCGACAGCGACTTCGAATGGATAATAATATCTCTTTTCTTCTCTTACAAAACTAAATTTTTATTGTCTCCGAGGATACGACAGCGACTACGACGACTTCGACTGGATAATTATATGAGGCTGTTTGCGTAAGAGTCGGACAAATTCGAAGGGGGTTGGCACAGCTCAAAAATTTCGATTCTCTGAAACTAGGTATTTCGGGGTTCTTGAGGGTGCTGATGACGATGGGAATATTCATTTAGCATCTGGAGTCATCGTTGGCTCCAGACGACGTCATGTCGAAATCAGTTTTTATAGTGTTATTCAGTTACCAGAAGAGCTAAAATTAGGCGAATTTGGCTCCCTGGGTGAAATTGGCTGCTTGTTAAGGCTGGCTACTTCATTTTCATGAATTTCAAAAATAATTTTACAAAATGGGAATTTTTGCAGAGTTAAATGGGCACGGGGAGACTATGACAGATCGGACCGGAATGTTGCAAGGAGTTCAAAAATGTTTTAAAATTGACAAAAAAGCGTCTGGATAAGGTTTTACGCTAAGGATAGTGCACCTTCTTGTAAGTAAATTTGACCATCTTTCCTCTTGTTGACTTCCGATATCTTGATCTGTCATAGTCTCCCCGTGCCCATTTAACTCTGCAAAAATTCCCATTTTGTAAAATTATTTTTGAAATTCATGAAAAATGAAGTAGCCAGCCTTAACAAGCAGCCAATTTTACCGAGTGAGCCAAACTCGCCTAATTTTAACTCTTCTGGTAACTGAATAACACTATAAAAACTGATTTCGACGTGACGTCGTCTGGAGCCAACGACGACTCCAGATGCTAAATGAATATGCCCATCGTCATCAGCACCCTCAAGAACCCCGAAATACTTAGTTTCAGAGAATCTACATTTTTGAGCTGTGCCAACCCTTGTCCGACTCTTACGCGAACGGCCTCATATCTCATTTCCTCTCCTCCATATCCCCTCAATCAATTTAATTCACTTTATCTAGTTCATTTCAATCCGTTGTATTATTCTTTGCTTTTTGTTACAGCAACAAGTCACGGTTGTGGCAAGTTGTTATCGTTGTTATTATCTTGTGTCTTCTTGTTCACGGTTGTTCTAGCACCCATTCCTCCCCCTCTTCTCCTTTTCACAGGCTTTTGATGACGACCTCTCTTCACTTCAACGGGAACGAGTCGCATTAGCGGCAAACTCCCGCCCCGGGGTCCCTTCCCTTCCCTTCCCCTCTCCCCTCCCGCTCTCTCTCTCACCCGCTTCCCATGTACACTCCCCCAGCAGACAGGGGCAATAAACCATTGTTTCAAATATCGATCGTCTCACATTCGAGGGTGAAAATCTGATTTTTCGGGGTTGGTACGGGTACTGAGCTCTTATATTCAGTTGCACGAATGGAGGCACCTCAGGAGGAACGGGAGGGACAGGAGGAACAGGGGTCAATGATGGAGTGTCATCATCTGGTTCAATCTCCGATCCGAATCCACGAAATCAAGCATATCGTACTGCGTATCTCAACACAAATGCCGTATTCTAAAACGTTGGAATAAACGTGATTTTTTCACAGCTTTCACATTTCCCTCCAATTTGCTTTTGATCACTCTATTTATTTCATTCTTGTGTCATTCCCAGCTCAGTATTTGTATGCAAGCACTTATCATTTTTTTCACGATTAATTCCCTAATGGATTGTTTCGTAATTAATTTACTGCTCAAGTCGGTAAACACTAGGAGGGAGCTTCTCGAATTCTTCGGGGTCTTGCTTTGGGGTCAGCAAGGTTCACGTCGAATACGGGATTTCCATCAATCATTCCATCGACTGCTTCTCCATTCTCATCGAATCTCTCGAATCTCTCGAATCTCTCGAGTTCATTGAAGTATCTATAGATAGATAACATGAATAATTAATGCCCGTCCAAAAGATTGATAATTACTCTCTATTCCACATACGACGCGTTGCTGGCCACAAGCGAAACGACAGTCTCAAAAATGCCGAAGAGGAGAGATTGTGCAGAAGTTCCCGTTAGTACTAGGTAGTTTTCCTGATATCTCTCCCTATAATTTCCTTCCTCATAAGTCTCTACCTGGTTATTCCAAATATTTATTTCAGGATTCATTTGCATTTCAGTAGTTGTAGTGTAAAAGGGCACATTAGTTGTTGTTAATTTTGTATCTACCCTCTGGGTTAACTGGGTGCTTTTCGGAACGGCAATCGTTGTTGTGACTGTCGTGGGAACTATCGTTGTGAGAACTGGTGTTGCTGAGACACTTTTACCAGTAGTAAACGGTAATTGTGTAGTAGTTGGGCTAATAGTGGTTGTAGGAGCAATAGTAGGTGGTCTGGTTGAAGTCATGCTATCTGCTCTATTGCTTATATGATCTTCCAATCTTTTTCGTTCTAGATTGTATTGCTTGATATTTCTCCCAAAAGCATTTATGTGTCTTTCTGGCGCTATTAACTCTCCTTGACTATGTTTATTACTGTTCATGGCTATTATGTCCCAATTAAATTTTCCCAAAAGATACAGTTTCGCACCGATGGTTGGGTTGAGTGACTCCATCTTTTTTCTTCCTACTATTTCTCGTAGCGCAGTGATGTTACCTAATTCTTTCTCAAGCGCGTCATTGAAAAGATGAGAAGGGTCATCTAGGGAATCTTCCAAAAGTAAGTAGTAACCCAGATCAGTTCTGTCTTCTCCGGTTTTTGGGCGAAGCCAAGAATGATTTCCTCTAACGGTTGCTGTATGCCTATATTTTCCTATATCTTCCGTTACGATTCTCTCTATTTCTTCTTTAGTGAGGTTGGGAAGAGTCATATTCAAGGTGTCTCTCATTTCTTTTACCCTAATAGCTCTCAATATAGCCTTTGCCATCGTGATCTCCTCAAAGTTAGTCAGTTGCCAAAATACATCATACCAGTGAACCTTATTCTTTACCAATTATTCCTTAACTTTCTCATTTTTGAATACTTCAAAGTCATTTACTGTGAGATCAACTCCTAAGTCATTCGCAAGATTTGAAGTAAAATTATAATTGTAAAAAGATCGACGGGTTTCATTCCCTGCATCTCTTTTATTCCTTACTTCACCCTTTACTACCTGTTTCAAGTTTTCAGCGCGCGGGTAATCTCGAAAATGAATGAACATGTTTCCCTCTAGCGCTATCAATTGTCTATTATCACACGGGTCGTTTACTAATCCGAGTTCTTGACTGGGATTTAGTGCCACTTGATAATCCTCGAGCAAAATCACTGTTTCCGAGACTTCGACACTATAAGTTCCCAGATTAATCAAGCAATTTTCCGCTTTCCTCGGTTCAGTAATCACGATTGTTCCATTATTACTTTTACAATACTCTTCTGTGCACTCTTCAACTGGTCCGAATGAGGAAACATAATTTTCGGGTGTAATTTGAGTAACGGTTCCTTTCTCAAGCAGCATTATTTCGCGTGATTCACAATTCTCTGAAAAATGAGGTGGTTTTGGCACCGTTTTGTTGTGCGTTATCCATTTTCCTAGCTCTTGTTGAATTAAGTAGTTTTCGCGAAATTTCTTAGTTTTGGCGATCAGTTGACACTCAGAAGTAGAAACTGGCTTAGTTTGTTCATGTTCTACTCTCAATTCTTTGCGAAAAATCTTCAGAAACGCTGAACTGCAAATTTTCTGTTCAAATAACGTGCATTTATATGCGAGTAGATCTTCTTGGCTATTTTTCGTTAAAATTTCAGCAATAGTAAAAGCAGATTGTTGTTCAGGCATTGGTTGACATTTATGCTCGTTAGGAATGGAAATGAGCATTGACGGTTTCGCGCTGTCGCATTCCCAAAAGAACTGAGGAAGCGCATTTGAATGAGGTATCACACACCCTATAATCATCGCGGCAATCATAATTGTATTAATTTTCCCTATGGATTGTCCATGACTGTCAGCTGCGCGTGTCTCTTTCTCCTCATTCTGAATGTAATTCAGACCATGTGCTTCTCCTCTCATTCTCATGTCATACCTATGCTCTCTCTCTTCATTACGGGGTGATTTATCGCGCGCCTCTCGTTTACTTCTCTCTTCGTCACGCTCTCTGCTTCTTTCATTACTGAGTGGAAACTGCGAATTGAAACTTTCATTCTCTCTTCCTTTCTCTTGGAATCTCACTCTTCTGTCTTGAAAGTTCGAGTAGCCTCCCCTATAGTTGTTTTCATCGAATCTTCTTTCGTTATTAAAATAGTTTGACCTATTGGTGAATTGATTGGTGAACTCAGGTCGGTTTCGAAAAGGTGTGGTAAAGCCAGGTCTTCCGTTATAGCTGTCCCTCGTGTATCCTTGTGGTCTCCAGTTTCCTCTAAATCTATTATGGTACGAATATTCTGATCGATAGTTGTTTCTATGATCATTATTGTTCGAAAAGCTCAGATTGTTCATTACTTCTACTAGTTTCTCAGTTTTTTCGGCAATTGCGTTTAGTTGAGTTGATACTTGATTCCCAGAATTTCTAGCTGAAATACCTTCTTCAATTTCGGCTAATTTAATCGCTTCCTCAAAAGTTTGCGGGTTCTGTCTTACTATACTATTCCACATTGAATTATTCAAGCCGCGTATGAATAGATTCTTCATGATTGTTTTCCTAGAGTTATCATCAATATCTTTTTACTAATTTCTTAATTCTATCCGAAAAGGTGGTTACCGTGTCTCCTTCTTTCCATTTATCGTCCATCGAGACTAGTGCGACTTGCCTATTCGCGTTCAGGTTGACTAATTCTTTGAAGCGGGTGATCATTGTTTTCCAATCTTTTCTCTCTTCTGGTGTAATCTTGTCAAATTCTCTCTTAGCTCGTCCTTTTAGCTTAAGGGGCAGGACGCGAACACATTCAGGGTGGTCCATGTTAAATGCGAGAGCAACTTCTGCGAATTTTTCAGCAAATTCTTCCACTGTATCAGTTCCTTCACCATCAAAAGTTGGAATTAAATCCAAGCATCCATTGATCGCGGAATTAGAAAGTTTCCCTCCTATAGTGGTCATTGTGTCAATAAGAGTTTTGAAAGTTTCGGAATTTTCCTGACCGTCGTCGTCATCTGGGTCTCCTGGCGGCATATCTACACTAGTTTCCCCCGATTCCTCTTCTCTTGTTGTGTTCTGCTCTTTCTCTCTCTCGCTTGTCTCTCCTAGCGCGTTACCTGACTTTTCCTCCTCCTCTCTCTTTGACTGATCTTGTTTTCTCGCTTTTCTTTTTCTCTTCCTAGGTGCTCGGGTCAAGCTCAAGAATCTAAGGCTAAATCCTAATGCAGTAACTGATCTAGTGTGAGGCCTATTTGGAGATTCTTGTGGTGGAGTTGTTGGTTCCGAGAGGATGAGAGAGTCACTTGAATGATGGGTGGATGAGTGTGTAGATGAGTGAATGGGAATCGTCAAACAACCTGTAGTTGTCTTCATCCTTCTTTTCCATGTGTATCTATTTTTTTTCGACGCGACCAGATTTATTGATGGATTACGAAAGACATTGAGAATGAAAAACTCGGCAATACGCGACGAAATATGAAAACCACGATTCATACATTTGGAAAAAAATGACGAAATAGTTCAGAGAAATACAAACGCAAAGAATAATGAAAAAAGGATGGTGAGATGAGAGAATCTTCGAGGAGTTAGCAAATTGTCTGGTAGCTTTGATCGATCTAGTACATCAAAGAACATAATGCTTTACGAGGTCACTTTACTAGGGGCTATTTCTATTTTTCCCACACCCCCAGGTATCTCAGCTCTTCTCTCACTTGGCGGGTGAAGAGTGCAGGACGGGTGCGTTTCAACTTGCGTACCAGTCCTCTGAGAAGATGTTCACTACCCGGAAGGACTGCCATGACGGAGCCCAACTGTCTCCAGTCCACTTCACTTTTACCCAGAGCCTGTCGCTCTCCCACTTGAGCGAGAGCAGCTGGGATACCTCCCATTCAATAGAGGGGTCCCGCTCATCGCGTAAATCCGGCAGACTCTCTTCTTCCCACTCCATGGCTCTTCTGCAAGAAGTCTTAAAAAATTCCCACAATTCGAGGATCTTCTCTTCCTGATAATCATTATTTTTACCTCTAACGACGTTCCAGGAGTGTTCTTGAACGAAGTGGAGTGGGTCTTGAATATGGTCTTCTGCCAAGTTCCTCAACTACTCGAGTGATATGACAATACTTGTGCAATTATATCGCGCAAGCGGCAAACGGAAAACCAATCTAGTTGAAACAAATTACTCAAATCTTAATCTCTGATTTTGCCTTATATTCTATTTTGAACTTATTCTCGGTATTAACCTATTGTAATTCACGTATTCGCTTTCACTTGTCCTACCATTTCTAGGTATCCCCCTTTTTACTCGCTTCCAGTGCAAGATGTTGAACGCATCTTTCATTCTTATTAGTAGTCGTCAGTGATCCTCCATTATTTCCCATGATATCTTATATTTAAACAGCGAAAAAAAATTCTTAGTGTAAAATGTCTTCTGATGGAAAAAATTCAATGAGCTCGGCATAAATTATTTACGGATCGTACCAATCCCGAATGCGGAAAATTCATGAAGTTTCCGATACGGAAGCGTGCGTTAAATGATAATACAACGCAGCTTCACTATCTGCTCCAATATCTTAGCCCAAATGATTTCCGCATTCTTTTCCTCGCACTTTGGCAATCAGTTTCCTTGGGTTAGCTACTCCCTAATCTCTGGCTCCAGAGGTGCGGTAGCTGCTTCGCAATTTTTCAATGATCTACGCGTGCACGCGCGTCCTATTCTTAGGAACTTTCTGCAGCTTTTTCAATACAAGGGCTTCAAACAATTCTTAAATACTTGCGAATTAATCAATTAGTCATGCGCATGACTGCGACCTTTTGTCGACTCTTAATAATAGCCCTACCAAGCGCTCAAATGGGTACGAAAAATGCGCGTTGGTCTTCGAGTCTCATGAAAAAAAATGTTAAACTGGATCGACGAATGTTGCTGATCGTGAATCTTCTTGACTCCTCCTACTCTTCTTTCTCCTAGAGTTCCTTCTTCTGTTGGCGCAGTCTTTAATTGCCGAAGCGATAGCGATGTGATAGATAGTAGAGACCTCGACACATGTTGCGATTCGCGAGTCTATCTTGATGGATCCAATGTTTTCTTTCTTCTCTAACGAAAATGAACAAAGAGATCGGCTCGTTCTTCTGATGATATCTGTGAACAAATGAGAAAAAAATATCTTACCGAAAATGAACAAAGAGATCGGCTAGAATCCTCCACGTTATACGACATGATAGGGCGGTTCTATGTCGGTGTTACGTTCCCCATCATGCGTACAGTTTACCCAGAGTTCCCCTTCGTTCTTTCGATAAGACTTGCGGATTCAATATGAGCATGTTTATCTGACGTACAAGAGACTATAATATGAATGATAATACGATAAGAAAGTCAGATAATTAGCGGATGTCATAAGTAGCATGGCATAGTGTTGAGTAACTAACAGTTATGAAGCGAATGTTGAGAGAAACTATGCGTGTGCAAGAATACGATGAATGGTTGGCGCGAGTGAAACATATCTGAGAAACGCGAAGGTCTAGAGAAAGCAAATATGAGTGGGAGCACGAATCGTCATAGGTAGGATGGAACCTATGAATTGGGGCGGGAAGGAGTGCCTCTTTCCTACCGTACCCTCCAAGAGGGATCCCGGTAGGGAGCTTCTGCTCAGGCTTGTTGTTGCTGCTGGTGAGTCGAGTCCCCCTATCAGCGAGCGTCTCCTATTTATACGCTTTCCAATCCCTCTACCTGGATGTCGTCCCTGTACTCTCTGCGCGATACTCCCTTTCTCTAAATCTCCTCAATTCCCATTGTCTCTAGTTGACCTTTGACCTATCTGACGAAATGCTGATGAAATCCTTTTCTTTTACTCGTTTTTCGGCTAATCACGTGGGCGGGCAGAGCCTTCTGGATAGCTTCTTAATGGCTCTTTTTGCTAATCACCTTTGATCTCCGAAGGATGAGTCATCGCTGATTCTACTTTTTGTTATTTTTATTGGATCTCGGTTTGATCTCTTCTATCTAGTTTGATCTTTCCTCTACCTACTTCTTTTCTTATCTCTAGCATGTCAGCGCGTCTACTCTGCTTCTCTAGCTATTGATCTGTTTCTCTATCTATAAGCGCGCTCTTTGTTTCGCACTTTGTTGGTTCATCTATTCTACTTACAAGTGCTTTTCTATCCTATGACAGGGCTGAATGATACCAAGTCATTCAATCATCATCATCTCCTGTAATTATTGTAATTATCATGAAACTTCTATATCCCGGATTCTAGATTAAGTCAGCCAGATCGGGATACCTGATATAACTTGGCCTCATTCGTGCGCATCAGTTACATCAGGGTTGACTCACATGGGAAAGGAAGAGGGAAGAGTCGCGAATGTATGCAAAGTGAGCCGCGCTCTTCCACAAGAGCGAGAGGGAAATGGCCTCTCTTCCACAAGAGTGAGATCTCTTCCATAAGACTGAGAGCGAAAAAGCTTTAAAATAAAGGAATTTTGGCAGATTTTTGCACCCAAGTGATAAATATGTTGAAAATCATTAAGGTAGATTAGTTTGAGAAAAAACCCAAAAAATTGCTCCATTTTCAAAGCTTTTTCGCTCTCATTGTCAGTCTTATGGAAGAGATCTCACTCTTGTGGATGAGAGACCATTCCCTCTCGCTCTTGTGGAAGAGCGGCGCTCACTTTGCATACATTCGCGACTCTTCCCTCTTCCTTTCCCATCTCTACTCAAGAGATCTCACTGTTCAATCCATCCCATCTAAAGGAGGACCATCTAAAGGACAATGAATTCTCTTGCAGAATTGATGATCGGCATCGGAAAGATCAGATTGGCACGATGCAGAAAATTGCACGGCTCTTCTGATGTTATCACGGTAGTTTTTGGCAGTTGAAGACTGAAAATTAAAAAAATAATTATTCATTTATTGTTCTTCGTGGAAATCACAACACATCGATAGATAACATTTTATGTCTTTTCATGAGGGTCCAAGGATCCCTTTGCTCCCTTCATCTCCCCTGGAAAGGAAAGAGTAATGAACTTGCCTGCATGGTGGTAGACTGCAATCACCGAGTTAAACTCCGATGATCGTTAAAACTGTGATGGAAAAGAAAAGGAAGAGATTGAGATGCATTTGAGAGACGAAGTGAGGATGGAGTGGCACGTAGAGGTCGAGAGGATGCAGAGTCGCGAAGAATCATGAAGAAACCTTGCACAGCTTCGATCAACGTTACGAGATCAACTTTGAATTTATCTCTATACAAATCTCTCATAAAAGAAGTACAATATTACGTGGAAAGGTCGCCCCAAGAGGGGAATCGGATCAAGAGAGAGAATCTCCATTCTTAATGAATCTCTCTCTCTCTCTCTTTATGACTTGATGAATATCTCTCGATCGAGTAAAAATGGAATCGGATCTCTGAAGATCGTGTGTACTTCCTAGTTGGAAAATACTGCAGTTATTGCATGGAAAGGGAGGATAAAAGAGAGAGATTGAAGAGGCGAAAGTAAAGCAGCTCCTTAAATTCCAATGCAGCCGTCAACCATCATTCTCTTCCTTCTCCTCTCCCTTCCCACTCTCAAATCGCTATTCCTCGATGTATATTTTTTTCTAATCTAAAGTAGGGACCACCATCCTATTTTTATCGACTCGTGCCCACGCGATGCAAATTATCTCGAAGGAGTCTGATTGCCCGCGGGTTCTGACTTCAACAATCATTAGTACACTATATCGAGCAACTTTGCTCAAAATTTTGGAAAAATCAATGGGCGCCTTCCCATATTTTTTAACGAAAATATCTCAAAAACACTCAACTTTTGAAGAAACTTTGAATTTAAATCGTTCTAGATTTCGTGAAACGAGTTGCCCGCGACTTCTGACACTTCCCAGTGATGGACTAGTGCCCTACGCATGACGTGTTAAAAAATTAGCCAAATCAATGGGCTCCTTCCATCTTTTTTTCAAACCCAAATAATTGTAATTATTTTGATCTTTGATCTCAAAAAAAAATCGAAGGAGCCCATTGATTTGGCTAAATTTTTAACACATCTTGGACTGGACCCTAGTCTATCCCTAGGAAAAGTCAGAAGTCGCGGGCAACTCTTTGTTCTGGATTTACAGACCTTCAAAGTAAATTGTCTCTCGTTTTTAAAAACCAACTTTTCAGAAATTTGCAATTTTCTCGAAAACCAAAGTCTTTAGGTAGGTATTCTCTGAACAAAAAATGATTCTGTACTGTTGTTTAATAACTTGAGATAGATTCCGAGTCATGAATCACTGATTTGCATAATCGATGGTGGTCCCTAGTTTGTTTCTCAGAAACCACTTCTTCTCTTTCCAGTCTCTCCTTCAAAACATGGACATGGCCAAACAACAGTTGCACTGTAGAAACTCTGATGAAAGAGTGTTGTGTATCCTTCCTTGTCGTTGTCCGGTGGTCGATTATTGTGGCATAAACTATCAGTTTATCCACAATAAATAAGACAACAAATCTAAACGAGAGCACAGACGGGAGCCTAAACGTGAACTAACTAGGGGAGCTCAAGAAACGAGCTCCTTGCGAATGATGCGTAGAATGACGCGAAATGTGCAAGTAAATGTGTGAGGAAATGCACGTAAGAATTAGGGAATAGGTCTTAGGCAAGTCGCACTCGGCGCACTACGAATACGGTAGTATCACACAATAAATATGTCAATCGACAATTGACAATATTAATACAAGCATTTCTTAACTCTTCCTTCAGACTCCCCTTATCGACGATTCTCTCACCGTGTAAAATCTGACTTCATTCATTCATTCATTCATTCATTATTTATTCCGTCAAGTTAATGTACATAAAATTTCGATAGAGTTGACTATAGACGGATGTCCGTCGACGTTGTCGAATCGGTTCTTGCGGCAGCAAGGGCAGGGGGATGGGGTGGGGGAAGGGTAGAGATCAAAGATCAAGCCATGATTTAATTATAGATACAGGGAAAAAGAGGTGGATTGGGACGCAATAAATAGTCGGAATGAGTCACTTCTAGAGGATACAGTGGTGGAGGGCAATGAGTTTCAGAGACTGATAGTTCGAGATGAAACTGTGGTATGGGAATTTGGAGGTAAAAATGGCAGTGAGATTCGTAGGTTGTGCGAATTACGAAGAGGTCGAGAGAGAGGGGAAAGGCAAAGAAGGGATGAGGTGTCAAGGAGGGTTCTATTGTGTACTTACAATTGAGTGAACAAACGACAGGTCGATCATGATTCTACGGTTCTCTAGCGTCAGACAGTCAGGTCAATCAATCGCTGGCGATACGGTACATGGGGGAGATTACATCTAGCATAGACCCTTCGCGTGAAATCACGCTGCACTTTTTCAATACTTCTAGTCAATTCAACGCTATGCACAGGATTCCAAATGATAGAACCATATTCTAAATGGGGCAGGATAAAGGTTAAGAATGACTTCATATAGACAATAGGAGACGTGCTACGAAAGGATTTGAACAGCAAGTTAGTTAAAGACCGGGCCTTCGAAATTGCTTTAGTAATGTGGTCAGAAAAAGTCAGGGAGGGAGAGAAAAGCACACCTAGATCTTTGACAAACATTTTCTTATCATGAGGAGGGGAGAGAGGGATACCGTTAATGTGATACTGCTTGTGGGGGTTGTTACTACCGTAATACAACACTGTATATTTGGTCTCGGACAAGCCAAGTTTCCATTTTAAAGACCAGGAAGAGACAACGTTAAGAGCACATTGAAGGTCATCAGAGTAAATGGGACTCTCAGCAAATAGTTTAAGGTCATCGGCATAAACAGAATATCTAATGGTTTTAGGGAAATTAGAGGAAACATCATTGATGAAGAGAATGAATAAGAGCGGGCCTAGACAAGAGCCCTGGGGCACTCCAGAGGTCATTGGGGAGGGAGGGGAGAACGATGAATCAATGAAAACAGATTGGGTTCTATTTGACAAGTAAGATCGGAACCAGGAAACAAGATGGTCAGAGAGGCCCAATTCAGATAATTTGTGTAGCAACAACCAAAATGACTTCATCAAAATCTGACTTCAATCATTCGTCCATCAATCGTCAACGGAGTATGGACCTTCCTTGATTCTTCCCATTAGGAGACCATTCCACTCTAGTCCTCAATCACGTATTCCTCTATGGAATTATCTGACGATAAACAATTTCCCCTCTGCAGTAGGTAGTCCATCAATCCATCTGCACTTGGGGGGTTTCCTCTTTCGATTCCCCATGGAGTGAGTATAAAACAACGCTCCAGATCATTATCTGCCCTACGAGTACAATGATCTCCTATTCTCTGCCCTTTCCTGCAAGTATACACACTTCCGTATACAATGAAACACTATCTATCTCGAAAATCCAATTAATGTCAATGGAGTTGGAGCCATTGTCACTGTATCTTCTAATGAATATCAGGAAACATACCCTTTCCCTATCACCCTTCCTATCATTACCTATATTCTCTCAAGTATACATGCTGTGCTCAACTGTGAGCAGACCAGCGAAATTCCCGCAAGGGAGGGGGAGGGAATTTGACGGGTTGGGCGCGCTACTGGTAGTAGGAAGAAGGCACATCGAGAGATAAGTTGCATCATTCGTGTATCATCACCCTCGACGGTGTCCACCCATAAATTGGAAACAAGTGCGTTTGGAATTGAGAGATTTGCCTCACAACTTGTATTCAAGCTTGATGGCAACGTGTGGGAGCGAAAAAGTGCTTGATTCTTCCAACTTATGGGAGGACACCCGAGTCCGGAATCTCTCCCCTCGTCCTTCTGACTCCGCCTTCTCTAATCCCTGCATTTCCAGAACCCCTTCTCACTCTCTTTTTTCTTTCCCTACGAAATTGTCTTCAACTTCGTTAATCATACGGCAAGAACTGCTTCTATCACATGCATCAGTGGATAGGACCTTCTTGTTTTCACCCATCTCGGGTGTATGTAAATTGTGATGATAAACCAAGATAAAACATATTTGAATAATATTTATCTGAACGATAGAAATTTCGAGATAACCTGAGTTATCTAGATCATCACAATTCACAATTTTTTTTCTTCTCCGAGCACAATAAGAATGTGATCGAGGCCATTCCAAAATTGGCTACTGCACAGACTTCAGTTCTATCCATTCTAAAGGATGAATCATTGACAAGGAAACAAAGGAAGGAAAGAAGGGAAGGAAAATGAGGAAATGGAGGAAGATTTCGAAGAAGAATGGAGGAAAGAAGGAAGAGAATGTATAAATGAAGAAAAATGGGAAGAAATGAAGAGAAGAGTGAAGAAGATAACTAGGTAGATTGATATACCCGGTACATCGATAAGATACATTCTTTCTTTCAATACTTGCCAAAGAACTTCAAAGCGTGTTATATTTTCAGTGTTATATTGTCCCGCTATTTATTTGTCATTTAAATTTATTGAATTCGCATAAAAAAGCTATGGACTTGAACAAATGATCCTCATAGAAGGAGAATCACTCTCTCCTCTTGCAAGGAGAATCCAGGTCTGAAGTGAAATCGATTAGGGAGGGAAGTACGGTTACACACTTATTACTCTTCATGCACTGCGAACTGGGATTTTTTGTATTTATTGCATAGATAGGTATGAATTGACAATATAAGTGTTGTTGAAAAAGTGGCTCTGAAATGAAAGGAATTCGAGCACGGAGAGTCAACATCGATTACAATCCACTTTAGGTTAAGCATATGAGAAAGGCGAGTAGAGTATCTGAGATGAAATCGATGAATGATAGATGATAGAGTATCTGAGATGAAACGCAAAGACAACTTTCAACATACCATACTTATATCTCACAACATGAGAAATTTTTTGAATTTAAAATTCAATTCTTCATTCGAATCGTCGTCTGCTTCACATTTTCGTGCTGCATTAATAGAATTCTAAAAGGAAGAAGATCGATTGCAGATCATTCCATATCAACTTACGAGATCAAAAAAAGCTTCAACGTGAAAAGAATCATGTACTTGTATGAGATGAACCAATGACAACCAAGCATCTCCGAATGTCAAGGAGCAAGTTGTACAGAATATCGCAAAGTCGTCGACTGTAAATGTATAAAAAAATTAATTGATAAATTAGTAGGTCTCACATTTTTCGATGGCAGCTCCATTCGAAGGACTCAGGCAATCATACAGAACATGGTGGGTCATTTTCTCAGCTTCAGTAAACGAATAGCAACAGATTTCACATTTTATTATACAATTTTCACTAACGACTGAAAATAAATCACATAATTGTTGAAGAAAAGTTGATATTTAACCTTCCGGAACAGGCAAGTTTTTCTTAATTATTGAATCAATGAACTCCTTGCTTTGAATAAAAACGTAGGGGACTTGAGTTTTTGCATTACGTACCGCCTCCTGAATTTGTTTTTTGAATTAAGATATACATAAAAAGGAATGTGAACAGTCTCCGTTATTGCTCTAATGTGGACTCCTTCGTGCGCTCCAACTATGTGTCTCAGCAAGTAAATCGGCTTTGTAAAGCATTTGGAGCATGTCTTACAGTTCAGCACTCTGGGAAATCCTGGAAGGAAAGAATGAGGATGTTATCGAACATTTTCCTCTCAACTCACCAAATGATCGAGAAGGAGAATCTTTGCAAACATTCCTATGAAGCTCAAAGAGATTCTTATCGGTGTATTTTCCATTGCAAGTTGTGCATACGAGTGAGAAGAGGGCAGTAACCCTGTAAAGCTTTGTCATCTACGGTACTCCTGTCATTCCCTTTGCCTTTTCACCATATCCACTCACACTGCGAAGGGAATAATGTTCTCTGGGGCAGGATTGAAATTGATAGGAGCAGGGGGGATAGCAATTCCCATGTTTCCTTGCAGAACGGAAACTGCTGCAAAGGATGACCGTAGTGATTGCGTGGTCGACATCAACTCACTGGTCACGTAATTACCAATCTTAAGATTCTTGTACTTCTCAGCGAGAACTCCAACGGAAGAACCATTGGGAGAAGGACGAACATATGCGGCACCCTGCAATATACCTCTTTGATGTTCGTAAGGACGAGGATGTTCTCACCTGCTTACGAGAATAAGTTATACTCATAGGGGTTTCATCGAGCAGCTTCAACCCATCAATTACTGTTTTCTCGAACGCTGCCGAATTTGGAGGAATGCCTGTGCGCTTTGTGCCAACCTTGACTTTTAAACTGAAAGTACATAGATCAATTGAGAGAGTACGGTAGATGGATGCTGTAGAGTACTGTAGACATACATACAATATCCGATCTACCGGGGGTCGGGAGAAATACCTGCTCATTGTGAGAAAGTAAATTTCACGATGAAAAAAACCTCCTCTCAGGAAGATTGAAAGTGGAAATGAGAGGAGGAGGAGGAGAAGGGAGAAGAATAAGAGAGCGAGAATAGAGTGAAGTGGAATCTGCACCTGCAGATATATCAGAGAGAGTAGTGAGTGTGAAGAGAGACAACGCATCGTCAAATTATGCAACTATGGGATTTTTTTTACAAAATAGGCCAATTATAATCAAAAATAATAGATGATCTTTGATCTAATTACTCACCAGTGCACAATTATTTGAATTGAAGGTGTTAAATTCGAGTAATGACTTTAGGTTGGAAAAAAACAGCTCGTAAACGTTGTAGAATCTGAAATCAGTTATAGATTGTCTATGAATGTCAAAGGGGGAGGCGATTCAAGAAGATCTTGTGAAGAGAAGGAGAGGGAGTATAATAACAGAAGAATGAAGAGAGGCACTTCCTTCTGAACGGTAGTAATGAAGAATAAAGAATCCCCCTGGATTGGCTTACCAGGTAAAATTGAGTCGATAATGAATTGAGGAAGAGAATTGAATCGAGAACGCGAGAATCGACCGATCTGAGAGATGAGAATGGAGAGGGATGAGACAAAATGAATGCATTTCTTTGTTAGCAAATGTAAATTGAGGGCGTATGAAGAATGACTAAGGATAAGCAAAGAAGGGAATTCTTTGTCTCTTCCATAAAGACTCCTCGAAGTTCCTTTTCGTCTTTCATACCTATCTATATTCTGGTCGTCAAACGAGACTGGAAATTCGCTTTTTTACTATTACTATCCATTTCTAATCCCACGAATTGAACTTCAATTGTGTTGGAATATGAAATCTTAGAGGAAGAACTTCATCAATCATTATGACACAGGTTGACAAGAAAAGAAAGCATGGCGCATCAATACGAGTACAAATGTACAACTATTACGTATTCCAAATAAAGATGTCAGATCGAGAGTGAACACTGAAACGGACAAATAGATAGATCAGAGATCTCTCTCTGGAGTATCAAGAGTGTTCTCTAAAGGATTGGGAATGTTCATCTGTGGAGAAGGAAATATTTCAGGCAGGATAATATCTAAAAGGACCAGGGAAATATGCTTATTCAGACATGGAAATTGGAATACATGAAAGGATTGAGAAAGAAGTGAAAAAAGTTGACGCAGTGGAGAAAAACGAAGCAACTGAAAAGAAAATGAATGAATAGAAGACTATTCAATAGTGTATCTTTATCTACATGAAAAATGTCTCTCACATATGAAGGAATGTTTTCCTCAATGAATTGCTTTGTTCTTCTATCTGCTAATTCCATCCTCAGAGCTTTTTCCTGCAATCACGAATCTATCCCACTGAACTCTTTTCTTACATTATATACAGATAGAAGACCTGCTCAGTAACAATTACGTCCTCTCTACAGAAAAGTGATTGTTGAGTGAGTTGAATCATCGATATTAGATTCACATCGCAAAGACCCTGAAAACACATGAAATAGATACTTACAATACTTTCAATATCACATCGATTTCAAGGATATGTGATTGAGAAATCAAGATAAAATACTGACCTTTTCAAGAACTCTTCTGAAGAGAATGAGTATTCCTTCGTCGAATGATTTGTAAGAACACAGAGTGATGAGATAAAAGACAATTCGAATGATGAATGGACGAATTCCCGAGGGGAAGAAATCGATTGATGCAGAGAGATACGGTAGACACACAAGGATTATAGAGTCCAATGTACTTCTAAAATATGATTATTCACTGTATTTAATAGAAGGAAGCACCTTGTCCATTTCTCTCCTCGATCCCTCTTCAATGATTCTTCTTTCTCTTCCAATTTCAATTCACAGAAGTTATTCCCGTAGACTGTTGAATATAGAGAGAAAGGAGCTGAATCGACAGAGGAGAGTGAACTGGAATGATATCAGTCTATGGAATAATAATAGTGGAATTTCAACTTACTCTATCTCTCCTCTTTCCTCTCCATTCTCTTCTTCAACATAACCACTCATATTCGAATCAGCCAATACATTAGCCATTAGAGTGAGAAGGAATGGTTTTAGATTTTGTCCCTTTTGTCGAGAAAGTTTCGAAGGCATCTTTCGTACCATCTGAAAATCATAAATGATTTATCTATAACTGACTTTGAGTGTGAATGGAAAATCGGACCTTGACTGGATTGAGAGTCGAAAAGTTTAATGAATCTCTGAATTCGTCTCTCGAAGTGAGAAAAGCGAAGAGAAGATCCGATCGAGCGAGAAGAGTCTACAATACACACAGTATCATTCTGTGATTCCTCAATCGTCGTCTACCTGCTTGCACAATCCAGAGAGAAAAGCAGCGAAATTGTAACGGAACTGATCAATAAATTCGCGAGTTTGAGCTGAGAATATCTGAAAAAATGCATTCATTCTCAGAAATATCTTGCGAATCTATTCGAATCGAATTAATGAAAGAAAGCAGGAAGACTTTCAACTAGGCTGACCTACTAGGCCATCGAGTTTATTGGTGACCTACCAAATTCTTCTTAGGAGGAAGGGAAGAAAAGGTGAGATTATCGCTGTGGAACTCTTGCAATTTATTCTCCAGTACATAAAATTCGCTGTATCTCCTTGAATGGATCGATTTTCAACTCAGATTCTCTCTCCCCTATTCATTCTTTCATCTCAAATCATTCTGACCTTACAATACTCCAAGTCTTCGTTTCATTCTCATCTCCATCCAATCTCAATACATCGATATTGTATGCATAGTAATACTTGCCTGTAATTAATTAAATTATATTTATTAATAATCATTTGTTATACCATTGACTTGATCCTTCACAGGAACAACAGTAGGAATAGTAACTCTCCATCGATTTATATCTCTCTTATCGGGATCGATAAATAGATCGAGTGATCTACCAGAGGAAGGAGAAGCGAGATCAGATGACTGAATGAATGAATGTATGAATTGATAAATAGAAAGAGATTCTTACTGAGAGACTTGGAGAAAGAGAGAAAGAGATCGAATCATCTACAAGTGAAATATCAATTGATGGACACGATTGAATTGAAGATAGTGGTCTCTCTTCTTCTTCCATTTCAATATCTCTCTCTTCCATTCTCTCTTCTTCTTCTTCATCGACTGAGACTGCTTTGATTGCAGAGAAGAGTTGATTTCTGAATGAAGATAGAAAGAGTTGTTACTACTTATAGGTATAATAGGGTTGGCGTTTTGATTCCGAAAGACCGCACCCTCTATCTAGTCGAGGGACGGAATGATTCTTAATCGAAGCTCACTCTCATTTGCAAGGAATGAAATGATTCTTTTATGATAATTTTGATAGCTGATGACAATCAAAATCATCCGATCGTCATCAAATTATGCAAGTATGTTGTGCATAACACAATTAGTGTCGTCTCAAAATTTCAAGCAAATCGGACGATGCATACCCGACATATGGACTTCAGAATCATTGATTCCCGGAATCATTGATTCCGAGATTCACCGATTCTCGGAATCAATGATTCCGAGAATGATGGGAATCATTGATTCCGGGAATCGGAATCAAAACGCCAATCCTAAGGTATAAAATAGTGTTTTAGATACCTGAATTGAGTGAATGAGAATGCTTTCTCTGGAGTATCTCTCGTATCTTGAATAGATGGATTCATATTGATAACATCTTCCCATTCATCCATCGCAGTCGGTGGAGAACCACACAACATTCCTGTAATATACATATATATTTCTCCATTCTATACCTTTCCATCGATATTCACCGTACCCATGAAATTCTCGGATTGGCAGAATGGAACTACATACTCCCATTGCATTCGAGAATACACCACTTGATAGGTCTGTAATATTGATTTCTTCCCTTCCACCGTAATCTCTATTCTATACCTTTTCAATAATCTTGAATAGTCGATCAATATCGTTACCCTCGACTGCAGAATGGAAAGAAGCCACCTGGATGATCATTCTTATTGTTCTCTTCATACTCAATCATTCGATATTCTTAGTAAGAATTTCTTACCGTATCTGCATCGAATATAATCTTTTCATTGGCAGATTCGTGTATATATGCAGTGTAAATCTGCCATACTTCATAAGTCGTCTCAGATGAAGATTCGTACTGTAGAAAGATGAGATTCATCAACCATTCCCCCACTCCTTCTCTCCCTCTCCTTCTTCTCCCCTCATTCACCTTCTTCTGCATCTTTTCATGAATTCTCTTTGCAGCAGCAAGAAACTTGAGTTCATTAACTGGTCCTCCCGTATCAGAAAGATAGAGACGAAACATAGAGAAGAGACGAGCATCAGATAGAAGCTGAATTACATAGATGCCATCTCTCTCAACACAGAAATTCTTTGTATTTCATCACGTCACTCACTTCACTCAATTTCAATTGAAGTAGACTATCAGGTAGATCATCTTGATTCGATTCCGTTAATCCATTCAGAAAGACAACCGTCTTACTTTCTGTCTGAAATATATTCATTCTCTCCTTCTTCTCACACTTTGCCCGTGGCTTCTCGCCCCAGGAAAGAACAGATCCAATGAGAGGAATGATAATGATAGGGGCTCGAAGATCAAAGATCAGTCTCTCAAATTACCGTATCCAGTAGTTCTTCTGAGGTCGGAGTTGGGTCGAATAATAGACATAATAGATGATTGATTGTGTCTGGATCCGCAATAAGATCAAGAAGAGGAAGAAGAACAGAATGAGTAAGAACTTCACGTATAATATGACGAGCAGAATGAGATGGCCAACGATTATTCTGATATTGAAAATAGTCTTACTCTGTGTAACTCTTTATCTATTCTCTACTCTTCTATCATCATCATTATCCCTCTTCCTCCCTTCCTCAAATGTCAATCCCCTATTCTCTCTTCTCTATTCCCTTATTCTTTATGACTTCTGATTCAACATTGATCAATCACTCTTCAATCTATCTTTCCTTCTACTATACGATTCGATTGAAATGGATCAATAATGATTGGTATTCCTTCCCGTTTCCATTCTTACTTTATGAATAACTCTTTTCCTTTGATGTACGGGATTTCCTTCATCACTCGATCGTCCTGATATTCTCTTATCGTCCAATAGATATGGAATCAAATACTCAACTATCTACAAGAAAGAATCAATAGAGTGAAGTCTAAATGATGATATTCTTACCTGTCTCAGATATTCCACTTCATTCTCTCTACTGCTCATTCCATAATGGAGATCTCCCATTTCATTCGCAATCTTTGATTCGATAGTAGAAGGAGTCGAATCTTTCTGCAATTTATTATCATCATTCTGAGTCTCCAATACTTTTCATTGCTATGACATACAGTCTGTCCTATTCTACCTACAATAAGATTCTCTCCCCTATCCTTCAATTTGTGTTCTTCAATCAGTTTCCGCAAAGGACGTCATCTCTTCTTCCCCTCTATTTATGGACTCGATACACCTCTTTGGCGGTACATTTCAATCCGTATTTCAATTAAATTCAGTGCAATAGTCTGTTTTCCTTCTCGTTTACTCTCAGTCATCTGCTTCATTTGCATACCATAGGCAATTGAATGGAGGAGAGGAAAGAAGAGAAATTAAGAAGAATGGGGAAAGAACTAAGCCGAGAAGTGTGAGGCAATAGTCAAAGATTAAAGATCAGCCATTTCAACAAGCATTTTTTGATATTTTTTAATGATTACCTCCCACTTCTTCTGTGCATCGATTACTCTTCTGACGTGTAATGAAATAGGAGGAAGAAGTCTCTCCAAAATGAAAGAAGGAAGATCAATCGATTGAGTTGCCACGACAAGTTTAGAACAGAGGAAACGAACTTGATATCTATAAAAGATCCATTATCATTCAAAAATTGAGTGAAGTGAACAAAGAGAAGAGTTAGAGTATTCACCGTATCTCATTAAGGAATGCTCTATCATGACTTATTCCTCCTCCATACCATTCATTCACATACTGTTCAATCATTTCTTCAATCAATCCCTCCAATGATCCATTTACACTTTCCGACACTATCAAATCTGCAATAGATGATTTTTTTGCGCTGTCATCATTCAATTTCTTCAAATCTGCACACTTCTTCCATTCCCATATTTATCACTTCATCTTCCCACATTTCAAATCAGACTCCTCCTCCAATCATTCATCTGCAGTTCCCATTGGCTCTTCCTCCGTTCCGCCCATTTTTATGTTAACCATCCCCTATATAAGGCCGATTCAGAAGTCATTTCATACCCTTCTCCTCCCTTCTCTTTCCCTCTCTTCTCTATAGGCCACTTATCTGAATTCATCACCAGATCTCGGTCGGTGTTCCTATCCTAGAACTGGGCTGAATTCAGATGAGTGGCCAGAGAAGCCCATCTACAGTATTCCCTCCATCAGTATCATCATCTACCGTATCCACAGTCTCAATCGGATCACCATCTTCAGTTTGCACATACATAGTAGTTGGATTAGTCTCTTCACTCATCATATTCAGAGATGCGTCTGTGTGATTGTGAGATTCCCAAATTGAATACCGTATTCAATGTCAATTTGAGTCTCGCACAGTCACACAGCCTTCTCTTCGGATTGTCCTCTTTCCCCTTCATCTCCTTCTTATATTCCCTCATCGATTAACCTCATCGTTCGACCCATTGATCTCTCCACTTTTCATATCATTTAATGTAAGTAAAGTGAGCGCTCAATGAGTCGATCGAGGATTCTTGCCCTTCTCCTCTTTCTCCTACACGACAAATGTCTACATCAACATAATCTACCATATTCTTCAATGGATAGTCTCCATTCTCCATTCCTCAAATGGTTCCATATAATCCATGTGCTGAAGACTGCATCTCGAACGTAGAATCAACTTTCGAAATGTATCTCTTCCACATATGGGAAGGAAACTCTCCCACACCCCTTCCCCATTCTTCATAAATCCGCAATTCCATCTATCAGTCATCTCCCCAGTTTATCGAAATAGATGGATATACTGGATAGATAAGTGATAGATGGCAGGATCGCCTCTCTCTTCCCTCCCTCTCCTTCCCCTCCATTGGATGTCTCTTCTCTTCGCATGGAACGTATCGATTCACCGTATACTCGAATCAACGGTGAAAGACACCTTCCATGGGCAGAGTACGGTATCCCTCCTCCTCTCCCCCTCTCTCACCTGTCCATGGTTTCTTCTCTCTTTGAGGGGAATCATTGAATGGTTCTCTTCCTTCATGTTCCTTCTCTTCCTTCCATTCCTTCTTATCCTCTTTCTTATCCTTCTCATTCAGAAGTTTGTAGATGAGTGGAGAAAGGAATTCCCCTGATTAAAGATGGTGATCAAATGGATTAAATTCGATTCAAACCATTCGAATTGATTGACCAAATAGAAGTGAAATATCCTAGAGTAACTGCCCCAATGCAGATACCAATCGATAGTGGACTGGAAAGAGAGAATACGTAACTGAATCATAATATATCTTTCGTACCCGAAACCAATGGATAATAAGAAAAGTGAGAATAGAGTGGGTACTCCGAAGAGAATCGATTTATCGTCTTCGAATAGTCGAGTGAGAGTTTCCCTCCAATCCATCAGGGACCAATACTGTATATATTATTGATTGAAAGTAGAATAAAGGAAAGATATGGAAAAGGAGCAGAGGAAGAGAATCTCTCACGCGAATCATTCAATAAACAACACTTTAAATGTAGGGAGCGTGTGAATTTACATTTAGGATGTTACGACTTGTTGTGATCTCTCATCCATAGGTAAAGGTAAAAAAAAAATAGGAAAATGGTAAAAAAAGGAAAGAGATATTTAGAGATAAACGAGAAATTTGCAAAAGAAAAGAAAGATGTCTCTTCATTGAAGAGTCTTCAAAACGATAGCCGCACCGCAATTTATCTGACGGCTGACCGTATAATTTCCGGTTCCGCATTGATATCTGATTTTTTTCTTTTTACTCCTTTATTGTATGATATGTATTTGCTCTCTTATCATGTAGTCTCGATGGTGATCTCTACTTCAAATATCATTTATCAACGTGGGAATAAATAACGAATGGATAACAGACTGTACAGAACAATGAAAATGACCGAACGCCTAATTTTTATGCAACAAAATGATAGGAAATGAATGGATTGAGAAAGTAGATCACTCAATTGTCTCTATTCTTCTCTTTTCTCGGGATATTGAATTTCCTTCTATTTTTGGATGCTTCTAATCTCTTGATATTCACTGGAAACTCAGGTGGATTCACCTATAAATCAATCACAATCAGTCAATATTCCATTGTATTCATCTACCTTGTACAAGTCAGTACCGGGAATCCTCGCTCCTCTGAGAAGGGCAGCATACGGTAGAATAGGTGGATCACGAACTGAGATACCACGACCACCAGGAAGAGAAGCAGAGAATGACACCTGAGTGGATTACGGTAGATAAGAGGGAGGGGATATTGATAGGTATACCTTTCGAGCATGAGTTGATACCATAGCCCAACCAATGGAAGAGAATACAATATCAGCCAACCCAACGAGAGATTCATCTAAGAAGTAACTGTTATATCTCATCTCAATCCATCAATACCTTTCTCTTTTCTTTCTCTTCTCATCTCTTCATTCTGTTCTACATTGATAATTCTTCCTTCCATTGGAGGAAGAGATTCCAATCGAGATAAATCACCTTAATTGAATAGCTCATCTATTCATTCTTCTCTTCATTTCACTTACCAATGGGAGCTCCCATCACTGCTTTCCCTCTCATTTTCTTCATAAATGCATCAATCCTCTCAGTCTCCATTACATTCAATGGAAGGGAATCACTTGTGAATACTGTCACCTTAAAGGAGATCAACCATTATCAGTGAACTTTCAGTATCATATAATCATCGTGTTCAACATACCCAAACAGGTCTATCCTTCTTCATTTCTAACATATCTAATCTAGCCAATCCTCCAATAAGAACACTCTTTCCGGGACTGAGAATAACAGTTCGAGGACGTAAAAGACGATTGGGAACAACGTTGATTAATTCACGAAGAGATAGAATATCAAGAATCTACAAGGATACGAATTGAGAATTGTTTCTTCTATAGATAATGTGTACTAAATAGTAGTTGGACAAACTTTGGAAGAAGATGGAGTACGGAAATAACAAACCTGTTCCTCATTCACTGTTCCAGGCGTATCATAACACCACACTCCCTTAGTGAATACTGGATCGGAGAGAGACCAAGGTCTACAATTACGGTAATCCATTCCCTTATCATTCTTTCTACGGTACCTTCCTCTCCTTCCTTCTCCTTCTTCCTCTCTTGTTGCATTGAGTAAACTAGCCACAGCAACGGGTTGCAATTCATCTTCTTGTTCCTATAATATTCATTCTATCTGCCATCTTCTTCCTTCTCCATCTTCCATACCTTGTACGTATTCATCACTGGTTCAACTAATACTGCCATATCAGCATTCCCCGTTCTTTGGAGGGATTTCTTCCTGAAGATTTCATTGATTGCATAATCGATTCTTCTCTTTCGCTTCCCTCCTTTTCTTACCTCGCATAAGCTTCCTTCTGAACCCAAGCACGATGGGAAATCAATCTTCTCTTTCTTAACTCCAATTTGTATGCTGATGGTCGCATAACAGGGAATTTCAGTAGAGATAACTGAATTCTACCGTATTCTCATTCTCATTATCGAACTGTCCTACCGTAGTTCCTGGCCAGACTGAAGTGGTCGCTCTCTCCACTAAATCGACTGCTCGCACCTTACACAAATCAGATTGGAGTAGTGAGTTGAATAGAGTACTGTACATGGAGGGAAGGAGGTTACGGTAGTTCAATCAATTGATCGTTTCACTTACGATTTGCCTGCATTAGTACATCCAACAAGGAAGATATCATCTCTCATCGAACTACGCACATTCGTCCATTTCATATGAATCTCCTGTAATCATATTACTCTCTAGTCCTCTCCTTTCTATCGATTATTTACCGTAATCAAGTCTTCGATACCGTAACCCGTTTTCCCTGATACAAGTGCAGTATGGAGAATATTGAATGAATCCATGAATCCAGCTGCTGCTATTTCCCTCTCAACAGTTTGTTTGAATCTTGAAAAGGGATTGTTAGACATCATTTTATTCCTTTAATTAATCACCTCTTTAAATATCCACATTTCGCATCAGGAGGAAGAAGATCAACTTTATTAGCTGAATTTATCATTCCATTTCGATCAATACATTTGTTATCAATCGATAATCAAATATTTCTCACCAATAACAATCATTGGTTTTCCTTTTCCAATAATCTCAGGGAGAGCTTTATGAATACTTCCAGGTAGATCGAGAATATCCACAACTAGAAGAATAAGAACCTGACAAGGAATGAATATTCTTCATGAACATAATCAATGATTGTAGATTGTCGAATCTCACATCTTTGTGTGCTAATGGATCTTAAGATACTGTCTAATTATTATCACCCTTATTTATTTCCTTTTTTTTCATCAAAAAAGTATCAATCATTCGCGTTGTTTACGCTTTTCGTCCATATTGCGAACAAAGGAATTAGACCGATCGATTTACGAATGATGGAGTGAAATGTGAAGACTATAAAGTTGTCATTATTTTTCAAAGAATCTTTGGAAAAGAGATGGAGAAAGAAAAATAAGTGAGAAAAACGGGAAGTATCGAGAAAGACCAAAGATCATTTTCTTATTTTCTCACCTCCTGTTTTCCTCTCAATTTGCTCAACATTGTTGCATAATCCACTGGACACACATTTACATTCGGCTGAAATCAAATATTATCGTAATTATTACAGTAATACTCAATATCGTACCAAGAAGTGATGATTCTTAATGAGATGACATCGTTTGCACAGACTGGGATCTCCTCCTTTTCTCTCTGCTTTTTTCTCTTCTCGAGCGAAAAGAATGGGAGGGAGATATCCCGGGAGGGAATCATCCTGTTAAACAAATCATTCTCTAAAATACGAAGGTTCAATAAACCATGGAATGGAAATGAGCTCCACATCCTCCACAATTTCTTTCAGATTTCAAATGGATAATTTCATCTTCTCCTAATGATTCGATATCATCGAATGATGAACCAGATGAATAGCCAGATGAATCCTGAAGAATAACAATCATACAGGGCCAAGGATATTCAGTGATTCTTAGTACGTGCATCAAAAGGGATCGACTCATTGTCATCTCATTTATATATAGAGTATTGATCAATGAATACTCAAGTGAACGATAATCTCAAATCAAACCTTCAGATCCTGGCCTGGTAATTGAAAGTCAATAGTCTCAATTGCATCGTCAGCTCCAAATACTTCACGAGAAGCACTATAAAGGAAAGATTGTTTTAAATCAATAATAAGTATTTGCATATCAGAAACAGAATATCGTACACTGTCATTTCATCTTCAGGAAGGTCGGAGATAGTGGCAGATGAATATTCATCTATATATAGATTCCCAGAAATAAAGAATCCTTGATCGGAGAGAGGAATAGAAGAAGAGAAGGAGGAAGAGGGAAGAGACTCAAATAAAGAAGTTAATGTGAGATATGAAGTCCTTCCTATTTTAGTCATTCACGTATATCTCACCTCTCCTTCTTCACTTTTCTCAATTTTTCCATCTGCTCTAAATGGGAATGTTTCCTCATCCTTTCGTTCCTTCTCTTCTTTCTTTTCCATTATCTCGATCTGTCTATCTTCTTCCTCTCGTCTTCTATTCAATATCTTAGAGAATTGATCAGGATTCGCTCTAGAATGAAGAAATGGGAGATGATTAGTGAACTGTAATTAAGCAAGTTGAATTCATTTATCACACCTGATAATTCTTTCAGCAGCCTCACTTTCCACTTTCCATTGAGATTCGACTATTCCATCTAAATCATTTTTCTTACGATTCTCTTCATAATTATTTTTCCTCACTTATTTTCTTTTCTTCTTCATTTCTTTCATATTCTGCGAGTCTTCGATGTAATTCACTTACTTTTGCACTTCTCGAAGTTGAAGGCATCTCAAATGGGAAAAGTGTCGAATATTAATTCTCTATACCAATTCCCTCAGATTCTCCTTTCACTTACCATCGGATCTTTCTCGAATTTTCCTCTCCTTCTTCTTTCTCCTTCTATCATCATATTCCTACTTCCCATCATTCTAATCGTTCCTCTCATTGAATGCACTAATCGAAGCATTTCTCACTCGTCTTTGAAATCGTGAGCAACTTCCTATAATATATCGATTGACTACCGTATTTATAATCTCTATTGATCTTATCACACCTGAATATCGTCAAATATTCCTCTAAATACGATCCAATTACGAAGAGTGGTAAGAATAACGTAAAGAGCGATTAAAATGGGAAATAGAAGAGGAAGAGAAATGGCCCAGAGTTTGGCAGGAACGTACGTGATTCCTATAAAGAAATATGAATATCAATCATGACGATTAAACTAACCAAATGAATTGAGAATCGGAGTCGGAACCCACAACCAGACTAGATAAGAAACAGTGAAGATAATACCAAAGAGATGAAGAACAAATCCAAAGATTGCACGGGCTAAAAGAACGAAAACGAGATCAAATCCTCTCAGTAATTGTGTATGGATACTGACCAGGACTCGGATATGGAGTGGGTATTTCTTCTGCTGGAGTAGTAGTGAATGAAATAGGAGAAGATGGACTATCAATTGAGGAAGAACTTCGATTCAGATGAGACTGAAAGGGGAAATTCGGCTATGATCAAGGAGGAAGAATACTCACAATTTTCCTCTGTCGCATTGAATGCGCTATAGACCTTTCCTTAATTCGTTAATCAATGGTTCTAAGAAAGTCTCAACCCATTTACATATTACGTCATAAGAAAATGAGATATAACATAGAGATGACAACTCGAGTGAGGCTGAGTGAGGCAAAATGAGGCTTACATTTAAAACTTCTTTATCACAGACTCCAACTAATTTGCGTATTCTCGTAATATATCTCAAAAAAAACGAAAGTATGAAACTCGTGAAAATTGATTAGCATTGAATTATAAATTTCAGGTATACTCTTTAAACTATGAATTATATACGATCGAAAGAATATAACTGGGATCTTAGCACAACAGTCAAAGTACCTAGCACAGAAACAATCGATATCACAAAGGAGAATAATATTCAAGGCACGACATCGAATCTAATTAAGAATACATGTATAAATACAAAGCATATTACATTACACTAGTCAATTGATTAATTAATAATTCACCATTCCTCAGTACTATCATCATCATCCTCTCCATCATCAGGAGGAGGTGGAATCAATTCAGATATTCTTCCCATTACTCCACTAATCGATGATTTCTTCCTTCCAATAGGAGCAGCAGATGAATCCTTTCCCGTCATCACTTAAATGTATTATTATTCTCATCTTACTCCTATTCCATTCCTCTCTATCTTTATATCTTACTAACCTTTCCTTCTAGCTTCCAATGCTTTCGCCAGACTACTCATTAGATCTCCACCTCCATTCGATTTCTTCCCTATAGCCGATGTCTTATCTTCCATCTATAAATAATTCATTTCCTTCTCTTCAATCATTATTTTTCTCTCTTATCTTCTCACCTCTTCCAATTGTTTCCCTCCACTTTTTCCTTCAATAGCAGATGATCGAAGTTTTGCATTCTTCGTTCCACCGGCCTTTCTGTGAAATGAAATCATGAATGAGTGTACTAATTGGAATAAGAAATGATATAATTACCTGATAGCATCCATTAACGAACTTCTTGCATCTCCTCCATTGGGAGAGACAAGAGGAATAGAGGGTGACATCATGGAAGGAGGAGGAGGAGGAGGGGCGGGAGGAACAGAGGGAGATAGAAGAGAAGGAGGAGGAGGTGGTGGAGGTGGAGGGGATACTGTAGAAGATAGTGGAGGTGGTGGAGGGGGTGGAGCTGTATAATGAATCGATTGGATAATCTACGAGACCAATCTACTTACGAGAAGCGATTGCAATAGGTAATTGAGATGGAGGAGGAGGAGGTGGTGGAGGTACTGTGATTACTAAATACGGATATATATCATGAAATGGTTAGACAATATCTTGAAAAAAGCTAATAATCCAATAAGCTTAGCCTATTACGGAACTTAGCTAGTAGATAATACTTGCCTTTCGTTTCTTTTTCATTCTTCGTTTCTCCATCGATAGTTGAAGGAAGTGAATTAAGGAATGAATCGAATGGAGAAGTAGAAGAATGAAGGAATGATACAGAATCAAATGTTAGATCAGAAGCAACTCCTGCGATTAACTTATTCAGTATTCTTAAACTTCGTTTACTTTAACTAACCGGGTAAATCGGGAAGGATATTTGGTAGATCAAGATCTTCCACATTTTGTAATAATCCTCCAATATGATAAGCGAGTCCAGATGATTCTCCATTATTTGATTGGAATAAACGAGATGGACCATAGAGAAGACTCCTTCCATCTTCTTGTTCTGATGATGACACTTTATCTTCCTGAATACTCATTATTCTTCATTGTTCAATAAGAGCCCCAATTGTACCTTAGCCCTTCTTTCCCTTTCTCTTCTTCTTTTCTTCGCTTCCTCTTCATCTTTCCTTGATATTTCATCTCCATATCCCAATTTTCCACAATCGAATGAACCGAGGGAATCCAATCGATCCTCATTTCGATTACGAACTGAAAGAATATATTCTATTACTGTAGCATGATGATATATCCCACGATGATCATTCCCATTTCTGTTAGTCGTCGCGAGCCGTTCCCTCTCCATTCCCTCTGATGGAGAGCGGATTCTCCTAATTCCCCTCGACTCTTCCAACGACTCAACAAGATCGGAATCCCCATCCAAGCCGGACTGGTCGCCGTGTGATGGGTATGACCGCCTAAGATGTTTGATCCCTCAGAATCCAGGCTCGTATCTCTCGGTCAAAGATGGATTTTCGAGTTTAGAGGACTCGAGCACACAGAAGACTCCAGCACACGCCAGACTTCGTATTCGACCTACAGTGGGATTCAATCTGCGTGCAACACCGTCAACAGTCCTATCGGGAACCAAGGGAGCAGGATTCTTTCTCCAGCCATTGCGACTGTGACAAGGAAAGAAGACCAATCCACTGGCCCGAGACCCCTCAAAATGATCATCTTGAAAGAAGAACGGTCCTCTGATACCCCATGTTGATCAGCGCAACTTTGCGAAAACTGATAAATTCTGTATTCTGTATTCTGATGATAAAAAAAATCCTGTTACTCATTATATTTGACTGATTGTGAATAGAAAAGAGAGGTAACTAACCAGGTAGAGGATATTCCTTCTTCTTATGAAGTAGAGCTGAAGGGACAAAGAAATGTTTCTTCTCTTCCATTTCACGACGAAGATCAAGAGGAGTTGAGATACGTGAAGAAGGAAGAAGAGAATGACATATACTGAATATATTATTCCACTTAATAGATTATACAATCAAGTTATTATGAATCAAATCAACCTTTCATCTTCAGCTGTCGAAGGTAGAGTACCGTAACTGTCGAAAACTGTATTCCTCTCCATCTTTTCTTCACCAGGAAATCGAGATGATGACCATATAGTAACTGATGTTTTCATCTGAAATTAACTCTTCATGTTTACAATTCGTGAACTATCACCATGGGAATTTGTTCTACTTTCTTCTTCACAACTTCCGTTCTCTTTGTCATTTCTTCAATTCTCGTTTGAATCGATCGAGAGCGAGATTCTAATCGGGAAAAGACATCATCTGATACCTGAATGAGATATAGTTCATACACTTAATCTTCACCATCTTCACCTTCTTAAGTGCGATAACAGCATCAATAATCTGTCCAATACTCTCTTCTTGTGAGAGATCACTTGAAGAGAGAGGGAGATGAAGCATCCCTCTCTCAATTTCAATTTATGAACAATAACTCAATCGGATAACACATCCAATCCAACTACCTATATAAATATATAATCAACTCCTCTCTCATTGTCAAAATTCCCTTAACAGATACTTTTCTCCGCTGTAACAGATATGTATCCACTTTTCACCAACTGAATAACCAACTCATGAGAAATGATTTTATGCGAACAGTTAATTTCAGCAACAATTAGCACACGGGTAATCGATATTCATGGAACCGTTAGTAGGCCAGAGATTAAAAAAAGGAATCCAATGAATCAGAATTGTACATACAATAAAATAATAGAATATAGTGGAATAGATCCGATAAAACATTACACCGTTCATAAGAGATGTCACTGGAGATACAATACCACGCTAAACCGAGGCTAGCACGATAGGATACTGTAGATAAGTGGATGGATCGATCAAAGAATACGATAGAAAGGAGAATTAAATGGAAGAGAGACGAGCTAATTGAATACGACGACGACCAACTGATTCATGTACTCTTCTTACGAGAAAAGAGATTATTATGATGAATAGAATGAATTTCGTTTAATACCTGGTCACATTGAGAGGAGTAAACATCGATTGGAATGATGGTTCCTTCAGAATGGAAAGTGCAGCCAGAGAGAAATAAGTGTGTAGAAGATCTGTATGAGATGGAATGAATTGATTCCGATACAGGATCCATTGGTAGACGATAAGATTGAATGGGGATAGATGATAAACTAACCGGGATGTCCTCCAGTCTCTTGCAGTTTACAGAATCCTCCCAATGGAGGGAATTGAACTGAATAGAGGAACGAACGAAGTTCATCTTGACCAACAAGAGGGAACGAATTGAGCATCTCAATTATGCAATATTATTGATTGAACTCCAAACAATCCAATTTCTCTGACTATTCTCACCTCAAGAGTGGCTCCAATCCAGAATGCATAACAACTGTCATCAATCTTATTCGCTCGTCCATGAAAACCTTTCTCCTGATAACATATCATCTCTATCTCTACACAATATTGAATTCAATGGTATCTAACTACATACCTGTTTGTAGATAGCCCATTTGGTCAATCTCTCCAATTGCTTCCTAGTCAATACACTTTCATCCCATAGACGATTACTGAGAGATAGAGCAGCAATGGCACAATATGTAGAACCACCTCAATAAGATATGATCATTCTCATCATAATCCATGCTCTTCTATTCCTTACCATGACTCTCATCTGTTGGCATCTGTCCTATTCCTCCATCATAAGATACACACTTCTGAATAAATTCACTCAATCTCTTCCAATCGATACACGAATCATCTCCAAGCATCTGAAAGGAAGAGAATAGAATAAAAGAGAAGGAGATGGATGACTGACATATGCAATGGATACAGCACAGTACACATATCGCATATCACACTCCGAATCCACACCTTGACTATTGAAACTGAATAAGATAGTAATTGATTCATAGGAAATAAATACCGCCTTACCATCCCAATTCAGTCTGAGCCTTCTTAATTGTATTGAGAATGGCGGATCTCTTAACCTGAAACAATGAATATAAATTGATCCTTTCATCAAAATACTAACTCACTTTACTCAGATCATCTCCTAGAATATAAAGACAGAGAAGAGCAGAATAAGTCTGCGCCAGATTAGCCGCATCTTTCACTTTTTCTCCTTCTACCGTAATCTGCAATCATCTCCTATATTCCCTTATTATTTATTGATTAGTTCACCTTTGGATCGATAGCAGTTGTGAACGAACCACGGAATCCACATGCATCCTCGGGCGCTCCTGTATTAAACAATATCATATTCAAAATATTAATGCGACCTATCCAGTTTATCTTTCCTCATCGACCCCTTTATCTTTCTCCCTTCTTAACTTTCATTCTGATTCTCACCTCAGAAATTCAACCAATCGATTCCCTTCGTAATCTCATCTTCTATTGGTCTCTGTCTCTCTTCCTTCTTCTCAATCGATAAATTCATCACTGTTTCATTCAGAATGGGTACAGTATCCTCAGCAATAATCGGAGGTACGATATCAGTAGTTTCTCTCTCCATCTCATCAAATTCTCGTTGTTCCCTCTCTAATTTTTTTCGTATCTTTTCTTCTTCTCTCTTTTTTAATAATTCCTCTTTTCTTCTCTTGACCCTCTCTAATTCTTCTTCTAATCTTTCATTAGCTGGAATCGACCATTCTTCATATTCTTCCTCCTCCTCTTCTCCTTCTTTTCCTTTCTTCTTCTCTTCCATATGATATTCATACACTACTTTCAATCCTTTTCCAATCATCCATTTCTCATGCATCTCGTCCTTCCATTCGTCTACTAGTATATCAACATCGTCGTTTCTCTCTTCATCTCCCTCATTATCCATTTCTCTCAATTCATCCAATCTCTTCTTAATCTTTCCATCATTGATTTCTTCCCTTATTCTTATATCAATAATTCGTCCTTCTCTTTCTTCTCCTTTCCATTCTTCTCTTATATCATCTTCCCATCCATTTCCTTCCATCTTATCATCATTATCATCTTCATCTTCTTCTTTCCATCCTTCATCTCCAATCACTTCATAATGAATACTTCCATCATCAATTTGTCTCAATCTCATTCCTCTTCCTTCTCTTGTTTCTACATAACATATTCCTCTTGTCTTCATTCCTTCCATTTCATTAATTTTCTTCCATGGACTTACACTCGATATTCCTCCTCCACCACTCTCGTATACCTACAATAGCCCATTAATATTCCATCCCAAATTGAGAGATATCTAACCTGCCATTCCATCCATTCTTCCCTTCTATGATCAACCATAGTAAGAGTGTGAATTCTTCCTCCATCTTCTCTTTTCCTTCCATTATACCATATTCCATCTCCTCCTCCATTCATTGAATGATTCGTTGATAGAAGAGGTCTCTCATTGCATCTCTCATCAATCACATACAATCCAATATCCGTTACGACTACCGTATTCCTTGGAGTATCTCTCATCGTCTCGATATACCGTACTCTTGGTATTGATTCTTCTTCATGACGAGGGAATAAATAATGATCTCCACCCGAAGTGAGAAGAGGAACGGAGAAATGAGGGAATACTCTTCTCTTCATTTTCTCTCTTACATCCAGAAAAAAACATTGCTGTCCACCTCCAACAACAAGAATTCGAGGATGATCTGTATGGCAAACTACCTACAACAAAGGGGGAATAGGTACTGAATATAGAATGAAGAGTAAATACCTCAAAGGGAATATTACTAGTCTGAATATCCATCATCCTATCAATAGTTCCATGTTTGAGTAGCCCATCATTCATTAGAATAGCCATTTCTCCATTCATCCATACACTTTCATTCCAATCTCTCACATTTCTCTCTTCTATCTGCAGTTGTACTTAATCAATCAATATTCCTTCTTTATTCCAACAAACCTTCATTTCGTTCAATTCATTTCCTTCTTCTCCTTTACTTACAATTGATATTCCTCCTCCTTTCTTTCTTATCCATACAGCCTTTTCACTCCATTCAATTCTCCTCAATTCGACAATAAATCCATCCATTGTCATTTCATCTTCTATCTTCACTTTTCTCAATCCTCCATCTTTCTTCACTTTCATACTTAATCTTTCTAATTTCTTCCTTCTACTCCTTTCATTAACAGTCCATATCTCAACAGTCTTATCCCCTGCAATCAACTTCTCTCTCTTCACTTCTATCCTCTTTCCACTAACCTTCTTTTCTCTTCGATGCAGCAATTAGATTCCGTTTTCTTCTTTCTTCATCATCTCCATTGGAAGGGAATTCAAACTTGGAGAATGATTGTAATCCAGGAAGATGAGCAAGTGTTCCATTATCCTTCCTTACTCCCAGTAGAGTTCGAATCCTTCCCTCAACTCCTCCCAATTCAGGTCTTCTCAAGAATGATGACACATTGTATTGTGATATCAATCGTGCATCAATCCCATACGAGTCATATTGAAGTCCACCAAAGACAGAAGGAGTCGCTACTGTATAAATACCGTAGTCTGGTACATTCATTTCGTAATAAGGAATGGAGACTGGACCATCCTTGATTGTTTCTTGTTCCTTCGTGGGAGGTCTAGCAGGGGAAGGGCCAAGATTGATATAAGGTCGTCGAGGTAGGGCTTGTCTGATTCCTTGAGGGAGATGAGGAGTAGTGAAAGGGAAAGGAGAAGAAAAGGAGGGTTTAGAAGTAGAAGGAAGATTATGATCCTCATCATTCTCAACTAGAACCACTCGTTTCTTCTGTGATCGAGGGGGAGGAAGGGGAGGAGGGGGAGGAGGGGGAGATGGAGACTTCCTTGCTGTTGTTACTCCCGTTAACCAATCCATCCTCACTCTTATAGCACTGAAACAAGTCCAATCAATCAGAATAGTCCAATGAATCCATCATGATTAGAGACAGAGAGTCCATCTTATCTGCCCCGTTCAGTCCACACTCATAACAATTACATGGAAAGAAGCAACCGTACAACATAGAGATCATTCATTCACATACCTTCAGCAGTAGTAATCTGAAGGGAGTAGATCCAATTGACGAGTTTCTGTCGCTGCTGAACAATAACAATAATCAATAATAAGCAGGAACAGTACGGTACCTCGGAGATTCTATCGATCTCGTTGAGAATATCGAGTGATCCGAGGTTGAAAAAGAGAACAGTCAATCTGAAATGAATTAATTTAGGCATTATTTGTTGATTAAAAGATTTTTAGATACCTATTCTGGTCGAGTGCAGTGTATGCTCCAGGAATACCGATGAAATGACGGAGAGAATATTGAATGTGAGAAGGAGTGAGGAGGGAAGAAGGCACTCGGGGCTAAAACGAAATGGTATCACAATGAGATAATCCGGCCACTTAATACCGCTATTACCTTGATTATGTGGATTTCAGGTTGGTCGTCGATTTTGTGGTCTGATTCTTGAGGGACAACGTCAGTATCCACTTGTGACATACGAACTGATCTGGAAAAGGTGAGAGATGGTCAGGAATGATTCATTGGACAAGAATCGAAGAATCAATAGAATGTGTGGAATATAACCACTAGTATGAATATTCTTACAATGATTAAACAAAAATATTTATACGGCTGTGAGACCATTATGAGAGTATGATGAAGTAAATCAACAGACTTGGTGACATAATAACAACTGATTGAATAATCAAGCAACAAACAAACTATTATACTATCATTAAAGAAATGATCTATGGGGGATCTTTAAATCAATCAATTGACTACAATAACCCGTATCTACAGTCGTCTATGATAGAAGGAGAGCCGATAGTTTCGTCACTGCATCATATTCAATTCTTCGACTTCAGTCATCTGCTCGAAGTATGGCTTTGTCTTGTAAAGTCGGACACCTGAACAAATATGTTTTAAAAATGAAAGGATAAATTGTGGATCAGCAAGACATTTACACACATGAATCATATCGTTTACATGAAATATAGAGAACATCAGGCAATATTTATAAATAAAGTTATGTGATGCTGTATTTCTTGTTCGACATCGCGCAGAAATATGTTTCCTAACCTTTATGTAGCCAAACAATATTTTTCTTCTCCTCCTTCTGGGATAGAGTATTCACTTGAACTGCCACCAGATCCAATCGTCCATTCACTAATTGAATTCCTCGAGAGACAACGGGAGATTCGGCTAATGATCTGAGACAAAAAATATTATATAGTACAAGAGGGGATAACACTCACATAGTGCACTTAATAGCCCCGCCCCCCCCCCCCTAACAGTACTCTCTCACTTCTCTCCTCTCTTCATAGCTTCACTCATCGCTGCTCCGAATGTGTACAATACAGCATTCGCTGCATTCTGCTCACTAAAAATTTAAATATAGAATAAAGCACGAGCTGAATATTTGGAATACTACCATACTGATTAGATATTTCGTAACCTTGTCCAAGGATATTTCTGACTTTGTTCTCTTGTCCATGCGATTGAATGAAGTGACAGATTCTCACTAGGACGAGCAACCACTGATTCCTGCACATTCGTCTCAGTCTTATCTAGTTATTCTAACACCATAAAACAACCAAGTTGATCAAAGACTTGTTTCCAACCTTGTTGTAAATGTGATCAGATCCGAAATCGATGAGTGGAGAAAGAGGAGCGATAGAAGCAATTGATTCGTCTCTAAGAAATACAATGAATCCATTGTATATGGAACTATCATCGGAATGCACGATGCAACTAGTTATAACCTGGTCAGTTCGACGTCTTCTTTCGATGCCCATGGTGTTGTATGTGTGACGGAGAGCGTTGTGAGATGAGGCTGTCCACGGATCACCAGAGGAGCCTAACGAAAACTGTCATCACTATATAAAGTAGTACAAACCTGGAGAAAGTATGGAGCAGAATGAACTGTTGTCGAGAACGGTTCATCACGATTAAATCTGAGAACAAAAAATGAATGTAAGTGATCCAAATGACAAACTTGATTTGGGTAGGCTTCAGCTTCTCTTTTCCGATAGCAGAGAAAATGATGTGACGGAATAGGTTATCGATGATGATATTTCTGCAAAGACAATACTTTAGACGTGAAATAACCTTTTCGTATAAAGACAATTTATAATAATTGATACCCTTTCTGGACGACAGGCGTTCCATGGACTCGGGGATGTTTAACCCAAAAGAGAACAGGATCGAATCTACGAGGAAGTTTCTCCAGAGTAGGATCGTATCGTTCTCCGTGGAGAATCGCACTCGCACCTACACAAAAGTTCGTCATTCGAATAAATGAATACCTTCCTTTTCTTCATCATTTCCTCCAGAGCGTTCTTCATAATCTCATCGGGAAATTCAGTACGGAGAACGGCATTAGAGATGACGCATGCCTATGATTCAACACCTTCTTTAAAGAAATTTTTTTCTCATTCCTAGGTTCACCTGGTCAACACCGTCACTCATGGGTTCGGAGCCTTCGAAAAGGCGACAGGGGTATCACTGTATAGCGGATGAGTCTGTAAGAAACATATACAAAAAAACATAAATTCATCTTAACATATCAAAAAACACTTCAGTATAAAACAATACCGTTACATCGATTGACTGAAGCCTCTGTGATCTTTCTCAGTGCGCTGTACAAATTCAGAATCAAAAAATCCTGGGAGAGTGGGATCGTGCACTTTTACGCCAAGAGCCTGAAGTGATAGTGATTATCTAAATCATATTCTATGATATGGTTAGAAGCGTTGGCGATCTAAGATACTAAGCAGTGTAGTAAGAAACAAGGATACCTTGACCTGCATCGGGCACTCTGAACACGGGCATTTTCCGAGCATTCCTTGCATTGAGAATAGCCTTGAAGATACGGGTGTCTTGCTTACCCCATGCGACACGGGCTTGTACTTACGGAATACCATTCCGCCCTACAAACTGGAGATATCAATTAGAAATGGATCGATATTTCAAAATTTTGATAAATTTGCAGACCGCCGCAATCTGTTTTAATCATACTGTAACATTGACACTTTTAGTCGGAAAGTGAGTTGTTTTATTGATCGTTTAAATATTTTAAAATTTAAATTTAAAATAATAAGTCATAGTTTATTTTCGATGTATAATTTAAGCTTAATAGCATGTATTCTTCTTATTTACAAGTCGATAATTTAATTAACTCAAGAATAACTGTCTCCTACCACGAAATTCCTCTAAAAACAAATTGGTTCTGTAAGTCGAATCGTCGTAGTGCTGAAGATTGTTCTGGATCGTGTTTTCGTATCGCTTCGTTCTCAAATTCTTGCTTTTGTTGAGTATTCGTGGTACATAAAGACCATAGTGAACTGTACGTTATCACCGTGTTATATCTGTCTTGGTGATTTCATGTTATTTATTTTATAGAAGCATGGCACCAGTAGCTGCTGCTCCATCTGCTGCCAAAATGGTGCCAACACCAACTTCAAGGACAAGGAAAAATCTGGATCGGTGCGCAGCAGCAACATTGTTGCTGCGAAGGTACTTAATTTTTAGTTTTGATTCATTAGATTGGGTTTTTGACTGGTCCACATTGAAGGCAGTAGCCGATGCCGTTCGTACTTCTCTCGGACCTCGTGGTATGGACAAGATGATTCAGTCTGGAAATGGAGATGTTACCATCACAAATGACGGAGCTACCATTCTTAATCAAATGTCTGTGATCCATCCTACTGCTAAAATGGTGAGAAAGATTTTGATCGTCGTTCTTTGTTCTGTGGTTTAAGTTGAGTCTTATTCACCATGTCTTATTCTAGCTCGTCGAGCTCTCGAAAGCTCAAGACATCGAAGCTGGAGATGGAACCACCACCGTCGTGGTTATCGCTGGAGCTCTCCTTGATGCGGCTCAGAAGCTTCTCGTTAAGGGTCAGCATTACTGTCAGTTATACATTAATTATATTTTCTAATTTGCAGGCATTCATCCCACTGCCATCTCCGAATCTTTCCAGAGAGCGGCTGCTCAGGCAGAAATCATCCTCAGGTGCATATTGTATTGTTATAACGAAAGCGATAATATGGAATTTGAATATGGCAACTCCCATCGATCTGGCGAATGATGAGCTTCTTGTTAAGCTCGCAACAACTTCTCTTAACTCGAAGGTTACAATCTTAATCTTTGAATCGTCACTGTGTGAAAAAATTCTAGGTTGTTTCTCAACATTCTTGGCTCCTTGCTCCTATGGCCGTCAACGCCGTGAAGAAGGTTGGTGACTATACTATGCGTATCTTTATGCTTTGTTGAATGTTTAGTTAGCTATTTCCAATATTATAGGTACTCGATGATTCTCGCCCTGACAACGTCGATCTCAAGGCAATCAAAATTATAAAGAAGATGGGAGATACCGTGGAAGAATCAGAGATGATCGAAGGTGTGCAATCTCTTACCTTCCTCACATTATCGTGTTATGAGCTAATGTAATGTGCAGATTATTTGCAGTTTTGATGATTAATGTTCTAATGCAAATTACAATACGGAAGTTCTTCTTACTATGTAACACAGTAGTCTGCACGATACTACATCCATGAATGATTAGGCAGATTTGATTATTGTTATCTGCAGGAGCTCTTATCGATCAGAAGACAATGGGTCGTGGAGGACCAACGAGAGTGGAGAAGGCAAAGATTGCCCTTATTCAATTCCAGCTCAGCGCCCCCAAGACGGATGTCAGTTACAACTCTCACTTTTCTAATTTTTCTGCTGAAATTAATCATTGTTTGAAGGATGAATTGTGTTCAGATGGAGAACCAAGTTATCATCTCTGACTACGCCCAGATGGATAGAGCACTCAAGGTGACGTTTTAAGTAGTATATTGTTTTGTTTCAAAGTGATGTTTGTTTTAAAAGTAAATACGATTTTCAACTGATGATTGTAGGAGGAGCGACAATATCTTCTCGATCTGTGCAAGCAGATCAAGAAGAGTGGATGCAACGTCCTTCTCATTCAGAAGAGCATTCTCAGGTTGGATTCAACATTTGCCATCTACATCTATTGAGAATGATTTTAGACAACACAAAAAAACTGGTTATTTAAGAGACGCTGTTTCTGAACTTTCCCTCCATTTCCTCGCTAAGATGAAGATTATGGTGGTGAAGGACATCGAGTATGGTAGATTGGAACTTATTCGGTCGAATGTTGAGTTGAATTCATTTGAAAGTAGAGTTCGAAATACGGGTCGCCGTCTCTTCATTCCTCGCACCCGCTCACCGGTCAGAGAGGCGAGAGAGTGTGTTAAATGAAGAGACGGTGACCCGTATTGCGCACTCTATTTGAAAGTATAAGATGAATGGAATTGTAGAGAGACGATATTGAATTCTACTCTAACATCCTCGGTTGTCGTCCCATCGCATCTGCCGATCATTTGGTTGCTGAATCACTCGGATCAGCTGATCTTGTTGAGGAAATCAGTACTGGTGGAGACGGAAAGGTTATCAAGGTGAGATTATGTCTATCACACGATCAGCTATGATGTCCGATATTGGCAATCATAACCATTATGTCTTTATGCTCCTTTGCTGTCTCCGTGAACGAACCAGCTTTCTTAAAAAGAACTGGGGTGGAAATGAAAACGTGACGCTTCCCCCCCTCGATAAACATTCTAGCACGTACGCTTTTCTCTGAGCACTCTGAGCAAAAAATTTTAAAGCCAAATTTGTAATTGTTAGCAACTTGATTTTCACTATCCGCAATAATTTCGATTAGTTCGGTGGATGGCTTATATTGAGTGAGTCACATATGCTTCTAGACTGAATGGCATAGTATTAGCTTCATTGTTCTTTCGCCTTTCACCGTGATGGTTCTGACGAGAAAGGGCCTTATTTTATTGGCTTCATTTGTATCAGAATGATCACATGCGAACAATCTGACTTCATTGGAACCTGCCATTTTATCCCTAGTATAAAAAGTCTAAATTTCTAAGAGATGGATTATTTCTTGTCAAAATAATGAGTAGATCGCTCTTTCATATTGTAATCGGATCTTGATGGTTAATCATTGAAGGGAAAGGGGGATGAAATAGATACCATATCTTCACCCGTCTACACGAATTCCTTTCTCAAAAACATCGCTAGATAATTCATGAATGAAGGCAGATATCCTTTCACACGAACCGATTATCGCCTGTTCGCAAGAGTCACTTTTTTCTATACTAAGCACCACATGCGTCCCTTTCTCGGCACAATTCATTCCTGATTGCTACCACTGCTCATGCTCAAAATATCCGACTAATGAAGTTTCATGATCGAAAAAGTTCACAAAAATGATCTTGCGAAATGGGATTGTGCTGATTATAAACTTTCCATTGAGGAAAATAGATTGATCACTTAATTCTCTTATAGGTTACTGGTATCCAATCATCTGGTCCGGCAGTCTCCATTCTTCTCAGAGGATCCAATAAATTAGTATTGGAAGAGGCAGATCGATCTCTACACGATGCACTTTGTGTCATTAGATGTCTCGTCAAGAAGAGATTCCTTCTCCCTGGTAACGCATACAGTCACACTACACATGCTTTTTGTTTGTTTCATAGGTCTGGTTTCTGTTTATCCGCATCACACGACTCACTTTTTTCACTCTTTGCAGGGCAGATTTAAATGACGTTAGGAAAGTTGCCGTGTCCTTTCCATGTCTCGCAGTAAGTGGGGGAGAAACACCTCTTGACTTTCTGAAAAAGAAGAGGAGATTTTCCCATTTGGAGTGGGTGTTTGAGGACCGGAAATGAGAATGAGTGGATTGTGTGATGAGAGACTTCCGGTTAAATGAACATGAGTAATGACAGTCATTATTTATCCTCTTTCTCGATGATGGATTGATTATGATGATGATATTATAGGAGGAGGAGCACCCGAAATGGAAGTGGCATGCAAATTGAGAGAGAAAGCTAATGAAAGAGGAGGCGCTGAACAATACTGCTGGAGAGCATTTGCTGATGCACTCGAATTAGTATGAGAAATGAGAGAGATGACCCATTTAATATCCTCTTTGATCAGGTACCGTATACTCTGGCAGAGAATGCTGGTCTCTCTCCCATTCACACTGTCACTGAACTGAGAAGTCAACATGCTAATGGACATTCCAACTATGGAGTCAATGTCAGAAAGGTAAGGAAGGGATAGAGATGGTATAGATAAGTAAATATGCTCACATCGTCCCTCTTTCTTCGTATGGCGAGTGAGTGGGATGAAGTCGTAAGTCATATGGAGTAGTCGAGTACATATTTTCTCGTCGTTAAATGGGTCATATAGTTCTTGGATATGGATGATATGTTGCATCATGGAATGTTGCATACTCTCCTTTCTTTCTCTCCTTCCATCCATTCTGTAACCTCATTATTATTCTTCCATGCTGATACACATGGCTAGCTCATCCCCGTTCTCTTTCCTTTCTTCCTTCTGCAGTCTGTTGTCTATGGACATCTTCTCTTCACTGTATCCAGGAGGGAGATGATGCTAATGAGCCCTTACACACTCACATTTACAAGACGGAGGGAGAGGGAGAGAGACTTCCTCTCCCCTCCCCCATCACATGTTTCTCTATGCATACTGTAGACGACAGCTACCTCCCCTCCTCCCTTCTCCTTCCCTTCTCTTCGTGTGTGGTCGTGTTCTAGTTATCCCCTTCCTTCGAATACCTCCCACTCACTTTCTCTCACTTACAGTCCTGATACGTCTTTGACAGAGAGTAGTTCTTCCCCTTCCTTATTTCGTTGCCTTAATTCCTTCTCTGAACTCTCCGTTCCATTGAAGTGAATGATATCCCTTCTTCCTTCAAGTATTCGTGACTGATGTTTGACTTGAAGAAGTGAAATACGGGAAGAAGGAAGAACAGTGAAAGAGGAAAGGAGGGAAGAAGGAAAGGATGTGATGACAGTGGGCTCTCCCTTTGGAGGAGTATTTATAGAAGGAGATTACAAGAGGCACACAATACTTCTCCCGAGATAAAGTTAATCTAGAGATTACAAAATTTGTAATAAGAATATTACTAATGGGGAAGAAGGGAGGGGAAGTCACATGGGATATCGTCATTGATGAATGATTGTGGTGATTGGAAAGAAGAGATTAACGAGCAGTAGACTGAGAAATGGAAGAAGAAGAAGAATGAGATGATAATGAGAGTGATGGGATGGATAGATCTATGGTGTGCATAAGTCTAGTAGATGGCAATAAGGGTAATGATCCTCTCCTCTCTCCTCAGTGCCGTCTTTACCCCCTCAACTTGGGCGACCTACTCACCCCCCCCCTCCTCCTCCTGCCTCCGTTGACAAAGTCAATCTGGGCGAAGTGAGGACTGAAGACTGAATGATTCATTCATACCTCACACTCTCGAACTTGAGCGACCGAAGAGAAAAGGATAGAGATAGAGAGTGGAACATGAGAACACATAAATGACGAATGAGAGATGAGGAAGAAACGACGAGACGATAGGGATTCATCAACTGTAATTTCGATTGTTGTATTGAATGGATTCATTGCAGGGTTTCGTGACTGATATGAAGGAGGAGAATGTCGTCCAACCTCTTCTCGTTTCTCACAATGCAATCAAACAGGCCTCAGAATGTGTCAGATCGATTCTCAAGATTGATGATATCGTGAGTTATCTTTCTATTCCTTACCTTATTACGAGATATTCAGTCTAGTTCCATGAAACGGTTATTGCAAAACAAATAGTTGTTGAATGAATAAGATGCTTTGACTGTAACTGGATAGTATTGCTTTGCACAATTGGATTCTGAGAGATCGTTGACTATGAAATGGAATTGTAAATGGGAACGACTGGCCATTCCATTTCTATTCCATGGCATATGGTCTAATCATGGGGATGTTGACTATGTTACCGTATATTCCCCCCTCTTCTTCTCCCTCCTGTAGTTGGAAAGGAAGACACTGAAAGTCTGATGAATGATGCCCATCTCAAATCCCATTCATGACCAGAATGACTTCATTGATTTTCCATTCCACCCCTTCGATAAGGAATAATTGATTAATCCCTGTCCTTCTCTCTCTAATTCCATATTGTTTCAGGTGATGGCAGTTCGTTAAGAGATCTCATTTCTCTCTTAATCGATGACGTCTTCTCAGCTTGCTATTCTCTCCACTTTAATATACAATCGAGTGATCTTCAATTCTCCGTAAATCTCATTATGCTTTGTCGTCGTTTCCTTCTAAACTTTCCGCGTGTCTCGTTTTGTTTGTTAATTCTTGCTTTGTTGTTCTGTTTGTATGTTTGTCCCAAGTGTGATGTGATAAACAGAATAGTACTTCATTCGCTCTATTGCTCCGTAAGGACAGACAGGGATGGGTGATGGGAAAGGCTAGAGAGGAATATGGATGTCATCAGATTCCAGCCAATTTCCGATAGGTTGATGCATCATGAGTAATTACACAATTGATGGGAGAGAAGAAACAATTACGGGAATTTGATCCAGCCAATCGACGAAGTGACTTCTTCATTACAGGAGCAGGGACGAAGTATTCCATGTCTGAGTCCCGAGGGATGATATAACTGGAATACTGTAATGAGGAGAGGGAATACGGTAGGAGGGAATCTGACCTCTGTGATGGAATGGCAGATAGAAGAATTACGAAGAGAGCAATGAGCAGAGATGAAGTGAAGAGTATTTCATACTGAAATGAAGAAGATGGAATGAAAAGAATGGAAGAATGAAGGGATAGACTGAATATATAGGAGGAAAGGGAGGAGGAGAGAGGTGAGATGAAGAATGGAGAGACGGGATGGTTGTGAGTCAGATAAATCACGAATTAACACTTGAGACAGGGATAACAGAACTCTTGAGATAAGGAAGACTGATTAAAGAGAAAGAGACAGAGAGAAGGTCTGGTTATGAAGTGATGGAATGTACAAGAGAGAAGGGAAGAAGTAAGGGTCTCTGAAGGGGGGGAGGAGTCTCTTCCTCTTCTAAGGGGGCGGAGTCGAGAGGAAAAGAATGAAACGACCTACGTAATCTCAACCCTTCTTCCCCTTTTTTTATTCCATATCTTTAGCCGATTATTGGAAAGGTGGAGATGAAATAATTGCGAGTTGGATGTATTGTGTAGTGCAGAATGACCATTGACATACACGGGATCATTCTTTATAACCAGTCCATTTGACAATTACGAATAAATTAGAGGAACGTCTTTCTTCTTCTCAGAACGATAAAAAGGAGACAAGGTAAGAGTAGGAGATGGAAAGTAATACATGAATATAATATGAGAGGAGTGTCCAATCTTGACTTCCGCCTTCTTTCTCATTAATCCATTCGAGCTTTGATCGTGCGAATGTTCACCTTAACAAATACAATTAATATGGTATCAACAAATCATCAAATTATATTTGAATGTAACTTATATTAATTTACTATTCCCTTCTAAGGTCACACACCGTAAAAGGTAAAGGTCACCCCGTACTCTAGGCACACCTGCTGTCCACACACCGTTTAATCAATTTATATGCAAACACTGTATACACAAATCCTACCGAATTCGGGAATTATCCGATAGTGTCTATTCATTAAAAGGCGCATATTCAAAAAGGTGAGATGACGTAATGTTCGGGTTTGATCATATTCTCGTCCCCTCGAATGTAGTACAGTGAGATGTCTAATATAAGAATCCGCCGACTACAATATGAAAAAAACTCTCTCTCTCTCTGTACAAAAACGATATAGCGACTCCAAATAAAATGCCTACACAAAACTTCTGTGTAATCATCAAATATTCCCACAATTTCAAGCGTGGGTATGCAAAACAAAAGCTAACAAATAGTATAAATAGTATGGGAGCACGTGGATGATATGAACACTTTCCCTCTCTCACAGTCTACCTCTCTATCTACCGTATCCCTACCATACATTGTTCTTTGTGATTGTGTATACGACAGCTCCCCATCCAGATGCAGCATCTCTCTCAAGGGCAGACAGCATCGATTGAGCTGTCGCCTCGAACAATTCCTCCGAATTCATTCCCTTACGCCAGAAACCTGCAATGAGAAAGATGAAGAAAGAGAAGAGATCAACACAATTCCCATATCGTCCTAAACCTGCCATACTAAATGCTCTCGTTTGATAAATTATTTAGTTCATATTTGAATATGCGAGTCGTATCGACGTCAATCGAGACAAAGTAAAGAGAAGGGAAAGACCAATTCATTCAACCGTTATGCTTCCAATTGAACCTCATGTGTTGTCCCTCCTTCGAACTCCTTCCTTCCTCTCACACTTAGATAGAAAGAGTGGGAGGGAGGGTAATAAAGGGTAGAGTCTACTCTCTAACTCCTCATTTTCTCATCATTTCCATCCTAGTCTACATACCATCAACATCACTTCTTCCTCTCTATGACCTCTCTTATTCTCTCTCTTTCTCTTCTCTTGAATTGGCATCAAATTAAGGCCCTTCTCTTTTCCATTTATTTCCCTTATTTCATCCACACATTTCACAGTAAAATAGAGGGCGAGGCAGGGTTCTGATTACACTTCACACGTCTTTATTCATTCAATCTCAAGGCCAAACCAAAGAGATCGCACACGGTTAATGGTAATGACACTAAATGAGAATGAGGACCGATTCCCCAGAGGATGGCCACAAGGGATACGATGGAATCACCTCCCCCCTCCTCCCTCTCTCCCTTCTTCTCCTGCACTATACTATTAAGAGATATTGAAGACAATTAGAAGATCGAAATGAGACATTAGTACCTCGTTGAAAGTTTCACTCTAGTTTTCAGTTGCTTCTTAGTTCTTTCTCAACCTTGCAATAATGTTCTTTCATGCACTGTATCCTCTCAAGAATCAGCCCCCCCCCCCGTCCCTTCCTTATCCAACCAATTTACGAGTGACTGCGTAGGCTCACGATGAATTAACTACTAAGGGCGCAATTTAGATAACATTGAAGAATGAAATAGAGCGAGAGAGGGCACAATTGGCAACTAGATAATATTAATATAAATGGAAGTTCCTCATTTCCTTCCTTAAACTCTTCAACTGCATCGTCATTCTAATCATTCTTCTTACTACTAAAATACATGTCCTCTACGAATGAATGAATGACTTTGTCTCAATTGCCCTCTGTCTGTCCCCTCCCCCCCCCCCCTCCCCTTCCTTCTTCCACTCACTCTCAGATACTCCCAACAGGTACTCTGCTCCAGTTCCAATGGCCACGAAATCCTCGGGAGTGCAGATATTACCGATCGTATCCATTGCACAGATGTATGGCTGAATGGACAAACATACAATACAATCAACTAGGCTTAATTTAAACTGTTGTGCATTTCGAAACTTCAAGGCATGCATGATCTTAATCTGTTGCCATGACGTCATATGAATAAGGGGAGCAGTCAAACAGTGTCTAGTCTCCTCGTCCAGACAGAACGTCACCGTATCACGTACAACAGTTCAGATCAAGCAACATTTATAGTGTAATCGTTCTTGATCTTCTCACCTTGTGACTAACTGGATCGAGTCCAGCCACGAGAGGCTCAGTGAAGAAAGATCCGAATCTATGCTGATATGCCAGATTGGAGATGATCGTTGCCAATACCTGTAGTAAGAGAAGTATCAGAGAACGAAGGGAGGGAGGGGGAGGGGGGGGGGGAGGGAGTACCTTTGGCTTGATGCTTCTGTTCTCTCTCAATTCATATAGATTCTTTCTGAACATGATCTTGTCGAGAACAGTCTTCGCATCCGAATGGAATCCACACAATCCCACATACACCTTATCCGACATCTTGTGCACCTGCAAATGGAGATATTATCAATAGAATAGTGTTCGATGGATGATATCCTTCTTCTATCGCCCTTCGTTTGTCCATCCTCATCAACATTTCGACGTCATAATCTCCCATTCCAAGTGAAAATACACTGACGAACATGCATGCCGTGACTAGCGCATTCCTCATTTATTACTCCGGAAACGAAAGCAACAACATTCATGTGTGAACTACTCCTATGCATTGATTACGAGACGAAAGCAAGGCGAAGAAAGAGCTCTCCTTTCCTAATAATATAAATCTTGCAGTAGTTGTATAGATCTCATTCATAACTAACGCAGCAGGACAAAGTCAGCTATCGCACACCTCGTTAGTCATACCTTCAAAGAAGAACAAAACGCAAATCTAGCAATTTTAAAAATATAAATGCAGTAAGCCACAATCCCCTCACTGACTCAGATAGTCTCTAGTATATCTTGTACTTTCCATCCTCTATTCTGCTCTCAAGTACTGCACTCGTCTGTCGCTAACTCCATTAGGGAACTCGGTCATAAACAACCGAGAGAACGAAACAAACAACAAATACAATCCAGACGCATTCTAGTCCGCTAAGTTTCATAGGGATTACGAATAAAATTATCAAGAGTTGGCCTTTCCATTTTCAGAAGGTGTAAACACAATTTAGGCGGGGGAATAATTGTAGTATCCCGAGGGACTTGTGGGCGAAGTAGAGTGACGAGAGATACAGGATCAATGCTCGACAAATTGAACTTATAATGTGATTGATCGTAATACATGTCCAGAGTGTGCGTGACACTCGGGTAAGTCAGCTTCTCTTTCTTAGCATGACTTCTTCCCTTGTTCTCACCTTCTTCTGATCCACAGCCACTGTATTCATCTGCTCGCCCAATCGAAGATCAGATGCGATACAAACACAACTGAAAAGATCCTTCACTCAACATCCAACTAAGTTACTTACTCATCCCCGGCCATAGCCAGAACTGTTCCTCCAGTGTAGCTCATAATGGACATCTTGACTGAGTGAGAAAATGCCGCTCGGCTAGCTTGACAACAGAAACTGAAATTATAAGTGGCTGAGTTAATCCGATTTTTTTGGAATCGAAATAAGTATTCTTCGCGGAAAAGCAACCATTTGGAATTATGAGAAAAAAAATTGCAGAAATCCTTTATTCTTTATTTATCTAACAAAATATAATATTATAATGCATCAATATTCAAGGGAATCAAACTTATGTGGGATGATAACTTATTTTAAGAAGGAAAAAAAGAAGAATAAAAGGAAAAGAGAGGGCAACAAATGTGAAAATGGTTAAATAGAAATTGCGAGTGAGCCAAATTGTCATCACTCGGGGAATCACAGAGTGAAAATGGAGATTCGAACGCGCGCGGTCAATGCCGGAATTTAAAGGATACGAGCGTACTGGGAAAAGGGGCGATGAGGGAGAGGAAATAAGCGCTGGGTTCCTTAGGGAACCCAGTGGGTAGTGTGCCATTTCGGATTAGTTGAGACCACTGGAGGAATAATAATGATAAGATACATACCGATTCGTGTATTACCCGATTCGTTATGTACACAAACAACAATGAACGATGCATTATGGAAATTAATAAGAAGTTATTACGAGTATAGAGGGATAATGATGAGACGGAGAGAAGGGACTGATTTAGTCAGTATCCACATCAAATGTGATCGATTCGCTCACGAGAACGAACAGATGGATACTAAGAGAAAAGGATGAATCGAAAACATTTGATGCACATATTTAATCAACTTAAAGCAATATGCAACTATCTTTTTTAAACAACAACAACATCGGTACGAAGTGAGAAGAATCCCTGTGAGAGCTCGGCATGAATATAAAGTTGGCAATATTAATTGGAATCAATGAAAATGGCTGGCCATGGGAGTAGTGAGAGAAGAAGGCTCCGAATGATGACGAACTCTTCGCTGTCCATTAGGACGAGGCTCCTCAGATGGATATCGACGACACCTTGCAACTAAAAGCATCCATCATCATCTATGAAAAGGAGAAAGATAACTAACTGTGTAGTGCCTCTTTCTGCCTTCTTGAAGGATCCCATTCATCTCGTCTTGATTTCTCAAATATCTTGTAGTCCTTCCACACCTGAAGTATACAATGGTCTAATCTCTCCCTTCCCTCTCGTTCTCACCTTTTTATCAGTCTTCCTCTGTATAGCTCTCGCAACAAGTTCTCTCATGTATCTCACTGAGATCTCGAATCCCACATACCAATCCCTCCATAAAATGCCCTTTCGCAGTTTCTGAGATGATGATTTTCGTAAAAATCCATCTCTACAACCCATTTATGCTTCACTCACGTCGTCAGAGGGAGGATTTGACATGAATGTCTCTGCATATTTCATCAAGAAGAATCCACAATCGAGGAAATTTGATTGTTGAGGAAGTCCCTTGGGACGAAGAAGGCCAATACGAGTTCGATCGAAGACATTTCCATCGTTAGATCCCTATCAGAGAAGAGGTCATTACACATATCAAATGATATAATCGGGAGAGATAAAGTAGATGACTAACTCCTTTCTTGTTCTTGTATTCCAATTCGAGATAGTCACGAATGATATCGATTGCCGTTTGTCTAAATATATATAATATATATATAAATTATCACGATAATTCTCGAGATAGCATATCGAGTATATCACCATTACATCTGTGTCTTACCTCTTCTGATCTCCTGCATCGAAGAGTGAATCTAGCATAATCGCATACGTTACCGGCCCTTTTCCCGTGTATCCCTGACAAGATATTCATAGTATTGTATTCATAGTATACAAGCGTACCTTTCTTCTCGCCTTCACATTATCAACCATTCCTCCATTAGCAGGTACTATGCACTTGTGTGGTTTCACTATTATTATGAGATACCTGCGAAGGCATATATTGGAAACGCATCTATTATTGTAGTACAAAATAATACTGCGGTGTTCCCACAAATTAAAATAAAGCAATGTTTACAAGCTGCCTCCAAGCTTAGTGGCAACTTATGGGATCTACTTGACTCCAACTTGTGGCAGGACGTCAAAGACAACATGTTTAGAAGAGTAGTGTCTAACCAATGGAGATCATCAACGACAGGAACGACAACATAATCCATCTTGAATAGATCAACTTTCCTAGTCCATTTAGACAGAACTGTATAGTTACGTTCCACCTGAAAGGAATCCATTCCTTCCAATCTTCACATCCATTTTAGTCTCACCGATGAAAATCTGAATTGAGCAGGTTTATCTCCAGGCTTGTAATTCATTTGAGGAGTCATTCCTTCAGTGAGTCGCTTGAAGAAAAAGCAAGAGAAGACATGAGTGACATCTCGTCTGAAATTTTTTTTTACATTTTTCAGTCCATTTTCAGTTTTGCGATACGCTGCTGATTGATAGAAATGAAATTGAATAACTGACATAGGCGGTTTCACAATTTCGTCCTTCATCATCGATAAATAGAGATCAACGATTGTATCGTTCACCTAAAATGATCAGCATAGTCATTAATATGATGAAATAGACACGTAACCATTTCATCGAAGAAGAGTCCTTTCATATCTTCGAAATGAATAGTTGTACACTTGTACGTCATAAGAATATCCCTTGGCATGGGCTTCTTGGCAGGACTGACAGCAGTTTCATCATCATCACTATCTAGATCAACCACTTCGGGAGTTGACGACTTCTTATCAGTAGGAGATTCAGAGTATTCCTGTCAACTCATCATCATTATCACTCTTTTAATAGCCGATATTAGTGGGGACGGTCAACAATGCTCCGAATTCTAACAATTATTAAAGCTTCTATTATGGCTTTTTCCAGTTCAACAGACATTCCGTTCTTCTTACCTCTCTCATTTCTTCATCCTCAACTCCAACAACTCCCTCCCCTTCTTCCTCTTCATCTTCATCATATTCCATCTCTTCTTCATCTAATTCATCATCATCCACTTCATCATCTCCTTCATGTCTACCTTCTTCTTCCTTTCTAATCATATCTTGAGGAGGGCTCTTCTCTTTCTCCGTTCTCGATCGAGGTCTCTTCAATGTCCCTTGTCCAGTTGATTTCTTCTGATCGATAGATAGATTTGATAGAGGAATATTCAATTGTGGTTGTTGTCCATGATTTATATGACGATGATGAACATGATTAGGGAGTGGCTGTTCAAGTGGTTGTTGTCCTCCTATCTTCTGCTCATTCTTTCCAGGCAAGAACTGCAACATTGAATATTTCGTTAAAGGATTCCATTGTTACAATAAGCATCTAATCTCTCAATATTCTTAAAGTGTAATAATATAGCAGGTACCTCGTTTGATATCTCCTTAGATACGTTTTCCGAACTATTGCTTGGGGTGCTATGCTGCACTGAAACTGTTAAGATTACAAACTCATTCGTTAGAAGGAAACTGACGATCAAAATTCATGTTGTTCACGGGCGCAGTTCCTTCATATGTCACACCATTTTTCTTTTTATTGTGATTGATTCCGACCATCTTCAGATATTTGTAGAACTCATCAGGCTTTATCACATCTGCAATTTAATTGAGTTAATGCTTTTAGGTGTATTAATTACAGTCGTTAATATTTAAAGCATGAGCAAATTTTGTTACCGTAGAAGCAGTGATCAACAGTGGGATGCTTCTTTCTGATCTTCCAGTACCGTTCATTTCCATCTTCTCGGAATTTAGCTTGCAAATTCTGAAGGAGAAAAAACCTTATCATAAGATGGCTTTCTTAACTTTTCGTCAAATTTTATCCGTTTTACATTCGACAAAGATGGAACTTCTAAGAAATGACTAGGGTTCTCTTCTTGGAATAAAATTGGATTAAGAATTGCAATGGAATTCCATTATCTCATCATTCCTCACTAGAGTGTCGAAAATAAACGACTAGTCACTTCATTTATAAATTACTAGTCGTTTAAACCGGGCGACGACTATCCGACTAGTCAGAATGATCTTTAAACGACTAGTCGTTTATCCATCGACTAGTCGCGACTATTCTCTCATTTTCATTCCTCACGGATCAGTGGAGCGGAGTCGGTTTAGAGAGGGGAATTTAATTGAGTTTCAATGGAAATGTAGCCCTCCTTCTCACTCATTCGCTCTTCTCTCCAGTTATTCGACTAGTCGCCCGCTAAATGACTAGTCGACTAGTCAGAATGAGAAGGATACGATAGTCACTGGCTAAACGACTAGTCGTTTACGAATCATTTTGACTAGTCGATAGTCGCCAAACTGTTGTCTTCGACACTCTATTCCTCACACTCTCTCGCAACCAACGCTTTGTTCTTCTTTTTGGAATTCCGGAATCAGTTCCATCAAGAGAAACCTAGAAATAACTATAAAAACATACATTCATTATGTAATCTCTAAGTTCGGCAGCGGTATACGACTTCTTGCTCTCATCATCAGCGACAGCATTGTGAACCCCATTCGAAGACGCCTCATTGAGGATGATAGTCAGATATCTGAGTTTATCCAATCAGATAAAACGGGAAAATCCGTACTTACAGAAGTGAAATCGAATCATTTCCAATAATCCCGTATTGTTTCAACTGCTCCTTAATCTTATCACTCAAAATTGGTTTCCAGGCTTTGATATTACAGCGCTCGCGGAATTTCAAAATGAGTGCGCTTCTGTGAAAGTCGTTTCCGACGAACCCCTGAAATTTAAAGAATTTAACACGGAGCAGCAGAATTGAGAAAGAAAGAAAACTAATCGAGCAAAATGTGAAGCAACTTACGAAGCCTCCCTCGAACATCTCAAATGTCATTTTCATTTGAGTACGAAATTTATCATGAAGCCATTGAAATGAAACTGTTCCAGAGCTTGAAAATAGTGAATTCATATAAGCAAACACAAATGATTAACTTACACCTCCGGATTATTGTCCCATTTGAAAGTAACAGGGGAAAATGGATTAAGCTCAATCGGACCGAAGAATATCTTGTGGACGAAGAGCTAAAACGAAGAAATCATTTTAATAAAATAAAAGAGTATTTCAAAAACACTCCAGAAATTTAGATTTTCTCTTCCAAGCTCTATTTAGAATGCAAATCATAATCATCGAGGCAGTGAACTCACCTCTAGCTCCTGTGATTTAAACTTCTCTGTACACGACGTACCAGCCTGCGTTAATCGATCCGCATTATCTTTGTCGAGTTCCACCATCTATAACTAGTGTCACCGTTATACTGAGCGTTTCTATAATAAGATAATACGTAAAGAAAACAACTAATTTGTGAAAAAAATAATGCGAAGCAATCACACTTTCAAAAAAAATTTCGCAGTGAAATCGCACCACGACGCGTAGTGCTAAAAGACGGCTGTAGAAATGGCCACCGTATCCGACGTATATTACCCGGTTTTTGATTTGCAATTATTAATGCAAGCTTTTTTTTAAATAACGTTTCATTATATTTTGTGCTTTCAGAACAGGAACAAATACTTTATGGTACATCATAGAAAATAATATATGTATATATTAGCGGATGCTACAATGGGATACTGTGATGAACAAACGGATTTATATGAAGTGGAATCAGAAGTAGGAAACGAGTATCACTGGACAACACGAGATGGGGAGAAAGTACGGTAGAGAGAAGAATATGAACAGATCAATATATTATCCATTGGAAGTGGAAGGTTGAACTTCATCGACTTCTTCATCATCATCATCTCCAGCATTCGCATTCGCATTGGGAACCCACAATCCGGAATCAATGCATCTCTGAAAATTACATACTAATGAATGCAGAGAATATGAAAATGATACCTTGAGATGATAACTGAACACTTCCTCATCCATATTGGCAGCAATATCTTGAAGACGAGAGATTTCACGCGATTCAAATGCCTCTCTCATCTCTACAGGCAGAGTCTCGAACACCTTCAATTAGCCAATTAATATCAATATCTAGAAGACGAATATAACCTCTTGGGGGTCGAGTCCTCCAGGTGCCTCGGCGATTCTCTTCTGTTTCTCTTCAGCCTCGTATTCAGCCAAAGCGTCATCTCTCTTCTGAAAAGAGACACTCCATGAGAGGAAGACTCAACAATAAGTATACAGTACCTGCTTAGCTCTGAGACGAAGTCTGTTCTGGAAGGAAGCAACTTCATCGTGGAAATGCTTCATGTACTGTGGATCAGCTGCTTTGAACCTGCAAACAGATATTATCTCTAATTGTTGTTTTTGATGGGGAGGGGATGAGGAGGTAGTAAATAAGATCAGTGAATAAAAGGGCGCTTGCGATATTAAGAAGGACAGCCCAGGGTTGATATTAACACCAAAGGACTGTAACATATAATAATTTTGTAATACTTCTAGAACAGAACTACAAAAAAACCCACTTCTTGAAAAAGTTCTTGATCATGTTTGTGTTAGTTGGCTCGGCCTTCAAAGATTTAGCCAATTCAAGAAGATACTGCAATCAATAAATATTAACTCGAATAGGATATTAAATGGAACCTGAAGGACAGTGTTCTGTTCGGCAACAACACACATCTCCTTATCGTTTTTGTCCTCGATGGCAAGATTAAGGGCCTCGATAGTAATCCAATTGACAGCGTACTCCGAAGCAAGTAGAGGATACTATAATCACTATATTGAAAACATGATCCCATTTCGGGATATATACCTCAAGCATGTATTCCTCCGTCTTATCAAGTCCTTCAAGTCTCGAGAAAACCTTCAATTTCGACTCATGCTCGTCGAAGTACTTGTACATTCGTTTCGAATCTTCTTCATCACTTATATTCTTAGTCTCTGGTTTCTTCTCTCCCACTTTAGTGATACGGGTCTTGTCCATCTTAACTGTTCCAATAGTATCCACATTCCAAGGCTGCAGTCGCTCTTTCTCCTAAAAACAATCAACAATTAAAAATGATACCGAGAAAATAGTACCTCTAGCTCAGCCTCTTTCTTTCTGAAATCCTCCTCTTGCTTCTTGATCTCAGCAATTTCAGTTTCCGCCGCCTTCTTCTCTTCCTCAGACAGCGAAGAATCGGCCAACTTCTTGTTCAGATCCTAAATCAACATTGATTATATAAATAAATCAAAATATTTCGAAATTTCTTAGTTTTACCTCAATCTTTGAACTAGTTGTTCCTTTTTCTTCTCGAGTTCTTCTTTCTCAATCTTTTGCTCAGCCATTCTCTCAAGGCGAGCCTGATGTCTCCATCTCAAAAAAACGGTCATCGAGACGAAATTTTGAGCGGAAATGCGAATTCGAAATACCCAACGCACCGGAAGAGAGAGGGAGTGTCGATGTTAGGATGAGTGTCATCCTCGTCATCCGACACTTCAATATTCTTCCACTTCGAATAATCGATCGGCATCTCTGGGAACGGTAGACAGTTAGCTAGTTAGTTATGATGAATTAGTGACGATTGCGGATAGAGTAAACATGACAAAACGAATCGGATCGGAAATGGTGCAGAAAAACATGCGTATTGTATTATCTAATAGTGCAGATCCACGCTTGCTTCAGATATCTATCAGAAAGCGCCGTAAGAACATGTTCGAACAAACTCGCATTTCAATATTGTAAAATTTTAGAAACCAACAATCAGAAAGAACGCAAAAAATAGAAAATATACTTATACAAGGGATACGCACATTACAAACGCAGGAAGTACCACGAAACTACAAACCTAGGAGAGAAATGAAGCCTTTGAAGGGTCTTCCCGAAAAGTCTATGTAAAAGTAGTGGGCGGAGCCTATTATTTGTGCGCACCATATTGCAGGATCTCGTGCACCGATGAGAAACGAGGACTGATTTTTTAAAAATTAAATTCTTGGGATTTTTTTTTAAAATAATGATATCGAAAAATCCTGAATCGGATACACATAAGAGAACTAAAAAGAACAAATGTCTTGAAAACGTTTACAACGCTTTTGTATAAAATACATGACTAACTCATCGATTTCTAATACCACGGAAAGATCCGAGGAGAATACGAGAGAGCGCAGAGAAAAAAAGACATCAGAGAAGAACTCTCTCGAAGTGTAACGCTGTCTCGCGTGAGAACGCACTAAACGTAGGAAAAACTAAAGGCGAACTATAGTATGCGAATACGCTTATTTAACTAAAAAGAGTATTTGCAGACCATAGATCTCATAATTATCGAATTTAATAGTTGGTTGGAGCACATATTCGAAAGCATAACACAGATTTATAATCGAAAAAGCACGCGCTACTGTGTTTAGTACCTAAAAAAATGTGACAGTTAGCGCTTGCGCTGCATAACTTTTTTGCTGCGTAATTCTCCTGCGCATCCTATTCGAATTCACCATTTTGTGTTGTCGGATCCGTTCGTGATACATTACTATTTGGATGTTGCATTATTAATATTCCATAATAGGGATAGGGACCACCATCAAAATTGCGAATTTGTATTTCGGATGTCAATACTCGTCGCTATCATTAGTCCATAGGTGTGGAATGACTCTCCAAAAATAAAAATTTTAAGAAATTGAAAAAGAAAAAAGATATTTGCAAAAGAAACAAAGTCTCTCGCTTCAAAACGAGAGTCACACCACGCTGTGGCGACGTTTGTGCTGGCCCGGATATGGTGACGGTCCTGGCTCAAGCTGTCTATTTTCCGGTTCCGGCTAAAAATTTTTTTGATTCGTTTTGGAAAAAAACTCTTGTCTGCTCAATTCCACCATGCCTTGCTTCCCCTCGATTATGTGTCATGTTCTCCCTCGATTCTGTTTGATCTCTCCCTCGATTAAACAGTGGTGAAAGAAAACGCGCTACATCGAATTTCGACGATAACGGACGTGGGCGACCATAGAATTGCGGCATTTTTGGCACATGGATTTCCCATAGGGCCTATTTAGCTCCGATAACAACAGAACTCGCGGCCTTTCAGCTTAAAGTATAGTTATCAATCGATAAATGGCAAGGCCAGCACCTGCAACACCGAATTTCGACGATAACGGACGTGGGCGACCATAGAATTGCGGCATTTCTGGCACATGGATTGCCCATTTGGTGTATTTAGTACATGTAACAACAAAACTCGCGGCCCTCGAGGTTAAAGTATAATTAACGAGCAAAATGTTCAAACTAAGCAAGTGCGAAATCATGAAATGGGCGATAACAAGCGCGGGAGCCCATTGATTTGCGGCATTTTCAGCATGCAAGCTCATCAAGGTCTATATTTAGCTCAGGAATAGTCAAAACCCGCGGGCAACGAGGATTAAGTATAATTATCGAACGATAAGTGCCAACGTCCGCGCACATTACAACGAAAAAGTGCAATTTAAGGTCGAGGGAGCCCATTGATTTGCGGCATTTTCAGCATGCAAGCTCATCAAGGTCTATATTTAGCTCAGGAATAGTCAAAACCCGCGGGCAACGAGGATAAAATATAAATATCGAGCGAAAATTATGAGGGCGGTAAAACGAAAAACTCATAATCAGCCATATCGCGCAATATAGCTTATGAGATAGCGGCATTTTTGGCATAGTGGTTGTCCATGGGGCCTATTTAGCGCACATAACAACAAAAGTCGCTGCCTTTCAGGTTAAAGTATAATTATCGATCACCAAAGTAAAAACAAAACTGTGGAAAAAATCGAAATCACCTGTGTGACCACTTTGAACTTCGTTAATCTAAACCCCGGTCCCGGATGTTTTCCCGGATTCCGGAACTCACACTTTTTTCCGGCTATTTTTCTCCGGCTCTTTTAATGGTGGTCCCTATAATAGGTGTGGTCCCTACTTTAACCTGAAAGGCAGCGACTTTTGTTGTTATGTGCGCTAAATAGGCCCCATGGACAACCACTATGCCAAAAATGCCGCTATCTCATAAGCTATATTGCGCGATATGGCTGATTATGAGTTTTTCGTTTTACCGCCCTCATAATTTTCGCTCGATATTTATATTTTATCCTCGTTGCCCGCGGGTTTTGACTATTCCTGAGCTAAATATAGACCTTGATGAGCTTGCATGCTGAAAATGCCGCAAATCAATGGGCTCCCTCGACCTTAAATTGCACTTTTTCGTTGTAATGTGCGCGGACGTTGGCACTTATCGTTCGATAATTATACTTAATCCTCGTTGCCCGCGGGTTTTGACTATTCCTGAGCTAAATATAGACCTTGATGAGCTTGCATGCTGAAAATGCCGCAAATCAATGGGCTCCCGCGCTTGTTATCGCCCATTTCATGATTTCGCACTTGCTTAGTTTGAACATTTTGCTCGTTAATTATACTTTAACCTCGAGGGCCGCGAGTTTTGTTGTTACATGTACTAAATACACCAAATGGGCAATCCATGTGCCAGAAATGCCGCAATTCTATGGTCGCCCACGTCCGTTATCGTCGAAATTCGGTGTTGCAGGTGCTGGCCTTGCCATTTATCGATTGATAACTATACTTTAAGCTGAAAGGCCGCGAGTTCTGTTGTTATCGGAGCTAAATAGGCCCTATGGGAAATCCATGTGCCAAAAATGCCGCAATTCTATGGTCGCCCACGTCCGTTATCGTCGAAATTCGATGTAGCGCGTTTTCTTTCACCACTGTTTAATCGAGGGAGAGATCAAACAGAATCGAGGGAGAACATGACACATAATCGAGGGGAAGCAAGGCATGGTGGAATTGAGCAGACAAGAGTTTTTTTCCAAAACGAATCAAAAAAATTTTTAGCCGGAACCGGAAAATAGACAGCTTGAGCCAGGACCGTCACCATATCCGGGCCAGCACAAACGTCGCCACAGCGTGGTGTGACTCTCGTTTTGAAGCGAGAGACTTTGTTTCTTTTGCAAATATCTTTTTTCTTTTTCAATTTCTTAAAATTTTTATTTTTGGAGAGTCATTCCACACCTATGGACTAATGATAGCGACGAGTATTGACATCCGAAATACAAATTCGCAATTTTGATGGTGGTCCCTAATTCCATAACAAAAAAATGTCCTTCTGTCCAACTGATAATAGTTTTGATCAGATCTGATCAGATCTATCTAGATGCAGGATAAATGGAAACGGTAAGTTAAAAAGATGATTGGGTACGGTAGTGATTCCCGATTGGAAATTAGATTTCTTATTCAATTATTTTATTTATTAATAACATTTTTATACAATTGGATCATTTATGATTGCGTATAGGCCCGATTTACTCTAACATCTAACATCTTTTGAGAATATTGAAGTTCTTCTAATTTTAAACAAGTAAAATGAATATTTTTCTGGACCGATGGTTTCCTAATTTGCAATCTATCACTTTTATTTTTCGCGCCTTTTTCATAGATTTTTTTTTGTTTTATTTTGTTTTACAGTTTATTTCCGTTTTGTACTCTATTAATCAATACTCTTTCAAGAAAGGATGTCAATCTCGTACTCGCCTATGGGCGTGCAACAGAACGGAATGAGATGTCGTCATCAACTTTTCCGTCGTACAGGAAATACTTGGAAGAATCTCCAGTGAAGAGCGGCAAGCGCTTCAACAATAGATCTCATTTCACTCCATCGAGCTCCCCTGTACGTTCACATAGGTGTTATAATTAATACGAGGTTAGCGGGTTTATCCGATATTGCTGGGTTACTGCTATCTCTATCATCTATTACATCTAGGGCAATTTCGAATTTCTTGTCCACATTTCTCGGAGATTTTAATCCTATTAGAGAGAGTCGAGTCTATTCATTCTTCGCCTCGCGCGCCTAGCGGAGCGGTCGGCGAGCGCCCGAAGGGCGCGAGACGACCGCGGAGCGACTGGGGCGAGCGTAGCGAGCCCCCCAGCCCCCGGCAGGGGCCTCCGGAGGACTAGCCCCCGGAGGGGGCTAGTTTCATTAAAAATATTTGAGTTTCAATTCTCTATTTTCTAGAAAAATTTTTTCTCGATTATTATTTCTTCATGGCATAGAGAAGAGAATGCATTTTTTAGCCGAACTCTTCACTCTTCTCCCCTTCTCATCAACGCAGCAGAAATCTACACTCGGACGAATCCAGAGAAGATTCCAATCGTTCCTTCGATTACGGGTTTGTTTTTTTATCACGGTTTACTTTCATACGATTGTATTTTGTATTTCAGTAATCGTAGCGGATCAACACTTCATCGCAACAACGCTCTCCCAATTGATTCAGTCGATCCACTGAGTGGGGAGATCACGTACAGTTTCGATCGAATTCTCGCAGAAGGCGCCTTCGAGATTTTCGCAAAGGACAAGTCTGGATGCCAGTCAGTTATCTACTTGACTTGTTTTATATACTAACAGTACCATTTTTAAACTGTCTTCGTTTATAATGAAAAAAAGTCATTCTTTGATGATATTTTATAGAAAGAATAATTTGCAGCTTTCTGCAAGAGCAGTATCCCGAAGAGGGTACGACCCTTCGTTATCGTCTGTTCGGAATGTTGGAGAACAAGGAAGGATTATTCGAGGAGATGTGCAAGGATGTCTTCGCAAATTTCTTCGTTCAGAAGATGCTCGAGAAGAGCACTATGTATGAACAGAGACTCATCGCAATGTGGATTAGCAAGTCAATGTTCGCTCTATGCATGAACAGATACTCTTGCAGAGTGATCCAGAAAGCAATCGAGGTGAGACCCCCTCCTCACCCCTCCTCTATATACCGTCCACATCGTTAATTGCAGCATCTCCCTGACGATTTGAAGATTCCTCTTCTCGATGAGCTGCACAAAGAAGACCTTGTGATGCTTACTGTTGACCAAAACGCCAATCACGTTAGAGAATATATTTACCTTTTCAAATTAAAAAAATTACATTATTGTAGGTCATACAGAAAATCTTCCATTCGTTCGATCTTCGCTATTGGTCTTTCATAATCATCTCGCTTTTGGAAGAAATGTTCTTTTCGGTTTGCGTTTTTATTCAGATTTTTGTTATGAATACTAATGGTTCAGGTCGTGGAGAATAAATACGGATGTCGTGTGGTTCAGCTTGCGATTGAGCTTCTGTCTGAGGCTAAACTCGAACATATAAGTTTCGAGAACATTACTGAGGCTGAGATGCGTGAGAAACTTCTTGGAAAGATAATGGAGAAGCTGATTGACAACTGCGAGCGACTCTCTTCTAATGAATTCGCTAATTATGTTATTCAAGTACGGTGAAAAATGAACGTACTCCGATTTGATTTGATTTAATTATAGCATGTTATAACCGCTCCCTCTCTCGCTAAATATCGAGATATCATTATCGAGAAGTGCCTGCTGTCAGTTTCTATGCCTTTCCTGTAGCATTCCTTATTTTGTATTCCTTGTGAATATTAGTGAACGAAATGCTTTCACAGGGGTAAATTGCTGTCGATGTCACAGGAGAAGTATGCATCGCATGTAGTGGAGAAGGCTCTCGAACATGCTTCTTCTCCCATGCTCAGAGAGATGATGGATGAAATATTCGATGGATACGTTCCTCATCCGTAAGTCCAACTGACGCGTTGCTATCATTAATCGATTATTTTACAGCGAGACGAAGAAGGATGCTCTCGATATTCTGCTCTTCCATCAGTTTGGAAACTACGTAATTTATCACGGTTATTCAATTACAATTTGAAATATCACAGGTTATACAACGTAAGCTGATTATCTGTTCGAGCAAGACTGAGTATCGTCTGGATGATCGTATTCGTGAACAGTGGCTTGCCCGTCTGGAGGATAGAATCAATCGATGCACTGGCAAACTAATGAGGTCCGATTCATTATTCATGATCTGAATTGATAGAATTGATTGTATTGCAGATATTCATCTGGTAAGAAGATTCTGGACATGCTTCGTGCTGCTCGTGGTCAACCTCCTATCAATCACGGAATTGGTCTATCTTCTCCTCGTCACAAATTGAGCTCCACTCACAATCATCATCATCATCATTCTCATTCTCATTCTCATAATACTTCTTTCAATAGTCTTCGTGTCCCTGATCTGTATCGTTAGATCTGTCCTATTATTCATCCTCGCCCTGTTCTCCATTATCTACAATTTGTTGATCCTGTTCTATCCACATTCTTCGTTTTGAGTCCCCACCCATGACATCCTTTCTTATCCCTTTCTTTTAATTTGAACGCACATTTTCTAACCGTTCGAACTAATCTCATGTTTCTCACATTCCCATTTTCTTAACTTTCGTTTAATTTGCTAGACATAAGCTAATTTTCTAATACCTTTCCTCTTTTTTTTGGCAGTATCTGTCAAATATTCAAACCACTTTGGCCCATCATGCCTCAAAACAAAACAATCCTTTAATCAGTAATAATTCTATAATAAAAAATAGGGTTCCGCAGTATTCATGCATCTCCGTTTACTCATTGCATTGTTATTATGCTTTCCTGTAATCAATTGACTATCCCTGTTTTCTATAACCGGTTGTGTCAGAAGTACCCGATGTATTCATTCATTCAAGTTTCGATCTTGGATAGTATAGTTCCCTTGTCTCATTGACAGCTCTTTGTCTCTCAGGGTTGGCATTTCTGCCCCCAGTCTGTATCATGGGTTCCGGATTACTGACTGATGGTTGGTGTATTCGTGACACATTTATGTCTTTTGCATCCCTCCATCCTTCACCATTTCTGTATACTACTGTTCGTTAACTCGCAATTCGTTATCTCACCTACTCAATTTTTGACTACATAAGATCTTTTCATTCTGACTCGATGTGTTTATTAATGATGAGATAAAGAGTGATGATCATATGATTCGTAAATGAGTTGTTCAACTGTTATATTCACTGAACTCATTTATCTATATTTTGTACGAGAAGGGTAACAAGATATAATTTCCCACTGTCTGTCGAAAAATATGTTGAATGTAAGTGTCAAGCAGAAATGTGTGATGTTTACTAGGATTGCGTATGAGGGTGCTTTGTTATTTGAACGAGAATGAGACTTCAATGAAAACTCTTCAGCCCTTTATCGTATGCTTTATTTTGATTGCATAGGCTAGTAATAAGTCTCTTTGTAAACCCATCCTGTTGGATATCGACGAATGAAGTAACATCGGATCTCATCGTATAGAACTATAAAGAGACCGAAGGGAATGGCCATCACTATGATATCGACACTGTAAATTAAATGAATCGAGAAAAGAGAAGGGACAATGACTCACTGGATTCTTGTGATTCCCAATGTCTGATTGAGACCTGGAGTATTCATAAGAAGCATTGCTAGACATGCAGTGAATGGAATTGAGAAATTGAGAGAATTATTGCTGAAATGAAGAATGGATTGAAGAATAAAAGAAGAAGAAGAATATACCTGAATCCCTGAGTGACGATCGAATTCTTTCGAGTCTTAGCCACAAGTAAATCTGCCCATTGAACGACTACGATCGATATGAAGAAAACTCCATGACAACATTTCTCCAACATCTTACGAGCTTCGAAGGTCTAATAGAAGAAGATAATGATATAGAATTTAAGGAATATATGATACCCATTCTTGTCCCCATGAATCAACGACCATCATTGCACTATCATCCCAAGCATCTCTTATATTGAAAAGAGTACCAGGGAAGAAACCGTGATACGACATATTGGCTGAATTCATCGTTGGATTCTTTTATTGTAATATCCTTACCAAAGTATCCGCAGAATCCAGCACACATTTGTATAGATCCGATCTGTAGATAGGCATAGACAACCAGTCTAGAAAGATCAAAGATCAGTCAGCAGATCAATTAGGACGATGAAAACCGATGATTAACAAGTCGATCGAATCGGGCGTCTCTAGGAGGTCTTCTCATGATATCATTCTCTGCTGCTTCATATGCGAGTGAAATAGCAGGCCACTGAATGGACATTAGATACGGTAGTTAATATACCGTAATCCTACCAGATCAGTTCCCAGATCGATCATGAGAATGGCAACGATACTCATTGGAAGAGGATATCCGAATATGATATAAGAAGCAAATGGAGTGATCTCTGAAAGGAAGAAAAGGAATTGAATGAGTGGTCGACTACTGGAAGGAATTCACCAGGAACATTGCTAGTGAGCACGTAAGAGATACTCTTCTTCAGATTATCGAAGATAATTCGACCTTCCTTCAATCAATGGAGTACAATGGATAGAGTGCTCTACTGTACCTCCACTCCAGTTACAATAGAAGAGAAGTCATCGTCTAGAAGAATCATATCGGCTGCTTGTTTCGATACATCCGTTCCAGCAATTCCCATTGCGATTCCTGAATCAATCTTCGATCTATCGTATCCTCTTCTCATTCCCACCGATATCAGCTTTTCTCAGTGCAGGGGCGTCGTTCACTCCGTCTCCCGTCACAGCAACAATCTGGTTACTGTGCATCTATCGATATCTTTTTGGATACTGTACCTGTCCCAGTTTCTGATATCCTTCAACAATCTGCAGTTTTTGTGCGGGAGAAGTACGAGCGAAAACGACCTATAATTAATTGGATGTTACTGTAGACTTCACATTCATATTCACATCTTCATAATTGGCGAGAATCTCTGTGAGTGTAGTAGGAGTCATCTTTTTAAGTTGTTCTCCGTGAACTACTACGGCACGAGTCTTTTTCAGTCTGTAATTACGATAGAATTACTGACTGATTAGAGGGATGTACAGTACCTTCCCTCTCCGTATTTCTCATCCTCTCCGTTGAAACCCGGGAAATCTTCCACAATCTCAGCAACTTCTTCGCCTTCGGATATGATTCGAACCTGTAAAAGATCAAAGATCAATTTTTGTTTTCTCATCGTTTGGCAGGCCTGCTCAGCGATAGCTCGTGCCGTGATAGGATGATCACCAGTGACCATAACAACCTGTAGATGATAGAGTAAAGATCAAAGGTCATTGGAGAATGGCTGCCTTTATTCCGGCAGATTGGCATGTTTGCACTGCATGGGGAACTCCTGGTCGAGGAGGATCAATCATAGAAAGAAGTCCAACGAAACGAAGATCTTTCAATGGAAAATTAGGAGGATCCGAATTGAATCTGAGATTGGCTATTGATTGAACTGTTTCACAATTGACATCACTTGAATCCTTCTGGGAATTGAGTTGTATCGAGTTCAAGATCAGCGAATCCAAATACTCTCTCACCATATCCTCCCAATGCTTCGTATGCCTCAATTGAAATACTTTAGATTGATAATATTGGAGTGACTAACAGATTGGAAATCTTTCTTCACTTCTTCATTTAGAGATCGATTCTTTCCATTCAGAGTGATAGTGTCACACATAGTAAGAATCTGAGATGAGAATAGAGATGATGCAATGGAGATAATGTAAACCTTTTCGGGTGCTCCCTTCATTTGTACAATATACTTATTGTTCTTCGTGTCACGATGGACAGATACCTGTGAGGATTACGGTAGATCAAAGTTCATTAGAATACTGTACTTGGAACTTATTGGTTGAATTGAAAGGAATCTCAGTCTCTTTGGGGAACTTCTCTCGATAAGAGAGAATTCCTTCCTCATGAACTAGATCGCAGTACTTCATCAAAGCTTGCTCAAATCCAATAGATTAGTATATTCTCATGAATGTACTCATACTTCAGAAGCATCTCCTGTGAACTCGGGATTGGCTGAATCTGCTTTCTGTAATGAGAATGAGTAGATAATCTAGAGTAGGATAGAATACGTACTCTGATAGTAGCTCGACTGCAATTGGAAGCACACCGAATCAATGCTTCATATGATCCAACCATTTGATGCTTCCTTTGACCAGTCTTCCTCTCTCCAGGAGGCAATACTTCCGTCAGATCAATCATTCCATTACACCTGTAAACGTTTTTTTAGAGTTTGGTTATGGTACGTCTCCCACCAGATATGAGTAACTGTCATCTTATTCTGAGTCAGAGTTCCTGTTTTGTCACTGAAATCATATACATTAGTCCAGATAGTGGAAGGGAATAGTCAACCTGCAGATAGTTGAAGTTGATCCAAGTGTTTCTACACACTCAAGACGTTTCACTAGACATTGTTTCTTCTCCATTTTCTTAGCAGTCAGAGTCAGAACGGCCTGTATTAGTGTACTTCAATTGAAGAAGTACTGTAGATTATCTACCGTAACAGTGCAGACAATTCCCTCAGGGACATTAGCGACCACCATTCCGATGAAGTAGATAACAGACTGATATGAGGGAGATTGTTAATGGATCAAAATGGTAATGAACACCTTGATCCATGTACTACCGTGAACTGCAGCCAATACAGCGAATACTATTCCCACGAATAAGGCGATTATGGCAGATATCTGAATGAAGGAGATGGTACAAGATGTACTCATCGAGTACGATACCTTTACGAATCGATCGATCTCCTTTGCAATAGGAGTTGGTTCCCCTCCCACAGATTGAGTTAGTGCAGCAATTGTTCCCATTGCCTGAGAGTATAACAGAGTGTCATTGATTGATAAGAGCCAGTTGTCATACAGTCTTGTCTCCTGTTAGAATGACGATTCCTTTGGCTGTTCCTTCCACTACATTAGTAGAGAATAAGGCGATGTTCTTAGTCTCAAGAGGATTGGGAGAAGTACATTGATTATTGCGAGTTTGTGGTTCAGATTCTCCAGTCATTGATGAATTATCCACCTCAAATAGTTCATTGGAAGGGATTGATAAATGGATGGTTGACTATACCTTCAAACCCCTTGCATCAATAACTCTCATATCAGCGGGCACTTTATCTCCTCCTGCTATAGTTACAATATCCCCCACAACCACCTGAGATTACGGTAGATTCATTGCTGGGGATACATTTGTGTACCTCAGATACTGGAATATCCTTTTCTTCACCATCTCGAATTACCTAGAATATTTTTTGATGAATGACATGATTTGATTCGATAGTTACGTGTGCCATAGGTGGAATCATATTGTTGAATCCATCCATTAGAATGATACTCTTCCTATCCATATAGAATGAGAATATTCCAGTTACATTGACAACGAAGACGAAAGTTATTCCCATGAATAACTGAACCAAGGTTACGGTATATCCTCTTCTATCACATTCTCACATTATCTTGCGATGCCTCTTCTCCGGGAGTCAACGATTCCACAGCGTATCCCACAAACGACAAAATTCCCGCAGCCCATAATAGCATATTGAACCCTCCGAACACATTTTTCGCAAAGAGACGAAGCATTGATTTCTTCTCTGGTGGAGTGAGTGAATTTGGTCCATTCTGAGCTAGAAGAGCCTGAATGGAAGAATACGGTATCGAGATATCGGTCAAAGATCAATTCATCTCACGCTCGCTTCAGTTGCTGTGAGACCAGTCTTGATATCAGTATTCAACTTGCTAATGAGTTCTTCAAGAGGAATCGAATGCATATCCTGTGAATAGCCTTGCATTCTCATATACTCTCTCCCTCTTTCTTACAGTTGAGAATCCCTTCTTGAGCTCTTCCAAATTCACAGAACCTTTTTTCTTTTTTTTGAAACATGGCAGTCCCATCTGAAATCATTTACTCTATACATTAATTGATAATTTCGATAGTATGATAGAAGATTTTTTGTTGCATTGATGAATCTTATCATTGACAGTTGGTATCGATCATAGTATAAGTGATAGAATGAGATAGACCTTTGAACTGCGAGTAGGCAACCGAACGATGTGAGTGAGTGAGAGAAAAATGGATGGACAATTTCATCTTTTCAATTCTGATGAATCATCATTCTCTTCATTATGTAAATAGGAAATTGATCTTTAATCTAATTGTTTTATTCGATCTATTTCTTCGCTTTGGAAATAGTTTCTTATTGTTGGAAGAATACTACGGTAACGCAGTCTGTGGGCGGAGCTAATCGTTGAAGTGTGCACCTATGTGCCGGATAGCGCGTGGTTTTAAAGCGATCGACGAGTGATTTTAATAGCCTCTTTTGAAAACAACGCTTTATAAACGCTCACGTTCTTCTCCGTTTTGCGTTTTATATTATTGCGATATATTTGTTTACTTTTCAGAATTATGGGTAATTTGCTGACGGCTTCTCATCCACAGCAATTATTCCCTTTACAAGTCTATCTAAAGGACTACACATTCGACAATACCGTTGAGAAGTAATCCTTATTAATATTGAAATTGGTAATACGTGAATATATTTCAGTCTCGGAAGTACCCGCTTCATGAAAGTTGCCCGGGCGGCAAATTCAGCTGGTTGTCAAGTGTGGAAAGTATTCGTATCTCCTGATTTCTCGGTGAATCTCGAAATCTATCGATCGGAATTCGATCGAATCGCTAATTCTTGCCTTCTCCCCAATTGCTCACCCTTCCGTCATATCCCCGTAAGTGATTATATTCTCATTCGATCTCTTCATACTAATTATTCTCTTTAGAAATTGGACGATGCGAATAAGTCAGTGATTATCTGTCGTCCGTATCACAAACTAACTCTAACTGAACGTCTCACTACTCGTCCATTTGTAGTTCCTATCGAAAGGATATGGTATACATATCAAGTGAGTGACCTTCCTTCCCCTTCTCCTTCCATCAATCAATATTCATCAGTTACTTCGTGCTCTATCACAGTGTCACTCTGTCAATGTATGTCATGGTGATCTTAAATCCCAAAATGTCCTTCTTTCATCTTATGGATGGTTGCACATCACTGATTTCGCCTTCTTCAAGCCTACATATCTTCCAGAAGTGAGCACACATTTTTGCCATTTCTACCGTATTTGATTGTATTTACCGTAGTCCAACATTAAACTATGATAATTGTTAATTTAAGGATGATCCATCAGTGTTCTCGTATTTCTTCGATACGAGTCGTCGTCAGACTTGCTATATCGCCCCTGAACGAATTCTTAATCCATTGGACTACAAGACGAAAGGAGAATTATCCTCAACAAAGCTCATATCAGGTACTCTTTAAAGTTTACGCGTTCGTCAGGTTGAATCAAAATTGATATCTACATTCAGAGGGGTTAACTCCTACGATGGATATTTTCTCTGCTGGCTGTGTCATATACGAATTGTTCAGTGATGGACATCCTCCATTACATATGGATCACTTATCAAGTAAGGAGTCATTCGAAGGATAGACAATGATGAATGGTATTCAGATATCGTAAGATGAGTAAGGAAGATGCAGAGAAAGAATTGGATGATCTATTGACTAAATGTTCATGTGGATCATTCACTCCCATTCTCAAGAGGATGCTATCGAGAAATCCGAAGGATCGGCCATCTGCTTCCACTATTGTATGATGATTACAATGATTACTTATAGTTATAGTAATAATAATGATTGTTGCAGCTATCCGAACACGCGAATCTCTTCCCTGAGATGATCACTTATCTCTACAACTACATTAATATCTATCGACCCAAGGTTTGAACAATCTATTCAATTGTAATTGTGTCAAATGTTGGTAAAAGTCATCCGAATCGCAGTAATCGCTCGTTGTACAATCAATGTAGAATTTTGACAATGAGTAGTACGAAAAATATAGTGCATCAATGAGTTTCTTTTATCAGGATCTTCTTCGTTCATCGGCCGATGATCTTCTATCAAATGTGATGGAGGCTGATGATGTTATTGCGAAGTGAGTTTATTTCTCACTGCGGTATCTCCAAATCAACATGATGTATTCTCAGATTACTATACGATAAGGAAGTAATCAGTAATCGTCTTTCCTCACCCGATTCCCCTCCCGATTCTTCCGTATTCTTCATCTCTCTTATCACTTCTAATCTTCGTGCAATTCGAACGGCATCTGTTCGGATTGTGAGTAATCTCACATTTTGACCATTAATTATATTCTTTATAACTCGCCAATTTCTCATAGCCATCTCTATTCAGAGTGCGATGCGTCTAGTCGTTCAATTGAGTCGATATTCATCTGCATCCATTGCCATCCAGAGAGTGCTACCGTATCTAGTGAGTATCGACAATTGATCTTTCTTCCATCCTCTTATCAGGTCTCTCAAGTGGAAGATCCTGATATATATCGTGAGGAAGGTCGAAGAAGGGAACAACTTCCATCCTCAGCAGTTCAATCATTGCCATTGAATGTATCTCCCATCTTGTCTCTCCTCTCTCTCCTGTCACTTTCGAAGATTCACTCGTATTCACTGAATATCTCCTTCCACGATTCGTAAGTTGACTATGGATATGAATGGAGAAGAATGGAGTTTCATTCAGAATGGAATTCTCGAGAGACTTTCTGTTCCTGTTCTTCTCTCATTGGCGAAATATTTGGGAAGATTAGCAGAATGCTCACTTGAATTTTCTCGTGTGAAGAAGGAAAAGAGATGGAATAGAGAAGAAGATGAAACACGTACGTTTAATCATTCGAATGTCATTTATTCTTATTCATTCAGAAGCAGAAAGTGATACTGATGATAAGAAGTCTTTATGTAATGCAATGTCCAACCTATTCTCATCCCTCCATTCAAAGGATAATGAGGTACGGTATAATGATGAAATACTGAAGAGAAACGACGAAAAGCTTATGAATTACAGGTGAAACTAGTGTTGGTAAGGCCGAAATCTCTCAAGAGACTCTATCAATTCTTTGATGTTATGGGAACACCAGGTATGTCAGCTCTTTATTTCAAAATATATCTCTATCTTTTCAGAATTGCTTCTTTCTCACATGATCACAATGTTGAATGAGACAAAAGATTGGCGTATGCGAGTAGCCTTCTATGAATCACTCCCTCTCGTTGTTAAGACAAGAACTATTGCTTCCAGTGGAATTGACTCATTATTGCAACAGGTGAGATAAGGAACTAGTAATTATCACAAATATCTTACTTCTCTTACGCATGTCCTGGAAGAAGATACTGTATCGGGTATTAGTTATAAAATAATAAGATAATAATGGAAATAGTAAAATGTGTAATGTTGTTAGGGTCTTCGTGATCAAGAGGAATTAGTTGTATCTCGAGTTCTCTCTTCAATTCGTCTTCTTTCCCTTTCTGGGATATTCACTACCCATATCCTTACAATACAATTCTCACTGATACAATCCCATTCCTTATCCATCCTGTAAGTCATTTTCACATATTATAAGATGGAAGAAAGTGCAGTAAGAGTAAAGAGTAAAGAGTACTTTATTTTTCAGAACGAATCAATTCGAGGGAAACGGTCGAGTTTATCGTATCCCTTCATTCGATTCTCTCTCTACCCGATATGCACTCTCGAATCCTTCCTAGAGTTCTTCCCTATCTCAAGACCTCCCATCCACTCATTGGATTGAACAATAAGGTATCACCACTATTCCTTCTCATTTCCATATCGTCCTTATTCGATGAATTCATTCAGTTGGTCCTCATGGAATCTCTAATTTCTCCAATCTCACGTGAAGTTTGGAAGGAATTAACCGTTCTTTCGAGAAAAGATTCTGTGAAAGTTTTCCATTACATAAGTAAGTATTATATAGCACACAATTTATTAAATTCTCTCGTCATATTTCGATTTGTAGAGGGTAACGGATCTGGGAAGGAAATAACTTTCCGTGATCTACTCGATAATCGAGATTCCAAATCAAAAGATGAAGGAATAAAAGAGAAATTGAAGAGGATGGAGAAGATTGTGGATGGAATGATCGAACAGAGAGAAAAGTATGAAAATATATTAATAAGGAAGAAATGGTATGTGAACACTCTAATGTAGGAATCGAGGAGAACGAGAATGGAAAGAGAGAGGAAAAGTGGATCTTAAGGAAGTTGATAAGAAGGAATTTTCATTGATTGCATCTACTAAGGATTCATTTGCAACCAGTGGACATGCAACTAGTGAGTAGAATGGATTAACACAATCAATACTGTTGCTGAATCTGAATGATATATCTTCGCTTTATTTGGTCTAGAAAATGACATTACTTTTGATAACATAAGTTGAGTGAGTATACTCTTCATCAATAGAATGATAATGAGTATATTGCAGTGCCAATGTCAGTGTACGATGCATATGTAGAGGAGTTATTAGGATATAAGAAGAGAGAAGTGGAAGCGCGAATTCATTCCTTCTCCCTTCCTTCTCCTTCCAATGCTGGAAAGGGGGCAATTGAGAAGATGAAGGGAATTGTTGTGATGCATCTACATGAACATTCAAAGGGAATAACACAGTTTGTTATTATGAGATATATGAAGATGAATGATATCATTATTATAGATTGAGTGTGAATGAAGAGGGATCTCATGTTGCTTCCTCTTCTTCCGATGGATCATTCAAATTATGGCCATGCTCACAAATGGGAGGAGATAGTTATGGAGCTGTGAGGAGTGATGCTACTTATTCATTCAAGAGTAGTAGAGGTAATAAATAGAGACAGAGAGATAGATCAATGGATATTCAATAAGATGATCGATCATGGGCGTTGACTGGAATCGGATGGACAGGAGACTCTCAATTAGTGGTTGCATCGAGTAGTGGAGAATATTATGGGCTGATACGAATACAGAAGTGAAGGAGGTACGGTAGAATACGGTAGACAACTATCGAGGAATGAGTTATTGCATGATCTAAATATGGGAAAATAATTTGTTAAGATGTCTCGTATCTGTCTGCCAGAAGAAGATGGAGGAATAGAGCAGATAATATCTAATGGTAATTTAACCTTCGTTAGAACTCACCATGGAATCTTCTACTGTTATGATTCGAGGTCAGTATACAAAATAGGAAGGGGGGTGACACGTTGTTATGAAGTCACAAGGTATTCACTCATTGTTCATTTAAGTTAATATGAAATATTAATTTGAGAGTGGGTAAAACAAGTAATGGAAATGGAGGAGGAAAGCACTGTGTATGGAGGAAGAAAGCATCGAATCAACAGGCGAAGATAACTTCATTCTGTATTGATCCCCATTCGCCAATTGGATGGTTACTTCTGGAACAAGCAATAAACTCCATGTGTGGGATATGAGGTATGAGGGAGAACGACATTTTCATTCGAATGATCCATCCTTTTGTCAGACATGATAAATAATTGTGTTTCAGATTATTAGTAGAAGTGATGTCATTCCCTTATACATCAAGGAAAGGTCTTCCTGTTCGAGTTTGGTCTACTCGATTCGCTACCAATAACTTAGTGAACCTCATGTGAGAATTATATTCGACCATTGAATAGACAGGAAATGGAATCTGATCAATGACCTTGTTTGCACATTGGATTAATTCGAAGCTTCTTTTGTTTGATTTCCTTCCCTTCTTTACTTGTTGTGATATCATTGAAGGAAAGGCATTTGTGTGGGAGATTACGTTATCAGATGATTATACTGATTAATAGTTGGTAATTGATTCAGATCTTGGTCGGTAATTCGATCTGTGGAGAGATCTCTCTGTTCAATGTGACATCTGGATTGAGAAGTGACGTATGGTGGCCATCCCATCAGAGGAAAACACTCGATTATTCCAATGATGAATCTACTGTTGTCAGTTATTACTTATCTATTTTATCTCTTTCTGATCTGAAGATTGTGACTGATAATTTTGTCTTCACAGGATTTAAATCGTGCCGCGAGTGCATTATGTGTGGAGAGAAATGGATGGGTGCTTATTGGAGATACGAAAGGAGAAATTAGAAAATGGAATATTAATGAACCAACGAAGAGTGCTTTCATTAGTGGAATATCACAGTGTTAGTTTGAATATCTTGATTGATCTCATTTGATGATACTGTATAATTTATCGATTGATTTCTTTAGATCAGAGTCGAGGAAAGATTAAATACGAGAGGAAGTTAGAGGATGATCGGGGACAAACGGTTGTGACTTATGAAGTGAACCATCGATCAACTAAAGATACGGTAAGAATACGGTATTCAATGGAGGTAGATGATCAATATAACACAGGTTCGAAATACGGGAGTAACAGAATTTCATCGAACGAGTATAAGTGATATGGCTATTCTTCCAACGGGAAATGCATTGTCAGCGGGATCTGATGGATGTATCAAAGTATGGTCTTAGTTATGCGATAAGCTCATTATGGGTATACAGAGATAATCAGGCAATCACAGCCATATCTATATAAATATGTTATCATTGCATCATCACTACTTAATCACTTTGTACATTTTGTATGTTGTAGAGAGACTGTATGTAGATAGTATCCGGTGCTAATATCATACTGTATTTATCCCCTTCTTTCACTTTGCCACTTTGTGATATCATGAAATCTTTTCGAGAGAGATACTTCTCATTTGCACACAATTTACTCAATCATCCTCATATGTTTTTTGTCAAACAGAATAAGAATAAACACAATCAATAATTGTCTGTGTTCCTCGTTTCTCCAGTCTAAGATGGGAATATTCTTCCCCTCAAGTGATCTCATTTCTTCCTCTGGAATCATCGTTTAAAGGACACAACGAAATGACTAAGAGAGTACTCTCAATCACATTTCTCTAATGAGAGTAGAGAAGGATACGAGAGACTATCCCAATTGTGTCACGATCATCTCTTTCCAACTGCTTACTTATTATTTGTGTCTCTGTGAACCTTCCCATCTTTTCCTCATTTGACCACCCAGAAGAAGGAGTTCCCACACTGTTGTAATGATATCTAGAGAGACCTTAGTAGTGTAAGAGGTCTCTCTCTCTCGAAGAGGAAGAAGAGAGAAGGAGATCTATTCCTTCCTTCTCTTCCCTATCGAATTGACCCATTTGATGATAGCTGCTTATCCCTTATTCGTCCCAGCCATTCCTCCCCCTCCTCCCCTCCCCCCTCTCTCTCCTCTCTCTATCACTCCTCTCTCAGGATGTCATCTACCTCATCGATGTGTTCATCAGACGACTTCATTATCGATCGAGGAGGAGGAAGAAGAAGAGAGGTACGGTAATCACTACTGTAGTCAACTATCCCCTCTCCAGTCTCCAGTACTTCCGTTACTCGAAATTTGTGTTCATAATTCAATTGTGTTAATCGTCCGGTTTTCTCGTGAACAGTGGCATTCGCTTTACATTTAAAAAAAAGTTGCCGAATAGTGAAAGTGATCGTCCTTTTTTAGAAGAGTTTCATTTTCTTTACTTTCACTGATCTGAATAATTCCATGCGTCTCATACTCTTTCATTCCATCCGTTCCATCTGATCTCCCCCCCTCTCTCTCCTCCTTCTTCTCTCTTCTTCATCTTCCCTCATAACTTCTAATTATCTCCAGATGGCACCTCATCTTCGATCGATAATCGAAAGATTTTCTATTAATTGTGCTCGTCTCAAATCAATTCTCGACTTTGAATATCAATCAGATGGTTCGTTTCTCTCCTATTCACAGATTTTATCTTTATTGCATTGTAATTGTGTCGTGTGAAAGGAAGTGGTAAGTAAGTGTCTATGATGAGTCTATTTCTATTACTAATCCATTGATTAATTCCACAACCCACTCGATTGAAGAGAAAGAATGACATTTGAAATACGTCAATGACGAATTTGAGATTATTGTGAAGAGAATGAAAAACTTGACCATTATAGGAAGAGAGAAGCAAAATAGATGAGGATGAATAATTATATTTTCAGAAGGAGATTCCATGTGTGTTTCTGTTCATTCTGCATTAGAAGGAGTGAACGAATCAATGAGGGAATTATTGAGAATTGAAGAATTCAAGACTAATTCAGTCATTCTCCTTCTCTTCAATTGGTCCACTCAATCAAGGGTTAATTTACTTTATCTAAGTTAATTAGTTATTCTGTAACTTCATTTGATTTTTGATCTCTTCACTGTTCACACAATTCCATCCTAATCTCTTCAGTCATTTATCTCTTTACTTTCTCCTTCTCTATTTTCCTCACTTTCGCTTTTCAAAATCAGTGCAAATCCTTATCCTTTTCCTTTTTTCTTCTTCTTTTCTAGTAAAAACTTCTTTCCTTCAAGATAAGCAGAAGAATCCATTAAACCCTCAGTGCAATTTCACATCTCTTCTTCTCCCTACAATTATTTCAAGGAATTTCATCCTCAGTACACTCATAATTTTGTCTGGTTGAAACGTGGGGAGAAATCCTTCGTAGAGTATTCGTAGAATATACTTCCCTCATAAGTGCAAAGTGTTCCATTTCCTTATTCTCCATCAATCACAATCTCTCATTAGCTGTATTCATTCACTCAATTGTATCCTTCTCCTCCTCTCTCTTTTATTCCCCCTCTTCTTTTTTTGGGAGCTCTTGCGTATTTCCTCTCTCCATTTTTTGTTGGTTTCTGATTGTGAATCATGAAATTCTCATGATATTTCACTACAATTCATTTAATTTTCTTCTTTACTTCACACTTAAATTGATCTTTCTCCTTGAGATAACAAACTTCATTGTCTTTTTCTCGTTTTCCTTCAAACTTATCCATTGCAGATCTCAAATTCGATTCATCCACGAGTAATCTCGATACTCGTCAATCTATTTCTATTCTTGATTCTCTACAATCAGCAGTTCTTAACACTCTCATGTCAGTTCCCTCCTCCCTCTTTCCTTTCCTTCCCTTTCTCTTCCCTCTCTTCCCTTCAATCCGAACACTTCTTCTTCATTCTGATCTCTGATCCTTCTTTTTGAGAAACTCCACTTGAAATTAATGGTAGTTTCATTCGATACTTTCTGTCTCTTCTGTCTATCTTTTGTTGTGCATACTGGGAACTTGAATGGAGACAAGAGAGAAAGAGAAAGAGAGAGAATGGGAGGGCCTAATGAAAAGCCTCCCAATGGTCAGTTCCGTTCCAATTCAAAGTAGTGTCACAGTGAGGGATTACCATCTAATCTTCACGTGTTCATTCATCGATAACTACCGTAATCTACCGTATTCATCTTTCATTCTTTCTTAGCGTGGGAAGAGTGTGCAATTGGAGGTTTCCCTTTCTCTCGTACTCCTTTATTATAGTGTGCATATATACACTGCAGATTCTAATTATCCTTCCTCCATTCCAATAGAAGAAATTCATTCTTTCGTACATTCATTTCGGAACGCAAAAAAGAGGATTTGATCGAGAGAGTGCACGCGCATTCCATTGGGTCGTTTTTGAGGGAAATGAATCAGAGGAAAAGTGATTGATTGAGAATTGTTTCCCATTGTAGACAACATCATATGACAACTGACGGACGACGATTCAATACGAATAGAAGGAATACGGTAAGTGATGGAGGGGGGGGGGTAGTCTAGATGATGACCCCCCCCTCATTCCCTGATTTGATAGTACAAGGGAAGAGGGACTCCTCTCATTGACGCAGTCTCAATCTCTTCTACCGTGAGATATTCACACGGGAAGAAAATGTGAGATGAGAAGGGGAGGGGAAAGGGAGGGGGAGGGATGGATTACGGAGGGAGAAGAAAGATGAGATGGAAAGGTAGAAGAGGAATGGAGAAGATGAATGATGGAAATATTGCAGCAAAGCATCGCTCGATTTACTTCACCTCATTCACTTTCTTCTGCTGATCGAATATTGAATAATCGATCGGATGGAATTGAAATTGCATTCGAAAGAGCAAAAACTTCTTCAAGGTATGTAGAATCTATTGAATTCAATCGACCGTTCATGACTGGTGATTCATTCAATCTCTTCAGATATTGGAAGGAATTAGCAATATTCGTGAAGGGAAGACTTCAATTGGAACAAGAACACGCTAAGAAAGTTACAAATTTAGTAGAACAAACGAGATTGGCGATTAATGAGGTGAGAAGAGAGAATGAGAATGAAAGATTAATAAATTCAGTCATTTCTTCCTCTTCGATCAATCTTCGAGAGTGGATTCGATTGTGAATTCGATTTCTCCCATTCAGTCAAAGAGACAATTGAACATCTGAATGATCGATTTCTGAAGGTTGATCAGTCCCTGACTACCGTAATCAATTAATCGTGTTGAGACATTGGAAACACGAAGGAATGAACACGATACAATGAGAAGATCATTGAAGATCGAATGGAATAAAGTTGTCAAAGCTTTCGTGAGTAATCTCGTATAGGAATTTTTCTATTGATCAAAAACTAATTAATTAAATAAATTGCAGATTGAAGCGGAGAATGAAGAGAAGCGAGCTCAAGTTTCCCTCCAAATGAGAGAAGAAACATTGAAGAAATTAAGGAGAGATTCTAGTAGGAATAAAGATGTTGATAAGAGAAAGAAAATGGAAGATGAAGCCATTACAAAGGTATTCAGCTAATCACATTCGTTAACTGAATTAGAACATGATTTCTTGCCATTGCATATCATCATTGTCTTGTATTATTCATTCTTTCTCATCTCATTTATTTTCTTAGATCGAAGAATCTCAACGAACTCTTCTCATTGCGAGGGCCGAAGTTGAAGAGAGAAGAAGGGAAAAGGAAATGGCAAAAGTGAGTAGGAGAGAATGGAATGGCCATTCAAAGATAGAATGATACGTCTATTGGTCTACCGTACTCTTTTCTTCTATCACAGGAGCGTACGATAGAGCGTCTTCGTGATCTCATTCTACAGTGTGATCAGACAACGAAAGCATGTGCATCTCACTACTTCAAGGTGTGCCCTCTTCCATCTCTCTCTATTCTCCCCTTCAATCATACTGGTCATTAATCTGATATTGGTATTGTTCCTCATGGGAGACAGTCTTCCTTCTCTACTTGAGAAGTGGGCGGGTAGGGAGGAGAGAGAAAGAGAGGACATCCTCTATTCTCTCCTCCTCTCCCTTTTCCATCTGCTTTCTCCCTTCAGGCCCTCTCTTCACTATGGATGGGTGTCCCTCATAGATTGGCTGAATTGGCAGAAAGAGTGAGAATCTACGAACCTGGAGGAGAGTATATGAGTCTCGTTCACTCTCTTCCGAAGGAGAGAACTCATTCACGGTATGATATTACTTACGAATTGCAACTATCTAGATATTATAGTTTCATCAAATCATAAATTCTTTTCATTTGTTTTTGATGATCCGTTACTACGATCCCATCCTAGCGAAATTGAAATAATTGATTGAATCATTTTAACATTATGTTCCTGAAGTTATAATTTTTGCTTGTGGAATAGTCTACAGCATAGAATAACAAAACAGTTAGAGAATGAGAATTGATAGTGGGGGCGAATCCCTTTGAAGAAGATTCTAATAATAAAATCAAAAGAAAAATGTGTGGGATGCTGTCTTTTGACGTAGTATTTCTCAATTGGGAAACTTCTTCTTTTTCTCTTATCTCGATGTTTCTTCTCTTTTCTCTTCTCACACCTCGTTGTTTCACTACTTTTGACTACAAAATTCGTTGTTTCATAATGTAAAAAGAGAGTAATTAAAGGGACGAAGGAGGAGAATCATCATCCTCTCAGAGGAGAAATGCAATCAATGATCCCAATCAAGTAGAAGGAACATTCGAAGGAATAAGAAGACATAAAAAGAGTGGAGGTTATCTCTCTCCTTCACTTCCTTTCTTCATTATTCTTATTTCAGCAGGTCGTTTATTCGAACGTCATTCTCTTTCTGATGCAGCAGCTTCACATTCAATACAAAGGACAGTTCAACCAGGGAAATGTTCCCATTGTGATTCACTTTCTCTTCTTAATTCACTCCAATGTTCCGTCTGTTCACTCGTATGGCACAAGGGCTGCTTCCCACAGGTTAGTACTCAACTATTTGTATTAACTCATTCATTTTGTGAGAATTTGTATTTACAATGTTGTAAATTGTAGATAACGGTGAATTGTGGTCATCAAACAGCTCGACGAACGAATTCTGATAGAAGAATGAGCATATTTGGAGTTAATCTAGAAACTCATCTCAAGTTTGTTTCTCTTTCTCTTCAATGAATGAGTTGCATGTGCAGAGACGAACAAAGATCGATTCCCTTCATTATCGAGAGTACAATCAATGAGATTCAAGGAAGAGGAATGAGAGTAAAGGCAAGTGATCTCATATGATTCTTCCTTTTGTTGTTCCTTCCCCACTCCTCCTCTCCCTCCTCCCTCCCATATCCTCCCTTCCATATCCATCGCTCCTCTCTACGAGTAACGATTCTCCTTTTCTTCCCTCTTCTTTTCTTTCTTTCTCTTCGGACGAAGCATCGAAAAAGAAGAGAGAAATGAAGAGAGGAGAAGAGGGGACGAATCTAGACTAGAAGAAGGAGGAAAACTCATCCTATTCTTATCCTGATGAAGAGAGAAATGAAGAAGGAGGAGGAATCAAGTAGGAGGGAGAGGAGAAAGGGAAGGAGGGAGGGATAGATACTTCGAGTAATGAGATTGGGGACATTACAATGGAAGTACATCATTCCGTGAGAATCAACTATTGAGATAGAAGAGTAATCCATTTGTCTGTCTCACGAGGGAAACATCATAACCACACACTAGTAGAGAATTCATGGAAATGATTGTTTATCTTGCAGGGAATCTATCGAACGTGTGGAGTGAAGTCAAAAGTAGAAGAGATATGTGAATTATTCGAGAAGAGTCGATCGTGTTCCCCTGTTGATCTATCTTCACTTCATCCAATGAGTCTTGCTTCTGTTGTCAAATTATATCTGAGGAAGTTACCCAACCACTTCTCACTTATCAATTGTACGAAGAATGGATTGCTGTAGCTGTAAGTCTTCCTCAGATTGATCTTTGATCTTTATTTCCATATAGGAGATGGAATCGGAGTCATCTCAATTGTCTTCATTGACTCGTCTTCTCTCTCTTCTTCCCCTCCGAATCATGCAACACTCAAATTCATTCTACTTCATTTGAATCGAGTGACATGGTTCCATGACTCGAATCTGATGTGTGCGTCTAACCTCGCTGTGGTTATCTCTCCCTCTCTTGAATGGCCTCCATCTCTCTCTCTTCTACGGGAATCAATCACATTCATGCACTAAACACTACCGTCAAACTACTCATTCGACATGCATTCGTAAGTGTGTTCTTGTCTTTGAGAGAGAAGAGAATGATCGAAGGGAAGAAGAGAGGGGAGGGGGGAATACAGTGGACGAGAAAGAGGGAATCTGGATAGAGAAGGGTGTTTATGAGAGAGAGAGGGAGGAGTGTACAGAAGGGAAGAGAGACTTGAGTGAGGGAAGGAAATACTACGAATGGACAAGAAGAGAAGGGTCTTTTCTATCTAAAGAAGACTGTTAGAAGAGAGGAACGGAAAGAGAGAGAGAGGAAATGAGTAGAAGTTGAAATGTCTCTTCAGGAATTATTCCAAGTGAATCGAGAATCGGATTGGAGTGCTTTCTCTTCACTTTATTCAATGGAAATGCCATCGAGAGAATCATCGAGAGATGAAGATGATGAGGTCTGTCTATTTCACTTATTACTTACTTACTCAATACATCGACGAGGAAATGACAAATGACGCATTCACATATTCTTACTTCACTAAATGATATATTGTAGGAAGATAGTGAGGACAAACGAGGGGAGATAATGGATGAAGAAGATGAAGAAGAGGAACAATCATTTATTCCCCAACCACCAACTCCCGATCTACTCAAAAGCACGAGACGTAGGTTGAATGCATTGATTCAAGCCATCGTGAAACGTAGAATAGTATGCTTGAAGATTTAGTGTCAAGAAGAAGCGTACTGTTTTTAATTGAGAAATTAAAGAAATAATGTGAATGAATTTCAGTAGAAGATCGAGGAGGGGATTCAGATGGCCGATTGAGACGAAGAGATAAAAGAAGATCGTATACAACGAGTATACTCATATCACCAAGAGGTATCCTGTTATCACTCATTCATTATATGGAAAAATGATTTATGAATGTAGAAGAAGAAATCATTCAATAATTGATTTTACCCGATTGATATTTTGATGTCGAAGTATTTCGTTCACATTTAAACGATCTCTTAGATCATATTTAGTAATAAAATACGGTTTACCACTAAATAGATGTTTCTCAATTCGGATCGAATGAAAGTAATGCATATTATTTCAGTGGAAGATTCAATGCGAAAACAACGATCTGTAGACGAAGATCTTCTATCGAATGTTACTCTCAATATATCAAAAGTGAGCTATATTTTTCATATTTCATATTGGATCAATAGACAATGTGTAATTACTAGAGGTGCAATCCAGTGTCAGATGGATCGAGAAAAGTGCAAAGCAAAATTGCTATTGCTCAACAGTCATCTTGAAGAGGACATCAAAATTGAGAAAACAAGATGATATTTGAAGGGTCAATTCTTCGTGGATGATTCTTCCCTTCCTTCATCAAATGGATCGATCAAATTACGACGTCGTCAATCAGAGAAAGAATATGTCTCTCATTCAAATTCCGATCACGATCGAGTGATATCAGTCCATCAAGTAGGAGATCTATTCCCTGGTACAGATGTATCCTATGTATGACCTACTCATTCTCTCATAATCTCATATTCTCTTTTCCATTGTTCGGATCTTCTTCAGTCCATATCTCATCTCATACATTCTTTCATGTTCATTCGACCCCTCTTAAATTTGTCCAAAGGAGAGAACTTCTTCGTCTCTTCCTTTCATTACGATTCCTTCCTTTCCCAATCCCTTCTCTCATTTTCTGTACATAATCTTAGCGATAGTTTCATTTCTCTCCACCCCTCAATACGGCTACCGTATTCCCTCTAAGGAATTCACACTAAAGGGATATTATGAATACGATGATTCATTAATAAATGTCTTACTGTATCAGTTGCACGTTCAAATACATTGAATTAACAATCTGTGAGATCCCTCGAATAAAGAGGAAATTGAATAGGAATGAAGAGAAGACAGACGATTTTAGTGAGAATGTGTGGCACTTATAATTGATTGATGGACACTTCGGATGAGTTCTTTGATGGCGTAAGAGAGTAGAAGGGAATAGAAGAAGGAAGAAGAAGGAAGAGAGTGAGTTTACGACTATCGTCTGTTCTATTCCTTACTGAGGGTGTAATGGAAGAGAGAAGTTCCACTCTATAAACTCACTCGAGATGGAACAATATTGCACACGAGTCTTGTTTGGTCAATACTCTAATCCGATGGACAATTGAGGATCAGCTTTCCATGTGAACACTCACACTCCCTCATCATACCATCACTCTTCAATTCAACGAAGATCATTCCGTTCAAGAGAATTAGCGAACAATAGAAAATGAAATTCCATTGAAAAGGGCTGGAATCATTCTCATTTCAACGTCCTTTCCTATTGTCATTCCATTCTTTTCTCGTGAAGAAGCGTCGAGATCTTCGTTGTTTTCCTCTATTCGATCTTGTGTGGAAGAACAAGTAGATAGATCTCAATTGATAAATGATCAATCTGTCATCAATTGATCATTGGTAACATTATCCTTCTTCCTCTGTGTCGTCCCTCTTCTCTTCGTTGTAATGCTTCTCCAATATATAGCACCTCTCACTCGTTCCGTCTCCCTTCCAATGGTCCTCTTCCCTCCTCCCATCCCCTTCCCCTTCTCCTCCCTCCCAAACCCAACACCTGTTTCCAATATCAGTTCACGCTTTCTTTATTGCTCCTTCTTCATTCTTTCATTATTTTAGTGGTCTTCCAATGAATCTTCGATGATTCTTCCATTTCTAATTCTTTTCTCGATTGATTCGACGAGAGGACTTCTTCCTCCAGCTCCATATCACTTCCAGGTTATTCATCTATATAATTCCTGAATTCATCCCTAGACAAACCATAATTCTCTCTCATAATCAAATCAAGTTTAGCTTCGTTGTCTATCTGGTCAATCGTCTCCTTCTCTCTCAACATGCAACTCGTCATCTACAGCTTGTGCTTACTTCTACTCTCAGAATGACGAATCTAAGGTCTCGTCCTTCTCTTTTCTCTTCTCTCTTCTCTTTCCTCACTCACAAATCTCATTTGAAGGGTCACTACACGTGTGTGGATGAGAGCTCTTTCCACAGGACAAATCCTAATTCACAGGTTATATCCCTTACTTATTCACAATAATCAAAAAACAATAATCAAAAAATCAAGAATGTACATACAAGTAGAGAGACAATAAGAAACAGTAAGATAATGGAATGGTTCGACTCTATATTTTCCAGTCTCATCTAATTTCAACGTGTGGTCCAACACCGGGATGTTCTCTTCTTCTCCTTTCTCTCTTACAAATCAAACTTATCGTCGATTCGGTCTCATCAACACTGAACCAGTCAAATTCTGTTGTTCTCTCTTCTACAATACACTCGTCAAATTGGTTGAGGATGTCAACTTCCAACCGAGTATCGTTATTTATCTTTTGAAATTGATGAAGGCTTCTAATACTTTTCAATGGACATCTTGTCCTAGTTGATCTTGACAAGATATTTCCTAGAGAATCCTCCTAACAGCTGAAGTCTACCTTCAATCTGAAAAGAAGAAACAATGATGACCTCCATTTTGATCATTACAGAGGAGCCTTCATTGATGACTTGTTCTGGAATGGATTGTGATACGGGAGCAGTCGGATGTCTTGTCTATGCTGAGACGAAGGAGAATATAAAGGAGGAATGGGGAGAGAAGAAGAAGAAGGAGGAGGAGACAGAGTTGGGATGGAGTCAATGCCATTGAGGTACTGTCACGAAAATTGAATTGGCGGGAATCGAAGAGTGAAAGGGGAGAATTCGTCATCTTACAATCGATCGTAGGAGTGAAATTGTGGAGGGAATGAATAGTGAACGGCAATAAATCTTCTTCTGTCGGAACGGGTCGAGTTTACATTGATTGAGTGGAGAGAGAGAGATGATGTCCCGTGATATATCACAGTCGTTCCGCATCCTAGGATTCATTTTTATAAAATATTTTTTATTAGAGTTTGCGGTTTCGTTCGGTAGTGACGAAGAGGATGCAGAGAGAATGGAACAGAAAGAAAGTGAGAAGGAAGATTTCACTGATGAGGAAGAAGATGAATATTCTATGGAAATTGTTGAATATGAAGGTGAGATAATAAGATAGAGAAAGTAAAGGAAGAATTGATTGAGATGAGGAAGAAACAGTTGAAGCAGCTAATAAATGTGTCTACAGACATCTACAGGTTAGAATTCAGAATTACTGATAAATTCATCATTCACACATCAGGACGAATTCTACAAATATTGTCTCCTCGTTCACTCTAAGAATGAACCGCTCAAATGCACTGCTCATCTGGGATACACTGTCTGCTGCTGCTTCGTTTCCCTGGTGAGTATTTCATTGACCTATTTTACTCTTGATGGTCTTGCAGGAATATTCGGTTTGAGAATCAATATTTTTCTTTGAGGTGCCTCAACGTGTGATCCAACTCGAGTGAATAAGCCAAAGTTCCTTCCAACTCTTCCTCCTCGTATCACATCCACTTATCGTCCTTTCACTCTTCTTCTCACTACAACGACATCTTCATCGACTACAACGACAACTCAGATGCCTTCTACAACTTCCACATCGACAACATCGACAATTACCTCTCCCATATCGACATCCACTCCTGTCGAAGCACCCAAGTAAGTATTCAATTAATTTGTTCTAAAATTGATGAGAATATTATGTTAATTATGTAAATGAATTGTTTTCAGATGCGATGTGAAGTACATTCAACAATTGGGAGGAAAGACAAAGATGAAAGTGATCTGTTCATCTTCCCTTCCCTTCTTCTCATTATCAATTATCACTTTATTAATCACTCGATTGTTATGGTAGTGCATCACAATATATGTACAGAAATGAGCAAAGACAATAGAAAGACGCGATGGTACGAAGGAAAGGGGAATACTCGTGGGGGATAACTCATATTCTAATCGATAATCTAATCATTTCACATCAAATCACTATCACTATGGGTCCAATAATGTTCTCGTCGCATTCGAAGGAAGTAATTCGACAACTGAAATGCAATTATTGTTCATTTGTCTTACTGATAAAATCAGTTTCAATATTTTCATGCTCATCACACGATCGATAAGAAAATCGAAATGGAAATACCTGTAATAGAAGTACAGCCACAGGGAATGCAGATACGGCAGCGAGAAGTGAAGATTGAGCCATTCGAATAAGAGGAGTTTGCACTCGAGCACATCCTTCCATTACAAGGACTACGTCTTCCAATGTATCCGTCTACAATGAAAGAGTATTTCATGTTATTCTTGATTCATCTAATCTCTTAAGCAATGAATTCACCGGTGGTTGTACAAGTGGACAAAGAGTGTGATGAGTGTAAGAGAAGAGAAGACCAATTGTCGAATAGAGAAGAAGAAGAGGAACAACAAAGAAGATAAAGAGAGACATTATCACTGATAGAACTCCAATGATATCCGATAACTGAAATGATTCACTGTGAAAGACTCACTCAATTGATTCATACCTTTGATCGATCCATTGGATGAGATCCTCTTCCATAGTACATTGCACCTGCAAAGATTGATAGAAATTTCAAAGACTACAGTTTTAATTATACAATGGAAAAGAAGCTTACTGACCGAGTAGAACGAGAAGAAGTGAAGGAAGAGTGGCTACAATGAGAACGAGAGCAAGAAGAAGACCAAAGAATCGATTTGTTGATCGGTACGAATCTGTATGAAGAGATTCGAATTGACGACGATGAGATAACTGAAAGAATAAACATTATTCATAAGGAAAAGATAAAAGATTACTCACCAACGATAGATTCGGTCTTCCACTCTTAGCCGATCCCTTCGAAGAAATATGTCCGATTTGAATGGGAATTGCATCGACATCATTGAATGAAATGTAATCAGGAAGATCATTGGAGAGAGAAGGATTTGAAGAGAAAGTGAAGGAATTCCATTGAGAGTTGGATCAAATCGATCGAATGGTGAATAATCAACTGATGGAGGAGGAGCGAATGATTCAACGACTGATAGAGAAGGCATTTCTTCATGAGTAGGCAATCGAGATTGTACTGGTCTTATCGTTTCAACCATCTTGGTTGTGGTACCGAGTGTGGTAGACTCTGTGGTAGTTGGCACCTCGAATCCATCGAATGATGGATAGTCAGGGAAGTCGGTCCTGACACTGACAGTAGTTGCTTCTTCTGTGGTAGTCGTGGGAGCCTCAGTGGTGGTGGTAGTCCTTGTGGTAGTTGGTTTTCTCGTAGTGGTACTCTGTGTGGTAGTCTGAGTCGTGGTAGTGGATGCAGTAGTGGTAGATGGTTGAGTGGAAGGACGAAGAGTTGTAGTCACTCGCTGTATCGATATCTTCCTTGTTGTAGCAGGTGGAAGATTCTCTCCTCGAAGAAGAATATCATTCCATTCCTCGCCCTCTCCGATACTAGATACCCAAGAGGAGTAGTCTCACGGAACGGAGGAATTGTCGATCGAGTTGGGGGTACGGTAACACGGGTTGAGGGTACTGTAGATTCGGTGGTGGGCACGGTAGGCCGTGAAGTAGTTAGTCTTGCACGGAATACGGTAGTGGACATATCAGTTGTCTCTTCATCTTCTGAATCCTCTCCTTCAATATATTCTTCATCATCTCCTTCATTCTCTTCTTCATTCTCTTCTTCAATCGGATCAATTAGTTCTTTTTCTCTTAATTGTCCTTTCTCATCAATATCTCCATTATGAGTGACTACAACGATTGGATCTCCCCTTCCTCTCCCTCCTCCTTCTCCTCTTCTCTCTTCTCCTCCAATAGGAACGACTCTTGTAGTTGTCTCAGTGATAAATGGAGAAGGAGTGGTAGTCGTCGTTCTCTCTTCAGGAATTTCTTCTATCTTATCGAAATCATAATCGGGATCATTGAATAGAGCAGTGAGAATGGATTCTCTCTTTCCTCTATCGTAATCAGGATAGTCGAGATTGAGTGGTTTAATGGGAACAGAGACCAATTGGGATGGATTCCGTTGACCGAAGAATGATGCAGTTGAGAAGATGAAATTGAGAGTGGAAGTGCAAGGAGAAGCCATGAGAAGATAAATGATAGAATGAGGAAGAGAAATGGACGAGATGAGATTGGGAACGGCTGAAAGATATGAGGTTAACATCATGATGGGAGAATAAAACCGATCGCTGTGTTTCAATTTGTTGAATACGAAAAATATTGAAGAATGTAATTGAGAATGAAATGTTGCTTACTTGACTCACTTGATATCGTCTCCCTCCACATTTACCAATGAATCGACATACAGTGATTACAACTGCAAGAGCGAAGAGAGAAAGAGATAGAAAGAGAAGAAGAAGGAAGATTGTGAGAAGAAGTGGTTCCCCTGCCAGATATGTCTCCATTAGACCAGTATTGAACAATGAATTCTGAAATTCATTCTTCATTATCGATTAGTCATTTCTCATTATTCACGCTTCTTTCCGAGATCGAAACTATCCCGAGGTTAATTACCCTTGATTTATTGACAATCAGTTTGAGGATATGAGTTCATTCACCGTGTCTCTCTTTCTCTCTTCTCTTTCCTTCCTCTCTGTTCCCAAGTAGGTCAATCATCTGGCATGGAAGAGGGAGAGAAAAGCTAATGTCCTTTCACTTCCCTCCTACCAAAGAGACACTCAATCATAACTAGTGGAATTGGTGTGACAGTTGCAGAACAGTTGTAGGTATTTTATGACCCATTACACCTACGACCTCCAACAGAGAAAAATGAGGAGCATGAACAGAGAAAATGTTCGAGGATATCTGAATACAAATGATAAGATAATTCCCAAACCTTTTGATGGAATTCATGGATGAGTTTGTGTTTGTCTTCTTCTGTGAGTGAAGATGAAATGAGATCAAGAAAAGTGTGACGAGAAGATTTTGATGCAGAAAATAATGAAGAAGATGAAGATGGATCCATTTCAATCACACAATCATAGAATATCGAGGGACCTAGAACAACGATTGAATAAAAAAACACGAAAAAGAGCAGATGGGCGGATCAGTAAAGAGGAAATGGAAGAATTTGAATGGCAGAAAAGATCTCCAAATGAATTTGAAATGTGAAAAACATTCAATGAGCAACATAAATATCATGAATGAGAGACTAAAGTAAAGATTTAAGCACGGTAATAAAAAAGTGGACCAGAGATGGAGTGTAGTCATTGTATTGCAGAAGGATTAAGTGAATGAGAGGATAATTATAATAATGAAAGAAGGATCAATTAGATGGAATGGTGTGGATACATGGCAGATCGAAAGAGGAAACTATTGAGGAAGGGGCATTGTAGGTCAATTAGGGGGATCTGTGAGAGAATCCGAGATAAAAAGAGAGCTATCAATAGAGGAAAAGAGATGAAGAAGAGTGCAATCTCTAGAGCATTTCTCTCCCCTTTTGCTTTCATTTCGGTCAAGAGACTCGATAATCAATGGAGAAGAGAAGGGAAAAGGTAATTGGAATACAATAGAGATCGAATTGAGGACGGATTTCAATGGAATTCCTATCGAGATCAGGAATAGGTGCAAATCTATCCCAATTGTGGCATTGAACCGATCGAGATGAATGGTGTTGATCAAATAATGTATTCATTGTTGTCATGATATGGAACGGACAATACATGAAAGGTCATCTTCATTCTCTCTGGATAAGTCTCATTGGAAATCCGAGTAGAGGAGCAGAGATAACTTCAGGACAAACGAGATTATCTTCGAATGGAATTCGAGATGAGATTATATAATGACGGAAGAACCAAGCAAGGAAAGTTTTCTCTTCCAAAGGGCGAATTTTGGCCTGAAAGAGTGAAAAGTGAAAGGGATCGAGAGAGAGAGAGAAGAGTCTCATGTCTTTGTAACGGTCACTTAAGAGTGAGAGGGAACAAGGAAAGGGTGAAAGGAGTTCATTATGGAAACTTCTCTCTCTCTCTCACCAATGCAGTTTCGTGGGCCGGCTGAGAATGGTATGAAGGTATACGAAGGTCGAGAGGCGATTGCTTCCTCGTTGAAATTATTCGGATTGAATTGATCAGGATTTGGATAGAACTGTAAAAGATCAAAGATCAATTTTTCCGGAGGGATTGTAAACCTCAGGGTTTCTGTGAATGACAAAAGGAGAGACGAAAGAGTTACTCCTGCTGGGATCTTTGTGTCTTCTGAATAATTATCATTTCAAAGATAGAAGTACAGATATTCATACTGAGCATTGTTTCTTCTTCAACTTCTCTTGTTAGATTGGGTACAGATGGATACAATCGAAGGGATTCCTTCACTACTTTCTCAAGATATCGAAGTTGAACGAGATCGTCACTCGTCACATCACGAGTCTTGTCCTTTCCTACAATTTCATCGTATCTATTCAGAAGAAAATTAGTTCATACCGAATACTTGATCAATCTCAATTCGAATATTCTCTTGTACAGTTGGATGATGAGATACACACCAGAGAGTCCATCCGAGAGAAGCCGCCGTTGTATCGTGACCTGATAAAGAAGGGATAATTAGTAGAGATCGATTGATTATCATACCTTCAAACATGAAAGTATCTACTTCCTCTCTGATATCTTCATCAGTGAAATTCTCATGCTTCTCCATTTCGAGTAGAAGATCGAGGAATGCTTTCTTCTCTCTCTTCACTAATTGTTCTTTATTCGCGCGATATTCCGATCGACGTTTACGAATTACCTATGTATTACCGATACGATATGGGAAGGTAAGCATTTAAAATGGAAATACCTGTAGAGTGAAGTCATGAAGAACCTTGAGATTCTCCTTGTATTCCCTATCATATCCAGTAATCTTCCAAACAGTATCAATCCACATCCATGGCATTCTCTGATGGAGAAAGACAATCTTAGTCAATCGCGCAGTTGATCGGACATAGGGATTAGAAGTGTCTATCTGAGCATTCACACTGCAACCCATTGCTGTTTCTGAAGAGGGGGAAGGGATTGAGGGAGAGAGAGGGCAAACCACAGATGATATCGAGTGCGCATCTCTTTATGAATGGACCTACGTCGATATCCTTCTGAAGTTCCTGCTCCGAGAGAATTCCCATTAGTCTCTGAAGAATATTCATTAGAGAGTTTAGACTGATTCCATCTTCTCTTACTTTGCACTGCTTGTTGAATACAGGCAGAAATTGTTTGAGTACATTGAAATGGAATGCGGGAGTGATTAACTTTCTTCTTCTTCTCCATTTCTCATGAGTGGAAGTGAGTAATCCCGTTCCCAACCAAGGAGCGAGAATACCGTATTCTGGCCCCTTCGAGATTAGAGTATTACTCTCAAGAATCTCCTGAAACGATAGAAGATTACTTGGACTTTAATCTCTTTCAATAGTCGAAAGGGGCAATAAACTCTGATAAGAAGTGACTGGGATTGAAAAGATAAGATTGAATCGAAGCCTCAAAATTGGAATCTTCCTCTTAGTTACTTTTTTTGCTGATGACTAACCTTTGCGTATTCAGGTCTGAATGCAATAACGAGAGGTCTCGTTCCCAACCAAATTCGAATCAATCCATATCCTTTGGCTGTATAGTATTGTGACCATCCTCTCATTTGAATCACCAAGGCTCAAATGGAATAGATCAACAATCAATAATGTTTACGACTACACCTTCTATTCTCCATTTGAGTTGCCAAGTTGTTCCTAATAGAGGAATAGAGAGAGGACCGGGAATTCGATCGACTGCCTCAATCATTAGAGCTCTTTCTCTCCATTTCTTCCATATGAAGATTGTAAAACCAAGGATGAGAAGAAGGAGGGAGATGGACATACTTTCCCCTGAGAGAGATGAACAATATAGAAATAATAGAAACATGAGTTAATTGAAAATATCAGAGTGTACGAATAAAATAGTCTTTAAATGAGTGAAGAGCGTGAGAAGGGCGCATGGCTTTCCATCTGAGAATGAACTGATAAGAAGGAATATTGTGCCCATTTTATTGTCTGCCTTCAAGAATATCGAGTAGATAAAGAATGAAGATGTTCTGAAAGCAAAGAGTAGAATATGTCAATAAGTATATCACAGTGTTTATCCCAGCGAAGGAAAAGTCATGGAAACGAAAGACAAACGAATTCAAGTTTAGAACAACAAAAACAGTGTTAAAAGTGTTCGTTGAACAAACAAAAAGGTAATTTCAAAAATTATCAAATAATGTTGATATTCCTGATTCGCATGCTCATTGAGGCCGGTCGTCGTTCGATATTCGAAGATGAGGAAACCTAGAAGAAAGAAAAGATTGATCAATGATATATGAAGAAATGCACCTTGGATAGGGCGAAGGACGGTCTTCTGAGGTGGGAAGATGATTGAGACTTAGATATTGCATATGAACTAGCGGATGAAGCTGTTGATCCTTTTCCAAGAGTGGATGAGGATGTTGTTGAAGTTGTCCTGGAATAGAAAGATACCCTTCCTCCCTCTCATCCTTCCCCTTCCTCACCTTGTCTCTGATTGTGCTCTCAATCGATCTCTTGCTGCAGTTGATGCAGAAGGAGAAGAAGGAGGAGATGCATTAGATGTTGTGATTGATGAACGAGGTTTCACTACAAGATCATTGATGGAATGGGAAGATCAAAGATCAACTAACCAGTGGTTGTGGCTGTACTCAATGGTAGTCGTGATTTCCTTTCAGGAGTGGTGGAAGGGGAGGAGGAAGAGGGGATGGAGAAGAGGAAGGTGCAGGGGAATGCCATCTAACGTGTACAACTGGTTGAGGACGGACGACAGCAATTGAACGTCTTTCCATTCGAAGAGGAGAACACGAAGATTCGATGAGAGATCGAGACTGAAATTAATGAGAATGAGAGATTATTCAGAAAGAGTTGAAATGGGTTGAGATAGGCAAAGGGGATGAAAGAAGTGAACAAAGCAATGGAATGTTATAGCCATCTTTCGGTCTATTCACACCTTATCTAGACTAGTTTGAGACCTCTCTGGAAGGGATTCAGTGGATGATTCAATCTGGAAGAAACAAAGATCAACGATGAAATCATTTCAATTCATTCCATCTTCTCACCATTTCTCGACTCGCTCTCCTCTGTAGAATCTTCTCTCTTACTTGATCCTCCTTCTTCTTTCTCTTCTCTTCAATTTCTTCTCCTCTCTTCTCATTCCACAATTCATCTTCTTCATTTTCTCTTCTTCATTTTCGGCATCTTTCCTCTTTCCCGTATCAGCGCGGGAGAATTCTCGAGCCATCTAAATATCAACCAATAATTCAGTGATCACGAAATTCTGTTGTATCTACTCTTTTTCGAAGAAATACTCTCCCATCTCTTATTTCTTACCTCATTCAATTGACAATTCGAGTGTGGATTCGTCTCATTCTCCATCAAATTTCTTACGATTCCTTCACATTTCTGCAGTAATTTTTCACTTTCGGGAAGAACGAAGGATGATTTGAGAATGGACAGAATCCTACACAATTTGAACCTGAAAGACAACATTTGTATTCTCAAATATAGAAAATGAAACCTTACCGAACATTTGATATTGGATCGGATGAAAGAGAGAGTGCTGTTGGAAGGAAATGAGAATGAAGAAAACGATTAGAAAATATTGAATGAACTTGAACTACTGATTCGAGATAGATCATTCGACGATATGAATTGGAATGATGAGCAAGATCTAAATGGATGGAGTAAGAATGAAATGGAATGAGATCAACCTGTATTGAAGAAATCAATGATCTCTTTTCTCTCTTCTTCCTTGTATAAATTCCTCATGAGAATGAGAAGGGAACGAGAGGCAGCCTCACGACAAGGAACTCCTCTCTGCAAGGATCATTGAGACAGGAGAATACGGAGGAAGAGTGAAGTCATTCTACCTTTGATAATAAAGGTTCAAGTATGAATAAATAATGAGTGTGCAAACATACGACAGTGAGTATTTGTGTCTTGAGAAGAGGGACGAAAGTGTGGAAAAGAGTCTTGTGTTCGACCAAAGTGACGAGAGAAGAAATGGAATGGAGAAGAGACTCGTGGGCACGCCAATTACCAGAACTCTGATAGTGTCAAGGTTAGAGGTTGTCTGATCTCTAATCCCATCCCTTTCCCCCTATGAGTCAGTCATCTATCCCAACGATCAATGGGCGTGGCTATCCCCGAGCTCCGTCGAGCCGGGATCCAACGAGAGATTCGAGGAGATGTGATCCGACCGGCCGGTTGTCCCCTTCCCCCTATCTCGTAGTTCCCCATTCCCTTAGTCTCGCTTCGTATTGTAATGGTCTGTTGCGTTCCCACATAAACCTACTCTCTCTGGTATCATGTTATCCGGGTTCACACGCGATGGGCGACCAGTATCTTGACTGTTAGCAGCGAGTGGTTTCTTCCTCGTTTGGCAGGGCCCGCCGAACTTGGTCGAAATACTGTGTGCTACAGGATCTGGTCCCCATTTTTTTTTCTATGTACCGACCTTTGCTTCCACTGCGCATGTCTGAGGTTATTGTTCCCTACCCCTTGACCCCTACGATCACAGTTTCCGTGTGTGTATGAGTGTGCTTTTTGTGTGACAGTTGCTTTGGTAGATTTCGGGCCGTGGGCAGCAGTGCAGTGTCTGTTTGGATACCACTGTTCGTTCCGAGTCCCGTAGGGTTCCCGAAATGATCATGATCAAGCCAAGATGGGAAGGCATCGAAATGGCTAAGGACGGTTCCAGGTAGGAGCGGCAGTCAGAAAAGGATCCAGTGGAAAGCGCGCGGAGGCAGGACCTCCAGAGAAGAAGAGAGAATAATGATCATGTGAGGATTGATCAAGCCACGATGGGAAGGCAGGCATCGAGATGGCAGAGACGGCCCCTTAGTGCACAAGGAGAGGCCGCTTGGAGCGAACGCAGGCGCGTTGCCCAAGAACGAGAGAAGAAGATTCCTCGCAGGTTGCTTATTTTTGTAATTTTTGTGTAGTCAGTAGATTATCCTCGACATCATTCCCCAGTTGATTGGCGAAGGAATGACGGTCGGGTGATTGTATGGAGGAAGTGTAAGTTGGAGAAATACTATTGTATCAATAAAGGACTCTCAATATCTGAAGAGAGAGAGACTGAGAGTAAAGAAAGAGAGATAGCGATAGGAACCCTCCCGCTGATGAGTAGAGAAGGTGTGAAGTGGCCAGAGTTACCTTCTGGTCCCTCTTCTTTGACCCTAAAAGGTGTTGAGATAGCCACTCTCAGAAGTGGAGTGCAACCAGATGTGACCAAGCAGATTAGTGGATTAAGTGGGCGATCTCCACTGATATTGTGCAATCTTCTTTCTCACATTACCCTATCCACAGTTGTTGTGTCCTCTCTCTGGCCAGGAAGTCAGCGGAGTTGCTCGTTAGTCACGGGTAATGGGACTGTCTTTGAATAGGGAAAATGTCACATTCGCCTTCCTTCCTCCTCTTAACCTTTAGGTGTTGACATTCTCCCGTTTTGCCCCTTTGCAATGCCAGGGCACCCTATTTTCTTTTTTGAAAGAGACGGATGCCCCTTTCGCCCTGTCATGCAACCAGGATACTGTAGAGTTTCATCATCTTGAAGCTATTCCGAGCGCTTATCAATAAGATAATCGGGTTTGTAGATCTTTGAGAGATTGGATATGGCTTAGCTGTGGCCCGTGATTCAGAGAATGCTGATAAGATCGGTTTCGACATTTCCCCCGCATTACACCAGGATGAGATAGAGATGAGCGAAGGCGATTGGAGTCGGAGGGACCGACACAATTCAGTTGCCATCCGAGTGGAGCTCTCATGCGCTCCTCTCTAACCCCTTCCTTCTTGTCTCGCACGTTCCAATCATACTTTGTTTAGTGCGGCTAGCTTTACTGTTGGGTTACCGTATATCCTTTGAAGTTTATTAATTGTAGTTCGCTGAAGAAGATCATTCCAGTATGAATGAATGCTGCACCGCCTTCACTGGTGGCGGACCGCCTGATGGCGACAAGGGAGAGGCGGATCGATTGGAAGTCTTCCCTTCTAATGAAGCTAATGGAGAAGCGCTCGCCCGTAACCCCGTTTCTGAGCTGATTGGCAAAGATACGGCGGAAGCCAAGGCGACACATCCTCTCGGAACCACTGCTAAGTTGATTGGCATGGCAGTGGCATCCGCAGATGGATTCAAAGGGGTGACAACTACACAGTGAGAACTAATTATACCATGAACAAAATGAGAAGAGAATACCTCTGCACCCCAATAATTGCATCTTTGGACAGTTTCTCTTTGAATAGGTCGTATCTCGGTCCATTCACCGCAGATGATGATGAAGACTGGACTATTTGGATAAGAAGATTTAATGATCGGATCAACATGGCTCCTAATCCGTTGACAGATCGACAGAAGGCACTCCATCTCATTGGAAATCTAGCCGGACGAGCGAGAGATGCTGTGGATACACTCTCTGATACTGATAAGGTGAAATATGAAGCTGTCGTCAACAAGGTGCTTAGTTTAGTGAACGGACCTGAACAGAAAGCTCATGCACGGAGGCAGTTGACCAATTGTAGGCAACAAGCAGGAGAAAGTGTGATGACATTCCTCACTCGGCTTAGGAGAATCGTCCAATCAGCCATGCAGGGTAAGGAGGCTGTGGAGATAGAGGAGCGTTTGATGGAGGAGTTTGTGGACAGGATCACACCGAGACTCGCGTTCAATGTCAAGGCGAAAGCACCCGAGACATTGGAAGAGGCGCTCGGGCTGGCCAAGAGGTACGAATGTTTATTGACCACCATGGCAAATTCCCTTTCCAGCTTTGGTGAATCACCTAATATCTTCGCCTCGCAGGTGCAAAATGTTTCACAGCAGCAAATTCAATCGGTTCCTGTATCGATGGAGTCGTATGATGAGGAGGAATATGACCAGTACGGTGAGGCTCCGTTCAGATACGGTTATTATTGCCATCGTTGTGGAGTGGAAGGTGGAAGGGAGGAGGGAGTGCCCACTTCAGTATGCACCATGTGTGCCCTTCCATCCAGAACCATATCCGGCTCCTTTCCAGAATGCAATGATGCAGCAGCCCCTGTCAGCGTTTCAGCCCGTCTACGGTGTCCCGCAATATCAGACGTCTCCAGTACTCCATCACCCAATGATGAATGGTCAGTTACCGGCTACTTATTCGGATGAGGTGCCTGAGTCGAGCGAATCAATTGCGCAAACTATCGCTGAGCTAAAGCGCCGATTGGATTTGGCGGAGAGACGGTATGATGAGCTTAGTCAGAAGCAGAACGGAACGTACGATCGTTATTAGTTCATTGATCTTGCAAGGATGCACAATCTGTTTCATCATCCGAGAGAAAGAACAAGTGGATCAGACCGGCTTCTGGGTACTCTTTCCATTTTTCTTTCACTGGTGTTCGTGGTTGTGATCTTTCGCATTTGCAGAGACGTCGCTGCGGAGCTCGGTCGTCTCCGATACAGTGCCGCGTCAGCATCTCCTTGACCCCCCCCCCCCAGATTCGTTTTTGATTTCGTTGCGTTGTTCTTGTCTTAGTTTAGTCCGAGGACGGACTACGGTTAAAAGGGGGAGATGTCAAGGTTAGAGGTTGTCTGATCTCTAATCCCATCCCTTTCCCCCTATGAGTCAGTCATCTATCCCAACGATCAATGGGCGTGGCTATCCCCGAGCTCCGTCGAGCCGGGATCCAACGAGAGATTCGAGGAGATGTGATCCGACCGGCCGGTTGTCCCCTTCCCCCTCTCTCGTAGTTCCCCATTCCCTTAGTCTCGCTTCGTATTGTAATGGTCTGTTGCGTTCCCACATAAACCTACTCTCTCTGGTATCATGTTATCCGGGTTCACACGCGATGGGCGACCAGTATCTTGACTATAGCAAATCGATTAGAATTATTGTCACTTGTGCTTTGTATTTTTCCAACTATTCGCTGTATCGATTTATTTGTAATATTGACTTACTTGGAGTAATTGATTACACCCGAGAATAAGACGATCAATGGAGATGGGAGACAACTGAAATTGAGACGATTGAAGAAAGACATGAAGAGACTCTCACATTATCACTTGGAGGGGCTTCAGATACACTCTTGTAGAGGATGGGAAGAATGGAAGAAAAACGAGAAGCGATCTTTGCTACTACCTCAATTTTCACACACCTTTATACATCTTGGGAAGGAGAGCTTGAAGCGACTTGAAGAATATATTATAAAATTTGTATTACCTCAATAGATCCTCCTCTGACCAATTCGATAAATGGTCCAATCATCATTTTCTTCTCTGTGCACATTTGAAGAAGTTGATCGAATGATGAAGCGATTGAGATACGTACCTTAATTATTCTGATTTTAATAAAGAATTGGAATTGGATTGCATACCTCATCATCTGAATCAACACAGAAGTCGTGAATTATAGATGCGAATCGAGTAGACGCAGAGGGATACAATTGATACATGCACTAGAAAGAGAGATGAAGGGATGGATGGGAAAGGAAGGAATGATCACTCACAGGTAGATTGTATGCACATGATCTTCGTGCAGATACCATCTTCACTAGATCAGTCCGTGTTAGACTGACTAATTTGATGTAACTATTGAGAGCCCATGTCTGATCAAGAATATCCATGTCATCTAATATATATGAGATATGTAGACAGAATAGTGAAAATTAGGTACCAAAAAGGTAAGCGAGAGTTCTCCGAAGTATCTTGAGGCAAGTCCAATTCTGTCGTCCTTCTTCTCCATTCCTCTTTCAACAAGTTTACGGAAGAATGGAGTAACCACCGAACGTTTCGTGTCTGTAGATCAAAAGATTTGAAATTAAAGAAAGGGAATGAAGTACCTCTAGTGATTCGATGAATGAGTACGATGAGAGATGGAAGTGCTGCTTCTCTCACATTCGCATCGTCATCTTCAGCCAATGAGACGAGACAAGGAAGGACTATTCGAGATACATCCGAACATTTACTGATGAAAGTTCAAAGATCAACAATCAGATTGAAAGTGAACTCACTCTAATCTCTCAGCCACAACAGTTAATCGTTGTGCCATTGCAATCCTCACTGTTCCATAATCATCCATAGATAATTGTTGAATTGGCTTCTCGAATTCATGACGAATACTGAACAAATTAATGAAAAGGAAGAGAAGAGTGACCGAACTCGTAAGGTGACACGATTCGAACTAATTTCTCCAATAATTTAGTGGCCATCAATCGTTTCTGAACTTTCTGAGAGGGATTCGCCTGTTGGATGAATATGGGAACAACCTGTGAATGACTGACGATTAGAAGGTAATAATGGAATACTGACCACACTCTTGACAATATCCAATGGAAGAGTGTCTGTGATGTCTGTTAGAGTTTCCAACCATGCTGCTGAACTAACTAAAGAGGAAGAGATGAGAGAAGGAAAGATCAAAGATCAACTGACGATTGTCTTTCTGTCGATTTGCATTGTCTACGATGTAATCAAGAAGAGTCATCACAAGGATCTAAGGAGAAGTAATTCTTTGTAAAGCGGTCTTCAAAATAGGAAGTAGCTAACGGTTGTTTCTCCAACAATGTTTCATTCCTTAGTAGATCCTTATAGAGAACAGCAGCTTCACAATGAAGATCAAGAATTTCTTTCTGCTCTCGAAGAGTTTCCTAAGAAAGAAATATCTCCGGTAAGTATTAATTCAAATTCGGGATATCTAACCTGGAGTTGTGGTAGTACTAAATTGATAGTATCATCCAGATGGGTCTCCATCAATTGGGCGATATCTCTCACTGTCTTGATCCAATAAGATTGTTTGTCCTCTCTGATAATTATCTTATCAATTTGATTTTTGCAATAAGTTATATTCCCCTGTTTCTCTTTCTCTGATTCTATGTGCAGAAATCCCAATAAGTGTAAAGAAGAGAGTGAATCTTACTTGAGAACTTGTACAGCCCTTTCAGCAGGATTGAGTACTTCTTGATCATCATCATCCATATCATCATCATTGAGCATTCCATTCGCCTTCGAGAAAAGACTCGACCAGTCAATTGAACTGGAGGCACGAATCGGCTCCTCCTCTTCCTCTTCTCCCAATTCCGATTCGATTTCTGGATTGGCCATTCAATCTGAAATAGAGAATAGAGAAAGATGAAAAGAAAGAGGACGAGGTGGAAAAGCGAGATAGATCTTCTGAAACTTGTGAGGATGAGATGATAGAGAGAGGGAAAGAGGGAGAAGAAGAGGGAATGGAGAGTGTAACGGATGAAAGAGAACAAAACATGTCTGAGTAGAGGAATTCAATCGATGAGTGATCAGAACAGAAGGGAATAAATGGAGAAAGATGAATTGGATGGATGAGGGCAGTTGCTATTCAGTCCCGTTCACTCTCATTCACTCAGTGTAATCTACGAGAATCGACTGATCTACCCTTTTGCCCCCTTTCCTCCCCCTCTTCTTCTTCCTCTTCTCTTCTCCTCAAAGAATCCCAGTCGGAGTACACTATCTTCCACCTAAACTTATCTCATCATCTTCACTATACTTTTAGATCGTTGCTCAATTCTCCTTATCAATGAATCTGAAGGTTGAGTATTATTTCAATCAATGTCTCTATTGAAGTTTTGATTTAGTCCTCGACGTGTGAAATTCGTGCCTAATCATTCTTATCTCTCTTTTCTTCCTTATCTCCACTCATTTTTCTCCTATCCATTTCGATTTCTTCGTCATTCTTCACTAACTCCACTACTGACACGCTGAGGTGCACTTGCAAAATAAAGTTTCCAATTTGTAGGCCCACCTATCTATCTTTTTTTCCATCACATATGTTTCTCTGATTCGCATGAGATATCTTCCACCCTCGCTTTTCTCTCTCTATCTCTCTATTCCTTGATATTTCTCCCTCTCTCATCTTCATCTCACAGATGTCTACAGTACTCTCTCCGCTGTAGAGATTACCCTCTCCCTCCATGTTCCTTTCCATTCTTTACTTATCAACTCGATCTTCACTCTAGATTCATATCGTATCCACACTCTTTTCGTGTCAATCCCTCAATTGCTTGACTCGCACTCTTCTCGTGTCAGTCGTGTATTTCCATTCTCGACAAGTCGTATCAGAGTGCATTGCAATGAGCTCTTTTCCTTTAAGCGCGTATCTATTCTTATCTGTATCGAATGATTGCCCGTCGTTTGATCTCTCTTCACTCAAGGGTATACTTTATTCACTCCATTTACTACCATTTATTCCAATAAAACTGTCTAAAAATGTGTTCAATATCATGAAATTGTGAAGAATGGTTGATATCATATTGATCTTGATCAAAGAACCAATGATGACACACAAGAATCACCCACCAATCTTACGAATATTACACACGATCTCAATCAGACTTCAGAATACAATCTAATCATCATTCCCTTCATTCCTTCGCTTCTCATTCCATTCAATCGGTTTCACTCCATTCTTCATTCAGTTGATTCCTCTTTCTCTTCGAAGGATGTCTTCCATTCCTCCTCCCGAATGTCTCTTCAAGGAAATGAATATTCCCAACAGGTATATATCCATCTACCGTAATCTAATCAGTTCTCGATTCAGACAACTCTTCGGTCCTGGTCCCTCCACAATGCCTCCTATCATTGGATCATCTCAATCTCAACCACTTCTAGGCCATCTCCATCCTGAATTCGTCGAGGTTATTCATTCCTATGATTGATCTTTGATCTTTCCTTTCTCAGATAATGTCTCAAGTTCGTCTCGGTCTTCAATACGTATTCAAGACTCGCAATGCGTATACATTCGCAGTGAGTGGAACAGGTAGATCATGATTACTGTAGAAGATGAAGTATTATTGATTGATTGGAAGGTCATGCTGGAATGGAAGCAGCAATTCTCAATTTGGCTGAGAGAGGAGAGACTCTTCTCGTTGCAAAGGCAGGAATATGGGGACAGAGAGCTGCTGATCTAGGAAGAAGATTAGGATTGAAAGTTGAGGTGAGAAATCAATATAATTGAGAGAATCTACTGTATATTCCTTCTGTAGGTAGTAGAAGTGGGAGATGGAGAAGTTGTTCCCATCTCTTCAATCGAAGAAACAGCCAAAAGAGTGAAACCAGCCCTGATCTTCGTATGCCATGGAGAATCTTCCACTGGAATCGTTCAACCTCTCGAGGGTCTCAGCAAGATCGCCCATGATAATGTGAGATTACGGTAGTCTTCCTTTCACTTATCGATTAATATCAGGGAGGTCTTCTTCTCGTAGATACGGTAGCTTCATTGGGAGGAGCTCCCTTTGATATGGATGCACTTGGAGTTGATTGTGTGTACTCTGCTACTCAAAAGGTATTCTTTTACTTGTGGTGTTGCCATTTATCGATTGATTGAAGGTATTGAATGCCCCTCCTGGATTGGCACCTATCTCATTCTCTGATATAGCCATACACAAGATCAAGAATAGAAAGGAACGAGTTGCATCATTCTACTTCGATGCTCTTGAATTGGGAAACTATTGGGGATGCGATGGAGAAATGAGAAGGTACTGTAGAGGTGATACTGTATCCATCACTTATCGATTGATTCAGATACCATCATACAGCACCCATCTCCACTGTATATGCATTGAGGGAAGCATTGGCTCTCGTTGCTAAAAAGGTAAGAATAATTCAATCGATATCTATCTTATCTTTCGTATTCTTGAGGGAATCGACAATCTGATTGAACAACACGTCGAAAATGCATCTGCCTTGTACAGTCAATTGGGAGAAGCTGGAATGTCAATGTTCGTTGAGAAGAAAGAGAATCGACTTCCTTGTCTACACACGATCAAAGTACCCGAAGGAGTTGATTGGAAGGCTGTTCAGTCTAATCTATTTGGACAAGGAATTGAGGTATTCAATCGATAATCATCGTATCTACAGTATCTTCTTAGGTGGCGGGAGGACTCGGTGCTACGATGGGAAAGATCTTCAGAGTCGGAACATTCGGACAGAATTCCGAACCAGCGAAGGCAAAAGATGTAGTCAACAAGTTCATTCAAGTTGTCAAGGAACAGTCTAAGCTATAGACTAGAATTCTAATAGTGCCATGATTGTCTGTTGATAATGTCTTTTCTCATGGTTGTTCTAACTATATATTTATCATATTTACATACAGAGTAAATAAATATTTAGTTCGCTGCAATCGTATTCAGTCGTAACAATACCATAAAAGGAAAAATATTTATTAGGACACTTTTAAAAAAATACTTGGAAGAATTTCTGGGGTTTCAAAAAGTTGACAATGTGGTGTGTAGTGTGAATATGTACAGTATGACACCAACACGCTGTCGACGCGAATCGATAGGGACGCGACGCGGTTTTCACGTTTATTTTGTTTTGAATGCATAGTAATTCTCTTGTCAATATTCATTTTTTGTACTTCAATTACTTAACTAAATATCGTAGATGTCGTCGCCAGGCGATAACGGAGAAAAGACGGAGGGCGACAACGGAGAGAATAAATCAACTCCTCCACCCAAGGTCGGTGTTTTCATTTTGTTTTATATTGTGTTTTCGATTGATATCATTGAAAAATTTCGTATTTTTAGGTTGAGATATCTGACTACGTAGTAGTACAAGATGAAGATGGAGGAGAGCCGATGGAATTGCCAGTTAACAAAGAGGACAATTCACTGGGAATGAGCACTCTCACCAGTGCCTTCCCTGGATCCCATGGACTCAAATTCAAGAATCCCAAGACTGGAGCATCGCGAGCACTCATGTGAGATTTTGTCTACTACAATATAACTATATCTATATTTTATATTATAACAGGATGGATTCATCGGGAACCAAGTTCCTCGCCCCTCCCGATGGGTGGGAAAACAAAACCTTCACCGTCATCTTCCCTCCATCCAGAGGTGAGTCCTCTTGATCTAGTACTCTCGGTCCATTGTTCTCACTTGGAAAGAGAGTATGAGCGGATAGAGAGATAATGAGAGAAGGCTAGATTGTGTGAGAAGCACGATTGCCGCATGATTAATACTAACAGTAAGAGATGTATCTCGAGAGGAATAGTGATATGAAGTAGAGAATGGAAGAGATAGAGATGGGAGACGGAGAGATGATGGAAGGGGCGAGAGGGAGAGAGTGCCTTCAGGTGCGGGAGAGGCTAAACGACGAAAGTTCGGTGATGGATCAGACACAGAAGAGGATGAGGGAGCTGCTAAACAGAAGAGATTGGATGATAAACCCACTGATCTCATATGTCTCGGAGTGAATTATACCACGACTGGAGAGACTTTTAAGAAACACTTTGAACAATTCGGAGAAGTCGTCTCTGCTGATGTGAGTGAGAGTTATAAGAGATTTCAGAGGAAGAAGGAGAGATGATGAGAGGTAGAGTGGGGAGAAAGGAAGGTTGAGTTGAGTAGGAGAGATCACATCTGAAAGTTATTGAGAGATTCTATCGAGATTGAAATGCAAGCTCGCATGGTACTCATTACGGTAGGCCAACCTCCCTCTCTACATCAACTCGCATGAATTTGACCGAATCATTGTATTCTAATCATGCCATTTTGGTTTCAGTTGAAATTGAACTACGAAGGAAAGTCGAAAGGATTCGGATTTGTACTTATGAACACATTGGAAGAACAAGATAATGTATTGAACCAAGATAAACACGAAATAGATGGGAGGAGAGTTGAAGTGAAGATACCCGATTCACGAGTAAGTCATTTATATTTATCAAACATTTTTGACCCTTATTTTCTGGAGAAACATTCCAATTTTTGCAGAGTGAGAACTTCCGTAATCCCCTTCTGCCTCGCGAACAGAGCACTAACAAAGTGTTCGTAGGAAGATTACCAGAGACAACCACTGATGAATTGAGAGCTTTCTTCGAGGCTGAAGCTAAGAAGGTGAATACTCTATTTATAATTTTACAATCATTTGTCTACTAATTATTCTCGCTCTTCGCAATTGAGGCAAATTTGGCTGCAATTCGTTAATGTATGTGTTCAGTTGAATCCTCATGCGAATATCACGGATTGTTTCCTTCCTCGACCATTCAGAGGATTTGGATTCGTCACTTTCTCCACTGTGAAATGGCAAGGAAGATTTGCGTGTAAGTCATGTTTTGAATTGTTTCCATCTTCGATGTGTTTTCCGTGGATCTACTTATTAGTATGGAATCGTCACAGATGATGTGTATCTTGCAGGGCGAATAATTTCTCAATGAAGGGATCTCCATTGGCAGTATCATTAGCTGTACCTCGTGATGATCCAGCGGGTGGTCCATCTCCTGTTGGAGGAAGAGGAGGAGGTCCTATGAGAGGAGCTGATCGATATGGAACACTATCACCACAATATGGAGTATGTTCATTCATCCTCATTCCTCCATAGTCATTAGATGTAAGTGACTGTTTCTGTTTGTTCAGGGTGGCATATGAGTTCTGGTTATGGATATGGATATGGAGGAGGAGAATTTGGACGAGGATACGATGATTGGCAGCCAGCTCCAAGGTCGAATGATCGATTCCAACCTTATGGAAGAGGGGGAGGAGGGAAAGCCGGATGGGCTGTCAAGAAATGAGAAGAGAGATATCATTATATCTGGAGACACTATTATTTTCGATCCCTCCCCACCTTAATAATTTATATTTTTGAATCAATAAAGAGCGTTCTGTGAAGTGAGAGTACTGTAAGAGAGAATCAGTGAGAATGAGAGTGGGGAGAAGTGAGAGAGAATAGAGTGAGTATGAGAGACAGAAGAGTGAAGAGTGTCCATGGTGGATTACGGTATGTCGTTGTGCGTCTCTTGGTGTATGGTGGTCGCTCTTTCAGATACGTCGGATCGTGGGAAGGACAGAACAAGTCTCCTAATAGTCGTCCCTTAGGAGGAGCAAGAGCAGGGCCTCCTCCACCACATCTCACAGCGACATACGGTACTCCTTCTCAAGGACCACCATCTCATGGTGGAGGAGGAGGACATGGTTATGGAGGACAATCAACACCCCAACCAAACTATGGATCCCCAGGAGGAGGTACACCCGGCTACGGTGGTGGTCCCGGTACACCTAGTTCCAATTATGGAGGTGGTCCGGGTACTCCTGGAGGTGGAGGAAACTATGGATCAGGTCTGAATCAGTCATTGAGTATGGCATTGGCTGGAATATTCCTGGAATGGGAGTGAGAGGAGGACGAATGAATGGAGGAGGAGGACATCAACCATTGAATGCCCAACCAGCTTCACTTGCCACTGGATTGGATGCACTCAATCTTAATAGGAATAACAATCCCGAAGTATTCAGTGCTGCATGGGCAGTATTCATGAATACTCTGAAGAATGGACAGAATCAAGGTCCTCCTAATCAACAACATCAGAATAAGTGGTAGTCCTTTCTTCTAGTCATTATCTCTCACCACTCACGGGTCTCTTTCATCCTCATCCATCTCACCCAAGCACACCCATTGTCCCCTATCTCGTTGCTCACACAGAAGAAGTCGCTACAAATATTTATTACCCCACGATTAGCTTGTTGTTCATCAAGTTTGAATCATCTTGATCATTAATAATTAACGTTGATAATATCGAAGAGAATTGTATTGTACGATAGTTTACACATGCATGGCCAATGGGAATGGAAAATGACTTATTAACACATAGAAGAGTACAAACAAATTAAATTAGCAACGAATATTCCCTATGATCACAGGCAAGTAGAGAGTAGTAGATCACAATGGAATGTAGAGAGGTAGGAAAGGAATGAATGGGATACGGTAGACACCCGATCAATTAACGGAAGATTACAGTACGAAGTGAATCTTGAGGGAGAACTCTGAGATGGGCTTCTGATCCATCATTGAAGGGATATGACATTCCTCCATCAACAACCAAGTGAGAGTCGTAACCACGAGAGCATACTCTGAATGATTTGGGTATACTCAATAGGGAAGAATTGGGAAAGGCAGAACTCACTTGATATCAGTAGCGAATCCTCTTGATTTTGACTGTGTAAATGTTGAATTGAAGATGGGGTCACGGATACAGAAGGCCATTTCTGGAATGGAATTATTTTTCTCGCATAAGGAAATAATGAAACGAACTATTCAAGTCTGGATCGAACATGAGCTTCTCATTGAATTGATTGCATATCTTGTCGATGATTTGATCTGAGGGAGAAATAGAAGGGAATGAAGAAGAGGAAGAGGAAGAGGAGGCCAATGAGAGTACCTGAACAATTACTTTCTCATTACATTGGAATGAATTAACTCACATCAGCCACACTCTCCCTCGTCAGTTTGTTGATGTTGAAATACCACGAGGTTGAACCAGACCCTGCCCATAAGAAAGTAAATTCATTAATTGGAGGTAGGGAAGAATTGAGGAAACTAGAGTTTTCATTTTTGAATGGCACAGCTTTTACGAATGACCCACCAGTGCATACAGTGAGTCCCGAATTCTTCTGTTTGTGTAGAGGTCCTCCATCGATACTCAATTGGAAGTAGGATACACGAGAGGATAGAGATTCTCCCAGGAAGACTTCATTGAGTGAGAGAATGGGAACATCTTCAGTCCTTCTCTCTCCAACAACTCGACTTGGTTTACGAGGAGATGATCGTCTTTAATCATCAATTTATTGATTAGAAGGAAATATGTCGAACTAACTCTCTATCTCTTTCTCTTCCTCTTCCTTCCCATCTCGTTGTACTTGGTTCTCTATTCATAGCAGATGAATGAAGTGGAGTCGATTCTCCCAATCCTCCCTCGGAAGTCACGGAAATACGAATACGAGTACGGAATAACCATCTGAAAGGGAGGCCAATAGAAGAGAGAGAGGGGAAATCATTCTTGACATACTGGAAATCTCCCTTGAATAGTCGATCTATCGCTCCATCCACATGTTCCATCGGAGCTTTCCTCAACAGACACATATGACCTTCCGAACTAGAAAGATCAAAGATCAACGGATGATATCAAGAGCATGCAACTAACCCTTGCGGATCGGTATTGATTCCAATCACAGGTTTCTCATTCGTCTGAATCTTTGAACTCGCGAGTAGAAAAGTTCCGTCTCCTCCAGCTGAAAAATACCCATTTACACGATGAAAATGATCATTTGCTTAGAAGTTCTGCTAAGCATTTCTATGATCTTACCAGCGAAAATGGCATCAGCCCAGTCAGCAGCCGATTCGTCATAATCAAATCTCTCGACGATTCTAGTCTCACAATCTCGATTCCTAAAGATAAAAAATCTTTAAATTTTGACTCGTTCAACATGTAAATCACTTGAGTAACTGCTCTAGATACTTCACATACGCCTTATGCTCATTGTGTTTCGATAACAGTCGATTGTAGTCCGTCCCTCGATTTACTAACTGCAATGTTAAGACCTTCGTTTACTTGTTTTTGTTAAACTGACGATTGAATGGAGTGTCTCATCATCTACACTACTGGCTAATCTCTTCTCCATCTGATATCGAGTAGTCTTCGCTACAATCAACACCTTCGACGGACGGAATTCCGTCTGAAAGGGGGAGATAATCTCATATCATTCATAGATCAATCAAACCTTGGGAACGAATAATGGAGACGTCATCTGTCTTCTAGATTGGTTCACTACTCGATCTAACTTCCTCAGGAAAGATATCAGTTTTGTCATCGGGCCATTCCACGATGAACAATCAAATTCGAGCTACTCAATTAGAATTTATTCAATTCTCTCGAATCTCTCAGTTATTCGATATTCTCTTCCGATGCAAACGGTAGATCGGTGGCGATCACAACGAAGAAGAAAATAATAATACTTTACTTGTTATAGTTGCCAATAACCGGATTGGAATAATAATAATCGGATTTCAAATTGATAATGCAACCCGTGAATATAGAGACATTGTATCACAACCAACCAATTTCTATGATACGTTCAATTCATCAACTATAATATCAATGAATGGAATTGAGATTTGCTGAAGGTTCAAGTGAATGAAAAATGAGCAGCGTAATATTTGTACCTATTGAAAACTAATAAAACTTAATTTTCCCCTAATAAAATCAGTGAAAGAAATGAGAACAATCGTCAGAATGAATGAAAATAATAAAACAAGCTAAAATCAGGATAATCACATGAATATGAGTGAAGTGTTCTCTCTGCTCTACAATGGTTGTCTAATACATGGTCGTCTAATAGATGGATTCCCTTTAAGGATCTCTGCTCCTCCCATCAATCGACGATGAGATGAAATCATATTCTTTGGCGCTTTCGGATCGAGATCAACCACCGAAAATAAGAAAAATTACATATGTATAAAGCAGAAGTATAATGGTAAGAGAAAGAAGAAGGGGAATTATTACCTTGACAGAATATGCGAATGTTTTATTGGAAGGTAGTCGAATGAGATCAGTTTCCTCTTGTAGATCCGAATCATTCTTGATTAATCGAAGGGAGATCATAATGGAACAATCTTTTAGTGTCGCAGCGAGGAAGAATCTACAAGACAACTTTCTACCTTTGACAATTTTACACGAAAATAATAATTAAAATTATCAACAATAAAAGAAACCTTTTGAGCAGTGAAACGGATGATTGATCCTGTAGAAAAGAGAGACCACCTTGACTCTGCACTTTACGACCCACCTAAAATCACAATATTACGAAATTCTTACCATCTAGCAGTGACAAAAACACAGCGCATACTCGATTTTTTAAAGCATGGAAACTGAATTGGAAAATAATCTTACCTCCGCCTGTTCCTTCTGACTGAGAGTGAAGAACAGTTGATGTGCCTTGACTATTCCCAATTCATCCATCTTCTGTCCCTTCAACAATTGTTGCAGTAGAGAATCCCTTCCATCTCCACTTCCTCCCTCTTTCGATCCATTGAGAACAGACAGAACACCCTCCAATAGATCATCCAGACAACAATCATCCTACAAATAAAACATCTAATTTCAGTCGGATTGGTGTAGATAAGTAATGTATGAATCGTAACCTGAGGATAGAGTATCCTCTGTAGTTCGTCTCGTTGCAAGAATGTCTCATTGGAATGAACTGTCTTTCCATCGAGAAATATCCGAAGATTTCGATGAGGATCGCGAATAAGAGACTGAAACATTCAATTTCATTGTCTAATCTTCTTTACAAATTGAAAAAAAAACAATGATTAAATGAAACAAACTTCGAGTGCTTCTCTTTGTTCTCTCACTTGAGTGGAGAAAAGTGCGAGAGGGCAAAAATCGTACATGGAAGTGAATGTTGATCCTTTTCCCACGCATTTCTCCATCTTCAAAATGAAACCATGAATGAGATCAGACAAATTTCATAAGAATTTACTAGACATCTATGAATATATTTAATGATCAAAATAACCTGTAGAATGCAGTTGTTGCAATAGGGAAGATCGATACCCGGATGATTCTGCAATTCTACTCTATATTTATCCACTTTACTCAACAAAAAAATGGGTCATCTCTGTTCTATCTCTACCTGATAATATCCTTGTTTTGGTTTAATCTCCATCGTAATCGTCGAATGATCGGAAAGGGCGATAAATCTCTTCGGTATACACGTTGCATCCAACATCTCCAGACAGGTTATAGTTGTCACTCCCTGTTCATAACAATGACAATTATTCCATTACTTCGTCATTGAAAAAATGACGTGGTTAAAATGACCCAATATCAACTACAAAAATCTCATTAAACTGTGTAATTAGCACATCAGCTGAGTGACTCAATCTCTCTCTCTCTAATCAAATCAAGTATCCAACGATCAACCGGAAATGGAAAACAAGAGAAATAAGTGAGTAGATTAGCTGACCTGCGGAACGGAAGAGAGAGGAAGAAGAGAAATTGATGAACATACTGATTCCAATTCAGATATATCTTCCACTTTATTATTCGCCTCCAATTTGGGAATCTGAAAATATACAAGTTTTATAAATCGAAATTTCGGTAATGACATATGTTCAGCAAATTAAACATCAAAAACAAAACAAGATGAAATGATAACCTTGGCCAATTGATGAACATCTTCTACTCTCATTTCGACAGTGCGAGGTTTTACAAGATAATTAGAATGAAGTAGAGGAGATACCTGCAGTGAACTTATGCCATTGAAGAATTTGACAATTTAATGAAAAAAGTCTATTGAACTAAAAAATCATAATAATGTGTTACCTGAACTGTAAATGGTACCCACCATTGTCTCCATGAATTCTCCTACTACCATACTCTTCGTCTTCAATGAAAGTTCTCCACTCTTTCGAGTCTTCGCAAATCGCCATACTATTCTGAAATTCGTTTTCATATTGACAAATTTTAAACAAAAGCAAAAAATGAAGAATAATTCTTCAACAGAAGATTCTTTCATCAGATCAGACGAAATAGTTCAGAAGTCGCAAGCAAACAAAGGATAAGTCACCTATTATTTGTGTGTCGATGCTTGGCCGATATGACGATATTCGCCCTTCCTTCACCACGGAAACAAAAGGAACGATAGAGAGATACGTCCACTACCATTATTGGAGGAGAGGGAAGACGGCCATTCTAAAGAGAATGAGAGATGAATGAAATATGAGATATCATATGATCAGATCGGGATAGATACAGGAATATTAATGAAGAGACCTTTCGAGGACGAGCCATTGAAGAGGAACGGGGTTTAGGATGAAGGATTACTAGAGGAAGCTGATACCAATCGAGAGATTAATGGAGTATGAAGACAACAAGAAGACGAGAGAAGGGAGACGAAGGAGGGAGGAGGGAGGAGGGTCATACAGTGAATCACCACCCTACAAATAGACTATTCACGTGAATTAGATGAGTGTAAGGGACGAACTTCCATTCATTCTCTCACTCTCACTTAACTATCCCTCTCACTAAAAAAATAAGTAGATAAGACGAGAATAACGGAAGTTGTAAGCGAAAACCATTCGAGACCACTGGTCAGTGATTTCGAACGAGTAATTCAGTAGATAGATCTACCTCTTTAAATGAGATACTCTATGGCGATTGTATGTACAACGCGTGATCAAATTGAGATTAAATGGTATAATTCATCACTTTATTCATTTCTAAATGCCTTGTGATCCGTAAGTTGAGCAATGACTTCTTCTACATTGTACAATTCAGAATATGGGAGTTAAGAGTGATATTAATGAGGAAGGAATCGAAGAGGAAAATGAAGCACGTAATGAGTAAATGATTGGCAAGGAATCGATTATTAATTGATCGATGGTTGGATGAGGATACTCATTTGACATGTTAACCGATACAATACATGAAAGAAAGAAGGCAATACTCGGAGAGGTTTAATTATGTTATTAGTTATGCTTATTTACGGATTAAATACTCAAACGTATTCACAGGATATTAAATGGATAGCCTAAAGTAGAATGAGAACACCGGAGGAACGAAGAATGATAAGGAAAGGGAAGGAAGGGATATATATACTGATTAGATTGAGAGACGAAAGAGAATAGAAGAAGAAGATAGAGAAATCCCTGCTGATATAAGAAAAGCGATAAGATAAGGGAGGAGAGGAATGGTATGGTACAATGGAAGGAAGACTAATTAACTAATCTATTCTATTCACTCTTCTTACTAAACACTAAAGGGATCGATTACAGTACTCACTATGTCCGATTGCCGGCTTTTCTAGTGATATCTGATACAACATTGGAGACTGTTTCGTCCATTGGATTATTGAATTCTTCTGCGAATTGATCTCTCATCGAATGAACACGGAAACTGAAATGGAATCCATATTCAATTGATAAACTCCAATCTATCCTTCAGATCCCGCTTTAAGGAGGAATAATAATAATAATAACTTACATGGTTACAATATCAGCATGAACTCCATCGACAGCTAATTGAAGAGGAGTTGCTCCCTTTCCATTGCATTCATTCTGATTAGCACCACGACGAAGAAGTTGACAAACTCCACTGAGATAAACGAGAACGATCAATGGAAAGGTAGACTCACTAGTGCATTTAGACGTATTATATATTTATGGAGTACAAAAAGCCAGAAAAACGAAACTAACAGAGTCATTCCTCCTATGGCAGCCACATGGAGTGGAGTATTCTCTTCTTCATCTTTCATCTCTACTTTAGCCCCATTCACGAGCAGAAGTTCTGTTGCTGAGGTTTGACCCTGCAATGACATGATTATGATTATGGTAATGACCCTTTAGACCATCCATATCATAAAATCTAATGATAAACTAACCTCTCTAACAGCAAGATGAAGTGCCGTCTCTCCATTTCTCTTTCCATTAATCTCCACTCCAGTCACAATACACCATAGAATTTCCTTGAGATCGCCCGTTCTCGCAGCTTCGAAAAGTCGAGGAAGAGTGAGAGGAGAAGGGCCTGAGAAAAGGTACATGTAGTTCAATCTTCAGCGCACTTCTCAAAGCGAGGAACATGCGTAATCTGTTTTTTTTATATCGGAATGCATGCATCACATTATAATTGTCAGTTGCTAGCCGGCAGCAGATTACAAATTTTGAAATGAAATCACTCATTTGAAATGAGGATATTATCGAAACCAAAGGTTGTAATATATCACTTTCCAGTAAAGTTCACATTTGCTGATGTGACTAATATCGATTCATTTACTTGTCATAGTAGTATATTTCCATGAGAAACGAGAGATCAAAGATCGGTCTCAGAAGGGAAAGGAAAAGCGATTGCGAAACTATTGGGAAACATCCTAATTCCCTTGAGTGGTATTAGTGCCAGGTTTTCGCAAGAAATGCGTGGGTGTTCTATGAGTCATCAGTGACATCTGAGGAGTTACGAAATAAAGTGACGTAGTGGGCGGAGTTTGATCTCTGACCTCACTGCCTGACTACCGAGATAGTGCGTGTAAATGGGAGAGCACCACGTCATCGGTCGAGCCTATATAAGCCGGAGGAAAAGGGTCGGAGGATCACTTAGTAGATCTTAGTTAGTTAGATGTAGCCTTCGAGACTCCCTCTCCATACGCGCTTCGGTTCATCGTGCTGTACGTAGGTTTCTTTCGTCTCCCCATTCACACCATTATGCTTAGTGTCAGAAACTCTATTCCGTTCACATGCTGTTCCTCACACTTTGTTCGTCTGGTACTTCGCGCTATTTCTCAAACCTTCGAGTTTCTCATGTTTCTTTTCCTGATCATTGACTATCCTCATAACTTCGAATAAGCTTTCTAGACCTCACTTCCACCATAGTTCTATTGTTAACAGTATTGAGATAAATCTTATATGCATACTCGAATGAATGATGCTATGGCTAAGCACGAAGAACTCGTGGGAAATACAGAACAAAGGGGAAGAATTTGAGAGACACTAGACACTTGTGAGAAGAGGAAACTGCCTATCAATAGTAATTCTACCCTTGTTCCACTTGGAGGTTCTACGATCTCGTGCTCTAGTATCATTTATTTGATTCAATTCAATTGTAAATCATTGCTCAGTAGTGTGCAGTATTGTGTTTTGCTTGCTTGTTATGTCGTGTGCATGGAATATGTTTCACGCTCGCGCGCACGCACTAATCCCCAGGGGGCAAGAGAAAGAGATTAGGCCGGCAGAGTAGAGAGTAGCGTGACTACTATGAGAGGGTGGCTACTATCTAGCAAATATTGCGCTTCTTTTGCACGTCTTTTTGCGTATAATTGCTCATTTCATTTGAGCGTGGATTTTCCCTTCCAAGGAGGAAGTTGATAATGAGAGTAGAGACTAGGGAGTGGTGAGATCATATCAGGGCAATATTTCGGAGGGCTATTTCGGGATTTTGAGTGGATTGTCGGCATATTTTGCGTGTATTTGGCCATTACTTCTCTCAAGGAAGAAAAGGATACGGTAGTCGGATGGAAACTCTAGTCGGGCGAAAGTTGCCTTCAAGGACTACACTTGTCAATCAAATGAAAGCCAGAAACTCTCGGAAAGGAGAGTAATCAGTCAGACGTTCCCTACCGGGAACAACGAACTGAGGGAAACTAAATCCTCAGGAGAATGATCCGTCATAGATAAGACGTTTCGCGGCAAAGTATGGGAGAACTACCGCTCGTTCTCGTTCCCGAGGGCATGAACTCTTCAGCCAAGATTAGGCATTGGAAGTTTCGTTTGAGTCCGCCTCCAGGAGTTTGCCACTTTTTCTCAGCCCAACCTCCGAGATGGTCGACTATTTTTTTCTATTATTTGATCGTTCCGAGGATATTAGGAGACTTGAGAAGAGAGAGAGAGAGCATGAGTCAGTCAACAATACTAGGGACATCCGCGCACTCCATTGGGATAGTTCTCTAGTTGATTCCCCTCTACTATTTACGATCAAGCGCTTGTCACATTTACATTCCGTGAGAATCATCGTGTGTCTAAATAGTAAGGCCATATTTATTCTCCCCTGATGAAATTCCTATCGCTGATTTTGCTGCACCAATTGGCCTTAAAAATTCGATCGCGCGATCACATTTCCGATTCCCCGGGAGGAATCCAGCATAGGACATCAGAGGTAGAGCAGGAATCACTTGGGCCGGGCTGGTCCAAGGCAATTATTTTACTTGAAGCAGCAAATTTACCACTTTTGCGTAATTCGTGTGGACGCATACTGAAAAGCGCGATAGATAGGTAGATTATTCAATCCACCGCCGATAGGATAAGGATAGTTGGGTAGATAGTGAAAGTTCATGCGACATACAATTATGAACGCCTGATTATCACTGATTTCTATGGGCAGATAGTGAAGAGTGGATGAAGAAGGAAGAGTGCACCTAAAAGTTTATGTTAATCACACGATGAATAGAACATATGTTGACAGTAGTTCGAAATAAAGTCATCAAAACATCTCGATATTTCGTCGGATTGTCTTTCTTCCACAAAACGGATTGAAGAACTGAGAATTCGCAGAATCTCTCATCTTGGCCAGTCTCAGCAGCTAATTACATCATCAATCTTCTTGCATTGTCCAATTGATCTCGTGGGCAAACCCGCAGACTATTCCTGTTCAAGGTATGCATCGAATATTCAAGTGTCTCAAACGGGGACTAGTCATGCCTAAGAAGGAACATGTCGAAATCGATAGAAGGATAGAAAGATCAAAAGAACGATTCCAATGGATTCCGTTGACTCTTTCGACTCTTTGGAGTTCGACAGTCTTCCCGACTTACGTGATGAAACTGATCCTAACATCGAGTGGGAAGTTAAAGAAGTTTGATATATAATCGGAGAATTGGAAAACATCAGTAACCCAGAGAGAACGGATTATCAACAGGAGTGAATCGATTGATATCGCAGCTATTGGCTGACAACTGAGTCCTATGGGAAATTGGAAAAGTGACAGAAACAAAGATCAAGAATTCATAGTGCAATTGGGGAGTGGTTAGCGAACTGCACAGCTTTTCTTTGCTTTGCTTTTAATGCCTTTTGTTATCATCTTTTGATGTTTTCGTGTTGTTCGTTTTTTGGTCCTTCATGGTGCCTTTGGCGTTTATATTTCCGTAAATCCGTAAGTGAAAGGAGACAACGAATGCGGGCTATGAACATAATCGGTAAGAAGCTACTTTTGGAGAATTCTTGAAATAATTAGCGAATGAGGGACACCGGAGAGAGAATCACGATGCATTTCGCATCACATTATTCAGAAAACAGGTTTATGTCTTTTAATAAAAATCAAAGGAGTTGAAAAACTGAGTTTTTTTAGTAAGATAGCAGATGAAATATGTTTAATTTTTATTATTAGTTGTAGTCAAACGAAAGTTACATTTCTTTAGAGAAATTTAGCAAGAATGAATGGTAAGAAGGACCGAAGAGAAGGATCTCGGATCACGAGGACGAGACTCTATGGAGAAACGGAGAACAGTACTAACTTCATTCAATTGTAATCGTTTCGTTTGATTGTAAATTTATTGATTCCCTAAATATAGTTGAAACGTGTATTATTTTCTGAGATAGTAAACCATAGTAGTAATAGTCAACCGTTCGATTGTATTAGAGATCTGATGCAGAATTTGCGACCGTAGACTGCAATTGAGTTGACTATAATAGCGTAATAACACTGTTCTGTTGTCGTTATAGGATGATACATGCTAGGCAGTATTTCTTAGTTAGCTTTTGAGGACAAAAGCTTATTCGAGGTGTGGGATGTCATAGTAGTATATTTCCATGAGAAACGAGAGATCAAAGATCGGTCTCAGAAGGGAAAGGAAAAGCGATTGCGAAACTATTGGGAAACATCCTAATTCCCTTGAGTGGTATTAGTGCCAGGTTTTCGCAAGAATGCGTGGGTGTTCTATGAGTCATCAGTGACATCTGAGGAGTTACGAAATAAAGTGACGTAGTGGGCGGAGTTTGATCTCTGACCTCACTGCCTGACTACCGAGATAGTGCGTGTAAATGGGAGAGCACCACGTCATCGGTCGAGCCTATATAAGCCGGAGGAAAAGGGTCGGAGGATCACTTAGTAGATCTTAGTTAGTTAGATGTAGCCTTCGAGACTCCCTCTCCATACGCGCTTCGGTTCATCGTGCTGTACGTAGGTTTCTTTCGTCTCCCCATTCACACCATTATGCTTAGTGTCAGAAACTCTATTCCGTTCACATGCTGTTCCTCACACTTTGTTCGTCTGGTACTTCGCGCTATTTCTCAAACCTTCGAGTTTCTCATGTTTCTTTTCCTGATCATTGACTATCCTCATAACTTCGAATAAGCTTTCTAGACCTCACTTCCACCATAGTTCTATTGTTAACAGTATTGAGATAAATCTTATATGCATACTCGAATGAATGATGCTATGGCTAAGCACGAAGAACTCGTGGGAAATACAGAACAAAGGGGAAGAATTTGAGAGACACTAGACACTTGTGAGAAGAGGAAACTGCCTATCAATAGTAATTCTACCCTTGTTCCACTTGGAGGTTCTACGATCTCGTGCTCTAGTATCATTTATTTGATTCAATTCAATTGTAAATCATTGCTCAGTAGTGTGCAGTATTGTGTTTTGCTTGCTTGTTATGTCGTGTGCATGGAATATGTTTCACGCTCGCGCGCACGCACTAATCCCCAGGGGGCAAGAGAAAGAGATTAGGCCGGCAGAGTAGAGAGTAGCGTGACTACTATGAGAGGGTGGCTACTATCTAGCAAATATTGCGCTTCTTTTGCACGTCTTTTTGCGTATAATTGCTCATTTCATTTGAGCGTGGATTTTCCCTTCCAAGGAGGAAGTTGATAATGAGAGTAGAGACTAGGGAGTGGTGAGATCATATCAGGGCAATATTTCGGAGGGCTATTTCGGGATTTTGAGTGGATTGTCGGCATATTTTGCGTGTATTTGGCCATTACTTCTCTCAAGGAAGAAAAGGATACGGTAGTCGGATGGAAACTCTAGTCGGGCGAAAGTTGCCTTCAAGGACTACACTTGTCAATCAAATGAAAGCCAGAAACTCTCGGAAAGGAGAGTAATCAGTCAGACGTTCCCTACCGGGAACAACGAACTGAGGGAAACTAAATCCTCAGGAGAATGATCCGTCATAGATAAGACGTTTCGCGGCAAAGTATGGGAGAACTACCGCTCGTTCTCGTTCCCGAGGGCATGAACTCTTCAGCCAAGATTAGGCATTGGAAGTTTCGTTTGAGTCCGCCTCCAGGAGTTTGCCACTTTTTCTCAGCCCAACCTCCGAGATGGTCGACTATTTTTTTCTATTATTTGATCGTTCCGAGGATATTAGGAGACTTGAGAAGAGAGAGAGAGAGCATGAGTCAGTCAACAATACTAGGGACATCCGCGCACTCCATTGGGATAGTTCTCTAGTTGATTCCCCTCTACTATTTACGATCAAGCGCTTGTCACATTTACATTCCGTGAGAATCATCGTGTGTCTAAATAGTAAGGCCATATTTATTCTCCCCTGATGAAATTCCTATCGCTGATTTTGCTGCACCAATTGGCCTTAAAAATTCGATCGCGCGATCACATTTCCGATTCCCCGGAGGAATCCAGCATAGGACATCAGAGGTAGAGCAGGAATCACTTGGGCCGGGCTGGTCCAAGGCAATTATTTTACTTGAAGCAGCAAATTTACCACTTTTGCGTAATTCGTGTGGACGCATACTGAAAAGCGCGATAGATAGGTAGATTATTCAATCCACCGCCGATAGGATAAGGATAGTTGGGTAGATAGTGAAAGTTCATGCGACATACAATTATGAACGCCTGATTATCACTGATTTCTATGGGCAGATAGTGAAGAGTGGATGAAGAAGGAAGAGTGCACCTAAAAGTTTATGTTAATCACACGATGAATAGAACATATGTTGACAGTAGTTCGAAATAAAGTCATCAAAACATCTCGATATTTCGTCGGATTGTCTTTCTTCCACAAAACGGATTGAAGAACTGAGAATTCGCAGAATCTCTCATCTTGGCCAGTCTCAGCAGCTAATTACATCATCAATCTTCTTGCATTGTCCAATTGATCTCGTGGGCAAACCCGCAGACTATTCCTGTTCAAGGTATGCATCGAATATTCAAGTGTCTCAAACGGGGACTAGTCATGCCTAAGAAGGAACATGTCGAAATCGATAGAAGGATAGAAAGATCAAAAGAACGATTCCAATGGATTCCGTTGACTCTTTCGACTCTTTGGAGTTCGACAGTCTTCCCGACTTACGTGATGAAACTGATCCTAACATCGAGTGGGAAGTTAAAGAAGTTTGATATATAATCGGAGAATTGGAAAACATCAGTAACCCAGAGAGAACGGATTATCAACAGGAGTGAATCGATTGATATCGCAGCTATTGGCTGACAACTGAGTCCTATGGGAAATTGGAAAAGTGACAGAAACAAAGATCAAGATTCATAGTGCAATTGGGAGTGGTTAGCGAACTGCACAGCTTTTCTTTGCTTTGCTTTTAATGCCTTTTGTTATCATCTTTTGATGTTTTCGTGTTGTTCGTTTTTTGGTCCTTCATGGTGCCTTTGGCGTTTATATTTCCGTAAATCCGTAAGTGAAAGGAGACAACGAATGCGGGCTATGAACATAATCGGTAAGAAGCTACTTTTGGAGAATTCTTGAAATAATTAGCGAATGAGGGACACCGGAGAGAGAATCACGATGCATTTCGCATCACATTATTCAGAAAACAGGTTTATGTCTTTTAATAAAAATCAAAGGAGTTGAAAAACTGAGTTTTTTTAGTAAGATAGCAGATGAAATATGTTTAATTTTTATTATTAGTTGTAGTCAAACGAAAGTTACATTTCTTTAGAGAAATTTAGCAAGAATGAATGGTAAGAAGGACCGAAGAGAAGGATCTCGGATCACGAGGACGAGACTCTATGGAGAAACGGAGAAACAGTACTAACTTCATTCAATTGTAATCGTTTCGTTTGATTGTAAATTTATTGATTCCCTAAATATAGTTGAAACGTGTATTATTTTCTGAGATAGTAAACCATAGTAGTAATAGTCAACCGTTCGATTGTATTAGAGATCTGATGCAGAATTTGCGACCGTAGACTGCAATTGAGTTGACTATAATAGCGTAATAACACTGTTCTGTTGTCGTTATAGGATGATACATGCTAGGCAGTATTTCTTAGTTAGCTTTTGAGGACAAAAGCTTATTCGAGGTGTGGGATGTCATAGTAGTATATTTCCATGAGAACGAGAGATCAAAGATCGGTCTCAGAAGGGAAAGGAAAAGCGATTGCGAAACTATTGGGAAACATCCTAATTCCCTTGAGTGGTATTAGTGCCAGGTTTTCGCAAGAATGCGTGGGTGTTCTATGAGTCATCAGTGACATCTGAGGAGTTACGAAATAAAGTGACGTAGTGGGCGGAGTTTGATCTCTGACCTCACTGCCTGACTACCGAGATAGTGCGTGTAAATGGGAGAGCACCACGTCATCGGTCGAGCCTATATAAGCCGGAGGAAAAGGGTCGGAGGATCACTTAGTAGATCTTAGTTAGTTAGATGTAGCCTTCGAGACTCCCTCTCCATACGCGCTTCGGTTCATCGTGCTGTACGTAGGTTTCTTTCGTCTCCCCATTCACACCATTATGCTTAGTGTCAGAAACTCTATTCCGTTCACATGCTGTTCCTCACACTTTGTTCGTCTGGTACTTCGCGCTATTTCTCAAACCTTCGAGTTTCTCATGTTTCTTTTCCTGATCATTGACTATCCTCATAACTTCGAATAAGCTTTCTAGACCTCACTTCCACCATAGTTCTATTGTTAACAGTATTGAGATAAATCTTATATGCATACTCGAATGAATGATGCTATGGCTAAGCACGAAGAACTCGTGGGAAATACAGAACAAAGGGGAAGAATTTGAGAGACACTAGACACTTGTGAGAAGAGGAAACTGCCTATCAATAGTAATTCTACCCTTGTTCCACTACTCACTGGTTCTTCCATTGGAGATTCCCTTCACTTCCAATCTCGTCTTCTCTACATTTCCATTCCATTCATCCAGTTTATCAGAAGACGAACTTCGAACTGAAATATATCATTTATCTTTCATTCAATTACGAGCACTCGGTCGGATCATGGACTGTACCCCTCTTGTGCTGCCTTTGAAGCCTATATCACCCAATATTTGAAGCAAACCCCCCAGATATTGTTCGTTCACCCTACCCTGGTGTTCATCAATGCTTTCATCGCCCTTTTCCCCTTTCATCCCCCTCTTCCTCACCTTTCATTTCCATTCCATTTTCCTTCGTTCCTTCATCTAATCGAGTGCACGTGCTCGATTTCCTCATTTGAGCAGCGGCGAATCGTTTCTCCACGTATTTCGCACTCAAATATATCCATTTTACTATTACAGTTGTGCCCATCACTAAGAATAAGATTGACTAACCGTATCCATGCTTCTCTCTCTTCTCTATTGGAAGAGGGAGTAGCGGGTGGAGGGGAGATTAGATTGGAGGAGGAAGGAAGATGGGAGAGGAAGACACTGTTACCAAGAGTGTTACCCATCTGCAAGAGCATTATATTGAAAAATCATAATAATCAGAAAGAAAAATAAGAATATCAAACCTGAGCGAGCATCTCTTGTGTCTCCGAATCGAATGAATCCATCGTCAGACTACGAACCTCAAGGGAAAAGTTACTCCCATTTAATTCAGTAAGATACTTCCACATAATTTGTCGAGAAACGTTCATATTATATGTGAAATCAATGAATGAATACCTTGGATACATGGACTCCGAGTGATCGATGCAAACCTGCGCATTCGATGCAAAGAAGAAGCTGAAATTCAAAATATGAATGTCAGAATAACAACTTCGAGTACATAACTTCGAGTGCACCATTAATTTAACCAAAAAAAAGAAAGAAAAACGAACTCCGAGATTGATGGAAATCCATTTGGGATCAGCTTCTCCACAATCTCCACAACATCTGCAAAATATGATTTTCAATGATAGATCGTCATCCTCTTCAACATTCAAATTAATTCGAATCCCATCAACTAACCGATTCGTCTTATCCTTTCTCAGTAGTTCATATAGTTTGGTTGATGGTCCATTTACATTAGTGGGCGGAGTTTGTATGGATGATCCATTAGAAGAAGGAAGGGAAGAATCACGAGATGGAACTGCCTTCTGTAATACACTACTCACTACAGTATCTAGTCTCTTCTCTCTTTATCTTGTCAATAGAAGAGGATAATCTGTGATGAACACCAGATCAAAGTAATCTACCTTTGTTCTATTTAGTACTTTATATCGATTGACCATTGATATCGTTCAAACCAGTTGTCAATCTCTCTCTCTCTCTCTCTCTCTCTCTCTCTCTTCAATTTCTCACTTGATGTGATTCGTGAAGATGAAGAATCGTTCTCTGTAATGCTCTCATCCATCCATTGCATGTCATTTCAGAGTCCGCTTGTAGTAGATGACTCCTGATATGGTAACTCATTCTCCCTCTCCCTTCCCCTCCCTTCCCTCTCTCACCTCGTCGGAGTAACCAATTCGAAGCATGCGGTTCTATCAACACTCGCAGCCGCGGGTCTCACTAGACACAACATCAGATTCTCTTCCATTACAGTTGGTTCCTCTTGATCCGACGAACGATGAGAATACAACTGATATAATCACTATTTATCGAAAGCATTTTATGAATCAGAGACTTGCTCACACTAAATTTGGCAACATTCTTATCTCTCAAAACTCCATGTCAAACGAAATAATTGTGACTCGACAGAAAAGGAAGTTCACATACCAGTTTGGAGTCCTTAATCTGGAACCATCGTCTATTCCATTTCCTGAGTGCATTAGATGATCTCTTATATAGATATCCTTCCATTACAACATCCGGATCAGGAGACATTCCAGATGGATTTGATAGACGATCCTATTATTATTTCATTACTTCGTCCCCTTCTCATCAATCAATTCGCCCTTTCGTCTTCCCATTCCAAATGTCATCGATTGAGAACTACTTCTATTTCGATCATTTAACACCATCTGTATCGTCCTAGTTTATCCCCAATCTATTCTTACCACGGAAGAAGATGAAGATGAGGATGGAAGAGAGGAAGGAGATTTGGATAAAAGAGGGAAGAGGAAGGAAGAGAATGAAGAAAATGAGGAGATGAAGAGAGACGATCGGGATATGGAAGATGGTCCATGGGAAGGAGAGAGGGGAAGGGAGGTGGAGAGGAGGGGACTGATTGGGTGAGGAGGAAGATGTCACAAGGGGGACAAAAGGGGAACTAAGGAAACCTTTCCCCCTTCCTCTGGAATAGAGATGTCAAGGGGGGGGGGGGAGAGAGAAGAGATGAAGAGAGTAGAGAGTGAGTGAGTCAGAATAGCGTGAGAGAGGGAAGAGAGAAGAAGAGAAATGGAGTGATTTCACGGTTTGTATGTCTATTCACAGAGAGAGTGAGAGAAAGAAAGAGAGACCGTGTCGAGTATGCATCAATTATGATCAAGAGTGAGAGTCCACAAGGAGTGCATATAGTTTCCTACTTCCATCCTCATCTTCACTCAAACGAGATAAATGGAGGATCAGTCCTCCTTATCTCTATCGGATGCACTCACACATTTCCTTTCTTCGTCTCCCTTATAGGCATTCTCTTCATCATAGTCAAGTCATTGGTATGAATAACCTCTTCCTTCCTCCTCTTCCTTCTACTTCTTTTCAACTGTTCAAATAGACTCCCTTCAGGTGTTCGTTTCCCTTCTCTTCTAACAGATGACTAGACTACTCTCACACCAGTTCAGCCCTTCCCTATCACCCTTCCCTCCCCTCTTCTTCCTTATCATTGAATGACTTACTGGACTGACGATGGAATGAATATCTTGCATCTTCCTCTCAGTCACTTTCGCAGCAGAAGAAAGAGCAGAGACTGAATCAGCTATCGCTCCTTTCTCCTAAAAGACAATGATCAGATATTATAACGAAACCTATCAATGGACCTATCTCTATCTTCCCCTCACCTTACTTTTATCCTTACACTTCTTCTTCTTCCGAGCATTCTGACGTACTAACAGTTTATCGTTCATGGTCACTTCAATTGGAAATGAAGGGATAGGGAGGAGGGAGGGTGGTAAGGGCGAAGTTTAAGTATTTGAGGGATGGAGGGGCGAGGAAGGAAGAGGAGAGGGGATTGAATCACGAGAGAAAGAGAAACAGTGACACACTCACTCATACACCTATTATACATCATCCATCTATTCCGCCCTCTCCAACCATAAATTCTCATTCAAATATTCCAAATATTTTTCATTTTAATGTCAAACGAAAATTTTGAAATGCTCCGGCATGAATAACCTCAGCAATGGCATTTGTAATAAATATATTCCCATGAACATCGCGTTTCACAATAATAAATCCCTTACCTCACTAGTCCATTCATCGAAGAATGCGTGTCCTCGATGGAAGAATAATGAATATTCCTTGACGAGTCCCCATAACTGAAATGGTCCATTGTCATTCTCAACGATCTCTATATCATCTTCCCCCTCATGAGTCACTTCTCACTCTGTACTTTCTCATGCTTATCCCAATATCAATAAGTGTCATCAAATGATATGTCATGTCTTTTAATGTCGTCGTTTGTAATCAAGTGGGCGTATGGAATGTCACTTTCCATGTGGTGAACATTTCGAGGAATTGAGACAAGCACATGATGTGTGATCAGCTTGCAATTACAATAAAACTAAATTCATTCCTTCCTGTGATCCCCCCCTCCATCCCCCTCTCCCTTCCACTCACCGCATCAACAACTACATGATTCTTGTGTGCATGAGCGATATTGATATGTGCAACATAATCAAGTGTTGTATGGGCGAAGCATGCTCCCACTGATACTACTCCATTTCGACCATCTGCACCTTAAAATAAGAGATTGCACAATGAACATTATCAGGAATTAGTACACTACTCTTGTTAAAATCATCCTTCGCCAATCCCTCCCTTTCTTCCCTCACTTACTCTCCGATGGTTTTGTCCTTGATACACTCGAGTTCTTGGTCAATGCTTCATCCATATTATTACTCATTGCTTCGAAGTGATTCCGTGCCTCTCCCACCTTTTGCAGCTCACTGCAGATTAAAATAATCCATACACAAAAACAGTTACATTTCTCAGGAAGTGAAATTTTTAATAAAACGCTCACGTTTTGATGAAACTTTGCAGTTTAGTTTGCAATTGTGCAGTTGAATTCTGGAAGAAGTCCTTGGATAGATGAACTGTCTGTGCATATGCTTCTGCAATGAGAGAATATTAGCCTCGTCTCACACTATTCAATGACCACACTAAAACTACAAGCGTGAGAAATTAGAGAACAAAAGGTTCTCTATACAAGTAGTGGAGTAGTCACTGATACCAACGTATTGTACGAACAGAGCTTTTCTATTTTCAAACATTAAATCATGAATAAAGTATTGTTGTACATACCAGATATGGCTCTTAGTGCAGGTGCAGCGAGAGGATTTCCATTGAATGACTCGTCACTCATTTGATTCACGCACACCGATAGTTTACTGCAACGAACGACGTCTCATTTCTATTATTAACATCACATCGGATGATTATCCCAGTGTTCAAGACTTTCCAAATATTTTTTTATTTTATTTCACTATTCATTATTGCAAAATTGTCGAAGAGATTGAAAAACATACTAGAAATTGGCGACATAAGTCTGTCCCAGTTCTGCCATCACTGCTACCAATTTGAGCATCTGAAATATTATGTTATCACTTTACAAATATTTATCGCCGTCCTATTGGAAAATTGCATTCTCTCTCACATAGAAATAGAACGAACGATCCACGTTTCACACATTCATTATTAAGAATAAAAACATTTCTTTGTCAAAATTTCGATTCGAAAAATACGTTACCTCATTTATCCGCTGCTCCAATTTATTGAGATGATTCGTGTGCAGGGATATTGAGTGGCTGCAATTGGAAAGTTTCCTTCATACAGTTCTTCCTCATTTCTCTCTCAACTATCAACTACAAGAATAGATGACCGGAATCGAGGCGAATCCTTGAGTGCCTCCTCGATATCGATTGATTCGAGGGGCGCCAATCTATTCATCTTCCTTCCCTTCTTCTGTCTCCACTCTCCTCCACTATCGATTACTGTACTTCAATTGACTGTCTTAGACTAAAGAGAAACAGACGGATAAACAAGAGAAAAGAAAGAGAAGAAGAGAGAAAACCTTGAACAGTAAGGGAAATGGTTACCAGTAGAAATAGACGTAATAAACAAAGAAAAAGGAGTGGAAATGAGAAGAATAAGTAATGAATGAGCGGGGACTCTTTGCCGGCAGCTGTAATATCGTAAACTGAAGTCGACCCTCCAAATGAGAGAGAAAGAGGGTATTCAAGGGGAAGGATGGGGTGGAAATGGGGGAATGGAAGACATGAATGGAAGAGAGGAAGAAGGGAAGAAGGGTAGAGTAAAGGCGAGTAGTGAGAAGACTGATTAGATTGAATCGAGTAAGATATAAAGAGAGAGAGAAGGGAAAAGAGAGAGATAAGAGAGAAAGAGAGAGATTTGAACTTGCACTACAAAAAAAGAGAAGAGTGGACAGCTGTTTGGTAAGCATAGAGAAAGGGGGTTCCCAGAGGGGAGAAAGAGCTTGAATTTAGATGAATGAGGGATTGATACATTCATTCATGAGCATTGAGAAGAGAAGAGAAAAGAGAAGAGAGAGAACACGAAACGAGTTGGAATGGTGAGAAAAAGAGAAGAGAGACTAAAAAGAAAGAGAACTGTTGGTAGGGAGAGAGTAGAGGGGAAGAGAAGAGGGAGGGGAGAGATGAGCAAGAGAGAGAGAGAGAGAAGCATCCACATGGCCACTAGCCAATCATCGAGACAAAAGAAAGAAGAAGAGAAAGAGACGATTCTTTATTGGACAGTAATCATAAGTTGACACGAATGAATGAACAATGAGGATAGATAATCAATCCACGAGAATAAACAATGGACGAATCAGAGGGAAATTCTAATGGGATTGACTCATCTGAGAGAACTCTTCTTCTCTTCCACGTCAGATAGCACAATAACAATCAACAAGAAGACATGATGTGTACAGTAATCCTACCGTATCTCTCAATCTACCGTAATCATTGTATTAGATGTGTAAGTCATCATCAGGATCGGAATCATCAAGATCATCTCCATCATCTGCACTGTAGATAATTCGTCCTCCTACTCGAACCTTACCATGATGAATAGAGACAAGACCTGTAGAGATGAAGATTGACATGGTGACCCCCCCCCCCTCTCACTATTCAGTACTAGTGAACTCCACGAGAAAGAGTGCGATGGATACAGATAAGCGAGGCAAGAAGAAAAGAGGGAGGGGAGACAGCACTCACAATAACAAATATGGGCATTCAATCCCCATATGTATACAAAAAAGGCACTTTTTTCAGCGGCCTTCTAGAAAATTTGTATCTTCCCAAGTGGAATTGAATTTAATCCCTTGTACTTCATAAAGTAAACTCCTTGTCAATAGAATGAACTGACCATCTTGACTCTTTGCAGCTTCAAAAGGCATTTCCAATCCACTTTTCCCTTTAGTCTCTGATCTCTTCACTTCTACTATCTCTTCTTTCTTCTCTTCAATCTTCTCCACCTTCTCAATTTTTTCTATCAATCCACCATTTGAACTCCGATTCACAATATATTTCTTCTCCTGAACACAAATTAGTAATGTAAATCAGATGTAAATTACTGACTTCAACGAGCCCATTCTTCTTCACAGTTCTAACTCTTGCAATTATTCTTCCATCTCTTTCATCAATAAATCCCACTCTCGATGAAATTACGGTTAATTGATTGAATATCGATGGAGATGTCATATCTCCATAAATTACACCGATTACGGTAGTCGATTCTGAGAGAGACAGAATTTAGTATATGGATTTTATGTTTTGAACAAATGAAGAATATAAACTAACTAGTCAATTGGATGATCATCCTAGCAATAACTACTATTCCTCGATCGATAATCATTTCATTCAAATTGGAGAGTACTGTAATCGATCGAGAAGTCTTCATCCAATCATCATTGTCCATACAACAAAATTCAACACTAGAAAATATTCATTCTATCAAGTCTCCCTTATATTTCTCCCGCATATTCTTCCTACACTTGAAAATATATCCAAGGATCAACTAACTTGTTAAGTGTATCATTCTTCTTGATCGAAATAGGAATTCTTCCCACAATTTTCACTTCTTTCCCTTTGGTCATCGACAAAACCGTTGTTATTCCATTCACATCGCCCTCGACTGAAAATAATTTTTATCAGAATCAAATAAGGGTAACTGTGTTGTACTAAATGGTTGATGTACTTACAATTGAGGAGTGTGAAACCACTGTGAGATGTAGTCAGCATCACACTGCAATTCACACTTATCTCCGTCATTATCATAACCTTTTGAGATATTTGAAAACGTCTGGTCATCAACCAATTTTGTCCCGATTCGATTCAAATTCACAATACTTTATTCACAAAATTTCACAATACAATACTTTATATTGTGAGATGAAAGAAGGAAACCGAATGAAAGAACGAACAACGGGACATACATCGATCCTTAGAGTAGTATGAGATACAATGGAATGATTATTATTACTTGAGTAAATAATTATCTCTTCATGTCTCCATTGGTTCATCTCTCACAGAAGGAACAATTCCTTCTTCCACTTTCGATCCATTCGATAGTTCTGCAATTAACACCTTCACTACATTTTCTCATTTCTTAATCCACTCTTGATTGTTCAAACATTTGAGATTCGCGAAAATATAAACGTTAACAGAAAACTTTCGTCTTATAAACAATCCACCATACCAGATGAAATTAGCATAATGATGCAATAATTATCTGACCTCGCGCCCTGCCCCTTCCCTTCCCTTCCTCTATTACCTTCTTTTATGCTAATTGATCCGTCTGATGCGTCCATTAGATGCAAAATGCCACATTACATTACATTTTATTACATAATATACATTTACATATTGTTTACCCTCTTTGCCTCTCCCTTTTTGTGATACTTCACTTACTGTTTCTGCTTCTCTCCATCCTATTATCATTATCCCCCCCCCCCAAATGCAGTTATCCCTCTGCGTCATTGTTGTCTTTAGGGTTCTCTGTGCTGATATTGCCAATATTATTTCTCTACTAATAAGTTCACAGATCAATTTATCTCTCACGGTTGACAATTAATCTCTCAGTACTGTGAAGGCGCTCTCGTATTCCACTACATGCCATCCGATCTTCGTAAGGTATGCAGCGAGGGAAAGAGATTGGGGGAACCATCGTACAATCACATATTTCAGATTATTGAGAAGGGCATCGTGTCACGCGAGTCTGGCTTGTCTATCATCTACCAAATACTCAATGGCATGAGATTCCTGAGAGTGGTTGGTGAAATCTTTGTGAATGACCTTTGATCTATTGCACTATTCAGCACTCTATCCTCCATGGGGATCTTAAGCCAGCGAACATCCTTGCTAATGAAGATAATGGGATAATTAAAGTAAATACAGTACTCCAATCTGAGCTACATTATCCTTTCAGATTACGGATTTTGGTGGCTCACAAGTATTGAGAGAAGGCACTCAGCCAAGATCAACTATATGTACGATAGTATATAGACCACCAGAGGGTTTTTTCGAGAAGGCGGCTCTCACCACATTTTTCGATGTTTGGAGCGCAGGAATTATCACCTGCGAGTTGTTTTTCAAGAAAAGGCCATTCACAAGTGATGGTCTCCTCTCACCAGTAAGAATCATCCCTTTGATCAATAACAATCCATTTGCTCTTGTAGAAAGAACAAATGGAACAAATGGCACAAAAAATCTATCAATGTATAGAGAGTACACAGATGAAGTGTGGGAGGAGATAGAGGTATTGAATTACATATCAACTTGTAGACACAACGCTACCGTACCCTCATCTTAGTAAACTAACCAATTGTCACACAGATGGGAGAAATATTAGCTAAGGATCAATTCAACGGAGTAAAAGGAGAATCACTCGCTGAGGTGAGATTAATTGCCTGCAATTGTTCCGTTGATCTTTCGAATAATCTTTCATCTTTAATAGATCTTGTTGGATGGAAGGACAAGGGATGGACAAGAAGGCTCATATATCGATCTAATAGAGCGAATGCTTCTTCTCTCTCCATCGGGGTCAGCTATTCTCTCATTACCAACCACTTTTCGTGTGAATTTGTAAGTATTATCACTACATTTCAGAAGAGCGACTCCGTATGAGCTAATGGAACTTCCAATATTCGATTCGACTAAGGTAATTAACGATGATGGTATGAAAACTATAATCGTACTCTGCTCAGGAAAGCAGACGCTATCCACTTCAGTCAGAGCAGGTGCTCTCCAAAGAAGCATTTAATTACGAGCCTTAGTGCGAATTATTGAAGTTATTCTCCCACAGAGATTAATGTATAGATGCTTCTAGTTACCGATTCAAGAAGAGCCTTCTTCTCATTTCATATCCACTTAAATGAACTTTATTCTATGTCTCTTCTTTCTTCTCTTCAATCTTCTCCACTTTCTCAATTTCTTCTATCAGTCCTCCGTTTGAACTTCGATTCACAATATATTTCTTCTCCTAAACATAAATAAGTCAAAGCTAATGTAGACATGGACTACTCACTTCAACGAGTCCATTTTTCTTCACTGTTCTCACTCTTACAATTATTCTTCCATCTCTTTCATCAATAAGTCCCACTCTCGATGAAATTACGGTTAATTGATTGAATATCGAAGGAGATGTCATCTCTCCATAAATTACACCGATTACTGTAGTCGACTCTGAGAGAAAATGCTTTCGTTTCAAAACCATTAGTGAAAAATAACTAGTCAACTGGATGATCATCCTTGCAATAACTACTATTCCTCGATCGATAATCATTTATTCAAATTGGAGAGTACTGTAATCGATCGAGAAGTCTTCATCCAATCATCATTGTTCATACAAGAAAATTCCACATTAGAAAATGTTCATTCTATCAAGTCCCCCTTACTCCCTTATATTCTCTCTCATATTCTTCCTACACTCGAATATTTATCAAAGGATCAACTAACTTGTTAAGTGTATCATTCCTCTTGATTGAAATACTATTTCTTCCCACAGTTCTCACTTCTTTCCCGTTGGTCATTGACAAAACAGTTGTTATTCCATTCACATCGCCCTCGACTGAAAATATCATCTTAAATGGACCATATGCGCTAATGCACGAAATGAGTACTTACAATTGAGAAGTGTGAAACTACTGTGAGATGTAGTCAGCATCAGACATAATATTGTCCATTTTCATCTCTAACCATTATCTCTTCGAGATATTTCACCTATCCTGGTCGTCAACCAATCATGTAACGATTCCATTCATATTCATGCAAATAATTTATCATGCGAGATGAACGGATATCAACATTAATTAGATAGTAACGTTGGAAATTAATTACGATTATATATTCGATCGCGTGAACAGAATTATTAAATCACACTTAGAATAAGGTAAATTAGATACATTACAAAAGAAACAAAACGGGAAAGAGAAACAACTGTGTTAACTCATCTTGAGATACTAATGACAAACGGGATTTTAAAGGAGGAGTAACATGAATATTTTGGTGACCAATCTGTCAACGTCAGATGATAGCAATCCATAACCATATCAGACATCTGAAACTCCCATGTCTTTACGACATCAATGAACCGAGTTATAGCGATCTGGCATAGTTCCAGAATTCCCCTGAGTCCAGGCAAAGGCGGGGAATTTGAACAGAGGATTTGATTAAGCGTGCGCTTTTGATTTACATATTCCTATCTGCCTCCCCTCTCTCCCCTCCTCCCCCTTCCCTCATTTGACTACAGTGTCTTGCAAGTCCCGGGATTTCCGTGTGAGAGTCACCAACATTCTTTCCTGTTTCCCCTCCTTTAATTGAAATTATCGATTAGGAAGGATCAGAGTAGAATTATCTACTGTACGACAAAGGGCATTGGGAACGAATAGTGAACGAGTAATGGGGAATAAATAATCCTTGGAGTATGAGATAAATAGATACAAAGGAATGATTATTAAAACTTGAGTAAAAAATTATCTCTTCATGTCTCCATTGGTTCATCTCTCACAGAAGGAACAATTCCTTCTTCCACTTTCGATCCATTCGAAGGTTCTGGAATCAATATCTTCAATATCTGTCTTTCTTTCTTTATCAACTCACCATCATTAACTTCTTCCTTAACTTCTTTCTTCTCTTCTCCTTCTCCTTCCTTCTTCTTCTCTTCCTCTGCTTTCCTCTTCACGGTTTGTTCCTCAACCACTCTCTATAATATCATTCATTCATTATTCCACTTCTTCCCATCAATTCCACTTACACTATTAAGAGCGGCAAACTTTGGTTGTATTCCATTCAATTGTTGTCCTACAGTAGGAGTGACGAATGGACCAGGAGGAGGAATGGGAGATTGACCAGCTACTGCATCTGCATCCTTTGTTGTCAATCGTTCAAGGATACTGTAACAAGAGACAATCAATACTATTCATTATCTACAGTAATCAATGATTATGACAACGTACGCTCTCTCAGTCATTCCTAATCTCTGTGTGACAGGTCTTAGTCTAGCCAGAGTGGCTGGTAGTCGAGAGACATCTCCCTTCATATCGGATAGAAGTTCCTCCAATTGATTCAGAATCTGTAATCACTTCCATTACTCCTTCCTCTCTTTCTTTCTCTTTCCATACCTTCTGAAGTACAACATTAGCATTTCTGTTTCCACCAGCAGTTCCATCCTTGAATACTTGAGTATGAGAAGCAGTAAGATTCTCCATCTCAGCGAATCGATCAGCAAACTGAAAGAGGATTCATTCTCATGAGTGCACCTTCCCTTCCCTTTCCTTCTCTTCTCTATTTCTTACCTGTGTAGTTCCTTCAGCAGGAGTATGATGAGAGAGATTCAAATGAGAAGCTCTTCTCAATTGTTCTTCAATGATAAGAGATTGCTCAATCAACTGAAATGAACACTCATTACAATTGTATTTAGAATGAATTAATCAATTCGTACCTTGAATCTTCTTTGAAGGAATTTATTCTTCTGTTCAAGGAAAGCCCCCTTTCCAGCATCAGTCTTGAATGGTTCACCAAGAATAGCATATCGAGGATCAGCCTGAATAGATCCATTCTCATCCCTATCCCACTCTCCTTCCTCTTTACTTACCAATACATCTTGATATCTTCCATATCCATAAAGTACAACACCAGCCAATAACCAATAATCATGTCTTCTATGCCATATATCATTCTCATTTCCATTATCTGCAGCTTTCTCTTCACTATTCCATAGAGAATGCAATTCAGTGAATCCTCCATCGGCAATATTGAACTGAATAAGGAATAAATGAATAGACTGATCTACTCCCCCCTCTCCCCCCTCCTCTCCTCTTTTCCCCTATCAACTCACTCTGAATCCACTATTCTTCTTAAACTTCTTCTTTCTATCCTCATCAAAGTCTTCATCTTCAATATTTTCTTCCTTCTTCACTTCATCTTTTTCTTTCTTCTCTTCACTTTCTTCAATTCCTTCCATTTTCTCATCTCCTTTTTCTTTCTCATCTTCTTTCTTCATTCCATCTTCCTCATCCTTCTTCTCTCCATCTTTCTCTCCTTCCTTTCCTATACTTTCTTCTCTACTCTCTTTTCCCTTTGTTCCTCCAGCAGCAACTAATGCTTCATCCTTCATTTCGGGTACACTCCATTCTCCATTAACTGCTTCGAATTCTTGTACTTTCTTTCTAATCAAAGACATGATTCCAATTCGAGTGAGTACATGTTGTCTATTGAGACCCTCACGAGGAACTGAATGGAATGGAATGAGTTCTCCCTCCCTCCTCCCCTCCCCCCTCCCCTTCCTCACCTCCATCATTGAATGTCTCTTGTGCGTCAGCTCCAGGTTCACAAAGATGTCTCATGAATAAAGATGAATAAGCTTTGAAGGCTCTCTCTGATTTGCCCTTTAGATCACGTACCTACAAGAAGGAATACTCATCATTCCTTCCCCCCCCCTCCCTTCCCCTCTTCTTACCAGCCATTGACTCTGATATGCATCGGCAGGTGGCATTCCCCATCTCATAACAGCATTGTAGAAGGCTCGACGTTGACGAGGATTGAATCCAAGGACTTCCAATTGACCATTCACCTATAATCATTCATTCATTATCAATCAATTCTCATCCTTCTTCCTTCATACCTTTGATAATAGAGGAGGTAATTTCTCATCAGCTCTTTCTCTTCTCTTCTTCTTTTCTCCATCGAAATCTCCATCTTCTGATCCATGTCCTTCACTCAATCCTTCTTCTCCACTTTCCATTGAATAATCCTCATCATTATTCTGCTGTAATCGATAGCACCGTACACTACCGTATCCCTCCTCTTACTAACCGTATTCCAATCGGATTGTCCCATATTCTCAGCAGCATAATTCACTTGTTTTCTCACTCTCTTTCCCTTTCCTAATTTCTGTGCAGTTGTCTCTTGATCTTGTTCATAATGATGACGAAGAAGTTTCTCCCAATAATCAGGATCGGCCACTCCAGCATCCTAACAAGAAAAGGGATTACTGTAATCATTATCAATTTAATCAATATACCTGTTTGATGACTTCTCTCTCTTCCTCTTCCTCTTCTACTTCATCTTCTGCTTCCTTTGTAGTATAAGTAGCCACCTGAATATCCACCATTCCATTCCATCCCTTCCCCCTCGCTCTCTATTGTCTTACCTTGAAGGAGGATAGATATTCATTAGTCCAATCCTTCTTTTCCTTTCCTTCTCCACCTTCTCCTTCTCTCTTTACTTCTTCTCCTCTCGTTCTATCTAACAATGCATCAACAGCATCATCATCCCATACGATTTCATGTTCATTTGCTTTCTTCTTCCATCTCCTTCTCCTTCTTCTTCCTTCTTCTCTTCTACTTCATCTTTGAATAATTCTTCCGTTCCCCATCTCAATACATCATCCAATTCAGTCTTGCTCATCGATGGTCCCTGTAATCCATTGTAATTCACTTCCATCCCCCTCCCTCCCCCTCCTCCCTCTCTTACCTTCTGTCCAATTCCAGCTCTTACAACAAGATGAGTGAGAAGCATCTTCTTCTTAGCAACAGAAGTAATTCTTTCTTCCACGGAATTTCGAGTAACAAATCGATAGATCATAACCTTATTCTGTTGTCCGATTCGATGAGCACGAGAGAATGCCTTCAATTTCATTCATTACTCTCTTCCTTCTCTTCCCTTTCCTTTACCTGGATATCATTATGAGGATTCCAATCAGAATCATAGATGATAACAGTATCAGCAGTAGCCAGATTAATACCCAATCCTCCTGCTCGAGTTGATAGAAGGAATACAAATTGTTGTGCACCAGGAGCATTGAATCGATCAATAGCATCTTGACGTGATTGACCAGTGATACCTGAAAAGGAAGAGGGAATTATATGGGAAGGAAGGGAGGGGATTGGTTACCTCCATCAATTCTCTCATATTTATATTGTTCTCCCTCACAGAAGTCCTCCAATACATCCAACATTCGAGTCATTTGACTATAATCATTCCCATTATCTCACATTTCCCTCATATTTTCTCTTCACCTGAAATGAGTACTCTATGTCCTCCATCCTTCAATTTCCTCATCATCTTCTGAAGTAGAACCAACTTTCCACATGACTTTACGAGAGCATTGATCTCATATCTGAAGATTACATCATTCATAATCAGTCTCCCTCTCCCTTTCTCTTCGTACCTGCCCTTCTCATCAGTGGGAGCTTCCATTCCTGCCTTGGGGAAGAGATATGGATGATTACAACACTTCTTCAATTCCATAATGATATTAAGAAGAGACATTTGAGATCCTCCACTCTTCACAGAAAGAGCATCGAAGTTACGAGTAAGAATGTTCTTGTAATACTTCCTAAAGGGAAACAATCATACTCAACTTCGAATATCCAATCCATTCCATTCTCTGAATGAACTCACTTCTGTAGTGCAGCCAAATCAATTCTAACAATGAGTTCACTCTTAGATGGCATTCCAGTGAGAACATCACTCTTTAATCTTCTCAACATATGAGGACCAAGAAGGGAATGAAGCTTCTGAATCTGATCCTCCTTTGATATCTCAGCAAATTCATGAGTGAATGATTCAAGATCACTGAAAGGAGAAAGAGATTGATACTGTAGGGAGAGAGGGATACGGTATGAAAGAGGGATACGTTATAAAAGAGGGATACGGTATGTACTCACTAGAATCGATCGGGTGAAAGGAAATTGAGAAGATGGAATAATTCTTCGAGATTATTCTGTAGAGGAGTTCCAGTGAGAAGAAGACGATAGTTGATCTGTAAATTATTTACTTATTAATCTGACATGGAAATATTCTTTATTGAATTGAAGAGAATAAATAATAATAAACTGACATTGAATTCTCTAAGAGTACGGAAGAATAATGATTGATTGTTCTTAAGTCGATGAGCTTCATCGACTACCAATGCAGACCATGGAATTGATGAGAGAATTGCCTGAAAATGAATATATCTTGATAAGCAATATTCCATCTGATAATACCTTATCCATATTAATCAATTCATATGAAGTAAGTAGAACATGGAATTTAACAGGTCGATCTCCCTTTAATCGAGTTGCTTTCGGTCCTGCCTTTACTGCATCTTCGAAGAATGAGAATTCGTGTTCTCTGATAACAGCACGAGATTCCTTATCACCGATATAAGTGACCACATAGAAATCAGGACACCAAAACTCAAGTTCTCTTTCCCAATTGATAAGAGTTGAGAGAGGAGCCGCTACCTGATATAGAAGAGGGATTGAAGAGTGGAAAAGAAAGAGGAATAAATAACATACGAGGAATGGTCCCTTCGATTGATTCTCCTTCATTAGAGTATAAAGGAAGGTCGATGATTGAATTGTCTTTCCCAATCCCATTTCATCTGCTAGAATTGCATCCGTTCCATTAGAGAAACAATGACGAAGCCAGTTTATTCCCTGCAATTTACATCAATATGTATTAGATATTGTCGTTATATTTTTTCTACAATATGAATATGAGCCTACCTCCAACTGATAAGCATGCAGTTTTCCTCCGTTATCTCCAAGATAATCTGGCTGTTCCTCGTACTTCTTACGCAACTGAAATAACACATTATTCCTTCTCGTTTCCTTCCTTCTATCCCCTCATTACTTACATCACAAGTCGGTTTATCTCTCTTCTTCGAATCTTTCTCAGAGAAAGAATCGAATGGAGGTAGTCCTTCCTTTTCTCTCTTTGCATCCAATCTCTTCCTGATACTCTTCGGAATGATATCTCCCACACTCTTGTTCCTGTAAGAGGAAGACATCACTCTCAATCACTCCCTTTCTTCTCTTACCTATGCATCCAATACTTAAGAATGGCATCTTCATAACCGGGAATATCCATATCATCTCTCTCCCAAGTTGCATCTTGATACACAAGTTCCTTCCATTTAACGAGATAATCGAATTGATTCTTTCCGAATGCAGCATGATGATAATACGTTGAACCTGTATGATTCATTATTATTACTACCTCCATTTGGGATATTCATCAATGAATCGATAAATGAATAAACAAACCATCATCCATTCTGGTTTAATTCCATATCTAAAGTATCTCTCTTCTAGATTATGAGGATCATCTTCTTTCTCTCTTCCATCAATCTTTCCTGTTTCCATATCTTCATTAGATCCATCATCTACTTCAGGAGGACATTCCGGATCATATTTACGCCAGTACATACGAAGAGTCTACAATGAGAGAGATATTAGTCAATTATCGATCGATCGATCGATCGATGAGACCACAGTACTCACCTGAGGAAGGAATACATCAACAATCATCTCATTTAACCATTCACAATGCCAATATGAACGATACTTCCATTTAACGAATAGTTCCCTTTCCTTCCTTGGTGCCATTTTCTTCGTTGGTTTAAGAGGAATTTCATCTCCTTCTTTCTCTGGTTCAGGATCGGGATAAGGGACAACCAACCATCTCCATGATAGAATCTTATCAATCTGTAATCATAACTCATCCATCCATCCCTCCCTTCCTTCCTTCCTTCCTTACTTTCTGTTTATCTTCAGGAAGGGAACAAGTACATCTTGGACATGCCCATTCTCCTTCAGGGATTTCTTCCAATGGAGGTGAACAACAATAAGCATGGAATGAAGAGGGACAACGATCACATAGAAGAAGACCTCCATCTTCCTTACATACTCTATAATGGAACGGATCACTCCACCTCTCTCTCTCTCTCTTCCTTCTTCTTACCTGCAATGTTCCATATTTCCCTTCTTAGGATCTTCTTCAACAGGAGGAGGTCCATTCTTCTCACAATGGGGACAACTCCATATTCCTTCCGGCGCTTCTTCCATATCAGGATCAATACATACCATATGATAGGCACGAGGACATGTATCACATAGAATGATCTCTCCTCCTTGCTGACACACCTGCAATACTCCTTCTTTACTCATCTACCCCTTCCATCTCCCTTCCCTTTCTTTCTTTCCTCACCTCACAATAATCCTGATGATCTTCCTCATCTTCATCTCCCTTCTTTGCTGCTTTCTTCGCTTTTCTTGCTTCAGCCACTTTCTCCAATTGAGCCTTCTTACTCGCTGCACGTTGAGCCTGAATAGAGAGATCATCTACTGCACCAATACACTTTATCAATTCAATGATTAATGATAGAATACTCACAGCTCTTTGAGCTCTCTTCTCTTCTTTCTCTTCTTCTTCCTTATCCAGTTGAGCATCTCTTTCCTTCAGAAGATGTTCGAACTCTTGATCCGAATCATCCTCATCTCCACTTCCCTGCAATCAATCAATGCATTACTATCATTTCAATTTCAATCAATTGAATTGAGAGAACCATAACCATTCTCCCCAATTGAAAGGGGATTCAACTAACCCTCTTCTTCTTTCCTCTGGATGAGATTCGTATCTTAATGGGAGCAACAGTCTTCTCCTTCTTTTCTTTCTCTCTGGGAGTCTTCTTAGCAGGAGTTCTTCCTGTTGCTGCTTGTTCCTCCTTTAATCAATCAATAATCTTCATCCTACCGTATCCCTCTTCCTTCCCTCTCTTACCTGGAACTCTCTATACTTGGCCTGAATGATAGGGAGTAGTTTAGTCGAGTTCGCTTTTGGATTGGCAGTCTGTAGAGTGGGACGAACACGATTGGTGAATGCCTTCAATCACATATTTCATTACTCCATCCCCCCCCCCCTCCTTGACCACCTTCCTCCTTCCATACCTTGAGAGTAGTAATGGTAGTGTAATCTTCATCTTCCAAATTCGCATCAGCATCTTCCAATTCGTAATATTCACACAAATCAGCCGAACTGGTGATATTGGGATCAGGTCCAACTTCCTTCTTTCCCTTCTTCTTCCCTTTCTTTCCCTTCTTGCCCTTACGGGGTTTGGATGATGATGCCTCTGTAAGGTATACAATTCATTGACGACTCCCCTTCGCCCTCCTTCCCTATTCTAAGTCCCCGATAATCAGACGAGAGAGTGGATGAATATGAGAGAGACAAACTGACCCTCACCATCCTCTCCCTCTCCCTCTTCCATTTCAACATCATCTCCCTCTTCTCCATCTTGATTCGGTGCTACCATCGAATCTTCTTGCATCGAATCATCACCTGAATACAATCATTGGATAGAGGAATGGAGGGGGATAAAGTTAGAAAGAGATATAAATGGAAAACAACCTTACCACTTTCGTGTTCGGATAGCTGCGGATTATCGGCTTCCTCAGCCATCTTTACCACTATCCGCTGTTCGAGACTAACTGCAATGAATAAAATGAGATTGAGAATAGCCCCCTCCGGGGGCTGGGGGGCTCGCTACGCTCGCCCCGTCGCTCCGCGGTCGTCTCGCGCCCTTCGGGCGCTCGCCGACCGCTCCGCTAGGCGCGCGAGGCGAAGAATGAATGAACTCGACTCTCTCTAATTGAATTACTCTCCCCTCTCCCTCTCAAATAGGATTAAAATCTCCGAAAAATGTGGACAAGAAATTCGAAATTCCCCTAGTTGTAATAGATGAGACAACCAAAGTGAAGTAGAAGGAATTGTGGCAGCGATGCCAGGAGGAAGACACTACGGAGTAAGACGCGCATACTTTCAAAAATAAGAGAAGAGGGAATGGGAAGAGGGGGGGGGGTAGGGAGAGGAAGGGAACAAATACGGCGAGAGGCATAATTGGCACACGCTAGAAATGAGGGGGAGGGGTGGAGCGGAACGGGGACATATCCAGTCAACACCAAGGTACTAACAAAGTCCACGAATTCATGAAAAAAGCGACCACCCTGTGGCATACCTCTTACGGTATGAAGGAAGGAAGGTATGACGGTAGGAAGATAGACACAGAGAGTTCGAATTACAAAATTGACTCAGGTAGCCTCAATGTGGGGAACGCCAGAAATGCCTAATAGCGAAACCGGTGAATATACAGATAGTTACGGCTCTTATCAAGAAGTAACAATGGGAAAATAATTGGGTGAGAGTAGAGAAATGAACAATAGAAGAATAGTCAGCGGCGAAAGGGAGGGGGATAGATGGTCAATGAAATAGTATCAATCGTTTTTCGGGACTGTTCGTACCATTAATAATTATAGAGTACAAAAAACATGAAATGCTGCAAAAATACGTTTGTGGAATATGCGATTACCAGATACAGATGAGGGGTGGAGCGAAACGGGGACAAGAAGAGAGAGAGTAAGATGGGGGGTGGAGCGCAGATGGGACATAGCCAAAAAATCGATATTACGCCGAGCCAATAATTTCACAACTCTTCGAGGTCATCACTGAAGGAATCACGTTGATATGAATCGTTGCTCACTGTAGAGAATGTGGGATCGTGGATTTTAAGAACCTACATCAGACTGACTAAGCAAAGAAAGACCATTGCCATTTCAAAACAAGCACAAATATAACCCACAGAGTAGCCCGGGTAATTGGCCATCATTCAGGAACAAAATATTAATTAATACACAATTAGTTAATTTTAAAAAGAATAAATAAGAAAATTACTCTAATTTGAATTCAAATCTAAACTACTGTGTTGTTCACACTAGCGTAGAGTTCTGTCGAAAATACTACCCCGGTTATCTGTTGACTGTTTTGTTCAAACGCCTTGCAAATGCGTTTGTTTTTATAATTTACGTGATATTAGTAGAAAAATTCAGTTTCTGCTTATATGTCTTCAGTCCATGAATTGTTTACATTTGTCTCTTCTCTTCTAAGTTCATTGATTTCCTCTTGAGAAAAGACAAATGGCACCTTTTCTCATTCACTCTTGCAGCCTCTTACTCTCTCAGTTTTTCTCTAATTCTCGCTTACTTATCAACGTGACCTCTGAACGATTAGAGACGGGAATGGAAAGTATTCATTGTGCGTAATGAGCGTCACTGCAGAGATGCCCTCTTCAACTCTCAAACAATTCTCATCTATTCTTCCTCGTGGTTCACTCGCTTATATCAATGGGAATTGGGCAGAAGCTAGTAGTCGATCTGTCTTCCCCGTCACTAATCCATTCAATAATGATATCGTTGCATCTACTGCCAATTGTGATGTGGATGATGCAAGATTGGTATGAATTCCATTTATTTCATTTCTTCATCTATTAATCACAGGCTGTGAAATCGGCGAGAAATGCATTTGCTAAATGGTCACGTGAAACAACAGCGAGAGATCGATCGGCCATTCTCTCCAAATGGTTCAGAATCATCGAGAGGTACGGTATCTATCTATACTATCTATCTTCATCATTTGATCTACCGTATTTCTTCAGAGAAAAGGAGAATCTTGCTAAACTGCTCACTCTCGAACAAGGAAAACCACTGGCCGAAGCAAAAGGAGAAATTGATTACTCCAATTCATTCCTTGATTGGTACAGTGGAGAGGCAAGAAGAGTCTACGGACAGGTACAGTAACCTTCTCTTCCTTACGTCTCTCAATTATCGATTGAAGGTTGTTCCTGCTCCTGTCCTCAACAGAGAACATCTCCATATTCGTGAAGCCATCGGTGTTGTTGCTCTCATTACTCCGTGAGTATTGTAGTCTACAGTAATCCCACTTCTACCGTACTCTTCTTACCATATCTATTGTATTCAATGGAACTTCCCAACTGCGATGATTGCTCGTAAAGCAGCAGCAGCTCTCTCAGTCGGATGCACTCTCGTAATCAAACCAGCTGAGGACACTCCTCTTTCTGCACTTGCTTTCGCCCAGGTACGGTAGTTATCGATCAATCATTACGGTAGATGATAATTCCAGACGGGAGAAGAGGCAGGAATTCCCAAGGGAGTAATCAATGTTCTTCCCTCTGATCGATCTAATTCTGCTTCCATTGGTAAATTCCTTTGTGAGAGTACTGATGTTGATGCCATTTCGTTCACTGGAAGCACTGCAGTTGGAAAGGTATTCGACTGAATGAATAGGATGGTTCATTCATTCTTCTTCCTTCCAGATTCTTCTCTCTCAATCAGCATCGACAGTAAAGAGAGTCTGCCTCGAATTGGGAGGAAATGCTCCTCTTATTGTCTTCCCTTCCGCTGATCTCGATGTTGCCGTTAAGGTTAGCCTAATTCTTTCTTCTTTTGATCTTTAATCTTTGATCTTTCTCATCTCAGGGAACGATGGCATCTAAATTCCGTGGATCGGGACAAACTTGTGTGTCTGCTAATCGACTATTCGTCCATTCTTCCATCTCGAATAGAGTGTCGAAGACAACAGTTTGGCGACTATCGACTAGTCAAAATGATTCGTAAACGACTAGTCGTTTAGCCAGTGACTATCGTATCCTTCTCATTCTGACTAGTCGACTAGTCATTTAGCGGGCGACTAGTCGAATAACTGGAGAGAAGAGCGAATGAGTGAGAAGGAGGGCTACATTTCCATTGAAACTCAATTAAATTCCCCTCTCTAAACCGACTCCGCTCCACTGATCCGTGAGGAATGAAAATGAGAGAATAGTCGCGACTAGTCGATGGATAAACGACTAGTCGTTTAAAGATCATTCTGACTAGTCGGATAGTCGTCGCCCGGTTTAAACGACTAGTAATTTATAAATGAAGTGACTAGTCGTTTATTTTCGACACTCTAATCTCGAAGGAATTCGTTGCGAAACTGAAGAATGCAATGAGTTCACTCAAGACAGGAAATGGACTGGAGAAAGGAACCACACAGGTGATAATCAATACTGTTGTGTCGAGGGATGCTTCCTCTCCTCTCTAGTCAATTACCATATCGACGACATGCGATTAAGCCGTCTCCCCACTCCCCTGTCTAGCAACTGTTCATTAGCATACGCACTTTACATAATTACCATCTCGCTCTCCGCTCTCTTCCTCTGACTCGGGCTTCCTTGTCTTGCAGTCTTCGTGACTGGTTGCTTGTTGTAAAGCTCTCAGAGTAAGGAAAGGCACTACTGTCACCTACGAACAAGCGGGTAGGGCACGCTTGACGTGGGATCTCATTCCATTCCCGTACCCATGCAATGTACTACTTCCCCGGTAGTTCTTGGATGGCTTTATCGATAGTGACTCTGTTGTCTCGGAGGGGAACTACCAGGAGGGGAGTAGAAGGCTACATGCCGCGAGAGCGGAGAAGACTTGAACTGCCGGACTCCGGGGGCGGAGTCCGGAAAGGGAAGGGGAGAGAGTCTGACTAGACGGAGTAGGGTTCAAAGAGGAGAGATGCTACACTAGGCAGAGTGGGGACATGACATCCACGGATTCCCATTAAGGCCAGTCCCTTGGCCTTCTATTGAGGTACGGTTGACAGGACAATGAAATTGCTCAATGGCATTAAACGAGGATAGTCGACTTAAATACGAGCGCGACTGCAGGGAAATGAATCAACTGGTGGTACAATGGAAGAAGTAAGGGAAGGAAGTATTGGGGGCATGGGTCATGTGGGCTCTGATTGGTAGCGGTGGAAACGAGAAAATGGATGTGGAATACATGTAATTGAATACAATTGAGGCCCCTCCGAGGGCTAAATTGGTGACAGAATAGCTACGTGAGTATGTCGATTTACAGCAAATACAAGAGAAACGGGCCATTTGGTGCTACTATAATTAAAGATTTTCGTGCTATAAGAAATAGTTAGGGTTTCGCTTGTGGATCTTAAACCATATCTAAGGGAATGAGAAACTGGGGAAAGAGGGGATTGGGAGTGTCGAGTGGCGCCGAATATTTTTTTTCTTTGATGAGTCGAAGGGAGAAGATGATGTCGAAAGAGATGTAGTTTCGTCGAGATGGTGAGAGATTCTTGTAGATTTGGGTGTAGCGGAACTTACAATAGAATGGGGGTGTATTTGGTTCTTACAATTCACTTCAAATGACGAGGGTCGGGGGAATTTCGAAAGTTGGTATTGAAATTTCCATCTCTTTCCTCAGCTTTCGACTGAGTTTCCTTCACTCAATTACTCTTTCTCAGTTCTAGAGTCGGGAAGACGGGATAGACAAGACACAAGAAAGATTAGAGAAAAGAATCTCTAGCAAGTAGAGAAAATGAGAATGAGAGAGACGGGAATGGTGAATGACGCTCGAGGCCATCGGGTGATGGATTGGCACGCGCCCTTTCGCTCTCTCGGGGGATTACTTTCCTCTCGCAAGACTCTTTGGACGAGGACAAGACGAGAAAAGGATGAGACTGAGATAGGAAAAGAGAGAAGGCCTGTCTGACCACGATTATGCTTCTCTTCCGATTAAGCAAAACGAATAGAATAATTGTATAAAATTAGATTTGAGAAGAGAAGAATCGGGTGAAACACACTTGATACCGCTCCTTGAGTAGTCCACGAGACGAGATGAAGAGTAGATGGAATGAACGTCGACTGTCGATTGTAGAGGTTGGGGGCAGGTACTACTGGCATGGTGGTGGGGAAGGAATGATGAGGGGCTCCAATTCGATAGAGCGACGACCGCAATCAATTACTCACTTGAGCCGTCCCTTCCGATGGTCCTCAGCTCCTTATTGAAGATTCCTTTGATCTTCTGCTCCATTCCATCAGGTCTATGCAATCCCTTGAAGACGTCCTTGCGTCGATAAGCGCTCCTTGGCGCGCAGCTCCTTTGGCTACTGATTGGGTGCTCTCCGTGGTGGGCACAGGGAGTGAGGTGGACTTGGGTTCGCTCACTTCATTCTGATGACTAACAGTGGTAGCACTCCTGAGTTGGACTCCAAATTCCTGCGAGGGTGTCAATGCCGGATCCTCCATGTCACCTACGAACAAGCGGGTAGGGCACGCTTGACGTGGGATCTCATTCCATTCCCGTACCCATGCAATGTACTACTTCCCCGGTAGTTCTTGGATGGCTTTATCGATAGTGACTCTGTTGTCTCGGAGGGGAACTACCAGGAGGGGAGTAGAAGGCTACATGCCGCGAGAGCGGAGAAGACTTGAACTGCCGGACTCCGGGGGCGGAGTCCGGAAAGGGAAGGGGAGAGAGTCTGACTAGACGGAGTAGGGTTCAAAGAGGAGAGATGCTACACTAGGCAGAGTGGGGACCGTTCGCTCTCTCGGGGGGAAAGTAATCCCCCGAGAGAGCGAACGGGCGCGTGCCAATCCATCACCCGATGGCCTCGAGCGTCATTCACCATTCCCGTCTCTCTCATTCTCATTTTCTCTACTTGCTAGAGATTCTTTTCTCTAATCTTTCTTGTGTCTTGTCTATCCCGTCTTCCCGACTCTAGAACTGAGAAAGAGTAATTGAGTGAAGGAAACTCAGTCGAAAGCTGAGGAAAGAGATGGAAATTTCAATACCAACTTTCGAAATTCCCCGACCCTCGTCATTTGAAGTGAATTGTAAGAACCAAATACACCCCCCATTCTATTGTAAGTTCCGCTACACCCAAATCTACAAGAATCTCTCACCATCTTGACGAAACTACATCTCTTTCGACATCATCTTCTCCCTTCGACTCATCAAAGAAAAAAAAATATTCGGCGCCACTCGACACTCCCAATCCCCTCTTTCCCCAGTTTCTCTTTCCCTTAGATATGGTTTCAGATCCACAAGCAAAACCCTAACTATTTCTTATAGCCGAAAATCTTTATTTATAGTAGCACCAAATGGCCCGTTTCTCTTGTATTTGCTGTAAATCGACATACTCACGTAGCTATTCTGTCACCAATTTAGCCCTCGGAGGGGCCTCAATTGTATTCAATTACATGTATTCCACATCCATTTTCTCGTTTCCACCGCTACCAATCAGAGCCCACATGACCCATACTCCCAATACTTCCTTCCCTTACTTCTTCCATTGTACCACCAGTTGATTAATTTCCCTGCAGTCGCGCTCGTATTTAAGTTGACTATCCTCGTTTAATGTCATTGAGCAATTTCATTGTCCTATCAACCGTACCTCAATAGAAGGCCAAGGGACTGGCCTTAATGGGAATCCGTGGATGTCATGTCCCCACTCTGCCTAGTGTAGCATCTCTCCTCTTTGAACCCTACTCCGTCTAGTCAGACTCTCTCCCCTTCCCTTTTCGGACTCCGCCCCCGGAGTCCGGCAGTTCAAGTCTTCTCCGCTCTCGTGGCATGTAGCCTTCGACTCCCCTCCTAGTAGTTCCCCTCCGAGACAACAGAGTCACTGTCGATAAAGCCATCCAAGAACTACCGGGGAAGTAGTACATTGCATGGGTACGGGAATGGAATGAGATCCCACGTCAAGCGTGCCCTACCCGCTTGTTCGTAGGTGACACTACATAACAAATACCTACCATTTTACTACCGTATACCCATTCTCAGCTACCGTAATCCTTCTCAGGGGCCTCTTATCAACGATCGAGCTGTTGCGAAGACTGAAGAATTGCTCAAGGATGCGACGGATAAGGGTGCAAAGGTTAGATTCTAAAGATCAAAGATCAATCTTTACCGTATCTTTCTTCTAGATTGTTCTCGGTAGAGCTCGTGGTACTGGATGTTGTTTCGAGCCAACTCTCCTCACTGGAATCACGACGGATATGAAAATTGCCCATGAAGAGATCTTCGCTCCTGTTGCTGCTATTCACGAGTACTGTAGATTAAAGGATTCTGTAGAAGGGAATATATTGATCGGGTGAATACAGTATTCTATTGAAGATTCGAAGATGAGACGGAGGTTGTCTCTCGTGCTAACTCAACTCGTTCCGGATTGGCTGGTTACTTGTTCTCGAAGGATCAATCACAGATCTATAGAGTGACTAGATCACTTCAAGTTGGAATGATTGGAGTGAATGAGGGTGAGGAAGCTTGATCAGTTGTATGATTGGAAGAGTCATGTTCAAAGGGAAGATGGATACATCATTCCGTTTCAGGTCTCATGTCTTGTGCAGAGGCAGCCTTCGGAGGAGTGAAAGAAAGTGGATTGGGAAGAGAAGGAGCAGGACAGGGAATCGACGAATTCACTCAATGGAAGTATATCTGTCAACAGTATTGATCTATACCGTCAGTTCCTCCCTCTACAGTATTCACTTGTTACCGTAACCTCCCAGTGCCAATTCACTTTTGCCCATTCATTGCCAGTTTGTCTAGTCTCATGGAACGTCTTTATTGATAAATAGTGAATGTATGTATATTCATGGAATGGTCAATATACTCGATTAGTCTCAAGATGATTAGGAGGACAATAGAGATCATCATTATGATGACCCGATCGAAGAAGACATAATTGATAATGACGACAAGCTGTATCACAACGAGGAGATTCAGTACGATAGGCTAGTCTGAAAGGAGAGATTACGGTAAATGAAGAATACTGTAGAACTCACTGAAAGAATCGATCTGTCAGTGTAGCATTGGTAAAGATGTTATCGGCCACTGTATTCCAACTCTTCGGCGATAGATCAGTAATATTGTACTCTTGCTGCAAGTATCGATTGCCTGAGAGTCTCAAAAGAGCAACTAACTCTTGCTGAATAGAGTAGTTTCCATTCTGGTTCAGTATTCTCGTCAGCAAGTGAAAGATCAGCGAAATAATTATCATGATCGATTATCTTCTGAAAGATGAATGATAATTGAAGGAAGGTACATTTGAAGAAAACTCACGAAAGTATTCTCAGCATCTAAAGTGTACACTCGATATCCGGGATTGAGATAATCGAAGGTTGATGCTGATGGAGAAACATATGCAACTCCAATCTATAAAGAAGACTTCTCTTCAACATTCAATCTCATGGGTAACTAACGGGTTCCGAAGTGACATCATTCATGTCTTCATAGAACAATGTGAAGTAATCATAATGGACATGGCCAAAGAATTGACCAGTGATGATTGAAGAGAATCTGAGAGTAGATATTGAATGAATGATGATGAACGAATGAACTTATTATTTACTGTTATCACAAATAGAAACCAATAAAGATGAGAATACCTCTGGATGACTCGGTAGTAATTCCTTGACCATCCCTCGAGACAATCGTAGTATCCAGGAGGAATGTGAGCGAGAATATGAACGTTTTCACCCGAAAGTTCTGCCTGAAAATGAATTTCATCCCGGATTGTTTGTCCACTAACCTTAGTGAGTTGATCGACAAACCAAGTCATGGTTCCATCGGGATCACTCTGATTCAGATACAAGAAGCTACAATGAAGAAATCATCAATGATTAGAGGAGAATGAACGAACAAGTTTGTGTTGATACAGAATCCAGTATTGATAGATATCAATCGAAGTCGATCTGTCACGAGAGTTGACCATGAACCGCGGCTGGAATGGAAATACTCTCTTTTCAAACTCACATCATTCACTGTCACTACAACTCTTCTTATGTTTGATATTCATGGAGATAACCATCCAAAATAAACTGAACATACAATCGACTGCTATTGTCTCCATCTTCTTTAATCCATGGTTTATTCATCTCAGTCAATTGATCGTACAAATGAACTGGCCAGAATTCTTCATTCACTGAGTGAGGAGCAAAACTGCAAAAGATATTGCATTTTCGAAACCAATCAAAACACTCTACAAAGAATGCACTGTACCTGTTGACAGGGACTCCTTCGTGATTACCAAGTGCCCAATAGATGGGTGTGGTTGGGAAATGAGTCTTGAATAGAGAAGAGACGTTTTGAAGCACCTGAAATCATTAAAGAATCAATTTGAAATCTTTGTGTATAATCTCAAATCTTCAGTTCATTCCCATTTCTCTTCTCTTCTCACCTCAAGTGTTTCCTCCCATGAATATTTCCAATCATAATGATCAATGATATCTCCTCCCACCATTATGTAGTCAACCTAAACATACTCTTCATTAAAAGAGTCTTCTCTTCACTTACATGTTGAGTGTCACTGATATGTTTCAGCATATTGTCCATTGTTCGATATGGAATATCACATTTCCCAATCGTTCCCAGAATCCAGCCGATACTGATGGATCTGCAATTGTTCTCTTCCTCTTCAATAATTGAAGTACCAACGTCGCGTGAAGAATACGGTAGAAGATATAATAACTCGTAACTCACTTGCCCAATTTCTACTATTCTTTCCTCTACAACAGACAGGATCGGCACATTCGGCCTCTGATCCCGACTGATAGTGGAAATCAATGTGAATGTCTGTGATCTGTAACACTTTGAGAACATTCGGAGGTGAAATTGAAGAGGACGAAGAAGGGATGGAGAAGGAGAAGGAAGGGAACGAGGAAGAGGAGGAAGAGATATCTGGAATGGAGAAATGACTAAGATAGGAAAGAATAGTAGATACATACATTCCATCCTTCTCCATCTGGATCTGATGGATCGACACAACCAGGAATAAGAGCTGCACAGATCTTTGAGGGCTCATTGGCAAGACGACGGAAGACATAGAAGAATTCACCCTAAAGGAAGGAAGAATGGAGATGAGAGAAGGAATGATTATCTACTCACTCTGAATTGTTGAGTGATTCCATCACAAACTTCCATTGGTTGATTGATCGAACAGATCATTTTTGCAAACCAGATAATAATTCCTTCTGTTGGAGTCAATTTGGCGATTGTTCTGAATGGATAACTATCATAATCAGAAAATTGGAATTACTTATTTTTCTGAGCATCAAAACGAAAATAAGGAAGAACATACGCTAATGGAGCAGCGAGGGCGATACATCCAACACATGAGATTGGCTGTTTCAATCGTTTCGTTTCACTCAAATCACGAGCTAATTTAGTGACTAAAATTAATTGAGATTGAACTGACGAAAAAAAGAGTGATAACGAAAGAGTAACTCACTGTGCTTCTTGTTCACTTTTGGAGCTGCATTGGAAAGTGAGAGAAGAAGAATAAAAAATAAGAGAGAAGGATGACACAGCCGCATGGAGAAAAGGAAAACGAAGAAATGACTGTTATATGAATGACCTCCGATTGATTAGAAGAGAGAGAGAGAGAAACAACTGTTTGAGAAGAGTCGCCAGAGGGAACGTGTGATAGAAGATTGAGGGAAGTGAGGGAGTGAGAAGACGAAAGGAGGACTAAATACTCACAATTAGGAACAGGTGTGAGTGATCTCCACTCACTCATCATCCAACATAAGATTGCTCAATTGTACATTCTTCATTGCATATATCTAATTGCAGCATATTGAACAAAAAAATATCACTGCATGTTTAGTAGAGATCGTGTACCATTTCGTATAAACAATACTAGCAAAAACATTATGAGTAATGGTGAAATCTTTGAAAGATGAGTAATCTTTCACTTTGTTGAAGTGATCTTTTGGTTAGTAAACTGGCAACTCCCTTGTGCCATCCCCTCCCCCTCCCCCTCCCTCACTTATTCTCTTCCTTATCTAAATGGACAAGAAGAGAGTTCACATGAAATCGTTGAGAACGATAAAAGTTGTGAATTGATTAGAGAGTGAAGAGAGAGAGAGAGAAAAGAAAGAGAAGGAAGGTCCATTTAACCATTCTTCTTTCTCAATGACTGATCTCATTCGAACACCCGATGAGATACTAGCTTGTATTGGTCAGTCCTTTCTTATCTTATCTCCCTTCTCTTCTCAATCTCATTACACTCCTTCACACTAATCATTCACTGCATCTTTTTGTCCGTTCTCATCTCTCATTCTCTCCTTTGATCAATCGTTCAGGGAAGAAAGAATGGATGAATCTAACTCTTCTCATCTGTTTAACCTCTCTCGGATGGTCTATCTTAGCACTCATTATCATGCCATCCACTTTCTACTATACAAAAATGGGGAATTCAACATTCATAACAGTGGATGAAGAGGTTGAAATGATGATTGATAGATAATTATTAGTTCAATTCAGTTTGATCTGAATAAGGGAGAGAAAGATATGATATCGACAGTTTTCATGGCAGGAATGATGATAGGAGGTTAGATAAGAGACATGGAAGGATGAAGTTCCTCTTTCCTTTCAGGATTATCTACTTCACCACTTAGTGATCGATTAGGAAGGAAACCAATGCTGATCGCATCTTCACTAGCTATCGGTCTTCTTACCTTTCTCGTATCTAAAGCACCAAACTATGGATCTCTTATTGTGATTAGAGTGCTGCAAGGAGCATGTTATACGGTAGGAAACGAATATCTTGCAGCAGAATAAGTGGAATTTTTGAGAGTCTTGGACAATGTTCATGGACAATTGGATTCGAATCGACTCCCATTGAATGGAGAGCAAAGAATTCATTGATACAGTCCGGTCAGATCCCCACATGAACATGGGTGTCCCCGGGTGTCCCCCCCGTGTCCCCTCGCGTTCCCACGGCTCGAGCTTTGGAAAAATTGCGTCGAATTGTTGAAATTCGAACTCCTCTAGTCCTTCCGCATCGATTCATATAAAAAACAAAAATAAAAATACTCTTGGTTTGAAGAAACAATTCTCTGAAAAAACAGGTAAGCGGTGTGCTCCACCTGGACATACCGTAGTTATGAATTTTGCATTTGCCGGCTCTGAATTTCCTGGCTGTGAATTAACTACGGTAAGTCCAGGTGGAGCGCAAAAAATACCTGTTAATTCAGAAAATTGTTTCTTCAAACCAAGAGTATTTTTATTTTGTTTTTTTATATGAATCGATTCGGAAGGACTAGAGGAGTTCGAATTTCAACAAATCGACGCAATTTTTCCAAAGGTCGAGTCGTAGGAAGGCGAGGGGACACGGGGGGACACCCGGGGACGCCCGGGGACACCCTTGTTCAGGTGGGGATCTGACCGGACTGTATACGGGATTGCTTGGGTATTGGGATATCTCACTCTCACTCCTATCGCTTATTTATCTCGTTCATGGTAAGGTAATATTAGATAGAAGTAAACAAGTAACATGATGGATATAGGAGAGATCTTTTTCTCTTTACTTCCATTCCTCCATTTATCTTCTCTCTTGCTGTCATCGTGTAAGTTCATTAAAATATTAGTTTTTTTTCACTGAGGAATGGTATATTTGTACGATTAAAACTCTTATCACTATGAATAGACCAATGAAGTCGAAGAGCGTCCATTTCAGATTTGTCCCTGAAACTCTTCATCATCTAGCGAGAATCGATTCTCCTCGAGTACAGAAATGGATCAAGAAAGTGGATAGTCGAGCTGTGGTATGGGTGATAGTGATTAAATTGTCATTGTAATTGAATGGTCAGATAATACTCAAGAAACCGATCGAAGCCTTCTCGAACAATATTTTTAAAGAATTGTGGGAACACAAACGATTTCTTCTCTACACTATTCTTACTTCCGGATTATGGTTAGATGGAATTATGCGATTCCAATAAACGAAATATCTGCAGGATAGCAGATACATTCATCTACTTCGGTCTTTCCTTCTATTCCACTAATTTATCCGGTGAGAAACGGTTTGAGTTTCTTCATTGAATCATGATCACAGGTAATATCTACTTTAATTATGCTGCAATTGGAGCCGCTGAAATTCCTGCCTACTTCTTACTCTTCAAATTCATCAAAAGGTTCAATTCTTCAACTTCATAATAGATACTAATGCCCATCAGTTATTCTCGTCGAAAAGTGATGATGATCACTCATTTCCTCTCTGCCATTTCATTTGTTATTATTGTTTTCTTGCCAAGTGAGTTGATAGAAATGAGTGATCTTAGACTATTCCCTTTCTAGAAGAATCAATCTGGTCTCATATCTGCTGGTACACGGGTAAAATGATCATCTCAATTTCCTTCATGACTGTTTATGTAGCTGCTAGTGAGGTGGGAACAGTACATATTTCGTACTAGATATATCAATAATTCTTCAGATCTTTCCAACTAATATTCGAAATTCTGCCTTAGGAATATGTGAAATGATTTCAAGAATTGGAGGGATTATGGCACCTTTTCTGAGCACACTCGTGAAAAGTATCTATTACATGGCTGATCTCTATATCTTAATTTCAGGGAGATATAAGTCCCTTTCTACCAATGAGTACTCTTGCTTTATTCGCCTTTCTCGGATCAGTTTGTTCCTTCTTCCTTCCGGAATCAAAAGATCGTCCACTTCCAATGACTACGCGAGATTCAATGCAACCACTTTGTCAACGAGAAGACGAATGAATGAATGAATTTAAATAAATTCTTCAAACAAATCATCGTATACAAAAATGACAATTTTAAATCTAAAGAAAGTTTGAGAAGAAAAGATCATAAGTCCGACTCACAAGATTTCAATATTGAACCCTACAGTAACTAACCGACACCGCGGGTTTCATTATTTTTTAAAAGTTCAAACGTTCGTTAAACTTCGTTTGTTCTTTGGTTCGTGGTTTTATCGCTGTATTGATTGTGCTTATATAGGACGAGTTAATTAATCATTTTGCCTTCCTGCGGGTCTTCAATAATGGGACACACAGCGTACCTTGATGAAAACGAGGATCCCGGTCAGTTTCTGTATCTACAACAAAATTGTCTAAAATGTTGCGTATTGTTTAGTGATGTTGACTACATTGATGTTGCAGGAAATCCACAATTCAAAGGCATAAACTACATGAAGAATTTAAAAGCGAAACTAGCCGATCACTTCACCCGGAGGTTCGTTTCTTTGTAAACAAAATTGTTGCATTTGTTCTGTTCAATCAGTTTCGCCAATCAGCTCAGTGGTTTCGAAGTGACTAATATCGTCGAGAGTTATATTCGAAGCAATAGCGAGAAAAAGGTGAGTTTTTGGCATGATGAAAATGACTAAATGTTTTAAGTGCGATGGATCCCCTCGAAGCAGCGCAGTGAGAGTATCATTATTGATGTTGCAAGAAGGATTCATAAGGCCCATCGTTGGTTAGTTTGATGACTGCTCTCTGAATGATTCCAAGATGATTCAGGAGGCGAAACCACTTTCAATGAAGATCGCAGAACATTCTACAGATTGGGAAACCCGGATGAAGTTCAAAGGTGTTTTTTTTTCCCGATTAACGTATTTATTGATGACTTGTAGTGTTGTGATTCTTCCCCGTGGAATGAAGTCTCGTGAATCGAGTTGTGAACGGGAGAAACCACAAAGAAGAAGCTCTTTCTCTCGTATTCTTCAATCTCCTCTACGTGAGATTGTTATTGTTTTCCATTATCTATTGATTATTTATTAGTTCGTCGTGGAAGTGTCTCTCGTACATCATCCAAATTCTCTTTGACCTCATCTTCATCCTCCGATAAATCCACGGATCAAGATGAGCTTATTGACGGTAATCTATTCACCTACCGTATTCTTCAATAAGATCGGAAATTTCAGATGAGACACGTCTATTCGAATTCGCCCTAGCTCGTCTTCTCACTCTTGTTGATATTCCTCAGATAGAGGAATTAGTGGACATGCAATCGCATTGTGGAGATGAAGTCGTATGTAGATTGAGAGTATAATCATATAATTACTCTTTGTAGGGATCAACAGCTAATCTTCTCACTTCCATTCTATCAAAGATGGGATTGTGGGGTGAGGAAGAGGGAGGAGCAGATCCAAGTACTATCGTTCTACTCAAGAAACATCGAAGAGCTGAGTCAGTGATTATCATAGATAAGAATGATAACAAAGGGAACTTTCAGGATGGTTCACAGTTACTTCAAAGCAGTTCGATTCATGTGTCCTCGATTACAGATTCAAGAGGATCGAAGTATGGATGAGTACGATCAAGTGAGTATCAATTGAATATATCCTCTTACGGTATCTCTTCAATCTCAGGTTGAACAGTGGGGTCGACAGGCATTGAAAGCAGTCTCGAATCGATTGGATTCCATCACTCGAAATGGATACTCTCCATTAATTCCAAGGGAATTCTCTAAAGTCGTTTCATCCATCGCACTCTTATCGAAGGAGAAATTGTCTGAGGCCGTTGTATATCTCGTACGTTTCGAATAGATGATTAATTGAGGATTACGAATATGTTTCAGTGTGGAATGATTCCTTATAAATTACGGAAGGAACTCTTTCTCGTTCTCGATTTTCTTTCTCAATGTGAGAGTACCAATCTCATTTTTCGTCTCTGCGATTCACGACACTGCAAAATGGTACGAGTGTTATGTGCGACGGTATTCAATAGCCCATTTTGTAGAATTCATCGTTGGAGATGGGTGAGAATCTAAGTCATGCGATTGATTCACTCCGAACGTTCATTGTTCCTCAGATTGGAATGGATCTTGAACAACAGAGGTATCCTCCTATTCATTGTATCGGGAAGTTGTAGTAATTGTATTGTACAGATACGTGATCTCTGTTTTGGTGGAGAATCGTATTGATTTACAACAGAAAGTGACTGAAATGAGAGAGGAAGCACTTAGTAGATGTAGTCCCGTCCCAGCAAGATTCTGTGAAGCTGTTGAGGTATACGATATACTATCAATTCATGAGATACCGTATCTGTTGAGGAGGATTCGGCTACTGATCGACAATTGGCTGAATTGATCGTTCTCATTCTGAAAGACGAGCGTATTTCCCAACCAGATAAGTTCAAGAAGCTGCAATTGATGCAGACTCAGCATCCCAAGGCCTATGCTATCTATATGAAAAACCTACTCTGAATTGATTTATTATTTGTATACCTTGTATTTATCCCCTAGTACTACAATTCAATCTAACCATGACTAATTTCTCATTCTCAGTTTGTGCTATGCTAATCATTATATTGTTTGTAATTATGTGCCAATTTGAGAACAATGATTTATTAACAAAACAGTATCTATTAACATACAAGATCTGTTATACAGAAAGATGTACAAGGAATGAACCCGAAGACAAGTTAGCAAGACATGTCGATGAGAATCCATCGGGGAAGAGGAAACCCGAGGGAATGGAATGGGATGGAGTTATACCCTGAGGGGAATTATGACAAAGTCATGAGTAAAAAAGGGCACTCAATGTGGAAGTGAAAGAATTTAAATATATCACTGCAGACAGACTGAGGATTGCAGACTGAGGGATTGAGAAAAGTAATGGGAAAACTCGTATCTAGCAACTCGTAGTGAGGGGACGGGAATAGGTATTGGAACGAAGATATGACATCTCATTCGATATGAAGTCATTCGAATCTTGAATTAGAGAAAGAATAGAAGAAGAGATACATTTAGGAGAAGAAGGAAGTGAAGTAGTACGATATGTAGTGAATATTCCATCTGGATCTATGAATGAGATCAGACTGGAATTGGATGTATCCGGAGATATTATCATCTTAATATGCTCGTATGTGAAATTTATCTGAATTTATAACATTATAATTATACCAAATAATAAGGTGATACTTGAGTGGTTCCGTCACTGAGCATAACCAATACTAATTTCTTCTTCTTTGAATAGTGAGTGATGTAGGGAGTGCTCATCTCATTCCAACGACGATTCTCAACCATATTACATTAAGGCTTATCTTTTCAGATAAATATAGAACCTCTCTGGTCTCTCTAACTCTCGCAGCTTTAGCCAGTTGAGTCTCCATGTAAATCTTGTAATTCTTCGTCAGATCAACCATTCTCAAATGGTTCTGCTTAGAAATAAAATAAAATAAATAACAAACTTAGCGATATGAATATCTCTCATGTTGAGTGGAACTGGCTTCATTGAGTAACACTTAGCATATACCCCAGTGCAGTCATTTCTAAAATATTACAATCCATGGGTGCATACAAGTGGTGCACCCATGATTTCGATTTGATAAAATAATGATGAATTGATTGAAATTATGCGCATAAGTACAATAAATACCTCAAAGCAATGATCTCTCCAGAGTTGAATTTGACGGAAGTTGTCCCATCTGAGAGAAGGCATCCGAATCCGTACTTGTTAGAGTAATCCACCCATCTTAATTTGTTCAATTGTTAAAACAAGAATCCAATAAATAAGAGTAACGATCGGTATATCGACATACTTTGAAATATGTAGAGGTGGTTCGATTCTGATCGGAGTCATCGACTGAACTCCTGCAATTACAATCATTCAATATCCTCATCCCAATCTCAAATGAAATTTTCAGCATGAAAACATGCTTGCAATTACAATTTGACAGTTCTGACCCCTTACGAGTGCACCCAATGTGGATGCATGGATATCCAGATCAGAGAAGAGGGGAGAAGGAAGAGATGGAGATATTGATTGAGACGATGACGAATCTTGATGAGATTGACTCTGAAATCGACATATTTCATTTATTAAATGAAATAGACATCGAATTCGCATTTTTGTTTCTGCACGTGAAAAACGGAGAGATGGAGTGGAAGAGAGGAGTAAACAAATGGAGAAACAGGAAGGGACGAGGGCAAAAGCAGAAGAGATAAGAAGAGAGAAAAGAAGTGAGAGAAGAGAGAAGACGAAGAGGGGAAAGGACATCGGAGAACTTCTATGTTGCAACGATATGAGCACTCTCACTGATATACACACTTGATCTATGAACGATGAGAAGGAAGAGAAGGAACTGACTCTCGTTGTATCGAATCCATATGTGGATTGTCCCATTCCATGAGTATATTGGAATACAGTTGATCGAGGAGGAAGAGGAGGAAGTGGAGGAGGAGGAGGAAATACTTAGAACGAGTGGGAGAATTAGAATGAGATATTCCAGAGAAGATTGATCGAGATGATGATGATGTACGAGATGCACTCACATTGCATGATCTGAATTATTTATTCTTTTACACATCATTTAATTTATACTTGAATGAATAATCGCATATTAGTCAATCTATTCAAGCACTCTTTTTGTCTATCTCCAATCACTTCTATTCAATTCTCGAGCGGAAACGGTGCGAGCATACAAAAAGTGAAGCAAACTCGCGGCGAGCACCTATTAGACGAGGTTAGACAAAGTATTGGAGTGGTTGATTTCCGAGTATGAAAGAAAGGGAATAATACCTCGAATTGGAGATATTGGAGAAGGATGGCTTGATGATAGTGAGAGTTCTCATGAAGGCCGATGATTGAATATCGAATACTCCCAATCTATCAGTCACACTCACTCGAAGCAATCTTAACAAATCAATTATATTATCTCTTATTTTGTTCTCTTTATCTGCATCTCTATCTGTTTCTCTATTCATCTCCGAACGGTTCTTTCGTGGAAATATCCATTTCTCCCTCCCGTATCCCTCCACTATCCTTTTCCTGATCACAATCTCGTACAAGAACTAGAGAAAAGGAGAAAACGAAACGAAACTGCTAGAAAGAAAGCGATATCAAGCTCTCCCATCCTTTCTCCTCATCAATCTCTGCTCCTATTCACACCATTACTGGTCAGATCTGTGAGAGGGGGTGAGGAGAGGGAGAGAGGGGGGCATCTAAGGGGTATCTACAAACACACTCAACATTCAATGCAGTATCACTCTCCATTCCCTCTTCGATAACCACAGGGTAAATGAAATGAGAGTGTAAGGGGGAGACATCGTATGACAATCAACTTTTTGCAATGTGAAAGAGGGATTACTGGCCATCTGTTCTCTTTCGGAGGGGATGGAACCATGAGAAAGGGAGCTTTTTACTATAGAGAGGTCAAGGGCGATCAAGTGAGAACATCCATATGAGATATTCTCTATCATCGTCCTATTACTACTCTTCTTCTCTTTATACTCACCCATCGATAAGTGATTACAGAAAAGATAGACCGATAGTAGTGGGATACTTGTATTCTCCTGCTTCAATCCTTCTATATGTCTCTTGAATAGAAGGAGAATCGAAAGGAGGAAGACCAACTACCATGCAAAACAGAAGACATCCAATTGACCATGCCTTAATCACTACATTTCACTCAACACATCATTCAACAATACCTCAGATGCTGCTGAATGACCCTTCCTTTTCAATACTTCAGGCTAGATAATTGGGAGTGCCGGAAACAGAGACTCCTGACACCTGCAACCCCTCATTAGACCATCTCTCTCATCCATATAATCAACTCACATCTTTAATCATACATGCCAATCCAAAGTCAGCCAATTTGACACAGTCCGTCGACTGTCACTCTCTTTCAGCAAGATATTTACCAGGCTTGATATCTCTTAAAACAATAGAAAAACTTCAAACTTTCCGATTTGATACCTATGGATGATATCATGGGAGAGGAGGAAAGAGACAGCAGATACAATACCTCTCAGATAACACTGTGAGTCCTGTTCCGATAGTCCTATGAATGCAAGTGATTAGTATTAATGAGAGAGAGAAGAAATTCATACTGGAGGTATCATTGATGAGAGTGAGAAGTGACTTCTCACTACAACTTCCATTAGTATATGAACACTCGATTCATCCTCGAATGTACTCATGAGTCTCACGATATGAGGATGATTGAGACCTCTGCAAATAAAGGGAGATTACCCCCCCTTCCCTTCCAATCCTCCCAGCTGGCACAGGGAGGTCAACACTCACTTATGAATCTTGATCTCTCTTTGTACTTTGTGGTATTGATTATCGTTCATATTTTTCTTCTTGATAACCTGCAAGAAGGGAATAGCGATCATCTCCAATTTATCACTCCTTTCATCTCTTATCACTTCATTCAAAGCCGAACCAACCTTCAGTGCAGAGTATTCATTTGACGTTTCATCTCGCACTTTATAACACTTGGCAAAGCCTCCCTGGAACAATGATGATTCACTTATATCATTCAAATTATTTTGCTTCCTGACTATTTTCATCCCAATCAGGGTGTGTCATACAGTGAATGACTCAGCCTTTCCTCTCAGATCCATATGAATCAATCTACTCCATCCCCTTCCTACTAACATCCCACACAAACGAGAGGAAGTCTTGGGGAGATAGCCGAGCCTTTGTTTGCCATTCCGTTTCCTATGTCCTTCTGGCCAATCCCACTGACCTTGCCCAGCAGGAGTAGAGACTTGTAGTCGTTCTTGTGTTAGAATCAAAGAATTCAGGTTTTCTTCTGCCGCAGGTAGTCGACCCATCGCGGGTCTGAAAGAGAATAGATGAGGGTACTGACTCACTATCAAGCACGGTCATCCAAGGGAGACACACACACACATATCATGATAAGATAGAAGAGGCAAGCACTATACGGCCTATCATTTTCACGTACATTAAAGTACGGAGGAAATCACGGAAGACAATTTAGAAAAATCAAAGAGAAAAGGAGGTTACGAGGAAAAAGACGGATGAGATTGCGAGGTCATATGTCTTTCTTTTCTTTTGTGAGAGTGTACCTCTCTTCCCGCCAGGTAATGGATCCGAATTCATCATGGGAATAGGATTAGGGAAAAGAGGCAAGGAAACAACGAGAAGAGTGTGAGAGATAAGAGTATGAGAGTTAGAATGAATGTGCACAGGAACGGGGGGAACTATCGTCTGACCAGTCAACAGCATGTGTCTCGCTCCGCCTACTTAGTGCCAGATCGCTCCTCGCCCTCTTCACGCCCAACGTTCGCTTAGAGATTTAACGATCGTGAGAACTGAAGATCCGAGAGACGAAATGAAAATATCTCGTAAATCAGCTTTGTATCGAAATTAAGATCGTAAATCAGTAGAGAGACTGTCGCGACAACTGAGGAGTTTTAGCATGACAATCGATAATGTATGTCAAGTCATGAATTAAAAAAACAAGCTCGCAAGTATGTAGACAGCTAAGGTAACAAGGAACACTAACGTGATCTTTAAACTTCAACGAAATACATCGGGGAAAAGCTCGAAAATTCCTTATAGTGTATAGTATCGCCCTACACGGGAGCTAAAACAACGACACCAATCGGTTAGAATCGTGGTAGATATTTATCTAATCAGATGAAAATAAAAAGCTAGAATAATCATTAGGAGAAGCTTTTTTATGGTTGCTATGATGGATAGAGAGTTGAACATACAATTCCAAAAAAATGCAGTATGGTCAATGCAGCCGAATTGCAATTAATTGAAATTATTGATCAATCAATGATCATTTTTAATAAAAAATAAAATTGATAATTTAAAATGAATACGGTAAGACAATTTTAAACCTCGATCAATGACACCACTAAACACACCACACCTTTGTCTTGCTGTGACTGAAACAGTATGTTCATGAACGTTCAATTCAAGTCGTTAATAACGACGTATCAAATTGTTTTTTGTAACTTAATTTGTATTTCTTGATGCGGTTTCCAGATTGCTCTCTAATGTCGAATTATACGTATTTAAAAAAAAATCAGACATGGCCGACCACCCATTCCGGATCAATGAAGAATATATTTTAGACAACACGAAAGCTTTGCGCTTTCACGGGCATCACGAGGTGGGATAGTATCCATTAAAATATACTTGATCTTTGACAATAATCCCATATTATAATTGCAGCAACCTCGACAGGTGCAGCCTGGTTACATGGATAAACAACGGCCAGTGCAACGACGCACTAGTTTTCCAACTATCGAGCTTTCGGTGATCGTCCTTCTCGGAATCGTACTGCAAATTATCGTCGGTCTCGGTAGTTACTCGGGAAAAGGTCGTTCTCCAATGCACGGCGATTATGAAGCTCAGAGACATTGGATGGAGATCACTCATCATTTGCCGATCAAAGAATGGTCTGATTAATTGTCTGATTTCGAAAGTCTTTTGATGATTTCAGGTATCGCAATTCGAGTAATAATAATCTACAATACTGGGGATTGGACTACCCTCCGCTTACTGCGTATCACAGCAAATTGATGGGATGGTTGTGAGTATACTAGTATTTCAGCCTGTAAAATAATATCCGTTGTATGGTGCAGTTGTTTATTATTCAGAGCACATCACATAAATCCATCATGGGTGGCACTGGAAGATTCACATGGAATTGAGACTGAGTATCACAAGTTGTTCATGAGAATTAGTGCCATCATATCTCATCTTCTCATCTACACTCCCGGTGTCATACTCTGGCTATCAACTCGTCGAACGGCAATGACCGTTCATCTGGTTTGACTTGTATCCTTATGGTCATATTGGATTGTGTGATATTCAGATGAATGAAGCAGTTGTAATCATTCTCTTTCCCGGATTGATCAGTGTTGACCATGGTCACTTCCAGTCAGTTCATTTTCACAATTATTTCATATCCCGAATATTCAGGTATAATAGTGTCTCACTGGGGTTCTTCCTTATCTCCGTGTACTTCCTCGTCTTGAGACGAACTATTATTGCTTCCGTTTTCTTCGTTCTCGCACTTAATTACAAACAGGTATACTGTACCAGCTGAATTGACCATAAACCGTCACGTATATATCAAATATGTTAAGATGGAGTTGTACCACTCTCTGCCCATCTTCGTTTATATTCTAGCAGTCTCTCTCAAATTGCACTATCACGAAACAGACAAGACTATTATCATTGACTTTCTTATATCCGCTTCCTCTTTATGGAAGGTCAGAGTTTTCTTTTATTCCAATTAACACAATAACTATTGCAGGTTGCTTTTACTACTGTATGTACGTTCTTAGTAATGTGGACTCCTCTTGCATTCTATGGCGATGAGAATAGCGCCTTCGATGCCATTAAGAGGATCTTTCCCTTCGAGAGAGGACTATTCGAGGTTACTTATTTTGTTTTTCTTCGATTTTTTAAAAGACCCAAAATATATTGTGATTTGTTGAAGGACAAGTAGCTAGTTTCTGGTGTGCATTCAATCCCTCTTCAAATTTACCGAAATCGACCGTCAGTTAATGATGAAAATTGAGGTATCTTACACTTCTCCAATAGTGTCTATCATAATACAAATTTCAGTCTTATATCAGTACTAGTCACTTCTCTTCCGTCTCTCTTCATTCTTTTCTTAGCTCCGACCTCTCGATATCTTCGTCTTTCATTATTCATTGTTTCTCTCAATTTCTTCCTCTTTTCATACCAAGTTCACGAGAAATCGATACTTCTCGCTGCGATGTGAGTTATGGTATTTAGTCTCTCGATGAATCGTTAACTGATCATATTCCAGTCCCGCTCTTCTCCTAATTCAAGAACTACCAGCCACAGTCTTTTCTTTCCTTACTACAGTTTGCTGCAGGTTCTTTTTCTTATAACGGAATCAACTTTCATTCATGCTCCAATGTCATTTGAGCTAACTTTGCATATCAATTTTCATACGACGGCTATTCAACATATCTTATGCATTTCAGTTTATATTCTCTATGTATCAAAGATGACAACGAGAAACACTTCTTCTTATTCTTCGCCTATTTCTTCTATTTATTTACTGTGATCCCGAAGGCTGAAGTGAGTATTACGATAGTACTCGATGGATCAATCAATTCATTACAGGGTCGAGTACGATATCTCTTCTCCTTCGTGGTCTACTTTCCTTCTTCTTAATATTCTTGAAGTGTACGTAGTCCTCCTTCTCGTCTTCCCCATCTGTTCCCTTATCTAACTGCTCTCTATTCTTGTATCTCTTTCTTCTCGATCTAGTTTATCTTAATTACTACATGATACATTCATATTTAATTGCTTCTCCTAGTAATGCTAAGACTAAAAAAGATTAGACCTTTGGGAATTGTTTATTTTGTGAAATCGATAGTGTTATACTTATGTTGTTATTTGTAGAATTCTAATTCATTCCCGGATAGTTATATTGTTTTTGGCTCCTTTTTTTCATCCACCATCTGTGATAACTCTTCTTAAATGCGGGTTCATGGGGCTTCATGCCGATTAGTTGATAAACGGTTCAATATTTTTTTACAATATATAATTTTTGTTTTCTGGTTGTTGAATACCGCTTCATAATACTTTATCAACAAAGGAATGCATCCTAACAATAAATAGAGAGTTGATTGTAGATCAATAAAGAAGCTTCGTTTCACTCCAAGATCGGAAAGGATAAAATCTATTGGTTAGTTATCTTGAATATTGATTACGAAGATTGTCAATATCGGTCTTCGAAATTTTATCCTTCTCTGTCTAAATGGGAATATTGACATTTTGTTGATGTGGCTGTCAATGTAGAGTACACACCGTAATAAGAGAGTGACATTCGAGTGCATCTCTACTTGATGCTATCTCTCTCACACACTAGCAATTGATCAGACGAGTGACAATTAACTATTCTGAAATTAGTTACTCCTCCATATGCTCCATAGCTGATTCACCTCTTTCTTGCTTTCTTCAATAGTCTGAATGAGATCTTGAATAGCCATATTTCTCCATCGTAGATAAGACAATCCATACTCGAAGTACCGTCTATAATTATATATTTTCCCACTTCCGTGAATGAAATCATCATTTGATGTCATCACATTTCATCGTTTTCCACTCGTCCCTATCTCTTGGACTGTAATCACCATCTCGATAAGTGATAACTGACCTCCATCGGAAGGGAGTCGATGAATAGACAGAGAAACCATTTACCAATTAGAAGATCCAATCCCACTTCCAATCCATGAATTGTTGAATGGACTTCGGGTAGATCACGTCTTAATATCAAATGAATATAGAGAAGGAAAGGGAGAAATATACCTGATTATCTCATCGAGTATTCTCAAATCTCTCAATAGTCCACTCATACTCTCAGTGTAGTAATGAACTCGAGGTAGAATGAGATGGATGAGTAGATCTCTCGATCGTTCTCTCTCCTATTGTGACAAGACAAAGAGCACCAATGAAATTGAGACCCTGAGAGGAGGAGATTATTATCTAAATCTCATTTCATTTATTAGGCGTTATTTATTTGTAACGAATATAAGTGTTTTGATAGGTGATTGTCTACTCTTTGAGATAGACTTGCGTGTAAATCCCCTGTGAACTGGAGAAAGTAAAGAGAGAGAGAGTGAGAAGTGTGCCTCTATCTCTCTTTTGTTTACTCAGCCCCATCTGGACTCGAGACGCCTTCCATAATGGGGAAAGTGATAAGAGAGACTAAAGGGAGGAAGAGAAGGAGGGAGGATACCTGACAGTATCCAATCGATGGAATGTGCTGTGCTAGACAGTATAGATTACGGTAGAGTGAACTGGCAATCGATTGAATACGAAGAAGACGATTGTCAGGGAATGTACGAGGAAGATCGATTTGAATCGAATAATCGACAGAATCAGAGATGGGAAGAGAAGAAGAGATGACAATGGATGGAATGTATCTCAACCACACCTAAAACATGTATTTATCTTTGATCTTTCTCTCGTGTTAATCACCTCCTTCCGATATCTCATGGGAATTCCTTGAGTACATATCGATGCACTGAAATGAGATTGATGTTATTCCCTCTGATAGAGATAATGTATGAATGACCTCTTGAAGAGAGAAAGAGGACCGATTGAGAGGAGGTGGAAGCAGTGTGTCACATTAATCTCTCTCCATCCCATCTATCCTTCCTCACATTGTCCCCCTCCCCTCCCCTCCCCTCTACCTTCCCACTCACTGAGTGTTCCTCTCTCTCGAGGGTAATTCATCTGCCATTGAACTCTTCTTCTCGCAAGAATCTCTGAGTATCGAGAATGGAATCGAATGAATTCTCTTTGAATGCATTTCGATATTCTTGATCGATGGACCATTCAGTGGAAGGATGAGCAGTCCATGGAGATTCGAACCCCAGACAATCAACGTCTCTGATACACAAGAGAGAGATAAGGAGGAGGGAGGAATGAGGGAATGAGAGAGATAAGGAGAGATTACTCGACCATGCTTACAGTTAAGAATGAATCTACTGTGAAGGATTCGGAATGAGAGCGACGTTGAGAAGGGAAAGGAAGTGGAGGGAGGGACTTACTCTTGTGGAGGGCCTATGAAGTGGATAGGATGAGTGGGAGAAAGCATGAACGCTAGATGGAGAATAGGAATGATTCCCATCCCCCTCCCTCTCCCTTCCTCTCTTCCTCTTCTCACAATTTCTCTCCATTCGTGCAGAGAGAAGCTCTTCCTCATCCTTCTTGTTTAATATGGGAAAACTGTCAGGAAAGTCAAATGATCCATTTCATATCGAGTAGGCATTCTTTAGAAAGACTAATCTTTCCACATGAATATTCCCTCAAGAGATAAGACTGGTCAAATTGAGACCATAAATGAAATTGAATAGCTGAATTGGCTATGGAGAGATGAGTGTAAGAGAATCGGAGATTGAGATGATAAGAAGTGGAAGGATGACCTCGCAACAAATTGATAGGAAGAAGGATTGAGGGAGAGGGAGGGGAAGGGATTCCCGCTTCTTTGAATAATGGAATGAGTATGAGAGACGGAAATGAATTTATCTCGTCATACATATTTCATTTTGATACTTCTGTTCGTGTAGAGCCGTTATGAATCACGCTTGCGAAATTGTCCCATTAGAGGGGAACATTGCCCCCACTAACTTCTTCCCTTTGATCTCCCCCCTCCCCCTTCCCATCGTCCATAATTAGCAAATGCTTGGTACTAGTGGGTCTCTTTCTCTTTATTTCTCTCTCTCATTCATTCTCCGTCCCTTGATTCTTAGTCTTCCCATCTCTCTCTCTCTTATCTCACTCCCTCTGCCCCTCTCATATTTCTTGTCTCCCTCTTTCCTCTTCTCGATACCACGTCCTTCCAACCATCCCAATGTCCCCTCTCACTCTTTATTAATGTCCACTCTATCCCCCTCCCCTCCCCGCCCTCTCCTCTCCTCCTCTCACTCCCTCTCTAATCCGTTCCTCTACAGGGTAGCACCCTCATAGGCTTCTCCACTCTGTGTTTGACTCCTTCGTTATGAAAAGTGATAGGAGGTCAGGAGACGTCAGGAGAGTCGTAGAGGGAAGAGGGAAGGGAAGGGGGGGGGGGAGACGAGAAAGAGTCAACAATGCTCAAGTCTCAGCTAGAGGGAAGAGAGAGATTACTGATGAGAACTACTGAATAGACATCGAGAGACGAAAGAGGATGAGGGGAAGTGTAGGTCGGAAGTGTTCTCGATTCGACTCTTCAATCTATCACTTCATTCCCAATGACATATCTCTTTCACACTCATTCCATTCTTTCCATGATCTCTTCCCCTCTCCATCTTCTTTTTCTCCCTGTAGGTGTAGTTAGAAGAGGCGCGCACATCTCGTCTCCATACTGTTTGTAGATCAGAGAGGGAAGATGAGAGGGAAGGAGGAGGGAGGGGGGGGGGGGAGAGAGAGGGGAGGGGGTAATGAATTGGAATGGCTATTGCACTCATTTCCCACTCTTAAGTTCATCTCCCTTTTGTACTTCATCTTCTTCATATTTCTCTCTACTATTCCGTATCTGGAGCCTATTTGAAGCACGATATTCAATCTGTATAAGAATGAAGAGTGAAGGATGGGAGTTGATACTTTCACTCCTTCCTTTTCTCTTCCCTTTCTCCCATTGGCTCCTTCCCCTCCTTCCCTTTGCTTCTTTGCTCTATTCGCCTCCATACTCGTCCCTTTGCCTCTCCTCCCCTCCTCCCTCCCCCTCTCCCTCCTCCACTTTCATATTTACTCGTTTCGATTGTTCATGTGTCTGTTATGGACATGAATGGTCTATCGTCACTTGGTTAGTCGTGGAATGAAAAGAGAGAGATAAGAATATCGACATAATATTGAACATTTAATCACCATGATCAGTGGCACTCTTCGAGTGCAATTCATCATTATCACTTGTAGATAACTACTACCTCCCTCCTTCTTTCTTTCTCTCCCCTTCCGTTCCCTCTCCACCCCTTCCGTCCCCCCCCTCTCCTCCTCCTCGATTTGGTTTGTCCATTTGATGTATGAGTATCTCTCAAGAATGAATCAGTCTTCTTATCACTTCTCCTCTCTTTCTTCCCTTGATCTCCTCTCTATATTCTCTATCTCAATCTTTTTTTTTATCGATGAGACTACTGAGTGGAACACTTTTCTTTAGCTTCTTCCATCTCATTCCATCTCCTTTTCTCCGACCTTTTGTTCTCTTTCCCCTCCCTTCTCTCTCTCTCTCTCTCTTTCTACTCTTGGTCAGTCCTTCTCTCAGAGTGTGAAACAGCCCTCTCAACCCTTGGTTACTCATCTCCCATCCACACACAGTTATTGTTGTTTTTTCCTTCTCTTTTCTCATAAACACATGATTGAAGAGATAGATAAATAATAAATAACGAAGAGCCATTAGAAGGATATGAGATCAGTTGGATTGAAAACATTGGCACGTAATTAGACCTCTCTCCCTCTCCCTCTCCCTCTCCCTCTCCCTCTCCCCTCTCTCTCATCCTCCTCTATCCTCCCTTGTCTCCTTCTTCCTTGACCATCTGACTCGATCTCTCGACCCGTTCTTCCACGAGTCTCCCCGTTTCTCTTCACTCTGCAATCATCAAATATTTCTCTCTCTCTCTCCACTCCTTCCTCCTCTTCCTCTCCATCTATCTACAGATTGCTGCTAATTAAAACAATGTAACAGTAATACTCATATACCAATAATATCAATGTGTGATCAGTCTGTTGTATCTCTTGTAGTTTTCTCCTCCTAATGAGGGAAGAGAGAGGGGGAGGGGAGAGGGGACACAATTGCCCTCCTCTCATCTATTCTCTTCTCATCCTTATCACTTGTGTGTTTTTCATCGTCTTTCATTGAACTCTCCTTCCTATTCTGCAATAGTTGTCTAGGATGGGAATGTCTCTCTCTCTCTCTCTCTCTCTCTCTCTCTCTCTCTCTCTCTCTCTCTCTCTCTCTCTCTCTCTCTCTCTCTCTCTCTCTCTCTCTCTCTCTCTCTCTCTCTCTCTCTCTCTCTCTCTCTCTCTCTCTCTCTCTCTCTCTCTCTCTTCTCTCTCTCTCTCTCTCTCTCTCTCCTCTCTCTCTCTCTCTCTCTCTCTCTCTCCTCTCTCTCTCTCTCTCTCTCTCTCTCTCTCTCTCTCTCTCTCTCTCCTCTCTCTCTCTCTCTCTCTCTCTCTCTCTCTCTCTCCTCTCTCTCTCTCTCTCTCTCTCTCTCTTCTCTCTCCTCTCTCTCTCTCTCTCTCTCTTCTCTCTCTCTCTCTCTCTCTCTCTCTCTCTCTCTCTCTCTCTCTCTCTCTCTCTCTCTCTCTCTCCTCTCCTCTCTCTCTCCTCTCTCTCTCTCTCTCTCTCTCTCTCTCTCTCCTCTCTCTCTCTCTCCTCTCTCTCTCTCTCTCTCTCTCTCTCTCTCTCTCTCTCTCTCTCTCTCTCTCTCTCTCTCTCTCTCTCTCTCTCTCTCTCTCTCTCAGTTCATTCCCCTCCCCCTCCCTTCTACTCGTATGATGATGCTTCCCTCTCTCTCTCCTCTCCCTCCATTTAATCTGCCCCTTTCCGTTCCATCCGTCTCACTTTGGGTGAGGTTCCTTCTTTTCTACTCTTGAGTGTTCGTATCTCAACATCTCTCCCCTCTCCCCTCCCTCCCCTTCTCTCTTCCCCCCCCCCTCTCTCTCTCTCTTCCGATCGGCCACTAATTCACAACTCGTGATGGGTGTCAACTCAATACGAAGCACAAGCTGTGATCTGTTCATTGATCTTCCGCTCTCTTCCCATCCTCTCTCTCTCTTTCCCTCTCCCTCTCTCTCCCTCTTCCATCCGTGGATATCTCCTGAGTGATAGTTCTCCCCCGTGAGAGGAGTCACCCATAAGGATGTACCACCTTACGCAACCGTGAGTCGCCTCTTTGGAAGAGATCGACACCAGAGGGAAAAGAGGGAAGGAACAGGCAAAGGAGACTCTTCCTAGATCAAATGAGAGAGAGAGAGAGAGAGACTGATGATGTCACTACTCACACTTGTATTCCGTCTAAAATGAAGGATGGATATTCAATTGATATTCCACATGGTCGATTCTATTCGTTACTCATCATGATCATCCTTCTCTCTCTCTCTCTTCCTTTCTTCTACAGTGACTCTCTTATCTCGATAGACAGATCATAGTCCAAAGGGTGGGGGGGGGTAGAGAGGGAGAGAGAGGGGGGATATGGTATTGCTCCTCTTCTTCCAGACTGAGTTTTTGTATGTGATTGCTCCTCCTTCTCTCTTCACTCACTGCTTGCATGTCTGTTGCGGCTTCTTCTTCTCTCACCCCCCCTCCCTCTCTCTCTCTCTCATCACAGTATAACTCATCTCTCTCTCTCTCTCTCTCTCTCTGTCGTCGGTCGGTCGTTCACTTGTTTTGAATGTTCCTTCTTGGGGGGCGAAGAACGGGACGAGAAAAGGGTAGAAGAAGTAGTTGAATACGAGCCATCTCCATCTCCATTCCATCTCTCATCCACACATCCCTCTCCCTCCATCTCCATCGTCCCTCCTTCTCACTCATTCGATGGTACTCACTAACTATTCAACAGATCACTATGATTCCCTCTTCCTTTCGTCATTCTACTTTTTGCTTACTCGTCTCCCTTCCCCTTCTCCCCTCTCCTCCTCCTCTCTCTCTTCCCCTTCCCCTCTGCCTATCAGATAGTGAACGAGAGAGAGTGTTGTTCACTGTTCTTTCACTCTAAAGAGGTTACGCCGCGCTTGTAGTTGAGAGAGGTGATTAAGAGGAAGAATTGAGATGAGTAGATACCTCCTGGGGAGGATACTCCCTTCCCTTCCCCTCCCTCTCTCCCTCCCTCTCCCCTTCAGTCACCTCTATCCGATTGATCGTATTGTTTATGGATAGGGTTGTATATGTAATCGTTGTTCATCTCATTCTTGGTTCCAATGAAGAGAAAGAGAAGAGTTTATTGAATCACAGAGTGATTAGTTAGTATAGTGAAGAGTTGGTGGGAAAAACGAGAGAATGACTATAGAATGATGGATCGAGAGAGAGAGGGAGAGAGAGAGAGAGAGAGAGAGAGGAGAGAGAGAGAGGAGAGAGAGAGAGAGAGAGAGAGAGAGGAGAGAGAGAGAGAGAGAGGAGAGAGAGGAGGGGGGAGGGCTCTAATTGCATACGAGCTACCATGCTAAATGTCCATACCTTCTATAATCATCCAGTCATTTAATACTCAAGTCATGTCCTTTCTCACAGTCTATGAATAAGAAGAGAACGTTCTCTCTCTAGATTCATAACTAATCTATGATGTGTAAGTGTTCTCTATCTCTTTCTCTTTCTCTCTTTCTGTTCTCACTTCTCACTTCATTCATCCTAGAGATTTCTTCAACTCTCGATACTCTCAACTCGAAGTACTTTCCCTTTTCAATCTTCTCTCTCTCTCTCTCATCTATAGGCTACGCCTTTCTTATTATCCTTGTGTGTATGTACCACCCTCTACAGTTCTCCATCTCCCTCTCCTCCCCTCTCTCCTCCCCTCCTCCCGCCCTCCCCTCCGCTTTCCTTCTCACATCTCGCAAGACATGGACACATTTGGCGGGTGGCCCTCTCCCTCTCCCCCCCCCCCCTCTCTCTCTCCTTCCTCTCTTCCATACAAGTATCATAATGCCCTCTGCTTCATCTTCCCTTCGGTCATTCATTCTCTCATTCTCAATACATCAATATAGATGAGTATACCATTTACATATCTCCATAAACCTGCCAATTTCAAAACATGCCGATTTGGACCTTGAGAGAAAGAGAGGGTAATATCTCATTAGTGATTATTCAATCACTCAATCTCATTATTTCACTCCACTGTTTTCATAGTTTTTCTCATCATTCATCCATCTTCTCTCTATTCTCAATCACACGGGAGGTCAATCCATTCATATATCTCTCTCTCTCTCTCTCTTTTTCTCATAGCTTTCTCTTCTAGTTTCATGATAAGTGATAACTGATGATCATGTGTTGGAATGGCCACTTCCTTTTCTACTTCTATCTCTCTATCTCTCTCTCTATTCTCTCACTTGGCTATCACTCTTTCAATCACTTATCATTCTTCTCTCCCCCCCCCTTCTCTCTCTCTTCAATTCCCCCACTCTCTCTCTTCCCCTTAGCTCGTCCATCTCCGAATGACCCCACAAACGTTCTCTCCTGTGCTCTCTCCCTCTCCCTCCCCTCCCCTTCTCTCCTCTCCCTCTCGATATCTCATCTCACTTCAACAAGCTTGTTTCCTCTCCCTCCTCTACTTCTACTCTTTCCCTCTCTCCTCCGATCATTCATTATCTCGACCTCTCACTTTCTTCATTTATTTCTATGTTGGTACAACACCCGAATAAATCGATCGATTCGAATAAATGATGGCAAGAATATTGATTGATTCCTTTTCAGATCGATGAGTGAAACAGAAAAGGATAAAACACCAGAGGAATTTGGATTGTGGAAGATGGGAGGTAAGTCAATTGAGATATCCGAGACATTCTTATCGATTAGTTCAACTCGTGATTTGACTGAATTGAATTGTGTGTGTTTAGTGTGAGCCGTCGATTTAGAAATTAAAGGTTTTTATAAGGAAAAGTGTATTTTTAAATTTAAACGGCCTGCTTTTAAAAAAAATTTCTAATTATTTGTATAAGTATAACAATAAGAGTTGTAATCAGGTTGAGCCCTTCTACTACGGTGGCCAACGAGGAAAAATATTCCGATCGAGAGCAACCACTGATGTACAATGTTTCAAGAGTTATGATGGATTCACTTATCGAATTGGTATTATTGACATTCATTCTATTCATCTATTCCTATATTCTCACACTTGTATCGATCCGATCGATCGATAAATTTTAGGAGATACAGTATACATCGATGCAGTCTCAACGGAAGCATATCTAATCGGGACCATTGTTTCATTCAAATCGGTTAGTATTCTCATATGTAATTGGAAGAAGCAGGGAAAGAGGGAACTCCTTCAAGTGGGGGCAGTCGGGTGTTCTTGGTCTGCCTCCTCTCCCCCTCCCCTCTCTCTCTCTCACTCTCCCTCCCCCCCCCCTCTCACTCCCGCATTCCTCCCCTCTATCTTCAAGATGATCCTCTACCCACAAGGGCAGCTCCTTCTCTCATTCTCTCCTTCTCTCTCAGCTGTCACAATTCTCACCCCATAGTCCCTTCCTTCCATTCCCTTTCAATGACAAAGAATGATTCGAAGATAGAAATGACTGTACAGAGTGAATAACGGGTGCTAATAAGTAGTAGAGAGGGAGAAGGGAAGGGGGAGGGGTACATATGGTATGGATGGAAGAAGTGTCTCTCCTCCTTACAAACTCTTTTCCTTATCTCTCTTACTTCTTCTTCCCATCTTTTCCATCCGTTCAATCGTTCATTCCCCCTCCCCTCTCCCCCCTCCCCTCTCCCTCTCCCCTCTCCCCTCTCCCCCCTCCCCTCTCCCCTCTCCCCTCTCCCCTCTCCCCTCTCCCCTCTCCCCTCCCCCTCTCCCCTCTCCCCTCTCCCCTCTCCCCTCTCCCTCTCTCCCTTCCCTCTCTCTCGCGTGGTTTTCGTGTACAGATTGGAGATACACACGAGAGAGAATGGAAGTGGAAAAGGGGAGAAGAAGGAATCATGTCGATGCAAATCACAGTGAACAGAGGAGAAGAGAGAGAGAGAGAGAGGGGAGGGGGAGGGGGGAGGGGTAGGTCAAGAGTACCTTGAGATACGGATTATCCAGTTGATTAGTGCTTATTCTATTGAGTGTCCATAAGGGGAGAGGGAGGGAGAGTGTGAATCGGAGTCCTTTGATCTCTTGTTCCTTCTCCTTATTGTCTCCCCCCTTCTCTCCGTTTCTTCCCTCACTTCTTTCCAATCCCACCAGTTATGCTTGACTAGTCAGTACTCTCTCCTTCCCTCTCTCTCTCTCTTTCTACACCATTCACACACTGCAAAGGTGTTCCTCCTTCTCTTCACTCCAAATGACCCATTTGAAAGAGAGGGGAAGGTAATGGGATAAATGGAAGAGAGACAGAACAGTTACAACCTAATATCCAAGAGATATGGTTATGGAATTCATAGGGAGAGGAGGGGATAATGTGAAGGAGCTTAATGTATCACTTCTCTGTCATTTTCTATCAATTCATCTGTAGACAGGGAGGGTTCACTTCCACTCCTCCCTTGGGATGGTCACTCCTCTCCCCCTCCCCCTCCCTCCTTCCCTTCTAGCCAATGACGATTAGTGAGTGCGCGTCCCTTTGAGAAGAAACGAGAGACGAAAAGGGAGGGGAATAATAGCGTGTGAATGGATAATCATATAGATATGAGTAAACAATAGAATGATATGTGATTGCAGACTAAACGAGATGTCTTCCTCACAGTGGGTCGATTCTATCGTCCAGAAGAAGTTCCTGAAGATTCATTATCAATTATGGAAGGAGAAAGAGGAGAAGGAGGAGAATGTATGGTCAAACCAAGAGAAATATTCTCTAGTGATAATCAATGTACACACTCCGTATCACTACTCAGGTGGGTATTTTCTTTCTCTCTCTTTCTCTTGTACTTCCTATTGTTGAAATGGTTTTACAAGCAAGTGGATAGAGTGTGAGTAGTACACGAGTGATCTTTATTTGTGTCTCTCTCTCACGATATTCAGTCTGAAAAACAAGGAGAAGGTAGCTGTTCCATTAAGATTAGTGGTCAATAGAGTGCAAAATAGTTGCTTATTCATAGCGTCCCCTTCCCTTCCCTCTTCCTCTTCTCTCTCATCCTTTTCGTCTCGCCTCTCTCTCTAATCTATCAAATTGCACACAACTCTACTCTGCCCTCCCTCTCTCATTCTATTTTCTCTCTCTTTCCATCTGGATAGAAATAGCGAATGAAGTATGATGCATTCTCTCTCTCTCTCTCTATTCACACTTTGGTTCTCTCCCCATCTCTCTCTCTTTTCTTGTCTCTTTCATCTTGGAGATTCCCCTTCTCTATTCACTTTCTCTCCTCTCTCATAGCAACAAAGTTGAAAAGTCGCGATTACCACCTGTTACCCCCCTCCTCTCTCTCTCCCTCTTGTACCCCTCCCCCTTGGAGTACTCTGAGTGACAGCTCGTCATACGGTCAATCGTGGCAGTATTTCTCCCTATTCTGCCTCCGATTCATTCCCTCCTTCTTTCCACTTTATGATCTACCCGATTAATGACCGACTGGAGAGCAAAGGGAAGAGAGAGAGAGGGTGAGAGAGAGAGAGAGAGAGAGAGGCTAGTGAGGGAGAAAGATCATATGCAACCTGCCCTCTTCTATTGAAAGAGAGAGAGAGAGAGAGAGAGAGAGAGAGAGAGAGAGAGAGAGAGAGAGAGAGAGAGAGAGAGAGAGTGGCATTGAAGTCCCTTCTCCTTCTCTCGTCCATTCCAAATTCACTCTTGAATGCGTATGAACCCCCATTGACGAGAGAACGTGCACTCCCTTCCTCCTCCCTCTTCCCTCTTCTCTTCCCGTTGACACCAGCCGATAAGATGAGATAGTCCCCTTGTACCCATTGGCAATTGATAGACATCCCCTGTGGATGGATTAGTGTTTATTGAAGAAGAGGAGGTCATTGGAAGTCATCTCTCTCGATAGGTAGTCATTCTTCCCTCTCAAGGGGTTATAAATGGAAGAGAAGAGAAGGGGAATACTCTGAATGACTCGTCCCTCTTCTACCCTCTCTGCCAACATACACACAGGGGCGGTTCCTCTTCCCTCTTCTCTCTCTCCTCCCCTTCCCCTTCCCCTCTCCCTCTCTCTGCCGATTGATTGGGTGGCATGGTCTAGCAGTCTCTCTCTCTTCCATTCTCTTCCTCTCTACCCCTCTCTCCAATCCTTCTTTTCACTCTCATATCATAACAGTTCCCTTTACAATTGTGCACTTTCCCTACATCTCTGCATCTTTTTGCGCTCTTTCTCCTTTTTTATTCTCAATTCTCTCAAAGCGAATTATTCACGGCATCTGTCTCTCCCCCTCTCTCTCCCTCTCTCTCATTCCTCATCCTTCTTTCCCTTCTGACATTTGATCCACCCTTTTCTTTTCTCCTTCTGGTTCCTTGTAATTACGACGTTCTACGAATTTTTCCGTGCAAAATGAATTAATTGAGTTGTCTATGCCTTTCATGTGCACATGTTTCTGTACTTTCACTTGTCTTGCTTATCTCACTCTCACATCTCCCCCCCCCTCTCTTCCCCCCCCTCCCCTCCCCATCCTTCTTCATTCTATTTCTATCACGAGATGGAGTAATGTCACACGTAGCCCCATCGGTCTTTCTCCATTCCTCCCCTCTCCCCCTCCCCTCTCCCCTCTCTCTCTCCCTTCCTCCCCAGTCCCCTCTCTAATGCTATCTGTCTCGTCTTCTCAACCCTTCCCCTCTTTTCTTTCCTTCCAACTCCTCATATTCTCTGAACTACTAGAGTCCATTTGCTTGCCGCGTCTTTCAATGAAAAAAAGAGAAGATCTCTATTCTTTTTGCATCCTGTCTATTCATTCCACTTCAAATATCTCATTCATTTCTATAGTAATAATCTCTAATTCAGAAGTCACTGTACAGTCTATCACGTCAAGGATATCGTCGAATCGAGAGAATACGACCTTTCCCTGTTAGTCACCTTTTTTTTATATTTTTTAGATAAGATTTTTAATCTATTAATAACATTACACCACAAGTATGATTCGATAATGTGTTCTTATTCTCAATGTATTCCTTCCGTCGTTAGAGATAGAATACTCGTCTAATCTCGAGAGATCTCAGTCTCTTTCCTTCTCTCTCTCTAACCTGTTATTACTCTACTTATCTCTTTCTCTCTTCTCTGACGATACTTTCTTAAAGGAGTCTGCCAGACACACCTTCCCTTCTCTCCTCCCCTCCCTCTCTCTATCAGTCTCATTCCTTCTCTATTACAGTGACGATACCTTCTTTTCGTGTGTTCTGTATAATCAGAAGAGTACAAGACTGGCGTCCCACAACGGAGAAATTCGGGTCGGCCCGAGTCATCAGGTAACACTTTCCTTCTCTCGACCCGTTACTAGTCGGATAATGATGAGTGGGAATGGCGCGATCTATGGGTGATATAGAATGAGCACTGTTTTGATCCAATGAGTCGATTGTTGAGTGTGTAAAAGGTGTGAAAATGGAACCCTTTCTTTCCTTCTTCTCTCCATCTTCAATCTCTTTATCTTTACTTGAATCCCCTAGAGAGAGACAATCCCTTCATCCATTTCCTCTCTCTCTCTCTCTCTTCTTGTCTTCCTTCCTCTTTCATTCTAATCCTTCACTCTTCAACTAACTTTATATATCGGGACGCGTCAAATCGCACTCGCGTTTCTTTTTCGTCACTCGTGACTCGCGAATGTCCTTCCTCCCCTCTCTCACCTCCCTTCCCCCCCCTTCCACCCTCTCCCCCCTCTCTCTCCCTCCCAGTCGCTTCACGATTGACAAACACAGCCCGTGTAACGTATGCCATTGGAGGGGTGGTTGATCGGTCTCCCCCTCTCCCCTCTACCCCTCGCCTTCCTTCCTCCCCTTCCCTCTCTGTCCTCTATCCACTTTGATCGTGAGAGGAAAGTGAGAAACAAATTATGAGGGAAGTGAAAGGGAAGAGAGTCGCAATGATAATTGAGCGTGGCCAAGGAAATGAGAAAGAGAGAGGAGGTGGAGGGTTCAAATGGAGAGGGAATTGGAGAGAGATCAAAGATCAACTGCTGAGATAAAGAGTGAAAAAGGTGTTGAGAATGAATTGGACACTCGTAGCTTTGCTCACTTCATTGGAGTATTTGCCTTTCCCATCTCTCTTTCTCATTGTTTAGAAGGGATCTTCTCCCTTCCTTCTTTTCTATTCTACTGGAAATGGTAGCCAAGAGTTATCTACTCTTCTTTGCCCTTCCCCTCCCCCCCCCTCTCTCCTCTAGTTGAATCTACTCAATTGGTCTACTAGCAGATGTCACTATGTTCACACTGGAATAGAGTGAGGGAAGAGGAGGAAATGAAGAGAGAGAGATAGAAGAGGAGAGGAGGGAGGAAGGGCGATAAGGGGAAAAGCACTTGATAATAGGGGGAAAGTTGTGAGAGAGGAAGAGATCAGAGGGTGATATTAGTGTCCAGCTGTGAAGAGGAAGAGAGAGAGAGAAGGAAAGAGGGAGGGGATTCACTCTCTGTCTATTTCTATCCCCTTTTCTTTCTCTGTGGCCGATAGTTTGCAATGCTCGTTTATGAGGCTACTCACGAGGGAGGGAGAGGGGGGGGAGAGGGGGCAAGGGAGGGAAGGGGTGGAAGAGTGATGGCTGCTCCCTCTCGTTTCTCTGTGTCGGACTCACGAAAGTGAATGGGATGAATGAGGGGAAGAGCAGATGGAACACAAGAGGAAGAGAGAGAGAGAGAGGAGGGGAGGGAGGAGAGAAGGGGGAAGCAAGTGACGAGATTGATAGTCACAACACTACTAGCAGTTATGAGGAAGAGAAAGGGGAAGATTGATCTTTGATCTTTTTCAGGCTAAACTGCCACCCGATGCGAGAAGTTCAGTAGGAGAAGAGAAAGATAGAGATGAATTACTCTTTAGACCAGGACAAATTGATGGAGAGAAACAAGATAAATATGTCAAGTAAGACTTATTATTCATGTCTTTTTGAATTTCAATTTTTGATATCATATTGCTAGAAGTGGTCAAGATTGATCTTTGATCTCTAAACCCTTTCTTCTTCTTTCAGAATGGCTCGTACATTCCGAATGGTCCTTCTTGAATCGGGTAATATTCACGAGGCAGAGAAGGGAAGTCGATGTCGAGATATGCTATTAGATGATGCAATCAGTACACTTCATCGATGTAATTATTCATTCGGAGATGCTATCAAGGTACATACCAATCCTTTCTTCTTTCTTTATGTCATGCCAATCACATATTTCGTTTTTTTTAAATTTTTAATCGTTAAACATTAAGGAAATGAATGCGAATGATCAGCTGTTGAATGCGGACGCCAATTTTATGACGATTGAAGATACGAAAAAGTTCACTAAGGTAACAATATCGATTGATTGAAACTGAAAATATGTATTACATGGGAATGAAGAGAAGAGGGTAATTGTAGTGTGATCTATCTCTTTTCTCTTTGAGGGAATCAAGACAATGGGAAAGAACTTCACTCGAATAAGCAAAGAAATGCTTCCTCTTCACAGTAGAGTGAGTAACCATTACATTTATACTCCATCCCTTCTTTCGTCCCCTTCCTTTCTCTCTCTATTTCTTCTCTCATAATTTCTCATCGTTCGGGTCATTATCCTTGCCCCTCACCCTCCTATTCACTTGTGAGTCTTCCAAGGAAGATGGGGCAGATTAGGTGGTTCACTCCCTCTCCCTCTCTTTCCTTCTCTTCCCTCTCTCTCATCATACTCAGGGGTTAGATGATGTTATGGGAGTGATAATGGTTCATCTAATCTCTTTACTTCTATCTCTCATCTTCTCTCATCTTTGTGCTGTCATCATCAGTCTTCCTCTCCCCCCTCTCTCTCTCTTCTTTTATTTCTGTCACTCTCGACAACTCGTCGTGGATTCCATTTCACTCTGGCAGAGCAAACGAAGTGAGAGAAGGAGGGGAGGGGGTGAGTGAGGGAGGTCCGGGAAGGGGAGAGGAGGGGCAGTGTTTGGTTGGTTGTGCATATTCTCTTCCTCCCTCTCTTCCTTCCCTTCTATTCACCCCCTTTTTAGCCCCTCATTCAATTCATGCAAGGAAAAGAACTTTATTAAAAACCCGAGAGATAGCACAAAAGGAATGAATGAAATGTTAGTTGCTTGCAGGATCAATTGGTGGCCTTCTATTACTTGTGGAAGAAGACTCCCGATGCAATCAAACCAAAGGTGAGAATAACTCATTGGAGGGACTCTGTTCATTCCTTCTCCTTAATCAGGCCCTTAACAATCGTAATCGTGGTGCGGCCGGTCTTCGAAGGGGGAAGAAAGATAAGAATTCACGTCCTCCTTCAAGAGAATTGAATGATTATGTTAGTGCTAATGAAGAAGAAGTTGAACTATTCGATGAGAACAAGTGAGTTGCCCCCTCCCCTCTCCTCTGGATGAATAATAACTGATTGTATTGCAGACATCTTCAATATGCATGTCATCACTGTTATGGAAGTGAATCGAAGGATTGGCATCACGCAGGGAAGGAACCTCCTATGCTACTCTGTACTGAGTGTAGAATATACTATAAGAAGTATGGACAAATGAGAAGTGTAGAGAAACCAGCGACTGTTCCCTCTTGTCTATTCAAGAGAAGTAATTCAGAGACTGATCAGGTGAGAGAGAGGGAGGGAGAGGGAAGTGAGGAGGGGGAGAGGGAAGTGAGTGATTACAGGAGGAAGAGGCAGGAGTGAGAACGCGAGCAGGAAAGAAAGATAATGGAAGGAAGAGATCACCATCGTATGGAGAAGAAGGAGGAGGAGGAGAGGGAAATGGAGATGATGAGAAGAAAATGAAAAGATTGAGTAATGGAAAGAGGAAGAAGAGTTTAGGAGACAAAAATGGAAAGAGAAGAAAAGAAGATATTATTAGAGAAGAAGATGATGACGATAAAAAGAGGTATGAATAAGGAGGGAGGAGATGAGAGGAAGAATGATTAATTGCAGTAGTAGTAATTCACCTTCCCCTTCTGGTGATAAGGATATGAAGAAGGATGAAGAAGAAGAAAAGGAAGAGAATGGAGTTAATGTTGAGATTATTGAGAAGAAGGAAACAGAAGAAGCGAGTACAATGAATGGAGATGAAAATGGATCTGATGAATCAGAATCTGTTGAAGAATGTTATGAAGTGAGTTGAGAGAAGGAGAGGAGGGATATTGAGTGATTGATTACAGGCATTGGATGAATATCCCCATGGAACTCCATATCGAGTTTATCGACGAGGAAATGGAAATTCATGCAGTCGGACAGATATAATAACCACGACTTCTGCAGCGAATGTAAGTATTCAGTGGATGGAAGGGGATACGGTACTCGAATCGAGAACTGATGATGATTGCGACTCCTTTTCAGATAGCGAAACGAAAGGAGACTGCAGAAGTGGAAAGACAGAAGAATGCATCAATAGCAGCAGAAGCGAGGAAGAAGGAATTGGCTGCACAGACTCAATCGAATACTTGTCAACCTGGACCATCGAATGGAATACATCATCCTCAACCACGGATACCAATGCAGACGATGCCTCAATTGAATACCCATCAAGGTTAGAATTGAGATATATTCAAAATTTAGCTTATTATATCAATAACTAAAAGAAGACGAGTAAAATATTTGGGAATATTTCAGAAATGGCAAATTTCCTTAACACGATGGCCCGTCAAGCAATTCCCACTAATATTTACAATCCTCCTCACTTCACTTTTGATATGCGACAACTAGGATTTCTCACTCCACAGATGGCACATGCATTTATGGATCAGAATCAACAGGTATGATTGGATAAGATGAAGGGGAGGGAATGGGTAGATTGATGAGTATGGAATCCTTTCTTCAGTTGGCTGCAAAGATGGCGAATCAACGTGAAATGGAATCATTAATGAGAAGACAAGCAGTTCCTCCTAACTTCGGATTGAATGGAACTAATGGCCCCGTTGTCTTCAATAATCCACTTCCCATTAATATTCCTCCTCATTTGATGGCTGCAATGCAACAGAATCATCACAATGGACCATTTTCTGCCCCCGGGATGGATGCACAAAATTTCGCCAGGCAATCACAAATTCAACGTGAGTTATTTCATTTGATTGCATCAACTATCAGATTAGATTATGTCTATTAGAAACGGACGAAAAAGTGGAATAATATTGAGTATTGCAGAGATGATGACAAGTGGAATTCCTGCTTCTGCTGCCATGGGACTCAATCCAGAGATGGAAACTATTCTGAGAATACATCATGATATGCAAGGTAAGTCCCTCCCGTACCATGATTGGAATGAGATGGAGTAATCAATGATTGATATTGCAGCAGCAGCAGCAGCTCAGACAGCAGCAGCAGCACAGAGTGTAGCCCCGCCTCCTCCTCCCTCAGCACCCACAGTCACTGCCATTCATGATCCATTACAACAGATGATGATGGGAAGAAGTGGACCTGAATTAGCTTCATTATATCAACAAATGGCAGCTGGAATGGCCAATGGAATGACTAATGGAAATAATCATCCTTCGGAAATGATGAGGAAACTTCAACAAGATAGTTTCAAGTAATGAGAATCCTTTCCCTTCATCTATCGTTTCTCTCCTCCCTCTTGCCATTCTCTTCTATTCGGTACTCAATTCGTGTACAAATTCGAGATGAATTATCCAATCTCTTTTATTCGTGTCTTCTATTTACACTTTACCAGTTAATCGAGTTTTTATCTAACGGGTTATCTAGCCATCTTTCCAGTCTCAATCAAATCACTGCTATTGCTCGTTTTACACTTTGTATTTCATGATTCGTATGCAATTCCTTTATTTCTCTTGTATTCAATCATAAAGAAGTCGCTGTTCGGTCTCTCCTACCTCTTTGACTGTAATTAGTCATTCCATGATGTGATATCACTCTCTTCCCTTTCCCCTCTCGTGCCTTCCTTCCCTCCTCTCTATTCCATATCATCTCATCACTCAGTCCAAACCTTGTAATAAGCTCTCGACCCCTCAGCCACACTCTTACCCTCATGAATCTTCTTATTCACGATAATTGTATTCACTACCTCAGTGCACCTTTATCTATTGCAACAGAGGTACACAGAGTATTTGCATTTTTGTATTCATTGTATCATATAGAATAGAGTTATTATCTCATTAAGTTGATACAAATATAAATAATTGTTACTAATGCGTCTGCTCTTTTGTCACGGGAGTGTACAATGGGAATAAGTTAATGGGAAGCACAATAAAGGAATAGAATGGGATGGAATAGGAGAAAAGGCCCTTGGAGAGTGTCCGTATCTACGTCCTAGACAGAATAAATTATGAAAGTGAGATTGAGTCTGAGATCATATAATGGTTAAGGTAATACACTGGTAACAGGATACTGTAGGATAGAGGCGACAACTAGCGATAGATCTATTTCTTATCTCCTTCTTTCTTTTCTCCTTCTTCTTCCAATGGTTGAAGAGTATGCCATTGTGCAATTGGTCGACGAGGGGAAGCAAGCATATCCATCCAATGTCTAGATGAGAGACCATTCATTATCTCCTCTCTCTCTCTATCCTCACCTCAATTCAGCTCCTGTTCCATTACATCCAACGAGAACTCTTCCAATTGCATCGTTCGATCCCAATTTATCGTAGTCCATGATTGTAATCATTAGACCAACTTTCTGGAAGAACGACGAGTTAGGATAGATCAGATAGATATAGAGAGATGTACCTGGATTTGTTCGAATGGAACTTCGAATGAGAAACTCTCATTGTAGTAGGGATTGAGTGTGCATTTCTTGATCGAAGTTTTCTTCTTCTTCAATCTCTTTCCTCCTTGCATCAAAACGATCTTCACGTATGGATCTGAAAGAGATAATTCTTATCAGCTCCCAGATTCGATTCAATTGGATATGAAATATGTGAATAATCTTGATGTGCAGAGTAATCATTCAATTTCCTTACCAGATAGACCTCCGACGTCCATTTTCTTAAGATTCTTCGCTTCAAGAATGACGACAGTCAATTTTCCCGCAGTGGGGACGTATCGAAGGGAGAAACAGATATCGCCCAGTGCCTTCTCCTGAATGGAAGACAAGGGTTACTGTAGTGGAAAGACAATCGATTGACTCACAGCTTCTTTATCATCAGGAGGAGGGGCGATATCCTTCCATTCTTCAATCACTTTGCCCAGATCAATCTTTCCGAGGGGAATGAGAACCTAGAAGTAAAGAGTAATGAAGAAAGAAACGTTCTATCTTACTTGTCCAATTTGATCGTGTTTACTGAATCGATCGAAGTCATAGACGGCAAAAACGAGAGTTTTCGATGTGATCTCATTGAAGGGAACCTACAATTTGGAAGGAGATTTATTCTTTCATCCAAGTTTGCTCAATTTTCTCACATCGACTACAATTTATACAATCGACTAGCACCGAGTCCGAAAGTTCAGTAAACAAATTTCTGGCTACCGTTTCAACACATATTTTTCAGTAGTCAATTTCTAATCCATGGAAGAAAAATAATCTTTTGCTTCGTGGAATTCTCTTTCGTTTACACAGAATACGTGAGAGTGTTGCACATCTTCTTTTCTCATTTTGCTGATCCCTTCCCAAAATTTGTTTTTTGTCCCTTCCCTTCTTCCTCCGATGGAATAGTCTTTGCTTAATCTACCAAATGGCACAAATTGGAATCTATGGTTGTGTACGCAGAACAATTCTCCCTTTCTTCCTAATACTCTTCCCATATACATGTCAATTGAATATATTGTCATACCTTGAATATGAATGTCTCATTGAACACTGGATTCAATGTCTTCCTGTGTACTTTTGTCTCGAACTTCTTCTTCTTTTCAGGTAGAAGGTATACTTTGACATAGGGATCGGAGGTACCACTCATATCCATTCCTGGTAATTCTTCTGCTTGAATCACTGTGATGGACAACTGAATGAATACGAATTAGAAGGAGGAGAGGGAGAGGGAGGACACTGGAAGGGAAGGGATACAGACGCAGTAGACAACGACTAACCTGATTGGCTTGGAAGTCGTAATCCAGTTTATATTGTATACGTCCCAATTTGACCTGTGAATCACAGATAAGAATAGACTAAGAATGAGTTGAAGTCCTTACATCTTCCTTTTCTTCTGCTTGTTCCTTCTCATTTTGTTCCATATTCTCTTCAAGATTCTCGAGATCGGCCGTCAACTAAATTATTCCCTTTGTCTTTCCTTCCATCTCCCTTTCTCCCTTCTGTCTGTCTACAGAATCAGTCACGAGCGTCACTACTCCTTCTCTACAGTCTCCTCTCTCCTTACTCACCCCCGTAACTCCCATAGTATCTTTAGTATCAGCTCCTCCCTTTCCAAAGAATCCCTTGAGTCCTTTCTGCTTATTCTTCTCTCCATGGCGTTTCTTTCCGAATATCTGAAATGAGTGTTGGTTCTCTTCCCTTTTCTATTGTCTCTTCCTCACTTCTTCCCTCTCATGGGAATTCTCTCTCCCTTTCGTCATTCAATGTGTTCCTCTCTCTCTCTTTCTCACCTTTCTAACCAAGAAGAATGCGCATCCGAGGAATATGAGAAGGAAGAGAATGGACAGAATAACAAACGTCCATTCGGGCACTTCAATTCATTCGTATTAATAAGGTATGAATGGAAGCAAAGAGATGACTCCCCTTCTGTCCCCTCCCTTCCTAATATGTGTTGTGTTTAACTGGGCATCAATCTGTCTTGACTGCTCTCCTCTCTTCCGAGATACCCATTGGAATCGATAAAGAAGGAAGGGGAAACGGGAGGAAAGAAGAGGGAGAAGAAGGGAAAGATTATGAATGGAATAAGGAGGACTCACTCCCTGTTTCTTCCATCACTTTTGCTTTGACAGTGTCTTTCAAATGGAAGGCTTTGTTCACTACAACATCCTTGATGCTTTCCTTCGTTGTACCACTGAATGGAATGAATGAGAAGGAGAGAATAGAATGGAAACTGACGGTGTTGATGGAGGAATGGTTGTCTTATCCTGAGGGAAGTTCATAGGCATTTCTTCTTCTTCCCCTCCTGTCTCTTGATATTCCTCCTCATCGTCACTCCTTCGAACCATCTAAGATATCAATGGAATGAAAGACAAGAGAATGGAACGATGAATGAGAGATCTCTCCCCTTCCCCTCTCATCCCCTCCTCCTTCTCTCCTCCATCATGGCGTTGCGTCGCATAAATGGCGAAAACGAACGAAAACGACGAAATATCGATAGGTTGAGAGAGAAAATGAGGGGAAAACGGAAAATGAGAAAAGGAAGAAGATGAAGACTGAAGACATGATGGGACTAAGAACGAAAGACGAAGAAGAAGGGGAGAGAGGGGGGGGAGGGAGATAAGAGATGAAGAAGGAATGATTATGTGATAATGAAGGAGAAGGTAACCATGGGGATATTGGATATGATAGAAGATGGAGGTGGAATGAGGAAAGAGAAGAATAGAAGGGAGGAAATGCACGAAAGGGAAGGAGAATAGGGGAGAAAGAGTCTGAGGAGAGAAGAAAAGCAATGCGAAAAGGACGGATGAATCGATGAAGTTGTGTAGAGAAGAGATGTCTATGGAAGGAAGGAAGAAGAGGTGAAGGGAAAGAAGGAGAGAAGAAGGATGGAATAGGGAAAGAGATGGACGATAGAGATGAGAAAGAGACAAGAAAGGTAGTCGATGTATTCGTTGAGAAAGAGGAAGAGAGAGAGAGTAACAGTAGATGGGAAGGAGAAGGGAAAGAAGAGAATCTCCTCCCACTATGGAAAGAGAGAAAGAAAGAAGAGTCATAAGTCCCTTTCTTCCGTTTATTCTCTTTCTCCGTTCTTATGAGATAGAAAAAGGAGAATATTAAGTGAACGATGAATAGAAGAAACGTCACAAGAGAATTTCCACTATGAAGATACCAATCAATTTATAGTATTCGAATCGTAGTATTGCATGAGGAGACGACTCGGAATGTACAATGTTATGTTGTGTTTTTATGGTATTCTTAGATACTCGTAGGAAGATGGTTGGATCATGCGTATTGTATCCATGAATATATTTTCCATTAAGAAATTGGCATGGTGTTGAGAACGTCTCCATTTCGGATATTTTCCATATCCTTGGGATATTTCTGTTCTTTACTTCTCCTTTCTTCAATATATTCTCATCCTCGTAGAAGTACTTCTCTTCTCTTCTCTTCTCTTCTCGCCTTTCCTTTTCTCCTATCTATTCCTCTTCTTCTCTTCACCCATCTACATTCCCAATGAATTCTCCTTCTTTGCATCTTGAAATAGGAGGAGACGTTGAATATTACTTCTCAATAACACTCTCTCCACTTACCTATTTTGGGTCAGTTTCTCGGAAAGTGACAAGAAATGCAGTCAATCGGTTCTCATAGCAGACATTGAAATGGATAGACACGACTAAAATACGATGAGATAATTGTCGTATACAGTAGTATCGTACATGTGTTCATTAACTTTCTCTACTCTTTTTTAGGATGGTTGGTGTCATAATTAATTTGAGATCTGCCTACGGATGGATAATGAATAATAGTGGGAGAATAGAGAAGGAGAAGGAAGAGGAGGAGAGAAGTTGTCAAGAAAGTACAAGGGATTAAGATGAATGGAGTACTCATTACTTGAAGAGAAGAAGAGGACAAGAGAAGGCAGGGAGAGGGGACGAGAGAGAGAGAGAAAGGGGGGGGAAGAGTCAGCTGACTTATCCTTTCTCTATCTATTATCATATCGATTAGACAAGTAGATCAATGAACTGTCTCTTCATCTCAGAATGGGTCGAATTCCAATCAATCTGTGCTGTCTCATCAATATTACACTCGATCTCTTCATTTCTTCTACAGTAGAATGGACATGGATCGATTATTACACTCTGAGGGAGACGACTCATCTATCCTCACTCACTCATTTCCCCTCTCTCCTCTTCTTACCTCTTCCCATTCTTCCCATCCTACACTTCTCTCTCTCCTATCACCCCATTCACAAGTCTTCTTCATCTCATCACTTACTCAACACAAAATCAACGTTTATCTGAATAATATCTAATCAGATGTGAATGGAAATGTGGAAGAAGATATGGAAGTGAAATACAACGACAATTGAGTTGAATGCAATTGAGAAGTGAAGGGAATAACCAACGAAATCGGGAGACTTTTCAGTATAATAAATGATGTGAACAATGAGAATGGCAATATATTGGTGGATGTGAATGAATAATAGACATATAAATCTAACAATAGATATCTAATCTCACTTGGCCCGTCCTCTCGTCGCCCTTCCTCCTCTTTTTGCTGTCTTTATCACTGGAGGTTGCATTACAAGCGAATGATCCTCCAAATATGATCCATCTGAAATGGTGATGGCAAAGCGATCATTCGTATTTACAATTAGATAATTTTGATTGAATGAAAAATAATACGGAGGAATGGATACCTTCCAATAGATCATCTTCATCGGATCCTGAATCTCCTTCGACATCTCCAAATGGTTGACTGCCATTGTATTGATAGTGATGAGATGAAGTGATCGGGAACTCAAGACTCATTCCCATCTCTGCAACACAAACCGATTGATTAAACATATTTATTGATCAGAAAGATGATGATAAAAATATTATCGAATAAATGATCTTACCTTCATTATTCTTCATGATCTGAGTATACTTTCCTTGTTGTTTGAGTAATCTCTCGAGGGTGTTAATGTATTCGATTGCTGTGCGGAGAATTTCCACCTGATGATGGATCATGCAATGGATTTATTTCAGAGCAACTAAGGAAGAGAAAAGTGCATACCTTAGGTAATCTCTGTTGTGGATTCTGACATGTTCTTGCCTTGACCACTTCGAATGCTTCATTGACCTTACGAAGTCGACGACGCTCACGCATTGTCGCTGCCTTTCGACGATCCACTGGAAGGATCGAGAGATGACTACGATAGATTGAGAGGGTACTGTAATAGATGATTGATAACTGACTCTTCTTGGGGATGGGATCACTATCAGATACTCGTGATACATCAGATTGATGCTTCGTTGTCTTAGAAGTGGATGGAGTTGGAGCAGGAAGAGAAGGAGTTGTAGTCACTGTAGGAGGACAGGACCATTCTACACCTGAAGAGAAAGAGATGAGGAAATGAAGAGAGGAAGGGAAAGATACCTGTTGAATCCATCTTCTCCATCTTAATAGGAAGAGATTCCTTTGGTTGATTCTCATACGAATCAGTCTTCGTTGACTCATCTCTTGGTGTTGATTGGAATGAATCGAAAGAACGAGTAAACGCTGTCTCAGGGATATACAGATTCGTCGGATTGACAACGGGTGTGGAGTAGTAGTAATTACTGTAGAGATCTCCGTAATTGAGAGTGGAAGTATAGTCGGATGTTGAGGCTGCCACTCCAAAGTTAGAGAGTGTTAAGATCTCAGATGAAGGAGGAATGGGAAGATGGGGAGAGGAAGGAGTGCCATATTGAGTACTGTAATCATATGGGGGTTGAGACGATTCACCATTCATGATTGAAGGAAAGAAGACTTAGAGAGAAAGGGAGGACTTAGAAGAGAAGAGAGAGGGAAGAAGGAAGAGAGAAGAAGTCTGAGATTACGGTGGGGAGACCCGCCCTCTCTCTCCATTGATTGAGTGAAGAAGCGGAGTAAGAGAATAGGAGGAGACAGAAGAGGGAGAGATCAGAAGGAAGAGAGGGACGAGATTTGATCCCTTACCAGACTATCCTTTTATGAACTCTCTTTGATCATAATCCTATCCTCTTTACACTTTATCATCTACCGTTTTATCTATCTCACAAGCTGATCAACTTTCTCTTTCGGTAGCTGTTACTTATTCCTTTTATGGTTAACATTGACAATTCTTTGATGTAGGTTCTGTGATCTGTTTATGTTTTGGAGAGGTGTCAACTTGCCACTGGCAATTGAGTTTCAATGAGGAATAAGATAATGAGTGAATTGTGTGAAATGTATGAGTATTCGAGTGAAGGGAAGGGATCGAATTGACTCGTGTTCCTCTAAATCATTGGGTGATTTACAGTCGAGTGTAGAGAGGAACCAGAAGGGAGAAATATTTATTATGGATGAGCATATCAGATCAGATCTAGAAGGGTGGAGAGGGGAAGGGAGGGACTATGACAGCGAGTTCGAATTGGAGTCATTTTTTCGTCTCGATATGGATACTTTGTATGGGAGAGGAGATACGGTTAGACCAAGAGCACGATATCGAGAGAGACCAGAATGAGATTGTATATGAAGACGTTTAAGGACATTTGTGAAGATTAAGAACAATTCACTTCGAGCGAGAGACTCGCCTAAACATTGTCTCTTTCCTATTGAGAATGGAATAAATTCAGGAATCCTTTTGAGAGTGATTCCGTCTTCCTCTAAGAATCGAGAAGGATTGAATTCTTTCGGATTAGTCCATATTCTTGGATCAGATAATAATATTGATATCTGAGGAATGATCATAGTTCCTTCTCGATAAAAGAATCCTCCTTCTTCAGTATCACTCGATGTACTTCGAAGGAGATTAATGGGAAGAATATTGGCTATTCGTTGAATCTCCTAAATTACCTCCATTCATTCTCAATCGCACCTTTGAGACTACCGATAAGTGTAACAGTCTCATATAACCCCTCCCCCACCCCTTACCTCTCTTTCTCCTATTCTATCTCATCTGGTGTCAATATCTCTACCTTTACAGTCCATCTTCCTCTTCCTCTCTCTTCTCTTCTCTACCAGACGGAATCTCTTTCGGCACAATCCAACAAGGGTCATCTTTCATTATGAGTCTTCCCTTCAGTCTTCCATTCGTCATAACTCTCAACTTCGCATCCCTCCCTGTCCCACTCTCCTCTCTTCCCTTCCTCAGTATACACAACCCCGTTCCTCTTTGAACCCCTCTAGACAATCGAACGGGAACTCACACAAATAGTCGCATTTGTGTATGGTAGATTCTTTCTGTCTCGAAGAGTAACAAATCCTTCTTTCTCTATTGAATCGAGTTCACGTTGAACGCCCTCTTGAACCTGAATGAGTCCTTGTTTATCATCAATGGATCTTCGTCTAACCACTTTTTCACTATTGGTTCAATGATCATGCCCACTGAATTTTTTTATTTTTTCGAATCAAATTGCGTCTCGATGGATCGAGCTATGAATCGATAAATGAGAGGGGAGTGGAGAACGAACTTCGGATAAGTTTCATTGAGGGATCAAAAAGGGATGGTGGGGACGGTTCTGTTGCTCTCAGTCGTGCAAAGAGTAGAAGGAATGAAACCTCAGGATGGGCAGCCATAAGAAGGAATGCCCATTTGAGAGTGGTCACTGTTGTTTCCATTCCAGCGAAGAAAAGATCGAGAAGAAGCATACGAAGTTGCCAATCACTGGAGAAATGAAGAGAATTGAAGAAATATGAAGATTTAGTAAAACGTAAAAACATCAACCGATTTTGCAGCCGTAATACAAAGCTAGGTAAGACACACTGGTTCGGTCAGCCGTTGAAGATTTAGTGCGTTCTTGCTTTTATATCTAACTGTTCTCTAATAGGTAAGACAGTTCGAGAGAGTACTCAACGTGAAGAGTTAAAATCAAGCATGGGTTATGAGACGAAAAGATTAGTGAAACTGCTAGGAAGAGACTAGATAATAAAGACTTCCTAAAGAAATGCGGCTGGAGTGTTTGACAAAGTCTTGTAAATGATGAGAAAAGTAACCCGAATGATCCCATATCGACTCCGTCTTCTTCCCTCCTTCGCATCTCTTCAAGATATGAAAATGTGAAATTATCCTCATAACCACCCTCAGCAAAACGACGTTTGTGATCCTGTAGAGAAACAATGAGAATATGACTTGATCTGATCGAACCTCTACTTGTTCCCCAAGAAAGACCAGAATAAATCTCTTTGTCGAAGAAGAGTCTTCCATGGTCCATTGATGAGGGGAATATGAGTAGTACAAGGAAGGGCAATATACAATCCCATCAATGGATGAACAACAAGAGTTGATTGAGTATCGAGAAGATGATGCAGTTTACGCATCTCTTCACTGCCCTAAATACGTCATTTTAGTGATGCATCGAATAAAAATAGACTGCACGTGATCGTCACAAGATTGTGTTCGGAATAACTACTTCCGATTTATTTTCTTCTACTCGATAAAAGTGTGAGCTCGTTAAGCCATGTGCTGATCATGCTAGCAATGGATGAGTGAGTGTGATAGTGTAATGAGGAATACTTTGCACCTGTGGGAAGGTCTTTCCAAATAAGATCTTATTGATCACATTCCCAACACAAACAGCTATTGGAGTAGAGAGGGAAAGAGGATCATGAGATGATTCGAGGAACGATATGAGATTATTAGTCTGCAATGAGAATGAATTAAATGATGAACAGAAGATTGAATCGATTTCACTATCTACGTCACATTTAGGAACAATTGAAGCGTGCTTGAGAATGATTCATTCAATGATTCCATTCATTTCCCTCCCATTTCAGCACGGATTTTATCCCTTCTCACTATTTCTCTCTTTCTCTTCCTACATAAAATGATCTTTCTCTTGTATCGACATGTTATGAACATATGTGACGTATGAATGACGTACCTCAATAAGAATGCTCTCTTCCATCTCAGGTCTTCCCACTCCGAAATTACGTAGAAGATGAAGTGAGAATCTTCGTTGTTCTCTCCATTTATCTCCATCCACTTGAACTACTCCATAGTGACCCCCTGTAAGGATCAACACTCTTCTCATTGTAAACTACCTCTCTTAGCTGTCTTTAGCTCACTTCGTTCCGGTAGAGAAGAAAGAAGTCAAGGAAAGAATGAATGACTAATTGACACAAACTTGCATACAAAGTTGACAGGACTCACCCATGAAAGTGTCAGTGATAAAATTCTTCCATCGATTCGAGAAAATATCAGCTCGATCGACAAAATATTTCTTCATTTGGTCTAGTGAACAGACCATTACAAGAGGAATAGGACCAATCCAGACGGTGAAAATCTGAATGGAAGTATTGAGATGGAGTGTGAATTAATGGGATATTCCCTCACTTCTCCGTATGTGTCTCTCCATCGATGCAATTGATCCTCGAAATGACAGAAAACAAGAGGAATCATATTGCCAATGAGAGGAAGAGGAAAAGGACCAGGAGGAAGATGATTACGATGATAGAAGGAATGAAGAAGGAGGAAAAGAAGAAGAAAGAGAAGTAGAAGATACTGTTGATGATTGGAATGATGATAGGGGGATGGATCAGTGAAACTTACTGGAGAGAGCAAACTGATGAGGACATTACGAAAAATAAAGAGAATAGAAAATGCAGGAATAATAAGGGAAGATGATGTGATTGAGACCATCTGAGAAAATTAATTGAGATTGAAAGTGAGATGAAATTTGAAAGTGAAAGTGAAAAGAGTGCAACTCACCTTTTGATACCTATTTGAATCATTCACTATAACAACTCGATGGAATGAACATATCTCAATATTACTCTTGATTCAATCGAATTTTTTTAGTTCAGGACACTTTGTTAGAGATGCTGCAATGCGCTGACAATGGTAGATAGTTCCCTCTAAATTCCCTCCTCCCTACCTATCCTCCCCTCTCCTCCTCTTTCTTCTCTCTCTCGATCTAACAATATCTTGCGCACTCTCACTTTTCTTGGACCGCTTTTTCCTATGGTGAAGGGAGTTGGAAAAGAACTTTGTTTCTCCCCAGCTGAGATCAATGAAAGGAAGTATGACAAATTGAGGAATCGAAGGAAGAGGAAGATAGAGAATGCATAGTAGAGTAAAGCGAAGAGAGAAACATGTAGGTAGATACATCAACCAGATGCATGGTAATAAAGAGAAATGACTAGATCCACACTTAATCGTCTCGTTTATTATGTGTTTTGTACTTTCCTGCTTTATCTTTACTTTGTTGTAGGTAACAGAAAGAACAAATTGACAATTTTTAATTTTTTTCCAAAATTTGTAGAAAACATAGATATTCCATTTCATCTTACATCACGCTATTTTTGTCATGTTTGAAAACATAAAGAAGATACTATTGATCAAATTGCTTCAATTGCGTTTAATTCTACACACGTTGTTCTTCATTCTATGAAATTTAACTAACTTGCATTCATGAAATTGTATCCGAAATGTATGTATATACTTATTGTTCAGTGTTTCTGTGGCTTGTACTTTGTATTTCCTTCGTGGTTGCTCTCCACAAGATTAATTATCTACCCGAGAAACACTGCCATTTTACGAGCACGAGTAATTGGAAATACATGTGAAAGAGGCAATAGAAGGAAGAAAAAGGAATTGTGGTGTGGTGTGTGCTTCTCCTTTCCTACGGTACACCCAGCTGATTGTTGCCAGAGAATGTTTGGCAGTGTGCCAAACAAAGAAGACAGCCTCAGGGGATATGGGGAAGAAGAGAGGGGGAGTCGCATATTATTCGCTTCATCTCTTTCTTTCATCGTTTCTCATTTAGTCGTTTTTTTTGGTTGATTGTTCGTTCATTCTTCAATCCTTTTCATCTTCCTTCTCTTCCACTCTCCTTCTTCTCTTTTCTCCCCTGTTGAGTGTGACTCCACTCTCCCTCCCTTCCTCTCTTCCTTCTTCCTTCTTCTCTCTACAACGAGTCAATATCAGATGCGACTCTTAACGTAGTCTCTCTATCTTCTTCTTCCCATATAATGTCAACTATCACTTCCTTCTCACCTTCCACTTCATTCGATTCTTATCAGACAACGAAACTCACTTGGAACAGAAATGAGGTTAGCCCCCCTTATCACACTGCTTATCATTCGAGTGTGGTAACTCACACTGCAAACATTTCGAATTCCTTCCCTTTCATTTCATATTTAATTACGTACGTCGACAAGAGACGTAAACATGACATAGACGTCATCAATATTGGTTATTCATCGAATGAAAGAGATAGAAATGAATGATTGTAGGAGGTATACCGTCTATTGGAAGCAGCATCTTTACATGGTGAATGGTTGAGTGGAAGTGTATTAGAGAGACCTCCATCTGGAACACAACTTCTTTTCTCTCGATCTCAAGTCGATTTCAAGGTTTGAAGAGACGAGAAAAAGATGTGAGAGGAATGAATAATGACTTTCTCTCTTGTAGAATGATGGATATGAATGGACAAGAAGGAAAGATGGAAGATTAATCAGAGAAGATCATATGAAATTAAAAGTGAAGAAGATTGATGTTATTCATGCTAATTATGCTCATTCTGCTATTGTTCCAACATTCCATCGACGGGCTTACTCACTCATTTCGGTATGATTAAAGGAGGACGAAAGTCAAAGTTTTCGAAGGTGCGCTGTGTGTGTACTGGCAGTGTGCGCTTGTAGGCACCAGGATAGTTAAGCGATTCCCAAAATTTGAAAGCTCTAGCTCAATTCTGAAGCGACTTATTCCCAATCAAAGTGTCCTTGATCTACAGTATCTGGTAGTCATTGCTCCGGGATATCGCGATAAGACTCAGAGAAATCGACAGGAATCGACGGATGGGAAGGGGGGCAGATCAAATCTGGGGTGAGGAAGGGAGAATAGGGGAGGGGAGCGGCGACCCCTCTTCCTATTCAATCAATTCCCGTCGATTCCCATCCATCCCACTAAGTCTTACCGCGATATCCCGGAGCAATGACTACCAGATACTGTAGATCAAGAACACTTTGAATGGGAATAAGTCGCTTCAGAATTGAGCTAGAACCTTCAAATTTTGGGAATCACTTAGCTATCAAGGTAGCAACCGGCCCATGCTGTCAGTTTACCTTCGAAAACTTTCACTTTCGTCCTCCTTTAACTGTGAATTCTCAATGGAAAGATATCTTTAGAATCCTGATATAGTTCTCGTTCATTATCTAAAGAGTGAAGAGAGTGAAGACACGGGAGTCGCTTCCTTCTCTACTCGAATATCCGATTCAATACGAAAGAATGGACTCAATCCTAATCTATCTCAACTTCTTACACAAATGCAACCAATTCGTATGTTTCTTATCACTGATTGTCTCACTGATTGATAAGTCGGAAATTACGAATTCATTTGAGTGTGTTTCATGCCTAAATCCGATATTGAATTCATTGCTCAAGAAGTTATGGAGAATTTGAGAAGAGAAGCTGAGACTAAATTGGTCAGTGGAGAAGTTATCGAGTGAAATAGAGAATGGGAGGGAAAGGTAGACTCATTTAGATTGATTCTTCATTCTCGAATGGGAGTGATTTATTGGTGGTAGAGAGTATTTCATCAGGATCTTCTATTGAATATCTTCTCGTTCCCACTAGAAATTCCTTGGTAATTGAGAGAATTGTCTTGTCTATCCATTCCACTCTCTATCCCACTCTGCACTATCTATCAACATCTATCATAGAATTCGATTGAATAATAGAATGAGTAGTTGAGAGCATGAGCGGATTATGTTCAATTCCTATATTTCTTCACTCATTATCATAATCGGTTCAATATTTAATCATAATATCTTCCAGAATCGTCGTAATTCGTGTAGTTCCGCATCACGAAGAGGACTCTCAAGTCTCATTTTAGCAAGGTGAGAAATAGAATGATGGATTAGAAGAGATGTATCTCCCTTCTATTTATGTCTCTAGGGATTCCTTGATTTGTGTTTCCTAATTGAGTTGTCCATTTGAGGGGATTCGAGAGATTCTTCCCTTTCCTTCAAAAGAGGAATCGTTCCTCTTCTCGAATCTCTTGACATTGAGAGTGAATTGCAGACAACCGTCGGCCTTCTCTGATTCAGTTGATACTCAATTCATATCGGGAGCTGTGAAGAGAGAATGGAATGAAAGAACCGATGGACAACTATACCATAGAGGTAAGAAACGAGAGAGAACGGATTGTTATTGTGAGTGAGGAAAGAAGGAATATGGGGGAGACTAGCCACGAAAGATAAATGCTTTACGGTCGTAAACGTTCTCCCAAATGGATAAAGAAAGGGAGATTACCAGAAAGCGTGAATTTATGAGCCATTACTCTCGCAGCTATTCTTGGATAGTTATTCATGTTGTGAATCTTAAAATAGATGGTTGTTCATTGTAGATGGAGCTCATTCTCGATCTCATTCGGGAGATACTGGTCATTCTTCTGATGAAATGGCAACAGATTGGAGTAGAATAGAGAATGTGAATGGACCAACTCCATCTTGTTCCGATTGGAGTACATTCAATTCTGAATGGAGTTCATCGATCAATCGAGGGCCTTCCACTTCAACTGGATCATCCACTCTCAGTCTCTGTCCTACTGCTGCCTCTACTAAGGTTAGAAGGAATACTCAATCAAGGAAACAAAAGTGCTGATTGTAGGGAGGAGAACGAATTCTCCTCGTTGGAGGATGGTTTGTCAGTGGTCATGAATACTCGGTTATGTTCGGAGAGAAGAGAGTGAGAGGAGTATTGATACAAGATGGAGTCATTCAAGTACTCGCTCCTCCTGGTCTAATATTACATTGAATTACTGTCACGGATCAATCTTATTTAGGAAAGGGAAAGATCAGTGTGAGAGTGTTGTTGGATGAGACTCCAATCGGACATCCATTGGACTTCTTCTATAAGTGAGAATCATTCTTTCTTCTTCCTCTTCATTTATCTCTTCATCAGATCTTGTTCTCGTGAGGGTCCTTCTCGATTCGATCTTCTTCAATCTCTCGTCGATCGAATTCATCTATTGTGTGCAGCATTCAATTCTCCCATGGTATCCAACCCATCCTTTGATGAATATACAAGAACTCTTCAGAACATCGACAACGTTGATCCAGAGAGTATTCTGTCAGTGGTTGATGCATTGAGAGGTCGTCCCTTGGTCTTCCCTTATCTTCTCAATTCTTCAATGCCATCTCGAACAATTCTTCATTTGGCGGCTGCTTTGGATTTTCATCAGCTGCTCCAGAGGATATTATTTCGGTACGTTGAACCCAGAGTGACATTATTTATATTGACTTCACTGTAGGAGGGACGATTTTCCATCGAAATATCGTGAATTTGACATAAGCGCAAAGGATGTGGAGGGAGAGACTCCTCTTACTATCGCATTGGCCAATAGTAAGTAATTAATGTTCCTCGAAATCTAAAATTGAATCTTTAGGAAAAGGTCGCTGTGCAATGATTCTAGCGAATGAAGCAGGATGGAGTATGGAAGATTTAGAAAGAGAAACAGAAAGATTGAGATCAGAGAGTTTGAGTATGGGAGGAACCATCAGTTTGGATGATGGAATAACATGCCATCGGGTTGAAGTGAGTCATTTTAACAGCATATTAGAGTACGCAAGATTAACAGACTTCTTCATCGAAAACACATGTTTAGGGGCCACAAGCTCCGCCCACTTTTGTGAGACACGATCTCGCGAAAAAGCGAGAAACAAAAGCCCAAGCTTCATTCTAAACCAATTCGCTCATTCTAAAGTGCGTTGGATAGCTACTGCCGACCTCAATCGATTGAGCACCGCCCAAAATTAGCATATCATCGCTAAGTAGATCAAATTTGCATATAATAGAAGGGAAAGGCCGTTTTGAGGCCTTCCAGTGGGAAAGTTTTGTTTGGGCAGTATTTATCTGACTAATACGAATATTTTAGGAATTTTAGAGAACAAATTAAATTTTTATCATGCTTCAAAAGCTTGGGCTTGAGCGCGGGGAGAGGCGAGCGAGAGGGCGGGGGGAGGGAGAGAGACACACGCAAATTAGGCTCCGCCCCCTTCTCTCTCGTCTCGCCTTTCCCTCTTCTTCCCCAGCGCAATGCGCGCGTACTTCTCGGGCTCTAGCGCAGCTCAAAGACACGATATCGACAAACGGTAAAAAGTATGATGTTATTGGGTCCATGAGGGATAGTTTGAATATACTTTTGACCCCGTCGTGTAAAATCGGCTATGTGCGTTGTGGCCCCTACACATGTTGCAGGACGATAATATGTGTGACGGTCCGGCTCGAAGTACGGAAGCATGGGTGATGAGTCATGGAGAGACAATGATGGAAAGAAGAGAAGGAATGAGAGGAGAAGAGATCGGACAGAGAGTTCCTCTTGAAATATCTATGGATACTGAAGTACTCGTCCCTGATTCACCCACCATGGCAAATCTATTCCAAGCTGTCACCAGGTATGATGCATTTGAGAAATATTGATAGAGAATGTTCTTTCAGCCCTGGAATGGTGAATGATTTCGCGAGAGATCAGATGGCAACTCTGGCGAATAGACTAATCGAGGCTCTTCCTGCTAATATCAGGGTATCGATAAGGGAGAAGGAATTGAAGAGACAAGAAAACGTTTCAGAATTCGAATGGTGTCTTCGATGGTCATTCTCATTCTCATGTTATCACTCATTCTCACATTCCCTTTCCCGATTGTTCTTCGTTAGTTCGGGATGAAGTTAATATGAGGAATGGGAATACTGATTATCCCAATGATCACTGCATGAATATGGGATATGGGTAAGTCGATTATCGTGGAAGAAATATCTCAATGCATTAATTTCAGTCAATACGAGGTGCAACTTCAACATCAAGAGCAATGGATGGATCCAATATATATGGAGACAATTCCATTTGGACAGATGCTTCCTTCCAGTTCCAGTGTTGATCATATGACCATTGGTGCACTTGATGTTGAATTGGAAGACAAGTATGACGTAGATATTGTATCTTCTTCTATCCTCACTCTGTTGCAGAGATCTCGGCGAATTTCTATCTGGTTCTAATGAGATATCGATGGATGTCGATCCACTTCAGAAGAAGTTGGAGACACTCAAATTGAATCGTAAGTTGGACCATTTTATCGTGAAAGAATCCAATTCTTCAAAAGAATCACTGATTGATTGTAGCAAAAGAGCAACGAGATGTGTACGAAGCCGCTCGAGTAATGCAGAGAAGTCCCTTCGGAGGATCTTCCCCTACTGAGAGTGAGAGAAGTGCCGCCACTGTCATACAAATGTGCTATAGAAGATACAAACAGGTACTGTACAGTCCTGGCTAATCCCCCCATGAAAACAGGGCGCCCGGGGCGTCCCGGGGCGTCCCCCAGTGTCCCCCTCGCTTCTGGCGCCTTCAGACATTTTCAAATTGGGCCCAATTTGTGTTCGTCGTATTCTCCGTTCGATTCTGCGTCGATTCATGTAAAAAAATAAAATAAAATATTTAATTATAATTTACATTTGGATTTTCAAAGAATTGGCGAATAAAACGATTCGTGCATCGCAGAGTACACATTGCGGTATTTATCCGTCGCCGCTGCAGAATGTTTTGCTAAGTACCGTAGAACGTACTTCGTGATGCACGAATCGTTTTATTCGCCAATTCTTTGAAAATCCAAATGTAAATTATAATTAAAATTTTATTTTATTTTTTTACATGAATCGACGCAGAATCGAACGGAGAATACGACGAACACAAATTGGGCCCAATTTGAAAATGTCTGAAGGCGCCAGAAGCGAGGGGGACACTGGGGGACGCCCCGGGACGCCCCGGGCGCCCTGTTTTCATGGGGGGATTAGCCAGGACTGTAGTCCATGCATATCTCTATTACAATATTCTCCTCTTCAAGTACTGTTATCTCCGTCGTCTGCACAATGCAGCTGTGGTAGTACAGAAACATTTCCGATTGAGAAGAGCTAATCAGAAGGAGGAAACTCATGATGAAGTACAGGAACATCCTTCCATGCAGGAGGAGAGTATCTGCATACAGGTAGATGATAAAGGAGGAGCAATGGTCAACTGTATAATTGAGGTTCCGAATCGTTCTCTGTCACGTGAGCATCGTGCAGCTGCAACCATCCAGAATGCATATAGAGTTCATCGAAAGAGACAAGGAGCTGCTAGACTCATTCAGAAGTTTATGAGACATAGTGCTACTCGGGTCAAGTAAGTTATCATGACCTTATTCATGTACATTCCGGATTCAAATGAATAGTTACAGTGTTCCAACCGACGAAATGTCATTGGTAAGAGAAATATTGTACCGTGATAGTGACTATGGTGGTCCCATCGATATTGTGGTTTAGTGAATATATCGTGGTTTCCTAGATTCTATTTTCTTGATTCCGATGAGATAATGATAATTGTATTGTAGACTTCGGAAGATGCACGAAGCAAACGACGATGTGTGTACGGGAGATGGGACGAAGGGAAGAGAAGAACGGAGATGAATATACACAATACATGGGTTAGAATATAGATACAATCACTCATTGATGTTAACCTATCCCTTCCAGGCTTGACTAATAAAGAAAAAAGGATCTCCAATCAGCTTTAAGTTAACCTTGTGCAAACTGTGATGTGTGTTCGATTCTTGAAGATTTGTTTGTAAATTGCCATAGTATAGATTATATTATATATGTTTTCCCAAAAGTGTCCTGTACATTTCGAGAGTTTTGACCAAATATTATTCGATTTGTTATTCAGATTTGTCCATATTATAGAGACTACAGAACCAAATAAAATAATTTATCACTTATTTCATTTTGGGCACTGGTTGAATGACTTAATCGAGAATTTCTGCATATTCAACAAATAAGATGCGTGAATGGAAGAAAGGCAATGAGATCGAACGTTTCTGGAAAGTTGACAGAATCAGCAAGAAATAAGCAAATGGAAGGCAGGCAGATTATGTACACAATCGTAATCTGAATTTGAAAGAAATACAGTTTTTTCAACAGGGAAGATTGACCCAGAATTGGAAACTAAAAAGAAAACATAGGGAAACATAAGAATGTTGCCTAATCACACGTGAGATACAGAGGATGCGAGATGAAAACTCCTCCTTGAAACGGCATTCGGATTGGTTGTTGACTGGGAACGAGTACTGATGGGGCGGGGAAATCGAGGATTGGCACGGGGTGGAAGAGATGGTTGATTTGATTGAAGAATAGGTTGAGACACGGGGTGAGAAGAGGGAATAGACGATGGAGTTGACACGTCCATTGGAGGTTCTGAGAGATTCTTGTTGGAGGAGAGAAGACCGCGAATACGAGAAGAAAATGACCGAGGAGTCTCTTCTTCCAATCTGAAACATCTAGTTTTCTTTTCACTGAGAAAATGTGTAGAACTGTAACATTCTTTACAAAGTGATCAATTAATTGAATCTTACTTTTTGACTTCCTCTTTGTCTTTCCTGGTAACAAGTTTCTTCAACCAGGCTACATCAACAGAGAGAGTGTGACGGGCTGTCGACCCACGAGAATGACGACGTTTGGATCGAGATGATGAATCAATCTGATGAAGAGAACGATGAAGAGAGATTGGAAAAATAATGCTTCAACGTCATACGTATGATTCAGATGTATAATCAATGAAAACTGACCCTTATTTCTTCATACGGACTGGTAGCTCTATTCGGAAGTGTTTCATCTGATTGAAGAGGAATTCTAAGAGAGACTTGTTCCCTTTCTCCTTCCTTGTCCTCCAATACTCGTTCACATGATGCACGTGATTGACTGAAATCGTTACAAATAAAAGATTAGTAAATTTGTTCATCTGACCGAGTGAAATGCTCAAGATTTACGTTTGCTTCAACAGTCTCGGTCGGTAATGAATCCTCATGTTTCGGCTCGTATCCTGCAATAACTTTTTTTCAATGTATTGAAATGTTTCATAACCGATGAAGAACTCTATGAATGAAATAAATCGTACGGTATTTGGTCTTGTTATTTCTATTGGTGCATCCAACACGATAAGCGACGACACTAGCGTGATCCAATTTGCCAGGTAGATCGGCTATCCTCTCCCTCACCATCTTACGACGAGATCGTTCCTCAGACTGAATACGTATATTACAAAGTATCGTTTTTATGAACCTCTGTTTTGGTATTCGATTTTTTCCGGTAGAATAAATTACCTTAGTCAACTTTTCTTTCTTGTACAATTCGGGATTTTCGAGCACTCTTCTCTTCGCTCTGCAATTAATTGATGTTCTGTGTTTATATTGGTTGATTGTCTGCATAGGATTAGATATGAATCTAGTCGATCTTATCCTGTCTATATCTCTGATTATATCTTCTCTTCAGATATTATACATCGGTCGACATACGTGCTGAGTTGAGTAGCGAATTGAGTGAGTGAAGTGCATAGTCGAGATGGATTAGGAGGACGAGGAGTAACGGGTTCATCATTCAATGCATCCTTACGAGGAAGAAAACCATTCGAGATTATGTCTCGCATACGAAGAAGCATCAAATTCTAAAAGATCTTTTTTTTGTCTAGCTGCTTAACCTCATTTGTTTCTCGTTTAAAGTGCATTGCTGACTCCAGTCTTCGTTTTTCTGTTATTCCCTGGAGAGTAATGAAATGGGAAAGTGATGCACTCACTTGTCTCTGAGTAGCATCTACACAGGGAATGGATGCTGCACAACTTTTTGTACGATGGAATGAATCACCGTGGTGGGAAGGACCTGATGCTGTCCTGTAAACACATATTTATTCCTCCATTACCTTGTGTCTGAGTCCTGTCTTTCTCATCAGTTCTCAACTCACACAGATAGTTTCCTATCGGTCAATTTGGGAAGGGCTGGATTCTCGTTCTCTTCAGTCTTCTTAATCACACAGAACTTCCCAACGACTGGATCAAAATTATCGGATATTCCATCGGATGTGATGAAGATGAGATCCCCTGAATGATTATACAAATAATGTATTTCTTTCTTGATCCAGACAGATGTCATGTCGATATTCAAGAGTTTACTACTAAATTCCAGAGCAAACAGAAAGACCTTGACACTAGACAACAAATTTTCCGAAAACTACCATATCCCAACATGATTTGTATAAAAGTGTACTTGATGTCACAAATATTACGCACTAGTTCAGTAATCATCAAGTTGAAAGCCACTTTTTCAACTATTTGAAAATAGAAAAAGTACTCTTCAATTTTTTCATTGAAAAAAATTAAAAATTAAATAGTTCCCAATACTTCCGTAGACAGCTCCACCGTATTCTCCAAAATTACGGTAAGTTGCTGCGACTCCTCTGCATTACTTTACGTGTCCTAATATTGATTTGTATTGATCCAGTTGATTGTTATTTACTCTTTTTTTGTATCTCGATTGCGCTCTTCGATTACCTTTGATCGCAGCGTGCCGTTTCATATGCGCTGGTGTTTTGCGCTGTTATTGTTGGGTTTTTTTTTTTAAGGGTTTCGCGCTTTCGTTTTTGACTATCTAGTGCCAAGGGTTAAGGTAAATATGTTTATTTCTGATTATTATTCACGAGTAATTACTAACCGGACTCTACGAAAGTCTCAGAGCATGTGAGATTCTGCAGTTGTGGGTTCCTTCCATCGACAGGTCCCAATGCTCCTCCGGCGTTTCTCATATCTCGCATTTCCGAGGAATCGTGAGATCCGAGAGTTACTTCCCTCACTCCGTACGATGAATTGTACACGAAGCAAAGGGAATCTCCAACATTGCATACGCAGAGAACCCAGCTGGAGAGAGATGTGTTGTAAGGACAATTACTCGGAGATAAGTAATTTGTTTTGCAATTAGCTCTTTCTGGTTAATTACCTGTTGGAGTTGGAAACAGGGAGGGCGACGGCTACACAAAGAGTAGTCAACATTCCCTCCTCTTGGAGGATAAGAGAATGAGCTCGATGGAATGAGGCAAGCAACTCATGGAACACCTCCTAAACAAGATCCGTCTTTGTCATTCACAACGTCTTATCCTTGTGGAATATTGGCAATGACAAGTCTGATGCTCACATTTGTATTGGTGAATTGATGAGTGAGAATGCAGTGATTGAGATGGTCCATTGCTCCTCTCACTGCACATCTCGCAGCCAATCTCGCCCCATCTCCCCAATTGACTCCATCCGCAAGTGCAAGGATCTAAGGAAATACAAGATTAACCTTTCCCATGCTCAAGAATCCACGCAGTGTTCTATGACAGTCGATCAATCATTCGTGTCCCCTCTAGCCATCATTGTGGATATTGATGGAGTGAGTGTAATTCGCCCTTCTTCCCTTTCATTCCTTCATTCACTCACAGCGTTGTTCTCTCTTGCACAGACTGCATACACATCAGCGATAGGATTGCCAGCTGGGACACCCGTAAGGGGATTCCTTTCGTAGAGTGAAACAGACGAACCAAAGGCCACTTCTTCGTCCACTCGAGACCAATCGATGGAATCACACGCATCTATAACATCACCATCATATCTGTCTCGCACCTCTTCTGAGACCCCGCAAAAGAATGTGTTTGCTAGTAATCGGATAGCCTTTGGTCAAGTGTGGAACACCTCCAGTGTAATCCTCCCATTACTAGTGAGAAGTGGAAAGAGTGGCCATCAATTGTGGCCCTCCTCTACTGACATTCCTTGCCCATTCCCCTTCCCTCTTCCATCTCCCCCTCTAATTCATTCCAATTCGCACATGTGTGATTCTCCTCTTGTACGCCTGACTAAAGGATGTTATCATACGGTCGAATGGAAGAATATAAAGAAGGAAAGGGAAGGATTCGCCCTCACTTTTGTCTGCAGTCCCCGTGTTTATCTTATTCCGTCCATTGGTGGGCAAATGGTGCTCGAGTGAGAAGGAGGAACCCTGAAAGAGAGAGAGAGAGAAATGGAAAGGACAAAGAAGACTGCCAAAGGCTTTTACGAGAGAAGAAGAAAGTCATGAAAGAGAAAGAGATTATATTGACATTGAGACTAGTTCGGTCTTCATCTTCTTCATCATCAGTCGTCATTCCATCAGTTGAAAGGCACATCTCATCGTCTAAATTGACCATCTTGGCCACTTTAGCAGTGCGAACTGCTTCAACCTGAAGAGAGAATTGAATCTGCATAAGAAGATTAGAGTAATCCCTCCTTCCGTGTCTCTCCATGTGTAAGAGTAAGAAGTATAGCAATCGGAAGAAGAGAAATATTCAATGGAGCCATTAAGTAGTGAAATGGGAAGTGTCGTGCTTGCATGTTCTCACATATGAATGGACTACGTCTATTCTATGGCCCTCGCTTCCTTCCTTTCTACTTTTTCTCCCTCACTTTTCTCCCAACCCACATTAGTCAATCCTCCCTCTGGTCCAGTACAGGCGCATACTATGGAAGATTCGAGTCGATCAATCTGAATTGAGGGGGTGAAATGATGAATGGAATGGAGAAGGGAAAGAGGGCACGCACTTGTAGCAAGGGCAGATCACACCCTGTCTTCCCAAAGTACAACTCGGGTTGTTTGATGGAATGACCACTGAGACCAGTGAGATAGAGATGAGCAAGAAGGGAAAGATTATTTGAGTCTTCTTCCTGAGAATGATGAAGAGATGGATGAGATGATGGATGGAGAGGAAGAGATACACACCTGATCTTCCTGTTGAATATCCTGTATGGATTGAGGAGGAGAAGATTTAGTTCGAAGAAGATCAACTACCCTTCTCTTGAGATAAGCCCCTGGCATTCTGAAGGAATGAACTCAAGTACTGGGAAATGTCATTGAATTGAAAGGAAGATTGAAGGAGAAGGGACGACGACTGATTGTTGCAATGGATTGAGGAGATAGGGAAGAGGAGGGAGGGGGGGGGGTAGGGGTCAGAGGGGAGGAGACAAGTAATATGATGAGGAGAAAAAGGGGTGAAGAAGGAGGAGAATGGAAAGAGGATCTCCCTTCGGGACTGGAGGAAGGAAGGAGGAGGAGAAGGATATGGGGATTGTGACAGGAAGGGACGAAGAGACGATGAAGACTGGAAGGGATGAATCCAGTTATGAAGAGTGGACACATTGAGATGGATGGAGAAGAGAAGGGAGAGGAGGGGAATAGAACACCTTGAGGGATGAAAGATTGATAGAGCAAACAGCCGAAAAAGAGGCGATACCAAAGAGGAGAAAGCGGAGAAGTCAAGGTCGATAAGTGGAACACATGAGTTCAATTGGGAATAGCCTGTAAAAATAGGAAAATAAATGAAATTGTACAAATAGGATTGTAAGAGGAGGCCTGAGGGGAAGTGTCCACTCGAGTGACCATCAAAATCGTTGGATGGGAGGCAGGGAAAACCGGGCATGGAAGCCGGGAAATAGTAAAATTCACGCGAGGCGCACAACTAGTCCATGGCGCATTGCGGCCACGTTTTAGTTGGATTAGCCCTTTTGTTCGACCTATGTTATCTTGATGTCTATGAATATTTTTGACAATAGGTTGATCTTTTGAGATTCGTGGCATGAGGTGACATGAACGGGGAGAATTCGAGTATAGAACAAGCAAAGGCGGAGAAGATTGCTGCTGCCAAGAGAAAGGTACCATATCATTTACTCATTTTAACCGATTCCAGTACTGGATTAATGATTCAGCTTTCTTTACTTGGTTACTGTTTTGGAATAGTATATCTGACGTTGCAAGCTTATCATATTTAGTAAATCCTGCGATTGCTATGAGCTAAAATATTTTTGGAAAATGGTTATCGTGAAATAAAAATAATATATTTAAGTTGCGTGAGTTCGAGTCTCGTCGTGTAAACGGAGGGGAATCATCATCTTCTCCCGTTCCATCGATGGCATCCAATGGAGGAATGGAATATACCAATGGACGACAATCTGTTCATTCACAGTATCACGGTATCTCACGGTGTTTGAGAAAGTGTCCTATAAGAACTTCGTATTATAATTGAATCTTATAAATTAGGTAATGATTGAATTGATTGCAGAGGGAGAATTGGGTGGTCCTCTGGTTTCCGATGGAATCTTCCAAGCACTCGAAGTGAAGACTAGCGAGTGTGAAACACTGAAGAAACAATTGGCTGATCTGGTTTGTTATTTCAATTTTTATAGGAATATCCACTGGTTAAAAAAAAGCAAGTAATTAGGGTTTTCCTCTACAACCACTTAAAAAAAAAATACTATACTAGCCAAATGTATCCATCCATGATATGTTCTTTGATGTGGTTGACTAGTATTCGAATCGTAAAATTGGATCATGATCCGAATTCTTAATTAAAATGAGTGGTTGCAGCACGTTCTCTACTCTCAAGCATATTCTGCATACAATGAATTGGCAGCGAGGGAGAGTGGAAGGAGTAGTGCCCATGGAGAGACACAGATTGTACAATTGCAATCGGTTAGTTGAAGGAGGACGTAGGGGTATGGGTACTGTAGAAGTAGAAGAAACGATGTGATTCGACAGAGCAGTTGAAATGTGTGACTGATGTGTGATGCAGGCATTGGCTCTATTAGTGGAGGAGAAGACTGATCTGCTCTCTCGATTGAGAATGGGAAATGAACGAGTGGGACAATTGGAAGAAATGTTGAGAAAGAGTAATGTGAGTCATACAATTATGATTTCAATTGAAGTACAGTGAAGATCTGTCTGAAATCGGTCTGGTTAATTTTAAATAATCAAGTGAAGATATGATTACAGACTCATGCTCATGATCACACTCATTCGTCGAGAGAAGAACAGAGATTGAGAGATGAACTGATACATGCACACAAGTTTGTTGTTTTAATATATTTTGTTTTTATTTCGATTTCTCATTTTGATCATACATGAACAGGGATTGTTGCTGAGGTGGGTCTGTAGTGATATGAGCGAAACCTAACGAAAGTATTACTATAAATATATAATATATGTGGAGTGATGTTATAAACAATGATAGCAATGTATGATATTTGTATCTTCAGGATGGTGGCAGCTCATTCAGAAGAGTTGAACAATCTGAGGAGAGAGAACGCGACCACTCAATCTGCAACCAGAGGATTACAACAGGATAAGAGTGAAGCACAGGTGAGAAAACAAGTTTATTTCACTTTACGATATTCCCAAAATCAGGACGATAAATAGTCTGAAATATTGTGTGTAGGCTCGTCTTCGTGGAGTATATCAAGAGAAGGAACGATTGGAAGGAGAAGTGAAGGAATTGAGAAAGGAATTGGCTAGTAAGGAAATGAATATTCGACAATTGAGAGCCCATGGAGCAATCAATGGAGATATTCATTCTGTAAATGAACATCAAGGTTAGTTGTTCTGCTTTTTCTATGATAAAATGTCCTACAGAAGGTTGTCATGTAAAATTTGTGACAAAATTCGGTAGGAGGTTTTAAATTTGTGATCCGTTCAGAGGATGAATTACGTGGTGAAGTGGAATCTCTTCGATGTCAATTAGAGAAAACATTGAGAGAAGCAGCTGAGAATATTCAATTGAATACTGTAAGAGAGAGGAATCTATCACAGAGAGTACATGATCTTATGAACGAGGTTAGAATATACAACTTATATTTGGATTTATACATTCTCATATAAAATCCACCCATTATAAATTAATATTAATTTTAAGGTATCGACTCTATCTCACGAATTATCAATTTCTCGTGTGAGAGTGTCCCAATTGGAAGATGATGTGGAAAGTGCACGAGGACAGATTATGATTATGAGTGGAAGGAAAGATGAAGAAGGACAAACTGAAGGAGAAGAGACTATTGGAGGAGTCGTATCTGTCGGAGGTTGCCGTTTATCGTTATACTCGTATCCCCCTCCCCTTAGGGATGTTACTACCGGGTGGTTATCATTGTGATTATCAGGAGTAAGTGAAGAAGAGGCGACACGAAGAGTTGATGAAACTGCCAGAAGGATTACGATGGTATTTGAAGAGAGATTGAATGAAGAAAGAGAAGAAAAGAGAAAGATGGAAGAGGATAAGGTACCTTACTTAGTTTATTGTTAAATCGGAAAATGTATCATGTTTAGGATCGTGAACTGGAGAGATATCGTTGTGCAATGGAAGAATTGAAATTGAAGATGGAGATTGCTGAGAGGAAAATGGCTGAAGATGATGGAAGAGTTGGGGTAAGAGATAATGAAAGGGATTGAACCATTCTTATCGAATGGAGGAATGAGGTATCCCATTTGCGTGATATATGTACTTGATCTCTTCAGTCTCTTCACGATATCCTTCAAGATCTACAGAACGAGAAGGCTACCGTATCCCGTGCTCTCACTCAGAATCGAGAACTGAAAGAACAGGTTAGACTAGCAATGGCATCATTGATTATTAGTAAATCATTGAGTGCTGGTTTATCTTCGACATCTGCATATTGATTAATGTAATTGTAGGTGATCGCACTGGAAGATCGACTGATCGTGTTGACTGATGAGAAATTGAAGAGTGAATTAGAGAGACAAGCACTCGAATTCGAATTGAAAGGAGTTAAAGAAAGACAGGAAGAAGATAATGGAGATGAGAAGGAAAGAGAGAAGGATGATGATAATGTATCACTGAGAGAAAAGGAATTGGAAGGACAATTGGGTGTGAAAGAAAGAATGTTACAAGAGGTATGAATGATTAGGAAGAGATAGAGAGAGAGTACAGTAGATGATTATAGATGAGGGAGGAATTGAGAAGAAGTCAGAATGAGAATGATTCAATGAATGCGATTATGCAACAAAATGGAGAAGATGAGAATCAGGTGAGATATTTTAACTGATTATTGAACTGGAAAATATAATGGTTGATATTTCAGAATTCGATCGTGGTTGAATTGACACAGGCAGTAGGAAGAGTGAATACTCTCACTCAAGAGAATAACGAATTGAGAGAAAGATTAGAAGGAGGAGAAATGCAACAGAGAGTATGCTCACCTTTATTTTTTAATTGAAACGTCTTTTACAGTATGTTAAGTGTTATGTTTCCTAAGATACTTTGTTGCTTTTCAGTTGGGAATGCTCGAGACGCAGCTTCGATTCATGCAACAAGACAATGAAATGTTGAGAGGACAATTGAATGGAGGAATGGTAGAAGAAATAAGAGAAAGAATTGAGATAGGAGAAGAAGTTAGAGCCGATGGACATGAAAGTCAATTGATTACTGTACTACAGGTATGAATTTATTAGAATAAGGATGTGTTGAGATTTGATGAGCTCATATTTAGATTAATCCGTCCCATTTGGTCATGATATGTGATGGTGAATTATTGCACTTACAGGAGCGATTGGCTTCAGCTGAAGATGAAACTGCTCGATTGATAAGAGAAGGAGTAGAAAGAATGGAAGAAATGGAAGGAAGAATTGTGGAGAGTGAAATGAGAAGAGAGAAGGCTGAAGAGAAGTATAATGAATTGGAGAGGAAATTGGTGAGTTGTGCAACAGCGAACTCTCTCAGAATCACAGTTGAAAGGGTAATTTGGGTCCTCAAATATTAACATAATATGAGCTCTTTTTGGGTCCAAAATTCTCATGGATGGATTTGGGTAGATTTTACACTAACCAAAAATATTGTTGTCGAAATTCGCATTAAAAAATGAGTTTATGAGTTGAATACCATCAACTTCTGCCATGCAAAACTGTGCCCAGAATTATAGATACAATTTACTCATTTCTGTAAGAATACCAAAATAAGATGGCTGCGTTGAAGGAGAGATTCCAAAGACCAAAGGTCAATTATCAACAACCAAAAATGAATGATTGCAGCATTCGACGACTGCATCCTGCACAGATCAAGTCGATTCTCGATTGAGAGAAGTAGAAGAGGAATTGGAAAGAGAGAAAGAAGAAAGAAAGAAATTAGAACATGTGAGAACTGCACTGGAACAAGAGAATGAAACTATTGCTGACCATGTCATTCTATATCAACATTATCGTACGGTGAGTGAGAAAGAGGGGGAGAATGGAGAGGAAGGATGAGAGTGATGAGAAGGATATTCAGGTGATGAGAGAGAGACTTCGTGCTAAGGATGTCGAATTGAGAGAAGCTGAAATAGAGAGACAACGGATTGCTCATACTTGTACTCAATTACAACAATCACTCAATGCATTCATGCAACATGAGGTATCGTACACTTTGGATTACGGTAGGTAATGGAAGAGATGTATATTGTAGCCTCGTCTTCTTTCTGTAAGTGAAGATGGAGAATCGAGAGTGGAAGGAGAAGGAGGAGATAGAAGAGAGACAAATGAAGGAGATAATGAAGTTGTAACGAGGATTCATGAACTATTAAGGGATATTCAAGTGAGATTAATCGATTAAGATAGATAACAATCAATGAATGAATTATAGACGATTCCTCCTTCTCGAATGACGGGAATTCCCAAGTGCACTCAATGTATTGGAAGAACTTTGGATGTGTGATACACTACGGTATCTAAACCATTCCTATTCATTTATTCCCTTCTTTTCCTCTAATTTTAATTTCGCCCCAGTGTTCATAATTGTGCATATGAATCAGTCCCCCACAATCCAACGGTTTCTGCTTCTTTCGTTTTAGAATCATTGTAGTTCGTTAATTTATTCATCCCGATTTATAATGTATACCTTAGAGAGAAATCGTGCAAATTATGTAGATAGCGTAATATATAGTAGAAGAGTTATTTATTCGTCAATAGATTATTTTGAGTTTATTTTGAGTTTCTATCATTTTCTTGGTTTATCTTCCATTTCTTCCTTCGATGTATCATGGGTGATCTGAATGAATGAATCAATTCAATTACATATTTGACTTCTCTCGTTCTATCCATTACATCGTAAGAATCGAATTCATCACTTATCTTTTACTGATCACTCTGGGAATTCAGAGAGATTCAATAAGATAATTGTTAGTCCCATTGGATGGGAGGTCACAAAGCTCCCCATCGTCTTTCCCTCCAAGAGAGATTCGTCTTCTATGGATTGTGTGGAATTACCGCTGAGGTATATTTACTCCCAACCACCTCATCCTCTGGCTAATGATGAACATCTCGATATATCTCCGGAGTATCTCCTCTTTACTTGATTCATAGGTGTTCTTCACTGGTCTCTGGGAGGCGATAGAGAATGGGGAGCGGAGACTAGTGGGAGTCTCATCTGTCTATGCATTCGGAGTCTATGCTGTCGCTATCCTAATCATCGAGCAACTTTTCTTCTACATACAGGTGTGACAACAATCCAGGGATTGTAAGATTGAGAAAAATCAAAGAGACATGGAAATCTAGGATATTTGTTCTATCTCAGGATCGAATTTCTCTTCTTGGTCGAGGAATTCTCTACATGCTCATCGCATACACTGCTGAATTCTCACTCGGAGCCATCCTCAAATTGGTACGGTTGACCGAAATTATCGATTGATGTACAGTATCCCTTTTCCAGTACGAAGCTTGTCCATGGGACTATTCCACATACTTCCGATATCACTTCCTTGGTCTCGTAACTGCAGAATATATTCCTGTTTGGTTCCTCGGTTCGATATTCGCAGAGCGAGTTGTTATACATTCTGCACATCGATTGGCTTGGGTTGGACCGAAAAATGATTAGGAATAGATTTTATTTATAATTGATTGTACAATGCTTAGCTGTGAGTTGCATGTACTGGTGTGTTGTCTCCCCTTCTTTCCTCCTTATTCTAGTCAACTAATTAATATAATTTCGATCTTAAATCGGGCCTTAACATATTCAATCCCAAAGTATTCACTACCTCTCACTCACAATCCAAAGTTATCGTGATAAAGTATTTCCAAAGCGTTCATTCACTGATTTCATTCGATGAAACCGTAGATGTCGGTGTGTGATACTTACTCTTTCCTCCTCCAATATGCAGTTCTCCATCATTATCCATCCTCCATTCTCTACTAGATGCGAGTAGTGTGCAAGGTGCTAGATGCACCGACTAATGCAGTGGCAGGCCATAGATCGGGAAAGGGAGCCATCTCACTTGGCACCATCAATACTCCTGGTACTGTAGACAGAAATACTCCAATTAGCAGATTGGTAATTACAGGCTTGAAAACATCTAATTGTAAGCCGTGCATGTCGGTATTCACAGCTACTGGGGTAAGGTGTTTCATTGAGAAGAATATTTAAATCTTTTTTGATTATAGAAGGAAGAAAAGTATCCATTGGATGGTACATGCGAAGTGAGGACGATCCATGATAAGTTTATTCATCAAGGAAAATTGACCATTGTATGGAAGATACCGAATAAGACTACAGCTATATCAGAGGTGAGATTGCAAGTTAGGAAATTGATTAAACAGTCCATCAATCTATTCAGGCCCGACCAGAAGCCTTGCGTAATTTTTTGAACCAGCTTCAAGCAGTTCTGAGAGGAGAAAAGATCGATACTCTCAAAGAGATCACCAAGGTATATGGTAGTCTAGTCTTCTTCTTTGATCTTTGATCTTTCATTGATCTTTGATTTCCTAGGAGAAGAAGTGTGATCTGGGTGGTCAAGTGGAATTAATAGTGACGAATAGAGATGATTATCCCAAGAATTTTCCCTCGGCCTCTCTCAAGATTCTTTCTCTATCTGGAATTGGATTGAAAAGAGTGGATGGGAAATGGTTCACTTGCACTCTTTTGACCACTCTCGATCTATCGAGGAATCAATTGGGTTCATCTCCTGATCTAGTCAAAATGAGATTGATCGGAAGACTAGTCAATCTTCAAGTATTCAATCTCAGTCATAATCGATTGATTGAACTTCCCGTGAGTTTTTTTAAACATTTTTTATTCTATATTACGATCATTGGCAACCTCCGTTCAATGGTTTGAAGAAACTAGAGGATGTGCTTATAATAAGGACTTTGAATATAAGATCCCAGGTGGAAATGGTTGCCTCTCTTCCTCCTTCTCTTCTATCTCTCGATCTATCATTCAATCTCATCACTTCTGTCCCTTCTCTTTCAAATCTTCCTTCTCTCTCATTCCTCAATCTGGCTAATAACCGATTGACTATTCTCCCTCGCGAGGTTTGTTTGTACATACATTGGTGTGAAGAAGTTTTAATTTCTTCTCAGGTTCGAAATCTTCGATCTCTCTCTTTCAATCTCGATAACAATCAGATCAAGTTTATCCCGTTGATGATATCGAATACGAGACAGAATGTAAGTGGTAATATGTGTATATTGATATCGCCACTATCTCTCAGTTCTCGATCAGTGGTAATCCAATGAATGAGAAGGTGTGTAAACCTAATCTGTCTAAATTGGAATGTCCTTCGATGCTGCAATGGGCAATGCAGTCCATCAAGAGAAATCAGTGAGTTATTAGATTGATATCGCTCATGGTCGAATGATACTTTCAGCATCCGATTGGAAGAATTTTTATTAATTCGATTCTGGGAAAATGATGGAATTAACTTCTGCGATTACTGTAGAAAACCTTTTGCTGCTGATCTTTTGGTATGAATGTTCTAGAATAGTCGTATATATCTCCCCCTCTCTTCAGTTTTCATTTATCACTGAATTTGACTCTTCGATGATATCACAACAAGCAGCCTTCAACACTCGATATCCAACTCAAGTGATTACATGTCGAAAGTGTTATCATCAGAGGAATCCGCCAGCGACTGCAAGAAGAGCACTTAGAAATATGTAACCATATCTTTTTATTTCCATGTACATTATTTATTATGATATCTAACTATCATATCAACTACAATCTCACATTACAACTGATCTCCAATCTAACATTTTCTAGATATTATTTCCTTATTTACTGTTGTTGTTGTTATTACGTGTCCTGACATATTCATACGTTGTAAACTGTAGAAAAAAATTGCCGCAGAAAGAGATCATTCTCTCTCGCGATAAATGATTTTTTGCGAAATAGAAGAGTGATGAAGTTATCGTTGAAAATACGATGGGGATATCTGACTCCTGTAGATAATGGAATGAATGAAGACGGTGAATGAATTTAAGATGAAAGTAGAAGAGGAATTGAGTGACGAAGAATTGAGGGAAATGTGGAATGAGAGAATGGAGATGGCTACTACTTTACAGGATGAGGTTAGTATTTTATTCAAAATATATCTAGATGAGAAAAATTTGGAGAAGTCGTTCATGTTTGGGAATATGTTCGTTGAAGGTATATCTCTCTTTCAGATTGTTTCTTTGAACCTCTCAAGAGAAAGTAATATCCTCGGAAAAGTGAGAGCTGAAATGAAGAGTCTCCAACGGGTAAATTAAAGTATCATTTATGAGCTTGCATTTATTGCTGAAGAGATATCGTTATCAGATTTCGTTGCCATTACAGATTACGATATTTGTCAGGCATCTCGAAATCTTTCTCGTCAATCGATCGACGATGGAAATCTTCGTCATATGCGAAATGTAGTGGATATAGCAAAGAGTGAATACTCGAGAGTTGATGGCCTTCTTAGAAGTTTCGTTCTCGTTGAACCAAAGGAGGGAGAGTATGTTTACATTACATTTCATTATTCATTCCTATTACTCTTCAGTATATACAAACACAGTGTGGACATAGTATCAAAAGGAGGAGCTGTGTGGGCTAAGGTTTGCCTATCCATATCACTCCCTCGAATCATCATCGATCATCTCAGGTTATATCACGAACTGCGAAAGGAGTTGCAATGGATTGGTTGACTAGTTCTCCCCGGACTGTAGTTCAACAAGGAATCATCTATGTTGAAGTGAGATACTAAACGGTGTACCGTATGTATATAATAATAATCGATTTAAGCACTCTCATCTCTTTCCACATAATTTCAATCCTCCTAAGATTGTCTTTCACTTCACGAATGGAGTGCCCGATTTAGTGGCTGTCAAATTGGAACGAATGGGAATTAATGTAGTGGGAGAACGAGTGAGTTCACACTTTATTCAAGTGTTATCAAAAACCCGAAAATTGAAGAATTATGTGAGTGTATCCTTAGATTCCATTGGACAATCTACACAAAGCTCCTGAAGAGTTACTAGAGGAATTGATGAAGGATGAATCAGAAGATGAATTGGATGAGGGAGAGGAAAGAGAGGGAGAAGGAGAAGATGTGGATCTCCCTCCCATGGTTGTGTCATCCACAGCTCCAGTCAATCTGGATGTATCTGCTGTATTCGTACTCATATCCAATCTCACACATCCTGGAGGATGTGATCATAGGTAAGTCGAAGAGAACGGAACTTATCTGTTCGACCCAGGAAGCAACAACTTGTTTTAATGTGCAGGGGAGTGAAGAGCCAAGAGTGCGATGTGGTTGGGGGGGAGTGTTTCGAAATGGTTCAGTGCAATGAGGGGGTTATTCGTAACACACTCTTCATGTCTCTTCAGATTTTCATCAACTCTCCTTCGTGAACAATCTGTAATGGAGAAAGTGAGAAAAGCTCGTGATGAACTTCTCTCTTTGATCGAAGGACGAGAATGGATTGTATGTGAGACAACACTGAATTCAGTCACTTCCATCGTTGGAACTGGTATGATCTCTCTATACAAATCAGATATTTATCTCATATTCAAGTGGGTGGTCCAACGGAGAAACGTCGATGGGCAGAATTGGAATCGAGATTGAGAGTTGTTGCTGATTGTCCCTCTGAGAGATCACTCGAAATGGAGAAAACTGCCAGATTGAATGATCGATCCATTGTAAGTATCACTATCTCTCTTATTCTCTCTCTCATTATTATGTCTCTCAGAGAGTATTCGGGACGGGAGATGAATTGAAGTATGTGACGGCGAGTGCGAATAAACACTTTGTGCAGTCTGCATTCCATCAGGTACTGTAGGGAAGGAATACGGTAGATAATGAATCGATTGAAGGGAGTACATTATGCAGTCATCATTCACGAGTCGAGAGCATTGAGTGAACAGAAGGAATTGCCTCTTTAGCCTGATAATTAGGATTACTCATTGTGTTATTGTTAGATTGATGCATTTGTATTATTGGCATTTATTTAGTTTTGTTTTAATGTCTTTAAGTTATCTCATATATCAAAGTGCCCTGTGTTTCTTTTTTTTAAATCTCGAGTGGATATTAGTAATCGTCTAGTTGAAATCAGTGATGAACCTCGCGCAGTACGGTTAATAAAGTATTTATGAATCGATTTTCTTCACGTTCAATCGTTTCCGATTAGAGGATTTCCTCATTCGTGCTTCACTGATCTACCAATTTGATCTACCAATAAGACTAGTCTCTTATTCAGTCTATAATGGATAACAAACCAGAAGTGTTAACAACAAGTGTTCATTGTGGTCAGGGAGCAGTTAGATCAATCAGATACAATGGTGACGAATGGAGATTTCCCTCTTCAATCTCCTAGTTATATCTAATTTCAGTTGATGGCAATTACTGCATTACATGTGGAAGTGATAAGTCAATTAAATTGTGGAATCCTCTCAGGGGAATTCAAATCAAGACATATACGGGAACGGGAAATGAGGTAATCACTTCGTATCATCTCCCATCCTCTCTTATCAATACTAGGTGCTTGATTGTGCATCCTCCTCTGACAATGCCCAATTGGTAGCTGGAGGACTCGATCGATGTCTCAATATTATTGATGTTGAAACGGGTAAAATGCTGCGACGATGGAGAGCCCATGCAGGTTGAAGATTACGGTAGACACGAATAATGGAATATTGATTGTAGCGAAAGTGAATGCAGTAGCATTCAATGAAGAGAGTAATGTGGCCTTCTCTGCTTCCATGGACTGTACTATTCAGGCATTTGATGCAAGGAGTAGAAGTGAAAAACCAGTGCAGGTAAGAATAGTGAAGGAAGGAGGGATGGGAGAGGGACTAATGGGAATGAGAATGAATGTAAATTGCAGATCTTCAACGAGGCAACTGATTCCGTTCTATCTATCGAAGTGCATGGAACGGAAATTGTGGCGGCCTCTGCCGATTCCCATTTTAGAGTGTACAATGTGAGGAATGGAAGTGTGAGTTATTCATCCCATTTATAGAATGGTTTATCAATGAATCTCTCTTCAGATGACTGAAGATTTCATGGGAGATTCAGTGAGTTGTGCTCGTTTCACTCCTGATGCAGCATGTGTACTCGTATCCACTCTAAGATCTCCACTAAGACTTATCGATAAGAACGATGGAAAGTTATTGATGAGGTGAGATAAGAAAGAGAGGAGCAGACAACTCTAACAACTATTGTTCAATTTTCGTGTCTAATTTTGACATTTGCACTCAAAGAGAAAAGACTATGGGAAGAGTATTGAATCGTGAGTAATTGTGTGCTCTCATTGCAGTTACAAGGGACATGTCTCATCTGATATTCTACTCGAGTCTGTACCTCTTCATTCTATGGATTTCGTTGCTAGTGGAAGTGAAGATGGAAATGTTTATGTGTATGGGTAAGTAATGACTAGTGATGATGTAATGAGATTATCTTCCTTCTCAGAGTTCTCGATGGTTCAATAGCAGCTCGATTAGATCATGGAGGAGAAAGGAAGATTGTTCATTCTCTAGCATGTCATCCTAAGAAGAATCATCTACTCTCTACTGATGGAGTATCACTCTTTCTATGGACTCCCAGAGGATCTTACGAATGAACAAACACAATTAGTCTCACACCATTTCATGTATTTATGATATCGTCAGTCGTTAACCCATCAATTGTACACGAGCGATAAAAAGATCTCATCTTCTTCTCCAGAACTTTCTTGCATACAATGCTTTACGAGGAACATCTTGAGTGTACGCTTCGAGAAGATTACTGTTAAGATTCATTATTCAATAGAAGCGATGAATTATCTTACGGTGATCCATTTGAAGCCAATTCGGTCATCATCGATTGAAGTTCAGATGGTCGAGGCATTCGAATTTCTCGTGAATTTACTTCCTGAAGAATTTGGATACCCACACTTCCAAAGGATCTTCGAACTTACGATATTGATTGAGAATAGAATAAGGAATGATAGAAGGAAAGTGTACATGACTGGGAATGAACGATGAGACGAGTGAAGTATTCTCCTCCCTTATTCAGCCTTTTTCTAGTCCCCAAGTATAAGCCACGCCCACTTTGATATCACCCTTTCACTTCTATTCCTAGCTTGAGTTGTAACCTTCATTTACCGAAAGGTTGAAACAATTGGCGAATATGCGTGAAGAAAAGAAGGAAGGACATCTAAGATTTATCCAAAATTAATCGATTGATATCACAAGGGAAAATTGGCAGTGAATGAAAGGGAGATTCCCTGTACAATGAAAGCATTCAAAGATATTGCAGAATGAATCGAAGATTTGTACAATCAAGAGCGATAAAAAGGGGGAAGGGACTAGAAGAACATATGTACAGTAGGTCATGGAACAAAGACTATTCTGGAGGAAAGAAGAAGAATTTCTTGGTTAATTTGGAGCTAAATTCAGATATTTGTTTGTATTCTCCTGTCGATGAATTAGCCTTGTACGTTTCGGCTACTTTAGCATTAACTTGAGTAAGAATAGAAAGGAGATCCGAGTCGTGACTTCTCTTCTCCGCCACCTGAAATTCATTCAATACTTCTCTTATCAATGAGTTTGCAATCTCTTCTGTATCCCCTCCTCACCTCAACAAAAGATTGAATAAACCAGCTTCCCTTCTCACTGTTCCTCCAACTAACGTAGTGAGCAGGAGTTGCATAAGCTACGAGTATATCAGATTCGGCTGGTCGTTTATTCCTAGTCATCATTCCTCCTCCTCCCATTCCAAGACATTCAAGGAAGGCGAATGGTCGACCAGAATCAGTCTCTTCGTATCCAATATCTTTCCTTTCTGCAATCCAGATTCATCTCATACACATCACTCATCTCGGTAACAGTCGTCTTTAGCAAGTCTTTCCTTCTCACCCTCGCACCTCTCAATTACACTACCTCCAAATGTATACCTTGTATGATATCATTAGCTATCTTCAAAATGGCACATACAAGGTGGGAGGAAGTTAGGGATGAGTGGAACCGCTTCCAATTATGAATCCATTCGAAAAGACTACTACATTTTTTTCTCTTATACGGTAGGATAGTACTTCTCTAGCTCTCGAACATCTTTCTCGAATTCTCTCAATCTCTTTTGTGCGGTAAACTGTAATGGGAGTGTATGGTAGGACAGTGTATGGACATAGATAGTTAGATACGGGAATAACCGTCACTTTTCCCCTGATGAGCACCTATTGAGAGGAAGACTTCCCAAGGGGGATAACGAGTAAAAGAAAGATGGTAAATGGAGTAAAGATGGAGATATGACGAAGGTAAATCCACATAAGAATAAGAGACAACAATCAGCAGTTCCTTCACTATCGTTTATCTTCCATTACGAATAACATTGAGATAGGCAATGATTCACTATCCAACAACTATTTTCCCTTTCCCTTCAACTGACCTCCTCGACAGGCTTGAAGGAGAATAATCTTTGGTTTGCCAGCCAAATGAGGTGCATTATGAGTATTGAATGAGGAGAGAAGATAATGGACATCGACCTGATGAATACACAATGAGTAGGATCAAATGATTGGTCAATGGGAATTACCACTTGATCATCCACTCCATACAGAACATCGTGTTCCCCATGAGTGAGAATACAGACAATGGCAGATGAAGTGAAAGAATGTTTAGTCGAAGAAGCGAATGACTTGATATTGTTATGCAGTTCCTTAATTACTAATTTGGATAGAAATAATAGAAAAATTGTTCACTTTTCCTGTTAGATTCTCATGTACTTCCACTTCGTATCCAAGTTTAGAGATCAACAGATTTTTAAGAGCAATCTACAATAAAATTCTGATTTTTGTCGAATTTTTTAAATTTTAAAGTTAAAACTACGTTAAAAAAGCCTTACAACATCAGCTTTTGTTCCTCTTCTCTGGGGCATCGTCCGGAAATGTTCATTGGATATGATAAGAGCGTAACCTCGAGGAGAAGTGAACTGATACACTCTCTTAATATATATATTATTTTCGTAACAGTGATCAATGAGTAAGTTGAACAGATAATAGAATAATTCTCACTTCTCCTTTCTGTGCTTCATACGATGCCAATCTCTTCTCAATATCACGAAGATCAAAGGAAGAAAATGAAGATTTACCATTACCATCTGACAATGATAATGTAATCAGACTATTACACCATACGATGTATCTCACCACTATCATATCTTCCTCCTCCTCCTGCTCTTTCCTCATCAATTTCCATTCTCTCGAATCCCTCAATTGAACTGGATGCTCTCTGTTCCGTTCCTTTGTTCTCTCTATAATTGAATCACTCTCAATCTCTCTCTCTCCATCAACCATAATTTGCATCTCTGAGTGTATCCATTCTCAATATCTAAACAAAGCGTGTCTCTCATAATAGAGTCCTTATGGATTCCACAGTAATCTGCCCCACTCCCCTCCTCCTCTTCTTCTAATTCTCCTATCACCTCTCTAATTGCTCTCTCACCCTTCTCTCCCACCTGTCTCCCTCCCCCCTCCACCTCTCTCTCCATCCACAAAGAAGGGAATAGTCTGTAATGGGTAAGAAGTGCTCACAGAGTGGCGATGACACTCTGAGATACGAGTGGTCTGAGGGAATCAGCCAGATGCACCTGACAAATCAATTGTGATTATTAGAGGAGTATGTATCACTTACTTGTTGTGAGTGAACGAGTGATAGGAAGAATTCATCGAATGCAATAGATCCCTGTTTGGTCAGACTCCTCATTAGATCCAATCGACCATTCGACATACGCTGCATTCGTGTATTTACACACAATAAAGTGGAGGCATAAGTAGTATAAAATGAGTTCTCACTCGTATTTCGTTGATCTTCGATTCAGGTAGTACTTGTTTCACTTCAAGATATTCTAGAATAGGATCGAGATAGAGTGGAGGAAGGGACGAATCACCGAATCCAATTAAGGCTTTTCGATGCTCATTCTGCATCGAACCAGCCATATCTGCAATTCAAAAAATATGTTATTAACAAAAACATTAAAATTGAATAAATGGAAAAAAGGAGGGCAAGCAGAAAAGGAAAAATAATTGTAATGGATCACATATTTACCTACTGTTTCTAAAGGTTAATCTAACATGTTAACGAATCAAGCCAATCGATGAACATCCTAGGCGCTTTCGCAACAATAATGAGATTTCTCTTCAAACAGTTCAAGAACCGGGAAAAATAATAAAGGACACAATCAACATTGTCTCTTTTTAAGATATAATAATTGATAGTTAGATAGGGTTAACGTGATAGACGCGCGGGGAGAGGGGAAGGGGCGGGGGGGGGGGGATAACCAAACACCTAGTCGTGATACAGTCCTTCCCTTCTTTGTTCTTCACAGGTGTCCCGAAAGAGGGGAGGGCTATTGAAGAGAAGATAAAGAGAGGAAGAAGTGGATGGAGAGTTATGACAAGAAAGAGGAGGGAATGGGGGAGGAGGGACAAAGGTCATTGCAGGGAGAAGATGGAGACAGATGGGAAGGAGGGAAGAGGATATGGTAACGAGAGAGAAATACGGTATAAGGTCAACCATCGGCATAATATCGTGTACAGTGAACCAACCAATTGGTTACATATCGATACTATTTAAAATTTCAAGAGGATGCTCTCATCAACTACGGTAGAAAGTAGGCGGAGAGAAATGGGAAAGAGCTGGATCAGTGCGATCCCCTCCCTTCAAATGTCATTTGACTCATTCTCAGATACAAACGAGTGGAATGGCTACCAATTGTGAAATAGGGAGTCATTCTCTTCCCCAATAGTCATCTCATTTATCCATACATACAATCTCTGTGAATCGTGCAGTCAACTTTACACACAAAAACACGAATACAAAGAAATGTTAATTGATGAAATAAGTAATGAGTAAATTCTGACAGATGAGTAAATTCTTGTCTCGTTAATCATTTGAGATTGTTTGCCAATTGACTGAGATATGCTCTCAATTCTCTTTTATTCTTATCCCTTTCTTCCATTTTTCTTTTGATTGATTCATCAATATCATTTCGTCTGCAATGGAATGGATTCACCCCCCTCTCCTCCCCTCCCCTCCCTTCTTTCCTTACCTTTCAGCCATAATCTTGAGTGCCATAGTACTCTGTCTCATATTCTCCAATTCCATTTTAGTAACTTGTCTCTCTAATCTTTCCTTCTCTTCTTCCTTTCTCTTCGATGCTCCAATCAATTCATCAATCGTATTTCTACTCAATCCTCTTCCCATCTTCACTTCCTTCGACAGATTCTCAACATCTATAATCCATCGCTAATTCATCATTTTCCGGTCCTTTCTTATCATACCTTCTTTCAAATCATTCAATTTAGCCATCATAATGACATCTTCTTTCGCTGTCTTCAATTCTTCTTCATCTCTCATCATTCTTCTCTCTAATTCTTCATTTAATTTCTCAGCCGTCTCTGCTCTTTTCTCCCACCATTCTTTCTGCAATTAATCCTATTCACTTACTCCCGATCAAAGATCAAAGATCAAATATATATCTCTAATCATACCTGAGCTTCCCTTCTTGCCCATTCGAAGAGATATCGATATTCTTGCACCTCAAATCAATACATTTTCCCTCTTTAATCCCTTACTTTCTTACCTTTATTGAATTCAGTTTCATAATCGATTTTGCAAGTATATGACCCTTCTCCAATTGATTGATCTGTGGAATGAGATCTTCAAGAGCAAATTCACTCCTCAAATTGAATCAAATAGGGAATTAATTCACAAGATGTCATACTTGTGAATTGATCGAACAGTTTCTTCAATAAAATCATTTGCGTGTTCCTTCAATATTCCATCAATTTCTCCTCCTTCATTCTCTCTTCTCATCCATTCAATCTTCTCAAGAACGAGTTCATCCTAGATTATATAAATAATGAAATGATAATTACAGTAAAATAAAAATAAATTATAAAAAGGGGTACTGAACATACAAATGGTCTAGTGATATTCATCATGCTTCGATCAGAAAGTCGAGTTTCATCCAGCATATTTCTCTCTCAAATTATTAAATAAAAATCAAACTATGAAAAGGAAAATGAAATTACTTACTTGTAAGTGTAGCAGAGAAAGTGGTATTGTTATCAGAAGGAGAAGCAGAATCAACCATCGATTCATCTTCCATTCTATTATCAATCATAGTTAAATACACTTATCCGAGATAATCGATCCTTACCTTCCACTTTTCTCTTCCATATCAATTTCTTTTCCTTCTTCAACCTCATGTACACTATGATCCATTCTATCAAGTATTCCGTCATCTTTCGATTCATCTTCCTTAACATTCTCATACTCATCCTTCTTCATTCTCATCACATACCGTACTCTCCACTCTTTGTCTCATTGATTGACTTGATGCAGCAGTATATCGAGAAGATACCTATAATCATCATATAAGCCATCCGATTACTATCATAGAGTACCTCAATTACAGTACTCAATCTTGTCTTCCTTATCACTCCATTGACTGGAGATTGAGAGGGAGGAGGAGTTTCTTCCATCATATCATCACTTCTGTTTTCAGATGGAATAGAGTTATCCTCTATGATCGATTGATTGATAGCTACACTTCCATTAATACTCTTCTCTTTCTTCTCATCTTCCTTTTCCACTTCTTCATTCTCCTTTACTACAAATGTTTCATTCTGTTCCACCTCATCTTCATTCTTTTCTTCTTCATCATCTTTCATTCCGAATACAGCGAGAGTTTCGTCCCCTTCTCTGCTCATATCCATCTTAATATATTCATATTTATCAATCTATTTTTAAATATTTCTTCCCTCACTTCAGTTACATCTCCTTTTGTTTTGACTCCATCCAAGAAACTGTTCGCTCTCCCAGTTAAATCCATCTGCCAACGAATACATCTTAATGCAATATTTCACAATAAATTCTACCTGAGAAGTGTCTCCCAATCCATTGAAACAATCGAATGTTCTATCGCTGTTTATAGGAATCGTCGTCTAAAAATAAGGAATTGAAGATGAATAAATAAAAAGGAGTTGTCTTTACCAGTTGCTCAGTGCTTCCCTCAACAGCAGTCTTCGTTGATATCTGTAATAGTCTCTTCATATTACATTTCTATCTCATCTCTCTTACCTCCAAGATGGATTGATCATCCTTCTTCTCTCCATCATTTTCTTCATCATCTACCATCTCCACACCCGTTTCATCCATCTGTAAATAAGGCATCCATATACCGATTCTTATTTTACTATTTTACCTTCACTCCGAATACATTCATCGTTGCATCCTCTTCATCCATCAAAACTGACTTCTGAAATATTGAAATATATTTCATGAAATGACAATAATATATTTCGTCAGTTAGGAAATAATGAAATTGAATGGCCTTATTAATGTTCATTTTCAAACCTGTAATTCCTGCGGTGTCTCTTGAGATTCTTTCGTTTTCTGTACTCCTTCTTCTCCAAAATCTCCCACAGTGATATCGCCCTCCTCTCTCCATCTCTACAAACCACTTACATTTATCTTCGATCCTATCCCATGGTCAAATATACCTTTGATCCGAATACATTCATAGTGAGATCATCATCAATTTCATCATCTCCTTTCCTCTTGAATACATTCATAGTTGGAGAGGGTACTTCATCTTGAGATGAAGGACGACAATTATTCTTCATGTTAACAGTCATTGACATTTCCATCGGGACATCTTCATCTTCAACCTGTTAGGGTCAATACAATATATCTACTAAGACCATACTACTTACTTCTTCAGTCTTGGCACATGTAAACATAGCCATTGTATCATTATGATCAGGAGATTGAGTCTCATCAAGGATCTTCGAATGATTTGAATGAAGAGGACTCTTTGATGAAATAGTCTGAGACTCCTTCTCTTCCTCTACCATCGTTACTTCCTCCATTGCAATACTTTCATTGGACTGTAATCACATAGTTCGTACCATAGTCCCTTTTCTCTTTACCTGTGATCCCATTCCGAAAATAGCCATTGTTTTATCCTGAGAAGAAGGAGGAGTCGGATTGGCACTCATATCCATAAGAATACTTTGACTAGAGCGAGACTTGTCCGAACTGAAACATAAGCTGATGAATAGAGAGAGACGATATAAATATGTACCCTCCACTTCCAGATGTGAATATATTCATGGTATTATCAAGGGGAATGGAAGTGTCCACCTTCTTAGCAGCACCACCGAATATTGCCATCTCAATAATCCAATTGAGCAGATAGAATAAAGATGAAATGAACTCACAGTGTCATCCCCTTCGAATACTCCATCAGTGAGAGTATTATCGGCCTTTGAAATATCCATATCCATCGTCGTATTCGACATTCCTCCTGAATAATACTTACTCACAAGTGATAATCATGGAAATAACTAACGAGTTGATTGATTAGCCGAGGGTCTTCCGAATATATCCATCGTGTTGTCACCTCCATTCTCTAATATTTCCCCCATCATTGATATTCAATCATTTCCACACTCACCGTTCACTGATTCTTCCATTCTGTATGATATATCAACTGATTTAGAGTGGATTGATATATGGCCAGTATGCATACCGTTCATTACGTTCAGAGTATCGTTCTGGCCGGTGGTATTGGCTGGGTCTGAAATAGAATGCCTAGTCGCAGATCGTAGAAGTGAAGTTACCTTCGATGATGGAGAAAGACATATCCTTTGATTCGTGATGAACTGAAGAAATATTACCACCAGACATCATTCCTGCATAAACGATCACTTGTTTAGAGGTCACTACTTCAATAATAGAAATAGAAATGGGAGATAAATATATAATACCTTTGAAGAGATTCATCGTATGTTCTCCAGTAGTGCGATCAGGAGTACCGAGAGACCTGAAAACACCCCCCAATGTATTTGGAAATCAACACGTATAATTAATCAAGATAAATCATAGAGAAAAATCTTACATGAGTGTTGAATTAGACTTAGTAGAATCAAAGTCACTCATAGCTTCCTTCACTGATTCCTTGAACGGAGACGTCGCACTCAATTCGTGTTTCTCCTTGTCATACTCCCTGAAATACAAAATGGATACCTCTCTATACAATATCAAACGCAACTGCAGAAAGTATTTAGACAGTATCGACATCAAATGAACTTACTTGACTGATTTCTGATGGTGGAAACTGACACGTCGTCGATTCTTTGGCTGTTCAACGACATCCACTTTAGCATCTACAGTCGTTTGCCGAATTTTGAGGATCTACAACAGCAATGAATTGAAATAACCCGAATGAATATTGCTTACGGAGCTCCGCCTGCTTTTGGAGGACTTAGAAGAAGTGCTCGACATCTTTCTGCAAATATTAAATAGTTGGGCACAGGTTCTATGACACCACTAATGACTTCAATTCTGTTTTCCGAATTCGACAATATATCAACAATATCAACTACAATATCAACAATACAATACAATATATATACAATATATATGACTACAATATCAACCACAATTAGATGAGAGAAATGATAGACTAACTGGAAGGAACCCCCTTATTTACATATTCTTATGTGCCAATATAGGTACTATAAACGTCCTCCTAATCTAGAACGTCGACAACTAAAAGACGATCGATATGGGAATAAAGAAATGCTAGGAAGTCGATCAAACCAGCTCAAAAAACCCAGTAACGCGTCAGATGTTCGAACTTGTTCAATTCCCGCATTTTTTTCAAAACTACCGTAATCGTTATCGTTCTCGACCAATCGTGATCACTAATTAGTTTATAAATAAAATCTCATTTATTTTTTTCTCTATTTGTTCTTTCCTCACTCGCTCCTTTCTCCACTCGCTCCTCATCCCTCCATCGTGAGTGGTCGCTACTCGAAAATGGCTTCAGCGTTCGTACCTTTTTTATATTTTATCTCGAATATTTGATCTGTTCCAGTAAGAAGTATGACAATGCGAGCGATGAGATCAATTACCGCATTCTCACATTGATTCAGAATGCAGAAAAGGTATGCCATTCTAGTGTTTATAAAGTAATTGGAAGAATTGAGATTCTGTGTGAGCTTCCTCATAATGGTGATGCAGTCCTCGTCAATCAGAAGGACGAGGTATACGGTATCCCAGATACTGTAATCTCTAATCGATAATTGCAGTCCCAGAGAACCTCTCGCAGTATTTCGACCTTGGATGAGAAATCGAAGCAGCCTAAGAAGAACTGTTGCAAATGCGTTCGTTCCCTTCTCCTATCCTACCGTATCCTCCTGTCTCTCAGAGAAGCAAGGTTACCGACAGTTCCTCTCGTATCTCTCAGAAGACGAACAACAAGGCTCAATCGGTATACGGTAGACTACGGTAGATGATTGATTGAATGTATTTCCCAGTGGCACGTGACTGACAATACTCGTGGAGTGGTGGTCGATGTCTCGGTTAAGGTCCCGCACAGATCTCGTCCCATTCAGGTATACGGTAGATGGAGATCATTGATTAATGATTAATCTTCAGCTGAGTCTTGATTGTCCCAAGGACGAGAATGCCCGTGTTCTCATTGGAGAGAAGTGGCTTCCTCTTGAAGAGAGAAAGAAGTAGATCGGAATCACTACGATAAAACACAAGTTGTATCTTTATCGACTTGTTACTATGCATGCGATCGACTATTAATGAGATTGACTGCTCTATTCAATCCAACTCTCATCTGTTTGAGTGAATAGAGAGTTGTATGAGACAAAGAGATTCCCAATAGTCCTCTTTCTCGATCTTCCAATACTCTTTCGATATCTGAATACACTATCGATGAGACATCTTCAACGATTCGAATCATCTCTTTCTGAAAAACGATGAAGTTTGCGAGATCGAATCAATTTGTGATCGACCAGATCAATTACCGTATACTTGTAGAAGTCAAGTAGAGCTTTGAGTGATGGATCACTCACACGAGATCTAAATACAATTGCATTGATCAATAATGAAATGATTACCGTAACCTGTCCATCTGAGATGAGATCCACTTAGAAGTCTCTTTCAGATCGATATCAACATTGCAAATTGATGGAAATGTTTCCAACTGATATTTACATGATGTCAACAATAGATCGAGAAAAAAATAGTACCTTTAATTTTGAAAGAGTTCCGTCATCAAATATCTCATCTGTGATTTTATTGGCAATTTCATCGAGATGAGTAATGAGAGATTTGAGCTGATGTGAGAAAATAGTTGAAGAGTTGTTAACATTAGATCCTTACTCTGATACAAATGGGAAGAAGTATGGAAACTAGACGAGATCTAGAGGGAAGTTTAATAGGTAATGATTTAGGAGAAGGAAGGGAAGGGAGAGATTCCATCTATAGTCACAAAGAGATTGAACTTCCCTCCTTAGGGGGCGAACCTGTGTCACTTTCCCTTTTGTGTTCCTCTAGACAGGTTAGAGGTTCATTAGATCGTTATCACAATGCCTCCAACTTAATCATTTTCATCGAACAATCTTTATCACCCAATAAACGCATAAATTACAAAACTATCTTATAAAACACAACAACCACTGAGTTCACACGGAGATTTATTAAATAATAATATATATATATACTCAAAAGTAGCTTTGTATCTCAAATATAGTACTATCTCACTGAGATTAACCGTAGGATCACACTCTAACATTGATTAGATGGTATATGGGAAGGAATGAGAGTACCGGACCCTCGAAATACCGTATTGCATAGAAAGCGATTGCCAATTGAATGACTCCTATATTAATGACATACAGATTACAATTCAACTTTCTTATCCTCTTTCTTCTCTTCTTCCTTCACTGGCTCTTCTTCCTTCTTATCAACAACTTCTTCCTTTTTCTCTTCACCTTCACTCTTCTTTTTCTCTTCTTCTTCCTTCTTTTTCAATTCTTCTTCTTCCTTCTTTTTCTTTCTTTCTTCTTCCTTTCTTCTCTTCTCAGTCTTCCGTTTCAGTGATTTCGCTGCTTCTTTTACTCGATCTTCCTTTAATCTCGCTTCCAATACAGAATACGATAGATCTTCATTATCGGCCACCTTCAATCGATATCTTCCTTCTACAGTAATCTTCTTAACTTACTTCTTTATCATTCTTCTCAACCCATTTCTCAACATCTTCAATAACTTTCTGTAGATCTCCCTTTAAGTCAGCATCTTTCTCTTCGATATTGGCAAGTACAACCTTTGCCTGCAATGAATCCTCTTCCTCCTCTCATCCTTTCCCGTTACCTCACCTTTGGTAAAACAGCCTTCAATTCTTTCATAATTTCAGGTGCATCTTTTTTCTCTTGAATTCTCTTCTTCACAACCTATAATCACTCTCTAATCTCACTATTCTTCACTTCTCTTCTCATACCTCAACAGCCTTCATAAGTGCCCTTCTCTTCGTCTTAAATTCTTCAGTGGGAGTATCTACACCAGTCTCATCCTCCAACCAAGTCCTTGTCTCTTTCACTAGTCCACTGTAATCATTCTCTTCTTCCTATTCACTTCCTCATTTCAACTCACTCAATCTTCTCCCTTTCCTTCTCTTTAGCCATCTTAGTGAATGATTCTTCTTCCAGTAAAAGTGAAGTATCAAAAGCGAGTGCTTCTAATTCATTTTCAGCAGCTTCCCTTTCTCTCTTCGCTCTTTCAACTCGAGCAAATCCATCCAAACTGTATTTCATTAATCTTTCTATCTTTCATTCCTTTCTTAATCACTCACATCTTCTGTGTTTCCTTCATATCATTTTCATCAGTGTTGGCCTTATCCAATCGTTCCTTCGACAGACTCAATTTCACTCTTGCAAGACCATCCTTCACGATTACGGTTGACTGAATATAATAATTACAACGTAATTTATATTCTTCGTCTCAACTAACATTATGCTTCTTCACTTCTTCTTTCTTCTCCTCTTCCTTTTCTTCCTTCTTTTCATCTCCCTCCTTAGTCTCCTCCTTCTTTTCTTCCTTCTTCAAAGAAATGTTCTCTTAATTAATAATATCAATCCTAACCTTCTCTTCTTCCTTTTCATCCTTCTTCTCTTCTTCCTTAACAGTTTCCTTCTCAACCTTCTCTCCTTCACCCTCTCTTTCTTCTTTCTCTCCTTCTTCTTCCGATGTTTCTTTCTCTTCTTCACCCTTAGAGAACATTCCAGTGATCGAATCCTTCAGTGCTACAATAGTCCCTTTTCATCCCATGATGCTCAGGATATTCCCTTTATACCTTCCATTGCTCCTCTTGGTCTATTAATCACAACTTCAGCAGTTTTCACTCTCAATATTCCCGATCTATCGATGGTGAATCCGACCTATAACAAGATAGATAAATGTCTCAATAGAGGGCAAGGATATACCTTCGTCTCTTTCCATTCATCTCCTTCCTTTAATTCTTCAACTGCATTCTTCATATCCTGCACTGATACCTCCACTAATTCTCGTTCCACAATCTCACTATAATTCACTCATTACGATCCTTTCTTTCTCCTCTATTGATTACCTTCTTTGTCTCTCATTAAGATGTTCCATATTTCCATAAGAGACAGTGAAAGAGAAGTCATCTCGATATGATTTGAATGAGATTGCACGCGGATTGGGAGAGGGATAGACGGAAGTAAGAGGGAACAATGAAGACTGACGAGCCTTCGACTCTCCCGATTCACTCACTGAGGTGAATTCAGCCTGCAATATACTCAAATAGTATCAATGTTCCAAGGGAGTGGAAAGAGAGAATACCTGGATGGGGAATAGAACAGTCTCCTCAATAGGAAGTGGCTTCACTTTGAATCCCTTCGATAGATGGGCAGATTGGAAGAGTGCTCCCATTGCAATTGCTTCGTCTGTATTCAAGAAACGACCAAGATCTCTGTAATCAATCAATATCCCTATTGTACTCTTCCTTTTCTTCTTATATACCGTACCTCTTGACATGTTCCTGTAGTGTTTTCTGTACAAGAGGCATTCTAGTAGCAGCACCCATTAATACAACTTCATCCACTCCTTCGATGGTAATACCAGCCATCTGAATTCATTCCCTTCCCTTCCATTCCCTTTTCTCATTCCCTTACCTTAAGTGCATCTTCTACAGGAATCATCAATTTCTCCACAATATCTCCAATCAATCCTTCTAATTCATCTCTCGTTACTTTCAGACGTAGATTTTTATCCTCATGAAGTGATTCAACTTGTGAGACGATCTCACTGTTAGCAGATAGAACCTTCAATCAACAGTCTCCATACACTGACTCGTCCATTCTCATTCACTAACCTGTTTCACTCTTTCCGCCTCCGCAGTCAATTTAGCCATAGCCCTTGGATTTTCCTTCAATGGTTTCTCAGTCTTCTCAATCTTCTCCCATTTCTCCAATAGATGATCTCTCATTCTTTTAGTTATCTCCAATCCTCCGATCGATCTATCGTATCCCGTACCAATCATCTACAATGTCAATTATTCAATATCCAATCAGTCTTCTAAATACGAACCTTCATCTTCGTTTCCTTCTTATCATCAGTATAGAACTGTGCAATGGATGCAGTCACATGAGTGGCTCCCATATCGTAGATGAGCATACTGTAGAAGATATACAGTATTGAACGCATTCACATTCACAATTAACATCACTATACACAATAGTAGTCTAAACATACGTGTGTTTCTTTCCATCGATATCCTTTCTATGAAATGCTCCCCATGAGATGGCTGCTGCTGACCCAGTATGCAGCAGTTGCAGCACCTTTAGACCTACAACACGCATTCATCCTCAAATGAATCCAATGAAAGGAGTCATACCAGCAATCTTCGCAGCTCTCTTGATGGCAATTCTTTCCCTTTGAGTGAGGAAAGGATGAACAGCAATGACAACATCATCAACGGATTGGCCTGAACGATACCAATATTATAACAGTAGACCACTATTACACTAAGTAGACAGGACCCTGTCTCACCAGCGTATGCTTCCGTTTCAGCCTTAGCATTCTGTAGAATCATAGCGAGAAGAGTCTCAGGAGAATATTCAGTTGATCTAAAATACAGGGAAATAAACATCTTCAGTCATTTTAATTTTTCATAGATTAATTTCGAAGAATAAAACTGACCCATCAGTGAAATAGAGACTTCCATTCTCCGCAGCAACCAGAGGAGCGTGAGGGAATCTATAATGATTCAATATTTACTGCACATGTTACACCGTCTCTCCACCACACGGCTATTAACTGTTCCCGATGTTCTACCATGTATATCATTCTCCATCACTCTTATCATCACCATCATTTCTCTCTCATTGACTGACCTCTGTTTGTACTCCTCAACCAGAATGTGTCCTTCATCTTTCCCCAATACATCAGTCACATGCATAAAAACATTCTTAGCGTATCTGAGGGAGAGTTGAGCAGCCTGTTCAGCGAATGATCTGAGATCATTCAATAAAAATCACTCCATACAACACTAATCGCAATTATAGTACTAGCCTTGCAAAGATCTATCTATCGTACCTCTCTCCATTTCTCATTCCAATCAAAGTGGGTGTTTTCCTTCTTGATTCTTTGTTCAACACGATTTCCATAGTAGATCCTTGCTTGATCAGTCCCATTTTAAGATATTGCGATCCAAGGTCAATGGACATAGCAGCAAACGAGCCATCTGCAACAAAATAAATAAGTTATCTACGATTCACGCTGTGACACCCTCCAATAGAATTTCCGGTCGACCGGAATGGCCGACCGGCAAACAGTTTAGGAGATCTCACTCGCGTGTATGCGCACTTTTTTCGCGGTAATTTGAAGCTTACAGTAATCTAGTATCAATCTATTGTTTGTTGAATTATTCTATTGTGTTAGGTCGTCAAATCTGATATTATAGTGCGTTTTTGAATGGTTTTTACAAAACCACGAGGTACACATTCAAAAATTGAAAATTCAAACATTTGTAACTTATTGGGTCTTGCACGGATTCACCTTTAATATGCCTAATTACTGTAAAAAAATGGCTACAAACTACGAAACTACAGTATCTCGCAATTGTGCGCGCACACTGCGAAAGAGGCAGGGGAGGGGAATAGGCACAGCATGACACCGGACGCTATGTCACACCGTGCGATTTAATTGCGTACAAAATAATTTAATGAAATGATATGTACCTGACTCTCGAACTGCTAAAAGAACCAGCAAAACCTGCAGCAGCATCGTTAGCTGAACTCGTAAGTTCATCTGAAGTATAGATTAGCTGGTGGCTATAATAAACCTCCAAGGCTTCAAGTAATAATTGGAATCAAACCAATTAATCAACACATATGAAAGTTAGAAAATCATTGGAACCTTTATTCGAATCGAGTTAATAGTACCTATAGAAAGACTCAAATAAGTATGGCAAGACCAATAAAGAAATCAATCTCTGAGATGAATTAAATGATACAAATTATACAAGAATATATTACAGAATATGTCAATTGTCGTCATTCTTCTGAAGATCCGCCAATTTATCAGCGAGATTCGACGCGAATTTCTCTCGATGAGCAGGAGAGAGAGTATCCAATAGTTGATAAATACTCTCGAAATAACGAGTATGGAGATCCAATTGACGAAAATCTCCATTCATGCAGTCTTGACGGGCCGAAGCCACTCGATATCCTTTACCACACAACTCGACGCAGTATGTTTGTCCCTCCAGAGTAGTAACATTCATGAAGAGAAGATCATTCGTACGAGGAAGCATCTAAAGAAAAATGAGATTGATGCGCGTCACTACTAGATAAGGAACGAAGAGGCTACGTCAATGCCTTCGTGAAAAATGGTATTTAGAACTGATAACACACTTAACATTGTTCAATTTCCATCTTCAAATAGAACTTGAAAATAAAACTAAAGCACATTGCTCAAACGATCAAAAAATAAAAGATGAACAACTAACCTCCGAGATGGAAATGGTCTTGACTGAAGGAGCGGCTTCTTTCAGTGCCAGAACGGCCTCCTCTTCGAGAGCCGTCGACGGGCCACAAGATACACACGTTCTGAACGAAGATTATGAAAAATATAATAAATTAAACCAAATAGACTCACGGTTTCACAGGATCCGGAGGAGATCCAGGCGGAGTTGTATCATTCGAGACCTTAATCTCTCCATTGGCCAGTGTGTCCTTCGCCATCACACCTGTTATAGGTGAAGATGAGCATGCTGAAGACGTCTGAACGAAAAATGGAACTGAATACGAACACGCAAATGAGAAATCGACGTCGTTTCAGTTTGAAAGAGATGACGTCGCAAAAGGACGATATACGGTAGGATGCACACCACGCCTACACCACGAAGTGTGTTTTGGACATGCAGATCTGCAGATAAAACTGTATCTCCAAAGTTTTTTCAATGATACATTTGATATCAATGATGCATTTGATATTACATTTGATATTTATTGAGCTCATTAAATTCAGAGCAATTGAAAATCAATATTTACCAACTTTGGAAATAATCAATTGTGTCTAAATGTATTTACGAACCTTTACAATACATACACTGATATCTATATATTATGTCCACTATAATTGGCATCATCATATATCTGTGATTGTGGAATCTAATTGATAATCCGATGGTCAAGAGGGAGTCTCAATATCTAGAGTATCTCCTTTCGTTTGTTCATCTTCTTCAATCTCCATCTCGCTCCTCCCCTTCAGAATACGGTGACTTCATTCTCTCTCTCTTCTAACTTCTCAATGTCTCTTTCCCTCTCCAATTATGGTCGTATTGAGAAGGAGCGAAAACCAAAATGTGCGAGATGTCGTAATCACAATATTGTATCTTGGCTCAAGGGACACAAACGACACTGCAAATTCAAGTTCGTTTCATCTACATCTTAATTTTTCTTCCTTAAAAAAATACCATTCTTATCCGTCGGTAAACGGAATTCACCCTATTCTCTTCAATTTCAGGGAATGCGTCTGTGAGAAATGTATTCTAATAGCAGAGAGACAACGAGTTATGGCTGCACAGGTACCGTACTTTTCTACCGTATCTTTCTCATATCGGTTCATTCATTATTTTTACTGTACAGGTGGCTCTCAAACGGAAACAAGCAGCTGAGGATGTGATTGCACTCGGATTGAGAGTCGTATCTGGTAGGTAACACTCTTCATTATCAAATATTCTCGAATCCCTACCTCTTCATCATCGTCATTCTCTCAGGTGAAGAGATTTCTTCCCTTCCGGCTGGTCCTGTTTGGCAACCATTTGGAAAAGAAGAAGAATCAAAGGATGAAGAAGAATCAAAAGATGAATGTGAAGAGAAGAACAACAATCCTAATCGATCCTCTCCAATGATTCTTCTATCCACTCTCTTCCCCCATATATCCAGTCAAATGATGCAACGAGTACTACAAGGTATATCTGCTACCGTAACCCAATCTCTACCGTATTCATCTTCTTTACAGAATGTAATGGAGATGTTCTTTCAACAGTAGAGAAGATAGCTCTAACTCATCGTCCATCAACACCACTTCTAATGTCTCCATTTTCCATTCCTCTTCTTCATCCTTTATTCCTTCCCCCATTCGATACTCCACTCAATCTCTCAACTTCCTCTTCTTCATCATCATAATTCTCAATATATTTACTCTTGGCCTATCCATTCTCTCTTCTCTTCAATTTCCTCCATGACCTTCATCCTTATTGTAATCTGATTCCTTCATTGCGCAATCTCAGTCGCTTCATTTCGATTGTCAAATAAGAGAGAGAGAGAAGGAATAGATACGGTATTATCTTCTCTTTCCTTCCCACCTGATACACTATCAGAGTGTTTGAGTATCGAAGACTCTCAAGAGGAATCAAGTCACTTTCACACCATTCCATTGTTTGATCTATCCTTAATCCCTCTCTTCAACCATTGACCATTCGAGACAGTAGGTGGAGATAAAGTATCTCTATCCTATCATATCAATTCAATACACACTACAATGTAAACGTAGAAAACTATGGTGATCAATTTTTCAAGCTAGAAAATACACGTACTCTTAGTAGGGGCATTCTCATAAAAAGATCATTCGATTAGAGTGAGAGTATCACTTTCCATCGATAGATAACACTCTCTTTTCTTCGTCTTCATTATGTCCAATATAGTGATCATTGGGGCTGGAATCACTGGAATCTCTTCTGCTTTGACCATTCAGAAGAAATTTCCCAATGCTAAGGTTTGCTTTACTCCTGTTCTTCTCCCTTTCCTTCTGAGATCCTTTTAGATTACAATAATCGCTGATAAATTCTCCCCATTCATCACAAGTGATGTGGCTGCTGGATTCTGGTGGCCTTATCTAGTCAATTTCCCCAATCCCGATCTACTCAAGTTATTCTCATCTCCTCAACTAATCGATACTCTTCACATTTAGTCGAATTTGTCGTGACACTTTCAATTACATTTCTTCCCTCGTTGAGAAAGAGGATGCTGGTGAATCCTTTTCATTGAATGATCTTTGATCTCCTCCATTAGGTGCAATGTGGCAGTCTGGTTATGAAGTGAACAGAGAATTGACGGAGATTCCTCATTGGGCTCCACTCGTTAGAGGATTCAGAAGATTGAATGAAGATGAATTGAATCAACTAGGAGAAGGATACAAGTACTCACACTCCATTCCCCCTTCTAATCTATTCCTATTTCAGGAGTGGTCAATTCTTCACAACTCTTGCTCTCGAACCAACCACCTACATCGCGTATGCAACTAAAGAGTAAAAGAAGCTAGAAGGAGATCAATGACCAATTCTTCATTTTAGATTCTTATCGAAGGGAGGAATAATCAAACAGGGAAAAGTAGAAAATCTGGTAGATTTGACAGGTGAAATTGAGCCAATTCATACTCTACATCAAAATATTCCAGGTTCATTCGACGTAGTTGTCAATTGTTCTGGTCTGGGAGCAAGAGATCTTGTAGGAGATAAACAAGTTACCGATGAATTAAAGATCAAAGATCAAATTCTTTCACTCAGGTTTCTCCGATTCGTGGTCAAATCATTCGTGTTCGTGCTCCTCGTGTAAAACATTTCTTCTGTGATGGAGACTATTATTGTCTACTCAAGTAAGATCATTTCACTCTCAAACAACACGTTTTTATTCGAAGCACGAAAACTTTCTATTAGGAACCTGTGAAATCACTCATAAGTTCTTCAAGATAAACCTATAATCTTCTTGATGGGGGCGAAAAATGGATTCATTCACTGAGATCGTTAAAAGTTGCACACGTCGAAAAGAGACAGAAAGATAAACACAACACACGTATCTAGAATGGAGGAGAGGGAGTGGGGGGGAGGGGTTCTATCCTTTGATCTTTGATCTTTCTTTCTGCTCTTCTTTCTGCTCTTCTTTCTTCTCAAGATTCGATGAGGGAATAGCGATTTCTTCCATCCCTTCAAAAGATTGGGAAGAAGATGAAGTAGATTGAGAGTTGAAGTCAGATTGAGATTCCTGTAATATTTCATAATATCTCAAATGATGAAACACTTTCGAAACTGAGAATCGATCGTCTCAATACTATCTATAAATCAGATTGTTTCCCGCGGGCATTTTCCCTTATGCATTATTTTCGAATATCCCGCTTTCTTTCTCGAGAATCTCGAGAGGAGATCTCTTTCTCTCCTCTCGCTCATATCTTTCTCGTTCAAATTCAAACACTTTTGTGTAACGATTTCCGGCAAAATTTTGCGTTAGTTTTAACCATATCTCAACAATCCATTATTCTGAATGTTGTCTGGTACTTCACTACCTACTTCCACTCCTATTCAATTCCCCAAGAGTCAAGAAAAAATAGAAAAAAATTACCTGATTGATCAAATCCATGTGAGAGATGAGTAAGATCCTTGCAAAGAATATGACAAGAATAGGGATGATCGAGGGACGAGTCCCATCTAGAGAAGCTGCTGCTGTGAGAAGAAGACTCATCGAAGAGAAGTGAGAGAAGGACAGCTGATAGATAGAGAGTAGAGAGTAGAATAAGCATGTGATAGAGAAGAGAGAGAGAGAGGGAAGGGAAGAGAAAGAGAAGTCAATCGATGGCACTTCGAGAGTTGAGTAGGGTAGAGTAATAGTTGACAGATACGTAGGGGAGAGGGGGGGAGCTGAACAAAGAAAAACTGTGTACTTTCCCTCCAAGTGTGCATGAGAGATAGCAAAGTGAGAGTTCATCTTTCCCCATTCCACCCTTTCCCCCTTCAGATACTTCCAGAGTCCATCTATCTACTAGATCAATCTGTGAGATACATGAGCATTCACTCAAAAGTATTGCGAAAAAAATGAATGCAATTGTGCAATTGACCTCCTTCACACGATGAAGAGATCTCATTTCAGTAGCAATTGTGTGATTCTTGGTGGTACTCATGATGAAGGAGAATGGAATATGGAAGTTAATCAAGATACTGCAAAGAAAATATTAGAGGAGAACATAAAGAGAACTCCCGAATTGAAGGTTGATCTTATTCATAGAACATGATCAGATAAATGGGGTTAAGGGAGCTGAGATAATCTCTCATCACGTTGGATTGAGACCATTCAGAAGTTCACTTAGACTTGAGAAGGAAACTATTCGAAATACCAATGGAAGAGAGGTTGATCCATTCCTATTCTGTGTCAATGAGTTATTTGTAGACCACTGTAATCCACAATTACGGTCATGGAGGATCGGGAATCACTCTCTTCTGGGGATGTGCACTCCATGTTGTCGAATTGATTGGAAATGGAAAAGCTCATCTATAGATGTCCATACTGTAGATAAGATGTGATTATCAATGAAGAATAAAGAATATCATTTATTTCAATGGCATAGAATGTACACGACAATCGGATGGATAAGAGAAGTGATAAGGAGAAGATTAAGAATGAGAATGGAAATGATTACGAAGAGAAGAAAGGGATGAATCGAGTGAGGAATAGAGGAAGGACAACAGAGAAAAGAAGAGAAGATGAAACAATTGATGAAGGATTGCACGAATCTCCCGTACAATAGCAATGCCATGCCTCAAAAGAAAGAATTAATCGATTGAAGGAGATGGATACCGTACCTTGTACGGCAATTTGAGAGTGACACCGAACAGATTGAAGTCGGAAGTGCTTTCCATCCAAGCACATTGATCACCAGAGAATGGAGTGGCTGGGGCACATGTCCTTATTGCCATCGCATCACCTAGAGAGAGAGAGAGAAGGGAGTGATCTATCGTATCCATTGTAACCTACCATTGAGATATCCCTCGTACTTGACACAATACGGTCCTCGGCAATAAGTCTTCGTGTCAGCATTGCAATCTCCATTTCCTCCGAAGTGAGAACATTCGATGCATTGTTTGTCTGAAGAAGGCACTCATTCTACAGTATCATCGATGAATAGTTCATACCGGGACTGACTCCAGGATTGGTACATCTCTTGAAGTAATTGGAGGGATTGGAGAAGAGATCAGCAGAATACTTCAGTTGGCTATTGCACATATCTCCATCTGCAGGATTGACACACCAACGAGTGGCAGCCTGAGATACGGTAGGTCAATCGAGTCAGAGGATAAGTCACACTCACATAGGCAGGCTTGGGTCCCTTCACGGGGTTCTTGGATGAATCATCTTCGAATGTATCCTTGCCCATTAGTCCATAGTCACAAATTCCATTAGCTGCCGATGCACGAGTGACGTTTGTCTCGTCGATGAAATCAGCATAGCATCCACGGAGATAGACAGCACGATTATCTGAATGAGGGAAATGGATGGAATGGAAAGATCAAAGATCAACTTACTGAGAGGGATGAGTGCCTCGTAGCAGACTCCCTGTCCACATGGCTTCTTCAGATCGGTATTCGTATCAGACGAACAACTGAATGAAACGAGCATATCCATGAATTATCGAAAGAATAAATTCCTTTTCAATGGAAGAGTGCGAAGACATAGATGGAAATGATGAGAAGTGCTTACTCGTCAGTGAATACTAATCCTTGCGGTTTCGTGGGAAGATTGGTGACCTCCCAATTCTCTTCTAATTGTGGAGATGCACAGGAGAAACAGACATCATCAGCAAGAGAAGGAAGAATGAGAAGGGAGAAAAGGAATGAGATGGAAAGGAACTCCATGGGCTGAAAAGGAATGGAATGGAATGGAATGGAGAAGATGGGAAGGAATGGAGAAGATGGAGTGACAGTGATACAGACTCCTCTTATACCAGAGACAGTTGACTAAGAGAGAAGAAGCATAAAAGTGAAGAGAGACAACCCATATCCTGAGGTAGTCATCATGAGTCATAGAGGAAGAGGACTTGCAAAGGAATAGAAGGAAGGAGGGGGAGGGGAAAGGAACACTGACGAGAGACAATCACTCACTTTATTCCTATTACACAATAAAACAACAATAAAACGTAACAAGGTATAGAATGTTGAAAGTGTGAAAGTGATCAATTAATATCTTCTATATCTCATTTCATATGACAACAATCACTTCTTCTCCTTCTTAACTCTCTTGGCGAATGTCTGTGAGACAAGAAGAGGGAAGACGAGAGTCGCGTCTGCGCACACCTTCAATTATATTATTTAATTTATTATATTTACAAAAATTGTGAAATCCTTTCAGATAATCATTGGAAGCATCAAGAGATAATGACATATTTTGTAAAATAACAGGGTTCTCACTTTAACTGAGGATGCATTGGGTTTAATCTTTCCCCAGCTGACGGCCTCATCCGGAGATGCTCCCGAATCTGATCCATCGAATTCCTACAATGAATTCCGATTATTAAATTGAAATATCAAAGTTCAATTCAGATCATTTCCGACATGGACACTTCATAGTCTGCCCCTTTGTTCGTTGAGTCAATCATAGTCGTTAAGTGTTCCGCCCTCAGGTGAGAATGAGTAATGATAAGGAAGAAAGGAAAGAATAAACACTTCCACCCTCTGACACCTAAGGAGTACCGAAAAGTGAATGATGATATCATATCATATCACAACCATTCTAGCACCATTCTCAATGCTGCCACATATGCTAATATTGGATTTCCTCATCATTTGATTTCCCTTTTTTCCTCTTATCATAATAGAGATACCGTACCTGTCCTGTATTGATGAATATGGTATAATCAGATCCATTTCTCATAAGATTAGCATTGTTGATGTGATGTTTAACCACTCCTCCTCCCATAATCAAAACTGCACTCTTCTCACTCTTCACTGCCATTGTATTTATGTGACGAACATCCTTCGAGTAACAATATTATTTTTAAATTAGGGGCCATGTAATAGAATTATCAAAAACCATGTCTCAAACTCTTCTCTGATTTTTCTTACGATTTTTATTGCCAATTATTTTGATTATACCTCAACAATATCGATTCTGAGTCCTCCATCATTCTTGACTGAATGGAAGTACAACATATCTCCTAGACTTCCATCGGTAAGAGCAGGAGAAAAGATTGGAATGGAATGAACTGCAGCCCAATAGAGAATGGAAGAGGGATCATTGATCTCTAGTCCCAATCTACAATTATTTTACAATTACCAATTATTTCAAGTATCAGTGCGAAAAAAATCTCTAAACAGAATATGAGATTAACACTCAAAGTCTAAACTGACCGTCTGATCAACTTCGATGGAGTCCAAAGGAATCCTTTATTTTGTTCCTCTAAACACTTATCCAGAATGGGCATAAGCCATGTCTCAAAATCACAGTAGTTCCTATTAGGGACGAGAATGTTCCCAACCCGATTGATTCCCCGTTTCCTGCAATTGCGTATGTTTTTGTTTAAAAAAATACAAAAGATTGGTCGGAAGAGTAGTGGATACCTTAATTCAACGCCTTTGTCAGTGAATGCTCCGACATAAGAAGGTCGAAGACATTTGATAATATCCTCTTCGATTCCACCAGCAGTTGTCACTAGACAATCAACCAAATCGTGTTCCACGCAGTATCGGATAGACTGAAATCATCCGCACTATCATCAGAAATAACATTCTATTGAATCTCATAAGCATGTAGAAGCTCAAGCAATTTTACTTTAAACTTTCAATGGTATTGTGAGATGCCGAGATTGAAGTACAATACTTCCAGGTTACCTCTCTAAGACCAGATGAGACAAGATTGGATGTATATCCCATGAATAGAGTGAGTGCTCTTTTCTTTCTTCCTTCTGGATAGGGAAACGTTTTCTCATCTCCTTCCACTTCTTTCTCTCGATCGTCCAATGCCAGATTCACCTCAAATGAATGACAATCTTATTTTTTATAAATCCAGAAAAAATACTATTATCTTTCTATCTTACATAGAGTAATAAGTCGATTGAATAAGCTCCCAAACTCACTTCTTTAATAGCATTTCCCAGATGAGTAGCTTGGAATCCAGTAGTTATGAAGCTGGAGAGAAGAGAATCGAGAGTTACTTCTTTGTTAAAGTCAATTCCGATGATCTGTCAATATGAATAATATTGAGCTGAGCTTCGATTTCCCTAGAAAAATTTGAGGTGGCGGTGACCCGATCTTATTCGAACTCGGAGGACGAACATGTATTCCTTATGCAAGGCGCATCTACTCGGCAGCAAAAATATGTATTTTTGACCGGCGCAGCGATTTAGCGACGAAAAAATCTTTTTGATTGGCGCAGCGACCATAGATAGTTGAGTATCAATTTCCCTGGGGAACTTTGCGGTGGCGGTGAACCGTACAAATAAGAACAAATTTGGAGAAGTTTAGCTTTGATCCGTTGCTTTTGATGGCAATTTTTCGAAATTTGCTCTAAAAATAGGCGGTGACCCGTACCTCCGGAGCAGTTTTTGAGTTCGGAGACCCATTCAATTTTGAAATTTTTTTTGCAAGGACCTTCCCTTCCTGGCTGGCGCATGGCAGCAACTCGGAGTCGGAAGATTCATATCTTATGGCCGGCGCAGCGACTCGGAGTCGGAAAATTTATTTATTATGGCCGGCGCAGCGACTGAGTCGGAAAATATATTCCTTCTGGCGGCGCAGCGACTCGGAGTCGGAAAATATATTCCTTATGGCCGGCGCAGCGACTCGGAGTCGGAAAATATATTCCTTCTGGCCGGCGCAGCGACGCGGAGTCGGAAAATTTATTCCTTATGGCCGGCGCAGCGACTAGGAGTCGGAAAATATATTCCTTATGGCCGGCGCAGCGACGCTGAGTCGGAAAATATATTCCTTATGGCCGGCGCAGCGACTCTGAGTCGGAAAATATATTCCTTATGGCCGGCGCAGCGACTAGGAGTCGGAAAATATATTCCTTATTGCCGGCGCAGCGACGCGGAGTCGGAAAATTTATTCCTTATGGCCGGCGCAGCGATGCGGAGTCGGAAAATTTATTCCTTATGGCCGGCGCAGCGACACGGAGTCGGAAAATTTATTTCTTATGGCCGGCGCAGCGACTAGGAGTCGGAAAATATATTCCTTATGGCCGGCGCAGCGGCTCTGAGTCGGAAAATATATTCCTTATGGCCGGCGCAGCGACTAGGAGTCGGAAAATATATTCCTTATGGCCGGCGCAGCGACTCTGAGTCGGAAAATATATTCCTTATGGCCGGCGCAGCGACTAGGAATCGGAAAATATATTCCTTATGGCCAGCGCAGCGACTCTGAGTCGGAAAATATATTCCTTATGGCCGGCGCAGCGACTAGGAATCGGAAAATATATTCCTTATGGCCAGCGCAGCGACTCTGAGTCGGAAAATATATTCCTTATGGCCGGCGCAGCGACTCTGAGTCGGAAAATTTATTCCTTATGGCCGGCGCAGCGACTAGGAGTCGGAAAATATATTCCTTATGGCCGGCGCAGCGACTAGGAGTCGGAAAATATATTCCTCATGGCCGGCGCAGCGACTCTGAGTCGGAAAATATACTCCTTAAGGACGGCGCAGCGACGCTGAGTCGGAAAATTTATTTCTTCTGGCCGGCGCAGCGACGCGGAGTCGGAAAATTTATTCCTTATGGCCGGCGCAGCGACTAGGAGTCGGAAAATATATTCCTTATGGCCGGCGCAGCGACACGAAGTCGGAAAATTTATTTATTATCTATGGCCGGCGCAGCGACTCTGAGTCGGAAAATATATTCCTTAAGGACGGCGCAGCGACGCTGAGTCGGAAAATTTATTTCTTCTGGCCGGCGCAGCGACTAGGAGTCGGAAAATATATTCCATATGGCCGGCGCAGCGACTAGGAGTCGGAAAATATATTCCTTATGGCCGGCGCAGCATCCGTCAAGTTGCTCCGCCGGCCATAAGGAATAATTTATTCGCCGTCGAGTTGCTGAAAAGCGCGGTGCAAAACAAACTACAGTATCCCATATACGAAATTCTGCCCGCCCCGATCGACCCATTCGCCCTCTTTAGGTCGTTGCTGACTCGTTGTACCAGCTCTAGCTCTCGAACCCTTTAGAATGATGGCGAATTGTTTCAGATCTGATTCTGTTCCGGGATTCTCCTCATGGAACCTTGCCAGCAACCAGACCCCAGTTCCGGGTCTCTCTTCGGAGAAAGATCCCCTCCTCTGCGATTCCCCCGATTACGAGCAATCGCTCATGGATGAGTATCTTCCCAATAGTCAAACCCGTTCCGAATTTATGTCGTCTTCTGACTACAGTGAAAGCACCGCTCACTCGGAGGCGGAAAATGTATTACTTACGGCCGGCACATCTACACAGCGGCGAAAAAATAGCCATTTTGACCGGCGCAGCGACTCGGCACGGAAAAAATCAAAAAAAAACTGGCACAGCGACCATAGATAGCTGAGTGTCGATTTCCCTGGGGAACTTTGAGGTGGCGGTGAACCGTTCAAATAAGAACAAATTTGGAAAATTTTAGCTTTGACCCGTTGCTTTTGTTGACAATTTCTCGAAATTTGCTTCAAAAAAATAGGCGGTGACCCGTACCTCCGGAGCAGTTTTTGAGTTCGGAGACCCATTCAATTTTGACAATTTCTTTTTGCAAGGAGCACCCTGGCTGACGTATGAATGTAATTACGGTATCCCAAGAATTGATAACATTCACACCTCTGGTTTTCCTTCTGGTATTTCATCGGAAGGTACGAGCACAGCAGATTGAGCAGTTGCCAGATCATCCGCCATTCTAGGATCTACTGGAAAACGAGGATCTACTGGAAAAGAAGATGATTCCTCCATTATATCAATAAAGAGAAGTATATAAACGAACGCAACGTTGGAATCGTCAACGACTCAGTATAATCAGAAATATTTATCAATGGAATGTACGACATGTAAGTGACAATGTGGTAGAATTGGTACTCGGAGAAAAATAATACTATTCTATTGAACAATTGATAACTTTTTCTTCTTCTTATGCCTTTGGTCTGAAGTTGTTCTTCTCCTCTCTCAATTTGGTCATCACAGTCACTCCATCAGTCGATCCCACGAATTCCTAAATTATTTAAAAACATATATTTTATTCTTCTCCCTTATATATCTAGTACCTGCACAGTTTCCTTATCAACTCTCATGAATGGATTAATCTTCTTTTCTTCTCCAATCGATGAAGGGACCGTTTCTTTCTTCTCTCCATCTCTCTTTCTCGACCATTCGAGCTTAGCCGCTACATCCTATCAAATACCATCAATAAAATTGTCTCCTTACAGTCTTACCTGATTCTTTGGTTCGGCATGGGCAGCAAACTTGAGATTGCTTGTAGTGTACTCATGACCGGGATAGACGAGAGTCGAATCAGGGAGTGAAGAGAGAATTGAATTGAGATTACGATGCATTTGATCACCAGTTCCTCAATGAATCAAATGATATCCACTACTATCAATTGTACTCGTTGGTTTCATCATTTTAGAAATTAGAGATTAGCAAATGTGGAAGAAATGAGTAATACCTTCGAAGAACTTGCCACATCCAGCAATGAAAAGTGTGTCTCCAGTGAATACAATCTGAATATGATGATTACGGTAAGAAGAAGGCTGATTATGGATACCTTATCCTCTCCAGATGTCACTGCATAGCAGATATGACCACGAGTATGGCAAGGAGTAGACAGACAACGGATCTACAATATACCTTTATCCTTTTTTCATATATTATCTTCTCCACACCTTCAATCCACATTCCTCCATTGTCTCATCGTGTTCCACTTTCTTATCCATTTCTTCGACTCTCTCATCTCCACCATAGATTCGAATAGAGGGAAGAAGAGCACGAAGATCCTTATTTCCTTCAATTCAATTCAATCTCATTCATTCGTTCATTCTCATCAAATACCTCCAGCGTGATCCCAGTGATGATGAGTAATCAGGGCACCGATTATTGTAACCTATTTCTTGTTTTCAAACAATTGATAAATGACTATCGCACCTTTTCCTTCTGACTTGCCTCCAATGCTTTCTTCGCATCAACCGGATCAACCACCAACGCCTGCAAAGTAATTCATAGCATCTAGCTGAAAGTGTAAATTAAGTAGATGAACCTTGTTAGAATCCTTATTGAATACGAGATACATGTAGTTGTCTTCGAGAGCGGGAATGGGAATAACACGAAGACGAGATAGGAGAGACATCTACAATTGTCACCATAGATATAGGAAGACATCCGTGTACGAATCGAGAAGATCCTTCCGGTATTTTTTAACGCTGATAACGTCCATCGACTTCATTGATTTTAGCCAAGGAAATCACCAAAAAAGACATCCATTTGACGCAATCTGTAGCCAACATGGGTCAAATTTAAAAATAAATATTCCCATATTTTTCCCTAAATTTCCATAGTTCCCATCGTCCTCTCTGGAGAACTCTGATCGCAAAATTTGAGAAAATCGATTTTCGCCCGGCCCTCGTTCGATTCTTACGCGGACGACTTCATATGGATATTAGCTATACATATTAGTGAACGTCGAATTTAACTCCAATTAGCAGAATAGATCACAAGAATAGTTCTTGTGATTAGATCATTATCTAAAAAGATTGAGATACATGCAACGGATCACATGAAAGGTGCGAACTTGACAAAAGGTATCACTCGATTTCAGCGTTGATTATTCATTTATCGCAATGAAAAAAAACATATAAATCTCATAAGAATGAGCTAGTGTTACATTAGCTAATATACATGATTAAAAGGAATTGAAACAGGGAGAATATAACTCGTGATAAACTGAGATCAAACCTGCTAATAAACGTACATACAAAATGACTTATTATAAATTCAGATGAGTGCCTCATACCTTATCTAATTAATTAGCTGCCAAATACAATTGGTAGTACGAATATTATGCATGCTCTCGGTATAAACCCTTGTCTACTAGGTAGATCATATCGGATATTGATTGATGAACTGCCAATTCTGCTGGTCTCTCACACATGGCTTTGACTCCCTCAGAAGGAGGATGAATAAAGGAAGGACCGAAGTTCATTCGAATTGTTGCCTGATGATATAGAGAAACAGCAGGAAAGTAGAATCCACTGTAGATGTCATTGAATGCTTGCCCACAAGACACACCGTTAACGAAATATTCAATCTGGAATAATGACTTTTGTACGACCATCCGTAATCAATACATATGCATGTGCATTACTTACATAACTTCCATGAAGTGGTTCTAGTTTCTTCAAAACATTCGGAATGTCCTCATGCTCCTCGAAAAAGTATTGATTCTTGAACTTTATCAACGTGTGATCTTTCCCTGAAAAGATTTTTTAACCCTTGAAATGTAAGTGTAAACTGGCATAAGATAACAGAAAAAAATGAAGAATATATTACCACAGCCTGGTAAATACTTGGACGAGTCGGGTCCTGGATTGACTGGGTCGACTGGAAGGGAGATGAGACAACCAAGAACGTCCCCTTCTTTCAAACCATCTTAAATAAGAATTAGTCATCCAAACTGACAACATCAAAATTACAATAAGAAAATAACTCATGTAGAGATTTTTTTTAATATTATCCGCTACCAAACTAGTTGTTAACTCACAATAACCGAAAAATTGTAAGACTCACTTGGATAGTACGATTTCCCAACTCCATTATGGAACTTTGTTCCCTTATTTGATCTGAATCCATATGAGAACTTGTTGTATCCCACACACGCTTGAACCGCCGCTGTAATTAATCCCTTTCATTATATATTTATTTTTTTCTAATCAGTAAATAACCTCCAACAGATCATTAGGAAAGAGCGTAATAATCTGATCTATCCATGCCAGCAATGGTTCATAAGTCATGGCACTGATTTTTTAAATTAAAAATCATAAGGAATGAGTGGGGACTTGCCGTATTGCTGAGCCCATCCAATTCTAGCTGCCGAATCAGGAGGGGCCTTCGTGAATTGAACTTCGAAATACCATTTGCCTTAAGGATAAGAAATCAATTTACGATTGTTTATCTAAGGGAGAACTATTGGACGATGAATATAACGTACCAGCAGCGACAGAATGAGTACCTCTCGCTATACAGTATCCTTCATGTCCAGTGATCGAAAGATGATCATCACTCACACGTAACTGCAATATTGCATAACCATCAATTTATATGAATCATTCATGGCGGGTTATCTTCTCTAATAAATACAAAAAAATAGAAAACCTGATAGGCTCGATCATTCGGAGATAATGTAACGAAAGGTTGTGTGGAAATTCGATAAAGATGTCCGGGTATAGTGCGAGACTATAATAGGATCATTTAAAATATCTAATTTATAGTAGAATGCATACGGCAGTGCCATCGTCTTCCATTGTTGCATTCTTATCGTAGACATTCTGATCAAGCTCTATAATATGGTATCGATAACCATCCTTGTTGAACGGTATATCCATAGTACTACTCCCTCCTCCCAGTCTAGCTGTCGAGTAATCAGCAGTACTGAAACAACAACAATTGTATGCAGCAGATAGAATATGTATCTCACGTCTTGGCCTTCTTGGGTATTGTACTGCTGCAACTCGGTTCCACTACCTTCCTCTTGCTGGCTCCACGCGTCTTCGGCCCTGTCAATAATAGTTAAAAGGAATAATTGAATAATGGTATACTCACCATCATCTACTGCAGCTAACTTCTCAATCTTGCTCTGATCGACCAGTGTTGTAGTTAGATTGTTTGCTGCACTTACTTTACGACCAATCTATAAAAAAACTTAACATTGAGGCACATCAGATAAAAACTATTGGAGGCGAGATACAGATGTTATGTCGGAGAACAACAAACAAAAGAGAATTTTTTTTTAAACATGCCTGCTTGACAGCTTCGTGAGACGGGCTAATAGATGACATATCAAGTTCGACCAATGCGAATGAATTCTCGTCGCTCGGATCCACCTGTATATAAGGTTCGATAACTAAGAAAAGATGAGAAATAACTAACCTTGAACAAGTCACTTTCCTTGACGAGTGTCTTCTGCAGTGTAGCATGCCATGTATTTTTCACTCTCACAGGCATCGATGTCAGCCAAACCCAATTGTCTTTCACGTAAGGTATGATCTCACGCTCCAGATTGAAGTAATAGTATTGTGGAAGAGGTTCGAGTAAAGAAATACCCTACAAATGTAATGTGTAGTTATTTACTTTTTGAATGAAATCGACCAACCTCCTTCACGCAATGCTCTTTCGTTAGATTGGCCAACACCGTGACGCACATATGTATAAAATCTGAAAACAATTTGTATCGTCCTTCAAGTCATACTAAAGAATATTGACGAGGAGAGAGCTAGATATTACAGAGTTCACATAACAAGAGAAGACACTGAAAAGTTTAACGTAGCATAATACTTACTTGCTTGTTTGGGAGTCCATGATTCATTTTTAGAGGGACTGCAGTCCTTGCAGTGAAATGTATAGCATATCATGAACGGCAATCCGTTGCTACAAGGCTTGTTTATCCCATTGAAATGAGAGTCGTTATAAAATACTCACAATTCAGCCAAATCCTTCAGACATGAGCCATGAAACCATTTGGAACATCCGGAACAGAGCAATTCCAAAGCACCAACTTTTCGCAAACCATCACTGAAAATTTAGTGTTTTTCTTTTTGAGACTCGGACTGACCAATAACAAGTTGATGCCTCTTGCACACTGCCACTGCCTCCTGTTCGACGCGAGGACCTTTCTTTTCGCGACATCTAAAAGAGGGCAATCTTACTTATCAAAGAATCTTAATAGGTTTAATTAAATAAAAGTGAAACGAATATTAATAATACATATTCGCAAATAAATTTAAAAAATGTTTTGAAATGAACGAAATTTGGCAAACATCCAAAAATCAAGACAGATTACTCATGCACGGAAATCAACGGAAAGCAGGAAAGCGCGGTGCAAAACAAACTACAGTATCCCCATATACGAAATTCTGCCCGCCCCGATCGACCCATTCGCCCTCTCTAGGTCGTTGCTGACTCGTTGTATCAGCTCTAGCTCTCGAACCCTTTAGTATGATGGCGAATTGTTTCAGATCTGATTCTGTGCAGGGATTCTCCTCATGGGACCTTGCCAGCAACCAGACTCCCGTTCCGGGTCTCTCTTCGGAGAAAGATCCCCTCCTCTTCTATTCCCCCGATTACGAGCAATCGCTCATGGATGAGTATCTTCCCAATAGTCAAACCCGTTCCGAATTTATGTCGTCTTCTGACTACAGTGAAAGCACCGCTCCCTCGTCCGACTTCACTCCCTCGTATTCGTCCGAACTGACTCCCCAGTTGGATTACGACACGGACTTCCTGGACATCCCTTATGGTGAGCAATCTCATTTTTCTAATTTTCATTTACTTCCCATTGACTTTCATGGATCGGTTAATTATTTTTCTATTTCAGAAGCCAAAGAGATCAAGCGATCTCCGTCTTCTTCTCCTTCGCCGCCTCCCGAGCGTAAGCCAAAGCACGTAGCCACCCGTGTGCCTCGCCGTCCCGCCCGGTATGCAAGTCCAATTGAAGTGCAGGGAGGTGACCTTCGTAAGCGTGGACGACCCTCTGGATCGAAGAGTAACTCGAAGATGGCCGTATATGCCAAGCAATATCGTGAGATGAAGAAGAATGAAACCCGCACCCTTTCCGACGAGGTTTCCCGTCTTTCTAATGTTAATGATCGACTCCAGTCCGAGAACGATCGGCTGTCTCGTGAGGTCAAGATTCTCCGTAAGGCCAATTCAATCAATGAACAGCTAGCCACCCTCGTAGAAACCCTTCGTACCAACCCTGGTCGTTTCCGTCTCTGCATTGATTGCAACGGTTCTCCCTATCTTGAAGTCGTCTAAGAATTTGATCTCGTTATTCTAATTTTGTTATCTGTATTCGTAGCCTATCCATTTAGAAAATTTCAAAAATCCGTGTGTTTGTACATTCCCCGTTTAATTTACCTGTTCACCGCAATATTCGTTTATTTTGTAATTATTGTACCGAGTGTAATACAGAAATGTCACACTTATTTGTCTCATTCGTACTCGCAACGAAGAGCGCCGATGCAGTGGAGGTGAGTTTATCGTGAAAGTGATATGTACTAATATCAATCAGTTCAGAGCTCTGCATCGGTGGTCTTATGGGAAGGGCGATGGCCTGGAAGGAATACTCGTTTTTCGTTTGTTTCTGGGTTGGGTGATCTGAAGAATTATCCAATTTTGTCAGGAAATCTCGTTGGATCTTCTCGTCGATGAAAATTATTACCTCCATTTGGTTCTTCCACGGTTCTTCTGATTTTCTGTCCAATAGTGACGAAATCTAGTCTCTTCGAAAATTTTCGTATGTCTGCCTCCCCTCTCACCTTTATTCACATGACTATTGATTGTATCTCTCCTTCAAGATAGGTAACACTAGGCAACGGTCTTTCTTCCCCAATTGTCTTTAAAGATTAGTTCTTGACGCCCCATCTGAGTTCCTGAAATCGTTTCTAAACTCGTTCTTTACGCTTCTTCCTCGGAATTCCTGTTTGATCGTGGAAAGAGAGTGAGCGTTCGATGAATGAATGTTCATGTGATCTGTCTCTTCTTTTCGGGGATGCACATGCGAAGGCAAAATAGAATACTGGCATATTACAAAGAAGGAGAGAAGAAATTATTTGATACAAATACAGAGAAGGATATTATGCCGTCAAAGGAGGGGGTTGGGGTCGGAAAAAAGGAATGAACCGAAGAAATATTTTTGACATAACAAATTGAGTAGCAGTACTGTACATAAATCGCGGATTACCGACCCGTTGATGAAGATCCTTGAATGCGATGCAAATCGGGCACTTGGAATAACAGTATTTACATATTTGTCGATGTGTGTCTCGGTGTCTCCATTCTCGAAGTCTCCTCCCCGTGAGTATCCCCTTTTATCTCCGTCGTTTCAATAAATCCACGTCAGATGTTGCGTACGACTGTGATGGACACTCACAGCATGGGTCGAGTAGACTGGATGGATTCTGTGCCTTACGACGACAATAGATCGGTGAGTATTGAGTGATGCTGTCGATACGATGAAGTCATTTAGATGGTAGAGATGGGTCGAGGTGCATACACTGACTGCTTCTCATACTCTTCTGGTCATTCGACGACCTTCTCATCTGATCCCATCTGGTCACCCTCTGCTACTTCCGATGATCCGTTCCTTCGTCCTTCTACTATTCTCTCTACTCATCCCACTCCACTCCTTCACAATCCTCCCAGTCCTAAACCTCGTAAGTCATCTCCTAATCAAATGTTGTATTATTACGTAGTTTTAGTGAGCTCGTGGCCGGTGAAGAAAGGACCGGGTGCTCCTTCTCTCAATCATCTCATGGCCACAACCGAACCAAACGAGCTCTTCGCAAGAAAAGTGTTCGTGGGAGGACTCCCGATCGATGTATCTGAAGGTACGAGAGAGAGAGAGAGGATGATCGAGATTGAATGAGTATCATTCTGTTTCAGAGGAGATATCGTCGACATTCTCTCATTTTGGTCGAGTGCTGGTTGATTGGCCGAGACGTCCCGATACGGCAAGAGGTGGGAATGGAGAGACTAATGAGAATGAATACTCTTTCTCTACTTGAAGATGCTGTTAATGGATCTCGTCACATGACTGGATACGTGTTCCTCGTCTTTGAACAGGAACATTCTGTGCAGGCTCTCGTCAAGGAATGTCATCATGAGAATGGAAGGTATGATTGGATGAAGAATCGAGTGATAGTAATCTATTGCCCATTCAGATACTATCTATTCGTATCATCACCCACAATGAGAGACAAACCCGTACAGGTACTGTAACAAGGAGAAGGATGGATCATTTCCGTGAAGGAAGCCATGCCAACGTTTCCCTCTGAGTGTTATGTAGTTAATGAAGATATAATCCTACTTTGCTTATCTGGATAATGAGAGACATGTAAATGTGTCAGGTTCGTCCGTGGCGTCTATCTGATATGGACTACATGGTTGTTCCTTCGATGATAATGGATCCTCGTCGTACTGTATTCATCGGAGGAGTTCCTAGACCGACCAAAGCAAGTAAGTCAAACAAGTAATGCACTTGACACTGGGACTAGGTCGGATTAGAACTATTTTGCACTGTGGTCTCTGATATGATAATTGTCGTATTTAGCAGTCCTTATCCGACCTAGTGTCCGTTTCAGTGATCTTTTCTATTTCCCCTAAAACTAATTCTTTTGATAAAATTGTCGAGTATCATTGATTGAATTGATATTCATTCAGAGGAACTGGCTGAAGTGTTGGAGGAGTTGTACGGAAGTGTGTGCTACGTGGGCATCGATATCGATCCGGAACTCAAGTATCCCAAGGTGAGGAGAAAGATAAGGGAATTGATTGATCTGTAATCTTTTAAGGGTGCTGCTCGAGTCACTTTCACAACTACGAAGGCATTTGTAGCTGCCATTCATGGAAGATTTGTGCAGATTCCCCATGCTGAGACGAAGAAGAGAGTGAGTCCCCCCCCATTGATTGAATGATGTGTGATCTCCATTGTGCAGGTCGAGATCAAGCCGTATGTGATGGATGATCAGATGTGTGATGAGTGTCACGGAAAGAGTTGCTCCTCCAGGTACGATTCTCTTCTATTGATTGAACATTCCCCTTCCATCCTTTATTCTTTCAGATATGCTCCATACTTCTGTGGAGATGTCTCTTGTCTTCAGTACTATTGTGAGACTTGTTGGGATTCGATGCATCTTGCTGGTCCTCTTGCTCATAAGAGAGCTAACCATCGTCCTCTTATCAGACAGGGAGATCAGACTAAGGTGAGAGAAAGGGAAGAGGGGAAGACTATCTAATCCTTCCCTCGTAGTTGCTTGCTCGTCCATCTCATCATCAGACTCCTCGTCCATCTTCTTCATCCATTCGTCCTCTTCGTCTTTATTGATTCTCTCCTATTCAATCATTCTATCGTTAGGAGACCCTTTTTATGCTCATTGTTTTATTCATTTTTCTAATCACTTTTGTAGTAATATCTCTGTTCCATACTCGAGTATTACATTTGAATGTTGTTGATATCATGTATCCCATACTATTTTCCATCTTTTCAGCCGATTGTATGCAATCTTTGTAGGCCCGTTCTCAGGAATATGATTCCGTTATCCCATTTTTATCCACGATTTGTATCACATCACTGTCACTTTTGAGCTAGCATCCACTTTGTATAGAAATATAGAAATAGAGATGCACATTGTAATTAGTTGTATTGAAGCAAGAGATGAATTCTGCTTGTCTTGTGTTCGATCGAAGGCAATTGAAGGGGAAGGAAGGGGAACTGTAGCTACTCAAGGGGGAAGGATGGACATAAAAGTGAAGGAGGACGAAGGGGAAATCAGTGTCAACTCCTTGCTCTCTTTCTACAGTATGCCTATCTCTGAGCTTGCCAAGGTTTGTTTCCTGAAAAGTACGGTACTCTACCGTATCCATCCATTCCGCAGAAGTCTTGTGGTCTCAATTTCGACATTGCTGCTGAAGAGATGCGTAGACTGAAGACTTCACCATCTGAGGAGGAATGGACTATTCTCTATGGTCTCTATATGCAAGTACTTCATGGAGATACACCCAATGAAGACATCTACCGTAAGACAATTACAGTACTCCAATGTTACCGTATGACCCATTACAGCTCCTCCTACCGAGGGAAAGGATGTGGGAAGATACACTGCATGGAAGGGAAGGAAGGGTACGGTAGTCTCGATATGAGTGAAATATTATTGATTGATTACAGGAATGCGTCGAGAGGAGGCGAAGAATGAGTATGTGAAAATGGCTGAGAAGATGATTGAGAAGTATGAGAGATCAATTGTGAGATCCAAATGGAATTCACAAGTTTGGACTGTCGACTATTGAACTCCCGAGGATCTATACTACACAATCCACGTTATCTGCTTCTATTCTGTCCGTAACTCTTTTTGTGGATAAAGTTTATTGTATCGCATTCTTTCGGTCGCATTCAGTCAAGAGCATGTTCTCCGAATAGATCAAAGGAGAAGAAAAGAGGTCGAAGTGGTTGAGCTTTTTCTGTGAGAAGCATCGTGGTTACGGTAGTCTTCGCTCCAAGAGCCGATGCTAATCCCTTCATCTCTTTTGCTCGTTTATCTGCCTGTGAAAGGGGGGGGATTGATTGAGAGGGGAAGGAAGAATAAGAGGGTCGAACCTTCTGTGGATTGGCTAGCCAAGAGAAGGGAGTCATATGAGGACGACAGAGAGTAAGAAGACAAAGAGATGAGAAGAGTTGATGGAATTGAGATGTAATGTCCTCTGTATTCAACTGAAAGGAGAGACAATGAGATAGTGTATCTGGAATGGATGCTCACATTGGCAAGAGCCTTCTCAGTTCCCATCCATATATGGGCGAACATATCCAATGAATCTGCATCATCGCATGAAGTGGGGAAGATTGCCAGAGTGAGATCATTGATTAGTTCTGGAACACGGTAGATCAGTTGAGTGGGGTCAGATTGATAATTAACCTGCACTGAAGGATGAATTTCTGTCTCTAATGAGCACTCTTCCTGCGTGTCTTCGGAAGTAAAAGAGAGGAGAGAGATGAAGAGGAGAAATTATGAGAATATCGGGCATAGAACTGAGAATGAATGAACATAATGAATAGATTGAGGGGATGAACTTACTCAATATAATGAGTCATTTCCCTTGGTGGATCACGTACTTTGAGAATGATCTTACGAAGAGAACTCGCAACTGGAAATAGGATTGAGTGAAGAGGAGGAAGGTATTAATTTCTCTCTCTTACCCCCTGGATGAAGATCGTCGAATAGACTTACTTCTTTCAATGATTCTGCATACGATCTGAATGATTACTCTTATCATCCATTTGATTAGTCAGTCGCTTACTTATTCGTCAATAGAACTTTTCCTGTATCATCAAGAAGAGGCAATTCAATAAGACCAACGGACTTCTCTTGCAATTCACCATTCTGCAATGAATACAATATCTGTATAATGAATTGATTTCCAACCGCAGTCTTCTCCAGTGTGGATACTTGGATGAGCATATTCACTCTAGATAATCGATAATTAGATCGAAGAACGAATTCACCGAAAGAGAGACCATCTCCATTCTTATCCCTCTGTAATCTCATCATCATCCTCAATCTCCTTCTCTTTCACTTAGCTTTTCAGTAAAAGTCCAATCACTTCTTCCACATTTCGCTCTAATCGTATGTACATTCGATACAATTTGTCTTCCAGTTTTACTCGATCGATCGAATAGACAAATCCTAACCAATCCTCCTCCCTCTCCTAATCCATTCATCTTCTCGATTCGAACCAATCGAACCAGTTTAGATACTCTTACATGTCTCTTTCGAAGCTGAATGAATACTGTATCAATCAATCGATTGACTACCGTAATCTACCATATCTTGTTTGTGATTCCAGAATAGGTCATGGAAAGATAGATTGGATTCCGAGAGACGAGGTGTGAGATGACACGAAAGAGAGACGTGCTTATCTAGAGATCAAAGATCAACTTCTCCCTTCTCACTTCCATCTCTACTTACCATACGTGAATGCCTCTCCTAGACTACCGTATCTTCGTGGTACGGTAGATAGATCAGCCCGATTCGTTCTCTGAGTATCCGGGGGATGTCGATCTGGTTCGGGTGCCCTCTGATATTCAATCTGTTACGTTTTACTGATATTAATGGAACAATGTACCTGTATAACTTGACTTGTTTCTTCTCTTCCCATCAATCGATTAGCTTTCTCATTTTCTCTTGGTTCTTTCATAACATCATCTTTATTTAGATGGGCTAAGAATGTTCTTGGAACGAGTCCTCTTTGTTTCCCCTCATTCTCTCCAATCCACCAGCCATCAGATCTATCAAGGATAGAGATCAAAGATCACACTAGAAATGAATGGTGTACCTTGTTTCGATAATAGCAATAATATCTCCTTTCTTCAATGTTAAATCTCCTTCTTGATCAGGATTAAGATCAGCAAGGGCAATGAATAAATTGCCCGATACGATCCTTCCTCGTGATTCTTCCCGTCTCTCTATCGGTTCTGGATGATCCATTCGGGTCTACAATTAGGGTTCAAAGTTGAGACCATTGAAATTGTTGATCTATTTACTCTTGAAGAAGTGTCCCCTCTATTAACCTGTGGTCTTTCGATTCGTTCAGGAGATTGTTCGTCCTCTGTTCTTTCCTCTTCTTTCTTCATTTCATTCTTCTCTTCATCATCTTCTTCATCAGTTTCATCCACATACATCGATGGATTCGGTCGAAACATCCTATTAGATAAGTACACATTTATAATGTTCCTTCAAATATTGAAGACATTTTCGTCTGATTAAAAATAAAAATTGATATATGTAAATATTGTATAGCTGTTTCATTGTATGATCAAACAGAAACTGTTCGTGAAATATACTCGCATATTCTGGTATTCTTCGTAAAGCCATTCTTCAAATTCTAATGACTCTTCAACTCACGATAATTATTGTCACTTCTTCTTATCTTCTTTTCGGTCGTGCGATTATTCCCTTCTTTGATTGATCTGAATGATTCTTATTCCTTCCCAAGAGGCAAGATAAGAATATGCTATTAGTTACGGGTACAATCCATCACTGTCATTCATTAAGGAAGGAATACTTACCACCCTGGTTATTTTATTGCATGAAAAGGAGTGAGTTCTGGTCGATTTGAAGAGGAGTTTGTCAGTAAGGAAAGAGGAATGGATGGAGTCACACGAAGAGAAGAAGAAGATAATCTCAAGGGAGATAAGTGATGACCGAGTGAATGAAAGAGAGAGAGGAAACACGAGGAATGAACAAGAGGAATATTGATGGGACAACAAAGGATCTTATGAAGATGTCCAAAGAGGAAACGGATAGAGGGGGAGGGGAGAGAGAGAGAGGGAAGGTTGTCATGGAGAATGAGAGAAGCACATGGAATTATTCCCCCCCCCAAGGGAGAAAGTCGTTGACCCCCTCCCCTCCCTTCTCCTTCTTCAAAGAAGAAAGAGAAGTGTCTAGAAGAATCTTTATTTTTGACCATCCATCAAAGTGGTTAGTGTAAACAGTCTAAATATGGGTACAAAGCAGCTGATATTGAGAATCCTTGAGAAAGAGAGAAAGAGAGAAAGATCAAAGATCAAGTGAGTCGTAGATCGATGTTTGTAGTCGATTCCATGTACGACAGAGATCACCAAGAGCGGTCTGGAAGAAAGGGAAAGATCAAAGATCATCCACTCAATCTCTACTCACTTTGAGTGCATTATTAGTGTATCCAACAGCAATTCCATTTCCTAGATCGACCATAACCTGTTGACATCCATGTCCAGTGTGACCAATATGATACGCAGCCTGAGAGGGATACTGTATCTCATGATCCTACCGTATTCCTCCTACCTTTCCCCTATTGAGTGGAGTGAAGAATAGTCCGTTTCCCTTGACAGGATCATCTCCCATCATAAGATCCAAGTCCTTATAATGAGATACTTGCAATAGATCGATAGTCTTCTGAGATACAATCTTCTTCTCTCCCAACTGTAATCAATCAATCAATATATCTTCTTATCTACCGTACTCACAAGGGAGAATATCTTTGCGAGACTCCTTGCATTTCCAACTCCGAGTGCAGCAGCCTGTTCTACTCTCCAGAAGTCAGGATTGTTCACTGTCATCTGATAGACACTCTCGAGCCAAGGAAGATTAGCCAATGCACGAGATAACATTGAGTCCTCAATTAATAATATTACATTACAGTACGATGTCCAGACAATTACCGTAATCAGATTCTTCACAGCCTTGAAGTATTTGATTACTCGGAAATCAGTGAGTACCTCACTGAGTCTGAAAATATCGATTGAGATGAGATAGGAAGACTACCGTATACCGATCGATCGTGCTAGGAGCCGTTAGTCTCGCCACTCTGCTCATCTCTTCTTCGGGAAGACCAATGTAGAAATCGATATCGTGCTTATCATGCAATTCCTCCCTGAGAGATACCGTAGTCGTTAAGGGGATACGAAATGAAAGAGAGAGAAACTCACTTGACGAATTGACCAATTCCCCTATGCTTCGTATCGACTCTTCTAATCAATTGATCAAGTAGCCATCCATGACTGTAGATGTGATATCCAGATCGAGTGCCTGACACCATTCTTCATCTTCTTCTCCCTTCAAATATCTAAAAACTCACCAGGAGGCCAATGGGGTTTCTGTTTCTCGATGATTGAAGAGACTTTCTTGTGATTCATTGCATCTTCCACTGACAAATTCTCATCGAGATAAGCCAATCCAGACTGCAATTATCATGTCATGAACCATTTAACATTTGATATTTCAAATAAGTGTAAATCTGTCTCACAGCATGGCTCATCAACATCTGCACAGTAACATTATCTTTTCCATTCTGTCCGAATTCTGGCCAATGTTTGATCACTAGATCATCGTAAGAGACGAGTCCCCTATAATTCGACTACTGTAATCAAATATTACCCATCCAGGAGTCACCTATCAACTAGCATAGCTACACAGACTGCACCAACTCCTTTCGTAGTGGAGAAGACGACTTGAAGTGTATCCTACAATGAAGAATGACTACCGTACTCCCATATCATTGATTATCTACCTCCTTCCATTTTCTGAGAGATGCTCGATCGGAATATCCTCCCCATATATCGACGACCTTCTGTCCATGATGGTACACAGCAAGAGATGCCCCTCCTCTCTCCCATCCATCTATGAAATTCTGTCTGCAACAGATGTAGATCTACACATTAATCCAATTATCTAATTGAAAATCAATCGCGATTTTTAAAAAAACGGTACCGTAGCATTCCCAAGAATGTATTGTAGGGGGGGGGGGGGAATTCATCATGCACAGATCAACACAATTTTGTTCCACAGTTGGACAAAGTTACAATTTCATTTCAATTGAATATTAGAATATTCCACATTTATTGCTCTCAATAATTAATGTGTTAAAATCACGCTTAGCCGAATGGCCTGTCAGAGATCGGAAGATAATTGTCACGATAGTGAAGACTCCAAAGAACGAATGTAACTCACGTGAATACAAGTTTGACTCTCTCGAATCGAGGATCAACATGACCATCGATGTGGAGAGGAAGACGAACGGGTCCATTCTCGAATAGAACGAAGCAAACGAACGCAAGCAGAGCGACAAACACTGCACGCTTCGTGTAGAGGGGAAACGCCGCCATCTCACCCTAACGACGAGAGAAATCTCTATCCAACTGCCCCGGTCCCTTATCGACCCCTGCGTATCGCGTAGCGATAAATACACTTTTCAAAGTTCCCAACCAAAGAACGAATTCTGAATTTGTGAAGATAGATTTTATCCTTCAAACCAACAACAATTGAATAACTTGAGTATCGGGGACATCAAAACAACATTCAAACAGTCAATAATAAGAAACAACGAGCATGGAATAACGAATAGATCAACGATAATTACATCAGAAGTTTCTCAACGTCCTCCTTGATCTTGCGGATCTGAGACTTGAGCTGAGATCCTTCGTTTTGGGTGATGGAGCAAGCAATAACGGGGCGAGTAACTCCGCAAGCGCGACCGAGCGCGGCCTTGCTCTTGACGAAGACGTACGGGACGTTCTTGTCCTCGCACAGAAGAGGAAGGTGGAGAATGATCTCCAGAGGCTCAGCATCGGCAGCCATAACGATCACCTCAATAAACAAGATTAACTCATTTGAAGCTTGAATATAAAAATGTCAAATTAAAAATAGGAGAATAACTCACTTCCGAAATACCGCGGTTGAGCGTCTTCGTAGCCTCGTTGGCTCCCTTCTTCAGCTGCTTGTAGTTCATAGCCTGCTGAACCAGATCCAGCAGCTTCTGGGAGAGAGCGGTGTCGGCCAGAGGGTAGGCCTTGGGATTGACTCCTTCATTGGCCATATTTCAGATCACGTTAGAGATTAGTGAAGCTGCAAATGAGAGATTGCTTTTACGAGAAAAAAACAAAGACTATAACAGATCAATACATTAAAATAAAAGCATTAGGGAAGAAAATATGATTTTCGAAAATAGACGCTAAGTGCCTAACGACAGAATGGACATTCCTTTTTTCGAAACTACAATGTCACCTTTAAATCGGAAAACGTATAATTTAGAGAAAACGCTATAAAAAGCTCTGAAGCATTTTAATAATATCCATATGACGCATTATAATAATATCCATTTAAATAACATATCAATAGGACAATACGAAAACAAAAAGAACAAAAAAAATCCTAAAAGTTGTGGTGTTTAGCAAGGTGAAATAGTAATCATAGAAACGACAACCACCAGCTCCGGCTCTGGTACGGTAAATGAAAATTCCTCCTGGTGTGGGACACAGGAGTCCGCGAATTCGCAATGAAAAAACCTATTATCTTTTAGTATATGTCGCAAATCATAAACTACATTCATAGCAGCAACTCCTGCTTATCGTATTCACTTATCATATCTCTTTTGTCTGTCCTGTCAGCTCAGCTCGCTGTTTAGCAGCCTAAACACAGTAGCGTTAACTCCGCCCCTTTAGATCCCGCCTACTGCCTAACCTTGGAACTCTGGCGTATATTTTTCGAAAAAGACTCGTATTCGATCGAAACTATTGCTTGCCCGGATCTATTTCTTGCGCATGCCCGTATAGTAGGTTTGCAGGTTTAATATCACTTGTGTTGACCACTCTTCCATTATCCGCCTCTCCTCCATAGTATTCAGTGTGAGACGGAAGGAGTGCCAGTGGGGTCAATGGAACGGAGATTCTCAATACTATTGAACCCTCTGGCAATCCTTCTGTGTCGGTTGTCTCCTTCTCAACACTATTGAGAGTGGAGGTCGGGGAAGGGAAGAAGATCAATAATATTGATATTAGTATGTAACCTGTAACCCTACCTATAGGGTCGCAATCGCGCAAGTATATCGCACGGCTGTGTATCTATTATTTATGTTAGGAGTTTAACGGTTTGCAATTTGGCTTGCGATATTTCGCGATGTGACCATTCGTTACGTATTTCCTAGTAAGAATTGAAATTTGAATTTGAATTATTTGCGCTGCGCCAGTCCTTAATTATTTAAATCTAAATCTAGGGGCCGCAACGAACATAGCCGATTTTACACGATGGGGTCAAAAGTATATTGAAACTATCCCTCATGGACCCAATAACATCATGCTTTTTACCGTTTGTCGATATCATGTCTCTGAGCTGCGCTAGAGCCCGAAAATTACGTGCGCATCGCACTGGGGAAAAGGAGGGAAAGGCGAGACGAGAGAGAAGGGGGCGGAGCCTAATTTGCGTGTGTCTCTCTCCCTCCCCCCCGCCCTCTCGCTCGCCTCTCCCCGCGCTCAAGCCCAAGCTTTTGAAGCATGATAAAAATTTATTTTTTTCTCTAAAATTCCTAAAATATTCGTATTAGTCAGATAAATACTGCCCAAACAAAACTTTCCCACTGGAAGGCCTAAAAACGGCCTCTCCCTTCTTTTATATGCAAATTTGATCTACTTAGCGATGATATGCTAATTTTGGGCAGTGCTCAATCGATTGAGGTCGGAAGTAGTATATGTAAGAAAGTGACCCTTTACGGATAGCCAACGCACTTTAGAACGAGCGATTTGGTTTAGAATGAAGCTTGGGCTTTTGTTTCTCGCTTTTTGGCGAAATCGTGTCTCACAAAAGTGGGCGGAGCTTGTGGCCCCTATCTAAATCCCCTTATGTCAACTCGAGACGTTAATTTTCTGTTAGAACTGATATAATTCACATAACTTCAGGCCCCATCATGGGGTACAAAGTGCTCCAAGTGAGCAACATCACCCCACAAGCTACGCGAGAGCAGCTTCACCAACTATTCTCGTATCTCGGACGAATTCGCACGATAAAGGTTCGTTCCCATCCCGAGTGTCCTCTGTCCTAATAAACAGTTGCAGGTATATCCTACAGAGAACAATGTTATTCCATCGACTCCTCAAAAATTCGCTTACATAGAATTTGAAGATGAGAAGAGCGTCGAACTGGGGCAACATCTCACGAATATGGTACTCATCGATCGAGCCGTTGTTTGTATTCCATCAATGGACGGTTAGTGATTATCTCTGATTAATGATCTATTGTCTATTGATTATAATTGTAGATGTGATTCCAACGGAGGAATCTTGTCTGGCTGCGGGTGGTCCTTCAATGCCTGGTCAACGATCACTTCCCGCTCACGTAATCAATAAAGTTCACGATGTCGGAGATGGATCACAAGTGGTATACATGACTTATTCTAATACCTCGTCAATCTTTACTTTCCAGATTCTCACAATCGATCCTAATCTCGAGCAGTTGGGTCTTCCCTCGTACCCTCCTCTACCGGCTAACACAGATCCTGCCAAGATAGAGGAAATTCGTCGTACAATTTATGTTGGAAACATCCCAAAGGGAACGGATGGACAAGCTATCGTCGATTTCTTCAACAACAATATCGGAGAGGTTAATATTTATTCAATTTTTCAATATTGTTTCATTGAATCTTGACGAGATTGGAAAGGGATTTAGTCATGGAGTGAGCTCTTGCTGTCTTGAGTCTAGGCGACAGAGATGCATTGATGGAATGATTCAATTCATTCAATCGATTAGTGAATACGAAGCGAGTATTGAGAGTGAGCCATCTTTCAGCCAGTAGAATACTTATTATTCCATAGTAGAGGAAGTTGAGCCAAAATGACGTCCACCATAGGAGATAAACTGTTCCATTTCCGAGTACTTGACCGACCATAAGAGGAACTGCTCCCAGACCCGATCTGATTATAGTTAATCTATTGAGGACATTAGATGCGAAATACTTACGTGATGGTAACATAGACGGTTCGGATCATGAATACTACCCATAGGATGGTACAGTAGAAGTCGATAGTATCATCAATAGACGATGAGAGTGGAGTGGGAGCTCTCCATTCATTAATAGGACGGAGCTCAGAAGATGCTCTACAGTATTCCACTTTGCACACTTCGCACATTGTGCTGTTTCTGAGTAATCCCTATGATTAGTGCGACCATTTCATCGATCTTACCTTGTCTGAACCCATTTTTCCAAGCAAGGATTGTGAACATAAGCGATACTTCCTGCACACATGCAGGGATTCACAAGGGGTCCCGTTTCATCTCTGAATGATATGGTAGATCGTAGGGTTGCGCGTTCGGAATCGGTATCGGGATTGCCGACCTCCTCTTCCCTTCCTCGCCCCTCTCTCTCGCTCGTGCGATTTAAAGGGGGGGGGGGGGGGAAGGGAAGACAGTCGGTAATACCGACATTGTCGGGATCTCTGTCGGGATTTGACCTACCGCCTCTCCTCTCTTCCCATCTCCTCCCTCCCCTCTCCCTCCCTCTATTCCCGATCGATATTGTAAATAGAGGGGGAGGAGGGGGAGGGGGAGGGGGAAGAGATGGGAAGAGAGGAGAAGGAGTAGGTCAAATCCCGACAGAGATCCCGACAATGTCGGTATTGCCGACTCTTCTTCCCCTCTAGTCGGTATTACCGACGAAGGGAAGAGGGTAGTCCCTCCCTCAAGAGCTCGTGCTCGGGAGAAAAGGAAAGGGCCTCCGTGATGTCGGGAATGCCGATCCCGAAAGCGCAACCCTAGTAGATCGGTAGAGAGAGAGGGGGGGGGGAGTACCTGCATATCCGACACGATATCTCCTCTTCCGTGTTAGTGTTCATTTCCGAGTACACGAGTAGAGAAGGGAAACGACCGTTCTCGAAGAGAGAAAAGAGTATGAAGTGGAGGGAAGGGAAGAGTGAGATGAATGGAGGAAGGGAGATTAATAATCTAATTTAATTTCATTGCAGGTGATGTATGCTCGTATGGCAGACGGTCCCGCGGGTCTTCCCTGTGCGTACTGTTATGTCGAATTCAGCAGCCAATCCACTGTACCCGTTGCATTGCAGAACTCGGGATTGGTTTCACTCGGAGGAAATCTACTCAAGTAAGTTTAATTCATTATTTTTAATTTATTGTTTTGGATGTGTATTGAATGATGCAACTTAATGGTATTTTCTTTGAGGATGCAGCATTCCCGTGTGGCCATAATCAAACCCCAGCAGAAGACTGATGCACAGGCATTGGAAGAGATTGAAAGTGCCATTCAGAGTGGAGGAAGAATAGGTATGTATCAAAGAAGGAAGGAATGGTCTAATCGAATGAATCAATCGATTCATTCATACCATCCATCGAATGGAATAAGAGTATATGGTTCAGATCGTGAACGTTCTCGTTCTCCTCTTCGTCGTCGTTCTCGATCTCCACGTAGAAGTCGTTCCCCTCGTCGTTCCCCTTCGAGAAGAAGTCGATCACCTCGTCGATCTCCATCGAGAAGGAGTAGATCACCAAGGAGATCTCCTTCTAGAAGAAGAGATAGAAGTAGAGATAAGGAAAGAGATAGAAAGAGAAGCAGATCAAGAGATAGAAAGAGGTAACATTTGTTATATTATTAAGCCATTTTGAAAATATATTTTGAGATCGAAAAGTCGTGACAGGAAGAGAAGTCGATCGAGAGACAGAAAGGAGAGAGATAGATCACGGTATTTATTGGTTTATTATTCTAACACATTTTGTAAGCTCATTTTCTCGATATGTACTAATGGATATATATTGCAGTGATCGTCGTGACAGAGACAGAGATAGAAAGAGAAGCAGATCAAAGGACAGAAAGAGGTTCGTTACGTTTATTTTTTATTTTGATAGTTGCAGTTCTGGCTATATATGATTAGGAAGCGCCACCCTAACAGAAAACGGGGCCAGCCTATAGGGCGCCTATAATCTACGTAGAGTTCAGAAAGTATGCGCTCTATTATGATGATCACTGGTGAGCACACCTCTAAAACTACCCTCAAAAAATAGGAAGTTCGTCCTGAATACAGCTGAAAGTCGGTGTGTTTGGTGACGAAAATAAGGGATTCCTTCTTAGTTAAAAAAACTCGATTTCCATTGGAAACTTTCCAGATCTATTAATTTTGCAAAGCTGGCGTTAGGTAGTGTTTAATAGACCAACAGTGGTTGTTGTTATCCAATTTCGCCAAATTGATTATTTATATTTTTCAGTGAGCGCAAGAGAAGTCGATCCCGTGATAGAGAAAGAGATAGAAAGAGGGATAGAAGCAGAGAAAGAAGAGATAAGGAGAAGGATAAGAAGAAAGAGAAGGATAGATCATCAAAGAAGGATGGAAAGGAAAAAGAAAAGGAGGAAGAAGAAAAATTGAGAGAGAAACTGCTCGAAAAGGTATGATACTCATTCATTGATTTATGTATATATTGTAATAATGGATTAAACTTCAGGTGGCAGCCCGTTGTGATTCTCGAGATGATGTGAAACAAGAGGAGGATATGGATGTTGATGTAAAAAGGAAATTAAAGAAGAAAATGATGAGGTGAACAAATACTCCTTGTAGTAGTGTACATATTTGCATCGCCTTCTCCAGACCGGCCCAAAAGTGTGTTACCATTTAACTGTAAGCTATTTTTTCAAATAGCATTATTATTATGATCATATTTTAGGACTCTCAACCGGGATCAATAGATGATGAAGGATCGAGAGATGTACCTATGAAGGAAGAGCCTAATGACAGCGAGTGACAAGTATTAATAATTCACTTCATAAGTTATTTTTTGTTCTTACAATTAATATAATTTCTTCTCATTATTGTTCGCACATTACAAATGATAAAGGATCTCTTGTAAATCAATTGTTTATCCACAAGTGAAGTCAGAAACTTGGAAAGTATCTTACGTAGTTGTAGATGCTTTGTAGATTTAATTGGTGTAATAACATGGATATATTAGTTTAGATGTTGTCGTCAACTCGATTGAGTCATTCCATCCATTCACTTCGTTCTCTATCTACTCTCCAATTGGTTTATTCTGAACATGGAGATCCCTCGACGGTATCCCTCCATTGTCATCTCTTCCTCTATTTACTCATAGGTTATTCGTCCTTCTACCGTTTCTCTTCCCTCTTCTGTTCCTTGTGGTCAAGTGCGTGTATCATGGCTAGCTGCACCCATCAATCCAGCTGATATTAATCAGATCCAAGGTGACTTCCAGTGATTGATTGGATAGATATGGATATTATTGTAGGTGTGTATCCAGTGAAGCCGCCTCTTCCTGCTGTAGGAGGCAATGAAGGAGTGGGAAGAATCGAAGAGGTACTTTATACTCTTTCCTTCCCTATCGCCATCCTGTATCCATCTAGGTTGGATCGGATGTATCATCCTTCAAGAAGGGCGATCTTGTTATTCCTGCTCGTTCTGGATTAGGAACATGGAGAAAGATGGGGGATCACTCTGTTGATCATGTATGGCCAATTGATAATCGATTCTCTATCGAGGCTGGAGCAACTCTCCAGGTACACTACATCATCATCACAAGTGCTTTTACTACAGTCTCTGTAGGTTAATCCCTCTACTGCCTACCGTATGCTCAAGGACTTCGAAGATCTAAAGGAGGGAGACACTGTTATTCAAAATGGAGCCAATTCAGGTGTTGGTCGATCAGTGATGCAGGTTAAGAGTACTGTAATGTCTCCATTTATCGATTCATTCTAGATCTGTAAGATTCGTGGTTTGAAGTGTGTAAGTGTAGTGAGATCGAGAGATACTGGAATGGATGAACTAAGGGAAGAATTGAGTGAACTTGGATCAACAACTGTAGTCACTGAAGAGGAAATGGCTAGTAAGATGAGAGGACAGGTATGATCATTCGAGGATTGACAAGTTGTTGATTATGAGATTGATTAAGATAAAAGCTCGTTTGGCACTGAATTGTGTAGGAGGGAGATCATCACTGTTTCTGGCAGGAGCAGTGGCTAAGAGAGGAACTATGGTCACTTATGGAGGAATGAGCAAACAACCGTTGTCGGTTAGTCATTATTATTGAAGAAAAGGGTTCACAAAAGAGGATAGTGCAATCACTCTCTTTAATTAAGATTCCAACTGCTGCTTTCATCTTCAATGATATCTCTCTACGTGGATTCTGGATGTCTCGATGGTACGATGAGGGAAATACTGAGGTTTGTCCCTTAAACATGGTATACCCTCTCATTCATTACTCACAGAATATAAAGATAAGGGATGGGGGTAGTTCTCCTCCATCTAAACAAAGCCCTTTCAATTATCTGTCACGTCCAGCCTTCCTTCTTTTCCAGGAGCGGACTGTCATGTACAGAGACTTAGCTGATTGGTTTGCATCGGGGAGAATGAAGACTCCTCCTTTCGAGAAGATTTCAATGGATGATGCAACTGCCGCATTGGAGAAGGCACAAACCAAATTCGATAAAAAGATGCTCTTTGTTTAAGAAATGGTTCTGTGAAAAAAACGAGATTTATTAGCTAACGTTGAACGTTGAACATTATTATGGAACATGAAATTTTATTGTACAGAGTTATCCCTACCGATAAACAGGTCAACATAAGAAGATGTGCTCAATAATCAAGAGAAATGATTGAAATGCGTAAAGCGAATCAATTGAACATTCTCCTTGCATACAATTTCGTGTTGATAAGCTCACTGTTCGTCGTTTTGATGTCAACCTAAGTGAAGAAAATTAAAACTGAGAACAGTAATAAATGGTGTCTAGATATTACCTTGAAGTGCTTGAATAATGCCTTCTTAATGGGAACTCCGATATGGTTTGCAGCAACGGGAGAAGGACGAACGTTTGAGAGACGGGCGACTTTTCCAGTACGAAGATCACTCACTTAACAACAATCAATCTTATCCCTCTGTTGACTCATCTCTCGCGTGGGCATCCGACACATCACCCTCTCTCTTCCCTTTGATCCACTCTCTCACGAATACAAATGATGCGGTGGTTGCTAGTTTCTCATCATACATATTTTTTATATGTAGAAGATAGTGTCAACTCACGTTTTTCTTCCAATGCAATCTCATCCTTGTCGATAGGAGACGAGAGGCTTTGAGTGTCCGCCTGAAAACAAAATTTAACGCCTTGAGAATTATTTGGAGCGTTGCAATATTTCAGTTTGTTCCCATTGCATAACTATAAACTCACGAAATTGATCTTGTCGAAGAAAACACTAAGAAATGTATCGAGTCCATCGGAATCAAGTGCAAGTCTATTGCTTCCCAAATTATTCAATTTCTTCTCTTCGTACTCGAGTGCATTCAATGACTTCTTCTTCTCTCGTTCTAGCCTGACGACAAATACAAAATATAAATATGGTATTCAGTGCTAACTGGAATCCGATAGTCTCCGCAGTAGCGAGGGGATCATCGATCAGACTGATCTCTGCTTCTAATTCGGCTGGTTCACTGTCCATCGAATTCTGTTTCTCCTGATCTACGATGGAAACAATCGAATGATTATATGTGGACAAACTCACCATCCAAGTAAGAAGTGGTAATTTCAGTGAGCTTCTTCGAATCGGCGCTACTTTTACTCGTGTGAAGGACGGCATCTGGAAACGGCTGATCTAACTATGATGATAGTTTTCAAGAATACCCACCCTTCTGTTCAGAAATCAGCAATTGAAGGATCTTCCGACGAGCAACCATCCTCTGAACGACAATTAACACATTAAATTTAGAGAAATAGCGATTAACAAGCACTATTAAAGTTTTCGAAATTTGGGGGAATCATGAAAAAAGTGAAAAATCCATGTTTTGCTTACCGTAAAAAAATACCGTATACAATTCGTGTCAGGATAAATACCATTTAAATTTTATCCTATTTCGTTATCCTTTGTTCTATTTCTGTTTTCAGCTGTTTTATTTGTTGTTTCTCACGATGTGAAATGTGATTCGTGTTGTCAGCTGATGGAGCGACGTTCGGGCGGGTCAAAGCACATGTGGTGTGGGAGGAGGCAGAGGAGAGATGAGAAGGGCGAAATCATAGCTAGATTACACAAGGGGCGGAGTTAGGCCGACGTCGTGGATTCTTCTATTCCTCCTCCGCAATCACAAATAATTCTCTCTTTCTCAATTCATTTCCTCCTCTTTCTGCACTTTCATTAATTGGAGTGTTTATATCAGAATGGATGAACTACAGAAAGCCCATCCTAATACTGATCCCTTCCTGATCCAGAAATGGGAACGAATCTTCTCTGTTTTCTTCGGTATGATAATTCATTGAACCATAATCTCATATTTATTGTACAGACAGAAACTCTTCAAAGAAGATGGATTGGGGAGACTTCTATCTCGTTACCAGAGTAACTTGTCTATAGTATCCCTTGACTACTCTATGCATTCAGAAAGTTCGTGATATCTATGGTGCTGAATCAGTTCAATGGGATTTCGCCCGTCAAGCTTTGGCTGCATTGTGGGAGGGTTTGTGTAAGATGGCCGATGCTGATCATGATCAATTGATATCACTCAATGAATGGATTGCTACTCTTGAGAAGGTACCGTATCCCCTCCTTACTCTTCATTAAACCATTGTCTCTCATCAGATCGATACTAAACATCCTCAAAAGTGGTTTGCTGACTACCGTAACTTCATGTTCCAATTGTTCGATGTCTCTAGTGAGTTATCCTTCTTTCTTCTTCACTATTCTTCATGATCTTCAGAGGATGGAGTTCTTGATATGGCTGAATACTGTGATGGAATGCTTCTCTATGGAGTACATGAACGTCAAGCACAGGAAGCATTCAAGGCTATGACGAATGTACGGTATTCCCTTCCATCTACAGTAACCCGAATATTCCCTCCAGGATCCATGTGCAAAGTTGAAGCCTGAGCAATGGGGAAAATTCTTTGATGAACTTTTCTTCTCCAAGGACAAATCCGCTAAGGGAAATCATCTGTTTGGAATTGTTCTGAACAAGTGACATATCGGTGTATTGTATGAAATTATATGTGCATTCTCATAATGATTCACTTTATTCCTATCGCTTTGATACTTTCCAATTTGTCTTAACTACATTATTTACAATGATAAATGATCTGAGACTGGGGAAAGAGGAGGGATACTCGTGAAGGATGAACCAGTAAAGAGAATGAGATGAGGCAAGAGAAAGAGGGAATATAATGGAGAGAAGAGGCAATCACAAGAAAGAAGAAGAGAACTGAGATGTGAAGAAGGGCCGATTTATAGACCTCTTGAAGAGTCATGAGAAGACGATGGGAAATGGATGGATAGAGGAAAGAAGAGAAGAATGGAATGAAGGAAGGGAAGAAGAAGGGGTTATACTTTCGAACAACCTCTATGAAAAGGTTTGGGAACGTAAAGAGAACACCGAATAAGTGGAATCAGACATTTCGTTACTATCATAATTATTACATATAAAATGAGAATGAATATCAATCCCTCTAGAATTACAACTGCTATCATCTTCAAATTTACACCATCTTCGAGCCAATTCGAGGGATTAAGATACTGTAGGAACGCCTAAATATCGATTGATTGAGAGAAGACAAGGAATGTTAGACCTACCTGTGGGCCAAATTCGTTGCAGGTGGCACATTCGCCCCTTTGAGGAAGTAGTCCAGCAACAGGAGGAGGAGTGGAGATGGGAGTTGATTTGAAGGGAAACCATTTACATCTGAGATTGAAAGATGATGAGATAAGGTAAGGAGTGAATGGTCTACCTCTCATTCTTCTTATTACTTTCTCCTGTTGGATAGAAGCAAACGTATCGTCGACTATTCACAGTTGAATCAATACTTGCAGCGATATGATACGAATTTAATCGATCTCCTATCGTTACCTAAATTAATTGTGATGTTTTGTTTTGATACAAAAATATCTTGATTTTGATAATAAATATTTGACGGTTCAATGTTTCTTCAATTCCTCATCGCTAACTATTTTGATCTTTCCCGAAGATTTCACACTTGAATGATCCAATCTCATTTATCACCCTTCCCTCTCCTCTTCGCCTCTCACTTCCATCTCTTTCTCTTATCCTTCAATCACTCAAAGTGAAAAAGTGTTCGAATGTGAAGAATAGAATTGAAGGTATTCATACCGAGAATGAGTAGTCGGTTCTTTCTCTCGCTTCAGATGAAAAGACATTACCAAGAAGTGTTCCCTTCGATTCCTGAATATAAAGAATGACGTGATTGAAGAAAAGGAATTAACTTACGTGGAAAGTTATATTGAGAATGTGTTGTGATAGAGTATCCACAGTAATTTCTCCATCGAACCATCCGAGATGAGAGAGATCTCTTCTTACATAAGGTCTCTTCTCACTTCCCATTCGAATCTAAACTAATCATATCCCACTCATTCAAATCGAGCAAATCATCTTAAAGGACATGTAGAAAAAATAGAGAAAAGGGGATCCGAGATGTGATTATTATCTTCAATTCAGATAGATTTCTAGAGAATCTCAGCATTGAAGGAGAATAATTCATCCTCATTATATGTATTCCTTAATGTTGGTTCTTTTTACCTCAATAGTAGTTCCTTCAGCATGTCTTACTCTGACCATTCTATCTTCATATACAGCAGATTCGACCCATACCCAATCAGTGAGAGGATGGCCTACAATAGAAGGATCAACCATCAACTAGACCATAACGGAAGAATGATCAATCAGTCTAGTCACTCTCTCATTATGAATAGAGAGAGAGGGAAGGAATGACACAATGTGAATCACCACTCAATTGAGGGGAGATTTCCCTCTATTCCCATAGGGTTATGCATGTAATGGACTGTCCATTCTCATTGTGGAATGGATAGGATGAGATTGACGTACCGTATGAAAGATGCAATTGTTTCTTCCCATCTTCACTGCTCACATATTGATCAGCATTAAGTGCAGAGAGGAATCTTTGCTCCTTACAATTCACTACTTTGACGTGCTGAATGAAGATCAAAGATTAATTGAATAGAGAGAAAGGACATACATGTGCTTGAGTAATCTTGATAACTCCATTGGGTACACTCCATCCTTTCTCATTCTTTCTCAACCATCCTAACTTCTCAATACTCGAATCTCCCACTTCATTCAATCGAACTCCTCCTCGAAGTTCTGTCGTTCCTGAACAATCCAACAATTTAGTGTCCATCGTGTGTAATCTCACCTTCTCTAGCAAAGTATAGATCATTAGTGGGAAGGACTTTACTCGGTCCACTCCCAGTCACAGAAATAATCATTCTTGAAGTTCCTCCAGTCTCCATTCGAGAAGGTCCCTTGTTCAATGGAACCTGCAGTCAATATTTCGTATATGTTACAGTACTTCTTCGATTACCGTAATAGGCTTCTCATGAATGAGAATGAGTTTTCCTCCATCTTCCTTCTCAAATTGTCTGTATCTCATAATGATATTCGTATCTGGTTGTCCTATTTTCACGGCAGAGTAGATTTCATTCTGAAATGGATAGTAGTGAGAACGCGAAGGACTGGACAATGAGTGATGAATGACATTGTATGGTTCGACTCTGATATCACAGCAAACTTCCGATTGTCCACCTACGAAACATCCTTCTGATGACTGAGATGCATGATAGGTACGATAACAAGTTGAACCATCTGTGCAGTTCCTGACAATCAATTGAGTATTCATTAACGAGGATGTGGGAAAGAGTACCTATATTGGTAATCTTGTTGATTACAATGGGAGTCTCCCCCAGGACAATCACAAATACACTTCGCTGTCACTAATGGATAAGCAAATTGATAGAATGAAGTGACTGGATGAAGCTGTTCAACTCGTTCAAAGGTGAGAGAATGAAGAAGAGATGATCCATTTAAACCCTGAAATGAGAGATGAATAGACCTCCCAGTCAATCAGATCTACTGGAGACATTTTCGAGAGAAGAAGAGGGAGATTTGATGAATGGACAAGTTGTTTGATTGAAGTTGCAAGAAGGAATCACAAACAGATAAGATCAAGAAGAATTCTTACCGTTGGAATTTCAAGACAAGCCGTTTGATGTAATCCCATTGTAGATGAAGTTGTTAGATTGAAGGAAAGACTGGAGGATGAGGAATGGGAATATACCTGAGGGAAAAAAATCATCCATCCACAACCTTTGTTTTATGAGGATAAAGAGTTCAGACTGTTTCGTTCAAAGGCAAGTAGAGACACATTCCACATGCTTTAAAAAAAGAGCATCCGTTTCATAATGAAATTCAAAATGTCCCCTATTTTTTCCAAAATGAAAAAGACTATGAATTGAACTGACTTCTCCTTGAATGTACATGAGATCGGAACATTGAGGAAGAGAATCATGAATAGAAGAGGAGATTAGAGGGAAGAGAAAGAGGAATAGATATCGTATCCGATCCATCCTGTAATATGATATTGATTCGATAAATGACGAGAATGATAGATGAAAGAGAGACATGGAATCTATGAGTGAGATTGTGGAAGATACTTCAGATCAAGAGAGGGAAGAAGGGGAGGGGAGGGATTGAGATACGGAGACAGAAAGTGTGAGAATCAGACTGTATTTGGTATGGAAGGAAGAAGTACTTGAGTAGAATGGAGTGAAGGAGAAGGGGAAAGGGCATAGGAAGTGATTGATTGAGAGACTGATTACTATACTAATGAGGAGAACGGATCGGGACGGATGAAGAAATATCTGAAGAGATTAAGGAAGAGGATGAAAAAGATGATCGAGAAGATTGATCAAAGAAGGGAATGGAGGGAACGAGGATATTACATATACCAAACAGATGGGAGGGGAACACTTCATATATCCAAACAGTGCAAAAGACCTTGGAGGCTGAATACTCAAGTATTTTGGGGTGGCTGTCTCTAACCATGAATTGCACCCCCAATCAGAACGGACAATGGATGGATCTATTACTGACACAACTATCGAGTTTATTTGTATTCTCACTCTCAAGAGACAATTGAGATGATCAAGAGGAGGGAAGAATATGAGATAATCTGGAATAGACAGATACATGATCATATGCAATAGTTGAAGGAGGGAAGAAGTGCCGATGGAGTCAATTCAATGGGAAGAGAAGGGTCGATCGGAAGAAGAGAGTCGATCAAAAGGATCTCAAAGAGGGAAACACACATTAGCATGCGGGATCCCGTATGTATACAGATGACAGTTGAAGGGGAGGAGGGGGAGGGGGAGGAGGGACTGAGTTGTACTCGAATGTGTCATTCCAATGAATGAATAGAGAGAAAGAATGAACGGGGCGAAATACTAATCTGGTGTCGGATCGGACGCTCGTTTTTGCATTACAAGTAAGGAATGAGGGCGATCGTTTTTGTAAGAGGAAGAAGGAAGAAGAACGATGTCGAGATTAAGAGAGGTGAGAAAGTCTTTAGCGCACTTCTGATCAAGAGAGATAATGGAAGAGAATGAAGGAAGGAGCAATTAGGGAATGGACTCAAGCCCGTTTCAACACATGTGTGAAATGGTTTGGAAGGAAGAGAGGAAGTGCGTTTATCATGCATTCGAGAGTGAAGAGAAGAAGAGATTGTAAACCAGTGGAGACCGGAAGATACTTTGAATGGAATGAGTAGTAGCGGGATGAGTTAGAAGAGAGAGGGAAAGGCCGGATACAGTCTATTGAAGGGATAATATGCATGATGGAAGGTATTGATGAATGGTGATACTGTAGAGGATAGAGATGCAATGGAATGGAAAGGGAAAGGAAGAGAAGAGAAGACTGGAAAGAGAAGATTGAACTGCAGTATTGGAGAAGTAGAGCCAATTGGAGGCAACCCGAGATTCTAACCGGACCTTTCCCGTTTAGATGAAGTTTACTCTATTAATGGGCTATAGAGAATAGTGCTCCACCCACTCTTCATCCACACAAAATGACTCACTTTCAATAGAAAAAGTACTGTAGAATCTAGGGTGGGAATGGGGGGGGGGGGATAATTAGAGAAACTGTCCGAGAACTTCATAAGTTATTTCTCATTGCAGGACCTATTGAAAGTGAAAGGAATGTAAAGTGAATTAATTAATGGAAAGTATTCGCACGATGGAATAATTATTGTCTTCTCTCGTCTCTTTGCAATTACAAATCTGCACAACTGTTTGCGTCGAAGGTTTGTTATGTGAATTATCTTTCCATCTTCATATTTCAGTCTCGTCAAGAGAGGAAAGTAAAGGATGTTCCTCTGTGTTCCTCCTTTCTTCAAGTCAACCAATAAATCATCTTCGAAGGTGTCAATCAGAAGAAGACTCTTCCTTCCCTTCCCCCTCATTCCTTTCTTCTTCTCTTCCTTTCTAATGTTCTTGCACTCCCACGGTCTCCGAATCACACTTGTCCTCACGAATTATTCTCTCTTTTATTTGAAGCAGAGTATTTGGTTGTGAATAATGGCAGTACTAAAAAATGAAGCCCCTCGTTTGAGTAAAATCCGCCCGTGACATTCACTATTTTCCCTTCGTCGCAAATTTCCCAGAAATTTCGCGCGCTGCAAAAGCGAGAAATACTCTTTTCGACAGAAAGAGAGAAGGAGATTTGACGTCGTCTTTCCTTCTTCCTCCTCTTCTTCCCACTGTCCATCCGTGATATCCTCTCATCTCTGATTAGAGACGGAACAGCTGTCTTATCATCTCCTCAGGAGGTCTCTCTCCCCTTCCCTCTCCCCCTCTCCCCTCCTTCTCTTCCCTCTCTCTCTCTCTCTCTGTCTCCCCTTCGGCTTCTGACTACTTCTCTCAATAAAAGGGAAAAGAATACTGCTTCCTTCATTCGCAGTAATTTCGGGTCTTCCTTCCCCTCCTCCTTCTTCTCCATCTCAAGTGATTCTTCTTCTCTCTTCGATGTCTCCTCCTCTTACAATGTTCCGTCGTCCATCTACACACATTATCATTCTCTATATTCTCTCAATAGTCAGTTCATTCCATCTCTTTCTCCATTCCTTCCTTCCTCAATTCAGATCATATCTCTTCTTCTCTTCTATTCATGTACCTTCCACTGTTTCCACTGTCCTCCTTCATCAAGTCGAACTCTCTTCGTTGCGCAGGTATTCTCCCCCTTTCCCTCCCCTTCTTCCCTCCTTCCCTTTCCTCCCTCTCTTTCCCATGTTTGAGTTGGTTAAACACCTCACTACTCTATTATGAATGACTTGTTACCTTCCTTAGATTGAAACGTTCTTCATCCATCCATCACTCTCCTTCCATTGAATAATCCTACTGGAGTGCAATAGAGAGAAACGGCTAAGCTATCAATCAAAAAGGCGCATCAGACGTCTCAAACCTATGCATTATCTACGTTTAGTCATGCTAGATTGTTAGACATACATCTATTTTGAGGTTTCCATGGTGAAAACGAAAATTGTGATGTACAAAACATGGAAAGGAGAAATAAATGTGCAGATGAATCACATTTACATTCCACTTTCTCTTTTTTATTGTGGAGGGTAGAAGAAATAAAAACGAGACCGAGGCCGAAAAGTGTAAAGAGTTGTCGGAAATGCCATTGCATCCATGTCATATTTGCATTCCAACAAATGACATCCACATGTCAGATTTTCACACTATTAATGTTGAGATGAATGATGAGATAGGTTCCACTTTCTACACATTTTCACGATGAAATTATGCTCATGAAATCTTGGGATATAGACACGAAGAAGAATGAAGTAAAAAAGAAATGTGGAGGAGTAAATAATAATTTTGAGTATTTCCCAATCGTTGTATCTCCCTTCATCGCAGTAATCTCGACGGGATGGCTCATTACTAAATTATTCTACTCTACGGATCCATGCAGTCTTTCATACAATTTCTTCGTAAGTCTTCTTTAATCTCTTCATAAACAGGAAATGAAATTGGTAGGTGGTTTCCCCCTACACTATTTCCTCCTCTTAATTTCATGAAGATTACTCGAAATAGAATATAATTAATTAATTCTCATCAGGAGATGCCATCAGCCGTTTTCTCCTCCCTCGCAGCTGGAATTTGTGCAGTTATTGAGATTCTCTACTCAACTGACTTCAACCAAATGGAATGGATTGACAAAATATCTTCATCAGCTGTAAGAATTCATTTCATTCCACCCCCGGTACCTGAATTATTTAGGAAGACATGCAAATGGTTCGAGTAAAAAAGACTGGTAGCACGCTTATGCCTCCTATGCCTCCTTAGGATCCAATTAATTCTCGATTGTTCTCTACCATAATAATCTATTGCTCAGGCGATCTCAATCGCTTTATGTGCTCTTCACGCCATAGCAGCATTCTCCCTCGAGTGACCATCTACTCTCAGTCAACCCATCATTTCCCCCTCCCTCCTCCCCTCTCTTTCCTCCTCCAAGACCTCTTGCCATCCTTACGTAACTTCTAGTCTCGTTCCTGTTTCCAATTGTGAGAGTGAGAGGGAAGAGTTCTCTATCCCTCTCATCTTCTCTCTTTCTCTCACTTCATTTCAATGTACCTTTCTCATCTCTTCACCTTTCTCATTCTCATCATCTCAGGTTATCTACATTCCCTTTCATATCTCTCATTCAATTCAATCATCGCGATAAATACATTCAGAGATCTGTCTATCTTCTCATCTCAGTTGTGATTTTCAATCTGATTGTTGTTGGTCTTCTCCATTGGGTCAGAAATGGGTTAGAAGACATCGAATAGGAATAAATGATTATATGAGGACATTCATGGTAGGACGAGGGAGACCTCCACCAAGTGAGTCCATCTATACTCTTTCTCTTCATTCTAAGTGTGTCACTTACTTTCACTCTTTATTCTCTCCTTTAGAAAGCAACTTCATCGTTCGAGCTCAGAAAGGAGGGGAATCCCTTTATGAATCATGTCCATTTTGCACTAAGAATGGTATAATTCACATTCAATATCGGTCAGTTATCGATTGATTTCCTACCGTATTCATCATGTTCTTCCATGCGTGATCTTCCTACTAGACTCCATTCTCCGTTCATCCTTTCCCTCTCATTCACTCTCATCCTTGGACAGGTGTAAAACCCCCTAAAAAGACACGAGTGTCACAGCGTGAAATGAAGAAAGACTTGAATATTTCTTTCCCTCATCTGTCCTTGGCACCTTCTTATCCTTCTTTTTTCCGATTGATCTTTGGTCTCTTCAATTCCAATTGATCTTTGATCTCTTCAGTCATTGGCAATCTCCTTCCGCTGATCTTCGAATCTGTTGGCGTCTATCGAATGAGACTCTTTCCTCTGATAGATGTCAGAAGATTTCAGCAAGTAGACAAAGTCAGCTAATATCTCAACAGATAGTTGTACCCCAGAGGAGAGATGTACAGGTGAGACGGAAGGGGGGGGAGGGTTGATAGTGTGAAGAAATCGAAAAAAACGATTTCTTTCAGATATCATTCATACTATCCCGATCAAACAACAAGAATTCCGAAGGAGTTGCGATGCTTGATAAAATAGCAATAAAGAGTGCAATTTGCCAGCAAGAGGATGTATCACCACCCGGAGTATGGAGATGACATTTTATTATTATATTTCAAATTGAAGATCTACGAAAATTTAATTTTTTTTCTGAAGACTTCACCAATAACAATAACTCATCAGATATCAGCCCTTCCTCCAGCTCCTTCTCCTCCTCCTCATCTTGCTTCTCTCCCTTCACCTCCTTCTCCTCCCTCTCCTCCCCATTCATCTCTTCCTCCCTCTGTCCCTCCTCCTCCTCCTACAGCCTCCCTTCCACCTCAACCTCCGAAACTAGAACCATCGGAATCTCCCTCACCATTCCTTGAAGAGCAGGTACCGTATTCTCCATCGTATTCCTACAGTAATCTCAATGGTAGAGTCTGGAAAAGAAGAAGTCTCCAGTATCGACAACTGCATTCGCAGCCAGATCCAATCCCATTCCTCCATCACCTGGAAATCGTATGTATTTTATCCAACTCGTACCAATCAATCATTCTCTTCAGCATTAACTGATCTTCTTGGGGACGATTTCGTCAAATTTCTGGATCCGAACTACGAATCAGACGATTACAAGGAAACGGAAGAGAATGGAGATGGAGAAGAGATTATTGTGACTACTACTACTACAATATCTACTACTACCAATAAAATTAAGACTAAGAGTGAGTTATATTCAATATTAAATACTGATTAATCTTTTATCTATTTGATCTTTCATCTTTTCTCAGATGTTCACCATCCTTCCCACGAGATTCTTCGAGATACAGATGAATGTTCCACAAAGGGAGGATGTCTTTTCGATCGAGGATTCTGTAGTTATACTCAACAGGAAGGAATCGTCCATCAAACTCCATTCTCTATTGGAAAAAGTATCGCATTCTAATCTACCGTATCCTATAACTCATAATTCCAGTTGGGAGTAGCTCATTCGCACAGGCTACAGTGCCTCCTAATTATGTATCAGTGATTGAGACAAACACTAAAATGCACAAGGATCATGTGGTAAATCAATCGATAACAGTATTCTACCGTATCACATTCTTTAGATTCTCTTCGATGCTCTCATCTTCGAACCGAATACTCGAATGGCAGGATGTTGTTACCATCCGAAGCATCCTCCCTCCTGTTCCTATACTCTTCCCTCTCTCATGCCTATATGGCAGACAGGTCGATTCGACTGTAAACCAGGCACTACAAAGGTTCGAATATACTAATACTACAAATCAACCCTTTCCATTCTAGTTGATGTTCCTGTGTGAGAACTATTCCAATAAAGCAGCCCTTTGTGGAGTGGATAACGTAAGAATTCATCTCATGTCTGATATTTTCTTCCTTGAGCCATGTCAGAAGAGACAATTATCGAGTTTGTGATAATAATTTATTGATAGAATAAAACATAGACAAGTTTCCGATATCACAATTTATACGAGATCGATTTAGCAAACGTTTGATGTTACAGTACAAAATAAAATAGCATAGGAAGAGAACTGTAAAGTCAAAAGGAGTGATTCAGTTGACATTGGTGGAGTCAGAGAGGGGATTGGCACTTGTAGCTGATGCATCCTTCAATGTCTTCTCAATATCTTCTGTCTCCTACAAACCACCACTATATTACACAACACACACTATGTTAGCATTAACACAACTATTAACATAATACATGTCAAAATCTACACTTACATCTCCATTTTCCACTTTGTTAGCGTCCGTCTCAGTTTTGTCTCCTCCTTCATTATCATTATCACCCTCATCTTCCTCCATTTCCTCATCAGATGCTTCAATATCAATATCTTCTTCTCCATCCTTTTGGTCTCCCACTACAATTGACTATTTCTCAATATACTAAACAGATATAATACCTTTTTCCTTCTCTCCCTCTTCCTTTTCTTCACGAGAGACATCTGTAATCACTCTTCATAAGCCATGAACAGTATATTTCAATGTGTACCTCCTTCCTCTTCATCCTCGTCGGGAATAAGATCCTCATCGGGATTTTCAATCTCAGGAGGATATTCTTCAACTTGGTTCTCATCCCATTTGATAGGATATGTGGTCACTCGAAGATCATCAATCAGCACTGTACGGGACAACTGCAACATCAACCATGTCATCTTCCTCATTCATCTTTACCACGCACCTTATTAATGACAGGAGTGCTAGGCGGGTTCTCAATGAGTTCCGGCTCCTTGTATTCCACCTTCACATACCATCCGAGATTAAGGAATTCCTAAATTGACATATTCCTAGCTATTTTCCGTAGATAGTGTATGTACCTGGGCATTATACTTGACTTTGAGAAGGAGAGCAGTAACTCCGATGAGATCCTCAGAAGGAATCTTTGAAGGATCGGCAGCAACAGCCTACAATTTAATAATTATGAATCATTCCCTACTTTCTTGTATAAACGCGTTAAAAATTTCGTAATTTCTTTCTGTCTAACAGCACGATTGTTCTTTGACCTGTTGCGAAATTTGACGTATATCGGCGAAACACATTTCATCATTGCTACGGAATTATATATAGGACAGAGATGGAAACGTATGCTCCCCTTGTCACTGCAAGTTTTTGCACATCATTTAGCTTACCTCGAACACGAATTTGTGTCTTCCTTCTGGAGTAGGGCCGACTTCAACCGAATCAAGCCGTTGATCGTGTTTTTTCTCAGTTGAACTTCCAACATAGACGAGTTCCCATTCGAGATCATGAGGAAGATTCTCATAGGCCTCGAAAGTGATCTCCAGTTTGAAATCATCAGTGAACAAAGAAGGATTGTTCAGAATGTTGACCGAGCAGACGTTCACACGCGATCCCATGGTTCTAAAATAGTTCTATTTAAATCATTCGACATACAACACACAGTTTAAAAATTACAGTCGAAGCAATGTTTTAATAGATTGATAGTTCACGCATGTGCACAACGGTAAGAATAAGGTCATCTGGTCGACCGATGCAAACAGTAACAAAGATAAGTATTACAATGGCATGTTCAACAGCGCTATTTGATTGACGTCAAATTAAACAAAAAATCAACAAAATTCGCGTGAAAACCCGAATTTCGCGCCCGTTCCGCTTGTTTTTGTAATTAGGGACATTCAAACCGGGAAATAAAAATTGAGAGCCGGGGAAAGGTCAAAGTTGGAAAGTTAAACGGGAGCACCGGCGCGAGTTTGAAAGTACCTTATAATTTTGTTTTTACTGGTTATAAAATTAACAGGAGAGTGTGCCTCTTGAATTTTCATTGAAATTAACAGTTCCTAAGGCATTGCATTATTAAACAAAAAATGAAAAAAATCGATGTTAGCAAACACAATTTAATTCGGCAGTAAAAATCTGCAATTAAAGTTTTAATTTTCTAGCTTCGGAGTTAAGACGTGTTCCTTCTTGTTTCTGTTATCAAATCGCTCTATGAACATTAAAAGAAGCCTCAACAAAAAATCTGACAAATCGTAGTTAGCAAAACTTAGAAAAATAACATCAAACATTCCGTGAAATAATGGATCTTGTCTCTTTGTTTACAAACTACGACTGTTTTCATTTACATTTTCTACAATTAACGGATTAATTACACACTGCAGAAAACATTGCAATGTGTAATTCTCAACTTCAGCTAGATACATAACTACCTCATCAGGTACGGCTACAGTATACCAGGATTCTAAAAGTGATAAGTACGCTCGTTGTGAACTGAAAAATGCTTCAATATGTATCAATAATTGTTCAAGTGAAATTACTCTATCTAATAGAGCAAAAAATAAAAGAAGGAAACACATTTGAAAAAATTCGCATCTGACATGTTAAAATAAAGTGACACAGCTGACCGCACACTCGCTGGCTTTACACCACGAGGGGCGGGGCTAAGAATGGGTGGTTGGTTCTCGCTTAAATTGAAATATTTCAAAATTCTGGAAGTGCTATCGTGATTCTGCATGTCCGATAGCCCCATAACCGAAAAATAGGAATTTTTAATAGAGTTTGAAATTTTGTGAATGTCCCTATTTTGTAATGCCGTTTTCTTCAAACTTTTGCAATTTACCGTACTTTTTCCCGGTTTTCATTTTGAATTTTCTGGCTCTCACTTAGTACTAAGTTTCGAAACTTAGCTTAGTACTAAGTTAGTATTAGTTACTTTTTTGATATCGAACCTTCCAATTTTCATCCACCTTCTAATGCGCAATTCACAGAGATTCTGACCAGTTGTTTCCTTGCTTGTTACCAAGTCTTGTAGTTGTTTAAAAGTTATCACTATTCATTACTAAATTTTCAGACCCTAAATGAGTGATCCTGGCGATACCGTTGCGTCAACATCAGTGAGTTTATTTCAGCTTTAAGGATTACTTCATATATCAGATTGGCATCTTGTACATATTTCGATATTTCTAATTTTAGGACCACAAAAAAATGGATGTGGATGGTTCAGGCTCGACTACAATAGAAGATCCCTGCCCTGTTTGCCTATCCAAGTATGTATATTTTTCCTAGTTTATATGTAGTTTGCTGTCTAATGAAAAAGGTAAAATATTTCCACGAGTCGAAATACTACTACAGTCCACGGGGTGAAATTCTTTATCGCCAGATTATGTAACTTTACCAAGCTGACCACTCGTATACGAGTACTCTCAAGTTACATTTTGGACCTAAGCTGTTAATCTTTGATCTTTTAACCTGTGATTTTCGTAATGAGAAATAAATTGTTACAAAAATCATGAAATCACCATTTGTTTTCCTCTTTAGATACATGCTTACTTTGAATAATGCCCATTTCCAATCGAATTTTGATAATTTAGACACTCTTCAACAATTTAAGAAATACCAAGTGAGAAATTATAAAACTCAAAAACAAATTTTTGTATACTTTTGAAAAATTGATTTTAGCAGCATGATTATTGAAAAACAAAGAAATGAAAGTATGTATATTGTCATGATGACGAAATCGGAAGGGAAGCGAAGGTTTTGTGCCAAATTCGAACGTGCGCGAAGTTTTCAAACCCACTTCTAACTCTCGGTAATCCTAAAATGTACTTTAGATAGTTGATCTTATGCTCTTTTGAATGATTATGTCGTATTCTTAATGTAAAAAAATCGCGAGTTCAAAGAGCAATGTTTCGAGCCCAAACTGCCCTTTAAACACAATATCCAGAAATATTGTTTTCGTCTTTTTGAAAAAATGCGAACCAGAATTTCGATTAATGCAAATGTAATTTCGATTAATGCAATCAAATGTAAATGCAAACAAAAATTTTTTTTTCTCGGAATGTTAGAAAATGTATGTAAATAAATTGTCTTTTGTTTAGCCGAATTGAAGAATCTGGAATTGATGGATGCACTCACACGTTTTGCTATTCTTGTATCACAGAATGGCTGAAAGTATCTGAATGTTGTCCCTTGTGCAAGGTTTGTTCCTTTTTAAGATATTGCTAAATCTTATTGAGATAATTATAGGCTCCGGTAACTGAAGTGAGGACTAGCAAAATTGTTGATGGACAACCAGTTATCAAAAAAATGGCTGACCTAAAGGTTTGTATTCATCTCACAACTACTTTTCGTTGTGCGTTTCTCTGGTTAGGTAGATACTTCGAATTGTGGTACTCCAATTGTGTCAGTTTCCGTGATACACTGATACCCTGTTCTGTAGATGGAAGCGGAATAATGATATTCTATAAATGTTGAGGACTATAAATTGTAGGCAGAAGCAGAGGCAGCTCGGATAATGGCTCAAGCTAATGAAGTCCCGATGACGTCAGAGAGAGATGCTGTTAATCAGCAGATACATATACAACGAGCAGAGGTTCATAAATTGATTGCAGACAAGGCAAGGAGTAAGAAGACTAAAGCGTTCGTTACCATTTTTATCTTATTTTAATATTAGATCTTACTCAATTACTGTGAAATTGTATTTACAATGGATTGAAAAATAATTGCGTCGTCAAAGCTAATTTTATTGATGATTGATATTTCAGAATGAACGATTTGTATAGAAAGGCAACGTCGGCTTTAAACCAGCTGACTGCATTGAAAGAAGAAATGGAGAGACTTCCCAGGTCAGTGCATACTTTTGTTATCATTATTGCACTACATGAATGTTCTGATATTTAGAGTGGAAATTTGTTTACAGACGTGATATCATTGGAGACATTCGATTCCGTGATGTAGTATATCGACAAGATTTGATATGGAGGCAGATTTCTCGTCCCGCAACTGCAGTTCGATTCAATTGTGCAATGGCTTGTGCTGATCCCGAAGGACTTATGACCAGACTCAAACCATTCCTATTGAGGGAACTCAAGATAGTCTTGGAACCAAGAGTAAACATTTTACAATTCATATATTGTTGAATATGAACTATTGAACTTAAACTTAAACATGGATACGGTTTTCTGCATATACCATTGATAGATAATGATTTCTTTTGCAGAAGAAGCCTACAGATCAAGTGCTAACGATGATTCTCACTAATATTCAAAATTATGAGATAAACAATCCCCACTTCGAGGTTCGTATTTTATCGTTTTCCCGATTATTCAATGCGTTTGGTTTACAATGCCCCTCCTTTTCAATATAAATAATTGTGGATATCCTAATATGATTTTACTCATATTCAGAATGTACTCCTGAATACACGTCTCTTCCAACCATCATGCATTCGCCTTTTCGCTCATCTTCTTTATGAATTCTGTGCTTCTGGATTGGATTTATCTGCATTTGATGCCAATTCGATATATAGTCTTGATCCGGCGAAAGGTCCCTCGGGAAGATTCATTCCCAATCTATTACCTGATTCATCTCGAACAAGTGATCCTATCTACATTAATGATAATGAAGATGAAGATGATGAAGATGTTATCGTCGATGGACAACCAAATGGACATAGGGTATGTTATCAGTTATTGGCGTCGATTGGTGTAGATTATCTGTGATTTATGTGATATCTTTCAGTCAGATTCATCATCATCCGATGGTATCACTAATCTCTATAATCATCGTGCCTGTCGAGTTCGTCCATCTCAACTCATAAATCCCCATCGTCATTCTAACTCGAGAAATCGTCAATTGCCCGCTTTCGTCTCTAGTTTTTCTCTCTTGGGCCAATTGGATTCATTCGCGAGACAACATCAATTTGCACCAATTGCCCCTTCTATTAGAAGAGTGGCTAGGGCTCCTGAGGTCAGTTCCACCTTGTATTCCACTATGGATAATATTGGTAAACTAAGAATAGAATATAGATGGGATGCGTTGTAATTTTCATATAATTAATTTGTAGGTAATATCATTGGAAGATGATTCTGCTGTGAGGGATGAACCAAGGATAAACTCTATACATCCAAGGTACCTTATTACAAATCTTATTATGACCACGGGGACACAGCGAGGATTTTTTCAATGATGTGTGCAGTAATTTCCAAAGTGGCAGTGAAAGCCACATCATGGTATTAATAGATATAATGAATAATTGATTAAGTGACATGAATTCATGGATGGATCCATCGTGGTTGAATGTAACGGGAGATGGAGGACCATCAACTTCACGTGCACATATTGAATCAAGTGAACAACGATCTAGTCGTAGTCCAAAGGGATTCTCCAATTTGTGAGTCACCAATATTTTTTCGTTATTAAATTTTTTAAAGGAAAAATCCAATGCAAAATAGATATAAAGACTGATTAATGAATGTCTTTCAGTGGACCGGAATTAGATAGAGACGGAAGAGAGGGAAGGGATGGAAGTAATCGAATGAGAGATGGACGGAAAGACGAGAAGAGAATCGATCCATCATGGAAAACTGAGAATGGAAAGAAATCAGAGTCAAGAAGAGAAAAACGAAAAGCTGACGAAAGACATCAGAAGAAACAGCGAATGTTTATGGATCTGAGGATTGGATCTAGGAAAAACGAATTGTTCTACTACTATGATAAGTTGAATGGAAAAGAGATGAGCCTCAACGAAATGCAGAAGTGAGCTATTTTTTAAAAAATGTATTCTCTCTTTTTGAAAAAAATGCCATCAATTTTAGAATATTTTTATTGATTTATCTGTCCTATTTCGATTGCAGAGTATCCAGTGAACTTACTCTATTCACGGCTCGAATCAATAAACTAGCTGAGGAATTTAATACGAAATTGGAAGAGAAACGGGCGTCCAATGGAAATTCGAATGGATCTCAAGATGTTGGTTGATATTTGAATTGATTATCAATTATTGACATTGAATACTTGCTATATTTATTCCATCAATAATAAAATATTCTTCAGCAAGGAGATATAATCGATGTAGATGAAGAAGATGAGGATGAGGATATTATCCATATGCCTGACCAGTCTGCTCCATCCTCCTCTACATTTAATGATACCATAGTCATTCAATAAGTCGTTTACATTGTTTAATAGTTAATTCAAAGAATATTTTAACGTATGTAGTAGCATTATAGATGCATGTGTTTGCGTATATGTGCAATTCAATCTGTTTTAAACATCGTGCTCAATCACTTTGTTCCTGATTTACTCGTCATTAATATGTTTGTTTTTCCTTTTGTGTATCAAACTCCAGTACGTGCATTTCGAATCTCCAGAAGGGTGATAGATAAACTATATTCTTTGATTTATACAATTGCATCGTCACATTTTATACAGCTTAGGAACCGTATAATACCGTATCTCCTACAATACCCTCGTGATCGAAACTACCTTCTCTCATTATCTCTCTTTTCATGAATTACTTTGATAATGGAAGTGCATGATGGGGCTGATTCATAGGGATGGTTATCATTTTCGTTGACATGAAAGAGGGAAGGTTCCCATGGATGTTTTGAAAGAGAGGGAGAGACACCAGCCAAGACGAGTGATGAGAGATCATTCAATATGAAGAGAGTCAACGCAACGCGGTTACGCGTCGCGATTAGTCAGCTGGATTATTGTGAAAGAAGAGGAGAGGAGAAAGGGTCCCAACCATAAATAAGCGTCCTTATTTTGCGCGAATATGCATTGTATAGGTTTGTATTTGAGAATGATATTGATTGATTATTCCCTGTGGTGGTGCTTGATTAGAAGAAGAAGGTGTAGAGAGAGAGAGTGAACACGTGAGAGAGGAGAGAGAGTATACCACATGACTCTCTCTCACCTCTTGCTCCTCCCTCTCCCCTTCCATCCTTCTCTCTTCACTCTCTTCAACTATCTCTTCATTCTCTTCATTCTCTCTCCTTCGAGAGTGTGACTCCTCTCTTCTCTCTCCATACACTGCTTCTACTTACTTGTATTCATGATACCATTCTCTCCCCTCCCCCCTCCCTTTCTCCCTTCCCTTCTTCCCTCTTATTCGTCCCTCAACTTAACCCTCTCCTCTTCACTTCTCCCATTTCGATTGCGCGCCACAAAACTTCATTGTGCTTTCTTTCTTCTCATCACCACCCCTCCATCCCCCCTTTGCCCCTTCTCGACCATTCCATTGATTCGACCTTTGTTTCGCAACTCCCTCGTCATTCCCATGACCCCCCTCTCCCCTCCATCTTAATCTTTGATCTTTGCAGTGAATCGCGAGTAATAATGAAGTGGGTGTACAAAGAGGAGAATAACTTCGAGAAGAGAAAGGCCGAAGGGGATAAGATCAGAAGGAAGTATCCTGATCGTATTCCTGTGATTGTGGAGAAGGCTCCCAAGAGCAGACTGAGAGATCTTGATAAGAAGAAGTATCTTGTACCTTCTGATCTCACTGTTGGACAATTTTACTTCCTTATTAGAAAGAGGTAAGAGAGGAAGGGAGAGGGTCATTCTATCCCCCACTGGGGTCACGTTGTGGAGACTCATCGATCGAGAGTGAGAAAGAGAGGGGGAGGGGGGGGGGGGGAGACTACCCTTGAGACCAGTCTGAGGGGGGGGGGAAGAGTAAAGGGAGACAGATGGGGGGGGTTGATGCATGTTCTCTCTCTAATCAATCTCATTCAGAATCCATCTCCGTCCTGAGGATGCCCTCTTCTTCTTCGTCAATAATGTCATCCCTCAGACAATGACTACCATGGGACAATTGTACCAGGTACGGTAGATTACGGTAGATAAGGAATCGATAGAAGAAGTACTCTTGAGTAGAAGGAAGAAGTTGTGAGCGAGAGGAGAGGAGGGACGAAGAAACGAGTTTGTGTTGAGTTGACTTGTCTACCTCTCTCTCCTTCTTTCTTCTTTCAACAGCGAAGTTAGAGAACTCTCGAGTAGAAGAAAAAGATACGATCGATGGTCGATCGACAGAGATACCGTAGTAATATTGATCCATTCAGGACCATCACGAGGAAGATCTCTTCCTGTACATTGCTTATTCGGATGAGAGTGTCTATGGTGCATAGAGTGGATTCCTCTTCCCCTTTATTCACTTTGTAAGTAAGAGTGTACATACAATGAATGTCTATCTTGTAGTATCAGTGACCTCCCCTCTCTTCCCTTCCCTCAATCATTGAATATTCCGTCCTCTCTCTCTCACTCTACACGAGTCCTTCTCTTTCTAAGCCCCCTCTTCTATCCATTTACTCACTCACTTACTCATTTCATATTGTATATAGGTTAAGTTGTATCTTCGTACATTGGCAGTAGACTGACCCCCTTCCTCCCCTCTCTCTCCTCTATATTCGCCCCGCTTATCTTTCTTTTGTTTCGTGAGGTATCAATAAACGTGTCCGTCGAATTGACTACTATATGAATGGAGACGTTGATCTACCCATCGTCATGAGTATTTCGAAATATCGATGAATTGAAGAAGGGGAAGAGGGTCTATCCATGTGTTTACTTCAATGCAAGAGGAGGAACGGAGAGATACGTCTCTTCCCTTCCTCCCCTCTCTCTCTCCTCTCTCCTCTCTCTCCTCGTCTCTCCTTCTCCCCCGTCTTTTACCTTTCCTCCTTTTTTGTGTACCTGATCAATAATGGTAGCCGAGCAACGAAATTTTCTTCTACCTCGTAACAACCCTCTCAGTTTGAATCACCTTCTTTCTCATAGTATTGAATACTGTACGAGTAGACTCTTTAAAATCAAGTGTACAATCAGCTTTCTCTCTAGTGTAGTTTGTGTTTGTATCGATGGTATTTAGTGAGTTCGAAGAGGCGATTTTGAATTACTAAGAAGTGATTTCGAATTTTCTTTCTAATATTACTCATAGATTACATCAGTCAGTGATAGTATTGTGAAAGGGGAGTGAGAGGAGGGATACAAATAAAAGTTGAACGAAATGAACAACTTTCCCATTTCCAATTCTCTTTTCACGGAGGTAAAGTGTTCCTTCTTTCCTCGTTTATCTCTTGACGGGTATGTACGCTGATCTCTTCTAGAAGTTTGTTCTTATTTCTATCACATCTTCTTCCATGATTGACTCATGTGTTCGATTGCTGGCTAACGAGAGAAGGTTGTATGCTGACATTAGTCTCTGTCTTTCTCACTCTTCCTCTTCTCTCTCTCTCTCTCTTCCAATCCTCTCGATGTGAAAGGTGACTATTTGTGGAAGGAGTTCATACTCTTTCGTACCTTTCCTTTCTTCTCTTTCCGTTTCCCGCCATTCTTCTCTGAACAATATTGTGAAAGGATCGATTAGCTCTCGTTTCGTTACCCTCTTTCAAAACATAGATCCTTCCCCCTCACTCCTATCTTCTAATCGATAACTTGAATAGACGACTGAGTAATAACATTCATCACTGATTTCTTTAATAAAAACAGCTCAGTACTTGACGACGCTCTCTTCTCTTCCCATCTCCCCCGTCCCTCCCCTCCTCTTGATTCCTCCTCCTCATTTTAGTTTCTTCTTTCTGTGTGAAGTTGGAATCAATCTCGTGACTCGTTTCATTCTTCTATCAAAGTACTCGACTATTTCTAGTTCTCATCTTTATGATGCTCTGCTTGTTCTCTTTCGTTTCTCTTATCGTTTGTATCGTACTCCATTTGTTTTGATCTACTACATATTACTTTGCGATACTCAATAATTTCCTCCCCTCATTCAAACCCATCTTAGATGGCTTCTGTATTCGCTGGTGCCAAGTTGTACAAGAATGGAGGAGGAGAGGTCGATGCATCGGTCCTCGAGGGAAAGGTACCGTAGTCAATTATATCAATCCATTTGTTGATCGATAGTATTATCTAATCGTTTCCTTCTTACAGACGGTGGGAATTTACTTCTCTGCCCATTGGTGCCCTCCGTGCAGAGTATGTCACATATTTATTTATTCCGTTTTATTGATTTCGAAATTCTAAGTTGGACTTTTAGAACTTCACTCCTCTCCTCAAGGATTTCCATGCGGAACTCGTGGATGCTGATGCTGAATTCGAAATCGTCTTCGTCTCTTTCGATAGGTTAGAAGAGAAGAGAAGAGAGGAAAGGGAGAATTATCTTTGATCTTTTAGAAACGAGGAAGATCTGAAGAAGTATCTGGAAGAGGCCCATGGAGAATGGTACTATCTCGGATTGGGAGATGCACTTATTCAGGTACGATAGATGATGGGGATACTGTAGAAAGGAGAGGAGGGGGATCCTTCCCATCATTGTATTACTGTCAATCCATGCCAGAAGGCATGTCTAGTCTCTTATTAATAGCACTTCTCTTCACTTACCATTGAGAGAATGTGAAAATTGGACAACGTACTTTATTGTTCCCTCGAACACTGCAGAGAATGATGGATATATGGAGAGATGGATCAAGGGAATGAAGGGATAATCGAAAGAGCTTCTAAAAAGTGGGCAGTGAAAAAAGAGAGAGATTGAGTCACAGAGAATGAATGGGAGAATGAGAGAAGAGGGGGAAATAGGATTAGAGTAGTGTTCGGTATCGATTGATTGAATGAGTGAGTACAGTAACCTCTTTTAGTCTCTCTCTGCTAAATACGAAGTGAGTGGAATTCCTGCTCTTATCATTGTGAAACCGAATGGAGATCTCGTTACGAAGAACGGAAGAGCTGATGTACAGGTATACGGTAGTCTATGGAATATATTGATTACCGTACTCTCATTTCAGGCCAAGCCCCCTGCTCAGGCATTGAAGGCATGGACTGCATAAATATATGATCTATCCCTCTAATCGAGATAATCTACCGTAATCCATTCCCACCATATTGATGATGTTAGCAATCTATTTATGGATTTCCGAGTTCCCCTCTATCGTAGCGAGTTATGAATGTATGCACATATTGCACAAGTTGAATAAAGATGGATCGATAAATGGACTTGGTTGTCTTAAGAAGAAGGGAAATAGTGTAGAGAGAGTGCTTGTGTATCTTCTAGTAGTAGTCATGACTACTACCTCTTTTCAATCTCTTTTTCTCCATTCCTTCCCTCTCCCTTCGCTGTCCCTCTCTTCTTCTCTTCCCTCCCTCTGATTCCCCTATCTATTTGGCCTCCTCCTCCCTCTTACTCACAAGTGTCACTCAGTCAATGGTCTTTCTGTCCATTCATTCCAATCCACTCCATTTCAATCATACGATGATAACAGATATGATAGTCTCCACCCTCAGGTCTTAGTCACAAATACTTCCTCAGGGAGTGTCTCCTTTCTTTCCCTTTCCTTTCCCCTTCTCAGTTCTCATTCATTGTCATCTATTTGTCTTAGTACCTCTATTCTCTCTATTGGTAACTTCTTCTCTCTTCTATCTCAGATGTGTCGTGAATCATTGCGTAGTCTTCCTTCCAATCCATCATCTCTCATGGTTCATACTCCTCTAAGGAGATCTCTTCAATTGGATGTTTCTTCTCTTCGATTACCAAAGGTTCTTTTTATCCCATCTAAGTGAAGAGCATAGTTCTTCTTCTTATTAGGATCAAGAGGTGGAAGTTGATATTCGACCTGCTTCTCAATCAACAATAATCGATCGAGTGACTACCGTAGGACGAAGGAACTACCGTACCATTGCATATGGTATCGTCATTATATGTGTGAGTGAAGACCCTTCAACTATCGATAATTAGATCTTCCGTTGACAGTATACGATAGGATTGATGGAATATTTGTATCTTCGCCTTTCTGTAGCCGTTTCTTCATCCAATGGTTCGTTTCTTTCCTTCTTTCATCCAAAGAAATTTATGGTCTATAAACATCATTTTATGAATGATTGAATACAGATTATTGAAGTGAATAGAAATATTTTGACCTTTTAGTGCAAAATAGAAAGATCAAAGATCATAGCTCAGGTGCAGTGAAGATGTCTACTGATGAGAAGGGAAAAGATGCCTTCCATTACATCGTTGCTGTTATGGTTTTCTTCGCTATTGGTCTATTCCAACTGATCGTGAGCCAATTGATCTTTGATCTCTATTACTTCAATACTTCAGTGTTTCTTCGGATTGACACTATCTGAGAGATTTCTGTCATTGATGAAGAAGAAAGAATTAGTTCATCCAGTTCCTTCCAATATCTCCGTTATCATCAATACGACCATACAGAAAACTTTCGGTTTGTTGTTTTGAAGATTAGTGAGTTGAATTCGGATAGAACGCCTCCTCTCTCGAACAACCTAAAAGTTCGTTTATGGAAGGCAGTAAAATTTAATTGGTCTGACTCATTTTCATTCTCGATTTTCAACTGTCGTAAAGGAAAGAGAAACAAACAGAAATCGTTCCCATTTGACCCGATCCTATTTATACTCTTTAGATGCGCAAAGTTATCAGTGGATGTTTGCATAGACAAAAGAATTGAGAGAGGGTGAGAGAGGTGCCAGAGGGGAACGATCCGAGACTAGAGTTCACGTATGCTTCGGGAGTATGAGAAAGTGTAACCGCAGATAAATCAATCGATCCTTTTCAGTCTGTTATGGAATGTGTTCTCTAATCGTCTGCATGCTTATTTTCTACATGCTCGGAATCCAGGTTGGTCTCATATTCATTTGATAGGAAACCGAATCCATAATTGTACCCTTCTCCATTCTCTTTCTTTTAATTTCTCTTCGTGAGATTAGTGGGTGTGTGCCCGTTTTTCCGGGTTGCTAGGAGGTTTCTGAGGGGGAGACGCGGATACATAAATTCAGCTGGAAATGAAGATTGAGAAAGGGGAAGATGACTCATAGGAAACATCGAACCATGTCGTAAACGGATAGGAAATGGTTTGTAACTCTAGAGTGCAAAATCATTCCGAAGGCAGTAAAATCTCATTCTATATGTGCAATTGGACAGTAAATGTCTACTTTTCCTTCCCATTCCATAAATGGTCATTGAAGGATTCATTGGATCTGACAGCATCGACAATTTGTACTTATATATTCGATGCATTCGTTATTCTCTATTTCCTTTGCTTCCCACTCATCACAATCATCTACCATCCTCATATCTACTGCACAAAAGAGTTTGTTATTCAATCGATTTCATATAAAAGAGTCTTCACAGAGACTTCTTCAAAAATGTAGAAAAAAGGAAGAAAAGTTATAAAATGATAATTGCAGTATCCAGCCTACAATAACTCCCTCTCGATACTCTGTCCTTCCTGGTTCAACAGCTTCTCCAATCAATCAATTCGATGCCATCCCATCTCTTTCTCCTCTTGATCTTCCACGGGCGAGACCCCATCGAACGATAACTACTGTATGAAAGATCAAAGATTACTCATCACTTCTCTCTTAACATCCTGTGCTTTCCCTTCTATCTCTTCTCTTCACAAGTCATTTTCACGAGTCACCGCATTTTCTGCTTTTTTCGGGTTCTTCACTCAATCCAATTGATCATTCATTCATCTCGGTCATTTTCAAAAACCAAAAATCCCTGTGTATAAACAAATTTTTATGTTGAGTGTGCACTCAATCGCAGATTTGAGAGAAGACAACTTTATCGGTACTCGAAACATTAGCGAGGGTCACTGGGATAGATTCTAAATCACTCGGGTATTTATGAGACACTAACAAATCGATGGAGAATAGATGGGAAATAGGAAGAACTACGACAAATAATAGTGAGTGAATAGGTAGAATCAATAATCAGTTCCGACAGCATGTGAAATTCGATCGAAACAAGGAGATTGATGAGAAGGAGAAGGACCACGACGTGATCCTCGTTCGCTCTCTTCTATTAGACGACGTGTCTCACTATTAAGATAAGCTGGAGACTTCGATCCTAGACGACCACTGAAAGGGATTACCAATTAGTCTTACTAACAAAAAGGAGTAGATTACTCAGCAGGCAATCCAGTCTGGTTAGAGTATTCTTCAGCAGCAGTCTCAGTTGAATAGAGATTCATGGGGGAATTGTATTGCATATGATGGATGGATGCACCAGGGGAAAGATCACGACGAGTACGAGAAGAGGGAGAATGATAGAAGACACGATCTAGAATTGAGATTAGAGAGAGATGAAGAGAGACTCTTACTGGGAGATAAAGTTGATTCCCTTCCTCTTTGAGTATTCGAAGTATCGATGAAAGTCTGTTGATTAACAGGAATCGATCGAGATGAAGAATGATCTACTCCATGAGAACCACTTAATTAATTATTATTTAGCTAGTTAGCTCAGGTAAACAATTCTACACAATTACTTGAAGTGTTACGTTGATACTTACTTGGAGTATCCATTGCCATTGGCTCCTCCAAACTTGGCAGGAGCTGCATTGTTGGTTGTAGTCTGAATACCGTAGCTTGCACCACCGTATCCTCCGTTCTGATGTCCACCATTGGTGGTGTGACTACCGTATCCGACTCCTCCACCGTATCCTCCGTTCTGATGTCCACCATTGGTGGTGTGACTACCGTATCCGACTCCTCCACCGTATCCTCCACTCTGATTTCCTCTATTGGAAGAATATGAGTGAGTAGTATTGATGGGAATAGTGGTAGTGAATGGGGGACGAGATGATTGAGATGAAGAATGGAAAGAGGATGAACCACCATGGGGAGGGTTCGTTGATGTCTGAAGGGAGGATTTACAATGATCATTCAACTTAATTGTAACACCGTATTGGAGTAAGCATAATTGTTCGTTTCGTTCCTAGTGGAATAATTTCCTCCCTGAGTAAGAGAAGGATGATTCCACGATGAATTTGAAGTGGCTGAAGAGATTTGACTGCGACCATGATCCTGATAGGGAAAGGGATGATTATCGATTGATTGGTAAATCTCTCACTTGATTGAATGAACTTCTTAGTCGAGAATCAATATGATCAACAACAACTTCATTGCCTTTCTCAGTGAGATTCCATGGAAGACACGTGTGAGAGGTTACCAATCTGAAGTTCAATCTTGCAACAATGCTGATAAGTACAAAGTGTGCCACCTCGTGAGTACCATATCGACATCCAATTTCCTCTCTCCAAGAATTCTCTCAGCTTCTTCTCTATTCACTCTTCTTCCACATACTTGCACTACAGTATCATTCACAAGAACTCCTGCCTTCGATGACAGTCCATCGGGAGAAACATGAAGAGGATTAATATTCAGGAGGAAGAAAGATCACTTACCGATGATACGACAACATCTTCTCCTCTATTAGAGAAGTGAAGAGACCAAGGGATGGAAGGGTCCGATCGACTCATTCGAACCACCACACGTTCCGTGCTCATTTTGACTGAAGATAGTGGGTTATCTAATGAGAAGGAAGTAGAACAACATCAAAAGGTTGAAGTTGGTGATGGGGTGATTGAGGTGGAATTAGATTGAAAGAGGGAGAAGATGTTGTCAATGTAGAAGACGAAGTGAGTGAACAGGTGGGAGGAAGAAAGATGAAGAAGAAGAAGAGAAGGAAAGCGGAAGAGGGAGGAGGGAATGGAGGGGAGAACACGGATCAATAAGAAGGTTATGATCGAAATGAAGTCAATGAAATCATAAAGAATGGGATGAATTCATGATGGAAGAGAGGGATGATCAACAGAAGAGAAGAATGAATCAAGTGAATGGAATTAGAGAAGTATACTAGAAGAATCGGATGCGTGAGGAGAGACATTAAAAATGTTGTGAGGGGAAACTGCCTCTATCGTTAATCTTGACTGAGCAAATTGGAGAGGTGAAGAGACTTCTCACTCTTTGCTGTTGAGAAATACGAAAAGAATGAAAAAGGACTCAATGATGAGATAGAGAGGAATCAGATATTGAGAGGGAATTCAATCGAAATAGACACTCGGATCTGATCGTTGAAAGAGATAACAATAAAGCAGAGAAATGAAAACATCTGAGGAAGAGGAGGAGAAGGAATGGAAGGAGCGTGGGAGAGAGAAGGGAAATCAAGAGAATAAGTGAAGAGAATGAACAACTGTCGGGAAAGAAAGAGGTCAAAAAAGATATTCCCATCTCTCTCTCACTCTTTCTATGCTGTAAGCAAAGATGAAGGCATCGATTATCGATATCAAAATGATTGAAATCACGAATTGCGAAATGACTTCATTTGAATCACAGTCTCCGATCGATTCTCAATATTTTTTCTCGAACACAATAACGAAATGAGATGAGAGAACAGAGGGATAAGAGAGACGAATGAGTTATGCAGATGACTTGATTGTGAGGAGGGAATAGAGACGATTCCTTCATTCCTCCATTTCACCATTCATACTCCGTCTTTCTCTCTTTCCTGATCGGTCGAATGCGCGATTTGTCTACAATGGGAGAGGGAGACGGATGGGTATTCTGGACTCGAGTCTATGAAGATGTTAATCTACGTCATACAATGAATCAGAAGAGCATGGTATGTATATCGTATTCATCATCTATCGTATTCTCTTCAGAATCCAACGATGGCTCAGTTATTGGCCTCTCCTCTACTCGGAAAATCAGAGCTTGTGTTCTTGAATGTGCCCCGAATGGGATTGAATCAGACTCAGATCATTCGTCAATTGATCTCCCATCATGTCAGACCAAATATCACTATTCTCGATATTACAATCACGAATAGAAGATGGTGAGATTACGGTAGAAAGATCAAAGATCAATGTCATTGCAGGATTCTGAAATTTGCGAAGAAAGAGGATGCAGTGGAAGTTATGACGAAAATGGATAATGTGAAGTACAGAGGAAAGCCACTCGTTGTCAGAATAAACAACAATGAGTGCAACGATAAGGTTGAGAAATATTAGTTGATCTTTGATCTTTGATCTTTCCAGCCCGAGTCAGTGGCGAACTCTCCTCACAAACTATTCGAGAAACTGGGAATCGGATCTACTCGAGAGGATACGATTGAACCCGTTCGAATGGAGAAAGATGCTATCTGGACTGGAACTGAAATCAATGAGATCAATTCATTCAAAAGGTACGGTAGATAAAAGAGGGATACGGTAGGATAGTGATATTCAGAGAATTGATGGAGATGCTACTGAGAAAGGAAGGAGCAGTCTGTTCAATCTCTCAAATGGAAGAATTGGGAAAGATGAGGAGAAAAGGAATAATTTCGGATGCTCTCAATTTGTGGCCACTGGGAATTGTGAGAATGTTCTCTCCTGATATTCGATTGACTGGTCGATATATGAGTGTATTGGGAAGAGATGATCATCCTTCTCTCATCAGAAAAGCATCCTCTGAGGTAGATCATCCACAGCTATCAATCGATGATTGTTCCTTGTCAGGGTCCATTGGTTGCACTTGAGGAATGGGAGGCAATTCCCTCTCAGAATGTGAGAAGTGATTTCCAATTGGTTGCATATGCGGGTGCACTTCTATCACACTACGGTCCACAGCACGTATTCGTCGATATCCCATGGTGAGATACCGTAATCTCCTCCCTACCGTAATCAATCAATTCAGGCGTCTTCTATGTCATTCAGTCCGTTCAGTATGGAAGATGAGTCCTCTGGAATTGGCTGAATTCGTTGTGGATAAGAGTTCAAGTCTTCTCATTCACAATGAGATACTGTACCAGACTTCATCGATCGCCCATAGAAGGGCTCTTACGCAGACGATTGTACCCTCTGGCATTTGAGATATTCTACTCAGCATCATTTGATTCCATTCCATCATCTCGACCCGTCATATAAACGATCTAATGCTTGCCTTATCTTAATCGCATCTTAATCGGGAAAAGAATTAAATCTTATCGAGCACAACATTTTTCAGGGAAGAAATAGACAAGAAATATTTAATTGAAAGTAATGAAAGATTATGAAAGTGAAAGGGGTACTGTATGTTACGCCTTATCGACTGGCTGACGAAATTGAAAATTATATCTCATTGATGTTTCGATCGTTTTTTTGTTTAGTTCTACCGCTTCATCTGTTATATTTTTTGTTTTATTTATAGTTCATTTGGGATCTGTTCATTCAACGTACATGCTCATGCTAAACCCACCCCTCCGTTTATTCACATTGTTCTAAATAAGAACACTGAGACTATTAGGAACAAGTCCGAATATTTAGTAAGAGTTTATTATGGTTATCACACATGCTCTCTCCCCTGTTACCCCATTGTGTATTCTCGTGGTGTACATGAAGGAAATATCGTCCATTCTAATTTTGATTTCATTGGGTCGCCCTGTTCCTATTAAACCTATTAACTGCTGTGATCGTTCTTTGATCCCTATTTCCTCGTGGATTACTCAATCGAACGTGCATTCCAGATGAGGAATCATCTAAGGAGAGGAGATGGCAACTGTTCCTTTCCTTCTCTAGCAGACATACGGCACAGCTGGTCAGTTACTCCTCTCTCTTCTCCCTGAGTGAGGACTCTCTTTCTTTCCTCTTCTTCTCCCCTTTTTGCACCCTTTCCCCGCTAGTCCCTTCTCGATCATTCGGTCACTGCTTCATTTCTAGTCAAGTGGCGTAAAGACTCTCCGTTCAAAGAAACTGTCATTAAAGACCTTCCCGTTCTTTACTCTGTTCATACTCTCCGGTATATCCTCAATCGGTTTCTTGCTAGGGTACTCTTGGTGAAATTAGTTCCGCAATTCCAATATATACCAAAATGTTTTGGCTGCGTTGTTTGCGAGAGAGTGAAAGAAAAGAAGAGGTTTAGGAATTACAATTGGAATTGATTTCCAATCAAATTTCAAGAAGAGAACCCTACTTTATTAAACCGTTCTTACATTTTTTCTATCTGTCTGTTGTTATCATATAGTATCATAACTGTCTTGATATTGCTCATTATCCAGAATGTGGTTGTACATTCTCCTATGGGGAAGTACACTTCTTCCTCTCGTCCATTCAACAGAAGTTCTCGTTGTTACTGTGGCCACTGAGAAGAATGAAGGACTTAAGAGGTTCTATTACACTCTCTTTATTCTATCAAAGTGTTTTTATATAGATACCTCCGTTCGGCAGAAAGACATGGTATCGATGTTCATGTGTTTGGTCTGGATGAAGATTGGAAGGGAGGAGATACGAGAATTGAACAGGTATTTTTCAGTTAAATTAATTTGTTTGAAATTTCTTTAATTCAAAATAATTGCAAATATGTATTTGCTATAGGGAGGAGGACAGAAGATTCGAATTCTTCGTCGTGAATTAGAGAAGTACAAGGATAAGAAGGACATGATCATTATATTCTCTGACGCGTAAGTCGTTATTCATAAGGTCTCATTGTAGTTACAATTTAATAAGGATTCAAATGATTGAATACCTTAATTTGTAGTTACGATGTAATCTGGGCGAATGGATTGGATGTAATCATCGATCGATTCACTGATCACTACTCACAACACAGAATTATATTTGGAGCTGAGCCATTCTGTTGGCCTAAGAAGGAATTGGCTATTGAATATCCCCTCGTCGAGTTTGGAAAGAGGTTAGGACGTCTTCATTCATGTTTTAACAAAGAAAAACGATAAAGTTTATAATCGATTATTCAAAATTAAGTGATTATTTTGTTATACTGAACATTAATGTTTGACAGATTCCTGAACTCTGGTCTCTTTATGGGATACGCTCCCGAAATTTATCGAATGATTTCACTGAAGGAAGTGGAGGATAAAGACGATGATCAACTCTATTTCACTATGATTTATCTAGATGAAAAATTGAGGGTGAAAGAAAAATCTGTTGACTAAATTTATGAATTATCATTGCAGAAAGAACTTAAAATGGGATTAGATTCTATCTCTCGAATTTTCCAAAATCTGAATGGAGTTCAAGAAGATGTCAAGATAGAATTCGACCAAGAGGGAACAGCTTACGTTTGTTAATTACAATTATTATTCAATGTTGACCTATATTTAATATTGAATGCATTCTCAGTATTTCCTTTCTATATTCTAGGTGTTCAACACACCGTACAATACTCATCCTGCTCTCATCCATGGAAATGGAGACTCGAAATTAAATTTGAATTATCTGTCAAACTACGTGGGAGAGTGGAGTACAGAGAAGGGATGTTTGAGATGTGAACAGAGAAAAAAATGGAGGTAGGTATTTATATTACATATACCATCATCAATGAATATTAAAGAAAGAGGAGGAAGAAGCAGGGGAATCAATGGAACTTCCCACTATTTCTCTCACTGTCTTCATATCGTCAACTCCTTTCGTTGAGGAGGTACGGAATTTATTGATGTGAGCAGACATGAAATTTTAATGTAGGTGTTGAATGCATTGGGTGCTCAAGATTATCCCAAGTCGAAGATCCATCTATTCATCTACAATAGTCAGCCATTCCATCTCGAAACAGTCAGTTGTGTTTTCCCTTTCATCCGTGTTAGTTTCTTTTACTCTGATGCATTAAAAGCGTGTTGGAATTGTTATCCTGAGACCGCTATAGAGATGTTGGTTTTGTTCAGGTATCAAAGTGGGCTGAGTCCCAGAAAGGAGAGTTCATTTCTCGATCGATTATCAATGTGGATATGGAGACAGGAGAGAGGGATGCGAGGCAGATGGCATTGTAAGCCAATGGATTATCAAATGTTCATAAGGGTTCATTCAGGGAATCGATGGTTTCTCGGGGATCGGAATATCTGTTCATGACGAATGGAGATATTTATATTCAGAGAGAAGAAGCATTGAGAGATCTCGTGAAGAAGAGTCTTTTCTATGATATGTTAGTCCTTCTCCTCTTCTTTTCTCTCGATGTAATCTATTCGATTCAGTGATATCATCTCTCCCATCCTTAATCAACCGGGCAAACTTTTCTCCAATTTCTGGGGAGCTATCGCCCATAATGGATATTATGCGAGAAGTGAAGACTACGTCGAGATTGTCAATGTGTGTGTAATATTTTCATTAGTCTTTTTGCATTTTGTCTATGCTACTCTTTCATTACATCATATTGGTTACTTGAGGGTGCACGAGTTGGATTGTGGAATGTTCCCTTCATTGCTTCTCCTCTTCTCATCAAGGGAGATCTGGTGAAGAAGATTGTCTCATCTCGTCCATTCCATTACAGTAAAGAACTCGATCCCGATATGAGTTTCGCTCTCTATGCAAGACATAAGGTACTGTATCATATATCATTATTGTAGACTATTGTTTATTGAGACATAGTAGAGCGAAGATATATTTATTGAAGAAATTTATCTTCTTGTAGGGTCATTTCCTTCACGTGAGCAACGAAGATTCTGATGGATTCCTCATTGTCTCCGATGAATTCGCCAATGATCTACAGAAGGGAAGATTACACACTGAAATGTGGCAGATATTCGATAATAGATGGGTATGATCTCCTTCCTCATTCCTCCTAATCATTCTAATGATATCCCTCTTCAGTTGTGGGAGCAGAGATATCTGCATGAAGATTTCGTGAAGATCCTCAATGGACCAGTGGAAGAAGTGCCCCAACCATGCCCCGGTCAGTATACAAACTCTTTTTTCAAGCCCTATCGAAATAGTCGCACATGAATATATTGGTTAGGGTTCATTCATATTGTGAGTATGCATTGTAGATGTGTACGACTATGCTCTACTTTCTCCTCGTTTCTGTGCTGAATTAATCGAAGAGATGGAACACTTTGGAGAATGGAGTGATGGAAGTAATAGTGATAGGAGATTGGCTGGAGGATATGAGAATGTACCCACCAGAGATATTCATATGAATCAGGTTAGCTTATATCAAATCAGAGTTATCGTTAATATTGGGAATGCATACGTTTCTTATGTAATATAATTTTTCCGCTGCAGGTTGGATTCGAGAGGGAATGGCTGTACTTCATCAATGAGTATGTTCGTCCGATGCAAGAGAAAATGTTCATTGGATACTTCAAGAATGTAAGGGGTTTCAATTGATCATTGATTTCAAATAGTCTCTTAAGCCGATCGAATCTCACATGATGTTCGTCGTTCGATACAAACCGGATGAGCAAGCGAGTCTCCGTCCCCATCACGATGCTTCCACTTTCTCCATTGATATTGCACTCAATCAGGTATCATTCCATCTAACTAAGTAGAATTAGACATTTGATTGATACCATTTCACAATTGAATGCCCTTCCAGAGAGGAGTTGATTTCGAAGGAGGTGGAGTGAGATACGTGAGATACAATTGTACTGTGCCTGCTGATGAAGTTGGTGAGTGAAATAGAAGGGAGGGGATTACTGTAGTTCACTCAATCAATATCTCTTGTAGGTCACACAATGATGTTCCCTGGTCGTCTTACTCATCTGCACGAAGGTCTTCCCACTACGAAAGGAACAAGATATATCCTCGTATCTTTCATCAATCCTTAAATTATTAAATAGAAGTTAATTAACTTGCCATAACTTAAGTTGCTTTATCACTGTTGCCAATTGAATCTCTACTACTGTGATCAGACGTGTTTTTATTCTTCTGGTCGCTTTGTGCAATCACTTTCAACTGTTTTATGTGCCTTTCTTGTGATAAATACTTGTAATATACAATTAATTCTTTGATCTACCGAGTTTGGGTCTCATATTAGTATCGAATTCAGTAGCAATAGAGTTAGATTACGGTAGTTGTGGATAATCAGAAATGAGAGCTGGAATATCTCGATTCTTCGATGTAATCGTTATTGGAGCTGGTCATGCTGGATGTGAAGCGAGTGCTGCTGCCGCAAGGTTAAATAGTTGTCTCGTTGTCTCGGGAAGTTGATCTTTGATCTCTGTAGAACGGGTGCTTCAACCCTTCTTATTACCCATTCAAAGAAGACAATCGGAGAGATGTCATGCAATCCATCTTTCGGAGGAATCGGAAAAGGTATCACTCATTTATACTCATTTAATAGTGGTGTTAATTAAGGTCAATTAATGCGTGAAGTGGATGCATTCGATGGAGTTTGTGCACGATTGGCAGATCAATCAGCAATCACTTATCAGGTTGAGATATCCTTGTTTCACTATCATGCATTTCTCAATTACAGGCACTCAATCGATCTCACGGACCAGCTGTGATCGGACTGAGAGCTCAGATTGATAGGAAATTGTATAAGAAGTACATTCAGAAAGTGAGTGAATTGACTCTTCAAAGTATCAAAGTTCATGAAAATATTGTAGGAATTACTGGAGGAGACACCTAATCTCGAGGTTATGGAAGCTTCCGTCGAAGATTTAGTTGTCGAAAACAGAGGAGAGGAGAAGAATGTGTGAGTATCCTTCTTGAAACTACAAACGAGAGTGAATTGAAGTGAAGAGAAAGAATCTTCTTCAGTCTTCGTGGAGTTGTTCTCTCCGATGGATCGATTGTAGAGACGAAGAGTCTCGTTATTGCAACTGGAACATTCCTTGGAGCTGAGATATTCAAAGGAACGGAGAGAATTAAAGCAGGAAGAATTGGAGAGAAGGTGAGAAGAGTTATCTGAGGGAGGTATAATACAGTATAATACATTCAATTAAGAGTGCGACTGGACTAGCTATTGCACTGAAGAAACTCAATTTGAAATTGGGAAGATTGAGAACTGGTTAGTGATATTAATTAATTCAATAGAGATCGAAGATTACGATAGGAACTCCTCCTCGAATTCTTGCATCGACTATCGATTTCTCTCGTTTTACTCGAATGGATCCAGATGAGAAACCAATTCCATTCTCATTTATGACCAAGAAGATTGGAATTCCTACTGAGAAACAAGTATGATCGAATAAGAAAGGGAAAGGGAATAATTGATATTTCAGTTGCCGACATATCTGGGAGAGACGAATGATACGGTGACCAAGATTGTACAGGTGAGGAGAAAGAAAAATGACAGTCTATGATCATGTGAGCATTGATTGGCTTCCTAAGGATAATCTTCATCTGAATGCTCATGTGAGGGAGGAGACGAATGGGCCGAGATATTGTCCATCTCTAGAAGCGAAGATTATTCGATTCCCTCATCTCAAACATCGAGTGAGTTGAATGGATTGAACATACGGTAGATATCAATGAATCGATTATCTCGTTTCCAGTTGTTCCTTGAACACGAAGGTCTTGATTCCGATGTAATCTACCCTCAAGGAATGTCAATGACCTTTGATCTTCCTATTCAAGAGAAGATATTCCGATCCATACCCGGAATGGAGCGAGTAGAGATTATGCAGCAGGTATTGGAGAGAGAAAGGAAAGGAATTAAATCAGTTGACGATTGAAGGGATACGGAGTACAGTATGACTACGTTGATCCACGAGAACTAAAGGGAACTCTCGAAGTGAAGAAAGTGGAAGGACTGTTCCTGACTGGACAAATCAATGGAACAACTGGATATGAAGAAGCTGCTTCACAAGGTGAAAGAGATTAGTGTAGTAGAAGGAAATGAATGGATTAAAGGAGTGATCGGAGGAATGAATGCAGCAGCTAGATCTCGTGGGAAGAAGGGTATACGGTTTCGAGAGTGGATGCACTTGTTGGAGTATTGATCGATGATCTAACGATGCTTGGAACGAATGAACCATATAGAATGTTCACGTCAAGAGCTGAATTTAGATTACATCTGAGGTAGATCAAATGAGATGAATTCGGATTGAATGACAAATTTCAGACCTGATAATGCAGATCTTCGTTTGACAGAGATTGGAAGACAAATGAAAGTGGTGGGAGATGAGAGATGGAATGGCTTTACGGTATGTGAAGAATGCGATAGAGTTGTTTAATCGATCTCTTGTAGGCAGTGAAGAAGGCATTCGATACATGTTGTCAAGTGATGGGCGATGATAAGAGATCAGTTACCAAATGGATGAAAGCCATTCCATCACTCAAAATCGCTGAAAAATCACATGGTCAGTTACCGTAATCGAAGATACAGTATCCATCTATTAATTTCAGTTCTCAGTGGTCTGGATATTCTATATCGACACAATGTTAGCTTCGATGATATGGCAAAGGTGAGAATGGAGTACACATATGAAATAATCGTATTAATTAAATGCCAATCCATCCCTTTCTCCATACGTCGGTGATTCGAATCTAGAGGAAAGAATACGAATTCATTCCATGTATTCAACTGTGGCAGAGAGAATGAAAATGAAGATGGAAGAAGTGAGTTGGAATGAATTCCATCGTATTGTACAGTACTCTCTCAGGTTCGTCGTGAGGCCGCCACTCCTATCCCTGAATCGATTGATTATTCTTCCATTACTGGATTATCAATGGAAGCAATGGAGAAATTGGAGAGACATAAGCCTCTTTCACTGGCTGCTGCTTCGAGGTACGGTAGGAGTGGAATATCGATCTATTCTTTTCCTTTCAGGATCCAAGGAGTGACTCCCGATGCAATTCTTCTTCTTCTTCGTCATGTTAAGTGTGATTTGAGGATATGATGAAGAAGAGATCAAAGATTAGTCATTGAATTGTTTATCCATACGAGTTCGTTATATACATTTCAATATATTAGCAAGGCAGATTATTAGAGTAAAGTGAATCAATCTCGATTAATAACAACACGTAATAACAAGAGAAGAAAGTGTACGAATGGATAAATTGCCTGAGGCACAAATATATAAACAAATAGTTATTAGGAGGGCAAAACGTAGCTTAGAACAGCCCTATACAATGTTATATACATATTAATTGACTATCTACTAGTCTCTCTACTAACCATTTACATGAAAAATGGTCCAATCTCGAAGTTGGATTTGGCATCTCTCGGAGTGAAGAATGGATCGAAGTTAACGGGAGATTCCATTCGAGATGAATGAGAAGAAGAAGAAATTGTTGAATAGAGAGATTCCACTGATCCACTTCTCGTATGAGGAATAGAGATAGAGATTGGCTCTTCTCTTTCCAATTCCTCTGAGATCAATTTCTCAATATCGACCGAAGGACCGTGAAGGTACCTCAAATTAAGGATTACATTAATGTGAGGGAGCAAAATAAAATGAGGAATCCGTTTCGTATCTTATATTAGCCGCGAGCAAAGTATGGTGTTTTCGAGAAAAGGGTATCGATATAAGAATAACTCACGTGCATTTGTCTCCGTAAGGGCATGCTCCAAGAAGGGAATACTTGAGACAAGGCATCGTACGGAATCGAATAGTCGACTCTTCCTTTGTACTCATCTCTTCACGACGCAACTCACTCGTTCCATGGGCAAATTTGCATCTGAAGGATGAGGATACGGTAGAATGAATAGGGAGAGAGATCATCAACCGACTTCTTTCCGTAATTGCATCGTCCAGTCTCCTCCCATGCTCTGCACATGGTCGTCTTCCTAGTAGAAGCCTCTCGAAGACGACGACGATCGATAACACATGCCTGAGAAGAGAAGGATTACGGTAGGAAGGGAAGGGAGATACGGTAGTGGAGAGAAAGGGGAGGGAGGGGGTACCTTGTTGAATGAGACGATGGCTGGAATGAGTGTAGCATCGAGAGTAGGAATGGAAGAAGTGAAGGATGAAGAAGGAGGAGCAGATAGAGGAAGATCAAGAAGAGAACGAAGGGAGGACATGATTAGTAGAGAGATGGAATAGATGAATAAATGAGAGGGAAGAGGGAAGGGAGGAAGAGAGGGAAGGGAAGGGATGGGTAGATCATAAAGGGAAGAGACGAGAGATCACTACTGAAAGAAATGAACCAAGAAGAGATGAGAAGAGGGAGAGGTAGATGAAGGATAGACCAGTTGGAGTTGATGGAGATGATATGAGAAGAATGATACATGAACTGAATCAATGGATACGGTAGAATAGAGGTGTACGGTAGACTCACTTGAGTTGAAGGAAGAAGTTACACGTACTGACTTTGAAGAGACAGAAGGAGACAAGAGTCTGAAGAGAATGATAGAGGAATTTCAGACTGGTAGGAAAGACTGACCCTTGTTGCGGCTATGATATGGGGATTGATAGAGTGAGTGAGATACGGTAGACAAAGGAGAGATGTAAATATCGATTCAAGGAAGAATGTCTAAAAGATGAAAGATGAGCAGAGAGATCTCTCAAGTGATTGGATAAGTCTTTCGAGATACCTGAGTTCGTGTAGAAAATGTTTCTGGTGGAGATGGAGGAGGGAATAAGAGAGAATCAGAAAGAAGAGAAGGAGATGTTAGAGCAAACGATAGAAGATAACCAAGAAGAGAACCTATTGAAGAATTGTCAATTCATAAGATCAAAGATCAATCAAACCTAAGAATTGGCCTATCAATCTTGCGATACACGTAATGATTCCACCTAAATTCTTGGCATATGATGCAATGGAAATGGCTGAAGAATATAGATTATGTGATAGGATTGATATGACTTACATACAAGGATTGAGATGAACAGGAGAATTATCTGAATGAGTAAAGAGATTAGTGAGAATGAAGACAATGATTCCATCCATTATTGATGATGTTCCTTGTCTATTCACATTCGGTTGAGAACCATACACAACTGAAGGGGAATATTTAGCCAGCGAAGAAAGGGTCGACCAAATGAAAACTGACCGAAGAAAGAGAGAAGAAGTGATGCAAATAATTCTGTGATACATTCTCTGGCTATTTTGTTCTCAGGAGGAGGAGAACGGGCTGATGAAGGGAGTTCGTCTCCCATTTCCAATGAAGAAGAAGGGAAGGGAAAGTAGGGGGAGAGACAAAAAGTCGCCCAGAGACTACTCGTTCTCTGTTGCCATGACACCATTGTGCAGAGGAGAGAGAGAGAGAGGATAGAGGATGGGAGAAGGGGGGGGGGGGTGGGCTTTGAATAGATAGTATCCATGCACGCATGCACGGAAATGCATCTTCACATTTTCAACGAAAATACTGCAGAACAGGAATTTACATATTCATAAAGACAATTTAGTATTTTCGATTTAAATAAAGAAATTGAATTCCATTGTTCACCTTCTTTTCTTCTCTTTCCTCTCTCTCCTCCTCCTCTCTTCATTTTCATCTATTTCACTGATCGAGAGTGGCCATTCCTCCATACGCCACTCTCTAATATCTTCTCTACCTTACGGTGAGAATCCTTACCCTTCTACCGTATCTTGATCCTTATGATTCAGAGGTGTGTAGCACATCGATAGTATGGCAGCAGTATCAGGGGAGGTTCCTCCTCCTCCAACAGGAACTGCTTCTAGTGAAGTTCCTCCTCCTGCCACATCTCCTATTCCATCTGGAGAGAATGCAGCTACACCTGTAACTGGAGAAACTGGCACTAATACTCAAGAAGGAGGAATCAATGGTATTCATCCATCTACCGTATCTCCCTTCTATCTATCGTACTCTCAGGAACTCAATCGAAGGAAGGAGGAGAGGGTGACAAGGATCCCGTTTCATTCACTGATAGAGATGCAACGACGATTGGAAAGATGGTGAGATTACGATAGAGAAGAATGATTGTATCGTTTAAATTAATAGATGAAGAAAGTGAGAAAGAATAAGAAAAAGAAGAAGAAGAAGGGTTCAAAATACAAGTACACAACGGATCGATTCGAATCGAATCTCTTCCTCATGAGACTCGAAGGTACGGTAATCAATCGAGTATACTGTACATCTCTTTCATATTGAGGAACTCTATTCTGTGGTGGAATTGTTGCTGTTGTCATGCTTCTGTCTGTCAATCTTCTTCTCGTGACAATCATTGCCATTATGACGGGTGGAAATATCAAAGCGTACTTCGGATGACCATTGAGAGAATATAAATAATGATGTCTCTTTTGTTGTCAACACATTTGTCATTGATTACACATTCTATGAAAATGGCCTATACAGTCCCACTAACAGAATGAACCTTAGATGCAGTAATAACATCCGCTCTGTACTACATCATCATTGAGTACTGTATGACAGACAGTGCTCTATATTTCTTCTATCTGTTTTGTCGTTGGTCTTCATTTACCCTTGAGAGTCGATTTAAATTATTACAAAGAAAAGAAAACGTAAAAAATTAAAGTAACTGGTTCGATATCGATATTCCCAACCATCGCTCGCTACGGACTGTTAGATGAGATAAGAAAGTATGTGGACAGGGCGAAGAGGGTCTGCAATCACGATTTTCGGTTGTGCCGCTCCCCAATGTGCAATCCTACTTCCTATCAAAGTAGGCGCTAAACTTTTTTTCTATAATCGCAATCCGAAGTTGTCGGACATTACAGTTGATTAGTGAAATCAGTTGAAACTAATAATAAATCATGATGTGAACTGTTATTTACATCTCAGATGTTCATAAACACATGATTGATATGCAATCGATCTCATTTATCTCGTATGATCCCCATTCCCTTTTCCCTTTCTCTTCTCTTCTTCTCATTGTTTGGAGTCTTCATCTTTCTCATCAGCTTCTTCCTTACTCTTTCCTTCTTCTCCAGGATAAAGAATATACACGATACTTTGTTGTTGAGTACTCTCTTCATCATTCACATTCTTCCTTCCACTTGGATTCAATGATGGAATATCCTTCTGAGGAAGAGAAGGAACATCGTCCAGATTACTCGTTTCATCTTCAACTGATTCATTCTCTTGAGATTGAGAGACAACGGGAAGTCTTCGAGAAGGAGTTGTCTTCAATGGGAGAATCTTCGATTTGGTCTGAACGGGAGAAGTTGAAGGAAATTCTTCTGTTTCTTCCTTTGAATCCTCATTTGAAGAAGGAAGAAGGGCAAGTTTGCGAGATGGAGGAGCTTTCACTGGAAGAATCTTCGATTTGTTCTGAATGGGAGGAAGAGATGGTGGAGGAGGAGCCGCTTCTGTTTCGTCCTCTGTAGGAGGAGGAGGAAGATTGCGAGAAACGGGAGATTTGAATGTAAGAGTCTTCGATCTGATAGAAGGAGAAGGAGGAATACAATCCATTGTTTCTTCCTTTGATTCTTCTGATGAAGTAGGAGGAAGAGGAATGGAAGTACGAAGTGAAGGTTCCAATCTCTCAAGAGGAGGAGGAACATCTTTCACTGGACGAAGATCATTTGGATGAATAGAAGGAGGACGAATTGCTTGTTCTTTCTTGGTTGAATTAGGATGAGTAATAGAAGCATCTCTTCCTCCACTATGTGCAACTCTTCCAGAGGGACGGGGAAGAGAAGCAGGAATCGGCTCTCCACTTGTCAATCGAGATATATCCGTCTTCGGATTTGAATTTGTTGCTCCACGAGCCATCTGAGATAGATGAGATATTAGTGAAAGATCAAAGATCACAAACCGACATTCTTCGCTCATCTTCAAAGTCAATCTTGATGTACTTGCGACTAGAGGAGTGAGGTTGATGCTGAAGATCAAAGATCATTTCACTGGATTACGGTAGTGTCTACTCTCACAGCAATCTGTCGATGTTTCTCCCATAGCATCTTGACATCATTGGAATTGGTCATTGAATATGCCATGACTGCAGTGATTCGATCCTGAGAAGAAGAGAATGAATGGAAGTGAGGGGATAGTGACACTTACCCTTTGACATAATGCACGATCAGATGGAAGACCTTTGAATGTCACTTTCACTGTTCGTTTCTCTTTCGGTTTCAGAAGGAAGAAGACAGGACGAATACGGTAGATATCAGCAGAAGTCGATTTCATCTGAGGATACGGTAGGAATGGATGGTGAATGATGCGGATCATCTACCTTGAACATAATAGTGGATTGCCCATTGTTGAATACTTCAACATCTTTCGATTGTCTATAGTTAGCTGCTGCGAATAGTAACTGGAAAGAATAGAGAACTTTAGTTGAAAAGTCGAAGAATGTTTCTCACAGTTTCAGGTGTAAACGTAATGTGAGTAGAAGAGGAGGCTCCTTTGAATGGTTTCGATCGAGATATTCCTCCACTGGTCGATCGAGAGACCGCCTTCATCGAAGACAATTAGGTAAAATGAAGAGAGAATAGACATAATGACGAGGCGTAGATAATTTTTCGGATATTATGCTGATACCATAATCCTCAATTATATGAAATGAAATAACAATTTTTAGATTTTTTTCAGAGTTTCTAGCTATCAGAGAGAAAAAAAATATCTGAATAGAAAGATTAGAAAAAAAGAGTATCACATATTTCCAAAGTTATAAATTCACGCTCAATTTCGCGCTCTCATTACGGTTACGGTAAGCACTGATGCAAGTTATCGACGATTTTGTGACTTCTTCGTTACCTTTTCTATTTTCTTGCAATTCTCATAAATTTCAGTCTTTCTCCATGTCTTTTTTCATTATTTTCCACTTCAGGCGACTCTTCGACGCCTTCACAACCATACTTACACACGGGAACAACTCGAAATTGGTATGTTCTTTCTCTAAACTATGTTGAACAGCTATTTTGCTGATTGAAGTGCTTTTTAAACAAATTGTGCGTTTTAACACGCACTGTGCTGTGAGCACCTTTTCTGAACATTGGTTGCGGGGTGAAATCAGACTGTACCCTATTAAGTAGACCCAGTATCTTTATTCTGTAGATCTATTTAGTGACATTGGTATATCATGGCAATTTGTGTATATATGTGACGTGAAATAATCTTAGACGAACTCCGGGTTGACCCTAAAATATTTTGATTATGAAAAGATTTAATTCGTATGGAGGTTACTTTCGAGTCTGAGGAGGAGAACTCATGGAGTACTCAGGAGGCTGATTGGGAATGGGAACTCTGAAGAAAGATAGATAGTATCATATCAATTGATCACCTTACCTCCTCTGGTTGTTCAATTCAACTCGTCTTCTTGCATTTTGTACAACCTTCTTGTCCTTGATACACACACTCCATGCATAAGTGAAGACAGCGAAAACGAAGGGAACGAGAGTAATCAACATCATGAGAACGACTCCGTATGCAGGAAGGGAAGAGTTCTTCAACTTGAGAAGACAAGGACTCTGAACGACAAACGAGTAACTTCCCATTGGACAAATTGATCACTCACCGCGAGGCCAAATTCAACGTAATGGGGATTTGGATTGAACTGGCAAGAGAAAGCATCTTCGATTCCTCTAATTTGATATTCATCACGGGGATATGCCTCTACGAAGAGACGATCGACCATCTGAAGAAGGAAAGAAAGGGGTTATATCTCGAAGGAATGAGACTTACGGAAGGGAAAGTGAATGCAGCAACGAGACAAGGATGAAGGAGGAAAAGAAATTGTGCAACGAGGAAGAGAAGACAGACGATGAGCACTCCACGATATAGGAATTTAACATACGTTCCTTCTGCATTTGCGAAATGAATGAGAAAGAGAACAGCTGCCAGAATGAAGGCAAGAACAAGATTAAATCCGAAGAGATGCCAAATTGTTGATCGAGTCTGTAATAATGATTAGTGATTGATCCATACTGTGATCTACCTTAGTGAGCAATTGGGAATAATCCATCAACTCTTCACTCGTTAACCATCTCTTTCCCGTATCCATCTCCTTCTCAGCAGTCTCATTCTGCACTGAAATCGGAGCATGGATGACTTAGCTGCGCCAATGATGGATTAGAAGGGAATGAGGCATTGTACCTTTCCTTCTCTCTCTAGTTTCATCATTTGAATGTGAGAGAGATAGTATAGCAAATGCATATTTACCTCTCACGCCTCCGAAATTTTCGTCTACAGCAGTCTCAAGCTCATGCACAATTTGATGAGTTCTATTGACATATGTGTAGAGAGTATCGTGAACTGCCCCATGGATGAATCCATAGAGACAGAGTAGAGTGGCCAGAGTGATGAGACAGAGAAGAATGCATTGACCAAGACGGGAATCAAGCTTACGCTTATACTCTTTGAGATTCTGAAAGGAAAGAGATAAGAATGACAGTTGAATGAATGGATAAGAGTTATCGATTGGATCGATAAGATGAACAACAAGGTTTCTAACCATGTGGTTTCTCGAGACGATGCTTACTGATACTTGAAGGGAGTGAGTGAATGAGTGAATGTTAGCACTCTCATCTCTTTCCCCTCTCTATCGCTATCTCAAAAAGCGAGCATTTTGTGTCTACACTCTAACAGTTTGTCTCCTACTATCTCTCTCCCTCTCTAATCGTTCGTTCTTCATTCCTATTCTACGTAGTTCTAGTTCCTAATTTTGAGTAGATAATCTCATTGATTTTAGTGCTGCCATTCTTCATGTTCGGTGGCTGTTGTGATGTCGTCTACTACTTATCAATAGGAAGAAGGAATGAGAGGGGACGTTGCCCTCCCCACGCTCCTTCCCCAAAACAAGCAACCATCGTCATTCTCACGAATTTGAGACACAATGAATAGAAGGAGCCGCCGGACGGGACTCACTCCACACATAATTGTGTATTCCCACACTCCCCCAAGAATACGAACGAGAATATAGAAAAGTGGGCCACGAAAGAAACCTTTAGGTGCAATTCACCCTGAAGGAATAAGAATGAAAAGAGAGAAGAATAGAAGAAGAAACTGACGGGAATATTGGATCCAGAGTAGATCTTCTGAATTCCCCCTCCAGTGAGAGTCCCACTGCCTCCCTTATGGTAACTACGAATGGATCGTGGACTCTCACTACCCGCCTCCATCCTGGACAATGAAACTATCCAAGAAAAACAAGATAATGATAACGAAATGAATGTCTACATGAGTGATTGTTGATAATGCCAGAGTTAGGAGTGGTAGAACGATAAAGAGTATCGATAACAGCTCAAGTGAAGGGGAATAAAAAGAGTGAAAGAACGAAGGTCAACTCGAGAGGTCGAACACGGGTAATGCGTTTATCCACATGAAGAAGCAACCAATCGATGAGGGTAAAGTATAGATCAAGATGTGAATTAATGGGAGAGGATGGGTGAAATGAGGAAGGGAGGAAAGACAAGGGTTGGTAACGACTCCACCCTCTAAGATGGACACTCTCGAGTATCATCATTCGCTTAACCTGTTCCTCCCCCTTCTCCCATTCCCCTCCTACTCCCCATTCACCCACTCTCCGTTCGTCAGAACTATTTTAGCAGATGCTAATCAAGAAGATTCTTGAGACGACGGTACATAGAAGTCGTATCCTCTCTTGTATGGTCCGAACCGAGGACGGAATCCTCCATCAGAGAATCCCATGAGAGGAGAAGAGTTCTGAAGGGTACGATGGGATTAGAAAGGATAATGTTGAAAGAAGACTCACCGCGAATTGACGGACTCGCATCGATCTCCATGCAGGACCAATGGATGACACAGGCACTGTCTGTAATCATCTTATTCTCCAGAATGTCCGCAATTTTCAAATTCCGTTCAACCATTATTTTAGTAGAGTATAGATATGTGCAGTGAGAAAGAGCTATTTTCGCTACGAGATGAACTGTTTTTATTCGTATGGTAATCGTATGTGAGTACGATTTTTTAATGTTCCTACCGGAAATACGCAAGAAACCGACTACTATTTGTGAGCGTTTCAAGTGAATAGTCGATGAGTACTATTTATATGCCTGGCCTCTGGAGCGGAAGTGAGGGTGAAATACCTTGACAATCTTGTAAGCATTGGTAGATACGATGAGGACGAGAAGAAGAAAAAAGGAGGCGAGGTTGAGCTTCATCGGATGGAAGGAGTGGAGATGAGAGATGAATGGAGAGAAGATCCCACCCAATGAGAGAGACGAGACGGGGAATTACCTGAATACAATATGAATGCATTACAAATGTATCGATGGACCAGCAAACAAGTGGGTCTCAGAGGGATTTCGATTAAATAAGTAGATATCCGGTGGAGTGTAGGAAAGGGACCTCGTGAAAGGAATGGACTGAATGGAAAGAGGGAGGAGTTGGAGTGGAATTCAGAAAGGGGAAAGGTCTCCTTCCTGTGGAAAAGAGAACGAAGACTACGCCCTCTCGCTCCTCCTTGTATCCAGTACATCGACAGCAATTTAGAGGATTGGTGTTGACAGTCGAAGACTGACTGAGAGGGAGGAAGGATGGTGAATGGAGGAAGAAAAAGAGAAAGAGACGTCATCCATGAACACTCGATGGTATAAAAGTCATGAAGACAAGAGGAACGGGGAATTGGGGGGGGGGGGTGAAGTGTATGAAAAGTATTATCTGAGACAAAGCAGATTCGATCAAAGGAATTCGTAGCTCTTGCAAAGTATATTTGAACTGATTGAACCTATTTTTTCATTCCCGCTTGAATGACTCAAAACACTGTTCAATCAACGTATGAAGTTTTCACCAATAAGAAAGATAACATCATTTATTTTATGAACAATAAAATGAGAATTGAAGTGGACAAAAATATGATATTTGTCGAACGCCCACGACGATCTTCTTTATTACACAGTCTGAAATATGAGGGCATCCTTCATAACATCCTGTCCGGCTTCCAATTATTCACCCCTTCTCGGGTTCTCTGTACATTCTATTAAGAGACAGGGATGAAATAGGAATGAAAAGGCCCATTCTTCTCGGAGGGACTGAACTAAGGGATAAGCAACAATGAGTAGACACATCAAGGGATAAATTGACCCCTTCCTTTTGCTCTCATTCCCTTTCCTCCCTTAGTGAAATGGCGTCAGAAACTCTCGTATCATAAGTTGTCTGTTTCGACGCGCAACCCACTCACTTACGAATGACGAAATGTAGTCAAGCGTCTGTTGAATTATTTTTGTTCAGCCCCCTCTAATAAGGTGCGCGTAGAGGCAGATGGCGTCGATCTATGGTCCTTTGTACCTCTCAGAATCCTTTACTTACCTTGTTATAACAACCACTGGTATATATTGTGTATAAGTATATCTTCGTTCCCTTTTCCGTATCTGCTCCCACCACATTTTGGTTATTTTCGTAGTTACGTTGAATGAGTCTAACTCTATCGTACAATCCTTACCAGTCAGTACCAGCCAGTACAGTCCATACCCGTACTACGCAATGGCGTACTACGCTTTTCATGAATTCAACCTTTGAACACTTTCCTTACCCAGAGCTTCTTTTCTGCAGAGTAGACTTCCTATTCATAGTTCGTGATGAGGTATAATCTTCGTATATATTTTATGACTGGAGATGAGCACTTGCAGAAGAATTAATGAAGGTCGTCCTCCTCATTTCATTCCTTTCACTTAACTTCAGTGTTTCGTCACGCTTCAACAGCTCGCCCTTTTCAATTGTTTCTGTTATAGTCTTGCATTGTCTTACTACGACCTACTACATTGTCCGACACGGCTGCGATTCACTGATTTCTTCTTGATATAGGATGATTAGGACCAATATGTGTTAGTTGATAAAAAATGAAGGAACCAATTCCGGGGGAAAAATATAAAAGAAAATTGACAAACGGGCAAAATGTAGTTATTTTTTAAAGAAATACTTGAGAGATCAAGTCAAAAGAATAGGCTCGAATTGCTTCTACAAAACTGATCATCTAAATACAGGCAACATAGTTTCTTCCCCAGAGCAGCAAGGCTAGTAGTCAAATCCGGAATATTGACGACCAGTTTCCCTGAGTGATCTCCCACGAAATTGCCATTTCCTGCCATTCGACGTCGTTTTAATTTAATGCACCATAATTTTCTAATTTGTACCCGCATCCCCCCTTGTGAACCCTTGTGAAAATATATATAAATTTTATTCAGCAGCAGCTTACTAGCAAAGCAACTTATTAGAAAAGCTAGCGTGCTTTCAAACAATGTTAATTCAAAGTTGCATAATCATTTTCTGTATCTGAAACACTCTATATTATCCGATGATTTGCATTTTCAATGTTGAAAAACTAACGTTCGCTTGATAAAAAAATTATAGAAAGTTAGCCGCTTTCCTTCAGGTCATATCGGATTCTAATATGTAACGAGTGGAAGTTGCTATGGTTGTCGTGCTAGATTTCGACGAATTGTGTCATCTCAATTTCTGATTCTATCCTCCCACACTCGTCAGTCTGAGCTCAAATCTCTCTTGAATACCTACGCATCTCTTTCTTTTTCGAAACATTTTTTCTGCAGGTGAAATCCCTTCTGCACCTGACAGAATTCTGAAGATCCCACTCAACTTTCATGTTTCAATATTTTCATCCGTTTCATTGGTTACTTTTACACAATAATGCAATAATGGTCTTACTGGGAATGAGGAAGGGAAGATGTTCTTGGAAGATCATAATCTGCATTGGGAGTACTAGCGACTTGCTTCATTGGATTACCCTTTGTGAGGGAATGGGTGGCACCTAGTTGAGTGGGCCTGCATATATGAGAAGGACATGTGGATTACTCTGAATGATGTGTCGTGAGATATTCACGTCCGAATTATTAGAATGAAGAGCCAAATATGCATGATGAGCATGCAAGAACAACAAGAAGTTATGTATATAGTTCTTAGAATAGTAGGCGGTGTTTCCGAAACAACGATCGACACATCGCTGCTCCTGATTCTGACATTTAGAAGAATCTCCCTGCATTCTTCGTCATTCGCCCCTCTTTCTTTTGGATGATTCTAGTACTTTCTAATTTGGTCCTTTCTTTCATTTGGCTAGTTTTGTTTGGTGTGGAGAGAAAGAGGCATGCCTCTTCTCTCTCAATGAATGACCGCCTTTTCCATTTTTGATTGGTTACATTTTCCTCCTTTTCCTCCTAGCACATTCAATTAGAGGATCTCTAACGCATCAGAAGTTTGCATATTCAGCGTTCTTCTAACGTAGAATGAACGAGTAAACATCTCAAACGATCTGTTTATCATTATATCGCCCTCGCAATCACTTGTTTTTCTACATGATGAAATCTATGCTTCGATTGCCTTCCTTCTTTCATCTTAGCACCCCCCCCCTTCCCACCTCAACCATTATTCTTTTTTCCTTCGATATCTTCTCGTGTATTTCCTCATGATTCGTCTTTTCGGATCTCCATCATCTTCTCACTTTTCTCTTCTCCGTTCCCCTTACTTTGGTTCGAATCGGGACTTGGTAATGGTTGTTGGTGCATAATCCCACATGCCTTACTTGTCGTTCTCTTCTTCCATTTTCAAATCACGATATTTGGAAGGGTGTGATGGATGAGAGAAGGGATATCTCTCCTCCCCTTCTTTCACCTTTTTCTCCCCTCCCCCCTTCTGACTCCGCCCTACGGTAGGACTCACTCCCGCCTTCCCACTCATCCCGCTTCAAAAGGCAGATTCATGACCGTTTCTTCTCCCTTCGTTCGCTTTTCATACTTTCCGTCACTATTCTTCTTGTCCCCTCCCCTCCTCATTCTTCGTGCCCTACTCAATCATTCATAGGTAACCCCGTATCTCGAGATGCTTCACAAGTTGATCGTCCTCTTCTTCGCTCTTCTCGCTGCATTCGCTCTCGCCAGTCCCATCAACAGTGGATATCAGGTATGATCGCCATTATTGACACTATGTTTCCGTTCTCCTCCTTCCCAAGAGTATGCATAATAGAGTGGGTTGTAGATGGGTGAGGCAGACTCGTACGATGGAGTAATGCCGATGGTGCAGATGAATGGACCACTCGCTCGTATGACCCGGTTAGTCTTCATCATGTTGTACTACGCATTATCGTTCTTCGAATTTGAAATGGAATGAACTTGGGCTCAGTTAGTTTATAATCTTCCAATGTCCTTCAACATCTCACCCCATCTCTATTGCAGATCGAATGGAAAGCCCACATTCATTCGCTTCGGTAAGCGATCGATGTTCAACCAGTATGAGTGAAGGCTGTAATCGATCGATCGGGTGTTAGTAGTTGATCGTCTGAGCTCCTCTGATCTCTTCCCCTGATACCCTCTCCATCGCTCACTTCTCCCTCCTTCTCTCAATACTGTGTATCACCCCTCCTCCCCTCATCTCCTTCCTTTCTCTGACTATTGTAGCTCATCATCGACAGTTCCATCCCCCTTCCACCCTCTTCCATCCCCTTCCTATGTTCCCCCTGACGACTCACCCTCTCCCTCCACAGTCGTCCGATCGAGGAATATATTAAATATTGAGTGAATAAATCAGAGTCTCCTGTGTCTAATAGATACGGTTTCGTGACGTTGCTGGGCATCAGAAGAGTGGAGTGGGAGGAATGAGGAAGAGATTTGAAATCGGATAGGAAAGGATAGACTGTACTTGGGAGACTACACTTGCTTCAACTGAAACCATGATCTTGATTGGGAAAGAAAGGAATGTTGAGGGAAGAGAAAGAGTGGGAGGATGAAGTTCTCTTGTGCAGTAATTCATCTTGATCGAGTCTGCATGAAAATGAGGAAATGAAGACGACGAGTTCCCTTATTAATGTGTCATCTTCTGGGAAGTTGCATGGTGGGAGGAAGAATCTTCTCTAGTTTCTTCCTTGTTTCTTCCTGTCACACTCAGACAAATAAGGATAATGCACGAGATTACTGTCATTCTCACCCTTTATAGTGGACTCAAACGACGTTTTCCTTCAACGATAGGAGGATGACCTCTAATTGATGGGAGCAGATTAATCACGAGACCACCCTTGGGAAATGAAGTAATCACTCACTCACATCATCTTCATATAGAACGATTTTGTGTGCTCGAGATTGGATTGGCTTACCAATCTCGTTTTGATGAATCCTTTTGAAGGGACAACGCTCATATAGGGATTCATTTGAGTCCATTCTTAGAGGATGTGTTGAATGCGGAAGAAGATGAGAACCACTGTTGTCGAAGTGAGACAGGGAACGAAGTGGACAGAAGAGTAATCTGTTGAAGTGGTATCTGCACACGAAAGCACATTTATGCTGTAAGGAGATATAGTACCACTAGATGGTTATGAGATGGGAAAGAGGGAATGGAATGGGTAGTATCCATCAGGCGGGAGGTACATCATCATCCTCATCCAATTTCTACCCTCGTCATCTCCCGAATTTTCCCATTGACGTGTCTTCTCTCTATGTAGAGCTATAATCTTTTCCCTCCCATTCTTATCCCTTTCACCTCAATGGAAAAGTAGAAGGAGGAAGACACCAGAATGGAATATGAGGTAGAGAGGAACTGGGTCATCTTTGTCTCTACTCTTCATATTCATACACAGTTTCTCTAATCTTTTCGTCTCGTAAACCATGTTTCATTTTAACATCTTCTCATCATTGCAATCATTCTCTAATGTTTCGTAGCCTTCATCATCCATGTGTGAAGGTGCTTTCCATGTAGATTCCAATTCTGTCCATAATGAGATCTCACGTAACTTTGCTCCTGTCCCGACTCCCTCTCTTCCAGCAGAGATTGCATTAGGATGGACTGAAGAGTGTTGCAAAAGAGAAATGGGACATGGTACCATTACACGACGGGAGAGTAACCAGACATGGTTTGTATCCATTGGAGACTAATCTCAACATGTCGTACTCTCTCTCTTTACGCTCTAATGCGTCTTCTTGTAGATGGATTCTTTTTGTTTTGGTACAATGGATCTTTGTATAGTCTAGACGAATTTATCGATGCTCTGATTGTACGGTAAGATAGATTGGGAAGTAATTGGAGTGGTTTTGAGTGGGAGAAGTGGAAGGAAAAGAGATGGGACGAGAAGGCAGAAATTGGGAGAGTAAGAGGATATAGGGGAAAAGATACAATGGATGACCATGGATTGCTATTATGCTACTAGTAGAAGCGAGAAGAAGAACGATGAGGGAATATTGAAGGATTTAGAGAGTGAGACCATTCTGGACTTCGAGAAGAGATCCTGCCGACTTGTGAAGTTGTTCAACCTGAAAAGGATACTGAAGAGATGAATGGAAAGAAGTGATTACCTCGAGAGTGTTGAGTGCTTGATTAACAATGTGAGTGACTCCATTCACACCGAGAACGACGGGAACAGAAAGGAAGACATCCGATTCGATACCATGGAATCCCTGGGATGAGAAAAGTGAAGAATGAAGAATAGAATATCTAGTACTCACTTTCACATTGGTGGAGAGGGCATAGACATTGCGAGAGTTGGAGAAGATTCCCTGTGCGATCTTAGCGACAGAGAGACCAATGGCCCATGAAGTGTATCCCTTCAGACGGATGATCTCGTATGCACTAAAATGAGGAAATGTTCAGTCTGATTAGTCGCGTCATTTTGAATGAAATTCGACACGACGGTGGGCAATGTTTTGTACAGTTTTGGACCAGACGTCACAGTCATGTCCATCCATATTTAATGAGAGAGGGTGTTGCCAGTCAGTCAGTCTCAATTCTCTCTCCACTAATACACACAAATAGAACGGGTTTTCTGACTGTATTCTCCAATAGTCTTCTGCATGGACAGACTGTTAACAGGGTAAAGGTCTCAAGCCCTCTTCAACGTTAATACAGAGTCCAACAATATATATATAAAGGAGAATGATGTCTATCTCACCTCTCGACCACTTTCTTGTGGATTTCCTGTTCCCAATGTTCACGATCCGACTCTCCACCGATGTTGGGATTCACCTGAGAAAGACCAAGAGTAGTAGACATATTGGAATCATTACATGTCACTTTTATGGTAAACCCATAAATAATTTGCGCTTCTATAAATGTTCGTTAACCTTGGAGATGGCAACTCCAGCCACATTGACTCCTGACCAGACAGCAACAGAGGAATCTCCGTGCTCTCCAATTATCCATCCATGGACGGAGGAGGGAGCGATGTTCAGTCTCTTAACAATATTCAATTACGAACTTGTCTATTCACTACATTTATTCATCTTTGCGGACGAATATCCGTTAAGGCGATACAATTTACATGTTCAGATTGGGACACTAAAAGATGCCCCAATCTTGTTCGTACGAGCGTTCTCCCGTTTAGATGACCAAAGAATAGTGTATTCTCACTCTCTTTCGAGAAAAGATGAATATGAGAAATGTACCTCAGAGAGAAGGAATCTGAATCGTGCAGAGTCGAGATTGGTTCCCGATCCGATGATTCTGTTCTGAGGGAGACCAGATAGCTTCCACGTAACGTAAGTGAGAACATCCACTGAAATGGATTGGTAAATTGAAGAGAGAAGATGAAGAGAGTCGTTATAAAGCCAAATATATTCTCTTCAATTTAACAAGAGAGATGAAAAAAACATACCGGGATTGGAAACGACGAGAATGGTGGTATCGGGAGAGAACTGAACGAGTTTGGGAACGATTCCCTTGAAGATATCGACGTTCCTTTGAACGAGAGATAGACGAGATTCACCCTCACGTTGACGAGCTCCCGCAGTGATAACACACAACTGAATGAAGGAATTGGAATGAATGATGAAGGGAGAGGGATGATATACCTTGGATCCAGCAGTGATGGAGTAATCGGTATCAGCTCTGACTGTGCAATGACGAGTGAATGCCAGACCATGTTGGAGATCCATCATCTCTCCCTTCAGTTTGTCTGCCATCACATCAACGAGACACAACTCGTTAGCGATGTTCTGAAAGGAAGGAATAGTTTATTCGAGGAATACTAATGAACATTGATTTTCCAAAATTTTTGGTCATGTGTGTGGCAAGTAATGTACTACATAATTCCCTACATTTTGAATGTCTATTGAAGAAGATGGTCGTACCTGTTGGAGGATGGAGTAAGCACACGCCATTCCGACTTGTCCCACTCCCACAATGGTCACTTTTCCATGGGGAGTCTCCACTGCAGGACACACCTCATGGAAGATCTCCTTGATTGTCTCGGCCATTCTGAACAGAAATCTAAGATCAAAGATGAAGAGGAATGGAGAGGTGAGTGAAAGGATGTATGGATAGGGGATGTCTCAATGTACTATCTACCAGTGTCTTCATTCAAGTCTTTTCTATTTTGGTGCTTGTGAGGAATGGAATGCATCCATGGAGGGGAAAAGGCATTTCATAGATTGAAAGAGAGACTGAATTACGTCTGCCATTGTTTTGAGTAGTACACTCGAGTTTAGACTGAGTGGGACAGTTATTGGTATCGTGTTGAGAAAAGGAAAGGACCTCATTCACAACAACTCGATGGGAATACATAAATAGTAATTGAAAGTTAAAGGGACTTTCAGGGGAAAGAACCAAAAAGGGAAAGTGACGTTGATGACGGGAAAACAAAGAAAGAGAAGAAGAAGAAAGTTATAGAAAGATTGGAGGAAAAGGGACTGATATAAGGGGAAAGATCAGTAAAGAAACGTGCAAAAGCTTGATAGATTGTGAGAAGACTAGAGGGAGGGAGAGAGGAAGATGATAGAGAGAGGGAGAGAGGAGAGAGATAGGGATGATAGGAAGAGGGGTCAACGAGAGAATCTGTTCATACCGATCCATTGAGAGAGATGAAGGTTAGAATGAGTTATTACTCTAGAATTGAGGTTCAACGAATACTCGCGTTTACGCAAAACAGTGCAAAAAAGAAGAATCAATAGAAGAGAGAGAGGGGTGCAGAACATAGGGAATTGCACGGAGTCTCGACGAGGGAATTCGAGAATAGAAAGAGAGAAAGGGTTAAACTGAAGAGAAAGAGGGGAAGAGTTTAGAGAGATCAGAGAGATCAGAGAGATCAGACAACTGACATAGAGGGTAATAGATGAGTGATGGAAGGAAGGGAAAGAATTACAATGAACAGATAGTTGTTTGATTCTATAGACGAGAGATCGAGAGAGTGTAGGAAATTTTAAAATATCAGACGATTGTGCAAACTTGTTGTGTGGTTCTAGAGAAAGAAATAGAGGGAACTTTGAAAAGGTTGAGAGATATTCACTGCATTCTTTCTCGTTCGTTCGATAGTCAATGGCAATGCCATAAATAAAGAGAAATGAGTGGAGATAATAGGATGTAATAGAATGCACGTTTCGTCGTATTTGAGGGTGAAGAGAAAATGGCAAAAGGAGACAAGAAGAAGAAGAGACGATGAGTCTTTCCCAGATTTCCCAGTGAGAAACTCGTCAATCGAAGGAGGACTGAAAGGACTAATTAGAGAAATCCAGAGAATCCAAGGATATATAGAAGATGATTGTGAAGAGAGGAACGGAGGAATGAAGTTAATTGGAGAAGGAATCTTCCCATGTGTTGGATTATGACATAAAATGAAGCCCATTGAGAGTGAATGAGAAGGCAGACGAAAGGGAAGGAATGGAAAGGACTGAAGTGCACGTATCACACTGATTCGCACTACTTCCGCATTTAGAGACTACGGGGGAGTGAAGAGTGCAACAACTATTTTCATAATATATTGAACACGTTAGGTTGAACACGAACTTAAGACTCATTGAAGACGCCTAAATTTTGTTCTGGCAGGGGAATGTCCATGAATATCTGATGAATGGGAGAAGGGTGGGATGGGGTGGCATATCAGAGTAAATGATAAGTGTAAGGAGTAATGTACTCACGGTGATTGACCAGCCATGTCGTCTACTTGTAAAGAGCGAAGGACTAAGAATGAGAGATGTAGAGAAGAATGAAGAAGAAGACTGACGGAAGCTGCTCTATCTCCCCTTTTTCTTCCCTTTTCCCTCTCTTTCCCCAGTTGATGCAATACCCAGACGAAGAAGACGCCATATTTATACTGTGATGAAATGAATTTCCACGAAATCCTCAGAGAATTAGATGGAAATGTGACGAAATGGAGAATCAGACAGCACGATATCTGTACTTAGAGGCAGAATTGGAGATGACGATGGGTGCAGTGTAATCACTGGAGAAGGCACGTTGAATCACAACTCCACCTGATCCACCATTCACGACTGAGGCTGATGATACTGAAATGAAGAGTAGTGAAGAAGACTGTGGGAGAAGAGAGTGGAAGACTGACCAATGGAAGCGAGAACAGCGAAGATGAGAATGAGGGGAGTGAGAAAGTTCATGTTGATTCAACGATTGATTCCTTCCATTCACTTCTCCTTCCTTTTATCCCCATTCCTTATCATGGGTCATATCCATAAAGCCTTCCTTTTCCGTTCAATTCCCACCCACACCTCAAACATTGTATCACCTTCCTCTATTCAGTACTCCCTTGTGACAGTTTGTATGGTGTAGTCATCGTGTGTCTACCGTATTCCGATCAGTGCCGCGAGTGCACAGTATTCAAATGAAACATTTAAGAAGCGGATAGTGATTTATTTCATTCCAGAAATGAGGATATCTTTGACTGAGGCGGAGAAGAGAAGATTGATTGAGAAGGAGAAGAAGGAAAGAAGAGTTGCGAGACTCGTACAGGTTAGTCACTTCCTTTCGCTCACTATCACGTCATCTGTTTGCAATCCCCGTGTTGGAAACTTGTGATGTAACCATCTCAAATGTTATTTTTAGCGTTGGTTAAGAGAATTGTTTGACGAAACCGTTGAATTGGGTAGATCTCCATAATGTTTTGTACGTGAGTGAGAACGGCCAGAGGATATCTTATGAATATGGGTCACTAGTGAGTGGGATTTAGTTCTAATTAATTTTTCCATGATTTTTATTGTAAATGTATAATATAAATACGTAGTTAAGGTGCGATCACAAGCCCGTGAGGCAGCCCAATGTGTACTTGCTGAAGTGAGAGCACAGAAAGAAATGAAGACTGCTGAATTGACGGCGAGAATACAATGTGAAATGAGAAATGAACTGATGAAGAGTACAATGGAATTGAAGAGAGATGGAATACAGAGGAAAGATGAAGGACAGAAGGAGAAGGAAAATGCAAAGAAGGTTAGTTGATGACTATTGAGAGATATGGTATTGATATTTGAAGTTAACTCAAACTGTAACTCATTGGGGCGTAGTTCAATTTACTTGTGATTTTGAGTTGTGAGCTGCTGTGAGTTTTGATTTTGCGCATTAGTTCCTGACATTTCAAATTTCAAGAAATATTTGGAAGTGTGGCATTTCCGATTGATTAGTGATCATACGTGTGATTTGAGTTCTGAACTTAGTACGAAATTTCTTTATGTTAATGCGAAGGTGGAGCAATGAGAATTCTGATTATTTAAACCAATTAAAATTGCAGCGATCTCATACGATTGATGCATCGAAACACGTTGAGAGAGGGATGGAAGCATTGAAGAAATTGAAGGAAGAGAGAAGAATGAAACAGATTGAGAAGATGAGAACAGTGAAGAGAATGGAAAAAGCGAAGAAAGAGGCGATCAAGATATCTGCACCTTCCAAGTAATTCCCTCCCCCCTTTGTATCCTCAATAGATTTCATAGTAGCTGCGATATTCCCGATTCGATTCAAATTGCATAGTGATGACGATAGTTTACAAAACAGTGAATCACGTTCGACTGACTCATAATTGACTGTATATTGTGACTGAATACTCGAGAGAAATAACAAGTTCATGTAATTCTGCCATTCAATTGATTTACTTCATCTATTCATAATTGAGAAATTGGAGCAACAATGAATAAAATACTGTAATGACCACGTACAGAAAAAGGGAGAAAGAGGAGATTGCATCCTATACATTCACTTACCTAGCATACTGAAAATCACGTTTTGACAGTGTAGAAAATAATGATCATATTTGACAAGAAGAAGGGGGGGGGGCATAAAGAATGAACTGAGAATGAAGAATGAAAGAGAGTGAGATGGAATGAGATCAATGGATATCTGTAGATAGAGATGGGATAGATCAATTCTCACACGTGTATCGAGTCCTTCCTCCATATGAAATCTTTCGAGGAGTTCTCTCACATACATCAAATGTTAATTTGAGACAAGACATCTCATTCTCATAAAGGAGCCATGGCAGATAATCTTCTCTGCAAATTTAAACCCTTAAATATGTGAATAATATCGAACACTTACTTGTGCCAAACATTTTTACGGTAGTCGATGTACCATTGTGAAAATTTATCGAACTGTCCATTGTTCACATCCCATGTTGATCTTCTCTGAAAATTAATCGAATAATCATGATCGTTCACGATTGTTGATTAGATGATTAGCCATTGTAATTCCATCTCAGGAACGTTTTCTTTCCATCTTTTGTCTTATCTTTTCTCTGACCTGATCGAGTTCTCTTGCCACACTTTGTTCAATTTGTTCTTCCTTCAATTCTTTCTTTCTCGCAACTAATCCAGTCGCATTGTGAGCCAATCGAATCTTCGCTATTACACTTCCCTGTAATTGTCACGTGGCTTTATAAATGGAATGATCACTCTATATCTTTGTATTGCAAAAACATTTTAGTTTTAGCTAAAAATACACTAAAAAAATTTTTTAAAATACACTATTGACCCATAAAAAATTGTATAAACTTACATATCCGATCTGTTGAAGGGAAGCGAAAGCTCCCTTGTAATCTGTCTTATCTCCTTGGAGGAAATCCATTTCGCAATCTCCATCCGAATCGAAGGATGACCAATCATTGAAACAAAATTCCTGAGAACATTACAATAAGGATATCAGAGTGAAGAATCCGTCTCTCCATTCCACGTACTCTCTCATCGATCAGAGTGACGAGAGAGCACGCATAATGAAGAGACCGATTCTTCTCCATGCCAACCCTAATTTTAACGAAATGCTTTGATGATACTTCTATTTGCCACAATAATCCGAAATATGAGACGTTTTTCATTAGATATATTTTTCTTAAACAAATTAGTGAACTACCTTTCTGAATGTGTATAATCCAGCTCTCTGGGGACAATTAATTCCTTTCAGTTGAGCAGCGAGCGAATCTTCCGTTCTTCCCGTTCGATCAATTTCAGTGAGAGACTCACAAACGTCACAATAGTAACTGAAAGAGGAGATGTAACTGTCTACTCAAAGAGTGACAAATCATTGGTCACACTTCAACTCGTGCAAAGTGTGTAACGGAAGTACCCAATTCAAACGAAAAATCACAGATCTCAATGAAAACTGCAATTCTATCATCGATCAAGATCGAAATGATGTGGACTTTGTATTCGGTAACCATGTTGTTTTCCGCAATCAATCGAAATTGTATCGGCATGTTGTGTTGCGTGGTTACGAAAAGAGAAGAAAGAGAGAGAGAGAGAAAGGAATGGACGAAAAGGAATGTTTACCAGTTGTTTCCGTGTCCTCCACAGCCATTGTTACTCGCATTCTGACACTTGAGATTGGAGAAGTCTTTCACATTCCACCATTGATATTCTGCCTTTGCGAAGAAACTATTCCCAATCGTATTCTGATCATCTGCTATCTGAAAGGAAAACACAAGAAGTTCGACCAGAGATCAGAAATCGATTGGAAGATAAAAAAAGAGAAATATGAATATTCTTCATTAGTTGAACATACCCTTAAATTTCTAATCTCAAGAGTGAAACATCCGGGGAATCGAATAACTTCTGGTTTAATATGAACATGACGCGGATCAATATCAATTAATTTCTTTGTTCCAGGACGAGCTAAAATGATTCATTCTCATTATTATCTCGTCAACTCTTTCTCTCATAAAGGACGAGATGCCATAAAAAGCATCGATGATTCCTCCCAATTGGATGATCATTCGAGTGGATCTATCTCCCCTCCTCTCTCTCCCTCTCCCTTCCTTCCCTCTCTTCACTCAATAATAATCGTATCTCACTCACTACAGGAAGCATCGGCTCTTCCAGGAATTAAGAATATATCTTGATAATTACATCGACTATTTAATCGAGATCGAAGACCATCCGAACGAGATCTACAGTACAATTCATATTACGATTAAGAGTAATCGAAACTCACCGAGAGTTGTATCTCGCTCTACAGCTGGGATCGAGAATATCACAGTCAAGTTGTGAATAGACTAGAGGAAGACATAGTAGACAGATGAGAAAGGGTTTACCCATCCAACCCTTGAGATTACGTATAAAAAGAGATCAGAGGCTATCCAATGAACGATACAAGGAAAAGGAAAAGAAAGAGAGAAATAGAAGAGTCGAATTGAACAAGTTTTAGAGCACGTACAGCCTATTCGAAACGTGATCAGAAAATGGACGAGAACGGTTTGAGAAGCGAAAGTTGACGAATGGAAGAGTGAAAGAAATGAATGGCAGTCAGGGATGACTGAATTGTGATTGAATAGAGAAGAGAGAGAGAGACTTCTAGAGGCAATTACAATAAAAGGGAGAGATGGGTTAGAGAGAATAACTGGAAAGTGAAGAGAGAAAGGGAGGGGAAGGGAAGGGTAACACTTTCACCAATCTAATCGAAAGGAAAGACATCATCACTCTAGTTGACCTTTACTGTACTTGGGTTGAATAAACTGAGAGTGGGTCGAGAAGAACACTCTTCAATAGAACAATTAGATGAAGACCAGTTCAATCTAAGGACATTACCATTCAATTCCCACTCTAGTACAATTCCTTCCCTTGCAATGACCGTTCACAACTTCGAACTGCATGAAACACTTTTATTGCTGAATAATTTAGAATATTACAGAGAGAAGAATGGATTCACTCAATCATTGCATTCTTCTTCACTTGACTACTGAAGTTGTTCTCTTCATTAAATTGTTCAATAAATTTGAGAGCTGAAGAAGGAGCGCCAGAAGTAAATCTGAGAAGGAATGAATATCATTCCATCATTGAAAGATACTCACTTTTCAGGGATGGGCACATTCAATATTTCAGGAAGCATCCATGGTTTAAGCCAACCTACGAGTGGAGATTGACCAGGAGTGTATAGAACCTGCAAATGTTATAAAAAATTAAATGAGTAAAATAAAAGTAATTTTGATAAGTATAGTATGTATGACCTCTGGATGATAAAATAGTACTCCATCAACGGGGAAATCAACTGATGTCGACATCATGTTCGCAACTGGAAACCATTATTCGCGTTTACTCGATCCAAGATCCCTCAATATTTGAATATTTCCTTACTGGCTTCAGTAGTGGCGACACAAGAAGGAAGCAGATGAAAAGTTGCTCGAGATTTGGGATGAGTATGACCAAGCTGAAAGATGATATCATTCATTTACAACAAAAAAGGTTCCTTTCTACACTCACTTGCATATTCTCCTCCATTCGACTATTGAGATAAAATCGACGTAGATCGAAAGGAGATTCATAGAATGTCATATCGTTCCACTATAAAGAATATATTATATTCTTCCTGAATAGAGAAACAATTCTTTTCGTTATTGACTTCATTTAAAAAGTTCACCAAATTCTGGAAATATTCATAGAACAAATAACAAAAAAGTAGATCAAACCTGAATAACATCAAGGACGAAGAATTGAAGTTTCTCCAGATTTACAATGCAATCTAGCATACACGAGTGACCTGAGCATGAATTGAATATATAACTATTCCTATTCCCCAATCTCATCTCTTCTTCTTACCCTTTGCTTTTCCCTGTCCTCCTTTTTGTCCTCCAGGTAATCGTGAATCGAGAGATCGAAGTAATCGTCCTCCCTTGTTGTACACCTTTGTCACTCCCTACAATTATCGTTTTTTTCAAAAATTGAACAGAAACTTATTTTTCGAATTTCCATAAAGAACTTTCGACTTGTTTGAGAAATTAAGGAAATTAAGAATTAATCGTATCACAAAACACATAATCGGAAATAAACAGCAATTTCATCTAGAGAATGTTCAAGAGCCTCAGAAATCGAAGAAATCACTTCGGTTTTGAAAAAAAAAGTGTTACAAAACGCCTGATATCTTCCCACAATACATAGACAAAACAGCTGAAGGGTCTTAAATTAATCACATTTAAGATAATGTGTCATGGTGGCCGAGTGGTTAAGGCGTGTGACTTATGATCACATGGAGGTAACTCCGCGCGGGTTCGAATCCCGTCCGTGACAAAACTTTTTTGCAAGTTCAGACATTACTCCCATAGAAACTTCTTGACTTTAATTTCACAAATTTTAAAATTAAAGCATCTTTTGCAGTTTTTCACTGCATGAAAAGGTGAATGAGCTTTGAAGATTGAAGCACGGACTGGGCTCAATCCCACTGTTTTAATGTTTTTTGTTTGATTTCTTTTTAAGGTTACAAGTTGTAAGAGATGATATTTCAACAATTAATTCATGGAAATGAAAACATACTCGATTAGCAATGACGAGTGCTCTCTTTCCTGTGGGAATCATCACTGAAATCCACGATTGAGTCAATTCTTCCGGAATATCGATCAACCATTCAGATGTCATCAAAGCACCATCGTATCTCAATCAATTGTCATTACTTCAATCTGACAATTGCTCATTTGTCTGAACATACAGAATCTCTCTGTTTATACTCACAATCGTCTAGCTTCTTCACTGCTCACACTTTCTCCTTCATCTTCCATCTCAGCAATCTGTCGATATCTATCAAATTTATCTTCTCTCGCACTTCGAATTCTATCAAGTGCTTCATTCCTTCGACGTGCCTTCAATCAAGTCTTATAGATACTTCACCTTTCCTCCTTTCCATACCTGTTGTTCACTAGCTTTGGCTGCATTCTTGTATTGATGTGAGAATCGTGGATGTTCTCCAAGGGAATTCTCATCCACTTTTAATGCTCCTCCAAGTGAGGCGGCGAGTCCTTCTAATTCAGACTCCATCCTAAATAGGTCTTCCTCTTCTATTGCGGTGATCCGAAAATCAAATAATCATCGGGATGCCTAAGCTACCCAACAAGTGGAAGAATGAAGAAGAATAAAAAAAATTTATTTTTATTGATGTGAAACAAAACATGTGAACAGTAACAACACATGTAAACGAGAGATAACAAATCGGAAATAACAAAAATGAACAACAAACAATAACAATTTCCTTAATCCTCAATTTTCTCATGCTTCTCTTTGAGACCAGGAATAAAAGTCTTAGCTAGAAGAGGTCCAGCCATAATCTTGATTCCTTCCATAACTTCTTCTCTATTCACAATCAATCGTCCATTCGAATCTCTCTTGTGACCACCACATCGAGTCAACTGAAAGGCAATTCATTACATCTAAATATTCACAAGAATAGTGCATATCTTCTTCTTTCAATAATAAGTAATTCACAAATTAGGATCCATTCATAAATTCTCTCACCGACACAGTCAATCCATCTTCATGAGGTTTAAACTTCACTCCGATCGATGCAGGTCTGTATCGATTGAAGAAGAAATAGGCAAGATGACCAAAGTGGGCATTCATTTCATCAACAAATCCTTCGACAGGATCCCAATCAATAACAGCCATTGATCCTTTCCATGGTCTTCCTCCTGCTTTACATAGACGAGAGACAAGAGGAGTCACGAGATCGAGGACTATGTCATATGCACGCCATGACTCACGAGTTAGAATACGCTACAATTACAATATGTCATCTCCCCTTTCCAGTTGTGTATCCTTTGAATGAATAATAGCTGACCGTAACATCAATGGGTTTCTCCGAGTGAACATTCTCCATTAAAACGGAGAGAGTTTGAGAAGCCAATGAAATGAGACGACGGAGAATTACCTGACATTAAAAGATATAATATTTCAATTCGGGAAGAATATGTTTGGATGAAGAATAAAAGTATGGCAACTGACGGGATCAGGTTTATCTCTAGTCCATACACATCCCTTCTCATCTTCATTACAAACAATGACCATTGGAGGAAGAACGGGACGAAGTGAGAGAAAGGATGATTCAATTCGAGCACGCTTCTCATCTAAACAACTATGACCATACATTTCCATTGACATATAACACTGATAACACATCTAACAACGATTTACGAGCATGGCAATTTTAATGCATGATCAAAAAAGGTACCGTTCCACTCAGACATGAGATCGACAATCAATGGTTTCAGTGCCCAATTGTGAGTTGTGATGAGATTGAGAACTCGAGTGAAAGCATTCCAACCACTTCTGAAAAATATGTATATTCTTACTGACATTATTGCGGTATATTTTATAGGGGTTCTCAAGGTTTTCTTGATTTACAAGGCATAAAGGAATTATCTGTTGCATCTGTTGCAACTTTTCTCTATCTTAAAACTTGAAACTTGATTTAAGCTATGAAGAGTGAAACAGACCAGAATGTTTCCGTGCAGAATACCGATAGTTTTTTTATAGAACGCGCAAGAGCTTCAGAAATGAAAGACATCACTTTCGATTTGTGAAATGTCGTTATTAAAAACGCCTGATATCTTCCCACAATGCATAGACAAAACAGCTGAAGGGTCTTAAATTAATCACATTTAAGATAATATGTCATGGTGGCCGAGTGGTTAAGGCGTGTGACTTATGATCACATGGAGGTAACTCCGCGCGGGTTCGAATCCCGTCCGTGACAAAACTTTTTTGCCGTATTTTTATAGGGAATCAGAAATTTTGAAATTGAAGTATTTTTTTGCAACTTTTCTCTATCTGAAAACTTATGGTGCTTTTATGAATGCAGATAATCTGATGCATTCAGAGTAACTGCATTTTTCAACTGAAGCACATTTTGAGCAGTTTGTTCATATATTAAAGAATATAATATTGAATCCCACTTGGGAATACTCCTCTTCATCTTCTCTGTGAACTGCGATGCAACCAATAATTCCATTGTGAAATCGTTGATGAATGGACTTAGATGCTGAACAAATATTATTCCATCCTCATAATATATCACATAAATATAAGATTGGAATTTAATCATCGCACGTCAACGACGATATTCTTCCCCTCAGAATTGTAATCGATATTGAATGCTTACATTAGTGCCAATCCATCTCTTCATCATAAGTACACATTCTGAATAAGCGGGATATGCAGTGGCCAATCCTCCAAGGGAAGAACATAATTGTTGTTCACGAACGAATCTGCAATCACCTTATCAATAGACTCCCCTCTCCCTTCCCCATCTTCCTCCTCTCACTTTGTCTCGAATAATTCCAATCTATGTTGTGTATCAATAGACTCCCCTCTCCCTTCCCCATCTTCCTCCTCTCACTTTGTCTCGAATAATTCCAATCTATGTTGTGTATCAATAGACTCCCCTCTCCCTTCCCCATCTTCCTCCTCTCACTTTGTCTCGAATAATTCCAATCTATGTTGTGTATCAATAGACTCCCCTCTCCCTTCCCCATCTTCCTCCTCTCACTTTGTCTCGAATAATTCCAATCTATGTTGTGTATCAATAGACTCCCCTCTCCCTTCCCCATCTTCCTCCTCTCACTTTGTCTCGAATAATTCCAATCTATGTTGTGTATCAATAGACTCCCCTCTCCCTTCCCCATCTTCCTCCTCTCACTTTGTCTCGAATAATTCCAATCTATGTTGTGCAGGTTGTATATTTCCTCTACTCGCTCCTGTATTCTTCAGTGTTTCAACTCTCTTTCGAAGCATTGCATGCATCTTTCCATTCATTATTTCCACTCGAAATACAACCTCATCCTGAAGGAGACACAATCAATCAATTGTACCAAGAAGTTCACTCACAATATTGATTCTGCAGTCATGTTTCGTTGCCACTGCCATCACTGATAGCTTCTACAATCGATTCAATCAATCTACATTTCTCCCTACTCATCAATTCACAATGATCCAATCGTACCTTCAGTCCTTCAACCAATTTGATATAGAATGCAGCAGTAAGGGCTTCGATTGCCTTTTCGTCCTCTCCCCATTTACCCGAATGCTCCAGCTTGATTTGCACTACAATTCACACACATTCATACTTCAATCATGATTCTTTTGCACTAATTACCGTATACACTTGGCTTGTAAACGGGCAATCGATTATCGAGTGGAATGAGGGAAGATCCCTTCAACACTCCTCCACGAGTCTCTGCGAATACACAATCGTCTGGCTGAAATCGACAATTGAGAAATACCGTATCCCTAGGATGGGTTACTGTACCTCCGTTCCTCTGACATAGGGTGATACAACGTGAACATTAGTGACAGAAAGAGGAACATCTTTCACTCCTCTCAACATTTCAGATAACTTGGAGAATGCCTTTGCAATTCTTTCTTGATTTGATTTCTTCCCTCTCAATTCCTTATCGATAGATGTTCTCCATGATAGAGAAGAAGGAGCTATTGACCAATATCTGAGAATACCATTATCTCATTTACTTATCAATTCATGTGCATCACAATTTGATTATTTAATAGAAAGAATAAAGTGTACTAACTCAGATAGAATAAATCCGATAATCTTGAGTGGAATAGTCTCACTGGGAGTATCTCCCCATGACATTGTCATACAGATTCGACTATCTGCAAACTTCCTCACGTGAGCTTTCCCTTTCCAGAAGGAAGAGAATGAGGCCACTTCGGGAGAATTTGCCACTGGTCCCATCTGAGAGGAAAGAGAGATTAGATGGATGATGGAGAGGAGAGATATACCGTAAGAGGGGAAGTCCATTGTTGGGATGGATTGAATCCGAGTAGTATTCTATATTCCTTCTTCTCTTTTGGTCTCTCACTCGATACACTCCATTCCTCATCCATACATTCCATCTCATTCTAAATAATCATGTTTAATTCACCATTTCGAAATACGCCATCGAGAGCAAAATGGGCTTACTTCATCGAAATCATCACTAACAGCTGCATCCCAGTATTCAATCCTCTCCCCCATTCCCTTCTCTATTTGGGAAGAGAGAAGACGAATGAATGAATTGAGCTGAACGATAGAATGACCATCGATATTCAATGGGATAATGATACCTTATCCCTTTGTGATACAGTATCGGTGACTAGATCGATTGAGGAGAGGACACTCGATGATACAGACAATTGAATGTAGTGATCGAAGATTCGAATGAATGAAATTCGATCGAAGAAGAGGAAAGAGGCAGTGGAGAGATCACCCAGACAAGCGAGAGTACGAGTTGACTGCAAGATTACTATTGAAGAGAAAGATATGATTAGAGATGATCTCACCTCAACATGAATCCTCTGTAATTCCCTATCTGTGATATCTCCTGACATATTCACATTTCCACTTTCATCCCATAGAGTAATTGGACTGATTGTCGATCCACTCAATCCTTCCTTCTCACCATCTACAGATACAACCGTCCCAGAGACAACATTCGCTGAAAAATGAAAATGAACATTTCGAATAACATATTGATTGTATATATGTAAATGAGACTTACCAATTGATTGAAGGAATGAAGTGACACTAGTCATCATATCTTTCTTTTCGTTCACTTTTCCTGCACTTAATAGATATATCATCCATCCACGAATAAAGAGAGGAGTCAACTGAAAGGAATTAATAAATTTTTGAATGAAAATATAAGGAATGGAAGTGGTGAATTGAATGTGCCCTACTCACCCCTCTCAATCTTCTCGTATTCGCCCATTTCTGTAGTAGGAGAACTGCATCTTGTAGTTTCGGTTTATGGATAAGTCGTGATTGGATGGAAAGAAGAAGAGACGATTCGTGGATAGAAAGAGCAAGTAATTGATTTAGATGAGGAGATGGAGATGAATCTGTAACAACTTCATTCCACAGAGTGCTATTCGAAACTTTTCGAAAACCAGCACACCTTCATACTGTTAAGAAATTCTAAATTTCTCCTAGTACTATCTCACCCTTGCTCTGAGCCTTCTCTCCATGAGCCCACGATGGTCGAATATTCCCAATGGCAGGAGTGAATCTAACTGATTTGATCCATTCGGGACCAGATGTAATGGAGATATCGACAGAAAGATCACCATTACTCACTCTGAAATACATTCTTACCTATCCACTCATTATGAAAGAGAAGAATACACCAAAAGGAGTTCATCAAACCTGAGAATGGGTAATAGTGAGTCTCCTTTTTCACATACGAATGATAGCTCTCCCTTTACAGTCGACCTGAACACAAATCATTTGATACATGTTTAAATCAGAATTACGATATAATTGCAAAATTAATATTAATAAACAAACTTGATAATAGCAGCTGTACTGCATAATACGAGCGCCCTCTTCGTATGATAGATTCCATTGAGGAAGTCACGCGTATCCAGTAGTTTCTAATCAAGAAGAATAGATGACAATAGCTGATTGAGTAGAATACCTTATCCATAGTAACCACCAATCGAACGAATACTTCATTCACATCTTCCACTCGGATGGTTGAATCATCGATTATATCAATCTAAGAATCATAATTGTTATATCTCCATTGCAGCGATAAGCATAATTCAATCATAGTACCTTCTCTGGTTTCATCCACGAGTATTCCTCCACTGTCGTCAATTGCTTCTCAATCTGCTCCTCATTCAATAGAAGAGGGAAAGATATTCCCAACTTCTTCAACCATATCCTTTCTTTGTACTGAAATATACGTAATCTTACCACTGCTTCGTTATCTCGAATTATCTGTTACCAGATAGTATTGTTTGACAACATCTCCACTCACATTTCCCTTGTGTCCCTTTGGTTTGGCACTATTGAGTGCTTCCACAATTTGGTTGGCTAATCCGATCACTTTCTTCCTCTTTTCTTTGTCCACTCGAGTCTCTTCCAGCAATTGCTCACACTTAAATATATTCATGATAGATAATGTATAGGATATAGAACCTCTTGATCACGACTATTATTTGTGGGAATAAAGACATCGAGAAAAATATATTGTGAATCTCTTGGGTAAATATATTGACAAGTATCTAATCGAGACACACATCGAAATTGATAACGTACCAACCTGTAAAACGAATGCGGATCCGCTCGTTTCCGGACCTGTGTCCATCTTAAATATATTTTCATTTTTTTCCCAGCTCACATTGAGATAACATAAATTGCAATGGAGAATCTCCTATGCATTCTTCTTTTCAATCCTTTCTTCTTCTCTAACAAGTAAATCCATTTATTCCAGCTGTACATATGTATGCAATCGCCCGATTTCGCGACAAAACAAGAAGGGAAATATCGGTAAGGAATGGGATATTATGCATTTTGTGATCTATTGTACCTAATTTCGCTATAAATGAGAGAAGAACCGGAAGTGAAAGGGAAGAGCTAACAAAAGAGATAGATAAGGTATCACAGAGGGAATCGAGTGGATACAGACAGGAAATGATCCATTGAATAGACTAGTAAGCACTGTTTGAGAGAGAGACGAATACATGGGAAAGGAGTGATATAGAGTAGATGAAACCGAAGAGACAATAAATACAGTAATGATGGACCCGTGAGACAACAACTAATAGACAAACTCCCCTCAATTAGCACGTCCACAACAATCCCATTTAGGATAAGAAATCTACACGGAATATAAAAGAGAAGCACTGAATTAGACTCGATTTCGAGAATCTATACATGAAAAGAACGAGGGAAGGGGAAATAATAAAGAGTGACTCAAGGATCGGGATGGATCAATCGAGCAGTGTCTGATGATGAAGATGATTGACGAGAGAGAGATGGACTACGACGATTACTCTTCACTGAATGGAAGATCAATGATGATGAGGAGAGGAAGAAGGAACTAACCCGAAGGAAGAGTCGGAAGAGCTGAATTACACAAAAGAGCGAGTAGAACGAGGAATGCACCAATTATGAAGGGTGGACCTAAATTAATAGGATTATATACACTCGTAATTCGATCTCGCTTGTTAAGTGTTCCATATCGATAATGAATAAATAGAAAAGTTGTATACCAGGAACGAGCATCCATTCAAAGGCAGGTTTATCCATCCATGTTGTCTCTGTTTCATTCCTTCGAGGAGTAAGAATCTTATTCGAATCAGGTACAGGATGGATTCTAGGGGCAGGGAAGGCAGGGCCAACACCTTAATGCACTCACTCATTCACACTTACTCGAGTTTGATTCAGTCAAACTGGACCATCTTTATTTCATATTGACAAATTGTCCCATTATCTCATTATGGGCGTAATAAAGTAAAATGTACACCATACCCATGTGTCCGGTTCCATCTCCATCTACACTCAAATCCACATCACACAGATAGAATATGAACCCGAACAGAGCTGGTCCGAAGCCTCAACATTATTATTTGAATTAGTTTCCATTTTTTAATTGTTGAACTCTTGTACCTCTTTTTTTCGATATTCCGTTTCATTGTGAATAACCATAATTGTGCGTGTTACTCACCAGAGCATAATCCTCGAATGCCCGTGACAACTCCTTGCACTGTTCCTTGTTTGTCTTTATCTGTGAGTAGAGAAACATGGGCTGAGATGGAAGGATACGAGATGGAAGAAAGGGCAGCCAATACTCCTGCAGCCCACATCATCCATGTCCTGCAATGAATCAATATGTGTATTACTGTAGTCTAATAGTTTCTATCGATTTATTCAGTGACCACGACCAAATTTCTATGATAATCTTTACACGTGTTGTTATTCCATCTCTATGCTTGTTTACTATCTGTCATATTCCTATTTCCTCTACTCTCCGTCACATACACACAGACGGTGCGAGAAAGATAAGTCGGGAAAAACAAGTGAGAGGACGTCTATCCTATCTCCGATAATATCAGCAAGAAACATGGTAACTTCAGGAAAAACAATTTAAAATAATTCATTCTTGATCTTCCCCTAACATACTATCGATAATGAGGCGTAACTTACTGTGTTCCTAGTCCATACCACGTGAGTTGTGCCAATTGGAATGAGAGTCCTGCAGTGATCGTCGCTTTCGTTCCGATCTTCTTCGTTAGAATAAGAAGGATCCATGTCTGAGCAATCACTGACAGAACTCCCACCATGGCAATATATGCTGCCACTGCTTCAGGAGGGAAACCAACGACCTGCAAGAAGGGGATTACAAGAGAGAAGGAAGGAGGTTCTTCTTTCACCAATCACAACTTTTCCGTGCTGTATTAAAAAATATGCTCACCAATTTAAGATAAACGAAGAAGCAAGAGAATTGGCCTGATTCTGGAAGATACGAGAGGAAGACTATGAGAGATAGCTGAAAAAACAATTAGCATTAAACGACAGCTTGTAAAGGAGAGTTATTGTTCCGATTCGATCAATGCAATTGATGAACGGAGAAAGAAAGCGATGAATACCTTTAGAATGGTTGAATCATGGGCGACCATTCTTAGTGATGAGAATGGATCAGCATGCTGCCATGAGAGAGTATCGAGTGATAAACGACGAGAAAGGGATTCAGGAACCCAGATTACAATGAAGATCACATCCGCAAGAGCTACCAATGTCGCCTGGAGATACAACTAATCCTTATAAGATAGAAGCTGTCTATTTTAACGAGCAGTCAGGATATTTGTGTCTTTACTCGTATAAATAATGTTTCCATTTGAAATAGATTAACAACGTACAACAGCAACGACAAGTCCATCCGAGTATCTCTCTCCTAGATATGCTCCAAGGGCAGGAGAAGTGACCAATGAAGCTGCGAATGTAGCTGACACCAAACCATATGCTGACGATCGATCGTGCTAAAAGTACAACAATTACATCAACTGTTTTCGAACGCAAATTCATTTCGATATTTTTAAGTCTGCATTATCTATTGTTTTTATCAACATATTATATGCTGCAAAATATAGAATGCATTTTATTGTTAGTGTTGCAGGAATAATGTTATAGCATTCACCTATCGAGTTAACTTACAATCCCCGAGAGGCACAACACCACATGTAAAATACCTTCTCTGTGATATCGGCAACATATGATAGAACGACGGAGAATGTAACTGAGAAGAGTCCAGAGATCGAGAAAAGTGAGAAGTACCACCTAAACGCGTATCATCCATTAATATCTCATTTCAGTGATTACACCATGTAACTATTTAATCTTGATAAATCGTCCCTATCAGATTATCTCTAATTCTCTCTTCTCTTCCTTTCAATGGATAAGATGTACTAGCCTCGATCGACCGGTTTTCTCTCCCCTATCCATCTCTCATCCAGCCAGTTCTCACAAAAAGAAACTAACCATGGACTGATCTTGAGACAAGGAATGGGCATGCATGTACAGAATACAGTTAGAATGAGGAAGATCTTCCTTCCCCAAATATCAGAGAGAGCTCCGACAATTGGTGCAGAAAGGAATGATAACAACCCCTAAATACCAATCATAAGAAAGTTATTCATGCTCAGCATTACCTTGATACCAAGAATAATCCCATTCATCAAAAATTTGTTCGTGGGAAAGGTCTCTGCTAAGACCTGTAAAGGAATATGATGATTTTCCAATAAAAAGGAGAATGCTTACATTGATTACCGGAACCGTGAGGAGTCCCCATGCGAAATATTCCAAGAATATAACAACGAGTGCGTGAAACACAGATGCTTGTGATCGATCTTTAGATTTCCGACCGGGACCGAATATCAAAGACGATAATGATCGACTTCGAGTAACTGTTTTGTTCTGCAAATAACGATTGTTCCAAATAAAAGATATGATTGCATACCTCCATTCTTTTGAGTGAAACGAGAGTATCGGTTGTAGTGGGAAGATTCAAATTGAAATTAGCCTCTTTCGTTGAACACGACGAGACATCCAACGATACGTTCATTCCACGACAAGTCGTGATGCCATCTCGGGTAATCACAGCTCGTCTCTTTCACTCGCTTTCTCTCTCTTTCTCCCTTCTCTTCTCTACCACGAACACACCGTATCGAGTGACACGCTACCTGTAGATAGAGAAAGTCATTAGAAACTGCGCATGAGAGTGAGAGATCATAATCTTTCTTCACGAATTACAACAACCTAATGAGATAAAGGGGCCGGGCAAGGAACGTGCTTGTCACGTGAGGAGAATAGCGGATACGCTTATTAAAACCATACTAAGGAAACGACAACAAAGCGGACAACATGAGAAAAAAACTACACGAAATAACAGAACGAGAAAATAACGAAAAAAAGAAGAACAGAGAAATAGAAAACCCCAAAATACACTCTCTACCGTAAACCTACACTCATGTTGTGCGTTCGCTTTTCTGTTGACTCCGCACTAGCTGAATTATATTATTCTATTTCTAATGTCGGACGGTCAATTGATCTCTAACCTTCATGATCAAGTAAACCGTCTTGCCAAGCAGCTTGAAGAATTAGATCAGGAAAAGTGAGTTGCTTCATTTCTCGAGCTCGAAGAATTAGATTTATCCTGAATACTTCCCAATGATTCAATTTAATTCAATAATACTATATCGTTATTTATATCTAAAAATATTTTTAGGGAAGTAAGAAACTTTGTCATGTTTGTAAATTCATGCCTTTAGAGATGCACTCTCGGAAGAGGAATATGAGGAAATGAAGAAGGAAACAGTTGAAGAACTGAAGGAAATTAGTGAGACATTAGATAAAATGAGCGGTGGAGCCGTTTCAACTCTTGATAGCAATTCGAAGGAGAAGCAGGTGAGTTGGGCTCTATCCATGCGCATAATTATGCATAAATCGACGTTTCTATCGAAGAATAACTCTTTCAGATGATCCGTGAAGCAATAGCAGCGGCTTTTCAATCTATTCACAATAATCGATCACCTAACAAGAAGACAATTGCCCTCCTGAGACAAAAATTGAGTCAGGTATGCCATTTTTAAATCTTTATAAGGTACTGTATTTGTAAAATCATGTAGATATAAATAGCATAACTAAATGCCTGACGGATCCTTCTAAGTTACTATATCATTCGATTCAACACATATCCTTAGTTAACCATATGTAGATATAGCTAAGCTATGCAGATTAAGAATACCATCCAATAGCATAAGTTTATATATATCATCCTCCCCAAGTGTATCAAAAATGATACCTGCTTTCCAAAAAAAAATTATTTTCAGGTTGGAACCGACTATTCAATCAAGAAAATCGACAATGAAACTTTCTTGATTCGGAAGGCGGCTGTTCTTAGTCGATTAAGTGAATTAGGCGATCAGTTGTCCTCAGAAGAATCTTGTCTTCTTAAGGAGTCATTGGCTGATTCAAATTTATCATTGAAATGTGCTTCCACTAATTCAAAAGCCAAAGATGATTTCATCGATTCGTTGTGATTATACAGTTTTGAAGAGTTCGCTCAAGTTTATGTGTTTCACAGAGACTATAAAGATTTAAGCAATGATATCGTGTAAATATGTATTGTATCATGTCTGGTTGTAGCCAGTTTCGATATCGTCCTTACATCGTTATCCATTCTTGAATAGTATCTACAGATGCATCTCGCTCATTATGAAGACAGTAAGAAAGGTCGAACAAGATCCAATAATGTGAAAATAAAAAAGGAAAATGATGGATTAAAGAAAAAGAAGAAGATCAAGAAGGAATATGAGATGGAAAGGGAGATCAAGAAGGAATTGAAAGAGAAGAGAAAGCACATAAAGAAGGAAGTGAAGACTGAAGATGGAACTTATCTCAAATTGGTCAAAAAGGAGATCATTGAAGAGAATGAAGGAGAATTTATGAAGATAATTCCAATAACTGATCCTGACATTCCCGATCCATGGAGATCACATCTATCGAGGAGAAGAATGAGAATATACTATTTCAATCGAGAAACGGGTGAATCGACCTGGGAACGGGAAGTAGTCGAGAATTGGAAAAGAATCCATAAGGTAATTTCAATTGGTCTTTAATCCATATTGAATGAAATTCAAATAATTCATGAAACCCCTTTAAGAGGACTGGAATTAGCAAGCCATCGCAAATAGAGCCAAGTATGACATCTTGTTCGTCTGAAGATATTCAAATAATCAAAGAGATTCGCGAGGCGAAACATGTTGTAAGTGATTAATGAATACTGTAGATGTGTCAATTGTGCTTTGAGGCTCCACCATCCACATCATGTAAACCATCTGGTCATCTCAATCTCTCTTCTGATTCTATCGCTGTTTTCGATACTTCCGCCCTTATCGAACTACCGGAAATTGTTAGAATTGCAGTGAAACGTGCTGTAGACAACGGCATCTCTTTATTAAAGTATTCTTTGTAGATGATGCTACTGTGGTTATTCCATACAAAGTTGTTCAAGAATTAGATGGATTGAAGAAATCATGGAGGAATAATGTCGTTCATGCGGTATTTAAGTAATTCATAGGAAAATGATAATTCTTCTGTTTGCAGGCAATCAAAGTACATCATATACTCGACCATCTTTCTAGTAGTAACAATCCACTTCTAATTCTTGAAAGTGGAAGAGAGGTGTCTTTACTTCTTTTTTTAAAAAAATCATTTGAAAAATAGTAATGTACCTGTAAGATATGCATGTGCACTTGTATTTTCTTCAATAATTCATAATTTTGAGGCAAATGAACCTCTCGATGGATTTCCTGTGGAATGTGCAGATGATATTATTCTCAAGTGTGCTCTCGTCGTAGAAAAATTCAGTATGTATTTACTCTACATTTCCTATACTTCAATTAAATACAATTATTCACCCATTAGATAATGGCACAATCGTTTCGGAATGTATAGGAATCTTGACAGTTGTATATACCTAGATGAATTGTATGACTGGTTTGAGTGTCGTCTCGTGGTATGAGACATATCTCTTTCGTGTCGAATGATGCGAATCTACGATTGAAAACCCGTGGGTTCAATACTTCTCTCCAAGCTGTTGAAAGTCAGGCAAGTTAAAGATTCAATAGAAAGAGAGAAGAATTGAATGGGGAATTGGTTTCAGGAGTTTGTGAATGGACTTGCCAAGAGATGGAGTGAAAAGAAGGAGAGAAAGATGAAAGAGATAAAAGAACCTTCAAGTGTGATGAATGAGAAAGAAGTGAAGAGGAAGGAGAAAAACCAAGTAGTATTTGAAGTATGATCTTCAATTTACATTTATGCTGCAGGGAAATTTTATCTTCATAGATAAGGTTCCTCCAATTGAATCGAAGAGAAAGATTGGAATTGCACATCTCAAAATGGGAACTCCGTCGACATCTAATGATGAAGAGATTGAATCAGTGAAGAAGAATGGAGAAACAGAAGTAGTGGAGATTGAAGAAGATGATGATGATATTCAAATAATTTATCCCTCTTCTCCAATCATGAAGGATGAAGATGAATGGGATGATCCATATGATGGAATAATAGAGATCGACATCCCTCGACCTCCCATACCCGATGAGATATGGGATGAATATAGGAAACCAGCGGAAGTATTACAAATGGTTCTTGCTGAGACTCCTTCTGCCATTTACTCCGAGTAAGTGATTAGAGAATAGAATAGAGAGAGAGGGAGAACTTCCCGGGGTCGAGATGATTGGATTGGGAGGAGGGGACAATTGAATGAAAAGAAAGAACGAGATAAGAAACGAGAAAACACAGCTCAAGTTTGTTTTCGCAGTCTGATAGGGAAATATAAATGTGATACAAAACGGTTTTTTCTTGCAGATTTAACAATCGTTTCAACAATGTTCTTATAAGAAGAAAAGCTTTGGAGGATTTGTCGCTCATAAATAAAGGAATGAATGAGTGAGTCGACTGATTTTTATCATATTCTTATTTTACCCTTTTTAGCCTGTTGGGATGGAATTGGAATGATCCTTCTATAGAAGATGGTATCATGGAATTGTACCATCTTCTTCATTCCCTCCATCAATACTATAGAATGAGGAAACCTTTCCCACCTCAGGTAGAAACTCTAGACTATCCTAGTCAATATAGTCGATTCAATTCATTTTAGTATCTCGACAAGTCTTTATTATCGAGTGATCTTCGAACATATCCTGCTGTTACTGTGAAGAACTGGGTCAAAGACTCGCATGATCATATCTCCAATTTCAGTCGACCCGTTGATATTGATCTTTTCTTGTAAATTGATTGACCTTGTTTTACATGACGCTGTCATCCTGTGTTATTACTCCTGTGCCATTCAATGCCTGTGATACTATCATAGCGATAATACTTTACTTGATTACTTTGTCTTATACACTCGACTCGCATATAAATTGTGTGGCGGCTTGGGAAGGGAAGGGAAAGGGTCTCTCTTTGATCGGAAGAAGTGGCACTGTGAAAGAAGAAGGGAAAGGGAGTGAAAAGGGATGGGGAATATGAGCACTGTTAGCAGAAGATTGGCACGATTAGACATAGCAACCAGGAAGGAAAATAATGGAAAGGGGACGGAGTGTACTCTATCTATGAACTAGCTGCCAATCGAAGTCTATTCCCATTACAAGTCTTGCAATACAGATGATTATCAAGTGGATAACATCCTTGTCCTTCCACCTAAATGAATTGAGCATTACACGAAATATACGGTATCATCTATACCTTGGAGGACAATTGAGTACCGCAATCCTCGCATCGATAACATTCTACGTGGAAAGACTGAAAAAAGATTACGGTAGAGGAAGGGATACGGTAGATGGGTGTACCTTCTCCATTGCAACAACTCTAACTGATTCCTTCTCTCCATCTTGAGGAACGATGGGTTTCGAACAGACAGAACATCGAGGAGCAAAAGCTCTGAAGAGAAGAAGGATGAGAGGGAAAGAGAGGGATGGAGGGACTCACTCATGGAAACACGGAACACAATGAACTCTATTCTCTGGATCGACAGTGAAGGGAATTCCATCCAACGCGATATTACAGACTACGCATGTGAAACCTGTGAAGAGTGGTGATATAAGGAGGGGAAGAGGAAGGAAAGTGATAACTTACACTGTACATGAAATGCTCCTCCCACTGCTCGAAGCAATCGATCGGATATTGGTTGAGAACACTTTGCACATCTTTCCAATGAATCCTGATGAGAAACAATTGATCAATGTAGATAGATGGAGTTATGTTGATACAATGTATTGTTATATCCCCGATGGTTAAATGTTTCTTGATCTACCTAAGATGGATGAGAGAAGAAGAGAAGAGAATAAACAGAAGAGTGGACAGTGAATAGATAGGAGAAGTTACCGATTGAGTGAGAAAGAGGGGAGAGAGAGAGGGAGGGAGGGGGGAGGGAGAGAAGGGGGGAGAGAGGGAGGGAGGGAGGGGGGAGAGTGGGAGGGAGGGAGGGGGAGAGTGGGAGGGAGGGAGGGGGGGGGAGACACTTCAAGTTCAGAGGATGACTCCTTGTTGTGATCGATTTGTTGCAATGGCAAAAGAGTGGGAAGAGGAGGTAACAGACGTCATTGAAAGAAGAAGAAGAGGAAGTATCAAACCATTGAGAGAGATGAAAACACAGATGGAATCCTCTTGAACTAGTTTGTATCTCAAGTGGTCAAAGAATGGATTGGATACTCACAACGTAATCCTTCTCACAGATTGGTTTCCCATCAACGTTATAGAAGGATGAACCAGCTAGTTGATCACCACATTTAGAACATACGAAACAAGAAACATGGAAGATCTGAAGAGGAACGAAGTTAATCAATTGGATCGAATGAATCTAAACCTGATTGAGTGCAGTACATCCTGGTTTGTCATTTGTGATCTCTTGATTACAGTTAACACACACATCTGAAATGGATCCATTCCATTTCATTTATTCATTTCTACCACTCAAATTGCTTCTTTTCTCTCGTTTTTTTTTCTCCCTCGACCGAATAAAGGAAAGGGAAGGGAGTCTAACGGGTCTCTCTTTAGAAGAGAAGGAGGAGATAGTTTCATTCCAATTCCCTTTTGGTCTTCTCATGCATTCCTAATCGATGAGATCGGAGAGAGAGAGGGAGAGAGAGGGGGGGGGGAGGGGAGGAGGATAAAGATATAACCTGAATCGGAAGTCGTCATCTTAGAGTGAAAGAAGACGAAGAGAATGAAGAAGAGAAGAAAGGAGCAATGTGAGAGGAGAAGTCTTCTTCTTCTCTCTATTGAGACCCGCCCTTCCCCCCTCCCCTCTCTCTCCTCCCTTTCTTCTCTCCTCCCCTTTCTCCACTCTCTCCTCCCAAGAGACTCCATTCTCACCCTCAATTCATCTCAAATCAGGCCTCATGGGGGCATCAAATGATAAGAATAGACGTCAAATCAGCGTTTATTCCTACGAGAAAAGCGAACTAAGAAGAAGAGAAGATGAATCTCTCTTCCATCATAGAGGGGGGGGGTACTGTCTCTCTCTTTCTTCGTCTTCACTAACTTCCTTTCAATGATTGTCCTCCAGTCTGTCGATTGGTGATAGTATTCATGGTGGAGGTGGTTGTAGTGACAGGTCGATGAGAGTGAGAAGAAGGAGGAGCAGAGGAGGGAAGAGAAGGAGGAATTGATCCTCCTCCTTGAGGTGTTGATCGTCCCATTGCAACACTCATTTGATTAACAAGACGAGATATCTCATCACCATCACGAGAAGCCTGCAATGAATCCTCCCTCTCTCTCTCTACTCATTGACCCTTCTCTTTCCTACCTGTAGAATAGAATCAGCATTGATTGCAATAGGTTCGAGTCTTCTTCCACTTTTTCTCTGTTCATTCGCCATTCTTTGTCTCTCTGTCAATCCTGTAATTTCTCCCTTTCTTCTTCTTCACTCCTCATAATTCCTTCTCTCTAATCTCTTATGTTCTCAAGAAGGGATTACTACTTCCCCTTCTCCAGAACATTCTTCCATAGAAGGAGGGAGGGGGGAGGGGGAGTATCCACTTGTTTCCTTCCCTCAATCCTCCTACTTCTTCTCCCATTTCTTTCACTGGACTCATCTCATTTCTATTCGAGGATGAGCAGTTGTCTTCACTAGAGAAGTGCTCAGTTGATTGTTGGAGTGAGAAGGGAGGAAGGGGGAGGAAGGAGGGAGGGGGAGAGGGGGGGGGGAGGATGTCGATCAACAACCCATCCATTCATCCCCCTTGAACACACCTTGATCACGCAATTCCCGTGCGAAATCTTGACGATTGGTGGATGATTGATTGAAGGATGGAGGAGGAGGAAGAGGAGGAGATGAAGAAATGGAGGAAGTCTCAAACGGAACGGGTAACTATCGAAAGGGATACTGTAATCATACCTTATTGATTGCCGAATAGAGTAATCCATCGTTGTTGTTGTTGTTGTTGGAGGGTGCGATACGAACTGGCTGCGGAGATAGACGGGTACTGTAATAGGAAGAATTATTGATTGATTGAGACTACCGTAATCCCGAGGAAGAGATGCTTACGGTACTGCATAGAGGGAAGAAGCGGGGAAGGGATGTGCAGAGGAGAAGAAGTGTGCTCACGAAGAGTATTGTCGATTTGAGAGACCCAAGAAGAAGAAGAGGTGGATTGGATGGAAGGGGAAGCATAGGAGGAAGATGCAAAAGAAGAAGAGAAGGGAGAAGAGAATGGGGAAGAATACAGTGGGATAGAGTTATTGTTGCGAGTCGGTGTAGAGTAATCAGAAGAGGAGAAAGTTGCTGTAGATACGAATCGTTGTGGGGACGAATCCTGAAATCACGAAACAATCAATTTCCGAATTTGAAGGAATCAAAAGTATTTGAGTGAGTGTATTAGATTAGAATGTCATTCCTATTGGTTGATTCATTTGTCATTTCTCTTTCCTATTTCCATCTCAATCAATGTCTCACCGTATTTAATGGATAGGAAGGTCGACGTAAGTTCCCGATCGAACGAGAGATGTCGGAATTAGAGGACGGAGAAGGAATCTAAAGAGAAGAGAGATGAGGGATCTTCCCTTTAGCAATACTTCTTTCTCCATCTTCAATGCCTACCACAAACTCGTTCTACCCATTCAAAAGCCACGTTATGAGAAGTCGTTCGCTTGAGTTTTCCAGTCGGGCAAAAAGGAGTTTCCCTTGAGAGAAAGAGAGTTCTATCTCTCCTTCCTCCGCCTTACAAAAAGCAATGAATATCCAATTAATGAGAGTTTTCGCCGATAAATAATAGACGATCGAAGTGCACGTACGATGAATACCCTTTCTCATGGATTATTAGATCGTTGAAGAATGTGATAACCAATGGATAAAGAGAGTCCCAATGAACAGTACCAAGTCCCATTTCTCTTCTCATACAATCACACCAGATAGAATGAAGAGAGAGACCAAATGAAGATGTCCCCCTTCCATACCTCTGTTCTGGTTTGATTGATTCCCATCTGTTGCTGCTTCTGGCCGTTCTTCCAATCTCGTCCAGGAGTACATTGATTCTGTCCGTCCACTCGTCCATCGGATAGATCCGATTCGTCACCTTAATAACGAACTTCTCTCTTCTCTCTCCCAATCAACACCCGCTCTGAATGAGGAGTGGGTATGATAGGGAGAAAACACTCTGTGAGAAAAGGCTAGACCAAAATTTTAAAAATCACATAATACAACACAACAGAGAATGATCACCTATCTATCGACTAGATAATCGATATTCATCCATCTACAGTTCTACGTCATTTCTTCTAGAGATGAGTAAACACTTTCCTCTATTTTGCGAAGTTGATTTTATTCCCCTGGGAATATTCTTGCTAAGTGAGGCCAAACTGCAAATGGTGATCTCCCCCCCCCTCACGAAGTTTCATTCGATCCCAAGGGAGAAATTTGTTCAGAGTGACAGCCATTCCAACTTTAGATAACTTTGATGAACGAACATTGAACTCATGAGACCACTCATGAGACCAGTTCTCAATATTTACAGCGCCTTTTTTTCTAAGAGTCAAGATAGAAAACTGAAGAGGAAATTGTTTGTCCAAAAAGAAGGATAAAATGTCAGTATGCGTGGCAGACTGAAGAATCTGTCCCAGCCACAGTTCTGATCGGAGAGCGAAAGCGACATGAAGAATTACATTCTAGCAGATCATTCTGTTAGACGAGATTCACACGAAGAAAAAAACTGCGATAATGAAGAGAGACAGAGACGCGCAATGATGATCGAATATCGTGGGAGAATAAAAAAAAAGAATAAACATACTTCGTAGCGATTGACCGTGCTGGGTCTTACGTAGACGAGTGGCTGCGTGCTGAAGGGATTATTTATTATTATTTATTTATTTGATTATAATTACAATCTCTGATCAACTCTCCTTCATTCTATCCCTCTTTCTTCACGTCATTTCATCTCTTTCTATCTCTCGTAAGCATTCTCGCTACTGTCTAAGATGATTCAACACAGCTCCCGAAAACCCCATGATTCACGTAGAGAAAATGAAAAGAAACGTTAGCTAAGATTCTAGAGAAAGGAGGATGGGAGAAGGAATGAAACCTGTAGTGCCTCAGGGTCCACACTGGGCCGTTGTGACTGAACGGACGCTGAAATGGAGAACAACCAATAGGGAATAGAGTCTGATCGGAATATTTTGCTATTGACTATGAATAGAAACGCCTCATGATGTTTCGCAATAATTAGACACATAGTTACAAGCATAGATGAATTATAGATGAATTGGTAAGAGTGATCAATCATTATTGGATGAATATCACATTGAATAAAGAGAGTGAATAAACGCACGAGGCTTGGACGAAGATTGGAGAGCGGTTCGTTGTGAACTCTCTGTCTGCCCCCTGCCAGATGGTAGTATCGATTGCTGAAGAGATCAAAGATCAATCTTTATCTTTTTTAACCTTCGCTGTTCAGATCCCTTCCCTTTGAAAGAATTGAACTATTACATTCTTCTCTTCCATAAAAAATATTGAACTATTACATTCTTCTCTTCCATAAAAATATTGAACTATTACATTCTTCTCTTCCATCAATCAAGCGATAAGAACTGTTTGCTTTCTTTCTCCGAACTGATAACAAATCTCTCTATTTCCTATCACTGCCCGTTTCAGAACACGCATTTTGGCTTTGATTACTTCGTTAAAATGAATAATTAAAATGTAAACATACGGATCGATAGGATGACGAAGGTGGTGGCGGAGGTGGGGGAGGGGGAGGAGGGATGCCCATGTTGAATCAGATAGATCTGATACGGAACGAGAACGAGAAAGTCTGCAAGTGATGAAGAAATTGAGAGACGAAGAGAGGAAAAGAAGAGAGAAGATCGATTCTGTTCCACTCTTCGGATTACACTTCACATCTCTTCTCCTCCCACTAAAGGATGGAGGAGAGAAGGGAGGAGGAGGAGGAGGAAGGTTACTAGGGATGAGAAGGAAGATTAGGACAGATCAGAGGGTATATCAACGACAAGCATAGAGATTCGAGATTGAATGAATTGAAAATGATCAATGTGATAAAGTGATAGTGATTGTACCTGTTGCGAGTAGAAGGATAATGAGGAAGAGGGGAAAGGTAACTCATGACTTGATTGACTGAATAGGAAGAGTATTCACTCCTTCGTCTTCTTCTTCACTCTGATCTACTTTCAATCCTCTCCTCTCTCTATTACACTATTCAGTCATTCTCTCTATCTCTATCTGAGTTGGTCCTCTCCCTTCTATCACACACATTGGAAAAGAGAAGGAAACAGAAGGATAGAAAGAGATGAACCAAGAATGAACAAGAATCTACAATTGAGAAAAAGAATGAAATGAATCAGAAGAATGACACACACGATAGAATTCTGTTCACTTTTTCATTCTAGAGAGAGAGAGGAGATAAGGAATGATGATGGGACTAAAGGGAAATAGAGATAGAACACGTTTATGGATATGATTGAGAGAGGTCTCGAAAAGGAGAGAAGATCATGAGTATTCCTCTCCCTCTCTCCCTCCCTCATTCACTTTCCTTTCTAGATGTAGATACTGATCTCCGTAAGGGATGGTCAACTTCATTCATTTTTCTTCTCATTCTCTTCCATGGATTCATCTGCCATCTCTCGTATTCGATCCTCCATTGGACAATGGAATGAAGATCATCTCAAGGAATATATTGATCATGATTGGAATATTCATCGATGGATTACTGCTTATGAAGGCAATGAAGTGGAGACAATCAAGGTGAGTCCTCTCCTCCTCTCTCTCCCTTCACTCATCATTATTCTCTTGAGGTTCTTCGTCGTCATCTCAATAATCGTCATACGATGGGTCTCTCTCATCTTCCCGAGACTGAACCAGAATGTCCCATTATGGAGAAACACGCCCCTCTTTCCATCCTGGGAAGAAATCATCCTGATGACAATAAGGTTATCTATTCCACACAACTCCAATACTCATTAGACTACTGTAGGTGACGCTGTGGGAGCTGACTGGATTACTGGACATTCACGGTCTCGTCGAGAATATCAGAGTGAGAAGGGAGTACGGTAGCCTAGTTTATCTATCGATTGTAGATCTCTCCGTTCATGAAGTCTCGTTTTCGATGGATGGAAAGAGTTCATAGAGAAGTAGTGAAAGAAGAGAAAAGAACAGGAAGACAAAGTGGATGTTTACTCATTATGGATCTCAATCAATTGAGATTCTCTCCTTCTCTTCTATCTGTTATTGGAGGTTCATTCATTCTACCGTAATCTCTCTCGCCTACAGTATCCCTTCAGGTCCCTACCGTATCATGTGGGGAACTCTGTTCGAGCAATATCCTCAGATGATTCAAGAGATCGTCATAATCAATGCTCCAACTTTCGTCAATCTCCTCTATCAGACGTGTATTCCATTCATTCCTGCTGATTACAAGGTATTATCTCCCATCTAACATGTGTAAGACGAATCAATGAAATCTTCAGTCTCGTATCACAATCTGTTCATCATCTTCTCCTTCTCTTACTCTCATCAAACGACTTCATCCTCAAATTATTCCATCTCAATACATCACTGAAGAATCTCCATACACAAATCCTGATATTCCTGTAAGCCTTCTTTTCTCTGAATATTCGTTTTTTTGTGAAATCTTAGATTCTTCAATTCAATGAATTGTCCATTTGCAGAAACCGGTTTCCCCCTTCCCTAAGGCAGAAATGCTGTCAGTGCAACTAGATTCAGTCTCAGTTCCCGCAGGTAGATTCATTCATAGATAAGCTTATTCCCTCTTATTCCTCCCCTTGGTTACGAAAGAGCCATTACATCCTTTCTCTATCATGACCAAATCCATTTGCAACCTTTTTCGAATATCGGAGACACTTCATTATCAAAATAGTAATGTTCAGGAGGTCAAGTGTATCTGAAGCTGAAGTTGAATGCGGGAGAGACAATCGATATTTTCACTAAACATGAACAAGAGATGACTGTATTCTGGTTCTATTCCATCGAGGATACGGTATGATGTGTGAAGAGTTCAATAGAAGAGAGCCGTTTATTATGATGTCACTGTACAATTAATTAGACTAGTTGATACAATAATCACAAGCATTCTTTCGCAGTGGAATGGGAAGGAGAGTTTAGGAAATGGAGTACATACAAATGAATTGAGTGAATAAAAGGGTAGACAACAGTAATAAATTGATTTTAGAAGGATTCATCCAATTGGAGGGAGATAATTGCTGGATGTGAGAGACCGGCTCTATCGACAATCGATCGATCGAGATGGATTGTACCTGAGAATGGATATTATTATGTCAGATATGGAAATGAGAAAGCATGGTTCTTATCTGTATCTATCAAATATCGATATGAAAGTGATCAAAGAGGAAAGATAACTCCTATCGAACAATTTACGCTTTAACTCATCTCTCTCATACAGTTCCACCCGAGTGATTTCATTCCATTGTATTAGTGATAATTTGTGATTTACCTAATGAACCTGGCATTCCTATTGAATAAATAGTTCTCCCATATTCACTTGAATATTAACTCACCTTACAGATCCTTTTTATCTTCTCCTCCTGCCTTCACAGGGCAGCATCCCTCTCTCTTCTCTTCCCCTTCCATCTTCTCTTCTCCCTCTCCCTCCTTCTTCATTGGAGGTGGAATCTTGACGGGACACGTAGGATAGAGGATCGGATCCAGGAATGTTGCCCATCTGAGATAACACCATTCATACCCCCCCCCCCTCCCTTCTCTCCCCTCGTACCTCTCAGGGAGCATTCTGAGAATGAATGGCTGGATGAACTTGATGTAGATTGCAGCGAGAATAGGAAGGAAGATACACGGAACGCACACCATCGAGAGAACTGAAGAGGAATGATGAGTGAAGAGACTGTATAGGGAGAGAGGAAGAGAAGAGGGGGGGGGTTACACTGTATGAAGAGAAAGTAGTGATCAAGACAATGATGAAGAGTACACACAACATGCATACATTCAACGTAGAAGTGATCAGCCCTTTCCCATCCAAGTATCCTCCTATATTCATTATCATGCACATCGGTTGTTTATGGTGAAGCTGATGCATTCGTCTTCTCATATTCCTAATTCCTTCCAGATTATCCCCCTCTTCCTTCAGATTTAGAAGTGAGAGGAAGGAACGAAGGGCCTAAGGAATGAGACCTAGCTGAGAAGGAGGAGGAGGAGGAGGAGGGAGGGGGAGAGGGAGAGTAACCCCTTGAGACTCCGTTGCCAAAAGAGAAAAGGAGGAGACACAAGATATACGGAGGATGAAAGAAAAGAAGAGAAAAGGACGAACGAAATTGAGTGAGAAGTCGAGAATTCAACTAGGGGAATAGAATGTCTATTCAGATGGACAATGATCAGTCAGACAGGGAATTGACCACCTCCGTCGATCACTCCCCCTCCCCTCACCCCCCCCCTCCCCCTCTCTCTCTCTCTCTCTCTCTTGGTTCTCCTTCTTCCTAACAAGGGAAGACACTGAGAAGAGACGACGATGGCACAATTATACTCGATCCCTTTTAGAGAAGGGACGGAGGGAAGGGGAGGGGAGAGGGGGATGGGGGAGGGGGATGGATGGGAGGAGAGAGAGAGAGAATCCTCCCTCATCTTCTCATCCTTCACTTACTTTCCACCATTTCTTCCATGTCGTTTCTCGATTATCGTATTCATTCCACTCCATGATACTATTCCTACTGATCTCTTTCTTAAATGGGCGTGACTTCTTCAATTCTCCGCCCCTTTTTTCCCTCTCTCTCCTCCTCTTCTCCTTCTCTCATTCTTCATCCTCTTCAGGATCTTCTCTTCAATGTCTTATCTACCTCAATCTCCATTTCATCATTAACTCTTCATCATTCGATGGTTCATTCATCTCTTCTCTTCATTTTTCTTCTCTTCCCTTTTCTCTCCTTCTCAATTCCATCTCCATCGACTACAAATGCTCCTCGATGGTTGAATGCCTTCTCTGAATATCTCGTCGATAAGTTCAATGAACAGTCCAAGTTCGAGTTAATCAACCAGGTCAGTCTCCCCTCTCTGCCCCCCCTCCCCCCTCCCCCTCTCACTTCCCAATTCAGGAGATAGTATCCCTCTCTCCATCTCTTCGATTGAAATCGGAGAGTGGTGCTCATGCTCTTCAGTCTGCTTATCGAGCCATTTCCCTTCTACTCGAGAAGAGAATGAAAGCTGTCCAGGTGAAAATATTAGTCTCCCTTTTGGAGGAAGGAGGATGACAGATTGAAAGTGCCCTGTCTCTCTCTCTCTCAATGAGAATCGAGATAGATGAAGAATGAGTAGAAGGATAGAGAATAAGGAAGAGCGAGGAGAGAAATGGAATATGAATATTACAGAGATTGGCAAATATTGCTGAGGAGAGCATACGGGATTACAGAGAACCAAAGGAACCAATTGTTAGTTTATCTTTTTCCCTTCTGATCTATCCATGATCATACGTGAGCCAGGGAACTCCTTGAAAAATGTGTGTACAATTTGAACGGGTCTCCGGATACAAAAATGGCCTCAGAAGTACGGGTCACCTCCCTTTTTGGACCAATTTTCGATTATTTTTCCTCAAAATCAACGGGTTGCCGCTCAAATTTCTGAAATTTTTCACTATTTGAACGGGTCACCGCCACCTCAAAGTTCCGCAGGGAAATCGGCGCTCAGCTATGTCCATGATGAGAATGAATGAAGAAGCAATTGCACTCTCTTCTAATTCATAGTCATCACGAAAGTAGGATGGGTTAATCAACTTGAGAGCGAATCGGAAGTTGAGAAGAGACGAAATAAGAAGAGAAGAGGGAGAGAAAGAGAGGATAGAAGGAATAGATGGGCAGAGTTCAGTCTTCTCCCTCTCTCTCTCTCTCTAATTTGGAACTCATTCTGAATTGAGTGTGAGAAAACAACCCTCTTTTGCATCTCGGAGAAGACCAAAAAATGGAAGAGTCTCATAGAATATCATACATAGACGAGAGGGAATAGAAAGAGAGATCGCAACTTCGATGTCCTTACCCCACTAATCTAAATCTAAATAATAAATAAAATATGGAAATGTACACAGGACGACAACGCAACGTCGTGTAATTTTGCCTCCATCATCAATGGTTCGGACGTCCATTTTCATTCTGAGAAAAAGAAGGAACTAAGGAATCTGGAGTTCATGTTAATATTGAGAGCTACACTTGTGGTACGATACGTAATCACTCAACATGTCCATTACTTCCATTACAGAACCAGGAGTCGTTCGTGATTATACTTGGACTAAAGATGAATCAATCGATAGAATATTCATGGATAATGAAAGGGATGATCCATCTATTCCCAATCAATTCATTGGTACTTATACCAGTCTAACCAGAATGTATCCACGTAAGAATATTCATTCATTCATTCATCAATCAATCAATTGTTTATAATAGGTCGTAAATGGGAAATTGAACCAGAGAAGATCACGGCCGATCTTTTCGATCCTAAATTTCGACCATGGTTCGTCAATGCAGAAGCTGCACCCAAGGATATTGTATTCCTACTTGATTAGTAAGTTATTATGATTCATTCCTTGTATTCGATACTCTGATTGATCATTCATAGTATTGCAAGTATATACTCATTGGATTGAGTAAGGGAGAGAGAGAGATACAGAAGAAGGAATAGAAGGAGGGGAGGGGACACATCCCTTCTCCCTCTAGTTTTCCCCTCACTAGTTGATTAGTCTTCAGTCTTCTCCACTCTAAAAGGAGGGACGGGAGGGGGAGGGGACATCCAAGTGTAGAATTGCCCCCATGCACCATCTTTTACTCTCTATGCTCTTCTTTTCTCTCTGAGTCGCACCCCGAGGAAGGATGGAGAAGAAAGAGGAGGAAGGAGGAGAGGAAGAGAGAGAGAGGGAGGGGAGAACAAAGAGAGTTAGAAGGGAAGATAGAAGGAAGACTCAACGGAAACTATCCTATATCCACATTGAAAAGAGAGTAAATATTGAGAATGAGAATGTAGATCGCAAGTCCATCCATTTAATCTCTCTTTATCTCTTTTAGTAGCGGTAGTATGAAGGGGCCAACGATGCATCTCTCTCGTATAACTCTTCTCTACATTCTGGCTACACTCAATCCCAATGATTACATTGCTGGAGTATGGTTCAATAAGAACTTTGCCTCCATTCTCGATTGTTCCAATACAACTTTCATTCCTGCGACTACGAGGAATAAGAAGGTGAGTGAGATATCCAAATTGCATCGACGACAATCTCTGCCTTTCAATATATGTCAAAATGGGATTTATGATCACGAAATCTCCCTAAATATTCAATATCCACCAAATCATTGCTACCAGTCTTTAATATGCACTCCTAATCGGCTGATCACCAATTCAGTCCCTTCCTCCCTTCCTCTTCTTCTCTCTTTGAATGCCAACGTTTCCCATCTGAGATTCTTCTCTTCGTTTCTGAGTAGATCATGAATAATCGAGATTCTTCTCTCTCGAAAAGGAAGATGAATAGAAAGGGATTGCATAGTGCTAACCATTCCTTCCCTCCCTCCCCCCTCCCTCTCCTCTCCTCTCCTCTAACGGGCCTTCACATCCCTTCATCTCTTCACTTCCTAGTCACAACACAATTTGACACCTCTTTCCATATTGATGTGTCGCTTTTTCCCTTCTAGTAAAGATGAAGAAGGAACTCTGACGGGTTGTTCCCTTTTAGAGATGGAAGGTACAGAGGGGAGGTGGAGGAGAAGGAGAAGGAGGGGATGGAAGATGGAGGTGGAGGAAGGGAGGGAAGGGATTCACAAGGAAAATACAAGGGAAGAAGATACTGCACAACAATTGAGGGAGAAAGACGCCTTGTCTCTCCTTAACGAGTCAATTAGTGAGAAGGAGGGAAGAAGGAAGAGGGATGGAACGGTTAGAGAGAAAGAGGGAAACCATACTACAGACCATCTATTACAGGACTCAATGAAAACAGAGATAAATAATAATAAGAGATATGGATTGATTGCAGATCTTCTATGAGAAGAGTGTGAAGGAAGAAACAGAGAAGGCCGATCTCGGACCTCCTCTCAAATTCAGTATTGAAATGTTGAGAAATGTGAGGACACTCTTTAACGTTATTATCTTATATCCAATGGAACGATTGATGTTACTTATCAGAAAGAACAGTCGATCATTCTTAGTCTTACAATCAAGTGATCCAACATGAATAATCATCTTATCTCCTTTCAGCATTCATCCGTTCTCTTCGGTGATTCTCGTAGTGGATCACACAAATTAATTATTCTATTAACTGATGGAATCGATGAATGGCCTCACACTGTAATACAGGAAAACCTCACTAATTCAGCAGGGGAAAAGGTATCTCATATACCATCTCTTCCTCTTCTATCCTACCCCTATTCTTCACAGATTCGAGTATTTGGAATGGCAATGGGATTCGCTACTGGTCCTCTTCCTCTTCTCGATCATCTTGCTTGTACTACCAATGCCACTACTTCTGTCGTCGATTCTGTCGCTGATGTCAAAGCACAATCTCGATCTTATCTCGATCATCTATCAGATGTCCATTCACTCACTCTCCAATCGACTACCATTGAAGACAGACCCATATCTTGGTTAGATCTCCAAGATAATCAATTAAATGAATGAATATCAAATGTTTTGAGGACTAATCTGTACATGGACAATCAAGCAGCTGGACCAGTGATAACTCTCTCTATTCCTCTTATTGTTCCCATTGATCATCCCACTTGGTTCGATACTGATTCACAGAGGAAACCGAATCGAATGGGAGGAGTGGCTGGAGTGGATATTAATATAAAGGTACTCATTCTATTCCGTTAGAGTGAGAATATATACACCGGAAGAAGGAAAGTCATGAGGGTGAGAAGTCACTCATGCGAATTGTAGTGAGAATAGAGAGAGAAAAGGAGGAGAGAAGAAAAATACAGGAAGAAGGAATGAGTGGGAGAGTATGAGATTCCGTCTCACAAAGTGTGAAGAAGATCGGCCAGATAAATTGGAATATCTTTCAGGAATTGACAGCTCATCTTCCTCATGGAGATGGATTACGATCATTCATTGTTGGTCAGTTCAATACATTTACCGATAGAAGACGAGATGAGTGATGAGACTAATATCTTACTTCTTCAGACAACAATGGAATGGTCGTCTACCACAAGGATCACAAGTTACCTGTGAGTTCATTCAGATTGACTACCGAGAGGGGAAAAGAGATTGCGGGATATATGGAATAAAATGACTACAATGATTAAGCTGTAGTCAAACTAGAACGTATAATGATAAATGGTACACAGAAAACGGAAGTTCACGCGGTTCGTCGAAGTGCTTGCTATGAATCATCTCAAGTGAAGAAGAAGTCAGGACATGGTCTCATTATTACCATTCCCCTTTCTTTATCCTCTTCCTTCAGCTCTTCGTGTTCAATATGGTCATTCGGATGAACGAGTATATCGACTAGTTGGATTACTCGATTCTATTCCTACTATTGATATGGTAAGAGAGATAGAGAGATAATACAGAGAAGTGCAAGAACAACAACTAAGTCGTGAAGAAGCAAATAGATCAAAGATCAAAGATCTTCTTTTCAGTACGAATTGGAGAGCAATTCGACAATAGTGCAGAATCTTCGAAGGGTGATAATGGATGGAAAGTGTGATGGAAAGACCAAGATCATGGATAAGACAAAAACAGAAGTACGAATACTTTGTGTAAAACAATTATGGTCAATATTATCCAATCTTCAGAATGATTATTATCTGTGCAAGTCATTCCCATCCACTCCTCTTACTTTGGTCATATTCTCATCTCATAATGTTCCATCTTATGACTACACTGGTCCTCCCATTTCATCCTCACAACTCACTACTCTCAATCCAATGGTCCAATATCTTATATCAAAGAGGTACAATACATAATTCCATTCAATTGAATAGATATGTCTTATCAGATCAGCGTGCAATTGGGCCATTGATAAGATTCACGATGATACACGATCTCCCATTGGATTGGAAAGGTACCATTTGATTATGCTCCCTCCACTTACAGTAATCTTTGCAGACTACGGTATTCTCAATGGATAAACCATCCCGATTGCATTGACAATCCTTCCGAGAGTTTCTCTCGAGCTATGGCTGCATCACTCAAGAAATGGGCTGATTCTTGGCCAGAGAATCCAACGGGATCGTGTATGGTGAGGGAGAGTTCAATGGATACAGTACCCTTCCCTTCCTCCTTTCAGGACTCGGGAATACTGGCGGGTATTCCATTTGATGTCAGATATTATCTCAATTCTTTCGTGTATACTCGAGGACAAGTGGCTGCATTCTATCCTATGTGGTCAGTCACCCCCCCCCATCACTCTTCCTCCTTCCTCTGAGAGATTGAATGTGACTAACAAGATAATCTCTTCTTCTCTCAGTCCCGAATCAGAGAAGAGTATGAAACAACTGACTGAGAAGATGGAGAAGGAAAGATTGTGGAAGAAGAATAGTTCAGATATTCAATTCTCTGTCCGAGACACTCACGTTATCATCTACAAACCTATTGTAGATGAGAAGAAGTAATCAAATTGGTATAATCATCAGCGAATGATTTTCCATTTCAGTAATCGACTCGCAATCGTAGGAATTCAATGGAGGTTAGATTTCCTCACTGATCGATTTATTAATTGGACATTGAATCACACATATAAAGAAGATCCCTGTGTAAGTGATATCTAATTGTAAGATGATGAAATGGAAGTGATCTCTCTCTCTCTACCAGATGACTCATACATGTCTTCTTCTCTCTCGATCTGCATATGTAATAGCTTCCAATATGGGTCAATACGCAGCCAAACACGCCCCTCTCACTGAATTCGACTCGCAGACTTTCAAAGCTCTGAGGAAGCAAAGAGAGATCCAATTGTAAATGCATTCCCAGCTGAGCTGATCTACAGTATTCTTATTCAGAGAAGTATCGATAGACTACCAAGCTGAATGTGAAGCTCAAATGAAGACAATGTGGGCTTCTCCCTCTAATCAACCATCTTCATTCATTCAATCATTATTCTATACCATATCAGGACTATTGTCGACTCTTCTATCGTAAGTGATCATAGATAGGAATCATGAGAGATCACTCACAATTTAGATTCAACTTCACAATGCTCTTCTCGGCTTTCATTTCTCCGATTGAATCACAACCAAAGATAATGAAGAATGGTACTTGTTACTTCCAAGAGATCGTCCCATTCGAGAGGTATATCCCCTTCATCTCTCTCTCTCTCTCTTCGTTCCCTCCCAACAAACAAATAATTGAGATGTGCCTACATTCAATATCAGTACACCGTCACTAAGAATGATCATAGACAATTCGATATGCACGGTCAAGGATGTTCGAGGTGGGTATACAATATATCTAGTCTTACTGTATTTCACCCCTCTATCTCAGATACGGTAGACTCCACAATGTCAATAATACTCGCCTAGCCTTATTAGTAGTGCAACAAGCATGTGGAAAGTACAATCCGGAGGAACCATTTCATTACCATCCAAGGAGAAGTTAGATAGTGATTACTATAATCGATAATTATTCTCATTGATTACAGTACTTGGATGTGAGACGATAGCCAATTATCCCCGTAAGAGACCTAACTACACATACACATTATCTTCACCAAAAGTAAGGAATCAAATGAGAGGATAATGGATGATAAATATTTCTTCAGGAAATGGACCTGAGTGCAGAAAGATGCCAGAGATCATCCTCTTCAATATCTAAAACCAATTCATTTATCATTGTCATATCAACATTCATATTAAGATCATTTTGTTGTCTATTGTAGATCTCATTTAGACCATTCCTAACCAGGTAGAAACACGAGTATTAACTCTCAACGGATACAATCGGTAGTTGCCTTATCAATTTCACTCGAATGACGATACCATTCCGAACTCATTGTGATCAATAATAAAACATAACCAAAATATATGTATAAAAATATAATAATTTGTCTAGTATTTGTAGCTATAATACCTACATCGGGAATGGAAGGAAAGGGAGACCCGATGAATCTACTGCGAATGTGCATAAAGACATATGTGCAAAAAAAAAAAGAAACGTCAACAATGGAATGGCAAATATTTGAGATCAAAGATCACTAGGGAAAGAATTTCACAGTTAATTTCTAAATTCGAAACGTGGCAGGGAGAAAGGAATGATTAACGGAAGAATGTATGATAAAATAAAATAGTCATTCCTACGAATGTAGATACAGAAGTGAAGGTAAGAATGAGAATGAGATAGTACAGTCCACGAGATTCTTGAACCTTAAAGTCATCAAATATTATGTGTAATCAGTATTTTACAGTGCAGATCTACCCAGTTATAGTGACAATGAATAATTGGAGGGGGATGCTTACTTGTTGACTAGCAGAAGTCAGATGGGAATGAACAAGAGAAGGAGCTGTCGAAGGAGAAGAACGAAGATTGAATCGAGCCATTGATGGAGGAATCATTGTATTACTTCGAGATAGAGAACGAAGTGATGGAGTACGAGATTGAAATGATACTATAAAGAAGATATTGGAAGGTGATGCCACTTAATCTATTCCTTCTCACTCACCCATTGAATTTGTTCTCGATTGTCCGAAGATTCCTCCATTCGTCTCTCCTCTCATAGATCGAACTCCAAAATGAGATGAAGCAGAAGGAAAAGGACCTCCACTGGAATTATTCCATTCATATTCATTATCTTCATTTCTAATCACTTACGTTCTTCTTCTAATTCCTTCTTTTTCATTCTCATCTCTCATTGAGAATGCACTCAATTGACTCGCAATCTCTCTAGCAGGAGTCGATCTATCGGGAGTTTCTTCTCTTCTCGTCTCTCTCCATCCTCCCATTCCATTCATTGTAGAAAGAGGTGATCGATTCATATGAGGACCAATGATTGATCGCCCATTCGGTGATTGATCTCCTTTCGATCGAAGTGAAGAGAGTGGAGAGAGTGAAGAGAGGGGAGCGCATGCCTCTGATGGTTCCCATTCCATTTCACTCGGAGTACCCAATCGACTCCTCTCACGGAACCGATTCTGAATATTTCTTATATTTACTATGTCATTCTTCGTATTATATCATCGATAGTCAAAATCAAGTATTGTTGGGTTGAAAAAACTAACATGAGTGAGTACAGGAGTCTTATCCATTTGTGTGTCCAATCCATTCCTCGATGGACTCCAATTACCAATTCTCGGAGAGGGAAGATATAATGAATCTCCTTGTGATGATACTTGAGACACTGGAGTTGATGCTACTGAGAATGCACTGTAAATGAGATCATTCGGATAGGGAATATGATAGGTAGTGTACCTATTAATGATGTGATTCGGTCTCTTCTTGTGCTTTCTCTTCCTGGGAAGAATTGCAACTGCAGAGAGAAGAAGAAAGAGAGAAGAGGAAGCTGCTACTGACTAAGAACAGAGAATGAATACTCATCATCTCCCCATAAGGGGTGAAAGAGAGATGAAATAGTGAACCTGAAGAGCATTATCTCCCTGAATGGGCGAAGTGAGACAAGAAGAAAGCCATATGAGAGAGGGAATCGAGACTAGATCCGGTAACGAAATCTGAAATGAAAATTGTGATTCATACAATCAATTCATAACTTTAATGCTTTAATGATAGTAACTGCCATAAATAAGAATAAACTGACTCGATTCTTATTGGTGGCGAATGAGAGTACATGAGAAGTGGCGATGACGATAGAAAGAGTAAATGAATGGGGAAGAGTGATTGAGAGGAACCATCTCAATTGATTAGGAAGAGGAAGAGGATCCATTCCACAATCCGATAGAAGAGTATCTACAATTAGTTCATACAAAGGAAGACTAAATGATCTTACCAGTGAGTGTCATCATCAGTAATCCGGAAATGATCATTCCAATGAGGTGGAATTTAGTAGTGAATGGGCCACCAGAGAAGAAACGACGACGAGAAGATGGACGAATTGACTGAATAGTATCATTACTACTCCATTCATCACCAATGGATTTACTCTAGCAGCCATTCTCGATACTGAAGTCAATCCAGAGATAATCGATCCCGCTTTCCCATTCAACAATTGCCATTTCAACTGAAATATACATCATCCTGTTTAGGGACCACCACGTGATATGCAAATCACATATTCGTTCCCCATGGGCCGCGACTTTTGAAAGTTTCCAGTGATAGACTAAGGTTATGGGCATAACATATCCAAAAATTAGCCAATTCTATAGTCTCCCGCGTTTTTTTATATGAGATCAAAGATCAAACAAGCTCAAACTTTGACTGTATGTAAATTTCGCGGGAGACTATAGAATTGGCTTATTTTTGGATATGATATGGCTGTAACCTTAGTCTATCACTGGAAAGTGTCAAAAGTCCCTCTCCTTTGAACGAAACAAATTATTTAAATTTTGTTACGTCATTTTTGAGATTCTTTTGCATATAACAAGCGCGGGAGACTATAGAATCTGCTAATTTTCTCAGCAAAGTTGGGTAACATTATGTACTAAACACCTGTGAAATCAGAATCCGCGGCCTTTTCCTCCCCTTTGCATAAATTAACATCGCGCGAGTGCAAAAATATGAAAGAGGATGGTGGTCCCTACATCCTGTTACTTGTATCTCATTAGATGAACGAACCGTTTCAAGATATTTGTATCTCTGTTTATTAGCAGTGAGTCTTCTCTGAGTATTCATCTCACATCTCTCACACAATGGATACAATCTCTCCATCCTTCGAGTGTACTCATCGTATTCAGCCTTCCAATCATCCTTAATCAATTCAATCATATCATTCTTTCAATTGTCAATTTTCTCGAGGATAAAACATACTTCATTTTGTGCATCCCAGTCAGCGATAGCCCTCCTTCTCTTTTCCATCGCATCTTCACATCGAGAACAGAAAGGAGAATCTGATCCTCCTTCTTGTAATCCTTCTGATACCGCATATCTACAATTGATCTTCTATCTCATCTTTATCTCATACTTTCCTCTCACCTCGTTCTAGAAGGGACAACTTTATGTTGTTCTCTGATAACTTTATCGTATCCTCCATCATCATTGAATCCATTATACTGTCTACAGTACTCGCAAGTGAACTGTCTCTTCTCTCTCATTGGCACCCATTGATTTCCATTACAGAACCAGCAATTGACTCTCCATCTACAAACAAGAGAATAGCATGGATTGAGTTATAGACAACTCTACTTGGCGAATCGTGCTACTCCAACGGTAGCAACAGTGGCAGTTGCTACTGCAGCCCCGCACATTGACCAATCCATCCCTAAACACACACATATTATTTAAGCTTTCGTTCAATTGAGATAGGCAAAGTCGGAATGAGACCGATAGTTCATCACAATAATTTTCTTGAGCGAGTTCATAATTTATGCATCTTGAATTTTCATAGCGTATCTTACAAATTATTAACAACAATGCATCAAATTGGAAAGAATAATTTTGTGCAAAAGCTTTAGTGCAGAAAAGCGAGAAAGGCGAGGGAAGGGAAGGAAGAGGAAGGGAAATATAAAGATCAACGGAAAACTAGCAATCAGCGGGTAAAAATGAAATATTGTGTCAATCAATTTATATATCGGAGGACTAAAATGGATCTAGCGAGGATTTAACGGAATGATGGGGGATTCTCACTGTATAGATGAGATATGGGAGAAGGGGGATATAAGCAGAGTGTAGATTGAGCGACTGAAGAGAGGAACAAGGCACGAAGTGAAGAGGAAAGGACATGGGAGATAAGACAATCAATCGATTAACTCTGTCTGAGAAAAGGAAGAGAGGGAGAAAGGAGATAACCTATTGAATAAGTAGAATGGGCACATCAAGTCAAGAATCAGATGTAATAGTTCATCTACTTAGCCTCCAATTTCTCGAATGCTTTTCGAGCACTTTTGATGTTCATGAGAGTTGCTGCAGGAGAGACTGAGGAATCAGCAAGTACAACCTACAATTACAATCATTATTTCATTCACTCATACCTCCAATTCTCCATCCCCCTCAACGTGGAGAAGAAGTGGCCTGATAACCAGCTCGGTTGTTACGCCCCCCCCCCCTCTCTTCCCATTCTCACCATCACGAAAGTTGTCGCAGCCCCCCCCCCCTCTCTTCCCATTCTCACCATCACGAAAGTTGTCGCAGCCCCCCCCCTCTCTCTTCCCATTCTCACCATCACGAAAGTTGTCGCAGCCCCCCCCCCTCTCTTCCCATTCTCACCATCACGAAAGTTGTCGCAGCCCCCCCCCCTCTCTTCCCATTCTCACCATCACGAAAGTTGTCGCAGTAAACTTGTCGATGAATGCAGAGAATTGAGTGTTTCTCACGTGAACATACTCGAATTCAGCACCCATCTTACTAAAAGATAACAACAATTTAGTTTCGCATTTATTATGCAATAAAAGTGAGTAACTTTCAATGGAAAAAAGAACGATGAAGAAAATAAAGAAGGATACCTGCATGATAGTTTGAACTGTTTAATAATATTGGATACTTTCTCGAATCGATGGACATCTCTATGAGGAGTAATTTGAGCATGAGCAATAACGAGGAAGGTCGTTTTCTCGAAGAGAAGAACCTTAACGAAAAACCTATTATCAACCCAATTATTTGCTATGTATGCATATGACATGATCTATTAAATTTAAAATGAAGTTGGTAATAATAAAGTCAATTCATTATCAACTACCTCATCAGCATCGACAATATCTGCAAATTGATGAAGTTTATCTTCCATCGCAGTCACATTCGGAATCAATTGATAGACAATTGCAGACCAGGCCTGATAACACACAACAAAATGATTTATTCCAATTCATATGAATCAAAGTAAAAGATAAAAGACACTCTTTTTTGCAATACCTTGTAAAGTGTCTCATCCCAAATTGACGATCGATAGCATTGGACACTTGCTTTCGATGCGCCTCCTTTTTCTTCTGAGAATTTGAGTATATCCGCTTCCTTCTCAGCAAATATCTTAAATCAAACTTCATGAAGAAACACGAAATATTAGGAAAGTTTGTGGTGAGAAAAAACTCACATTATCTCTGAATTCCTCTTGTATCAGATCCATTTTGTGAATGAGACAGAAAATCTGCAATTGGAATCAGGATGTGGAAATATCAGTGGTAAGATAAGAGAACTATCATTCCTCTGTTATACTCGTAGGAATTTCCATGACGAATCATTCATTTAACGGTACATCAAAAGATATTCTAATATGATACAACAGTAATCCATACCTTAGCAGTGGGAGAATGTTGCATGAGGGCCTCGAGACAACTTTGATAATATCGATAATCCTTCTCTTGTTCACGACTTTCCACATCAAACACGTAGATCAACACCTTAATTGCAACAATGATTTTATCACTTCACTTTCTTCTTGAGAATAGATTTGTATCGAGATATTAGTACCTGGACATTCTTGAATATCTGATCCCTCTGGGAAATGAGATAATTCTCTAAGAAGGTCTCTTGTCCACCACAATCCCACAAATGAAGTACAAGATTACCCAAGAATCTGTAATATCCATCCACTCTCCTCCATCATCCTTTCATCACTCACTTAACATGGGCATGTTCCACTTCGATAGTTGGTCCGAGTCTCGAAGTATCTCTTGCAATATAATTGGCAAAGATGATACTCTTCATACTTGTCTTTCCACTTCCACTCTTCCCCATCAATAGCACCTTACGCTTCGACATTATTCACTGAAAACATTCAAGAAACATTGAAGAATAATCAATCAATATTGGATATATATATACCGTGTCGATCGTATCAAACGATTCAATATCAAGCAACGAATCCTTTAAAAATTACCCTTTACACCGTAAATATCGAAAGTACAGGCGAAAAAAACATAAATAGTTCACAAATATTACAATAATTCAATGGTTGAGGAGGTACTCGAAAGAGCTAAAAAAGGGAGCATTTGAACATCGAAAGATCAAAGTGGTACGAAATCGAGTACTAAATGCTGATTATAGGGAATATGAGTGTATTCGGGTGATAAGATAGAAGGAGAGATAAAGATGCGGTCACTAGGAAAGAGAGAGGACAATCCTAGATTATAGGGTGAGGAAACAGATCTGTATTTGGGCACAAAACAACCACAGTTACAGTACCTAGAGGGAGTGAGTGGAAGCAAGGAAAGAGGGAGTGAGTGGAGGCAATTGTAAGAATTGAATAAACAACAAAGACAGAAATATACTTACATCATACGATGATTAATGGATACTCGTTCCAACCAATCAACATCATTCTATGAATGGATATAGTGAATCCCGTCAAGTGAAACAAGAGAAGTGAATGAGTGAAAGGAAGGGATCACAGAATAGAAGAGATGAGAGGAGCTACAACAGAGATTTGAGCATGCAATCAATCACATAATTCAGTATCTTGAAGATAAAAGAATAGAAAGGGAAGTAATAGAGTAAATACTTAGCATTCGGAACTCTTTTCAATGGAAGCAGACATCATTCCAGATGCAATTCCTGCCATAACAGGATCAGATGCAGTCCAATCAGAAGGACCTCCCATTGAAGATGAGAAATCAGCCCATACAGCTGGAGATGCTGTACATTGAGAAGATTGAGTAGGAGATGTCACGGATGGAGATGTTGGCCAATCATCTACAATTCAATTATGTGTATGAAAAGGAATGAGAATAGAATGGAATATACGAGTCGCTTAGCAACCATTACTTCTACTACATACTAAATAGATGAGATTGCTCACCAGTTAGTTGTTCTCCCTTTATCTGTTTAGTATCCCATTCAAGAGGGAATGATCCTCTTTCTTCCTTCTTTCCATTACTTGTCTCTCCTTCTCCTGGCCATTCATCTTCCTTCTTTTCGACTTTTGATGTCGATTCCACTCCTGGCCAATCGTCACCTACATTAACTAATATATCAACCTCCCCAAAATGTATTTATATTTTAATTCACTACATTATATAATGTTTACAATAACAAATAGTTATGAACTGACTTCTTATGCTGGTCTCGCTTTTTACACTCTTGTCGCTACTCTCATATCCTCCAATATTCTTCTCTCCTGGCCATTCATCTTCCTCTGCGAGATCTCCCATCTCACTCCATTTCAGGTTACACATATTCTCGAATGCAGTCTCATCGATAGTCGAATCATTATTCGTGAAAGCACTAGTTATGTCCATTGACACTCGCGTATCCATTGAATAACTGAAAGGAAATTGTAGTTTTATACAATTCATTCGAACTTGTGATAGCACCAAAGAAATATATCGATATAGATGAATACTTACGATTGTTGATCGAATGGAGTAACAAGTGAAGAGAGAGGTGCATCGAAATGAGTGGGAAGTTGTTGAGATGGATTAGTTGATTCATATTCGTGTAGAGTAGCCAATGCCATCTGATTAGATGCTTGTTGAGGAGATATATCAACCTGAAAATAAATCATTTTATTTCCCACCTATAATAAAGAACCGACATAATAACTACCACCAAACAAAGATGAATGGGTCTTTTTTAAACAGTGAAAGTCACTACATCTATTCATTATCATATCGCAACGATAAAGTTATGCGTAAAATAGTAATGTATCTGTCATGCTCACTCACTTCCACATTATATGTTTTACTACTAGTGAAAGAGGGAGCTCGATCAGTCTCCGCCATCTTATTTCTCTCTGTGAATTTATCCAGATCCGATGAGAGTTCGTGCCATTTAGTACATGCCTGCATCGAATAAGGTCAATATATCCATGGAAATCATTCTCTCGTAAATTGAATATATCAAAGAGGTTACCTTAAGAATGGCCTCTAGTCTATCCTTATTGCATCCATTCATTCTAGCGCGTTGGAATGAACAACCGAGGTGAAATAAGAATGATCTCTTTGAGATTAGAGCAAGATTGGATGGAAGAGGAGTAGAGAGACATTCAGTGAGATGCTTGCGAATATACGAGATTACATCTGCATCCTAAAAATAAAATACTAATAAACAGTCAGCAAGAATATTCTAGTATAGTAGTTGTTAAATTAGAGTAAGAACTAACGTTGAATAGATAAACGACGAGAGGACTCTCTGGAGTGCATGATGAGAAGAGAGGATACTCCACTATCTTGTGAACTAATCCATGTAATATATTCAATTCGGGCTTGCACAGACACAAGTCCAAGAACTACAAAATTATTATTTTTATTGCTGAATTATATTCTAACGAGACATTTTATAAGACAAATAAATTCAAACGGCTATGAATAATTTAAAAAATGTAAATACCTTAGTGAGGGGTACATTCTTGAATGCATTCTTGATAGCGAGATGGGATGGACTCCAGTTTGTATCCAATATCTCCACTATTAGATCAAGAAGATATTTCCATGAATTACCACGAATTGAAGGATCCAACTGCAATCAACGGAGATAAATATGATTTTTTGAAAAAGTCAAACAAAAAAGGGAAATTGGAGTCTACCTCCAAGAACCATCTAATCAATGCTAGAATCATAATATGTGGAAAAACTTGAAGAAACATTCGATACATTAAATGTATTCCAGATCGTTGCTATGTATGATCTTGTAAATGACACAGCTTACTTGTAAATCATTGAGTACTCCCTTGAGTATCTCTTCACTTCTCGATCCAATAACCTTCTCTGCTAATCGTTCCGGATCTGGTTGCCATCCCTTAATAATAGAACATTCGTTAACCTCTGATCAAGTAATTGAGTAGGAGAGAGATAAAAGAAAGTGTGTGTTACCTGTACTTCTGAGAATGATTCGGGTATTCCTCCCATCCAAGTGTCTACTTTATCTCCATCCACAGTTCCACTCGGTCGTTGCCATACAGTATTCGTCTCCAATAGTTTCTCCATCAATTCCATTCCCTCAGCGACGATCGATTCATTGAGAAGACCTTCCTCGTCCCGCTTACAATTATTATATTATTAACAAACACACAACGATAGTAAAAAAAACCTGTAGCATAGCATCCATGATTCTCGTAATGCTTTCCTCGCTCGTGAGAGAACCCAACAAGCAGTTAATCACTTTTTCTTCTGATTGATACAAAACCTCTCTGAACGATTGAATGATTATCCTTCATCAGAGATATTTCTCACCTGAACCATCCCACAATTTCCGTGTATACATAACATGCGACATAGTGCACTTGTGGATGTTTGGATGAGGAAAATGCAGAGATGAGTCCTTCCACAAGACCACCCTCTACCATCCACTCAACGTATACAATAATACGCATTATCGATATACTCACCTTTTCAAATTAAAAGAAAGATTAAATGCATACCTGGTTAATCATCTGTGTGAGATCAGGTTCAACAGGAGAGGAGACGAATTTGAAGATAAGTTCTCCCATTGCACCATGTTCAAGATGATCGATACATTTCGAGACAAAGGAAGTAGTCATCAGAAAGTCGATACACTGTAATAATTTCCACGATATACAAAGGACATATTTTCCCCATTCCCATAGCAGCATCCACTTTTAGTATTATCGCATCGTATAAACCAATAAATCGCTCACCTTCCTAGGATCTCTGTTGAACAAACTACCGACTATCTTGAAGAAGAAAGAGGCGACAACACTGTTCATCGGCTTATCCAAAGTAGTGATGATTAGATTCATGCAAGGTTCACTCCCGAATACAGCAGTGGCAATCTCTGTCGAAAAGGTAGAGAATACTTCGGTACACATGTTAGAATACCTGAATAATTAATTTGAAATAAACAATTAGACCTGGAAAGGGCGTAAATAACATACTTATACTGCTCCTTGATTGGAAGAGTTTCATCAACTGTCGAATGAAGAGCAATATTCATCATTTCAATAAGAATTTCGTCCTTGATGAGACTGGAAACATCGGGTTAGCTAAAATAAGATTTGAAACAACTTACTATTGCACGAGGCATTGGTTGCCATTGCGAATCTCTTGAAGAGTATAAGGATTGTCAAGAACAGAATTCAAGCTGATCTGATCAGATTTCAACAGCACGTCCAACGAACTTTCTTCATTATTTTGCCAGAACATGGCCTTAAAATTGAAAGCATTAGACTAAGCTACAACGGTGAGTTGCTTGCTAAGTCGATAATTTTCAGCGAATTCGCAGTACACACGGAATCATACGGATTAGTGGGGTGCTCTCAAACAAGGATTTATATTATACAAAATCAATAAAATCAAATTTTAAACGATTAAAAAAACAAAAAAAATTGGTGACTTTTCACCGAGCTGATCGTACTTAGCTTTTCCATAGTTGATCGAGGACTGACTTTTCAAGCTGATATTCCATCTATACATCAAATTGTACTCTCCAATTTTTTTTTGAAAAATTTGTGTCGAAGTTCGATTATCAGATTCATTCCCATTTTCTTATCTCATTGGTTTATGTAATGTTCCCTCACTCTCAAAAAACAAGGGCTCGTCATCTCACCGTATCTGAAAGATTGTGCATACAACGTATCCGCATAATTTTCAGGATTCCACGGTTGAGAGGAGAATATGAACAGAACAATATATTATCCATTTGAAGTGGAAGGTTGAACTTCATCGACGTCTTCATCATCATCATCTTCTCCAGAATTCGCATTGGGAACCCACAATCAGGAATCAATGCATCTCTGAAAATTATACATTAGATAATGAACGCAGAGAATATGAAAAGGATACCTTGAGATGAGATGAAGACAACTAATCATAATTACAGATAGAGATTGAAGACTGCAGACAAAAGAAGAATTCGGAGAAATGAAGAGTAATCTTCCATCATTCTACTAATGAAAAAAATAAACTGACCATACAACTCTCTCTTATTCATTGTTGTCTATACATTCCTTTTATACAGAGAGTTCCTATAAACATGACATGAACGACATTAACACATTCAAACAGCGACAATCGATAAAATATTGAAAATGCTGTATGGAGCATTGTTGTGAGCGCGGGGTGCGCTTCGGATGTCTGTCATCTCACTTTAGCCGTAGGGCTGTAAACAGGTTCCCGGTGCTTGGATCCAAGTTGGATTCCAAATTGAGAGATACTGTACTTGGATCCAAGTTGAAAACCCCTTTTTACTTGGATCCAAGTTGGATTCGCACACCAGAGCACTTCCTCATCCATAATATCAATCACTTTCTCAGTGCTTTCCTCAACAGCAGTCTTCGTTGATATCTGTGATATCTCTTGTATCTTCATATTACATCTCACGTCTCTTATCTCCAAGATGGATTGATCAATCTTCTTCTCGTTTTCTCATCTTCTTCGTCTACCATCTTTACACCCGTTTCATCTATCTGTAATATCAATCATTCTTATCCTTATTCCTTTATTTCCTTTTCCTTCTTACCTTCACCCCGAATACATTCATCGTTGCAACATTTTCATCCATCAACATTGACTTCTGAAATTAAAACTATTTATTCCGAAATATGGGATAATTATAATCTTGAATGAACTGGTGAGCTTTGATGTTCTTATCTCTTCAGTTTTAACTGATGTAAACATAGCCATTGTATCATTATGATCAGGAGATTGAGTTTCATCAAGAATCTTTGAATGATTTGAATGAAGTGGACTCTTTGATGAAATAGTCTGTGATTCCTTCTCTTCCACTACCATTGTTACTTCCTCCATTGCAATATTTCTTTTTACTATAAGCACATCCTTCGTATCATTACCCCCTCTCTCTTTTTATAAACGGCCAATAATCAAATTTCACCCACTCTTCATCCTCTTCATCATTCCCCTCATTCTTCTCCATCCTTATCGGCGGTTACTCCGCGATGGCAGATCATTCTCCCAGTGAGTTTCACAAAAACCTCGTGAACTATCCTACAGTCTCCCATCTACCGTACTCCTCGGTTCTCCACAGTATTCAATGATCTACTGTGGTCAGTACAGTAATATGTTTGCAGCAGAGGATCTCGAGCACAAATTATGGTTCCACGGGTTCGTGACTCGTGCGGATGCCTTGTGAGCATTTTTATATCTAAATGGCCTACAATATACAATATGCTATATTCAACATCTCTAGTATTATTGCTCTACCACATAGTTGTACCGTTGTGCACTGCATAAATGCTGTACTGTGCTTTAGTTTTTAGTGTACCCTACCGTATTGCGAATCCTATCACATGCTACCATTCCCAACCGTAGCCTACGGTATCCTGGATACCATGCGCTACCGAAGCCTACTGAATCCTACCTTGTCCTACCGTAGCCTATGGAAGCCTACTTTAGCCTACCGTATTCTACAATGCCCTACCATACTTTACCGTATCCTACCGTACCTTACCAATCCAATCTTCAGACGTCTGATCACTGCACCGGGCGATTTCTTGGTTCGGACGCCCGACAAAGGTCCCGATGCCGATTATATCATCACAGCTTGTGATGTGAATGGCAAAAAAGTCAATATTTCGCTCAGGTAAAAATTTTCTTGAAGTTTGGTGTGTGAGACCCGGTAAAGGACGTTTGCGATAAGATGTCAATTGCAAAGAGACAGGAATGAGCATGGAATCTGGTCCATCCCTCTGAGGAATCCGATGTTGCGCCCAGGTCATGTCTTCACAAATATCGTCGATCTAGTGGAGCATTATCGAGTACGTTTGGATCAATATTGTCAGGTTACGGTATACCGGAACGTAAAGAATTGATGACCCGAGGAAACCTCACGGAATTGGGATTGGGCGAAGAAGATAGGACACTTTTGATAAATGGCGTTAACCAATGAAGATGTGCCCTTGCTATTTGTGGTTCGTTACCATGATGAGTTGGAACCGTTGAGATGCACAGTCCGTCCGCGGATCTTAACTTCTCACGAGTAGTACCGCGACTCGAATGGGATCTCAATGGATACGATATATTCTACGACGAAAAGAGCAGAGTTGGACACGGCTCATACATGGGTACTGTAGGCCATTATGGATTACTAGTTATTAACTTTTAAACAACAAAAAAATGCAGAATATAATGCAGACAAACGACAGAACTAATCGGGTTTTCATGTTACATCTCCGACAGAGACAATTAGAAAAATGCATGATTTGCTTGCAGGAAGCTTGAAGAGAAAAGACAGACCGAACACTCCTGCCCGAGTTACGGTAGCTAATCCTCTAACGATCGATAGAGACACGGAAGTTACCAGGGTACTGTAGTCCTACCATATACTTTCACCAGAGTATCCATTAGGTGCTTGGAAATTGATGAAGCCGTGTCGCCATTTTAGGACGTGCGCAAGAGCATTCTGCAAGAGGCACGGTGCCTGGCATATTCATTCCACAGAAACGTCGCCCAGGTAAAGCTCACGATTACGGTAGCACTAGGGGATTCAATTCGGACATCTACGAAAAAATACGTCGAATTATTTACCATTGGTTACGGTAGATTACGGTAGATAACATATCGATTCGGTGTCTTTTCTACAGTTCTACGGAGTATCAATCGATCCGCTGTCGACGGTAATCGTGAGCGAGCTCTCATCTGGATATGATCTCCACTCGCATCTCCTCATGCTTGGACAGAAGATCAGTCCCATCGAGAAACTCATGTATCTAGATGAGGTATAATATGGCTACCGTAGCCGTCTAAACAAAGTGGTATATACCGTAACCCTTTCATTATTCAGTTGTCCCGAGGACTCGCGTATCTTCACAAGAAAGATATAGTTCATGGCGCGCTGTCCGCTCGAAACTGCCTCATATCCGAAGACGGAGCACTCAAGATAACTGATTACGGTAGGTACCGTACCTCTTAGTGCAGCATGATCTGTAAGATACCGTATCCATCTCTACCAGGCCTCTGGAAGATCATGGGCGCCGATGCTTCCGTCATTCAAGCCAGGTACGGTAGATGGATTAGTTACCGTACTCAGTCATCGTTATCGATAATTGAGATGTCTCGCTCCGGAATGTGCAGTTCAACCATCTTTGTTCACTGAATCCTCTGATATTTGGCAGTTCGGTTGCCTCTCTTACGAGGTATACTGAATCTACGACCTTCTTTCCAATCTACTCCCTCTGAATACCAATTCGACCATCATAGTCTACCGTATCATACAAAAGTATCTCGCAGATATATACAAACGGAGCCGACCCGTTTCCTGAGTCGTCAATGGAAGAGATGAGGGGTCGTGTACCCTCGTTTCCCAACAGCACCCCATTCTGCATCGTCGATCTAGCGAGTCAAATGATGTGAGTAGGTATCTCTTTGATGGAATTCCATCAAGCGGGCGTAATAATGAAATCATGGAACTCTATTAAAATTCCAAGGGAATTGAAATATAAACAAATTCCGAAAACAAAAGAGAACCCTGGAGACACCCAGTTGTGCTACGATTACTGTAGCTTCATCAATGGATAAATTGAGGAGCCCATCGCCCGATAAGCGCCCGTGTATCAACGAGATCCGCGCAGTGCTTCACGTGAGTGAAACGTGTACCTAGCGTAATCGTTACATTTCCATTCGGGACTCGGCATGTTCAGGGATCGATGAAGCAATCGATCGATACGCACGGCCCTCTCGATGCCATGACTTTGAACAGACTCGTCGGCGTGCATAGAAGAGCTTTCTACGTGAGTGTGTGATGTGGTGTGCCGACGATGTTTACCAATCGTCGTCCTCTCTGAATCGTGTAGAGTCAAAAGTTCATTGCTTGACGTAATCCGATTGAAACAGGGTTGCTTAGTTTGTATATGTTGATGAGTAGACGAGGGAAGTACAATGGTCAGGTAGTCCAATTGGAGGAATATCTGAATAAATAATGGAAAGAAATTACGTTATCATGATGAAGAGTCTATCTCTTCACGTGAAATTGTGTACGGGAAATGAAGAGACGGATTCTTCATCCCGACAATTCTAGGAAGAATCCAGCACTGAACCCCTCTTATCATAAGCCTATTCATTTTGTGCAGGTCGAAGCGATAGATACAATAAGAACCGAAAGGGAATATATTCATTATTCGTTAAGGTGTGGGAGGCAAGCGACGATTTGGAATACTGCTCTTCAATCCGATCGATCGTCGAGAGAATCGATAGAGATACGGGAAAGACGAGGAATAACATCGTGATAATACTACGACCGCAGCTTGCCGACATCATTGAGCACTGTTGCAAGGTTCTTTCTCATCGAGATATTTGTTTTGTTCAACTAAACAGAATGATACAGTCGATATTGTTGATGTTAGGATTGTTCCTCCAGAAGAATTACATATGGTTTTCCGAAATGGGAGAAGAATGTTTTATCAACATTTCTCTTCTTATTGGGTGAATTCACAATGGGTCAGAGATCTTAGAGAAAGAGAAACGACAGTTGGAAAAGGAGAGAGATCATGACGTGGAGTCTATACAGATGGCACGGGACTCCACATATTCTGGAATGGAAACAGTCGCATCCATTTGGACGTGGATTCCTCCTTTGATTCTCAAGGAGAAAGCTGCACATCTAATCCGAGATATTGGTAAGGCGGCTCTTAAACCAAATAAGCCTGGAATGATATCCGGTCCACCGTATGAAGCTTAGTATCTAGATTTCTTCTTTCATCGCTTTTTTTCAGCAATTTAACTACTCAGTCCGTAATTCACTGTACAAAGATCCAAGGTGGCTGGAAATTTACCGCTTGTTTGCAGTGTATTGCTGTCTCGATATGATGGCGAAACTGAGCAATTACGGTAGGGCGTATCTGGCCGACATCGATTATCCTTCATTGAATGAATGGTCAGCTTTCCGAAATTCGGTTACTAGCCTCATCACCTAACTTCTTATGTCCGATGAGAGTTCACGCAAAATGGAGGGACAAAGAGATTTTGCACTTCGACTTGCAACTGCCCATTCTGAAATTTTGATGGCGAGACCATACCCAACTATCCATTACCTATTATCTATCTTACATGCAGTCATTAATGACATAAGAAAATCCTGACCAAGATAATAATAGTCCTTCATCAATTCAATGTGCAGGACTGCCGAATGGGGAGGAGAAATACTTGAAATACTTGCCTCCTCTCTCTTCATTCATCGAGATATCTTCCCCGATGCTCTTCGATCAATTCTCATCGGTGATTTGAGGGAAAGAGCAATTCGACAAATGGAATCGGATAGTCATGAATTGGAAGGTCCGTTTGTATAGTATAAATATCAGTATGGGATCTGGGCTGTGCAAAAATTTTTCGAGCTCTCATTTCGTAATGCTCTCTCGCCGGTCAGAGAAACCGAGAGAGCATTGCGAAACGAGAGATCGAAAAACATTTTGCACAGCCCAGATTGGGATACGAAACAAAATTGAGTCATTCCTGTGCACATCATAGCTCGCGATGTTATGCATTCTTCTTGTTTTCCTATGTTTTTTTTATGATGCAGCTCGATCACTGGGACAGTTTTTCATTCATTGATTATTAATTATATAATTAATGGCTAATTCGAAAAATGCGATAGTATTTTTTGAGTGAGTAAAGCATGAGATGAGTGAGGTTTGATCAGTGACTCAAAGACACTCTATACACACTGCACGATTCGTCTCTATTTCTTTCCAAAAAATGGATTATTCCAGGTCAGCCGGATGATCGAGTGGCTTTTATGCACGCTCTCGAGTTGATAATTCGTCCATGCTACGGTTTCATTGTCGACGATGCCACTTCTGTCGTCATATTCACTACACACTCCAATCTGGTGTGTCCATTCATTTCTCACTGTGAGAAAACAATTTGTGTTATCAAAATGATAGATAGATGTAGATGTCGTTGAGACCTCAAATTAATGATTGAGTAATAGTTGTGAAATGAATGAAGTAAACTCAGCCTTCATACCGCGAGGATCATGCATATTGTATGCTGATGCGAAGACTCTACGCTGATTATGCACCCGTGCTACAGGCAAAATCTCCATCATATGTTCGTTCTTCAATTTACTTCGCGAGAAAGTTGTTGGTATAGCAACATGCTTAGGTCTTCTTAGTGATGCTAAGAGAGGACAACGATCAAGAATTACAGAGTATACTCAAGTTACGAATGGGGATTTTGAAAATTCTTGCGTGTTATTCCCTGATCATGTTCAGACAATTTCCATCCCATAATCCTTACAAAAGTTCGACCATTCTCATTTCGCATTTTCTTTCATCTATTATGGTCCCGACAGTTACCCATTGGGCATTTTTTGTCGTTGCAAACAAGTTGTGAGTGAATATTTTGCAGGTGTACCATGGCTTTCTCAAAATCTACGGACGTTCATCTCTTCCTCGAATCACAGAGATGGCATTGGCTGCAATCAATTCATTCTATCTCAATATGGGACGACTCACTAATCAGGTGCTCTTACTATTTATCTCAAAATTCTCCGAAAAAAATGGTGCGTAGTGGCGGTGAAGGAACAGTGATGGCGAATCAGCTATAGAAATTCATGACCGATTCTCACCGAAAACTCTTCCGTGCCAACCAACTTATGAAGGGAACTATAAATTAAAATGAAATGTACAAATGATTATTTATCTATGTATCGTGACAATTTCAGACTATTCACGGATGGCGAATCAACGATATTGTAGCTGCCTGTATTGATTATTATATATCGAACGAGAGAAAGGAGCCACTGCTAGAGGTGAATAACAAAGAAGAGCGAGGAGGGATGTAAGAGTGAAGATTCCGTCTCTTCATTCCCAATACTCACTCCTCTGACCGGCACGAGGAATGAAGAGATAGATTATTCATCCTGATAGGCCTAAACTACCATTCGAGAAAATTCTCAGATTTTTGGCCCTGAAAGAATAGTAAGTGTAGTGTACCTAGTAAGAATAGTGGTATGCGAAAATAGGAAGGCAATTCTGTTGTGAGAAAGGTTAGGACAAAAATATGAAAAGCAGTGTCGAATAACGAGCACTCGTCTCTTCAATTACCACTTACTTTATTTAATTTGGGCTGGTATCTAAGTGAAGGGAATTTCGACTAATGAAGAGGCGATTTCCCCTCCATCTCTATTATTTTCAATAAGAGTGCCGCTGAATCGCTCTCCCTTCTCACTCGCATTTCACCTTCAAAATCTTCATGAAAGAGAGATGTGTGCGCTATTTTTCTTCATGAAGAACAACTCTGATTTGTACTGATTTTTCTGTCCCTATATAATTATAATGAATTTCAGATAGTGACGTCTTACATCAAGGACAATCCCGTGTACATCATTAGCGACACGACGGTCAGTACGAAATTATTGATATATTTTAACAATATTCTTATTACTATGAATATTAGAATAAAATAAATGGTTCATTCAGTCCCTCGATGCATGCTTTGGATGCGATCTCATTCCCAGCGAAGTCATCATCAGGAAGGATTGCGAATTGTAAGTGATTGAGCTCCGAATTAGAGCTTCCGTTTCTTTATTCGTCCGTATTTCTTACCAATTAGAGAAGAGAGAGAGAAAGAGTGGATGTGGGAACGCGTAGCCTTTTATTATTCCTTGGACTAGCAAGGATAGTTGTGCACTATTTATAATTATTTCAAGATTGAAAAAAATGAGAGATTTATGTTCTTTTTTTATATTATTAATAGAGCTATCTTATTGGAAAATGATTTTCCAATAACCCTAATGGATTTCCAATAGTATCCTCATTCTTCTCACTCTCTCGTCGCGAAAGCTGTCTAATCCCCTTGTTCGGCTTATTGGAAATCCGGAAAATTTTCCAATAAGAGAACTCTAATTATAATTTTAAAGATAATTTCCGTTTTTTTGCAGTGACTGCGGTAACTGCGCCTGTCGACCGTACTGGTGCGTTGCCTGCATTGTCAAAATCTTCTTTACGAGACAAGAGCGATACAATGAAGAAGGAAAATTGCCCAAGGTAAGGGAGTGAAGTGGCACAATGATAGACGATCGTTTGACTATCTTGATTATATACACTCTCTCACTCTGTCTTGTCGGGAAGAGAATAAGAGATCATTGATGAGTGTGTACTGACTTACGAGTAGACAAGGGTTTGGGGATTTCGTCCGGTGAGATAACCTTCATAAAACACAATTAAAAAAGAGAAATAGGTAAATTGAGACTATTTCAATTAGGAATGGGAAGAGGGATGTCATAGAATCATTCAATATTCATCCAATCATTAATTTCTTTCGTCACTTCAGCCCACGTGTCCATTTTGTCGTGCTGACTTCTGTGCGAACGACGTTCATCGTGTTGTGAAAGGAGAATAAGAAGATGAGAAATGAAGACGATAGAATTATGCCTTCTCTCTCTATCCATTCCCCATACTGATTGACATGTACTTACTAGTGATAAACTATTTCCGATTATCGATCGAGTTTTCAAGATCCGATTCATTTATTGCCTTTTTTATGAAGATGCTCCGGATGTTCGTTATATAGAAGGACCAATGTAATTTATATACAGTAACTCTTTTATTTTTGAAATAATTATCTATCTACCTCTCCATGTAAGATAATCAATCATCTCGTGTTTCCTTCGAAGGGAAACGGTTAGCACATCATAAGCAAGCAAATTGGAGTGACTGTCCACTCTGGTGTGCGAATCCAACTTGGGTCCAAGCAAAAATCCAAGTTGCGACCAGGCCTGGGGGCAACTTGGATTTTTGCTTGGATCCAACTTGGAAATCTGCTTGGATCCAACTTGGAAAGGGGTTACGGTAGCCTTCTTTTTTATTGATTGATAATATGAGATACAGTAATCTCATACAGTAACCAAAGGCTCTGCACGGTTAGACCATGTCGGGCCGGTCACATCCAAAATACGGTCCTACTGGGGACCGTAGACAGTCAATCGCACTCGTGCCCGAAGGCAGTCAAAACAGGGCTGCGAAAAAGGACCTTATAGGCTTGGTGTGTGTTAGACGCGACAGGGCAAGAACTGCTTGGATCCAAGTTGGATTCCTGCTTGGATCCAAGTTGGGTTCCCGAGGCCGGGATACTGTACTTGGATCCAAGTTGGAAACCCCTTTTTACTTGGATCCAAGTTGGATTCGCACACCAGAGCAGTCAATATCTTTTGTCATGAATGGGATTTTAACTGAATAGATAAAGATGGAGATCAAATATACTGTAATGATCAGTGATGTGTCTCCCTGCTCCTACAGTATCGCCACGATACCGTAACCCAACCTTGAGTTTCGTGAGTTAGTTGGTCCGCATATTTTCTCTGTCGTCATCTATAACTAATTCATAATGATCGTTAGCCCCCCTCCCCCTTCCTCTTCTCAGTTTCCCACCTTCTTCCTTATCCTTCTCCCTTCCCACCTTCTCTCTCACAATTCCTCCCCCTTCCATTCTACCCTTCCACTGTCCTATTCTCTCCTCTCAGATTGGTAGTTCCTCTTTCATTTCCCTATCTCACTCCTTTCATTCTCTCTTTCAAGGGATCAATTTACCTCATCCATCGCATCAATACAATCGAATCGATAATGGCATCTGCAATGAAATTCCTCTACTACAATCAACCAAAGAAGACTCTATCAAGAACAATGACTACAAGGTACTGTAGATAGAAGATACTGTAGGAGAGTACTGTAGATGATTCCAGTCAATCGACACATTTGGAAGACTTCAAGGTTCGATTTCGTCGTAGTGGATCATTGGGAATTCCATTTGTTCCAGAAGAAGATATGAGAGTACTCAAGGTAGGAAAGAGGAGAATATTGAATGAACAGTAAAGTGAATGAATTAAAGAGAGAATTGGCAATCGAAGAAGTAGACGAAGGAATGACTCTTCTCACTGTTATCGTGAAGACTGTAAGAGCAAAAGGAGGAATATCTGAGACTATCGAAGCATTACCCGTAAGGAAGGAAAGAAGGAAGAGAATTGAAAAGATTAATTATAGAAGATGATTGTTATCAAACATCTCGAGACAAGAGATTCCAAACAATCTTCATCGGAATTGGATCTATTGATTGAGATGGAATTACATGGAAGACTCTCGAACCAAGAAGCAATTGAAGAGATGAAGAAGAATGGTCTACAAGTTCAAGAAGTATCTAGTACTATCACTCCTTCAGTCCAACCCAAATTCATTGAACCGGGAACTAATGGTATGACATGGAATGAGTCTCATGATAATCAATTGATTGAGATGCAATAACGGGAGCTCCATGGTTTCCTAAGAGTATTTATGATCTTGATATATCTGCAAAAAAAGTCATAATGTATGGAGATGGACTTGATGCTGATCATCCTGTAAGAATCGACAATACTATTATTATTAAAAAAAATGGATTTGTTTGCTTTTAGAAGAAACATTTTTTTGATTCATTGTACTAGATAATGTGTAGGATGGAGGAAGAAGCAATAGAGTATTAGTCTTCTTCTTCTTCTTCTTTCTTCTCCCAAAAAGAACTGAATTGGATGGTGTCATCAGTCTTCTTCTCTTTTTCTTCGCTTCATTTCCTTTCCTTGACAGGGATTCAAAGACGAGGTCTATCGAAAGAGAAGAATGATGTTCGCACAAGTTGCACTCAATTACAAACAGTGAGGAATGGAAAGATAAAGCTAGAGATAAAGGGAGACAATTGCAGTGGGGAGAAAATACCACGAATTGAATATTCAGAGGAAGAGAAAAAGACTTGGTCTGTCATCTACAAAACTCTAAGAGAACTGCATCTCAAGTATATCTCTCCTTTATCTCTTTGAACTACTTCATCCATTTAGATATGCCTGTCAGGAATTCCTCGATAATTTCGAAGAATTGGAAAGACATTGTGGATACTCTGAGAATAACATTCCACAATTGGAGGATATCAGTAGATTCCTCAAAGGTAAGAGAAACACTCTTACTCCAATAGAAGAAAATGGAGATGGGGATCGACTGTGGGAAAGATACATTTTATACTTCACACGATATACAACGGAAAGTGCACGTTACTTACACCAACGAGATGTTTCACCTTCGAGTACAAAAAGAGAACATTTCTTTTTTTCTGGATTATTATTCATAATAAATGAATTACAGCTAAAACAGGATTCCGTGTTCGTCCAGTAGCTGGTTATCTTTCTGCTCGTGATTTCCTTGCTGGTCTCGCTTTTCGAGTATTCTTCTGTACTCAATATGTTCGCCATTCAGCCAATCCATTCTACACTCCTGAACCGTATTCTTTCCTTGTCTCTCTCAATCCATTCAGTGTGTCATTACAGTGATACCGTTCATGAATTAATGGGTCATATGGCTCTCTTTGCTGATCCCGATTTCGCTCAATTCTCACAGGAGATTGGATTGGCTTCTCTTGGAGCATCAGAAGAGGATCTCAGCAAATTGGCAACGGTATTCATTATCGATCGATTGTTATGAAGTATTGATTCTAGTTGTACTTCTTCTCCATTGAATTTGGTCTCTCGTGTGATTCTCATGCTGACAAATTGGACTCGAGACTCAAGTATACGATACATTCCATCTATAAAATCTCATTAATTCATTCAGATATAAAGTGTATGGTGCGGGTCTCCTTTCATCAGCAGAAGAACTTCGTCATGCAATTGAAGGATCTCCTTCTATTTATCGATTTGATCCTGATAGAGTCGTAGAACAAGAATGTCTCATTACTACATTCCAATCTGCATATTTCTACACTAGAAACTTCGAGGAAGCACAATCGAAATTGAGGTATGTGTAATTGTTCTTTGATCTTTCAAATAAAATAAATATAATATTGAGAATGTTCACATCATCAATGAAACGTCCATTCGTCGTTCGTTACGATGCGTATACTGAATGTATTCAAGTACTAAACAATAAGCAGAATCTCTTCCTGGCTATAAATGCTCTTCGATCGGATATTAATCTATTGGCTGGAGCACTGCATTACGTACTCTAGATTAATTTCTACTCTTCATTATTTCTCTCGCTTAGTATTTTTTTCATTTCGCTTAGCTTTCCATGCTACTTTTTATCGTTCTTATATTGCAACATTGTCCTTACGAAGTTTCAATTCTCATTATTTATATCTTTCGATAGAACAAAATTCCGAATAATCATGATATTGTAGTTCTATACTTTCACTAATAGATAGAAACTTGCTATCGAATGTCCTTGTTGTAGTCCATTGGATAGCTTCATCTGTCCTTCCTTTTTCCCCTAAGAGACCTTTCGAGAGAGGGAAGGAAGAGGGACTACTCATCCCTCTCAATTCCTCATTACATTAGATTTCATCCCTATCTCCATAGATACCTGTCCTTCCTTTTAACTTTCCTCCTTCCATTATATTGCCCCTCCCCTCATCACTCGAATTCTTCGTACCGTAGCAATTCTTCATCTTTCTATTCATAAATATCTTCGTATTCCTGTGTCTTCTCTACTCAAAAAGGCAATCATCTCAATTGAGTCTAAGAATGAAGAGAGAGAGAGAGGGAAGAGATTGGTTCTCCCTTAGAATGAATCCCCTACCTCTTGTCATCTCCTTCAAGTCTAATCTTCTCCTTTCTTCACTCATCTTCACATCATTCTCTCGTTTGATATCATTGCCTCATTCTAATTTCCCTCTTCATTCATCCTTCTCTTCTTCCAATTTCCTCTTCTTCCACCTATCTCCTTCCATCGCTATCTATTTTGTAATGGAATCACAATGAAATTTCGTATGTGAGAGAAGAAAGAGAGGCTTCTTCATAAGTTTCCTCTCTTTTCTTCACTTGGCTACGAGTCATTTCACATTCTTATTATGACAAATTTTTTCACCGAAACATACTCTATTTTATAATAAATGCTAGTGAATGTTGAGTAATGTTGTCTTGATTTAGCATTTATTCATTCTCTTCATTCCCTTATATGCTCTACTCTCTTCTACTCTTTTCTACTGTATTGATCTCCTTCTTATCATCCGTTATCTCTCTCTCTATCTCTATCTCATCCTCTTCCTTCATCTTCCTTCATATTCTGATTACTCCTATTCATCTCACCTCTCTTCTCTTTTCATTTCATTCCTTCTTTATATCAATGTCTTGGATTCCAGAGATGGCTCTTCCTCTTCTTCTTACTTCCAGTCATCCATCTCACCTCCATTCATCTATACGATTGAAGGTTACACTTATAAACCTTTGTCTGAATAATTAGAGCAATAAAAACTGATAAATTACGAAATGTCGATGATCCTAAATGTTTTTAAATATAGTGAAGAGTGCGGTAAAGTAGTTATGATTCATAATAGGAAAAGGGAAATGGGATGAATTCATTCTGACATGTGGACTATCCTCGATTCTCATTCACATCTGGATCCATTCCATCGACTTTGTAATGGAAGGATTCTCTCTTTCCTTCTCTCTCTTCATCTTTTCCTTTCACTTCATCTAAATTATTTCCGATTCTTTACAAATTAGTCACATTTGATCATTGTTGGACGTTGCAATATCCTGTCCTCCTTTCCTTTCTCATACACCCCCCCCCTTCCCCCTCTCCCTCATTCCTTCCCCCTACAGTCTCAATCTGACTTCTCCTTCTGTTTCCCTCTATTCTTCTCCCTTTTTGACACCCCCATCGACTACTATTTGCACTCTACACGAAGGGATCTCTCCTGTCTTACCGTTCTCCCCTCCCCCTCCTCCCACCTCCCCTCCTCCCACCTCCCCTCCTCCCACCTCCCCTCTACCCTCTTCTCTGTGTCAACTTGCATCGTCTTTGGATCAGGAACAACACTAAACCTTCTCCTTCTGTACTCTTCTTCTCATCTTTCTCTCCTTCTCTTCTCATCTCAGTCTCCATTCCATTCATCAATCGATCTTTTCCATCTTCTCGATATATTCATCAATTCGTCATCGTTTCCTTCCTTCTTCCATTCCTTTCTCATTCTATGCCGTTTCACTATCTCCCATAGCCACTTCATGTCTAAGGTCAGTTTAATTCCTTCATTCTCTTTACTTCATCTGAACATCACGATGGAATTCAATAGATCATTTTAATCCATCTATCAAATTTAATGAATCACCAGTAGACATAAATTGTTTTAAAAAAGGGATGAATGTAAATGGAAGGTAATCAGGGATACTTCTCCACTTCTTACACTTCTCTCTTCAGTTTTGCTGCTGATTTTTGAAATCTAAAGATGGTTTTCATGTTGTGACAATACTGAAATATGAATGATGTCAATGTCTATTCAGTAGTAGATTCACAATATCTCAGTCCCATTTCCTAATTCATCATTTGAATGTGTAGGTCACTTGTTCCGTTTCATCTTCTCTTTGGTTTCTTTTCGTCTCTCAACGCATCTCTAATTAGGATCGTCGAGTAATTTGAGTGAGAGAAGACGAAAGAGAAAGAGAGAGAGAGAGAAAGAGATTAGATGCTCGTTGATTCAACCACTGCTTCTTCCCCTTTTAGAGAGAAGGAATATACAAGGTGAATCCTCCCCTCCCCCCTCCCTTCAATTACCCTCTTCTTTATCAGATGTCTTCACCTTTTGTCTCTAGTTCGTCGTCCTTTTCTCTTATCAAACAGACTTACTTTTTGTTCTTTCTCTTTCTCTCGGTTCTCTCTTTGCGAATGGTAGAAACGATAGAAAAAGAGAGTGAATAGGAGACACTTCTCAGTCCCTTCCGATGGCTCTCTCGACTCTTCCCTCTCTTGTACCATCAATCCACTCTTTGGTTCACATATTTCACCATATTCATTCTCTAGTTGTTCTCCTATTCTTCAATAGGATAACGCAATCTATTAACAGTTTGGGGATACTGTGAATGTCAGGATATCTTTCCATTGTATTCATTCGATAGAAGGGAGGAAGTGAGAGAGTGTGTGAAATGAAGAGAGTGATGACATAATCGTAAATATTTCTATGACAGCGTTCGTCGGATGAATTACTCTCATCGCTCCATAATCCATTTCTATCTGCCATCATGACTGTAGACCAAGAAGCCAAAAAGGTGCCTTTTTAAAATCTTTTTTTAAATTTCAATAAACGCTACTCCATTTTTTTCATAACTATACATTTGGTATTGAACAGAAAATCCGACAAAAATTTCGGAAAACAAATGATTATTACAGGCTAAATTGGATCCATCAGTGATGTATTCTCAATTGATGGCTCCATCAATTCAAATTCCATCCACTTATTTCGCTGGTCAACCACTTGCTCAGGTATTATTTTGCCATTTATACATATAAGTCGCGCTCAACTACTTTTTTTGGCAATTCACAAAAGTTTGCGAAAACGTGGGCTAAAGCGTCAATTTCTCACTATCAATTTGATTTGACGTTTTGAAAAATTTTTATTTTGTCATTCCCCATCCGTCCCATTTTGACGTTTTCAAAAAATTTTATTCGGTCAATTTGTTCCTTGACCGCTCTCGATCTTCTCAGATCTTCGAAATGTCTTGTTCCACATTAAAAGAATATGTCATACCAGTGAAACATACTCTAATGACCATGTAAAATGTGAGGCCAAAAATAGGGAAAATCACGAAAAAAATCTTGAAAGTTCCCATCAGTCCTAATAACATTGAATATTCAGTGTTACATATCCAAAAGTATAAAAGAATGAAAGAATTTAGATATGTTTCGCGAGAATTATATCACTATTTTATTGTATTTTCGACGATCCAAATGAGCAATTCATTTTGGCAATTTTAAAAATTTCAAAACTGTCGAAATCGAGAGCTCAAAATTTTGACAGAATAAAAACTTTTAAAATCGCCAAAACGATACTCTATCTTTTGCGATCAAAATTGACGGTTTCCTCATCGTTTTCGGAAACATTCGTGAAATACCAAAAAAAGTAGTTGATCACGACTTATATCTAGTCAATTTCTCGACACTTTTTTGTCGATGCAAAATTATTGTACGAAAACTAGTGAGAGGAAGGAGTTTGGAATGAATCAGAAATAGAGAATCACTGCTGATTCATTGTATTCATCTCTCTTTCCAATATTTAGCCTTCCTTTTTACTGTGATGATATACAAGAAATGATGAGTATACATCTATCTTCTCTCTTTCTCTCTTAGTGCAAATCAGAACTCTCCTTCTTCTCCCTCTCAATGAATTATTCAGCTTCTCTCTAATGAGAAGATTGCATGAAATGAAATCGACTGAAGAGAAAGAGAAATTGAGAATTCTCGCGCACTCTTATCACTTCTGCTTCGGAAACACCATTTTCATTATTTCGAATTATTGTTAAACAATGTAACAATTGTATCTTTCATTTCACTTTACATTTTCTTTTTTTTTCTTATGTGAGATATCACTTTGGTTCAATGATTGAAATGTTCGCATCTATCTAAATAATGAATGAGAGTTTTGAGGTTGGACCTACTTCATCATCTTCGATTTCTCCATCAATTCGAATATCTCGTGTTATTCATCTTCGTAATATTCCATCTGATATGGTTGAAATGGAAATTGTTCAATTGTGTTCTCCTTATGGTTCAATCTCAAATATGTTATTACTCAAGGGAAAGAATCAAGTGAGAAGAACTCATCCTATCGACAACTATCTTCTTTTTATCTATTCATTAATTAGTGTTTTTATCTGTTGGATAGTCACATGAAAATAATAACAATTGTAATTATTGGACAATGTGATCCAATTCAAAGTTCGATGTAAATACTTAATACAATTCCATGTAGGCATTCGTTGAATTCGATGATGAAACGGGTGCGACTTCGATTGTTCGATCACTAGAGACAATTCCCATTCAAGTAAGTTTACTTATTCTATCCAATATTCTACGATTGAAACCAAGCTGACTGTTTATGTTCTTCTGCATCAAATATTTTATCTATATATTTTAAAATATCTTAACATAAAATTATGTGATTGTGGTGATACATTTTTTAGATTCGTGGAAAGACAATCTTCGCTCAATACAGCACTCATTGTGAATTGAAGACTGAGAAGAAAGGAGATGATAACGGAAATAATGAAGTGAGAAGAAGAAAATATTAGAATGGAAGTGAGAGAGATGAAGTTCATAGGGAATGGTTTTGTACTTGAGATGAATATAATGTTCCTTCTGTGTATTCATCGTTGATTCGTATCATAAAGAAAGAGTTGAATATAGGACAAGAGAAGAATAGAATTGGAAGGGGAATGAAATGATCCGTATAGTGAGGAAGAGAAAGGAGAGAATACTCTCTCATATTCTCTTGTCTAACAGAGAAGATGAGAGATAATGGGAATTGAAGAGAGACAGAGACAGTTTGTCTAGTCGAACCAATCACAATTAGGGTCTTCTTTTTCATCAGTGGACTATGGAATGTAGTAGTGACCCTTCCCTTCCTTCTATAGCCATTGAGATATCTCATTCATTCCCTTCCCTCTCATCAAACTAAATTAATATATCCCTTCAGTATGGTACCCTCAGGCGAATCCTTCCCTTAGGGCTATTTCACCCCTTCACCCTCTCCTCCTCCCCTCCTCCCCCCCCCCTTCCCTTTCCCCCTTCCTTCATTCCTTCTCCCTCTCTCCACCTGTCTCTAACAGATCAGTCCTGAAAGGAGCAAGATTAAGTTTCCTCTCTTGAAATGGCCATGCAATAGGAGTCAATTCCCTCCCTTTTCCTTCTATGAGAAGAGCTCCATATTGAATACTATCACTAATTTATTAGTCCGTCTCAACTCATTGAATAGATGGGTCCAATCTGAATGGGTCTTCTCTTCCCCCTCCCTCCCCTCTCCCTCTTTCCTTCTTCTTTTCCTTCGGTAGTCCATTACTTCATCTCCTCTCGTTCCTCCATAATCCGTCGTGATCTTCCATTCTCTTCCTTCCCCCCCCCCCTCTCTCTCCCTCTCTCTCTCCCTCTCTCTCTCTCTATATCTCCCTCTAGACCAAAAGGGATACAATACCCATCCCAATCCGACTACTTCTGTTTCAATGTCTTTTTACTCAATCTCTTCATAGTCCATTCTCTATTCCATTTTTATATAATTCTCAATATCAATTCAGTAATGGTCAATATTAGAATGGGATCTCTCTCTCTTGAGACGAAGAGGGTAATTATTTGCCATGAGCTATGCATTGTATAATGGAAGCGAGAAATGGAAACGACTTCACTTAGAATCCTTTCAATTCCCTATGCTCATTCCCCATTACTCCCTTTTAGACTCTAATTTTACCGTATCATTTCTCTTCTTTGTTCCTATCATCATCATGAATCTGAATAGCATCTAGTATGGATGTATCTATCTATCCCATTGGTCGTAACTTTTTTTCATCTGGGAAGGGAATGAATTTCCTCTATAAATGGTATCCATCCCTTCTTCTTCTCTCAATTGAAAGCCTTCGTCATTGCTCGAAAACGAGCTTATAAAAGGAGGATTTTAGTGGATTTTGATTAGTAGAAAAGAGGAAATGAGAATGGAATGGTAGTGGACCTCCTTCCTTTCTCCTTCCTTTATTTCTTCCTCTTCACTTTCCTCTATCCTCTCATCCTCCCATCGTAACTTCAATTCCTTCTCAATATATGGTCGTATCTTGCTTCTATTGACACCTTCTATCCTCTGCCACATTCATTAGCCAGCCTATCTCCTCTCTCCCTCTCTCTTTCCATCGTATCCTTTCATTTCATCCCTTCTCTGTCCTTCCAAACACTAAATCTTCCTCTTTCGAACACTATTTATTCTACTCTTCCTTCTTCATTTCATCTCATTGAGATCCTTACCTTCAACCGTTTCAACTCCATTTCTTTCTTCTCTCTTTTCATTCCATTTCATGTCCGAATAATCCATTCCCTTGTTCTCTCTTGTTGAGTAATCAAAGCTGAGTATACTTGGACATGCCATCAATGGTAGAATGATCTCTTTCTACCCTTCCTACCCTCACCTCCCCCCCCCTCCCCTCACCCTCCCTTCCTTCTCTTTCTTCTACTCATCATCATCATCTTCTTCTATTCCACCAATAGACACCAATCCCAAATTGGTTGTGTCTCTTCTCTCTCATATAACTTTACTTATCTCTCTCTCTCTTCCCCTTTCTCCTTCTCTCTCTTCAATTCATTCAGTCTATCTTCTATCTGAAGGGCGTTACCATAGTTCCCTCCCTCTCTCTCTCTCTTCTTCTTCTCTCATTACTTCAGTAGTGATATCTCTTCCCTCTATCTACTATAATGTTAACACACACTCTTCCGTCTCGTTCAACCAATCGATCATCATCATCTACCGTAACCCCTTCTGGTCTTAGCACGATCGGGAAACGTAATACTCTCGATTATTGGAGTGCAAGGGGTAGTAAGAGGAGCAGAATGACCTCTACCGTACTTCCTTCTCACTCCGTTCCACTTCCTCATCAAACTAATTCTATCGATAACTATCAGGTAGATACAGTACTTCGAGGAAAGAGTTTGTGAGAGAGGGGATGCTCAGAGGAAACTTGATGATAGAAGTAATACTGAATGATCCTTTTCAGAATTCATCGGGGAATTTATCATCAACAAATTCGACTCTTGATATTTCATCAAGTACTCAACAATCTCCCAATTGTGTCCTTCGAGTTATTATTGAGAATATGCTCTATCCTGTTACACTTGAGATATTGTACAATGTGAGTTGGAGATCTCACTTTCTTCCTTCAATTAACTAATTATATTTCCTTTTAGGTGTTCTCTCGATATGGAAAGGTGCTGAGGATAATAACTTTCAACAAGAATAGTAAGTATCTCTCTCTCTCTTCCTTTCCTCATCCTCTTAATTTCTTCAGATACTTTCCAAGCTCTCGTTCAACTCTCAGAGGCGAATTCAGCTCAGACAGCAAAGGCAGCTCTTGAGAATCAGTGCATCTACAATGGATGTTGTACACTAAGGATTGATTATAGGTGAGGAGAAGAGCAAGGGAAGAGATACGATACCCCCTCCCTCTCCCTTTCTACTTACGTCGATTCTGATATAATTGTAGTTATCACTCGTCTGTAGAGAGAAAGAGACAGGTGAAGAGAATGAATTATCCTTGTCTTATTCCAACAGGAAAGAGAGAGAGAAAGGAAATTGGAAGGTAGATTGACGATAGAAAGAATGAACTATCATTAGGTGATGTAGTCACTGTTGCTAGGAGATTATGTACAAGAATATAGGTATTAGTTATGGGAATAACCATCACGACGAATTGAGAGATGGTGATTTTGGCATTATCCTCGCTAAGGGCGGGCTAGCCACCCCAACGCCGATTAGCAACTTGAGCCTATCCCGGGACGACCAGTGGCTGGTTGCGAGGCTTTACCGCCCGTGTTGTGTGCACGTGGTAGGGGATTTATTTGCTGTGGCTTTCACCACTCCCAACATTTCTTAACCCCCTTGGTTTTGGGTGGATCTGAGGGCGGGCGGGGTCGAACTCGTGACCTTTCGAATCGCATTCCTGCAGTAAATTGTCAACACTCAACATCAAATACAACAATGACAAGAGTAGAGACTACACAAATCCGAATCTTCCTGCGGGGGAATTGACACTGGAGCAGCAATTATCTATTGGTTAGTTCCTTTCCATCTCCATTCTCTTTCCAAGATTTTTCATGAAATACTATGATTGTTCATTCAAAAACGGAACTGGGAAAAATGGTATATTGAAAATATAAAAAGGTGTATAGGATTGATTGTAGTGTACAAATACTCAGCTGCAGCATCTGTCCCTGGATCGATGCCTTCTCTACTCACTGGAAATCCATTCCTTCCCTATTCACTCTCTACCAATCCAGTCACTGCATTCTTCGCCCATCCTGCACTTACTGCATCTCAACAGGATCTATCCATGCTAGGTGATCTCCCCCTCCCCCTCCCTCCCCTCTCTCTTGATGAGTATTCTTCAGCAGGTGATGCTCTTACTCAATCATCCACTTTATCTCCCTATCTTCCTACTCTCGCTTCACTCTCCGGTATACCAGCTACCGTATCTCCAATGAGATTCCAATTGGCACAATCAACACCCGTCATTCTCGTATCAAATCTGGAAGAACAGGTAATCAATTGGGAAGACTACCGTAGTATCTCTCCTCTCTCCCTCTCTCTCTCTCTTCTTTACCCTCCCTCTCTTTCCCTTCTATCTCTCTCTCTCTCTCTTCCTCTCTGGTCGATTGACCATATCTTCGTTCTCTCTTCAATAGTATTATCATGGGTGTCTCTTCTCTTCTAGTCAATGCATGGCTTCAATTCTTCGTCTATCCTTTTTATTCCTTTCAGAAGGTCAATCCAGACGATCTCTTCACTTTATTCGGTACGAAGATTCTTCATTTTTTTATTTTCCTTTCCCTTTTTTTCCTTTTCCAATTTCTCTTCAATTCGTAATTGACAACGACAATCAACATGTTCGTCCCTTCTTTTCCTTAGTCAGTAGATCGTTGAGTGTCATTCTTCCCCCTACCGTACTCCATTCCTACCGTATTCCTTCTCCATTCCTCCCATCAATCGATAATCAACAGGCGTATACGGGGATGTTCTTCGTGTGAAGATTCTCTTCAATAAGAAGGACAATGCACTTATTCAGTATTCAGAGACACAACAGGCGCAACTTGGTGGGTGGTCTATCCATCCAATGAAATATAGAGAAATGACCTACCCCATCGATGGATATTGCAGCGTGTCAACATCTAGACAAGGTCAAATGGTACGATAGAATAATTCGGGTGACTCCTTCTAAGCACACTTCAGTACAAATGCCCAAAGAAGGTATGGACAATATCATTCTTTCTCGAGTAATAAAGATGAATTGAGGTCAACCGGACGCAGGTTTGACGAAGGATTACTCCCACTCTACACTTCATCGATTCAAGAAACCTGGTCTGTTCTCGTCTATGAGCCAACACTAATTTATTGTTAAAACAAATAATCTTAGCGGCCAACAAATAGTTTCTTTGTTCAGGTAGTAAGAATTACTTGAACATCTATTCTCCTTCATCAACTCTTCATCTATCCAATATTCCTCCCAATGTAAATGCGAATACTCTTCAAGATTCATTCAAGGAGGCTGGATACGATGTCAAGGCATTCAAGTTTTTCCCGTTCGTTTTTCTACATTCTTTCACTGATTTTTCGAATATAAAATCAGAGTATAAAAAAGAGGATGATTGTTTTCAGAAAGGACCATAAAATGGCTCTGATGCAATTAGGAGACTGCGAAGAGGCAATCGATGCACTTATCAAGTCTGTTCCATTCCTTATCTCATCTCTCTGATCTTTGATCTTTGCAGAATGCACAACTTCAAACTGGCGGAAAACGCTCATCTTCGTGTTTCATTCTCAAAATCAGCCATTTGAGAGGGTAATAGATCATAAGGGAGAAATCAATGGATTATCGATTGAAAGTACACAGGGTACATAACTATTCTCTCTCTTTCATCTAGGGACCGCAGCGTGTCGTCAGAGTGCGGGCGGACTTACAGTAACCTGTGAGAATTGCGAAAAGTCGAACGACTGCACCACGCATTTTGAATCTATTTTTCAATCGATAATTACTATGTTTTGGCGATTAATATTTTTAATTTTTTGGCTTGCATTGAATAGTCCATTCAACGAAATACCCTTTCTTTCTCATCAGACCCCATTAATGGTGTTAACCTTTTCGCAATCATCATTTTACATTTTGGGTTAAAAAAATTCTCAGACATTTTCACATGCCAAAGCTTTATTTCTTATTGCCCACGCCTATTTCTGCGTTCATATGACTCTCTAGACTACGACAGTTCTCCTCGTTACAAACACTTATGGTGGTTTTCGTTCGGAGCATCGACTTTATGGCGTTAAAGATGTGGAATCCGGGGTTTTTTGGTGAACTTTTTGGTATTATTTATTTTTCTCGAGGGTTTCGTGTTGCCCACGCCTATTTTTGCTTTTATATCATTCTACTGACTGTGGCGCTTCTCCCCGTTACCACCACGGGTAAGGACTTTCGTTCGGAGCATCGACTTTACGGCGTCAAACATGTTGCCTAGCCCTTTCATCTCTTGCGCGTTGCCCCTGCTTCTTATATCATTGCTTATCATTTCCAAGATTGGTAAAGCCTTTCTATAGCAATTTAAACATTATTAAAAATATCATTCATGAATAGTACATTTAGAAAGTAAAATTTAAAAAATACACCTTAGCGTGCGCTCCAACTCAAATATAATCTTACGGTAGTTTGTTGCAAAAATCAACATTTTTAAAAATCGATAATGTTGCTTCTGGTTTATTTATTTACGTTCAGTTGTTTTCCAATTAGATTCAGCACACGCGATTGGGTAGGTTTGAACGGAGCTTGTATTTTTAGAATGGGTTCAAAATGTTGCTATTGCGGTCCCTACTTTCATCCCCTCTCCATTGAATGATCTGATAACTGATCCAACGAGTAAAATACACTCATTTTTACTATTGATTCTTCCTTTCTCCGATTCATTTTATCGTAAAGCACACAAATATCGACGCGTGTAACAAACATTTCAAATTGTTTGAAATTTCTTGTTACAACTTTTATTTCGTTCAAAACACACTTATATATGTCGTGTTTGTGCTTGTTCGATTCCAAATAATCAACTTTTCGGGTTTTTCCATTAAAAAATAATGAAACATTCTAATTAATCAATTAATTAGGTTTAAAGTTGTTTGGGTTTTTCTGGTTTTAGCAGTGTGAAGTCGTTGCGGCGTTCTGCGCAAGATCCTAAAATAATTTCCGACTTTTTGTTATTTTCATTTGCTCGCCGGTATTGATCCAATTTTGAGTGCCGACCAAGATCACTCAACAGACACATCGGAGTACAAAATGAGTCTTTTCAAATGAGGCACCTGCCTTTGGACTAATAAGACCAGAATTACAGTATTAATATCGTACAAGTAGATTTGAACTAAACGGAGATATCTGATGAGCAGAACCCACCCAGTTCACCTTCCAATCACGGAACTTGAAGTCTACAACATTTCCTAACAAGAAAAATAAAGTCGATTGAAACATTTCTTCACCAATGTGTATCCTTTAAAGTGTATTTGCAAAATTTGGATAAATGGTAACTTCATTGTCGAAAAAACCAATCAACAGTAATGTACATAACAATTTAGAGCTCAGCGGGAGCGGCGGTCGATCGGAGGCCGGCAACGACCCTGTCGAGGTCCTTGCGTCCCTGAAAATGCAGAATTGAACTAAATATTTGAGCTCGACCCCGAGTGTTTTACGGACATTTGGAGGAATATTCTCAAATTTTGAGCCATTTGGAACGGATACAGTGCAAAGTCCGTGATTGACAAAATTATAATCATAATAACGAAATTTCTAACCTGCTTGGAGAGGATGCGGCTCTAGCCATTCTCGCTCTAGTCGACCCGCTTGAGGGCGGATGACGCTTCCGGAAGCCTTGGCGTAGCTGTTGGGCTGAACTCCGCGGCAAAGCTTGCTTCCGTAAATGTTGACTCCTGCAAGAGTAAGCACAAATGGATATTTAAGGATTTTACACAGTAAATATTTGAATTCTTAGTCAACTGATTTTAAAAGAAAATGTAATTCATTGAAAAACGAACCGACGAGAGAGCGGATGTTCAGGCGGCCAGCCAGAGAGGCGGCGCGGATGTAGTACCAGTCAGGGTTGACGGTGGCCATGTCCTTGGTGACGGCGAGCTTGACGAGGTCCGATCATTCGGGAACCTTTACCTGAAATATAAACACTAAAACTAATGAAGTTTGGACAATTCAAGGTTACGCGTGAAAACGGTGCGGAGTGTAAGGTGCAGGAATATAAAGGTGAAATATGATTAAATAACCTCGATATATGGAAACAAGCAGCCAAAAAAATGCGCGAAGTTGGGAGCAGGGAACACAATGGGCACGACTAGGACATCGCTCAAGAACACGCAATTAGTTCATACTAGGTGCGCACAGTCATTTGAACATTAAAACGTAAAAAAAGCTCAACAATAAATCAAAATTGGATCAATACCGGCGAGCAAATGAAAATAACAAAAAGTCGGAAATTATTTTAGGATCTTGCGCAGAACGCCGCAACGACTTCACACTGCTAAAACCAGAAAAACCCAAACAACTTTAAACCTAATTAATTGATTAATTAGAATGTTTCATTATTTTTTTAATGGAAAAACCCGAAAAGTTGATTATTTGGAATCGAACAAGCACAAAGACGACATATATAAGTGTGTTTTGAACGAAATAAAAGTTGTAACAAGAAATTTCAAACAATTTGAAATGTTTGTTACACGCGTCGATATTTGTGTGCTTTACGATAATTCCCAAGAAGGCTGCATATCTCCATGATTGTATGCTTATCCCCTTTATCTTCTCAATCTAAGTCAATCGTACCTATCTTCTAGTCATCCCGATTCTATTCAGTTTTATTGCTAGTCGAGTACATAGCACACAAAGTAAGACAAAGAGCTCGTACAAATTATCGTAATAAATACTAATTAATTGAATAAATATCATTTTCCTACAGCAGATGGTTGGGCATTGGGAAGGGAGAGCTTTCTGCTTAATTGTCGAACTCGAGACTTCACTATATCCCATCCAAAGTAACATCCAGTTAGAGTTCGTCTGAAGAGTATGGCAGATGGATCATTATCGATTGAAGAGTGCATACCGTTTATCTCCATCCTCTACGTATCCATCTCTAGTGTGCAACAATCGAGTATTAGCCCAAAGTACTGTATCTCCTGAGAGGATACGGTAGTCGAGCCAATCGATTCGTTATTTTTCATATTAGAGAGCGATCAATAAAAGGGAACTGACCTTCCTGTAGAGTGATCTTGAGTAGATTTCTCTCTTGATAAACATAGTCAGTGAAGACTTTCAGAGCACTGAATGATAGAGATTACGAATTGAAAGGAAGGAGGAAGTCATACCGATACAATTCCTGAATTTTCTCTGGTTCGCAATCATAGAACCAACTTCGCATTGCATTTCCGAATTGAACACGAACCACTTGTCCCGATGAATCTGTCCTGTAATGTATATTCATTTGTTTCATCTTATAAATACGGAAAAATTTCGATCTTGGTATCCCAAAAAATTGGGTGCAGATGAAATGATGTTTTGTATCTCACTTGATTGTAGTGTGTCTGGCAGCCATATTAAATGGGAAATTGATGATTTGTCCATTAGGACCATCATGAATATCATATCCTTCCTCTATAAATTCACATGACCTCGTAGTCAGAATATCAAATACTTCCGGTCGTTCAATTCGAAGCTGCAACAAAGAAAAATCCTCTTTAAAGAAGGAGTAAACCTCATGAGTCTCACCGCGAAAACCCTGCGCGGTCAATTTTGAAGTTTCAACTTTTTTACTTACCGTAATCTTTTTGAGTCGATTGCGAGGCTCTCTTTTGTTTTATTGATTGATGTAACTGTCATTTTGCTCGTGTTTATTTTTTCAATTGTTTGTTACTAATATCTGGGAATGTCTGTTTGACACTTCTAGTGCGTTTAGATCACGGATAAATGCCAAAATCGCTTTGAAATGGCCATTATCTAGGAACCAGTTTCGTTGTCGTGTCTTGTTCACCTCCTTTTTAACGTTGCTAGGCGCTTCCAGGGCTAGTTTGTAGTTAAAATTGTGGCAGTTACTGGCGTTCATTATCGAAAACTATTAAATCATGTTTAAACGTGTTCTCAACTCAGGGTGACGCCTGACTACCTCGGAGACGACCAGCGCAAGATCAAGAAAACCGCCGAGAAGGAGGACGACAAACCCTTTCAAGGTTAGCTGTGTTTTCCCTTGATTATCACGTATATTTTCCTATTTTCCTACCATTTATACTCTAATTATCACGGTTTTTGCTTGGTTCGGCTGAGCACGGCTCTTTTTAGTACTCGATGAGAACGACATTGCCGTCCTCAAGCGCTATGGTTAGGGACCGTATGCCGAGCACCTGAATCAAATCGAAACGGACATTGAGGAATGCGTCAAGAAGGTACGTTTTCTGCTTCACAAGTCAATCGACGTATGAGTAGTAACTGTTATCCCTGTAAATTGAGCCTCCGCGTATGTGCTTGGCCGGGATTTTACTGAGATTATGTACTTTGCACAGTTTCAAAAGTACACAACCCACAAATTCGCGGGCAACTCTCTATCTCCTTCGTTGTTCTCTCGTATGTATGCAATCACAGAAACCAGAACAGTTTACAACCAGTTTAGTCTTTATAATCGCTCGATTCCATTTGATTCAACAGTGTGAACCTTGGCTCTCTTTTTGAAAAGGCTCAAAGCGTATACACAAGCTAATCAAACTAAAAAAGCCGCCTTACTGTCTGAACTATCCGAGCTTACAGGTCAACGAGCTGTCCGCCGTGAAGGAGTCCGACACCGGACTGGGACCGCCCGCCCTCTGGGACATTGCTGCTGACAAGCAGGTAATACAGCAGGAGCAGCCTCTTCAGGTACAGAATTGCCCCGATTTATGTAAAATATGCATATTATTGTGATAATTAACTCATTGTTAATTAATAAATATTTAGGTCGGTCGCTGCACGAAGATCATCACCGCCGAGAGACAGGACCCCAGGTGATCTTGCATTTGCTAAATATTCCATTTGAAATATACGCACTATTGGGCTATCTCCCCGCTTGATTATCTGAATGGGGGGCCTTTCAAGAAGAAATTACCGGAACTGCGGAGTCCTCGTAGCATGAAATGTTTTTTTGACGGAACCCCCAAACTGAGAATTGCGGAGCCCCGACCAATTAGCGGAACTTACATCAGTGCCATTTTTTTTTGTTTCTTACGATGATCCTAACGTGATCCTATAGATGACGGTCCCTAACGCGGTCATAGACTATTTTGTGGCTGGTAGAAAGAGAAATTTGGAACATGCTCTGCGGCAATTTAAAGCTCTCTTGCTGTGATATAGGTGTGTATATTCAGAATTTTAAAAGTTCTCTTAATAAATATAAAATAGTCAGTTTTGGTGGAAAAGTGGTAAAGTTGAAATAACCAGTTTGACGATGTTACTTACCGTAATCCTGTTTTTTTTTCGCAAAGCTGACAACAATTCTAAACCAGCTAGCTAGAGCAACCGATTTATATTATACTGCTTTGTTCATTTTAGAGAAATTGACTTGCAACATTATCGTCAATATTTCTGGCTAGATATAAATGTTGTTGTTCAGGAGGCAACCGCTGAGGATGATGGCGAACTCGATGGTGACCACACGGAATACAACCAAGATCACGAGTAATCTTGAGTTGAAGAAGATGACCTCAATCCACACCCTATCCCCGTTTATTATTATTTAATAACTCCAAATGTCTCCAGTTGTGTTTTTCACTAGCAGCTTTATAGCTTTTTTTTATTAATTATTGTTATTGTTAGGCCCTCGTGGGGAATCGGTTATTCCATCGCTTGTCTTTTCCCCGGTATTTTTTGTCATCAAGGTCGACACTGGAAATGAGCTTGACGGCTCACTTGCTGTATAATGTTGTGAGCCCTGCTGCGAGTAATAAATACGATCTTTCGATTTGTATGGTAGTTATTGTGCACTATACTGATACAGGGAGTGTATGAAATGGAACTATTCTGAAGAATTTTTCTCGTTGTTATAATTCAGCTCTGGCTTCATGAGTTTGGGATTATCCAACCTCATTTAGTACTACGGATGTGTGAACCGGCAACTTCTTGAGACACCAAAGTCCCTACATAGTGAATGAGAGAAGAAAACCCGTATGAATTAGTGACGAATAACTTTCCACGCCTTGTATACTACCTCTCTCGCCATGCCCACAACGCCCTCCATGGTGAAGTGGTAAGTTTCCAGCCCTGAGATCGCACTAGCACGGGTTCAATTCCCGAGAAAGGCAAATCTCTTGCTGGTCTCTTCTTTTTTCGATAAACAATCTCGATTAATCAATATCGGGTTGGAAGATACAGTACTCCCTGATCTCCCCTGCGCGGAGTGCAATACTTTGAAAATCCGTAGCTGTGCTCAGAGGCAATTTTACAACTTCGCATAAACTGATTTTTGATCGTTGAACCATTCCCTATCGTTCCACGATTCCAGTATATGTGACTAAATATTGGGTTTACTCCTTCTTTAAATTATCGTGAACTATCTAGATATCTAATACACTTGAAATATTTGATTCCTTGTTTCAATTAAATAATTGATCATTTCAAATCATGGACTTTGGAATGATAAATCCCTGATATCACGGGAACATTTCCCTATTCTTCACATGAATCCAATCCTTCAGTGCCTAGACTTGTTTTGATCAGATTTTCGGCTGCCATTTTCCCTTTTTCTCTCTATTTTATCAAAACAAATTCGTATCTCTCCCTCCTTCCCGTCTGCACCTTTTCAATCGTGTGAAAGCTGTGAAAACTTGAATGTGTTTGTATGCAATTCATTGCAGTTCTCTTCTCTACAATTCCCATCTATGATCCACTAGAGAAAAGAGATTCGCACGCAATAAATGTTGTATCCTACTCGCAAAATGGCAACTTTACACAATCCAGAAAAGAAATAATAAATGTACCTGATTTGCAACATGAAATCCATCGACAAAGAGACTATTTCCTCCCTCTTTCGCTTTGATGAACATGTGAAGCATTTGAAGCTAAGAAGATAGATTAGAAGAAAGATCAAAGATCAAATAGACCTGAGGGGGATCACTGAGAGAAGGGAAATCAGTATGAAATGGAAGAGTGGAGGGGACTGCATATGCCATATTAGAAGCATCAGGCTTAGTGCACACTTCGAATACATTTCTGAAGAATTGAATTCGATTCAATTATGAAGAGGCGCTGATAACTCACCCAAAATGTGTTCTATGAATGAATCCAATTCTCTCTCCAATCTTCTCAACTGCTCCTTTTTCTCCTTTCGGGCCATTCTTAATCACTGCTATTCCATCCAGACAAACTTTCTCAAGGAAATCATGAAGAGTCTGCAACGAAGAAGATCACGTCACGACAATACAACTTATGAACAAGAATGTATGAATCATAAATGTGCTGTCCAGTGACCCCTCTCCCTCTCCTCTCTCAAGTTCCTTTCGATAAGGGAATGAAGTGTCGTCCTTACCTTATCATCATTGATTACATCATTATAATCAAATCTTCCCAATTTCTTCTCAATTTCATTCTTTCCCCATGTCTCCGACGGAAAGAGATACCACTTTCTTCTTCTCTCACTTGCAGTAGGACAAGATGGATTTCGAAGTTGTAACCATTCAGATGAAAATCTCAAATGGACTTTGACCTTTGAACAGGAAAGTGAGGAATATTTCCCCTCTGGTACAGTTTCTCTTTACTCACTTGCTCGTTATATTTCCTGGCCATTCAACATGCAATTCATTGTCTTTTGAGATGGAGAAGGAAAGTGGTTCAACCTGTAGAGATCAAAGATCAATCCTTCCAATAATCATTTTTGATCTACCTCGACATCGAATGTATTCATGTGCAGATTTCGTGCACTCATAGCAGGAGAGAGTGAATAAGTGTGTGGATCGGGAGAGCAATCTCTCATCCACACAATGGGGAAATTGCCTGTCGAACCTGACAAGGCTTTTCTTATCCCATTGTTCTTCCAAAAACACATTAGTGGTGCAGTGGTGAAGTATATTCTCAAAGAAATATCTAAGTATCTCATGTAGACAATTCCTGTATTCAAACGTTGAATCATCTCCGTGACAGGTGAAAGACTACTCCGTTCCCCCTAGTCACTAAACTACTGGATCAACTTACATCACAGACTAAACACATGAGAGATTGATGTTTAGAGATTGAAGTTTAGAGTGAACGATAGGGAGAGATAGTTGTTTAGAGTAGAGAAAGAAGAAGGAGAAAGACTGACCATCGTCCCATTTCACTTGGAGAATTCTTCCATTACGAGTTACTGAAGAAAGAGTTGATAGAGGACGAAGAGATGAGAAGATACTGAGAGGTAGATCAATGGCGGAGGAAGGAGGAGAGTGAGACTTACCGAGTGAATGAAGGGACGAGCATTCCTTATGAGAGGGTAGACAATGAATGAACGAAGAGCTGGTATCTCTACCCTCTCAAAGAACAAAGTACACGGAGTATATCAGTGAAGAGAGAGAGAGAGAGAGACGCACGTGGAAATGTTGAAGAGGAAGAGAGGGAGAGGGAGGGAGAGGGAAGAGAACACCCAACAGCTGACTGTGATTATTCCTTCTGGGGAAGATCCAATTGAAGACAATAGATGAAATAAATACGAGATCAAGGATGAAGGAACATCTCAAACTGACCTTTACGGTGTGAGAGTAAAAGTGAGAAATAGATTAATGAAATCGGAACAGGGGCGAGAACACCGACATGGGAAGAAAATTAGAGTGGGAGTGAAAAAAATGAACTACGAAATTAGGGACCGCAGCGTGTCGTCAGAGTGCGGGCGGACTTACAGTAACCTGTGAGAATTGCGAAAAGTCGAACGACTGCACCACGCATTTTGAATCTATTTTTCAATCGATAATTACTATGTTTTGGCGATTAATATTTTTAATTTTTTGGCTTGCATTGAATAGTCCATTCAACGAAATACCCTTTCTTTCTCATCAGACCCCATTAATGGTGTTAACCTTTTCGCAATCATCATTTTACATTTTGGGTTAAAAAATTCTCAGACATTTTCACATGCCAAAGCTTTATTTCTTATTGCCCACGCCTATTTCTGCGTTCATATGACTCTCTAGACTACGACAGTTCTCCTCGTTACAAACACTTATGGTGGTTTTCGTTCGGAGCATCGACTTTATGGCGTTAAAGATGTGGAATCCGGGGTTTTTTGGTGAACTTTTTGGTATTATTTATTTTTCTCGAGGGTTTCGTGTTGCCCACGCCTATTTTTGCTTTTATATCATTCTACTGACTGTGGCGCTTCTCCCCGTTACCACCACGGGTAAGGACTTTCGTTCGGAGCATCGACTTTACGGCGTCAAACATGTTGCCTAGCCCTTTCATCTCTTGCGCGTTGCCCCTGCTTCTTATATCATTGCTTATCATTTCCAAGATTGGTAAAGCCTTTCTATAGCAATTTAAACATTATTAAAAATATCATTCATGAATAGTACATTTAGAAAGTAAAATTTAAAAAATACACCTTAGCGTGCGCTCCAACTCAAATATAATCTTACGGTAGTTTGTTGCAAAAATCAACATTTTTAAAAATCGATAATGTTGCTTCTGGTTTATTTATTTACGTTCAGTTGTTTTCCAATTAGATTCAGCACACGCGATTGGGTAGGTTTGAACGGAGCTTGTATTTTTAGAATGGGTTCAAAATGTTGCTATTGCGGTCCCTAAACGAAATGTTGAAAATTTTATCTCAGAGAAATTATATTTGTAAATTACGGTAGCTTTCAGCTACGGTATTAGTATTTATTTTTCCGTTCCATCCAAAAACGCTACTTTGGGTTAACTTCGGAAATCGACTGATTTGCATAAGAAGAAAATTTTTCACACAATTTCTTCTGATTTAGTTTTATTACTTTACCAAATGTGTGGTTGCAATTTAATTGAGGCCCTATCTGATGATTTGCTCTCACTTTCAAGCTCATTTCGGCTGATCTCAACTCTTAAAAGGCCACTGCTCTCTCAGATGATTGAGAATGCGACCGATTAGAGCCGAAGGGGGCTTGAGTAGGTCGATGCGACGATTCGATAAGAGCGCGTTTCCGATATGTAGTCGTCTCTCGATGGATTACATAGATAATATCGGTCATGTACTCTCTTTTCCTTCCCTTTTCCTCATTGCTCCTTTCCATTTTGTGTGTCATGCGGGAGAATGATTGGAGTGAATTCCTTCTCCTTTTGGCTGCTTCTTCATCTTCCATTTGATTGTACTGACCAAGAGAGGGAAGGGAGGGGGGGGAGGGGATGTATATCGATGTCGTTCCTTCTTCCCTTTATGATCCCTCTGTTTGTAGAGACTCACTCTTCCATGATCCATTGCCCTTCTTCCCCCTTCTATCATCCCCTCCCCCCCCCCCTCTACTCCTCCTTTTCATCACACAAGTCCTATCACTTCCTCTCACCCTTGGGGGTACGTGTTTGTATCTATCATGGCTATTCACAGTCCGCCTACCCTTCTCAGTTTACTCCTCTCTTCCTTTCATTGCTTGATCGAGAGTTGCCAATATTAAACAGATCGGAGAGAGAAGGCGGATGAATATGATTGGTAGTGGGTGGAGAAGAGAGAGGGGAGAAGAGAGGGGAGTAGTTTCCATTTAGTCCCTTCTCTTTTGTGAGAGAGACAGAAGAAGAAGCACGATCGAGTAGGGTTGCCAAGAGAATGGAAGACGAGGAAAGGGGAAGGTCCTTCTCTCTTCTTTTCCTTGATGATTCCTCTCCTCCATTCATTTCTCCTCCCCTTCTCTTTCTTCTTTTCCCTCTTCTATCTCACTGCATCACTGGCCGCACCCTAGAATGGGCGTAGATCAGAACTCCTTCCCCTTCCTCCCTCCTCTCTCTCTCCTTCATCTCCCATTCAGATTCCTTTCCATAACCACTTTGCCCACCTGTCATCATAGTCCTCTTCCATCCTTCCTTCTTCTCTCTCCTTTTACTCGCTTATTTGTCTTCCCTATTCCCCTATTCTCATTCCCTCTTCATTCCGCTACCGAGATATGACTGCAGTCTATCACTATTATGTAAGCTGCTTGGAATATTCCTTCGTTGATATTCAATTCATTCAGGAAGACTACGAAATGGATGAAGATTGGGGATTGGTCAAGAATGATTGCTTACTCTTTTCTCCTTCTCTCAATGATGATCCTCTTCTCATTCATCCATCTGATTCACTTCTCAGTCTAAGTAAGTATTATCTTTATCCATTCCAATTTGATCTACTGGATAGATGGTAGTGAATCTCTGTCTTAGTGGATGAGTGAGTGAGAGTCTCGAGTGAAAATGAAGTACAAGGACTAGATCATTATCGGGTCTCTTTCAATCTTGATACCTAGAAGGATTGATCTAGCAAGAAGATTTATAATTGGAAGAAGAGAGGGAAGAATAGTATGTGAATGGGGAAAGAGAGGAGAGAAGGAAAAGTGTTATCAATGTATGAAAAGCATAGAGATGAGCAATACTGAAGACCATTTGGGACAGTTTGGAGAGGAAAAGGAAAAGAGAGAAATGGAAGAAGAGAGAAATGAATGGATACTTTACAGATTCGGATGAACAGATCAAATTGGAACCAGAAGATCGAGATAGTGGTGAGTTAAGATGAGAGATATTATTCATAGATGGAATTGGATTGGGGGAGGGAAGGGGAAGCAAAGGAATGGATAGCAGCTGGAATATCCATATGGAAGAGATGAAACACATGTAGAATATACACTCAATTAAGTGATTCGTGAAATCGGGACTAGCGTGCACTTGTTCACTTATATCCCATGTAGATTAATATCCTCATCATCCTTCTGTCTCCTTTCTCCTCTCTATCTGCGTCCGTTTTTGAAGTCTACCTGTGGTATTATACCTCCATTCCTCCCTCTCGTCTCTGTCTCTCATACAGATTCTTCTCTTTTTGATAATCTGCATGGTATAATGGTGAACCGATCCATCACTTTCGATAATATATTCAATAATATGTGGAAAGCGGATGAGATTGAAGGTAGGTACGAATGAGTTGACCGTTCACTTCTCTCATCCATTCATCTTCCTCTTTACCATGTCTGAAATTCTAATGGTATGTCTCTCCTTGTTAGAGATTCATTATTTGATCTCATGAGTGAGGTTGCAAGGTTCTTCCTAAATATTTCAATATTCGGACAATATTCCGGTAATTAAATATGCCTCTATAAACCATTGGGAATATTTTGCATGGTTTCATCAATTAGTCTGTTTTGTAGATTGCAATCAAGTAGTTTTTTTTAGATTAGTCTTAATTTGTCTATTTGTTTCTCTTGTCTCTTCTCTAAATTGGTTTATTTCTCCTTTTCTTGATTGTTCCATTGAATCGCCTTTCTCTTGTCTATGATTCAATGTTAGCTTGCAACAGATGGAATCACACCCTTCTGAATGACATCGTAATAAGAAGGGGTGGGGTTGATAGGGGAGACTCCCTCTACTCTAATCTCACTATCAGTTATCATTGAGGAAAGACTCTTTCCTCCCTTCTTCCTTCTCACTTGGAACATTCGTATCCTTTCCCATATAGTCATTCCACAATCGAACGGAGTATGTGTTCAGTCACATTCCAATATCCTTGTGTATACGGTACTGTTTACCTCCTCTTCTATTTCATTCTATGGATTATATATATGTAATTTATTCACTCGTTCGAATTAATACACATACTTTTTGAGTATGATTTCGTTTCTGTTGAAAGGATCAATAAATTGCGGGGATTACTAGTCGTGGGCATTCCGGTATACGGAGAAGATATTGAGAGGGAAACGAATACGATTTATCCCTTTTTGATACTTGTTATCCCTCAAATGCTACCACTCTTTGATCGACTGTAGTTTAAGTGAGAAAGAAGAATGGTTAGGATAGGCTGCAAGGGAAAATAATACTGAATGACACTGAGAGAGAAAGAGGACACTTTGGTTCCGTAACGACTGAAGCATCCCCCCCCCTTTCCTCCACCCCCTCCCCCTCCTCCTTTCCTCTCTTTCTCTCACTCCTGCATCTATTCTTTTGTATGGAAGGAATCATTCATTGGAATGGAACTGTACAATTGTGGATTATTTCACTATAATTGGTACATTTAATACATTTTCAATCACCAATCTGTGCTCGGTGAATTGTTGATTTCGAGATGAAATAGAATAATGGACCCTGCGTGTGGGCGTAGAGTGGCATCTCTTCCTCTCTCTCTTTCTCTCTTCTTTTCTCTCTTTGGTCATAATGGACATCCTGGTGGATCTCCGTTGCTTAGAGATCACAATGGGAAAGAAAGAGGGGACGAGTCAATCAAAAATGGAGAAGAATCTTGAGCAATGGGGAAAGGGATTGGAAGGACAGGTGAATTGAAGTCATTTAGAACGTTGTTGCGGGGTGCTGCATAGAAATTATTGTAGGGATAAACAATTAAAAGTTTAATAATTAATGTTATTTTAATTCAGACTACCACACTTCATCATCGAATTCTCCATCTTCTCTATGTGATTCAGCTGGAGTTTGTGAATATTCTCCTCTTATTCTTAATTCTCATCCTTCATTCACTTCTACCAATCACCATGGAATACTCCATTCTCCATCAAGTTCAAATGGGTATGTCCAACATACTATTTAGATTTGATTGATATAATTACTCACATGGCAATGAGAGATGTCCCAATATAGTGGTTTATCTATAAGTTTCCATGTTGGCGTTTTAGAAAAGGGGACGATTGTAGTAGTTTGTTCTTTCAAAAAGACTCGCTGTACTTATGCAATCGTAGAGGAAAGTTTGATCGTTATGCGGATCATTTAGAATATATCAGTTCTTTCCTATTACGGTATCTCATAGGAACTCAACGAATAATTGCAGTTCTCACAGCCTAAGTATGCAATTGGGAGGAGATTCACTATCTTCATCGATGGGAACTTGTCTCTCCTCTCCTCTTCCTCCTGTATCACACTTCTCCCATTACACTCATCACTCTCATCCCTCTCCTACTATGGATCATGTATATGGAATGGATGATAGATCCATGCACAATTTAATAATACCTAAAGGTAAGAGATTAGAAAATGAGTAATATAGAATGGTTATTCTTACAGAAGAGATATCTAGTCAAATGGAATGTCTTTCTTCTGGTCCATCTTCTCCCGTTTCTCCCTCTCCTATCGATCCACTCTACCATCACAGACTACAGGTTATCTATCTCACTGCCGTATTCATATTCTATCGATTGATTTCAGATTCGAACTCGATCGAAGATGCATGAAATGGCTCTTCATCATCGTCTTATCACTGAGCAGGTACTGTATCAATTAATCAATGGAAGGAGGGATGGAGGGAGTACGGTATTCGTTGTAGGACCCTCGTGGATCAGGACACGTTCAATTGTCTGCAGAAGAGAAGAGAACTCTCATTCAAGAAGGATACTCAATCCCATCTAAATTGCCCCTTACAAAGGCTGAAGAAGAAGCACTTCGAATTGTGAGAAGAAAGATTAAGAACAAGGTATGTAAGGAATAATTTAATTGGTTAAATATTAGTTTGAAGCAATGGTGAATAGTTGTGTATTAATATCAATGATTTCAGTTGTCAGCTCAGGAATCTCGACGTAAGAGGAAGGAATACATTGATACACTCGAACAGAGATGTCAAGTATATGCATCAGAGAATGCTAATCTCAAACAGAGACTCAAACAAATGGAAGCACAATTGAGAAAGGCCAATGGAAGAGTATGAGAGATGAATAGAAGGTACATCCAATTATCGATTCAATGATGCAATTGTACCGTGGTAATAATGGTAGTTTGATCGATTAGGTTCGGTAGGATAGAATTGATGAAAGTTGTTCCGTTTCGATTGGTAACTTATTCTATTTTAATGTAGATCTCTCTAGTTTTGTACAAGCTTTTGAGCTTTTTCCTTCTGAATTATAGTGCTTCCTATTATTTATTATTTTCCATCGATCGATTATTTTGTCGTGCTCTTGCGTACCCTTCCTCTTCTACACAACGTATACTTTTCTCTTAATGGCATCTCAATTATTACCGTATCGTCCCTCTCCTTCATTTTGACTATCTTATCCCCATGACTCAATCCCCTCTCTCACTCTGCCTTCTGCCTTTATCAACTGTTAACGATAGAGAGATTAGAGTGGAGAAATATCCGAAATGATGATCTGTCTACTCTCATAACTCAATCTTCTCTATCGTTCACTGCCGAAAGGTCTGCTGTTTAAGTGCGGGTATCCCCTATCCGTTGAGTCTTTTCTGACCCCCCCTCCCTCCCTCCCTCCATCCTCTCCTCTCCTTTCTACCACCAACTGAGCCTTAACGTTTCCATGTTTTATCAAATTGTTTCTGTTTGCATTATTTATAACATTTTACAGCCTTTTTTAGAATTAGTTCGCATGTCAATAATTCTCATAATATTATCCCAGATTGCGCTTTGAGTGTTATATATAATTTATAGCAAAGATTTGTTATGAACATTGTATGTAGAAATGAATATGTGTGAATTACCGATGTCCCTCTGCAATTAACTGTGATCGTATGTTTGTAACACCCATATGTATGAATTGATTGTGATTTTCTCCCCCTTGATCTACCCCTTTGAAGATGATGCTCATCCACAAATGTAGCATAGATTGATTGTTCTCTTTCTCTTCTTCGCATGCTTTTTGTAGTGCAACAAAATGTCATAAATCAGTTTATGATAGACTCCTATTCGGATAGACACGCATTGGATGAATGGAATGAGATTGAAAGACTTGGAATGGGAATTTAGGATAGGGGAGGGTTTATCCCATTCCCATCCCCATTCCCATATACGGAATCCCAGAAGCAATACATCGACCTGCAATTTACAATTATTAAATCTGTTTTTAATGATTTATATTATTTAAAAAATAGCGTATTCGTACCCAGCTGACACATCATTCCTGAAGGGCAGCTAACTAGATTATAACAAGCTGAAAATAGACAAATGAAAAATGAAGAAAATGCGATAATCTGACCAAAGGTAGATGCGAGGGCATTTTGAACACATTGGCCTCCAATACAATATTGGCCCACGGGACACACTGCTCCTGTCATACAGGCTGAAAGAGATCATAGATCAACCGTTACTCAATAAGTCATTTATGAAATTGAATGTGCGTTGGAAATCACCTCTTTCTAAAAACGCATTTTTTTGGGTTTTTTTTGTGTTGTCAATGTGAAGAATCTGCATCTTCAGTCCGTTATTTTATCTCACCGGACAGAACAATTCGCAAAAGACGGAATCTTTCCCCTGACAATCCTATGCTGTTTCCTACTAGTCTCAATTTCACAAGGAAATAAATCCGTTATCTCAAACTACTCGTGGACTGTTCCCTCTGATCTCCATTGGGTGGAGTCGGAAGTGACAAGAGAATGAAAGGGTGGAAATGAAGTGATAATAGAAGATCAAGGGAACAAAAGGATAACTGAAGGGATGACTAGAGGAGGGATGAGCGAGCCTGTTGATAGAGAGATAAAGAGGAACAACGAGTCATAAAGGACAAAACAATTGCTGAGGGATATATAAAACAGAATTCTATATTGGCTTACTATTCGTTTGCTGCATAACTTGAGATCCCGCATAAGCAACGTTCGATTTGCTACAGTATCCATTTACACAGATCTGTCCATTTAGACATTGCTGTGTCAGGGAACATGGAGCCAGACCTGATAGATATATCGATTTATTAGATAAGAAAGGACATCGCAGGTTGTTGCCATTGTAATATTCTCTACTTGAGTCTCTGAGAACACGCGCTAATATAGATACCTATTCACAGCACATAAACTGAATCAAGCATCACAGCATACCGTACACTTCACCTCCACTACCGTATCCTCCCATTCCTCCCATCGCTCCCATTCCTCCCATTGGGCCCATCCCGAGACCCATAGCTGAACCGTACATTCCTGAAAGATCAAAGATCAGCCTTTAATGAGATCTAATTTCCAGCGTCATTGAAAAATATCAACCGATTGTCTATAGGTAATAGATACTTAAATAATCGTTCGAGAAAAGGAGAAAAATCTGAAGCTAAGAATGAGAATCACTCATTCTTCATATATGTGTATGTACTTGTTTTCGACAATTATATCTCGATAGTTGTGATTCATCTTCTCTCGATGAAAAGAGAGACTGGATGGGAGCTCCCATCTGACTCGATCCAGTCATAGAAAAGAGAGATAGAGAGAAGGGAATAACGGATGATGACATGACCCCGAGAGTCTAATATTACGTAACTGACTATCTATGCTTCCACTGTACCAAACACAATGATCAATGTGCCAAATTTGTATACCTCAGAATCAATATAAATTGGGCACGTTGGCGGTTCAAGACTAATTAAAAACTCAATTTGTTTAAAGGGGGAGTGGCACGAATATCTGGCTAATTGAGCTCTATAAGTGAGATGATGGGTGTACAAGCACCTAAGGGTGCAGGTTCGGTATCGGCAATACCGCGCGAGAGGGGCAATATGTAAAGAGGGTGCGGTAATATTCTCCTCTCTCTCCTTCATTCCTTTGCTCTCTCACCTTTTTCGATGTGTAAAGAGGGTGCGGTCTTTACATATCGCCTCTTTACATATCGCCACTCTCGCGCGGTAATACCAAACCCTACAAGCACCTCATCACACTTTTGAAACTCCCTTGTGCTAATTTTTAGTTCAAATTGAGATATGATCAACTGGCTGCATGCCAAAATGAGCGAGGGAAAGAAGAGAAATGAAGAGGCGGTGCATGCAAATAGGCACGCGCCGCTCGTCTATGATAATTGATCAAGCAGTCGTTCCTCTCCCCTTTTAATGAAGTAGATCATGAATACCAGTATTTCCAGTGTATAGAGCAGCTGCATTGGTTAGTCCAGCCAATCCACCCATTCCTCCCATCGCTCCCATTCCACCAAGACCACTGAAAGAAAATGGTTGAAGTTTCACTTATAAAGATGTCATGGGTGAAATATCCGTCTCTTCATTGTACTCATACTCTCGCATTTGTAGGAATGAGGGAACGTGAAATCAAGAGCCTAATTCTGCCCTAACCACGAATCAGGATAGATTATAATTGTTCATTCTAATGAAAGGCATTGTCAAAATAAGATGAATAATGATCGACCTTCCAAGTGCAGAAGTAGACGATAGACAGTTGCCATTCCAACAATATTGACCGAATGGACAAGAGATGTATCTGAGGGAATGAAAGAATAAATGATGAATAGTTTGTCTCTTATTATCAGACCTGCACATGTCTTCGACTCCATATCCTCCTGATAGAGCTGAATAGAGGGAACTACCGAGGAATTGAGGGTGAATTAATCTAGGAGAAGAGGGGAATTATTCTAATCCGATCACGTGCCATTTCTGACCATCATTTTCGACTAATCGAGGAGTTTATTGATCGATTAACAACAAAATTGTGCAAAACCACTTTTTTGTATCTTTAGGAATTTGTTTTTCAGATGTCATCTCGACTAAAATTGAATCATACAAAAAATATGTACATGCATATACCATATAGATAAGTATCTATTATCTTTCTTTGAATTCGAACCAAAATAATTGATACAAATGGCAAACTCACGGTAAAGTTGAGACAAGTATGAGAAGGGATGGAAACATAGTGGGAATCTCTGTTCTCGAAATGAAAGAGATAGAGAAGAGTCTCTGTATCCGAAACTACTCACTCTCGCATTCAATCTCTGCCACTCACTCTCACCTCTACACAATTACCCGACTTTATTCCGGTTGCCTCTATGATGTAATCCCGTCTATTACCCTATCGAGATCCACAAAATGAAGCTCCATGAAAATGCCTGTCACCGATGTTTTGAATGAATGACAAGTTTTAACGATGTTGAAAATTCATTGACATTCAAGACGGGACTATTGCTTCTTAACTTAACATATTCTTCACATCACAAATATCAAATCGAAAATATCGATAAGTCAATGATTTCGGTTACGGTAGTAAGATGGCATGACACATGTAATATTATGTGCTCGATTTGAACTCACGCGTCGCGGACGCGCAGATGCGACGCGGTTTTCTAAGGCTCTTCAATGAAGCCTCTTCATTCACTTTTTGTACATTGGAAACAAGTTTATCCCTCGTATTCTAAGCCTTTGTCGATTCGAGGTGCAGCACATTCCAATAGCTTCGTCTTAAACTAGGATCCACGTTCTGAAATGGCTGGAGGAGTGAGAGGTGAGTGATTTTTGCAAATGACTAGTTTATGGTGCGAACAGTGTCACTGCCTAGTCTCATTTTCTAGGTAGAGAAATGGACTAGAGGGGTCGGACTATTCGAGAATGAGGGGGAGACGACCCTCCCCCCCCTCTCTTATTCATTCTCTCTTATTTTGTCGTGTTCATTTATTCCTAATGCGGTGGCTTACAGCGGTCGTTGCTCTCGCTTTCGCGGGCGTCGTTGGATTGACGTTGCTCGTGTTGGGCTGCGCTCTTCCCTCCTACGGGTCAGTATCGCCTTGTTTGCCTCCATTGTTGTATTTTTTAATCATCTTGCAAACATTTCTCACGTGGTCCCACATGATGCAACTACTCTTTTAGATCATGGTGGCCGATGTTCACGATCGTCTTCTATGTCCTCTCTCCACTTCCTCTCATGATCGCTAAACACTATCAGGTTAATCATTTCACAGCACATCCTAGTTATAAACAGAAATCCACTCATTATTTCCTCAATAAATGATAATAATTATGCAGGAAGACATGACGGGTACATCAGCGTGTATTGAATTGTCTCTGTTCCTCACAACTGGAATCGTCGTATCTGCCTTCGCCCTTCCCACTGTCCTCGCCCATGCTGGAGCTGTGAGTATCCTTCCATCTATCTAATGAATGGATAAATGGAGAAGTTCACACTTCACCATCCAGAAATGCTCGCATGACACAAGCTAACGTGGTCTCAGTTCCCTTAATGTGTCGTGCTCTTCTGTAGATCATCTCCTCTATACATGGGCTACAGTACTCGTGTTGTCCCTTCAGATCGCTCCAGGAGCCGCAGTCTTCTCAAATATGGCATCGTTGACTATCTTCGGTACGATAACTGCGTGGTTCTATCTGCATGGAGAGGAGGAGGGATGGGGAGGTTCATCAGCACTCTTCTAGAAGGTAAGAGGAATGGAGAAGAATTTACTATGTGCATGATTATTCAGTATTTGAGTGGTCTGTCTTATTACTCAACTATTCATTGTTTCTCATATATATAACTACCGTAGCTATTGGTAGCCCATTTGCATGCTTCCAGTTATATTCTAATCTCTATTTCATTTGCAGATGTCATTCTTCTCTCTCTTCTTTCTCTATCTGGCCAATCTCACAATCTTCGGCTCAATAGTAGCCTATTTCCGTGTGTTCAATGGGGATGAATTGAATGAGATGTCCCTCTGGTGATCTACAACTATCTATGTACATTCCAAATAGAATCCCTCGTCCTCTCATCCACTTGTATCCAGTTATTTCTATTCTACTTCTTATTATCCCTACAGTTTGCTATTGTAGAATGATTTGAGATGAATCGAACTGGTTAGTCTCATCCTATCACTACATTACCACACCACTAAATTATTACATGTGACTTTTGAGGATGGTCCTTTTCTCAATTTGTAATATATATTCATATATCTTTCTTGTTAGCATAAATGTTCTTTATCATGGTATTGGTCTCTTATATTGATGATCCATGAGTTGATTCGATTACTCTGATGGTATTTGCAGTTCCTATTTATTGAATACTCTTTAGTCAAAGGGGTTGGTTGTACATTGGATATGTCACGAATTACTACTGGAATGGGACTAAGGGGGGAATGTGTCTATAGAAATATGTTCAATTTCTTGTTCTACTCTCCACGGTATTCATAGAGGAATGGTGAATCGATGACTGATGCTCCCACTGCAACTCCTCCCTGTGATTGATTACTTATTATAATGATTAGATAAGGGAGAGAATATACCTCTAGAACAAGTTTTCCCTTTGTTCTGAGTAGATGTCCTCCAGTGGCAACAACAGGAGGATCAATGTCATCTCCGAAAGCATATCCATATATTCCCAATTCAGAAACTGATTCTGCCAATTGAGTAGAATTATGGGCACGAACCAGATATGACTGAAATGGATTGATGATATCATCTGAGGTATTGGTCAGGAGATGGAATGGATCTCCGACACTCTGTGTAATCTCCTTTCTATCCGAGTCACTCTCCCCCCTCCTCCTTCTCTCTTCTCACCTGTACTACCAACGGTCTCAGTTTCTCCATAAGAATATAAGCTGATCTCTCCTCAGCAGTTGCGTGAAGTAGTTTATCGCACACCTAACAAAGGGATTGGATATTAGTTTAACCTTTCTTTTCCTTACCTCATCTCCATAGAAATTTCCTCCTCCTCCTTCCAATTGGGGCTTCAGCACATATCCTTCTGGTTTTGCTTGCGCATGCTGAATTAATTAAGTAATTGGGAATCATGGACACAGGAATTCATTTCGATGGGCCAACTATGTGATGAGGTCTAAAGGTGATAAATGAAACCTTGATAATCTTTTCTGCAACGGGATCATTTCCATCGAGTGCCCACAATCCAGCGAAAGTTTGTCTGAAGAAACAAAGAATGACTAATCGATAATTGACTTATTATCGTACCTGACAGAAGCAGCTTCTGCGAAATTAGAGATGAACAATTCGAGTTGTCCATCCTCAGCCAATACTTGTTGCACCTTCTTAGTATTAGCAACCTGAGATGAGTAAGTACTGTATCTATCGATCGATTAGTGGGACACTGTACCTGCAGTCCAATCCAAGGAGCCTTAATTGCAACTGATCTCTCGATAGTGAGACGGGCGTCCCATTCCTTGTGTGAATGGTAATGATCGGGTGAGTATCCCGCACGGAAGTACACTACGGATACAGTAGATTCACCCAGTATCAGATGTCGATCAGAGTCCAGTTTCACACTGGAATTGTATGAGATCATTGTAGACTGATCAGTTAGAATGTTCTCTATGTCAATGCAAGATGAATAGTACAAACCTGCGATGACATTGAGTGAGTGTCATTCTCTTAATGAGTGCAGGATTAACTCCTTGCTCAGTCAATTCATATTCGATATGTCGTTGATCGATCTGATTCTGATTGACATCTTCGACGATAACGAGAATTACACCATCAGGACGACCAAATTCCTTCCTTTATTGAGAAAGAGAAGAGTTATTCCCATTATTGAATTTTTACTGACCATGCGAGGAATAGAGCTCGTGCAATCATAGTCACTGGTTTATTATGAGGAATGGCTGCTTTGATTCGACCCTCTTCCATTCCAAGAAGAGAAAGAACTCTTCGATGAAGTGATGATACTCTTTCTGCATGAGCACCCATCGATGAGGCGATGTTATTCACTTCCACCTTAACAATATCGTTTATACTAGTCGCAACTTCAATTTGTTGTTGGTATCCGGGTATTCGTTCTTTAAAGCTACGGAGTTATCAAGACGATGTTTGTTCGATATCTTGTTGCTGTAGAAGCTATCTTACTCGAAATTAGTTGTGTAGAAGGGAGTGGATAAGTGAGTGTACGAAATGGATAAGTTATCACCTGCTTGAGAGTATATTCGGAAGTGAAGGGATCCTTGTGAGACATGTAGTCAGATCGTTGAATTACGAGAGTCTTTCGTTGAGCAAGACCTGATTGAAGGGATTATTATTCGAATGAGTGTGAGAAGAGCAGTAGGAGGCTATTCCAGTTATTTATTAAGAGAAAGGAGATAACGACTGACCCTCATCAGTGACTTTCTTGAGTATATCACATAGATTTCTCGTGAATTCATCAGTCTTGATTACATTCTCATGAGCATTCAATAACCATTGAGTATCGTATGCAATTCGATGGTAGAGACGAGCTGTCGCCTGAAGAAAGAGGAATACGGTAGACACACTTTCGCAAGTTGTTTCTCCAATCTCAGAGGGAGATCGGCAAGACATTTCGACATTAGTCAGTGCTTAGTGTTGTGCTATATCGTGAATAGTGAGTGTGGTAAGGGATTCAGTTGGTATAGATAAAGAGGAACTGACATCTTGTACTTGAAGAGCCTGTCGATAGAGTGAAGCAGGGAATGGTGCAGGAAGAAGGGAGAATGGAGCATGAATACACGAATCAGATGAAGACTCACTCTCTGATGATCGCATTACAAGACCATTGGCCTGAATGAGAAAGGGAATGAAGAAAGGAGGAGGGAGATGGAAGGGAGAGGTCACTCACATGAGCCCAGTCTTGAGCATCTTCAATCAATGTATTGAGAATTGATGAATCGATTGGAAGAGAAGGGAAATCTTCCTTGAAAGAAGGAATCTCCTCTACTGAAGAATGCTTCCTGTCTCCCATTTCACCTGATATTTAAAGAATTAGAAGAATAGAATAGGATGGAAAACTAAATGAGGACGGAATAATAAGATGGGAAAGCTTTGAAATGAGAGACGAGGGAGGGGGAATAAATGCAGAGGAGACGATGATATTGAAAACGTAGTGAAAAAGGAGGACGAAAGCAGAAGGAAGAGAGTAGAGTGGGCACTATAGACTAGAACGAAGAGAATTATTTGTAAGGGATTAGGTCTCGAGACGATCTTCCTCTTGAGTGGGGAGATGAGTACGGTAGTCTTTCCCTCTCTCAAGTGAGAACAAGGGAGAAGAGAGAGAAAGAGAAGGTGGGTCGTGTTTATCCCGACTAGAGAAGGAGTGAACGGGGAGATGAAAGAATGGGAAGGGAAGGGACAAGCCAACTCATTCTCATCCCTTTCTCCCTTTCTATTATCCCCATTTCCATATTCATTAGTACTCATTAACACATGAGTAATCTTCTTCCAATCTCCTTACTCAAGTGTTATTCCCTTCCCCTATTTTATCCTAACCCATTGTCCTCTTTTCAATTCATTCCTATTTTTTAATATTGAGAGTGGAAGCTTCAACCGTTCTCTTCTCTCCTCACTTTCTATCTCTCATCCGACCCCCTCTTCCCTTCTCCTTCTCTCATCATTTCATACACTCTCTCATCTTCTCTCTTCATCACAAGTGTCACCCCTTTCTCTTCTTCTCTATCATCATTTCACCTTTCCAATCACCATCACTTCATTTGTCTTCTCCTTTCTTCTTCTTCTGATTTCATCCGTTCCTATTCCATCCGTTCCTCTTAAGTCATTCCCTATGATTCACGTGTTACATGGACTGTTGTTCCCCTTCCCTCCTCCCTCCATCTCTTCCCTCTACCTCTTTCTCCTCCCATTCTCTCCTCCTCCCTTCTCTTCACTCACTTCTCTATTCTTTCGAAACCATCGTTCTTTCTCGCTGACTCTTCAGTCTCTCATTTGTTACTCGATCATTCTTGATGAGAGGATGTTCCTTCCTACTCTCTCTTCACTCAATTATCTCTCTGTCTCTCATCCACACTCATTATCTATTCCACGACCAACCTCTATTCCTCTCTCCCTCTATGCCCACTCTCTCTCTCCTCTCTCTCATTCTATTCTACTCGTGACCTACGCGTGAATAACTTGTCATTCTATCATATCCGTTGATTCATCGATCTGATCCATTCTCTTCTCAGGGAGTATTCGTTGTGGAGGTGTCAGAATGGTTTCATCCATTCTTGCCTACCCACTTCTTCTTCTTACTCTTCTCGTACAATTTCAAGGATTAGAATCACGATCAGGTCAGTATTATTTGATTTTTTTTAACCATTAGTGATTATCAGATTTTTAACCCTTGCGAAATATTGCAAATAATTGGTAGTTTCCATGAGGAAAAGAGATCCTTCTCGTTTATCATCCCCCTTGACCAGAATCAGTGATAATGATGGAAAGATGCGACTAATCTTGTACCTGCTGTGTCCTTATCTCATAGATTCTCAGATTTGAGAGATATGATCTTTGATCTCTATGGGAATTGAAATGAGATCTCTCTTTGATGTCCATGTGATGGCATTTTCTCTTTAGATCCTCGACCAGCTCGAATCAGAGAAACCACAGCATCAGGTGGAATAAGTTAGTAGTCTCTTATGAGAGCATGATTCATCCCTTGGTCTGGTGTGTTGTGATTACTGTAGTCGACTAATCGATACTAACTTGCTTGCTGTGATATACACGTTGTCAATTCGATGACTCTCCTTTATTTCTGCATTCTTTCCTTGGTTCTCCCCCTATCCCATCACTTATTTACTGCTATGGTGACAGAATAAGATCGTTGACCACGATGAGAAAGTATATTGGAGTATCTCTCGATAGAGCAGTCAATTGCATGGCTAGACAAGGGAAGAAAATGATAGTCAATGGAATCTCACTAAGAACACTCACTATCTCACACACTAACAATCTATTTTCAAGTAATATAAAGATGAAGTGAGGGTGCATGTGAGAGTTCCACTAAGGGTTGTTCTATTAATAAATGAGTAGATAATAAATAATAAATGAATCAATTCAGCATGTACGAATGATTCGTTCAATTGTCTGGATGGTCGATGTATTCCTAAGACATGGCAGTGTGATGGAGATTTCGATTGTATTGGTCATGAAGATGAAGAACATTGTCAAGGTATGTAGAGATCATTATGATTATGAGAGACTATGATTGATTCCCACACTTGAAAAGATTGTGCAAAATATGGCGGGAGATTACTAATGACGTCCTACACTGATAGATAGTGACCGATATGAATGAAGTGACCATTTGACCTTCTCGGAATCTGATGATACGAGAGGGAATTATAAGCTGAGTGAGAAGAGATATCGCGTACCAATCTGTCCCTTTCTCATCCTTATCTCTAATCGAATCATAGACACGAATCTATCCCCCCTCCCCTTCCCCTTCTTCCTCCTTGTGAGGTGTCACACTCTTCTTATTAATCCCTTTCTAACCACATGAAGTAAGAAGGGGAAGGTGGATTGACCTCCTGAGGGAGAGAATGTTTGTATTGATCATGGTGAGGCTATGTAAACTGGAAAGCACCTGGGAGGTATTGTTTATGCATCCGAATGAGTCAATGGGATGAGTAGTTATCGAGGGTTTAGCTTATTCGAGAGAGAGATGGGAAGGGATTGTTTAGCTGTGAGAATGATTATGAGAGGAAGAGATGGATTATGATTGGAAGAGTGAACGGGAGAGAGGAGGGGGGGGGAGTGTAAGGGACGACGACAGATCGAATGGACGAGGGAAGGGAAGTTTAAATGAGGGACGTAGTTCTCAATCACTTACTTTCACTCTATTGCACTTTCTTACCCCTATCTACTGAGTACATTCGATAGACAGAGGAGGGAGTTACTCGAGTAGAAGAGAAAGAGAGAGAGAGGGGTCTCTATCCCTCGTCGTATCCTTCCCTTCCCCTCTTGCCTCTCTATTGGTGTTCCGTTTGTTTGCCCATACGCTACAAAAGTGAGGAGTCAACCTCACGTTATCACATGAATTGAGAAACTGCGTTGATGCAGAGAATAATGACGACTACTGTAAGAGAGACAGTCGATCGATAAGTGATTAGATGGCATCCTTCTCCCTTACTAACCTTTTGGAAAGCTAAACGAAATGAGAGGATGATTCAGAAGATGAAAAGGGAGAAAGTAGGACGATGAATGGACGATTGGTGATGGAAAGTAAAGGGAATTGTTACGAAAGACCATTGGGAAATAGGAAACGAGATTACTGTAATAACAACCAAGGAGTATGAAAGATGAATGATGAATGACAGATTGATATTAATATCCATTTCAGCCACTTGCACCGATGATCAATTCATGTGTGGTAACAAGGGAAAAGCAAGTAAATCGGGAGTATCCAATTGTATTCCGAAGAAATGGATGTGTGATGGAGAATTAGATTGTGATGATCAATCGGATGAGAAGAACTGCGATAGTCAGTTATACTATTTTTGTTTATTAACATAACTATTATATTGAAAAGACGTCAGAAGATTCAGAATTATATGAAAAATAATTGAATTAGTTTATCTGCAAACACCTGTAGACATTTTATTTCATGTTCCGTGGAATGAAATTCGTTTACCAGAGACAGTAAGAAATTGCCCCCCCCTCCCACCACAATTTTCTCGCCTTTTTAAACTTTCTTACGTTACTTTTTTGCGGGTTCATTGTATTGATTTTTGTTATCTTATCTTTTTGACTGCCCTGAAGTTATGATGAAAATGAGAAGAGAGAGAGAGAGAATGAATTCGGTTTGATAAGAGAGGGAGATTGGAATCATTGAAAATGTGGATGAGACACTATGACCCCTTAAGATGAGAACTGAATGGAGTGCTCATATGGGATCGACAATTGTAGAATGAGAAATATAGACGATGGAGAGGTAAATATATTGTTTGCAGACGTGCAATGCAAGGATAATCAATTCCAATGTCTAGAACAGGGAGGAAAGTACAAGATATGTATCCCTTCCACTTGGAAATGCGATGGACAGGTAAGAAAGAGAGAATGACACGAATAGATTATGAGAGACATAATATAGATTGAATGAATGAAATATAGTAAATAACTTACAGAATGATTGTTCGGATGGTGCAGATGAGAAGAATTGCGAAGAGAAGAAACACTGCGGAGAAGCTGAATTCGAGTATGTTCATCTCTATCGAAATATGTCTTGTCTTGTTTATTGACTGGTGAAAGATCGTATGTGTGATAGGTTGTATACAAGTAGTTTCCCTCTTCTCTCTCTCACTCACTCAATCTGAGTATTCTCCCTTTCAGTTGTGGTAATAATCTGTGCATCTTCGCCAATTGGAAATGTGATGGAGAGGACGATTGTGGGAATAAAGCAGATGAAATGAATTGTACCAAGACTCCTGAGGTCACCTGCAATCCACACACTATGTTCAAGGTACTCTTTCTCTATTCTTCATTCTATTAAAGTTATACTTAGCTCTTATCAAAAATAATATAGTAAAAAAAATACCAAATGAAATTAGGCGACCGCAAGATGGTGATACGTATTTATTGAATGAATAATTTGAGAGTGGTTCATTTATTTAATTACTCATTCCGTATTGTTTCAGTGTGAAGTGGGAGATGGATGTATTCCTCAAGAATGGAAATGTGATGGAGAAGCAGATTGTCATGATAGATCTGATGAAGCTAAATGTGGAGATACTCAGACTAAATGCAAACTCAATACGGTTTGTTATCCCGATCTATATTTCTAGTTATTCCTTTTAAATTTTATGACATAGTTTGTGGAAAAATATTAATAGGTGAATATTATTATTATTCGCAAATTTATTTAATTCCAGGAATTCGCGTGTAAATCGGGCAATACTTGCATCAATAAGCTATGGGTTTGTGATGGAGAGAAGGATTGTGCAGATGCATCGGATGAGAAAGATTGTGATGGTGTACATGAGACATGCAATGGTATACTCACTCTTTTATATTCAATCAATGATAATAGGAGTAATTACAGCTGGAGAGAAGCAGTGTAGAGAGAGTAAGAGATGTATTCCCGATTCATTGTGGTGCAATAGAATAGAAGATTGTCCTGCTGGAGAAGATGAAGAGGATTGTCCATATGCTCATAATCTCACTCGTTAGTTACCTTCTTCTTATCTTTATTTTGGATCTTGAATTTAATTATTTATTTTTCTTCGCTATCAAGTTATATACGATATAAATACATATGTTGTTCACAGGTTCGTGTGAGGAAGGGAAGGATTACATTTGTCCTTCTATGCCCGCTCTCTGTGTTGCTCATGAGAAATTATGCACTGACAACAAGCAGACCACCTGTGGAGATGATGAAACTTGCACCACTAATATATGTAAGTGAGAGAGAGAGAAGAAGGAAGGATGATGTCTCCCTTTCAGTTATGTGTACTCCTAGTGAAACGAATAGTGCATGCACGTGTAGACAATCTTGGTTCAATCATACGATCTGCTATTGTAAGAGTGGATACATTCCTGATGGAGAGAAACAGTGCAAAGGTGAGGAGAGGGATCATATTGGAATGTAGTGTAGGGTGAATACGAGATATTCATTCAGATGTGGACGAGTGTGCTTCACCCGGTCGATGTGATCAAAGATGTCATAACACAGATGGATCATACAAGTGTTCATGTCATAGAGGATATCAATTAGTGCGAAGAGAAGGAGAGGTCAGTCCCCTTCCCTTCCCCTCCTCTCTCTCAATGATCTCTTCATTTCAGTCAATTCCTTCTCGTTGTCGTGCAATGGGTGAAGATCCTCTTGTTCTTCTTTCTAATCGAGCACAGATTAGACAATTCGATATGGTCACGAATACTCATGTACCTCTTATACAGAGTCCCGGTTCTGCTGTTGCTATGGACTTCCATATGGATAATCAAGTAAGAGAAAGAAGGGGAGGGAAGATATATCAATTGAATCAATTGTAGACACTTATCTGGTCTGATATCACACTCCGTAAGATTATGATGTGCAAGATTGGAAGTGCCACACAAAACAAACATCTCGCAGTCAAGGATAAGTGAGTTATACTTATTCATTTGACTATTTTAAATGATTGTATCGAGACACAATAAGGTGATTCATATACTCAAGATATAAAGTGTTTATATTTAGATGTGGAGAGAATGAGCAGACAGTGTTAGTAGAGGGAGATGTGCACACTCCCGATGGATTGGCTGTTGATTGGATTCATGATCTTCTATTCTGGACTGATGGAGCACTTGATACTGTTTGTTATCACTCATTATTCAACTGAAATGAGAAGGTATTGATTATAGATCTCAGTTATGGATCTGAAGACAATGAAACGTCGTGTTCTGTTTGCTGATGCAATGGAAGAACCAAGAGCTATTGCTGTTGATCCCAAGAAGGTGAGAGGGAGGAGAGAGGGAAAGGGTTGAGTATAGTATCTATCACAGGGTCTCATATTCTGGAGTGATTGGGGAACACAAGCTCGTATTGAAAGAGCAGGAATGGATGGAGAGAATAGACGAGTTATTCTTACTGGAAAGAATATTAAATGGCCGAATGGATTGGCACTTGATCTACTTGAAGAGAGACTATATTGGGCTGATGCCAAGGTTTGTTAATTGGCATACTATTACAAGAACAAATAACAATGATTATTGTAGGTGAAGTCAATCTTCTCCTCTGATTACTACGGTAACGATGTGAAAGTTGTTCTTCATTCTCATTCTTTCCTTCGTCATCCTTTTTCACTCGCTATCTTCGAAGATAGAGTATTCTACACTGATTGGGAACATGATGGAGTTATCTCTGTCAACAAGGTACTCTTTCATCCTTATATTCATTGATTGATCTTTGATCTCTTTCAGTTCACTGGATCTGATGTGACCAAATTGATGACTAGTGTGAGCACTCCTATGACAGTTCGAATCTACCATAGAGCAACTCAGCCCACTCATCCCAATAAGGTACGATTAGTTGGTCTATTATGATGAGTTATATTGTTTCCATTGTAGTGTTTTGAACATGATTGTGTAGCTGAATCTCTTTGTCTTCCTCGTGCAATGATACAAACTGATCCATCGGGAGGAATGAGTGATATCACTCATCTACCCTATTCATGTGTATGCAATGGAAATGCTGCTATCGATAAGTTTGAATGTCTCGGTAAGAGAAAACAAGAAGGGAGGGAAGGAATAAGTTCTCTCTTTCAGCAGCAGCAGTATCTACCACTAGTGGATTCTCTCTTCCCACTATGTTCTTCTTCCTTCTCATTTCTCTATCAGCGATCATTGGATATGTTGTGTATAGACAGAAGAGAAGTGGAGGATCATTCAGTGCTCTTCACTTCGATAATCCCGTCTATCGTCGTACGGTAAGTTGTTGATTGATGATAGGGTATGATATATTGATTATAGACTGAACCTGAGATGGGAGATGAATTCGGTCGATCAGTGGGAATGGATGATGTAGAAGTACCAATTCATCCAGCAAGATTATTCATTCATGATGATGGAGGACATGATAACAATACAATGGTTAGTATAGCCTTCTCTTCTTCTCATTTGTAAGTAATGATTCTAGATTGATGCAATGGATCGTCCTCTCACTACTTAATCCGGTTATCTCTAATGGGTTCCATTACATACTAGTCCTCTTCTTCATCAGGGACGTCAATTATTATTCCATCCCCCCAAAGTTTTTATAATGTTTTTATTCTGTGAATTTGTACATCTTTTTTTTTGCCTTGCTTAGTTTGTTCTTTAGTTGCTGTGTATCTTGTGCTCTTAATTTCTGTTCGATTTCTCACTACGGTTATCGTTAATGTGCGAATTTCGCAGCTCCCAATGACAAATTGTCATCTTCTATCACTTGAGACTTCTATCTTTTTAAGATTCCATCCCATCCTCTTCTTCCAATCGATATCCCTCCCTGACAATTGCAATAGATGAATATCATGAGTACGGTAGAATATTATTATTTGTGATTCCACTGTGCAAGTGCATCATCTTTCGATCCAAATACCTCGCTCCCCTTTTTAAATCACCTTGCAATTTGTAGTATATTTCCACATCCTCGGTTGTAATAATGAGCTTCAGCCTCAATTTAAATCACTCATTACTGTAGCTAATTCTTGTTCGATTGATTGGTGTCGAGAGAATTCTCATTCGGGAGACATTGATTCATTTATTTGTGATAGAAACTGAGAGTGTAGAAAGCGGGTGTAAATCCATTTAAACCCTCTCAAACTGCGAAAGATGAACAACTTTTCGATTCTTATCCTTCTTCAACCCTAGTGACGACCCTGTTCCCATATCGTTGTGCCCTATCACTTTTATGCTAAGAGCATCTTTTAAAGTATTCTATTGTGTTTTCTCAGATAAATTTATTTATGAGAAAGAATCATGGATGAATTCTTCCACTTATACGACGATATTTAAAAAAAGTATGTAAAGAATTGGGGAATGAAGTAATCTCACTTAGCTGTTTTAAAGGACGTCGATGTTGGGAAGAAACGAGTTGAATTCCATGCGCCGTTAAGAATCTCTGCTCCAATACGCAAATTGTACACACTTGATGGATGGATGTTTTGTTGTTTTTTTTCACTATACAAAATTCACACTTTTCCCGTATGTTTACTTATTAAATTTGAATATAAAATGAGAATTGAAGCGAATAGTTTGCTAGTCTCTTCTGTTATTTATTTCCTCTTCAGTGAAGAATATTCCAGAGTAAAGAAAACGCAACATTAATGTTAACTACATATATTTTATTCCATTCATTGGTTACGATATCGATTCAATTAGATAGTTAGAGTAGGATTCTTCTCAAAGTGGCTTGTTCGTCTTGATTTAAACCCGATAGATGAATTGTCCCTTCCAGCGACTCAGAGGAATACTGTAATCACTCTTTCTCTTTGATTCATTCGAATGGAATCTCACGGCTACATACCTGTCCAGGTCTGACTGCGATACCTTTTGGACCATGTAGGGGTAGATGGGAACTGACGCACGTGCGTCACTTCCCATCCACGTACCCCACATGGTCCAAAACCCCACATGATCCTACATGGTCCAAAAAAAGTCGCCGGCGGCGTGGTCGCCTATGCACGGCAATATCTTTGATAGCTAACATCACTCTTTCCTTCACTTCATATTTCCCAGGTCTTTCGAAAATTTCATCGTGAATAGCCTTCAATGACATTCGGGCCAACAGAGTGTATGAATCACAATCGGGAAAATTTCATGCTAATTTTTAAGAATAACATAAATGGATTTTTCCTGTTTCCCTTCTGTTAATAATTTAAATTTAAAGATTACCTTTGTGAGAATGTTCAGCAATCGAGGGGAGTTCGCATTTGGCTCAATATTGAACGAGAAAATGTCAAGAGGTCAAGAGTCTGGAAAGGGCGGCCACTTTTACATGGATCAATCGAGGAATTGGATCGGAGACAGATGAAATAAGAAAAGAGAGGACCTGAGAAGGAAAAAAGATCAAAGATCAATGAGAAGAACCATCTCGAAACGATCTTATCTAGACTGAATTTTAAATATTCATTTCGAATTATTGAAGAATCACGAATGAATTCTTTCTTCCTCTTCAATTCATTTCACATTCTTTTCATCGCCACGAGCAGTCTCTTCGTGCGAAATGATCGATTCAGGTATTGTGTTTGTATCAACAACTTCCTACCTTCAACTGCATCCGTAGCCATTTCGCAAAATAGTTTTTGATCTTAATGATAGTTACCGTATCCCTCATACCGTATTCACTGATTACAGTAATTCTGATAATCTGCGCCCTCATCACTCTCCTTCTCGTCATTCTGGTAATCTCAAAAACTGGTGAGTACTAGTATAGTGTAACATAGTCGCTTATCGCATTACTGCACACATCACGGTTTTGTTGAGACATTGCGGTATTATCTGCGTGTATTTAACTTTTTATCGTACATCGCTCCCATTACCGAACAAACGGCCTTTTCTACCTTTTTGGCCTTTTTTCCCTTTAAGCGAATTCACGCTTAATATTCTTGTTTTTTGTTTCATATTTTTTGTCCACCCCTATAAGTGGACGAATTCAAAAATTGGCCGGTGAAATATTATTTTAAATGGGTGAAAAATGAGAGCCGTTGCCTCTATTTTCAATTAAAATACGGCTCTACCGTAATATCCACGTCATCATAAATTTTCTGTACTTTTTCTGTATTACGGCTTTAATTTTTCACCCATTTAAAATAATATTTCACCGGCCAATTTTTGTATTCGTCCACTTATAGGGGTGGACAAAAATATGAAACAAAAAACAAGAATATTAAGCTCGAATTCGCTTAAAGGGAAAAAAGGCCAAAAAGGTAGAAAAGGCCGTTTGTTCGGTAATGGGAGCGATGTACGATATAAACGGCAAAAAAATGAGACAAAGGCGTCCGAATCGCGAAATGAAAGCCTCAATTCAGCACAAAACGATCTGTCTACTGAGGGAGAAACGGTCGAATCGTCTACAGTCCAATCAACGACTATGGAACTCGATGATGATTGTGAGACAACACTGAGTCATATAAATTAATCATATTTATAGAGTTGGAACCAAATTAATGCCCTTACAGACGACTAGCAGGACATTAGCTTATTTATTCTTCTTCTCTTCTTCCCTTCTTCCCTTGCCATACCTCTCACCACCTTCGATCCCTCTTTCAGGTTTCTTCCCTCTTTTATTCTTGCCGGAGGAAATCATCATTATGATCTTCCATCTACTCCCTACGGCCGATCGAATGAGAGCGAGAGTGAACAGAGCACTCTACCAAGTATGATAAATATGTATTATTTTCTGGGAATACCATTTATCCGCCTAGATAAGAAACGTAAAGCAGGAAGGTGATGATGGTTTCACTTTTGAGTCAGGGGAAGAGAAGTGAATTATGTTTTCCAAAGCAGAGGGAAGATAAATACATTATTGATATAGAAAGGTGCACGATGAGAGAAATTCAGAGGGGATAATTATTTCAAATGGTGGATTCGAACATTCCATTACATTTGATCGTTTGTAGATGGAGAAGAGAGAAACATTCGCTGCTTCAGTTATCTCGATTGGATCTCCTCAGTCTTACATGCCTAAGTACGTAATTTCAATATTTTATTATTTTAATTTAATAATTTTTCAATTTCTACTATACGAATTTGATACAGCCATATAGGAAAGAAAAAACGTAAATTTAGAAAACTTATTAGGACAAAAGAAAACTAATATTGTAGGGGCTTCATCCCAATCGATGACGCCAATCTCGACAACACACTTGCAACATTACGGAAATTAGCGGACAATGTGATAGCCGAATGCGTTCAATTCGTGGTAAAAAATTGCTCATCGGGAGTAGATAACTTGTAATAATGAGTAAAATTATGTACAGTGTCGTCAAGAGGATCTCCATCTCATTCCTCTCATCAAATCTGTTCGAAGCGAACAGTTCGTAATTTATACCGACGGACCGAGGAATCAAGTAATTTTTTTACTCTTCTTCCGAACAAAAACAATTCTTATTCTCAATGGAGTCTCTGTTTTAGGATAGCTGGATCAATCCGCACGTTGATGGAAACAGCTTCAATTCATGGATTCAAGACCGCAAGTCTGTTAAAATTTACTCCCATGTTGGACTTGTTGGCTTCACGGGAGCAGATCTGTTCAACTTGTTCAATGTAAGGAGCATGCACACCGAACCACTTTCATCGATTTATTTTCTCTGAATCTCTGATATTTAGTCTATCTCAAGTGAATATCGTACATCGCTCCCATTACCGAACAAACGGCCTTTTCTACCTTTTTGGCCTTTTTTCCCTTTAAGCGAATTCACGCTTAATATTCTTGTTTTTTGTTTCATATTTTTTGTCCACCCCTATAAGTGGACGAATTCAAAATTGGCCGGTGAAATATTATTTTAAATGGGTGAAAAATGAGAGCCGTTGCCTCTATTTTCAATTAAAATACGGCTCTACCGTAATATCCACGTCATCATAAATTTTCTGTACTTTTTCTGTATTACGGCTTTAATTTTTCACCCATTTAAAATAATATTTCACCGGCCAATTTTTGTATTCGTCCACTTATAGGGGTGGACAAAAAATATGAAACAAAAAACAAGAATATTAAGCTCGAATTCGCTTAAAGGGAAAAAAGGCCAATAAGGTAGAAAAGGCCGTTTGTTCGGTATTGGGAGCGATGTACGATAGTTACGATTAGACAGATTGGAATAATTTTTGGAACTATTTTAATTGTTTTTTTTGCTTTCAGGACATGGAGAGCGGGGAGAGTGAGATGGTCCAGCTGATTCTGAATAACATCCGTCAAGAGAGCACTCGCGAGTTCCTCGATCTACTTGGCTTTACTTATATAAGAGAGGAAGATGTGATCACATCGACGAGAAAGAATGCATCAGTGAGTATCCACCCATTTCCTTCCCACACTATCCAAACGACTCAATCTTCATTGGTAAACGTCAATTTGTTCCTGTTCAGTTCGAGTGAACACTAGAGCAACAAATCATAAATATAATGATAAAATGAAAATACTGAATTCCAGATGTTCATGTTGAAGAAAGAAATAATTGAAAATGAGGAGTATGACGGAACTATCTACAGCGATTTCGATAATGAATGTCCATACTATGATGAACCCACATTTATGCTGCTCATCCAAATCGGACGGTTTGATACTTTTCACATGGAAATAATATCGTAGCGGAAATCTGAAAATATTCCTTGAATTATGAAATCATATTATATCAGATGATTATCAGAGGATTTTGTGCAAATAAGCTATTATCGTACATCGCTCCCATTACCGAACAAACGGCCTTTTCTACCTTTTTGGCCTTTTTTCCCTTTAAGCGAATTCGAGCTTAATATTCTTGTTTTTTGTTTCATATTTTTTGTCCACCCCTATAAGTGGACGAATACAAAAATTGGCCGGTGAAATATTATTTTAAATGGGTGAAAAATTAAAGCCGTAATACAGAAAAAGTACAGAAAATTTATGATGACGTGGATATTACGGTAGAGCCGTATTTTAATTGAAAATAGAGGCAACGGCTCTCATTTTTCACCCATTTAAAATAATATTTCACCGGCCAATTTTTGAATTCGTCCACTTATAGGGGTGGACAAAAAATATGAAACAAAAACAAGAATATTAAGCGTGAATTCGCTTAAAGGGAAAAAAGGCCAAAAAGGTAGAAAAGGCCGTTTGTTCGGTAATGGGAGCGATGTACGATATATTTTGAATTTCATACCTATTTATATTTCGTATTTTTTGTTTGCTCTGTACAATTACTGAATTAAATCTACATGAAAATCTACAATAAATGCAATTTGAGGAGAATGCGTCTGGCAGTTCGAATATATGCAGCAACTGAGAGGGCTCACTATGGCTCGGTTGATAGATGGTACTGAATACTACTTACTACTGAAAGGGACCATAACCTGAGACTTTCTTCATTGATATTACTAGGGAACACAATGAACTGGCGATCGAGAGATTTGATGAGAATGGAGAAGCAGTCGATGGAATGATCAAACCGAATGGAGCTTACAATGTATCCATTGCTGATCTGTGGAGAGACACGGACACGTATGAGAAGATCCCTCCTCGATATTTCCGAATTGAAGAGTAGAGACAATACCATAGAATCCACTCGAGAATGTAGTGAGATAAATGATTACATGAAGTGCTGGAATGAATATCTACAAAACAGGGTCATACATAGATGGAATGATCAACATGAACGTGACAAAGATATTTTGAGTCGAACGCAACAGAAGTCGGAACTTCTCTGTTTTTGGCACAGGCAAATAAATGTCGACCGCATGAGTGAAAATTCAATGATGAATCTAGACATACGACAATTTTTTTCAACGGCTGTCGCAGTGTTATCAAACTTTCGTTACAGCATTATTTTTCAACAATGCACTCGGTAACTAAAATGTCGATTATTATACGTAGTAATCATCTAGATAGATATTTCCAACTAAAAAAAGAATGAATGATAAGTTTAGAGATTGAGGAATTTCGACTTTGATGAGAGCGGTGAAGAAATAATGAAAGCATTTAAACGAAGATTCATATTCCCATAAAGATTTAGCGCGAATCTGAGATATCGATTAGGGATGTTCAAGAATTTAGCGAATTCCTCATTTCGCAATTCTCTCTCGCTCTTTCTGGCTAGCTTCTTCTTCTTCCTTGCGTTAATCCCGTTTGGGGACGGGGTCCGCTACATGGCTCGCAGCTTTCCACACACAGCGGAGTTTGGCGTCATCAGGTCTGATGGTTGACGCGTTTCATGTCGGCGTTCAGAACGTCTTTCCACCTCATCTTAGGATGTCCTTTCGGCCTTGTTCCAACCACTACTCTATCATACTCTCTTCTAGCAATGTGATCGGGATCTCTTCTCAGTACGTGACCTAGCCATCGGAGTCTCGATTCTCTCATCTTATCTACTATGGGTGCAATTCCTAGTCTCCTTCTGATCTCTTCATTTCTGATCCTGTCTAGTTTTGTCTTTCCGAGAGACCAGCGGAGCATCTTCATTTCCATTGTGTGGAGGGACTGCTCGGTTTTCTTCGTGGCTGACCACGTTTCTGTACCATACAGAGGCACTGGTCTGACAACACTCCGGTAGATCTTTCCCTTTAGTCGGTCCGGTATCCTTCTATCGCAGAGAACTCCAGTGACATCTCTCCACTTCAACCATGCTGAATTCGCTCTATCCGTCGCTGAATCGGAGATGGATCCGTCTGAGGCAATCGTGGATCCGAGGTACTTGAAGGAAGTGCACTTCGGTAGGGGATCTCCATTAACGGAAATCGACCCTACACATTGCTCTCCGCATTCTACATAGATACTCAGTCTTGGCCACGCTTACTCTCAAACTGATACATTATCTGATACATTAATTACCTCGACGAGTGCACTATGGAGTCGCGGGCCGAGTACAATACCGACCCCGTATTGATGGCTACTCTGGTATTGCTTTCCTAATAGGCCACCTAATAAGAAGGGGTCCAAAGGCCTCTTCCTAATAGGCCACCTATAAACAGTCCGACCCGAAAAGAGCTGAAACCCACCTAATAGGGCGCCTAATAAGCATTCCTAATAGGCCACCTAATAGCAGAGGCTTCTCCTAATAGGCTAATAATGAGGGATCGCCTTTTGGATGTGGCTACCGTACATAGACGTTCCATGTGTGGCTCAGTTACGGTATGGGGGTAACTCATGCGATATCAATCAAGAATCAATCAACACCGTTTCAAACCGTTTTGGCGAGAGACGATTTTCCTTACAGTAACACTCTCTCCTAATAGGCCACCTAATATGCAGGGACCCCCTCCCCCTACCCATCTCTTGCCTCACCTAATAAGCATTCCTAATAGGCCACCTAAGAACTCTCCTAATAGTATACTAATTTGTGGCCTATTAGGTGAGATATTAGATGGCCTATTAGGAAAGCAATACCAGAGTAGTTGTTCCTCGTGGTGGTTTGACACCGTGATATATCATGCGGCAACCATCCCCGATATTTTTGGCCTTCGTCCCGGTCCATCTAGTCTCTTGCACGCATAGAATATCGATAATTCTATCTCTCATTAATGCAGCCACTTCTCGGCTCCTTCCCGTCATCGATCCTACATTCAAAGTCGCCATTCGCATCTTAATGTTAGTAGTGGTTGGGAGGACTAGCTTCTTTAGCCGACACCTTATGCGATATCTTTCTGGATAGCGAACATGTGAAATGAAGAGTGTGCGTTAAATGTTTGAACTGCCTTTATATCGATGTCCTGCCATTACGGCTGACCTTCGAATCTTACCTAGACGGTCTTTTAAATATTCATTTCGAATTGCCGAAGAAATACACTAAATTCATTCTTCTCCTTCATTTCATTTCACTATCTTTTCCTCGCCACGAGCAGTCTCTTCGTGGGAAATGATCGATCCAGGTACCGCATTTGTATCAAGTTGACTATCAACAACTACCTTCATCTGCATCTGCATCAGTATTCATTCGACAAAATATCATATACAGCTCCTCATCTATTTTTTTATGATAGTCATCGTATTCATCATAACCTATTCACTCGTTACAGTAATTCTGCTAATCTGCGCCCTCGTCACTCTTCTTCTCTTCATTCTTATGAACTCAAAAACTGGTGAGTACTTTAGCGTAGTGTAACATAGTCGCTTATCGCATTACTGCAGAGATCACGGTTTTATTGAGACATTGCGGTATCATCTACGTGTATTTAACTTTTTAGAAGAAGCAAGACAAAGTGCGAAAAAGGGACCAGAATCGCGAAATGAAAGCACCGGCCTGGATTCAGCACAAAACGATCTGTCTACTGAGGGAGAAACGGTCGAATCGTCTGCAGTCCAATCAACGACTATGGAAATCGATGATGATTGTGAGACAACACGGAGTCATACAAATTAATCATAATTGGCGTTGGTACCAAAAGTATCCCCTTTAAGACGATTAGCAGAACAGATAGCTTCACTTTTCTTTTCCCCTCACTCCCTAATCAATCAATCTTCCCTACTTACCATATCAGACCTCTCACCACCTTCGATCTCTCTTTCAGGTTTCTTCCTCTTTTGTTCCTGCCGAAGGAGATCATCATTATGATCTTCCATCATCTCTCTACGGCCGATCGAATGAGAGCGAGAGTGAATAGAGCACTCTACCAAGTATGATAATTATGTGATGATTTCTGGGAATGCTACGTATCTGTCACTTTGGTCAAAGACTATATAAGAAACTTATAAACAACTAGACACGGAAGTGATAATTGTTGTTATCTATTCGGTAAATACATTATTGATATGGAAAGAAAAGTACCCGAAAATGGAAATTTGGAGTGGGTAATAATTTCAGATGTTGAAATCTAACAATATATTATCTTTGTTCATTTGTAGATGGAGAAGAGAGAAACATTCACTGCATCAGTACTCTCGATTGGGCCATCTAAGTACGATATTTTCGATATTTTTATTTCCTTTTTCTCATTTTCTCTACAATATGTATTACGAATTTGATACATCCACAGAGATAAGAAAAAACTTAAATTAAGAAAACTCATTGAGACAAAAAATGAATATTACTGTAGCTACATCACAATCGATGATGCCAATCTCGACAACACACGTGCAACATTACGGAAATTAGCGGATAATCTGATCGTCGACTTTTTGGAATTCGCGGTGAAACATTGTTGTATTCATTGTAGATTTTATCTCCGGTTATTCAAGCGCAAGCTTATCTCATACTGGCCACTCGAAACTTCCCAAATACAGGAAACATATTTCTGTTATCAGATCACTTTTCCTCGGGAGAGAATAAAATCCAATAATTATACAAATTCAAGTGTCGTCAAGAGGATATCCATCTCATTCCTCTCATCAAATCGATTCGAAGTGAAAAATTTATAATTGTTGCCATGAGAGATTACCTTACTCCGGACGATGAAGTAATATTTACTCTTCTTCTAAATAAAACTCATAGTATTCACAATTTATTCTTTGTTTTAGGATAGTTTTTTTAATCCGTGCGTCGATGAGGCATCGTTCAATTCATGGATTCAAGACCGCAAGTCTGTTGAAATCTACTCCTCGATTGGACTTGTTGGCTTCACTGGAGGAGATCTCTTCAGCTTGTTCAATGTGAGTCCTGTACACATTGAGCGAGTATATTTCATGCCTAAAGGCGGGATGGCCGAGTGGTGTAAGGCGCCGCTCGCCATTCGAAGGGTACCGAGTTCAATCCCCCGCCGAGGCCAACCAAGCTATCCCTCCGGGGTCAGCAAATTGGTAGCAACCTCGGTTGCGAAAGGTAAGGCTACCCGAGAAAGCATTGGACAGCCGGGTATGTAGTCCGTCTAACAGCTGGCCTTACCAGTGGGTCCCACCTAGCGTTGTCTTATGACTGTAAAATCGCTTGACGTGGATACACCTTTTTACCTTTACCTATTTCATGCCTAATTAGTTGTTAGCTAGTGGGACTGTTCACATTGTTGTCATTGTCTCAATGTCAGGACATGGCGAGTGGACGCACTGAGATGTCGCAGTTGCTGCTATGGAACGTTCGTCAAGAGAGCACTCGCGAGCTTCTCTCTCTATTGGGAATCACTTACATAAGGGATGAAGTGGCATTCACATCAACAATGAAGGATTCATGTGTGAGCACCGAGAGGATATCTCCACCATTATGATAAAAAGATAATTTCAGATGTTCTTAGTGAAGGATGAACAAGACGTAGCTGGTGAATACAGAGAAACCATACTGTGCGATAGTGAAAGTAGTGAAGGAGGATTCGATGATGGTCCATTATACGCATATGTACTATTCATAGTCTGTGGAAAGTTCGTTACTTTTGAAGATAATAAGCATTGACGACTCACCGAATTGACATTGAAATAGTTTCATTTGACTTCTGACCTATAGCTCTTATTCAATTCTCAATTATCAGAATTCGTTTGGCAGTACGCAGATGGGCAGCGACGTATGGTACGACTGAGAGACGGTAAATGATGTTTAGATTTACTGATAGAGAACCTAATAGACAGATCCAGCGTGATTTTATATTGTGGTGTCTAGGTACCGATACGGAGTTATTCAGTATTTAGTATCCAGTGAAATCTGTATAATATTACACTAGGTACAAAAATCAACTGGCTCTGGAAAGATTCGATGATAACGAAGAAACACTCAATGGAATGAGCGACAAAGGAGCATACGATGTATCCCTGGCTGATATGCGCAGAAATCCGAATCAATTCGAGAAAGTCCCTCCTCACATATTCCGCATTGTGTCGTAACAGAATTACTACGAGGCAATCCATTAGGGAAATACTAATATATGATAAATGATTATGAACTACATAATAACTTTTACTGATGAGGGCTTCCATAAGCTGGGCTTTCTTCATTGATATACCTAGGAAACACAATGAACTGGCCATCGACCGATTCGATGAGAATGGAGAAGCAGTCGATGGAATGATCTATGAGAATGGAGCTTACAATGTATCCATTGCTGATCTGTGGAGAGACACGGACACGTATGAGAAGATCCCTCCTCGTTATTTCCGATATAAACCGTAAAAACAGTAGATATAAACCGTAGAGATAATTCCACAGAATCCACTCTCTGAATGTAGTGAGATAAATGATTACATGAAGAGATTGTGCTTTGGTTGAATACAAGACAGGGAGGGTGATACATGGATGAAATGATCGACATGAAAGTGACAACACGAGAACAACAGAGGACTAACTAACTACATAAAGTAGCACCTCTGGGTTCTATGGTCGATCTTCGATGTTGAAAACAAAATAACTCGAATTTCGTCAACGTGAAGAAAAATTGAATAACGAACTTAGTGAGGAGGAATTAACATTCAGTGGATCCCATCGAATCGCACTTTCTTTCGACCGCTTCAATGAATGACTTATAGACTCGTTCGATTTATTTATCGATCGATTTCGTTGCAGATATGATGAATGTATTTAGATTGCAGATAAATGTATTGAGATTATCTACCAGCGGGTTCTCTCTATTAGTCAAGAGTCTGGAAAGGGCGGCCACTTTTACATGGATCAATCGAGGAATTGGATCGGAGACAGATGAAATAAGAAAAGAGAGGACCTGAGAAGGAAAAAAGATCAAAGATCAATGAGAAGAACCATCTCGAAACGATCTTATCTAGACTGAATTTTAAATATTCATTTCGAATTATTGAAGAATTACGAGTGAATTCTATCTTTGTTCATTTCATTTCACTCTTTTTTCCTCGCTGCGAGCAGTCTCTTCGTGGGAAATGATCGATTCAGGTACTCAATTTGTATCAAGTTGACTATCAAAAACTACCCTAACTTCATCTGCATCCGAAATCATTGAGCAAAATGTCATTTACACCTTTTGATCTATGTTCCTTAGTGATAGTCACCGTATCCATCAAACCGTATTCACCGATTACAGTAATTCTGCTAATCTGCGCCCTCATCACTCTCCTTTTCTTCATTCTGGTAATCTCAAAACCTGGTGAGTGCTAGCGTACAGTAACATAGTCGGTAATCACATTACGGCAGACATCAGGTATTTATTGAGTCATTGCGGCATCACACATATTCGACTTTTTAGAAGAGGCAAGACAAAGTGCGATAAAGGGGCCCGAATCACGAAATGGCATCGATTCATCACATAATATCGACAATTATGAATCATCGTGCGACATAAATAGAGATTCAGTAGATGTGAGTAGATACGGTAGGAGTACGGTAGTACTCAGTATAGATTACTTACAGTAGTTAGTTGGCTTCTTCTCAAAGTCTCTATTCCATTTTGCCAATTCGCTTTAACTCGATTCAATCTTTTATAAACATTGGAGTTTCGGAAATTTGATATGGTTGTGGATTGCTACAATGAAACGAGAAAAGATTAGACATCAAAATATTCAAGCTACTCCACCTTTAACATTATGAAGAATGGAAATACAGAAAAAGAGAATTATCCGAATATTTGCCATTTCAGTCTGATAAGAACAAGCCAATTGAGGGAGAAACGGTCGAATCGTCTGCAGTCCAATCGATGACTGTGGAGATCGAGGATGATTTGAAAAATGGTGAGAGAGAACATTGTGATTGTAATTAATCATATTTAGCGTTGGTACCAAAATTTTTCGACAACCAGCAGACCTGACCATTTTTCGCTCTCCGCATTCTCTATCCAATCAAACTTTCAGGTTTCCTTCTCATTTCAGGTGATTTCTTCCCTCTTTTACTGCTTCCGAAGGAGATCATTGTTATCATTCTCCATCTACTCCCTACGGCCGATCGAATGAGAGCGAGAGTGAATAGAGCACTCTACCAAGTATGATTATTATGTGTTGTTTTCTGGGAATACCATGTATCTGACTAGATAAGGAACATAAAGACCATTAGGCAGGAAGATGATGATGCTTTCACTTTTTAGTCAGGGAAGAGAAGTGAATTATTAATATAGAAATGTGATTGATGTGATAAATCTGGACTCAAAGAGTTCATTATCTCTGATAATTTGTAGATGGAACTGAAGGAGACGTTTATTGATAAAATACTATCGGTTGGACTTGAAAATTATAACAATTCGAGGTACGATTCATCTTTCAATAACTAAATAATCTTGTAATCTCAGAGGAATCTTTCTCCCAATCGATGACGTCAATTTCATAAGCTCTCGCGCTGCATTAAAAAAATTGGCGGATAACGTATTAATCGGAAACGTCGAATTCTTTATGGTGAAATATTTTTGTTTAATGTTATCCGTTGTATCAGACAACATTTGCAAATTCGTCCCTTATATTCCTGACATGAGCGCACACACACTCTTAGTCTTAGTGTTATATTTCCGATCCTTTTGCATCCACTATTCTAGTAATCATACTAATTACAGACTCGACGAGAGGACCTCGAGATGCTTCCTTTCATCAAATCGATTCCTAGTGAACAACTCCTCATTGTGGCATTTAACGCATTCAGGCCAGCTGTGATGGACGATCCAGTAATCGATACTCCTTCCTCTTCCGAACAAAAACGTTTATTGTTTAAAATTGAACTCTTGCTTTAGGATAGCTGGCTGAATCCGCATGTCGCTGCTTCTACATTCAATTCGTGGATTCAAGACCGCGTGTCACTCAATATCTGGGGAGGAGTTGTTGGCTTCTCGGGAGCTGATCTCTTCAATTTATTCAATGTAAGGAGTATTCATTTCAAACGAATATTTTAGAATACTTTTCCGTCTCAACCTACCGCATTTCTAATCGATATAGTGATTAGACGATCCATTAATTACGAATCATCCAATTAACACATCATTAGCGGCTCGATTTATTATTTTTAATTGTCTGTTCACAGGACATGGAGAGCGGCCGTAGCAAGATGGTCCAATTGCTACTGAACAATGTCCGTAAAGAGAGCACTCGCGAGCTTCTTTCTCTACTGGGAATCACTTACATAAGGAATGAAATGGTATTTACATCGACAAGGAAGGATTCAAGCGTGAGTACCCTTGTTTCTCTCAACAACCACAAGAGGGAGAAGGGGATCAGCACCGAAATCAAGCCTAAGAATGATATAGTTCACTCAGAGTGCAAACGAGAGAAACAAATCATAAATATGTTCATGAAAATAGAAAGATAATTGTAGATGTTCGTAGTGAAGGTTGATTACGATGACGAGATCTTCTGGGAAGATGATGAAAGTTACTCAGCTGAAGATACTCCAGATCGTATTCTCTTCATTACATTCGGAGGAAGGTTCGTCATTTCGCACAGGGAAACATCGTAGATTAGTCACAAAATCCTTTGCTTATTAAATCACAGACTCACTTTTAATGAATTTTTTTCACTAAATTATATTGAATTTCATACCTATATTCTTTGTTTTTTCACTCGTTATCTAAAGCGTTAGCTGAGATTTGATTTATCTTATAAATGAATATTCTAATTTGAGGATGAGACTTTCTGTACGCAGATGGGCTGCAACGAATGGAACGTTGTCTAGACAGTACTCAATACTAATTCTGATGGCCATAATCATTTCTTTATTCAGGTACCACAATGAATTCGCAATCGAGAAATTCGATGTGAACGGAGAAGCTGCCGATAAAATGATTGAACGAGGGGGAGCATTCTATAATTCCATTGCTGATATGCTGAGGCACACGTGGAAGTTCGAGAAGCTTCCACCCCATGTATTCCGTATTGAGCAGTAATCGAATTACGAGATAGTACACAATAAACAGGAAACAGAAGAAATATCTAGTAGACATGAAAGCACAAATTTATCTTGTGACGAAAATAACAGAAGGCAAATGTGAACTATCTACCGTTTAAAACGCAGGGACTCCACGTGATCACTTGAGCGCTCAAATTGAGAGAACACAACTGATACATAAATTATCTAAATGAGAGTAACTCGCAAATAAATCTGTAGCTACGCGCTTTGATTAATTGTGAAGACGATTTTGAATGTGTACAAAATTATCCCCGACTAAAATGAATAATGCCGTCCACATGAGTGAAAATTCAATGAGAATTTGTCATTTCACGCAGCACTTCCAGAGTCTTTCATTCTGCAATTTATCATCATTTTATCTATGAGCATTCTTTTTTTCTATAACAAATAGGCGATTCATTGATGTAAAATCCGAAAAGAATTCGTTCATTCGCTCTTCAGTAGTATCCTTGTGAATTATACATTCAATGAAGTCATTTTTTGATCGATTGTTATAGATAGCAGTCATCAAGTTTGTACCAAAAAAGCCAAAGGACTGTAAGGGGGATAAGACCTGTCAAAGGGAGTGAGAGAAGGTAGAATCGCAAAGTGTAGGTTCGGATGCAATATTTAGACAACCTTTATGTGGAATCTGCGAAATTAATAGCTGTTCATTATCTTGTGGTTCAGTCGTACGACGTCGTCGGTAGAGGCATACGATGTGGAAAGAGACACTTGGACTGTGGTTCAGTCGTACGTCGTCGTCGGTAGAGGCATACGATGTAGAAAGAGACACTTGGACTGTGGTTCAGTCGTACGACGTCGTCGGTAGAGGCATACGATGTGGAAAGAGACACTTGGACGACACTTCCCAATATGCTGCACAAGAGGTACGATAGTGGCAGTCGAATTAGAAATAGTTACCGTCTTATTCACTCTTCTCTCCACATTCTATCTCGCTTCTCTGATCATTGTGCAACAACTGTTCGTACTCTAGTAAAAATGATATAAAAAATAAGAAAAAGACCTATCCACACCAAGTGAATTTACTTCAGTTGAATCCTCGCAGATAGACTCGCTACAATGCTCATTCATCTTTATCATATTTTATTACAGATATCGTACATCGCTCCCATTACCGAACAAACGGCCTTTTCTACCTTTTTGGCCTTTTTTCCCTTTAAGCGAATTCGAGCTTAATATTCTTGTTTTTTGTTTCATATTTTTTGTCCACCCCTATAAGTGGACGAATACAAAAATTGGCCGGTGAAATATTATTTTAAATGGGTGAAAAATTAAAGCCGTAATACAGAAAAAGTACAGAAAATTTATGATGACGTGGATATTACGGTAGAGCCGTATTTTAATTGAAAATAGAGGCAACGGCTCTCATTTTTCACCCATTTAAAATAATATTTCACCGGCCAATTTTTGAATTCGTCCACTTATAGGGGTGGACAAAAAATATGAAACAAAAAACAAGAATATTAAGCGTGAATTCGCTTAAAGGGAAAAAAGGCCAAAAAGGTAGAAAAGGCCGTTTGTTCGGTAATGGGAGCGATGTACGATAATTCATAATTAGATTGATTGCAGATTGTCGTCGACAGTACTCGTTTCATGTGGACGTCTCTTCGTCATTGGGGGATTCGGTTACAATATGAAGAGAGACGTTCCTACTGAAGAATACGATCCAAAGACGAACACTTGGATCGAGAGACCCGAATTGACGTGAGCACTCTTTATTTTTACATTTATGCATCAACAATCGTTTGCAATACTCACTATATCCGAAGCAATATAGAAATCAGAATTCTAGCTACATTGTGTTTATCATGTATCGTACTTCTCTCACATTACCGAACGAATGTACATTATTTACATTATTTACATTTTTTGCACTCGGCGAATACGCAATGAAAAATTGTTTTTATTGTTTTATATTTTTTGTCCACCCCCAATTCCGGAAATCCCCCCGGACATGCACGGTGAAATATTGCTCAAAATAGGTGAAAAATGAGAGCTGCGAAATACAAAAATGCACCGGAATCGCGATTATGCGAGAGCCGGGGTTTAGTCATTTGCTAGAGCCAGCTCAATGGAGCTCTTGCTGCCAGCTGTTGTATTTATGTATTTTACACTGTGTTTGTTGTCAAATCGCTTTATTTTGTTTTATATAATGTTCCAAGGTCATGGCCGTACACTACGGACGACAGTGTGAGGCGGGGGCGTGCCGCGGGTCGTCTGGATCGACGACTGCCCGATTCAGGTTTGAATTTCTCGCATTGTTCGAGTCATTGTCTTGGTGGCTGGCCGTGTTGGAGACATTCCAGCCATCTGCTCGTGCCAGAGCACTGGGAAGCCACCGGCGGTCGTGAAGGGAGTCGATTCAAGGAGGTTTGTAAAATTGCTTATTTAATTTTGCTTGGAATTATTCGTTTGGTCTTTTGACAGTTCTGTTTCTGATCAATCAATTCAACGTACGCTCATTGTAGCTTGAACAAAATAATTAATATACAGTTGTAATACTCATTCAATTCAGATGCCTCCTCCATCCCTTCTCACTGGGACTGTACGACACTGAGAGACACGGTATGTCCATTTCATTCGATTCGAACCTTTATTGTTTGTCCAAACTATCCCTTAGACAATGTACATAATACTGAGCAATTAGTGCAATTATCATAAAGTTGCAATATGTTTTTATCACATACGTCGTAACATGGTTATCGATTAATACAACCATTACGGTATAAATTCACAATAACAATTAAATATGCAACCTAGCTTTACAAACATTAATCAAATTATTACAGACCACAACAATCGCTTGGGAAGGACGGCGGGTGAAAGGACGGATTGCTGGCTAAACAGTGGTTTGAAACATTTTTCTCCATTACATAATCTCGTGAAGTTTACTATTTTCCAAAGTATTTAATTTCAATTCCACACCACCGTCTTTAAAACATTTCCTTCTGTTAGGCGAACCACGATAAATAGAACTTTTTCACCTTGGGATACAGCAATGCTGTTTCCCTCTTTGTGGTTATGACCTACCGAGGTTCGCGTGCATTCACCGTGTTCAGTGCTAACAAATAGCTTGGCAACAATTCGATGATTGCATTATTCAATCATATAAATTTCAGAATACGTAAAGGCGATACGTGAGATATTCTCATCGATGAGTACGGTATAATTTATTTATAAATATGTGATTTGATTACAAATTTATTAAAGTCTGTGCAGTCATTGCACATTGCTAATTAATCGATTGGTCTTATAATTAGTAGAGAGGTTGAACAACTATGAAATTCCCGATTTCAAAGTTAGTGGGGGGAGGAATACGATTGACTATGAGGTTTACTTTTGGTTCACTAAAACGTTAGTTATGTTATCCTTCGAAGTGTGATTTGATTGATTTCTAATTTTCCGGCGTAATAATATTAATTAACGCTTCATAAACGCTTTTATTTCTACTTGAAACTCAAGATCTGACACTCAGAATCCACATTATTTCTCACCGATTTTCTACGAGGGGAATTAATTCCGAAAAAAAAAATTTTGCTTAACCCCGTTCTAGTTTTCTTAATGATCACTTAACTATAAGACCAATCAATCAAATCACACTTCGAAGGATAACATAACTAACGTTTTAGTGAACCAAAAGTAAACCTCATAGTCAATCGTATTCCTCCCCCCACTAACTTTGAAATCGGGAATTTCATAGTTGTTCAACCTCTCTACTAATTATAAGACCAATCGATTAATTAGCAATGTGCAATGACTGCACAGACTTTAATAAATTTGTAATCAAATCACATATTTATAAATAAATTATACCGTACTCATCGATGAGAATATCTCACGTATCGCCTTTACGTATTCTGAAATTTATATGATTGAATAATGCAATCATCGAATTGTTGCCAAGCTATTTGTTAGCACTGAACACGGTGAATGCACGCGAACCTCGGTAGGTCATAACCACAAAGAGGGAAACAGCATTGCTGTATCCCAAGGTGAAAAAGTTCTATTTATCGTGGTTCGCCTAACAGAAGGAAATGTTTTAAAGACGGTGGTGTGGAATTGAAATTAAATACTTTGGAAAATAGTAAACTTCACGAGATTATGTAATGGAGAAAAATGTTTCAAACCACTGTTTAGCCAGCAATCCGTCCTTTCACCCGCCGTCCTTCCCAAGCGATTGTTGTGGTCTGTAATAATTTGATTAATGTTTGTAAAGCTAGGTTGCATATTTAATTGTTATTGTGAATTTATACCGTAATGGTTGTATTAATCGATAATCATGTTACGACGTATGTGATAAAAACATATTGCAACTTTATGATAATTGCACTAATTGCTCAGTATTATGTACATTGTCTAAGGGATAGTTTGGACAAACAATAAAGGTTCGAATCGAATGAAATGGACATACCGTGTCTCTCAGTGTCGTACAGTCCCAGTGAGAAGGGATGGAGGAGGCATCTGAATTGAATGAGTATTACAACTGTATATTAATTATTTTGTTCAAGCTACAATGAGCGTACGTTTAATTGATTGATCAGAAACAGAACTGTCAAAAGACCAAACGAATAATTCCAAGCAAAATTAAATAAGCAATTTTACAAACCTCCTTGAATCGACTCCCTTCACGACCGCCGGTGGCTTCCCAGTGCTCTGGCACGAGCAGATGGCTGGAATGTCTCCAACACGGCCAGCCACCAAGACAATGACTCGAACAATGCGAGAAATTCAAACCTGAATCGGGCAGTCGTCGATCCAGACGACCCGCGGCACGCCCCCGCCTCACACTGTCGTCCGTAGTGTACGGCCATGACCTTGGAACATTATATAAAACAAAATAAAGCGATTTGACAACAAACACAGTGTAAAATACATAAATACAACAGCTGGCAGCAAGAGCTCCATTGAGCTGGCTCTAGCAAATGACTAAACCCCGGCTCTCGCATAATCGCGATTCCGGTGCATTTTTGTATTTCGCAGCTCTCATTTTTCACCTATTTTGAGCAATATTTCACCGTGCATGTCCGGGGGGATTTCCGGAATTGGGGGTGGACAAAAAATATAAAACAATAAAAACAATTTTTCATTGCGTATTCGCCGAGTGCAAAAAATGTAAATAATGTAAATAATGTACATTCGTTCGGTAATGTGAGAGAAGTACGATAGACATATCTAAAAATGGATTGTGAAGGAACTATTGCAGTCTTCCATATGAAGATCCTCACGTTTTCGCTCTTCCCATTCCTGCCTCACTGCCCATTCCGCAGTACTAAGAGGATCAAATACTCGGTTAGTTTTTTTATGATAATAACAATTGACGATTTAAATATTATGTACTTGTAATTTCTAGCTAAACAATTATCTTCACCTTTTCAGCCATTATCTCATCGTTCCAGTACACAGAAGCACCGAAGAAGTGCATTTCCAGTGATAAACTCATAGAAAGACCAGAATATTGCACATGAAATTATTTATCGAACCCACACTTTATTTCGAACTTTAAATACAAATAAGAACGAATAATTAATTGAAATTTAGTTAAACGATTGGAGGAAATAGACAAAAAAACTCTCAAAAACAATTCTCAGCCATTTCTTTCCTTTCTCGATCGTGCGACATTCTGAATAGTTTCATCAATTTCGTCTTTTCCTGGTCAAGGTTCTTATGATATTTTTCGCCTTCTTTTCACTCACTCTTCCATTTCTAAATCTTCTAATAATACATAATCCGACAACTAACTGTCTTTGAGAAATAGATTGAATGACCGTCACGAGATGGGGAGAAATCTTAGGCTTTCTCAATAGAGCTCGATAAATGATTACCGCCGTCTCTTCATTTCACGCACTCTCTCATCGACCGAACGGGCGAGAAAGTGTGCGAAAAGAAGAGACGGCTGTATCATTTATCGAGCTCCAGTTCTCACAAAGAACGTCATGGCTAAAATAATGTTTAACTTTTAAGAGAATTCTTTTAAGAGAGAACTCTCTCGAGGATTATTTTCTCATCATCCGATAACTTCGCTTCATTGCTACATTTTGCATCCTTCTCCAATTATTCATCAGTGAGACGGTTAGAAAGCAATTATATATTCGAAACCATGGAGCTCTTCAGCAATTTTCATAAATTTATGTTTCCGTTTTGTGATTTTTTGTTATTTTACAGTCACATACACAATTCTCTGTGCATAATTATCTCTCCACACTTTAACAAGTTAAGAAATTTAATTAAAAACAATTAATTACAAATATTAATATCTATTATAGATATAAATTACCAATTTACAGTGTGCTGTGTGCGTTTCGATCAATTTTATACGGTATCCATACGGTATATGGTAGATGATTTTTTTTAATTGTCACGTTTTCATAGTAGTTTATTTTTTTCAATTTTCCTGTCGCAGGTAAATATCGGTTATCATTCCGCGCCAAACATCTTTCGCGATTCATTTGATCATCATTCTCTCAATTACTCGTCTTTGCGTTTCTTTAAAGCCCGTGTATTTATGTCCATTGCCTCTCATCCCTTTCGTATATTTTCTAATTTAGGTGGAAGGCTCTCTTCTAAATTCGACTATAGGCCATTTTTTCTTTCGGTCAGCGGTGAAATGTGTGTACATTTTCAAGCATGAATGTATGTTCCTTCATAGGCTTCACCTTTGCCCCTCTCTCTCCACACTTCTTTTACCTTTCCATACGTGAATCGTGTGCAAATAATAGACCTTCCCGAAGGTCTTTTCTTCTCACCTTCCCATTGTCGCTACTTTGAAGAAGACGGAGTTGAGTGATGCACTGTTGTGACAGGGATTTCTCCCTTCCTTCCCTTCTTTCCCTCTATGAGTTGTGAATCATCAGTTGAACAAGTGTGCGAATGTTGCCAGTTGACAATGTTTACACCTTGCACATTGAGGTAGTGAGGTCTCCCCCTCTTCCCTTCTCCCTTCCTCTCCTCATTTCTAATCCCAATCCAGTGGAGGCCTTTCAATTTCCGCAACCTTCATCATCTTTCGCTCCATCTCCCTCTTCCTTCTTTCTCTCACTTTCTTCTCTTTCCCACCTATATTCCCTCTCCTCTTCTCATCATTGCATACCTACTAGCTATTACGATATATTGGTATGAAGCCCCGTATTCGGTTCTAAATATCTCTGTCTTTCTCTTTCTTTGGAGAGAGAAGGGCTTTCTCACTCACTCTCAATTTCCTATCAACTTCTTCTCTTCTCAATCTCTTTTCTATGGAGTTGTCGTGTTGAATTGGTAATGGATTCCACACATTCATACTTCATTCCACCTCGAATGAGAAGGATGGATACAGTGACTTCCTCTTCTCCTTCCATACTTAATCATTCCTTCTCTAGATGATTCTTGTTTAGTGAGTACAAAGGATGAATTACTCTTCTAGTCTCTTTTCGTGTGTCAATTGAGTCCATTCGTAGTCTGTCCCTTTCTCTTTTCCATTCTCGTCCTTCTATACAATTCTATTTCTTCTCCTTTCCTTCTCAATTATGTGAGTGTACCATTCCAATATGTGGAATATACAAGAGAGTCTTATCCATCTCTCTAATCACATTCATTTATATGAATCCCTCGAGGGGGTCATTCTCCTCTCTCTCTCTCTCTCTCTCACCCCGTAGTATCCCCTCCTCCCTTCTCACTCGACTCCACTCCTCCCTCATTTTATCAGCTGTTCATACCTTCTCTCTTTCCATCTCATTCACTTCTTCTTCTACACTTACATCTCACTTTATCACCTTGTATCTTGTCCTTCTTGTCTTTCCCCTCCTCTCCTCTCTCTCCCTCTCCCTCTCCCCCTCTTCCCTTCGTCCCTTCCCTCATCTCTTCTCTCCTAATCTCCTTCCGATCACATTGCAAACAGTGCCATCCCTCCCCCCCCCCCTCTCTCTCTCTCTCTCTCTCTCTCTCTCTCTCTCTCTCTCTCTCTCTCTCTCTCTCTCTCTCTCTCTCTCTCTCTCTCTCTCTCTCTCTCTCTCTCTCTCTCTCTCTCTCTCTCTCTCTCTCTCTCTCTCTCTCTTCCCTTCTGGTCACATCGTAGTGAGTCTAACTCCAATCCGTGATCCAAACCCTTTTAATCTCAATAATATTTCTCCCCTCAATAGTTATATCATTGTGTTATTCTATTCATATCGTAGTCATGTTCTTTCTCTCTCTTCTCTTTTTCTCTCCATATATGAATAGGTGAGAGATGAGTGATTTCCCTCTCCAGTGTCCCCTTTCCACTCTTCCTTTCCTTCCTTTGCCCCTTTCAATCGAGAGACGAATCTATCCACTAATGTATCCAATAGGTAGATCATTATTGATTGTCAAGAGAGGGAAGTGATTACTCCTTCCCATTCCCTACTCTTCTCCTTTCCTCTTGTACTCAATCCAAAGGGAATCATTCTCTATCTTCCCCTCCTTTCTTCCCTTCCATTTATCTCGATCTTTTCCAATGACTCGTATGGAAATGTAGCTCTTCTCTCTTCTTCTTCTTCTCTCTTTAAAGAGGAAGAATGTCTATACCTCGTTCCTTCCTTCCTTTTCTCTTCTTCTTGTAGTATATTCCATCTCAGTTTAGAGAGGGGGAGTAAGCATAACAGGAGGGAAGGAGGAGGGGGGGGGTCGATCTATCCCCCGTGGGTAACATTCAAGTGGAAGAGGCTGTCTTCAACTCACTAGTAGTAGATTTCTTCTTTCCTCCTTTCCTTCTTGTCTTCTCTCTCACTTCATCATTAACTCCCTATTCTATTCGTGAGAAATTTCTCATCACCTCTTCTCCTTTAGTTGTTATAATGAATCGTGTTCATCACTCGCCCCCCCCCCCATCCCCCTTGCCCTCCCCTATCTCTATCTCTCTCTCTCTCTCTTCAGATTGGGTGGTGGACGATGGATTCAGATGGTATTCGTACTTCTTCGTCATCTCATCTCAAGACGAATAAGGTATCCGCATCCTCATACACTTCTCAGGTCTGTCTATCTTTTTCCTTCTTTCCCTTCCCTTTCTCTTCTCTTATATTCTCTTTCCTCACTATCCTATCTCCCTTTAACTTTCATCTGTTTGTATTTTCTATCAGAGAGTATCGTAGTCTTCCATTCCCTGTATCCATATTCCTCTTTCTATCCTTAGTTCTTCTTCTCTTCTCTTCTCTTAATTAATTCCATCTACAGGGTCGACCATCTTCAGTGGGAAGTCGATTCGGTCCCGTCATCTCCAAGTAAGTCACAATTGTCATCTGAAACGAATAGAATGATGGAGGAGGGATGTAGACTATAGTTGCCTAGTTGTGAGTAGGGTTGTTAGGACCTCTTTTTGCACTAGAACTCGGCAGAATACTTGGAAATAGCGGATTTAATGGTTGAGGGTGAATGTAGTTCTCGTTCTTTTCCTTCTTCTCATGATTCGATTGTCAATTGATATAACCTTATGGTTGATTGTCATATCCAATGAATCCTCTATCCCTTCCCTTCTCCCTTCATCATCCATCTCTTTCCCTCTTCTTCTCTGTATTTATTCGTGCTCGAGTAGCACTCTTTTCATAATTAGTCGAGTTGTCTTCCTCTCCTCTTATGTCCCTCCTTCTCCCTCCCTCTTTCCTCTTTCGTGTCCAACCACACGAAGTAACTCGATAGGATAGGCGTCAAGAAGGGAATGAGGCACCTCCTCCCCCCCCCCTTCCTCCCTCTCTCTCTCTCTCCTCCTCTTCCCTCTTTTCCCTCCTGCAGTCCCATCACGAGAATGACAAATTAAGAGGGAGATGATGGGAGAACATTGGTCAATTATATTTAGGACTCTGATTATTATTATTACTTACTCGTGTGAAAGAAGTATATCCTAGTGGACATCTTCTCCTCCTTATCAGTATGTGCAGTGTATGGAATGGTTCGTAGAAGGCATTTCTTGTCTGTTTACAGTCACACCCAAGAGTTATGCAGAGATGATAAGAGAAAGGATTGAGGTCATCGAAGGGATTAGATATGAGAAGGAAAGAAAAGACCAATAATCGGAAGAGTGTCCTGATGGGAAGAAAGAATGAGAAGGGAATTCCATGGGGGAATAGATCATCCATGGATACAGTCAATATCAATGACGCCATTCAATCTCTTGCTTAGCCCCCCCCCCTCCCCTCCCCTCCCCCTTCCATCTCAACTGAAGCCAACTTAATACTCTGACTAATGGAGTAAATCCGATGGGAGGTGTGAAACAAGTGGATGATGCATGAGGGATACCAGAGGGAATTATGTCGAGATTACTAAAATTCACTCTCCTCTCTTCCCTCGCTTCACTCTCCTCTCTTCCCTCGCTTCACTCTCCTCTCTTCCCTCGCTTGCGATAGGTGCTTCCCATCTTTCTCTTGCGCTATCCAATCGATACTTTTCTCACTTCCTATCTTTGTTTTGTTTCCCATTTCGCTTTTTATTGTCTCCTTGTATGATTATATGACTAAACGACCCGCTGATATGTCCCCGACCTCACTTCGGGACGAATTGGAATCGGATGCTGTTCCCGACGTGAATGCTCTGATCCAGGGTATAGGCAAATATCTTGGATCTCTCTCTGGGGGAGATAAGACCTCCCCTCTCGCTCTTCTACTTGGTACTTGTGCCAGTGTGTTGAGTGATCTCAAGTTGAGATCGACGTCGTCGATTGATGACGCTATTGAGAAAGAGAAACGAGAGCGATCAGTCGTGGTTCAGGGGCTCTCTGAGTCCAGTGCAATGAAGGCCAGTGAGAGAATGGCTGATGACCATGCCAGGGTCATCTCCATGCTTGATCTTGTTGACCTAGAGCACTCCCCGCTGCCATATTCCGAATGGGTGAAAAGTCGGATACCCGCCCTAGACTGCTTAAAATTATGTTTCATAGTCGTTCCGCCCAGGCCATTTTCCTATCCAAGTCCCGTATTGTCACGAGCAAATTCCCTAATGTATTCGTTCGCCCCTCTCTGACCAAATCGGAGCGAGAAGCGGCTTTCCTTCTACGTGAGAAGAAGCGTCAACTCAAGTCGGAAGGAAAGGATGTTCTCATCTACGCGGGATCCATCATCGAGAGAGGTCAATTGGAAGCGATGAAGAAGAAAGTTCGCTCTTCTCGCTCCCAATCTCGTCGTCGTCCTCCTTCTCGCAACCCCGTCTCATCATCCTCCTCTACTCGGCCGGCATCTTCCTCGACTTCTTCTCTCCTCCACTCCATTCCATCCCTTCTCGCTCCTCAGGCTAATGCCTCTGCCCCTGCTCCTTTTTAGCTCCGCCCGAGCAGACGACCCATTTCCTATCATGTCATTACTACAATATCCGATCTATCGTCAATAAGTTTGACTCCTTCCGTTCCTTCCTTACTGTCTCACAACCAGATATCATTTTCCTAACTGAGACTTGGTTATCCAATAAGATCCCTTCCTCCCTGATTGTCGGTTCATTACCGTATTCCGTCCTCCGTTTCGACCGTTCTTCCCGCGGTGGCGGCGTTTCTATCATCGTACGTGACTATTTGTCCTATTCTACCGTAACCCTTCCCTCGAGTGAACACGAGATTACATGTATCGATCTTTTCCACCACTCTGCTTACATCAGACTCTGTGTAGTCTATCGCCCCCCTACCTACTTTCTTTCCAAGTCTGAATCCCTTATCACTTGCTTATCTGATATACATGCCTCGTCCCCCCATCCCATTGTTATTATCGGTGATTTCAATTCTGATTCTCTCTGTAGCCACCCTACACCTATTGATAGGCTTTTCCTAGACTTCCTAATTTCCGTTGATCTATCTCACCTTCATATGTTTCCTACGTGCGGCAATAGATGTATCGATTGGGTCATAGGTAACGATCCCTCCCTGATTCCAACCATCTCTATCGTACCTCCCTTTCCCTCTTGTGATCACTCAGGTCTATCATTCTCCCTCTCTTCTCCCCAATCTCCTTCTTTACCATCCCAAATTCGCGACTTCACTCGTGTCGATTATTCTGAACTTTCCAATTACCTAGTTTCTATCGACTGGTTTTCCCTATTTTGTGACTGTCCTGATATTGACACTGTTTACTCCGCCTTCTCTTCTGCTATTCATTCTGCCATTGATCTCTTCGTTCCCTACCGTACCCCTCGTCCTCCTTCTCTATCTTACCCTCCTCACATTCGTCGGCTTATCAAACATCGTGATGCATTGTTCTCAAAAATTCACCTTCCTTCCGTTAGAATCCTGTTTGACCAATGTAGTAAGAAGCTCCTTTTTGAGATTGACAAATGGACCCGTTACTCCACCCGTAAAAAGCTCTCGCGTTTCAATGATTTGTACCGACACATTTCCTCTCTCACGAAACCTAAACTTTCCATTCCTGAACTAGTCTCACCTCAGAACTTACCTGTGTTTGATAGTATTTCTAAATCCAATCTTCTTGCCGCAGAATTTGCCTCTCACTTTACTCTTGATGACGGTTGTCTCCCTTCCCTTTCCTCCTCACGTGTTCCCCCTTCCCTCTCTCTATTCACTTTCTTTCCTCATGAAGTTTACAAGTCTCTCCGTAAATTGTCCCCATCCGGCTCTACTGGCCATGATGCTATTCCACAAATCATTTTCTCGAAATGTGCATACGCTCTGTCTACCCCACTTGCCGACATTTTCAACTTAAGTCTAATTTCTGGTACCGTACCCTCTGTTTGGAAACACTCCCTTATTACTCCTATCCCTAAACCTGGCAAAGACTCCAAACTTCCCTCTTCCTACAGACCCATTTCTATTATTTCTCCTGCTGCCAAAACTATGGAACGTCTCATTAAAGACCACCTCAACTCGCACCTTTCTCGTTTCAATGTTCTCCCTTCTAACCAGCACGGTTTCCGTTCTGGTGCTAGTGTAATTACCAATCTACTGACTTGTCAGAATGATTGGACCAGTGCCCATTCCAAAAAGCTTGTCACTGATGTTGTCTACATTGATTTCACTCGTGCATTCGATGTTGTTCCTTACCCCAAACTTCTTGCTCGTCTTTCACATTACGGTATTCACTCAAACTTGCTCTCTTGGCTAGAATCATTTCTGTCTGATCGCACTTTCTCTGTCCGACTGTCCGCTATTACTAGTCATCCTTACCCCATTTTATCAGGTGTTCCACAAGGTAGTGTACTAGGACCCATTCTTTTCTCGATTTATCTTGCTGACCTCTCACTTGCCTTATCTAAGTTTCATAACGTTTCCGTGCAATGCTACGCTGACGATGTAAAGTTATACGTATCCTACAATAAGTCTACCAAAGCTAGTATTACGAAAGAATTCCAATCTGCTCTCAATTGTCTCTTCGAATGGACCCAATGTAATCAACTGTCTCTCTCTGCTTCTAAATGTTCACATATCCGAATTGGCTCCAAACAAGTTTCCCCTCGGTACACCATCAACTCCATAGTTCTTCCCCTTGAGAATAATGTTCGTGACTTAGGTGTTCAAGTTCGCTCTGATCTTAAGAACTCTTCCTCTATCAAAATCCGTGCACAGAAAGCGACTTCTAAATTGTTTATCCTTCTCAAAGCTCTTCCGTTCAATTGTCCATCCATCCTAATTCGTAGTTACAAAGCCTATGTTCTCCCATTACTTGACTTTGCTTCTCCTTTTTGGAATCCCCACTACTCAAGTGATATTGCTACCCTTGAAAAAGTCCAACATACCTTCACTCGTCAACTCTTCTATCGTTGTTTCCCTTCCCCTGATTATCCTCTTTCTCTCCCCTCCTACTCTGACCGTATAAAAACCCTTGGCCTGCGCGCGCTTACAGAGAGGAGAGTCATAGGTGATCTTTGTATGACTCACATGATTATGAATGGTTTCACTATTATACCACGTTCTCTTTTTACGTCTACAAGCCATTACGAGACCGCACTTCATCCTTCGGAATCAACATAGAGTTGACAACCAGTACTCCCAGATACCATTCTTTCCCTGTCAGAACCTCACGATGGTACTCCCAACTTCCTGAAAGTATCCGCACTGCTCCCAATATCCGAATGTTCAAGCGTCGACTTGAAAACCACCCCCTCATCGCTGATCTCGCCAAACTCACCTGACCCAGGAGAGTCCCCCCCCATCCCTTTCCTGTTCTTCTACCTTATCAATGTTACGTTTCGGTCTCGTTGCGCCTCGGGCGTAGATAAATTATTATTATTACTAAAATTGGAATGTCTTGTGGTTTTGAGAAGACGGGAGCGACAAATAATGTTTTTGCTTGAATTACTTATTGAGCTAATTGTATGTGGTTATTCACGTGTTGCTTGTTAGTACAAGATACGATATCTTATGAATCAGAATAACTAAATATAATATTTCTCTTTGAGACTCACTAAATTCGGGTCGTCGTCATCAGAGATGAAAATAACTCCTGGAGATCAAATCGATCACGAATCAACACAGGGAAGACAGGAATTCTATGATCAGGTATTGTATATCTATCGTATACTTGTATCGAATGAGAATTATTACCATGACCGTACTCTCATTCTAACTATTCCAGTTGTGTTATCTCATCCGTCAGAAGCTGAAAGTGGCATCATCATCATCATCATCGAAGAGTAAGAAAGCATCTTGAGATGACCTCTCTCCCTCCATCCCTTCCATCCATCTCTCACTTCCATCTCCTCAATCTTTCCATCCACTCACTCATACACATTAACACACTCCATCTTTCCCACTTTGCATATTATGACACTTTCAATTCCGATCTAGTCCTTATTTTCGGTTGATATCGATTCCTTTTTATATTCTGTCTCTGTTGCAATACGAGTATCATCATTGTATTCTCAACCATAGTAGTTTCATTGAGGTTTATTGATTGATTGTATCTATACGAGTATCCTATCCATTCTACCGTAGTAGGCATCCCGTCGTATCTATTTATTGATGGACCAACGGATTCGTCTCTCCATCCTATTGACTTGTTAGTCGATGCACCACTGTTATCTTATTATTGTGTAAGGATGAAACATGTTTCAATCGAGATATCCACTGGTTGTTATGATCTATTCTCCAATCGGTTCAATGTCATTGATCAAGATCTTCCCTCTCTCCCTCTCCCCTCTGGTCCATCTCGGTAGATCAGTGTATCCCTCCTCTTCCCATATCATTTGACCTATCTCTTCCCTCCATTGGTCAGTCCTTTCAATGGAGCGTCTCTACCTTTTTCTACTTCTCTCTGCACCTCTATTCCTCTGTCAGGGTAAGTTTTCGGGTATTGTCAATGATTCCGTAATCTTTGTCTTGGTAGGCAATACATTCTCCATTCCTCTTCTCTTCGGTAATCTCTCATTCGGAAAGAATCCCGATGGTACAACGAATGTTAATGTCGATCAGGTGATACAGACGATTTTGAAATTCAAATTTGACGAGAAAAATCAATAAATGCAGAATGTGAATATTCTGGGCAACGGAGCTAAGCGAAACACGACATTCACTGTGGGAAATGGAACATTCTTAGTGAAAGGTAAGACTAATATGATAATTGCGGTAGTGACAGTCTCCGTAGACCACTTGTTGATTGATCCCGTTACAGACGATGCGAATGCAATAGTGAATAATTCTGACTTCGGAGGAGGAGGAACATTCGGAGTGGCCAAGGATGGAGTTGTATTGGACAATAAGATCAATGCAGGAAATAAGACCATTGAAGGAGGTCTAGGAAAGGAATCTAATTTCCTATCTTCACTCTTTGGAGCTTTCTCAGGTCTCAGAGGCAGACAATAGAACACTCACATAACTCTCATTTTGTAAATTGATACCAATAAATCACTATATATCTTCACGTCGTCGTCTTTTACATGAATCGATATAACCGTTATAATCTATCACAGGGCTATCACACACGTCCTCCAATAGACAATGGCCTAAACCATTTGAATCAAACGAAATTTGGGAAGTAAAAATACGAATTGCGTGAAATAGGACGTAGATACAAATATGTCCAAAATGTAGAGGGACGCTAATACCAGCTTGTTTCGTTTGCATTGCTGTCCTCATAACGTCTCAGAAAAGAAACCCCTTCCCATGTCAATGTAACGACAATCGTAAATAATACATTTTTGGGTTTATTCTTCTGGTATTATGAACATTTTTACATGCAAAACACCTGCACAGCTGTGATAACCCAGCGTGGAAGACAATACGTATGATTACAGGGGGGTTGAATGTGTGAATTACACAATGCACAGGGTTGTTATATTAATGGTTCTTTACAAATAAATAGGCCATAATTTACGAAAACAATCTCAAGAATTTTACAGAAAAATTTAGCTGTAAAGGTCATCATCATCATTAGCAGCAGGCTGGGCTGCGGGCTGACCAGCAGCATTCTGCTGCTCTCCAGGGAACTTAAAGTTGTTTCCGAATCCGCGTTGCTGCTGAAGGGTCTGGGCAAACATCTCGTACCTGCAAATAGTTGTCATGTATTTTGAAAGTAACACTTGTTATGCTTACTTTCTGATATCGTTGTCCGAGACGGATCTACGGGCGAACTTCATTGCCTCTTCGAAATGGGCTCTGACGATAGCAGGCACGGGGTCCTGGGCATCATCATCCATGAGCTCCTCTCCCTTGGCGCGTCTCTCCTGACGCTCCTTCTCTTGACGAATCTCCCTCTCGATCGACTCACGGATAGCCAGCTTGCAAGCCCTGCAAAATATATGTTCACGAAATGTCAGCAGTCACCAGTCAACGACACCCGTTCGAAAAATGTAGGGAAATTTTTATATCGTTTCAACTTTGATCAGACTTCTGGACCGAAATTAAAACATGCGTGAAAAATCTCACTATTGCTCTGGCACATTTATGACACACAGAGAACATTGAAGAACCCGTCAAAGAAAGCTATCTTCAAAACGAAGATTGCAAACTCATCTAGGACTTGCGTTCAGAGGGTTCTTAAAATGTGCGGAACATAGTAACATGGAGACGCTCAATAAATCGAAAGACACACCTCTGGCAAATCTCGGTGAGATCAGCTCCGGAGAAACCGACGGTGCTCTTGGCAAGGAAAGTCAGGTCGACATCAGGAGCAATGGGAGTCTTTCTGAGGTTGGCCTTGAAGATCTGGAGACGAGATGCCTCATCGGGCAGAGGAATGTAGATCAATTGGTCGAGACGACCGGGACGGAGGATGGCAGAGTCTATGATATCGGGTCTGTTCGTGGCTCCGATAATGAACACATTCTTCTTGCTGTTCATTCCATCCATCTCAGTAAGGATCTGATTGATGACACGATCGGCAGCTCCTCCAGCGTCTCCGACTGATCCACCACGAGCCTTGGCGATCGAGTCCAGCTCGTCGAAGAAGAGGACACAAGGAGCAGCGGCACGAGCCTTGTCGAACACGTCTCGAACATTCGCTTCAGACTCTCCGAACCACATCGTCAGGAGCTCAGGGCCCTAAAATGAAAATAATGAATCCAACATACAAAAGGCAAAAAATACCTTAATCGAGATGAAGTTAGCCTGGCACTCGTGTGCGATAGCCTTGGCGAGAAGAGTCTTACCGCAGCCAGGAGGTCCGTAGAATAGAACTAGAATGTTCCAGCTGATGATAAGTTAACGGACACAAAATCGAGAACTATAGTAAATGCAACCGGGTTTAATTTTAGCGTATTCGATACCAAAAATGCCATAATAGCATCGACAGTTTTACAGTACGCTAATCGTGAAATTAATCAATAACCAAAAATATATTAGCTCACCTCCGCGAGAAGGCTGCATGCCGAACTTGAGGTACTTCTCAGGATGCTCGACAGGATACTGAACAAGCTCCTGAAGCTCGCGCTTAACATTCTGGAGACCTCCGATGTCGGTCCAAGTGATATTGGGAGTCTCCACAACGGTCTCACGGAGAGCCGAAGGGGCGGCCTTGCCCAAAGCGAACTGAGAATAATCCGATTATCTAATGAAATGAATACGGAACTCACTCTGAAGTTCTCCATGGAGACGGCCAGCGAGTTCAGAACCTCGGCATCGATAGTATCATCTTCGAGATCGATGAGTTCCATCTTCTCTCGGATCTGCTGGAGAGCAGCCTCAGAGCAGAGAGATGCCAAATCAGCACCGACGTATCCGTGGCACTCGTTAGCGACCTAAATAGCAGTGTAACCTCGGTCTCTTAACTTTACAAAAATCTCACCTGCTCAAGATCGACGTCATCGGACAACTTCATGTTCTTGGTGTGGATGCGGAGAACCTCGAGTCTTCCAACTGCATCGGGAATTCCAATGTCGATCTCACGATCGAAGCGGCCTACAACATTTCATTGTATTTTAAACACATCGCCGTAACAAAATTGGAGCAAAAAAACATACCGAAGCGTCTGAGAGCAGCGTCGATGGAGTTGGGGCGATTGGTGGCCGCCATGACAACAACATGAGAGCGCTGCTTGAGACCATCCATAAGAGTGAGAAGCTGGGAGACGATACGACGCTCCACCTCTCCGTGAGTCTGAATGATAAAATATCACAAGTATATACAATTGAAATTTACCTTCTCACGCTTGGGAGCGATAGCGTCGATCTCATCAATGAATAGGATTGCGGGAGAGTTCTTCTCGCACTCCTCAAAGGCTTTTCTCAGGTTAGACTCCGACTCTCCGGCGAGCTTAGACATAATTTCGGGTCCTGTAAAAATATACATAAATATTAATTACAAAAGTAACAAAACAAACCGTTGAGAAGGAAGAAAAAGGCTCCGGTCTCATTGGCAACGGCACGAGCGATCAGAGTTTTTCCGGTTCCAGGAGGGCCGAAAAGAAGAATTCCACGAGGGGGCTTAATACCGATAGCCTTGAACAACTGCGGATGGCGAAGAGGCAGCTCAACCATCTGAAAGTAAGAATATTAGCAATTTCATAATGGACATAATCTAACCTCCTTGATCTGAGCAAGCTGCTTGCGAACTCCTCCAATATCGTCATATCCGACATCATTGATGTTCTCCTCCTCTTCCTCACGCTTGATTGGCTCTCCTTCGTAGTGGATGACAGTGTCGGGAGCGACAATGCACGACGGGGAAGGATCGGTTTCGATAACCTTGAACTCCACGGTGCGCATTGCTGCGCTTACCGTGAATATATCACCCTTGTGAAGAGGGCGGTATGCTTCGACGAAGTAGGGCTTCAAGAATGCCTGAGAAGAAAGCTTTCCGTTACCTGTTGTAAACGTTTTCGAACTACCTCAAAGATGTTTCCGGTAAGTCCTTCGATTGTATCGTCTATGGGCAGAACGTGCACGCGCTTTCCGTACGGAACATTAGTTGCCGCGTTGATGCTAAAAATGTTAGCTTCAAAGTAGAAAACTCGAGCACTCGCTGAAGATTTCCGTTCATGACGCATTGGAGCGATAAATCCTCCATGTACACTATTCGAGAGTTGTATCAATGAAAAATGATAGCAGATTTCCACCTTCTTATCTCTCGAACCTCATATAACAACATGAAGAACTGCTCACCTCACGACGTCTCCGAGGCGAACTCTGAGGTTGTGTCGAACAACCCTGTTCATTCGGATCTTATCGTTTGTACAAGTTTCGTCAGCCAGGACGATGCAGACAGTCTCCTTTCTCTTCTTTCCCTTGAGAACCACGGCATCGCCTCTTCAAATACTCGAATAAGGCCTCGATCTATTGGTACAATCAAACCTGAAGAGTCCGAGTTCGTCCATCTTGGCCTGTGAGAGAGCGACAACAGAGTTGTCATCCTTCTCGATTTGGTCAACGATGAGTCTGTTGGGCTTCGCCTTGTCCTTCAGAATTGCGGTAGCAAGAGCTTCGTTCTTCTTCTCCTTCTCATCTTTCGCACTGTAAAAGAAAACAATAATTATTTGTCATCATACTTTCGAAAGGAACAGAGGATTTCAACTCACACGGGAACGGACGCCATTTCTATAGTTTTTGAGGAGATGGACCTGAAAAGTATATCTTATTATAAAATTGCAAAATAAATGCATATACGAAGAGCATATACGAAGCATGACGTGCAAAATGCTCGGGATTTGAAGATTTGAAATGCGGAAATTTCATGCGAATGCTGACATGACGATTCGGGTATATCTGTGTAGGACCGCCACGCATGCGAGGAAAATACTGTACCCACTTGGTGACCATGTGATTCAAGTTTTCTGCATGTTTGGACCGAGTTTTTTCGTGTTTTACTTTCCATTTTTTTGTGTTAGAGTGGGCTTAAAATGATGCCGATAGCATATTTAAAAAAAAGAAGTAGTCCCTTATCGACGATGTTCGTGCCACTGCCCTAACATTGTTCGATATCCGGTTCTCGGAGATAGTCGATTTATGTCGTAAGCATTTTTTTCTGTGGTTGTAGATGCTGTATATCTAACTGAATATCTTTCTATGATAATTCTCATTCAATGGAATTTCAGTGTTCTTTTGCGTATCGGAGAAGGCGGCGTGGCTTGCCTATCTCAAGAGCAATTGTGCACTCTCGCTTCGGTCGATTTGCCGCTTCCCTAAAGGCAAGTTATTGATTTATTATTGTAGTTGTCTGCTGGTTATTTGTATATCAACTGTTATCGGTGGATTATAATCTGGGCAACCATATCATCACTTTTCAACCTTCTGTTTTATTATATTTTCATCCTTCGTTCTTTTCAAATGAGAAGAGTGTTCGCTTGGTTGTGGAAGTAACCTTGTAGACTGGGCACAGTCACAAGATTTGTCTGCCATAGTGTCACGCTGCGCTCTCTGTGTGTCGTGCACTCCCTCACCTTCCCCTCTATCTCACTCTTTTCCACTTTCTCTCTGCTCATTTCTCAAACACTCGTGCTTCCTCTCTGTCTGCTATCTCTCTCCTTATCATTTCCGTTCTTATAAATATAGCGATCTTTCCTTCGGTGCTCGACTCTCATTTCTTTTCTCATTCTCTAACTAATATTCACTACAATATACCTACGCAGCAATTATCCCCCGCATAGGCGTATAATCGGATCGAAAACATAAGTACAGCGCCATAACGCTTACCGAAATAGATAAGCCGAGTAAATAAGGTTAACGGCTTAATTGTTATCAGTCGCCTCCTTCTTCTTTCCATAATAACCTTCAATCATATTGGTCGATAGTCTGTTATAACGATAGTGATAATGAATTTGTTGCAGGTGGATCCTTGGTGGAAGGCATCCCTCCTTCCCCCTCGCAGTCCCGTAACAGCCTGTGTAACAACTCATCGACCATGTTCTACTTTGATGAAGATCACGAGAATGGTACGAACTCATCTTCTACTTGTCTATTTGAATTTTACCGCTCTTTATTTGGATGAGTGCCCTCTGAAGGTACCAATTAGTGTTGGTGGATTGACATATGGAGACTAGCTGGATCCGTCTTGTCCTTCTTTGTCCTCGAGTCCCTTCTACTCTTTCTCGATCTCTGTCCGAGTAGCCATTACAGTGTACAGTGTTTGGGTGGTGAAAAAGAGGAGAGAGAGAGAGAGAGAGAGAGAGGCATAAAAAGAGGAGTGAGAGGGTATCTCACGTGAGAGTAGACGACCACGTGCAATGAAAGATGATGGAGGGAAGGACAGAAGGGAAGGAAGGAGAGAGAGAGGAGGGCCTCGTGATAGTCAAGGAAGAGATAGACAGAGAGGCTTCATCTTTTCCATCCCCAATGATTATCAACCTTCTCAAAGGGTTTAGACAAACAGATCATAGACCGATCACGTGAGAGAAAGTTCTCGAAAATAGTCAAGAGAGTAGAGTGTGGGAAACTTTCTAGAATGTTCTTTGTTTATGCGTCCCTTTCTTTCTCCTCCCTCTCTCTGGATAGTGCCTCATTAACATGTGGCGGGCCATTCGAATGGTGGAAGAAAGAGAAGGGGGAGGGAAAAGGGGACTCATTTGACCTCTTGATGTATGGGTCACAATCGCACGGTCTTGTGACAGGCCTAGAAGGGAAGATAAGGGGAGGGAGGGGGATATGGGATAGAATGGAGAAAGGGTGATTGTCTATATTGCAGACGAGTCGAGACTCAGCGAGGGGGAATATCCAGAAGACGAGGAGAAGGGATTCATGTCTAGCAGGTATCAACTATTACTATCTACTGTAGACATCTTCCTTATTGATCGAATTGGTCGTGTTTCCCATTGGTCGTTCATTCCTCACTCATTGACTCACTCAATCGTGCGTTTGAATAGAAAGCACGAGAAGGGACGAGTTATCTCTCTTATCACCCTCGTCGCATACTCTCCATATATCTCTCTCGTCTCTCTCGTCTCTCTTCTCTCTATCTGACATCGAACGATCTGTCGACGTAGAAAAGATCACAACAGAATGAGTAGGAGTGGGAGGGGTACTTGCACATTTCTACATGCATTTTGATGATCTGTGTGATATCATGAAATATTACCGAAGGATGACGGTGTTTATGGTACAGTATTACACTATATTTAGATGCAGAAATATGATAGAGGATAAAGAGACGAGTGGCTTGTTTATGCTTGGATTGGATTATGAAACGATTGGGATAGAAATAGAGAGGGGATTGTTGATTCATCCCATAGAAGATTCGTCCCTCGATTCCACCATTTTCGTTTATTCATCCCATTTTGTGCTAGTCCATTTCTCTTTCGTTTCATTCGCTTTGAGAGAAAATAGAATTTGTGCTCAATTGATTGATCATTTTAAGGGGACGGGATAGGATTAGTTGATCAATTAGATATATCAATGATGTTGATATGATATAATGTATTGCAGACGACGAGTATCAGCCCATTCTCGTCCCTCGGAGGGATTCATGGTAGGAGGATGGGATAGTGATGAAGATGATGCAGCTAATGAAGTTGATGAAACACTATCACAATTAGTACCCATGAAGATGACCATGAATATGGGCACTGGATTGAGAAGAAAGAGAACACAATCAAGAAGCAAGAACTGCTCATTCCAAGGTATTCATTTACTTCCCTTCTTCCATTCTCCTCCCTTTCGTAATACTGTATGGCTGTTTCACCATTCCTATTTCAATGGTTGAAGAAGGAAGAATGAGCTTTCGCAATTTCATTTATCTTTCTCTTTCTGATGTCACCCTCCGTCTGTCAGAATGATCATGGAAAAAGGGAAGGGAGAGAGGGAGGGGGAGGGGTGACTAAGTGAGTGTGCGAACAGCTTGTGTAATCTCGTATGGATAGAGAGAGGGGGAGAGGGAGAAAGGGTATCCGATTGGAACGATGACTAAAGGTGGATACAGAAGTACGAATTACGATGCAAAATCGGGGTTGCCAATATACGATCACGAAAAAAAAGAGAAGTCATTTATTTGTATAAAAAAGTAATTGCAGATTTCTACTCAATGGGATCGGAATCTCTTGGTTGTGGAGCGTATGGATCAGTGAAGACATGCACTCAGAAGAGCTCTGGAATGGAAATGGCTGTGAAAGTTGTGGATAAGGTAAGGATTGATCTTCCCTCTTCTATCGAGATGTGATTAGGAAGGATAATGGAGAGATTGATGTATTACAGAACAAATCGGGTCATTCTCGTGCTCGTATCATGAGAGAAGTGGATACATTCAGAATATGTGCAGGACAAGAGAATATCGTCCAATTGATTGATGTCAGTGATGAAGAGGGAAGGGAAGGAAGAGAGAGAGATGATTACAGTGGTTCGAAGACGAGGATAAATTCTATCTCGTATTCGAGAAGATGAGAGGTGGTCCACTTCTCAATCATATCCAGAGAAAGGGAGCATTCACTGAAGCAGAAGCATGTAAGGTCACCAAGGATATCGCTACTGCACTCAAATTCCTCCATGATCATGGTCAGTCCCCTCCCTCCCCCTCTCTCTCCCTTCATCCCTCTTCATCTCTCTCTCTCTTTCAGGCATTGCTCATCGAGATGTCAAACCAGAGAATATTCTGTGTACAGATGCAGATCGAGTGTCTCCTGTCAAATTGTGTGATCTTGATCTAGCGAGTAAAGCCGTCCCTTCTTCCCCTCCTAGACTCACTTCTGTTGCCTCCGAACCTGATGTGAGAAGATATATCCAATTATGTCTATCTAATAATATAATTATAGCTGTCGTCTCCCTGTGGTAGTGCAGAGTTCATGGCTCCCGAAGTGGTTGATGCATTCGTGGGAGAATCACTCAAATACGATAAGAGATGTGATATGTGGTCACTCGGAGTTATCGTGTATATCATGCTATGTGGATACCCTCCCTTCTATGGAGGAGACTGTGAAAGTGATAATTGTGGATGGAATCAGGTAAGAGAAAGAGAAGGAGGAGGAGGAAGGGAGGGGGGAGGGGGAAGGGAGTGAATAAGGTGAGACGAGGAAGTAGTTCGACTAGCGTGCGAATAGCAGTTAGGGTTTGACTGTTAGAGAAAAGAGAGTGAAGTGATCGATGTGAATTGATCAGTGAACAGAGAGGGAGAGGAGGGAGGGGGGATGGAGAGAGAAGAGAGAAGATGTGACTTGGTCCAAGTGATCGAGATACGTCACGTGTGGAAGGACAGAAGGAAATGTGTATTAGATGAGATCAGGAGGGGGAGGGGGGGGGAGAGAGGATGACGTTGTGGTCAATGGATGATACAATCAGTGATTATAGGGGATGATAAGGAATGGAGATGCATGGGGTCGAACAATAGATGATGCAATATAATATTGTTGTAGGGAGAGCCATGTGACGATTGTCAGAAGATTCTATTCGGTCGTATCCAGAGTGGATATTATGATTTCCCCGAAGAAGAATGGGATGAAGTTAGCGATCTGGCTAAACATCTTATCTCATCCCTTCTCGTTAGAGATGCAAGAAAGAGACTAACTGCTGAACAGGTACGAGATATATCCATATCTATCTGTCTATCTAGCCCATCTAATTAATCTAATATTGAACATACCAATATTGATGTGTTAAGGTGTTATCCCATCCATGGGTTACTCGTGGTGCTCCCGCTACTCGACTACAGACTCCCAGTATGCTATTCAGGTGAATAGATTATATTATTCCATTCTGTCAGTATACAGTCTGTAGGAATTGAATATGTGATGAGTAATATGTTGATTATCAGGAATGATTCTGCCCGTGATGTGCATGAGATGAGTGAACACTTTGCCATTGTATCACGAATGGCAGTAAATGGATTAGTTGATGGAGATGAGAATACTCCTTCTCCTTCTCCACCAAGGAATATTACTATTCCTTCTCTATTTCCATCTCCTCCTCCTGATAGGTATACATATATTCCATTGAATATAAGTGATTATCTCCATTACAGACGTTGTTCGGAAGGAGGTCTCTCTCTAGCAGGTGGATCAACCATGGATGCATCATTCCCTTCTTCATCTCTTCTCTCATGTCAATCCGCTGTTGCAAGAGTTGATTCATTCAATGAGATGAGAGAAGCTCAAGTCAACGTATGATCTCTCTTCCCTCTTCCCTCCCCCTCCCTCCCTCCCTCCCTTCCATTCGATGGAGTCTTCCTTTGTTCTGTTATCTCGGTTATCTCCATCGTTGTCCTCCATTGATCATTCGATCATCTTCATTCAAGTAGTTCACTCCCCTTATCTGTTTCCCTCCATTCGTTTTCTTCTTCTTTTCTCTTCGATGCGTGTTCCTTCCTGGCTTGTACAATCTAATAATGCTACGTGTTATCTCCACCTCCCTCACTCCCCCTTCCCTTTTCTGCTAAGAATCCCTTGTGTAAGTCCCCTTGTACCCTCTCCTCTGTTTTCTAACGTGTAAATACTAGTGTGCATTGCGTATCATGAATATCATGAATGACCGTTCCCCTTCCCTTCCCAATTCGTGGTGGTAGATGTATTTGTAAATTAAACGTGCTCAACTAGCATTCGGATAGCCAGATGGAGAGAAAACAAGATGAGTGTTTGTAAATATTGTACACAGTACTCGCTGCAATGTAGCACCCTTCCACTGCTCCCCCTCCCCCCCCCCCCCCCCTTTGTTCCCCCTCCCTTTGGATTCATTCGAATCATTCATTCTACTACATTCTCCCCCTCTCCTCTCCCTTATTTACTACACGCATTGCATTGTTTGTACTTCATCCTCAGGAGTTATCTACTATCATATATTTATCCCGTAGTAAGTAAGAGATACTGTTGAGTTGTTTTACTTCTTCTTATCTATCGTGTATTTCCCCTCCTTCCCCTCCCTCTCCTCCCCCTTCTAATCCCTCCTTTTCATATTGTATTTCATACTATCTTTTCACTCTTTGTAGTTCCCCCCTTCCTCATAGGAAGTACTGCCACAATAGTTTCTCTCCTTAACGAGTGCTTCTTCCTCCCTTTTGGTGCGAGTTGTATCACCCCCCCCCCCCCCCTCTACCAGGTTCGGTATCGGGACTCCCAACCTTCTCTCGTGCCAGACGGTTAGAGATAAGAAACATCGTGTGAAATCGGCAATTGTGAGAGTTGTGACAGCCGATACTGAATCTGTAACCCTCCCCCCCCCCTCTCTCCCCTCCTTTCCTCCTTTCCTTCTTCATCTTACTCCATCAATAGATGACCTCTACCGTACTCTCCATTCCACCGGAGTGTACTGTATCTGTATAGATTGAATCGATCGCCCTCACTCTTTAGTAGTCGATAGTGATTTGTTGCAGTGCTGTAGTTTTCACTCCACTCCAGTCCATTGTTTCGATCGATCGTCCCATTCATCTACCGTAATCAGATGATAGTCATTTCGTCTTCGAGTTGAGCATTGTCCTCCTCGATTGTTATGGATCTCATTTCTATCGGAATCCATCTCTTGTACCATCTTCCCCTCTAGATACTCTTGTCATAGACATGAGTGCTCTAGTTGCATCCCTCACTAGGTCTAGATTCGTCCCCAGTCTCTAGCTCCTCCTTGTATATTGATTAGTAGTGTAGCATTCCAATGTATAAGCAGGCCCCGAATCCAACTGGTGAATTGGTTGTCCCCCTCGGTTTTCTCGAGTATTCTTCATCTATTTCCCGATCCCGAGTACAATGTATTTTGGGAAGTATTTGGAATAAATGAAGTTAATTCATAACACATGTGCTACAATACAATTGAGGAATGAGAACAGTGATTTGAAGTTTGAAGAATATTTCTTTTTGAAAATGAATTCGAAGACGTAGATAATTTCACATGGTAAATAAATTATTGCCTCTCTCAAAAATTCTTCGAAAGTACTGTCTTTAATAACATGCATTTTGTTTTATTGTGCTGAAATATTGAGAATAATTATTGGAAATACATGTACATGCCTGAATGAGTAACGGTTTCTCTAGATAGTCTATTCTCTCTCTCTGACAGGATGGAAATGGAAGGAGGGAGATGCTATCCCTCCCTCCCTCTCCTTCCCTTTTCGAGAGTGAGTTCTTCTTCTTTTCCGCCCCACAGCACACTAAATCCTCCCTTCATATAAGCTGTTTCATTATGAGTCTATGATGGGAGCAAGAATGTATTCACTTCGATATTCCCTTATCCTTCCCTTCTTCCTCTTCCTTCATGCCAATGCAATGGTACTCATTCATCTTCATCTTTCTCTATCAATTAATATTCTCATGTCAATCAGATTCTTCATGAATCGTGTTCACTTGAATGGTGTGGAGAGAGGGAACTTCGTCTTCCATCCCAATTACTCGTTGACTCCTGTAAACTTGCAGAGGTACTGTACTTTATTTAGATTATAACCTATTCAATATCTTCATCTCTTGAGGAAGTGTACAAACTGGAAGTGTTGAACAAGAAGCTTGATTATCTACAAGCGGCTTGTCTGGATAGGAAGAGTTCGGAGAAGGTTTGTCCCCTTCTCATTCTCTCTCTGGGTCAAAGAGTCAGCTATTGCATTCCGATATACGATAACATCTGAAATAGAAAGATGACCCGTGTTTTTCCCTCACTTCATTCAATTACTACCTATTTATCGAAGAACTCTCGAATATAGATAGAATATCCAGGTAGAAATATGTAGTCGAAGTGAGGGAACAGAAAAATGAAGAAACAAGGATTTGATTAGAGAAAGTTAAGATATTCTAGAAGTGATTAGCTTTCTTTCTTCAAATTTGTGTTTACACTAACTCTTAATTATAAATATTTATATTGTTTTTAAAGATGTTTCATTCATGTTTAGCGAAGAAAAATAGGTGAATGGATGTAATCTTAGTACGAGATCTGAGGATTGAGAGAATGAGAAAGTAGAGGATGAGAATTGGAATGCGGTCTATAAAAAGGGAGAGGAATGAGACTAGTCGATTGACAAGTTCATTACTGTATTCACTTTGTTATGGGGTCACGCATAACTATCGCGTTCCACGTCACCCATACAACACATACATTTAACACGAGAAGAAAAGAAGATCTACAATAATAATATGAAATAATTTTGTATTCTTTTAATTTCAGTCATGTTGGAATGGAAGTGCATGCTCATGTAATGATTGTTCTTCTCTTGTCGACTGTTGTATCTCATCACAAAAGTTTGTTTATTCCATCTAAACACTTCTTTCTACAACGCATTCATTGTCATTAGTTCATCTCTGAAAAAGAGTCGTTCATTCTCTTCATTCTCTTCAGATGTACTTCTCGAGTTCTTCGATCGGGAATAGGAATATCATTCCAAAGAGCACTCGCGTTCCTCAATGGATCCATCACTAAATGTAGATTGAACACACAGAAAGCATTGATGACTGGAATGACAAAGTGGGTATCAATCAATAATCATTCATCTACAGTAACCCATCTCTTCCAGAGAGGACGCAGACGTTGGAGTGTTGATTCTTGAAGAAATTCGTCTATTCAATCAATATTCTCCTCGAGCAGTACTTGGAAACAGAACAAAGTCCCTGATTTCGGAGAGGATACGGTAGAAATGTTTTACAAAATATTCCTAATTATGTGTTATTTTGAGAAAGGACATGCGTCCTGTGATACTGGGAGATACTGTGAAAGGAGAGGTAAAACCACTCATTGTTTTCTCAAGAAAAGCAAGAGATTTACTACGATTACTCGAAATGGTTAGTTTTCATCTGTTCTTCTTCGTTTTTTTTAAATTAGAGACTTATCATATAATTGACTAATTGAGGTGGATGGTAAACCATTGAGTAAACAGAAAGAAGTGACATCGTTAGTTGATGGAGAGACAGGGAAGGATAGCACATGGATGTATAGAAAAGATAATGATGATGAGGATAAAGTAGAACAGGTTTATCAGAAGATTATGAAGGGAACCATATATATTCTTCTAGGTTTATCCATCTCTCCCCACTCCTATAATCAATCCTCAATCGATTCCTAAATCAATGAGTTCTGTGATTCCTCTCGAATCAGCCACAACCGTACTTCCTACTACAGTAATTATTCCCATTACTCCTGAGACGACTACGGTATCGATCGAATCACGAAATGAATCAGAGCCATTTCCCATTCCTCCATCGATGTCAATGGAAACTTCTCCTTCTTCCTCTTCATCAACTATCGATCCTCTTCTTGATCCTTCAGCATTCTTCAACGTTTCCCCATCTACTGATTCTCCATTGAGAAGGAAAGAAAGATTCTATGATCATATAAAGATGAATATGAATAAGAAAGTGAGATTCTATGATCTTCGAAAGATTCGAATGGGAGAAGAAGTGAGAAGAGCTCCTCCTCGAGTAAGATTGACTAAGGAAGAAAAGGAAATACTGAAGAGTATCGATGTATTCGGAATGGAAAAGGAACACAATAAATTCCCTTATCAATTATCGAGTGAAAATGAACCGAAGAAAGGATGGAATGGAATGGATTTGAATCTATTTAATGCTCCTATGATATCGCTCTCTCATACTCCATTGAATGAAGATAAGAAGAAAGAAGAATTCTCTCTCAAGAGAATTGCAAACTTCCAAGTTCTTCCTTCTCCAATTCAGACAAAGTTTGAATTGAGAGGTAAAAGTGACATAAGAAGAGCTCCTCCTAAACTACCGACACTCAAGGATATTGAGAGAATTGAAAAGGAAGAAAATGGGAAAGGAGAAGAAAAGAATAGAATGGATCATACGAAGAAACCGAAGATTCTTGTAATAAGAACAAGAACAGAGGATGAATCAGCATATTCTCCTCTTGATTCTTCTCCTTCTTCATTTTCCTATCAAGAGGATAATCATTCTCTTCCGAATAGAATAATTGTTCCTCATGCAGTCGCCCCTCCAATGAGAAATCGATTACATCCTATTCCCATTCAGAGAGATATTCCACTCAAGAACAATTGCACTATTGGGGTTAGTTTCCATCCGAATACATCTAAAAAGAATCTTTGTTAGTGATACTCAACTTCTTTCAGTCTGATTGGTGTGCAGCTCTCTCAGTGTGTTTAATGGAAGCAACTTCACGAGAGAGACATGCACTCAATCAAATGTCACCTTGTCAACAGGTATACTATATCTATCTGTGGAAACAAAATTGATTTCGCCGATATTCACCACTATTCACTTTCCGCCATTCTAAATGTCTATCATTGATATCTTTCAGCACTCGTTTCTTCTTGCTCAGAATGTAGCTATCGAATATGGAGAATGTCTTATGAATGAATCATGTGATTTCAATGATCCCGAGGTCAGTCCTTCCCTTCCCTTCCCTTCCTTTCTTCATCTCTCTTTAAGTGTAATCATTCATCATCTCTTCCTATCATTGATCATTGTCCTCCATTCTTCCAAGAATGTTCTCAACTTGCATCATGTTGTCCACTTACACACAGGTAATCATTAGGAATAGTGAATAGACCAATTCCTCTCACTTCGCGATGAAAACAATGAAACTTCTCTTGATAACCACTTGAAGAGCGAAGGCAAACCATATTGAAATGTGGATTTCTACAATATAAAATGAAGTGGAATGTGTTTCATTCCAATTTACCCTGTAGATCACACATAGGGTATTAAAAGATAATTAAATTATTCAATTTAGATGTTCTCGTCAATTATCTTTATCTTCTTCTTCATTCTCTCTCGATGCATCGTGTATGTTATGTGGACAATTCTGATCTATTCACGATATATTCGATCAACCGTGCAGTTATCCCTTCCTCCATGGGTATTCCTCCCCTTCCTCAGATGGTGTAACTCATATTCTTAAATTCTAACATAATCATTTTATAAATTGTGATAGATACTCCCTGTGCCCTCTAATCTACCTCTTCTCACAGTTGTTTGAGTGTTTGTACATAGAGTGAATAAGATACCTACAATTTGGAAATACCAACCTGTCCATCTGTGGCTTTTGTCGATTTGTGAACTTTTCACAGAGGAAGATTCCATCTCTCTACTTCTATTTGTCACTCGATATTCCGTGATATTATCATAATTTTTTTGTTGCTAGCTTGTTGATAACATTTCTTCCTATACGTGTGTTCTTCTTATAAATACTGAGGAAATTCCGCAGCCCAAATTTGTAGGAGAACTATCTAACCAAGAATGGACAGAAAAGATCTCTTTGAGAACTTCCACTACGATACTTGGATATCGTTCTCTTCTCCCTCGAGTATCATCAGTCAATCACAACTACAATATTTGATAACACACAAAGAGATATTTCAGTCTAGATACTCACAAAACTCACAGTTTTTTTACAATCATTTTTACGTCTTTCTTCTTTTCTTTTTCTTTCTTGATTAGTTTCTTCTTCTTTCCCTCCTCATTCTCTCCTCTTGAGTGGTCCGCGAGGGGTCTCTCCTCCCTCCCTTCGTCCCTCTCTCCGATCTACCGTAACCACTCGCTACCGTACTGAGGGTGAAATGTGAGTCGGGAGCAGTCTTCTTCTCTCGTAGACCATCGATATTCCAGATGGTTGATTCCACTTCGAATGAGGATAAATCACGAAATGGCGAAGGAAAGATGTCTTCTTTCGCAGCAGCTGCAGTTGCTGCACTTTGTTGCAGTTTGAAGAACAGTGCAATGGTAGGAAGAAAAACAAATTTAATAGTGACATTAACTGTTCTTAACCTCCTTTCTCAGGATCCTGAGAAGTTCCAAATTCTGCTGCCTCTTCTCTTTGATACTCTCAGTAAATGCCCGACTAACGAACTGGTGCTTATTTATTTTTATTCCGACGTAGTTTCATAAGAACCGGAAATGTATCTGTTCTCATAGATGAAATTGAAGATATCCTTCACTTCAGAATATTCTGCTTGATCTATTGAATGGTCTCTACGATTTCGTTGCTTCTGGTGGTGTAAACAATCACAGTTGGTTCTTCCACTCGCAATCGGAGGTTAATCTTTTTACTTACAATATTATATCAAGAATATCCTTCAATCTGGCCAGTGCAGTAGTGACATCAATGGAATAATAAAAATACGATACTCTTGCTTTTTTCAGTTATCAGAAGTAATGGACCCCCTCATGGAAAATTTACGCGTTGATCATCCCCTTTTCTGCTCATTTCTCTCTACGTTTGAGAAATTGTGCCAGTTTTTGAATGAGGATGCACGATCAATCAAGAGAAGTCTCACTAAAATGTGCATGAAGGCCCTTCGATTCCCTCTCGAAGGTTAGCGTCAATAATAAATTCAATCGGTTCGTCATTATTTAATTCTTTGGAGAGGAAGGGACGCATGAAGCTGAAAGGGTGAAGAAAGCGAAAAGTGATTCCTGGAGATGTATTTCTTATTGGATAATATGCCCAAGTGGGTTAACCAAGAGGCTGATCCCTTACTGTTTAATCTACTCTTAGTTGGATTCGAACCTCTTGGTGAAGAATTGTCAGACGTTGTGATTGAGCTAATTGAAAGTGAGAAAGATGTAGAGAAGCTCGAAGGTTATGTGACTGCACTGCATCACTTGCTAAAAGTAGTTAAATGGGACGAAACAATAACAGAACCAAGAAGAATATGGATTAAATTTTGGAGATCTCTGAATAGAATGATCGAGGAAGATATGAATAGAGAAGTTACTTCTTTGTTCGTACAGGAAGTGGCCAATTGTATCGAAACAATGAGTAAAGAGGTTTGTTACTTCAGATTGGGTATATTATATACCCAATCTGAAGTTATCTTATAGTATACTATCTTCTAGTATCTTATAGTATATCTTATAGTATATAGTATATGAAGTTATATACGGTAATTCATATCCATTCAGGCAACTCAGCTTTTTGCTGATTCAGTTCTCTATGAGATTGGAATAATGGTGAAGAATCTCTTTGAAAAGGAAATGAGAAGAATAGACAATGTATGTGAACTACACTTTGAGTTAATATCGGATCTTTTCTCAGAATGAGCCTGAACGCATTCCCAGCCTCCTCAATATAGCCGTTACAATTTTTCGACACTTATTACCGGTGAGCGTTTGAATTAAAATTGAAGTCTCATGTTCTAAAGTCTGTTTTCTAAATGATTAGATATATTAAGATGAAAAAGCCTATTGCCCATATACTCAATCATCTCATGCCAATTGTCTTTCCCCTCATCGACAAATGCAATAACAAATTCTGGGGAGTCCGATTTATGAACATTCTGCTTATAAACGTGCCAGAGGTTAGAATCCATTAAAAATAGATTGGGAATTAAATCATTATAGTTCGTTCTTCAATTTCGCAATCAAGTCTATCCTCTCCTCTTCCACACTCTCAATGATCAACGATCGAAAATGCGACGTCAAACTGCCGATGCTTTCGGACACATGGCAGTTAGTTCTCTATTTATTATTACTATCTTTTATAGAATGAATATATTTTGTTCTTGTTCACATGTTTCACTCTCATTCAGGAATCGAATATCGATGAATGGAAGGAAATGGCAGTTTCTTCGATTGATTTGCTCTGTGCAATGATTGAGAGAGAAGATGCGAGATTAGAAGGGAACATTAGTGCTACTGAAGAAGCTCTTGGTGCTGTTATTAAGATAATGAAATACTGCGACGAGAAAATGGTCGGAATTGGAAGGATGAATGAGGTACACTTCGGCCCATTTACATCTTGGAATAAATTATTGTCTGCGAAATGTTGGATTCCGAAGTAATACAATTCCTTTCCAGATTCTTAGTCGTTTCCTCTCATGGTTTCCATTCGCTGGCGAGTCTTCTGAATGCACAAACATCTATGGATTCCTTATCGACCTTATCGAGGTATAAAAACTTTATGAAGAATCCGATCTACCGAATGGGAAAGAACAATACATTAATACATAGCATTCTTCAACAATGAATGCTTGTAGTCACATCATTTCTCGTTGAATATCGAGCCGAATTCGAACACTCCTCGATTGTTGTACATTCTCACAAAGGTAATCTTGAAATACAAGCTAATATTAGAATGAAATAGAAAAAATACATTTATGTTATTAAATGTTCCCAATTGTGATTCATACACTATAAAAGTCCGAACGAAATATGATTGAAGGCAATTCATGATGAATTGTTCGACGATGAGTATGAAATGAAGGAAAGAGTGAAGGCAACTATTATGGAGATGGCCGTGTGTTTCTAATCGAAAGAAGCAAAGAGAATAAGTGATTACAGAGTGTTTCCGACTCATTCGAAGAGACAGTACGTCTATCGGGTCTGAACGAAGATGAAAAAGCTTCGTTGAGAAGAATACTTGCTCCAACTAACTGAATTTATCTTGTCGATGATGTAACCAATGAATGAATAAAATATATGACTGGTTTAAAAAATGAATATTAGCAAACTTCGAAACGAAGAGGTGTAATAATTTAAGTAAGAATGAGAGATGAGAATCAAGGGAGAGGACGACGAAAATTTGACTCTCAAACCATTTCTCAGAATTGTTCCATTGATTGAAAGTAATGTGTTTTCTCCGATTACAAAAAAATGATATTCGCACATTGATGATATCTGTCGTTGACCGCAGAAAACGATTGAATTGAAAACAACAAAGAGAGAAAGAAAGAGAGAGAAAGAGAGGGAGATAAAGGGAGATAGATGGGTAAAATGAAGAGATGGAAAGAAAAAGAGAGTGAACATGAGCAATACCTAGGGGTAAACATTGCCACTGGCTTTGATTAAGTGATATTTGAATTATATTCTTATTCACGTCTCTTCACAAACGACGCCACACTTCTTTATTGTTCATATCTGTGGTTAAGTGTGAATGGTGGTGTAAGTGTTATGAATTCGTGCAGATTGTACCTTTATCCGTCGTGATCTTTCCTCATTCACTCTGTATCAAACATTGACCCCTTCTCTTCCATTCTTAATTCGTTATCTTGCTTCTTCTCTTCATCTGATCATTCGATGATTGATGATGCAACCCCTTTCTCAGGATATAAAAGGACTACTCTTCTCTCTATCGTATTCGAGTGAAGGGAAATGGACTCTAGTACAGTCCTTCTTCTTCTTTCCTTCTTTTCATTAGCTGGAGGCTATGCGAATGATGGGAAGGTCGTCTACGAAGGAGAGGTATGTTGTACATGAGAACAGTACAAGTCATCCTTCAGCTCTTCATCCCTAAAATTTCGTCTAGGATTAAAGTAGATCAGTTCTTTCCCTTCCACTCGAAATACATTTATTACAGAGTCATCTCCGCAATATTCGTCAATTGACCTTCGGAGGGTCGAATGCAGAAGGATACTTCTCATACAATAACAAGAAATTGACGTATCAAGCGACTTTGACTGGATCGACGAATTGTGATCAAATCTATCAGATGGATCTAACTGAAGATCCACGAACACAAATACCCAAGAGAATGAGCACTGGTGAGAATAAGGAAGAGAATGGGGTATGGGATGATCTTTGATCTCTACAGGATTGGGAGCGTGTACTTGTTCATTCTTCATGGGAGACGATGAACATTTCCTTTATGCAGGAACATTCCATCACGTGAGATCAATAGAGAAATAGAGTAATCAATTCATAATAATAGGTCAAATATGCTCCCGAAGAAACGCAACCTCCTACTGATTCATTCGATACTTGTAATAAGAAGAAGTGTGTAGATATCGAGGTATGATGAAAGATCAAAGATCAGTGAATGAAATGCCAATCAATTTCAGAAGATCACTGACCCGAAACTTCGTGATCTCTGTAATACTTCGTACACTTGGGATGTATACAATGAATATGATATCTTCTTGGTAGAGAATAAAATCAATTCGTGATTGAATACTTGATTCAGGCTGATAAATACGGTAACATCGTCTCTCGTCTCACAGATGCAAAGGGATATGATGCAGAGGGAGTCGTGTCTCCCGGTTGGAATACCGTATACTCATACTGTTATCATAATTAATGGATTAAGATGGTAAACTGATTGCATTCACTTCATATCGATCGGGAGATCTCGAATTGTGGGTTATGAATGCTGATGGATCTAATCCAAGACAAGTAAGAGAATGAGAGAGAGAGAGAGAGAGAGAATAAAGAGATGGATTATTCAGCTCACTTTTACTCTTGGATACGATGGAGGTTCATTCTTTTCTCCCGATGGAAAGAAATTGATCTTCCGTGCGAGTCGACCAAAGACTGATGCTGAGATTCAGAAATACATGGTTATCTCATCAATATGGAATACCGTACTCTACGAAGTTCGTTGTAGGACCTTCTCTCATACGATCTCGTTGCTCCAACTGATATGGAATTGTTCTGGATTCCCGTTGATGGAAGTCATCCCGAAGTTCAAATTACGAAATTGGGAGGAGCGAATTGGGCACCGTACTATCATCATGATAATAAGAGAGTGAGGAGAATACTCCAATTGACAATTCACTATTGTCTCTCTAGGTAATCTTCGCATCTGATCACAACAATACTGCGGGATTTGGTGCATTTGATCTGTGGATGATTGAGGACACTGGAAATATCGACACTCTTGAGAGAGTAAGTGGAAAGATGAGAGATCAAAGATCAATTTCTCTTCAGATTACTTGGGACGATAATCAATTCGATGCCTTTCCAATGTTCTCGTGGGATGGAAAGCAATTGGTGTGGGGATCCAGCAGGTATATATCTAACCATTACTAATTCTGAATTGAACTTACCTTACAATAACATTCAGAAATGCATCAAATGAATACGATCTGAATCTGTTCATTGCTGATTGGGTTGATCCTCCATATACTGATGATGTCTCAACTACGACAAAGGAAGTCTCTTCCATCTCTCTCTTGTCGTCTCTCCTCCTTCTTTGTCTCAGTCTTCTCCATTGATCTCTTATCTCTATCACCGGTACTACACAATCATATCACAACTTTCATTACGAGGATAAACTATTTTCGATTGTACGTGTTGAATAATGTGAGTGATCGACCTCCGTGTTGAACAAGAGAGAGAAAGAGAGAGAAGGAGAAGAAGAGAAGGGACAATAGTTGATCACTCTCTTATCTCTCAACGACAATCCAATCATTCGACGGTCGATGATGCAAAGATAACAATGCGTTTCTCCATTTGATCACTCGATTGTCTCACTGATCACGTATTTTCACAATCTTCACACATCAGAGAGAGAAGCCATTTCATCGGGAAAAGACACAGGAAATTGAAGGGAAATATTGGCATATTGAAGGTAACCGGTAGTAAAAAGGAGGATTGACTAGAATTATGATATGCAGTTGAGAAATGCTTATGAATCGATTAAAGATTGGCTAGGTAGGTTAAAGGTACAAATAGTCGAATTATGATTCAGGGTTTAATCTTGAAGGATCGAGTGGTCTTAGACGTGATTGTAGTAGAGATTCATCAGCAAATGGCATTAAACGAGAGAGACGACGAAGTTCCTCACCCATCATAAGGGAACCAACGCCCCTTCGAGTGGAATCGATTCTGATGAAAGATCAAAGATTAGAAGGAGGTGAAGAGGGAAGAAGATTGAACCAAAGAAGGATATTAGAGGGAAGAGAAATTATAAATAAGGAGGGAAATAACACACAAAGGCGAAGGGTAAGGGCAAATGAATGATCTACCCTGTTAGACACTCAATTCACTCTATTTACCATTCGAATTATCCGCTGAATCAGCACTGAATTTTAGAATATTTTGTATTGGTTCAATATTAAAGATCAGTTTAGTAGTTATAAGTGTACTAACCTTGGATTGGCGATAGAATCAAGATGAATATTGATTAATTTGCTTCTCTTCTTATTTCCCCCCTTTCCAGTACATAAACCCCACCATTCAGAGATCTGAAATTGATTCTAATCCTTTCTCTTTCGAGCTCTTTCATTTCTCTCAACAATAGATAGAAAACTCAAATCGAACCTGTCCAAATAAAGTGAATTGTGTTCTGAATGAGTCTCCTCTTCTCGATTCAATACAATATTCACCAATTGCCATCAAGAGAGCAACAATCAATCCAGTTGCAAGAACGTAGAATATTCCATAGACTGATTGTAGTGATGAAGTTGGATTATTCTCAACTTGGGCAGAACAAGGATGATGATCTGAAGGAGGAATATGAAGAGAGATCAAAGATCACTACAAACCTCCTTTCATATCCTTCCACCATTTATTCTTCAATGCTTCAAGTATCGTTCTTTCTTGTAATCTCAGTACAGCTCTACTCATAATATCTCGCAATGGAGATCCTTTAGGAAGGGCGATACCGTAACCCTCAAATATCAATAGATAAATATCACCAATGACGAATATTTCATACCTTAGAGTCGAGTAATCCTCCAATAGATTGTAATTGACAGTCTCTTTCCATATAATATTCGAGCATCGTTGATTCCATCATATATGCATAGTTTCCAGCCTGAATTGAATCAACGAATCATTTGTTTTTCTCCATATTCCATTCCCTTCTTCACTAATCCTTACCTTGACTCTTGCAATTCCTTCCTTACTACTATTGACGAATACAGAAGGAGAAGATGATTCCATGATTGCCCACCTTCAATAGAAAGAGTTCATCATGACTAATCTATCCTCACTCACATTCTCTCGTAGATTGGAATTTTACTCTCTCTAAAGAAATCCATGGTCGATCCACTCTTGAGAGTACCGTACTTAATCTTTTGTTGATTGGCCTGAATGGATGAATAATTTCTCTCCTTCAGTTCTTCCATCCTTACTAAATCAGCACTACTTTCAATGGGAGTGGCCATTCTCTCCACTGTTAGAAATGCTGCCAATTGAGCAGTGTACGATGAAATGAGAATCTGTGTGAACATCCACCTGAAATGAAGGAATGATCTTTGATCTTTCCCCTCTATTCAATTAATTCATACCATATAACAGCAACAATTCGTGTTGCAGCTGCTCGTGGAATTACATCACTGCCCTGTAATTCACAATATCATAGTTATGATATAATTCAAGACCAATCAGTATTTCTGATATATGAGTACCTGTTGCATAAGAGACCCAACGGCGAACCAAAGGGAATTAAGCATCGTAAACTGATTCTTATGTTTCAATATCGATTTATCCCTTTCATCCACTTTATCCATGTCGTACCTTCAATAGATTTCAATCTCAAATTGTTCCAACTCTTTTTCGATGGCATAAGCATCATTTCTCTCTCTCTCCATTGAATTCTTTTGTGTGGGAGATCAATGGTTTGGAACAAGCCGCATAGACTGTTTACAGCTTGGATTTGGTTGAATGAAGAAGGAGGACCTTCTCTGTCCTTGGTCTTACCATTCATAGGGAGAAAATCGAGCAAGTAACCACATAGAGAAGGAGACTGAGAGATAAGCACCTAAAGAGAAGAAATAGATGATTTACTTGTGAGATCAATCATCACTATTCTTTACTTATTCAATTGTAAAGAATTGAAGAGTTAGAATGTCGATTGAAGTAACTCACCAGCGAGACAAATCCATACAGTGAGTGAAAGAGGCTCAAGGAAAGTAAAGAGAGAAGTCTTCGATGATTCTTCTGTTGATTTGGCAAGGAGAATGGAAATACCCAAGTGCATAAAGGGAAGAGTGAAATCTATGATGAGAGAGATAGTGCACAAGTAGAGAGATAGATCATACCAATCACTTCAACTCGTGAATAAGTGATAGTAACAGCAGAAATGGATAAATCAGCTTCATGTCGTTGAAGAACTCCAATTATTCCATTCCATCGTCCACTTTCGTCCTGCAGAAAAATGATAAACGATGAAAACTGTCGAATGAGAAAAGAAATACCTCAATTCCATAAGTGCCATCAACAACTTCGACTATCGTATAATTAAATTCGAGATCTTTGGCCATTTCTTCAAGTAGATCAATACAGAATCCTTCATATTTTCCATCGGACTTCTTCATAACAAATGGTTCCTCCTTTAACGGAATACTCGTTCGATCTTTGAAGAATTCTCTAATTCGATTTGATCGTTTACGATCTTTTTGTTGAAAATGAACCAGTTCTCAGAGAAATAAGACGACCTCCTTGATGCATCCTCTTCTCTTTTGCGAACATTTCCCAATTTATTTCTCAATTGTTTTCTCAGTGATTCACTTCCGAGATCTCTTTAATCTGCGTCAGTCAACAATTCTTCCAGTAAAATCGTCGTCTCAAGTTGCCACTTTCTCTCTCTTCTCACTTTCGAAAACACTCATGGAAAGAAAAGAAAAGAAAAGCAAACAAAGATGTAATAAACACAAAGTAAATACTCGTTGTGAACTGTGTGCTCTCATCTATCTCACAATTGCACTGGCAAAAAGGTAGTCTCGCTAGTGAAAGAATGGTATTTCGGGAATAGATAGATGTAAATTCTTACAATGTATACAACAACTCGTAGATTGAGTCCTTTGAGGGATGTTGCATTGGGAGCCACATTGTATTTCCATCGATTTGTGAAGGCTGAATCGAATCTCCAGCCTCGTTTCTCACTCCAATTACCAATCTGAAATTGATTGTTATGCTTTTGATGACTCATTCATAACAAACAAAGGATAATAAATTTCATTATTACACATGTGTAATTCTTTCCTTCGACGAATATCGGACTGAACTGTGACGGGGAAAAGTGTTCACTGTGACTAAGCATCGAATTGACGCTTGATCTCTCCCTATTGAGACTCCAATTGGTCAAAGAAGAAGAGAACAGCTAAGTTTCGCCGAATTGGAGTATTGTGTAGAGAGAGAAGAGAGAGAAGAGAGTACAGACACACGAAGGAAAGTGCGTGAATAGAGTTCGTAGGTATAAAATGAGTGGTGTTCCTTCATTCTCCATCCTCTCCTTCACTCACTCAAAATGATCGCTCGCCTTTCTCTTCTTGCTCTTCTTTCTGTAGCCATCTATGCTCAGGGAGGACAGGGTGATGCCCCTCCTTTCCTTCAGAATGTAAGTTATTCCATCCATAGAGATCAAAGATCAATCGCATTCTCTCTCAGGCCGATGCTGCTACTAAAGCCTCTTTCTTCGCCGTTCTCCAGGCTAATCAGAATAAGCCCGAGGCTCAGGTATGATCAATCCATCTACCGTATCCTCAGTATCCTCTCAGTCCAATTCTCATTCCTTTATCTTCAGGTGAATGCAGCAGTTGATCAATGGGCATCAGCTCAGTCTGCCCCTGTCAAACTCGCGTACACTCAGTTCAGAGCTGAGGTACAGAAGTGAGTCAGCTCATTGACCCAATTAACCCGTCTATCCGTACACCCTCCCAATATTAACCCATTCCCTTCTTTAGATACCAGAAGGAAGAGGAGGCTGCTCATTCTGCCGCAGTCGCTTCATTCTCAGCTGGAGCTCGTGCTGCCGATGCTAAGCTCTCTCAGGTACCGTATCCATTCACTCCCTCCTCTCCTACCGTATCCAACCCTTCTACAGTAATCTTCCTTCCAGATCGCCTCTCAGCAGGGACTTTCATTCGAGGCTAAGCAACAGCAGATCACTAACTTCATCAATTCTCTCGATGTGGGAGTGAGAGGAGAAATCCTCAAGGCTATGGGAGGACAGCAATAGATAATGAAACCATTAGATACTATAATTGTTTGTCTATAAAGAATTCCCGACTATTCACAGTATCGTCTTACAGAACAGCTCAATGTGATTTCTCGATGAAAGGGAAGGTCAATGGGATCGAATAAGAAACGAGTTAAAAGAGATTTGATCACCTCATTGAATCTATTGTTGATTCGTGCAATTCCCTTGTAGATCGTCTCTTGTCGATATCCTTTTCTATTGAATCGAACTGTTCCCGTGAGATGATTCACTTGTTCACTCTATAATAGATATCATCATCAACTTAGTCTACTCATTGACTCATTGTGATCTTAGGAGCAAAGAAACAAAAGATCGCCAAAAGAACAAGAGAATCGACTAGAGAAGAGAAAGGAAAGGAATTTAGAGAAATAAAGAACGAATGAAAGTACCGATCGAACGAATTCGTTCAATTTATCTCCATCGTCCCATTTATCATTAGAATCACAAAGAAGAGCTTGAGGATGAATTCCATCTGGATCAGTCGAAAGAGAATTCCATAATCCTTTCGCTAGAGCGAACACTCCTTCCACTGTTAGAGCCAATTCAGTCTACATTTATTCTATTACTTCCTTCTTTTACGCATGGAACGAACCTTCAGTTGTGGATTACTTTGAACTAATTGAAGACCAGAGATGTTACATTGAACTGTCCCATAGACATTGTTGAAGAATGGCTCCAGAATTGATGCATCCTAAGGAAATAATATGACAGTTATTGCGATGTATTACACCATCACCGTATTCAATAGAAAGTAAGAGTACGGTGGTTGTGTCATATTGAGTGGTGTTCCATTGGCTATTAAACTGTAGACAACTGATAAATTTGAAGAATGAATAACCTATAAATGAATGTATTTTCAAGAGTTTCAGGTAATTTACTGACCAGATTTGTTTCTTTGTCCTTATTTCGTACTTCTTTGAGAAACCATTCCATTTGTTGTGAATCATTAACGGGAATTCTCTTTGATTTAATGATTGGTCTTCCATCGTCTGTCGTAGTGTCTACCGATAGAAGTGAAGCCAATTCTTCCATCTCTTCAATTATGAATTGAACACAGAACAGGAACAATATAATAGAAAATGTATGGACAATTGAATAATTAATGAGACTTACCTGATTCTTCTTCGTATGCAATAAGGAATGAACCCCATCGAAGAGCACGAATAAATTCACTGGATGCTCTTGCTAATGTCTGACGACTCGGGCCAATCCATGTTACCATCTCCGTCTCTGATAAACACCAATTCGAATTAGTGCATTATGGAAAAATAATAATACAGAATGAGGGACACTAGGATATGGGTAAAAAGAATCTATCTATCAGGAATTTTGTCCTTTTTTGCTATTTTCTGCTTAATTGTGCACTTGGAGTGACAGAGGAGAAAAGGGATAGAATTGGATACTCAAGAGAAGGGTTTCGAGTAGCTTTTACTCCATTTCCGTGCTTCTAAGGACATTATTTGTACCCTGTTCACCTTTGTCCGTTGATTTTGGATCGAATGCAATACATGGAATTCTGAAGTGAGCACACATGGAAGTGGCTAAATTAGTGTCAACGAGAGGATCTTGCACCAGATTCTGCTGACTGATTATTATTCCCACAACTCCTCTTCCTATCAAATCACACACTGAAATCATTCCATTCATTTCCCATTCCTACTCTGTTTTCACTTACTTTTGTCTTCAATTGAGTGTGCCTTCGAAGAAACCAAAGTGAGGTTAATGGAATACAATCCATTCTCACGATTCCATTTCTCCACTCCGAATTTAACTCCTTCATAGAAGTTACTTCCTTCTGTCTCAGTTGTCCCTGCAGATACTCTTCATCCATCCTCCCTCTCATCCCCCTCTCCCCCTCCCTCCTTCCCTCTCTCGATCATTTGCATTCTCTCGTTCGAATAATCATAGTCAGTAATCGGAGATGAGAAATGAGTGCACTTCACTTACCGATTCGATATGTCGTAGAAGTGAGAGATGATGGAAGAAGAAAGAAGAAAAGAAGAAGATGAAGGAGTAAAGGAATAGATGGAGATGACATCTCCCACTCCAAATGGAGGAATGAGAGTAGAAGAGAATTGTAGCTATCCCCAAGGATAATGAACTCACTCTACAAAGTAGACAACCATTAATGAGACTGAGAGTGGAAAGGAAGAAGAGAGAGGGAAGAAGGAAGGAAGAGAAGGAAGAGACTACTCGAGTTCATGAGGAAAGCACAAGGAAATATGATTAGGACGAGATATAAGAGATGAGAAAGGAATAGGAAGGGAACGATGGAAATGATCATATTGAGGATGAGTTCAATGAAGAATAATAGTGAATGAGTAGAAGAAGTCAATTACTGGAAGAAGGAAACGACTTCATTTCTTCACCTCTTCATTTCCCTTTTTTCATTATTCGCTTTTTCAAGTTAAAATAAGGGAAGTGTAGAAAAATGAATGAATGAATGTACATCTTTCATATTCATTCAAAGTCACTTTTAAATTGGATTGTCGAATGGAAAGAGCGAGAAATCATGTAAATATCCACATGGAGTAGTCTATTGTGAAGAGGAATACGTGGAGAGGTCTGAGAAGAGAAAGAAGAATACTCGTCCCCCTTCCCCCTCCACAAATTGAGTCGTTCCTTCTTGAAAGATGAGATACTCTCTACCACGAATCGACTGTAGAAGTAGAAGAGGAAGAAGGGAAGAGGGAAGGGGAGGGGATAGGGATACGAAGGAATGAGGGGGGGGATATTAGAATGGAATCTCTGAGTTTTGCACGACGAATTGAGACGGAGATTGAATAATGAAGAAACGTGCAAAAAATGGAAATGATGATAGATGAAGGGAATAGAATAAAGAGAATAGAAGAGGTGAGGGCGGAGGGGAAGGGAGGGGTTCAGAGGGAGGAGAGAAGAAGAAAGAGAAGGAAGACTTCAACGGAAGAAAATGGAAGATAGAAGAGAGATTGGAGACGAAAGAGTTTGTCATGCATATATGATTGACTTTGTGAAGGAGAAGAGATAACTTATGATGACCTCTCTCACTCAAATTGAATGAGAAGAGAGGATGAATATATCTAATCATTCGAATGGAATACTCAATTGTGATGGAAAAGAAGAAGAAGAGAAGAGGAAAGAGACAGAAGATCTCCCTTATGTCCCACTCTCATCTTTTGATGTTTCGTCCCGTTGTGAGATCTATCGAGAATCCCATAATTCGAATAGAGAAGGATGAAGAGGAGGAGGGAGGGGAGGGAGGAGGGAGGGGAGGGAGGAGGGAGGGCTAACAAAGCGTATTCATCATCCACTTCTTCGTATTCCTTTCATCTCTTCATTCAGAAGTCTCTCGTTCTCATCATCTTTCTCATCTTTAAAAGGGAGATGGACATTCTACCTATTAATAGGAGTAAGGACTGAAGGGAAGTGAATTCACACGATGGAGAGGGAGAGGGAGGGGGAGGGAGAGGGAGGGGGACGAAGGGAGGTGATCATCTTTCCCTTTCGGTCTCTTGAATCAACGACTGACAAAAAGTGGAGGTCGATTGGTGTGGAAAAGGGAAGGGGAAGGGGCCATTTGTCGGAAAGACAAGAGAAGGAAAGACAAGATTGGCTCCATTCGAGTTATCGTTCACAAGGCCAGAGAGTACTCATTATTGTGGAATCCCTTGAGAGATCTAACGAAGACTTTCTCTTGAAAGGCAGTCCTTTTCTATCCGACTAATAGACACATTGTCCCTTTGAAGATTGTAACAGGTGGACAACGAGTGAGGACTCACTTTGGTCCCTTCCCCCTCCCTTCCTCTTCCCCTCTCTCGGACAGGACCAAACAAAGTACTGTTTGTCTGCCCTTTGTAATCCCTCCTTGATTTGCTTTGATCAGAGGAATCATCGAAGATTACTCAGAAGGGATCAAGTATCATCGCATCAAAGTACGGCCTTTCCCTTTATTCGGACGTCGTCTAAATTGTAATTCGATAGTGGAGATTGAACAGATGAGGGATGGGTCAGATATTCATTTCCTAAGGATATCCTTGATTGGAGGAGGGATAATGGGAGGAATAATAGAGGGTTAAGTGAGAGAGAGTGTCACCATGTGTTGAACTGCCAATGAACGGATCATCCACTCTTGAGAATGAACCATTAGAATGACTATTATGGATAGGTGGAGAGAAGGAAGAATGCACCCAATGGAGAGTACATTCCATTGAGTGGATTAGAATGTGAATGAAGTTAAGTACTTCCATATGAAGAAGAGGGGGATTGTGACAGATGAGAGAAGAGATGATTACAGACTTGGAAATAGATGAAGGGACTGTTTATGGGAATCGGAAGTGGGACAAAATGAGTGACAGATTAAGAGAGTCTCTTAATCTAGACTCGTATCGGATCTCCCTTTGAGTCTATTCAAACGTATCGGCTGACTGAAAGGAGAGAAGTCCCTTGGGGTCACCTCCCTCCTCCTCTCTCTCTCTCTCTCCCTTCTCTTTCATTCAATCAGTCTATTCATCCCCTTCTACCTACCCGATAGCCTTTGCAACTTCCGACTATCGTAAGACAGCTGCTCACTGTATTGTGAATGTACCACCCGACGGTCAGGTAGAAAGAGAGAGAGAAGGGGAGATCGTTCCCTCCTTCTATCCAATCACTTATCGTATTCTTCTGCCCATGGATCAGCGTTATATCACTCTTATTCCATCGTATGACAGCATTAGCCAATCACTGAGATAGTTAATTTCCTTGGTATCTCTTGATCACTCCATCTCTCATACAGTATCCGATTCGTTCCCTCATTTTCATGCTTGTCCTTCATTCTTCTTCTTCAGTCACATGTCATTCCCTCATGTTTACTTCTTCCTTCATCCGATAGTTGCGACCTGTTGCAAAAGGGCGGGAAATGAGAGAAAGGTTGAACGAATGGCAACTTGTGCCATACTTCTCAGTCTCTTCAATCGTCTCTGTCTCTCAATGGGTTCTTTCCCGCGCACTATCCCACCATCTCCCCCTCCTCCTCCCCTTCCTCCTCTTCTCCTTCAGTGGCATAACAACTCCATTGGCGCGAGCTTTGTTCAACTGGAAGAACAGGAATACTCGTGAGATAAGAAGTTGGCGGGAAGAGAAAAGAGCAGCTGAGTTGAGATTATTAATGAAGATATGGAGATGGAGGAGGAGGAGGAAGAGGGAGATGATGAGGATGGGAAGGTTATCACAGGTCACTCCTATCACTGATTAGTGATGGAGGAAGGGGTAATTCCCACAAAGGAGAGAAGGTATGATCAGTCTATTGGATGATGTGTAGTGACGGGAGTGAGAATGAGTCCATTGAGAGAGAGAAATGACCATGAAGAAGAATGAACTTATGGAAGAATGATGAGTATGACATGACTAGTCCTTCTATAATGAGTGATCTTACTCTGTCTCATCATCATCTTCTTCTCTTTCTTCTATCCTCTAGCAGAATGGCGCCCAAAAGTGCGATATCATTAATCCCGTTGTATCCCTTCCTTCTCCTCCTTCTTCTCCTTCTCCTTCTTTCTTCTGTCTCTCCGCTTGCACTTTTACGCGACAGATCCACCCCTTTTTTTACCTTTTTTCTGTTATTGTAAGTGAAAGTGGCGGGAAAGGACTGTCCCCTCCCCTCCCTCCCCCTACCTCCCCCCTCTATCCATCCCATCCCATTCTATCCCCCATCTCTGCCGTGTGAATATGGCAGCAGAAAGGTTTTTTCGCGCCAACTAGCTGGTTGCATTTTAGGAGGGGAGGGAGGAGGATGGAGGGGGGGGGGGAGGGGATAGATTCGACAGTCCAAAGGGGTCCCGGTCAGAATGGGCGGAGTCTAAGAAGGGGGCGTGGTCAAGAGAGAGAAGGAGCGATAGAATCGCGCGACTCTCTCCATTCGCATATCGCATCTGTGTGCAATCGCTGTTGTCTCCTTCTCTTCTCTCTCTCTATCAGTCAATATCATCTCTTATCACTTAGTATCATCACTATTCCATTCTCTTATCCCTTATCAATATCGCCCCCTTTTTCTGCTTAGCTCTACACTTTTTGGATGACAGACCCGTCTATTGATGATACCATTTCCATTCTGAATCATCCCCCTCTTCCATCTTACCATTTCTATCTCCCACTTCATATTACACATATTACATCTCGTCAGTCCTCACAGTCTCCACTCTTTCTCTCCCATCTCCTCCCCCCCCTCTCTAATCCATCTCTCATCCGTTCATATCCCCTCCAGTGTCCGCTCTCTCTTCTCTGACCCTCTATGCCCTCTATGCCCTCATTGACCCTCATTGTTAGCCCCCCCCTCCCTCTCGTCTCTCGTCCATTTGAATATCTCCCGTTCCATACCGTGTCCCCTCTCCCCTCTCTCCTCTCTTCATCCCTTCTCACTTCAGATGTCATCATCATCATCATCTCGTATCATCAAGAAGTCTCGTCTTTCCTCAGCCCGTCGTTGTCTCTTCGGTCGACCATCGAAAGAAGAGACTGAATCATGGCTATCTTCTGTCTCTCAAATGATTCGAAGAAGAGATGAATCAAAATGGGGCTTCTCATTCGAAAGAGAGATGCCTCTTCCCTCTTCATCATCTCCATATTCGTATCAAATGGTTGATGCATCAAGTGTACCATCATTCTATCGTCTCACTCGATACGAATCATCTTCTCCTCGCTCTTCTTCTTCATCTCCAATGGAAGAAGATAGAATGGATATATCAATGGAATCTCTTCACGAGTCTTCATCAGATGAATCATTCTCATCAACTTCATCCGATCCTCCCGTTACTCCGAGGAAATCATGCAAGAAGAGACAAGCTAAGATTACCAGTGAGTTATTCCCTCTCTTCTCTCCCTTCTCTCTCTCTCTGTCCTCCCTTCTCCAATCTAGCTTCGATTATCTAAGTAGGTGATCTTCCCTTTGGTCATATTTCTCTCTATTGAAAGAATGGAAGCGATTCAGCTAATCGAATCTTTCCATCACACATCTTTTTGAAGTGACCGAGTAGAGAAACGAACCCTTCCCCCCCCTTCCCGTCCCTTCCCTTTGACCTTCCTTTTCTTCAAGAATCAGTAATCATCAATTTCATTGCAGGTTTCTACATGCATCGTCGATCGATTGGTTCAATCTCAAAGTCGTCAACTCCCTCATCCTCATCTTCTTCTATTCCCATTCCCAGTGCCATTCAACCAATCTAGTCACTTCCATCCTCAATCTAACCTCATCCCGAGTCTTCCATTCTAATCGTGTATATTCATCTCCATACGGGTTTCTCCTCCTTGTGAATATTCCCCTTTCCTTTTCCTCATTTCTTCGTCAGATTCATTCTCATTCTTTCCATGTTATTCATTCAAATGTGCAATCTCATCAATACCCAATCTATGACCATTTTATGTTAGGAAAGACGTAGAAGAAGGAAATAAATGACTATTTCAATAATGGAATCTCTTGAGGGGAGACACATTTCAATGAGACAGTACATATGTCAGTTAGAGTGGTTGAGATTGACCAGATGGATGGCAGATTACTCCATTTCATCACTCAATAGTCAGGATTGTAAGTAACAGTGAAGGATTGACCCTATCTGACCTTAGTTCACTCTCGAGACACTGTGAAATGCCGTAAATCAATGGGAAAGGATGCCATTCTTCGGTAGATGGAAAGGGAGGGTGGCGGTGTCCCCTCTATCCCTCCCCCCTTCATCTCCTCCCCCTACCTTCCTTTCATTCGGGTGGTTCCAATCATCTCTCATTGCTTCCAGTAGTAACAATAGACTGTCGGCATGGAAAGGTCTCCCTCATTTGCATAATGAGATGGAATAAGACAATGGTCGTAGGAGGTCCTTCATCACGACTGACTTATTCATACACTCAGTTCCGCTCTGTTAACTCGATACAGTCTTTGATAGACCGACGAGTTGGTCTGAGAGGGAGAAGAGAGGGGAGGGAGTAAAGTATTCGGAGTATGAAAGGGGAAGGGGGGGAAGTAGTCTGGTGGCCATATGATGAGAAGTCTGGTATTGTATTACAGATGACCGGCCGACTTGGGTCATCTCACTTGAATGTCCTTTGAGACAGACGAGAATGAAGAGAATGAAGAGATAATGAAGAGAAGGGATCGATTGATTCGGTGATTCTGTCAGCCTAATCATATTGATTGTTGTGTGTTTGTGGAAGGGGAAAGTGATTGGGTAATGGTTTGTATTGGGAGTGATTGTATACTCTCACTCTCATCTTTCTCTTTCTCTTTGTGTCTGTCATTGAAGGATAGTGATAAGAGAAGACTGTGGAGAGAAGGAATAGAAGGAGAAATGACAGGAACCATCCAAAGAAGACAACTAGTGATCACATCCAACAATGAAAAGAATAATGACAGTTATTCAAACTTTCAATCCCTCTCGATCTTTACTTTCTCACACGAAATAAGAGATCCGCGCTGTTGAACAAGTTAGATAATATACGGTAGTTTTCAAATAGGCGCCAAACGGGTGGAATTTGAAAGTCTCTTAACGTCTGTCAATATATTCGATATAAATTAATAGTTAAATACTGTAATTGTTCATTCTTCAATCTGTCTTCAATTCATCTCTTCCAGAGGCAATCGATCGATAGGGAGTGAGAGTCTCTCTCGTCCCCTTTCCCCTCTCTCCCCTCTCTCTCACTCCCTGTAATGGGTCTCTCTCCCTTTCCTTCCCATCTCCTTCCATCCACCCTTCCCACTGCCTTTCTGTCCTTTCTTCACTCTATCCACTTCATTTCGCCTTTTTCTTCAGTTTTCTTCAATTTTATTCGGTGTTATTAGTGGTCACTTTTTCGAATTCGTTCGACCTCCATGGAAGTGCCAAATCTCTTCCCCTCAGGGTGATTAAGTGGTCAATCTCATGCACTCTGTGTCATTTTATGGACCCATCTCTATTTTGACAGTCTGATAAATGTGATTGCCGTTTGAAATGGAGAGGGGGGTGCTTGGAGTCATGTGATCGTAATCATCTGTGAATTCAATTACACGATTGTGTAGATAATAGATCGTGGATGTTTAATATTGTCTTGTAGGATGACCTCATCTTCATCGATTCCTTCGTCACGAGAGAAACTTCGAGCAAGAAGATGTCTCTTCGGGAAACCAGAACCGAAGGAGGTCGATAAGGTACTTTATTCCACCTTGATGGACTAGTTCGTCCCAGACAGAAGAAATTGACTAAAGGGCAAATTCGATGGCTAAGTTAGCAACATTTCCCTTTCGGGGTTCCTTGTTTGTTTGCACACGACATGTTGTACTTCTAAGAGTGATGAAATATCTTTTATTGACGATTTTATGGTATGGGTGAACGATAGATATTTTAATTTCATCGGACCAATAAATGATATTCAGTGGTTGAATGAGTGTCAGACTCAAATGGCTCAAAGAGCAGAAGAAGCATCGTCAAAGTGGTCATTCGACTTCACAAGAGAACGACCAATTGATCAACCTGGCCCCTCTCCCAGAATCGAATATGAAGCTATTCCTGCTGAAAAGGTTACCATTTCACTTGGTTCATGCTTACTAGTCACGATTGTTATCAATGATTCTCCGTCACATCTTGAAGATGCTGATAAATTGTTCGTAGAGTAGGGATAGTATGGCTAGGAATAGTCATGGAGATGGAAGGATGAGTGGTGGTATGACCCGTCGTGACCTCTCTCCCCTATACAATCTATTCACTCTCTCCCCTCGAGTGGACTCAACTGGGATTGACCCCCCTATTACTGTGTTTAGTGGAGGTCTCCGATGGAAGATGAATCATTGAAGAAATTTAATATTTTAGGTGCCATCATTCTACTCTCGAACTCGAACAAATCACAAGAGTGGATTGAGAAGAGTTGAAAGGGAGACAACTCCTGAAGATGGATTAGATCCTTTTCTATCTAATGGAACTCCAATGAGAAGAAGAGGAATATGGATGAAGGAGAAGGAAAAGACTCCTGAGGGTCTCCCTCCTCCTCTTCCTTCTTCCTTAGAGATGACGAAGAAAAGAGGAATGAATAGAAAAGTCAAGGTTAGAATGAATTGCGTAGTCTGCAGATGAGAGGAATGGAGATGATAGTGATAGAATGAAGAGAGAGAGAGAGAGAGAGAGAGAGAGAGAGAAAGAGAGGGCAGTAATGAGTACTGTAGAGAGAAGAGGGCTTACGCAAGAGGAAAGGTATCATTAGTGGAATAGAAGAAGAGATGGATGAAGAAGAGAAAGGATTTGAATGAGATATTGCAGGAATCAGATGAAGAGGTGAAGATGAATGATGGTCCATCAACTTCCAATGGAAGATCTATGAGAGAAAAGAGAAAGGAGAAGGAAACTAAAGAGACGAATCTGAGACAGGCCCGAATCACCAGTGAGTTACTCGTTTGATTATTCTCCGAAACAGTCATTGGGAGATTCTTAAATGTGTTTGGTGTCTGTATTTTTTCTTGGAGTCTCCACTATGGCTGACTCTCACCTCCATCTCTCTCTCTCTTCCTCTCTCTCTCTCTTCCTCTCTCTCTCTTCCTCTCTCTCTCTTCCTCAATTCGTATCTCTTATCGTTAGTAGCCTCCGGGTGATATTAGTGAATGGTCAAGTGATTCTTATCACGACCTTTACATTCATCTTTCATTGTAGTATAGAGATGAGGGTGGTATCAATCACTGAGAAAGGAAAGAACTTCCGTGAGAAGAAAAGACCATTGGTTCCGGATGATTGGAAGGAGAGATCATAAGGATGGAAAAGGACCTCAGGGTATTTGAAATTACGTTTTGCCTATAGTTGGTAGGCAGTTAATGTGGACTGTTGAAGTGTACGTGAGTCTTCTCTACAGATGATAGCTAGAGGGGAGAAAGAGAGAGGAGAGGAGGGGGGAGGGGAGAAGGGGAAGGGGTGCAATGGATAGGTAGGAGTGAGTCTGCTCACAGATGGGAACACCTTCCATATACCAGAAGGGGACAAATTACATAATGATGAGAAGGAATCTCTTCAATTGAGAGACCGAATGGAAGGTCAGAGGGAGAAGGAGGGAAGGAGGGATAGTGTTCATTGAGAGAGAGAGGTGATGCCATTTGAAAAGGTTCCCACGTAGTACAAGTGTGGGTGATTAGATGGAAATAGGTCATCATAACTAACGACTTCAACTCTTTTTCTCTGTTCTTGACCCTTCTCCCCATTGGATTCCCTCAAGGCTAAAGTAGTAGTTATTGCTCTCCCTCTCTCTTTTTTTAAACTGTAGTTGGAGTAGTCGTTTTCTTTTTCTGGTTGATCCGTACAGTGGAAGAAGGAAGCACGACCTTTAGAATGGAAAGGGAAGGAAGGGAAGGGAATGAATCAGTTGATGATAGAGGAGAAGGACCATTGAGGGAAGAAATGAATGAACTCTTTATGAGATAGTTTAGATGATAGTGAAGAGAATGTTATGACTGTTGTATTGATAGAAGGAAGACATAAGGAATGTATCTATTACGATGAAAAGAGAGAGAGGAAAGTGGTAGATGATCAATAGAGGGATTGAGTTACATAAAGAACAATGGAGATTGAAGATTATGAATGTTATGAGAAGGAGAATGTGAGACGAAGGATGATCACGATTTAGAGATCGATTATTCAGTTATGATATCAACTTAAATTGATTTTTCAGATTATCTCGCTCTTCGGAAGAGACCTTCACAAGAAAAGGAATCGAAGGGAACTGAAAAGGTAACGATTTGAAGAGACACATTGATTAATTATACACATTGATTAATGAAGTTGATTATACAAATTAAAGGAGGAGTAATAATACTGAATTTAAGTATCGTCGTCTTCATGAGATTGGTTCATCAGCTTCCTCTCCATCTCCTGCTCCCCCTTCTCCTTTTCGTTTCGCTGATGACTCCAATATATCTATGAAGAATAATTCAACGAAGAGAATCACTCGAGCTGTATCTGCAAGGAATCTATGAAGGAAAGAGAAAGAAGGTGAGAAGAGAAGGATCATGTTATTAGGAGGGAGAGGTTGTTCTTATTTCAGAAAATATGAAATGTCCAAATGCTATGAGTATTGCATTCATCCATGATCAGTCTTACTCTCTTCCTCTTCCCTTATCTTTCTCCTCTTCCTTCCATCCCCCATTGATCTCCGATTCTCCATATCTGGTGTGGTCATTTCAATCTGATAATTCGGGTGCAGTAATTAGTCATTGGTAGTCCATCCATCTTCCTCCTTCCCTTCATTCTCTCTTCTCTCCTCATTCTCCCTTTTCTCTCTTCGAGTAACTCCCTATCAGTGCCCCTCATTCTCTCCATTTCCTGTGCATAGATTCTTATCTGATGACAGTGAATGGGTCAATCTGGTGAGAGGAAGATAAGCGAAAGAGAGAGAATGAAACTGATTCGAAGAAGGAAGGGGAGAAGGAGGGCATCGAACTGTCGAAGGTGCGAATTGATTGATGGAAGTGAGCTCAAGTGATTAGAATGACCCAATTAAGTGATTGATTCATCCTTCCTTGGGATACGCTTCTTACTGTAAATGAGTGGAATGGATCAGGGGAATGGGTGATTACTACTGATTAATGGGTACCACACCCCTTCCTCCTATTCCACTATCGTCTAATGGGCATACGTGAGATCGTTTATTACCCTAATATCCCATTAGAGTCGCCCCTACAGTTATATTATGGAATATTAGTGGTTATTAAATGGTAGGCAAGGCAATGAAGAGTGAACATCCATGGTGAGAGGGGAGACATGTCCTTGATGAAGGGACAAGGAAGAGATTGAGAGAGAAGGTGGTAAGGGACAATTGATGATCCGTGTGATGAATAACTGTAAGGAGAGAGAGAGGAAGGTGCCATGTGGATAGATCCCCTCTCTCTTCCCCTTCTGTCCTGAGGGCAGAAGAGAGAGAGAGGGATAGACCATCTGTCTCTTTAGAGGGAAGCAACCAGCTGATGGGACGGGGATTGACATGTTACAGGGGTGGAAAGGGATTCGAGACGGGAGGGGTGTAGATTAGTATCAACAGTCTCATATTTTTCCTGTAAGATCGTCTCATAATATAGAATGGATAAGGTTATAAGGCTATAGAATGTCTCTGTCTCAATCCTCATTTCATTAGCTTCCTTCTCTTATCTATTCTATTCTTAGTTCCTTCGGAGTATCCCTCATTTGTTTCCTCTATCTTCCTCCCTTCCTTCTCTCTCTCTCTCTTCATCTCTTCATTCCACCCTCCACTTCCTCTATCTGAGTATCAGAGAGTCGTGAATCAATTGAAACATTTCTCCCTCCTTCTCCTCCCCCTTGAATCCATTTGATCTCTCGTGTATTCTCTCGTGATCTCATCTCATAGTGAATTCTTCTCCTTGAGGGCAGAGATCATTCTTCCTCTTATTTCACGATAGACGATAGGTTGAAGGGAAGAAAAGAGTCGAAATCCGAGAGGAAGTAGTAGGGTCACCTATCTTTTTCTCACCTCATCTTCTCTTTTCTTCCTCTGGAGAAATGCCCACTCTTTCTCTCGTTTTTACACTCTCCTTATCTGATTGAAATGGAAGATGACATGAAAAAGAGCCGTGTATTTAAATGATGTAGTGTCCTCATAAAGACCACCTCTATTCGGTTTGAATCAAACGAAAGAGACGATATAGGAGATGATTGTTATCAATGAGAGAGCATCTTTATGTGAACAGAATTACGCAATTCGGTTATGCAAAGGAGCATCGAAGGTCGATATTGAAGATGGTTGAATGGATGGGAGAAGGGAGACGGGAGTAGGATGGGGGAAGGGGAGGTGATTAGATGAGGATTGAACAAGAGTAGATCACAACAAGAAATGAGGAAGAGAATGAGTATGACAAGTGTCTTTTCTAGATGAATTCATTCCATCGATTCGACTGCAATCTACGTCTTTTCTACGTCTTTTAATCAATACTCTTCAATATTCCAATAGTTGCCCTGCTTTATCCTCACTTTGCACCACAATCTTTTCATGTTTAATATGTTTGCATTTTCTTTATCATCAATGAGATTAACGATTGATTAATAACATCGATTGTTAATTCACTATGTAAGCTCATGTCAAATTGTTCACAATGGTGAATGGTCGAGTGTATATTCTCTTTTTCTCTGACTATAGAGTAAGAGAGATCAGTGAAGAAGAGATTATATATCTAGACTATCGAAAGCTAGACTAACCCTCGATTGAACCTGTGAGAATACGAATAAATGACCATGATATGTAATGGATAGATATGCAAATATTCTACTTGGAGAAATCATCAATTAATCCGAAGAGATAAGAGCCGTATGAAGAAGGATCATCGGAATAGAAGAATTCCTTCCAAAGAGAAAGAAATCTTTTGTTGTCTATTGCGAAGATTGGCTCGCCCAATGGAGTCTATAAAGAATATCGACTAGATAAGATATGGAGATTAGAAATATGAATGTATCTAGTATAAAATGAAATTATCTAACCCTTCCGATATTATCGAAACAAGTAAGAGCTTCTTGTTTAGACTTTCCGAAGAATGTGAGAACGTGGACGTATTCTGATTCGTCTATGAGACCATCACCTGAAATGGAATGAAATTAGAGGATCAGGGAATCATCGTCCTAAAGAGAACATTAAAATTGCTTCTGTCACGATGAAGAATTCGTTTCTTCATTATGCGTGATCACATTGACTGATGACAGATTCTTCATCCTCATAGCTCTAGTTCCAATATAAAGTAATAGGTACAAACCAGATGGATCGAGTAGTGTGAATAGATGATCAACCATTGAATCTTCGTCTTTTTCTTCTTTCGTCTCATTCCACAATGCAAGCCATTCAGTCTCACTTATCTAGAATAGAACTCTCTTCTTCTCAATCTTTCCTCTAGTTCTCAAGTTTCAAACTCGTCTATCTTCTAAAATCACAGTTGTTCATAGGAAGGATGATTGAGTGACAATGTGATACGTGCCAATAGGAATCTATCGGAACATCCATTGATATGACTGAGTGATCTCTCCCCCTCCAGAGGTCTCCCCTCAGGTCATCTCACTCTTTGTTATTCTGTTATTTTACATCTCTCACTGATCACATGAATGCACTACAGTTGACAGTCACTTTCGTTCTATGAACCGAGTTATAAATAGTAGTGTATTTAGGTGTGAGAATGAATGATCAAACCTCATCATCAGTCACATTGTGCCATAGTCCAATCAATGCCATTTTACTACGAATGAATTCATCCTTTCGGGCTAATTCCTCTACTCTCTGATGATTATTTATTGAATAGAGATAGACAAACAGAAAAGACGAACCAGAAGAAGAAGTTCCAAATCCTTCCATCGAACGAGACCATCTCCATCAATATCTATGAAGGAAAGTATGTGAATAGAATGGAAATGTGAGGTTACCAAGAATGTTCCGGAAGAAATATCGCCTTTTCCGAATAGAGAATGGTTCATCGGAATAAGAAAGAGAGGTTGAAGGTGGCATTAGAGAAGGAAGAGAAGTAGAATGAGTATGAAGGAAGGAATGGAGAGGAGGGAAGAGAGAAGTGAGGAAGAAAGATAGAGGAAAAGACACTGGGTCTTTCCCTGTTGACACTTCATAAAAGAAACGACGACCAATCACATTCGACGATCACTCTCATGTTTCTCTACTTTTTGAGACCTGGGAAAAGAGACAGGAGAGAAGTGATATCGATTATAATGGAGTAAAACATGGAAAATAAATAATTTACAGTATGCCTGTCTACTGTGGCTATCGCATGTTACCTGCAAAATAGGCTAATGAATTGTGGACAACGATTGAACCTTAAAGAAGGCGTCCCACGAATCGCGCGGGCGATTATGCAAAGTGAGGAGTGAGAGGGCGCGCTCTCCTCATTTCGCACGCTCTCTCGCTCGTTGCCTGCGCGCGCAGGGTCACTTGGAACGCAGCCAAATGCTCATATCTCAGTTCAAACGAAAATTGAAAACATGGGAGTTTCGAAAGTGTTATCGGGTAGCCACGACCCACCATCTCACATCAAGAACTCAGTAAGTCAGAGATTCGTGGGACACCTCCTTTAATTCATATCGTGATTCTTCAATGCTGGAGTTGAAAAGGCAGAGATGAAATGAACGTTAAATGGCTTTCCATTCTACAGGTCGCTTCTAGAATTGATTGCTCGAATGATATTCAATGAACGTTTGCTCGACGAATGAGTAAAATGAAACCACGCGAGAATAAAGAAGAGAAAGTACATAGATCCAAATCTTGCTCATTTACTTCTCAATACTTCAGCATTTTCAATCCAGAAAAATAACATTTTGTTTTTTTTTTCAAGACCAAGAGCTGCTACAAACGAGTTTATCGAGTAGAGAAACGTTTTGGTCAAAAGTATCTATGTGATTCTTGAGTAGTTGTTAATTCCATTGTGAGTCGTTAATTCTGGCCTTCACTCAGATCATCTCTACTTCTTCATCAATAATGATGTAGAGAGCGGGATTCGATCGACTGAAGATGATCTTTGATCTTTTGGAAAGTGGCTCTTGAACTAACCGAGGTTGGATGGATTGTCCGAGTAGTGCAGTGTGACTGATTGGATTCTCGCATGAAGTAGCAATTCGGAATGACTCATTCCATTCAGGGTAAGCAGTTAGTATCCTAAATATAACAATTGAAATCAGATCGAGTGAAATTACTTTCTCTTCGGTTCTACCATATTGAAGATGTATGTGACTTACTCTCGGAAGGTGTGTGCTTCTCTTTCATCTCCATCAAAAGGGAATGCCGCGAAATAGCGAGCGACAGAACAGAAAAGTCCTGAAAGAGTAAATTCCCTGGATACCCTTCGTTGGTATTCTAAGACAGTAAGAAAATTCAACTCACCCAAAAAGATCTGCTTCTCACTTGTATTTGAATCCAATAAATAGCGAAACAGTTGAAGAGCCACCTCACGTCCTGCAATTTTCCAAGGATATCAATTATCTCTATTTATGCACATACCCTTGGTGTCACAGCAAAATAACCATCTGTATTCATTATCGTATCGAATAGAGTCGAGCCCGTTCTTGATTCTGGTCACTAACTTTGTCAATGTGAATGAATTCTGAATTGGTCTCATAATAATATTTGCAACATGAATAAGAAGCTGCATACCGTAGTAATGAGATCCATGATTTCGTGTTTATTCATTAATTCTTCGATCGCTCGGAAATTCATCTTCATCTGCACATCAACTTCTCATTGTGAATCTCAGACTCCTTCACAACTTCTCTACTTGATCAAGCTTTAGAAAACTAACCAGGCTCATTCGCAGCTCATCTTCGTATCTTCCTCTCAAATATTGTCGATCTTCGTCACTCGACCAGTGGAGTACTTCTCCAAGTACCATTTCTGGCATACTAGTCTTTTCTGATCTGGAAGGATTCCACTCATATTCAGCAATTATTCCCATCACTACATAGATACTATTGCAGAACTCACTAATTTTTAAATGCATCAAAGATGATTTCCATCAAGTTCTCATGATAGCACAATTTCGTACGATCGTCAGAGTCCAACTAATTTATGTTTTGTCTCATGTTCTAATGTTTTATTTGAAGGTTACCTCGGAGAGAATTTCGTTAATCACTTCCATAATGAGAATAACTTCAGCCTCTGAAGAAACGATATTCGCTCATTTTTGAAGCACGAAAGTAAACCGTTCGAATCGTTCGAATGTTCGAATCGTTCTTTTTCCCAATAGCTAAATGCTTTATAGAGAGGGTCGCCAATTATTCGACCATTCTGTGCACGGAACTTGGACAGTGAATCGAGAAGAATTTGAACTGTTCGACTGGATATCTATCAATGGGAGAATATTAATAAAAAGAATAAAAAGGGAAATCAACTAAATGTTGACTTACTTGAGGATCGACCTCTTTCATGTACTCAAGCTTCATTAATGCTATTTTCCACGCATTGTATCGCACTTTCACACTCGAATTCTCAAAAAGGTCAGTTAGTCCGAAAACCAATATCTAGATGAAAGATCAAAGATCACCTCTTCAATAATATTCAGGAGAATATAGATCTCTGAAGCCGCTCTTGATTCCAATATATCCCAAGTGAGAGGGCCTTTCAATTCCGGTACCAGCTCAAGCAATTTCTTGAGCACACTGAAAGCAAACCATTATCAGAGATCAAATATCAAATGAGCTAACTAGTCATCACGTTCCAATTCCACCAATCCGAAGAGATCATCAAAGATGAGATTCAGTGCCTCAATGGATACATTTTCGAAGGTAAAATATCATTTTGGATAGATGGCACAGCACTACAGTACTAAAAATCTGATTCATACCTTGGAGGTGTGTCGAGTAGCCGTTTGATATTTCTTACGGAGATTTTGCGCATAATGAGAAAGGCAGTCAACCACTTTTGATCTGAAAATGCACTACTTCGCACAATTCTCAATGCGAAAAGCGATCAATGTCTTTTTTTAAATTGAAACAACCAATGAATGGTTCCAAGATGTCAAACGCTGAGGACTTCAAAGAGAAAGAAGAAACCTGTCGACTGTGATAGACGAAGAAGCGATGATCTTCAGATGAAGATACAAGTGATCGATCTGACAAGATAAACGGATTTTTTCACATTTACTACAATCACTTACATAATCTTTGCTCTTTTCTTCGCGATTCTTCTGTTTCTCCAAACGTTTCTTCTGTTGTTTACGAATCATTGAAACGGTTGGGATATTGCTCAGTCTAAAGATGAAGATTGAAATTCAGGCATTTTAAAGAGAATAATACTTGCGAATTGATCGACGACCATTCATCGTAATGTTGAATGAGGAGAATGAATAGGGGAAATTAAAATGAGAAATAGTGAGGATTAAATTGAAAAGTGATCATTTCAAGAATCATGAAAGAGGCGTTCTATCAAAAAACTTTTTGTTCATTCAAACACTTTTTAACTTGTGACGAAGTTAATTTAAATTCTTTAAACCGTAACGGAAAATTCTCTCTAGTCTGAGTGGAGGAAGAGGAATAATGATCGTTGTGAATGGAAGTATCTCTGTACCGAATCTACTCCACCTTGTTATGGAGAGAGACAGTTGGGGGTGTTCGCGGTGTGAAAGTGCAAGAGTAATTAACAAATAATATTCATTAATCTGCAGCTTTACAAGGAATAACGGTGAATAATTATGACGAAATGCAGGGTGGGGAAAGGGATGAGGAACGGTTAACTGACCGAGCGCAGTGGAAAGGAATGAGGAACGGTTAACTGACCGAGCGCAGTGGAAAGGAATGAGGAACGGTTAACTGACCGAGCACAGTGGAAAGGAATGAGGAAAGAATACTGACCGTGTGGTATTGAGTATCTTCCCCTGATATGAGGAATAGGTTGAATGCTTGATGGTGAATGAAGAGTATCTTCCCCAGGCTGGGTCAGATATGATACGAGTCGATGAAGATAAGAAGTATCTGCCCCCCGACAACCACTTGATGTGGAGGTAGGGTCTCGACTGACCTCTCTCCGAAGAGAAAGGCGAAGGGGGAGCGCGTGTACGCGAGGTACGGTAGTTCGTGGTGGGACCAGAATAGATTTGAATATGTTGGCACGTTGCCAAAGGATGAAATGTGGACCAGTGTGATTTGGCGGTAAAGAATAGAAAGGGAAAAGACAGACGGGAATGTGCACGCACCTCACCACAAATAGTGACGTGGGACGACCACGACCACATTGCAGTATGATGACGTGACATTGGGGGATAAGGTTGAGAAGGCAGGTCTGCCCACTGTAGGCCACTGTAGGCCCACTGTAGGCACCATTGAGGGAAATCATCCTGACACTGAGTTACCACTGAATAAGATGATGAAAGGTTTGAGGGCAGGATTGCCCATTGTAGGCAGGTCTGCCCCGATGTAGGCAGGTCTGCCCATGATGTGTATTTGGGTATCAAATTGATAGAATTTGGTACAATCTCCATCACAATATTGTTCAAGTTTTGATCATTCAATGACGGTGATACCTTTCCTCTCTCATTTCTATTGAATCTCTTCCATTTGAGATTCTCTCCAGTCACACTCATCACACTGTTTCAGAAGAGTTGAACAGAATCGAAAATTAATTATTAAATATTAAATTTCTCAAAAATACTGACATCGAGCTTTTTAGTATTAACTTCCTCGTCATCATTCTTTGTCTTCTTCCAACTTGAAGATTCTTCTTAATTTCATTCTCATTCTCTTCACCCCCTCACACTTCTCTATTCACTGGCCTTTTCTCCGGAAGGAATTCGTCTTTATCCCTTTCTTTTCGAGTCACGACATCAACCAACTCAACCCATGACTCAATATTCTTTTTTATCAAATTGTTCATGGACAACAGTTGAAAGATTGCACTTGAATAGGGAATCATCAATCTGAACACCAATCAAAAACTATAAGTTAGTATGTTCATTTCACAACTGTATATAACAACGAGTGGGTCGGATGTACCGTATATTCTACGCAAAACTATACGAGATGTACAATAATCAAAGGGTTGAAACGCGAAAGAATCGATATGACCAGATGGAAGGTACACGGGTTACTGTACAAATTGATGGAATACTAAATGGGGAGTACGGTAGAATTGGGTTTAGTGATGAATCGACCAAAGAGAGAAGCCATGAATCGAAGACCTCTTTCACCTCCAGGAACTGAAGACATTATGAACCTGAAATGAAGAGAGAATCAGAATGAAGAATGTCCAAGAGACTGGAACACAAAATATAGTGAATAGTGAGATGTAATGAGAGAGAGAGAGAGAGGAGAGAAGAAGGAGGAGGACTATCAAGAAGGGGTCTCAGTTGTTGTTCCAATAGAGAATTGAGACGAGTGATGTAGAGGTTAGAGAGAGAAGAGAAGACAAGTCGATTCGATCACTCACTTCATTCCCTTCTCTTCTACTTCAGTCTCAATTCCATCTATGATCCAACTCCATCCCCTCTCTCTCTCATTCATCATCACTACTCATATACTTTCATCTATCACCTCTAGTCACGATAGGTTCACATTTATAGCATACGTAAGTTTCTCGTATTCGTCTTGTTTCTCAAAATGTGATGCTAGAATAATTATACACCTTCAATCGTGGTCATAAGTAGTCACAAGCGCACGTTACCATAATCCCTATGTAGTATCCATAATTAGAGTATTCAACCTATCATCATTTCTCCCTTTCCTTTTCACAATTCTTCTCAAAAAAATCCAAACTTACCATACGAGGGAGAATAACTGAAATGCAGATGCGAGAATCGTGAAGATGTAGCTCTTGAGCTGAAAAGAAATTTGATTTATCCTGTGAACACGACAGTTTACTCTAGATACTGCCTGGATACAACACACTCTCATTCATCTCTCATCTTCTCATTAAATCATTTCTCCATTTACTCCTCACACTGTCTTTTCTCATTTCTTTTCGTTCACTTCATTAACTAGATTCAGATGGAGTAGAGAGAGGGTGTCTCCCCCTCCCTCCTCCTCCTTCCCCTCCCCTCCCCTCCCCTCCCCTCCCCTCTCTCTCTCTTCCTCCATTCATTCACAACTCTCTAATACCCCTTCTCCTCCTTCATTCCTCCCTTCATAATCCTCATGTTCACTGATAACTTCTCTGTTCATCATCATTCTCACTCATAATCAATCCTTCAACTTCTTCATTCTTTCCCTTTCTCCAACTAAAAGAGAGGCGGAGTCTAGACTCCTCCTTCTTTTTTCTTCCACTTCCATCATACCCTTTCACGTTCCCATTCTCTCTATCTCTCTCTCTCTCTATCTACTTCATCCCTCAATTCAATCCTAATCAATGGTATCCTCTGTCCTTCTTTCATTCATTCTTTCCTCCGTTCATTCCATCATTCTTTTCTTGTTCCTCTCCGATTTCTGGTATCTCTTCATCTTTCATTCTTCATCATTATCTTCAATCTGCAGTGATAGTGATGAGTGATCAACGTAAGATGTCTCTATTCAATCGATGGAAGCAGAACACGACTGAGAGTGGATTGGAAGGAATCTCAGAGGAGGAATTGGTTGAATATAAAGAAGCATTTCGACTATTCGACAAGGTACAATACTCTCTCCCAAGTATTCCCTTTTCAATCCCTTTCCTCAACCCTTCATATTCCTTCATGACTACCTTGACAACATGTCCATCCTTTCCCTTTATCCCTCTAAATCTCTTTCTCATCTTTCCATTCGTCACTTTTCACATCACAACTTCTCTTCTCCTCTTTAATTTCATTTCATTCCTTCATTTTGTGACTTCTCAATCAACTTCCAATTCTTTCGATAACTTTTTCCTTCCATCTCACAAACATCTCCCTTCTCTCTCTCTCCAGGGAAAGTCAATCTAATCTTCGCTTATCATTAGAGTCTTCTTTCCCTTAGCAACACTATCTCCATATCTCTCATTCTCTTCCTTTATCTCTCTTCCCTTTCTAGTTGATAACATGGAATCCGAATAACTTTCCCTCTATCTTCCATCATTCCCTTGGGAAGTCTCCATTAATCATATCCTCTTTCTCTTCTATTGTTAGTGACGAATCAGCTGTGTCGACTGTTTATGTATTCTACAGTATCTCAATAGGAAAGGGGGCATGAACAGGTCGAGTCTCACTCTCAATTCTTCTCCTTCTTCAATAGACTAAATAGCCGCCAATCTCGTCTTCTATCGACCTGTATGAATGAGTAATATCCTCTCCTCTCCTTCTCCTCTTCTCTTCTACAGTCCACTTAGTCTCTCTCTCTCTCCTCTTCCTTCTGTCTTCATCCTCTCTTTCCTTCACTCATAACAACTACTCCAAGGTGTGAGAACGAGTCGTCTATCTCTCTTCCACTCAATGGGAGAGAAGATGACGTCAAATCAAGGAGGGGAACAGGGGGAGGGGAGGGGATACAGATGAGTGATATGGGGAGAGAGCGTAAGAAGCAGTGGCAGCAGCGTGTTATATACCCATTACAATGGGTGAGGGAGGAGGGAGGGGAGGGGAGATGGAAGACACTTGTTCAGAATCAATCACTCAGTCACAGATTCATCCAAGGGAGAGTCCATGGGATAAGAGAGTGTGATATCCAACTGATCCACGAGAGTTAGCCTCACTCCAGAGGGGGGGGGGGGAGGAGGGAGGGGGTAAAGAGAGAGAAGGGCTTGTCATATCTCAAACTCACGAGACTTCTTCACACAACAATTTTTCTGTCGGGATATATGAGCAACAAGTACTCTTGATTTACTTCCTCTCTGGAGTCAGAGTGAGAGAGAGGGAGAGAGAGGGAAGGGAAGAGGTTGTTATCCTCGAGTAGAAGACGTCTCAAAAGGGGTTCTCATTCTACGACCAACCATCTCCCATTTCCTCAACAGCTTACATAATGCTTCTCTTCTATTAGAAAGACTGAGAGAGGAAGGGAAGAGGGATGCTAATGAGGATGAATAGAGAGAGAAGCATTCCGACACCCTCTCCTATCATGGGATATGAGGAATTGAATAGACAACCACGAGACAAGAACCTCACATCTCATATCATTGTGTTAATTAATAGTTCCTTAAAATTGGCAGAAAGTGCCATTGACAATTGTGATGTTCTCCTCCGTCTGTTGAATCAACCCCAATGTCCTTCTCGATCCAATGACAACATGTTCCCTTGTCCCCTCGAGACTGAATAGAGAATACAAACCATCACGAGATGGAATGATCAAAACAAAAGAGACAATGATTGATATCACTTCCTTCAGGATGGAAACGGATCCATTTCCTCTAAGGAATTGGGAGTGGCCATGAGATCACTTGGACAGAATCCAACTGAACAAGTGAGTTGATGGAAATGAAGAAGAGATTATTGAGATGATTGGAATGATCAATCCTTTCTACAGGAACTTCTTGATATGGTGAATGAAGTGGATATTGATGGATCGGGTACAATTGATTTCCCTGAATTCTGTCAAATGATGAAGAGGATGAACAAGGTGAACTCTTCTTCCATTACCGTATCCCCCCCTCTCTCTCTCTCCTCCACATCATCTTCAAGAGTAGATAATGCGTGCTTCTATTCCCATTCCATCATTCTCTCCTCATTCTTTTTCTCATCTTTCCGTCCTTCTCATATCTGCTTTGATAGCAGTCCAGTGTGACCCCATCTCCTCCCTTTCGAATGAGCTTCCTTCCCCTCCTCCTCCACCCTCCTTCCTTCTTCCATTCCATTCATACCCTCTCAGTCCATCTTCCCCCTTCTTCTCCTTCATCTTCCGAATTCACAGCTGTTAGTTCATCCCTTTGAGTGATAGAGATGCAACGAATCAAATGGAAGAATCAAAAGAGAGAAGAAAGAGACTTCGTCCCGAAAGGAAGACTTCCTATGAGATATCCATCCCATTTAATGGATACGAAAAGTCCATTCTCTTTTGAGAGAGAGAGAAAGGCATAAGAATGAGACAATTAGAGGAGAATGACATATGACGATATTACAGAACAGAAAAATAAGGATGGTGAACGGGAATAGAGATATGAGAGTATAGACTATGTAGAATCACCCTTCTTCGTCGTTTTGAAGTCAGTCAAAATCAGTCAGTCAATTGTCGTATTGAAAGGAAGAATAGAGCCCTCTAGGGAGCACTTTCATCTACCCTCTCACTCCAACTCAACTTTACTTGCTCTCTCCGCCATTATCACTGATTTCTTTCAGGAAAATGATTCGGAAATGATTCGAGAAGCATTTCGAGTATTCGATCGAGATGGAAATGGATATATTACTGCTGAAGAATTCCGATACTTCATGACTCATATGGGAGAACAATTTAGTGATGAAGAAGTAGATGAAATAATAGCAGAAGTTGATATTGATGGAGACGGACAGGTGGGATAGATGATTAATGAGAACAATTACAATCTATTTATATTCTAGATTGATTACGAAGAATTCGTTAAGATGATGACAATGCCTTGATTCAACTGTCTATTTTATTTCTACTGTACATTGCCAACCGATTGATGTGATCAATCGATAATCGGGTTCTCATAATTGATTTTTTCTCATCAATTATTGATCTCATCTGTTATTTCTCTTGTATTTCTTTTTGTCTTTATTCTTTTTTCTCCCTCTTACTTATGTCTCCTAAATCATACCACCCCGCCCCTTCCATAAATTCAACGCGTAAAGGAATTAACATTTCACTTCCATCTTCACATTTCACATACGTTCTTCCATACAAACTGACATATGAGAACATTGAACCACAACAGAAATATTAAAGACTAAAGAGAATCAACTCAGTTCACAATGTCGTGTTGAAGAAGGAAGACTTATAAGTAAGATACTCTCCTTCACTCTAAGAAACAAAAGAATGGAGAAAGGAAGATGAATGGATGGCAATGTATCTTTACATCCAATGACAAGTAAAGTGTTCATTCGATGTTTGACTTCCGAATCTATTCCTTTTCCTCCCCCATTTCCATATGAGGGACTAGAAAACACAGTTGTGGTCCCATTCCTAAAAAGCCGTTCCCGAAATCCCGACAGAAAATACTTATGGAAAATAGTATGAGGATGATGAGAATAGTAAAAGAGAAATAGGAAGAAAAAGAAAGAAGAGAAATGTAACCTGAAGATGTCCACAGACACTCAATTGGAAGAAAAAAGGAACAAGGGAATAAATTTGTAGTCTCAATATTACTAAATAAGAGCAGAAAGAGATAAATAAACGTAAGAGACCCTTCTCCCCTCAATTACTTTCAATTGTTTCCGGTGTTGAGCTACGCTCTATTTCCTTCCGCGCCGCATAGAAAAAATGTAATACATGAGAAAAATCAGAAGACTTTATATTTTCAGGAGAATTTCAGCCATCAAAGCTTGCATTTTTTTTTAAATTAAAATTGAAGTCATGATATCACCGCTGCAATTGAGCCAACAACGTTCGGAACCATACATCCATGCTTTTGGACTCCCAAATAAATCTAAACCAAAGCTCAGTGAAAATGTGCAAGATACTCTAACCAACGATAGCATAAGCTAAATTAGTCATCCAATCTTCAAGACATTATTGATTGTAAATACTTATCTTCATTAGAATTCAACTCGTTTTTTAACATATGTATTATGTACATATCTATCTACGTACCATATATAATCATAATAGAGACATAACTGACCCATAATGATGAGTAGAGAGTAGCAAATACAGAAGAGAGATAGCAGACGGAAACAAGACGACGAGAAGGATCGAAGAGCATTGACAGATATGTCAGAGGACCCCAGATAAACACGAAACTGAATTTAATTATTATATTTACAATTTGTTAAGTTATTATCAAGAAATTGCATACAAATCAAGATCTTATTTAGATGATATTTTTTAAACCAATATACGAAAAAAAGTTCATTCGTAAATAGTGAGTCGAACATTTCCCTCAAAAATAAATGTTTGAATACTTACCTCGCTAATAGCATCGCCGATCCAAGAGTATTCAGAGCTGCGAATTTTCTCGTTTGAATGAGTAGAACGGGCAGCAGAAATGCACTCTGTAAGAATTGAGCAATCAAATCATTTCCGTCATTTAATTATCTTGAATATTCACACCATTATTTGAAGTATGCATTGGTAATATTTGCAATCAGCACTTTTAAGTAAAATTGGTACAAAATATACCGTAGCGAAGCAGAAAGTAGCTCCAACGAGAAATAGGAAGAATCCGAATAATCGTTGTGTCCTCGATAGACCGAATACAGATGAATCTGAGGAGAACCAAGATCCTCCAGATGAAGTTCCTTTCCTAAATCAAACGAATTTTTGTTGCAAGTAGTAGATCAAGGTCTGCTCCATCAAACAATCATAAAAGTGAGCTCACTAAATCTGTCTAATCCCAGTCGGATGGCTGACTTCAAGATGGAAATAATCGTACCTGTTCTTTCCATTGGGAAGAACTCCTCGCGAACCTTCGCTCTCTATCAAAACTTCAGTGTCCCCGCTCCTTAAATAACAAAATATACCATGATTGGAAACAATTCAATTTGCTTGAAGCTATATGTAATATTTGAAGAGCATAATAGAAACGCGAGATCAAACCTTGAATTGAGTGAGAAGGAAGAGAAACTGGAGGACAGTTTACTGCGGAAGTCTCCAAACGAGTTCAACGAAGTTATCCCGCCATTTGAACTTCCTTCGGTTTTCTTCTTTTGCTCATTCACGAAAGCCTCGAGAGACGAGGCCATCCGAATAGTACCTGATTATGAAAAAAGTGCAAAAATGACTGAAATAATGGTTTCCAAGGCGATAAATACAGAACCGATTTATTAAGGAAGAAAACAAGCTCAAAAACGATGCCGGGTTAATGATGCTTTGATGCTGTAGAGAAAGCTCATATTGTCATGTAAAGAGAAAGACAAAAAACTAATTCGATACAAGGAAAAGCTGAAAAACGGGTGCAACGTGGAAGAGAGCATGGAAAAGTGAGCGAGAGCGAGTTGTAGTTTGTAGTCTAACGACGGCTGTTATGAATTTTAGACGTTAAAACAAGTTGTTCTCAAAGCCTCTGCTTATATTTGGTATGCATATACGTTAATGCTGAATTCAGCTAAATTTATGACTAGTAAAAAAATTAAACAAATTAAATATTTTTTTAATTGAAACTAGATATTTTTGAAGGTGCGATACCGTAAATAATTACTGTATCACTAATACGGTATATCGATCTTTTTCTTCTCGTTTTTTCTCGTTTTTTTTCATGTTTTTCGTGTTTTTCTTAGTGCATGAATTGCGGTATCTGCACTGCCCTAATATTGCGTTGAGCTCGTTCTGACATTGTTCTACTATTCGGATCACGATTTTTTCCTCTTCAAATTTACCTATCAGTTCGAATTCCCCATTTATCATCCTCTTATCATAAAACCGAATCATGATAGGAATGGAATTAATGCGGGAACCAGGTTTCGTTATCATGGTTGGAATCGGCGAAAAAGAAAACGATCAAGGTCTCCATGCTTTCGCTTCTTGCGTGTTAGCTCTAGAATCTCGAGTCAATTTGAAAAAGTGGGGCTTGGTGTTCCAGGGTGCAAATGGTGGTATTGAATGTGAAGAGACACCTATTATGTGACGTTCGCCCTTGGTGTTGGATTTGGATAGTAGCCAGAGGGGAGGGGAGGAGTAGAGACGGGAAGGAGAGAGGAGGGAGGGAGCAGTACCGTGGAAAGAGAGCACACCAATAGTCTCTCTCTTCTCTCACTCTAACGAGACTGACCAGCCTTTCCCTTTGTTGCAGTTACCTTTCACGTTGATCCTCCAAATTCACTCCTACCATTCATCTTTAAATCGATCTGCAACACTTCGTTTCTCGAATTCACTCGCTTCTCTGTTTCATTTTTTGCTGTTTCTGAAATCAGATGGTATCTCATATTTTCCCTTCTCTTCCTTCCCATGTTGATCTTTGTTTTTTTCATGCATTTTTTAAGCATTGTGCTATCGCACTTTCATTCAGATGTCTTTCCCACCTGCACATTTCAAAGAGAGAATATACTCGGGCATAATATCCTTTCCCTTTTTCTAGGTTGGATGCTATTCCAGAGGGGGCAGTTATGTCTGCTCACCATTTGGTCCATCCTATTCATTCTTCGACTTGTAACCGATCTTATTGGAAGACTATGGGTACTCGTTTTGGCTGATTTCTCACAGGTCAGTTCATTATTACGTATGTCCAATCAAATGAGGGATTCACACGGTATCCATAAATTCGTAAAAGATAGTAAAGGAGCTCCGTTATCTCGACTCTTCATCTTATCTTATCATATTTTATCTTATCCCACCAACTTGATTACGTTCCGCATTCTCCTCTCCCGTTCCTCTCGTTAATTATACTCCGTATGGGCCACATCTCACTTTTGTTCTTCATTTAGCTCTTTGTTCTAGTTATCCATCCCAACTCATTCCATCTGTATTGGGTCAATTATCACAAATGACTCATTGTTCCCTCATTTCATTGATTGGTAGATCAATGTGGGTGTTGATTGATTGGATGTCCCGTCGGCTTTCTCGCTTCTTCCTTCTTCTATTGGCATAAGAAGGGGGAGTGTTTGAGTATCTCTTCCCCTCAGGGTGGGATCTCCCCTTCCTCTCACTTCCTAGAGACCTTCCGTTGACCAATCAAGTACCTGGAAGATTGAAAGAAGGGAGGGGATGGGGAGATAAAGATATCAAGTCAGTCATGCTCTGATTATTACCATTGAAGGGAAGGGGGTCATAATTGATCTGCCTCGAGGGAGTAATTACTTGTGTGTACTCTCACCCTCTTCTTCCCCTTTCTCTTGTTGAACTGTACTGTGTACCATATGGGGATTAGTTGTCTGCCCCTGTAAGCACAGATTCAAATACTGACCACTCAATCGATCGATAGATACAGTAACGAGATAGGAATCTCAGGGTACTGTAGATATGAAATCTTGGGTAAATCTAAATGGAATAAATCGGTTTATTTCGTAAGGAATGTGGAATGGTAGTTACTAACTACTTTTGTCTATTCAAGTGTAGAGATGAAGATGAGATATCATAAAAGTATTATCGAGAAGAGAGATCATCCAATCTCTCTTCCATCTCTCATTTATTTCCCCCTTTTAGCTCCTTCTTTGCATAATCGGAATCTTTGCTGTTCATCAACAAAGGAAGAATCTGTTGGTTGTACATCTCATAGGTATCCTCTCTATTCATCTCAATCAATTCATCTCTCTTCTTCTTTCCAGGATGCTTCCTCATAATTGCATCGAATGTTGTTCTCATTGGATGGTGGATGCAATACTTCGTAAGTCTCTCTCTCACTTAATCTCTCTTTATCAAATGAACTCAGGGTAATATCGATCGACCGATTCTCTCTTTTGGTCTACCGTACTCATTCTCCTTCTGGATAAAGTACACTCCTCAATGTCAATCTTCCTTCGAAAGTTCCACTGGATTTGAGAGACAGGTCGGTTTGATTAAGATGAATATCATATCTTAAAGTCTCCATTATTTGTAGTCTCATTGTTGGTTGTCATTCAAATGGATAGAAGCGGGAATATCGATGATCTTCATTATACTTGCTCTCCTTTCGACTATTTCTTCTATCGTTAGTGTCTTCTATATATCACTTATCAAGTATCTTCTTTTCTTATCAGGTCAATCTCTGTTGTAAGAAGAAGCCTCGTCCTCCTCCCATCCCTGCTCTCACTCTTAATAAGACTCATCACACAGCGAGGTATGTTGATCCCATTCTCACTGATTAATTGGATTTTTTAATGTTCAGTTACCCTAAACATGGTCTGAACTTTTCATCTTCCCATGCTGGATATTCCAATTCCATCTATGAAGACGATAGAATGAGACCTACCAGTGGAAATGAATCTATATACGGAGTCAGAGAAGTAATAACACTGTTCCATTCAGTAAATTGAAGAGGAATATTCAGGGACACCGTAGTCTGAGTACGGCAGAGACTGAATTATCGATTGGTGAGAGAAGACCATATGCAGAGATCAGAAAAGATAGAGGATTAAGAGTGGAAGAGATGAGGGGACCAAGTCAGAGAAGATTCCATAGGAATAAACATGATCGGGTCAGAATATAAAACGCTTTCTATGAGACATGACATTTCATAAATTAATGTTTAATATTTTCAGTCGATGGATACCTCAATGGTTTCTCGTGAAGAAAGAGAAACGAAGACAACTTCATTGATCAGTTTCGATCCGAAAAGCCCCATTCCCATTCAGGTAAGCAAAATAGCTAATTGTTGAAAAGGAGAAGAGTTGAACGGATGAATTTTGTATGATTAGATTCTCGTTGTAACGGATGTGCTCAGGTGCATGAAATGGAGGAATCTCAATCAGAAGACACGGAATCAGAACAATCTGTTGATGATTTCGTAGTGAGAGGACCAAGTAGAACACAGATACTAAGAAATTCAAATGGCGTATGGAATGAAAGGAGTGCTCATCCGTACAGTTAGTTATGCCCCATCCTTCCCCTCATTTGATATTGACTCTTCAGGAAGAGAAGACGATATTCCGACTACTCCAGTATACGGTAAATATCTTGGACAAACGAATTCTTCGATTGATTCCGCCTACGGTGGAAGTGCGAGAAGAGATTGGAATACTGTAGATGCACCTACATCCACGTGAGACCATCGGATTATTGATTAATTAAGATATAATTGATTTCAGCCCGGATTATGGGAAGGACCATGGTCTGCCTCTATCTAATGCACCCTTTCCCAGTAGTGGAAGATTGTCTTCATTCCAAGTGAGTAATCTACTCTCATCTCAATTACAGTATCGATTGAATTGATCAGATTCGCCTAGAGGGAAGATCACAAGTGGGTGGTCATTATCACTCGATAGAAGAACTTCAATTGGTACAACCAGGAGGGGCTCAAGCTACTATATCTCGTGATTCTCTATTAGTCTGATTATTCCTTCATTATTCAACTTCTTCGATCTCTTTCTGTTACGGATCTATCCCATCTATCGGGTTTCTTCCCTTTCTCACTCTATGGGTATCCATTCTCAATACTTTCCTACTCTTCATAATTTGTTTTAATGTCATTTCTCTGTACATATCGCGTCCCAGACGATGGTAATAAAAGAATTTATTCTATAACAATCTAACAAGCACAAATAACAAAAATTTTCTACGTGCATGAAACAACCTCTAGAGTATCAAACTATTCGAGTGAAATATCCTTCAATGAATGAGTTTGTGATCCTCTTTTCGCCGGTTTGGGAGTAGTTGGTCCCTCTGTCCATCCAATAAATGAAAGAACTCGGAATGTACATGGAAATGCACCGTCTTTACCGTACATTGACTGAAGAAATGAGAAGTAGACAGAAGGATAAAGTGATAACTACCTGATAGATGGCTGATGCTGCCACAGTAACATCTCTTCTGAGAGTAAGAGGACGAACTACTGAACAATTAGATTCTCCCATCAATTGGAGATCATCTAGTAGATTAAGCATAGAGGGATACGATACCTGCAGATACTACCGTATATTACCGTACTCTAAATTGACTAACTTGAATCTCATCGGAATCAAGAGTAACTAATTGAAATCCATTTGATCCAAGTAGACTTCCAATATCCGTTGGTCTAACGAGAGGGGAAAGATGAGATGACATTCCTCCTAATCGTTCCATCTCAATAATATTGGAATATAGACAATCTACTATAGTTTCCATACCTCTGCTAGTTGTAGACTGCATCTCAATTCATAGAGAGTGTCTTCAGCCAACATAGTTCCAATGAATGGACTATCAGGTTTCAAGAGGGAATGTATTCTTCTACAGTAGGACAATGAGATGTCGATAGTGTGATAATACAGTACCTCATCCATCCAGGTAGATCATTAATCCAATGGGCGACCATACTTGAAAGAATGAGATCAAATTGTTGTCCTTCCACTTGAGAAAGAGATTCTTCGTCTCCTTGAATAACGGTGAATTCGACCTACAATCGATTAAACATTGATCTACCGTATTAATTGTACCGTACCTTTTCATCATCGGGTCTTTTTGCAGAGTTGAGCATAGATTGACTGGAATCAATGAGAGTGACATGGGAGACTCTTTGTGATTCTAGATGGGAAGATATCATTCCATGTCCTATCTCGAGTACTTTATCAGAATGTTTAGTAAGATCGGCCACTCTATCTGCTACTCTCCATCCCAATTCCTCACGAATATATTCTACCTGCAGATAGATGCACGGGAACGTTTTTTCTAAGATTATTGATTAACCTCATTTCTCGATTGATGAAGAGCACTCCATTCTCGTTGTTTTGTTTTGAGTGATCGATCGAAAATGAAGGAAGGAGAGGCAGAAACAGAAGCAGATAATGAACGCTTGATTAATCGAGGAATAAGAGAAGTCATCTCAATTCATTCATTACATTGCACACTCATCTCATATTTGCTAGATATATTCAAGAAATTGACTTGTTCTGTCTCCATTCATTCTTTCCATAGTAACCCTTTATCGAAGTATCACAGATAGTAAACCGTGTCATAACACTCTATTCTATACAATAAATACACCTATGATAATTTAATCTAAAACTCCCTCTCTCATAAACTCATGCATGCATGGCAAGAATAACTTATTTGCGAGATAAATATATTATAAAAACGACTAGGCGGTTAAAGTCATGGAACAAGCTAGACTACATTTTGATATGAGTGAGTGAGTGATCTACCGACTAAAACAATTTGCTCTTCGCTGGTTTCTCAATTGGATCTCTATTAAGAATGAGATGGACTATGATGTAAATATGAGCGATATGAAGAAGAGACGAAGAGAAGACAGTTGATGGATACACATTCCATGCAAACTCGATCATTAGCAGTACCAAACTCCTACAATGATAATATATTATACTTCATTTCTTTTGAGATACTTACTTGACCCCAATTGAATATAATGGAATCTTTCCATTGATTGGTCGTGTCTTGTAAAAGAGAAGGAACGGGAGTTGATGGAAATACCTCAATTTACACAGTTGAGAATATAAATCAAATTATGTCGCTTACCATGAATAGAATTGATAATGAAGTGATCGTGCGAAGACTATTCCCATTAGATTTGAAGTGAATAGAGCATACATTGCCTCTTAATCATATCAATCAATGTGGTTATCTCTTATTCATTCTTCTTACCACTCGGTCCGAATCTCGTTCTTATTCCATGATTAAGATGTTCTAATGCCCTCCTCAGACCACCATGAGTTCTCAAATTGAATATTACTACCGTCGTCGTTAATATAATCGTGAACTCACCTAAACCACATGAAGATAGCAAATAACAAGACAGCACTCAGATGGAGAAAGAGGAGAAGCAAATGAAGTCTGAAAAGATTTAATCGATCAATCTACAGTATCCAATATCTACAGTACCTCTTATCTAGGAATATATCCTCAGGAAGGAATCGCCAATTGACAGTCCATTTGAAAAGGAAGACTCGTGATAGATCGAATGATCGAGAGAGATATGCCCATGGATCTCGAGCAAGGAAAGATATACCGAAGAACAACTTGAAAAAGGGATTTGAATAAATGTGTGATCTTATAAGTTAGTATTTATTACCTGAACTAATCCACATATTCCAATGTACCAAATGGCTCCAGCATATCCAGTATTAGTGAGAAGAAGGAAGAAAAGAGCAGGAGCGAAGAGAAGAACATTCATTTTTATTGATACTGCTACACTGAAAGAAGAGGATTCAATATGAGAGGCTAGAGGGGATAAAGAGAAAGACAAACCTGTAGATAATGCAGCCAATAAACCATTTCTGAGATATGAAACAATTGGCTGCTACGTAGAAGAGCATCATGGCCAATGGATCATTGAAGAGTCTTAGCACGAAGATGGAATGGATACGGTAGCCCGTTAGAGTGAGAAAGATAAGGACAAATGGAGCTATCTGTAAAGCAGAAAGAGATCAAAGATCAGATACAGAAGATACTCACCTTTTTGCTTCTGTAGTAAAGTCTAAATACGAGAGCGAGATTAATGAGATAGAAAGCAACGAAGATGTATTGAGCCAATCGGATGTCCTTCCCTCCATTTGTGAAATATGAAAGAATATTGAAGAGAACGAGATGACCTCCCGGATAACTGACAACAATATTTCAATGATGGGTAATTTGTATAGAAATGCTTACACGCATGGTCCAGTGTCTCCCTCAATCCGACTGTAATTTCTCTCTCCTCTATCATACAATGCTACTTGCTGCATATACGTCGACCAATCTATCTCCGTATCTGATTCATTCATCAATCAATATCCTCCTATTCTTACTCCTTTCACTCACAAGGAACTTTCTTGACGATGAGAAGAGATACGACTGCTTCGATTATCCATAGAAGAATAGCGACCACTTGGAAGGTTAGATCATGCACTCCAAAGAGGGCATCCACTATCGATACCATTCCCTCTTTCTCCTCCAAGGATGGGTCTATGACGAGGAAAGTGATGAGAGAAGTACTCATACAATGACGATATCGCATTGACTTGAACAACATTGAGTAGAAGCAGAAGAATCAGACCTCGTAATCATTTATGATTGTAATCAAAGGAATCAGACAACAAACAGACAACATCTGAGTAAAACATAAATTACAATGAATGAAAAGAGATATAATAAATGAAGAATGTGATGTGGTTTATCTTCTGTATCTGTATCTTTTGAATTGGAACCACAATTGGAATACTCCATTCTGGAACTGACACTTGTATCCGAACTTGTGATTCACCTACAAATAGACATTTGAAAGAATGGCCTTATAAATAAATATCGTCCATTAAAATGTATTACTGACCTCCCACTCTCGATTGACAATCTTAAATGCGATATCTTCATAGGGAGGACCAGCTTTGAATAGAATCTCAGCGAATTCAGGATCATCACAAGGAATGACTTTGAATGTTGGCGCCTTTGTCATATCAAGAAGATCGTTGTAGAATACCTGAACGAGATTACTCATTATTTTGATCCCGTAGTTTCTTTTTGAAATCGTATCAAGTTCTTACATTGAATTTGTATCCTTGGACGATCTTAGGAGGGGGATTATCTTGATCGTAATGAGTCTGATTGTATTTATTCCAATCGAAGCCAGTCTGTACTCGATTGAGATAACGAGGCTTACGAGGACGATACTTGTCTGTCCACAGTTCCTTCTGAAGAGAGAGAAAGACAGTGAATAAACTGAGAGATAGGAGATCACTTACACATCCATCCAATTGTACTTCTCCACTGAATATACTCTCATCAGCTTCCATTCCACACAAAGCAAGACTCTTGAATGCAGCATCGGCTTCAGTCTACAATCACTCTCATTACTTCCTCCCTTCCCCTCCTTCCTTCTCTCTCCTTGTTCCTTACCGTTCCTCCACTAATTCCAGCAGGAGTCTTCCTCTTTGCCATTCTCTGTCGCAATAAATCCTTATCATCCGCTTCTTCATCCACAATATCAATTCCTGTAATCATCTCCCTTATCTCTCTTCTCCTTTCCCTTCTACGAACCAGGCATCGTATCGTTCTCCTTTCCATAACATGGTTCATATCCTCCTCTCTCATACAATTCAATCGTGATTCTTTCAGTTTCTTCCTCTCCGAGATCTCTCCATCTGCAATCCTTCCATCAATGACTCCACTTCCCTTCCCTCCCCTCCCTATCCTCCATTCCTTACCGTGTTTCTCTCTCTCCTTCATCGATATCTTCACTTTCCAACCATTCAATCTTCGTCTGTCCTTTCTTCGGTTTCACAATATGTATCATTCTTTCTCTCTTCTCTTTTTCTTCTTTCTTCTTTTCTTCCTTCTTAATCTTCTCTTCATCAGTATCTTCCATATCTTTCATTTGTTCTTCTCTAATTCTCTTCAGTTTCTCCTTCAATTTCACATCGTGTTCTTCCTGCAAATTCATCAATCAAGTATTCATCACATATCACATCTTCATCAATCCATATCATAATCTCGATTACCTTGATACTCTTTCTTGCCATATGAGTAGTAAGATGATCAAGTAGAGTACTCCAATAAGACAGATCAGTTCCAGCTCCTCCTCCTTCCATTTTCTTCTTCATTTGTGTCTCCAATGTCTCCAGTTCACTCATACTCTTTCCCTCAAATCGGCATTTTCAACGAAAGATCTCTCCTCATTTGACTCTAATCTTCACTTTACATATTCCTCTAATCTTCTAAATGTATTCCTTGCTATAAAAGGGGGTCTCATTCTATTTAATCTCATTTCTCATCATGTCATTGGTTGAAGAAAGTGAACTCGTCTCGATGGGACCTTCCAATGGAGAGGTATTCCTTCCCTTCCCCTCTCTCATTCCTTATCCTTTCTCATTGCAGATTGATCAAGTCCCTGACGATGATCTTGTCTTCATCAATGGTCTTCCTTGTTACACTGACAAGCACAAATTGAGAGATGGAGAGATACAGGTACGAACCTCCCCTCCATCCCTCTAGGGCCACGTCTTATCACTTTGCATGAGGGTGATTGAATATTCATTAGCATATTGATTAACCTCTTTCTCCACTTTCGTTCGTGATCATTTCTGTCGAAAAAGATGCCTAGGATGTGTTGTCGATTCAGAGTGAGTTTCCTCCCTCCCTTCTCCGTTCCTCTTCTCCATTCATCATCTCCTTCCATGTCAGATCTTCGAACGTATTGGATACGATGATCGAGTGGGTGCATCATATCTCGCATTGGCAGGAGATAAGGAACTCGTACTCAGAGTATCTACTGATAAATGTGGAATTGTTGCTCTCGAGAAAGTATTCCTCAATAAGGTGAGTCCCCCTCCCCCTTTCCTCTCCTCATCTTTTCTCTTCCAGATTGAATCTCGTGGTCTATGGCCTCATTTCTCTCAGTTGCACTCTGCATGGCAGATGGATCGTCTTGATTTCATGACTGTTCGTTTCCTCCCCTCCCCACAACCTACCGTACTCATCATCAGGTGTACTTCCGTCAAGGACCGTCTCTACCCCAATGTCTCAATTTCCTTCCTACTCGTACCTTCTCAATGGGAACTCTTGCAAGATTGGGGAAGGATATCCTCATGTGTCTCAGACATATCCATGGTCAGTCTCCCCCCCCCTCCCTCTAGTCTCTTGCTCCTCTCAGGTGTTGGATACGTTGCTCGTTGTCTAGACAAGGAACTCTTCCATCTTTGTGCTGCCTCTCGTCATCTCTTCATGGCAGATATCTCCAATCTCAGACTCGATCCCACTTCCATTGTTAGTACCCCCTCCCTCCCCCCTCCCTACAGTAGTCATCCCTTCCTCTCTCAGGGTCAATCAGCTGCACCTTGGACTGGTGGTTCCCTTCTCGCTCCTCTTTCTTCTCATGAGAAAGGGGCGGGACTTGCGAGAGGAGACGAATTAGAGTCATGGCTCTATCTCATGGTCCTTCTCTACACGAATACTCTTCCATGGGATTCAGTCTATGATGATCAAGTGAGGAATGAAGAGAGATTACGGTAGATTAATTGATATTATTGAGGTGGAAGAAGTGAAGAGAAGTTCGAATGTGGTAGAAGGATTGGGAGAGAAGTGGGACGAATTGAAGGAATTGGTGAGTGCTCAATATTCCTTCCACTCCATAATGTACTATCTTGAGGTCATGGCACAGTCGGGAATTCAAATTGTTCCCGATGCAAAATATGAAGAAATAGGATGTATTCTTGATAAGATGGCAAAGGAAGCAGGAATTGAAGATGAGGATGAGAACTATGATTTCGAAGTTGAACCGAATGAGGCTGATCTGCCTAAGTGCGTATTACTCGTCCATCTCATCTTCATAACCAACTCTACTCTAGATTCATTCTGGAGAAACGACCGATCGATGCTCCGATTAAAGAAGAATGTGAGCTTGAAGAATCAATTGAGGCATGAGCCACCCTTATTCTAATAAATAGAGTGAATATCTGCCTATAATTCGTTCTCATCAACTGTGAATTTCTTTTTACCCACTTTGTACTGTGTAACATTCAGATAAATATTAATTCTAGATTTAAAGCAGTAAATACCTTGAAAATGTTGCTGACATCCTTGGATACTGCAGAATGGACTGTAGTGCGTTCAGATCGAGATTCCCTGGAAATTAAAGGAATACATTTTGAATTTAGTGAATAAATATTGAATGCATAGGAATTAAGGTATAGATACCTGTATTTATTGAGCTCATCCTTTACAATGACAGCCATATCCTTCCACCATCTCACATGTCTCGCTCCGGTTACCGAGATATACACCTGCAATTCCCCATTGTCTACTGTTCTCCCTGCTAATACTATAAATAGTACCTTAATATCCTCGATGAGATCTTCATAGTCATTTTCCTCCAATCCCTTTAGATAAACAGTGGGATCTTCCAATTCGAAATCATCGTCGTCTTTCTTTTCTTTCTCATCATCTCCAAAATTGATGTATCGAGCAAGGAGATCAATTGCTTTTGCTCGATTCTGCTCAATTCGCAAACGAGATCGAACCTTTAAGTAATATTTGATAATAGAATCATGTACTTTCACATCTTCTACAACTCAGACCAATAATTTCTTAATAATAATACCTTTGCATTTTCAAGCATGAATTCAACATCTTTTCTCTGCCAATCAGCATTGGATCGACGATCGGCATCTCTCTGCATCACTTCCATATCCTCTCTAGAAACATCACTCTTGAATCAACCATTGTGATAAGAAAAAAAACAAGAACAATCCACCCCATAATTTCTAAGTTATCGTAACTAACCTTGCAGCCAATCGAGCTTCTCTTCCTCTCTTCAGTTCTTCCATTTCACGCATATTCTTCTTGATTCGGTCTCGACTCCTCAAAGAGATACGGTTAAATTAATGATTAGAACATAGCATAGATACATAAGAACAATTGTTATTTTATAACTTACTCTCGTTCGATTTGTTTCTCAGTCAAATTATTCTTTCCCTCTTTCTCCAATTTCTTCCCCCATACGAATGTCTGAGTGAGATTCATGTCGTTGAAGGGATTATTCGTGTTCGTATACTCGAGGTTATCAGGGAGAGCAGATTGTGCATCCAAGCGTTTCTGCTCCTGTAATAAACCCATTAATTAATTATATAGCTAATACTTACAGTTAATGTTTTATTTTCACAAACCTTTCTCATCTTCTTTGCCAATCGTCTCGCTCGTTTCTCCTCTGGAGTCTCTTCCTCTTTCATTCGTTGCTTATCGACCTTTTTATCCTTAAAGATACTTCTTGATAAAATTTAAGAGGCTTTCAAGAAAAAGATTGCATTCTTTAAAGAGATAATAATACAAAATTCCAATAAATAAATATCAAACCTTTTTGCTCTTCTTCCTCTCCTCTAGAAGTCTCTTATCGAACTTGCTTCCCTGATCGGAATCGGAAGACGAACTTGATGAAGATCGAGAACGTTTCTTCTCCTTCTTCTTTTTCTTATGGTCTCCCATGATTAGTCTGAAAAAATGCCTAAGGATTACTATCTAAGAGGAGTCAGACGTATATTAAATATGGAATAAAAGGCATGTAAAAAAAAGGATAATCATTAATAAATTCGTAGAAGTAGATCGAGAACACATAAAATTCGAAGAATTTCCATAAATTTTCGAATGAACATATTTTGAAAACTAAAGTCTTAATCCGCGATTATCCGAGTAGCGCGATTAAATGCAATAGTATAATTCACGTACAGTTACATACGAATATAATAAGTCAATAAACTAGAAGGGGTCAGCGTTTAAAAGCTAAATATCAACAACATTGCTCGAGACGAAATCAATAGTGGAATCGGGGGAAAGTTAGAAAGATGTCCAGCCGAACTCGAAAATAAACCTGGGATACGGTATTTCTTAATTACGGCTTTGAAGAAATTACCGGCTCTCTTTTTCTTTTCAGAATCTTTTCTCCCCTCTGATCTACCTCAAACTAGTGTTTCTATGTTTATATCACGCTTGTCACGAGAGAATCGAGCTAGAATTGCAATTCTTGGGAATTGGGCGAATATCGTAAAATGAGTTAACCTCAGTTTTGGTCACCTCTAGGCATGTCCTACCATCCCCCAAAGTCCCAGATCGCAGAGATCATTTTGGAGCTCCCTACACCGGGTCGGTACCTTGGAGCCCCAACTTTAACCGGTAATATCTCGGTTATAGTGCATTTTAGAGAAAAATTTGCCTAGGATTGACCCCAGCTACTTTTGCGAGCTCTATCGATCATCACAAACTAGAAGTCATAAAATTGCTATTGAACGGTGCTACACTCGACGATGAATTTCTCAAAAGTGTAGGATTAGTTCCGGCTAATTTTTGAATATGACATGCGCTCTTCACGCTCTTTCGAATGAGTATCTTGCGCAAAATATAAATTAATCCTGAGGTACCTTCGACAGCCTCGGAAAATTTCTGATCATTTGAAGTTATTTTTCAACAAGACATAAGAAAATCATTGTTCATTCTTCACTAACCGAGTCGAAGTGAGCGGTGTCTAATGGAATTTGTTGTTGAAAAATAACTTCAAATGATCAGAAATTTTCCGTGGCTGTCGAAGGTACCTCAGGATTAATTTATATTTTGCGCAAGATACTCATTCGAAAGAGCGTGAAACGGTGCATGTCATATTCAAAAATTAGCCGGAACTAATCCTACACTTTTGAGAAATTCATCGTCGAGTGTAGCACCGTTCAGTAGCAATTTTATGACTTTTGTTTGTGATGATCGATAGAGCTCGCAAAAGTAGCTGGGGTCAATCCTAGGCAAATTTTTCTCTAAAATGCACTATAACCGAGATATTACCGGTTAAAGTTGGGGCTCCAAGGTACCGACCCGGTGTAGAGAGCTCCAAAATAATCTCTGTGAAATGGGACTTTGGGGATGGTAGGACATGCCTAGAGGTGACCAAAATTGAGGTTAACTCATTTTTACGATATTCGCCCAATTCCCATCATTAGCTCGATTCTCTCGTGACAGGCGTGATATGTTTCAAAGTAGTGTTTCTATTGTGATCTATCCCTCCCTGCCTCTTTCAACTCCCAGAAATGGTCTCATGATCCTTCTTTCGTTACCTTGTTTTCTACACTTTCACATCGCGTTTACTTTCTGTAACTATTACTGATCCTAAATGGATATTTTACCAGCCTCACCATGAAGGTGAAAGTGATTTCACGAAATCCGGACGATTATCTGCGCGAGACGAAACATGACATCCACAAACGTAAGTCCCTTCCATTAATTTCGTGTTTCATTCCTTCCTTCTTCATTTTCCATTCACAATGCTGTCTATTCAGTGGTGCGGAATCACAATCTTCCGTCCGATTCGTTCCGTGCACAGACTGAATACACACGTGCCCTGAATGCGACTAAGTTGGAACGAGTGTTCGCGAAGCCATTCCTTGCTAATCTGGATGGACACACGGAAGGAGTTTCATCCATGGCAAAGCATCCTCTTAGAGACTCAATCGTTCTATCGGCTAGTAGAGATGGACAGGTAACAACATATATTAGAATGGGCTAAACAAGTGGATATGTTGCAGGTTCGAATTTGGGATCTCCCCACAAAGAATTGTCTATCAACTATTCAATCACACGATGGACCTCTCAACGGTAATTATACTAAACTCTTTTCTATAATTTCATCTGGCTTCACAGTTATACAAATTCATTAGTTTAGATATTTCCGTGGATTCTGTAGAAGGAATGTCGTTTGTGACAGTTGGACAAGACTGTCAGCTTAAAACGTGGAGACTTCCCCATCCTATTGGAGGAAAGAAAATGAGCGTTCCCCTTAATCAGATAACTCTGGATGGTACGTTCTCTCTGTCATCTCTTCTCCTCTAATCTTCTTATCTTGTAGGAGTAGCTCATGGTGTTTCTCACTTGGCATCATCCACTGACTTCGTCACTTGTGGCGATGATGTATCAGTGTGGAAATCAAGTAGAGATACACCTGTCAGGACATACAAACTAGGAGTCAACACCATCCATTGTATCAAGGTATTCATTTAATCAACCGTTTCCTTCCATCTCGATGCTTCCTAATTAATATCTCTTTTTTCTCTTATTGAAGCAACGGATTGTATGCGTCTCTTCTTCTCATGTGTAGATTCAATTATTGTATAATAGAAAGGAGATCTTTCTCTCTCTCATGTCAGGGCAATCCAATCGAAGAAGCAATAGTAGTGGGAGCAACAATGGATCGATCCATTTGGATCCTCGATACGAGAGCACAAGCACCACTCAGAAAGGTATGCCTGCCCTTTAACTCTCCCTTCTCTCATCTATATATACTTGGGCATCATTGTTAATTTAAAAAAACAGTACTCATCCGGGCTTTGAAGAGTCAAAAATATATTTGCTACATAAATCTAATTTTGTGTTAATCATGGAAAAAGTAATTGCTAATCAGGTAACAATGAAACTTCGTCCTAATGCCATCTCATGGAATCCGATGATCATCAATGAATTCGTCGTGGCCAATGACGATTACAAGTGAGTTACCGTATCTCGATATACTACCCCTTTCTATCGTCCTCTTCAGTCTGTACACTTTCGATCTTCGTCATCTTTCTCACCCTAAGAATGTTCATGTGGGGCATACAAATGCTGTGATGGATGTTGATTTCGCACCTACCGGTAGGAAACTTTCTTTCTTATTCCTAGGACAAGACTACGTCTAATAAAATGACGAAGATGTTCTGTAAAGTTGCATCTCTATATCTCATATCAGGAAAGGAATTTGTGTCTGGATCATACGATCGAACTCTCAGGATATTCCCCAATGACAATGGACATTCGAGGTGAGATTTTTTTTCTTTTTCTTTATCTGAACGTTTTATGAATGAAAGAGTGATCTTTGATCTCCTTTCTATTATTCTTCTTCTCAGGGAGGTGTATCATACGAAGAGAATGCAATCTGTTCTTTCTGTTATATTCTCAATGGATAACAAATTGGTTCTCTCTGGATCGGATGAGATGAATATTCGAGTGTGGAAGGCACGAGCAGCTGAGAAGATGGGACCGGTATGATAAGACTCATTCAGGGGGGATGGGATTATATATCAATTGATAAGATGAATTCAAGAGAGATAATAATATTGTGTGTTAAGATGAATCCTCGTGAACGAGCAGCTATGGAATATGCAGAAAAATTGAGAGAGACGTATAAGGAACATCCACAGATTAAGAGAATTGCAAGACATCGGTATGTTGAGAGAGAGAGAGAGAGGGAATTATTAATCCATGAAGGAATACTAATATGCATCGTCATTAATTGCAGTCACGTTCCCAAATCAGTTTACTCTGCTGCGAAGGAACATAAAATCATTAAACAGAGTGAAAAGAAGAAGGAATCGAATAGAAGAGTCCATGCTGCAGAGGGAGAGGTGAGGAAGGAGGAGAGGAGGGGAGGGAGTGGATAGGAGAAGGGGGTGAGACCATGAGCATCCAATGGAAGATCCTTCCTATTATTTGGTTGTTTCCCATTGATGGTTCCTCAGTGTTCTCCTATTTCCTTATGTAGTTGAATTAGAGGATCTACATACCAGATGAAAGAGAGAGGAGGGAGGGGAATGGACATGGTAAACAAGAGAGGAAGCACAACGATATTGATGATTATGAGTGAGAATACGGTATATGGATATTGATCCATTGATTACAGGTTCCATTCGTACCCGAGAGAAGGAATCATATGGTCACAAACGAGGAATTATAAGAGGAGAAGAAAGTGGGCGGAGTCAATTCCCCTTTGGGTTCAGAAGAGATATTCTCCTCTTCACTTCATCTTACTTGTTACTTTCCCTTCTTCGACAGTTCTCATTCTCATTCAATTCATTGTTACCTTCTTGTTACTTGTTGTTGTCTGTTATGAACAAAAACGAGAAGGATAAAGTATCTCACATCTTTTTTAATTTATTATATCGTCTTATACAATAGAATGGAACAATTCTTAATTTCTTGGTTCATCTATGTATTTCTTCTCTTCTCTCTTCAATTTCACCTTCATCCATTGACGTCTATCTTCCATCTAATCCCTCCCCTCTATCTCCCTTCCATCCAACTTCATTCCCTATCTCCCTTCTCTCCTCCCTTCTCTTCCTTCCCATCTGATAACTCTTCATCATTCCAATCTCTTCATCTACAGTACTCCTATGGGGGATCTCGATGAAGATGCCAGATGTTATACATTCGGAAATCTCAATGCAACTGAGTTGGAAGAAATTTATTCATTCTACGAGAACTTCACTTCGAAGGACTGTAATTGTACGAGGATTATTGATACTTGGCATGCTGTAAGTTGAATTTATCAATTTCAATTGAAGGAAGAAATCATTATTCCAATCTATGAGTAGATATAGATGGGATCAGATTCCTTTCAATAAGAGTAGTGAATATAGCGGAAGTAGTTATTTCCTCATGCCCAGGTCTTCTCTTGGTCTTCCCCTTCCCTCCTGTATATTTGAGATGGGAGAGTTGTAGTTTCCCACTTCCCTTCTCTTATTCTACAAATGAAATTGACTCTGCACAATGTCACTCACACATTTCGACTCCATCGATTAATCTGTCAACTCCAAAAGGAAGAAAAAAGGAGTGAGAAAGAGTAGAGGAAGAATATAATTGAGAATCTCTTAGTAGACCTCAATGGGGAATACACGCACACCATTCAAATTGTATTCAATGAGATTTCCCCGAATGAATGAATGTATTTGAGGAATGTCGAACAGTATGTAGAGTAGAAGTTAACTGGATGGAATTATTATCTGAGATTGCCCCTCCAGCACTCATTTATCTCATGGTTTTCTTCGTTGGAACAATCGGGAATATATTGGTAAGATGAAGATGATGAAGATTGATGTCATTGCCCTTTCCATACTACGAATCGACTCAATTCATTCCTTCTTCAGGTCATTTTCGTAGTCAATCGATTCAAGAGAATGAGGAACGTCACGAATGTATTCCTCGCTTCTCTTTCAACTGCAGATCTATGTCTCATATGGATATGTGTCCCTGTTATGGTGAGAGAAAGAAGAGAAGGAAGGAGAGTGGGAGATGAGTTGAATTATGCACTCATCTCAAACAAAGCCATGTTTGGAAAGGGGATAATTCGAAGAAGCGTGAAGAGTAATCACAAATTACATTTTAACACGAGATCTTCAACAATAGAGTTTGTTGAAAATTCTGAAAACAGCTGTGGATAGGAGTACGAAAAAGTGTGAATGCAATGTGTTCACTGTAAGAATGTGACACTGAATTGATCTGTTTCAGTTCGTAAAGTACATGTCTCATGGATGGCCATTCGGACGATTCGCTTGTTATTCAGTCCATTACATTCAACAATTCACTTGTTTCTGCTCTGTTCTCACAATGACAATGATTGCCATTGAGAGGTATCCATTTATTATCGAGAGATGGAAGAATCCAGAGTGATCGAAGGTCTTATTCATGTTTCGTTCTGTATTGATGATCTCTCTTCCATCATTGTATCTTCCTCTTTCCTTCTTTTGGGAAGTCGATAGATGGATAATCGAGAGAAGCCTCTCCCCTCCCCCTCTTCTCCCTCTCTCTCGCATTCCTTTCCTTCATCTCGATGGAATCCACTCAATCCTTCCTTGCACCTCTCATTCTCGTAATGAAATCATAGCGAGAGTCGATGTCTTTGAGATGACTTGAGACTGGAAGAACGAAGGGAAGGGAAGGGGAAGGTGGGAGGGAGAAGTAATGGAGGGAAGAGAAGGGAGAAGGTGGATGGAGATTAGATGGACACTCTCTTAAATCTCATTTAGTCAATGAATTCTCGTGATCTTAAAACGAATGTAATGTGTTGAAAGGAATAGAGCAATTTCAGATACATGGCAATAGCTTATCCAATGAAGAATATGTGGTTATCTTCTATTGGAAGAGCAAAGAAAGTAAGGCTGTTCAATTTATTGAACATTTCATCTATTCGTTGGACACTCTTTCTTAAATACGAATAAGAAAAATAGAAATTTGAGATTATGCCATGAGACACCTGCGAATTTCACATAGATTATCTTTTAGTAACTAATCGAAGTAATCAGTAGAGCAGATCAAAACTGATGAATCTGTGCACTATTCTCAATTCAATGTCATTCAGGTAATTTTGATAGTCTGGGTTGTCTCCGCAGTTCTCGCAATTCCTTCTGCAATGAAGATTGAATATGCACTTACTGATGATAACAAGCAATTTATGTGTCAGAGGAGGTTAGAAATAATGATGACGATTGAATTATACTCACTAAATTGACGATGAAATGCGTGTAATCGTAGATTCGCCCATGAGATTCTTGGAGTGAGTCCTCGTATTCTTAATAGAGGATTCGCTATCTATGAGGTATTCCCTCCCTGTCAATCCCCTTATTCTCATTCCATCATTCAGTTTCTAATTCTCATCGTATTCCCCGTTGCCACAATGAGTATTTGCTACACTCGAGTCTCTCTCATCGTCTATTCATCCAACAAAGACACTAAATTACTGTCTGCTGCCATGTGAGAATACTAGAGTTCGAAATACGGGTCGCCGTCTCTTCATTTCCCACACTCTCTCACCGGTCAGAGAGGCGAGAGAGTGTGCGAAATGAAGAGACGGCGACCCGTATTTCGAACTCTAGAGAATACAGAGACACAATGAAGAGAGAGAAGGGGAGAAGGGGAGTCTGAATAATGACTTCACAGGGTTGCATTCTCGAAAGCTGCAACTGATACTGTCACATTCACATCATATTCATCCATTCCTATTGTAGCATGCAGGTTAGATCATTCTTCCTTCGAGCCAAATTTATACAATATCATTTCACCTTTCCTTCTTCCTATGGTTAATTCATCTCCTAGAAGCTACAAAACGGCGAATGCTACAATTTCTTCCCTGACCACTTCGAAGAAGTCATCGAGAGTTGCGGAGAGTAATAAAAAGCAGGTGAGATTGAAGAGACAAGATGAAGAGCTATTACGAACCGGGAGAAAATTAATATGATAATTCCATTCAGATCGTTCAAATGCTCATCTCAATTGTTGTTATGTACACAATTTGTTGGTTACCAGCAATTAGTAAGTTCTTTTCTCTCTCAATCATTCAGTTATCTCTCTACGTCATTCTAATCTCAATTCTTCTTCATCATTCTAATCTCAATTCCTTTTCAGTCGATGAGATCATAATCTCATTCGGATATATTTGTCGTACTTCGAATACAGCGACACTCAAACACATGAGGATGGGATTCAATGCACTTGTATGTCACTCTTTTCACTCTATTTCACTTCATTAAAGAAATTGTATCAAAGTTGGAATCATTCTCAATGTTGTGAATCTTTCAAATTCTTTACTTCAGACCTACTGTCAATCTTGTCTCAATCCTGTGTGTTATGCATTCATCTCACAAAACTTCCGTGCCACTTTCAAGAGTGCCTACAATAGAATGAAATACCGTATCCAGGTGAGTCACTTCATCCTACAGTATTTCTCTCTCTATCAATCAATATCAGGGAGGGGATGAACTTCGTTCCCGAATGGGTTCATGTTCATCAGCTTCAATGCTTTCTACACGTAATCAACATCGAATAGGAGGATCATTCAATACTCTCACTGTACCAGGAAGATCTGTTATTACTCCTAATATGAGCAGAGACGTATCACAGTTGAGGTAAATTGTTATTCTTATTTTATCTCTGGTAAATTAACGAATCACTAAAGCGGTGCCAACGCAGTAACATTTTGACCCTTCGAAATTGTCAATACCCTCGATATTCGTAAAGCGTTTTCTCTCACTTGACTGTCTAAATAGCCCCTCTCCTTTCCCTCAGCTCGAATAGGAAAAGGCGATATGGGAATGTAGTCAAGCATGTGTCGACGTGAAATACACAATCCTTCTCTCTCTCTCTCTCTCTCTCTTCAGTCTGTGTCGTCCCCGTACTCCAAATACAATGGTGACGATAGATGGTCCATCCACAATGATAAGACCCCGATCTCCCACTGAAGTATCGAGAGATTCAGGGAGACCTCGATCTCCGACTGATCTATCACAGGTAGATCATCTCTCTCTCTCTCTTTCAATATCTCATATCATCATCAGTTATCTCGTCCTGGTCGACCGGGATCGATGATTCGTCCTCGAAGTCCAACCAATACATCACAAATATCTGTTGTTGTCGCTTCAAGGTATTCAATAGCATAGTTCTCCTCATTCTTTATCATTTGAGGCCTCGTTCACCTACGAATCAATCTCACACGTCTGGCAACTCCATTCGATCTCTGCCTGAGAGACAAACTCTTTTAACGGTTAACGACGCAATGCGACCGAAGACTCCCGAATTCGTATGATATCCCCACTCCTTCGGGTCTAGATTCAATCTTCACTTCCATCGGGTTGCCTCCCATCTCAATAATATACGGGCATTTTGAGCAATATTCCGTCCACTCATTCAGTCACCCATTGTATCGACGATTAAAGTGACACGATTTACTAATAAATTTATAAAAGATAAATCATAATGTATATATGGACATTAAATTAGCAGACTTCATGATGAAAACCGGTGGTGAATAAACGGTAAGATATATTAACAACGCTAGCTTAATGAAATATATAACAAAATACTTTCCATTCTAAATCTGGATCTGTCTAAAGTCCACTAGATCACTTCCTCCAATAATTCCTGAATACCCTGCAGACTGAGATGCGAATCGGCCTTGCTTAGCCTGAAAAATATTGATGAACTTCAGCTCCTATTCGAATCATAATTGAACAATCGAATTATTTGAAAAAATTACCTTTTTAAACTTTTTAAATCCTTTTCCCTGTGAAGGATTGTCACTGGCTATCGAATCAAACGAAGGTTGAGATACAACGAGACTGTCACAAAATGTAACCAATTGAGACTGAAATATCTGTTAGAAATAGCATCTTTCAACATTGTATAAACCTTAATCTCGTCATCAAGAGTCTCGTGTCCTACTCTTTCCACTTCGCCCTCAATCTTTTCCTTATCTTCTTCTACTTTATCTTCAGTATGAGAAGAACAGAGTATCGATGTTAGCTCCTCCTGATACATCATATATTCTTATTCCATCAATCAACAACTTCAACTCAATTCAATACCAATTTACTCACAACAGATGGCATTTGAGTTTCACCCTGATCCATTCTGTCCAATCCAAGTTTCTTGTTCAGACGAGCTTCAGCGTCTTTCCCCCTGCATCATATTTATCAAAACTCACCAATTGCTTATAAACAGTGATCGAAAAGTATGTAAACAATGTCAACAGCTTCGAGGTGGTTTTCTCTGCCGTTTCTTAATCAATTGGTCCAATTTTTTTCCTACACATATCTGACCCTACCGGACGTAGGAAAAAAATCTGTCGCAAACGCAATCGACTGCTGTCGGACACCTATCTAGAAATCGGTGTCGGGCACATAAGTGCCCGACGTAAGGTGCTGTTGACATGACTTTTCGAACACTGCTTATAAAATGATAATATGCTTATAGAAAAGCGATTCCTACTTGCCGCTCAATTAACCTTTGACCATAAATAAACTTCACTCACATTTGTTCCATTGCCCTTAGATTCTCCATACTTGAGTATGCCCTCTCACCGATCACTGGTTTAGGGGCGACGGCATAATCATATCGGATATCATCATATCGGATATTGATCTCTCCAATGCCATCCTCGTCCAGCAAAGATCTCAACAATGAACAATACCAAAACTGGTAAAACCAATCAACAATGTGAAATACGTCGTGGATAAAAACGCTCACTTTTCTTTTGGTTTGTTGCTTTCCTTTTTCTTTTGTTGCTTCTTGTAGTCTTCGAATAGTGATTTCGTTTTCTTACGTGGAGGCTCACTCGGGAAACCTCAAGAAATGGTATGTATTTATCTACAAGAAGAGATCAACAGTACCTCCATCAATTCCACTTGACAGGACGGGTTTGCGAACAGGAGGAATCACTTGAGTGGGAATGGACGAAGCATTGACTCCCATGTGATCGTCACTACAAACTCTCTATTTATTTCGAGTATCACGTATACTATGACTATTTCTGTGCCCCATTGATGATTCCAGTAAAACGAATAGCGTTATTAACCTGATATTAATTGAATCGACGTCTCTTCTATTCACAATTCGTCCCTTCGACGATGGACCGGCAGCTGAAAATGTTGAATGAATTTTGATCAATTTGTTATATAACACGCAATACAACTTCAAAATTGTACATCAAATGGATCTAAACATCTCACTTGAATGACCGGGAGTCGTTGTTCGAGATCGACTGGGAGGAACACTCGGACGAACAAATCCGTCGTCCAATCTGTATTTTTTCAGATAATTACAACGAACTGCATGATTGGTTTGTATATGGTTTAATAATTGCAATATTATCATATACAACGCAATAAACTAAAATCCTCTTGAGACAAAGTATAAGATATCGTATAACTCACAGTGAAGTGGCTCCTTCATTTGAGGGAGACACGTCCATCTCAAGTTCTACTATCTCATCATCTACAATCAACAACATTAATGAAATATTATGGTGACAACGAACCTTCGGCAGGTTTTGACATCGCATGCGTTTTCTGTCTCGGGCTCGGTTTTGAAAACAGAGAAACTTTTCTTCTTTTCTCCACAGTACCATTCGCTAAAAGAATACAACTTAGTTCGGAAATAAAGTTCCAAGAAAGAAAATGTGTCTACTCAGCACGACCCGAGAAGAATGTAAATGATCGACTTTTTTCCAGGTTGGATAAGCTATATACACTGCAGATAGAAAGATCACGTTGAGTTACTGCATTCGGTTGTGGTGAACGAACAGGTGGAGGAGCAATAGGAGCAGTCTCTTTTGGAGATGGAACCGAGCTGCAACAATTGCGTTTAGAGTAAATTGTCATAGAGCTTATGTATTCATAAATACATACTCAGATGGTGTCTCAGTCGCAAGTATTCTTCCTTTAGCAATATCCATAGTTGCTTCATCTTCTTCATCGAAATCGAAGAGTGGATTAACTCGTTTTGCTCGTCCGCGTACTGGCTTACGAATTACTTGAGATGGTTCCTTCTGTGATTCTTGACTCCTCAAATTGAAAATCTATGCAATAGACATAATATAATCCCACTCACTCTGAAGGTGTTTCTGTTGCCAGTATTTTCCTGATCGAGACGTCAGCAGCTTGCGATTCTTCTCGTAGCACATTACTTTTCTTCAAATCAATCATGTTTAATCGCGGCTTACGTGAACGAACCTTTGTGAAGTAAGAAGCAATCGAAGTCTTAGCAGTGGGTTTGCTCTGCTGCAGCGGTTGGATTCTAGGAGCCTCTTTTCTAACTTCCTCTATTTTCTCCAAGATAAATTCCTCTTGGCCGATCTTCAAACGCTCACCACCTCTTAGCAACTTTGAACTCTGTAAATGAACTATACTTGAGAATTTTACATCCTATTTACGTTACGAAAGATACCTTGATAATTTTTTCTCCATCAACAAGAGTACCGAAGGATGATGTATCGACAAGCGTTACCCCACCCTATAATAGATGACATTGACCTATTAGTCAAGACAAATGCATACCGAATTCCAATTAAGATCTGCATGCTCTCTAGACACAGCAACAGCTTTCGTTCCCAATTGGACTGTACATGTCTTCGGATCTCGACCGATTTTCGCTTTAGTATTTGAACTATCAATGACACAGATAGAGATGTCTGAACAGATTCGATTCGTAAACGAATATACCCCCATAACCTCACCCCGAGCAGTAGCCCGCACCAGACGAAACATCACTATCAAGCCTAAGAGTTAACGCTGTATTGATGTCATTCAATTATTCCATCAGATAATAAGACGATGCGAGACGTTTGTACCACGAAGTCTTGAAAGAAATCGATAATTTATTACCGAGTCCAACAAACAAAACAAAGAACGAGCAAACAGATTAGAACTGGATGACTCCTCCCTTGGACTTCTTCTGTCCTCCCAGCTCGAAGTGCTTGCATCTCTTGATGGGGAGCTGCTTACGGTGTTTGCACTCGGCGCACTCCATTCTCAGCACGATCTTCTTGGTGGTCTTGGCCTTCTTTCTGAAGATGGGCTTGGTCTGACCTCCGAATCCAGCCTGCTTGCTGTCGTAACGTCTGCGACCTGAAGTTATTTTATTATTTGAGATGTAAATACAGTCAGAAGCTAGATATAAATTATACCTGTATGAACAACACATATTACTAGACATAAGATATATTTTCTTATGCGCATTTCTAGTGTTCAATAAAGGAAGCCAAACAGTTTATATTTTGCTTTTCCTTTTACATTATCAGATCTTACGCAAAAGAAGATTAACTTTAAGAATTTAGAAAAGACATTATATGAGACTGTTGGGCATGTAAACTATGATTTGAAACAACGAAGGTTAATGTTGTTATCGTTCTCGAGTATTCGTGGATATGGTTCTAGGTGCCGTTTAATTAACAACTTTTTACAAAGGCAACACTATATTCTCGAAACCTAAGAAACTACAGTCTTGAAAATAGTTTTTACTTACTTAGTGGTTGAACACCTGACCAGGTAAGAAACAAAATCAATAAATCAATAAAAAATAGAAAATGTAACGGGAATATTTCTGAGAGAACAGATAACGATGCTAGTAGCAACAAATGATTTCCTAATTAAACTAGGTTTTCGTGATTTCGACATATGATAGATATTGGTTAGCTGACTTATTCCATATTTTTTCAATTGCAACTATTTTAACAAAAAATATACACGAAGCTCACGGATACTTTGTTGAACTATCATCATTAATATGTCCATGTATATGTGGCCAAATTTTCACATGAGGAGTTCAACTGACAGGCTCATGTGAAAATTCGAAAGCCACTAGTGCTTCCATAATTAATCGTTATAGGTTACTAATAATACCTTTAGATAACAACTATTAGACTCCTTTCAACTAAAAAAAAACAGTATCTTTAAATTCACATTACCAAAGATTGCAATAAAATTGATAGCGAAGGCAAAATTCTAGCTTAGCTGCGATTTAACAAAGTAATTCAATTTAAACCTAGCCTATGTGAATTAGCACCATTAAATTAAAATAGATCAATAGGAATGAGACGCACCCTGAGCGAAGGCAGAGTCCTTTCCCTTCTTGTACTGGGTGACTTTGTGGTTGGTGTGCTTACGGCACTTGCCGTCGCAGAACGTCCTTCTGGTCTTGGGGACGTTGACCATGTTACCTGCAAATCAGAGATAATAAGTATAGATTTGAATAATACTTTCACAAGTGAAAAAATGACGAGGAAAGGTTAGAATATGGAAATTTACACATTCACCTAGCGTGCTGGAGGTTTATTTTAACAGTTGAACCGCGTAAAACACAAAACAACGTGATTACAAGCAAAAAAGGGAAAAAAAGAAAAATTCACTTTTGAGGAGGCTGAAATCTACCGTATCAGATTTTTCAGGAACTTTCCCGTCAGGAGATTCTCATGTTTATTTATTTTCACTGGACATTTCATATTTTTTTGTGTTCTAATTTATATTTTTTTAAAACGAGGTAGTTTTCGGATGTTTTTGTCTTCACGAGATCATTTGAAAAAGAATTTTTAAAAAAATAGATAACCGTAGTGCTTGGAAGAATCTGCGGAAAAATTATCCTCGAATTCATTTCTGGTTTTGCTTTTTGAATTAATACATAGATAACTACACTGATAAGCTGAATTTATAAATAATTTATATGAAAACACAATATAGATTTGAATAAAATGAACTGAAAACAAAAACAGTATAGCTAGAGTTCATCGTATAATTGAGGAATACATTTTTCTGCATCGAAATTTTTTCTCCGTATTTCGTGGATAGATACTATGTACAGATTGAAAAGAAATATTTCATCAATAATGAGTGACATTATAATAATTGAACTAAAGGAAAAGGCTGAATAAGTTTATCGCGGAACTTGATTTCCATTCGTCCTATCCTCTATCTCAATGATGATAATTGGTACTCATTTCTCGAAGAGTCGTTAGCTGACTGACATCGATAATGATATTTCGATCCATTTCCAGCTCGATATAAGAGTGATAATCTATAAGAGTGATAGTCCAGACGAAAGGAAGAATGACTGGAACTCTCGCTGTAGGAATATGCTTCACTTTCTTCAGTACTCTTCTTTCTCTTCACTTCATCTATCAAATAATGCAAGATATCGACTCACTTAATGAAGAGATTCATTCTGGATTGGAAGAATTCAGGTTATTGCAATTGAATGAATTTGTTGAGGTTATTGATTGAAGAGGTCTATCGGAAGATGCATGGAGTCAGATGCAATCTCTCCCTAATGGAATCTCTCCTGTATTCTTTCTTCATCGTTCATCTCGTTCCATCTCAATCGATATATGTAATTGTGTGAATGATTCACGTGGATGTCCGTCTGGTCCTCGTGGACCACCAGGACAACCAGGACTCCGAGGGGAGAACGGACAACCTGGTAGATAAGAGATTCTAAGCTATTATTATTTTAGTCTTTTTTTTCGCAATATATTCGTATGTGTAATATAGGTGTGAATGGTCGAAGGGGTGCTCCTGGAGTAATTGTCGTCGCTACATTCGATATCCCTGGAGGATGTGTACAGTGCCCTCCTGGACTACCCGGACTTCCTGGATTGAGAGGTTATCTAATTTATAAAGATAAACTCAACTAGAAAGTGATTACAGGTCGTACAGGGCCGAAGGGATTCCCGGGAGCTAAAGGGTCTGTTGGTGAACCGGGAAACGATGGGATTGGAGGAGAACAAGGTGATGTGACGTCCCAAAAAGAGTAAAAAGAAACCTGCTCATGTTTAAAAAAAGCTGAATGCAGAATTATTACCTTTGCCCTTTTTTAAAGGTGATGCTGGTGTGAATGGGACGAATGGAAAGAATGGACGAAGAGGCCAGATTGGAGTCAATGGAAGAAACGCAGTCAAAGGAGATGGAGGACAACCCGGACCAATCGGAGCTCCGGGATCCATTGGATCTGAGGGACCCGCGGGAATGGATGGAAAACCCGGTGTTGATGGCAAGGAAGGAAAAAGAGGGTTACAGGTGATAGTAATCATAGATTGAGTATAATTAGGATAATTCGCATTGTAGGGGGTGAATGGTGTGCCCGGAAGAAGAGGAATGGATGGAATTCACGGAAAGAATGGAAGTAATGGAATCGACGGAATCGATGGATCTTATTGTCCCTGTCCCGATCCCACTCATAGATCTATCGAATAACATCGTTTTCAGTCTGTTCGATAAAGTCTTCATTTCAAGTTACATTATCCATAATTTTTCACAAAGGATCAAAACAATGCTTTGCAAGATACCGTCTGCAAAACTTCTCGAGTACCTAGAGAGGTCATGATGAAGAATTGGTCTCTTCATTCTGCATGCTCACTCGAGTGAGGAGAAAGTATGAGGGAAGAGAATTCCTCCCCTTGACAGCTCTATTCGAGTAACACTGTTGGCAGGAGATATCATTACCAAATATCTTGAAAAAATCTAGATAACCCACACGATGCTAGATAATCAAATTATCGCCACAAGAGACACCATGATGTTGAGACTCTTCTTACTACGATTATCTTCATCTTCACCATGAACAAACTGAATGAGATACCCGCAGCCGTGTTTTCGCAACATTTCTTCAAGAATAGCGATGCATCTATCGACTTTTATATTCAAATTTTTTATCGAACAAATTATTATGATTATAATTGGCTATTAAAGTTCTACAACTGAAAGTAATTGAAAGTAATTAAGTTGTGAGATGACACGTCATGAAATGAGTGAAATAATTAGTAAGAATGGTTGAATGACCACAGAATGAATTAACAATAGATACACGTATTTTAATCACGAGATCATTCTCTTAGATATCCTCCTTCCATTCATTGAAATCGATATCAGGAACTTGTTCACACTTGGCCAATTTGTCTCTCTCAGGCATGAATGTGTCGAATGAGTGTTTAGGTACTCTCGACCATGCTTCTCCTGCTACACACAATACACGGGCAATACTCATCTTATCGATTTGACGACGTTGTTCAGGTGTAAAGATATTATCATTCTCATAATAGAATCTATAAAGGGTATAGTCACAAACTGTAGTAGCAGAAATAGATGCTTACCTATCTCCATCCCTGACTCTTCTGAATTGATCAGAGATGACACATGCCATAGTGGGGCCAACGAGTGCATTCTTGTATGGTTCTTCAAGAATCGATCCAACGTACATGTCGATATTCTCTGCAATAGAAATGCTCTTCTCATTTTCTCATCGTCTTCCCCATCTAACTGACCGACATGTTTATAGACGAGTTTCAGATTCTCGATTACAACTTTATTCTTGATAGTGGATGCGAGATCATCAAAGTCTTTCACTTCAGGTAGTCCACACATTTTCCTCCATGCAACGTAACCAGGAACTCCATGATCTCTTCCTCTCTGGATATTGATTGATCCAAGATCAGAATTACCAAAGATCCTTTCAGTTACTGCAGGGGTCAATCTAGAATCATTCATTTCAATAAATGACGAAGAAGGGATGTATCCAACCTCTGAGGCATTTTAGCTGGAAGAGTGATCATTCCTCTCACGAGAGGATCCACTCCATTGTTTAAAATATGAATACTCTTGAACATTCCATCGTTGAATGGAATACCTCCAATCTGGTTGAATTTATCATCGAGGAAGGGATAAAACTCCTGCAAGGATACATTTCGCTGTGCTCATAATTTTTTTCAACCTGAATCATTCCATGTCCAAATCTGAATGCACAACTAGTGAATTCATTGGCAACACTTGGATCGACATCCTTATCGTATCCTCTGTACTTCCCTAGCAATCGACCGTACTCTTCTCCAAGCACTCGAGGCAGATACTCCTACAGCACGATCTTAGAGCATTGCAAATAGAGAAGTTACTGACATGGTAAGTGATCCTTTGTAGTACAGCCCCCATAATCTTTCGTGCTTCATGGAAAACTCTCTCTGAATCCCAATGAGTGTTCACTCTCTGAAGAGTCTGAGCATATCTGGAAGAAGTGATCGATAGAGTGAGGAAGAAGAGAGGGAATTGATACTTGTTGTGCAATCGAAGGAATATCGTATGAAGAGCTGCCAATCCCACGAAGATATTGGCCCTATCGTCACCAGCAACAACATTGTTATTATTGTCAACTGGAGGGAATTGCCGTCCCTTGATATTCTTCGTCTTCAAGAATTGACCCTGACGGAATAGAAACTGATCGCGATCGGAACTTCCATAGATCTGAAGAAGGAATAGATTATATGGAGTAGTCTGAAGGGATGAATGACCATTGATCCATCGATATAAGCAGTGTTCTCATTGTATTGCTCTCTGAATGAAGATGTTCCTGATCCACAAACAGGAGCTGAACGAGCTACTGGAAGACACATAAAACGACCGAATCTGAAGAAGAATGAAGAGATAAGAAAAAGGAGGGAAGGAGAGGGACTCACGTTGGATCAGCTCGAGAGAGAAATACAGAGAAACATTTTCCTCCTGCTGATGTACACGCTGCACATTCCTGAATATTCACTCATTATATACAATAGGAAATTAAGGACTAATGAAGTGGTAACAATGACATACCTGGTTGTTCAACATGGTGGTCTTAGCCAGATCATGGGCGATAAATTGTCCCCATTGCATGAGAAGAGCATTAGCATTATGGGGAATGGCAGAGGATGAAGCGAGAAGAAGACGAGACGCCTCACGGGCTGACGGACGAATACGAGTAAACGAGGCTGAATTGCCACTATTCAGTATTTAATTAATCATTTGTATGTATGAAGAGAGTAGAACGAAGAACTAACAAGTGGGAGCATTGAGATTATTATCATAGATGGGACTCTTCAGTCTCTTGAGAGCAGAAAAGGCTGATCCTACTAGAGGACGACGTAGATTATTACATGTTCCATCGAATGTACGGAATCTTAATTGATCATTGAATGAATAGAGAGAAGGGAAGGGGGATTCACTTCAGATGATAACATAAATTCCTCGAGCATCTAGGTGCTGTGAGAGTGGGAACACATCCAAAATTAGCTGCACTTTGACGAACGTCGTTGATGGAGATTGTACGACGTTGAGATGTATCTGAAGGGAACGAACTTCATTGATTATCCCATTCAATAATCATCTTGGGAGGTCTATAATGGATTGCATACCCTCATGAGTAGTGACGAAAGTGCAATCAGATTCCTTGAAGTCTCCTCCAGTAGGAGGATGATGTCCATTCACTGGTTCCCCTTAAGAGACTCTTCATTCTTTCATGTTCTGACCTCTTTCTCAAGCATAGAAATGGAATGGGGAAAGGGAAAGTGTGAACAAGTTGTTGAATCATGACATGACCTACCCCTTCCTTGTGTTCGACAAAGTGAGAGAGAGGGGAAAGAGGTGAGAGGGAAGAGGAAGGGTCAACGAAGAGAAACCGTTCTTCTTATCATTACAAATGCTGACAAGTTCAGGAAAGTGATAGGGAAGGGGTAGGCGGAAGGGGAAGTGAGGGGGGGGGGAATGGTCACCTTTACAACTCTTGCATGAGAGTGGACAATGGGCGAGCATCCATACAGCATTAGTGACACATTCATTGATTGATGACCAGAAGTGACACAGACGATGCTTATCGATACATGGAGCTGTCGCTGAAAGGAACAGTCGTAAGACCCAGCCCAATATAAACAGAATCCTCCCCCTATCCCACCCGACCGTCCAAAGATTATTGCGAGAATGCATTTCATTGTAAGGCCCCTCTCACCATTGCATTGGTCACATGAGATAGGACAGTGTTTATTCATCCAATCAGTGTTACTTTCACACTCTCCAATACTCGACCAGAATTTGCAGAGATCATTGGAATCCTTGCACCCATCGGATGGCTTGGAATCTTTCTCATCCTTCTCATCCACTTCATTCTTATCTCCTGCTCTGCAATTAACTCATTTACTCGTTGTCTCAATTGTGATAGGGAAACTGTTCACTTCGAACCATTTCCTTCTTCATAACCAGTTAATATTTCTAGAAACAAAGCGGTTCCGTCTCTTTTTTGAGTCAGTCATAGGAAAGTGGTCGTTATTCTCAATCTCTTGTTTCACAATCACATAAAGATCGCCCTTTCTCAACAAAAGAACGCGATTGCCAATGGGATCTCAGATCGATATCTCCCTTTTAGAATGAATTGCCCATTTCAGTTCATATTTGGATGAATGATTGATACCTTGGAGATCTTTCGACTAACATCGATCTCATTTCGCCTCCTCCTTCTCCACTTATTCCTCCTGATTCCATAACCGAATCCATGGTTGAATTAGACATGGAAGGAGGACCAGGAGAGACTGAATCTCCTCTTGGAGAGGGAGGAGAGCCTCCTGGAGGGGATGATTCAATTGATTCCATATTCATTCGAGGAGGGGCGAATGGAGGTTGAGGAGGGGATAATTCACGTGAATCATGACTATTCTCTCCCATATCATCGTATACTTCTCCATCAGATACAACATCTGAAATAGGAAGTAGTAAGGTATAGTATTTCACACCTAAACAAGGAGATACTTCTAAGTGAGTTATAGATAGTCATAAAATGGATAATGCGTGAGAGGATAGATTGTTCCATTGATGTCTTCCTTAGTTGTCTCCTTCTTTGATAGACAATGTGTCTCCTTTCACTGGTTTCTCTCTCACTCTCGATAGTCTCACATCATTAATCATGAGTAGGGGATGAATTGTCTCAAGTTAACGATAAGAGTAACGGGTATTCATAGTATCAATGTGATGGAAGGGATGAATGAGAGTGAGAGTGAGATAGGGAAAGGAACTGGTCATTGTCCCTTCTCACAAAGGCACCAGCTAGAAGAGCACTATCCAATCAGCTATCCAATCACAATGAGATGGAATAGAACAATCGAGACTTGATGAAGAGATGATAATTACCTGTGATTATGAATAAGAGAAGAACGAAGAGACGAATTGGTCCCATCTGTAATGAATTATCATCGAGAAAGAGATGGAATGGGTAAAAGAATGAGAGGTTAAAGAGAAGGAAAATGGAAGAGTTGCCGATAGCTTCTCTTTACCCTAAGGGAGGAATAAGGAACTCCGCCCATTTGTTCGTTTCTCTCTCTTGGAATGAAGAGAGAAGGAAGGACAATACCCATACTGATATGACAAGTTGTCTAAGAACAGAATGAACACCTTCTACAATAGAAACTGGAATGGTGAACAGAAGAAAGAACATAACAGGAGCAGTTATAATCATCCATGACCCCCTTCCCTCAATCAGACATTCGACACTTTCACTAATGTTCTGATGCCTTCTCATGCAGGCATAAACCACATATGAGGCCGTTTTCGTTAGGTTCAACAAGTCTCAACGGGGGTTTGGAACAGGTCAAAAATCGAAAGTGCCCAAAAGTTGGCCCTAGGGGTTATTTTTGATGCTGAACAACCTGGTAAGGTCGATTTCGCAATATGTCCCCTTTCCGCTCCAGGGAGGTACCCCTCATTTCGCCCTAAAACTCGGTTTTGCGCTGTTTTTTCTTTAAAAATAGGTCAAAATGGAAAAAATTTTCACTTCCCCGACCAGAATTTTGCGCTCTATCTCGTGGTGATTTCGAAAAGTGACCATCATTTTTCGTTCTCGAGATATAAGCCTTTTTTGATCCAAGACTTAGCACGAGCGAACCCGTTCACAGTTGAAAGAGGAGACTCTCCTGATCATTTTGGTATATCGGGTTGGTATGTTGACCTTTGCCAAAGTTCTTTAATATCGATTTTTATAAAAGTCAAAAAAATAAATTCTTCTGAATACCCCCGTATTGGTGCTCATTTTGAAGAGCTCGTTGAGTTGATCGTTTTTTGTGAAGATATCATATCATTTAAACCTCTCTGTAAGAAGTTACAACAGACCGAGGTCCACTTTTCATGAGGGGTTGCGGATATGCACGTTCTCCGCACTTGTAACTTCTTACAGGGAGGTTTAAATGATATGATATCTTCACAAAAAATGATCAACTCAACGAGCTCTTCAAAATGAGCACCAATATGGGGGTATTCAGAAAATTTTATTTTTTGACATTTTAGAAAAATCGATATTAAAGAACTTTGGCAAAGGTCAACATACCAACCCGATATACCAAAATGATCAGGAGATTTTCCTCTTTCAACTGTGAACGGGTTCGCTCGTGCCAAGTCTCGGATCAAAAAAGGCTTATATATCGAGAACGAAAAATGATGGTCACTTTTCGAAATCACCACGAGATAGAGCGCAAAATTCTGGTCGGGAAGTGAAATTTTTTTCCATTTTGACCTATTTTTAAAGAAAAAACAGCTCAAAACCGAGTTTTAGTGCGAAATGAGGGGGTACCTCCCTGGAGCGGAAAGGGGACATATTGCGAAATCGACCTTACCAGGTTGTTCAGCATTAAAAATAACCCCTGGGGCCAACTTTTGGGCACTTTCGATTTTTGACCTGTTCCATCACCTTGCTGATCCTAACGCAAACCGCCTCATATTTAATTCGTACCAGAGAGACAAAATTTCAAATTACCTACAGCGACACATACAGCTACTGATATTATCATAATTATTTTGCCGTTTTAAATGAAGAAAGTGTAGCATTTCATAGCGGATACAACCAGAATCATGAAGTAGATAGAAATTCAGACAGAATTCCAAGTGTGTTTTTTGCAAAATTTCTCCAAGGTGAACAGGCAGTTTTGATCATAGATTTATTAGGCGAAATTATGGTGTGCTAGTATATTATTCGTCTTCAGTTAATGCCATCGTGTAACTGAAGACGAAAGATGGGATAAGCTAATTATGGAATGGACCCCAATAGACCGTAATCGACCAATCGGAAGACCAAAGACACGATGGCGCGACGAGCTAACAGAACTACTTGGAGTTAACTGGCAGAGCATTTGCAGAAGAGACCCTAATGCATGGAACTTGGCTATCATTCAACAGGCCCAATCCCTGAATATTGAATAAATCTGTATCTGTATCTGTATCTGTAGTATATTATTCTGACTTAATAAATACACTGAACGTCGTCTGAATATTGTTCAAATATGGGCATAAGTGTCCAAAAAAGAAAGTTGGAACGGGAATCTAGAAGATTGGCAAAATAAATGTTTTTCGAAATTAGAGTAATGAGTTTGGTGAAGAAAAATTATAAAATTTTGTTTATTATATTTCTCACTCTGATTTCCCCTATTCTCGAATGCGAATTTGATAACTCTTCAATCGTGTTACTTACCAGTGTAATAATCTGTTGGAACGGGAGGGCAGTCAACTAAATAAGGTGTCCATGGGCGGTTTGAAGAGGAATGGGAACGATAAAATGACTGTGTAAGGAATGAGGCCGATGTAATCAACCCCCACCCAAGGGGAGAAAACAATCCAAATCTATGCTTATAAACTCTATCTAGGAACTCAGTTAGAACAATGTGATTTACAGAGTTATACGATTTTTTTCTTTTTTCTTAGATTTATAAATAAATATTTTTTTATGTGATTTTGCATTGCAGTAAGATATTTCCTCATTCTGCAAAATACCTTTTTTATATTTCGATTTCACATAGATTACAAGAGTTGAAAATATGGTAAGTAATATCTGGAAATTACAACGGTAAGAATTGAGATTGGAGGTGAAAACAAAATCCATGAGTGAATGAGAGACGATAGAGACAGATATATGAATAAATAAGATAGATTGGAAGTGATCTCATATCATGGATTATCTATTGCATGATTAGCACGAATAAGAGGTATCGATGACAGAGAGAGATCAAAGATCAATGGAAGGGACGATAGGAAGAGATGATCTATTGATCATCATCTTCATCAGGAACAGCATCATCATCATCATCATCATCATCACCACTTTCTCCTTCTGGTCTTTCTTCATCATCTCCTTCTTCATCACTTCCTTCTCTTCCTTCTCCTCCATCATCTGATACTTCATATGCATCTTCATCACCCGATCCTTCAGCTCCTTCTTCTTAATTTGATTTATTTTAGATAAATTTTTCATCGTTAGAGAAAACTGTAATATCTTTCTTCAATTAGCTACATTTCATAGAATCCAAAAATTAACTCGCGATATAACTTTGATTTTTTTATCGTGTGGTGTATAGTTTTTTTTTATAAATAAAAATTCCTTCACAAAAATATCACGAGGAAATATACTTAGCCATTGTTTCTTCGTCGTTTCTTTCAAACTACCAGAATTAATTGAGAAAGGTGTTGTATTGAGGGATGTGTATGAGAGAGGACTCTAGACGTCTCTCATCCCCTTCTATCTCCCTCCCTCTATCCTCCTCCTCTCTTCTCTCTTCCCTCCCTCTCCCTCTCTCAGTCATAGTCGATACGTCGTAGTGAGAGGAGGGGAAGGGGAAGAGAAGGGAAGGGAGACTAGATTACCACCTTCTCACAATACTTTCCTATCTTCACGGATTAAACTGATCGATATAGTTTATTCTCACCCTTATTATCATCCTTTTCCTTCTTGTCTTCTTTCTCCTCCTGGAATACGATAGAATAATGGGAATTCTCTCGTGAGAGACAGTTGCCATCTCTCACCCTTTCTCTTGTCGTCTATCTTCCCTCTTCTACTTTCTCTCTCTCGACAATCTTCATAATTAAGATACCTCAATTACAACTTTAGCCTTCTTCTGTACTACTTCTTCTTCCTCTTCTCCATTTTCTTCTTTATTAAGAGGTCGTTTCTCCGTTTGTCTCTCTTCAACTGCAGACATGATTGATACTCACTGAAAGAGACACGATAGAATACGGTACATCTATTGAAATACTCGCGACAATGAATGAGATGAGATGGATCAAATGAAGTTGTATTGTCGAAGGATCAGTCATGAGTAGACGTTGGTCTTCTCTCTCTTCAGTTGTCCCTCCCCTTCCCTTGACTCCGCCCATTGGAAGAGAGAAGGGAGAGGGCGGAGTCTTCTCTTTCTCTCTGTCACTCTCGTTGAATCGAAGAGGAAAAGTGAATGGACAGCTGCAGAAGGGGTAGAGAGAGAAGAAGAGGAGGAGAAGGAGATAGACGAGGAAAGAGAAGGAGTCTACCAAAGGAAGAGTGGGGAAGGGGAGCACTACACGAACAAATCGTATAATAAATATATACTTTATTTCGATCTACGCAGGTATACAATGCTGGCACAAATTGTAACACTAAAATCTGACAATTTTTGACGTGGACACAAAATTTCTGGACAAACTGAAGCATAATATATTAGTGTTACAATTTCTAAGTATTATAAGACACGATTCTATCGGGAAAATAATTATTGTTTGAAAATACTTTAGTACCTACATCTGGAAATTGAGCGAAGATTGAGAAACATATAAATTATTAATGTAATTGCTATGTATATTCTACGACTTAGCTTAGTACACTGGCATAAAACGAGAAAATGGCAAAGTGAACAAAATAATCCGATAGTAATTCAAGAGATTGGCATTCACGTACAACGGGTAGAATCAATCTATGCCCATGGAATGAGTTAGTAAGTATAGTACAACTATTGTGAAACGAATTATCGGATTAGCTAAACTGGCCGAAATTGGCGAAATCAGCAAAAGCAGATGAAGTAGAATTTGCTCCTCCGCCAAAGGAAGGTTCGTTCCCAGAGAATGGATCACTGAAAATATATATATATATTTAGTTGATTGCAACACTTTCTACAACAAGAAAAGATAGGCAATTACCAATAAAATGATGTTAGAAAAAAAGTTACACTTTTCTTCTTTGTGATTCAATTGTAAGCAATAAAGATAATGATATAAATAACATACGCATTAGCGAATGGATCGTGTACAGGAGTGGCTCTCTTTCCAACTCCTCCAGGAGGGGCGGGACGAGGGGGCGGAGCTTTACCTCCTCCTCCTCCTCCACTTCCAAAGGCTGAGAATGACTGAGCAGGAACAGAGTTACCGAATGGATCTACAATTATTCACTATTACGTTACGGAATTAAGTCAATTACGACGGAAAAAAGTACACAAATGATGAATGAATACACTCATATGATGAAAAAGGACTAACCAGGAGGAACCGTCTTGCCAGCATAAACAGAGTTATTCATATAGGAAGTGGATGGAGCATCAGCCAATGAGAATCGAGAGAAATCATCGAATAGCATACTGCACTGTTCACCCTTCTCCATTGCACCCTCCAGTTCCTTAACAAACTCGAATTATTTAACGTTTCCTTGAAATGTTATCAAAAAATACACAAATGTTCATCTCAAAATTGTAAGGCGAATCGTAGAAAGGAGCGTGAGTACTCACTCTCAATGCCTCATCGATGGTTGCATTCACTTTGACAGTCTTTTCTTTCTCTCTTTCGAGAGAAGTCGCTTCTCTTTCCAATCGAGACAATTCACCCACTGTTCCCTACAATAATTCGATCTTTCCTTCATTCCTCCTCTATTCCATTCATACCTCCAATGAGTGTAATTCACTTCTCAAATCAGCTTCAGCATTAGCAGCCTCTCCTTCCAATCCCGATACTTCCTGTCGTAGTGCAAACATCTTCGCATCATCTTCCTATAATTCAATAATTCCCTTCTATTCCCTATCACTTGATTCCATACCTCTTTATTCTCAGTAGCCCTATGAGTTTCTTCCATGAGATTCTCCATTCTCTTCGTTGTCTCACCACTTTTTCCTCTACTAGTCTCAGCAGCAGCAATTAGTCTATTCTTCTGATCATCCATCTCTCCCAGTCTCCTTAACACAATATTACATTAATTAAAAGTTCACATTATCAATGGTTAACTTACCTATTAGCCTCAGCCTTCTGTTTCTCCAATTGTTTCACAGTAGATTCGAGAGTCTTCAATTCAACACTCAATTGTTTCATCTCATTTTGTTTCCTCTTCATCTCCATTTCGATTTGTCCCATTTCTTCCTGAGCCTTTCTTCTCTCATCTTCCATTCTATTGATATCAGCTACTAATGTCATAGCTTCTTCATCATCTTCAAGAGGTGAAGTTGGTTGACTACCAGGGAGAGAAGGTGGTTGAGGTACTCCATTAGTAGTAGGAGTTCTCATTGAAGGAGGAATAAGATGAGAAGGAAGTGAACGAGGAAGATCTTCTCCCAATGAAGATAATCGATGAATTAGATATAGGAGAAGGGAGAATTGTTCGAGAGAAAGCATTCCAGACTGGTTCATATCAACCAATGCCCTGTAAAATATATATTCCAATCAGTCTACAAGTATCATCACTGACCATGCGTGTGCTAGCATATGTTGAGGTAGATTAGTGTTCATGAGGAATCCTCTACAATCCAATCCATTCACTAATCCATCTCTATCAGTATCGAGTAATGCAAAATGATCAGCATAATCAGTCACTCTAACTGGCCATTCTCCATCTCCTCCTTCAGAGTGACCACTTCGTTGACCCTTAACGACGACCAATTTGATAAATTCATACAAGAGACAGCCGGCGGCATGACAAAATGGAAAAGACGTATAATCCACCACCAAGACATAAGGGGTGCTATACTTTGTGCTAAGTAATTTTCTTCAGAAGTGTACTGGGAAAATGGAAAAGTACAAATAGGTCCGAATACAAGTTCTCAAAGATAATGTACTTACTGTATGTTGAGGAGTGAGAGAAGGAGGTCGAGGTGCCTGCACAGAATATGGTCGATTGGGAGCTGCAGTTGCAGCATGAGTAGGAGTGTACTGAGACATCTCATTCAGAGAAGTCACACTACCCGTACGGGATCGAAGATTTCCTGTTAACATTATATTCATTCCGAGTTGAAACGATTACGTAGAACTAACTTTTCAGAAATATTGCCTACCAAATAAATGTTTGACAAAAAATAACCAAAATTCGTCCACAATGTGGCATACACTTAAATATTTCTACAAACCAAGTTGTTCAGCCCTCGAGTAGCTTTTTAACTTTGTCTATGGTACAATTGCCTAATTTTAGCAAATAAAAAAGTGAACCTGATGCACTAGCGATGGAATTTCTCCTGGATAGCATAGATTTGGTAGGATGGATAAGATGATCGGGAAGAGAACGAGGAACCCCCTCTCCTTGTAGAGCGCTTAATATTATTTTGGATTACAATATATAACACAACAAAAAGGTGTATTCAAAAAATTAACCTATAAACGAGATGTAGGGCGACATTCATCTCAACTCTATCGAGGAATCCGTCCTTATCCTGATCAGCCAACTCCCAGATCTTAGCCAACATATTCGGATTGAGACCAGAGTTAAGTAGCACAGGTCGCACCTTTATCAATAAAATTTGAAGTACCATGTTGAACAATTACAATACCTTTCCGCCTGGCAATTTTCCGTTCTCTGGCTGCAGTGAATCGAAAATAGCATCGTATTTGGCCTTAAATAATCGTGTTTCCAGTCATTCATTATGTAGTACAAATACTTGTAATGCACTATGATGTATTTAAAAAAATATATCAGAAAACAGATTTTCGCAATTATATCACTGTAGTGACGTGTATAAACTACTAAAAACTCTACTCATAACAAGATAAACAGAATATAGCACAACAAACTTGATCCGTAGGTGATATTCCCCATTGTGCAACTGCTCCTCCTCCAGGAGACATTGCAGAAGGAGGCATAGGGGAGATACCTCCAAGAGAAGGAGGACCAAGTGGAAGACCAAGACTTGCAGATGATGGAGGATGTCCACTCTCAAAAAGAATAGATGAATCATTCAGAGGCATTTGGAGGTAACCATTTTATAGTCTTTAAAATTCATAGTACTGAATGTTTACAAGTTAAATTTGCATTAATATTGTATTAATACCTGGACAGCTGCAACTAGTTTGAGTGCTATATAGACTCCTCGTCTGTCCAGATAGCCTCTCTTTGCATAGTCGGCTTCTTCCCATATCTAAATTATTAGAAAATGAAAGCAAGAATGTAATCGATGACTCACTAATCCGAGAAGTTGGGTAGGCAGACCAGAAGTTTTTAGTAGTTCAACAACGGGTCCAGACGTGACGATCCCCGTACCCGATGGATCCAACTCAAAATACATATTCTCCCCTTGTACCATATTCTCAAATCTCGTAAACAATGCGGTCAGAGTGTGACTCACTCGTTGGTAAACTGATTCGTAGAAGGGTCCGTGAGGGTTCACTAGCTGGTTGAGATCGGCCATCCCCGAATCCCGTGCGTGAGCAAGAGGAAGCAATCCTAAAATCTTTATTCGTTCTTTCTCAAAACTCAATACATCTACGTAAAAACAAGAACGGATCGCGGGGCAAGAACATCGACACAACACCGATTCAATTTTCGGAATGAGAAAGGAATGTTAGGCGATGTGATCGACGAGTGCTCCTTCTTCTCGGAATTATTCCTTCTTGAGGGGCTTGCCGGCCTCCCACTTAGTGATCTTGACGGTAGCAGACTGCTTCTTAGCGGCATCCTTGGCGGCATCACCCTTGAGGCATCTTCTAGTGACTTGGGCAGCGAGCTGCGAGTATCTGACGTAGTTAATTCCGACCGAGCGCCAGGCGACCATTTTGAGAAGATTGCAAGAGTGAGTGACCCTACAATGTTATATGTTCCAGAGTATACACGACAAGCGCGACATCCAACGAGCGAAACAACAAGAAGGTAAGGAAGAAAACATAAAATCGATAAACGGGAAAAATGAGCAATCTTCAATCTAGAATGTACTCAGTTCTCGAATGTGGGAACATGGCCCGCCGCACTAGCAACGTGGCATAAAAGTACGGTATTGTTCGAAGCGTCGAAGAGTTTATTTCGTTTTGAGAAATTGTTTTCATGACTTGTTTTCATGAAATTCATGAGCTTGTTTATATTGAAGAGTTAGCATTAACTATGAAGAGTTAACGTTAACCTTAACTAGGAGTCTACTTTATTATATAGAACTTATATAGAACTTGAGCTGTTGAGTTGTATGATAACAAATTTAAAAAAGACCGAAAGTGAGATCAACGTCGCTAGAATAATGTAATTATAAGTATAACGGAAAGACAAAAGAATTTCTAAGAATTTTCCAGTATCTATAACGAGAGATTGTTTGTTGACAAAACGACGTTTTCAACAAGACGAGTGGCAGAAGTTTGTGGGTGCCGAAATGTTTTTAAATACTTTTTTAATTGTGGTTCCTGACAGTTTTTCCAGCACGAGAAAAAGTGTGGGCAGTAGTACAGGAAACATGGTCGACAGTTTTTTTTCTCCACGAAAAATAGTGTGTGCAGCTTTCGGCACCCATAAACTTCTGCCACTCATCAAGACAAACAAAGATAGGATTTTTTTATTTGCGATTCATTTACATATTTTCTCTCATGAACTATCTGACCTACTTTTTCTTTCATAGTATCTTTTGATCAATTTGTGGGATGTCTATACTGAATCATTTGGTCATTATCTAATAAGGTGTGAGTGAGAGAGGCATCCAAACTATAGATAGATAATTTCATACGTTTTGATTTATCAAGCTGGGAATTTTTATGAAAAAATATTTATTGTACACAAAGAGCGAAATCGAATCTTTGATGAAATTAATGCAGAATTTAATTGAACAATTCTCACTACCACAATAGCACAAATTCTGATAGGTTTTATAACAGATAATTCCGAATTTCAGACAAGTTTTTGTTCAACTGTAAATTGATAGTAGACAGAGACAGAAGTTGTCGAGATAAAGAGAGATCGAAGTGATTAGCGCCGAATGAGATCAATTACCAAAGGGGAGGAGAGGGGATGAGTGGGGGGGGGGGATCAATCGTAGAATATTCTGACGGTCGACTTCGAAACGAGCAATTCATCATCGAAGAATGATGTCTCGATAACAACGTTCCCACTGAAAATGTATTATTATGGGTTGAATTAGGTTCATTTGAAAGATTTGTAACTGTCGTAGTTATTTAGTCACTTGTCTCAACCTTAGATGTTTCCCCATTCAGTCCCTTCTCCGATATCTCTGTAGGTGGAATATAGAATGAGAATATCTCATATACCTGAGTAGGGAAGAAGGGAGCATATTTCCTTGAGGGGCAGCTTCAATAACACTCTGCCAAGTATTCGTTGACTTGGGAATTACGAAGCCAAAATCGAAGAACCATTCTAAAGAAAAAGAGGATTCAGAGAAGAGTAAGGATTCCCGATATACCCCTTCCTATATTAGTTCTAATTCAAACGCATTTTCATATTACAGAATACATTTATTTAGTCTCTGAGATACGTAGATGGTCTTAGAGAGAGAGAGAGTGGAGGATCCATTAGAGATGCCTCTTTCAGTTGCGTGACTGAGGAGGAAAGATGGAGTGAATGAATAAGATGGGAGAAGATGGAGACTACCCATTCAGTGACCATCCTTCATCTACCAACTCTTTCTACTCAACACTTTCCAATAAACGGATGAATACTAAAAATTGAGAATAATGAATCAGGAAATACCTTCAATAACGCTTTCTTTAAGAAATACTCGTTGTTCCAATCGGAATTTCTCAATGAGTTGATCAGAAGTGAAATTAAGTTCCCTCGAAACACTCTTACACTTGAGAACAGCACGAGGAACATGGGCTGGAAGGGAAAGGAATTCCAATCACTTTCACTCTCTACCTCAATCACTTATACAACACACATTAATTGCCAGATGGACTATTTCTCTTGTATAAATGTGTCGATACCTTCATGTTCCTTTGATGGATCAGCTAGATCAGCTGTACTCTGCCATAGGACTTTCCCTGTTGTTCCATCTCGTAGATTCATCCAATTACTAAACAATACAATCAGAATAAACGAAATTCAACGTGATTTGATGACCCTAAAGCTCCTAACAAGCAGTGCTATAAAATATTTTCAAATAATCTCAAATGGTAACTATTTCGAGCTCTTTTTTCGCATTACACTGAAAGGGAAAAGAGGGAAACTGACAGTTTGAATCCAGTGAGAATGGAATTAGCCTTATCCGATGCCATATTGACTCGGAATGAGAAGGAAGGCGAGGGAATGGAATAGAGAGGAGAGGAGATGAAGTCTCCTCTCGTTACCAAGGATACAACAAATTTATTCGAGAAAAGGAATGGGATGGGATGGAATCTGTTGAGAGAAGAGAGAAGGAGTGAGAAAGAGAGAGAGACGAAGACTCAATTACGGAAGATGTCGATAAAAGAGATGAAAGAGGAAATGGAAATGAAAAGTGAAGAGTGTGAGAAGACCCTTCTCTTCTTTCCATGAATGAACTCCCCTTAGAGGGTCAACATGACGTTCTCCTTCTATGAACACACACACATAGACCAGTTCCCATTGTCCCCTTCTCTTCCCCTCTCCCAATTCACTCTTAATCTCAGTCTACTCTTATCAATAAGGGATTAGATTGATATGACTGTATCTATCCCTCCTTCTCCTTCTCCTCTCCTTTCATCTCTCAGATCACTTCAATCTTTCTACAAGGGGAGGAGCAACAATCGAAAGAGCGAAGAAGGGGGAGGAGTTTGTATTGTGGGAGAGAAGAAGAGAAGTGGAGGGGAAAAGAGAGAGAATAGGCAAAGATTCCCGTCCATGGTTCGTCCATCCCATCAAAATCCCTTTAAATTAGTTGTTATTGGAGGGGGCGGAGTCGGGAAATCAGCATTGACCATTCAATTCATCCAGGTTCACACCTTTCCTACCGTACTCATCAATATTTACCACTGTGTTTAGCAATACTTCGTAACTGATTATGATCCGACCATCGAAGATTCCTACACGAAACAATGTTTCGTCGATGACGATATCTGCCAATTGGAAGGTACTGTACCATTCTATCTGTCCATTCCTTCATTATCTACCGTAACCTTCAATGTTCAATTCAGTGTTGGATACGGCAGGTCAAGAGGAGTTCAGTACAATGCGTGAGCAATATCTCCGATCAGGTCATGGATTCCTCATTGTATTCGCTGTGACTGACAAGAACAGGTGAGTCGAACTGCAATCCTCTCTCTATTCACAATTGCATGTCTTATCTCTTCCTTTCCTTCTCTTCCAGTCTCTCCTCTCAATATACTCTCTAGTCCAATCAACTCTTGATCTACCTTACATATGTTAGCTTCATCCTCTTTCTTCCTTTCCCCAAGTGGGTCACATCCTCTAATCACAATGTTTGTCTAATCGATTACATCGTAAAGGGGAAGGGAAAGCGAGAAGAGTCACACTAGGAAATCGACCAAAAAGAAGTGGAAAAGAGAGGGGATGAGAGAGGTACAAGGTTGATAGGGAGATTGAAGGGGGGGGGTGAAGGTTGGGATTCAACTGAATGAAGAAATGAATCTATTTCAGCTTTTCTGAAGTGGAACGACTACACAAATTGATCAGTCGAGTAAAGGATCGAGATGATTTCCCTGTTATTCTTGTTGGAAATAAAGCAGATCTAGAGGGAGATCGACACGTGAGTGAATTCATTCCGTTCCCATTGACTAAGGATGAACAATTCCCTCTCTTACTCATTCCTTCACCTCTACACACCTTTATATTCCTTTACCTGCGCTCGCGTCATTCTTTATACTTTATTCACATTCTTCAATCCTCAGTTCAATATAAGATGCTGTATGATCTCTTCTCTTTCATTGATCTTCCCTTCCATCCTTCCCCATCCGAAGTACCCTCTTCTCCTCTTGCTTCTTCTTGTTTATGTTGCATCTTCGTCTTCTCTTCCCTTTCTAAGATCTTCTTCTTCTCTTGTCTCTCATCGCATTTTTGGAGCGAGAGTAGACAAATGACCCGTGGGGAGCGAGAAAAGAGGGAGGGATGGAGGGAATCACAGGGAATCAAGACTAATCGAGTGTCCAAAGGAATGGAAGAGATGGAAAGTGAGAGAGGAAAGGCATTGAGTATGAATGAATCCCCTTTGACATTCCCATGCATGCAAACTTGATAGTCATCCGAATCCTCGGGATAGAGACATCAGATGGGGGTGGGGGGGGTGGGGGGGGGGGGTGGGGTAGCATTGCGACACGCTATGGAGGCATTGTTTTTCTCTTCCTTCCATTTCATTGTCGACTATACATTGAGTATCTAGTTGACCATTAAAGGTTCAACGGGATGAAGGAGAGGAATTAGCACGAAAACTTCATCTTCCATACGTTGAATGTTCAGCCAAAATGAGAATGAATGTTGATCATGCATTCCATCATCTCGTAAGATTAGTAAGGTAAGTCGTCAATTCATACCTTTCTTTTTCACAAATACTATATCCCCTATTTTATGAAAACTAATGTCCAACTCTCCATTTTCCTCTGTTATTTGAATTGTTCCATATCGGTGTGACCTCATACTTTTAGTCTTTCTTATCCCAAGGCATCGAAATCGGATAGGGATAGAGACAAACATTGGAATAGAGAAAGAGAGAGGGGATGGAGACTACTTGACGGCTTCTCTATTCCATGAAATGGAGTAGTAAAGGGATTAGAATAGGAAGGAAGACCTCTTTCGATTCTCCCCTTCCTATTTATGACGAATGGGAGAATAATGAGAGATCATAATGAATATAGAGGGTCATATTCCTACTTTAATGATCACAGGGACCGTGTATACATTTCTTAAGATAAAAAGGGGGGAAATAATTACAGGCGATATGAGCAATCTGAGCGACAATCGATGGAATCGAGCAAAGAAGTTCCAATTTCAAGTCCAATGTCACCAATGAGAAGGAAGAAGAAGAATTGTCGAATACAATAGAGATTGTTAATACTATGGTAGTATTCGATTAGTTCAATCAATCTGTAGTTATTTTCATTGTCTATCCGGTGTCTCGAGTTGTCTCATCAATGATCTCATATATACGGTATCTTCCCTTACTGCCTCTAATCGGTTACCCTCATTCGACTACATATCGACAGAGGATTGTACTCTCTCTCTATGCCTCTAATGCCATTCCATCTAACTCCCTTCTCTACTTCCCATCATTGTGTGGAATGGCATGAGTCTATCCACGATAAAGAATGAATATCTTCCTTCTCTTTCTTCTTTTCACACCTGTCACTTCGATCAATTCAATGATCCGAAAGAGAAGACCAAGAAATGGAATGGAATGGACTGGTCACATATCCAACGGAAACTTTCCCATCTTTTATCAACCATAAAACAATCAATGCATACCACAGAATTTGACCCACTATTACTACAACCTATAGATCCCATTAATCTACTTCTTTTCTTTATTATTTTACATTCTAAGAATGGCTTACTATGCATGTACTTACAATGAAGAACAGCTTAAAGTAACTCGTTAGTAGTGCAACTATGATAACATGTGAATACCTCGTGGGAACAGATTAATCTTGGGTTGGAATCATCTTGTATGGGCAAAGGATTGAATGGGGGTCGAAAACGCCCTTGAGAGATCGAATGAGAGAAGACTCCGAGGCTGATTTACCTGGACAAAAAAGAGAAGTGTGTAGTGAATGAGAAGTGAGAAGAGAGGAAATGTGAATAGAGGAGGGGATGAATTGGATAATGACATACCGAGTGATCGATAGTCTCTCTTCAATTGACCTATTCCATGTTCAGCAGAGATCGATCCACCATGTGAGACAACCCAATTGTACACGAAGGGGCTCAATCTGGGAAAAGAGAATGAATAAATATAGACCAATGTATTGATATACTAACTCTTTCTTCAATTCTTCATCTTCTCCATCTGTCGTTACATTCAAATGAGAGTTTCCATCTCCAAGATGACCATAACAATACACTCTTCCTCGTCCCTTTAGTACATACTCTCTCATTCAATCGAGTTAATTTGAAATACCTTTAGTTTATCTCTTGTCTCTTCAGTCAACCGATAGAAATGTTCGAGAGGAAGAGATACATCGAATTTATAGATGTATCCATCTTTAGCGGCTGCTATCGGTGATTCCTCTCTTCAATACAATTCATATATCTACAGTATTCAATATAATATTTACCGTAATCTCCACATATGAGCTCTCTCATTCTCCGAATTAGCAGCAACTCCATCAACAGCCAATTCCATTCCCAGTGCTTCTTCCACAAATTGATTCAATTTCTCTGCATCATGATCCCCATTGCTACCTCAATTCAACATACCGTATTCCTTCGTAACCAATCAATAATCAAACCATGGGTCTCAATAAGAAGGTAGAAATCGTGTGATCCTTGGAAGACATTCTTTAGCGGAAGATGTCTTTCCACGCATTTCATTGTCTCAATTTAACTCATTAAATCCGCCCCGGTTCACCCGAAAGTCAACTTATTATTTAGAATCAAGAATAGTCTTGACGAAGAGTGAATCAATTGAATAGTAAATGAATAATATGTCTCACTTCCCCATCAATGAGTTCGAATGAAGAGAGAATCTCTCCTAGTTTCGATCTAGCCAGTGACAATATACGAATACAATCGGAATATGAAGAGACAGCTGAATGGAAGAGATCTACCTCTTTCTTCCTTCTCTTTCCATCTCACCTAACATCGCGGATAGAATAGAAAGAGGACGAGGGACGACACCCATTGTCACACTTGTTACTACTCCCAATTGTCCCTCTGATCCAATGGCAAGATGAGCTCAAAACAAAAGGAATTATTATTTATGAATAATTCATTCATACCAGTATGAAGAGAAGTGTTGTCTTTCCTCAATCTTCCTCCCAAATTCAGAATAGTTCCCTTACCATCGACCTTCAATCAATTAAATCATCTTACTACAAAACAAAATGAAATCTAAAGAAAATGAAATTATTTTACCATAGTGCATCCAAGAAGATGGGAATGTAGAGATCCATATCTCAGCAATCGAATTCCTCCTGCTCCTGCAGCGATACATCCTCCTATCTACAGTAATCTCATCGATCGATTATTATCCCATACAGTATACCTGACAGCTCCCTTTCGCTCCGAGATCCAGAGGCATCATGAATCCATGCTCGGCCAATCGATTATCAGCATCAGCGAGAATGAATCCCGCATCGAGAGTGAGAACTCCTTAAGGGAATCACTCAAGTACGGTAAGAGACTAATCTATACCAGAAGATGGTTCAAGGTGGAAATTGTTCTTGATTCGACCAGTAGATAGAATAAGTTCATCATGAATTGGGGTTGCTCCCCCTACTAGTCCAGTGTTCCCTCCCTTCAATTCATAGTTAGGGTAGAGACGAAGATTACGGTACCTGTACTACTACTGCGATTCTCTTTTCTGCACAATACTTAATAATAGCGGAAGTTTCTTCGGTTGAAGAGGGAAGGAGAACACACTCGCTACTTCCTACAATAATTCTACACTAAAATATAATTTACTCTTATTTTCACCTTTCATTTGTCTAGTCCAATCCGATGTGTAATTATCAATTTCCTTTGTTTTCACATAGTCTTTTCCAATTGCTTTCTCGAAAAATGATAGATCAGAAGAAGAAATTCGCGCATAATTTCCTCGGGCAAGTGAGTTTGTTGCAGTTCGGATTATAGATAATCTCATCTTAACATAAATAATATTTGCGATCATCGCGAACATATTTATAAAGATAGTGCACCGGAATCTATCCGAATTATGGACGAGTAATATGATAAGCTGGAATGAGATTTGTTTATCATCACTATTCATAGTAAAACAAAGAACCGTAGCATGGGTAATATGAGATGGATGGAATAATTTCAATTATAATCTTCGAGAACATCATCCAAATGTTCATTGTGCACTTTGACATTCGTCCTTCTCTTTGCTTGTTTCCTTTTAGGAGGACCAACCATATTCTTCTTAGGAGCGAGATCTCGCATTGTGTCGATACCTGAGTGAATACAATAGGAATCATACTCGTCATTTCAAGACAATGCATGACTACAGTAACAAGAAATGTCGATTACAATGAAAAGAGCAAAGATTGACTCACCGTGTTTCACGAGATATTCCTCTATTTTTTTCTCATCCAAATGATCGATGGAAACCATTCTCCAAATTGCTTTGAAATCTAAAGAAAATGTCCATACAATGATTTGAATAAAAAGACGAACCTTCGTCGACTTCGAAATTCGTGCTAGGATCATTCCAGAATATTACCTTGTCCTTTCTCTTATTAACTTGGGTCGGAATAACGATCACTTCACTACCGAGAGTCTACAAAATAGGTCAGTTGAAGAAGTGATAAAAAATAAAATGATTACTTCGAGTGATTTCTCTGGATTGGGAATACATTCCGATAGATCAGAAAGGAGAATTCCTCCTCGTCCATCTTGATGCTGTTTCACTAGAACCTACAACTTCTCCATTACAAAGAAGTCAACCTTCCACAATCCAACCTTAACAAGACTTGTCTTTCCCTTGATCGGATAAGGAGGCTTGAAGACGAATTTGGAATCATCTACCACAGTGAGACGAGGGTTCTTAGGAAGAGCCTGAGGAGAGATTATTAACAGAATTAAGTAGAAACTCGATAAATAAGTACCTCTCGTAGCCATTGCTCGCTCTTTTTACTTAGATCAAATACTTGAATTTCCTCAAGAATCTCGTTGAGACTAAGACCCCAATCATTCGTTATATTAGAGAGACGACGCTTCTGCAAAGGAAATTATACTGAAAAAGGAAGCACTATCTAGTCACTTTCATGTAATCGACAATCTTTGCCATCGTAGAGAAATTGGCAGAGTTCGCGATGGCATTGCTGGCGCTCGAGTAATCCACTTCCACTCAAAACAATAATCTCTCAAAATAGGAATAAGCAGGCGACTAAAGTCACTCACAGTTATCAAGAACTTTTCCTCCAGTGTCTTCTGTCTTGTGAGACTTCTTTTTCTTCTTCTTTTTCACCTGAAAAGATCATTATTGATATGCATCTTTACACATATGCAAACATTATAATTAACAAGCATTGCGAGATTGCTGAAATGTAAGGATGCATTGTGAAAGTCAATAAACAGATCATGAAAAGAAGACCTGTTCTGAATCGTAAGTGCTGTATTCCGGTTGAGGTCGTATCTGGACAGCAGAAGTAGTCGAGGCGGCCTTCATGAAGGCCGCCTTCGACTTGAGAAGCGAAGCATCCATCTTTAAAGGTGGACTGTCTCAAATAAAGGTATAAGGTAAAAGTAGTTCCGTAATCAGCGTATTTTCAACGCGCGGAACATGCGCAGATTTCTTTTGGTCGGTGTGCACGCATTCAAAGCATATAACGGTATAAATTGTCACTCAGTTGCCAGCCGGCGACCCCGTCCCTTTACTCAAATGTCCCTCAAATGGGGATATGAAAATGGTGGAATTTTACAGCGCTCATTCTACATTAAATCACGGTTAAACATGTCCTAGATAGTTCAAGCAAATGAAATAACGAACAAAGATCAGCAATACGTCTTTTTTTATAAACAAGAGCTCGATAAGGACACAGGTCAACTTTTGCGAAAGCTTTCGACATGGCCCTGGACTACAAACTATAAAAAGTCGCCAACTGATTTTATTTATCTTAAGATAATAAATGTTGCTTATTCTGATAAATTTGGTAATCTTACTTTTCTCATTCATCAATGAATAAGTTCTTTTTTTAAAGTTTCCAAAAAAGCAACACGACGTAGGGCTAATTAGATAATTAACGTTCAAAAGTTACTGTATGATTAGATGTACTGTATCTATATCGACTGACCGTATCTCACCATAGTACACGTTGATACACGTATGCATAAAATTCGTTGGATTTGATTGATTTGTTGAACTATTCTGTTTGTTATATTTGCATCTCTGTTATGTTCGCATTTTGAATTGAATTTCACAGATCGATGTTTCCTCCCACATTGGATCCCTCTGCGGAGTGGAGGAGCACAGAAGATCTAAAAGTTATTCTAATTTCGAAAGGAGAAAGGCTGACAAGAACACTCGCGCTGGAGTACATTTTCTCTGTGTTCTCCTGGTTTTATCTAACTTATCAGATTCTTCGAGGGATTTGGCAAAGTCCGCGAATGCTACATTATTCAGACGAAAGGCGGGAGTAAGAATACGATTCAGACGATTGCTTGTGGCATGTTCACAACTGAAGAGGAAGCGGAGGAGGTGTTTATCATTAGATGATCGATGTTAAATCTTATATTCAAGGTTAATAGAAGATTATTCCAGGCTCTCAAACAAAATCGTATTCAACTTGGTGGATTTCATGGAGTGTGCTGTGATGTTACGACTTTCAAATCTGGAAATCGAAAGGTCACTCTTAAGTATTTGGTAGATGTTTCATGATGATTTAGCCTGGTGATTGTCACCTTTTTGCAATCGGTATGCAAGTACATTTTGGCAGTGCTTTAGAAAACCAGTTTGGATCTAATCGTCTAGTCTAAAATAACTCAGCCGAAATCTAACGAAGCAAAGGATTTTTTTCTCTCTAATGCTCAATATTAATACATTATGATTTACTATCTCAATAGGAATAGAAGTAGGAAAAATGGTAACCCCTATTATTGCCATTCAGGTTTTCTAATTCAGTGCCACATTTTTTTAAGATCTACATCAGTTCATTGGCACTTCCTGATGAAGTGATTCGATCGTACTTTGAGTCAAATTATGGCTGCATTCTTCGATACGAACTTCTTCCAGGTCGTTCGGCGGTTTTCATTCTCTTTCTGGTAAAGATGCTCAAAAGATGCAAAGTCAATCCATACTCTATTGTAGAAAGTGGATTCAGCGATTGCATGTCGCAACAAACATCATCGCATCAACGGAATAACTTTGTTCGCGAGACCGGGATATCTTCCTGGACAAAAATTCCAGGTTGATCGACCAAGAACAATGTACCGCGTGACACCAAGGTTAGTGCTAGAAATAATTTTATTTACATATAAATGCATACATTCTTGGAATATGGAAATATTCAGCAACTCTGTTGCATCCAATTATAATGATTATTCTTCTCTTCACAATTTCAAATCATCTATCAATCTCTCTTCTCCCCAGTACGGAGATTGTGAGTAATATTTTGCTTTGTTACGCAATAGAGAGATTCAGCCCCGTTTCAATCTCTAAATCGAATCAATTCTCATTCATTCCAAACTGAACTTCCTCCGTCTTCTGGCTTATCTTCCTCACATAGCGAAATCGTTCACGCTGACTCATCGGTATCTACCCCTCTCCCACGTATACTTAGACGGTATTCGTATTTTTCAGTTCGCTTCGTATTTGGCCGATACATTTCCAAAGTTTCGTCCTTTACTTAAAGAACTGGAAGGTGGGAGAATGGTTGGATATGTTTCACACACAATAATATTTGTAGATCTTTCTGTTGCTGAAATTGATCGGAAAAGAAAGAGGAAAAAGAAGGTAGTGGATAATGAAGAGTTGATTCTAAAATGGCGAAGCACTCATGTGGAATCGAATGAGGTTAGTCAAATTGATCGTGTTCCGTTAAAATGGGTTTATTATCATAGCTGAGCGCTGATTTCCCTGAGGAACTTTGTGGAGGCGGTGACCCGTTCAAATAGGGAAAATTTTCGAAAATTTGAGCGGCAATCCGTTGATTTTGAGGAAAAATAGTAGAAATTCGGCCCAAAAGAGGTGGTGACCCGTACTTCAGAAGCATTTTTTGTATGCGGAGACCCGTTCAAATAGTTCAAAAAATTTCCAAGGAGCTCCCTGGCTCACGTATGTTTATTATGCTAATCACAATCAATGTAGATTCGAGTGAAAAGGAGGATTCAGACAAGCTCTGCTCCAATGTTAACTGAGTTATCTCAAATTCGTACATTTAAGACGTAAATAGTCGTACATGAACAGGACTAGTAGCGATAGTTCGGACATTGTGCCAGGATTTCTAAACTTCACTTCACATTTCAAATCATATCTAGATCGATCTGTTTGGATTAGCCGAATGTGCCTGTTACCTATGAGCAATTTTACCTTTCTATCTATATTTTTATTTTTAAGGGAACAATTGAGCCCGTTGTTGATGAAAAAGAGTTACGATGTGATGAAATAAGGGAGTCATGCAACCGTCCCCCGATTAATTTTGGTGCACACTATGCAAGAGATAACGAAGGACTCCCAATACATTACAATGGAAATTATGTGAGTAATTAGAAACTATTGTCATTATTCATTTTTACAAATAATTTCTGATTCAGATTCATTCGATATTCAAAGACGGACGATTCAGATTTAAAGTGTACAAACACGTTACATTCGATACGAGCAAAAATACAGTGAAGCTTTTTGAACGAGCTGCTGAAGAGTATGAGTTCTTTGGTCCCAGGAATCCGTGCAAAGCAGAGAAGTGCGGCAGAATATAGTAACATATTGAAACTACAGTTTTGTTCAGTCGATTAATTCCATGTAATGAGGACGATATTGAGGGATGGGAAGACGAATCAGAAATAAGCAATTTCACTTACAAATGTATTGTTGAGATAGATAATGTCATTGAACAGATAGATACCACTATTATAGATACAGAAGGATTTCCTCACCATCTCAAGTGGCCTTTCGATTTTCCTGCGAAACCTCGTCATATCCCTTTGATGGACAAGTCTACTTATGAGGACAATACGTCACTGGATATTAATCGTAAGCGGCCGATATACAATAGCTTTATTTATTCAATAGAAGGTTTCAGCAAATATTATTCGTTTCAGTTGCTATCAGATATATTGAACATATGGAAGAAAGATGGGGGAACGCAAATCAGCATAAATTTGTCTCTACATTTACTCCTTTCCTGGGAGTGAGTAATTTCTGATTCAAGAACCCAGAAATATATTCATCATTATTTTTCTATTCAGGAATACTGCTCCGTTTGTGAAGTCAAATTGGATAAGCCGACGATGCGATTCGACCATATTTTTTCTCGAGCTCATCTAGTAAACGTGAGCAGTCTTACAATTTGAACGTTTTTTTTTTAAATTGTCTGATAGGACGGATTTTGTTTCAGCTCAATCGCAACAACGTGAAATATTGTCCTTCTGACTTCTCTTTCTGGAACAGTGTTCTCGTCTATAACTTCTCAATGGGACAGGGAAAGAGCAGAGGAAGAGGAAGAACCTCTAGGTAATCTCATTTTCACCCACACGTAAATTGTTCTTACAAGGGAATGGTAACTACTCAAGGTAAAATTATCAAATGAGACCTATTGGGTATCGAAGCGACCCGGTAGGACATACGATTTCCGTTTTCAGAAAATCCCCAATAATTTTTTAATTCGAAAAATTAATTAATTAGTTTGTCACTACTTTACGTGTGATTTTGCGCATGCTGCTCTCTTTGGTACATGTCTTCCTCTCATGGAGAGGCAAGCATGACCTCCGTGGCTCAGTGGGTACGCGTCCTTTTTGCCCTCGTAGGTTCGATGCCCATCCTTGGCAAATTATTTTTGCTAATTTTTATTTTGAAAACTGACTAATTGTTGAAACAGATATTCAACATACATTCAGTTTTTGCATATCTTTTACAATGGATTTCGAACTACCATTGCGATTGACTGATTTCTTCAACAGTTCTCTTCAATGCTATCCGAAATATGCTATCCGAAAGGCGTGTCAGAGAGGATCGAAATCTAATTTGCGTGGCGCTTGCAAATTTCTTCCACTCTCACTAATCTCATTCCCTTCATCATTTACTTGTCATTCTGATCGTCGGCTGGTCGACGACGAGAAATGAGAAACGACGCAGAGTAGAATTATCAGAACACCAGTGACACATACTGGAATATATTCGGCGTGTCAGATTATCTGTTAATTAGTTTACAACATGTGTGAAACATTGAATTTTCACAGCTTTCGTGCAATGTTTCACACGTGTTGCAAATTGCAGTCAATCGCAATGGTAGTTCGAAATTCATTGAAAAAATATGCAAAAACTGAATGTATGTTGAATATCTGTTTCAACAATTAGTTAGTTTTCAAAATAAAAATGAGCAAAAATAATTTGCCAAGGATGGGCATCGAACCTACGAGGGCAAAAAGGATAGGCGAGACGCGTACCCACTGAGCCACGGAGGTCATGCTTGCCTCTCCATGAGAGGAAGACGCGTACCAAAGAGAGCAGCATGCGCAAAATCACACGCAAAGTAGTGACAAACTAATTAATTAATTTTTCGAATTAAATAATTATTGGGGATTTTCTGAAAACGGAAATCGTATGTCCTACCGGGTCGCTTCGATACCCAATAGGTCTCATTTGATAATTTTACCTTGAGTAGTTACCTTTCCCTTGTTAGTAATCTTCTACTCATTGTTTTGTACATCTCTGTTTTAATGTTTTAACGATATAAAGAAGAACTCATAGTTTATTATTGCAATTACTACTTAGCTCGAATTAGACATGTATTGCAAATACAATGAAGATATTTAATGAGGCTTGATCTAATCCACTTGCACAAATTCATCTTCCGTGTCGTTTTTCCCGTTGAAGAATTCTGCCACTGCACATCTGCATATTCATTATTGTTGTAATGAAATAGCAAATGAAATACCGCTAATGACAAAACTGAAATATCACCTTTCTATAGTTGTAGTAAAATTGGCTGCATTATCCTTGAAGGACGATTTGCGATCTACAATGGGATGTTGGTCACGTGACAGAACGAACGACATACCTGGGAAAGAGGGGACTGCATTTTGAACGACATTCTGAATTTGACGACAGAATGGATCAGGATTGAAGGGTAAGATAGAAGAAACGGACCGAGTCATTGCATTACTCGAACGAACGTCTTGTCTGATTGATGCAGTCGAGTAAAGGGGATTGGAGTGGGTGGGATTAAGAGGACGACAGATCTTTATTGGATCACATCGAGGAACGGACGGAGGAAGAACTGCGAAACTAAACTTGAAACGACGATTGTCGATGAAATCTGCAGGAGTTGGCGGAGGAGCTCAAATGGAAAAATGATGATTTAAATAATAGCAAGTACTCACTGGGTTGTTCAACCTTGCATAAGCTGAGTGGTCTGTCCTTTGAAGGAAGTAAAAGCTCAGAAGAGTGAAGGTTGAGAATTGCTTGACGGGTATTGAATCGTTTCATCGTTGGAGCATCCATTGACCAAGGAGCTACAATGAGTAATATACAAGCGGAGAGTAGAAGACACACAAACCTCGTCGCTTGAGCTCCGCCATTGCAATCTCATCGCGAATCTTCTTCACTATTTCATCGAGGGTATCATCGAAAGATGTTCGAGATTTACTTGATATGTCATTAGATCTCGCTTTCGATTTCGGCCCTGTAAGAGAATCGAGATACAAATTCAACGGGGAAAATTAGTTCGCACCTTTTCTATTAGCTCCGACCACTGAAATATCCAATTCTGGAGAGAAAACCGATCCATTCATCACCGATCTCCCGATCTCGCCTAAAAATTAAAAAAAAGTCCAGCCGCATTGAATAAACAATGTAAATTAATTTTGAATATTCTTGATACATTTTTCGAAGTCGATCGATAACTGTTTTTCGTGGTGAGAGATAAAAATCGTTACCGTACTGACTTCAATTTGCAAAATTACGTACAATCACGTAATTCACGTAATAATTCATATGAATTGTGAATGCATCAATGTACATTTCGAAATGCATTTCTCTAACAAAGTTTTTTCTCCAATTATTTGCTTTCTTTGCAGCGATTCGTTTAATGCCAATCTAATTCTATTGTGTCTGACTATGCAAAGGCACTCTTGTTCTTTTTTTCTCATTCTCGGCTCTTCTCTTTTCATTCCCTTCGTTTTCGCTATGTCTGAGCGGCAATGCTCGCTTAGTTCTCTACTAGAACGTCTTGTTCGTTTATTTTATTTCTTATAATATATTTTCATTGCTTTTTTCAGTCGACTCACACTGCTTGGGAATTTGAGGATCGTGAGATCGAAGATGTTCTCACTGGAAAATCGTTGCGTCCGTTTCCCTCCATGAGACACGAGGAACATCTAATGTCTGGAGCTCCCTTGGATATCAAAACGAATTCCCTTATTCCGCCATCGACTCCATTCCAAGTTGACCTCTTAATCGAAGGAAAAGAGGTAATGATTGCCGCATAAGATATGAGTGATGTGATCTCGATCAGGCGAAGGAAGAATCTGGTGCTAATAGGCCTCTTAACGAATGGAAGTTTGGAATGGGAGTTGGAGATGTCGCACTTTCTGTTACACTACAAGAGGAAAATGTGATATTCATCGATTAGATAATGATTTATTCGTTTGTTTTCAGGGTTCTCGTCAATTGCGAGTCTCTGCCATTGGATGTGCAGAGTCTGAATGGGGAATCACCACTCAGATGAGAGTGCGAGCAGGCATTGGAGAGGAGAATATGAAAGTTCTCGACAGAGTAAGCATATCGAGTGAAAATAGACGCAAACATTCCTCATCTTAGGATGTATTCGATTTCGCTCGTTATCGTCATCCTATTATCTTCCATCTCCACCAAGATTTTCGTGCTGTCAAATTCGAAATGAGATTCATTAATTCGGCGGGTCATCTCAGACGTGTTGTAACATCTATTTTCTTTCCAGTTTTTCCGTCGTCATCCTTCTTTTGATGAAGGCGATGTCCTCATTCGTTTTGCCGATGGATCTACTCTTCGAACTTGGAAGGCTCTTCTCTCTCAAGCATCCCCTTATATGGGTACTCACAATTGTTTCCATTGAATCATATCATTGTGTGCTGCAGCTCTGAAGATGAGAGAGACGGAGGACGATGGAATAGTTGATGTCTCTCCATTCGATCGATCGTCGTTTATTGAACTTCTTCTCCAATTGTATCCCACTGAGCGACCCATCTGGGCCAAGTAAGGAAGATGCTCCATCATCAACTTGTAACTCAATGTTTTTAGTTTCAAGCCTATTGCGAATGCAGCAGTTTCATTCGACGTTCGAGATGTCATCGTGAGATTGTCCGACCATCTCGTCAATTATCGCAAGGTAGAAATGGAAGAATGAAGAATGGATCGATAGCATTGTCATTGTAGATCGCTCTCTATCGTAGACTTGAAGACGCAGCTAAGCTCAATCTGTATCCAGCAGTCGCTTGTATGGTAGAAGAGGCCGCAAGGACTAATTTGTGGACTGCGTAAGGACAATGAATTGAATGAAATAGTCATGGATTGGTTACAGTATGATTCACAATGGATACGATCCCGTCCAATCATTGGGAGATCACGTGTACACTCATGTCGTCTGTCCATCTATCGTCAGGGTACGGTATATTGGTGAATTATCGATGGACAATGTATATGTTGAGGCCAAATTCGCTCAATCTCTGTTACCTCCTCTTCCTCTAGCGAAGTGTGAGATGAAGGCAGAAGATTTATTGAGTGATTCCTCTGCGAAGGATCCTCTCAACCAATGCATAATGCTAATGGGAACGCCCTTCTATGTTAACAGGTATCAACATTGCAATCATATCTCTTGTAATTGTTATCTTCAGAGGAATTCTCCGTACTCACACAGGAGGGTCATTCCCTGTCAATTCACTCGGCCAACTAGTCGTTCCTCTTCCCAAAGACGTATTTCTCATGTGCAAGAAGATGAATATTCCTGTTGGAAAGGTCTTGATGTCCTCTCGCTTTCTATCCCTTCAATGATTACTAATAGGTATTCCTGGAACTTGTGTTCTCTCTCTATCCTTCTGGATCGGATGTCTCTGCAGGACTCGTCAGGTAGTATATCACTCTCAATCAATGAGTCAATCAATAATTTGTAGACCTGCACTCGCATACGCCTACCATCTCCGACTCAAGTATGCAGTTGACAAATTGGAGCAGGTTCTACATTTATGAGTTTAAAGTGACGTCATCATATCCTCTTTGAAGGCTCTCATCTCCGAACCAGTTACGAATGCTGGACAACTCATCGATCATCTTTCTCTATCTGAAACCTATCGATTGACCAATCTACTCAGGATAACAGCTGTGAGAGCCGAGGGAAGGTACGGTAGTTTAATGAATGATGGTACGGTAATCTACTCTTCCCAGTTGCTACGATATGATGAAGGAAGCTGTGGTTCGACCTGAGTTTTCTGCCCTCTCTCTTACGTGAGTATCGATTGATTGATTACTGTATCGATCTCTGTCAATTGCAGTACTCGTCGTCCAGTTCTCGATCGAATGTGTTCTGGATGGGCCCATGGATGGCCAATGCTCGCTAATCGGTAAGAAAGAACGTGATTGGAATGAGATATGATGTATTCTATTGAGATCTCCGACAGACAAGATGGAACGTAGTTTGGCCCCTTCTGGAGGAGGACCTCCTAAACCAGAATCTGATTGTGCAACCTTCCGATCAATCGAATCGAATATGGTATTCGAAGAAATGGACAGATTGTCTGTAGAGGGATGAAGAGTGAAATGATCATGAGAATAAGAAGACAATCACCCAATTCCCTTCCTTCTCCCACTCTATAATAAAATTGTTCTTCGGGCATATTCTTTTATCTGGATCGGCAGGGAAGATGAGGGATGAAGTCAATTGGTATTCTTCTCGAATTCACTCACATTATTATATCATTCTGTTTCTATTAGGAGTGCTGAAATAATGATATGAGCTAGGTATGGTTAGGTTTTGCTTCGAAAAATAAGTTTAAGCGTGGGTAGAGTTCGCTTACTCGATTTGATTCTCACGGGAATTCAGATCGATTCAAATAAGAGAACCTTATGGGCGAGTCTACCAAAACAAAATGTCGTGTGATCTACCCTCTCTCGATTATTGATTGATTCGATCCCTCTATCTCCCTCTCACTCCCCTAGTCCCTTCCCATCTCTATTCCCTCTATCAGAATGGGAACTCCTCCTCCTGAGTATTCATCAGTAGTTCATCCATCAGCTCCATCAATGGATAATCGTCCTCCTCGACCGCCTTCTGCTGTCGTCCCTCCTCCATCAATGGTCTATCCGGTATGTATTGTACTCATAAGATATCATATCTCTCTCTTATCAGACTCAGTCTTCGATGGTTCCTCAATCAGTGTATACTCAACCAGTGATGGTCCCTTACGCAGTTCCTATTCACAATCCGGCACCTCCTCCAGGTAATCTATCCATCTTTCTTTCAATTAGGTATCGATAATCGAGGATATTGATTGCAGTGACAAACATCGTTATCCAGAGTGGTGGCAATGGAAGCAATGGAGGAATGGCAATGGGAGGGCCAAGTGAGTAAGATATTATATTTGAAGATGTTATTGCTTGATTCCATTGATACAAGTCTAATAAATACAACATTTCCTTGAGATGGTAAGGGAGTCTCTCCTCTACTTTGTCCTCGATGTAAACAGGGAATATTAATCAAGCAGAGAAACAAATGCATTAAGGTGAGTACTGTAGAAGGAACATACTGTAGATAATATTGATTGAGGTAACCATAATTGTTCTCATCGTTATCACTTTTCCGTTTGGTCTTCTTCTTATTCCATTCCTATGTTGCATATGGCAGAACAAGTACGATCTTTCCCATTCCTCTCTCTCTCTAATACCTATGAAATGAGTATTTTATATCTTTCTAGATGTCCAGTGTGTCTTCGAATCTCTGGATCTCCGGTCGGAATGAAGAACAGTCGATAAAAAGGATGGAATGGCAAGAGATTATATCGATTGTTCATCTACTTATCTGTTTATTCTCACGTTTCATCATGCTGTGATAAGCTAATTAATGATAACTAAGTACCGTTCTGATAAAATAATACTTCTATTCGATGTAGTTTAATTGTGTTGATTAATCGGGTTTATTTTCCCATTGATATACTTAATCAGTCATCATCATCTCTCTATTCGTGACTGTCCTCTATTCTTCTTCTTCTGGAATGTCATAGGGAAAGGGAAGGGAAGACCCTTCGATGAAGTCGTCCTTCACTTCTCTCATGACCTCTCTTTCTTTCTCTCGGAGGTCACTCAATCTGACCTCGTCTCTCTTAACTTGTAACCTTCTCCTTTCTCGAGCAAGGTTCATTGTCTAATCCTATACAAGATGTGAGTAAGGTCGTCCTTTCCACTGAAGAGTGGGGGTCACTGAACACACTTGTTCTCATTCTCAACGAGATATTTCACTTGCTAATAGTTACTGATAACGTTTCATTCATCCAGAGAATTCTTTAAGTTTTCGTCACTATCCGAAATTCATATTTTTGTGTAATTATTCGTAAAATATTCAAACTTTTGTATTTCCTCAGGCATCAATTTTCTTTCTGCATTCTTGGTTATTGCTCGATAACATATTTCTGTGGAATCCTTTCTCCTTTTTCTTCCATTTCAACTATTGCTCATCTCTTGATTAGAGTCTAATACTAAATAGACTCCAATACTAATTAGACACTAAACACGGATGGATTGAGACATCTTTCTCCCTCATCCTGTTTTTCTTCCCACTCCATCCCTCCCTCTCTCTCTCATCTCAATCACACGCTCGTTATTTATCAAAACACTCGTGTTCATCTCTGTTATCGTTCTCATGAACCTGTGACTGATTGAAATGCATCTCTTCTTATTCACAACTTTCCTCAATCCACACTCTTTTCTGATCTGATCTTCGTTTCCTTCCATCGTTGAGGTCATTCTCGTCCATTTCGATACTCTATCGTTCAATATTAACCTCTCCTCTCTTTTTCTATACTCCTCCATTTGTTTCGCATGACACGTTTTCTCTCCCGTTCCATTATTCTTTCCGATCTCCCTCCCTCTCACAGAGAACAGTTGAATTTCCTCTCTCTCTATAGATCACTTGACTCTTTTCTCTCTTCTAAATCGGTATTTCGTTCTCATTCAATTTTGGTCCGTCATCTTTTCTCTCATTGCACAACACCTCTTTCATATCTTCCCTCTTCCCTTGTTTATCGATCAAATTGAGAGAGGGAGACATAGATTGGTTTGTTGTCGAAAATACGGTAAAGTTGTGGATGGAGTAGTGTTTTCCCATATATCTTCTACTTCCTCTCTCATTGCATAATAGTGATCATCGGAAAGAAATTGTAGTTGAAATAAATGGAATAATTCTTTTAATGCACTTCCTGTCACCAATTCGCTCGATATCTTATCTATGAGAGTCTGATTTTTTAGACATTTAATGCTCTAATACATTAATTAATTTATCCTCTCTCTCCCTCACTCTATTCTCTTCCCCCTTGAATATCATTCTCACCCCTACCGTATTCTTCGTTCCCTTTGAGAGACTGTTGACTCGATTCTTTCTCGATTCTCTGTTGTCGTGGATTGGGAAGAAGCCTGAGTCGACTCGACACAATACAAAAATATGCTCCCTTATTTTGTCTATTTGTGTTTCATCTGAGAGAGGAGAAAACAAGTTTGGCTGTGGAGACTGAACACTGTTCTATGTGATCCCCCCTCCTCCTATATCTCCCCCCGCCCCCTCCCCTCTGTCTCCTCTCTCCCTCTCTCATCCCTCTTCTCTTTTCAACGCCCGAAACGACTTGGCTGTGGACTATTTTGAAAACACGAAAAAGAGCGAGCGAGTGAAGGATTGAGCTTTAATTGTTGACTAACTGACGGAATGAGAAGAACGTTAGTAAGAGTAGGATAGAGAATACGGTAGTATATGGAGATGGGTATGATGTGAGTATAAGAGGACTCTAGGGATTGAAGAGGAGAGATCGGAGAGAGCATTATGATCTTTGTGAGTGTGGGAGAGAAGTAGAAAGAGAAGAGAGAAGGGAAAAGAGCACAAAGTGATTTCCCCCCTTTGCTCTCTATTCTTATCTCATAGAGAAATGATGAAAAGGAGAGAAATCATGGATTTGAGGGATCAACAATCAGAAATATTCCTAATACTTTATATAGTCTAAATCTTGTTTACACTATAAACCATATATTCGACTTTGTTTCTTCCGAACCATGATTAATCTGTCTATTCTCTCTAATCTCGCACCTATCAGTCATCACATGCACCCCCCCCCCTTCCCGTCCCCTACCTCTCACTCTCTCAATTAAATGTTTCTTACCTTCTTTTTCTCTCTCATTTCTTCTATTCCCTTGCCTTCTCCTTCACTCCTTGCCCTCCATTCTTTCTATCCTTATTATATTATTTACGAGTTGAGTAGCAGGGGCGGTATTCTTTCTCGAAATTTGGGCGCCCCAATGTTTTGGCGCCCCAAATTTTTGCACACTCCGCCCAATTTTTTTTCTCATTCTGTGTCACTTCGCTCGTCCAGAGCGGTCGATAGGAAATGATTCGTCAACGGGCACGCCAACATCATCAAACCACGCATAGATCTCCGACTCCAATATCGGACAAACATGGACATATTTTTCCATAGAGATATGACGATCCAACCAATTCGTTTGGGTGAAAATAGCAACAATGAAAAAGAAAACGTGATAAGAAGGAAAATAAAAAAATCGAAAATAATTAATTTATGCTAAATCATCGTAATAAATATTCAAAACTCCGAAAATCACGTACCAATATTCGAGGTTACGGTAGACAAGTGTACGGTACTTGAGGTAACGGTAGACAAGTGTACGGTACTCGAGGTTACGGTAGATGGATGTACGGTACTTGAGGTAACGGTAGACAAATGTACGGTACTTGAGGTTATGGTAGATGGATGTACGGTACTTGAGGTCACGGCAATTGAATGACTATCAAAGCCCAATATTTCAATTCGCCCAAATGATCCCCAATATCTGCCCAATTCTTCCCCAAATCGATCGAAATTCCTTTGTTCTCACCCCCAAAATATTTGCCACTCTCAATAGAGTGCCCAATTATTCTCACTGAAAACGACGCCCAATTCGGTCGATCCGCCCAAAATTTGGGCGTTGGGGGTCGCCCAATCATTTTGGGCGACCGCAACGTTCATTCGTCGCCTTGCGAAATGAAATTGGGCTCGCCCAATTTTTTTTGGGCGGCGCCCAAATTGAAGGAAGAATACCGCCCCAGGATATAAAGATGCCATTGTCCATTTCTGATGCTTTCCCCTCTCCTTCTATCTAGTGAAAATGTTCTCTCCTTCTATCTCTCTCAATCTCAAATGGAGAAGTGATAATGTGAAAATTTTAATTTGGATAAGTCCTGTCTTCCAACGATAATTTATCTTATTATCTTCTTGCTTTGTTTCCAACGATTTCTCATACTTAGTATCTATTCTCGATAGATTTCGTCTGGTATCATTGCGAGATTTGTGGTAAAAACAAAGGTCGGCGGGAGACAAGCTTGGTCTCTCTCCCTCCTCTTTCTCCTTTTTTTCCTTCATACCTCTCGTTCCATATACGGATCGCAGTTTATTCACAAGGAATCTGTAGCAACTAAAGTAGAATGTGGTATACGAGTTGGATAAGGGATTCAAATCATCCTCGTTATAATTGATTGCAAAAGGGATTCTATCCAATGATTAGTTTATAGTACTGTTGCACGAACTTAAGATGCACCAACTAACTCTCCCCTCTCCATCCTCACTCTCTCCCTCTCTCCCTCTCTCCCTCTCTCCCTCTCTCCCTCCCTTCCCTCTAGCCGCTCTCCTCTTCTCTCCTGTTCCCGTCTCTCCTTTCCCTCTGTCAATCGATCTCCCGTCTCTCTTTCTTTTCTCTCCTTCATTTCGTTTCCTCTTTCTATTTCATGTTTTCATCTGTCTCTAGCATTTTCTCGTTTTGAAGTGACACGTCTCTCTCTCTGTCTTCGTTCCATTTCTCTGCCTTCTCATTCCTTTCTTTTATCTCTGGAATATCAATCAATATCTAGATGATGATAGTTCCATAGTTGATTCGACCCTTGTCCCTCTCTTCTCTTCCCTTCCCTTCCTCACTCTTTCTCCTTCCTATTCTCTTCCCATCCATAACAAGTTGTTATTGGTCGTCGATGCAGTCAATGCTTTCACTCACAAACGAGTGAGTTTACCACTCTGTCTGTCGACTATTCCCCATCCCTCCTTCCCTCTTCCCCTTCTCCCTCCCATCCCTCCTTCTCTACTTTCATAGCTAAATGGTAGATCACTTAACAACATAATTATGATTAGTCTTAATCATATTCCGTATCTAACCGTAGTTTTTCGATTACTTTTATTTCGCAATAAGTTGATTCTTTTCGTAGTCATACGTAATGAGGATACGAAGTTGAGAAGAGAGTTTCTCACTCTCAACTTCATTCTTTTCTCTCTCTTTTCATCCATTCCTTTTCTCTTCTTCCGCTCTTCCCCTCTTTCCCTATCCCATCCCTTTTCTCTCCTCGTTGGCATTGGATACTCGTCTTTTCGCTTCAGGAGACACTTTTTCTCTCTTCCTCTCTCTAGTCATTCGTTCGTATATTCGTCCATCCATTCCCTCATACTTACTCTTCACTCTCCACATACTATATTCCCTCCCTTCTTTGATAAGGATTGTGTTGCTGGTATGTCAAATTTATGCCGATACCCCTTCCTCTGTTTCCTATTTCCCTCCAGTCTAATCAATATCTTCATTTCAATCTTTGACCGTGATCTATTTTCTCTCTCAATCTCTTTCTTATCCATTCTCATATCTATCCGTTCTCCTCTATTGATTCATTCAAATCTGATTCATTCCTGATTCCGTACCTTATTTCTTATTCCATCTTCCGTGTTATATATTTCTATGCCTTCACTTTAAAAAGATCTTAACTGTTTTTCTTTCAGTTCTTTTTCTTTGTCTCTTCTAATTGTTAATCGATACCGTTCTCCATTGATTGATCTACTGTCACATAATGGCTGATTTCGCTGGTCCTCTCAGACCGTCGGATAGCTGGAGTACTACCGAGGTTTATTTATTCTTTAAAGTATATCTTGTATTGATTATCTTGAGGTTCGTTCTCTCACTCACAATCACGTCTGGACTATACGTGGATTCTCTAATTGTGATGTGAGATATCTGGAGACGAGTGTCAAGATTAGAGATAATAAGGATGGACACAGAGATGTAAGAAATACACATTCATTCTTATCTTATTATTATTTTTGTATATGACACATGCTCCCTTTGCCTTTGGGCACTAAAGTAAAGAAGTGCCGATATTATTATAATAATGAGTGGCATATTCAGCAACCAGTACCTTCTGCTTCCTCCCATGAACCGGCTCCAATCACATTCAGAATTAGACTTCATCCACAAGGAAATAAAGAAAGCAATAAGGATTTCTCGTTCTTCCAGGTAGTTTATACACGTTTATGATTCTTTGGAATATTGAATATGTTTAAAGGTATTCTGCAACACGAATAACACTAAATACCGGGCTAAATTCTCCGTTTACAACTGTCGAAATGAAGAAATCCCGACGACTGTTTACACTGGAACACAACAGGTTAATATTTATTTATTGTTTGAAAAGGGAGTTGTAGCCAGGGATGGTGAAGGTGGGTCATCCTGAATACATTCGAAAAAATATGATTGATTTTTTTAGCGCACCTTCATTTAAGTAGATTTGAAAGTTTCTCTATTGGGCCTATTTATTGAATATTTTGACGATTAAGCGCTCGGGAGAATGAATCACTTGGGCAAACCTCTCTCTCTCTTATGTCTCTTTAACTCCTAATTGTGAGATTTTGTGAAAATATTAAGATCGATGTTGAATATTGTGAGAAAGGGAAGAAAAAATAGGAATGAAAGTATAAGGGAAGGAGATATGATTAATTTCAGTTGCATGGATATTTCGAGTACATTCGCAGAGATCTTCTCCTTCAGCATCTTTCACCTCAGGTACAAAAGTTTGTTATCAACAATTATCTAGAAGGTTCACTTTCCACTTACGTTGTTTTCAAAAAGATATTGTGGATCTATTAACTAAAGTACCCTCTCTGACATTAACGCTCACTTTGCTACTGACAAAAAAGTAAACTATTTTCTTGAGGACGAACTGCAATTGAATCTTAATCTGACGGTCACTTTCGATACTGTTACTAAATGCAGTCAGAATATGAAGAAGATCGATACCATTGAGCCGAAGTATCAAGAGGCAAGTTTACCGTATCTGTCTCTCTCTCTCTCTTATGTTTTCTTCCCGTCTGTATACCGTTAGTATTTTGATGTTACGGTATATTGTTTTGACCATGGTTGCGGATAGTGTTTGCCATACTCTGTTTATATCCATGCATGCTTCTCTGTTTTCGATGAGTGGAATAAGGAAGACGGAAATGTTCGGGAAAGAAAAGGAAGGGAAACGATTGGTAATGAACGAATTGCAGATATCAAAGGATCTTGAGTCTTTCCTCACCAGTGGAAAATTGACTGATTTCACTTTGGAATTGAATGAAGGAAGGGAGATTGAATGTCATAAGGTGAGGGCCATTTATTTACAGATTCATGACAATAAGAAGGTATTTGTAATATATGTTGCAGGTAATTCTTGCTTCTCGCTCTCCCGTCTTCCAAGCAATGCTCGAACCACACACAGAAGAGAGCAGAACGGGAAGGGTTGTCATTCCGGATATTGATTATGAGGTGAGAAGAGTCTTTCTTAGAAGTAGAGATTGAGAGGAAGGGAGGGGATAAGTGTGAGAAGGAATAGATGGATTGCAGGTAATGCAAGAGATGCTCTACTTCATTTATACTGGGAAGACTCCTAATCTGGCAATGTATGCACTTGATCTACTCGCTGTTGCCGATCGATATCAACTACAGGGATTGAAGGATATGGCTGATCAAGTGAGAAGAATGGGAGGAAGAATGAGATTGATCTTTGATCTTTAAGCATCTACGGACTTCTCTTGTGGCAGACACGGCCTCTCGCAATCTCGTCTATGCTGATATGCACAATGCGACTGAATTGAGAAAGGATGCAATCTCATTCATTGCTGCGAATATGAGTAGTGTCATTGCTGTAAGTGAATGAGAAGGGAAGGAATACGGTAGGGGAATGAATGAATGGATTGCAGACTGAAGGATGGAATCAATTAGTAGAGAAACAAGGAGCTCCTCTTGTCAATGAGATCATCAATTCACTCGTTTGTGATAAACCGACAGCCTCTACTTCCTATACCGGTGAGAACTTGAAGAAAAGGGGAGGGGTAATAAAGCAAACACATTTATCTTTAAATGGCAAACGGTATTCCGGAGAAGTAAAAAACTTGAAATTTGAATGGTATGATTGATGTGAAATAGAATGATTTGTGTGTGTTAAGATGCGCCATCTGCGAAGAGAGCCCGTCTTGATGGATTCAGCTGATTGACACGAATTTACAATGAGAAGATCACATCTCTGTCATATAATCCCGTTCTTTAACTATAGTCTCTCGTTCTCATATTCGATAGTTATTGTTATTTATATCTAATCAATATTGATCGTCCATTCCATTTGGTTGGCTCCTTTATAGGAATAGTTTTATTTGTATCTTCATTCTCCTTCAGTCCAATCGCCCATCATAGTCATTTGCCTTCTCCATCCCATTGCGTGAATTTTCCCTTCCCTCTTCTTCATTCTTCCTTCTCCCGGTTCATTACCGTATCCTTGAACGTTATTTCAGAAGTTCCCTGATCTTTATTCTGAGCTACCGTACCCCCTTATAAGCAAAGAACACGCGTTTCGAGTCATTCAATTCAATTCGAGGTACTGTATTCCCATCTCTGTCCTATGAATTCCCTGCAAGAATCCCCATTGATCAATTGATCACAATGCTAACCCTGTTCAATCTACTCAAAGTGTACTATTAAGACCGTAAGATAAAGTGTTACTTACTTGAATTCAAATTTCTGGTGATATGTTCAAAAGCAATAAAAATATCTCAATCGGACATTCTAATGTCTCTGATGGAATAATCTTAGATGGGTTTGGGCAACAAACTCTTCATTATTTCTATCGTGTGAGTTTTATCCACTCTTTTTCACTCATTGATATTTATCCCTATAGAGTAGTTGCCATTTCTTTCTATTCGATTCATCAGTCGAAGAAGATCAAAGCAGGATCTGTCGTTGCCTATACGTGAGATTGACCGGAATGTTTTTACTAATCAAATATATTGAGTCTCCCTTCTCCTCCTTCTCTCGATGGGACTCTCTCTCCCAATAGAGCCCTGACTGAGGTAGAATACATTCTGAAGGACCAGATCAAAGGACCCGAAAGTTTGGTGGTTGATGGAGGTAATTGAAAATGAAATATTGTGAATGAAAGTATATATTGAGATACTATATATACGGGTACTCATGATGGGAGACTACTCAAGATAGTGAAGGGAAAGGTAGAGAAGGAGATGAGATTTACCAAGGCAGTGAAACAATGTGGTCAGTATTTTTCAACATTACTTGTTAATTTCTCTCTTTCTCGTCAATGATTAAATCGAATGAATGAATATTATAGGTGGATACGAAGATGAACCGAAATGTGGTCGACCTCTTGGAATAAGGAGAATCGAAGGAGACGAGTTCATTGTGGCCGATGCTTATTTGGGAGTGTTCAGAATCAACTTCGAAAGTGGTCAGTTATATGATCATCTAGACGAGAAGAAAACATTAATGAATTGAAGGAAAGAAGGATGTTCTTATCGACAGCCGAATTCCAATTGATGGAGAAATTCCCATGTTCTTCAATGATCTTGATGCGAGTTATATTTTTTTCTTTTGATCTACAATAAAATAATTTCAGCTAATCTCGAAAGATGAATTCCTCGTATCCGATTCATCCACTATCTACGGAAGAAAGGATTTCATGAGGGAAATTCTGGGATCAAAGGGAACTGGAAGGTGGGATATCTATTAGAGATATATAAGGAAGAGGATGATTGAAATGGATTCAGAGTAATCCATCATCGTATTTCGACTGGAGAATCAAAGATATTGATCAAGGGTCTTCACTTCGCTAATGGAGTTCAGGTAAGCGAGAAGTGACTTAGTTCAAGTAAGAGGGATCATTGTTACTCTCCCGTCATTCAGATTCTCCCTGACCGTCAATCTTTCGTTGTCTCTGAGTGCACTCGTGCAAGAATTATGAGGTGAACTCATCTCTTTGTAGCTGAATTGATCTTTGATATCTCATTACATCGATGGACCGAAGATTTTTTAGACATTACATCGATGGACCGAAGAAAGGAACGACAGAGACATTCATTGAAAATCTCCCTGGTCTCCCCGATAACATTCGTCTCTCAAAAAATGGAACTCTTTGGGTGAGTAAGAATCAATCGATAAGACTACCGTAATCTATCTTCCAGGTGGGATTGGCAAGTGTTCGTATGGCAGGACAGCCAAATGCACTCGAAGCGATGGCTGGATATCCGAAAGCAAGAGAGTTCCTTCTCGCGGTCAGTGATAGAAGATATGAAAGGAATTAATAATACTTATTGAGATTCTTCCCGATTTCGTCCTTCGAGATGTATTCCCTCATCTCATTCCTCTCCATGCAATTGTTGTGCAGATTAATGTTAACGGAGAGATAATTTCGAGTCTTCACGATGTAAAGGGAGAGAAGATGAGAGAAGTGTCTCAGGTGAGAAGAGAGAAAGAGAGGGGAAATTTCATCTCTTACAGGTATCTGACGATGGCGAGTTTCTCTACTTCGGCAGTTTCAAAGCTCCCTATATTGCAAAACTTAAGAAATTCTAATGGTTACATTTAAGCAGAAGATTAAACATCACAGTGGTACTTTTACGAGACAATTTCATTTTCTACCTCATATCGAATCTGATTGTATTTATTTATAACGAGTAACACCTTTTTATATACGGAGATTATATGTAAGCATTCCACTGTGATAAAGTATTACTTTCCATAACTTTGAGTTCAGGCGAGAGAGAAACGCAATCACTCTGTTATTTTCTCTGGTGAGAAAATAGCAGCCTTGCTCGCCCTTGTCCGAAGAGCGAGCGCATCATTGCCCGGTGCCCCTTGCCCTTGCCCGCCCTTGTCCGAAGTGTCCCTTGCCGGCTTGCCCGATGACCACCTTGCCCGAAGCGCGATTCCTTGCTCGATTTGGTCGAAGCGCGAGCCCTTGCCGGTTTTCCCGATGACCTCCACGGTCGAAGCTCGAGCCCTTGCCGGCTTGCCGTAGCGTGATCCCGTTGCCCATCCTTGCCGGTGCCCCTTGCCCTTGTCCGAAGTGTCCCTTGCCGACTTGCCCGATTCCCAACCTCGGTCGAAGCTCGAGCCCTTGCCGGCTTGCCGTAGCGTGATCCCGTTGCCCATCCTTGCCGGTGCCCCTTGCCCTTGTCCGAAGTGTCCCTTGCCGACTTGCCCGATTCCCAACCTTGGTCGAAGCGCGAGCCCTTGCCGCCTTGCCCATAGCGTGATCCCATTGCACATCCTTGCCCGCCCTTGTCCGAAGTGTCCCTTGCCGGCTTGCCCGATGACCACCTTGCCCGAAGCGCGATTCTGTGCTCGCCTTGGTCGAAGCGCGAGCCCTTGCCGGTTTTCCCGATGACCTCCACGGTCGAAGCTCGAGCCCTTGCCGGCTTGCCGTAGCGTGATCCCGTTGCCCATCCTTGCCGGTGCCCCTTGCCCTTGTCCGAAGTGTCCCTTGCCGACTTGCCCGATTCCCGCCTTGGTCGAAGCGCGAGCCCTTGCCGCCTTGCCCGTAGCGTGATCCCATTGCACATCCTTGCCCGCCCTTGTCCGAAGTGTCCCTTGCCGGCTTGCCCGATGACCACCTTGCCCGAAGCGCGATTCTGTGCTCGCCTTGGTCGAAGCGCGAGCCCTTGACGGTTTTCCCGATGACCTCCACGGTCGAAGCTCGAGCCCTTGCCGGCTTGCCGTAGCGTGATCCCGTTACCCATCCTTGCCGGTGCCCCTTGCCCTTGTCCGAAGTGTCCCTTGCCGACTTGCTCGAAGCGCGAGCCCTTGCTCGCCTTGGTCGAAGCGCGAGCCCTTGCCGCCTTGCCCGTAGCGTGATCCCATTGCACATCCTTGCCCGCCCTTGTCCGAAGTGTCCCTTGCCGGCTTGCCCGATGACCACCTTGCCCGAAGCGCGATTCTGTGCTCGCCTTGGTCTAAGCGCGAGCCCTTGCCGGTTTTCCCGATGACCTCCACGGTCGAAGCTCGAGCCCTTGCCGGCTTGCCGTAGCGTGATCCCGTTGCCCATCCTTGCCGGTGCCCCTTGCCCTTGTCCGAAGTGTCCCTTGCCGACTTGCTCGAAGCGCGAGCCCTTGCTCGCCTTGGTCGAAGCGCGAGCCCTTGCCGCCTTGCCCGTAGCGTGATCCCATTGCACATCCTTGCCCGCCCTTGTCCGAAGTGTCCCTTGCCGGCTTGCCCGATGACCACCTTGCCCGAAGCGCGATTCTGTGCTCGCCTTGGTCGAAGCGCGAGCCCTTGCCGGTTTTCCCGATGACCTCCACGGTCGAAGCTCGAGCCCTTGCCGGCTTGCCGTAGCGTGATCCCGTTGCCCATCCTTGCCGGTGCCCCTTGCCCTTGTCCGAAGTGTCCCTTGCCGACTTGCCCGATTCCCAACCTCGGTCGAAGCTCGAGCCCTTGCCGCCTTGCCCGTAGCGTGATCCCATTGCACATCCTTGCCCGGTGCCCCTTGCCCTTGCCCGCCCTTGTCCGAAGTGTCCCTTGCCGGCTTGCCCGATGGCCACCTTGCCCGAAGCGCGATTCCTTGCTCGATTTGGTCGAAGCGCGAGCCCTTGCCGGTTTTCCCGATGACCTCCACGGTCGAAGCTCGAGCCCTTGCCGGCTTGCCGTAGCGTGATCCCGTTGCCCATCCTTGCCGGTGCCCCTTGCCCTTGTCCGAAGTGTCCCTTGCCGACTTGCCCGAAGCGCGAGCCCTTGCTCGCCTTGGTCGAAGCGCAAGCCCTTGCCGCCTTGCCCGTAGCGTGATCCAGTTGCCCGCCTTGGCCCGAAACTAAAGGGGGGGGGGGAGCATGACAAAACGGCAACCGATAAACCAGCAAACGTAAAAAAACGGCATCCGACAAAACGAGAACGGTGCATTACTCTGTATTAATTCGATCTAGGACCGTGTGTGAAGTTCAATGTAATCAGTATCAGATGCACGCCTTATCACAAAAGTTGATCTTTGATCTTCTTACTCCTCACAGCACGACGGTTCAAAAAGCTCATTCCTCAACAATTAACTTTCACTGGGAGCGGCGCCCCGCCCCCCCCCCTCGCACTCTTATTGGCTCTCAGTGACACACCCGCACGCCACGCGTACGCAACGCGTCGACTGCAATAGGCGTTCTGATGCGCAAACCGCCTCCCCCTCCTGAATATCCGCACGGGAGCCATGCGATAATAGCATACTGTACGCGCGAAATCTAAAATAATTTTCAATTTTTACGCTCTTAGTTACTGGTGTTGAACACCCGTGCACAGAAACAAAACGGCAACTTGTCGTAACACCGGTCAATTAAATCCCGTATTATAACGGGTATTCATCAACTCCTTGTGACCTCCTCTATTCAATGTGACTTCAATCTTTGATCTTTCGCCCATCATTGACAAAGCGGCAACAACCCATAACACCGTTTACAAACATTAAACAGTGAACTAATGGGTGTAGGCCAACTCGTTGTGCCCTACTCTATGCACCGTCACATTGTTTTTGATCTTTCATTCCTCTGCGACACAACAGAAATATGAGCCCGTTCGCGTAAGAATCGGACAACGGCTGGCACGGTCAAAAAAGTTCGATTCTGAGAAAATCTGTGATTTGGGGTTCTTGAGGATGCCAAGTTTATTTTTCATGAATCTTCATATAGCGCAAGACAAGCTAAATGGAAGTGAACTAAGGTGTTAGTGAATTTGCACATGTTTTCTCCCGTTGCCTGCGATTGCCTGAAGCGCGTGTCCTTGCCCGCTTTGCCCGTAACGTGATTTCGTTGCTCGCGTTGGTCGAAGCGCGAGCCCTTTCCGGCTTGCCCGATGCCCGCCTCGGTCGAAGTGCGAGCACTTGCCGCCTTGCCCATAGCGTGATCCCGTTGCCCATCATTGCCCGGTGCCCCATGCCCTTGCCCGCCTTGCCCATGCGAGCGCCTGCCCAATGCCCTTCCTGGCTGCCGCCTCCTTGCTACCCCGTTGTGCCTTTGATTTGATTGTGAACATGAGATGATGATGAATCGATACTGAATGATTAAAATGGAAGGAGAAATATCCGCAATCTTAAATTATGTAATAAAGAGAGAAAGGGGAGGTAAAGAGATAGTAAGTGTTTGATTGGTTCAGCAGATCCCCCAAAAAAAAACAGTTAGAAGACAAAGAGCATTGTATGGAGTAGTGAATAAAAGGAGTGGGAAGAAGAGAGAAAGGGAAGAATGATCTACTATTATCTTGTTTTCTCTCTTCTTCTATCTTCTGTCTACTCTCAAGAAGATGAAGAAGTTACTGTCGAAGTTAATGAAGGAGAGGTCAGAATTAATTTATAATTGAAAGTAAATTTTTATTAGGGCCTTGAATCGGAAAATTATTGGAAAACATCTACGGTAGCGGCACCTGAATCAGCTTCTTCTTCAACAACATCCTTCACACATCCTACGTTAATTGTAAGGAATTGAGACTTTTGCATCTATTACATCAGTATAATTTTTATTTTAGCCCAAAAATCCATTGATCACGAATCAGAATCGAAGCGATAACGAGAGTGAAGGTTCGTCTATGAAGGTACCATACTATATATTTATTTATTGATATCAGATCGATGCAAGGATACTCTACCCAATTGTAAAGAGAGGAAAAAGTTATGCAAGTGAGTGAAGAGAGAGGGAGAAGGAGGAAGGAGGGGATATGAATGAATAACTTCAGAATGATCCCTTACGGCCCTCTCGTCACTCAATTCTGTGCCAAAACATGTGGAAGATGCAAGGAATTCAGTCGATTGACAAGAGATCAAAAGTGTAGAGACAATGATCCGAGGTACGAGAGAAAGAGGAAGAAGAGAGTAAAAGAGTTCATTCGAACAAATTGACTCATCTGCCTCCTAAAGAGTTCATTTTGGCTTCTTTAGATGTGCAACTCTCGTTCAACTTGGATTCTGTTTCTCTAACCATAATGAGACAACTAAAGTGAAGTATTGTGCCCGTTCTTGTGGGCTCTGCGATGTAGTCGAAGTTTGATAAACTATATTTTTCATTCGATTGTGTTTCATTTCTGCCAATTGAGTGAATAATTGAATCTCCTTGTCGGCATGTTCTCACTCAAATGACCATCTATTCTATTGAATGGATTCCATTCCTCTGACCTTGTGTCTATCACCTCCCCCCCCCCATCTGTGTATTTATTCTGCGATTTCGTTTATTCGTTCGGCTAATGAGATTCTCTTAGCTCTTCTCGATAGTTGGTAGTACGAGAATGTGATAGATGTGAGTGAATGGAGAGAGTTTAGCGAACCCCCCCCCCCTCTACTCTCCTTCTTTCTCTGATCTAGTTCAACATTCTCATCACTCGCTAGTTCTCTATCAACTGAATGTTACTATTTCTTCTTCTGTCCTTTCTCAGTCTATCGAATTGCCAATCTGAAGTGGATGAATACAGAGAGAGGAAAGCTTTCCATAGTAAGTTATTCGTTACCACTTCGATGTTGTCGATTTCTCGCGTGTGCAATATATTTGGAATACGAAGATAGTATTTCGTGTCCAAGTGAACACGGTTGGAAGATTCAACTCGGAAATGGATGTGTTAAGAGTAATTTGACTGGTTGCAGGATATTTCTGTAGACGTCATCCATCTTCCGTCTCTTGTACTAAACCATACACGATTGAAACATTCGAAAGAGAAAAAGACTCTCAATTGGAATCATCCACTTCATCCAAGTATGTTATTTATGGAGATGTACGAAATTCATTGGATGTAGATGGAATGATGAAGATGGTGATGATTATGAGATGAGATTATGGGGGAAATATAGAAGGATAAAAGAAGAAAGGGAAGAATGGAGTCAAGAAAAGGATGTCAAGTGAGACAGAGTGTGTCCATACTAACTCTATCTCCAATAACAAACTGCATAACTGGATGGTTGTGGGTTGTGTTATCCTAATTGTGTCTGCGTATCTTCGGTTCTCGCTTTTTTCGAAACGTCATAAATTCAATTTTGGCAGGGAGATCCACATTCATCATCACAACGATTCTCCCCCTCCCCTCCCTCCTCCTCCTCCTCCTAGACAATACTACCCTAGACAATACTACTATCCAGCGTAAGTATTCGCTGTGAATGAACCATTATAGTTCATCTGAATCGTACAATGGATATATTCAATGTCTATGATTCTCCGTCTGCCTTCTCCATCTCCTACCCCTCAATTATCTTTCTCTCGGACTAAATCTCTCTTTCTTTTCAGTCAATCCTACTATCCTTCGTACGGCGGAGGATACGGATGCTGTAATTATGGTAAATCAAGTCTCGTACTATTCCTCTTCAATCAATAATTATAGGATACGGTGGGGGATACGGTGGGGGAGGAATCTTCAACTTTGGACTAAATCGAGGATTAGGGATCGGTTGGCCAGGAGGTTGATTTCAATATTGTTTCAATATATAATATTGAAACTTGAGGTGGATTTGGATTGGGTTCATCTTTCAATATTGGAATTGGATGATCTACCGCTGTTATTATATGTGAATCAATCGATAAATCATCATGGTGTCACTACATTGTCCACGTGTGTAACTACTAAATGATAGCCACCTGACTCTCCATTCATTCGACCCCCCCCCCTCCCCCTCCTTCTCCTCCACATACTTCATCTCTCATCATCTTCTTTATTCCCTCTGGTCACTCTTAATGAATCAAAAGGTATATCTCTTCTATTCTTCAATGAATTTCTTCTTTCTTCAGTCTGTTACTAGATCATCCCAGCTACTATTCTTCCCATCCTTCCATTTTCCCACTCTCTAAATATGAGTATTTCACAGTGGGCGGGTCCTCCCGTATCTCCCTTCTCCTTTCTTCTTTCTAACTTTACTTCTTCTCTTCTTCTAATCTGGCACCCCATCCCTATCCACGTGTATTACCACTTGCTCCTCCTTTCAAGGTAAGACTCTTTCCTCTCTTCATCCATCCATCTATCTATTTCTTCCATCACTTCTCTTTTGTCTCCTCCTCCTTCTCCTTCTCTTTCCACTTCTCACTCTTCCTTCTTGACTCCACCCCCTTCTCATTTCATTCGATGCGTCTTCTCTATCGTGATCCAATCCTTCCTTCTCTATCTCCTCCATCTCCTTCCTTCATTCTCAATCGTCCTCTTATTCTTCCATCCCCACCATCTCCATCCTCTGTCCATTCTACATCCATTCTATCCGTAAGTATTCCCTCCCTCTCTCTCTTCCATTAGGACAATTTCAACCCAAACAGGGTCAGATTCGTCTTTTCCCAATGGACGCCCCTCTCCCCTTCTCCCTCCTCCACTTGTAAACTGCTAGTATATCCGAACCCCAACGTTAATTCACCGTGAATAAGTAGTGAACATGAGAAGGTAGTCTCACACATTTGTCATGAGTACACAGGAAATTACTTGATATAGAATACGAAGTGAGAACTACATTTTCTATCGGATAGATGGAATTGGATATGCGAGGATGGCTACAATTCCTCCCTCTTTTCCCAATTTGCAGTAGAAAATGGATGTAGGATGGGGGATAGTATATATTTATATCTTAGGGGGGAATGTAATCCTTGTGAAAGCGCGGGGAAAGAAGAAGTTAATGTACTGTGAGAGAGGTCACGATTGTTTCCCCCAGTTAGGACATATTTTCCCTATTCGTTTTGTGTGTTTGAGCGTGTAAGTTGGAAGAGAGAGAAGCCCTTCCTCTTCTATTCGTCATACAAAGAAGGAAGAGGATTGGGAAGGGCTTAGATTGGTCAGTCAAATGAGGGGAAGAAAAGTAATCACCGAGGGAAATCTAGCAAATACGGTTACACTGACAAGTGAAGAGTGAAGAGAACTATTGATAGGTTGATAATGAAATAAATTGCAGGGTTTCCAAGAGGGGGAAATAATAACATTCGCTCTTCTTGGATTTGCAGTCTTCCTCACTTTCATTGTTGTTATCTACTACAAATGCATCGCACCAAGTTAGTATTCTTCCCTAATTACTATTTGAATGACGTCAGAGAAAAAAATAGAAGAATCTCAGATTCCATCTTTAGTCTCTCTCATGACTATTCATAATTGAGGTGTCGAAGCAAGGAGTAGAGTCATTTTCAATCCAAAGGGAGATAATAGACGATTCTCAACATATGGAAAGGAGCTCTTTGGCCGATTTGTAAAGAAGAATAATTATTCGTAATTCCATTCCATTCAAGTGATCTCTCTCATATATCTCTGTGAAACAAGCGGGTTATAATAATTATTTTATCTGTTATTTCTTTATCTGAGTAAAGAATCTCATCTTTTTGAACACGTAATCTCATCAGAAATTAATCAAGGAAATGCATAGCGTTTGTAAATTTGAGCACTCAAAAGCAAAGCGATATTTACATTAGTAGAAATGATATGGTACATTCGTACTTAGCACGCAGTTAAAACTATCACAGATTTAAAAACAACTTAGAATCTCATAACTCTTTGGTGGGTAACAATTGGAGATGAGGTATTTGGTAAAATTGGTACAATTAAAATGGTAAGGACTACTCACATATATGCAAATTGGGTGATCTCTGGTTGAATGAGTTCAGCTCTCGCCAATACGCAGTGGAACCAACCTGGAACAGATTCACTCTATGGATTCATTCCATTTATCCCCTTCATTCGCACGTTTTTATTCCTCGTCAACACTGTGTACTCGGACTAATGGAATGACATACTCATTAAATCCCTTCCCCATTTCTTAGTTGTAAGTGAGACGGGAGAGATGGGGGATAATGTAACGACCATGTATCCGATGGCTCAATAGCTTATGTTAAACGTACATTCCAAAGTTTAACTTTTTTTAAATAATAAAAAGTGTCGTACTATCATTGGTGAGATCGAGTGCTTTCCTTGTTGTCGATAGAGAGAAAGAAGAGGAACGGCAAGCATGGCTCTTATCCGATGGCTCACTCAAATATTATATTCATCACATTGTATCAACTACTCTCATCTTTCCTCAATCAGTTTTTTATTTGGACGAATCCTCCCATTGTCTGAGAATATTTTAATGTTCCATCGATTAAACTGTGACAGTCTCGATGAATCTCAGATGGGTGTCAAAGTCAACAACAAGTGAGCACGTCTCTTTCCCATACTTACTAATAAATAAATAATGGTGAACTGAGTATGGGTAGATATAGATGCTCCCCTTTCCCCTCCCACTCTTCACTCTCTCATCAGTCAGAGTGAGGAAGGGAGGGAGGAAGAGAGGGGGAGGAGGGACATCTCTCTCACCTCGCATCTTTGACGTAGTCAATGAATGATCTAGCAGCATTGTCTATGCACAGATTGAATTGATCGATGAATCCCAGTCTGTAATTTAACTTCTCTTTAATCATTCTCAATCGATATGAGTGAACCTTGCGGAGTCTTCAACAGGAAGTAGAGCGAGTCTTCTCAAGAAAGAGACCACATTGTCCAATGGACGAACTCGAATCAATTCCCTAAATAGGATATTCACTAATCTTGTAAATATTCCAAATAATCTCATTAAACTCACAACGATCGATTTTTCTTCGATGTTTCTGCACTCCCCAATATCGAATTCACTGATGTTAGCTCGGCCCTGTAGGCATTAGCAACTTTATAATATTTGTTTTCCTCCCTTCTCGCTAATTATTCGCACGTCACTTCAGTGAAAGTGGAAGTAGAGAGGAATTAAGTATGAAAGAATCAGGGAGTCATGTAAAGAAGAGAGGATGGGGAAGAAAAGGGAATGAATGGAGAAGCATCAAGCCTCCAACAACGAGACGTGAGAAAAAACGATCCCACTCGCATATTCCTTACAAATACACTTTTCTGTTCCAATCATCGTAATCTGACCTCATCTTATTGACTCCATGTTTAGGGAAAGGAGCTGAGACGAGAACTATCGATCGATCCATGTCTATGATAGAGATAGGCCATGAAGAATGAATGGCATTGTGAAGTACAGAAGGAAGAGATGACTGCAAGTGATACATTCATCTTCCTTCCATTATTCTCTCTCATCTTACCCTCTTGACAGCACATAATCCGAGTAGATGGGAATACTCGTGAGTGTACGGTCGAAGACAAGTGAAACGAAGTGAAGAAGGAACGAAGAGAAGAAGAGTATGTAATAACTGAATGGAATGATGAGGGAAGAAGTTAGATGAGATCACATCACTCAATCTTCCCTTGGTCTATCACTTTCCTATCCGGTGATTAAGGACTCGTCAATCGAGAAGAATTGAGTGACAATAATGATCAAGTAGAGAAAGAGGGGAAAGAGGGCGTGAGAGAAGTTGGAAAAAATAGAGGATTGTTGATGGAGAACTAGAAAACCACGTGAGTGAATGGAAGAATAGAACTCATCACTTGCAGGCCTGATCACGCATCCATCTATCTATTATTAGCCCTGTACTCTCCATTATCATACAATCCTATCCCCAACCAATTAATTGTCAACAGAAAATGATGGGAAATACTAACCTTATTGACGGAGGAAAGATTCGATCCCACGACGACACAATTTCCTCTTGACTGAAGACATGCAGTGATAGCCTTAGAGAGGAGAGAAGAGATCGACAATGGAGGAGATGGAGTTGAAAAGAATGTTCTCTTGATCTGAAGAGTTCTCCTTTTATCACGCCATTGAGCATACGTGAGCCAGGGAGCTCATTGGACAATTTTTAAACGATTTGAACGGGTCTCCGCGTACAAAAACGGTTTCTGAAGAACGGGTCACCACCCCTTTTGGACCAATTTTCTACTATTTTTCCTCAAAATCAACGGGTTGCCTCTAAAAATTTCGAAAATTTTCCTTATTTGAACGGGTCACCGCCTCCACAAAGTTCCTCAGGGAAATCGGCGCTCAGCTATGCCATTGAGCAGAGGGAAAAATATAATTATTGATGATTGAAAATGATATGCATATGGGACAAATTGCGCCCACTGCATAAGTGCTTAAAAAGTGATGGTGATTTTTCATAATATGTTTGCTCATTGTCAGACACAAAAGAATTTCATAATGAAGAATGTTCATTGAATGCATGACAAACCTTGAGTGTTGAGTTAGAAGGCATAAGAGGGAATCTTTCGAGACTTCCCATCACAGAGAGAAGTTTATTCCATTCACTTGTCAATCGAACCACCGTATCATCAGTCTCTTCCTTAAATCAACGCATATATTCCAATGTTCCTAAATCACTATTAATTCGAAGTGACGACTTCCATGACGAATAAGACCATCAATTAGTGGAGAGTAATTGTATGGCATCATTGTGTTCCTTTCTCCTCATCTCAATTCCACTACTCTCATTCTCTTCTCTTCATAACCCCTCTTGACCTTCCTTCTCCTCCTCTCACAAAAACGAGCCCTCATTCTTTACATTTGCATTTATGAGCTCGTTTACTCTACTTTGTACTGTCTCTATTCACTCATACAAGAATAATCTCCATCTGTCATTGTCCCCTCATCTTCCCATATATACTTCCCACTACCATTTCCAGTCTTCCTCTTTCTTCTCTCCTCATGACCTCCCATCGATGGTTGGTCTTCCTCTCAATATTCTCATCGTCTCTTCTTATTCTTTCTCTTATCTCACTATCATTCATCTTCTATGATCTCAAATCATTCTACGACGAATCCATCAATGACATCGATACATTCACTGTAAGTTCCCCCTCCTTCCTTCCCCTACATCGTCTATCTTTCCTTCTCCTTCAGATCTATGCAGAACGTGCATGGTCAGAGATGAAGTCATCTCCCCATTCTTCCTCTCCTTCATCCTCTTCCCTCTCTCCTTCTATTCTCTATGGTCGTCATCCTCGATCAGCAGCAATATGCCAGTGCGGCCCCATACAAGAGACGCCGTGCCGCGATGGACCAGCAGGTTTACATACATTTTCATTACCAACCGTGGATCACAAATATAGTGATTTGAGACTGATAATCGCCCTCGAAAAAGGTAATTTCAATCCAAATGTATCAGGTCCTCCTGGAGAACCAGGTCAACCGGGCTCCGATGGTCCACTTGGTCCCGACGGAGACCACGGAACGGCATCTGTTTCATATGGACAACCATGCCCCAAACCAGCATGCACGAGGTGTCCTCATGGCCCTCCCGGACGTCCCGGACCCGATGGAAATCCCGGCTATCAGGGTCCATTGGGATCTCCAGGCGAGCCTGGATCTATGGGATATGGAACGAGCGTGGGACAACCTGGACCTCCAGGCGAAACGGGCCAACCAGGAAGGGACGGGGAGCCGGGCATAAAAGGAGCCCCAGGTGCTGGAGCTCGAATAGGAAGAGGGCTACCAGGAGCTAGTGGAGCTCCAGGTCAAATGGGAAGCGTTGGATCCCATGGGCTACCAGGGCGCGCGGGATCCGACGGAATACCCGGGCCTATGGGACCGCCTGGTAATGAAGGAAGAAGAGGAAAAAGAGGAGAAGATGGATCAAGAGGAGAACGAGGAAGCGTCGGAGAGACAGGTTATTAATTATACTATACTGCATCAGATTATATTTTCTTTAGGTCATGATGGAGAGTATTGCCCGTGCCCGAAAAGGAATAACGAATATGGAGTGAAAGTAAGTAGTTAGAAGAGGAAGTCAAAAAGGGAAGATATCGTAGTTATGAATATAATAATTTCAGAGTTACACCCATGGAGGTTCAGTGAGTACAAGGAAAAGAAGTGGAGATGTGTATAAGAAGAAATGGAATACTGCGAGAGGATATGATGATGTCTGTTGATTACATTCAGAGATTTTCTAAATGAGAAATGAGGGATATCACTTCGAATGTTTAAGGATTCGTCCACGGTATTGGCAAAGAGCCAGCCTATTCGATTTCATGATCAACAGCAGGCTCTTATCCTTGATGGAGGAGATGAAGATTGACACTAATCGATAATATTGGGATACCCCTCGCGCCTCCACACATCCCAAGTACATAGGAAACAGTAGATATTCTAGTTGTAATCCAGGATAGAACATTGTTAAATGAGTATAACGAAAAAATAAAGATAAAAACTGACAGCCATAATGGAAGCTTTCATTCGCGGAACGAGATCAGTGATAACTCCCTCGAAGATATTGTGTCTATCCATATACCATTTATATCTGCAATCCATACTTAATCACATATTCTGCTTCATTCATCCTTTCATGGACACATTCAAGTAGTCGTAATTTGTTTACCCTTACCTTTTGTAGTTCATAACAAAAGAGAGTGCGTGCATTCCTCCTTTCTTCACTGGACTTCCATCAGTGGATGAAAAGAGGAATGAAGACACATTCAATCGACGAGAGGCCACCATCATCATCTTGTGAACGAGAGGATTCGATGATAATTGAGTACTGTAATAACACTCATCTCACTTCTTGCATTAAGAAATTGGTGAGCTTTGCAGGGCGAAAGAATGAAAAAATTGCCAGAAAAAGCCCAAATTCCGTTAAAAATCAAAAAGTGACCTGCATATTTGTTCAGCAAGAACGAATTTAGCAATGTATTCCTCATCAGAAGGGAGATCATCCTGTACATCAAGAGTGACGTCATCGATGAAGAGATCAGATGAACACGAAGATGGAGATGATGGACTGAACATGATAATAGGGCTATTCAACCATATATACTAGTTTACATTAATTTAGTGAACACAGCAATTCTACAATCGTGAAGGATAAATAAGATACCGTATCAAACTGAATGAAGTCAACGTAGGATCAGAATCTAGTCTTGTTCCCGAAGGAGAGAGAATTGAGTAGGGAGAATACGGTAAATCTTCGTGACTCTCCATCATCTCAGAACCAACGTATCCGGATGTTAACACTCAAATTATGGAACTGATAATAATAGTCGCTATAGGGAGAAGCATGCGTAAGCAAACCAATGCTGTTTCTAAAATGAATAACCATTTCTACTAATACTTACAATCAGTATCGTCCTCGTATTGTCCTTCTTCTTCATTCTCCATTACCATTGAATGAGCAGCAGTTTGAGTGGAAGAAGTGGAATGGGAATCCTCACATCTTCTCCTTCCATCGTAATTCACTTCATTAGGGGTACGACCTTCTTGAGGTGATGATGTAGCCTGCATAAATGGATTTTTTATTTAAAAAATCTGAATTGAAAAATAACTAAAAGGAGAATACTCGAAAAAAAGAAAATTTCTAACTAGGGGTGCATCTCCGTTGAGTGGTTGTGTCTTGAGTGAGTCGAAACTATCCGTACTCTCATCCAAAGGTAGACCAATATGAACTGATGATGCAAACGAATCCTGCATCAACAAAATTACTTCCTAATCACATTTTTATAAAATTAACTATCACGATATAATTAATGAGTAACATAATATTATTTACACTTACGGTAAGTGCATCGATAGTTCTTGTACCAGACTGTTCGCTTGTTCTGCTTTCACTCATAAAATCATCAAGGAATCTCGAGATGGAAGTGTCCATAGTCGTAGCATCGTCTAGCATTGATAGATCAGTCTGAACTATCCTTATACTCAATATATTCCATGGATATATAAAAACTAACTACCTGAAGTACATCATCGATTTCTTCAAATTGTATACTCGAATTAGTCATAGACGAATCAAGACTCTCATCGTCAGCTCCTGATCCACTTGGTTCCTCATCACCAGAAAGATCGATTGGAGTCAACGATTCATTCGAAGGAATCACCTGTGTAAACTATGTGACTGAAAGAACTATTTGAAACACTTACATCCCAAACAAAATGAAGTTCAGGACCAGACATATAATCAAAAGTTGACCAAATTATTTGTGTGATTCCGCATGTATCTCGGATCCGTAGAGCTATACGAGATTTATGTTTATCCTGAATTTGCCAAGTCAAACTTGAATAAGTAATGTTTACCTTTTCGAGAGCATCATACGTTTGAAAGTACTCATCGGCTTCCATTGAGCTACGTTTCAGATGCGCCTGCCTTGCAATTCATTATCAATAAACACACGAAATAGACAAAAACGACAAGAAAACAAACAATGACTTTTTTCAAAAAAAAAATCAGTCTCGTCCGGAAATCAAATACATAAATTAGGTATAATTTAGTGTGGTCGTGGTGTGTTTTCCGAATGCGCTAAGAATGCGCGAATGCGTACGCGATAGGCACAGCCCCCTAGGAGCCGACATAGGGGTGCAGAAAACGTCCGAAATCCGGTGAAAAAAACCGGCAATTAGCACATGAAGCTACAGTTAGCAAGTTGCCTGATTTTGCAATTAGTTTGAAATCCATCGCAACGATCACCCTGATCCTGCATTTCCAGTTCTCGATAGGAGGCTACTTTCCGGAAAACGGCTGCAACTACTGTAGCTCTCCAACGCAATCCTCAGTTCACGATTCGCAGCTGTATCCATCTTTAAATCCGTAGCTGGAAAAAAGTATAACATACTTTCGGTGTTTAGTGCCGAAAAATCACAGCCCATTTTTGGCAGCTCTGGACGTTTTCCTCAGCCCTATGTCGGCTTCCCGGGGGCTGTGCGATAGGTACGTATCAATACTATTGACATCTCTTCCCTTATCCGCCCCTCCATTTCAATAGTATTGACAGACAGAGGGAAGGAAGGGAAGAGGGGGTCAATAGTATTGACTTTGTCAATAGTATTGACGAGGGATCGAGACTCCTTCCTCTTCCCATAGGGTGAGCAGCGAGAGAGCGTGGGAAAGTGAGAGAGCCTTTTCCTCTGCGCTCTCTGCGCTCTCTCCATTCCCCGTGCTCTCTAACCGATAAGGACAGGGAACGGGCTAGTCAGCCAGAGTCGATATTATTGACAAAGTCAATACTATTGACCCCCTCTTCCCTTCCTTCCATCTCCCTGTCAATACTATTGACATGGAGGGGCGGAGAAGGGAAGAGATGTCAATAGTATTGATATTGATATTGAACCGGCAACCCTAATGTGCACACGTGTAGCTATCGTACGTTTTAATATATGATAGTTGATAGTTCAGATGCTCTCTCGGAGGGTAATGCACTCTCTTTTGCGACTACAGGGATGTTCCTGTCCAAGTAGTTCACGAGTTCTATCTACTTCCCGTGTCGTATTGAAGAACGAACACGATAAAATCGACGATGAGATGAAAAAGATCACAGAGAAGCTTGGCAAGGAATTTGAGCAAAGTTTAAAGGATGGAAAAACTGAGCCGGAAATCGACAAAAAGTTCATGAACTTCAAACAACTCAGTGAGGTTCGTTTTTATTTGTATTATAAGAACCCATTACTTAATTTTTAGCTATGCTCTTGTTGCAAAGCATGGCTAGTATTTGCCTCAATTTGATGATGTTCGGTAGTATTAGTATGTAATATATTCTGTAGTATCTTATATATTATAATCCATTTCTCAATTTGGTTCAAATCTGTAATCGTTTAGCAAAAAGCACACGAGCGCAGTCACATTTTCACATGGAAGACTGTTCTGGGTACTTTTGTCGTTGGAGGATCCATGCTACTTGCTCTTTTCTACATTCGCAAAGTGGTGAGAATATTCGTCTCGTTTCGAAATTATTGCGAAACACTTTTGTTCAGAGAGTTGAAGAGGCGGAGAAACAACGAAAAATGACTGCTGGAAAGGCGAGAATTGGAGGCGATTGGGAGTTACAAAATACTGATGGCAAACTGGAAGGAAGCGAACAGCTTAAGTAAGTTCAATCATTGCGTTTCCTCCAAAAAAAGATGCTCAGGGGAAATTGGCTTCTTCTATATTTTGGCTTCACTCACTGTCCCGATATCTGCCCCGATGAAATCGAGAAAATGGTTAAGGTGAGAAATGAGGCCGATTATTTATCCTTTATTTAAGATCTGAATTACAATTTGCTAATCCCAATTATATCGGCTACGTTGGAAGGGTTTTTGATTTTTGTGGTTTGAAATCGGGTAGATGTAGGTCGACTATAGATGAAATATACTGAAGTTCTGATGGCCACTCAATATGTTCTTATATTTTCTATCAGTAAATTAATCTTCATGCAGGTTGTGGAACAATTGGAAAGGGATAAGAATCCAGTGAAGATTCTTCCCATCTTCATCTCGGTTGATCCCGCTCGAGATACACTCAAGAGAGTCAAGGAATATTGTGCAGAGTTCTCTCCTAAACTAAGAGGATATTCGGGAACTAAGGAGCAAGTAAGCGCACATTCGAAATAATAACAAAATCATTTGTTGTGATTGGTGATGATAACCATTCCTCGTACTAACTAGTCCTACTCTAATCAGAAATACGTGTTTCATCCCCAATTGGTTTCATATAGTTTGGAGATCTTCAGCTTTATTTGCAAAATATCATCCGGATAATAGTGATTGGAAAATTTTGTAAGATCAATGTGGAAATGAATAACTGTTTATTTTTATAAATTGTCTTAGGTGAACAAAGTGGCGAAGACATTCCGAGTGTATCACAGCGAAGGACCGAAGACTGCTCCTGATGATTATATCGTCGATCATACTGTAATCATGTATCTTATCGATCCAGAAGGAAACTTCCATGACTACTACGGACAAAATAGGAGGGCTGAGGTGAGGAATCATTAACCTTTTCATCTCATTTTCTTATGAAATTGTGAATTTTTCAGGAAATCGCTCAAACAATTCGTATGAAAGTATTGAAGGCCGAAATGATGGAGAGAAGATCAAAATCTCTTTTTTAGACTTCCGTTAGGATAAATAATTGCCTCTTTAGACTGTTATTTCTTTGTTGTTGTTAGTAATTGAATAGTATAAATTTTTAATATTACCTATTGTTGGAGTTTCTTTTGGCCAGAGGTTCATATACCTCCGATGTATCTTAATTTGCTCAATGTGTATTTTTGTAATTGATAAATTTAGAGAAGAGTTATGGCCAAGAATCCAGGTAACTCGGAGTTTGTTGTCAAGGTTCCTGAGTGAGTTCTTTCCTCGTCTTCTTTTTACGGGTCAATTTGCCGACTTTATTCTTCTACTCACGAATTCCAGATTGAACGACATGAAGCGCTTCACAGTGCTCAAGTTCAACAATTCGATCAAGGTTGGAATTGGGTATTCGTGTTGTGTATACATTGTCTCTATAGATCGATCCAACGACATGGGCCAATCCAGAATGTGATATTCGAATGGAAAGAGAGGAGAATAGAGTTCTCACTAGTGGATTGGCTGCTGTACAAGACTTCGGAGAAGGAACTGAATATGGAAAGGTAAGAGAAAGAGAGAAGAAGAGGGGAAGAATAGATTGATTGAGGCTGCTCGTGAAGAAGCAAGAAGAAAGAAATTAGGAAGAAGAGCTAATCAATATTCAATTGATAAACAACCATGGAGAATGAAAATTAATGAAGCTGATGGAAAGGAGAAGAAACTTCATTCAATAAGAGAAGCTGCTGGGACTCATGCTGATTATTGGCTATTCCTCAAGGTTAGAGAGGGGGGGGGGGGTAGAGATATCTGAAGTCGATCATTCTAGAATGGAGAGGAATTCCATGCATACAAAGTGGATGACTGGCACGGATTTGTACCTGCTATCACTCATAAAACTCTTGATATTGATGAGGCTGAGGAGGAATTCACTAAGAGGTATAGAAAGAAGAGAAATAACAGATGGAATGAGTACATAGTGATAACTCGTGCTAAACAACCTTAGAAACTTCCATGTCCATCTCCCTTGATCAATTTTTGTTACAGGAATCGAGTAATGAATCAGTTCGCTCTCCGGGCTCAGATATTGGACAAAATGAAACAGAAGGAAGCTGATGAAGAAGAAGAACAGAAGAAGGGAAGAAAGAGTGGATTGGTGAGAAGAGAGAAGGGAGGAGGAGATGCGTCAATGAGATTGATTGTAGATGATCAAAGATGAGCACTCATCGAGTGGATCAGAAGGAGATGATGAAAAAGATGAAGATGGTGAAGAGAAAAAGAAGAAGAAAGTAAAGAAGGGAGCGAAACCAAGGAAGGACAAGAGAGTTAAAGTGGAGAATTCTGATGAAGTTGCTAGTCAGTTATATTATTCCATAAGATATACAAGGATACGGTAGTAATCATTTATCGTAGTCGTTGATACGGAATGGAAAGATGACATGTGAAAAGAGTTTGTTCCCGTTGTTAATCCTATAGGTTGGGTCAAGGGTAGATCAATATGATCGATTAATTGATTGATTGAGTTGATTATAGAGTATGAATCGGAGGATGGTGAAGATGAGGGAAGAGAATACGACTATATGAGTGACTCAGGATCCGATTCCGAGTAAGTCTATTCATATCTTATACTTCTCCTTCTTCTTCTAAGCGTTCTCTTTTCCTTCCAGTTCAGCCATCTCTGAAATATTCATTTGTTAGAAGGGTTCATGTTTAGAAAAATCATAGAGAACATTTAAGATTCCTATAGTACATTTTCGTGCCACTAACAATCCGGGTTCTTTTAAAAAAAAATCTGGACCTAGAGATTGAGCAATTGTGTCAATATGCGCCTTGATTTTTTTTTGCGTCGAGTAAGAATCATGTCACTTATATTATTTTTCTATTCTCATTTATCGAGTACTATGATGTACTCACTTCTCTCTTCGATAACACTTCTCTCCAATTCCTCGGCTTTTTCCGTCTCTCCCTTCTTCGATTGAACACGATGGAGATTAGATTGATTCGATAGATGAGAGGAGTCACCGATTGAAAGAGGACTGGAAATTATTTATGTTCAATAGACCATTCATATCAGCCTTTTATCTTTGACGGCATTTTAAACTACTGAGTCTCATTGGTATTCCCTAAGTGTTGAAACATGCATTTGAGACGTACTAAATGGGCAGAATGGAATAGAGTAGAGGGGGGATAAAGGGGGTAACTCACACGTAGACTCCTTTTCTGTATGCAATAGTGGATACAGTGCATTGTCCAACGTATGCCCATCGAGAGAAGAGATAGAGATGAGATGAAGCTATTGGACTTCCATGAGATACTATCAGAATATTCCCTGAGAGATCAATTGATGACTAGAGTACTATGTTCACTTGTATTTCGTGTGAGAGAACGATTCTGTTTACTATTACTTAAATGTTGTCTATTTTGTTCCTCCCTTGATCCACTCACATGTGGATGACTGAGGGAGAAGGAGAAGGGGAAGGGATGGGGAATGGGTGTGTGGATTGTGTCTTGCCCCTCTCATTTTCTTCTCTCATTTTCTTCTCTTATTCCTTCTTTTCTTCTCTTTTTTATCTCTGAGAAAGAGGGACGAAAGGGAGAGATAGAGAATACAAAGAACGTCCATCTATTTCTCTCGTGGGTTCTGTCAACGAGAGAGGGGGAATCCCCATAGAAGGAGAGAGAAAGGGAGAAGAGAAGGAGAGAGGGGGAGGAGGGGCGAGGAAGAAATGCCTTCTAAAGGGCAAACCATTGCGAAAGAATGTGTCATACCAATAATGGATGAATGGAGAGAAGGATTATCTACCTGAGGTGTTGTCTAGTATAGATTGGATGGTTGTCGCCACTCGAGCATAACATCCAACGTCTCCTCCATTCTCACGAGGAAGAGGAAGAGAATAGACTGGTGTATACGAGAAGTTTATGTATGGAGACAGTTTCCTGAATGAATGAGAAGGATAAGAGATAGATGGATAGTATACCTCATTTGTTCCTTGGATGGAATACCCGGTGGATCCATACACGCATTGAGAGATTCTGCCAATCCTGGCTCGATATACATGGGCGGAGGTGAGTCAAATTGGGTTAGTATCTAGACGAGAAGAAGAGGAATGATACGTGAAGGAGGAGATGGATACCTGAGTAGCAGTCTGAATAGTTCTAGTAAAGGGAGAGACGAATACAGCAGTGATTGGAAGAGACGATAGATATTCTCCCGTCTCTGATGCTTGTTTCAGTCCACGATCACTAAATGGAATGATAGAAGAAGGAAGAAGAGAGGGAACTGACGTTAGAGGAGGATCATCCCATGTCTCTCCCTTCTCCTTCCTTGACATCTTCCATGTCTTATCTACATTATCCATTCTTTCTCCATGACGAACTGTATAGATGAATCTCTCCTTATCACGCATTGAAGAAGAAAGAGAAGAGAGAGATGAGTTCTGAAGTAGAATGAAGAATGGACGAAGATGAAGAAGAGAAGTGAACATAGAGGAAGATGATCTACCCGATGGAGAGATGAAAGAGGATGGAGAGAGACTAGAATGAAGAGAAGGGAAAGAATGAATGGAGGAGGAGAAGACATTCGGTATAGACCGATACTATGATGATAGAATGAAGTGAATAAGAATGAGAATGGGGATAAAAGGGATGATTTGATTAGTGATGATACTGTCAATCAAACTGCACGAATCATCGGAACTAAATCTACATTACGTCTTTGTACGAGTGTCTCTTTCGATGAGATATCGGTGAATTGACGTAAGCAAGAGAAGAAGAAGCTAACATTAAGTGGTTATGAAGCGGAAAATCGGGAAGAGAAGGGGGGAATACCGTCAGAGAGAGAAAGAGAACGAGAGAAGAGAATGAAGATGAGAAGAGAGAGAGAGAGAGAGAGAGAGCTGGAAGGGAGGGAGGAGGGAGAAAGATAGAGGGAGAGGGCAATCTCTGACGTGAAATGGAGAAAAGACGGCAGTTGGTAAAGAACTCACGTAGGAATGATGAGAACTCTCTTCATCTTATCCACTCTCTCTTATTTCTCTGATAGAAAAGAAAGAATGAAGGGGAAAATGATAGGAAGAAGGAGTGAATGTTATCCCTCTTCCGATGGACGAATGACGGAAATCCAGAATAGAAGAGAAAAGATGACTGTAAGAGAGAAAAGAAAGAGTAAAAGACACGAAAAGAGACATAGAACCATGAATGAATGACAATGAATGATTAATGAAGTTGTATGAACTCGTTTGATAGTACGATGAAGGGGAGGGAGGGGGAGGGGTGAATGAATAGGAGATAAGCGAGATTGAGCGAATAATGAGTAATTGAATAATGGAATTATTGAGTCGTGATATTCCAATGGAGGACAAAGTGGAGAAGGCATTGGTTGGAGTGGCTGAAGAAGAAGGATTGAAGAAATTAATGGAGAGTGATGATAGTAGTGAAGATGATGAAGATGATCCAGGTATGAAGAAGGAGAAGAAGAGAGGGGATGGGTGTACTCTGTTATCGGATGAGAGAAGAGAAGGGCAGGGTAGACAGGGTAGAAAGTACGCATGAGGAATGATGAGGGAAAAGAGGAAGAAGATGAGACAAGTGATGAGAAAGTGATCAATCAGATCAAATGTCTAGTCGAGAGAGAGAGAGAGATGATAGAGTGAGTGTCTATAGATCAACAGTGGAACGGAAATGATGATATGGAAGGCCCTACCGGTAGATCATATTATACAACAATATGATATTTTCAGAGAAGAAGCTGTTGAACAGAAAGATGATGACGATAAGAAACGTCGTATCGACATTGAGGAGAGAGGTAATTGAAGGGAAGGGAAGGAGGGGGGGGGGTGAGGGATTGTGGAGACATGGCGAACTCGTGCCCTCTGATATGCCAGACGAGCGATTAACACTGATAGCTGGAAATATGACAAACTCTTATCAAGTGTCGTCGCTATCAAATATCGAAGCTGATGCACATTGTTGAAATGAAAGAAAAAGGCAAAAACTAAAGGATGTGGAAAAAGGAGCAATATCCGTTGTTATCAAAATGTTGCAGTCAAGTTATCCTTTAATTTCTCACATTGACCTAGCCATATAACAATTCCAAAATTACAACTGGTTGGACACATTTAAAAAAATTGCAAATGTGTATGCGTAATGAATTGTCTCTGTAATATAATAGTAATGATTTCAGATTCATCTGGATCGGATTCGGAAGTGGACGATCTCGATAAGGATAAATTAGATTCTGTTATTCTTATGCCAAAGAAGGGAGGAATTATGGATGGAGGAGCAGGAACTTCCACTGGAATTAAGAGACCTGCTGATGATACTCCTAAGGTATACTCACTTATTATGATGGAATGGAAGAATGATTAATTGAAGGGTCCTGAAGTAAAGAAAGTAAAGGAAGAGAAGGAAGAAGGACTCACTGAAGAAATGGTCAGGAAACTACTCAGAACAAAACCATATACAACCAAGGTATCCTTATTCAGATTCATTTCTCCTTTTTGTTGGATTTATCCATTGTGGGGCGTTTGGAAATGAAATTTAATATTTTTACAAAAAAGATTTTATATTCAATAATTGTGAATATGTTCTCTTTGAGGAACTATTGACGAAGATCAAGGCTCGTTGTGGTGGAGAACTTCCAAAGGCTGAAATGGTCACCAAATTGGCTGCTATACTCAAGGCTATCGAACCACAACAATTCAAGCAGAAACAAGGAAGGAAGGATGTACTCTTCTTCTCTCTATCCAATACCATCTGAGTCCCCTTCCCTTATCCTGTCTCTCGCCTTCCATTCGGTGATGGTGTATGGTATGAGTATGTCCCCTCCTCTTCTCTCTACCCAGTTACCTTTATTTATCGTGTTCAATGGGGTCAATCCTTTACAAACCCCTTTTCACTAAGTGCATTCATTTCGAGACTGATTATCTCTATGCTTCGATGCTCTTCTCCTTCTCTCTCATTCATTTGTAATTTCTAAGTGTTCATAGTTGGATAAAATATTGACTGTGAAGTGAGATAATAGTTGAGTAGTGGAAGGGATTAATGGAAGAATGGAATGGACATACACGAGATAGTCCCCATATTGTGTCCCTATTTGTTATGAGAGAGAACACACAACAACCAGTTAGTCCCCTTCCCTATAATTATGGTTGATACAAGAGTGAACATTTATTGAGTAGAAAGAAGGACAATTATTGACATTCTCTCTCGAATAGTAGAGACAATACACTGAGAGAATGAAAAAAAGATGATCTTTGATCGATGAAACTACCGGAGAATTAATGGAAGAGGTCAGATACTGACTCAATTTGGAGACCAATCGATTAAATGAGAGAGAAGAATGAAATCTATTGATTCTGAGGAAGGAAAGTCATTTCTTCAGCTCGTTGAGTTCCATTATTCTCATTGATGGAAGAAGGACGGAAACCACGAATTAATCTCTGAAGAGAATGAAATTATCAATTGCTTAATTAGAAAGAAGTTACCTCCTTGAAAGATAATTCACGATTTTCAAATATGAGATAGTAGAGAGCGTAAAGAGGAATGGAGATCATTGAACATGAAGAAAGGAAGAATCCAAAAGCTGTAGCCCAGGTCTAAGATTTATTGAGTATTCCTATGAATGAGAATGGAGATACCATACCGGATAAGGTTTATCAGTGCCCGCATAATGAAGAGGTTTGAAGTAGACTATACAAAAGACGAAGAGAAGCTGAAAATAAAGAATAATGAAGAAGGGAGAAAAGATTATGATGGACTAACGAAAGAAGTCATTGGAGAGGCAAACTTCCATAGGAGAACCCACACATTACTCAATTGAATACCCGTCATACTCTTTATTGCTCCACGAATCTTCTCAGCACCTAAACAATCAATTCATCATTCAGATACCGTCCGTAATCAACTAACCGAATCCCCATGAGAGTCCAACGACTTCGAAGAATACAACAAAAAGAAGAGCATAACCAGAAGCACCGTATTGATCAAAGAGATTGAGCCAATGAACTCCTGACTGGAATGGGAAGAATACGGTAGGAGTATCGATTAATTCACTCACGTAGGTCACCATGGGAATACCCAGAAGGAAGAATCCAAAACAGCAGATGCCAAGAGCAATCTGAAGAAGAGAGAGAGAGTCATCTAGTTGATCCCCCCCCCCTCTCTTACCTTTTTGTGTCGACGAAGAATGGGAAAGGCATCTTCCAATGCAGTGAAAAGTCCTTCCATCATACACACCTACAGAAGAGAAATGAAGGAGGGGAGAAGAGAGATCTAACCTGTGAATCCAATCCAAGAATTGTAATCATAAGGAAGAATAAGAAAGCCCATAATTGTTTGAGAGGAAGACGAGTGGCTACTTCGGGATATGCAAGGAAGGCAAGACCAACACCTGATCAGATGAAGAAATGAAGGAAGGAGAAGGAAAGGGAGGGGGAGTACCTGGTTTGACAATCTCAGCGATATCCTTATTGGCGATAACACTCATATGGCCAAGAATGGAAAAGATTGCGAATCCAGCGATAATTGAGGTCGATCCATTGACGAAACACATGGTGACTGCATCTCTGAAGAATGAATAAATACAGTAGAGAAGAGAGAAGACGAGAAGAGGATATATCTACCTGAAGCAATTGTGATCTCTCTTATTGTGAGATCCAAGTGCAATGAGAGCACCGAATCCAACACCATACGAGTAAAATACCTAGAGGGTGGTATATTGATTAACTATTGATGGAATATTTGATCTACCTGTGTTCCGGCATCCTTCCACACTGTTGTATCAGCTAATTTTGTTATATTAGGAGTGAGATAAAATGATATTCCAGTTGATGCTCCCTCTAGAGTTAGACCACGAATGAGAAGTACGAAGATAAGAAAATAGGGGAAGAGAGCACAGAAATAGACGAACTGAGAAGATTATCGATTAAGAGATTTAATGGAAGTGTCATCCATTCATGATCAGTGGAGGGTATCAGAGTGTACCGGTCTGTCTATGGATAGACCCCCCCCCCTCCTCCCTCTCCTACCCCTCCCCTCCCCTCCTCTATCTCTATCTCTTACTACCTTTCTGGCTGAAGTGATTCCTTTCCAGAGGGCGAAATAGATAATCAGCCAAGCGAAGAACATAATAGTGAGAAGTTCCCATTGAATTCCACCGAATTCATCGATGGAATCTGTTTGATATAATACTCTTTTCCTGCAATCATCATCTTCTTCTTCATTTCTTCATTCTTAATTACTCACTCCCAGAATTGTTCAACTGAAGTTTCCGTCGTTTGATTCGCCAATTTCAGTTTTTGTCTTAGTGCAGCGACGTATGTTGCATTCTCATTTCCAGAGAGACAATTTACAGTATTCCTCAACACATTTCATTTTTTTCTTTTTCTTCAATTTTTTCTTCAATTTGATCTTTGATCTTTCTCTTACCACCAATTATTGCATGTTTCCCAAGGGAAAGTTGAATTGAATGAAGATATCATGTAGAATATCGCCCATGAGACGATCACACAGAAATATGCTATACACATAAAGGCAATGACGACGTTTCCGATTCCGACTCCTGAATGGAAGGATACGGTAGGAGAGTACGGTAGGGGGGAGGGGAAACCTTTGAAGAGTGGACACATCCTCCACATTTCCATTGCTCCCTTCTGAAGATATTGTCCAATTGATACTTCCATTACAAATATGGGAACTGCTGCTAGAACGAAGAAGAATGCATATGCAACGAGGAATGTTCCTGAAGAGATCAAAGATCATTCTGAAAAGGGGATGAATGAAATACCTCCTCCATTCTTGTAGCAAAGATACGGAAATCGCCAGACATTTCCTGAGAAAGAAAAGGATGATCACGAGTCGAACTCTTTCAATTATTGAAATGCATTAGAGAATGGCAAATAGAATTAGGATGGGACTAAAAGGGGTTGAGTCATTCACTTACCCAATCCAACTGCATATGCAATCATTGACATAAGAAAGTCGAATTTGCCATCCCATTGACCCCTGAATGCAGAAAACAAATGGAATGATCACAATAACAGCAATGGGATTGATAATGATTCAGTCTACAATAACCGAAGATGGACACAAATAATCGTATAGACGAAAGAACTGTAGGTAATTCAAACTGATTATGAGTTTTGAATTATCTACAGTTCGAATGAAAATGGAGATAATGAGAGTGAGATGAGCATGCATCTAAAGAAGTGATAGAAGGAAACCTTTCAGTGTCCTCCTGTAGTTCCATTATCTCATCGTTCTTCCCATTTCGAGAAGATGTCATCTGAAAGGGATAAGATACTGTAGAAGGAGAGAGGAGGGGGATAGAGACAGACAGACAGAAGGGGCTGCGATTAGAGGGAGAGTGAGGTAGTTGTGCCTTGTAGAGAGAGAGGGGAGGGACGAGTCTCTCCTCCTCTTTCTCACTCTCGTTCAGTTGAAATAATGAGAGACGAAAGGGTAGATAAGCAATCGGGTGAGAGAAAAGGAAAGGTGAGAACGAAAGGTGTCATACAATCGATCGATACTTACCAACGAACTACTGTACTACCGTATATCTAAGAGATAAAGATGACTCTGAATGATGATGGTGTATACGGTAGTTGAGTGATCTGAGAGAATGAAGAGAGAAGAGGGGAGTTATGCTAATCGAGAGTGAAGAGTGTTGATTTGAGTGAAGATAAGTGATTGGAAGAGAGCACTCAGTTCTTTCGTCTATGAACTAAGAGAGTGACACACTCAGTGCCATACCTATTTAGAGATAATGATAGAAAAATAGAGGAAGATGAGGGGAAAGGAATGAAACGGATCAACGATGAAAGAAAAGGAATAAAGGGAATGATATCCATCATGAAATGAATTAATGATGGAAGATTTATGTTGATTGAGATAGTAGATGAAGAATAGACGAAGATGGAGTATTGAAGGAAGAGAATGAAGAAGAAGAGTGATATACTTGGTTGATGGTTGAAGATTAACTGAGAGAATGGCTGTAAAAGGAAGAAGACGAAAGGATATAAAAAGAAGAAAAGGAATAATGGTGAGATGGTAGAGAAGGGCTAAGTGAGGCTACTTTCACTCTATTCAACAACCATCTTCCTTTTTTGTATTTCACTCCCTTTTTTCGTTATTCCATCGTAATCTCAGTTGAGTCATATGAGAGATTCGACTACATTCAATTTCTCTCTTTAACGACTCGCAAAGAAACGAGGGATCATAATTTAACCCATTATAAATTGAGCTTTTTCTCTCTCTCTCTTATCTCTATTCAGTTAGAGTGAATGATAGAGTGGATAGATTGAATCCATTCATTTGATAGAAAGAGAGAGAGTAAACAGTGATAGTGTGTCCTTTCTGCCATTCTATCTCTTTCTCTCTTCTCTTTTTCTATCTCAGTCATCCATTCACTTCTTTTATCACTCAGAAGCACGCCAATTGTCTTCTACTCATTCAATTTTTTATTTATTTATTTATATTTATTTTTATTACTAATCTCATTCATATTTACTATCACATATATTTTATATCTTACCGTTCCTTATCTTATCCTTATCTTTCTAATAGATAATTGGAATCATGCTGGTACAATGAATAAATCAATTGTGGAAAACAGTTAATCTATTCACATATTTAACCTCAAATTCCCTCCTCCTTTCTCTGCCTACCCTCTCTCTCTCTTCTCTTCCTCCATCTATTTTCCTCTCTTGTGCTTCTGTCGTCCATTCTTCCTTTTATCGTTCACTTCAATCTCACTAATCGATTTCCATTCATATTCCTCCCCCTTTCCCCTCTTCCTCCTCAATTTTGTTTGTTTCTACTGAAGAGGAAAGGTGATCCTACGCTCTTCAATTCCATTATTCTCTCATTGGTGGGTCGCTTCTTTACTTCTATCTCGATTTCATAAGTTCTTTCTTCTTCTTCTCTGCCCCCCCCTCTCCTTCTCTGGATTCGCTCCACTCTTAGTCATACCTTCTTATCATCTGTTACAAACACTTCTTCTCACTTGGTCACTCTCTTCATTCATTCATTGCAGTTACAAGATGAGTCTGGAAGATATGAAGACCATGCCTCATATTCTCAAACCATTCACTTTGGTCAGTTAACTCATTCTAATTCATTAATATTCAACTAGATAATTCATTGGTGATATTAAGAAATTGCATTGTTGTTGCACGAGTTTCGCAAGATTTGACAATCAGCAAAATGAAGACAATGGAAAACATGAAAAAGATTTTGTGATAGCGGGAATAATTTATCATTAAGGTTTTATCTGTTCTATTCTGCCTCTTCACCTTCCTTTGTCCTTATCGTGCATTCATTTGGATCCCTGAGGCTTCTTCTGTTATCATGGTGAGTAGATGACATACTTACTCAACTGGTTACTCAAAATAGAAAGAGAGAGAAGGGGGAGAGAAAGATGAATAATCCACCTGTGGTGCAGAGGAATGAGCTGATTCTGTATTCGAATGTTGGTAGAACGAGAATATTTCCAAATAGAAGATTACTCATTGGTCAATACATGTTTCCACTGAAAATACAAGAATGATTTCATCTAAGATGCAGACATTGATGGAATGATTGGAAGGGATAATTTATTCTTTCAGGTGATAGTAACTTTGGTAGTATTCATTCTCCATCTGATCGACACAGCAGTTCTCATCTCTACTCCCATCTATCCATTCATTGTCAGTTACAGTCCATTACTCTCTCTCTCTCTTTCTCAATAGAAGACTGGATTCCTTCCAGGAATTGGGATACACTGCTATTTTCTTCATTGCGTGTCTTCTGAGTGTAATTGTCTTCTTCTGTGGTCTATTCTTTACATTCGATTTACTTCTGATTGTATCGATCGTAAGTATACTGTACTTCTTTCCCTTCCAATCAATACTTCTCAGGGTCTATCCGTTCTCCTTGGAATGTCCTTCGCTCTTATGGGAATGATCACATGGAGATCTCGAAATACTGCATCTACTTCAAATAATCAAGCTACTGCCTCTCCTTCTTTCCCTGCAGGAATTAATCCTGGGGTATAAGCTCTCTCCACTCATCCCTTCTCCCCCCCCCCTCGATGAAACCCTATCGACCCAATTCTGTGATATATTAACTAGTCAACGAATATTCCTCGCAGGTCTCTTCAAATAACTCACAATGCCATGTCACACTCATAATGTCTCCATTATTTGACCATTCTGAGAATAATAAATTGTTCTTCAATCTTCCCAGATCAAGACTTGTGTATTAGATTAAAGTTTGAGATACAATGAAAAGAAGAAGAGAACGGCTAAATCAATACACGAATATGAATCTATCACATTCGCGATTGTGTATGAAATTACTAATATAATAGACAGATAATGGACTCTAATATACAGATAAACGAAAATGGGATTTTTTCTGCTCTTATCTATATTGTACTCCATTCATTCCAGTTTCTTCTATTTTTGCGAAGATCTTAAGTCTTGATATTCATCATGGATAGCAGTAGATTAGATTTCTCTGCAAACTATGAAATTTCGATTGAAATGTTCTACAGATATCCACTTTGCTCAAGCTCTAATTTTTTGTGCTCCAACTCTAATCCACCGTATATCTTTGTTGACCGCCGGACGGCATGATGGGTTTTGGCAAAATTGTTGAAAATTCAACTGAAAAGTGGTAATTATCAGTTTGTTTGTTTTTAAATGATATTTCTCCCTATCGTATGTGTTATTATTATCGATTTACTACACTTCCTTTCTGTCGTGGAGGCTGATCAGGATTGAAATTTTGCAAAATTCTCCATTGTTCCGATCTCAAACGACTCAAATATTCGTTGTTTTGTTGTTTTTAAGTAAGTTTTCATCATTGTTACAGTCATGGACGACGAAGAAGAGCCTAAGGCTCAAGTCCGACGTGGAAGACCTGCATTCGCTGACGATGGTATGTGATATAGTCTATGATCTTTGTGCTTGCATTCTCTCTCTCTCTGTCATTCCTTTAAACTTTACGTGAAGTTAGATTTCCGCGCTCGCCAACGTTGCATTAGGGAGAGGGTGATCGGCACAAGAACGCGATCCCACCTCACGCTTTAGTAGCATGTGCCGCGAAAATAATCTTTGAGTGCCTTTTGCCTTCCGTCTTTTCTCCTTCTCTTGAGCTCCTGTGTGAATATAATCATTCAGTTTACGGACCAAAGAAGGAGGAACAGAAGACTGAATTGTGCGAATCTTCTCTTGCTCAACGACGATCAGCCAATCTATCCAAATTAAAAGAATTACGAGAGGGAATCGCTAACAATCTTCCCTCTTCGTTGCACAAGGAGCAGCCTGATATGGTCAGTATGGTATCTCTCGTCTCTCTTGCATTACTCTCTTGTTTTACCTTTGAATAGCAGCAATCATCTCTTCTGAGTTGCATAAGCCTTATTGATCTCTCTGCTCTCTCATTTCTTGCTCGTTCTCTGTTCACCTCTCTCTCATCAGATCAACTCCTCCCCTCTAGGTGGCATTCCCTATGATACGTGCCCTCACTCACATAAACTCTGTTTCTCTTCTTTTCATGTCCCAATCCTACCTTCCTTCTCAAAGATTGCATTTCAGAAGGATGAACAAGAATTGGAATTCACATACGACGACTGTGATTCGTATCAGAATGAATTGGCTGAATTATACTCGTACTCCGAAATGTTCGATTACTCTCATAATGTCAAAGCCTATCGGATGATTGCAGAGGAGAAACAGGTTAGACTTCCTTGTTTAAAAAATGTGTAAAATAAGTAAGCCCAGAATCGTTATAGTATTTCTTAATGGTCTTATCAATTGTGTATTTTAAGGTGTTCACTCCATTTTCTTCATTGTCTCGCAGTCAGCAGAAGGCTCTTATAATGGAGATAATCTCGAGATTCGAATCGGCCGATGCTGAAATTAGATTGAATAGCAGCAGAGCACTTCTCTACATTCTACAAGTTTGCTCTTTTTATCGTACTTTGATATGTTTTGATATTGCCATGGGTGAGGTAAACGTTACTGACGTCATGCTAGTTTCGTTGTTGTTTGTTGCAGCCAACATAGTCAAAAGGTGAAACAAGTCAAATTTAAGGGTGCTTTTCTCGATTTCATTGATGAGGATGATGAGCCAAAGAAAGAAGGAAGTGAGACGAAGGAAGGAGGATCAAGAGGCACTGGATATCATGAGGTCGATTGTCTCATTGCTACTGTACACATGGCTTATCTTTCATTTGAAGCTGGAGCTTATTCGGTAAGTATTTCATATCTCTCTTTATCTCACGTATGGCATTGATATTGAATTGTATTGATTGTCTTCCTCAGGCATTGACTGGTCTCCTCCGTCATGAATTAGACGTTCCCTTTGATATTCTGAAGGAAGAAGCAGGAAGTGGAAGAGAGAGTAAAGCAAGTGCTTATTCCAATAGTAGAAGTGCATCCAATATGGATCTATCTGAGAATGGTTAGTTACCATCCATTCATTCGCATTTCAATAGTCTTTACAAAAATAATATCATCGTTAAATTAATTTTTGTGCAGAACTTCGTTGTCGTCGTTCTGCTACTCTGGCTGACAATGAAAATCTGAGAGTGATCCTCTCCTGTTTATACCATATGGTCGAATCTATGAGAAGAATCGAATTGATTGAGAGAGTTATGGGATCTGCAGAGAGAAGGTATGAGGCGGATAGAGTGATTAGATGGAGAGTGATTGATTATCAGGACTGCAATGGCAGCAACGAGACAGAGATTCCTGGCTGAATTAGATGAACCAGTGGAACAGATTGGAATGCCTCTCGTTATGATACTCATGGATATGTGTCCTCCTTTCTATAATGGACAAGCACCTCATTATCCCATGAGAAAGGTGAGAAGAGAAGGAAAGGGATGGATTGAGATGGAGAGATTACAGGTGATGCTTCTGATATGGAAGATCCTTCTCGCTCTATTGGGAGGATGGGAAGATTTGAGAGAGAAGAAGAAGGAAAAGAGAGAGAAAGAAGGACTCGCTGAGATTGAAGATACCATTCTAGTGAGATATTGGACACTTTTCGATTCGAGAGAGTAAATTGTTGAGGTTGGGCAACGAATGAAAGCTTCTCTTCTGAATGATCAAGATGGACAAGTATCAAGGGCAAGACCACGAGCGAGATTGGCTATGAGCAGGTAAGGAGACAGAGATGGGAGGAAAAGGGATACACAGAAAAGAATTGTTAGATTTGTGACGAGATGATTTGCAGACAAGTAGCATGCACTGGAGAAGAAGATGGGGAGGAAATATTGGGAGAGGGAGAAGGAAGAAGTGATGATGATGAGAATGATAAGGAAGATGATAATGATAAGACTATTGGAAGAACTGGAGGAAATACTAATTGGAATGTAAGTTATCTTGTTTAGGATTAACAATAGACGGGATGGGTTAATATAATTGTATGAAGGAAGGAGGATGGTCTCGTGGTTCATCATCTACATCTTCCTCTTCCATTCGTGATGAGAGTGGAGAGAGAACTCCAACTGCTGATTCACCCTCTCCACTTGCTAAGAGAAATTGTGGATTGAAATGGAAACCAAAGGCTAGAAAGGACGATGTTGAGGCATTCATTCAGAACTCAAGGTATGATTACATTATTCAAGGTACGGTGGCTGGACAATTGATGGTTGATTGTAGACAGAAGATGTTCCAATACGATCTCCCTGGGGACACTTCGACTCTCTTTGGTCTGCCTACTCCTATTCATGCTAGTGTTGAGATTATGAGGAAACATCTATACACTAGTTTATCGGATATACAGGTATCATTGATTGGACTGAAAAAAATCAAATAGGAAATACACTTGTACAGATGGAAAAGGAAGAGATCCTGGAGAAGTATCCATTCTCAATGAAGGAAGAAGTGGAAGAGACGAGAGTTGAGGCACTGTATAGGTGAGAATGGAAGAGGAGGGGAATGGTATCTCTTGTATCTCAGAATGATGCTTCCCAATCTCTCTCAATATGTCGTCGCTCTTCTCAAAGTTCTTCTCGCTGCAGCTCCTTCTAACAAGGTAATTGTCTCGTTTTTATCCTCCATTCGAATTAATTTACTATTCCAACATAATCGAATAATTAATTCATTGCAGGCAAAGAACGACACTCTGAATATTCTGTGTGATGTGTTGACTCCTGAGACGGAATGTTCGGATGTTCTCTCTAATTCGATCTCTCTTGATCATTCTACGAATACTCCATTAGAGGACTCACTCACTCTCACTATTGATATATACAGACACAAGGAGGTATCACTGCTGATTGACATTAGAATTATCCTTACGCATTCACTGCATCTCACAGTATATTGGAATGGAATAAGAAATGGCTCACAATGGTATCTGTATTGTAGGTGATGGTGAAGGCGACTTCTTCGATTCTTCTTCTCCTTCTTAAACATCTTCGTCTCAATCACATTTATCAATTTGAATTCCTTGCTCAACACGTCTCACTCGGGAATGGAGTTCCTCTTATTCTTAAGTTCCTCGATCAGAATATGCACAAGTACATGCAGGTGAGGAGAGGAGAGAAGTACAGTATCATCCACTCTCTCTTTTAGTCTCGTCACGAACTCCATCCTTATAACTTCCCCCAAGCAGCCATCTATTATGTTAGAAATAGTGAGTTGATAACTTGGAAAATTCCTATTCAATTTGAATAATTGTAGACGAATGGCCTGAATTGAATGCAGAGAATGTGGAAGTGTTTCCATCTCATACAGAAGGGACGAGTTACTCATTGTGGAGAAATGTATTCTCATCCATTAATCTACTCAGAATACTCAATAAGGTTAATTATATTTCAAGAATATCCCATCTTGTTAAGTCGATTATCTTAGGAAGAGCATTATCATTCATTTAATCTTATTTCTGGTTGAATTGCAGATAACTAAATGGAAGCACTCTCGTACAATGCTATTGGTTGTATTCAAATCTGCTCCTATCCTCAAGAGATGTCTCAAGATTAGATTGGTCTGTCTCTTCTCTCCTCCCTCAACTCTACTTTCTCCTCTTGAGGCGATATTCCAAATCTACGTTCTTAAACTTCTAAAGATGCAATCTCGTTATCTGGGTAGACAATGGAGAAGATGTAATATGGATGTGATCACGAGTATCTATTCCAAATTGAGACATACGTGAGTGGGAAGAGAGAGAGAGAGAGAGAGGGAGTGGAGGAAGGAAGGTCATATATTCAGATTGGGTGACGATTGGGCATTCGCCAACGAGAATCGAACCAAATCGTGGCATTATCGAAATATCGAAGTGGATTTGAAGGCTGCCATTGAGAAGTTCAATGCAAGAAGATATGGAAAAATGTATCCCGCATTTGCTGTCGGTAAGAATGAGGAAGGGACTCCCCCTTTCCCATATTAACTGCCTTCGTTGTAGATGATTCTGAGAAGGAAGAAGGAGAAATGGATGACGATTCACTCGGATCAATCTCTCAATTCGAACCCGTTGACAACTCGAGTCAATCTCTACTTGGGAGAAAGGTTACTTACTTGTCATTCCATTCGTAATCGTTTCCAAATATTTTTTTAAAAAATGAGAAAATGATTTATTGCTGTATTTCAGATTGATCTTGGAGATAAGTTCAAGAAGAAGTATGAGATTTGGATGGAGAGAGAAGTAATGAGAACGACAATTGATTGGGATCAATTACTTGATAATACAAAAGGAATCGTTTCGTGAGGAGAAAGAAAGTAGTAGATTACATCTGAGGTAGAGCCAAAACAAAACGTCTTCAACGATTACAATTGACTTATCTTATATAGTTTCCGCCGCAATAATCTCCATTTGTATATGAAATCCATCCGTTTCTGTGCTTGCTTTGTTTTATTTGTGAATACGGGTAGAATGCCACTTCTTAGCTAACTTGTCCAGTCTAGTTTAAATACATGATAAATTATTCATCGACACACTTGTTGCTTACTTATTGTAGAAGGAAGGGCTTGTTCCCTGTCGATGTCTGTGTTGTGATAGTCAAACCTCTTCTCATATGATCTTTGATCTCTGTACAGTATGCTCTCCACGGGTTCCCGTTTGCTCCCTTCCATATTCAGGTATGCTACAGTACTATCGTCGACAGTATCTCAATTCCTTGTAAGTATATTACAGAGCGGGTTCAAATTGGTCGATACCTTCAGTGGGAGGAGTTACTAAGGATGCCCCTCTCCATGATTTCCTAGCTGAGTATAATAGAGTATTCTTCGATGATACTGTTACGAAAGACGATCCAACTGTGAGTTGACATGATCTCCCTCCTTCCTCCCTTCCTTACTTAGTCTCTCTATAGGTTTGTCGTCTTCGAGATGGTATTCTATCTGGTCAGAGAGCCTCTTTGGCATCAGCCATTACTCTCGTTGAATCAACCCATCCTAAGAAGAGAGCACAGGGAAATATATTACTCCAAGTAAGACAAAGAGATATGAGATCTTTTATGGAATGAGGAAAGTTGAGGAAATGCTGAAGGAAGAGAAACGACGGTTCGAAGAGAAGGGAAGGGATTCACTCATATTCAGAGTTGCCATATCTGGTAAGTTATTTATTTTGCTATCATGATCTTTGATCTCTACCAATAGTTATAATTTAGTGTAATTTGAGGTAGTCCGGGAGTGGGAAAGAGTTCATTCATCGAGGCATTGGGAGAGGAATTAACTGAGAAAAGAGGAAAGAAAGTAGCTGTTCTTACTATCGATCCATCCTCACAAGTCACTGGAGGTGAGCCTCACACCTAACTTGTAAACTCAAAAAAACATATATTTCCACTTTTCCCTACTTCCTTCTTGGCTGGCTGGCAACAATGTGGCCTTAGTTACTCATAGAGCACAAATCGTGTATGCACACGTTACTGCCTCCTCCCACCCCTCCCCTCTCCCACTCTCCTCTTCCTCACTGATTGTGAGATGTCTTCTCCCCTCAGGTTCCCTTCTCGGAGATCTTACTCGAATGCAGAAACTCTCAGTTAATCCTCGTGCATACATCAGACAATCTCCATCATGTGGATCCCTTGGAGGAGTTTGTTTACTTGTACACTACGGTAGATTACTGTTTATCCATTGTAGGTCACTCGAGGTATTCACGAAGCGATTATTCTCTGTGAAGGAGCTGGATACGATGTTGTTATTATTGAAACTGTAGGTACTGATCAATGGAGTACTGTTCAATCGTTAATAGTCAATTCTCAGGAGTTGGTCAATCGGAGACAGCTGTAGTTGATATGTGTGATATGCTCACTTTACTACTCTCACCCGCTCATGGAGATGAATTACAGGTGAGAAGAGGGACGGGAATTGAGTAGGAAGAGAGGGAATCGAAGATGAGTGTAGGATACGGTAGAGATAGAGGATTATACAAAATATTGAAGGGAGTGAAACGAGGAATAATGGAATTGAGTGATCTACTTGTTGTCACGAAGGACGATGGAGATCTCAAAGCAAAGGCCAGGGTAAGACAATATACTTATCACTATTTGTAAGACATAAGATGGTCTTAGATGGCACAAGCAGAATATATCTCTGCTCTCAAGTTCATGCGACCGCGCGCTCCCGAGTGGAATCCCAAGGTACGGTAGTTTCTCGTTATCGATTGAGAAGAGACATTTGGTGTCATATTCAGGTGCTCCGTTCATCAATAATGGATGCTCCTTCTGTGTCTGCTGTGTGGGATTCATGTGAAGAATATTGGAAAACAATTGGAGAATCAGGAACATTAATGAGAAGGAGAAATGATCAGTTGAATAAGTGAGAAAGGGGAAGGGATATTGGAATGAATAGAGAGTTTTAAGGTGTATGTGGAGTCATGTGGATGAACAATTAATGTCTCTCTTCATGAAACATCCTCAATTGAGAGCGATGACGAAAGAAATGGAAAAAAGAGTTAATCTGGCTGAGGTTTCTAATTATTATTCCTTCTCACAAAGTATGGCTTCAACGATCAATACAGTTGAATTAATTTAGTGATTATGAATAGGTACGAGAATAGAGATTTCAGATAACTCCTGGTCAAGCAGCAGATAGTCTCGTCAGATCATTCTTCTCTATGGAATATAAGAAGTAAAGACCGTATCCTCACTCTCTGCCCCCTAGTTACCATAGTGTATGTAGTTCCTACTAGTCCCCGTGTATTCATAACTAACATCCCGGCCCTGTCTGTTCGATCTGTATTACGTGTATACTAGTCAATGTTGCCATTATAATTGATAAAGAGTGCTTATGTGATATATAATATATGTAACAGTGTATTTGGCGCATTTCTTCGCCTAAAGTACTGAATGGAGAAGAGGAGAGAAGTGAATGGCTGAATGGAGGATACTGTGGATACTGTAGATGTCGTCCAATCGATTCGCTGCCGACATCGCCAAACGAGTGGCAGGATGCAAGAAATGCAAGCAGACCATTCCCAAGGGGGTACGGTATCTCATACCATTGATTAAGAGTACTGTAGTCGATTGTACAGACTGCTCGTCTCGCAAAGATCTCTCCCAATCCATTCGTGCAGAATCCAGATGGAGGACCTCCTCCTGATATGAAAGCATATTTCCATCCTAAGTAAGATTAAAGATCAAAGATCAGTTTATGACAAATAGTCCATTTGAGATGTCTCTTCGAAACATTTGAGAAGGCTCGAGCCACAACGAAAGTTATTGATGAACCATCGGATATTGAAGGTTTTAAAGATGGAGAAAGAATGAGAGAGAACATTAAATGAATTGAGGTTTCGGAGATCTAGAGAAGGATGATAAAGATTCTATCGTGAAATTAATTGAGGAATTGGAAGAAATGAGAGCTGCGAAAGGATCGAAAACTCCCAAAGGGAAGAAGGTAATTATTGATTGAGATGAGTACTGTATCTTACTAATTGAGACACCTGCCAAGAAGAAAGATGATGGTGATGAGGAGGAAGAGAATGCCCCTAAAACTCCCAAGACATCGGTAGGAATATGGTAGATGAGAGATAAGTTTTTTTTATTGTAGACGAAAGATAAGAAGAGTGAAGAGAAGGTATCCAAGAAGAAGGTTATTACGGAGGAAAAGAATGAAGAAGAGAATGAGGGAGAAAAGAAGAAAAGAAAGGATCCTGTTGAAGATTCAAAGTTTAATCAGTTCTTCAGAGTAAGTCATTTGAGGGAGTAGAGAGACGTATTGTCAGTTACTAAAACTATTACTCAGTTCTGCAAACTGTGTGATACAATAGCTACGGTATCCAAGTACACGGATAAGAGTCTCGCAGTGAAGATATACATTGGGAAAGGTGAGAGAGTACTGTATTCAATCGAATATCGATTAATAGATGGATTCGATGGTGATCTTCTCACTCTTCTTCGTCTTCTTCTTCCTTCTATCGATCAACGAGTTTACAATCTAAAGGAGAAACAATTGATCAAATTATTCGCTTCGGTATGCACTCAATTAGAATCATGTTCAATGTGAATCATATTTAGATGTGGGATGAAAATGGACAAGATCTCACTGATTCGTACAATGAGAGTGGAGATGTCAGTGTGACATTGAGGAAAGTATTCAGTGAGAAGAAATTGAATAAAGTTGAGAAGAGCGATTGGAGCATTATGAAGGTATTGTTGAATAAGGGGAATACAAGAGAAAGTAATTGGTGTATGACAGATTGATCGATGGCTCAATAAACTGGCCAATTTGAGTGGAGAGGCAGAACAACTCGGTCATCTTCAATTCATTGTCAAGAGGTACGGTTTTTTTTTAAATTTCTGATTACAGTTTTGTAATCTTTTTTCAGGATCGGACCACTCGAACTACAGTATCTTCTTAGGCTGATCAAGAAGGATCTACGAATCAATGCAGGAGTGAAACACATTCTGGATGGTGGGTTAATCGATCTCTGTATCTTGACTACGACTGTATTCCGTTTAGGAGTGGATACAGGAGCATACGATGCATTCCAATCGTGTCGAGATCTAGAAGTGATAGTGAGTCATAAGGAAGAAGGGAAGGCAATGCCATCTGGAGTGTCTCTATCCACTCCCATTCTACCCATGCTGGTAACGATATTTAAGACCATTATTTTGTTTATTTATCACAGTGGTGTAGTGCAGTGTGAAGAATGGCAAATAGGGTTTCCCAGAAATCGACAAAGATCATTTACAATAAAACATTTTCGGCTACTTTACGACAACTTTACGACGATTTCATACATTAGATTGTTAGTTGAGATTAGTTCATTGCCCAATTTGCCAGAGCATCCAAATCCTCGTGATCTTTGGTCTTAGTCTTAGCTGGTGTGGGTATTTCTCGAAACGGAACATCAGGAAGGGAGACGATAGGATGGATCTGATAGAAATAAGAGGTGATAAATACATTACTCCTGGGGTGGAATACATACGTCGAGAAGCTGTTTGTCGAGTTCTTCCTCCAGTTCAGCGAGAAGCTCATTATCGTCAATTTGAGAGTCCCATAGGACTCGATATAGCCTCGGCTATTTCATTCGCAACTTCTTGTTGTTCGGCGATATCCTCCATCAAATCAGGCACCTGATTGGGTGATTGAGATATTCAGTTCTAAATTCTTCTCACATTATCAGCATCGACATTGTTGTTTGCTGCTTTCAATGCTTTGCTTGCATTAGTCATGACTTTCAGCATATCTGCATTCATACTCGCGTTTTCGAGCGCCTCAATTTGATCATTATGGCTCAATATTATCATCTTTCAAAGATGGATTACGAGTATTTCAACTTCTTGTAAATCTTTGGACGTCACGAATGTTTCGTCAAAAAAATCGCGTGATATCTGTTAGTAACTATGTGTAATTAACAGTTGCTCATTGCTCATTGTAATCCTAGGCGCAAAAAATGTGTGGAAACTTACATATCTCTGAGATTCAATATTTGAAAGAATGTTATCGACATGTTCTAGACCTTTCTGATGTTGTCTTTTCCTATTGAGAGCTTGTAGAGCCAATCTCTTATTTTGTGATCCATTCTTCATTGCTGTGGCTACTTCCTTAAAAAGAGTATTACAATTTTCACTAAATTAGAGATTTGGCCAAAAAGAAAGCATTTTGATATCACACCTCTTTTATTTTTCTTTCTAAAAAAGCTTGTTTCTTCATCAGAAGTTCCTCCATATCGAGAAACTTTTGTATCGATTCTTGTGTAGTTGGAGTATCATCAGCTTTCTGTCCAAATATACCGAACATTTTGGGAAACAACGAGCTTCGCTTGTTGCCGCCAAGCTATACGCGATCTTGTGACCTAACTGGCTCTCCCTACGATAGAGGAAGGGTCAAGGAACTGGCCAGAGGGGGGAGAGGGAGGATTGTGAAATGGGGAGAGGGAGGGGGAGCAGATTGTGCGCGCAATTGTAAAGAAGTGGTCATATGATAAGAGAAGATAGAGGAATAAAGGAAAGAAAGAGAAGACAATTATAATACAGAGCACCAACACACACAGTAAATAAATCATTTTGCTAAATAAATCAATTGTTTATCACTACCGTAATTTTCATTTAATTAAATTGTTCCACGGATTTCGTTTTGTTCCGACAATAGTCGATTTCCTATGTTTATCGCCGACTTTTACGTAATTTGTTATTAACGGAACTTATTTGTTTCCCGCCCAATTTTCCTGCTTGCCTAGGATTTTTCTAGGTTTTTCCTCTCATTTTTGTTGTTTTATTTTGAGTACTTTGGACCGTTAGTAGTAGGACTATTTGTTTAGTTCATGCAATAATTTGTTTGTTTTGGCGGGTTTAATTACCCAAGTTTGAGGTGGAATAAAAGCGTGTTCGAAACGTGGGAACGTGCAGGGCGCATTCCATTCACTCGAATCTTGAATTTATACAACTTTCGGAGGGAATTGGGGAGACATTAGCTGAGGAGTCGTCTGCAGAAAGGCTCATCTTCTTGTTCTACCTCATAAGCCCGAGCCGATTGTCGTTTATGGGGGCTGAGCCATAGCCGGACATCAACATCGTCTACTACTCCTTCCATCACACTTGATAAGGACCGATTTGTCCAGTAGTGTGAAGGAAAACTCTACACTCGACAGCTCTCCTCACACTTGATAAGGGCCGAATTGTCCGGTAGTGTGAGAAGAGAAAGAAGAAGATCTACAGTGTCACTACCCTGAAAAGGACCGATTTGTCCAGTGGGTATACACAAGGAATTCAGTGCAGATTGATCCCGAGAGTAGTGATACTCGGATTGATCTAATCTGAAAGGAGAAAAGCAGAGACACCGGCGTCACTTTGATCCTCGTAGTCAGAAACGGGAAGAGATTGAGATCTGAAAAGGAAATCAGTAAGGAAAGTGATTACGGGAGAAAGCGCTTAGAGGAAATCAGCGATAGGAGGATAGAAAAAGGAACGGAAAGAACAAAGAGAATACACACCGCGAATCGCGTAGAAAGAGTACAGATGGATAAGGGTGTACAAGGGAGACAGACGAATCCAATGATTACAGATAGAGATCAGACAAAGGGAGAAATGAGTGATACCATGGATATCGACGAGGTCAACTTGCTCGAGGAAACAGAGAAAATGGAGAAGGAAAGGGAAGAAAAGGTAAAAACTGCACAGGAAGCGATGGGAGTGATGACACGAGCGAGATTAGAAAAACAGAGAAAAGAGAATAGGACGGAAGAGGAAACATATAAGGATGCGAGAGCAAGAGTCAGTAGAATTGTGATTGATGTGGAAGAGAAGTATACAGGATTGCTAAGTGGATCAAAAATGCCAACGAGTCAGGATAGAAATACGGTGAAAGCATGGGTGCAGGAGAGAAAGGGAGAGATAGAAGAAGATTTGGAAACAATGACTAAGGCATTTGGGAATATGGAAAGACTGACAGTAGCATTAGCGGAAGAGAATGAGAAAGGAAGATGGCTTTTGGAGCATACAGGGAAGAATGAGATGGAACAAATATGGGTGGATTGGAGTCATTCGAAAAATTTGGTGAACCAGTTCAGAGAGTTGATCAAAGTTACGGTAGAAGGAGAAGGATTCAAAACATTACCAGAGATGGTTCAGAATTATAAGGAGATGAAAGGAAAGTGGAATGAGATAAAACAACTATGGGAAGAAAGATTGAATGTGGAAGAGAAAGATAAAGAAAGTTTTGAATTACAGATAGAAGCTATGAAGAAAAGTCTCGAGGAAGCAAGAGCGAATGAAGCAAGAGCTAAGTCGGTGATGGAAGAGATGGCTTCTAGATTGGAAGAAGCTGATCGAGAACTGAATGAGCTGAGAAAGAAAGAAGTTCAAGAAGGAGGAGGAGGATCGTGTCCAGCTTGCATAAGAAAGGATGAGGAGATTGATGGTGAGATAGAGAAAAAGAAAGAGAATGATGAGAAACAGTGGTCGATAGAATACATGATGAGGCAGATCAAAGAGATACAAGCTATTCAGAACTATTCCGGGTCAAGTCGATCTACTCACACATCACCTACGAATACAGACCAATTGGGAGCCTCTTCAATGGATGCCCATCGATATCGTATGGAAAGACAAGGTAATTACGGAGAGAAGAATAGACTAGAGGATACGGTAGATAGAAGTAATAGGAAAGGATCGGAAAGAGATAGAAGTAGAGGAAGGGTTAAGATAGAGAAGCTAGATAGGGAAGATACAGATGAAGAAGAAGGACAAAGAGGAAGAAGGGGAATAACGTCGGATGTGGAAAGAGACTCAAGAAGAGATAGATCAAGCTCATTGGAGTCAGAATCTCAGGAGGAAAGAGGAAAGAAGAGAGAAAAGAAGAAGTATTCAGGACAATTACCAAGAATGAAAGCATACTCTGGAGAAAGGGAATCATGGGATACATTTGAGGAAGGAATCAGAGTAAGATACGAAGGTTGGGAAGATCGTATAGCAGTAATAATGATTGAAGAGACTCTGATTGGAGAAGCCGCGAAGGTATTCAAAAACATCCCGAAAGAAGAGAAGAAGAAGGGCATGAACAGTGTGCTGAAATGGCTAAGATTACGACTGTCAAATGAAACTCCATTCGAGGAATTGGAAAACGAGAAGAGACTAATCGCATTGAAAGATAAAGTGAGAGGGAAGAAAGCAGTTGAAATATGTGAAGAGATTGAAAGATTGGTTCATTTGTTGGAAAGGGATAAGGAGAAGAGAGAAATACTCAAGAGAAGACATCTCATGCTAGCATACGAAAGGTCGTCACAAAGGGAGAAGTTGTTGGATTGTTGGTCATTGGACGAATCATTTGAGAAAATGAAAGCGAAATTGGTGCAAATGGAATATATGGAAGAAGTAAGAGGATCAATGTGGAATAATAATGGGAGAGGATATAAGTACGGTAATGGAGTGAGGATGCAGAATAAGTTTGTGGATGGTAAACCCGCATGCAATAATTGTGGTATACCAGGCCATAAGATGATGGAATGTAGAAAGCTCAAGGTATCAGATGGAAGGTATGGAGGACAGAATAATGGCGGGAGAGAAGGGAAGAGTTGCACACACTGCAAGAAAACAGGTCATCTAGTATCGGAATGCTATCAACTTCAGCCAAGAAATGAGAGACCTCTAAATCCTCTGGCAAGACCATTTGCTCCGAATGTACAACAATCAAGAAATCAACAGTCGATGATAGAAAGACCAAGAGTACAGATGGTTACTGGAATAGAAGATGAAATGGAAAAGATGGAGATAGATAAAGAAGATTTTTTTGTGATTAAGAAGAGTAGAGAAGTGAAAGGAGAAATAAATGGAATACAGAGAACAGTAATATTGGATACGGGTGCGGAAGCATCATTGATAGAAGAGAAATTGCTGGAAGGAATGAAAGGAGTAGAAATTCTTCCAGTAGATGAAAAGAGATCACTACAAGATGCACAACAGAATCCGATCAGAACGACCGGAAAAGTGATCTTGGATGTCAAGTTAGAAATGGGAACGAAGGCCCGAATTGGATTCCATATCACAAAGAGTGAAGTGGGAATAATAATTGGAGGAAAAGGATTAGATGCAATTGGAGTAGAATTGAGAGAAATAGATGGAAAGAAAAGAAATGATAATAGAATAGAAGAAGATCAATGGGAAGACACTACGAGTGCAACACTTCTCAAGGATTACCGTATCCCAAGTGGAGAAATGAAGATTGTATGGGTGAAAGGAGATCCCATGAATACTGTACGTCTCAATGCAGAGAGTGATTCAGTAATAGAAGGAATATCAATGGCAGAGAAAACGGTTGGTATCCCTATGATGAATATAACAGAAGAAGAACTTATTCTGAAGAAGGATCAGAGTATTGGAACATGGAAGAAATTGAAAGATGAGATCAAAGAAGAGATGAGTACAGCAAAAATAGCTCGAGTAAAGAATGAAGAAAATAAAGAAGGAAATGAAAAGGAAAGCATGGATGATTGGTGGAGAAAGATGATAGAAAATCATGATGGAGGAATTGATGAAGAAGTAATAGAGTTGCTACGACAACAGAAAGAAGTATTCGCAAATAATGATGAGGAGATTGGAAGATTCAACGGATACGAATGTGGAATAGAACTCACAGATGTGACTCCAGTGAAGCAAAAACCGAGAATTGTCCCGTTTGCAATAAGAGAACAATTGAGACTACTGCTGGAGAAGATGAAACTTCAAGGAGTAATTGAACAATCGAGTAGTCCGTGGAGCTCTCCAATCGTGATTGTCAAAAAGAAGAACGGAACGATCAGATTATGCATCGACTATAGGAGAGTGAATCAACAGATAAAGCTGGACGCGCAGCCACTGCCTCATTTGGAAACTACGATCCAAAGCTTAGCAAAGAGAAAGTGGTTCACTACAATTGATCTCCAGTCAGGCTTTTGGCAGATTGGATTGAATGAAGAAGGAAAAGAGATTACGGCATTTAGTTGCCTCGGTGAACATTTACAATTCAAAGTGCTTCCTTTTGGATTGGCGACAAGTCCGTGTCACTTTCAGAGAGCAATGCAAAATTTATTGGAAGAAGAAATGATGAAGGAGGGAGATAATCGAAATGTATACTGTTACATTGATGATATTCTGATTGCGACTGACACTAAGGAGGAACATCTGAAGACACTCAATTGGGTACTAAGAAGATTGAATGAAAAAGGAGTCAAGATAAATCCGGAGAAATGTCATTTCATGAGAGCAAGTGTGAAATATCTTGGTCATGTGATATCGAAGGATGGAATACAGATGGAAGGCGAAAAGGAAAAAGCAGTGAGAGAATTCAAACGTCCGGAGAACAGTTCGGAAGTAAGATCATTCCTCGGTCTGGCCAGTTTCAATAGAAAGTTTGTGAAAAACTTTGCTAAGATAGCAAGTCCACTTCATAATCTAGCATCAACAAAAGATCAATTTCAATGGACGAACGAGCATGAGAAGGCATTCATGCAAATGAAAGAAGCAATAACTACTGCACCGGTATTGGTCCAACCAGACTTTGCGAGTGCAATGAAAGGAGACAGACCATTCATCATTACATCAGATGCAAGTGGGAAAGGCATTGGAGGAGTGCTATCACAAATGGATGAGAAGGGAAAGGAAAGGACAATTGCATTTCACTCGCGCACTTTGAGAGGATCCGAAAAGCACTACTCAATTGTGGATGCAGAAGCGTTGGGAATCTATGATTGTGTACAGAAGTGGAAAGGGTTGATTTTCGGAACAAAAGTAATTGTGAGAACAGATCATGCACCGCTGGTGTCGATGTTCCGTCGATCAAATGTAGCTCCAAGGATACTACGATGGGCAACAGAACTAATGCAATTCAATCTACAGATTGAATATGTGAAAGGAAAAGATAATGTAATGGCAGATGCGTTATCAAGATCACCATTGAAAGAGAGAGGAGATCCAGTTACAATAGGAGAGGATATCGTCATCAATAGAATAAAAGAACTATCACTAGAAGATAGAGAAGAGGAAATGGAAGTAGATGAGATAGGAGAAGTGAGAGCAGTGCAGACAAGAGCTCAGAGAGAGTACAATAATAAGAAGGAAGTTGAAGTAGAAAGAAAAGAAAGGAAGGAAAAATGGAGAATAGAACAAGAGAAGGATGAATGGATTAATGAAGTTAAAAAGGGATTACAGGAAGTAAAGGAAGGAAAGAGAGATGAATGGGAAAGAGTGGAAATGCCAAGATCAGTTATGAAGTTAACTTGGGCTGATTTGAATATGGAAGAAGGAGTGATATATGTAAAAGGCAAGGATCATAGAAATCTTTTGTATGTGCCGGAGTCACTAAGAGAGAAGATAGTGAAGGAAACTCATGAGAGTATGCTAGTGGGACATACTGGAACTATGAAACTAATAAAGTTGCTCAAGAGGGAGTATGTATGGGGAGGAATGGACAAGGATGTCACGGAAGTAATAAAAGGATGTGTACGATGCAAACTGAGTAACGCACAGAAGAGATTCGTTCCCGAATTAATGCCAAGAGTAGCAAGAGAGCCAATGGAGATAGTGGCTATTGATCTACTTGATCTTGGTCGTGGACTGAAAGGAGCACGGTATGCATTGGTGGTAATCGATATGTACAGCAAATATGCGGGTGCATATCCAGTAAAAGACAAGAGAGCTGATACGGTAGCAAGAGAATTCCACAACAAATGGGTACTGGAGAATGGACGAGTGCCGAAAGCACTATTATCGGACAATGGGAAGGAGTTCATCAATGAGATACTAGAAGAAATAGTGAGATTGTGGAAGATCGATAGAATGACAACACTACCATACCACTCAAGAGCAAATGGAGCAGTGGAAAGACTGAATAGAACATTGACGGATATAATGCGACGAATGGAAGGTCAACCAGAAGAATGGGAGAGTTTGCTTCCATATGCGCTATATGTGTACAACCATTCTCCTCACGGTGCTACGGGAGAAACTCCAGCATTTCTAATGCATCACAGAGATGAGAAACTACCAGGAGGAGAACCGACGAAGATGAATGAGAAATATGTAATGGACAGAGATGACTATCTTACAAGGATGCAAATACTGATGAAAAAGACGAATGAGCAAGTGAATGAGAGATTGGATAAAGAAAGGGAGCTGATGAAAAGAAGATACGATAATCAGAATAAGAATAGGAAAGTGGATGAGCCAACAGTGGGCGATAGAGTGTATGTGAGAAAGGAAATAAGAGGAGAACTGATCCCAAAGCTGGTAATTAAGTGGGAGGGACCTTATAGAATAATTGGAAGAACGAATACAACAGCAGAGATTAAAGGGATTGAGGATGGAAAAGTAAAAACAGTTCAGCTAGACAGACTAAGGAAAGTACCGAAGGAGGATGAAAAAGGGAAAATACAAAGAATTGTCAGAAACCAAACCTATTACAGGAAGCATGTTGACAAGGAGGATCCTCTAAACTGGAGATGGACATGTACTCAATGTGGATCGAGAAGCATTGGAGAGATATGGAAGTCAGCACCAAGCAGTCTACACGGAGTGAACATCGAATGCGCCCTCGACGCGGTCATCGTGGCGAGTGTAATTCGAAGAGAAGGAGACACGGCGAATAGAATGTACGTGGAGGAGCTGTTGTCGAGGAAGGATTACTACAAAGTGGAAGAGGAAGATCTAAGGGAAGGTCTCCCGAGAGGATTCTGCGTGCATGTGGATCATTGTAAAGTGGACGGGAAATCGATGAAATTTACATTCGACGATACCATCCCAAGGAGATTACACAAGATGTATGCAAAACTTCTGGGAGAAGAAGAAGAAAAGGAGAAAATATTCGGTGGATTCTTGTCATTCGGGAGCTTGGAGGACGTCATCGGGAAAAACCGAACGGAATATCGCAGTGAGTACTTTCAATGGAAGGAAACGAATATGGAGTCAATCGAGGAAGAAGCAAGGGAATTGAAGAGGAAAGGAGCGAAGATTGTAATCGTATGGACAAAAAGGGACGCTTCATACAAGGAACTAGAAAATATTATGGACAAGATGAGGAACGGTACAGAAGGAAGATGTAGAGTAGTGCTAATTCCGCCACCGCTCAGTATGAGTAGTGATTGGGAGGAGAATCTGCCTTTGATCGAACGTTGGGTAGAATTGAACGCTCGATCAGCACAGAATGTGAAGATCATGATTGACAGTGGAAGATACAACACAAGAGGATTGAACATGGATATCATTCATGTAACGATGGGAGGTGGACGGGACGAATACGAGAGACTCGCGACAGCGATTCTTTCTGGATCCAAATGGAAAGTGGAGCGAGAGAAGAGAAAAGAAAAGCTCGAATGTTTCTTATGCGGAGGCGGACATTACAAAAGAGATTGTTTACTCAATGCTACTAAAGGAGGAGGAAATGATGCCAAAGAAGAAAGGAGGAAGTAGTAAGTGGAGGAACGGATAGAAGAGTAAGGGACATGGATGGCAAGGAAGGAAGAGTAATCAGAAAGAAGAATGATATAGAGAGAAATAACGGAGGAGGAAAATGGGATCATAGAGAAGGAAGAGAGGATAGGAGAAGATACCAAGGAGATTGGAGTAATGGCAGAAAATGGGAGCATGGAGACAGAAAGAGAAACATGGGAGTGAAGGAAGGAAGGGAAGAGGATCACGATGTCGGAGGAAAAAAGTGGAGATCGAACGAGGACGTTCGAGGTACGCCCAGCGGGGGGATGTAAAGAAGTGGTCATATGATAAGAGAAGATAGAGGAATAAAGGAAAGAAAGAGAAGACAATTATAATACAGAGCACCAACACACACAGTAAATAAATCATTTTGCTAAATAAATCAATTGTTTATCACTACCGTAATTTTCATTTAATTAAATTGTTCCACGGATTTCGTTTTGTTCCGACAATAGTCGATTTCCTATGTTTATCGCCGACTTTTACGTAATTTGTTATTAACGGAACTTATTTGTTTCCCGCCCAATTTTCCTGCTTGCCTAGGATTTTTCTAGGTTTTTCCTCTCATTTTTGTTGTTTTATTTTGAGTACTTTGGACCGTTAGTAGTAGGACTATTTGTTTAGTTCATGCAATAATTTGTTTGTTTTGGCGGGTTTAATTACCCAAGTTTGAGGTGGAATAAAAGCGTGTTCGAAACGTGGGAACGTGCAGGGCGCATTCCATTCACTCGAATCTTGAATTTATACAACTTTCGGAGGGAATTGGGGAGACATTAGCTGAGGAGTCGTCTGCAGAAAGGCTCATCTTCTTGTTCTACCTCATAAGCCCGAGCCGATTGTCGTTTACAATGATGGCTACACCACCATGTGAACGATATTCGGAAATGTTAATAAAAAAGTTAATAAAATGATGATTGCAGGCTGAACCATGCAAGTCAGTGGAACAGGCCATGCAATCGTGCAAGGGAATACTCATTACTGAGATTAAATATGATGGAGAGAGAGTACAGGTAAGGAAAGGATAGGAATGAGTTGGAGTAAAGATGGAGAGAAAGCGATTCTATTTTAACAGGTTCATAAGAATGGAGATTCGTTCAATTTTTATTCGAGAAGTCTCAAACCTGTCCAAGAGTACAAGGTGATCTTTGATCTTTCGTTCTCAAGTAATGAAGAGAGTTAAGATGGATCAACTGAATGAAGTGATACCTCTTGCATTCCCTGGAGGAGATAAACTCATTCTTGATTGTGAGGTTCTCTTAGTGGACACTTCAACGGGAAAGGTAAGAGTAAGAAAGAAGGAAATGATATAATCATTGTGTCCTTTCAGCCTCTTCCTTTCGGAACACTCGGTGAGTTAGATTGGAAAAGATGGGGAGGTATGGATGGAATGAACTTTGATCTCAGGAAAACACAAGAAGGAGCAATTCAAAGAGGCTTCAGTTTGTCTCTTCGTCTTCGATATTCTCTTCTACAATGGAGAGAGTCTATTGGACAAGTTTGTATTTATCCCGTTATCAAATATTGAAAAAAATGTCAGGAAACTGAGTGAGAGAAAGGAACTATTGAAGAAGCACATGACTGAAGTTCCCAATCGAGTGCAGTTCTCTCAGTATGAAGAAGTCAAGTGAGTTGAATATCTAGTTTATAAAAAAAGTTTATGATTGTATATTATTGTATTGGTGTGAACAAAAGATTGATTCAGACGCGGTGATAAGAAGCATCTCAGTCGCATGATATACAGCGCTATTGATGATGGACTTGAAGGATTGGTCATCAAAGTAAGAATTATATTATTTGCATTTTCTTGTTTTGAAATTTCGCAATAATTTGATTTCGCATTCGATGAAAAAAAAGTAAAGTAAGAAAATTGATTTGATCAATGCAAGTTAAAGTGGATGCACATAAAATGGTCTGTAATATCTTTTAGGACTCATTGTCGACTTACGAGCCGGGAAAGAGACATTGGCTGAAAGTGAAGAAAGATTATCTAGAAGAGGTAGAGAGAGAGGAATGAATAGTCATAGATATAATGAGAATGAATGATCAGGGAGCAATGGCAGACACGGCAGATCTCATTGTACTTGGAGCTTATTATGGAACTGGAAGCAAGGGTATTTTATCTATTGGGTGAATGGTGAGGAATAAGTGTATGTACAGGTGGTCTGATGTCAGTGTTCCTGATGGGAGTAAGAGATGAGAAGGGAAAGTATCTCACTGTTACTAAAGTAGGAAATGGACACACGGATGAAACACTCGAGAAGATTAACAAACAATTGAAAGATAAGGTAATGAGATGGATTGTCTACTTGGAACAATGAGATGACCACTCCCCCTCTCAGATGAAGAAGATCTATCGAGCAAGTGAAAGTGTTCCCTCATGGTTGGAAATCAAGAAAGATATCCCAGACTTCATTATTGATGATCCGGAGAAGGCTCCTGTATGGGAGATCACTGGTTACTCCTCCCCCTCGTATTCCTGTTAATAGAGATCATTTAGGAGCTGAGTTCTCTCGAACTGGTCATCATACAGCAGATGGAATATCCATTCGATTCCCTCGAGTTACGAGGATCAGAAATGACAAGGACTATAAAACTGCAACCTCACTCGCTGAATTGAAGGTCGATTAATAAAGACAAATAGAAATTAAAAGTTAGATTGCAGAAGTTGTACGAGACATCGAAGCAGAAGAGTGATATCAAAGAGGATGAAGGAGAGGAAGAAGATACTCCTCTTTATGCTAGGAAGGAAAAGAAAGTGGAATTGAATAGTGTTGAGAAGAAGGATGAAGCCACTTCTTCCAAAGAGATCAAGAAAAGAAAGAAAATTGTGGAATCGAGCGATGATGATGAGTGAGCATCTTTCATTTCATTTCTTTTATATATAACACGGGGTCTGTCTCCCTGGCCACTCGTTATATAAAATTGTTTTTAATAATGAATTATGTCCCCTTGATCATATATACTCTCAGGAAATCACCGACTGATGTTAAGAAAATGAAAACTGCGGCGAAGGATGATAAACCACTTTGCAAGTATGACTATTATCAGTGTAATACTAATTGACAGTTTAATATGACCAGGTACGGAAAAGGATGTTATCGTAAGAATCCAGAGCACCGTCAAGAGTTCTTCCATCCTGACGAGTAAAACTATTGTAGCTTACCACATTTTACATTCCGGTTTTGTCAAATGCTTTATTATTGTTTTGTATGATCCGTTAATAAATCACGATATAGCACAACTTGATGAGCTGTTGTCATCAACATAATGGGCAAAACATCCAACCTCCCCACAGAATATAAGACGAAGATCTTTTTTTACAATTTTTTTATATCATCTCATATAGCTGCCCTATACTTATACAAATCATAAATCAAGTTTATAGCATGATTTTTTATCGTGTTCTGTGTCATAGCTTTGAGAAAACCGGGCCCTGGGCAGAATTGTTTCACTATTCGGATTTACCATTACCCCCCCCCCCTTCCATCTTCACAGATACTGGATTGCGAACACAAATAGATATATAAAATTTTCATTTCGTTGGTACATTATTTTACAGTAAGATGAATGGCGAATGTGGGCAAAAGCAAACTTTAGCAATCTTTTGAATAGTCGAATACGGTCTACTTATATTTACAAAGTACTTGGACCAATAAAGTAATGTAATTAGATCTGTTTAGAAAACGAGTACTGAAGGTGACTATGACGGGACAAGGGAATAAAGATGGAATACTCGCAAGGGTTAAAGAAAGATGTCCGACTGACCAGTGTTTCGAATGTCTTAAGCGGAAGCCCAGTTGGAAAGGGCATCCAAATCGTCCTGTTCTTTGCTCTTAGTGGCCTTTGCAGCCGTGGGCAACTCTCGCGACGGAACATCGGGAAGGGAGACAGGAGTAGGCTTGACCTATAAAAATATTGCTTAAAACCCATTGCCTCCTTAAGAGATGAATCACCACTAAAATATGAGTCATACCAATCGATGATAAAGTCTTATCAAAAACATACGTCGAGAAGCTGTTTGTCGAGCTCTTCCTGTTCGAGAGCCTCCAGTTCGGCAAGAAGTTCATCATCGTCAGCTTGTGAACCAATACCCATAGGGCTCGAGATGGCCTCGGCTATTTCATTCGCAACTTCTTGTTGCTCAGCGATATCCTCCATCAAATCATGCACCTGTATAGTTTAATAAGATTATGAGAGTAAAACAACCGTATTTCTAAAAAAACAATCCATAAGACGTTTAAAAAAAACTTACATTGTCAATATCCATATTGTTGTGAGCAGCCTTGAGTGCCTTGCTTGCAGCGCCCATCACATTCAGCACCTCCGCATTTGTACTTGCGTTTTCCAGAGACTGAAATCACAGGCATATAACATAAATAAACCAATTTCAAATTTGAACCTGTCTTTGGAATTCAAGAGTCTGGAGGACACCGTCGATATGGTTTAGATTCTTTTCGTGTTGTCGCTTTCTGTTCAGGGCATGAAGAGCCATTCTCTTGTTCTTTGTTCCATGCTTGACCGCTGTGGCAACTTCCTTAAAAAGTAAAATTATGAAATTTTTTTATATTGCTAGAGGTGAATGATTGTGCACCCACTTCTTTGATTTTAGCTTCCAAAAACGCTTGCTTCTTCATCAGAAGTTCCTCGGTATCGAGAAGCTTCTGTATTGACTCCTGAGTGGTCGGCACTGCCTCCTGCTTCTTGCCACCAAAAATCTTCCCGAAAAGACTCATGACGGCCGCTGGAAAAATGTGATTCACACGTATGTACCAGCAACAGTTTCAACTAAATGAGAAGCGAACAATGAGAAGAAAGAAAATTAAGAACAAAGCCATGGTTGTGCACACGGTACGGCGGAATAACGCGAGGTATCACAATCGACAAGTGACTCATACGAACGCGAGAGAGTAGAGAGACAGAGAGATGAGAGTGCTCAGTGAGGAGAGAGAGAATGGACAACATGCACATCAATTTAACGTTAGACGAAGATATTTACAGTACACCAAAAGGTATTTTCGCGCACATTTCTGACATATAAGTTTTAACATTTATGAGTATTAAAATGTTGGTATCACTAGTAGAGTTCCCTTATTGGAAATGATTCCGGAATTCCAAAAGTGAGAACAAATTACTCCCTCTCTTTCATTCCTCTCCAATAAGAGACGGTTTGCACGGTGGGTATTGATTACGAAGCAATGCACGGCATTTGGGGTCCACGCAAAAGCAAGACTCCGCCCACTTTTTGCTGATTGGCTGCTGCGTAGCGCCCACCAATCAATATGGATCAACCACCGTAATTACTGCGTAGCAGCCCCGCTCAAAACACCGGCCCCGGTCAGCTGAGTATCCACTTAGACTGACAGTCAACACGCTTAACAACTGCCCGCCAATTCAAATTTGAGGAATTTGAAAATAAATATTCGCTCCAAGGTTCCGTGTGTACGACGTGTGTACGACCAAGGTTCCGTGTGTACAATGCAAATAAACGGCACTACGTCGAATGAGAACTGTTTCGCAATATGTTCTCTGACATAACAGTTGTCTCTCGCCCCCAAAAGTTCTCATTCGACATAGCGCCAAATAAACTTATAAATTGTCTGTTTCTTACCTTCCTTGTGGTTTACTATCACTTCTAGATCGCCTATTTCATCGCAAACTGATTTTTATGATTATTTTTTTAATGATTTTTATGATATCAACAAAACCGAAGGAAAATATGCATTTGAAGCACAAAACGTCTTGCCAAAATCCGCTGTTGAGAGTACAGTATCTAAAGTTTCCCGAAAATTACGCACATTTTTATCTTACACGGAATTTCCTGCTGGATCAGGTCAATTTCTACAGACTACGATGTGGTTGTGGACTGATTATGATTTTTATTATTTTTTTTATCGATTTTTTATAGTATTTGAATTAGATTGAATTAGATTGAATTTGAATTAGATTGAACGGAAAGCATTGGATTTGAATTTTTGAAAAAGAAAAAGACAGAATTTTGTGTAGCTGCCCCGATTGTGAATTCTGGGCAAATTTGCAAATTTTTCTTAGTATTTTGTTTATGTTTATTCGGTTTCACCACGGTTCGCTTCGTCGCATAATCCACTCGATAAATAATTTCTCACTCTGTCTCTTTTTTAGTGTATTCTCAAACATGGACAAGACTCTGGCGGAGAGAATTAAGAAGCTTCAGGCTAATGCTGAAGCCGTGAGAGTCGGAGGCAAGGTAATGCGTTGTCTAGCTATGTACCTCGGAACGTTCATGTTGTTAGTGGGGGGGGGGATTTTTGCCAATATTTCCCGGTCCTGTTTATTCAAGTTGTGCGCCTTTCAGGGAACCGCCAGAAGGAAGAAGAAGGTCATTCACAAGACTGCCGCTACTGATGATAAGAAAGTACAGAGCAGCTTGAAGAAGCTTTCTGTTACCAACATTCCCGGAATTGAGGAGGTATAATTTTTCGTTCATCGTTTCCATAAATATATATCGGAAGTTTTGTCTCGAAAGTTTTTGCTGATGTACCACTTGCATGTGTGTCCTACTTCTTATTCTACTTCTTATTTGTCCGTTGGCAGTTCTAAGGAACTGAGGATCAGAAGTTGCCTGTACCACATAGAAATGAACCTCGAAATTGTAGCTTCCTCATAAGATCCGCTGTATGAGGCAAGAATAGACCGGCTAATATCTATTTTAAAAAAATAGTGCTAATTGATTCCAAGCAAGAGCTTGTTCGCAAGTTTGTGTGGATTTTTTTTCTTATAAACGAGATGGATTTGATGATCAACTTGGTTTTAGTATTCATTAATTCGGGCACTGCCGCAAATTTACTCCATTTCAACTTCAAATCACTAAACTTTGCACACAATATATTTACGGATTTTTTCAGGTGAACATGATCAAAGAAGATGGAACCGTCATTCACTTCAACAATCCCAAAGTGCAGGCCTCTGTGCCCGCAAACACTTTTTCTATCACTGGCGGTGGAGAAATCAAGCGTAAGCGCAGTCTATATAGGATTTTATCACACTTCACTCTACATGTAATGAACATTTGATTCTCTTCAGAGATCACTGAGATGCTCCCCGGCATCCTGAATCAGCTTGGTCCCGAGTCCCTTACCCACTTGAAGAAACTTGCCAACAATGTCACCTCCCAGTTCAAGGCCTCCGAGGATGACGATATTCCCGGTTAGTTTGAGCTGATCGAAAATGACGGTATTGAGTTGTATTGTCGGACGATGATATTCCAAGCTATCTATATTATCTACTATGTTTTGTGAACATTTTCTTGATAGTTCATAGTCGCAATATTAGTCATTATTCATTGCAGACCTCGTTGGCGATTTCGAAGAGGCTTCGAAGCACGAGCACAAGGATTGCGATGGACACCATCACCACCATGATGAGAACAAAGCTTGAATAGTATGAACCGTTTCATTGCATTCTCGGTGGTAGAATTAAATCTAAGATCTTTCTCGAATCTACTACTGAGATACGTGTTCTCTATAAATAAATGGAGTACAGTTTGTTGTCTCCGATTGACTTTGTTTTTGTTTGATGAACGGATCTTGTTTTCTTTAGTGTTAAAACTGATGTTAATCTTTGTTCCACTCTAACACGATACTCTCGGAAATCCATGTTCTCCCCCAGTTGTCGTTGATAAAAAATATATAATTCGAATCTATAACAGTCGTTATTCTTAGTGACCACATCGTATCACTGTTTTGCGACATTTGTTAATCTTACGAGTGGCCAACTATGTTCACTCGCCATTTTTTTATCGTCATTGTTATTGATCAGAGAATCCATCGCATCTCACATTTTGCTCAGTATTTGAGCGCCGAACAATGCGAAGACAGATTGGATAATGAGCTAACAAAATTGAAACCATACAGACTTTAAGCTCCGTATCATGCTTAATCAAAGATCAAATGACCCCCTCAAAGCTATGTCTACCACATTTTGAGGCTAATGTGATCAGCAATTTGAGAAAAACATACCACCCAAAGACAAAAAAAATACCCGTAACATTACAAGGTTATTGTACCAGGATGTTAAAAATTTAAATGTGCAATGTACTGCTTTTGTCTCGTCGACGTATAGAAGGCCAATTACGAGTTAATAAAAATGAAGAAATCGTAAAGGTATGCACAATGTAACCATAAACACGGAAAAACTCAGTGGCGCAACCCGGGTTAACCCCAGATCTTTGATAAATTCTAGAAAAGGTTTTTTCATGCTAATTTGAATTCCCGGGCGTTTCGACGTTTACTATTTCGGTCGCAGCCCCCTCTCAAATTTTAAATTCCCGGACAATTTTGTGTAGCTGCCCCGATTGTGAATTCTGGGCAAATTTGCAAATTTTTCTTAGTATTTTGTTTATGTTATCGATTTTACGTCACGTATCGCTGTGGAATCTGCTTAAAGAATCCATACAAACATCTCGTTTTTAAGTGTATTCTCAAACATGGACAAGACGCTGGCGGAGAGGATCAAGAAGCTTCAGGCTAATGCTGAAGCCGTGAGAGTCGGAGGCAAGGTAATATGCTCTGCTTTATTATGCTACGTCGAAACATGTAGCGTGTATACCTTTTTGCAGTTTGTATGTGTTGATGCTATTTTGTGAGCTGTGACGTCAATTTTTTTTTAAATATTTGGTCTTCGTTCAGGGAACCGCCAGAAGGAAGAAGAAGGTCATCCACAAGACTGCTGCTACTGATGATAAGAAAGTACAGAGCAGCTTGAAGAAGCTTTCTGTTACCAATATCCCCGGAATTGAGGAGGTATGTTTATTTTTGTGGTTATTTTACTCAATGATGCGTTCGCTGATTTCCCCACTTATCCGCGACCTAGCTCATCCTGAATCAGTTTCTGATGGGCTAGCAAAGGTGACACGCTTAAAATTGCGAGTGCCCCCATGTGCGCTGCAGGAAATCATCCTTTCTAATAGGCGACAGACTTCTTTTTGTTCGGAAGAATGCTCAAAGCTATGTTGCGTGCGCCCCCCCCCCCTCAATGATATCAGTCCGTGATTAGGAAAAACAGTAGCCCACAAAACAATGCAGCTCTGGTGACAGCTTTTCTTTTCCGGACAATCCCATACTGTGTAGTTGTTCGCAACAGCAAGCACGCGAAGCGATTAACGTTATAAGCACAAAGGTCATATATATTTGGTTATGGCTCAGGCTTGATTCTAAGATGCCGGTTTTGCATTCGTGGGAGCTTAGGAAGTGCGACATTCCATTTTGACTCTACAAAATTTGTGCCCGATCATGAATGTATATCGTTTTCTAATGTTCAGGTGAACATGATCAAAGAAGATGGAACCGTTATTCACTTCACCAACCCTAAAGTACAGGCTTCGGTGCCCGCAAACACTTTCTCTGTCTCCGGTGGAGGAGAAATCAAGCGTAAGCGCAGTCGATAATATAGTTTACTTACACCTGTGACAGCCTGTACGTATTTGATTATCTACAGAGATCACTGAGATGCTCCCCGGTATTCTGAATCAGCTTGGCCCCGAGTCTCTTACCCACTTGAAGAAGCTAGCCAATGTTTCATCCCTCGGAAGGGTTGACGATGATATTCCCGGTAAAATATCTTCTATATCAGTTTAAATTTTTTTCTTTGAAAGTCATTTTTTTATAACGCGCAGCATTATTTATTCCTTTCAGACCTCGTTGGCGATTTCGAAGAGGCGTCGAAGCATGAGCACAAGGATTGTGATGGACACCATCACCATCACAATGATGAGAACAAAGCCTGAATAGTATGAACCGTTTATTTACATTCTCGGTGGTAGTATTAAATCTCAGATCTTTCCCGAATGATATTCTCGAATCTACTACTGAGATACGTGTTTTCTTTAAATCGTTGATAAGTGGAGTACATTTTGTTGTCTCCGATTGCCTTTGTTTTTTTGTTTGATGAACGGATCTTGTTTTCTTTAGTGTTATATCTGTTAATTCTTGTTCCACTCTAACACGATACTCACGGAAATCTGTGTTCTCCGCTGGTTGTCGTTGATAAAAATGTATATTTCAAATATATGTGCTAGTTTAACGTTACACTCGTTTGAATACCATTTGACCATTTGTTCCAATTTAACAACGACGGTACGCACACTTGGAGATCAAAAATTTAAGCTTCAGAATAGGTGGACAGTAACATTCTTCCATCTAATTGTTAATTTTTGTAAGGGTTCAGTTTTGCAGATTCTTCTCCAATTGACACCGAGTTGCAGAAACATATGTCTATCTTTTCGTAGTCCTTTAGTTGGGGAATATTGTAGGGACTCCGTTCTATAACTGACATTGAGTTTGCCCATCTATATAGATGCATCTATCAGCATATTTTTTCAATACGTTCGGCAAATTTAAACTTTATTGGTACCTTCAGATTCAACAATTCATTCCACTTTCGGCCCATTCTTGATCAAGCCTATTCCGAGAGTGTGTAATAGGAACTCAAACACTAAATACACAGTTCGCCACACTCTGGGGGTCCTATCGATTCGTTAAAAAAATTATTAAAATAATATTGAATACTTATCTTCCCTCCCTATCGTTGTAGTATTGAATCTTTAAAGGGAAACGATGGGTCGTATACTCATACCTGATCACGATTTTCCCAAATTGCAGAGATTCTGTATATAAATTTTCTTTCGAGTGAGCGAGGAAGGAGGGAGGAGACGGAGTTAGTGAGAGGGCCAGTTTCCTCGTTCAGGTATGCTAACACTTGATAATGACCTGGAACACCACCCTGTTGTGTACCACACATGCAACTGTTTCACGAAATTGAAATTCACGGTTCACATGGTTGAATTTGCACTCCTATCTAACTTAGTGATGTCGTGGCTAGTGCCAGTTCTCGAGAACTCGAGACAATAGTACCATAATGAAAGCAGAATCGACGTTTCTCGACAGGGATGTGTCTTTCGCTTTCATATCACTTACCTGCCATCAATAAGGGTTAACAAAATGCATATCACGCGATTCACCCAAGAATTCACTGATTCCTTGACGCACCTTTGAGCTGACCTCCTGTTTTCTCTACGATTTTCGAAGGTCCTTGGGTAGGTCTCTCACGAGCCCGAGTTATAGGGTCAGTAGATCAAAGAAATCTCCAGGAGGTCACGTCAAAGTTAGTCGTCGAGGCTCGGTTTTCCCCCGGTATCTAAGCTCAGGGAAGAGCTACGAAAAAGTTTTTCCTAGTGAAAGTAGCATTTCTCGAGTACTTTCTGGGTGAATTCTTGTTTTGTCTTATTCTTCAAAACTGCGGATATTGGGCGCTATTGAAGCTCACAGATACGGGTCAAAAATTCTACATAGTCAGTGAGATCGGGCTTGTCGAAACCTTTCGAATGGTGTATGTAAAGTCGAAAATCCAGGGGTCTTTGGATGAATTAGGGGTCTTTGGATGAACTCTTTCTACTGTTTTTTCACCCTAAGTCTCGGTTCAAAAATTGACTTTTTCTCGAAAACGAAAACGGATCATGACTATTCAGTATAATCACGAGATAGAGCTCGAAATTCTGATCGTACAGTTGCGATTTCACCCATTTTTGACGACTTTCCGTGGAATAATAAGCGAAAAACGCAAAAATGGGGGTGCCCCTCCTGGAGCGGGGAGGGGACATATTGCGAAATCGAGTGCACCAGCGTGTAGAGGGCCAAAAATAACCCCTAGGGCCAACTTTTTGGAGTTTTCGATTTTTTACCTGTTCCCGACCCCACTGGAGGCTTGTTGAACCTTAGGCGAACAGCCTCATATATATATATATGGTTCACATGGGACCATGTTTTCCCCGACCAGTCTTTCCGTTAGCTTTCCTTTTTGAGAGGACGTTAGCGAGTAGTGCACCTTCAAGTGTCCCAGAAGAACCGCATCAATTGCTCATTGACATTGAAACTCAGCCTACTGTAGCCGAATACATTTAAAAGTCAGGTGTCAAAATCCTCCGAAAGCCGGGTAGGTTTATAAAAAAAACCTTGGAAACCGACTAATTCTTTGAAAGCCGGGCATGTTTATGAAACGTATGTTACACGCCTTGTTAACGGAAACCTCGAAAGCGGGCTATGTTTACAAATTCCAGAGAGTTTTCGACTAGCTATTTTATGTATGTGTAGCCGCCATAACCATTTGCTGACCTTAGCCAATGACATTGTTGATCACTGGTATCATTGATCACTGGCATCTAGGAAAAGTTTGAAATTGCGAATGTGCGCGACTATTTACGGGTGTCCGAAGGAATGCCAACACAATTTTGCGAATGGCCTCACGCTGTCACCGTTCGATCTCACCAGTTGATATCATTATCAGAAAAAAAATATTATATCGGGTTAGAGATTGTGTGCAAAACAGTCTCGCTTTAAGTATCGTGAAAATGTAGTTATTTGTACTGCAGTCGGCTCGCAAGCGCGCCCATTCGTGCGCCGCGTGCATCTTTGTGCTTTATCCTTCGCTTTATGGTGTTCGTTCGCTTGTTCTCACTAAATATTATGTTTCGTATCCTTAAGCTGATATATTTCCATGAGCTAATCACTAAACAACATTAACATTGGTAATCAGCTTTCCCCTTGCCCTTTCTCATTGATTCTTCCGTCACTCGTCCGTAGCAGTAACCGTCCCGTAGCAGTAACCGTCCCGTAGCAGTAACCGTCCCGTAGCGCACTACTTTATTGGTAATACTTTATTTTACTTGGTGAGTCACTCGACATGGCTGCGTTATATATCCCATTTTTTACCCAATCACCATCAAGGCCAGCACACGCAGTTCAGTTCTCGGCTACTTTCGGGCACGTGTTTGCTATTTGGCGATGAACACTGCCCGCGAGTAGTTGTGGACTGCTTGCGAGTACGGTACAATTTTATGGAACCTTTCCTTCCATCCCCTCTCAATAATTTTCGAGAAAGATAAAAATTTAAAGATAGAAATTGAGAAAGATAGCGATGTTACGTCCATCTCTCTTCGACACTCACGTGCTCTTTGCCCTCTGCTATGCGTCAAAGGCTTGCCCTCTCTCGAATACGAACATCTCCTTCATGCAGCCAACTCATTGCGCGTTGGAACGATCTCTTGTCGGAATTAACCTCCATACGATGCGTGCACGGGGAGAAGGACTGCAGATTTCCGTCGTATATCTCTCCTTACTAATTCGATCATTTACACCCGAGGAGCGAAACACCGATGGACCATCGATGAAATGACTTACAAAGGTCAACGAGTCTCTCAATGGTTCACTCCGCCATACCCGACCACCTGCCAGAGTGATTCTATTGAGTTAAAAAAGAAGAAGCGATTTTCGACTTAGAACGAGAAAGTAAAGGAAAGGAGGTGGAGCTTGTTAGAATAGTGCGCACCAGCGCGCAAGCAATCGCGCGCACACTCGTAAAGTGATGGCTAGTTTGGGAGTGACTTCTCGAACTCGCTCGCTAACTCATTGATAAACTTTCCTCAATTCGCTCACTCACTCATTATTACACTATTTTTCGCGTCTTCTGAACTTCACTGTTCTGTTGTGAATAAGTGTACACGTGCGTGCTTCGGCTGGCCAAAATTTCATTGCTGACGATATTGTTATATAAAAAATGTACAAGGTTATTTCACCGAGTCCTGAGACAATGGATGTCGCTGAGAGAATTAAGAAACTGCAAGCTAACGCCGAGACAATTCGTATCGGCGGAAAGGTTCGTGCATAACAATATTTTTTATATTGTGAATATTGTGGTTCTTTAACTATCTTTTCGCTTGCGATTATCGGCGATTTTTTCATAATATGTGATAATTTGCAATACTGTTTGAATAAAAAACTTTCTAGGGAACTGCTAGAAGGAAGAAGAAGATTATTCATAAGTCTGCTGCTACCGATGACAAGAAGCTCCAGAGCAGCTTGAAGAAGCTCTCAACAACCAACATTCCCGGCATTGAGGAGGTAATTAAAAAAAAAACAGCTATGTTCGCGCAGTCGATCATTTCCAAAACAGAATTTGAGATATGTAGTTTTCAGGTTAACATGATCAAGGAGGACGGAACTGTCATTCACTTTAATAACCCTAAGGTGCAAGCTTCCGTTCCGGCAAATACCTTCTCTGTCGCAGGAACTGCTGAGATTAAACGTTAGTTTATTCTTCATTTTATATATTGCTAAAACGGGAAAGGTTTCAGAGATCACTGAGATGCTTCCGGGAATTCTCAACCAGCTTGGCCCAGAGTCTCTCACTCACCTGAAGAAGCTTGCCAACAATGTTACTACCCAGTTCAAGGCATCTGAGGATGATGATATTCCCGGTTAGTGTTCGTCAATCGAAATTGTAGTTGGTTTTGATTGAAAACTGACACTGAGCAGTGATGACAAATCGGCACATGGCACAATGGTGGAAAGAACAGCTCTCCTCACAACATCCCATGCAGGCACCACATGCAAATTGCTCTCTCAATGATTAGAAATCATTTATTTCCCCTCTTCCCTCTCTATTGGATCACCCTTTCGATTCCGGTACGACAAGGGGGATAGAGAGGCCCATGCCGGCATGGCGCGATGTACACCGATGTCGTCTGATGCCGACCATGGTCAATTAGAGCGTCATCAGAAACGGAATACGGAGTTCAGATGCCAATTGGCCGTCCCTTCTGAATAATAACTGAGCCGCTTTAAAAAAATTTAAATGGGTGTGTAATCAATAGCTGCCTAGGTCTAGCTAGATGAATTCTAGGTAGCAGGTGGTGGTGGGTCACTACTCACGAGCATACCATGATCATTTCGAAACTCCCATGTTATCATTTTTAATGTTACCAACATAAGTTGGTTGCACAATTCATGTCTTACTACTTTAAAATAAGCTATTACAAGCAAAAGTAAGCAAAGCTTATAGATCTCGTTGGCGACTTCGATGAAGCATCGAAGGACGAAGAGAAGAAGGAGTAACATCTCATTTAATCTTTCCTAATGCACTCCACGACGATCCCTTTTATTTTTATGTCCCGGCGTAGTTACCTGAGTAGAGATGCTTTACAACTCAATCTCCATTTCCATCACCTGATGATTTAGTGACGGATATAGAGATACACACTCGTTCTCAGATATCTCAATTTGTTGATCGTATTCGTCGTTAACGATAAAAGTTTTTTTCCATGTTTGTAAGCGTTAATTGTTTCGATACACATCACGTAGAATCGTATTTTATATACATTTATACAACAAAAATTTGGAGATTTTGTTCATTTTTTTGTTCAGATGGCTAGTCAACCCTTATCTCTTTCAAATTCAATGATTAATCCACAGAATCAAGAACAGTTAATATCTCTGAAAGGTAAGTTGATCTCGTCTCGTTAGAATAGAAGTAAATATATAATTGAACTTGTAGTGATGCGTCTCTCTCGAGGCCGATTAGCATCCAACACCTCTCCTTCGTTTGATCCTCTCGATATAATGAGCCAATCCATTGAAAAGAGCTTCCAATTTGATCCTAATCATCATCTACCACTCTCTGAATATCTTCTCGCTCCAACACAATTCGAGTTAGTTTTTATGAGTGTAGGGGAAAGGAAAAGAGCTACTTAATTTCAGAAATATTTTTCTCGGAGAAACATTCTCCTTCCTCGTCAACTGTATCAATGAGAGTGGAGAGAAAGTGAAAGAAGTAGCTGTGAAAGTGGAATTACAGACTGCCACTCAGAGGATTCAACTGAACTGTGGACTAAATGTGAGTTGTGAGCCGATTCTATTGTTGGAGATTCCCAGTTAGAAAGTAATGAAAAGGGAGATTTTAGTATCATGCAATGTTGAACTCGTATGATTGTTTCTTGCAGATTCCATCTCTGGAATCACAGGCATCACAAGCAGATGTGATCTCCCATGAAGTGAAGGAGGCTGGACAGCATATGTGAGACTTCTTTAAACAAAACAAGTGGTTGCTTCTCAAATTATTCACAGTAGATTAGAATTAGGTGATAAATGTTGGACGGTAGGATAGTAAAGACAACTTTTTATTAATTTCAGTCTTGTGTGTTCGGTGACGTACCAGACTGAAAAGGGAGAGAATCTTTTCATGAGGAAATTTTTCAAATTCCCAGTCACAAAACCGATGGATGTGAAGACGAAATTGTATAATGCAGAGGAGAATGATGTAAGGATTATTTTATACTTGATGCTCACTTTATTGCTGCACATTACAACAATCTGAAATTAGAAGAAAATATGACGAGACTATTTACTAGAGTTGTAAAGTTCCATGATAGGTATTCGATATCTTCCTGGAGGCTCAAATTGAGAATACAAGTGGAATGGATATGAGAATGGAGAAGGTTTGGATGGATGCTGCCCCTCCTTATACCTCTCAACCACTACAACCACAACCTGTACCCACTACATTAGCACATCGAGATGTACTACAGGTGAGGAGATAGAGACGGATCGAGAGACAAAGAAGAATGATACAGGTTGTATTCGGTGTGAAAGTGAAGGATGAGGTACCAGGAGAAGTAACGAAGATTGGACGATTAGATATGGAATGGAAGACGAGAATGGGAGAGAGAGGAAGATTACAAACTAGTCATCTAGAAAGAATGGTACCTGGTAGAGGTGAACTTATTCTCAAGGTGAGTATTATGAGATAATAACTAACTGGAGTGGAATGATTAATTGTAGATTGAAAGTGTTCCTTCTTCGTTTGAATCACAGAAGGTTTTTCCCGTTCAATGTACACTCCATAATTGCTGGTCAGTCGTCTCCCTTTCCTAGAAAGATTTAAAAATTTGGAAATATTGCAAATTTACATATCCATTTGGGTCTGAATATTTATTAAATTCTTGATCTCATTGATTGCAGTGATCATTCTCTGGATCTTCGTCTTACATTCGATCCTCTTGCTTCTCCTTCTCTCGTTTTCTGTTCTCCATCTGGTATCAAATTGGGACAGATTCCTCCAAAAGGAACCTCATCCTTCACTATTAATTTGCTTCCCGTTGCTCTCGGATTCCAGGTCAGTCATGTCTATCATTGAATACAAATTATCGAATTTGATTATATCTTTAAAATATTCATATTTAGGCGATTTCTGGTGTCCGAGTTAATGATTTATTTTCCAAACGAACCTACGAGTTCGATGATATAGCTCAGATATTTATTTATTAGTTAGTCTAGATAGCCCTTCCCCGTCTTCTGATTTTGCTTTATAGGAGCTCATTGCAAATATATATGTATAGTGAATCAAAAAGTCAGATCATTCTTTCTCATCCCATTCCTACTCCCAGATCATCGATCTTTTCTTTCCGGTGCCTCTTCATCTTTCTTTTTATATAGACTTCTAGTTAGATACTTAATTTATTTCATAATGTACAGACATGACAGGCGGTAATTTAGGCTAATTGTGATTTGGTCATATGATAAATAATCGAATCTGTCCATTCTTTTTACACAGACAAGCTAGGGTGGAAATCCCTGAAGAACATGAGAGATGGAAGAGAAGTTAATCCATTCAATATTGACCAGCTGAGAGACGAGATGCAACATCATGCCAGAAACAGCTGAATATCATTGATTGATTGAGTGGAAGGGGAGGGGGTGCTACTGTACCTCTTCATATTCTCGAATCGATCGTAGCATCCGATGTAGCTCATATCGAGCATCGTCACGTTTCCTGGTCGTTGATCACAGAAGGTGAGACATCTGAGAAAGGAGATATCACTTGTGGTTGGAAGGAGAGAGAGATATTACTTGGCTCCTGATATCGTCTGTGATACTCCATTCCTTGCACAACAGTCTCTATGATCTCTTCCTTGTGCAGCACAGAATTGAATCTCTGCCGATGCTTCCAGAGGGCATGCGTCTTGTTTGAAGTACATTCGAGTTAGCTGCAATGTCAGAGAGATCAAAGATCAATCTAGAGAAAGTGATCGCTCACAGCGTCTTTTGTGTAAGTGTTATACGTGCACTTCTGAAGGCATGCATCGGGAAGACCTCTTGATTCACAGCAAGCCATGAAGGCTGCATTCGGGTCCTGCCACGATTAAAGGATTATGGTAGAAGGGAAGAGACCAAGGACGAAGTTCTCATTTAGGGATAGAGAAGGAAAACTAGTTGGAAGGAGAGTTGAGTAATCTGTAATCCCATGCTAGAAGGGACAGATTATCTGCCTAGATCTGCCGAAGGGAAACGATAGACATTTCACACTGTGCCGGAGGGTATGATTTCTATCGAAGAAGAATGATATCTCACCGAAGGGATAGGCTTGGCTTGAGCTGGAGGAGATTGGACGAATCTATCACTACCGAATAGAGATAGACGAGATTCAGATGGAGAAGGAGATGATTGAAGAGTAAGAGCTGAATGAGCACGAGCACGGCGAACTTGATAACATCCATATGCACCTGATTAGATTATCATTGATAAAGAATGGAAAGGCGGGACGATAACTGACCACATGAATATCCTGCACCACATCCTCCCATTCCACCCAATCCAAGTCCTCCCAATCCTCCTCCCATACATGATGGTGCAACTGGAGGAATGGGATTGAAACAACCACCAGGAGGAGGAGGAAGACCCAATCCAGGAAGACCTCCACCACAGATACCAGATGCTACACACTGAATATAGGAGAGTATAGGGGGGGGGGTGGGTTGATAGGGATAAGATATTTGAAATAGTATTCTAAGAAAGACTCACAGCAAATGTTACTGTAGGAAGGGAGGTTAGAAATAGAAGGAGGGCAGACATGGTTGGAATGATTGTAACTATTGGAGGAGAGGCGTACCTTTATAGGGGATTGAGAATGGGCCGGTCTAGAGAGAGGAGGGATTTCAGTCCCCCACGGCATGGAGAACACTCTGGCAATGAGAAGGAGCGATTAGAGGGGGATGATACATTGTAAATGAGAGGGGAGGTCAGGAGAAGGAAACAGTCTAATCTCTCAATTTCAAGTGAAGAAGGAAAGATGTGGAACCTCTTAGACCCAACTCGTGATGCACAATTCAACCTTGAGATGGGATTTTTTTTTTTTAATGGGATTTTTAAAGAGGAACTAAATTTTTGATCTGGTTTTTTCGGATTTTTCATGATCTCTCATTTTTTTGTCTGTAGTAAGCGTCAACTCTCTGCGGATGGTCAGCTGAATGAGTTATGTAATATCTCTTCATCGGATCTGGATAATCCTCTTCGGATTCATTCTCGTTTGAATGAAAATATCTGCTTTCACTGGAATTCTTCCTCTCCCTTTCTCTCTCTTCGTTCATCCTCAATGTAAGCCATGAAGAATCGGAACTCTTATTGTCCTCAGAATGATTGAATGATAGTATGATGATGCATCGACCGGTTGTCATCTACCACACTGGACGGGGCTGCCTCTGCAATCCACACTTTCACGCATCATTTCCATTCTTAGTCTGTGTTTGCCCTTCCTGCCAAGACCACACGGATTTGTTTGACTATCCCGTGTCCGAAGGCCTGCATTAAATGCTACTAAAAAAATAAAAATAAAACTTATAAAAGTAATAAAAATAAACACAGTTGTGCGCTACTTAGTGTAAATTCAGAAGCGCCTTTTCTCCTCAAAATTGATTGGCACCACGCTTCTTCAATTCTCTTCAAGATTTTCTCTTCCCGAGAAAGTGTGTCACTCACGTTTTTCCACTTCACTTTTTTTGTTTATTGTGAACCACGTGCCATTTCCCTTCTTTCTACAGGGTAGTAAGCCTGGCCGATCGAGTGTCATGCGATTAATCGGTCTAACTTGCCTTGTTCTTCTATATTGTCTGGTGTACGCCAGTCTCCCTCCCGATCCTTACACAGTGCTTGGATTGAAGAAAGGAGTGAACATCAAGGATGTAAAGAAAGCGTACAAGAGTCTTGTTAGAGAATGGTCAGTATCTTTCTCACGATTCATTCATAGCAGTGACAAAATTAGCTTTGCTTAATGCTTTATGGAGCCTTCCGGCAATGTAAAATATTATCTTTTTTCAGGCATCCTGACAAAAATGATTCTCCCCAAGCTGCGGAAAGATTCATGGAGATCAGCAAGGCTTATGAGCTGTTGAACGATCCATTGAAGAAAGAACGGTCAGTATCCAAGATTACCCACCTGTTACACTCAACGTATATTTTCCTTTTTTGATATTTTTTTGTTGTTGTGGTTTTTGCAATAATTTCATTTTTTTAGCTACGACAAATTCGGTACAGTAGATGACGAACCTCGAGGAGGAGGAGGAAATCCTTTCGGATTTGATCCATTCGTATGTTTTCTAGTTATTATATCGGGTAGATTCTTTGGCTCTATAAAAACTTTTTTTCAGTTTGGTGGCTTTGGATTTGGAGGATTCGATAATGGAAATTCGTTCTTCTCGAAGCATCGAGTTGGAATCAGACAGTATACTAATACTATTCTCGAGAAGAGCCACCATCAGGTCAGTTCAATTATACATAGTTACATTATAATAATATTATATAATTTGGTGTGATTAAAACCTTCAATGTTCAGCCATTCATAATCTTCGCATACTCTGGATATTGTCGATCTTGTTTTTCCATGGAATCAATCTGGCAATCTGTTGTTGAAGATCTCGAACCACTTGGTTAGTTGTTTGAAGCTCCATCAAACGGAACTAATTCCTAACAATGAGACGTTAATTGTAGGGTATGGTATCGCAACAGTGAATGCGATGACAGACAGTAATCTACTGGAGAAAATGAGAGTATCTCGTCTCCCTACTATCCTTGTTCTTATCGAGGGAAGAACTGTACACTATCGATCATCACCACAGTACACTACTGCAAAGTTAGTTGCGAATACTGAAGATGAACGATTGATTGTCCATTGTAGATCTCTGAGAGTATTTGCTCGTGATGTCATCCCAGATTCCTTCATTCTCAAGCTTGCTACTCATGATAAACTGAAGAGGTTCCTCGACCAAGCAAAGATCACGAATAAGGTTAGTTAAGAAGAGAGACTTAGTAAATTGATTTATGTCATACGGTTTACCATTGTTCTGTTCAACAATAATCTCACAATCAGGTGTCCATTCTAATCCTCGGTTCTTCCCCTGAACCCCGTATGAGATATCTACTATCTGCAATGAGATTGAGTGACACTGCTCGATTCGCATATGTTCATCTGGGAGAGGCCACTCCCGAGGTATCCTATTTCTGTTTAATACGGCAATATTTTTATAAAAAAAGGTATATGTTAGATACCTTACTAGGGGGTTCCACCTAACGTTGTCATACGACTGCAAAATTGACGTGGATTCACCTTTACCTTTTACCTTTTATGTCAGATAAATGAATGATTCTTGTCTGTTTGTAGGTGGGACACATGAAGGAGGCCATGTCCATCAAGTGCACTCAATGTGAAAATATACTCGTATTCAATGAATTCCCCGAGGTATTTTAATTGTTATTCCTTTTTTCTTCTTCTCATTAGTCCCTTCTACTTTCAATTTTCAAGTCTCCGCGGTTACAAATATCTTGGAAATTATTGGTTTTCATAAATATCACACTGTTTAGAATGGTCCGATTGGTCGTCTCTCAATGAGTAAAGCGAGTGATTTGAACAAGGAAACACTTAATAATATCCTCGATCAACATCGATTCCTCCTTCTCCCAAGAGTCAGTTCATATGTCATACCTAATCATTGCAGACCCTTTTTTGGTGTAGATAAGGATGACTATAATCTCATAATTCAGATCTCATCACCCTCATACTTGGATGCTCTATGTCCTCTTTCATCTCGTTCCTCTCGTGTTCTCTGTGTATGGCTTGTAGTCACTTCCTCTTCTGATCCTGCTGTTGATTCATTCCGATCTTTCATCGTCAAGAACAATAAGGAGATATCCGAAAAGAATGTAAGCTAGTCTATTCCATTTGCAATCTAGACTTTCTATCAAATAACGGTAATAATTGTACATTTCTCTCATTCTCAGGTTCGAGTTGCATATATCTCTGCCACTGCTCAATCTGCATTCCTCCGTCCTTTTATGGATTCACGATCTAGTGAAGTTGAGGTAAGTATTCCCGCATTATTTTTCTGAACTTTCATTTCAATTGGAATGTATTTGCAACTGGTGATATTTCTCGCAGAATTCATCTCGAGACGTGGTGATGGTGTGGAGAAGTGAGTCACAGAGAGGAAGATTCTCGTGGTTCGAAGGTTAGTTATCTACATTAGTCTAATCGGATATTCATTTTATATCTATCCCACTGTAAAATGATTAATGTCTTTTTCTGCAGGTGCATGGAACACAGATAAGTCTGTTGAATCAGGAAATGTGTTGATAAAGAATATGGAAGGAGTAGTGGCAGGAAGAATTAAATTGGAGAAAGGAATCGTGTTTGGACAAATGGTTCGTTATTACTGAAGAATTGATATTTTTATGTATTTGAATATCTCTATAGATGGATGAATATGAACCTTCTCTTTTCTCTCGAATCTCAAAGAAAATCGTGAGACTTATCGAGAATGCTTGGTTCGAATTGAGCAAGGTTCGTCATTATTTTACATTCAGCATCTCGATAATTCTTCGATTTTATGAATATTCTTGTTCAGGAGGAAGTGTATCCCGTCATATCTGCTGTTTTCGCCTTTCTTCTCATTATGGTGCGTCTTTTGTTTTGCTATTTATATATGTGGTCATCCAATTAAAATGATGTGCTTAGATAGAGACTGAATGATTGCAGATGATTGGATACGGAGTATCTCATTCAATGAGAGAAGATAAGGGAACTCGTCGACCTCCTTATTGTCCTCCTTTCAATGGAAGAAGAACTCCATCGACTGATAATGGATGGCATCCTGAAGATCCAAAGATGGAAAGAGAAGAAGGAGAAGGAGAAGAAGGAGAGAATCTAACTGAGATGGAAACGGCTGAAATGATATTGAGAAGAAGGCTGAAGAGGTATGAGAGAAGGAGAAAGGGATAGAGAGGTGAGATTGATTGTAGAGCATATTCTGTCATGTCTCCCCATCTCCATGAATTGAGAGCAGAGAGTTACTTCGGAATGATTAGACTATTGAAACCAGGATGCAGGTGAGAAGAGAGAGGAAATGGACAGATGATCAATTGATATATCTTCAGATCGATAATAATCCTTGTGGATGCCGATCATAAAGAGACTCTATTGGAACATTTCGCCCTGTGCATCTATCCTTTGAGGAAGTAAGTTTAAATGATTCTAATCGTTGGGGTTATTATTTCGGCTTGGTTATGGATGGAGGGCCTGTAAGAAAAATATTATTAAAATATAAAATATTTTCTTCAAAAAAACATCCGTTGTTCTATTATTTTTATCGGATATTGGCCATCAGTGGTTCCAATATTAATTTGTGTAAAGGTAGTTAATGATGGATCATTCAGTAACAAGACGTTCTCGTTTGGATATCTAATGGTGGAGAAGAATATTCCATTCTTCCGTAAACTCCTCGAACACACTCTTCCTGCTAGTGAGGATAAGACTGCACCCAGTATGTATGAAAGACTCAAGGTACACTATCCTTATTGAGATTACTATTGATGGGGGATATTTATAGGGTATAAATCCTAAACAGACAGTGGGTACTGTACTTGTGATGTGTGGATGGAAATTGTACTTCTGTATCTACCATCCAATGCACGGAGCAACTGGAAAGAAAAACTTCCTCGGGTACGTATTTATTCCCTATTTAATGCGTATAAAACGAGATTAGGGTAGATGGAGATTGAATCTGCATCGGTATTGTAAACAAAATGGTTATGTTTAGATTCGATGATGATGGAGAGACAGATGATGAATTAAGTGATCAAAGTGGAGATGATGTTGAGAAAGAAGGAAAAATTACGGTCAGTTTACTTATTAATGATTACGTTCATAATAGATTGAAGTCGATATGAAATACTCTCATTGATATGAATCTGTAAACTGGAGTAATACAATGTATATTATATTTTAGTCTCGTCGTCATTTTCGTCCATCTGTGTCGAATGTTCTGAATGGCTTCCCCAATTGGTTGGATCGACTACTCGAAGGATCCATCAGAAGATATTACATTCCCGAATGGCCTGACAATCTCCACTAGACGTCTTCCTTTCCCACCCCCTCCCCCCTCCTCCAATGGTCAACTGGATCCACTAGAATCCCCATGACAACACTAGCCCTCCCCACTCTCTTGTCACCTTCATTTATACGCATTTGTAAAATACCATCCCTTTTTAAACCTCAATAATATTTTGTACCTTTGTCGTCAGGTACTCGAAATTAACCTTTTCCATGTATATTTCTTTCATCTACAATATCTCGATGTATAGGTCATACAAACGTGATCACAATTTTGTCTAGTCTGCTCTCAGTTCAGTGCTATATTCATTGAATCCCTTCATAATCTGTGTAATAATAGGGGCAACTTGCCAATCTGCATACATACAATACCATAATAAAAAGAGTTCTCAGAGAATTTATGATAAATACTTATTTTTCCATCTTTCGCATAGTCCAGTCAGCACAGTAAAGACTGCACGATGTACCTATAAAGTGATGAAGGAGAAGTTGATCTTTGATCTTTTGTAGATGGGAGGGCCGAAGGTGGTAAAGACGACTCTGAATGCGGGGAGGGGAAAGATTCCTGAATACTCGGATGGTACTAAAGCTATATTCCATTATGAGGTTGGTCGAGATAGATTGGGATGTGAGAAATTACACTTCCTATTCAGGTTTGGAAGCCAAATGAATGGAAGGAGGGGATGCCAAAAAATAGGTGTGTGTATCATTTAAGAATAGCTTCTCTTTCATTATCCGCTTTTGACTACAGTACTTGGGTACCGTATCTATTCTTCTCAGGGACGATTATTCATACGTGGATTCGTCTCGTCGTGCCTTCCCTCATGGATACGGTGCCCCAATGGAAATCGTATTCGGAAAGAAATTCGCCCTCGTCGTATTTGAGAATTGTCTGAGAAGTATGTTAGAAGGAGAGGTGAGTAAGACATTATTAGGGGTTACGATATTATGGTAGTTTATGGTCTTGAAACCTCGGATCGATCTATTATTCATAAAGAAATGATCAGTTCATGAAATACTGAAATCTTATTAAAGAGGAGTCAATTTGATGTGGATGCGAGTGAACTCTACACTTTCCCAATGACAGCGAAGAAGTTAAGAGATATCGCCAAGTGAGTTTATTCCTCCATTCTCTCTCTCTACCGTAATCTCGTTTGTAGGGGTCGTCAGGCTGATCCTCATCATCATCACGAGCATCATCACGAATCACATATGTGTGCAGCTGCACTCGCTGGAGGGTACGGTAGTGATAGAGCTATCGAGTAATGAATGAATGATTATAGTACGGGATATCCTGAATTGGACGATCTACTCAAGAATCCCGCCCCTCTCAGGATAATATTCGAAGTGATTCAAGTGAGTCAGATAAGACGACATTGAAATGGTGTATCTCCTGTATAGGTAATTCCTCCTGGTGGATATGAAGCAGAGAGTTGGCAGTTGAATGCTGATGAAAAGTTGGAAAGCATTGAAGATTATCGATTAGCAGGAAATGAATTGTTCAAGTGAGATTAGAAATAAAGAAATTCGATTTTATATCCATATTAGAGAAGGGAAATTGACGGAAGCTATCGATAAGTACCGAGAGGCTCTCGGAAGATTGGAAACTCTTCTTTTGAGAGAGAAACCGGGTGATGTTGAATGGGAAGCATTGGATAAAAAGGTAAGGAAAGATCAAAGAGTAAATTAAATGCTTAACTCATATCAGAATATCGCCCTCTATCTTAATCTATCACAATGCTATCTCAAAGTGGGAGATATGTGGGAAGCCGAACAGACTGCGACTGAGGTACTGTAGAAGAGGAAGAAGACTGAGGAGTACTGCACTCTCAGGTTATCGATCGAGACGAGAATAATGAAAAGGGATTGTATAGAAGAGCAAAAGCAAGAATATCCAGATGGAAGTTGGATGAGGTAAAATAATAAAGAAAGCTTTCTTCCTTACTCGTTTGATCTTTGATCTCTTCAGGCAGAAGAAGATTTATCTAAATTATTGGAAGTATCGCCTTCAATGGCAGAAATTATTGAGACAGAGAGGAAAGTAATCATTGAGAAGAGGAAAGAAAAGGAGAAGAATCAGAAGAATACAGCTAAGAATATGATGAAGGCCCTTGGAAGTTGAAGAATTGTTTATATGTATATTATACTGTATCATTCGATTGACATACATTTTTATCATCTAGTCACACACCTACTTGCCTCATAAACTCATAAACTATTTATATTTTTACTCATTTGTGCATATAAATCTGAGTTTACACATCTCAATAATATTTGTTTTCTGAACTCACTGCAGAGAAACATTTGAATGTTTTTAAAAGATGCGCACCTTGTTATTAATATATAATTTGATCGGAACACTTCTTAGTGCTCCTATAACGAAAGATGAAGAGAAAGTACGGTATATTAAACTTACGAAAATGGAAACCTTGAGTCATTCTAGATACACATCGAAGGTCTTCCAATTGATAGAAACGGAGACTTGAACGATAAGTTCAGACAAGAGATTCTTTTAGGAGGGGAAGATATGGATGAAGGGGAAACTAAGAATGCGATAGATAAAATGTTAAAAGAGTGAGCCATTTATCGTTTGTAGAGATTGTAGATAGTCGGGGCCTTTTGAGATGCGATAAGAATGAAGATGGACGATTGAATGTCGATGAAATAGAAATGAGAATAAAGGAAAAGAAGAATGAACATATGGATGAAAGTATAAAGGAAGCAAGAGAATTAATGACACAACTAGACATGGATAAGGATGGAAACGTACGGTAGTTATTTGTTTGTTTGATCTATGAAGTATTGGTAGATCTCATGGGACGAATATTCGTCTTGGTTTGTCGAGAAAGAAGGAATGGACATTAATAAAGCATCAGGCAATGTAATCGGATATGATAGTGAGTGATAGAGATCATAACTACGATGAGTATTTATTATGTTGAGATACTCATCGATTCGAAGATGAGAAGACTTCATTCCATCGATCGGATGATAATGACGATGGACAATTAGATGGCACGTATCCATCATCATACTCTAATTCATTTATCATGTTTAGAAGACGAATTCAAAGTGCTTCTACATCCTGAAAATTCGAAGAAAATGATGAGGAAAATGGCCAACGATGTCATCGAATTTATGGGTTAGTAAAATATTTTTAAGATTTTAAAGAGGGATCATTTAGATAAAGATAAAGATGGATCTGTAAGTGAAAAGGAATTCGTAAATGGAATACCAGGAGAGATAGATGCTTCGATGAAGGAATTTGAAGAGAAGGAGAAATTGGATAGGTCAAAAATATTTAAGAGAACACGAAAAAAAAATGTGGATTCAGGAAGAGAGAGTTTATAGAGGATATCGATCGAAATAAAGATGGAATGGCTGATCTAGAAGAATTGCTTTCTTATATGGACACAACTAATGGCGATAATGCTAGACGCGAAGTAACGTTAGCTAGCGAGACAAATATACAATTGCTTTTGAAGGCACGACAAATATTAGATGATGCTGATGAAAATAACGATGGATTTTTATCGAAAGATGAACTCTTCTCCAAGCATTTTCTACTCAAAGATAGTTCAATTTTTAGTGCACGAGGTAGCATGCATTATGATCTTTGATCTTTTGATTGCTAATTCGTATTTTATATCTTTATCTTTATGTGATATACTTTTTATTGGGTTGTATATAATCGTAATTTATATGCATCAATTATCATTACGCGTATCATCATTCTAATGTGATTTCAGAATATTTGGATAAACGAGTTGTCTGTTTCGAAAAGATTAGATTTAAGCGATTCAAGGATTTATTGCAATAGTGATAAACGAGTTGATCAACATTTTGAAGATGGTGAATCCATCAATTTACTCTTCTAACTCTTTTTGCTTGATTTCTTCCGTCTATCCTTATCACTCTTCTTTCTATCATCATCTTTCTTGCTGCTTCTTCTACTGTAATCACTTCATTCATCCTTCTCGTTCTCATCTACAGTATACCTGTGACTCTTATCCTTCGATTTCTCACTATTATCCTTAGTCGATTTCCCACTTTTTCCATCCTTCTCTGATTTTCCACTCTTCGTTTTATCCCTTTCTCGATCCTTCTTCTCACTTCTCGACTTACTGTAATTCGTCTCCTATTATCAATTCTTCGGATAGATAACATACTCTCTATCCCTTCTATCCTTCTCACTACGATCCTTTTTCTCCTTCTCTCTATCACTTTTCTTCAGATCCTTCGGACTGTCATCTTCTCTAGAAAGTGATCAATTTTAATTCATAATCCATTTCATCTCGATACTTTTTCTTTCGATCACTCTTAATATCATTCATTGGTGTCTTCGTTTTCGGTGTTTTCTCTTGGAGATCCGTTCTCTGCTCGAACTAAATCAATAACTAGTCAATCATTCTTACTTTTCCATTCTCACCTTTTCGGGTGACTTTTTCTGACTTTTCTGACTCGACGATTTCGATCTGTAAATGAATATCGATTGAATACTTCATCTCATCTAACAAACTCTAAACCATCTCTGATTCTCTGCTCTCTTCTTTTCAATATTTCGATGAGAATGCAGACAAGATCGAAAACGAGTACGACGGAAGATTGGATCTATATTACGGTCATTGGAGATATTCGATTGATAAATGACTCACGAGACATAACCATATTGCAACTGCTGACTTTTCGTACCCAACCGCCTGATTGTCAGCAACGAAAACAATATTAAATATGATCACAACAAGTCCGCAACTTGCACAACTTCCATAAAATACCATTCCCTAAGAAAAAAAAGATTAAGTATTGAATCCAGTAGCACCTACCATGATGAAGTGACGTTTCTTCAATTTAATCGTGAGAATATAGTGAATGAGATGGCATATCTCTATAGGAGAGGAATTTCAACCGTCTCGCTTGTTTTTCTCACCGTTTAGACCAGCGAAAACGAAGGATATTTTCTTTCCAGTACTGTTCAGTATAAAAAGATGAGGGAATAGGGCACAGAATGATGCTGTCTGTAATCCAACACTTATATCGAATAGTGATATCTGACTTGCCGTTGCCATGAGAAGTAACTTGACGACGACAGATTCTCTCATCTTCGATAGAACCGCTCACGAGAGGAGAATCGACGATGGAATGACGAGCAGAGGAGGGAAGGATTTGAACATTTCATCAATATTCAAAGTGAGTAAACATGTTCAATATGCTGAGAGTGCCGGGAAATTAACAAATCGAATAGCAAAATATAGTTTATAATTACATTTGGTTATTAACAAAGTATGAATACGAGGATGCACCGGGATGAAAGGTGCGTAATGGGAACAGGCAAAGTTCACTCCTACCATAACTGACATCATTTGATTTGATGCAGAGTGAACTTCACAAACAGCCCAAATGGGAAGGTAAGACTCGTATAGAGTGGGGATAGTCTAGTGAATGGTTGGAGGAGACACGCGAGTTGAGGATGCATGTACAAAACTGGTAAAACTACCATTTCAATCAATGGTCTATCACACGGGTAGATCAATGGATGGATGGAAGGAGAGGAGATTAGAAGAGATTCTTAATATCCCAAATGTATACAATTCTGTTCTGACCGGCAGTGGCTAGTCTTCCGAGCATTTGCTGAAGATGTAGTGAAGTGACGCCAGTTCGAACTTCGTGAGAGACTGCGAGAGGGGTCAGACTGAAAGGGAATGATTACATTTGAGAAGACTGGTAACTGGATTTGGACCATCGATATAATGATGTGGAAATAACTGACTCGAACTTGGAAGGATCATCTGCCATCTTAGCCTGACATGATTTGCATATCCTGACAGGTAATTCGAATCCCATAGGAGGGAATGTCGTTCGATGGGAACAACATGAATTGCACACAGCATGACCACACGTACGACAGTGATGTTGACGGAGACCAACCACCTGAAAGGAGAAGAGAATGAGGGAGGGGAAGGGAGGAGGAGGGAAGGGAAGGGACACACCTTCATCTGCCACATAGCTGATACATTCCAGAAGAAGGGAGCATTGCATTCTTGACAAGTATCAGAAGTCTGCCATGCAGGAGTTTCCATTCGAGGAGCATCCATATCCCAGCACACCTATTACGCATTAAAATGATATCAAATTTCAATATTAACAAATCAATAGGATATCTTTCGTCGTTGATTAGGACAGGAATGAATATCTGAATAACTAACAAGTCTTCCAGAGTCATCGACGGAGAAAAGTCTTCTTGCTGCAGATGCAACTGCCACACCATTCACTCGCACTTTGTGACTACTGAAAATAATTATATGAAGTCCTATTCTATTCGTAAATAATCTCTCTGGTCGGTATCACACATGTAAATGACGTACTTGAGTTCGTAAGCCTGTCCTCTCTTTCCTCCGATGTCCCACATAATGACCAGATTGTCAGCAGATCCACTGAATAATTGCTGTTTCGCTGCATCCCATGCTAGAGAAGTGATCGAACCTGAGATTGACAAAATAATACACATATGAGCAGGGATTGTTGATAGGAAACACATATCGGGTGAATCATACTTAATTTCGTCAAAATAAAAGAGGTTCTAGGAACAGTGTATACCAGTATGTGCAGATAACTTCGAGATGAGCTGAGGGGCGGATCCAGTCAATCGGAGCACACTTACGTTCCCACTAAACAAATTTCATTTTAAATCGCGCAACAACGAGCATAAGTGTAGTAATTATCTGCATGTATATGTAAGGATTATACTGGATTTCGTATCATAAACATACCCTTGATCTCCAATAAACACGAATGGTAGATCAACAACCATGCACGTGCAACTGTGCTCTACGACGAATGAGCCTACAAATTAAATTAGTTGCATATAACGTTCATTATTTCATACCCATCTTCACAGCTGTTTCGGAGCAATGCCAAAATACTTGCTTATCTTTCGCACAAGAAAACACCAATTCTTGTGCCAACGAAAGGAAAACAGAAGTAACTGGACCCGCATGCAGTTGCCATCTTAAGAAGGAAATTCGCATGTACAATTATTAGTTTGATGCTCACTTTCGTTTTTCCTCCATCGAATTACAGTCCTCGGCAACTTGAAAATCAACGACTGTTCCGTTGAGGAGACCAACAAGCAACCTAAAAGAATGTGTTAAGGAATCAGCGACCTGGGATGCCTTACTTGTCTGTCTCTTCATTGAAAGAAACTGCAGTTGGCGGGACTTGCATAAAATGATGGATAGAAGGCCAAAACTGATCATTATCTCGCTTCATGTACAGCCGAACCTGAATCAAATTACAACAATGATTAAGAAATGTTAGAACGAGCCAAATATACATGAAAGGCGAGACATCATAAATACTCACAGATCGATCATCTGATATTGTCCAAATAGCTTCCTCCTTACTGAGGAGATGTATTCCATTCACTCGCGCAACATGTCCATCGATTTTATACAGCAAATCTATCAAGGTAAAAAGGAGTCACGGGATAACAGTATGAAACGTACTTGGTTTAGCGTTTTCGCCAAGCGTAGATGCTTGGGGACTTCCGTTTGGTCTCGAATTTATAGTAGCAGCCATCTACCACATTCACTGAAAAAGGCAATTAATTCATAACAATGCTAGGATGTAAAGAAAAGTGGTACTAAAACGAGATGACAGCATAAACTGCGATGTTTAGTGAAAGATTTAGCAGCATATATTTTACAGCTCTTTGTTTTTTTCTGTGAACTGAATCATTTCTTTGTAATGGGCATTAATGAAAATTGTCTCATTTTTTTCATTAAACCATTTTATTGATTTTTGGTATTCGTCTTTCATGTTTCAAAATTCTCCTCAATTATCTATTTCACATGTTTCTGTACATGGAAAATATATATCTCCTGTCCACTATTTGCTGTTTGAGCTGATTTGAAGATGTGCCAATCTATGACGAATGCGACATTTAAATTGATAATGTTCCATTGACACCACATAGTACCCTCCCCTCTTATCAGTGAATCATGCGTGCTATGCTCATTGTAGAGTGATCTCTTCTCTACGTAGGTGGTACTAAGAGTATTTGCTCCCTTTGATTCCATACGTTGCATCGCCCCTTCACGTGTTTAGACCAAGCAGAGATACGTGAAAAAAGAAAAAGAAGTGAGAGAGTGGGAAGAGACTCGGGAAGATCGATCAGTTGTCTTCCCCTCTGTTCAATTGATGAGTTTACCCCTGAGTGTTCAATTTCCCTCCATCATTTTCTTATCGTCCTTCCTTTGTTTATAGCGCGAGAATAGAATAGAGTAGAATAATTCGACTGTTCTCTCATCGTGCTCTATTGATTCAATTCTTTCATTCAGGGACGAATTTCATGGAAACAGTGACTCCCTCTTACGATAATCTTCTCACGAGTCAGCGAAGAAGAGATCTTCTGGGAACCAATAATGACCCTGTCAGATATCTTCCAGCTTGTTATAGATGCTTAAATTATACCTTATTCATGATCTGAATAGTACACGTTGTCTCATTAGATTGCAGTTCCATACATTAGCCGTATTCACTTTCTCTTTCTCAGTTCGGCTCTTTCTCTCTACCGTTCTTCCGTCGTGCCGATTGCAATGTAGAGAGTGCACTCGCAACGAGACAAGCTATCCCCAGGGCTAATCCTGACCATCTACGGTATGATTATCGATTGATTTAGAAGATAAACCTCTAGAATAGGATAATATGTTCATGGATATTATTTGTTTATTTCAGCCCAATCTTCGACCAATATGCGTCGAAGGAACGTGAAGGAAAGAAGTTTATGACTTCGGAGGATTTCATTCGAAGGTTAGTTTTTCTTAGAAGTATAGTTTATACTGTACATACGAGACTATTTAGTGCAAAGGACACGGCCCTCCAGGGCCTTACGCTCGTCCGCTTCCATTTCCACTAGAAGACCGGCTTGGCAGAGTGCCAAGAATTTCATACACTTTCACACATTTCTTGAAATACTTAGTTCGTGATAGCTTTTTATTTTCCGTACAAGAACCTGATACTGTAATTTTTCAAAAAAAAACTACTGTACGTCTCTTCTATCGCTTCTTATCTCTAGGCTGAGTATCACAAATGAGCCACGCAGCGATTTTTGAATAATATTAACTCGCGGTAATTAGTTTGCGGCGGACTGCTGACTCCGCCCAGCCGGTTTTGGAAGCGGAGGAGTAGAGGGTCGTGAAAGGAAGGTAGAACATAGTAGAAAAAATAATGGAGGGTTGTCCGGGTGGTCTATTTATTTAGTGAGTTGGGTAATGACTAATATCCAGATATCTCGGTCTGTACACGGAAGACAACTACAACAAAGAGTCAGTGAAGATTCTTGCATCTGCAGCAGACACGACCAAGGATGGAGACATCTCATTTGAAGAATTCTGTGCATTCGAAGCTATTCTATGCAGGTATCCTTCTATTTATTTAGGAAATTCAATTTGAGCGTAGTCTAAAGGTGAGTTTGAATGTAATGTATTATTGTCTATAGTCCGGATGCCCTCTACTTGACTGCCTTCGAGATCTTCGATAAGAATTCATCTGATAGCATCACTTGCGATGAATTCGAACAGATTATTCGACACACTCAACCTCTTCATGATATGCCATTCGACTTCGATTCTGATTTCATCAGGAGATATTTTGGAAAGTATGTCATTCATTATATTCAGTCTTTGCTGTATTCTAAGTTATTATGCATAATGTATTATTGATTGCAGAGATAAGAAACGATCGATAGGATACCATGCATTCTGTCAGCTTCTCCATGATTTCTACGAAGAACAAGGAGTTCAAGCATTCAAAAGGTGTAGAGTAGTATAGACTCTGTTGAATATAAACATTGTGACGGAATGCAATAGGTCCGGGAAGACTTTAGAAGATTTTATTACTATCCGTCATATTAGAAGAGGAGAAAAGTATACACTATGGATGGAAGAATGGATTGAAACTAAGAATGTATCAATTCTAAACATAGAAGAAAACGGTTGTCTTATAAAGGGAAAGTTGCAAATAGCAGGAAATCATCACAGTGTCACCTGGGAATGAATGATCTATCACTTGCTTGCAAACATTGAATGGAAAGAAAAGATACTACACGACTACTAGGAGTCGTGACAAACATTAATAAAATGTATATTGTAGATACGATAATCGTGGAGATGGTTCCATTTCGTCGCTTGACTTCCAGAAGATAATGACTACCGTCAAAGGTTAGTGAATTCCTATTCGATCCCTTGTTTATCATCTAGTATAATCAATACTAACTTAATTGATGATAGGTCATCTTCTAACTTCGTTCGTTCGTCATAATCTCATCGCTGTCTCTGGAGGAGGTGCAAGTGGGCACAAGGTATCGACACTTATTTGGATAATATATCATATTTTTATATTATCATGTCAGTTACCATGGAGTAAATTGGACAAAGAAAGGGTATTTGTAAGAATATAGTGATGACTGTGTTGCTTCAGTATCCTTTCTTGAAGGCAATCATGCATCTTTCAGTTTTCTTTCGCTCATAATCAAGTTGGTGGTTTGTGAATACCTCATTCCCACTGTATTTCACACCATCCACTTGCCTGTTCTTTCTCAATCCCACCATCACTCAATTCACTCAATCACTCCATTTTATTTCCAGTGTTGCTCAAGTCCGTTGAAATGCTTCGCTTCATATTGAATATATTGTGTGTATCTTTTCTATCCTCTTTAATTATTATCTATTCCAGGTTACATTCCCATACTATGCTGCATTCAATTCCCTTCTCGGAAAGATGGAGCTCATCAAAAGAGTCTACGTATCACTTACTAGAGGAAATTTCGATCTTGAGGTTTCGAAAAGTGCCAAGATGAAATATGAGAAATATATGATTTGAGGTGACAAAGGAAGAATTCCTTCAAGCGACTCAAAGTTATGCACAGATTACTCCATATGAGGTTTGATTCTTCTTATTTATCATTGGGATTGTTCTTAAATTGTAAATGAATGCAGGTGGAAATTCTGTTCCATCTCTCAGAATTAGCTCATCCTGGAGTGAAGACCCTCTCCCTAACTGACATTGAGAGAATTGATCCTGAGAGACTCAAAAGGTTTAATACTCATTCATTCCATCTATTGGTGTTTACTTTGACAGAACCTCCCATCTCAATCGAATCACTAATATAAAGGCAGTTCAATCGAAAGACGACCGAGGAGTTGGAACAGCTGTGAGTATTCCTTCCTATATTCTGTTGCTACCGTAGCTTCCATAATCTACCGTATCCATCAGGTTCTTGAATCAGCCTATCGATTCGCTCTTGGATCGATAGCTGGTGCGTGTGGTGCGACTGCAGTCTATCCCATCGATTTAGTGAAGACGAGAATGCAAAATCAGAGAGGAGGTTCATTCGTAGGAGAGGTCAGATTATATCATTATTACTTTGATTTCGATTCGAATCAGGTTGTGTAGCAACATTTGATAAATATTCGGCATGATCCATTCTACCATATATTTTCAGGTTATGTACAAAAATTCGCTGGATTGCTTCAGGAAAGTGGTCAAGTTCGAAGGTGAGTCATCTAATTCCAATTGTATATGAATACTCTCTTATCAGGTCTTCTCGGTCTCTATCGTGGTCTTCTCCCTCAGATTGTTGGAGTTGCTCCCGAAAAGGCTATCAAATTGACTATGAACGATTTCATGAGAGATAAATTCACACAAGGTGGTCATGTAAGTGCCCCCCTTCATCATTTCTCCTTCCATCTGCTCATCCCATATATCCCTTCCTCTCTCATCAGATTCCCCTCTACGGTGAGATCATTGCTGGTGCGTGTGGAGGAGCATCTCAAGTTGTATTCACGAATCCCCTTGAGATTGTCAAGATCAGACTCCAAGTGGCAGGAGAGATACAGGCGCCTGGTCATAAGGTGATGTCCTCTTCCTCTTCTTCTCTTTACTCTTCTCGCTTTACAGATCGGAGTCGCTTCAATCATCCGCGAACTCGGATTCCTGGGACTATACAAGGTATCTATTTATCATTTTCCGCATCTTCTGCGATGCTTTTTCTTAAACTATAAATGGATGATTACCCATCCTAATTCTTTCAATCCTCTCCAGTTTCCTCCTCATCTTGCAGGGTGCTCGTGCGTGCTTCCTTCGTGATGTTCCCTTCTCTGGCATTTATTTCCCTGCCTATGCACATGCCAAATTGGCATTTGCTGATGATGAAGGTACTCTATCACTATCGTATTCTTCTCGAGTACCGTAATCTCATCTCAGGTCACAATTCTCCTGGATCTCTCTTCTGTGCTGCATTTATAGCAGGAGTTCCTGCTGCAGGTCTAGTCACTCCTGCTGACGTCATCAAGACACGATTACAAGTGGCTGCAAGAGCAGGACAGACTACTTACTCGGGAGTTATTGGTATGTACTCTCTCTTCCCTCCTTTCCCTTATCAATATCTGGTGTTTAGACTGTGCCCGCAAAGTGTATGCAGAGGAAGGATTCAAGGCATTCTGGAAGGGAACTGCAGCGAGAGTGTGCAGAAGCTCACCCCAATTTGGAGTTACTCTACTTACTTATGAAGTGAGTAGGAGAGAGAGAGAGAGAGAGGAGGAGGAGGGGGAATGGGATATCAATGGAATAATGTCAGGTGCTTCAACGATTGTTCTACGTTGACTTTGGAGGAACGAGACCAAGTGGATCTGAGGTATTTACAATGAGAAGAGAAAGTAGTATGAAGAGAGTAGAAAGAGTGTGAAGAGAAAGGATTGAATACGAGAGAGATACTTCAAAATACCGAGTGATTCAATTTCCCCCTCGAGCTTCTTTATTCCAACACTAGAATGTGAGAGGATCGTTGACGAAATCGAAATAGTGAAAAATATGTAACAATAATAAATGTGATTCTTAAAGGTGTCAACTCACAAGACGATGCTCGATGAATCCTCTCTTAATCCCGATCATATCGGTTTGTACTTTTATATATTCTCATTGTATCGTAAATAGCTCATCTTGTGTTCCTTTTTCCTATAAAGTGAGTATCACCATATCCATAATATTTGTAGGTGGATATCGTCTGGCTGCAGCTACTTTCTCTGGAATCGAACACAAATTCGGCCTATTCCTTCCTCGATTCGAAGTAGTGAAAAAGTGAAGGGGAATAGGATTAACCCCCTTTTCCCTTTCTATAGAGAGGTAGATTACCAGTTTAGAGTAGAGTTGAATCCAATCTCTCGTAAATAGGAACGATAAGCATACTGATTCTTTTTGTGTAGTAATATCTCTCCCTTTCTTCAATCCATCGATTCAATTGGATTAGCCTTTTGATGTACGAGTTGTATTGTATCTTGGTATACGGATTATGTCCATAGATACGCTTCCTTATAGAGTATCATTTCGTGAGAGATACTTTGCTATATGTTATTCTCATTGTTTAATTTGTCATCGAGTCTTAGAAAACCCCAGTTGATCCTGCAGTATCCTAACCGTTGTCGATCGTTACCCTAGTCATGCCAAATGGTTCCATTTACGCTATTACCGTGTGAATACACGTGTGAATATCCTTATAAACGTCATCGGTGCCATACAATTTTTTAAAACACGTGCACACTTCATTCTCTTCATTTTCAATCCTTTGATTGTGCTGATATTTTCTTCTGTAGCAAACATTCTTCAATCCGGAGCAAAATTACACTTTATTTAACTTCGAACGTCTGCAAATGTCTTGTGATATCTTTTAAACAGAAAAATTGAAACACGTAAATGAACAGTATCCCGTAACTAGCCGGGCTACGCCCGGCTAGACCCTGCGGGTGGCAAGCAGCCTGCGGCTGCAATGAGGCTCGCTACGCTCGCCAGCGTGTGCGCAACGCCGGGTTGTGATAGTCTTCTGCGAGTGCTTCGCAACGCCGGGTTATGTGTTTTGTTTTATCCCAGTCATGTGCCTACGCTTACAAAAGGCTCGTGAGGACTGAACAACGTTTGGGCTAGTGGACTAAATTGGAAGATAAACATTCACAGTCGCGGACCGAGTTGGCATCGTCCCTGGAGGAAGGCTCGTGGGGCCTCGGGCGATCCGAAAAAAGATGGGATGGGGCCACTGCGTGGCCCCATCCCATCTTTTTTCGGCTCGCCCTCAGCCCCACGAGCCTTCCTCCAGGGACTCGCAGGCTCGCTGCGCTCGCTAGCTAATGTCGCCGGGTCTGACCCGTCGAACCGATAGGGGTACTGTATTCGTGATACAGTACCGATTTTTGATAAAAGTCATAAATCTGACTCACCGAACTAAATCTGACCCGCCGAACCCATTGGCGTACTGTATTCGCGATACGGTATCAATTTATGATAAAAGTCATAAATCTGACCCAGTGAACTAAGTTTGACCTAGTCGACAACTTTGGTGCATGGTAATAGTGGTACGGTATCGATTTAGGACAAAAGTCATTAATCTGACCCAGCGAACTAAATCTGACCCAGCGAACCTTTTGGGACACTGTAATTGGGTTACAGTATCGATTTATGACGAAAGTCATAAATCTGACCCAGCGAACTAAATCTGACCCGCCGAACCTTTTGGGATACTGTAATCGGGTTACGGTATCGATTGATGACGTAATAATAAAAATGAAAAAAAATATATTTGATTTGGTTGAGTTTCCGGCGAAAACGGCGCAAAAAACGGTTTATTTCATCATTATTACGCAATATTGCATAGTGATGACGAAATTGATTATCGATTTTTTGAAACTTTTGATTACGAGTAGTTTGGTGCCAAGCACGATCGATTTGGTTGAGTTTCCGGCGAGAGCGGTGCGAAAAACGGGTTTGTAAGCTATTTCGTCATATTGCATAGTGATGATGAAATTGATTTTTTTTTTCGGATCATCACTACAATACCTTTTCTGAAGGACTTAGGCTTGGAAACGGGCGAAAAGGGCGATTTTGGGCGATTTCCGGAGCGTGACATACATACCCACCCACATACATACATACATACCCACGGACTGACAGACAGACACAAAAAAATTATAGTCTCTTAGTAATTAGTGATTTGATAAGGAGGGGGCTTAAGCTTGGAAAGAGTAGTTCACCAGAGTATCCTCCTCTTGTACTTCGTCCTCAACCAATGAAGTTGATGGATCCAGAATCATGGCAATTATAATGAATCCTGAATTATGCATCTCATTTTTAGTCTGCATTTATAGCGAGTGTAATTGATGAGCGAATAAATTTAGAAGGCAGTTCGAAGGGTCGTTTTTCTTCACAAGATAATATCGTTTTAACAATACTAATTAAAGTATGGTGAATATATGAGCACTTACCCGAAACAACCAGCACAAGTGAGATTACGGTAATGACAATGAGAATTCCAAGAGGAGCTGGTTCGGTAGAAGGTTTAGGAGAAGATTCAGATGATTGAAGAATTAACGCTGCCTCGTCTGCAATTATCGATTGAGATAGATAAATCCGGTTTGTGGAAGATAATTGTCATTCGTGCCCTGTCTATTTACTTTGCAACAGTGCTATGGAAAGTGAAAAATAATCCGTGAAGATTTATAAAGAGCGAATTTTAAAACATCCTGACCGTTTGATAGATCATTTCTAGAATCAATAAGAAAGATGATAATTAATATGAGTGATAAGAAGAGAATTGAAGATACGAGTCCGATACGAGTCCAATATCGCATCCATTAAATGTAGACTACTGGAATGAAAAAAAAGTGATCCTTTGAATTGAACAAACAAACAGAAGAATGCAAACAAATATGAGTTATCGATACTGAGAGAATGGAAGGTTGTGGTGTATGAAGGAGAGAAAGAACGAATGATAGAACAGAAAGGGGGAGGGGAAAGGGGAAGAGAGGATGAGAGAGGAAGGAAGGGGTGGAGGGGGAGGACAATGTACCAAATTTAACGTTTTTTTTATTTTTTTATTTAAAAGTATACATTTTTTCGGATGATTAATGCCATCTACATTATTCTTCAAATGTGATGTGTGATATTTTTTATCTTCAAATCTCACATTCAGAAACAATCAAAAAAGTGCTATCTATTAATGTCGTAGATAAACCCTCAGTAACAGAAGATTGATCTTACCGATCACGAATATGTATATATAACAATGATTTACTTATCGGTCTAGAAAAGATCTAAAATTAAAAAAAAGTCATTTCTCGATTTGATACACAGTAAGCGCAATCGTCGAGCGGGTAAATTTTTCCATTTTAAACCGTGGCTTCTTCGACCGTCATTCATTTTTTTCTTTTGTTCAATAGTAATTTGAAATATTTAAATCTGCTCTCTTGCTCGAGTCGGATAGAAATAAATATAATGTCATGGATCCAATATTGAATGAGCGATATTACAGCTCTGATTCAATAAAATGTTGCCTTGCGTCTCTAATATTTTTTTGAAATCATTCATTCATTCACTAATATTCAGCATATAATGAAGTTACAGATGGCTTCATGTTCAAAAGGCGCTGGCTTCTCTCTTGAATCAACCTCCATCAATCCTGGTTCAGAATGGTAGACCCACTCCTGCCTACTATCTTTCCAAACAATATTCTATCCAGGGAAGTTCTTCATCTCCATGAATTTTGTCCGATGGATATCGAAGTGTGCGACCATGAATATATCCTTCAGGGACTCGAACCTCTCTTCGATATGCTCGATAAAACAGTTAAGAGATAATCTATATTTATGATGAATTCTTGAATAGCCAGATCGCGGAGTGTTTATAGTTCCACTCTTTTCTTTTTATATGGGCTTCATTTTAGATCATCCCGGACAACAAAGAGAGATTGAAGGAACTCTGGGTCGCAGGGAGGGAGTTAGTTCTTTTTTATTTTTATTTTAATCATCCAACATATTTTTTTAGAAAATACATTTGTATCGTTTGCCTCTGCGAAGTACTTGCTATCGATCATCCCATTGGTGTCAGTTAATTTTCCCAATTCGATGTTTTTGAAAGATAAATTGTAGATCTTCAAACGTCGGAAGAGTTCAAAAACGAGTGCATTTGTACTGCACGACGTTTGTTTTTCTTCAATTGCGCAAAGAAAGGACGTTGTAAGTTTATCTTCATTTAATAATAAAGATTATAAGAGCTTACGGAAGCATAAATATCCATAAAAATAATTCAATATTTAAATGGATCATTTTGAAAAAAATCCTGAGACATTTCAGGTTATAGCAGAAATGAAAACAATGCTATTGAATAGGGAGAACAAGAAATTGATCGAACAGTGGTGCGTCTTCGAAACTAACCGGGTAACGAATTTCCTTTTTTTTTCTTTATGGAAATCTGATCCAATATAAAAAAATCGTATCCGTAACAACAAATGTTCTCTGTTATTGATGGCTATCAAAATTGGAGTTTTCAAAGTAAATTCGGAGATATTTATCTCTTTCCAGACGTGTTTCGACTGTAAAGAAGGCGAAGATTACCAGTCTAAGAGACAGAATAAATTAATAAATTGCTCCGATTCATTCTGTAGCAATAGCTTCCATTGGAATTGCGCACTCAAGAGTCAGAATTGTGAAATTGACTTTGTAGACAAAGTGTGAGTTGAGAGTGGAAATCTACTCAATTATGAGATCAATTATCCCATTTAGCCTTTACTGCTCTCAACTTCATCGAGGAATCTTAGATGAAGCGAATGAACTCACTCGTAGAAAATTTCATTCTTCTCAATCTCCCAATACGTTCGATATTTGCCAAGAATGCAAGAAAGCCGTTTCGAGGTTTTATTTTCGATTTACTTCCATGGAATCAATAAATTAAGTGTGATATTTAAGATGGCCTATTCGTGGGAAAATATTCTACTTAAATTGCTGTGATTCTTTTCTTCACTATCAATGCGCAGTTGTGAGTTTACCACGTCATTCTCTCTTTTCCTATTTTTCTTCAATATTTATTAGTTAAATATTGTGATGCCCTTTTTGAAAGTTAAGATTGTACATTATTATCAATTCGAAGTCTTTTTTTCAGAATCGGCTGTCTCGAACGAATATGAAATGTACATGTTTAAGCCTGAACCGATTTCTTGGATCAATCCAGAAACAAGGACATTGCCTTTTCGACTATAAGTGAGCTTATAACCATTCACTGTAAGATATTATCAAATCCATAATGAATTGATTTCAGGGAGCAGATGGAGTTGAATGGGATCAAACCAAATGTTACTTTTGAGAGTGGTACGTTAATTTCATTCTTAATCTCTTATCAAAGAATTATTTGTATGTTTCGTTGAAATGAATTTGCGTCTTCAGATAGCGAAGAAGAGGATGAAGAAGAGAACGGAGAAGGAGAGAATGAATGGATAGATGAAATGAGAAATTAAGAGGAAAATATTAACGAAGTGATTTAGTTTACAAAGCTATCTATCTATTTCATATAATCGATTCAGATTTATATACGGGTTGCTTCCGATTTTTATTTTATGTTTTTGTTATAGGTGCTATATTCTTTTCTGCATAATCTCTTTCACTTGATTGTCAAATAAACCAAAGGAAAAAATATCGCCTCGAGAATGAAAGTGAATCGAATCTTCATGTTGTTCTTTGTTAGCCCTTATTCAGTAGATTGTGAAATGCAGAGACAACTCTGATTTACCATTCTGTGTGAGTGTAATTGTACTTGCCATCATGATTGAAATATTCAAAGCTTCATGAAATTTTTATTTGGTGATTTCAAGTTTGTCTAAAAAGTGAATGATATATAATTCGGAATGATGGGGATATCACGAGAGGCAGGAATATAGAGATATGAGATGGAGATACTAGAGAATTGTATGTCTCTCTTGTTTTCCTGCGAATAATGGTTGTGCAGAAGAATCAGAGATAGATTCAGTGAGAGGATCATCCTGTAATTATTATCGTTATGATATCTCGCACGAAAGAAGCTTGCCGTCGGAATTATGACAAACAATTAATGATATTTCTCGGTTGCTTACTTGAGATAGAAGACTAGTCTCTTCAGGAATTGAAGTTATCTTTGGAGGCGTCCCCCAAATACTTTTCTTTTTCTCATTAGCAAGGTCATCATCATTCGATTCATCCACTTCTCTCACTACTCGTCTTCCCTTTCTCTTCATTGAAGCATGCCGAACCCTTAATAATATCTGCCTTTCGTCTGGATGATTTGACTATCATACCATGAAATAGCATCATTTGCTGTTTTCCGGGAACATATTCCGTGTTTGATGCATAGATAGATCATTTCAATGATGGTGAGAAGGGAAGCTCCGACGAATAATCCGAGTGCTCCTCCAACGTCACCTGAGACATACAGAGAGAGGTAGATTGTCAGATGGTAGAGTGCTAACAAGCAAGACTCCAGAATGAATACGTCTCATATTGTCTCCAATGCTCTAAATGTATCTCGTGCATGAAAATGTTCACCATCGCGAAATTTTCTCTGCAATTTATATTTTATAAAATAATGCTGCTGATTAAAATAAACCTCTCAAATTTATCGCCGAACTCATACAGTTCGAGATATTCCGGAAGTTCCTTCTTGAATAGATTATTGTATGCGGACTAAAATTATTATACTGATCACAATTAATTTCTGAATATTTACTTGAAGTTCTCTCATAGTTTTCTTGAATTCGATGAGCATTTTCTTGCTTTCTTCCTTGACTTCTCCAGTTGCGCACTCGTACATATCAAGAATCAATCTGTATTACAACCATTTTATGACCATTTTGTCTGTCAATCTCAACTTTTCAAATTCTGATTTACCATTCTGTGTGAGTGTAATTGTACTTGCCATCATGATTGAAATATTCAAAGCTTCATGAAATTTTTATTTGGTGATTTCAAGTTTGTCTAAAAAGTGAATGATATATAATTCGGAATGATGGGGATATCACGAGAGGCAGGAATATAGAGATATGAGATGGAGATACTAGAGAATTGTATGTCTCTCTTGTTTTCCTGCGAATAATGGTTGTGCAGAAGAATCAGAGATAGATTCAGTGAGAGGATCATCCTGTAATTATTATCGTTATGATATCTCGCACGAAAGAAGCTTGCCGTCGGAATTATGACAAACAATTAATGATATTTCTCGGTTGCTTACTTGAGATAGAAGACTAGTCTCTTCAGGAATTGAAGTTATCTTTGGAGGCGTCCCCCAAATACTTTTCTTTTTCTCATTAGCAAGGTCATCATCATTCGATTCATCCACTTCTCTCACTACTCGTCTTCCCTTTCTCTTCATTGAAGCATGCCGAACCCTTAATAATATCTGCCTTTCGTCTGGATGATTTGACTATCATACCATGAAATAGCATCATTTGCTGTTTTCCGGGAACATATTCCGTGTTTGATGCATAGATAGATCATTTCAATGATGGTGAGAAGGGAAGCTCCGACGAATAATCCGAGTGCTCCTCCAACGTCACCTGAGACATACAGAGAGAGGTAGATTGTCAGATGGTAGAGTGCTAACAAGCAAGACTCCAGAATGAATACGTCTCATATTGTCTCCAATGCTCTAAATGTATCTCGTGCATGAAAATGTTCACCATCGCGAAATTTTCTCTGCAATTTATATTTTATAAAATAATGCTGCTGATTAAAATAAACCTCTCAAATTTATCGCCGAACTCATACAGTTCGAGATATTCCGGAAGTTCCTTCTTGAATAGATTATTGTATGCGGACTAAAATTATTATACTGATCACAATTAATTTCTGAATATTTACTTGAAGTTCTCTCATAGTTTTCTTGAATTCGATGAGCATTTTCTTGCTTTCTTCCTTGACTTCTCCAGTTGCGCACTCGTACATATCAAGAATCAATCTGTATTACAACCATTTTATGACCATTTTGTCTGTCAATCTCAACTTTTCAAATTCCTCAGCCTTTTCATTTTCTGACGAGGAGAAGAATAGTGTAGCGCCCATCTGATATTATTGGGATCGAATGTATTTTTCAACTGCAGTGGAGAAGCGAAAAACTATTAACAACGTGAGTTTTTTTTACTAGAGTCATGATAGAAAAATAAGGAGTGACTGACCTTTCCTGCATTTCCTGATTGAATACTTCTATTCACAGCGACCCATTCGACTGATTCCAATTCAGAAATTGTCTTGTGTAGGACTTTCTCGAGATCTCTTAGAATGGGGAATGACCAACCCTACGAAATAATATTCAGTTGGATGTACATTGATTGACTAGCTTACATCCATAAATTCTTCGGGAAAGAAATGTCTCATCTGTCGACTTTCCATCTTCTCAGCCCAAATTCGTCGTTGTAACCCTCCATTCTCGTACTGTATCATAATCAGTCAAAGAAATAACAATAACTGACTCACTTGATTCATCAATTCGAATATTCGATCCATTCTCGATAAATCAGCGGTTATAGTGGAAGAATAAGAAGAAGCATCGAAGATAGACCACAATTTCTCCATTGTTGAGATGATCTTCAATTATTATTCATTTGGTCTCCCAATATTTCTCTAAACTAACATAATTTCCTTCTCTCAATACATCTTCCACTTTCTGTCCATAATATTCCTTCAATCCTCCAATTGTCTTGAATCGATCAGGTTGTCTCTCATACGAAGAAGGATCAACCAACTGAATGGATGTTCTTCCTCGAAAGATCAAAGATCACTCACTGAATAAATATTCCTCGTTGTTGATTCTTCATTGTTTCTCGATGGTCTATTCATCTGAGTGAAGATTGACTCTTCCTGAACAGTCCTTTCATTCTCCTTCCATCTCTCTCCTAAGAGTCTTCTCACTTACTCTACTTGCCAATCGTGCGAAACATTCACTTCCATTCATCAATCTTTCATAAGGAGTAAGTAGATCATCAGGATGCCATCCCCATTGTTCATTCTTCACTCTCAATTACACTTATTATCTCTATCCCCTCTTCCCTCTTACTTAGCCACAGTTCTCTTTAATCTTTCAATCATTCTCTTCGTTCGTTCTCTTACATCTTCTTGAAATCGACTCTGTTTCTCAAATGCTCTATGAGCTTCTCGTTTGATCCGACCGACCTGGATAACATCCAATGAAAGATGAACTGCAAATATGCGAATATTGCTTACCTGCTTGTCAGTAAGAAAATTGTTACTACTATCGCAGGTAATGTGATCTGCCTCATTAGTGCGAAACTGAAAACAAAAATATGTAAAAATAGTAAAAACACCTCGCGAAAAATCTGGCAAAAATATCGCAGCGAGCAGGGTTCGAACCTACGCGGGCAATGCCCATTAGATTTCAAGTCTAACTCCTTAACCACTCGGACATCGCTGCATGGGTGTGCTCTCCTCATCTCTCCCTCTAGAGGCGAGACAGAGAGAAAGACAGATGAGAGGGAAAGCGTCTTGGAAAGAGGAGGATGTATTGTGATAATGCTTGGAAAGTGAATGCAAATAAGGCGTAAAGATGTGATGAAAATGTTGACCTCATTCTCAATATCTTCCTCCTCGACATCTCCCTCATCTTCTTCTTCTCCTTCTTCTATCAATGGAGGCATTAGATTGCGTGGAAGTCGGTTCATATCCTTGATCATTCATTCATTCTTATTTGTTCATCCTTCATTCTCACCTGCCATGCAGTGAATTGAACAGTCTCACAAGGAGGAAGACACCACTTCCTCGCTGTTCCTGATTCCCTCACGTTATCGATTAGAGAGGAGACACATTTGAAGTAGTCTCCCACTGTACAAAGAGGAGTATCTGGAAATGAAGAGAATGTGAGAGGGAAGAAGGTGGAGACTGACCATGGGATGCTCGTTGGTCGAATAATCGAATGAACGAACATTGGCATACTCGTTCGATTTCTTCCAGATATTTACGAATCGCACATGTTCTAAGGGGAGTTCATTAATATTAGATTAGAAGAGATAGTCTAGATACCGAATATTATGGAGAGAGGAGAAATTTGAGACAGCTTCTTTTTCTACTTCCGTCTCTTCGACACACGAAGACGTTGCCAATTTCTGTCTCTTAAAAGATTTATGTTTTCATAAGTGTTTATGTTTACTAACATGTTGCATTTTGAATGGAATATCCATAGAGTGACCGGCAGGAACATTTACTCCACTCAAACTTGTCTCTGGAACATCCGTTTGATTGAAGATTACTATCTTCAGACCTACAATTGATACACTAATCAATCAATTTCATCAGTAATCTCGTACCCGGTAGTCGATTAGTTCTGAATTGTTCTGAACATGCTTCGATTCTCTCATATGATTCAACATTGAGAAGTAAACGAAGACCATGACCTGGTCCTGAATGAAAAGATGAGAAGAATTCACTTCATCTCCTTCGTTTCTTCACTTCCTCCAATCACATTTATCTTCGTTTCTTTCTCTTTTTCATCTCAAACTCTTGTTCTCAATGAGAGACGATGCAAAAAAAGAGAGGAACTAACAATTTATTCTTCCTTACATTATTTTTATTGAGATATAATTCTCTGTGTAAGCAAAATGAAGGATAACCGACCACTTCCACTGACAGAGAATGGTTTCTCTTGATTAGTATTGATAGCCCAACACAATCCAGTCATTGTCCAAACTGGTTTGAAGTCTGATAGATGACATGATGATCCATTCGGCCATGTACATCTCAATTGAATTCATTATTACTCATGATATCACTCACTCTCATTCACCCCATTATCATCCTTGATTTAGTATGAGCAGCCTTCTTGAGAAATGGTACTGCATCCATATCCCATGCATTCAGTAGAACCTATGAGAATAAGAGATCAATCGATGCTCATTCGAATTACCGTACCCTTTCGAATACACTGATTGTACTGTTGGCATCTTCTCTGGCCATGTTTCTATTCATTAACCATGCTCCCGTTATATAAGTCAATCTGACGAAAACGATCAACTGGGATTCACAAACAAAATATTACCGGAACTGATTGTTATTGCAAATGGCTACTGCAGGAAAAGTTATATTGTTCGGATATTCAACCTGAAGTGAAGAGATGATTGACTGAAGAGATTTTGAAGGGGAATGATCATACCTCAACATTCGTTGCAATCGGATTCCTATAGTAAAATTGAATCTGTAGTGAAATTTGAAGTAGAGCGAGAATGACGAAAGTGAGAATAACAGCTCCCCATGCATATCTCAATGAGACCATTTAGAGATAGATCATTCCTTATCTTCTCTTTCTATTCTACATCATCGTACTAACTCTTGATTGATAACGACATCTGACAATGAGTCAGATTCAATCTCTTTCTCTTCACTCTCAACAGGTGGTGTGAAGAGGGATCTCACTCATGGGAAGTATCCATTCAAAATGACGTCCTCAGCAACTTTATGATCCCACCAATCCAATAAGTGGTCAACAGTTGAAAAACACAATTGAATAATACCTCACAAATCGATTTCCATCCTTGAGATGTCTCACTCCGTCCATATTTGCATCGTGAATTATATTTATGATCTAGATTAAAGATTCACTTATTATAAATGTGAATATTTAAATAGTTCGTTTACCTCTCCGGTTTTTGTATCAGTTCCTTCCGTTTCACTGTAATGAGTCGAAACTGTCGATCTGCAAGCATTTTAGATAATATTTACAAGTTGTTCGGTGTTAAGAAAATATTAGTGATCTGCTTATGGATTGAGCATCGATCTATCAGAAACAGTAATGAGATTATTCCTCAATCATAATCCCTTGTCTCACTAACATTCTTCTTCTATCGTCTTCCTTATCGAATACAACATTAGTGATGAGAGCTGCTGTTCGAGGCATTCTACCATAGAGAGAACGATCTGAAGGGAAGAGAGATTGGAGGATATATGATCTACCTGGTGAGAGAAGGGAAGGATAAGTGCAACTGATTGAAGTGAGAGATTCAATGTGTGAGAGAAAGAGTGGGAAGGAAGGAAGAAAGGGAAGGAGAGAGAAAGAGAGGTATGAACATCTATCAACCTCTTTCTGACTTCTGTTGAGTATGAAGAAAGTGGAAGAGACTCAAAGAATGTGCACAAACGTTTCATCTCATTTGTCTACTCTTTATTTCAAAACGAGAAAAAATAACAAAATAGTGAGTAAAAGAGAAATACACATGGAGTGAATCGATTGATTGGCCTGTTTTAATTTGAGCGTTCAAAGGATTGAATGGATTGTTCCATAATGGATACTCATTCTCGATGCTAGAATAGAACATTGGCCTAAACGATGAACCGGGATGCAGGAAGAATGAGAGAGACGGGGATGGAGGGGGGAGGGGTCACAAATGGGTTTCTTGAGCATCTGCAGATAAAACGATCCTCAAAGTTTCACTGATTCGTCGATTTGAATTATGAGTGTGAGTTTGCCAAGGAGATCTGAAAGGGAAAGATTGAGTACATTTCAATGAATGAATGTACTTACTCATTACTGGGCATGAACATAATATGACTCGTAACGATTTCTTTGCTTCTTTCAGTCATCGAAGGAAATGAATCATCAAGAATAAGGAGACAATCGTCTGTATTCGATGCATCGGATATTCCCATTAGACTTTCCTCTTGACGAGATACACGGAAGGTCCCTTCATCCGCATTAGACACATCTCAAGGAGAGAAAGATGAAGGAAGGGAAGGGAATAGACTCACAATCGAGGAATCTCCAATCACTTGAATATTCGTATGGAAGACAAGGATGATCAACTAGGAGTTTATCGATCATAAATCGTGCTCGAATCAATTCCATCTCTGTCTCTGCCTTGATTGTACCGATTTCAAACGCTGGAAAGAGAAGTATGAGGATGATCTTTGATCTTTACTATCTAACCAGTATCCTTTAATCTCTCAAGTGAATCCTTGAATGTATCATAGTCATGTCTCCCAACGACAAGAACGGGAATTTGAACCATAACAGAAGTGGAAGAAGAGGGAGAATCAGTAGCTGACTGAAGATGAGACGAGATTATCGAATAGATGAATGAATGAGTGTGATATTCATCCCATATGTTCATCTCTCTTCTCACCTTCTTTCTCTTATTCTTCCCTCTTAATGGAGGTGCACAAACTGCTTTCTTCTCTCTTCTCATCATGGGAACTTTAGAATGGAAGGAAAGAGTAATGAGTGAAGGAGCGAGGAGACACGGTTCACCATCCACCTGACAATGAAAACATAGAGTTGCACAAATTTAGGATCAATTTGATTGGGATGAGAAGAAGTAGTATACCTGCATTGGAATAGCTTTGGTAGTCATCATTCTTGCAGTCGTGCATTGTGCAATTCTTTCCCCTCTTCCTCCCATTTGAAGTGCAGCGAGAGTTGCAGTTGTGAATCCAAGAACTTCTATTCGACCATCGCAGTACGATGCCTTCACTTATCGATTATAAAGCAGTATTCGATATCTACCGTACCCTATTTGAATCATCTTGTTCCTGTCCCCATGGAATCGTTCCTCCAGCATAATAAGTGATATTGTGGAAGAGAATACAATGTAATTTCAGTTCCTTGATCTTGGGAGTTAAATCAACTCCATCGCACTAAAATGATGAATGGAAAGGGATCAACAGTGAGAAATAAACCTCCAATTGTACAAATTCAGAGAGATCTTTCCAACTTCTCTTGAATAAATCGATCGTACCCAATCCACCGTACGCTATTCGATTCTTCAATCGACTATTTAACATTTGTGGATTGGCACCTGAAAGGAGGAGTGAAGAGATGAGGTAGAGAAGATGGGGGGGGAGGGAGGAAGAACTCACTTCTGGAATGGTGGAATTGCAGTGCAACATGAGCATCAGCACCGATAGAGAAATAATTGTTCATTACTGTGAGAGGAAGAGCGGATTGAACCTGATGAAAGAATTATTGAAGTGGAGCACAACATCAAATTTGGACAGAAAGAATGGGCACCTCTTCATCTTCTTCTTCTCCACAGGGACAATCCACATTAGCCATCACTGATAACTTCCATCTACAATTCATCTATCATTCCTCCATTCTCTCGCGTTCGTCTCACCTATCCAGATGAGTAACCGTAGTCTCATGACTGATTGAATTTAATAGTTGAGAGAGAGGTTCATCAGAGAATGAACCGCCCCATCCAAGACATCTCAATGAGAAGGATGAGGGAGAAGAGAGAAGAGATATCTCACCTGCTAAGATCATTTCCCGTTCCGAATGGCATAATTGCAATAGGAGGATACACTGGCCAATTTAACTGAAAGAGAGGTAGGCATGATAAGTGATTATGGACAATAGTCTTCAAATTACGAGCAGTAATTTTCTCACCTTATCGAGAGTAGCCAATACCCATCCCACCGTACCGTCTCCTCCACATACAAGAATTCGAAGATGAGTCAACACTTTTCGATATAATTCTAACCTGGAATATGCATAACTGATTATATAAATCACCTATAATAGAACGCGTTTTGATATTTTCTTGTCCACAGAATCGAGCGAAATAAATTGGATTAGTGAGAGAGTGAGGGGAGAGGGGAGAGTTGAAATTCATTCTGCGTCCCGAAGGGCGCGAGACGACCGCGGAGCGCCACGGGGCCCCCGGCAGGAGCCTCCGGAGGACTAGCCCCCGGAGGGTGCTAGTCAAACGAATGTATATTAAATTTAAGATTGCAACAACGCACCCAAATTTGGGTCCCTTGAGTGAAGTTATATCGAATACTTGACGAGGATTAAGTAACCAACAGAATGTCTGAAGGAAAAGAAGGAATGAATGGAATGGAGATGGTTTCTCTTTACCTGCAGTGCCTTTGCTCCCTTATTTCCTCCACTCTTTGGATTGACGAATACAAGAAGAGGTTGAGAGGGAGATCCTAACCACGACTCAGAACGACGAACAAGAAAGATCTTCGACTATAATGGAATATTGAGAGAAGGAGGGGAAGGAAAGACGAAATCACCTTTGGATTTGGATTTTGACTATTTGCTTTTCGCTTCTTCGAAGCTCGTACGATCCATTGAGGAGGAACGATTAAATCGCTGAAGAAGAAAGATTTCACAAATTCAAACAAGGAAGAAGATTCTATACACGAACATTCGTGTATTGCTCGACATCAAATTTCGAAGGAGCCTTATATCAATTTGTCGAAGATGAATTTCTGATTTAATCCCTCACCGGAGGCCTCCCTTATCACATTTCTCATTTAGTTTGTGGTCATCGAAACAATTCTTGACGTGGAAGGATTCCTTGCACCATGAACACGTTACTGCTACTGGCTCCTTAATTATACTATTTTAACACCATCCAGCCAGTTCTAATCCTCCATAATAGTCGCAATATCTCACTTTCTTTTCTTGAATTCCCTTGAAGAATATTTTCTGATGGAATGATTTTCCACAACCGGAACAGCGCCCTTCGTACTTCCATCTCAATAATCAGATTGTTCATCCTATCAGAGTGTGTCTCTCTACCTATGAACCCAATGATGTCCACCCAATGCATCCATTGCTTCTCTTCCCTTTCGATGAGGTTCTCTGAATGTCGTCTTACATTGGACCGATGCCTGAATCAATTGTATCTTTCTCTCTCTCTCTCTCAATTGTAGTCTTCATCTTCTTCATTTCACCTGAGATAGATGAATGAGACAGGCGGAATGGGCCACTACGTGACAAGCAGTGCAACGAAGTTTGTCACCACTCCTGACAATAATATCATGTTCGAAAAGAAATAAAAAGAGTAGACGAAAAGTAGAATTGAAGGTACATTTTGAACAAAATGACGAAACAAGGTAAGAATGATGATGAAGAAGCAATCGTTCACATACCTTTCACATTTTCCTCTATCTCCTAGGTAACACTCGGAATCATCAGAGGAAGATGAACATGGTAACCAAATATGCTCCATTGATTCAATCTGAAGAGTAATCGTTGATCAATTCAATATAATCATTCCTCTCTCTCGTCATATTCATCTTTCGCGTGTTACATTCACATTTTCCTCTCTCATTAATCTCTTCTCTATTTCTGTCGTGCAACATCTCTTCCTTCCTTAAATAGTTCTACTCTTACTTTGTCATCAGTCCAGAATCGAGCGGATCGATGTTTGTCAGTGGGAGTACGGTCGGATACCGTATTCTTCCTCGCGGGACTTTTCGCTAGGGCGCGTCTACAATGAATATCGATTTATTAGGAAAGAACGTCGCATTAGACGATCTGAATTTAATATTAATGAAATAGTTTCAGACGGATGAGGAAGAATGGAGAAAAGAGAGAGAGAGACTGATTATGAGGGGCAAGAGGGGGAAGGGACTGGGTCGATATCACCTGAATAGATGTGTAAGATGTTCAATTCGTGATGGACGTCGTAGATGTGAATTAGCCGATGGATCATGTGATCGACTTCTAACTGTTCTCACTGATTCCGTTGGTGTTGGAGGAGATGAATCTACTGAGGATATCGAATATAATTCCAATTCCCTTTGAAGAGTTGATAGATCGACGGAATTCGATCGAGGGGGATTATCACTAGAGACGGATAATAATTGAATGGGTCGATTCAATCCAGGAGAAGGAGGTACAAATGCTTCTTCTAATTCTTCTTCATGGTCGATTATAATAGGAGATGGAATAGTTGATGCTCGAGAACTGAAATTCATCCATGTCCTATCTGAATGTGACAGAGTTTCTCTCCCTTCTACCTGTCCTCTTCTTCTTCTCTCTCTTCATTTCCTTCCAATTTCCTTCATACACTAACACACTCGCATAATGTAGAGGGATTCCGATGGATGGGAATTGGAAGGAATGAAGAGAGAGAGAGAGGGAGAAGGAGGAAGGGGAGAGGCCATCATTACTCTATCTTCCTATCATAATAATCTAATCAGTATCTGCTACAATGACTCCCTTCACTGCACAATTTCTATTTCCTTTCTTTACAGTGAAATCACCATTCGATATAGTAGAAGAGAGTAGGAAAAGGTTAAATTGGTGAATAATAGAGCAAAAATAGTCAAAATGACTAATCAAAACAAATTTGACGGCAAGAAAAACTACTACTCATTGTTGATAGTTTCTCAATGGAAATTGTAGAAACGGAAATCCTACACCATTTCATGAAATTCCTCCACCAAAACAAGAATTGGAATGAAATGTATGGAGTACCTCCTAGCTAAGTAATAAGTAGATATATTGTGAGTAAGTATGTCTAACCTGTCACTAGTCTGAAGACTCGCTCGTTCACTACTTGAATTATGTCGAGTCGTTGCACTTTCTTCATCCGATGAAATAGAAGAGACGACAATATCAGGAGTATTCACTTTTCTTCCTTCATCATCTTTCTTTGATCCTTTCGTTCCTCCTAATCGACGTGCTAATCGACTAACAGCACTCTCTATTTCTACTTTGAGAACTCTTCGACGATGTTCTCCTAATAGATAACAATGAGTACAATAATATTCGATATCCTTCTCCTCTTCATCTTTATCCCTTCCTTTTCTACTTGATCGTCTTGAATTAGATTCACTTCGATCTTCTTCAGTATCTCCATCAGAATGAAGTCTTGTCCTACTATTCATTGATGGTGATCGACTTCTTCTCTCACTGTCCCATGACAGAGTACTCCATAGAGGTCGTTTCTCCCTTTCTACGACTGTCTTCGGTCCACTCTTCAATGGTAGACGCATTCCTTGTGATAACTTCCGAAGTTTGGTACTCATGAAGGGGGGGGGGGGAGGAAGGGGATGGAGGGATGGGGAGGGTAGGGTATGGGGGGATGGGATGATGGGAGGAAGACTCTATCTCTATCCGAATACGGATTCCTAGATGGAGAAGAAGAGAGAGAAGAGAGGGGAAAGAGACAGTGACTCCGCCCATTTTAAGGCTAGAGAGATATCACAACTTATCTATAGAGCAATGAGAAAGACAGAGGAAAGAGATGAAATTGATGACGATCAAATTGGTTGAATGAAAGAGAGAGAGAGAGAGAGATCTCATTGACCTACCACTTCCTTACCTCCAATGTTGAGAGAGTTTAGGATAAAACTCTGAGATTTGAGATGATGCTATCTCTGGATTGGATAGTGACATCTTTGCCATTGATCGAAGATTAGACGGAGTCTCACCACGAGAACTGTAGGGATACGGTAGATAAGGAATATTGATTACATGATACCGTAGTGGAGCAGGAGATCCATCGACTCTTTCGTCATCAATGTCATCAGAGGAAGACCAATCTGGAAGAGAAGATTACGGTAGGGATACGGTAGAATGAATTGATACCCGAATGAAGAAGATCTGCCAATGAAACTCTTCGGTCATCGAAAAGAGAAAGATCATCTGAAGGGAAAGAAGGATTAGGAAGAAGATCCCTTCCCATCTTTCGACCACACATAATATCTAACATTTATATCAAAGTCACACCAAATTCCATAAAGGAGAATAAGTTAGACTGACTGGTACTCTAAGTTCTTTCATCCTTCTCTCTCTTTACTAGACTGTTTTCCATTTTGCTTCGTGACTCCACCTACTCCGAATGCAATTTTATTACGTGCGATTCAACTCGTAAAGACTCACTAATCCCCTCTTCTCCTCATTGAACTATGCACCTTCTCTCGTTATATCCTCTAATTTATATCGTGAATAACCACTATTATCGTGAAATATAGTGATAATGTTTTATATTCTTGCTCATTCATCTAATCTACTCACAAAAGCGTGCACTTTGTTCAGTGAAGCCAATGGTTATTCGAGGGAAGGAGAGGGGGAATGAGGAAGGAGAGAGGAGGAGGGAGGGGGGGAGACTCACCTATTGGAACTCGTAGGAGATTAGCATGTATATCATGCCATACGGCGATAGCTCCCACTAGACGATGAGAGAAATGAGGAGAGAGATGAGGTTCTAGAGTAGGGAAGATGAAGGGGTGAGAGAGAGAATGATCTTACGTGCTGATTCCGTTCTCTTTGTTCTTCTCTTTGTTCGATCCATTGATCGACTTCTGATTGGAAGAGAATGGAAGAAACAACACTTGGTACTTCGAATAGAACTCATAGGAAGAGAGGAGAAGGAAGGACCTTTGTCCCCTCCCCCAACCTCCCTTCAATACCACTCTTACTCCTTGTCACCATCCATTAGAGATCTAAAGAAGGAATGAAGAGGAAGACGAAGAAGGAAGGAAGAAGTTGCAGAATGAAGGAAGGAGATTGGAAGAAGATATCGATTGAGAATGATGATCAAGAGAAGAAGAAGACGAAGGGAGAAGAAGGATAAGAATGAGACTACTTCCTTTTTCTCCTCAAATGGGAATCCTCCTCCTCTCTTCCATTCTTTCAAGTGTTCTCTACTGTCCTTATCCCACTAATTCTTTCTACTCTTCGTCTTCTCAGTGTGTTAAGTGAAGAAAGAGAAGATATGAGGGGGAGAGGGAGGAGGGAGGAAGGAAGGGAGGGAGAGGAAGACAGAGAGGTAGAGGTTAGAAGTCTTCTCTCTCATTTCTTCGATCTGCCATGAGACTTCTCTTCATCTTACTACTTCTCGTATCATTGTAAGTTATCATCATATCGTATTCGATCACAATTTTCTTCACTGATCTCAATACTTAATCCTCTACCGTATTCCATCTACCGTAATCTCTTTAGTGTCTCATGTCAACAGAAGGCAGTCCATGCTCGTCGTCTAGGAGCATCATCTCAAGTGATAAAGACTCTATCAACTCGTGCCTCTCCCGATACTCGTCCCCCCGTTCGAGGTTGTGCAGGGCAATCTCCATTCATTATATGTCTAAAAGGTGATAATAAGAGTGGAAAGGGAAGATGATCATACCTTCCCTATCCACTTATGCTCTAACCCAATGCTTATTCCCCCCCCCCTTGTGTGTCCTTATTCTTTCCTAATCTCTTCACCTTAACCTTCTTCATTCCTCTTCAATTTAGATTCTGCTGATCATTCTTCAATCGTTGTTCTAACTTCTCTCTTCATCAATCGTATCGAATGGGATACTTCTAAGGGAGCTGTAAGTGTCCCCCCTCCCCTCTTTACCCTCCTTCTCCCCTTCCATCGATTGATTTCATCTCACGTCGTTCGCTTTTTGCATTCATGATGCTACGGGGCGTCAGTTGTCACTGAGGGGGTCGTGTAATGCCAATACTCCCCTTCCCTTCCCCTTCCTCCCCTCCCCTCCCCCCCTTCCATGCTACACCGAGAGTACTACGAATGGATAGAAAGATAATTGAATGTATTGCAGGAGGTTGATCTGTATCTGAGACAGCAATGGGAGGATTCTCGTCTATCGTACGATGTCGATCCAAGGGAAGATCTTCATGAGGTATTCTTATTCCATTAGGAACAAAGAATTTCAAACAACCAGTGATCATTACTTATTGATCACGGAAAAATTTAGTAATAAAAAGACGAAAAAAAGAACACAAGAGGATGGATCATGCGAACGTACTATAAACAGTGTAGAAGAATGGATATCAACGTCATTCCTTCCAGATCACACTTCCTGACTCAACTGAAATCTGGGTGCCAGATACCTACATCACTACTGGAAGGTATCTTTGGATCAACAACCTTCTCTCTATCTCCTGTAATTAATCAATCTCAGGGAAAAGGAAGTGGATGAATCTCGAAGAAGAATTATCGTCGAACCAACGGGACACGTGAGGAGCAGTGAAGAGTAAGTTAATTTACATTTATTTTCAATATATCCATCTCATATAATAAATAGCTAGGAACAATCAATTCTGAGTACCATACAAAATTTATATGATTTCAGACGAGTAGTAATGATCACTCCTTCAACTTCCTCCTCCTCTCCCTTCTCTCCCACTCGTACTCTCACTATTCGTATCTCATCATACAAATATCCTCTGGAAGATGTTGTCTATCTCTGGGCCAATTCCCCTCCTCTCGTATCTCCCGTTGAGGTTAGTCAATACTCTCTAAACATACCGTATCCCTACCGTATCTAGGTCTCATCTTCCCTTCTCGAAGGACCTCTTCAATTCGAGCATGCTGTGGCTGGTGATTGTGTGGGCAACTACACCACTGGTCAGATATCGCACCTTCCTTCTCAATATACAGTACTCTTCCTCATTCAATCAATATTCCTTTCAGGATCCTATTCGTGTATCGACGTTGTCGTCACTTTCAAGGCATCCTTCTGGAATTCATTCGGTCGATTCTTCCTTCCTACCACCCTCCTGGTACGCCACAATTAATAAATATCGATTTCGATGGTCTAGAAATACGATTGGTTAAAATGATCATTCTTAGGTAATTTTCTCTTTCCTTCATATGTGGCTTCATCCTTCATGGTCTGTTCCTCGTTCATTCTCTGCTGTAATCCCCTTCACAATCTTCGCCCTTATCTTCGTGAGTACCGTACCCTCGTCGACCTACTGTACTCTCTTCTCTCTCTTAGCTCTTCCATTCTCCTAAACCACATGAGTCGTGTTGGCTCATCTTCTGTCTTCTTCTCACTTTCCTTTCTCTTCTGGAATACTTCATCATTCTTTGCTGTGGAGTGAGAAGGTCAGTGATCTCTTCCTCCTTCCTCCCTACTATATTCCATCTCAGAGAGACTCGTCTTCCTAATTACACGGAGGATGCAGCTCATAAGGCTCAACAGGTCACTAATGCGGTCAGTGTATCCTCTCCTCTCTTAATCTCCCTTCTTCATCTCAGATTGGTGATGCAACGAATACATCATGCACAGCCGCTCGTTCTCCAGTTGATTCAATTGGAAGAGTTCTCTTCCCTCTTGTATTCATCATTGGAATTATTCTCTTTGCTTTCCTCTTCTAGATCATCTCTCTATCTCCATTAGCTCTAGAATCATAGTCATAGTCAATCTCTTACATAATCAAATCAATCTCGCGTGCCTTACTCATTCTTTCATTGCCAGAATATCTTTATCACTTTTTGTAAAATTTTGAGAATTTGATAAACTTCGTAACGTTTGCTCATTTGGATATAGTATCCTTCTAATAATGCAATTAAATGATATTTACAAGCCGTAACTTAATCTACGATAGCTACTTCATCATGTTTGACAAGAGAGTTAGAGGGGAGGTTAGTCATCTCAAAATAGGGAATGGGGAAAAAGAATGTTTAGTGAGTCGGAATTATTTACCGATCTAATGAGACAAGAATGAGGTCACAATGTCATCAGGGACGTCAATTGCAATGGGAAGAAGAGGGATAAAGCATGTTCAGAAGAGGAAAGAAGTGTGGCAAGAACCCATATGCATACTCTACGAAGGGAAGGAGGGAGAGTGGGGAGGGAGGGGAGGGGCAATCTCATGAATCCTTCCCATTTCCTCTCCATTCTTGAGGTACTTCTCCAACATCCACAAAGATATGATAATACAAGGGACGTTGCATCATCTACAATACAAACTATTACTTTAGACAGTACTTGTACCTCAAGATAATTTTGTAGTTCGAAAATATAAAAAAATAAATATAATACCATTTCCACACCATTTGATTTTCTCTACTTATTATTCATACCTTGACAACATTCCATTTATCAGTTTCATTCAATCCATCAGTAGCCACTCTCTGCTCTGCAATCTCCAATAACTTGTAGATCAATTTAGGTGCAGTTCTCTTCCTCTTCACGTGTTTCAGCATCGAATATCTGAATGAAATACATTATTTCAACAATTAGAACATATTCGTCTGCCTCATCTACAATTTTAAACTCCATCTCACCTTCCAGTCACTGGATTCGGTCTCTCGATAGTGTAATTGAGTGATAATATTCTCTTTCCCATATCATCATCTTCTCCTCCCCATGCCCAATACATATTCGAATATCCATTTACAGTTCGATAATCAGCCATTGCAATGGCCAATGCTCCGCCCACTATCTCCTTGTACCATAATCTGCAAATGGAAGTGAACTTACGCTTATTGAATAAAATGAGAGATATATTCATAATGAATTAAAAAAAGAATACTGACTGATATCCAAGATTCGAGACGAAAGCACCCAAATGACGAGGAGACGGAGGACACGAATATGGATTACGATCGTCCTGAGATGAGGAATTTAATACATTCATCTACCGTGCACGTTCACATTCACATTTTTTCACATAGTATTGTTTAAAAAAATAAGAAGAGAAATTGACTGACTTGAGGGAACATGTCTACATCATGGAAGATAACACAATCAGTTCCCAATCTCTCAGCCAATCGAAAGGCTGCATTCATAATACGACCCTTGTTGAATAGATCGTTACCCCACTGAAATCAATCAATGAATGGGGAGAGGGAAGAAGGACGAATATACCTGCTCAGTAACAATAAATCGGAAGTCCAATTTCTGTCTCTTGAGAATGGGAATGAGGAAATAGAGAAGACGAGTGAGATGAGATTGACGATCACGATATGGAATGATTATTGCTACCTGAATGAAAATAAATATAGGGAATACAATATCATAATGATTGACAACTAAATATTTTCATATGCATAATCACAGTCACAAAATAATGAAGCTATCAATTGTGGCAGTAGTATAGATTACCTTGTGCCTTGGTTTGCAATCATCAGGAGCCCATTGTCCTCCAGGAGCCAATTCAGGATGAATGGAAGCTACTTCTGACTCCTTCAGATTATCGATTAGTAGTACTGCTTGAGGAATTGGTCCCTTCATATTTGGATTGTCCTCAACTTCGGGACACATCGAAGAACCATCGAACTTCCTGAAAAAAACTACATTTGATCTGTTATGTTGTCACAAATAAATCGAAACCGTTCATTTTGTTGCCGATTTCACATAAAAATTGAAGAAGATACTATAGTAGTTTTTTTCATAAAGCAAAAGGTTCATTAAAACTAACTTGGTATTGGATTCGACTTTTCCATCCTTGATATCATCCAGTGTGAGATATTGTACTGTCTGCTTCATATTCTCCACTTCTTTTTCCGTGACTCCTTTTGACAGATCCGAGAGATGCAATTCATCTGCTCCACTGAAATAATGGTGTCTCAGCTAAAGGAAATCTCATTTGTCACATCGCACGGCTCAAAAGAACGTTCAAAATGCATGTATTTTTTTATAATTTATGTACTCTAGTTATACAGACCGTTCATTTAATGAGTTAACAATGAGTTAAGGGATGCTCACTTATGGTAGAGGTCGACCTTCTGATCGGCATTCTTGGCAGACCCTCCTACATACTTACTGTCCACTGAGAGAATATCACGGGGAAGTTTACTACTCACCCTTAAATGAGTACAGATAAGTACAGTCATCATTTACGATGACTAACCGATCAAGGAAGAATATATTTCGATCGATGCAGATGTACCCAACTGTGAAAACGGCAACGAGTAATCCCAGCTTTTTAGGGTGAGCTGAGCATCTTTTCAGAGGAAAAGCCCATCGGACCATTCCTAAAAAAATATATACGTAAAAATAGATGAAGAAATAGACTAATATATACTTTAAAAATAGAAGTAGAATCGTCTCAATTGCGCAAAGAAGAGCAGTCAAGTGCGGAGAGAGAAAGAGAAAGGAAGAAACGACCGCAAACAGTGTTATGAATACGAGCTAAGCGGACGGGCGCCCTATTACTCCGTTCGATCGATTAGTGAAAGAGAGGAAGTAACGTGTCCCCAAACATGCGTGCAAGAGGATTTATTCTATCCCACGGAAACTTCTTTCACTCATAAAAAAGAGAACGACGACTAGACAATCAAGAACATCGAAACGACATGGATGAATGCATAAATAAATCAGCATGATGATTCATAGCGTGTATCGTGAAACTGCAAAATCGTGTGTAGTACTGATATAGCAAAAACGGGAAGGGGAAGCATGCCAAATCAATAAATGGAAACGCCAAACTGAACTTACAAAATATCGACCACCTGAGGCAGAGCCGTAAAATTTATTCTAGCCATATTATAGAAACAGTTATAGAATAAATTGCGAACTAGTTTTTTTAAAATTCTATATTTTATCTAATCAAATTGTTTTGCAAAATTATCTAAATTCTGTGAAGAGTAAGCAGCAAAAATTATAATGGATGCCAATCAAAAAGATGTGATGGAAGGGAAATATTTTAATGTTATTTAAGTTCCCTCTGTCTGATGTTCAGATTCTAATCAGATATCAGATGATGAATTCTTTGATTGAAGAATCGTCGATGTTTCGTCCTCTATGGGTACTCGATCGTCGATCCTTCCTCACTTCCATTCAACTCTCTTCCATTCTCTTCGCACCTTTCGGCATCGAACCATAAAAAGAAGGAATGAGAAGTCGGAAGATCAAAGGAACCTACTCACTCTCTATCCATATTCATCCACAGTTACATAACGAAATGAAACATCATATTTCAGTAAAATTAATTAAGAACTTCTAATAAGCGATCAACATGAATTCGAGATAAATTGGATGATTACACAGTAGCCAGATGTGTATGATTACAGTCGCCAATAATTGGGACATAGATACAAACGCCGAACAATGATTAGCAGATCGGTCCATTGGAATTATCGAATGAGATTGAATTCGCCACCCATTCAGTAATTAGATAATGATAAGGAAGGAGGAAGGGTGTGGAATAATGAAGATTCTTTCTTATCTTTTTATCTGTCTATCAAAGACTCTTCAATCTTTTCCATTCTAATCATCTCCATGGCTGTTCAAATCTCAATCGGTGCAGTCTTTTTATCTTTATTTATTCCACTTTCAATTTCAGCCAAAGAATCCGAGCTTCAAGCAAGGTTACGAATCGTTCAAAATGCTTTCAAAGTGAGAACATTTCAAGAGATGAATTTTTTTTCTGTATCTAGATGATAAGATTAAAAAATGATTCAGGAAAGGAATAATTGCATCGTTCTTCGCATGGACACTCATGTGAATGGAGAAAAAGGAGTTAATCCATTTGGTTTCCATTTTGAATTTGATAGTGCCAAATACGAGGAGAATAAAGAAAGAAAGAGAAGAGAAAGTGAGTCTCTTCTTCTTTCTTCTTCTCTTTCTTCATTCTTTCTCCAGATATCACTCGATGGCTTGCATTCACTGCATATATCCATCACAAATTTGGAATCCGTCACATTCTCTTAGTTTTGATGATGGCACTTTATGCTATTCTGGGTGGATTCATGTTCGAAGCGCTCGAATCAGGAAATGAGAAGCAGGTTAGCTCTCGCCCATCCCTTATTTCTTCATTCAATTTCCTCTTTCAGTTAGTTGCCGAGACAGTTCACGATATGAACATGGTCATAAGCGACTTCGTCGATTTCGTTGTCAATGTTACTTTCACTCAAACAAATGAAACTGATAGAAACGAAATATTAGCGATGGCTTCAAAGGTTACATCGGAACTTGAGAGTTTTAATAATATCAAAACTTTAGAAATTCTACACAAACATGTTGCTAACAGAGGATCGATATCTTGGATCGGCATGGCACAAAGCTGAAGACCTCGATCTCAATATTCAATGGACTGTTCTCCCTGCTATGTTCTATGCATTCACTCTATTCTCAACCATCGGATACGGTAAGCGAAGAACTAGAGAAGCACCAGAATTGTAAAACTATGAATAACTTAACTTTGAAAAGAGTGATTCATTTGAGCATCAGACCCATCTAACTACAAAGGGAGACTATCGAAACACTTTCGAAACTAACGTAGATCTGTGGAGACTGGAACTAGCAATAATGTTATTACTTGTGCAGGTTCGATATCGTGTTATACATGGGCGGGGAGGTATATCTCCATCGTCTATGCGTGTATTGGAATACCCCTCATGTTATTGACCATCGGAGATCTAGGAGAAGTTCTACAGAGAATGATGTGTAGATTACTCACTTGGATTGAAATGAAAATAAGGTGAGATGGGAAACGAATAACAGAATATTCTCAAGAACAATTTCAGTTGTTGTCGGAAGAAAAACGTCGAAGATGTGGAGAATAAAGGGAAAGAAGAAGAAGATGATGACGATGAAGAGACGGAACGAATTCTTCCTGTGTGGATTGCAGTTTCAATGTTATTGATATATCTTTGTTTCGTCTCAGTTGGAATCTGGTTAGGTGATCAGATGGCACCTCAACAGACAGGTTTTCCTCTTCCTTCCCTTCTCTTCCTTATCCTATTCTAGTTCAGATTTTTCACTTGCTGCATCATTCTATTTCGTATTTATCTCCATAACCACAACTGGATTCGGTGATGTTATGCCCAATTCAGCTCAGGTTTTTCAATCGTAGTCCAATTTGTTGGATCATCTTCCCTCCAGTACAATCCACTGACTTCTCTTGCATTTCTCTTCGGACTAGTACTTCTTTCTATCATCAATTCTTCTGTGTATTCTCAGCTTTACGATTCATTCTACACGGTATGACATTACTCGTGAATCGTCATCAATGTCTATTTGAGGGAGTAATGGCAATGGAAGGAACTCTGGATGCAATTCATGCTGATGCTTATGAGACCAGTGGACACAAACTATTTAAGGTTTCAATCAAACAACGATTCACATTCTTGTCAACTATGAATACTTCCAGAAGCTTTCACCAGTCTTTTCAACCCTTTCTTTATCGTTCCCTTCTACTGAATTCTCTCTTCCTCTCAATAATAACCTTCCATCGATCACATTTACTGAACCAAACTTGAAACGATCATCGATTCATTCTCTCGGAGTTGAAGAAAGATCCTTCTCAATCAATTTACCGCAGGTGAAATTATTTTGAAGTCTGCTTGTTTATCATTCAAGACATAGATTTCTTTGTAGATTCCTGAAGAGCCAGTAGCTGCTCGAAGCGTGCGAGCATTGAGTGAAGAGGCCAGACCAAGGTCCATTCTAGAATATTTACTCGATCGATACCATTCATTTCAGATCTCATTCTCATTCAACTCCTGGTACATTCGGTGCCTTTACATATCTGTCTCGATTGGGATCTCCTACTCTCGGCCCTCTCGGAGGAGTTGATATTGCTGCTGCGAATAGAAGAAAAGGAATTGCAAAAATGAAAAGAAACTCATCTAATTCAAGTGATCGACAAAATTGAAATTATTAAATTGAACATTTTTTTTCCAATTTCTCAAGTATTTTTTGCGCATTGCCGTTTGTTTCTGTTAATTGTTGACTAAAGTACACATGGAATGAAACGAATGGGATGGATTACCACAAATGTGAATGGATCAGTTGAGAGAGATCAAGATAACAGATAGGGAAAAGGAATGAGTTGCAGAGTGAGCAACACACAACTGGTGAGAGACAGAATTACGCGATATGTCGGCATATTGCAAGGTATTTGTGTGTCCATTCTATGCATGAAAACGTACTATCTGTATGTTTGGCTTTCTCGATAATCCCATTTATCCGATTACTAACTTGGAGTGAATATATAGTAGTTGTTTAACTGATCTTCCGTCACACTTTTCCCATTCGATTTCTTTCGTCCGTTGGATAGGAAATGCTTCCCGCAATTTGCACAGTTTTCGTTTATCTTCTTCTTCAAACAAAGTCGGCTTTGACTTTCCTCTTCTACAGTAGGAAACCACATTCGTCTCTGTTTTTTGAATTGGAGTGTGAATTGGTGATATTCTCGCGTCAACTTGTGTGAATTGGTGATATTCTCGCGTCAACTTTCCTTGTTGAGAAAATGTTATTTACTGTTAAACTTAGAATCTTTTTGAAAGAGTTCCTCTTTTTAATTTAAAATTTGTGATTTTTCTATTCTCCATATTTCTTCAATTATCTCCACGTGGAAGTTACTTGAACTCTTTTGATATCACTCTTCTCTTCTATTTGCACAATAAATGATCTGATCTCTACTTCTATTTTTCTCTGTCCTCTCTTCATTCCTCTCCTCTCTATCCTATAGACAGTGACAGTATTGTTGTGATGTAAACTATTGGGTTGTGAGTAGTCCTATAGTAATCTCCTCTTCAATCTCATTGATCTATCTACTATTCCATCCTTTCACTCTTTCATTCTAACTCATTTCTCTCTCTCTTTGTCTCTACAAACGAGTACGAGTTGCACATAGATAGTTCATTCTTCATAGCTCAAGGGGCACTCCCTCCCCCTCCCTACCCTCACCTTTACCTTCTCTCTCCCTCTCGTCCCTTCGAATGACTCACCCTCTATTCACATCCATTTATCATATTCCCATTCACGGCCAAAACATTAATCCTATCATTCTCACAATTTACGAGTTTCTCCGTCCGATTTCGACATTTTTTCCGAGTTTGCTCTCCAAGCTGAGCCTTACATTATCATTGTCAATCCCATACCTTCTCTTGACCGTTCCTATTTCTCTTCAGATGCGAATTCTTCTTTCTCTCTTTCTATTCTTCATATCTTCTAATGCGTTCCTTCAACAATCTGTCGCCGTAAAGGGAAAACTTCTCTGTGGAAATCACAATCTCGCTGGAGCAAAAGTCAAATTGTGGGATAAGAACCGATTGGGTGAGAAGTGATCGAATCATGATTAAATTCTTCTTATCAAAATATAAACGTCAATGATAGCCATATTTTCATTTATCAATATATTTCTGATTATCTATCTTCATTGCAGGCCAAGATGATTTATTGGCAGAGGGAGTCACTGATATCAATGGAAATTTCCAATTACAAGGAGGAACAAATGGAGTTTTCAAGATGAACGTCTTCCTCAAGATTTATCATGACTGTGAAGACAGTATCAAGGTAAGAAATGAAAAAAAAGTTATTTTGAGGTTTATATGTAATTCCAGCCTTGTCAACGAAAAGTCTCCTTCCAAATTCCCGATAGTTTCGTCTCTCGATCATCAACTCCTGCACTGGTATGACAGATTATTAAAAGTAGAGGACTAATTAATTGTCTTTGAGATCTTCAATGCATCTGTTCTCAACATGGCCATTCGATATCCGGATGAGGAACGATCGTGTATCAACTGAATCTTCCCCTCTCTCCCTCTCCCTTCCATCTTCCCGCGGGTTCCATCCATTCTATTCATTGATTCGATACCATGGCCGGGTTTATCTTACACACCATTTCGATAAACACAACTTCATTCATTCAATCAATTGTTTTGATGATCATTTTCATGAGAAATGACGATGAAATGTGATAATTGTGGGAAAGAAGGAGGAGAATTACGTACTTCTCCATCCTTCTTTTGTAATGGATACTCGAGTAGAAAGAGAAGGTGGATAACATACCTATACGGCCAATATCTCACCTTTTTCCTTATTCTCTTCCAATTAAACTCTAGTTTTATGTTTGGCACTTTCTTCCAAAAACAACTGAACTTGAGCTTACTGAGAACAGCATTATTCGCCATTCGATTCCTTTGTTCCTCGAAGAATCTCAGATTTCATTCCAACCTCCGAAAGAGACCGAATTCATTTCCGTTGACACATTGTCATACATCTCTTAGACTTCACTGCTTTCTCTCTAGTCCTCTCCTTTACATTTCCCATACATATAAAAGACTATCTGAGAAAATCGAACTCTTCACGGAAGTTTTTGGCATTCTGCAAAAATGGATTTGACTCTTTTTCTGGCTATAAGTAGTGTTCCATGGGGACAGCTTACTAGTAGAATCCGAAATCATGAAATTGATTTTTAGCCTCAGGGCATCGAGTGATGACGTCATTACCGTAATCAGCAAAAATCCGTAATTCGATTCTAATCGATTCGGGAGTAGGGGCGCTGCATTCCTTGACTAATTCTAACTTTTTTTAACTTTCGAACATTTTTCGATAAAACTTCACCTAAGGCTGTAAATTAAGAAAAACCAAATTTTTGTCACATTTAAATTTTTTTCACTTTTTTCCAGTTGCGAAGGGAAACTTTTTATTTCTGTAATCGATGCTTCTTGCACATACACACCTTCAGTAAAAAGGACGAAATTTAAAATTGTCCCCATTTAGGTTCACGACGCAGAACTAAGCACTTAGTTGCAATTTATGGTGTGGTTACTGTAGTTTTGAAGCATTTTCCTAAATACTTTTTGCCGGCTCACTTGCCGGTTTTCACTCTTGGTACCGTATCCAGGTAGTACTCACCGAGCATACCTTACCTGCATCATCTGGAATCTGATGTGTTACTCTCCATCGAATTACACCAATATTTCGAGTGAAACGTAAACCATCCGGGTTTCCCAATTCGCAATAGTTTCAAACAAAAGAATGCGCAAAAAATTCACAAAAATCAGGCGAACATACACGCAAAGTTTCAACGATAAAAGGCGAAATACGACAATCGGCCTAGGTGTAATACAAAGAGAAAATATTTTTTTCAGAATCTCGATTTTTTCGTCGATCTTAAAAGCGATCGTTATGAAACTTTGTGTGTATGTTCGCCTGATTTTTGTGATTTTTTTGCTCATTCTTTTGTTTGAAACTATTGCGAATTGGGAAACCCGGATGGTTTACGTTTCACTCGAAATATTGGTGTAATTCGATGGAGAGTAACACATCAGATTCCAGATGATGCAGGTAAGGTATGCTCGGTGAGTACTACCTGGATACGGTACCAAGAGTGAAAACCGGCAAGTGAGCCGGCAAAAAGTATTTAGGAAAATGCTTCAAAACTACAGTAACCACACCATAAATTGCAACTAAGTGCTTAGTTCTGCGTCGTGAACCTAAATGGGGACAATTTTAAATTTCGTCCTTTTTACTGAAGGTGTGTATGTGCAAGAAGCATCGATTACAGAAATAAAAAGTTTCCCTTCGCAACTGGAAAAAAGTGAAAAAAATTTAAATGTGACAAAAATTTAGTTTTTCTTAATTTACAGCCTTAGGTGAAGTTTTATCGAAAAATGTTCGAAAGTAAAAAAAATGTTAGAATTAGTCAAGGAATGCAGCGCCCCTACTCCCGAATCGATTAGAATCGAATTACGGATTTTTGCTGATTACGGTAATGACGTCATCACTCGATGCCCTGAGGCTAAAAATCAATTTCATGATTTCGGATTCTTCTAATAAGCTGTCCCCATGGAACACTACTTATAGCCAGAAAAAGAGTCAAATCCATTTTTGCAGAATGCCAAGAGTTATCTGATTTTCTCAGATAGTCTCTTTCTCAGATATGTATTTATGTAGATATGTAGATATGTATTTCTCATATATGTATTTCCTGCTTTCAGATTATTCAACAATCATAATCTTCATCTATCCAATCAGAAATGAGTGATGAATAGGAATGAAATCTCAAGTGGAGTCAATGAATCTTCTTCAATATCTCCTTCTCTTCCCATTCTAACACTCGGTTGGGTCAACGAAGACTTCCCTGTTATATTCAAGGTTCAATAGGTTTCAAGGTAGAGAAGCTTATTTCGAATATCAGGATACGGATGAAAATCTCACTGGAATATACGTGGAAATGTGGAAGACTTGGGCAAAAGCAGAGGGATATCAATTGGCATTCGTCCAAGGAGATGGATATGGTACCGTTCATCGATTTGAGATAAAGTTGAAGGCAAAGTCCTAATCTGCAGGAGGATGGAATGCGGGTCCCAATGGATGGGCTGGTGTACTCGGATTAATTGCAAATGGAACAGTGAATGCAACTCTTGATAAATATTCGTATCGGCCTGGAAGATATTCGGCCTTTCGTAGTTCGCTTCCTGTTCTCTACAGTAAGGTACAATCTTTCTTCTTCCTTCCCTCATTTAGCGTGTCTCTTGAGGATACATTCTTCGATGCTCGTTCAATCGAAGATGGATCGATGTCCATTGATTTCGTTGTCTTTCCTGTTCTAATTCTCATTCTATTCGTCGTCTCAATGATTGTTGTCACACTCTTTGAGAGATTTCTATTCATTCTTCGATTGGAAATTAGGAATAAAAGGAGAACGGCTAAAATTGGAAGATGAAGTGAGTTCAAGACCCCCTAAAGAACACCAGTCTCGATATCAATTTGTTTAGAATTCTATACTTCTGGCAAGATTACATCTTCCTCAAACCGTCAATCACATCCTTCTTCGAGCCTCGATCGGTAGGAAATCATTACTCCTTTTCTTCATTATCTATTATATGCATATTACAGGTACCACTCACTTCCTTTTCTTTTTATCTCCTTGCTATGGTTATTATTATCAATACCTATAACGCGGAATTTAGAGGAAATTCGAATGTGATTGTATTTAAAAGAACGTACGCTCATCTTCTTCTTCATTCGAATGAATATTCATCTCTTTCAGTCTCCTAACAGATCTCGTCTCAGCACTTAAATCAGGTAGTAAGGCATTGATGGTCACTTCTCCTTCTCTTATCTATGATGAACAAATGATGGAATTGTATGGAACGAATGTACGGAATGATTCATTCCGATTACAAGTGAGCACTCTTTCAAGGAAATTGTGATATTGTGAATAGTGAAGAAAGTCACGAGGGATCCTCTCAAATATTTAACCCCTTAGTTCCATGCAGAAAGAGAATTCAGTCACATGTTTCTTGCGGAAACTTGGGAAGAAACGAGAGTTTTCTCATGTATTATTTAATGTTTACTAACGAAGCAGGCACAAAAGGAAACGACACTGAGACGATTTCACAATGAATTTGGCTTCAATTTTAGATCGAGCCAAACTACGAAAAGATGGGAGTGAAAGTTTGTGATGATGAGAGAGTTATTGCATATGTTCCTGATTATCGTCTATCTACTGTCGACCCTTCAAAACCATTCAGACCTCCTTGTGATTATGTTGAGTTAGTTGATGAAGATGAGTCTATAATAATCTCTCAATTTAAGAGTTGATGCCTCTGTTTCTCCTCCCAATTTGAAAACAGCCGATTCAATCAAAGAAGAACAACCATTTGTATTCTATTTTCACAAGAAGAAATTCAATCGTAGACACGCTGAGAAGTTCAATGAGATCATCTTGAAACTGTATGATTATGATACGGTGAGTGAAGATCTATTAATTTATCCATTATTTCTTTTCTCAGATCTACAGTGTTCATTGGAGACGATGGACTAATCGACCTATGAAGAAAATTAGATCTTTCGTTGAGGTGACTGACCTTGTTACCTTTTCTTTCCATAATGTCCAATTCAGATTGGTAATACTCCAGTCACTCTATCTCGTGTTTCCATTGTCTTCATTGGTCTTTTCATTGCTCTCGCTGCTTCATTACTCCTATTCGCATTTGAGATATTATACGCTATGTTAATCTTTTATCCCTGAATATTTACTTGAATGATACCTCCTTACAGATTGATCAATCGTCGACGAGTTTCTTCCTTTAGAAGACTTTTCACTCAATACGGAAGAATATGGAGACCAAGTGAAGATGAAGATATCACTGTGGGAAGAATCGAAGAGATAATAGGAGAGACTCTTCCAAGGGATAAGTATGAACAATGTAATCAAACTACAAGTAATATTTACTACTAGTATTCTGTAAACAACTTCGTTCGTATCGAACTAACTTGTAAATACTCTCTGTTCTCATCGGGTTTCCTACTTGAACATAACCGATATTTATTCTGGCATTGACAGCTCAATAAACAATTGCACGTTTCAAATTTGGGAATGACAGCGATTGCATGGAAAGACATGAAAAGATATAGGAATACATGAATGAGAGAAATACCAAGTTTATTGAAAAGTGTAAAAGACTCTCTAAGAAAGCCATGAAGGGGACAGAACAACTTCGGATGCAATCAATTTCGATTCTATCAAGGGACTAAGTGCATAGGGACTGAGAACTACAGCGAAGAGAACTTGAGGAGATAGAATAATTGGACTCAATACGAAAGGTGAAAGAATGAGGGGAGAACCAACCATCGGATTTAGAATAAGCTGGAAAATTAGAATTTGTCAAAAATGAAACGATTGCATTTCACATTGGCTAATGGTGATTGGGAGGAAACGAGGACTTACCGGATTGAGAGCAAATGGAGAAAGAATTAGTGGAGTGAATACTTGAGGAGAAAGAATGAAGGGAGAAAGGAGAAGAGGAGAAAGGACGAAAGGATTGAATATGCCTTGAATGCAAGTTTTTTAAAAATCTTATTTCAAACGAAAAGGTAGTTGTTACAGCTTTTAGATCTGCTCATAACGGGTTTAGGAAAATTAGTGACATGTGAAATGAGTCTAACCAGGTGAGAGAATAAAAGGATGAGCGAGAAGAGGACTGAGAACAACCGGAGAAAATATTAAACTGCAAATTACGTTATTTTCCAAAACACCGTCATTTACGCTTTGGCACTCACGGATTAAGAATCAGTGGAGAAAAAGCTCGAGGCGAGAGAATAACGGGCACGAAAACCCATGGACCGAGAACCTGCATCAAATTATTTTATCTCAAGGATTTTTAAAACGAAAACTTACCACAGGTCCAAATATGGCAGGAGATAGAATGGAAGGACTAAAGACTAGAGGAGAAAGAATGATTGGTTGAGATAGAAGAGTGGATTGGAATATGAGAGGAGTATTAATAACTGGAGAAAGAACGACGTCTTTCTGTCGAATATCAAATGAATTCATTTGAGATACAGCACGAATATTCTCTTCAATGTGATGAGGAAGAGAAGAAGAAGGAATTGAAGAGAGAGTTGATAATCTCTCTTCATTGTGATATGGAGATGATGGGCCATAGATTATATTCAATTGATCAGCTGTCATTATGAAGTATCCATTACGTTTCTGTTCATCGATCTGAATTATAAGGAATATCAAAAGGGATCAAAGTAGTAAAAGAGATAAATACCTGTTCCTGAGTGTAAGTTCTCTGAAGTTTCTCGAATACATCAATCTTATCCGTTTCATTCTTTCCATACAAATCAGTCACATTATCTCTTGTGAAATAGAGTGGTTGACCAGAGGGAGATCTCATTTCTTCCTCTTCCATTCCTATTCCTGTAGTCTTTTTCAACTTCTCATCCTGAAATTTCTTCATCCCCATCCATTTATCTTCCTCTTCCCTTCATACCTTCAAATATTGTACAGCATCGCTGACAAATGCAGCTTCCATCACGAAGTTCAGCCATTCTTCATGTTCTCTTCCTTTTGCAAAACCAAATCCATCGGATAAAGAAGTTGCCCGTTCGATTCCTTCCCCTTCAGAGTGAAGCGAAAAGAGGGATGGAGACAATACATTGACCTCAACGCATGATCGATGAATGAGGAAGGGAGTAATTGAATCTTACCTGTGTTTCATCCTCATCTTCATCAGGTAGCACACTCATCAATCGAGGAGAAAACAATTTGAGTGTTTTATCTTCGAATCCACTCATATTCTTCCCACTAACCATCATTCCCAATTTCACTGCTGCAATGGAATTCATTGAATTGATCAATTACCTCGTTTTTTACCTTCTCTAATAAGATGTAATGGTTGTCTCAACACACTGTCCTCCTTTGATAATTTCATCTCTGCTTTCCTCGCGTCTTTCAATAGAGATTGTGGATCAATTTCATCGAGATCATCTAATTCCTACATGAATGATGAATAAGAAGAATATGTGAATCTCTCTGATACCTTCATAGCCAATGGTCTTCTCTCATTAATTCCTCCCTCTGCAGTTCCTTCTTCAATCATCGCAATTCTCTTCGCGAACATTTTCTTGATTGTCTTTCGTGCTTTTATCTTTTTCGATTCTTCTTGTACTTCATCGATTATCTCTCTCCAACTGAAATCCTTTTATTAATCAGTTCTCGATCATCAATAGACCGTACTTCTTGCTATTCCCATCATCTTTGTGTTTCAGTTGTCTTACAGTCTTCGTTAGACTTCTTGCCAATCCAGAGAAAGGAGTCATTCTATCACTCGATTTCAGTGAATAAGAAGAGGCTGAGATTACGGATCGACGAACTCGAATTGATTCATCCTTCTCTAAAATCAAAAATCTATTGCAAGATTAATCGACCAATCTGACCCTTTGGAGTTTCCACGGTCGTCGTTTTAATTTTCTTTCTTCTAATCATTTTTCTCTTCAGATGTTTCTTTCCTGTTCCCGTTTTCTTCATTATTTTCTTCTTCTTGTGTTTCTTCAATTGTTTCCTTCGAATTTCCCTGTTGAGTTCTGCAATAGACAGTTCAATATTTCCCATGTTTCCTCAATTCCTTACTAATTATTTTCGCTCCCTTCCTCACTTCTTTTCTTCTCTCTTCTATCCTCTCATCATCCATTAAATCTACAACGCATTTCGCATGCGCCTCAAATATGAAAAATTTGACTGAAATATTTTTCAAACAATCTTACAGTGACAGTTGTTGCATTCTTCGAACATATTTCATGTTTATCCTTCGTTCGATTTGATACTCGATCCATCCTGTAAATTTGTAACACAACGTTCAATTTACAAAATATTCTTTTCGTGCTCTGAAAGATACCAAGTTCAAACGTCTAGGAATTTTTGTTTCCGAAACGTGCATCTTGAAGTCTAGACTTATCTAATTACGAAGTGTTTCTCAAGTGATAGAATCCACTTCACTTTTCACACGCACTCCTGACCTAATGAGACATATGATGAACACTTTCTGGAAAAGAATCCAGAAAGTGTTAAATCGAGAAAAAAATTCGTGAATGGAATCTTTGCATCTTATAGCAAATTTCAATAATGATCCGATCGGGGAATTCTTTCCTACATCAAGAAAGTATTTCTCGTTAATGGAGATTCGTGAGGTGGAAACATTGAAAATAGCTTGAATTTCTCTCGTGCATAGTTAGGTAAATCTTCCTGTGAGGGCTACTTTTCAGTCTGGCCAAGTGTGAAGAAGGCACATTCAACTTTCACTGAGACTAGAGAGAGACAGAATAGAGAAATGAGGAAGAATGGTGATGAATTATTAATGCGATCTCTTTGAAGGAATACGTTCTAGATTCATAGTTAGTTATAATGAATTAATTGTATTCACTTATTCGTGGCAACAGCTGCCATTAATCCACTCATTGCTTGATCCATCCAATGTTGAAGAAGAAGAGAACTGTGATCGGCATTTAGATCGATCTGAAGAGAGTTATGGAATTGAAGGAAAAATAGAGAAGGAAGAAAAACCTTTAATGCTCTCCCATCGTCAGTTGGAACTGCAGCCACATCCAGAGGTTGTCTACATTGGGAAGGAATGAGTACACATAAGATGAGTAGGACTAGAATAGAAGTATTGTGAATAAAAAGGATTCTGTATAGACGTACCAGAAGTGGTGATCTCCCTAGTGACCATATTGGATTGAATGGATGGATAGGAGGGTTGGTCTGATCCTTCCTTCCTTTCCCTACGGTAATCCTCTTTTTTGTTTCTCTGAGCTAATGGAGAGAAACGATTGAGATCTCTGAAAGGATGATAATCTCATCAGAGGGATAAAGATCGAGAAAGGGAAAGAATGAGTACTATTGTAGAAGAAGAATGAAGAAATGATCAAGCTGGAATATTGAGAAGACCTTGAAAGAACCGCCTACACTAGTTGATGGATTGAGTGAGTCCCGTTACATTAGTCCCTTCACTTTCATTTCAACCGAAAGAACACAAAAAGAAAAGAGTGAACTGTCTACAGACAAATTGAATGGGAAGTCATTTAGACTAGACATATTCAATCTGCCTTTCAATCATGTTGTTCCTCCTCTCCCTTTTCTCAGTGTTCTTCTGATCTGATCTGTTTTCTTACCCACCCATTTTTACTCTCCCTTCCTTTTCTCAATCCGTTGCACTTATTAGCACTTGCAGGGTCCGGGAGTGGAATGGAAGAGTGAAGACGAGAATAAGGGAAAAGAGGATTTTATAAGTGATCTATGGTAGAGTCCCTTCAAATCACTCATGCATTATCACTGCGATCCTTCTTTCACAATGGAAACTCGGGATCTGAACGAAGTCATCTTAATAATGAGCTCATTATCTCTCTAATATGTCAATTCATCCACTCGAACACGTTATGATTATCCCGTAATGCTTCTGATTACTCCATTCTCTCAATGGCAACTGATTATCACCATTCACGTTATGCAAAACAAACGTCTGTTTATCTTGACAAGTGAGAAAGAAAATCACCGGATGGAGAAGATATGAAGGGGAATCATACGGGGAATACAGGAGGAATCAAACCAGTGGAGAAAATGGAAACGACAAGAGAATCACATATAAATACAGAAACACAATGGAGATGGAATTGAGAAGTCTATCGATCTACTTCATTCTGTGTTTTCTTCCCATTTTCATAACTTTGAACAGCAAGGAAAATGATAAATCCGACGAGTAAAACGAGAATAAAAAGAACGAAAATACGCCGGAAAAGAAGTAGAATTCGATCACGAAATCCAACTGAAATTTATAATTTTTCCCATTGTTTCCAGTCTAGTATCTCTATATAGTGTATGTAGACAGATAATAAACATACGTTTAGCAGGAGGTTCATTTTCTCCCTCATAGGGAGCTGCTGAGTGTTTCTCTGGTGGTTTATCAGAGAATGTGACCTGAAGAGAAAGAATGTTTTTAAAGGGGAAAGAGTCCTTTGAGGGATCTCTGCTGAGTATTGTTCAGGGGGACCAATTCCATGTTCGATGACAAAAGTGATGTGAAAGATGAAATATAGAGGAGAAGTCGAAAGAGTGAGAAGAAGAGGGAGGTGAGGGAGATAAGTGTGAATTACCGTTCTTTTCTTCTTCTGTTCAGCTTGTAATTGTTCTAATCTCTGTACATCGATCATCACAGGAGAAGTCGCCGTTTGATTACGAGAGACAACTTTGATCACAGTTGTCGATTGACGTCTAAAGAATGAAAACATTTGAAGAGAAATGGAGATAAACACTTTTCCTAATGAGACTAAAGGATGATAGAGAGAGAGAGAGACTTGGAGTGGATAGAAGAGTGAAGGAGAGAAGAGGATCGACATGGATTATCATACGTCATAAGGGGAATAAATGGATCATATCCATATTAGGAAAGATATTACTATCTATCTGTGCCATTCTTAGAATTGAAATATTAATTTCGAATAATCTTTTGCAAGAATTTCAGAAGGATTTTTGTCGGCATTATCGATTATCAGTTTCTTGTTTAGATAAGATACCTTGAATTATTTGAACTTGAAGTTGAAGGTCTTTGTTCATCCATTTCTTCGCCCTTTTGAATGGAATCTTCAGAATAAGAACACGAAGGAGTTCGAGAGAGTTTAGATGAGTGGCATGACATCTGAAGAGATGAAGGAGCTTCCATCGAGAAGAGATGAAAAGAGAGGAGGAGGGAGGAGGGAGGGAGGAATGAATGGATGGATGGATGAAGAAGGAGAAGAAGATACTGATTACAGTGATACTGTAGACTGTAATCAAGGAAAATCGACGTATGAACTAGAGGAAAGTTCAATTTGAGGTGAGAAGAATAGTGAGAATGGTGATTATGTGAGGAGAGGGAGGAGATGGAATAAGTGATTATCTCTATGAAAAGACTAAATTCTAGTTGACATCTCTAATTTTTGATGAAGTAGAAGAGTTTTTTCAGTAGAAGAAAAAATGCGAAATAGAGAGAAATGGATGGAAGATTGGGGAAAAAAGAAGGAATGGTCAGAGAATATTCACGATTCAACTGGGAGATTGCAATAAATGGACATTTTACGAGGATCAATCCTCGGAATGATTCGGTTTGTTATGAAAGAGGAAAGAGAAAATAGTGAAGAGAAGGTAAATTGGAGTAATACGTCAGTGATGTTCTAGAGAAGAATGAAGACTGATTAGAAGGAGATGAAGAGGGGGAGAGGAGGGAGGTAGACGGAGGATGTGATCAGAGATTGAAGACAAGGAAGAAGGATATGCAAAATGTGAATATGAAGATAGAAAAGAGAATGTGATGAGAAGGGATGATAATTGGATGGATAGTGATAGAGAGAAAGAAGAGAGGAGAAAGAAGACTGATAGACGACAACTATAGAAAGAAGATTAGAAGAAGAGAAAGAAGAGGACTGTTCACTCGAGTAATCTATGAGAGTGGAGAAGAGAAGGTAGATCACGATGAAATAGACAAGAGAAGAAGAGAGGAAGAGAGGGAAGGGATTCTCCCTTGGGATAGTCAGACTAATAGAAGGGACTAATTGACACATGGGGAAAGGAAGAGAAAAGAGAAGGACGTTCCTTTTCTATTCACACTGATACTCTCAAGAGGATAGGTAAGAGAGAAGTTGTCGGAAGAAGAGGAGGAAGGGAGAAGGGAAGTGAGGGATGAAGAAGGTCTATCATTATCCATTCACTCACCCTTCTCTTTCCTTCTTCTTCTCACTATTTTGTATGGTCTTCGAACAGAGGGAGACAATATTCATTGTTGGAGTGAATACTCATTCTTCCATCCAACATGAAGATTAGAAAAGAATGACGAGACATCAATTTGTATAAGAACCATTCTCGCATTGCTGGAAGGAACAAGAAAGACAGCTCTATTTAGGGAACTCATTTTGTAGTTGTTTTCCAGCTTTTTAAACGATGATTGAATAAAGGTGTAAAGAGAAGAAATGGGAGGGTGAAGATACTGGAATAGTGAAGGATTGGGTGAATCGAGAGAAGGAAATTGATGCAAAGACGATTATTATTCATTGAGAGATCGATAATAGTGCCGTGAATGTTCGATGGAAAGATTACTGAAGAGTACTCAGATGATGGAATGATGGGATAATTTGGATAGAGAAGTAAGGAAGATTCCCACTCATCATTCCCACTCATTCCTCCATCTTATTATGAAGATTTATATTTAGATGAAGAGAAAAGTGGAATTGACATCAACAGAAGGAGGAAAAGGGCGAATGCTTGTTAGACACACATAAATCTTCAGAGGGAACGAACATGTAGAATAGTTCATCAATGGGCTCAATTAGTCTTCACCTTTTTTTTCGGGGAAGTCGTCGAGCGATGACTTTTTATAATCATTTTCAAAACACAGAACATATTTTGTCTTCGCTCTTGTATCAATACCTATGGTGATATCAATTGATACAAGTACAGTAAATCCAAGCTAAATTACATGTACTGACATTTTTCTTGGATTAAAATCTATTTTTAGTATGTAGACTAATTTCCTTTTCCTTCCAGAGATTTAATGAAGGAAGGATAAGTATCGTACATGGAATGGAGAGCGATAAAGGGATAAGACACATTTATTAGCTGAATCGACAGATTCGGAGTTTTGACAGCAGGGAAGGGAAAGGATACAAGTAGAAAAGAAAGAGATGTGACAGACAGGAAGAAATGGCCCTGATTGGGAAAGAGAATCAATGATGGAAAGATATGAACGATGAATATTGCACAGCAATGATAACAATGGATGGATAAAGAGACTAGAGAGACTGACATCTAAGAGAGCCATGAAGGAGATAGAACTACTTCTGAGGCAATCAATTTGGATTCTATCAATGGACTGAGGGCATAAGGGGATAGTACAACAGCAAAGAGAGCTTGAGGAGAAAGAATAATTGGAGATAGGACAAATGGAGAGAGAATGAGAGGAGAACCGACCATAGGAGTGAGGATCAACTGAGAATTATCAATTATTTGATGGAAAAGAAACAAGGAAATTATGACAGAACTTACCGGATTGAGAACGAATGGAGAAAGAATTAGAGGAGTGAAAACTTGAGGAGAGAGAATGAATGGAGAGAGAACCAGGGGAGACAAGATAATAGGATTGAATATACCTTGAATAGGAATTATCAAAATGATGGAAAGTGATAAACTTCCGACTGTCCACTCTACATCTTATATGGACACATATGGACATGTAGCGGATGTGCTCATATCTATTCATGTGTCCATGAATCGAAGAGTGATCTGTGGGGTCGAAAGTTTATCACTTCCGATCACAATATCCTTATCATTTTAATCGTATTCTTACCGGGGACGAGAATGAGAGGATGGAGGACCAAAGGAGAGAGAACAATTGGAGAGAAAATTACTGCAATTATTCACAATTTATTGAAGTCAAATTGTATGTATAATAAGTCACATTTCTTGTGGAATTATCTATAACTTTTAAAAAACGTACGAGGATTGACGATGAGTGGAGAAAGAACACGAGGAGAAAGAATAAGAGGAACGAAGACCTGAATTATTGATGATCGATGATTATGAGGTCAAGGATAGGACATTATTCGTTGTCTAGTATCATACTCGATAAAGAGAGATAAGAAAGGGGTCCAATCTGATCGAGTACCCCTTTCATCCCATACGTATCAGATTCATGTGGGAAGGGATTATGTCCACGAAATTCCCTTATATCTCACCGTTACCCTCAGTTATTGGTCTCTTGACGGGGTCTAATTGGAATCTAACTGCGTCACAATCTATTATCTATTAGTTGAGAGTCTATCGTGATCCGTATGGTTTAACTGATCGGTGCACTCGTACCGAAGAAAGATTAGAATAGATGGTAATGCTTACCCAAGGAGAGAGAATAATAGGTCCAAGTGCAGCAGGAGAAAGAACGATTGGACTGAATACAATGGGAGATTGGACGATCCATGTATTGGAGAGAGCAGCTGAAGCTTGAACAAGAGGAGTGAAGAGAACGGGAGAATTGATAATGGGTGCTCCTCTCTTTGAACGAGAATTATGAGATGGTCTATGCAGTTTGAATGAATCCATTTCAGCCAGGGCATCAATACTGAAAGAGAGAATCAATTAAACTGTTGTAATCCATTTACTCACTCATTCTCGAGAATTTCGTGTTTCTGATGTTCAGGGATGGTCTTGGTCATATTCATGTATCTCTCGTACAGAGCCTATAACAATCAACGTCCATTATATTCACTTCTTCAATTGTTCACCTCATCGTGATAAGCTGAATCCTTTCCATACAGAATTTCAACTTGATCGGGTCTCATGAACAGATATCCACGAGTGTCCAGTTCCTTGCGCTTAAATTAAGCAATATATTTTTATTATATTCATAATTTTTTTTAAAAATTTAGGAAAGCTAAAATGTTACCTGTTCCTCACTGTAAGTCTTATCGAGAGTTTCAAATACTTGGACCTTCTTCGCTTCTTCGTCTCCCAGTGTGTCAGTCACATTCTGCTTAGTGAAGTAAAGAGGTTCTCCATTTGATCCACGCATTTCCTTAAGAGATCAAAGATGATTAAGAATGATAACAAAGAAGAAAAAGGACGATTCATTTGATTCCTAACCTTATCTTTGTTGTTCTTTCTCTGTTCAGTTGCTTTATCAACAACCTCGGAAACTCCCGATGCTTCGATGATGAAGTCCATCCATGCTTCCTGAGAGAGAAACCATTTTATCTTTCTCGTATTCTCTTCCAGTCTTACTTGATCGTTGTTCTTCAGTTTCTTGAGTATAGCAGGAAGAGAAGTAAGAGCTTCCAGTCCCTTTCCATTCTCATGAAGGGAGAAGAGAGAAGGAGAAAGCAGATTGATCTGCAATCAATATTTAATTCAGTCATTGATCGTAATCCTACCGTATCTCCATCTTCAGCATCATCCTCCACTACACTCATAAATCGAGGAGACACCAATTTGAGCGTCTTATTATCGAAGTCGGATACATTCTTACCACCCAGAGACATTCCCAATTTGACGGCCTCTCTGAATGAATAATATTTAAATTCCGAGGTAAGAGTAATTATTTTACCTCATAAGATTGAGTGGAATTCTCATTTCATCCTTTCCTTCCTTCACCATTTTCTTGGCTGCTTCTAATTCTTCATCTTCCATTTCTAATTTCTTCATGGCAAGTGGTCTTCTCGGATCAGCGAAATCTTCAGGAGTATTATCAATCATTTTCTTCAGTCTTTTCTTCAATGCGTCCTTCGCCTTCTTTGCTTCTTTCTCTTCTTCAGCTGTTTTCTTCACTTTGATGAGAGTCTCGCGCCAACTTAAATGCAATTTATTACTTCATTTAAAATAATTGGAGAACTTGAAAAAGGATAAAGGGCTTACGTTTCAGTATCCTTCTTATTCTTGACAGCTCTCACAGTCTTGGTCAATAGTTTGGCAACTTGAGCGAATGGAGTTTGTTCAGAATGAGAACGAAGAGAATACGAATCAGTACGGATTACCTATAGAGTTATGATTGAGAACAGAATGAGATGTAATCTAACCTTCTTAACTCTCTCAACACTTCTCTTTTCCCTTGCTTGACCGAATCCTCCAGTCCATTCAACTTCTCCTTCATCCTCATCAACGGTTATTCTCTTCTCATTCTTCTTCGATGGTTTGTACTTCAGATGAGATTCGGCTGTATCTGCAAGTGAACTATCGTTGAGTTGTATCGATCCATTCCTTCCCTCATATCCTCATATCCTCAATCTCTAAGTGCCCGTCTTCCATAGTTCTCACTGATCGTCACGATCCCATCCCGAATGGCTTCCCCTCTTCAATTCTCTTCCCTTTCTCTAATATTTTGTTTCGCTCATTTGCTTCTTCTTTTTGCCTCGGCAGAGAGATTGATTCAATTAGAGAGATAGAGAGAAAGGGGATACGTTTCAGTGAGGATGGGGAGAACCGGGTGGGAGGAGGGAGAGAGGAGATGGAGGAGGGGAGGATCGAGAGGGGGGGGGGGGGGAGAGAGGGAGGAGGAAGGAGGGAGGAGAGTGCCGCACGGATAGGTGCATGCACGTTCACACATTCTTGGATGGGAGTGAAGAGAGAGGGAAGGGAAAGGGGCAGGTTGAGATTGAAAGAGATCTATCACTTTTTGTAGTGATTCACTTTGATTTATCTTACAATCAGACGAGGCCAGCTATGAGAGCAAAAACTGTTGAAAAGAGAGTCTCCATAATGAGAAGGCCTTTCCTTATTTCCAGCTGAAGAAAATTGAGGAAGAATCATTTTTACATCAGGTTTTGCTAATCAACTTCAAACCTTCAATTTTCGTTAAAGTTCTTATAATTTTACATCGTTCTGGAGTCGATAAATTTCGATGACCGATGCGTTATCATTTTCATTTCAATGACAGCGAAAGAGAAAAAGATCTGGATGATCTTAGAAGATTTCGATCCTTTTGTCTCCTCTGTCAGGTCTAATCAAGTTCTTTCGAACTCACCTTTCACTATCACTTCTCCACTCTCCTTTGACGCCTTCAGAAGTTTCTTGACACATCTCGCGTGGGCTGGCACCGTATGCGCGTCTTTCGAACATGCAGCCAATTCCTCACGAACGTCCTCGTCTACTGTATCCAGTCTGATATTGATTGTTTAGCATACTGTAGGATATGACTATTGACTGACTATGGCGCCTACCAACACATTCGATGGTTTCTTTCGATAAAGTATGCATCTCAAATTCGAACGGTAGGAGACTCTGCCCCACCGATTTTCTCAGATCCATACCTGCCCTAATGGCTTTTTGCGCAAAATGATCCAGATCCCACTTTAGTACCCTATTAGTATCTAGATAGATCAAGCTAGAAAGGAAGTGATTTCACTTTCAAATTAGTCTAATGAAATGAATTCTGTACATGACACTTTCACTTGTATTTTTTGAAGGATGAATTACTTTGACAGTAGATCTTACTTGTTACTGGCGACAGCAGCGAGAAGACCGGAGAATGCCTGTTGGAGCCAATGTTCGAATAATTCGATCGAAGCAGTCTCATTCAATGGTACATGAAGAGCCTTTCCATCGTGATATGGACGCGGATTATCTTCATTCATTAGAGTGAGATTCTCACGATGAATCGAAGAATCGAAGATTTGTTCCACACGAGAAATACATTGAACACCTGTAAGAAACATGAATTATGATGATGAATACAATGAAGAAGTGTGGAAAAACGGAAAACGAGACTAAAAAAATATAGCTTGAAAAAATTATGCACAGAAGATAATTTTTAGTCACAGAAATGTGGGAATCTGAACTGACCTGAGATAAGGACTGCAATGGGGAGAATCCACCTCATTGCAGGAGGGGAAAGATGGGAACAATGGAGAATAGAAGAGGATCAATGGGCTAATGTACTCTTACGGTAGACTCCTCCCATTCATTGAGATGAAGTGAAGAAATCCTGAATTGAAAAGGAACTGATCCTCCTCCTTTTGCACGAAAGAGATGTTTTCATCCAATCACACCATTTTGATCTTTTTGGACCAAAGAATCTCAATAACGAATTGGATACTGGTAATAACGCAGTACAGTAGAGTATAATGTTATTCGAATGAATCCAATACATAGCAGAATGTGTCATTACGGTTGGAAGGCAATAGTTGAATCTCCTGAACTTCATCATCATTATTGACTACCTTGGAACGGTATTCAGTCCCCCCCCATTTTCTCTTCATTCTTCTCTTAATTCTCTTCACTTTTCCTTCTCTTCTCACGTACCTTTCGGGTTGGCTCTATCACCAAATTCCCCCATTATATCCTTCATTTGGCTTCTTCCTCTTTGATTTATCTATTAATTTATTTCTCAGTGCGGACTTAAGCAATTATTACTTTTTGCATTAGAGTGTAGTAAATTATCTTTTTCTTCAACCAGATCTATCTTTCAGTGAAACACGATATGTGAATATTTTTCTCGATGATTTCTATGTTATTCAAATTAATCGGAACTGTCGTAATTTCGATAAATCATATTCAATGATACAGGGGAGGGGCACTGGGATGGCATATTCGCAGTTCTTTTAGCTCTTTGTAGTGATTAATCTATGGTTCTTCAGTCTCGAAATAGATACCAGCGAAATAGATACCGAAATAGGTATCCCGATTTGCACTGTTGTAATAAACTCATCTCAAACGGCGATGGTAGATAACTTGACATGATTTGAATCCGTTCTGGATGACTGCCATCTCAGAAAACCAATTAGATATTAATTCTCATCGACAACATGATATGAATAATACCATCGTCTAAATAATTGAGTCAGTGGAATTGCGAATTTATTCATGGGAGCCGTTCAAAGTTGAAAAATTGAGGCCGATTATCCATTGTCAAACTATCTATTTGCGACAATTCGCAGCTACGCGTTTCTCTCATGTTTTTTATTGAAAAATATGAAACTAATGTTATGATCAAAATTTTTACAGCTTTAAAAAGTTGATGACGATCAATGATACAGAAGATTGCATGTATTCTCAGAGTTTCTCCTCAGTGGTGACTCCTCCGGTAGTCTTGATAGAAAGAAGAGTTCCATTGGGAGGACGAGAATCTATCTTCTCTATCCATGAATCCAATTTATCAGCGATGAACGAGAGAGGAGTCCAACTGAAAGAATTCGTATGGTTGATGTTCTACTCGATCCTTCATTTCCTTTCCCCTCCTTCTTTTGTTTTTCATACCTCGAATGATCTGCATCGGGCATCCATTTTCTATTCATCGGAGTATCGAGAGTGACAGGGAGAATGGCAACTACAGTAACCCCCTCAGGTAGACCGGAATCCTACAACGAAGAACTCTCATTGGCCATTCCATCTACCGTACCTTCTCAGCGAGTGATTTGGTCAATTGATGAACGGCAGCTTTTGCCATTCCGTATCCAATCATACCAGCGGTGCCATTGCGAGCCTGAGAAAGGAGTTCGATTTAGTATAAGTAAATATAGATCCTTGCTCGTTATATTCTATAATATCGTTAACTAACAGCCTCAGCTCCGGTGAGAGTGAGAATTCCTCCCTTCTTCAGATGTTTCACTGCGATCTTCGCAGCGATAGTTGATGAGAATACTGATTGTTTCCACATGAGATCAGCATTAGAGATCATATCAGAGGATGAAGCATTTCCACCTGAATCACTCATTCAATAGAGATTGAAATCTATCATCTTCTCACCAGCCCATCCTCCTGCCACACAGAATACTCCCTCTACCTCTCCCACTCCCTTCGATCCAAGACTGCAATTACATGATTATAATACTAATCTGAGAAGAGGGAAGTTGTTGACCAAACTACACTCAATTGATTTTATCTTCAATAAGCATACAATCACTCATTATCACTCATCTTTCTTCACTAATTTGATTAGTGTAATTGTTTCGGAACGTCTCATTTGATTATGTGAGATGGAGTGGACTACTAATTAGAATGGAAGAAGAGATGGGAAATGGATATCGAGTATTGATTCCTAATCAACGAATTATCTCCCCTTCCTTCACGGAATGCTGCACCGATTAGACAGTTTTTACGTGGATATTCCATGCTTTTTAGTAAAGAAGAATGATCAGGGCTAATTTCGACCTCTCTTCCCTTCCCCTTCCCCGTCCCATCTCTTCCGTGTCCTTCATTCATTTCTCTTCATTCCTTGTGCAAATGAGTAGGAATCGTGCAGAAGGGACCAATAGATGATGCCATCAATCAGGCTTTCCTTTTTCTTCCCTTTCCTCTTCCTTTCCTTTCTTACTCTTCTCCTATCGAACGTTCTTCCCTTTCGCGCTCCGTTGTCTAAGCTCTCACACCTATCACGCTAACTGGAATTTATTGAGATAAGGGAAGGAAAGATTAATCTTATTTTAGCGAGGCAAGAAAGCGAACAAAAAAGTAGGCGGAAGATGGGCAAGTTTGATTAGGGGAAGGATACTTCACTTACCCTTCGAGGATATTCTTCTCTTGTTCAGTCCATGATGCATTCACATCCACTAGAATGGATACATCCGAATCATCATTAGCGTGCACATCGATACTGATCACTTTCTGAAGAATAGAAAGAATATTCATGAGATTCCCTCCTTCTCATCACTCAAATACCCGAATCACACTCAAGAAGTGAACTAGTGAAGAATGAAGTTTGTTCGATCTCGAAATTTCCCTTTCGTTTTATTGGAGAGTGAAAATGATACATCAGAGACAATAAGAATAGAGGAGGGAAGAGACAGACAGAAAGACATTCTTCTTCTCCTTTCAAAGAGTTGAAAATATCGATGTGCTAAGAAAAGACCAGGAAGAGATAAATAACTCTAAAGAGTCGAGCCTTTGATACGAATATCATTAGCGATTATGCGATTGTAATAGTAAATATTTAATGAATGAGATAACTCACGTATCCTTTGGCCTTGAAATGAAGAACAATTGCATGGCCAAGAGCCCCTCTTCCTCCGTAGACAATAACTGATGACATCTGAATGAGAAGAGAATTGAGAAAGGAATGGAGAGGAGAGGAAAGAGTGATGAGAACGAGGGAGAATTCATAGAGTAGAGTTCAGATTAGATAAGGACTAGAATGGAGAGGAATCAACGGATCAAAAAAGTGGAATACAGTCTCCTAGGGTGAGGAAATGCACGTAATTGAGTAGTGAAGAACAAGCAGAAAGTCTTCGTCTCCAAGCATGGAATGTTCGAGTCTCCACTGAATTTGTGAACGAAGAAGGGAATAAAAGAGAGATAAGAGTCGAAATTGGTCAATGGAGTGGAAGGAAACACGGTTGGAGAGGGTTATGGCTACTAAAGTTGGAGGTCGAGAGAGGGAAAAGAGAGAAAGAGAGAGGAAAAGAGTAATCATACGAAGGACGGTCGATGTTCAGAGAAGGGTTTGATGGAGAGAAGAGAGAAAAGGGAAGGGTTAGTTACTCTATGAGGATGGAGGGAAAGGAGAAGGTAGATTCCCATGTGTAGAGGGGAGAGAGAAAGAAGGAGAGAAGGACTGAATAATGGATAGACATTGGAAGGAGGAAGACGTATCTTATCAAAACGGGAAAATATGATTAGATATCGCAGCGAAAAGAGAAAAGTGACCGAATGATTTATCATTTCCATGAATTGTTTATCATTTGGAAGTGAGTAGTCGAATGAAGATTAAGGGCAATATTGAGATTCTTCCCTGTTACTGATTGAACACTTCCTCTCTTTCTTTCTTCCATTCGAAAGATACGACGAATTTGAGAGAAATACGAATCATTCAATCGAATTATTATACCCAGAGCAATTGATAACTGGATGAATGATAAGAATGGATAAATAGTGGAAGATGGAAATACATGAATTGCGATGATCACGTGTAGAAGATCGAAGAACGGATCTCGATTCACTTTCGGAACTACGAAAAATATGATAGCGAAGATAATTGGGATGAGAGACTCAGCAGGGATGAGATAGATAAAGAGATATCGAAGAAGCTAGGAAGAAATATTACTTGAACTAGTGAAGTTTGATTGCGAACCCTTGCTGCTTTAAGATTCTCAACTGATTGATATCGAATGGATATATTCCCATGAGAAGTTGAGAGATGTTTAGTATGAGAATCACGAGATATTGAAGGGAAACGAATGAGTATCTAAATTATTTGTTTCCTATAAGATCAGTCATGAAACTGAACAATTCCAGAAGCGACAACTGAGATGAATATAAGAATGATTGATACGAGACCGTGAGTAAAGACAATAAGAAGGGAGCTGATCGCATACTGCATTACATTATTTTATCCTTTCCATTTTGATTTTATTCTTGCAGTTTCAATTATCTTTGACGTTCTCACCTGACATATAAATAGTGCGATACTAAGAAATGGAGTAGTCTGAGATTCATATGTATTTACATAAATTAGAGCGAATATCCGCTCCAAGACAAAGATAAAGAGATTGAAACATAATGATACGAGACCTGAAAATAATTTATCTCGTGAGGGTTAAAAGGAATACGAACAGATGAGAAGAAGATGATCGAAGAAACGAGCAATTTTATTATCGCACGGAAAAGCCTTTTCAAAAAAATCCTTGATGAGTGAAGAAATGAAGAGTCCTAGATAACACCATGGAAATGAGAGAAGAATAAAACGGAGATTTGGATGGAAAACCTGGAGAAATTCGGAAAATACAGAGAAATTAAAGATCAATCTTACCTTTACAACATAAACGATATAATTGAATGCGAGAGAAATTATAATTACATATACTGCCGAAATTATCTTGAGGTAATAGCAGAAAAGAGGAAAAAATTGAGATTCATTATCATTACTAGTGAGATTGGAATTCATCAGGTGCTTTCGTATGTGAATGTAAGAATTTTTCAACGAAATCATAATATGTACTGTGGCAAACAAGTAATTGGTAGGTAAATGGAGATCAGAAGAAATAGACTGGAAAGAGATAATAATAGGGAAGAAGTCATAGGTATTCTGTGAAGTAAAATACTTCCTGAATGAAGATTCTTAGTTTGATAGAAAAAAAATGGCAGTAATTAAATATTGTGATGTGAAATTTATCTTTTTTGTTCGAATTTTTTAGGAATATCTATCTAGACTCTGTATCTGATCTAGAGTTTTTTATACACTCGTCGAGAAGATAGTCTTTGTTATTACGAAACTGCAATATTATGTTAAAATTAACATTATAAAATGAATATTGAGCACTGTGAAGAGTTATCGTATTATGAAAAAAAAAACGTCTAAACGATGTATTTATACATATCGAATCGGCGCGCCGGCACAGCAGACACAAAAGAGGTCAAACGGTTCCTAGGGTCAGACGCGCTGCGGTCGCGCTGCGCTCACGCTCATCGTGGTAGGAGCCCGCACCGAATGAACCAACATACCGTAATCCAGAAAAACCTTAACGTTGGGGAATCATGAATATGAGTGTTTTCACCATGTTATCGATGTATTTTCAAATGTTTTCTAGACTTTGGATAAGATTCGAAGGATTACCTATTTTTTAAGCCTAAAAACTAACCAGGAGATGCCCTACTTTTGCGACAAAGTCCCCCCTTCGATAATTTTGTAATCGTGAATGTGACCCACCAAACTTGAGTGTTTTTCTATTATTCTGGGATGTTTTAGTGAAATTGATTTCTATTTCACTAAATCAAGTGCGCTGAACAATCCGCGAACAACATTGAAATGATAGGTAAACGCGTTTGAAAATTTAGCCCAAAACGCGACGCGCCGATCACTGTAACCGCGACGCATGAAAATTTCCCCGCGAAGGAACCGCTGATGTTGCTGTGGCCGGCGTGCCCGCTGAAATAAATCAGTTTTTGATGGTAAACTTAGTTACAGTACGCTAGGTTGAATTTTGTTCAACAATTTTAGTTGTGCACATTTCCTGGCAATTTTGCTTTTATCACTTTTTATGTTTTTTTTGCTTTGTAATATGTACTTAGTAATTCAGCTATGCTCCGTCGTCCTCTCTCTGAAATTGAACTCAAGCAGGACGACGTCGATGAACTGAAGGCCACTCTACTTCGAGTCAGTTTTTATTGTTATTTTTTGTTGCTATTTTCTTTATCTTATTTTGCTCTCTTCTTTATCGTATTTTGAAGAAGGAGTGCAAAGTGGAGAACATGGAAGGCGTGGAAGAGCGTCGTCAAAAAGGGAAACCTGTTAAAAACGAGTCTATACCAGAGGAGGACATGATTCCACCCAGGGAAGGATCCTTCACTACTCCTTAATTCTCCATTGTTCACACCTGGTTGTTGACTACCGGTTCACTGATCTCGCATGCTCATGTACATTTGAATAAATATTTCACCGTCAAATAATAAATTTCGAACTTATTACGGGCTATGTCCCTGTGCCATTCCTCACTGTTTTCCCGTCTTTCCAGTCATTATTCATATGCGTCTATCAGATGGGTAAAAAGTTCTTCGATGACGAAGGTAACACAGTGGAAGGAGGTCCTTCTTCCTTCGGTGCTCGAACCTTCCCTGATCGACAAAGAGGAAGTGGTGGTTTCAGAGGCAACAGGTTGGTCTCCCTCTCCCCGCACGGCAATGTAATTGTCTTATTTTAGAAGCTCGGATGGTCCTGCCAAGCGATATTTCGATCAAGACGGCGATGGAGCCCCTCCGAAGAAGGTTTTAACGTGTATTGACTCCTCGACACGGTGATAATTTCAGTTCCACAAAAAGTTTGACGATGAATCTGCTGGTGAACCTCAATCGGAAGAAAAGAAGAAGTTATACGAAGGAACTGTTGAGATGAATAGTTACGGATATCAAAGAAAGGTTCGATCATTATTTTAATTTGTGATATGATTGCTGAGCTATACTTAAACAGTATGATAACTTATGTGGTCCTATAAATAAATTGAATAAGTTCAGCCCTGGCAGAGAAACAGTAACTCCAACTATGAACCACGAGGTGGTTTCTCTGGTGGAAGAGGAGGAAGAAGAAGTTGGGGAGAAAATAGAGAAGATAATGGAGAAGAAGGGGGATTTGGTGGTGGAAGGAGAAATTGGGGAGATGGAAGGGAGGATAATGGAGAAGAAGGAGGATTCGGTGGTGGAAGAGGTGGAAGAAGAAATTGGGGAGAGAGAAGTGAAGATAATGGAGAGGAAGGAAGAGGATTCCCACGAAGGAGAAGGGTTAGTTGATAGAATGTTATTGAAGAATATTATAATATATCGTATATTGATTAATTCAGAATTGGAATGAGAAGAAGAAGCAGTGGAAGAGGAGCAACCAGAACCGAAGAAGAAATTAATGAGATGGGTGAATGTGAATCTGAGACATTGGAGAATCATCATCAGGAATCTTCCATTCCAGGTTTAAATTTAGCTCTTTTTTAGTAGAGATATACACATAGTACTCATTTGTTTTATGTGGTTGTGACAATATGAATTAAGACAACGAAGGAAGATCTCGAGAAGGCGTGCACTCCCTTCGGAGAATTCACTGAGGTTTCTTTGTTCTCCCTCATTATCTTTTACAATTCGTAGTACATTATGAGCTCAATATTTTCAAGGTGGTTCTTCCCAAGTGCAAAGACAAGAAATTCCCCAAATCATGTGCTGGATTCGGATTCGTGCAGTACAAAACAGAAGAGGATGCGGATAAAGCATTGGTCAGTCACACTTTTCATTGTTGTCCTTGGATATGGAGATCAAGGTTTCGTGGGTATTGTAGAAAAGTCTAAATATATTATTTTTTTAATTGCAGAAGGGTCTGAACGAATGGAAGATTCATGGAAGGAAGATCGCAGCTGATTGGACTATGCCGAAAGATACTTATGAAACTGCAAAACATGAAGGTTAGCATAATTAGTGTTCCGTCTCTCTAACATATTTATGTTAAGAGAAGGAAGAACTTGAGAAGAAAGTGAAGGTGGAGAAAACTGATGAACATGAAAAGAAGAGTGAGAAAAGGGGAAAGAAGAAGGATGAGAAGAAAATGGAAGTTGATGATGATAGTGATGAAGAAGAGGACAAGGATGAAGATATGGAGATGGAGAAGGATCATGATGATAGTGAAAATGATGATGAGGTAAGGGAAGAAGAAGAGGGAGAGGGAGAGATAAAGGAACGGAATTGTAGGAAAAATCTGATGAAGATGAGGAAGAAGAAGAAAAGAGTGATGATGAGGATGAAGAAGGGAAGGGGAAGAGACCACCAAGGAAGGAAGATACGGCTGTTGTTGAGAAGAGAGTTCTCTTCTTACGGTTAGTTGATCTATCCATTAGAACTTCTGAGATGATATCTTCATAGTCAACCAATTGTAGTAATCTGAGCTTCCAAACGACTGACGAATCTCTCAAGGGAGCGATGGAAGAATACGGTAGTGTCAAACTGGCCATCGTATGCAAGTCAGTTGATTTTAAATGCTACTTTAATATCCTTTTCGATTATTTCCCCTCATGGTAATAATTGGTTGGTTCAGATTCGGTGACTCTGGTCACAGTAAGGGAACGGGATTCGTTCACTTCGAAACTCCGATGAAGCGAATAAGGCAATCTATGCTGCGAATGGAGGAGAATTATCGATTGATGGAAGATCAATCAATGCTTCCCTTGCACTTCCAAAGGAAGAAGCGACAAAGTTGGATAAGGAGAAACACGCTAATGTATGTCAGCTAAATAGTTGAAACTAAATAAGTTTTGATGTACTATAATTGCCCGACTGTTAGTTAATTGTATAATATTTAGTCGACGAAAGATAAACGTAATCTTCTTCTTGCTCGAGTGGGAGTAATCAGAGAGGGAACGGCTGCTGCTAATGGAATGAGTAAGGGAGATGCTGAAAAGAGAAAGAAACAAGTTCAATCTATGAGAAAGAAATTGGAGAATCTACACATGTAAGTTATCACATGTACGGTTACTTATTTCACCATCATTCAAATTGATATGTGCCAAATGTTCTTGTTTTCAGGTTCATTTCTCCCACTCGTTTGGCTATTCACAATCTTCCATTCACACTCACTGATGACAAATTGAGAGAACTGTGTGAGGTATCCTATATTTTCACATCCTATTTTATTTCGGTGGATTGGAATAATCTCATTTGATGTATTCAGAAATCAGCTGGAGAGGGAGCGAGTGTAGTGGAATGCAGAATCTGGAGAGATCTCAATAATATCGATGAAAAGGTGAGCATTTTTTCTGGATATATCGGTGTGATGGTAGATATTGGAAGTACGATAGTCGATATAATGGTCCATATCATATTAGGGAGTAGCTCGTTCTCGTGGATATGGATTCGTTGCCTTCTCATCTCATTCTTCCGCCCTCGCTTGTCTCCATGCACTCAATAACATGCAACCACATTCACCAATGAGAGAAGACCTATCGTCGAATTCTCCATTGAGAATCTCCAGGTGAGACCATTAAGATGGATTACGGTAGGAGATGAATCTATTGATTATAGGCTCTCAAAATGCGTGAGTCTCGATTGGGAGCGAAGGCCGCTGCTAAGGTTACGAGAGAGAATCCATCTGTTCTCAAGGAGGTACGGTAGATGGAGAGGGATACGGTAATGTTCAATCGATATCAGGTTACGAAGACAACTTCGAAGATGATGAAGGCAGGAATGAAACCACTTCCATTGAGAATGAATGCTAAGATCAGAACAAGAGTTCCCAAGGTAATCGATAGAGAGTACTGTAGATCTATTCGGATGAGAAATAAGGATGATATTGCATCACTGCTTGCGAAAATGATCATTGATGATAGATGGGAGAAACGGGAGACTACGTTTGAGTACACGCGTAGTGTGTAGTGTGTTAGGTTCGAGTGTTTATGTTCCAAATTGTGCTCCCTTCAGAAGAAAGATAAGAAGAAGGGAGGAGAGAAGAAGAAGAAGGAGGATAAGGGAGATAAGAAGGAAGAGAACGGAGGTGCCAAGAAGAAGGTTGGAAAGAGTGGAAAGAAGACTCTTGCTAAGTATCTTTCACTCTCAACATAACTTATTCGTCCGATTGTAAGTTACTCCCTTCCTCGTTGTTGAATTGTTATAGGAAGTGGTATGAGAGAGATACTCTTTACCATTAGAGTTGCATTGCGTCTTATCGTGTTGTTTTCCATTCAAATTAGACGCTTACGTTTACCACCCCTCTCCCCCCTGTCCTCTTTTGATAGAATTGAAATTATCACGATATAAGTGTAGTCTCCGCCTTCTTGAGAGGGATTATCACCATCCCTTTCTACCTCTCTTTCCTCACTTCCAGTTAGTTGTTTCTCCTTTCTATTTCAACTCTCGGATCATACTCTCTCTCCCTATTTCACCATACTATGCCTCTCTCTCTCTCTCTCCCTCGCCCTTCCTTCTTTCCGTATTTGTTATTCGTTGGTTTTTCCTCTGCAGAATTGAGGTAATAATCGCGCGCTTGTTATTGTTTCCGTTGTCTTCTCACTGTTTTTGTTGAATCTGTCGTTATTCACGTTGCTTAGATCTATAAAGATATTAAATATTCCATTTGCTATTTCGTTCCAATTGGTTGTTCTATCCACTCCCGATTCCTAATGAATCCATTGATTGATCATTGTCCATTCCATCGTAGTCTCGGAATAATAATGATTTCAGTGTCAACTCGATCGATTAGACCATTCTCAACCATGGCTAAGACTATCTATGAATTCAAGGTATGAAATGGAGAATAGAGAAGGGAGTAATGAATTGATTGTAGGTGAAGGACGCTGATGGCAAGGAAGTTTCTCTTGGAGAGAAATACAAGTATGATTGTTTACTCCCTTATGATTCTAGCTATATTGATGATGTCATCACTCTTGTTATACTCGTACAGACGGGACCTTATGATAGACGTGTGATTGGTTAAGAGAGATGATGATATGAGAGGATTGTCATGACAACATACGGAATGGAGATATATAGGATATGAATAGATGTAGCTGTGTACTGCAATGGAAAGATAGTTTATGATGTTGGTTCGTATCTGACACTGAGTGGGGAATTCTAACTGGTGCATTGGAATAAATGGAGTAATTGATTGTATTACAGGGGAAAGGTTGTCATCATTGTGAATGTGGCCTCTCAGTGTGGACTCACCAACTCGAACTACACTCAATTGAAGGTAACCAGAACAAATGATATTGACAGTATTAATACCTTTGATCGTTACTCGTTTTCCATGAATGAAAATAATGATATTAAAATAGATGTTGAACAGACGATCCTATACGATCCTATAATTATAAAAAAAATGTTTTAAGGAGATTCTTGACAAGTACGAGAGCAGAGGATTGGCTGTTGCTGCCTTCCCTTGCAATCAATTCGGAGGACAGGTGAGGATATCGAAGAGGATGAAGGGGAATGTCTATAATGGGAATTTGTAGGAACCATCATGTGAGATCGATATCATGTCATTCGTGAAGACAAAGTTCTCAATGGAGCCTGATCTATTCGGAAAAGTGAATGTGAATGGAAATGATGCAGATCCATTCTGGAAATGGTTGAAGAAGGAACAGGGAGGAACTCTCACTGATGCTATTAAGTGGAAGTAAGATTTCATCTTCACGTACACTAATATACCTATTGTTTTACAGTTTCACCAAGTTCTTGGCCAATCGAAATGGAGAGGTACGTTACCCTGAAGTCCTTAGAAAAACGGATGTCTTTTTATCGTGTTCCACAAAAATATGATTTCCACATTTTCGGAACATAGAAAAACCACTTTTCCTTATGATTTTTGACTTATCATGATTACTGACGTGTGATGTAATATTAATTGTTTGCAGGTGATCAACCGTTATGGTCCGACTACGGAGCCTAAATCATTCATCAAGGATATCGAGAAGGCACTCGATGAACCGGCTAAGCTCTGAACTCATTACATCTTACACATGTTGTATTATTCAATCTATCTATCTGTATCCACAATGTATATATTAATTCCGATTAATAATAAACAAGCATTGTAAAGAAACTGAAAAGAATGTGTTACTGGTTGCATATACCATTCAGTCTACTTTCCATCGAGGAACGTTTAAAATATCCATATATTTAGATGGAAGAAGTATCTTCGATTGTGAATAATCTAGAAGGGGTGATTAGGGAATTGAAAGGAGTGGATGAACTTCCTCATTCAGTTGATGATACTCTCATTGATCGATTGATCGACAGTATTCAGACAACGGGTACTGTTCTAGAATGCATTGTTGTGGAGTCCAATATGGTCTCTTCCAGAAAATGGACTCTTTGATATGATCAAAAAATTGTTGAGTGAAGATGATTTGTTAGTATACGGTAGTGTATCGCTATCGATTCTCCTCAAGATTACAGCCAAGATTGGTGAGATTTTAAACCATCTCCTTTTCTAAAAACTTAATTTAGTGTCTGCTGGTGTTCTTAGTCGTACAGAGTGTCAATCGATATCTACCGTACTCTCATCTCTCTTGTTAATCCTTCCTCTTCCGTGCAAGATGCTGTGATGATCCTTGCTATTGAAATGAGAACAAATGGAGTGGAAGAGTGGAAAGGTGATCAACTGATCAATTATTGGGATTCGAATGATTATTATAGTTCTTTGTGAATGGATTCTCTCTCGTCTTCCTACTGATGATATCAGTGTATTTGTACGAAGAAAGATTGTACTATTTATTAAGATGGAGAAAGATGAAGATGTAATTAAGGTACGATTGATAACCGTATGTACCGTACACATTTCTCTATGTTTAGTCTTTCATTTCTTTATCGATCAATAACCTGGACTCTGCTCCTTCTTCCTTTGTTCTCGATTCATACTGTACCCTTCTTTCTCATTTCAATGGGAACCTCAATTATGAAGATAAGAAAAATATCTGGAAGAGTGGGAAGAAATGTTATAGACTCCTTCAATCATTTATTGATCTGCTTACTGTAATCGGGTGAGTGAATGAGATGATTACGGTAGGTCAAATTATATATTATCAGAGAGGGTTCATTCTCTCCTCATCTTTGCACTCCTTTCGATTGGATTTCATCTGTTGGAAGAATGAAAGTAATGATTGCAATTGCGAAGAAGTAAGTATTTATTAGTGAACATCTCATTAAATATATATATATATATATATATATATATATATATATATAATATATATATATATATATATATATATATATATATATATAAACAATAAATCATGACTTCCCATTATGAAGAATCTAGAAATACACTAAACTTGATTTATCTGTATGATTAAGATACAATGATCGATCGATAATTTCGTCAATAATTGAATCGGAAGAAGCATCGATTGATCTACTCGATAATCTTCTGCCTTCTCTATCTCAAGAGGTATCGTCAGTTCTTGTTCAATTTCTTTACCAATTTATCCTTTCGTTTAGGAATTCTTCAATCTCTTCTCATCTATTTCTGTGTCTTCCCGATTTTCTGTCTCGTCCTTCACTTCCTTGCTCTCACAGGTGACGATTTTCATTTATTTGTTTATATGGCGATCCTAAGATGTCATAATCATCGAAAAAATATTCATCGCATCTCAATTGGTCTTCCAACGGTCTTGTTGATGATCTTTGATCTTTGCAGTTGATCTCTCGTTTTGATCCTTCATCTCTTCATCCAATCTACTCTTTCTATCTTCCTCTAGTGATGGTCAGTTCAATTGGTCCAATAGGCAGTAAACTGTCTCTCGAACTATTCACTTTTCGTCTTTATTCGTTCTATTTCGTAACAATCAGCGAAGAAGTGTTCATTTACAGTCTGAGAACGATTTAGCAGAAATGATTACTCATTGAGTTCAAAGAAAGTCTCTTTTACAGAAAGATCCATCTCCAATGGTGAAGACTCTTCCAATGATTGATAACTGGTCTACCGTACTCCCTGATATTCATAAGGAACTTCTTTCTCGAATAGAGTCTTGTGTTACTTCGAATGAATGGGAAACGAGAGATTCTTCACTGGAACTTCTTCAGATAATGCCAACAGGTATACTCAATAGAGGGGGAAACCACTTTCCCTTCAAGCTTCTTTTCCCTTTCATTCCTGCCCTTTCCTTTCTTTTCTCAATTGAAATCTCGAGCATTCCTTTTCCCTTTTATGAGACTTTTACTCATCTCAAATGGAACACAGTTGATCTCTCTCCCCCCCCCTCCCTCTCCCTCCCCTCCCTCTCTCCCTCTCTCTCAGGGGATAGGGCGTTCTCATCTTCAAAGTAAAGGTCGAGAGATCAGTTCCACTTAAAGAGATATCCTTTATGGGAGGAAAGATTAATGTGAACGGGAATGAGTTTTGAGTCGTAAATTAGATTGTTCCTCTTCAGTTCCTTCTTCTCTTCATTCTATTCTGCTCTCATTGATCTCATCTGATCCTTCTCCCTACATCAGAAGTCTCTCTCTTACAATTCTCTCCAAGTGTGATCCACTTCTTTTATTGGATTGCATTGAAGATGTGATACTGAAGGATGATGATCATCTTGTGAGGTCTGTTTATGAGAGGGAAAAGAAGGAATTGAGAGAGAGGGAGATATTATAGATTGGAAGGAACGAGAATAGTACTCAAGGAAGGAGAAGGACCATGGAAGGAGAAAATGAATAGAATGGCATCGAATATTCTGATGGATGAAGATAGAGAAACGAGATTGGAAGGATTGAAAATGATTGAGAGATTAATGAAAGATGATGAGAAAGAAGAAAAGGAATGGAAATGGAGACAGGAATTACTTAGATGGAGATTAGATACTGATATTGGAATGGAAGCTAGAAGATTATTAGGAGAGAAAGAAGATGAAGAAATGAAAGAAGAAGATGTCATTCACACTCTTATTGCCAGTCTTAATCTCCATTCTGAAGATATCGATTGTTATTGAGAATAAATCACAATTCAACGGTTGTCGATATGGCTAATGATGGGATAAATGAATGGAAAGTGAGATCAATCAAAGGGAAGAAAGGAGGCATTGAATTGAAAGGGGAGGGAATGAATTATTGAGTCTTCGTCTTCTTTTCTTTCTTCGTTAGATATGATTTGTTGAAGAAATTGATGAAGAGAACAGCGAAAGAAGCATAAATGGCAAAGCAGATTGAGAGATTCTCGAAGGATTGTTGCATTAACTGAAGAGAGGAAAGGTAAGGAAGAGTACGATAGAGGGATATTCAATGCAACAGTGAATTTCCCCTGAGGGAATGAAGTGGTTCAAGAGAAAGAGAAAGGTGATCAAACAAGCACGGAATAAGCACTCACTTTTCCTTGTAGTTTATAGTAGAGGACGATGAATGAAATGGCAACTCCCACTAGCATTTGAGATGTTTGAAGAGTAGTTATTATCATTGAGAGGACACGAGGAAGACGGAATCCAGCTGATAAAGATCAAAGATCAATTAATAGAAGAAGATTCATCTTTTGATCTATCGAACTTTTCCAAATATGATAGTCATCTCGTCATTTCTCTCTTTCTCTAATCTTCTCTTCCAAAATTGTGCATTTCGATGCAACTTTTGTATTTGTCGAATGGGGAGAATTCATATTCGAAAGAGATGCTCAATTGAGATTACATTTAGATACTCTATTCGAGAACATTTTAGATCATTCTAGTGAACTACAGATTATTCTTGAGATTCCAATCCTACTTATGCCTAATTCGTCACAGATCAAAAAAGTGATAAATTCGGAATCATCTATGATGTGTTCCACAATACCAAAATAGCATGGTGATCAGTCACACTAAATTTCTTATGAAAAAATGGTGAAAATGGATGCTACCTGCAGTAATTGCGTAGTATGCATACATAATAGTGTGAACTCCATAGTTCATAAAGATGAACCATCGACCACCAGCTACCAATTCAGATGCTGAAGAGAAAGAGAAGGATTATCATTTACTTATCATTTATTCAGAGATCATTCGTAAACTCTCTAGGTGATAATTCGGACTATCTACTTATCTCAGCAACATCTAATTATCATATCCAAATTGGCGTATGTTTACTCTCTTTGTCTAGACTACTCATCTGTCTCAATGTTTTCTCTTATATGTAGTGGAACGGAAAGACTGATCTACCACTCCTCCCTCTCCCCTCTCCCCTTCCTCTCCTCCTTCCCTTGCTATCTATCTGCTTCCACTCCCTCGTTCCCCTTTCGTCTCTTCCTATCATCGTCCTATCAATTGTTTCTTATCACTACAAGGTGAGTCAATATGGAGAGGACAGAGAATGAATGCATCAATTGAGTGAGAGGAGGGACAGAGTATAGCTAGGCTAGTCAGAGATGGCCATAACATCCAGTGCAATTTAAGGAAGAAAAAGGGAAGATGGAAAGTGATGGGATTAGAACGGGACTGGATGATCTCTCTCTCTCTCTTTCTCTCTCAATGAACCCGATATACCATCCTACAGACCTTTCAAGGGTCTCTCGAGATGATCTATCAAGGAATATGACGAATAGACTGATTTAGTCTCGTTAGATTGGGAGGTACATCGATTGATTATGAGAGAGAGAAGGAGTGCTTCTGGTAGAATAAATAGAGAAGTGAGAAGAGAGGGAGAAGTGACCTTTGACGAATGGAATGACAACTCAACAAGGGGATGTGAGGGAGGAGGAGGGGAAGGATGGATGAGGGAAAGAAGGAAGGGATTCAGGGGGGATTGATGGATAGGAAGAGAACAGTGTGCACTATACTCATGGAAGAGAGAAGAGGGGAAGGGAAGGGATTGACTCACCAGAATGCCATACGTACACTAGAACGACTGCATGGTGATACCAATGAAGAAAGATCAATGGTTTCTTACGAAGAAGAACGAATACTGTATCACCCAATTCGAAGATCTAGAGATGGTATATGGTAGGAGTACGGTAGGGGTAGAACACTTACTTTAGAGGCAGCAAAACAGAAAGCCCAGAATGCAGCCGGTTGACGAGGATCGACAGAGTATGAGATTGATTCAAGAAGGGGGCGATTTCGAATTACGTGTCTGAGAGGAATTATTCATTCGATTGATTCCTTTGAGGATATATCACTCACAAAAATTCCTCCCCCATTCGAATTGTTCCAAAAGGGAAAAGACAGAAAGAGCTGCATTCCATAGGATAAGAGGATGTTTCAGATCCCATGCTTTCCTATTGGCCATCGCTCTGAATGAAATAGTACAAATAGGTTAATCCCCTCTCCCAATATGAATACCTCTGAACGATATGAACTCCCAATGAATAGAAGATGGCGATCCATATCGAATGACTCCAGTAATCAGTGAAGAATCGATGGGCCTTTAGAATGAAGAATGTAGATCATTTCTTCTCATTCCTATCTACTGGAGATGTGATGGTGACCTACCTTGATGTCATTCCACAATTTCTCAGGTCCAATCAAAGATCCGAATTGATATGGTATATAATAAATCTGTGATCCATGTGCTTCCCATAAGGAAGGAACTGAAGAAGGGACGACCATTGCAGAAGACTCCGCACTAGTGTCCTTCCCCTTCTCTTTCTCTCTATTCTTCCCCCCCCCCCCCCCCCCCCCCCCCCGGTGACTCCCTTGACTCCGCCCATTCTCTTCGTCCTATTCTGCTCCTTTATGCCACCAAAAATCATTGCCACAGATCATTGATCAAAAAATCGATTAATTTGAAAAAAATTTCAACTGAAAAATTTTAAAACTATTTTTTTTAGAAGTTTGAGAATAATTCGTAAATCATGAATATGCCCGCCTGAATAAGAATGACCGACTTGAACTAAATTTTGACGTTTCCGTATACGGTATTCTTTTTTCTTCAATTTCTTCAATATTTCCATTTTTAATAAATGATTTATTATTGCTTGTTTGTTCATTAGTCCTCTTTCCATTATTTCTCCTAGTCATTCGATTCCTTGAGGTTATGGATGTTCACTCGGAGGTAGCTTCAATCGTCAATCGGGTCTTGAGAAAAGAAAGAGGTGTTCGTGCATTGGTATATGAATCCTACTTCCCGGTTTGTCCTTGTTCTTATGATTCTATTCTCTTTTCAAGACTCTCTTACTTTTTTATCCCATGTACTTTGATTATCTGCTCATTCACTCGCTCGCGCGTTTTCTTTGTCATTTATCGGATGATAAGAGAGACAGAATAGATTAAGAAATGCGTGAGGAACCATCGGGTAGAGGTCGACCTGGTGATATACCATTCGGAAATCGTCATCTTACTGAAGATCGAGACGTTTTCGAACACAATGCATGGGATAATATGCCATGGGACGAAGATATGGAAAGAGAAGCAAAGGAGATCGTTGAGAGACAGAAGGCAGCTAAAGTTAGTGAAGAGAAAGGAAGAAGTCTTCTTGAAGAACCATCCTCTCATTGGGATGCGTTCTACTCCCAACACACTAACAAGTTCTTCATGGATAGAAATTGGCTGTTGAAGGAGTTTCCTGAGCTGGACACAACACAATCCGAGTCGGTGAGTTTACTTTCACTTGTGATAAATAGATAGGGGAAAGCATAAAAGTGGATGTTATAGCCTGTTCAATGGGCGTTGTACAGCTTATGTCGATGTCATTATCACATGATAAATTGTATTGGATTAATGATGCTTATATTGATGGATTTCTTTTCAGTCGATGCGTGCATTGGAAGTGGGATGTGGCGTGGGTAACACGACGTTTCCTATTCTCGATCTCGATAAGGACAAGAAGTTATTCCTCTATTCGTGTGATTTCTCCTCCAAGGCAGTCGAAGTACTCAAGACATCAGACAAATTCGATCCCATTCGATGTTGTGCCTTCGTATGGGATATAACCCAATCTCCTCCCTCTGATGCACCCCCTCAAGAATCTCTCGATCTTGTCATCTGTGTATACGTCCTTTCTGCAATCGAACCAAAGAAGTTGCATCAGACCCTCACTCATCTTCGATCACTTCTCAAACCGGGAGGATCTCTTCTTCTCAAGGATTACGGTAGATACGATATGGCACAATTGAGATTCAAGGCGAATCGACTCATTGATGACAATTTGTACTGTAGAGGAGACGGAACTCTCGTGTACTTCTTCGATTCGAAAGAATTGGATGAAAGATTGAGAGAGGCTGGATTTGAGAAGGAAGCGAATGTTGTCGATAGAAGATTGATTGTTAATCGAGCGAAGAAAGTTAAGATGCAGAGAGTTTGGTTGCAAGCCAAGTACAAGAAACCATTATGAGAAGAGGGGAGAAGGGTCGAATTGTTGATTTGATTGTTGGCTATTGCAATAAAGTATGAGCATTGAGAAGAGTCGTCCATGACAACACGAAAACGAGCGAGTGAATGAGAATAGGACCCCTCCCTCCATTCCATGCTAGGCCTTTGAGTATGAATCTCGTCTCACTATAATCCATTGCTTTCAGAACAAAAAGATGTTGCTTCGACTAAGTGCGGAAACACTGAAATATCATCAAGTGTTCGAGAATATTCTTGCTGGACAGGTACGGAGAAATAGGACAGTTCCTCCCTTCCTCTAGTGATTCCCCTATGAACATTGTTAGGCTTCGTAATTGATGAATAGGAAGTCCTTTATGTGTGAGTGTGGATGTGTTCCGATAGTTCAATAGATGAGAGAAGGAGACGAGTCTGAGAGTGGAGGGTAGATGGGCTGAAAGGGTGCTCTCCCTGACAACCAGAGTATGAAAGATGCACACCCTCATTCAGAGGGCCATGGGGAATAGGCAGAGAGACTACCCAAAATGGAGAAAGAAGTCGAGTGAATTGAGGGGGTCTTGTGGCTACATGAATATAAAAACAATGCTTGATCTGACATTGAATTACTGATTGTATACTGATTACTGACTGTTGAAATTGGAATTTTTGTGAATAATTCGTGTATAGGAATGTCGTCCTCTGAAAGAAGAGGAAGCAATGGAAGGAGATATGGGATATATCTTCGTGTGTATGTATGAACTACTTGTTGGAAGAGGAACGAAGGAACTTCCTTTCGAAATTTCATCTCTATTATCACACTATGGACCACTACTAAGAGCCAGGTTACATTCATCATTACAATCACATTATTATTTCTAATCAATTCAACTTTGTTTTATTTCTTAAGCTAGTTATTGATAATTTAGGTTTGAGGGTACATCATAATGATGTGATGTTCTTCATAACTTTTTATATTATATTTTGATCATCGGAAGAATTAGTAAAATCTGACTTAGGTCTTCTTAGTGAAGGAAGGAGAAGACGAGAAGGGAAGACGAGTGGAATCACCCGAAGGATTACAGAAAATCTCATTTACATTGGATTATTCATATTTAAATAATTTGAAATGGATGTCTATCTTGCAGAGAGAAGGAATTGGCAGCAGAAGGGCGGGGATTGGAATCAATGAGAGAAAAGAAAGAACAGAGGGAAAAGGAATGTATGATGCCAAGGTGGGTCAGAATATCTTCCTGGATTTATTTGAAGTCAATTTTATTCATTACAAATTAGTTACATATGGAATAGAATGGTCAGTGTGGATTGGGGTAATAATCTCTCTATGCAACGACGACATCGAAGTAAGAATAGTGATGAACTCCATCCTTAGCCATGTAGTACGTATAGTACTGAGCTGAATCAGCCGAAGTCACCTGAAAGAGAGAATTATCTATTGAATGAAGAAGATCTACTGTACCTTGGGCATATTGAGGGTTCCATCCTTGGCGAGAGAGACCTTCTCGGGATGAGTATCCTTTCCCTGAATGAAGGAGTGAAAGGGAGAAGGGAAGGAAATGGTCTTACGAGGAATCCAGATCTCCACTTCTCACACACATCGAGATAGGGATTACATGCCTCCATGTACTGTTCAGCACGACCATCCTAGAAGAGAAGGAATAGATGAAGGGGGGGGGGGAGACTACCTTGAACTTGCGATGCCAGATGGTAGTAGGGGCAGGAATCTTGAGAGATAGAGGACCTCCACTCTGAAGATGAGGTCATTGATGGAAGGGAGAGGGGGGGACTCACCTTTACTTTGATGGGGACGACCTTCTCGTGAATAGCAGGAAGATCAGCCAGAGAAAGAACGAAGAGAGACGATAGAAGAAGAAGAGAAAGAGATGTCATCTGAGAAGAATGAAGAGGAGATCAGAAGAGATGATGAGAATTGGGAAGGGAATGGTATTTATAGGAAGAGGAAGGAACAGAAGGAATATGGGATAGAGAGAGAGAGGGAGAATGACCTGATGGATATGACAATGGGATGAACAAGAAGAGAGATGTTCAGGGATGGAATGAAAGAGAAAGAGAGAAGACAGGTGAAACGATGAAGAGGAAGAGGGTATTTATATGAAGAAGATTAGGGGAGGAGATGAAGTCACAGTAGAGAAGTGAGAGGATAACAAGGTCAATTGAGAGGATGAAGTGGAACTTCCATTGAAGAATAAGTGAAGACGAAGAGAAGGGAATGATCTTTTGGTAGGTGAGTATAAGGAAGTGAGTAGACTGTAGGTCAGTGAAGAAGGGGAAGGAGACGGGGTATCTGAATGAAGAGAGGGGGTGGGGGAGGAAGAAGTGAATGGATTCATTCCGATAGACGAGTCAACTGAGTGTACACTTTGACTGACGAGAGAAGAAAGACTAAGAGAAGTCCCATGAAGAAAGAGAACTAAATGGAAGACTTGAGTGATTTGAGATTGATGAGATCACCTTCCACTTTGAAATAAGAAGAAAGTTCCAAATTGATTGTCAATTTTGTTGAAGAAGACGTGTGAATTCAATTGAAGAGAATAGGTGAGACTGTTCGAAATGTAGGGAGGGTGAGAGGGTGGAAGGAAGTGAATGGGAGAGAAGATATCGGACAATTTATATTAGCCAGTACAGCCTTACACACTCTCTAATACAGTTTACATTGTTTGCGAAGGGGGCAAAACAGTGGAGTGACTAAGTGAGGAAATAGAATTGACGAAGAAAAGAAGATGACGATTAACGATAGTAAGATGCATCTGTGCATCTACAATGATAGAATGTGGAGAAGACAGATGGAATAAGAGAATACATTCAGATATGCTCGAATCAATACATTGAAATGGACAGAAAAAGAAGCAATCGAAGCATTGGAGAAAGAAGAATGGACGGTATAACAACCATTTTACACTTGTGAATCATTGCCAATAAACACTGAAATTACGTGCATGCTGACAAGTGTCTACTCTTTGTTTGCTTATTGCTTTTTTGCACGAGTAAACAGAAAGAGACATGAGAATGAGTCAGATGCACTCAATGAATTCATATCTATCTTGGTCTCATCTGGATCTCTACAGTAATCATTCCCTCTTCAGGTAGTGAGACTAGCAGATGGAGAGGAATTTATCGATCGAATCAAGACACTCAGAAGCACTGAAGTAGGTGATAAACGATGAATCTCATTCAATGCCCTTCCTAGATACGGTAGCTACTTTCTTCTCAGGTTCTTATTGATCCCATGTCGAATGTCTTTTCGTATTCCCCTTCTCTCCTGATTTCCATTCTTATTGGATGGTCGCCAATAGAAACCTCATTCTACAAGACAAGGTATCCATTCAAAGTCGCTCAATATAATGCCATTGTGATTGAGGCGAGTTGTCTTCCAGCATTCCTTCTCAATCCTCCTCCTAATTCATTCATTGTGGATGCATGCTCTGCTCCTGGTGAGATCATTCCCTTTCATTCCATGCCTTAAAGTTACCCAACCGGGACGATTTTGACCCCTTTTTTATTTGCCCTTTGAATAGAGAATGGTCGAAATAGTATTGCTCGCACATTAAAAAAGTCAGAAAAACCGATAATAGCCCTAAAAAGCGGCCTGGGACATCGGGACTGTGTCGGCATTGATTCAGGCAACCGCACGCAATTCAAACTCGAATATAGGGAGACTTAATTGTAAATCGCTGTGACTCCGCCCAATTTCACTTTCTGCGGTTCACCGACCCCGCATTTGTGTTCCCAGAATCAATAATGCAATAATAATTATCAATAAACTTAATTCAATAATTTATTCAATTCAATTAAAAATAAAGTCATTCATTATTCGCTACTTTCCGTTTGCGGGTTTCCCGCGCATTCAAGCGATAATTTGTCCTGGTTGGGTTTAACCTTCTCACTTCAGGAATGAAAACATCTCATCTGGCTGCATTGATGCAGAATACAGGGTGAGTCCAGTCAATCTATTCAACGGTCATCTTCTTATCCCTTCTTAGTTTTTGCAAATGAATGATTGAGTAAGTGTGACCAGTTGATTGAATGAATGAAGTGGGCGGATTTGGGCGAATTCAACTGTGACCATTCCCCTCCCTTTATTGCTCTGCTCTTAATCTCAGTTTTTCTCCAGAGAAATCTTCGCTTTCGATCGGGCGAATGACAGAGTGGAAACAATGAAGGAAATGTTGAGTGTAAGTGGGTGGCATTAAAGAAAGGAAAGAATTACCAGTGCGTAACTGAATAGTTTTAAGTATGGAGGAGTGAAGAATACGCGAGTGTTCAATGAAGATTTCCTTCGTGTTGACACGGGAAGTAAGCAGTATGCTAAGGTGGGTAAACATCTAATATATCATTTTTAGCGAATATTTCTTTCTTTTTTTTTAAATTAAAAATTCATATAAGTTCTTGTGCGCGGATATTGAAACAAATCTCTTTATTTGTTTAGGTAGAATATGCTCTGGTCGATCCTCCCTGTAGTGGATCGGGTATAGTGAAGAGAATGGATGAATGGATTGGAGGAGGAGTTGATGAATATAGACTATCCAAATTGGCCAATCTACAGGTAACAACTAGTTTTCTTTCTCACATTACTATTCCTTCGTATTTCTTACTAAAATTGAAATAGCCCCCCCCCCTGTAATATATTGAATGTATAATATTCAGGCGATGTTAGTGAAACACGCGATGAGTCTCCCTTCTCTCAAGAAAGTCGTCTACTCCACTTGTTCTGTTCACGAAACAGAAAATGAATTGGTCGTTGCAGAGGTACGGTAGATCAATCAGATTACTGTATATTATTGATTGATGTCAGGTGCTAAAGGATGTCTCTCACTTCCGAGTGGTTGAAGGAGTACTTCCAGAATGGAAAGAGAGAGGAAGGGACAATTATGAGTTCGGAAAACATTGTCTACGAGCAGGTATGAAGAGGGACGGGAAGAGGAATGATAGATAATGGTGGTGTAAGCTATGGCAAAAGGTTGAAATGGAATGAATCTGAATTGTTGAAGACCCGAGCAAGACTGCTACTAATGGATTCTTTGTTGCTGTATTCCAAAGAGTCGAAGGAGAGGAAGAAGAAAAATTAGTGAAGAAAGGAATGAAGAAGGGTGCGAAAAGGTATGATGATTGAACTTCTCAAGTAATAACAGTAGATTTGTTTTTCATTTCGTTTCATATTTCAATCCATATTTTGACGTTTTTCTGAGGATAGAAACATCAGTCGGAGAGAAATGAAATATTTTATAGATTGATGGAAGTAGAGAATGAAGAAGAAGAAGAAGAGGAAGTGGAGAAGAAGAAATTGAAGACAGAAAATGATGGAGAGAAGAAAAAGAAGAAGAAAAAAGGAAAGAAGGAGAGGCAAAATATTCAATGAAATCTATGCGATATATTGAAACAAATATTTTAATTTCATGATTAAAGCGAGCCTCTTAAAAGTAGTAGATGAATAATTAGCGAGAGAGTAGAGAATCCCAATCGAAATCATCCTCATCTCCCTGTAAGTTTGATCATTGAACTGTTACTGCATTTGTTGTTATCGTTGTTTCATCATTTTCATTGTTATCATTTGATTGTTATCTCATTGAAACGTTGTCTTTTTTGTTGATTGCACTCTTCGATAAACCCATTGTGTCGTTTACGCTCTTGAATTGTGAGCAACTCAACTCGAGTTCGGCTTATCCGAATCTTTCTTCTCACTCTGAAAATATTGAAGAATTGATGGTACCTGTGATTCATTCTTCGATCCTTTTTTCACTCTATTGTCGATAGCACCCTTCAGCATTTCTTTTTCTTCATTATTGTTAGTCAATCTTACACGAAGAGGAGCTATTTTCAGTTCTTCTACTATTCCAATCTTTAGAAGATCATAGAATCTCACTTTCCTATTCATTGTCATCTATAAATGCATCACACAACGAAAAATCTACGTTAAATTAACAGGTTTTATTCCATTTTACAACGTCTATATTCGATTCAGACTCAATTGGTAAAAGTCAGAATTCTTCTCAACGTTTCTTGTTCATCTTCGTTGAGTTCCGATCGACGGATCAATTCATTGAGAGAATCAGATGAACTCTGCAATCACTTCGTCTCTTCCGTTCAAACAAAGTGATATTACAGCCATTTCTTTGATCATCATCTTCGTTCTTTCAATCAATTCATACTTGTCGAAAGTCTCTCTGTAGACTTCGTCGTGGATCGCCTCAATTAGAATAAATTATCTAGTAATATCAGACGACAATCTTATGTTTGAACATCTTGCAAAGAATTGATTGTTTCAATCTTTTCGTAGTTGTTACTCTTCTATTATTCATATTTCAAAAATACCTTGGTGAGAATGTACAGTAGCCTCGGTGAGATCGTATTCGGTTCGCTACCCATTATCTGGGGATGATTGGACTGCAAATCATGCATGTACATAAAAATATAATACATTTTTTATGCGAAGAAGCATACATATATACATCAATGAATAAATAAATGCGTATCGTACTTCTCGCACAAAACCGAACGAATGAACAATTTTTACAATTTTTACATTTTTTGCATTCGGCGAATACGCAATGAAAAATTGTTTTTATTGTTTTATATTTTTTTTCCACCCCCAATTCCGGAAATCCCCCCGAACATGCCCGGTGAAATATTGCTCAAAAGAGGTGAAAAATGAGAGCTGCGAAATACAAATGTGCAGCGGAATCGTGAATATTTTAGAGCCGGTTTTTAGTAATTTGGTAGAGCCAGCTCAGTGGAGCTCTTGCTGACAGCTGCTGTATTGACTTGTTTCTCGTTGTTTTATTGTCAAATCGCTTAATTTTGCTTAATATAATGTGCTATGACCATCGCTGTGTCCAGGGTGAAGCAGTTCTCGACGTGGACACTCCTGGTGGATGCAGAACAATTGGATATCGATTCAGGTTTGACTTTCTCCTATTGTTCGAGAGATTAGTGGTTGTGGCTGGCCGTGTTGGAGCCATTGCAGCCGTTGCTCTTCTCTCTGATGAACAGAAGTCGATTCGGGGGAGGACATTGCGACCTGGACAAGGTAAGGACTTCAATATCACTAGTTTTCTTCCTATTAATGTCGATCAATCACAATTAGCCTTCGCTTTGAACGGCTATTCGCCTGAAAACAGCTTAGAATCTTTGAATATTATTAAATAATGTATTCTGAAGAGAAATTATATTGCACATGCGACCTAATTAGTTCTATTTTGTCAGGTGGCACCTGCCTCGAGGACGAGAAGATGGATGCTCTCTCTCTCTTGGGAGTGCTTAGGTTCGTCCATAATATAAGCAACACACGGTTCAATAGGAAAAACATTTGATCTTTTCCTTTTTGGGAATTGTAGAAACCATTGTAATATAACGGTGTAGTCTCCGAGCAACACCTAGCAATTTTGTGATAGTTGAATGTGAATGTGTGGAGTTCAGCAGTTACTCTTTATTTATACCGTAATTCTCTCTTATAACAAGTAGAAATAGGAGACATATACGTTGATATCACGATCAATCGCAAATAAAAACTAAGAAAATTGCGTAAATAATTTTTAAACTATTAATTCAGTGTCCTCCTCTCCTGCATTCCCGCACACGACTTATGCCAAAGCAGAAGATGGATTTTATCATTCGTCAAAGGTTGATTTAAACTCTTTTATTCTCCCTTTTGCCGATTTCTTTGCAATGATTCCACCTCTACCTAGAAGTTATTTCCGTACAAACACAACAATAGACGACAATAAAAACTATTTCAGGAATATCAGGTCAATCGCAAATATTTACATGTAATGCTCAAGGTTTGTGAACTTGATTTATCTCACAAGATAGTTTATATTTAAATGTTAATTTATAAAACAATATTATTACATACAGTTATTTTTACTTTCAGCTGCAAACAAGGACAAGGCTTGGAATTAGAGGTACGTTGTCACTAGTTGATATCTGATGATAGAAAGGTACGGTAGATTTAACGAAGATAATTATATTGTCTAGTTCTCTATCTAATTGGATGATACTCACTCATCATGAAATATCAACTAGTACGAGCAATTACGGGATGGGAATACTCACAGTTCTCGTCAAAAATTCGTATAATTCGTTAACGAACACATAATTTATATTTTCTGTCAAGCCGTAGGCTTTGGTGTTTATTCTCTTGCGGATTTTTGACGAGAACTGTGAGTATTCCCATCCCGTAATTGCTCGTACTAGTTGATATTTCATGATAAGTGAGTATCATCCAATTAGATAGAGAACTAGACAATATAATTATCTTCGTTAAATCTACCGTACCTTTCTATCATCAGATATCAACTAGTGACAACGTACCTTTAATTCCAAGCCTTGTCCTTGTTTGCAGCTGAAAGTAAAAAATAACTGTATGTAATAATATTGTTTTATAAATTAACATTTAAATATAAACTATCTTGTGAGATAAATCAAGTTCACAAACCTTGAGCATTACATGTAAATATTTGCGATTGACCTGATATTCCTGAAATAGTTTTTATTGTCGTCTATTGTTGTGTTTGTACGGAAATAACTTCTAGGTAGAGGTGGAATCATTGCAAAGAAATCGGCAAAAGGGAGAATAAAAGAGTTTAAATCAACCTTTGACGAATGATAAAATCCATCTTCTGCTTTGGCATAAGTCGTGTGCGGGCATGCAGGAGAGGAGGACACTGAATTAATAGTTTAAAAATTATTTACGCAATTTTCTTAGTTTTTATTTGCGATTGATCGTGATATCAACGTATATGTCTCCTATTTCTACTTGTTATAAGAGAGAATTACGGTATAAATAAAGAGTAACTGCTGAACTCCACACATTCACATTCAACTATCACAAAATTGCTAGGTGTTGCTCGGAGACTACACCGTTATATTACAATGGTTTCTACAATTCCCAAAAAGGAAAAGATCAAATGTTTTTCCTATTGAACCGTGTGTTGCTTATATTATGGACGAACCTAAGCACTCCCAAGAGAGAGAGAGCATCCATCTTCTCGTCCTCGAGGCAGGTGCCACCTGACAAAATAGAACTAATTAGGTCGCATGTGCAATATAATTTCTCTTCAGAATACATTATTTAATAATATTCAAAGATTCTAAGCTGTTTTCAGGCGAATAGCCGTTCAAAGCGAAGGCTAATTGTGATTGATCGACATTAATAGGAAGAAAACTAGTGATATTGAAGTCCTTACCTTGTCCAGGTCGCAATGTCCTCCCCCGAATCGACTTCTGTTCATCAGAGAGAAGAGCAACGGCTGCAATGGCTCCAACACGGCCAGCCACAACCACTAATCTCTCGAACAATAGGAGAAAGTCAAACCTGAATCGATATCCAATTGTTCTGCATCCACCAGGAGTGTCCACGTCGAGAACTGCTTCACCCTGGACACAGCGATGGTCATAGCACATTATATTAAGCAAAATTAAGCGATTTGACAATAAAACAACGAGAAACAAGTCAATACAGCAGCTGTCAGCAAGAGCTCCACTGAGCTGGCTCTACCAAATTACTAAAAACCGGCTCTAAAATATTCACGATTCCGCTGCACATTTGTATTTCGCAGCTCTCATTTTTCACCTCTTTTGAGCAATATTTCACCGGGCATGTTCGGGGGGATTTCCGGAATTGGGGGTGGAAAAAAAATATAAAACAATAAAAACAATTTTTCATTGCGTATTCGCCGAATGCAAAAAATGTAAAAATTGTAAAAATTGTTCATTCGTTCGGTTTTGTGCGAGAAGTACGATACATACATCAATGAGATCCAGCAGAAATACGTAGGCGAGTTGGCACTCGCTCGACTCTCCCGAAAGAGGAAACCACGACAAAAATGGCTCAGAATCTGTAAAAAAAATTAAAAAAGAGAATAATGTTGTTGTTTTTTTTGGTTTAGAAATATGGACAATTCACATTTTGCAATGTAAAGAAAACTTTTTACCTCATTGGTCCTTCCAGTTCCGATCTTTTTCTCATCACAGTTTCCAATAATCTTGATCACTGCCGCAATGGCATCTTCAGTGGCGACAATTGAACCAGGCAGTTTAGCATCTGGTCTGCTCATTAATTGGCACATGAAATCCAGCGAATACACCGCGATTTCCTTCAATTCGGCGATATTCGAAGTCTGAATGAGATTGTGAACGAGGGCTACTTATTTTTGTATCATTAATTATGAATAATAATTAGTTAGAACGAACAGCCATTTGTCCGAATGAATTTGCTGCGAATCGTCGAACTGCGGTTTGGTCATCAGTGAGAGAATGGAAGAGGAGGGGGACCATTTGATCTTTAAACTCCAGTGAAAACTACAATCATTTCGTTTCCTTTTTTTCGGAATAAAGAAGACGGAAGCCACCTGAGGAGCGTATTCCACTAGTATCTTCACAAATTGGACTCCCCATTGCTTGTTAGTGCACTTATCGATGAGGGGAAATACGATTGGCATAATAGGTAGGGGCCACAAGCTCCGCCCACTTTTGTGAGACACGATTTCGCCTAAAAGCGAGAAACAAAAGCCCAAGCTTCATTCTAAACCAAGTCGCTCATTCTAAAGTGCGTTGGATAGCTACTACCGACCCAAATCGATTGAGCACTGCCCAAAATTTGCATATCATCGATAAGTAGATCAAATTCGCATATAACGATGGGAAGAGGCCGTTTTGAGGCCTTCCAGTGTGTAAGTTTGGTTTGGGCAGTATTTATCTGACTAATACGAATATTTTAGGAATTTTAGAGAGAAAATTAAATTTTTATCATGCTTCAAAAGCTTGGGCTCGAAGCGCGGGGAGAGGCGGGCGAGAGGCCGGGGGGGGGGGAGAGAGACACACGCTAATTAGGCTCCGCCCCTTTCCCTCTCGTCTCGCCTTTCCCTCCTCTCCCCCAGTGAGCCACGCGCGTACTTCTCGGGCTCTAGCGCGGCTCAGAGACAAGATATCAACAAACGGTAAAAAGCATGATGTTATTGGGTCCATGAGGGATAGTTTGAATATACTTTTGACCCCATCGTGCAAAATCGGATATGTGCGTTGTGGCCCCTAATAATAGGAGAGATTATATTGCAGATGGGAAATTCCTTCTGGAGAAAATCATCCACTTTTCCGAGTGAGAACGCTATAAATATGCACCTTGAACAGTCCGAGAAATATTTCGATTGTAGTATGGAGAAGACCTCCTGACTCTTCTGCTCTGTTATTGCGATCAATGAGAGGATCCTGAGGATTATCAGATGCTCAAATGAGATTATGATCAGATCACTTACAGTATCCCTCCTTCTCGTCTCCCTTTCCAATACGTTTTTCACCATCAATACTATCTCATTTAGTTCAGTTTCAGCGAGAATCTGTGATATAGATTCATATAATCATTTGCATATTCAATTAGTGTATTCAATCTAAAGCGACAAACCTTCGTTTCTATTCTTTCGATACAGGCGCCAACTTCCTTCAGGCACAACGATGTTAGTTCGATATCTCTATCTTCCTCATTGTCAATCAATTGTTGTAGCGTTCTCCACAGTTTAATCCATATATTTCTTTGTTTAACAGTGTCGTCATATTTCGCGACATCAATTAAGAAATGAAGTGATGTCACATAATCATCATGATTCTCTAATTCATTCTCATTTTTGATCTGCTCAACGACAACATTTGATAATTCTTCAGCAAGAGATTCATATGCAGCTGAGAGAAAAGGTTAGACACTTCAGCTATTTGGTTAACCCACTTGGAAACATTATCCATAGTGATATAAAGTCCCATGCATCACTTTTCGTATTCTTCACTCTTGCATCTTCTGGTGTTCCATCGTCTGCAATGTTTCTTACAATGACCAAACCGTTAAATGAACTATTGAATTAGTATGCTCACCTTTGAGAGGAAAACGAAGGGCTCTCATGCACATTTTGATGAGACTTCTCTTCAACGATCGTGAATCGTCTCCCAATAATTCGCAGAATTTTCCCAAAGTAGTGAGGAAAGCGTGGAATTGGGGATGGTCTACTGGTATATTTTCCATCAGTGCATCCATTTCATTCGATATCTGGAAACGAGTTATCGTTGACATACGAGATCTTAGGGAAACGGACTCATATGAATATTGATCTGATATCTTTGGCCGGCACAACTACATAAGTAACATAATGTGCATAACATGAACTGACTTCTTCTTGGAAATAAAAGATTTCTCCCCCGCCGACAGAAACTGCGAGGTCATAGATTCCATTGAAAAGATCGAGAAGAATCTGAAGAGAGAAAAACTGAAGAATGACAATTTATTCTGTCAGTACAACTAATTTGATGCTGTTCAATCAATTTTAGAACAACAACAAGTGCACACCTGTGTGTCATTGATTGGACACTGATTGATTGTATTAAACAGAAGAGGCATTAGAGTCGTCAGATAGTGAAAGGGAGCAAGACTCTGAGAAGAGAAATAAAGTAAAGAAGATAATGAATGGTGTGTTCTCTAACCGGTGTCATGGATGGACGAGGGTTGTCAACCTTATAGATCCCCTTCAAACTGCAGCAAAGTGCAGCAACTGCAGCTGCTGCGAAAGAATTCATTTTCCTTCGCCATTTCGTGATTTATCCACATTATTACGACTTGAATCAGACATCTGGAATATCGATGGTCTAGGATAGAAGAAGACTGCTCTCGACTCACATTTCACCCTCGTACGGTAGCAAACGGTTACGGTAGATCGGGGAGAGGGATGAAGGGAGGGAGAAGAGACCACTCACGGTCCACTCAAGAGGAGAAAATGAGAGAGAAATGAAGAAGGAGTAGGGATGTCATTTTGTGTCCAACGGGCTGTCTCAGACACAATTGTGTCCGAAACCTTCGGACACAATTGTGCCCTAGACTTATTTCTGACAGCAAAATTAGTAAGACTTGTGTTTTTGTGAGCAGAATGAAATATCTCTTTGTACTAGGGTGTGTTAAAGAAGGTGTCCCACGAATATCTGGCTAATTGAGTTCTCGATGTGAGATGATGGGTCGTGGCTACACGATAACACTCCCATGTTTTCAATTTTCGTTTGAGCTGAGATATGAGCATTTGGCTGCGTGCCAAATGACCCTGAAAAGCAGGCAACGAGCGAGAGAGTATGCAACATGAGGAGAGCTCGCTCTGTCTGTCCTCACTTTGCATAATCACTCGCGCGGTTCGTGGGACGCCTTCTTTAAATCGGGTCGGGTCAGTCGGGTTCCCGACATTGATTCCCGACACGGGTATAAATTGTCGGATGGCCCGACAATCGCAGAAAGTCGGGCGGGTAACCCGACTTGGAGAGTGAAAAAGTCGGGACTGTTGTCGGATTTCGGGCGGCCCGAACCCGACATGGCCCGACTCTGGCCCGACTCTAGGGAAGAGGGTAGATTATAGTTCAATTCTGTCTCTCTCCCTTGCATTTCCATATTGATTAGTCAAGGAAAAGGGTGAATCTATGGAAATGAGCAGGGGGAGACGGATTTGATCGCTTGATCTACTTCTTCCCTAGAGTCGAGCAATGTCGGATCAAGTCGGGTTTCGGGCAGCCCGAAACCCGACAACAGTGCCGACTTTTTGACTCTCCAAGTCGGGTTGCTTGCCCGACTTTCTGAACCCGATCGGGCCTCATAGTGACACTTTAGAGTCGGGTTTGCTCGATCTCACTAACCCTACTTTGTACTTTATCAAATATGAGCCTTGATCCTTAGAATCGAACAAGGTGTGGTACAGCAAAAAATCGAAAAATTGTGCATAAAATTTGTGAAGGGTGCTGATGATCATGGTCTATCTACTTCATTTTGGTACAACTCGATTAGTGCAATTTTTCTGCACATTACCGTTATTCCGTGTCTCGGTTTGTTGTTGAAGAAACTATCTAAATAAAACAATTTGAAAGCATATGTTTTTACCGTGTTGATTCTAACCATGCCTTATCGTTAAAATACATTGGTTCGCTAGGAACAATTGTGTTCTCGAATAAGAGTGAAAATAAGAATTTCATCTTGAACGATTCGCCTCGTTGAGAGGATCATTTCGAGTGCATGGTCTAGCGATTCCGTATTTCATTTCATATCCATCGTACATCTTGCTCAACGCGCTGCGAAGGAGGAATGAAATGAGTTTCATTCTCTACTTCACGGTTATGACAGACTCAGTGAAGAATAAATGAGAAAAAATCAGAAAAATATTATCAAAGAAAAATAAGATCAATCAGATTTCTATATGTTATATTGACTGCTATCTACCAATGGATAGGTTTTTGCTGTATTTGAAAGAATCGAAGAAAGAAATTAGTGACGAAACGGAAGAAGAAGGATGCGAAAAGGTATGATAGCAATAACTGTAGATGTGATTCCAATTTGATTCATATTTTGATCCATTTTTTGCGTTGTTCAGAGGATAGAAACATCCGTCGGAGAGAAATGAAATATTTATAGATATCCTTATCCGAATCTTCTTCTGAATCTGAAGAGATTTTGTTCTTCAAATCTTGAAGAATATAATATTTCATGTTTACCACTCTGCACAACAATCAGTCTGAATTCATTCAGTTACCTATTAGTCACATTGATTATTTTATGGTGTATTGGAATGTAAACTAACCCCAGTAGTACAATTGTTCATCATTGGAATATCTCTCTGAATGGGAATAGGAGGTATTCGATTTCTCATTGGAGGGGCGATTGCATGAGGGACATTATTCTATTGGGAAGAGATAAAGAATGATTATTCTCTTGATGGGAAAATGAAGAAGGGGGAGTATCAAGAGGAGAATATGCTGATTCATCCTCTGTTCTTGTTCTTATTATAAGAATCTTCGGTTTCTTCGTATGATCCATTATATTCTTTTCTTCTCCTTTCCCATTTTCTTCCTTTTCAATTCTCTCAATATCCTTTATTGTCGGTAGTTTAGGAGGAGCTCTTCTTATCTCACTTTTACCTCTCAATTCAAACTTTGTCTGAATTGGAGAAGGAAGAACTTGGAAGTTTGCAATTCTCTTGAGAGAGAATTCTTCTTTCTTCTTATCTTCATTCAATGGAGTGTGAGAGAGCGATATCATAGGAGCATTAAATATATTCAAATCCATTCCATTCCATCCTTTCTTCGGCTCATTTTCACTCGATAATTGATAAGGAAATTTATTGTGTTCCTTTTCCATTCGGAATACATCGATACTCTTCAGTATTTCCTTTTCTTCCTTAGTCAATCTTACTCGAGGAGGAGCTCTTCTCAGTGAGAAGTTCTCACTTCTATTAAATTTGAATTATCTGCATAATTTCGAATTGGCGAAGAATCACGAATTAATTCTTTCTTCCTCTTCATTTCATTTCACATTCTTTTCATCGCCACGAGCAGTCTCTTCGTGGTAATGATCGATGCAGGTACTGAATTTGTTTCAACAACTACCCTACCTTCATGTGCATCCGAAACCATTTCGCAAAACAAAAGGTGGTGAACAGTTTTTGATATTTGCCGCATTCTCTATCCAATCAAACTTTCAGGTTTCCTCCTCATTTCAGGTGATTTCTTCCTCTTTTACTACTGCCGAAGGAGATCATCATTATGATCTTCCATCTACTCCCTACGGCCGATCGAATGAGAGCGAGAGTGAATAGAGCACTCTACCAAGTATGATAATTATGGATTGTTTTCTGGGAATACCATGTATCTGCCTAGATAAGAAACATAAAGACCATTAGGCAGGAAGATGATGATGGTTTCACTTTTGAGTCAGGGGAAGAGAAGTGAATTATTAATATAGAAATGTGATTGATGTGATAAATCTGGACTCAAAGAGTACATATTCTCTGATAATTTGTAGATGGAACTGAAGGAGAAGTTTATTGATAAAATACTAGCGGTTGGACTTGAAAATTATAACAATTCGAGGTACGACTCATCTTTCAATAACTAAATAATCTTGTAATCTCAGAGGAATCTTTCTCCCAATCGATGACGTAAATTTCATAAGCTCTCGCGCTACATTACAGAAATTTGCGGATAACGTATTATTCGAAATCATCGAATTCTTTATGGTGAAATATTTTTGTTTAATATTATCCGTTGTATCCGACAACATTCGCAAATTCGTTCCTTATATTCCTGACATGCGCACACACACACTCTTGGTCTTAGTGTTATATTATCGATACTCTTGCACATAGACTATTCTAGTAATCATTCTAATTACAGACTCAGAAGAGGACCTCGAGTTACTCCCTCTCATCAAATCGATTCGTAGTGAACACTCCTCATTGTGAATTATGATGTAATCGACGATCTAGTAATCTATCATTTTTCTTCTTCTTCCTAACAAAAACGTTTATTGTATATAAGTGAACTCTTGCTTTAGGATAGCTGGCTGAATCCGCACCTCGTTGCTTCTACATTCAATTCGTGGATTCAAGACCGCGCTTCACTTATATCTGGGGAGGAGTTGTTGGCTTCTCGGGAGCTGATCTCTTCAATTTATTCAATGTAAGGAGTATTCATTTCGAACGAATATTTCAGAATACTTTTCCGTCTCAACCTACCTCATTTCTAATCGATATAGTGATTAGACTATCCAATAATTACGAATCATCCAATTAACACATCATTAGCTGCTCGCTTATTATTTTAATTGTCTGTTCACAGGACATGGAGAGCGGCCGTAGCAAGATGGTCCAATTGCTACTGAACAATGTCCGTAAAGAGAGCACTCGCGAGTTACTCTCTCTACTTGGAATCACTTACATAAGGAATGAAATGGTATTTACATCGACAAGGAAGGATTCAAGCGTGAGTACCCTTGTTTCTCTCAACAACCACAAGAGGGAGAAGGGATCAGCACCGAAATCAAGCCTAAGAATGATATAGTTCACTCAGAGTGCAAACAAGAGAAACAAATCATAGAAATGTTCATGTGAGTAGAAAGATAATTGTAGATGTTCGTAGTGAAGGATGATGACGATGACGATGGTGAAATTTTCTGGGATAATGAAAGTATCCCATGTGAAGATACTCCTGACTATTCGCTCTTCGTCATATTTGGAAGGTTCGTCATTTCGAAGAGGGGAACAATATCGTAGACTAGTCACAAAAATCCCTCGTCTTCACAATTAATCAAAGCACGTAAAAAGTCCTTCGTCTTCTCAATTAATCAAAGCAGTCACAAAAATCCAAAAAAAAAATACAGACTCATTTGTTTAAGAATTTTGTCACTAACTTATGTTGAATTTCATATATTCTTTGGTATTTCACTCGTTATCTAAAAAGAGAGATAAGATTTAATTTCTTATAAATGAATAAATCTAAGTGATTATTCTAATTTGAGGATGAGACTTTCTGTACGCAGATGGGCTGCAACGAATGGAACGTTGTCTACACAGTACTCAATACTACTTCTGAAGGAAATAATCATTTCTTCATTGAGGTACCACAATGAATTCGCAATCGAGAAATTTGACGAGAACGGAGAAGCTACCGATAAAATGATCGAACAGAACGGAGTATTCAACGTGTCCATTGCTGATATGCTGAGAAACACGGAGAAGTTTGAGAAGCTCCCACCCCATGTATTCCGTATTTTGCAATAATCGAATTCCGAGATTGTCCATTAGGGAATTACTCGGTAAAATAACAGTACGTACGATAAATGATTGCAGAAATAACTGTGCTGTGAATTACACAAATCACAGAAATGGAAGAAATATAATAGTAGACATGAAAGTAAACATTTATTTTGTGACGAAAATAACACAAGACAAATATAAATTATCTACAGTTTAAAACGCAGGGACTCCACTTGATCACTTGAGCGCTCAAATTGAGAGAAAACAAGTGATAACAAATGAATAATGCCGCCCACATGAGTAAAAATCACACAGCAGTTCCACACTGATGCGATTCTTCGACATTTCCTCACTATTCCGTAATGTATACATAATTTCGAATAGAGCATTCAGAGCATCGAGAATATATTTCACAGTTTCACTGTTCTATTATTCCATCTCTCTCTTAGCTCTATTGATGCATGATCAGCATTAGATGTTCCTCTCTTCTCTCCAACACTTTCAGAGTCTTTCATTCTGCACAATTCATTATCATTTTATCTATGAGCATTCTTCATTTTTTCTATAACAAATAGCGATTGATTGCTGTCCAATATGAAAAGAATTCGTTCACTCACACATAATTTCCTTAATTTCTTCACGTATCTAGTAGAGGAGAGTCTTCTCATTGTCGACCGTTTCTGTAGAATCTCTCTATTTCGATTAATTAATGTCCTTGCAGATGTCATCTGAAAGAACATTTTAAGTATAGTCAGTATCTCTCCGATTTAGATGCTCTCTCGCACTTTGTGATCATCGAGAGAGAGTCCAAAGAGAAGATATTGGAAGAGAAATAAGGAACCACTTCTGAAATTGTAACGGAAAGAAATGTATTGAAATTTACCAGTTGTTCTTCCCTCGAATAGTCAAGAGTCTGGAAAGGACGGCCGCGGAATTGGATCGGAGACAGGTGAAATAAGAAAAGAGAAGACCTGAGAAGGAAAAAAGATCTATGAGAATAACCATCTCGAAACGATCGGGATAGTCGTAGAGATTGAAACTGCTGTAGACGAGATCGATGAGATAGAAAAATTGAAACGAATACGAGGATTCTGCACACAACACTTCTTATGATGAATTTTGTTCATGCCTTTTTTCGTGTCTTTATATTAGATCTTATAAAGGCCTAGTGATCAGGGCACATGTGGGGGAGTGTCATTTTCCATAGAAAATCTTAGATATCGATGGTCGGCCATTAACCCTTTCGAATCTTTTCAAGACGGTCTTTTAAACTTGAATTATCTGCATAATTTCGAATCGGCGAAGAATCACGAATGAATTCTTTCATCATCTTCATTCCATTTCACTTTGTTTTCCTCGCCACGAGCTGTCTCTTCGTGGGTAATGATCGATGCAGGTACTGAATTTGTTTCAACAACTACCCTACCTTCATGTGCATCCGAAACCATTTAGCTAAATAGTTTTTGATCTTTGTGATAGTTACCGTATCCCTCATACCGTATTCACTGATTACAGAAATTCTGCTAATCTGCGCCCACGGCACGTTAAATGGGAAAATGAATCTGAAAAGCACGCGTCGCATGACAGGTTTCCCGCGCGTTGCCCCGCGCGTTTCCCGCGCGTTGTTCATTAAAATTTTCGTACCAAATTTGCTTAACAAGAAATCGACGAATTCGTTTCAACTTCGCGGGAGAACTGGGCGAATTTTAGTATTTTTTATTTAGCACACCTTGTGGAAAGAAGAGAATGAATATTTTATAGTGATTGAAGAAGAAAATGAAGAAGAAGAAGAGGAAGAGGAGAAGAAGAAATTGAAGACAGAAAATGATGGAGAAAAGAAAAAGAAGAAGAAAAAAGGAAAGAATGAGAGACAAAATACTCTGTGAAATCTCTGCAATATATTGAAACAATATTATAATTATAATCATCATATCGAGCCTATTAAAACTAGTAGATGAATTCTTAGCGAGAAAGTAGAGAATCCAATCGAAATCATCCTCATCCTCTTCTTCTCCCTGTAAATTTGATAATTGAACTGTTACTGCATTTGTTGTTATCTTTGTTTCATCATTTTTATTGTTATCATTTGATTGTTACCTCATTGAACGTTGTCTTTTTTGTTGATCGCACTCTTCGATAAACCCGTTGTGTCGTTTACGATCTTGATCTGAAATTAATGTTTGATGGGAAAATAAGAGTAAAAGTTGTAAAAGACAAAAAAAAGTGCTGACACCCATGTGAGAAATCTTCGTATGAAGGAATGTCGTCGAACTCAGAAGGAGAAAGAGTAGACGAATTCAACATTTCTGATTCATTTAGATATTTATTACTTTCTTCAATAGATTGAACATACCAATGAATCCATCTGCTCGTACATTTGCCATTTCTTCTGTATTCGTATAATCTATCCCTGCTGTTTCCAATCCGATCTTCAGCCAATCGATTCGCGCTTCCTGATGAGAGGTAAAGAAGTCAGAGATAGAATTGATGTACCTCCTCTCTTTGGGTAGCCGGTTTCTTATTGTGAAAGACTTGATCATACACATTTCGAAAAGAAGAAGAAAGATCGTGAGAGTCGAAGACTCATACCTGGAGGAAGAGCAAGAGATGGATCATCTGAAGATTATTTATTATTGAAGAGAAGAGAGATTACTGTACCTTCGTATCGATCGATATGTTCACTAATTTCATCGGACTGATACGGTAGATGAGGAGTGATAAAGAGTGAAGGAGAATGAGAAGGAAGAGGATTGGATTGAAGTGGAATAGGAGAAGGAGGGTTTTCTTCAGAAGGAGATTCGTCCTTCTTCTTCTCACTAGTGGAAGGATGAGAGGTATAGATGGATAGAGTCCAGAATGAACCCTTCCCTGTAATTATCAATGACAAACGAAAATGACTAAGGATCTACCATTCACTGCTTTATCAAGCTTAGTAAATTGTCTATTTAGAGATAGATTGTGTCTGATTGAATTCTTCCATGTGATAGTGGGACACGCAGCGTAATACTTGTATTTAGCTGAAGAGAAGAGATAATAGAACTGAATCGACATCTTTGAACTCACTCGCAATATACTCGTAAATTGATGATAACGTGCATTCTTATCGGGAGAATTCTCAATTGCCTCTCTAATCAATTGCGATAACTCAAGTTTGGCTTATCCGAATCTTTCTTCTCACTCTGAAGATTTTTTCTTCAATATTGAAGAATATATGTACCTGTGATCCATTCTTAACGAGAAGCCAATTGAGTTGTTTGAGACTTGAATTGAGAGTATCTCCAGACATAAGAAAAAAGATGAGGAATGGAGTTTCCCTTTCTCGTCTTTCTTCACTCGAGAGAGAAATGGAAGGCTTGTTCACATGGAAACGAAAATCGATACACCTCTCTCTGAAGAAGAACATGATAATAAAAGAAAGAGAGAGAAAGTGCAGTCTTTTTTTCTCGTTTTTTTCCAGATACCAGTAATATCGTTTTTCCCAGTAATATCGTTCAGATTCATCAAGGATAGATAGTTCGTGACCGTTGGTTATAGTAGAAAATGGCACATGCATTTCCATATCAATTGTGGATTTTATTCGATGCACTATTGTAAGTTTTCTTCAGGTCATTTCTTTTATTATGACATCTCAATAAAAATAAAATAAAATTTAAAATATCAGTATAAAATCACTTCGAGATATCCCTTACCGAACTACCGTACCCAGGCGTCTTTCAAATTTTCGCGCGCTCTATTTTTGGCGCATTTTGACACAGTTCTTTAATATTAATTATTAGCGTTTTAATTGCTCTCATCATGCGTCGTTTTTCTATTTTATTCTCCCATTGTGTTTAATATCACATTCATTATATCAAATTTCAGCGAGGTCGGCTCCTCCTCTCAAACAGCGACATGAGTGACTCCGACTCCGATGTGAGTTTTACTTAATTTTTGTATTTTTATTTCGAAATAATTTATAATTTTGTATAGTTCTTCGCTGATGACTCTCCGAAGAAGAAGGCGCCCGCTAAGAAGAAACCTGCTGCTGACAAACCAAAGGCATCTCCCAGAAGAAAAAGACTGAAAGCGGTTAGTTCTCATCTGGTCAAATATCGATTTCATAATGTCATTTGAGGAGCCGATGTGTCGATGTTAATGAATGAGGAGGATCGCGCCGTATTCACTAATATCGATGAAACAAAGAAGAAGGGAAAGGCACGATCGAAGACACGTACCAGAAGAAATCTCAGCTCGAACACATTCTGCTTCGTCCTGACACTTACATCGGATCAGTGGAATACACCGAGAAAGCTGTGAGTTCTTACTTTTCATAATTTTTTCTTGTAAATCATTTTGATTGTTTCTAATTGTAGCCGATGTGGGTGTACGACACTGAGAACGAGAAGATGGTATTGAAAGACATCAAATACGTCCCTGGATTGTACAAGATTTTCGATGAAATTCTCGTCAATGCAGCCGATAATAAGCAGAGAGACGCCAAGATGAACCTAATTAAAATCACTATTAACAGTGAGTTTTCCTTAGTCTTGACTAGTTGTATCTGATCATTTCAGGCAGAAAAATGAGATCTCCGTTTTCAATAACGGAAAGGGAATTCCCGTGGCGATGCACAAGGTTTGTTTTCTATCCTTGTCTTGTCTATTAAATTAAGAGTTATTTAAGGTGGAGAATATGTACGTGCCCGAGTTGATCTTCGGTACTCTTCTCACCTCTTCCAATTATAATGACGACGAGAAGAAGGTCTGATTAACTATTTATCTTCTATTCGAATATTAAGATGAATATGTGATTATGTTAAGGTGACGGGAGGAAGGAATGGATACGGAGCTAAGCTGTGCAATATCTTCTCCACTGAATTCACCCTCGAAACAAGCAGCAAGGAGTTCGGAAAGTGTTTCAAGCAGGTATAGAGAGTGACACAGGAAGAAGGGAGAGATTATTAATCTAAATTAAGACATGGAAGAACAACATGACGAAGGATGAAGATGCCAAGTATTCAAGTCATCGGGAGATGATTTCACCAAGGTCACTTTCAACCCGATCTCAAGAAGTTTAAGATGTCCGAATTGGATGATGATCATCGCTCTCATGTGCAGGTAGTTACGGATGGATTGAAATGGGAGGGTGGTATTAATATGGATAATTATCTAGACGAGCGTATGACGTGGCTGGATCATCGAAGGGAGTGAAAGTGTTTCTGAATGGAAAGCAGGTCCCTGTCACTGGATTCAAGCAGTATGTGGAGCAATACACGAAACACGAGACTGATGCAATGGGAGAACCATTGAAAGTGTGCTATGAACAGGTACGAAGAGATGAGGAGGGGGATGGATTGATAGAGGATGACTGATTACAGCTGAATGATCGATGGGAAGTTGCCCTTACTGTATCGGACAAGGGATTCCAACAAGTATCTTTCGTCAATTCCATCGCTACTTCGAAGGTGAGAGGGAATAGGGAATAAAGGTGATGGGGAAAGAATAATGGAATTGTCATTGCAGGGAGGTCGTCACGTAGACTACGTTGCCGATCAAATGGTCCAGAAGTTGATTGAGACTATTAAGAAGAAAGTTGGAAAGAGTACTGTCCAAGTGAAACCATTCCAAGTAAGTCAGAGAGAGAGAGAGAGTGTGTGTGAGGATGGAAAGGAATAGATAGAACAGATAGAAATGATAATCTATTTCAGGTGAAGAATCACATGTGGGTATTCGTCAATTCTCTCATTGAGAATCCCACTTTCGATTCTCAGACGAAAGAGACGATGACTCTCCAATCGAAGAGTTTCGGAAGCAAATGTGAAGTGTCGGATAAATTCGCCAAGCAGGTATATTATTTCCATCTTCTCTTTTGTGAGTTATTGTCAATAATGTGTTTTTCTTACAAATCTACACACTGATCTTATTTGACTTACTGGGGGTGATGCCACAGTCATGTGAAATACCGAGACTGAGACTAATTATTCCTCATTAGTGCACCTTTTACAACGCATTAGTAATAAAATATATGAAAAAATAAATGTCTTGAGGCGCAAGCATGCGGTATCGTGGACTCTGTTCTCTCGTGGGTGAAGTTCAAGCAGATGGAGATTATGGACAAGAAGTGCAGTAGTAAGAAGACTAGCAAGCTGAAGGTGAGGAGAGAAGGGAGAGGGCGAGGAAGGAGAATAATGGATTGATGTGCAGGGAATTCCGAAGTTGGAGGATGCTAACGATGCCGGAACGAAGAACTCTCATCTATGCACACTCATTCTCACTGAGGGAGATTCAGCTAAAACATTGGCTGTATCTGGATTAGGAGTTGTAGGAAGAGATAGATATGGAGTATTCCCACTGAGGGGTAAACTACTCAATGTCAGAGAAGGAAATCTCAAACAGGTATGTCCCCATTCTTCCCCTTCTTCCTTGATTAATTGATATTAAGGTGGCTGATAATGCCGAGATCAATGCTCTTCTCAAGATCCTCGGTCTTCAGTACAAAATGAAATACGATCAGGATGATCATATGAAGACTTTACGATACGGAAAAGTGATGGTTATGGCTGATCAGGTGAGGAGAAAGAGAGAAAGGGAGGGGACTGATGGAGTACTCTGATGATTACAGGATCAAGACGGATCTCATATCAAGGGACTCGTTATCAATTTCATCCATCACAATTGGCCTCAACTCATTCGGTACTACTTCCTTGTGGTTTATGATCTATTAATTAATATATTCAGTCGTAATTTCGTGGAGGAATTCATCACTCCGATTGTGAAAGCGACAAAGGGAAAAGAAGAAATGTCCTTCTTCTCCATTCCAGAATATAATGAATGGAGGAATAATACTGATAACTGGAAGACGTTCAAGATCAAGTACTACAAGGGATTGGGTATGAGAATGAGAAGACTTGGTCTAGAATAAAGGAATGGTATGATAGGTACTTCGACGTCGAAGGAAGCAAAGGAATACTTCTCTGATATGGCAAGACATCGGATCAAATTCAAGTATGGAGGACCAGGAGATGATGAAGCTGTCGATATGGCATTCAGTAAGAAGAAGATTGAAGAGAGAAAGGTAAGGAGAAGAGAGGGAGGATAGGGATGGATGTGAACTGATTGAATTGACAGGATTGGTTGACTAAGTGGATGCAAGAGAAGAAAGATAGAAGAATTAGAGGACTTGAGGAAGATTATCTATACAATAAGGTGAGTGATACCAGAGCCAATGTGAGATGGAAGACATTGATTGATTCCAGGACACGACTACCGTATCCTTCTCTGATTTCATCAATAAGGAATTGGTTCTCTTCTCCAACACTGACAACGAGCGATCCATTCCCTGTTTGGTGGACGGATTCAAGCCTGGTCAGAGAAAGGTAAGGAATATTGACTGAGGACGAGGAGTGAGGGGGCTGTCGATGATGTCTTTATCCAAATCTACACACGATCTTATTTGATTCACTGGGGGTGATGCCCTAGTAATGTGAAATACCGAGTCTGAGACATTTATACTAGGATAATATAGTATTCGATTTCACTGTGACAATATTAAGCTGTATTATCCAGGTGTTATTCGCTTGTTTCAAACGTGCGGATAAGAGAGAAGTGAAGGTTGCTCAATTGGCTGGAGCTGTTGGAGAATTGTCTGCATACCATCACGGAGAACAGTCACTTATGGGTACGATCGTCAATCTGGCACAGGTAGGAAGAGAGGGAGATGGAAGGATAGAGAGAGAGAGGGAGAGATTACAGGACTTCGTTGGATCGAATAATATCAATCTACTTCTTCCTATTGGTCAATTCGGAACAAGATTACAAGGAGGAAAGGACTCGGCCAGTCCCCGTTATATCTTCACTCAACTAAGGTATCTCTCCTTCTCCCCTTTCTTCCCCCTCTAATAGTATCTGATTTCAGTCCTGTTACTCGTACTCTCTTCCCCATTCCCGATGATAACGTTCTTCGTTTCTTATTCGAAGAGAATCAGAAGATTGAACCAGAATGGTAAAGAGAAAGAAGGGATAAGGAAGGGATTGATGCTCATCCTTATAGGTACTGTCCAATTATTCCTACCGTACTCGTCAATGGTGCATCGGGTATTGGAACTGGATGGTCTACACAAATTCCCAATTACAATCCAAGACAGATTGTGGAGAACATTCGAAGACTCATTAAAGGAGAGGAATGTAGACCAATGGTGAGAAAAGGGAGAAGAGGGAGAGGGGTGAATGGGGAGGGAGAGTCAATGATGCTTAAACATCCAAATCTACACACTGATCTTATTTGATACACTGGGGGTGATGCCCCTGTCATGTGAAATACCGAGGACTGAGACTGAAGAGAATCATTTAGAGAGTGATGATTAAGGTGATAAGACTACTAATGACTTGTTATTGCAGGCGCCATTCTTCAAGGGATTCCGTGGAGAAATTGTACAGTTGGATCCAACTCGATTCGTCTGTTCGGGAGAGGTGAGAAAGAGGGAGAGGGAGAGGGGGAGGGAAGGGAAGGGGGCAGTGAATGATTATCCCTCTTAAGATAGCAGTTCTCAATGACGATACATTGGAGATCACTGAATTGCCAGTGAAGACATGGACTCAAGGATACAAAGAGAGTGTACTCGAACCAATGCTCGAGAGTACTGATAAGAAAGCAGCTGTGATATCGTGAGTAGAATAAGATGGAGAAGGGAAGAGGAAGGAAGGGTATCATTGCAGTGACTTCAAGGAATATCACACTGATACTACTGTCAAATTCGTTGTGAAAGTGACAGGAGGAAGAGATGGAATGAGGAAATTGGAAGATGAGGGACTTCATAAGGTGTTCAAACTACAGACTGTTATCAATACTTCTTCCATGGTCAGTCCCCTCCCTCCCCCTTCCCATCTTGATCCCTTTCCCTCTTCAGGTTCTCTTCGATGCTAATAATTGTCTCCGCAAGTTCTCATCTCCAGAAGAAATCTGTCGCGAATTCTATAAGACGAGGAAGGTTAAGTATGAAGAGAGAAAGAGATTCCTCGAAGGAATGCTCAAGGCACAAAGTGATAGACTATCCAATCAGGTACTGTGGATTAAGAGGATGAATAGAATGAATTGTCTCTCTCTCTTAGGCTCGTTTCATTCTTGCGAAGATCAAGGGAGAAATTGTAATGGAGAATAAGAAGAAAGCATCGATTGTGGAACAATTGATCAAGAAGGATTTCGAACCTGATCCTGTTAAGAAATGGAAGGAAGAACAGAAGAAGAAGGAATTAGAAGAAAGTGGAGAAGTTGAGATGAATGAAGATGAAGATGAAGAGAAAGAAGAAGAGGATGGAGATAAGAAATTGAATGGAAAATTATCTGATTATGATTATCTCGTCGGTATGGCACTCATTAAGGTAAGTGAAGAAGGGAGGGAGGGGGGGGGGGCTGAGTGACTAATTGATTGTGTTGTAGCTGTCAGAAGAAGAGAAGAATAAACTAATGAAGGAAAGTGAAGACAAATTGACTGAATTGAAAGCACTTCAAGGAAAGACTTGGGCTGATCTATGGGGAGATGATATAAAGGTAAGGAAGAGTTAAGGAAGGGAGAGGGGATATCACTCATTGATTGATTGAAGGTGTTCATGGAAGCACTTGATAAGCAAGAAGCGAAGGAGAAGGCTGATCAAGAAGTATCCATCAAGAATGCTATGAAGAAATTCGTCAAGGATGAACCAAAGGGAAAGAAGAAGAATCTCGGAATTGTTGCTGTGAGTTGAGAGAGAAAGGAAGAGGGAAAGGGAGAAGGATATTAATTGATATATCTCTCATTTATAGGAAGTATTCCCATCGAAGGATGCAATCAGAGTGGAACCATTGATTGATAAGGCATTGAAAGAGAAATATGAGAAGATTGATGCACCGAAGAAGGAGAGAAAACCAAAGGAACCAAAAGAACCGAAGGAAGTAAAAGAGAAGAAACCTAAGGTTGAAGGAGGAGATATAAGGTGAGAAGAGAGAATAGGGGAGAGGAGATAAGAATGAAGTTATTGTAGGAAGTTTGCAACGAAGAAGGAAGAGAAAAAGAAGAAGAAGGAAGAATGGAATAGTGATGAAAGCAGTGAAGAAGAAGAAGAAGAGTGAGAACACGAGTTTAAATGAGAGATTGAGGAATAAATGGAGACATTCTAGATATGATGAAGCGAGTGATGATGATATGGATGGATCAATGGTTAAGAGGACTACTGCTGCTGATAGAAAGACTAAGGTGAGAAGAGAAGGAAGGGGAGGGGAGGGGGTGGAAGAGTGATGAAAGGGAATTATAGGCACGAATCTCTGATTCATCCAAGGAAAATGGAGTGACGACTGAAGAAAATGATGTTGTATCCATTTCTGATGATGATGAAGTGAAAGTTGATAAGAAAGAAGAAGAAAAGAAGAAGAATGGTAATGGAACTACACCCAAGGTTGCTCCCAAGAAGAAGAAGGATGATGATGATGATGAGGTATAAGAAAGAGAAGGATGGGGATGAATATAACTGTCTACTTTAGATATTCGATATCTCGGATGATAGTGATATTGACGATAAGAAGAAGACGAAGAAACCACAGAAGAGGAAGAGTGATGTATTCGATCTGAGTGATGATAGTGAGAGTGAGAAGAAACCACCTCCTAAGAAGAAGGTGAGGAAAGAGGGGAGAGGGGGGAGGAATGAAGAGGAGAGAGATGTATTGTAGAATGAGGAGAAGAAGGCACCTGCTAAGAAGAATGATAAGAAAGATGAAGGAACGAAGAAAGTGACTGATTTCTTCTCCAAGAAGGTAATCAAATAGAGAAGGGAAGGAGATAATGAATGGGATTGTTGAAGGAAGCTCCCAAGAAGGCTGCCCCTAAGAAGAAGAAGGGCGATTCTGACTCGGAGATCGAATTGGATGATAGCATGGAATCGGTTTGTTATTTTGATATTGGATTATCAATGTATGTATTGATGTATTGTAGGAAAGGGCGACACCCCCTCCGAAGAGAGGAGGAGGAAGGGCTAAAGCACCCGTCAAGTATAATATCGATGATGATGATAGTGATGATGCATTCCCACAAATGAAGAAGAAGAAGAATATCATTGATTCTGATTCTGATTAAGTATCTTCTCATTCCCTCCCTTCTTCTCTTCTGGTAGTGTACACTAAGATCTCGAGTTAGTCAACCCGTTCAAACTATTTATTTCATTCCACCCTAGGTTATGCTATTTATTGAGAGAACAGCTAGACTGTTCATTTTCAAATCTGTATAATCCAGTTATGTACCATCGAGGGTTCTCAATATAATAACTAACTATCTCATAAATTCACACTTTTGATACTCATTTTGTTTAATCCCGATTGCAATTAATAAAGCAAGCTTTACAAATATTTATTGTTCTTATTTACAGACACATTAATAATAATTTAAAGTGGTCACTTTCTATTTTCCCTTGTTTCCTCTGCAATAAGGGCAATTCCCCTTAGGAACGAAGACATTTGGTTGTTGAGGAATAGGACGGAAAGGATATTGAGGAGATGCCTGAGGAATAGAAGAAGAGACTGGAAGACCAAGAGATGCGAAGAGAGAAGGAGGGAAATCAGATGGAGTGAAAGATGTCTTTTGAGTCTGAAGATGATTGGGATTACGCATTGATTGATTATCAACTATCAACACATTGGAGAATTAATAATTGAGTAATAATTAACCTGAGTAGGGTAGGACATGAATCTGAGTTTATCAGCCAATTGTCTGCCTAGTCGAGCTCCCATCTCTGCCGGATCCATTGTGACTGAATGATAGGTAGGATATAGAATTGGATAGACAGAGATGGATGAGATAGGTCTATTCAGAATAAGGATGGATGATCTTACTCTGAGTATCAGCTACAGTAGGAGCATTCTGCTGACAAGTAGTGCAGACTGATAGTGCAAGAGGGACGAGAGTAAGGAAGAGAAGAGAAGAGAGAGGAGACATGGGAAGATTGATGGAAGTGATGAGTGAACACTGAATCCCTTCCCTCTCTCTCTTATACTCATTCCTAGTGATAGACCGGTCTCAGATAGAGAAGGCCCAGTAGTTGAGTAGAGAAAAAAAGATAGATGAGGTCAATGATGCCATCTAGTTCTCTCTCTTCTGAGAGAGAGAGAGAGACGTGACCTATGATTCCCCCCTTCTATTTGTTGTCTCTCTCTCTCACTCAATTGCCTTCCGGTATTGATGATCGAGTTGAAACTTTGCTCTGTCGAAAGAATGCCTTCCTCCGAATTGAGTGATAAATTGTTTACATAATCTTCACAATTCAGACTAATCAGACGTCCGTTCACTTCTCTGTTCTATCCAGTTCTTCCGTTGTGATTCATCCTCGCTCTTACTGGAATACACTTACTGACTAGTCGAGAAGAGAGAGAGAGAGAGACGAAGACTGGAGAGATGAGAGATCGACGTCAATCTCTCGCTATCAGTTGTATAGTACACGGTTGGATCTCTTGGATTCACACTTCAATCTCCAAGTTTAGTGATCACTGTTTACTAAATTTTCGGAAACATTTTCGGAAACATCTTCATTATCTATCTTTGGTTAAACTGGCATCTTTACAATCTTCTACAACAACATTTATTTAAAAATATTTTAATAGATTTTTTGGCAAATTTTGAAGCCACATTTTTCACTGATTAAGAATGGAACTGTGCCTACATTTCAATAAACTCCTAAAGTGTATTGAGATGTGATGTTTCTGTTCTCATTCTGTATCTCGATCTTCTTCTTCTTCCTCCTTCATCATAATCTTCTCATTCCCTCTGGCATCTTTCTCTCTTTCCAATATTTGCTCATCTGCTTTTTACTCGTCCGCTAATTGGAACTGTGCTCTCCACGGAGTGAACACTGTGACACACAGGAAGTGGACAACGTCCGTTCCATGCAGATATTCGGAACGATTTATTCAAGTAGAATCAATGCAGATACAGTAATACTGCAGAATGAGTGAAACCCGTGGAAATAAGGAAAGACGTTGAGAGAAAAATAAAAACGTCTCGTCGGGGAAAGATTGAAATGCGAAGGAAATGAGAAGGAATAGTGGAATGTGAACGCGTAGTGAAAAACTGAGGTATTATAGAGAAGGGGGAACTCAGAAGGGGAAGAGAGAGAGAGGGAGAAGGGGACTACCATCCTTCCCTCTCTCGGAATACTCTCAATGGTTGACAGATAGGTCTTCTGCATACTCCATTCAATTTGAGAAGCATCTTGATATTACATTCGAAGAAGACAGCAGTCTGAAGAAGGAGAACGCTTATCAAAATGAACACTTTTTTGTTCAAGAATTGAAGAGTCATGACGAAACGAAACTCTCTTTATTCTACACGTCTTCTCACCGAAATGATAGGCAAAAGAGAAGAGCCTTCTCTTCATATTCCTCTCTTAGTTTCAATCCCAAAATGGAATACTTACTTGATCAACATCAAGTGAGAAGGCATTAACTCCCAATCCTCCATTGAGATCGCCCGAATACGAAACATGAGGAAGAACAGTCGGAAAGAGAGAACAACCGAATTCATCAATTATCTCGATCTGTAATCATTATTCATTTCAGTCTTTCCTTTGCCCATCATCAATATCTGCTGACTTATTTGAATGTTTTCAATTAAGAATTGTTTTCTTGCTATGAATCTCCATATTTCTAGAATGCGGATGTTGTTGCGTGAAGGATAAGAGAGTTGGAGAGGGGTTCGAGAGGGGGAAGAAGGGGTTATTTAGAAGGGAGAGGAGGAAGGGATCATAACGGACTCACGTCCTATGTACACATACTAGGGTGTGAAGAGAGGGAAAGAGAGAAAGAAAGAATTACGTAATGAGTGAGAAGATAGGGAATTGACCTGATTGATAGAGAGAAAGTCCGTTCAGTTAAATGTATTCACCTTCTTACTCTTCTCTCGATAATCAGCAACAGTGCATCTATTAACCATTAAACAATAGAGAGAAGTCTCTTTCTTCCCATATGAACACTTCCATGAATGAAACAGAGGCTCACCAACTCGAACTTGTCTGAATTAAAATTAATTGCAAAACTGCAGAATAGTCCTGTATCTACAAATATCTACGCCTAATGATTCCCAATGTGTATGTCTGTGCTGTCGATGTCAATGTCTGTGCTTCAGAATTTCAAACAAATAAAGAACAAAAATTGAAAAAAAATCTGACCCTACATAATAACGTGTGCAGCTCAAATGAGATAAACGGAAGAAAAACATATAAAGTATAAAATGGAGATAACTGACGAGTGTACGAGTGGTCCAGTCTCATTTCCAGCATGGACAGTGTACTTACACGATGGATCGGGAAATCGACCAATTGGAAGATCAATCACTTCTTCCTGAGATTTATCAGTGATAACTATCAATCAACAATGATAACAGTTTGGATTCAGGAAAATTTTTGTTCTCAAGAATGTATTCACCCACTGCACTTCTTATTTAGGAATTCTGTGAATTCATGGGCAGAAAAGTAAGCAAATAAAGGATTAAAGGGAGAAGTTGTTGTGTATAGAAAGATAGATACCTGAGGAAAGGAATCTGATTGAGAGATGACGATAGGAATGAAGAGAAGAATGAGAAGAGACGACATCTACAATTGAAGAGAGATTATAAGACAGGAAGGGATACCGATCTAAGCTGATCCTTCCATGGATATTATTGAGGATAGGAAGGGGGAGGGGTCAGAGACGGAGAGAGGGAGGAGGGGGAGAGGGGGGTGGAGGAGGAGAGACTTCTCCCTTTTCGTAAACTGACTATGCTTCTTCCATGCAGTCTACTCTTCACATCGATTCAATACTTATCGAGTAGTATCGAAGTGAGTAAAGGAACGAATCGTCTCTCTCTCTCTCTTTCTTACCAGTTCCTTCCTTCATTCATTCCTTCCTTTCCAATTCATTTCCTTCCTTCTCCCATTCCAATTCCATCTCCTCAAACATTTCAATTATCGTCCGATAATTCGTGCTAAAAGGAATAATTCTGTTTCTCCAGGTTCTCTCTTGCTGCAATACTACTTCTCTTTCCATCTACAAACCGATAGTAACAGGAATCGCCATTGGAAGGTTTCCTCTATTTCAATCTTATGCAGAAACCATAGATTGAACGAAGATTTCTGAATCGTTTCAGCTTATTCAAATGAAAATTAGAAAGATTTTCAAATAAAAATATAATAATTTAGATCTGAGATTCCTCTTGTGAGTCTTTCTCCACGAATTCAACCTCGAAATGAAGAAGATGACGATTTCATCGTCGGAATTCAACAGGTATTCGAATCTACGTCTTTACTTGTACTATTTATTCCCTATAGATAGACCGTTCTTTATAAATAGTAAATATTATAATGCAAAATAGATAAATTAAGTTATCAGTATGTTCTGATCGATCGGAACCTTCGATTGGATTCGTAGAAGGAAGAGGAGGAGTAAAATGTACTCATCATCTATTGGATTCATACTCAATTAATAATGGTTAGTCAATTGTATCTATGGAATTGTATGTGCACTATATCCCTTAGCTTTCATTGACCTTTCCCCTTGACTTCCTTCATTTCCTTTCCCTCTCCCCCTCTCCCCCTCTCCCCCTCTCCCCCTCTCTCTATCTCTACCCCTATCAGCGTACTCTCTAGTGAAATTGAAAGAGATGGTCGATAGACAAAAGAGAGTCAACACTTTGATCGAAAAAGAGAGTCATTTTGTCTGTTTGAGATTACTCACGAAAGACAGAAAAGTGTCAGATACGAGAATAGAATAGAATTGATATAGGAAGTGTGCCAACTCCTGGATGGTATTCACTATGTTTCAAGAAGAAAGATGGGTGTGAAGACTGTCAAGTTCATCTTATTTGCAGATTGGAACAAATGGATGTAAGAACGATATATATTTTTAAAATAAAATAGCTGAAATAACAATAATAAATATTGTAGGAATGTGTGAAAGTGTCAGTGACCGGTCGATTCAAGAACGTTTCCTCCACTAATGTCACTTATCCACTAAAGGTAGACGATCTTCACTCTTTTAATCTCTTCAGTCTTCAATTCAGATTGGATCCTCTTTCCCTTTCTCAACATCTCAAATCGGAATTCGTCTATCTGTTTCTCATATCTGGGACAAAAATATAATCGAATATCAAGATGTCGACCTGGTAATTATTTTAATTATTTCATTCATTTACTCATGCGAAGAAATTTGAAGAGTTTGCGAATTTTCTACTCAAAATGTGCGGAAACACAAGTTCTTTGCAACGAAAAAAGAGTAGTGAATAAGTAATAAGATCTTCTTTCAGTCTTCATCCGATGTTTCTCCATCTTTCTCTTCTCTCATTCCTCGCCATGCGTATCGACTCAATAGATGTATGCTACATCTAAAGTCAAATGTGAGTATTTTTTGATTGATTCATTGCAACCAGACATAATAATTCAGAAAACGTTTGGTTGTATATCGGAGTCATTCCAAACCCGATCCTCTTCACTTCTTCCTCTCATCTCTTCAAGTCTCATCATCATATCAATTTCCCTGTTCTGATTTTATCCTGTGATTCACTTATTCATACGAGTAATTTTCTTCTACGAGTTCATTCCGATATTATCTTTATCATAATGAAGTGAGTTTATTTGGAAGGCAATTGAGAATAAGCACCGAAACGGGGAGAGATCATGGATTGAATCGATAGAAGACGAATCTAAGAAATTGAACATAAATAAAAATAAATTCTACAAAAGTCGTAGTAATGGAATTAGAAAGGGAAAGATAAGGGAACGAATTGAAATGGAGTTGCACAAATCTGAATGAGATATTTTCGAAGTCTGACTTAGTATCATCATACCTCTATCAGAGCATGAGCAGATGGATGGAGTGGATGAATGGGAACATTGTGCATCGGGAGAGAGATGATAACCATGAAGAAAGAGAGACGAATTACATCCACGAAGCATTAAAGTTGTGTCTGAAGGAGAGATCATTTAGGAAAGAACAGGGAAGAATTACCATCATGTGATATTTGTATCTTCACACACGAATCAATGCATGAAATCGTATCGAGGGCTCGAAATTCGGGATCGTCTTCTAGTGCACACACTTGTTGAACTGGAGGAACGTTGTACGCGGAATAGAGAAGAGCTCTGAACATACACTCATTTATCTACAACTTCTACAGATTGGAGATACTCCTCAAAAAGATGTTTTAAATGATACCTAAACCATTTTTTCAATGGAGTATAGTTGCATGAGTTGATCAATGATAGAATGAATACGTACTTGAGTGTGTGTTGTCCCTCTAGTGGAATATCGGATGAGAGAGGAGACATACAGTAATAACACATCAATGAAGAAATTGATGGAAGAAAAGAGAAGGGAAGAAGAAGAGGAAACATTGAGGGAGAAAGAGAGAAGGGATGAAGATGAGAGTAGTCCATTCAATGTCTTCGTATCCATGGAGATGAATCGAGAGGGAGATTCAAACAGGAGAATTTCCGTCTACTTCCATATTCAACGCTATTCCCTCTCTTCCTTAGTCTAACAAGAAGGAGATTTATGGTGTTTCTTTGTGTCCCCACCTCCTCCTCTTCTTCTTCCCTCTTCTCTACAGTCTTTCCCATCGGATGGACTCTCACATCTGCTCTTCTCTCTTATTTTACGACTGTATCGTCCTGTGAGATACATCTGTCTGTTAGAGAGAGAGGGGATCAATTCCCTCCCTCTGATCTTCTCAACTAATAAATGTAAGTGACTGATCAATCTCTATCTCTCTACCTAGTGTTCAGTGTGACTAATTGATTGGAGAGAGTGGGAAGTTGATTGATTCAATCGGACTCAGTCTTCTACTCTCTAGATGCAATAAATTAGAAGAGGGAGAGATGGGGTCTAAATTCTTCTCTTCCCTCAGTCGATCTATTCTCCTTCTCCTTCTGCCATGCAACTCCTTCCTCTTCTCCTATCATTGATATTCATTCGACCATCTTCTTCAATTGGAATGAGTTGGCTGTTAGTTATATCTCCATTTCTTTCTTTTATCAATTCCTTCATTTCAGATCGGGTGGTCTCGAGGCATGGAGGGAAGGAGAAGGAAATAAAACTGCTTGTAGGAATCTAAAAGGAGTCACGAAACGACAACTACGGTAAGTGAAGGGAAGAATTATCGATTGAGAAAGAGTAATTAGGTACTGTCGTCAAAATGCCGACGTCGTTCCATCGATTGCAATCGGAGCATTCAATGCTTATTCTGAATGCCAATATCAATTCAAGAAGAGAAGGTAGAGAATTAGAGTAAGGAAAGAAGTGATGAGAATGGATTCAGATGGAATTGTACTCTACTCGAGACAGCGGAAGGAGGAGGAAGGGGATTGGAGGTATCCAATTGATCTTTGATCTCTTCTCTCTTCATAATCTTTCTTCAGACAGGTACACGTGAGGCAGCATTCGTCCATGCTATTTCATCAGCTGGTCAGTTCTTTCTTCTCCTTCACTCATACGAAACAAAAAAAAGTACAACGAACTTTGTCCCCTTTCGTGTATCTCCTGCCATATGGAATCTTCGAATGAATTCTCTTTCTAGGAGTAGCATATCGAGTAACGAAGGATTGTTCGAAAGGACTAAGTGATAAATGTGGATGTGATCACTCGGGTGCACAAAGAGCGAGGAGTTACTCAACTGTCAGTCCAATCTCTCTCCTTTCCACCCCTCCATACTCATCCTATTCAGGCGAAACAACAATTTGAATTCGAGGGATGTTCAGACAACATTCACTATGGAATCGGAGTCTCCAGGTATATTCGTAAGGGATTTTCCAGTTACATTTTGATCGTTCTTTCAGAGAATTCATCGACGCATCCGAGCGAGTGAAGAATAAATCGGAAGAATCGAGAGTGAATCTTCACAATAATCGAGCAGGAAGAGAAGTTAGTGAGAATAAGGAAGTCCATCGATATTCTCTATTGCAGGTCATTGAAAGATCGCTTCGACGAGAATGTAAATGTCATGGAATGAGTGGAAGTTGTGAAGTGAAGACGTGTTGGATGGCCATGCCTACTTTCCGGTATATTTTTATCCTTGTTAATCGGTCCTATTTCCGTATTGATCGGATTGTATTGATGAAGTTGCAGTCACATCGGTGAGATAATGAAAGAGAAATTTGATGGTGCATCTGAAGTGATGTTGACGAGAAAAGGAGAAGAAACGAGAATGATGATGAAACATGGGAATCTTAAGAGACATACTCATGCTGATTTGGTATGAAGAAGAGAAAGAGAAAAGGGTAGAAAGAGACAATTGAAGGTGTATATGAAACCATCTCCTGACTACTGCAATACTGATGATTCCAAGGGATTTCTCGGTACGAGAGGAAGGGAGTGCAATCACACTTCGATGGCTATGGATGGATGTCAATTAGTTAGTTATTTTATCATTCTGTTTTTAAGTAGAAGTCTCTATTTGACTATCTAGTGAAACGTTCAAGATCCCTCGAATCCCCAAGATCACACCTTGCAAAATAAACTGACTAAGAATGGAGAAATCTGAATCAAAAATCGCACAAAGACACAAAGAATCAGAGAGAAACGTGACCCGATAAGATTAGAAGTATTGTATTATGTGATTAGACAGAAAAAGCACGAGAGTATATTCATCCCATCAGACTCCTCTCCCCTCTCTCATTCATCTATTGCAGATGTGTTGTGGTCGTGGATTCAAGAGAGTAGTCAAGACATTCACAGAGAAATGCAATTGCAAGTTCATCTATTGCTGCAAAGTAGAATGTCAATCGTGTGTTCGAGAAGAAGTGACATACGTCTGTCTGTAGTCTACCGTACCGTCCCCTCCCTTCACTCTCCTCCCTCCATTCCCCTGATCTCTCTCTCTCTCTTTCCACTCGGGATTCTACATCTCATGACCTCCCTTCTTCTCCGTTTCTTTGTTTCTCCACTCATTTTTTATCACACGTGATTATGACTCAGAAAGGCGATTATACCCTATAAGAATATGTACAAACATACAATGAGAAGGACAAGAATAATCAAATATCTCTGCCTAGAATAACACTCGAACATTTCTCGAATCGAGCATATTCTATCGAGTTATCATGAGATTCGAATAGAACAGTGAATATAAGATGTTCCAATCGAGGAATTCGTGAAGGAGAAAGAGAATGTTCGAATATTCGAAGAAGAACCTGATCACGAAATGAACGAAGAATTATTCGACGAATTGAGAAATCCCGATAGGAAGTCTGAATGAGAATGATGAAAGAGGGAAAAGGATGAGATCATACCTGTAGTGGATACAAAACACTTTCTGCTGTTGGAATCAATTCGGATACGAGAGTCTGCAATGAATAAATGATGTATTTGTATGTGTACGTTCTCTTACAAGGGAACCGCATAAGTCGGCACTCATGAATCCTAAACTTGCTATCACCAATCGAAAGGTACCCCTCTAGGAAGTCCAAATCAACTCTAACATTCCGTAATAATTGATTCCTAAGAACCGAAAATCGATCATCAATGTATAGGAGAAATTAGTGGAAAATTTGCTCGCTCGTTGCGCAGGCTAGTATTCGAGCTGGCGAGAGCTCTGAGCATGTCTCGTCTGGCGCAGCAGGTAGCGCGTCCACCTTGAGAACGGTATGCCGTTGGTTCGAAACTTTTTGATGCAACTGTTTTGCAACATTTTTTGCACTTTTAAAATCACTTTATTTTTCATCGTAGGCTCACTTAACGTTGAACAATACATATTGACGCTTTTCACATGTGTAACCGCTTTGTGAGTAATGTAGAATCTCATGCTATTAGAAAATTACATTCTGAGTGCAACTAAGTGAATGTCCTTCAGTATAAACAGCAATATGAGAACTGTTTTAACGTTGGGTGAGCCTACGACGAAAAATAAAGTGATTTTAAAAGTGCAAAAAAATGTTGCAAAACAGTTGCATCAAAAAGTTTCGAACCAACGGCATACCGTTCTCAAGGTGGACGCGCTACCTGCTGCGCCAGACGAGACATGCTCAGAGCTCTCGCCAGCTCGAATACTAGCCTGCGCAACGAGCGAGCAAATTTTCCACTAATTTCTCCTATACATTGATGATCGATTTTCGGTTCTTAGGAATCAATTATTACGGAATGTTAGAGTTGATTTGGACTTCCTAGAGGGGTACTTTTCGATTGGTGATAGCAAGTTTAGGATTCATGAGTGCCGACTTATGCGGTTCCCTTGTTACTTGAAAATGTTCCGTTAATTGATCAACTCCATCTTCCCTCTCTAGAATATCTCCCAATTGAGAGGGAGTACATTGAAATACTTTGCATGCGTTATTCTCGACAGCTGAGTCAGAGGCACCCTTCTAAATCGATTGATTATTGAGAGATCGAAAGAGAAAATGAAGAGAAGATTATTACCGTTCCCTCAATGAAATCAATCAATTTCTTCTTATTCTGAATGGGAAGACTAGCTACAATCTGTGCAAGTTCTCTTCTTTCTTCCCATCCCAATATCTGTCCTTGCAATACATTCAACATCGAGATTTCGAATCTGAAGGAATAGTCTATAGGTAATAGTTTGAATGAAATCTTCGTACGGAACGGGTGAGTTAAGGGAAGTGGTTCGATGATTGGAGAATGAAGAAGGAGGACGGGCCATGAATGAATGCTTCTTCTCAATTGCTGAAGAAAAGAAAGAGATTGAGAAGAGAATAGACTGATTATGTTGGGATTAAGATTAGTTTCCGAGAAGAGATTAAAAGTTTAAAGTTTTTGTGTCGACAAATTATAAGTTTTGAGGTTTCGGAGATTTTTTTGGAATTGTTTAGAATGGAACGTTCATTTGAAAACTTACGGGAAAGTGCAGAAAGTGAGACATTCGTTCGAAAATGAAGAGCATCGGGAAGACCTTTCATCGTTGAGAAAGTGATGAAGAGAAGAGAAGAAAGGGAGAGTGATTAGAGGCCACGAAGGGTCGAAGAGATATCGTGAGATTATTTTCCAATCCACGCGTAGCTGACCTTTGACGAACTGAGTGGAGGGAGGAGCGAGGAAGAGGCCGGGAGGAGGCTAGTGATCTACCTGCTCTCCTCCGCCCTACCTCTTCCCTTCTTCTCTCTCCCAGACAATCAATACGCTAACCAGCACATTGAGTTTGCTGAGCATTTGAAACGCACGATAAGAGACTGATTACGAAGGGATGGGAAGACATTTCAATCATAGAAGAGAATACAATGAGATCACAGTGGAGAGAGAGGAGAGAGACTGCAAAGAAGGGTAACACAATTAATTGAAGAGAGATGGTCCATCATTCTCATCCAAATGGAACCTGGAACGCGGTTGGTCGGCAATTCTGTCTACTTCGATCCCAAGTATATGAACACTCTTGCTCAGGTAGTGCATTTTCTATCATTAAATAGATGATTAATTAAGGTGTACACGTATGGGGCAGCTGCATGGTTTGTCTTCATTGCAATAATGCAGGCTATTCTCTTATTCGCCACTGATCCCAGAGTGAGATTATCCATTTAGATATTGATTTCCAGTTATCCTTCAGGAGCCGAAGGATGAAAAGGGCAAGACTGAATCTGCTCGAATGCTTCTCAGACATCACGAGACCAATAAGAACAGTACGTCTAGTCGTGAGAGAGACGTGGAGAATACTCAAACTGCCACCGAAGAGGGAAGCCGCAGGACCGAGAAAACTCAGGAACACTGAGTTTCACACTATCAAACTGATAAATAAATATAAGATAAATGATGATTCTATCGATTTCTTGTCTACAGTACTCGTCATATAATAATTCAAACTTCAAGTCGTGGTGTATTCTGCAGAATTCTACAGTTGCGAATTTTCCATTTGCCGGTTCTTCAGCTTTCCGGTCCAAGGATTCAAAAATTTGTCATCGTCCCACACTTGTCAGCATGTTCGCTTGTTTTGGCTTTACTTTATCCTTAATTGTATGTGTTTCATGTGTACTATTTTATGTTCAACAGGTATGAGTTCTATCGGTACTGGATACGATCTTGCCGCTTCGACCTTTTCACCAGATGGAAGAATTTTTCAGAGTACGTTTTCGTATATAACCTACTATGTCTTTTTTCTCATATCATCTTTATTTATTCCGATTTCAGTCGAGTACGCCCAGAAAGCAGTTGACAATGGCAACACGATGGTCGCCCTGTGCGGAAAGCACGGAGTTGTAACTGCCATCGACAAAGTCATCGCATCCAAGTGCTACGTCGAGGTCAGTTCCTTCTAGATGCATCCTTTAATCATCGGTTAATTGTTTCAAGAATGCGAATCCTCGAATGGCAAATCTGAACGAGGAGGTGGGAGGTGCTTTCGCTGGTGTCTACCCTGACTGCCGTGCTTTGAAAGACTATGCAGTAAGAGAGGCACAGAAGTACCTCAAGGAGTACAGAGAGCCTATCACCATTAAGAAGCTCGCCAATGCTGTGAGTATTTAGAATTATTCAGTATGGTGCTAGAGTGACGTCTAGAGTTCTCTCGATGGAAAGTCTTTCTAGAATTTCAAAACGAATATTGGAATTAGACTTCTTTCGAGAGGACCAGTGTGTGAATAATGAAGTGTTAATGGAAAGTAAACTTTTCAATAGTACTTTCCGATACAGGAACCCTACTGCACTCTCATTGAGTAGTTGTATATTCAATTATATATTATTTCGGAAGAATTTCGTAAACGAGATAGTGCAATAGGCCAAGAGTAGTGATTGAATAATGTTTGCAGGTTGCTGAATACGTTCACATCTTCACTCTGGGCATCAGCAGACCATTTGGAGTCTCCGCATTCCTTTCCTCGTGGGATGAGAAGGTTCGATCTTTATTATTATTATTATTGTTTCTTCCAAAATTCATTATTAATGTGTAAATCATTTTAGAAGGGTGGTTCCCTCTATCTCATCGAGCCATCGGGTCTCTCATACGAGTACCGAGCTTGGGCAACTGGAAAGCATCGACAGGCTGCCAAGGTTCGAATAAATTAATTTTTATTCTCCCCACGTGTACTTGACAGATGATGCGTTTGAAGTAGCAAGTAATAGTTGTCGAGGAATATCGTACTCCAAACTATCTATATATTTCCATTTTCTTAATAAGACAAACATATTTATATTCAGGCCGAGATCGAGAAGTTGAAGCTCGACGATCTCTCTCTTGAGGACATGGTCAAGGTACGATAGTCAATTATCCCTTAACACTTATTGTTTTCCTCATAACTTTATGAAGTAATAGTCGAATGAGAAATGTAATTCTATATTTGTATGATATTGATATTTTATTAATTACTAATAATATGCATGTTTTGTGCAGGAGGCTGCTCGTATCGTAGTAGCGATTCGAGAGGAAGGAAAGGACAAAGAAGTGCACATTGAGATGGGATGGGTGGGAGACAAGACTGGAGGAAAACATGAGGTTATCATTTATATCACTTTACACTGTTACGATAGTGATTCATGTTCTAATCTTTGTCTCTCAGTCAATCCCTCGTCCGACGGTACAGGCAGCAGAGCAATGGGCGAAGACTAAGATGGAGGAGGAAGATATGGAGGATTGAGAGTGACTCCTCCCTTTCCCTCTCCTCCCCCTCCCTCACACTGTCGTGAGAGATAACGCTGTCCATCGATTGAAAGAACCGTTGTCCCACCTCCCCGTTATTTATTCTTCTTCCAATATCGTACCGATCTATTTATGTTTACTTGCGATACGGTGATAAATGTAATATGGCTCGTATCATTCCCTTACATGTATCTGATTAGTGTTTGGAACGCGACTAGTATTTGTCGTTGAATTGAATGATACTATTACAGAATCACTGGAATTGCAGTGGGAGATATCCAGGAAATGAGTGGAACAGAAACTGAAATGTATGGAAAGGCTTGTTTCCTCTCACGTCTCGTTGCCTCCTCTGTCAAAGTATCCCAATCGGCTGGAAGTCTCATGAAGGTTGATCAATCACATATTTGAGTGAAATGAATTGTATTATCCAGAGTATTCTTGCGAAGGGAGATTTGGGAGTGATCGACAAGGGATCAGAAACTGCTTATGATCCCCAAACTGAAGCTGATAGAGCTGCTCAATATCTTATCGTCCAGAGTCTACAGAAGAAGTTCAAGAACATTTGCATCATTGGGGAAGAGGTAAGGAGAGAGAGATGGGGAATGGAAGGAGATACGTCCATTCCAGGAGAAAGTATCTAAAGTGGAAGTATTGGAAGATGGAGCTTCTCTTGATGTTCTCAATCTTTCTTTCCCTTCTGATCTTTCTTCGATCGAAGAATCGAATGACGTCGTTGTATGGGTTGATCCCCTCGATGGAACTACTGAATTGGCCAGAGCAGAGGACAAGACTTGCATTGGTGAGTACGGTAGTTGATAGTACAGGAGTACAGGAGAGGTACGGTAGGAAACTAAGAATGCCATGTATTTCCAGCCACTCTTCAGCAAGTGACAGTACTCATCGGAATCGCATACAAGGTTTGTGATTATGACAGTTGGATAGGGATTAGTGACGTCTTCCTTTTCCTTTGTTCTGCTTTTAGATTCACGATGCTCCGAATGTTGTGATGACGAATTCGATTGTTCTATTTCTTGACTTGTGCATTATAGGGATCAGTGGTGGGAGGAGTCATCCATCAACCGTGGTCTTTCCCTACTGGAGAGAGTAGAACAATCTGGGCTGTAAAGGGATTGGGAGTTCATGGAATTGAAGTTGCCAAGGAGAAGAATGAAAAAGTTATCGTGACAACGAAGAGTCATGGCACGGCTACGGTAGAGGAGGCACTCAAGGTAAGGAATACGGTAGGAAGGAGGAGTGAGTACGATAATTCTTGTTTAGGAATTGGAACGACGATGTCTTTCCACGAGTGTTCTTCGAGTGGGCGGAGCCGGATTCAAGGTTGATCTATCGAGTATTTGATTTCAATGGATAATGTTGAGGTGCTCAAAGTGTTGGAGGGAGCAGCAGCGTATGTCTTTGCCAGTCCCGGTTGTAAGAAGTGGGACACTGCTGCACCTCAAGCTATCCTGGAGGCTGCTGGTACGTCGTTTGCCTATACCCAACGAGATTTTGTATTCAGACTACCAGTTTAAGGTCTTATGGTGTAGGTTTTATGTAATTTCCTTGCAGGAGGTACTCTGACAGATATCTCTGGTCGTCCTCTAATCTACTCATCTGATATCCAGAAGGGTAATTCAGGTGGAGTATTGGCAACTGCTCCCTGGGTATGAATCCTCCCTCTCTTCCTATCAACTATCATTCTATGCAGGTTAAACACTCTGACTATCTGAATGCCCTGCCTGATGCACTCAAACAGTCTCTTCCCGAGTTCGCTGCTCGCAAGTAGAAGATACAAAATGTATGATAGTCACTATCTTTCTTATATAATCGTTTCTTATGTAGTTTCTATGTTATATAGGCTGTTGGTTGTATATCAGATTTTGACATTCCATGTTCAACATTTGTATTTCAATCGGTTAACTTGGGTGAAATGAAGCAGGAAAAATCAGAATGAAGAGAATACAAACGATATGCATGTCACACGAAAGTTAACGACGATAAAGCAAAAATACGGTATTTGGTAGTAGTCGGGGGAGTCATGGTAGTAACAGATTAGAGATCGATCTGATCTACCGAGTGAAAGACTATTCCAAAAAGGAGACATGGTACAAAAGCTACAAAATACCTATGAAAGTATGTCTAGGATAAATCAACATCAGGTGTGAATATAAAGTAAAGAATGTTTCAGTTGGGATTAGAAGGGAAGGAACCAGAAGCCATTGACTCCTGTTGAGCTACCATTAGTTGTGCAAGAGTATTTACATCGATAGAGGGAAAAGTATCGGATGGATTCTCGAGAAGAGAAGCAAGAGCAGAATTAGGGAAGGAAGGGAAAGAAGATGCACCAATGGAAAGACTGGAGGGAACCATTGAATGACTAGAGGAAATATTCTTCGTACGACGAAGATATGAAAGACGATTATCAATCTGACGATTCATTCGAGGATTCGGAGGAAATCCATGACGAGACACCTTAAATACATACTCAAATATGGAATATAATATCAACGTACGCATTCGTCAACCGCTTGTTGTCTCGTCTCGTTCGTCCATCCCTCAGAGAACGATTTGTCCACGATCTCACGAATTTGCCTGACAATTTAATATAAAAATCAGAAAAGGTACGGAATTCTATCATCGATTAGTCGCTCGATGTTTCAGATAAGAGAGAGACAGAGAAATATCTTAAATTGAGATTATTTAATGCCGGATTAGATCCTCCTTAAAAAAAGGCAAAAGTGCTCAGCCCTATCGTTGGATCTACATAACTTATGTTTAAGATGTTAGGTTTCGTTGCGCATAAGCGCGCTAAAAAATGGCAAAAGTGCTCAGTCCTATCATTGGATCTACATAACTTATGTTTAAGATATTAGGCTTCGTTGCTCATCAACGCACTTCTGTTTTGTCTTTTGCGGGATTCGAACCCGCGACCTCAGGAACGTGAGGGTAGCACGCAACCGACTGCGCCACAAGGGAAATCAAAAGGAGTGAGCGAGCAGGCGCTAAAGAAGAGAGAGTGCGGGTGCCTGTTGACTAATGGCGAATCCAACAAGCTATTGCAAGACCAAATAAGAATAGCATCTTACTTGGGGAGTCCCTGCGAACTGAATTCCTTTCCTTCATATGAATGAGAGTGGCATCCTTTCTCTTCAACGACGAACCTAAAAATTTTAACAATTATGAACACGAAATTGTGTCTTCTAATTGATTTGGTACCCGCACCACAATCGCTTGGAGCGTTTATAAGGACGTTTATAAGGATACATCACAATAGGAGTTGAACAAAAGTACAACATGATATTCAACATAATAATGCAGACTTACACTCCATCGTCTCTCTTCTTGACTCGAACCTTGAATCTACACTTGTTCTTCGTACGAGTGAAACATTCGAAACTGCAATGGAAAAGAGTAACAACCTGTCGTGCCTATATTCAGAATACAATTGATAAGTAGGAATAAACATACTTCTCATATCCATCCTTGGTGGTTCCTTTACTGACAACGAAGAGAGAATACACGAGAGCTCTCACTTCCTCATCATTCGAAGATGTGAAACATTCCATGTATGATTCTCGATTAGATGATTGAGATGAAGAGGGAATCATTCTCTGTGGAGAAGGACTCGATCGACCACTGAAATTAATGAATTGAAGAAGTAATCTAGATCGAGAAGGGAGAGAAAGTACAATAACTGGAGAGTGTTAGTCATGTGAATGGAATTAGATGCCCACGTTGATGATTAGCATGTATTCAGCTTCTGAATCATAGTCGAATGGGGGATGAAGAGGGAGAAGGGAAGGAACATGCAAAATAGGGTCTCACTTAATATCATTGTGAATGGCCTCTATGATACTTTCCACATTTTGATCCATTCCTTCATGTGGAGGAGAGACTGAATGAGATGGAGTATGGAATCCAGATGATTGAGATGATGATCCATTCTTCCCTTCTTCTAATGATGATGCTGATGCCTACAAAATGAGATGATATGCCGCTATACCACACTCACAATCACTTACCGTATCCGATACACTAATTTGAGAGTGTGAATCTGGCTGCAGCTGCATTTGCTGCATCTGCAGCATGTGCTGAATCATCAGATTCATCCCATCCTGAAATTATAAAAAAATATCGTCTGGATTCAATGCGTGTGAATCTGTTATAAGAATGGATAGAAAGTATTCTCTCCATTCTCTTCGAAGATTGATACATAGCAACAGTAACCGTACCATTCCTCCCATTCCTCCTATCATCTCCATTAAATTATCTGCCTCATTCGGGGCTCCTGTGAGATCGGGCTGAGACGCCATAGCTAAAAAAAGAAAATATAATATAAGTCTAAATGTAAAAAATTTAAGATCAATTGTTTAGAAAACCCCAAGCAATATGGAAGTTCTAAAAAAATTGAAATATTCAAATTAAAGGGAAATGGTGGGTCTGATAAAAAGCGGGAATATACGAATGAGGTAATATTTGGCGCGGGGTTCCACCTCTCACTCTAGGAAGAGAGAGAGGTGATAGAGTGTATAGTCCATTTTCAGTCTTGATCGAGAGAAAGAGAGCGTACTAAATGAAGAGATCGGGGTCAATCAGAGACGCCCATCGATTTTATCCTGTGGAAATGCCCCTTCTTGAGAGTCCAATACCAGATTTATTTCATATATGTAGACAAAAGTATTCATGCCACGCGTAACTCTTTAGGTTAGAATGTTGAAATGACGTTTCACCATTGAGCTCATTGAATGGGAAATTATCAAATCAACGATCTGAAAAGTAATGCCGGCTAAATTAGCTAATCTAGTGCTCAAGGATGGAAGTGACTCTCGACCTTCCAATTGCCCATTCAATGTCATCTTCATTCCTCGAAATGTGTGAACATAGTATGTGTAAGAAATTGGCCTCGTCGTTTAAAAACATACGGTTCATTTGTCGAAAGCACAATATTAACACGAAAATAATAAATAGCATGCATACTCGCATGAAATATATAAGGGGAACCTCAATGTACAGACAGTTGATGACATCGCCAACAATAAAATTACTAGTCGCTAAGTGACAACAACGGGAGATCAATGCTCGTAGAGGAAGAGTCGAGCCAAGCTTCGAATGGCACTCGTTTTTGAGATGGTATGAATACACTAACTACCTAACACTCTACTCAAGTTCCTACTTAGTTCTTGAAAGGGAATCCGAAGGGGAATCCTCCCTGTAGGAATGGTGGCTGAAATGGTTGTGCAGCCACTGGTGCAGCAGGGACAGCTGCAGCAGCTGCAGGAGGTAGTTCAGCGATGGCAGGAACGAGTAGGTCACTGGCGACTTCGGCTGCGATCTCAGCTTCGAGAGCAGCGAGTCTCTTCCCAATGCTCTGTCTCTGAGAGACGATGATACGAGGACGACCATTGTGAAGATTAGAGATGATCGTACGCTGATTCTGTGATCCCAGACCCTCGTTCGACTGTCTGACCACGAGGTCTTCCGAGATGGGAAGAGCAACAGGAGCTACGGCCTCCACTGTCGGCACAACGACGGGGGCAGCTTCGATGGTAGGAAGAGCGGCGGGGTGGAATGGGAGTAGCCTCGATGGTGGGAATAGGTTGAGGAAGAGCAATGGGAGCTGTTTCGAAGTAGGGAAGGAGAGGGGAGTCTGTTCGATGGAAGGAAGGACGAGAGGAGCGGGGGATACGATGGGGGCAGCAGTCACTGTGATGATGGAAGCAGGAGAAGCGAAGATTGGGGTGGGGATAGCCACTGGCTGAGGAACGGGTACGGGAACGGGTTGAGGCACGGGCACCGGCTGAGGGACAGGTCGTTCGATCACCTGAACGATACACCTTATTTTCTCGACATAATATCAGAAAATAAATCGAACAGTGTTACTGAAAATATCATTACCTGAGGAGGCTGGGGTACGGGCACGGGCACAGGAACGTCGACGGGCTGAGGTACGGGAACCTGGACGGGAACCTTGACCTCGAAGGGAGCATCCACATTCACTCGGACGGGAACATCGACTGGGACCGGGACAGGAACGGGTTGGGGAACCTCGATTCTGACAGGAACGTCAACCGGAACGGGAACATCCACTGGAACGGGTACATCGACCGGGGTAGGAACCGGGATATTGATAGGCACCGGCACGCGAACTTTCTCAATGATGGTAGGAGGCTGAGGAACAGGCAAGGGCACATCAATGGTCTGAGGTACCGGAACATCGACGGGAGTAGGTACAGGGACGGGAGTGGGAACATCCACGGCGGTGGCTACAGGAACATCCACTCTGAAGGGATCAGCTACGGGCTGAGGGACCTCGACCGGAGCAGGCACAGGCACATCAAAGGGCTGAGGTGTAGCAACAGCGATATCGACGGGAGTGGGAACAGGGATAGAAACGGGTGACGGCACGGGGACTTGCTGAATAGCAGGAGGAGAGGAGATGATCGGAGTAGCGACTGGGAGGGGAGCCGCAGGAAGGAACTGCGGGTAGTTGAGCACTGGAGTCGCGGAGCCAGCAACGGGAAGTTCATACCCTTGAGGAAGGGTGAACGGAGCTGGGTCAACGGTAGGAGTTGCTACTGGGGCGAAGTCGTATCCGAGAGATGCGGGAGCAGCCTCAACTATGGGTGCAGCCACGGGAGCCGGTGCTGCAGGGACGAAGGGAGTGGAGTAGTCGTACCCGACAGCAGCTGGGGCAGCCTCGACCACTGGAGCTGCGACGGGTGCAGGTTGGGCAGCGATGAAAGGAGCAGCAGCGTCGTATCCAAATGAGGTGGGAGGGCTCTCAACGAGAGGCGCAGTGATGAGAGTGACAGATACTGCAGGGAGAGCAAGAGTATCGTAAGGAAGAGCAGTAACCCTGATGGCGGGTTCGACAATGGGAGCAACTGCAGGGAGTGGAGTGGCTGTGATGAAGGGAGTGGGAACTGCGATCGGCTGAGGTACGGGCACAGGTTGAGGAACAGCCACGGGATTCTCGATGATCTGAGGAGGGAGAGCCACTGGATGAGCCACTGGGACATCGAAGGGTTGAGGGACAGAAACGGGAGTGGGCACGTTGAAGGGAGTAGGCACATCGAAAGGAGTAGGGACGGATACTTGGACGGGGATGGGCTGAGGAACCGGTTGAGGTACTCTAATCTGTACTGGAACGTCGACGGGAACAGGTGTAGGCACATCAACGGGGACATCCACGGGTTGAGGGACGGCGACGTTCACGGGAGTGGGCACAGGTACTTGTTGGATGGCAGGAGGAGGTACGATGATGGGTTGAGGGACAGGGACCGGTACAGGCTGAGGAACAGGTACTGACACGGGCACGGGTCGTTCGATCACCTGAAGGAAAGGAGTTATTATACGGACAGGATGATAATGATTTTAATTGTTTAAAGAAATTTACCTGAGGAGGCTGGGGTACGGGCACGGGCACAGGAACGTCGACGGGCTGAGGTACGGGAACCTGGACGGGAACCTTGACCTCGAAGGGAGCATCCACATTCACTCGGACGGGAACATCGACTGGGACCGGGACAGGAACGGGTTGGGGAACCTCGATTCTGACAGGAACGTCAACCGGAACGGGAACATCCACTGGAACGGGTACATTGACCGGGGTAGGAACCGGGATATTGATAGGCACGGGCACGCGAACTTTCTCAATGATGGTAGGAGGCTGAGGAACAGGCAAGGGCACATCAATGGTCTGAGGTACCGGAACATCGACGGGAGTAGGTACAGGGACGGGAGTAGGAACATCAACGGGGGTGGCGACAGGCACATCCACTCTGAAGGGAGCAGCTACGGGCTGAGGGACTTCGACGGGGGAAGGAACGGGAGTGTCGATAGGAAAGGGGAAGGCAATCGGAGTGTCGATGGGGAATCCGAAGGGAGTAGGGACGGCGACAGGAGAAGGAATGGGTACTTCGACGGGAGGTGGGACGATGGTTGGAGAAGGAACAGGGAGAGAGGGGAAGACTGGGACAGTCAGTTCGGAGGGGAAAGTCGGGAAGGCAGGGTATGCAGGGTAGGCAGGGAATGCAGGAAGGACAGGGGCGGCAGGGAGAGCAGGAGTAGGGGAAAGAGGGAGGGGAAGGGGAGCAGCGGCAGCAGCTGCAGGGACGGGAATCGTATCGACGCGGGCGTCTCCAGACGCCTTTACGTCAGCATCGGGGCCAGCCTCGACGTGGATGTGAGTGGAGGCAGAGGCCACCTGATTGGCAGTGTAGACGGGCACTGAAGGGTGTAGATAGGCAGCCGATGGAAGAGTCGGCTGAGGGGCTACATGAGCAGGAGCGATGGCTGATGGTCTGAACATATCAAACGTGAGAAGTAAATTACGTGAATGAATAAAAAAAACGAAATAATTACTCACAGAGCATCGTTCGTGTAGTAGAACTGCTGAGAGGGAGCGAGGTGAACCCCTTGGTTATAGTAGAGAGGGGAATCGATGTAGCCTTGTGGAGATCGAGTGTCGATCCGTCTAACATTGCCTTGCAGGGATGCGTCTGTATCCAACCCACCATGTGTCGGGCTGATCTGAAAGAGAAAAAAATGAACTTGCGCATGTACATAATGGATATGAAGTTATATAATAATAATGTTACTCACAATGCCAGAAGTGGCAGTAGGGATACAAAGAAGATCCCTGTAGTCATCTGTAATAATTTTCATGGAGAAATACAAAGGGAAAAGTATGATGAGTAAATGAGAATGGTTCTCGACTCACCTTGGGGGAAGGAGGAAGGAGCGAATGCTGCTAAGGATTGCTCACCCTGTTGCCCTTAAATACCCCCCCATCGTCTCACTTTTTAGCAAGTTCTAGGTATCGACATAGTTATCCGAGCCCGAAACTCTTGACTCCTCCTACTTCTTTCGACCAACTCAAGGGTGTTCCTCAAAAACTGAACCGATAAGGTCACACATGCAACTTCTTCATCATGCCTTCCACACATCTCATTCATATCGGTTATTAGATCGGAATTACGTAAGATATGAGATGAAAAGATGTACGCTTGAAACACTGTTCGAGATTAAATGTCAATAACGAGTTGATGTTAAGCTTATCACATCTTACTTGATACGAACAGTGATTTCTTTGACACTCAGTTAACGAACAGAGCTAATCACTCCTCACTTTCCCACTTGTTGTAGTGTTGCCTCCCATCCTTCTCTTTTTTTACATTCTCGTAGAAATCATTTTCAAAGATAACTTTCTCTTTTCAATGCCTTTCGATTGGTATCTCGAATTAGAGTGATTGGTTCCTCGAGGATACGTTGCTGTGATACGAGAGGGAACGTCGGGTCACACTCTGGATCAAGTTCAAGTGAAGGGCGAGTGATAAAGTAGAGGTTAGTCGTAATGATTGAGTATCTCTCTCAATTTCTCTGTGCCTCTCTCTCGTTCGGGGAAAAGAAAGGTCGATGGATGGGAAGGAGCTGTGATGAGATTCCACTTATGATGTATACACAAGCAAGAAACACAATCACTTTGATATATCTCTCGAAGGAGATTAGACCGGTTGAGCCATCTCTCATCCTTGTATATAAAAGGAGTGCAGATAGCCACAGACCATTCCCATCCATAACAATGTCGCAACATCTACCACTCCTCCTTTCAACCTTTCTCATAGTTACTGTGTACTCGTACCACCGTAAGTACTCTCTTCTCGATATTCATCGAGTAATGATAACTCTTAAGAGTATCGTGAACTCAAATGTTCTACTCCTTCTGGAAGCATCAGAGGAGGAGGGGATGAAGCAACGTGCCATTTGGTACTCAAGAATGAGGAACTTGAAGACGGACGAGACTTGCCCATTGGCACTGGATGCTTCAAGGTTCGTTCCAAAACGGTTATTCCTACCTTTCAACTTTCCTTGTTACACAATTCGAGTGAAAGGAGGGAAAGATTCAACAGAGAGGTAGATAGAGATGCCGCAGCGAGACAAGGGCTAATTGGTATTGAGCATCCAAGGGCAATTACAGGAAGAAGGTCCGAAGGGAGAAGAGCGAGAGTACTGCGATCTCGTATGTCCCAAAAGTCACACTGTATTCATCGCTCACGTCGATCAAGGGCATAGAGCTTGCTTCAATTTCTACACATATCAAATTGAGAAGGTGATCACGGCAATGATAAACATCAGCTAAACTTTAATTCCAGAGAGAAGATGAATGGTTCCTGTGGAGATCTGGAAAGTGTCTCAATTCGACCATCAACTACAGAATCGGATGCAAACACGATGTTCCCTTCGACACACAATTTAAGAATGACAATGAGATCCTAGACCATCTTCGTAGAAGGGTCTGAGTGCAATTTGAAATTACAATGCAATAAATAATTATTTATTTCAAATAAAAAGAGCACATTACACTACTGCGTGCGCGAAAAAAACAAAAGAGTTCTTTCATAACTCATAGGTACAATATGTCAGCTCAGAAATATATCACTGAATAATTCAGCACCATAAAAATAGATACCTGGATCAGGAGCCATATTCGATGAAGTGGGAAACCATCCTGACCAGCCCCAGCCTGGCCAGTTGTAGTGATTATTAGGCATGACGGTCTGGAACAAAAATAAACATTACAAATTTAATGGAAGAGATAATCATTCAAGAACAAACGATGAAAACAACTATCTAGCATAGATACTTTCAATCACTCGAACGACGATCAGAAAAAAAGTCGATAGAGAACTTTCGCTGCGGGACCATGAACTTGGTCAGCGGTAAATATGATTTCTGGTACAGTACTGGCATGACAAAGTTGCTTAATTTCGAGTGATTTTTCATAGGTTCTTCCTCACTTTGGTTTCTTTTTCGTTCTTTTAAGTTGCTATTTATTTCCAGAGATTGAATGCAGAACGGGGAGGCGAGTGGAGAAGTGATCACCGCGGTAATTACTATTCGCACAGAGGTGATCCTCGAAGGCTGGAGCATTACACTGTTGATCAACAAGATACTAATTTCTTCCACGATGGACAGCAATCTATTATCGTGCGTTATTGATGTAGATCTGTTTGAAATATGATTTTCCAGATGCAAGAGGAGCAGCAAAAGAGAACAAAGCTTCTATATGATCAGAAGAGACGATCAACGATCGACCAATGTCAACGCAAGGGGGCATACTTGCCTAGACTTCCGATGGTTCTCGGTTGATATATGTGAATTCCATGCATTCCATCGCTTAAGGTGACGTTGGATCACATGCGTGTCACTCTGTGCATCGAGGTCTCCGGGCACCATCAGCTATTGGCAAGTCCATCTGTCTCGACTGGAATGGCAGCTCTTCTACGAGAGTCTAATACCCTCATTCGTCTCCCTGAAAAGGATCCTACCGTTCTTCAGTATGTCAATCAGGTTGGTATATTAGCAAATAATAGTGAATACTGAATTTTTCAAAGGTCACGATTACTGGTAAAATGCACGAAGTTGAACACGTAAGACAACGTATTCGGGTTAGTGATTGATTCGTGTTATCAACGAGATTGAGTGATTTTCCAGGAAATGGCAACGATCTCCGTGACTCTTCCGCTCCAGAAGAGTAACATGAATCTGTCATGTGCTCGAGAATGGTTAGAATGTGCTCAGAAAGATGGAACCCTTCCCTTCCCCTCACTCATATTCTCCCTACAACGAACTGTAAGTTTGTTTAATTGCAACAGATCTAGGTATGGTAGTGCTCGCAAAGTAATCAATATAATGAACTCAGACTCCAATGCTAGTCGTGGTTGGTGCTGTATCTGAGGAAGGAGCTATTATCTGTGCAGTTAACGTTCTCCTCTCCAAACTGTACAAGCCAGAAGATGTTCAAGATGCGCAGGTATTGTTTCCACTACTGCGTAAAGTATACAATGGATTAAGGTACTCACTGTGATTGACTTCCCTTCAGCTTACAGAGACATTCTTGTGGTAAGCCTGAGGGGACTGTATTGGTCAGTTATTCTTTCTCTTTAAATTATGCCTTGCTTTGGCTATGTTTAGTGGATGAGCATAACGAACTTCCGAATATTTGTGTAATATATTAAGCCAATTGTGCGAATGTGAGATGAAGGTATTGTGTTGAGGTAGCAATATCGAAGGAGACTCGGGCAACAATTCACTTTCCTCTCGGTCATCCGTATAGTACTCGACAGAAACATCTTGCTGTTATGTGTTCAGGCAAAGTAGATGCCATTCTTGCAGCAAGGAGGATGATTCTGGTTAGATTGTTCATTCTCTTCTCCGCATCTTATTCTTATTGTTGATTCTAATTCTTGAAAGTTGTATTATCAGGACTTGCTCCCCGCACAGTTGTGTCTCGATATAGAGAACTTTACTCTGCAAGATCCCATATCGAATGTAGATGTGAGGAGTAAACATTACTTCGTCAGAGAGAATAATCTGACAATTAGAATGGAGAAGAGTGAATTGGAACCAGAGATGAGACTTCCCTCGGAACCTTATCGAGTCAGTTTATTTCTTTTATGCAGTGTATAATATTGCCTCTATGAATGCGTGGATAGAAATTGTTGTATTGACGATATTATAATTACAGCATTTCGTAGCAATCTGTACGAGTGAGTATAATATCCAGCAGATGTATGATCTAGGAGGTCGATTTTTGAATGTAAGTATTCCTTCCACTCATAATATATCTCTTGTCAATTGATGGATAAGATGGCTCCTCCCATTATTCCTCATTGTCCACTCTTCAATCCTGATATCGTATCAAGGCTATCAAGATCAGTCGGACCCATCTATGCATCCGTTAGTTGCACTTTCGTTTATTCTTACTATAAATTACATTACATTGTAAATCAATTAAGTGTGTAACTTGATTGAGTTATTGTATGTTGATAATTAATTTTTCTGATATGCAAATACGGTATATCTCTAGATATTTTCGTCAGGAGAAATGGACTAATTATTTTACTGGATAGTTAACTTGAACTGAAATGGTAATTCAATTCAGAGTCGTGTTCATTCTCGTGAGATTCGTTTTCGTGAAGAGATGATGTCCCAGCCAGTTCATCATCAAATATTCTCGTCTCCCTATACTCCTCATACTCTCATTCATCCTATCTCAACCATATCACCTCATTCCGTTCTATCTCATCCAATTCAACCGTCGACCTTCATTCCTCCTACTCTTCCTTCTCCTCTTCATCCTCCCTTTCTCACAGTGAATACATCACTTCGAGAAGAAGAGATAGAGAAAGTGTATTCTCCTACTATTCGGACTCCCTCCACTACAACTGCTATCATGGCTTCTTCTATTAGTAATAGCTCCATCAATCTCAGTCATGGGTGAGATAGACCATGGTGATATGAATTAAATGATATTGTAGATCGATATTTTCAACGACGGGAGGAGATCAATCTATCGATGATTCACTCAATATATCGAGATCAAGCAATGCAACTATCAATATGTACAAGTCAGTTGATGGAATAGTCATGTGTTATTCTTATTATATGGTGGTATATCCTTCGATTGCAGTCTTCCTCCACCTCCGCATGCCCACTCTGATGGAATGGAATCGGGAGAGGATAGGAAGGTGAGCACTACGCTTATTTCCCTTTTTCTCATCTTTATTACGTTTCTTTCATCTCTGTTTTATAAGAATGGATGATAATGAATTACTTGTAGGGACTATTGGAAGGACGACGAACTCCTCGAGATATGAAGAAGCACACTCTCGAATTGAAACCAAAGGGAGAACGGGTAAGGGAATTCATTCTGTCGGATCATCAGTGTATCAATTCTTGAATGGAATACTGTATAGTGAGAGGATGGTCAGACATAGGGAATGTTTGTTGACTCGATAACGTTGTGAATTGAGGGAGAAGACAAAGAAGAATGGAGACGATACGGATGGAGATCGAGATGAACTTCCATTGTGAGTGAAGGGAGTAAGATAAAGGAGAGGGGAAGGGATGTAGGGCGAAGAAATGGATAGATACTATATCTTCAGGAAAGACAGAAGTGAACGGAATGATTCGAAGACATCGTATGCTCAAGTACTGCAACAGAAGGCAACTGGAAGGTTTGTATTGATGATATGCCAACTCCTCCTCTCTTATCCCTTTATTGATGATATGCCAACTCCCTCCTCTCTTATCCCTTTATTGATGATATGCCAACTCCCTCCTCTCTTATCCCTTTATTTCGGATCCCATTTCTGATTCAGAGTGCTATTGCACAGATCACTCTTTCAAAACACAATGCGTGGTGTCAATATGAAAGCATAGGTTGACTGTTGCGAGGAGATGGAAGCACGAGTGAGATAAGAGATAGAGGGAGGGAAGAGGACAAAGTAGTTTGGATTAGGAATGACGTCATTAAATTGAAGAATGGATCCACTCAAATTGATCGAATTGGCTGGTGAAGAATCTGCTGTGAGGGAGACAGTCACTACTCCCACCACTTATGCAAGTGTCGCAAGAAGTAGTATGTTATTTATTATTATTCATTTACTGAAGGGGGAATACAGTATGAATTGAACAGTTTTGTGAAGATGTCCATCGTATTCCTCTCTTCCTCTCTCTCGTATACATTCTCAATCGTCAAACAATAGTTCTTGCCTCGATTGGCTCTTCTTTTCCTCGGATCGAGAAGTGAATCAGTCTCACTTTATTACCATTTCCTCGCACTGTTTGATGTGAAAGGAAGTGATGCATCTCCCATCCCCTCCCTCCCTTTCCTCCTCCCACTCTCGATAACCTCGAATCACTTATTCTTATTCAGATACGACATCGAAAGAGGATGATTCTCTTATTCCTCCTTCTTCATCCACTCAACAACCTATTCTTCCCACTTCATCTCAATTATCTCATCTTTCTCTTCTCTCGCTACCGTAATCCCTTTCACTCTAGTCTCTCCTACCCCCTCTTCACCTCTCTTAGATATTACCGTACCACTTTCTTTCCATATCGTATATTCCCCCTTACTGGTTCCTTAACCGACTTTACTTTGATTGTAAATATTAATTATTATGTATTGTATAAGCATTAGAGTGAATGCCTTGAAACGTAGAGATTAGGTGATTCATTCCCTACTTTCTATGCATCCTCCCATTACAATTTATTTATGTAAACCTCCCGATACCATCGTAGTGTCCACTTAATTATTACCCCTACTCGTGTGTAGTTATTTTTTATGTTCATTTTCTCTGATTGATTCTTTTCCTCCAATACAATACGCTAGCCTCCTTCCCTCTCTTCTGACCGTACTCTTCTTAGCATGATTTCACATGCCTCTCTCAAATTGAGATAGTGTATCAATTGAAGAGAGTGCATATTCTGTCTCGTAGTTTCTCCAAGTTCTCTTGTGAGTCCTCATTTTACGGGTTGATTGTAATCATTCCATTTCATGTATCACTCAACACCTGTACTTTCGATTTCTTTATGGATAGAAGATGCTATTAATTTATTGGTCGTTTCTGACCCTTCTCCTTCTCTTCCTTCTCTCTCCTTTTCACGATACTTGCTATACTCAGCCCTTTTGACTCCATTCCGTTATTCGTAATCTTTATCATTATACCTCAATTCTTTCTTCCAATTCCCTTTTCTCGCATATTCTCGTTTTGTTTTACATGCGTTGTATGAAAGGATGAAGCATAGTAACGAGTATAGTACTTCAATTACACTATCCCTTAATTTACCGCATCAGATCATTTGAGAAGGGAAAAATTGCAGAATTGCACCAATAGGTGTGACCTCATTTGACAGGTCCCATTGGATAAGAATGAGTGGATGACCTCTCTCCTTTCTTCTTATCAGTCTTCATTCTCACTTTCTCCCCTCATATCATCTCTCTTTTCCCTTTCTTCCCACGACCCACAGATTCCTTTGTTTTTCACTTACATGGCAACACGTGTGAACATAGAGTGGAGATCACTTTCGTTGTTCCGTGTCCCTTCCTTTCTCCGATCTACCGTAATCTTCCCTTATTCAGATAGATCAATCATCAATGACTACGATATCTTGTGAGACCTCAATGGAGGCTCTCACTCAATTGTTAATGCAGCCCCAGTCTCTTCTTCTATCTCCTCCACAATCGAATTCTCTTCAAACGGGTAATATCTATCGTGGATTCTCTTCATCTTTTCATGGACGTCTTGTGATCAACCCTTGACTTTACCCCGTGTCACTCTTATCTGATGCAATCCCTCCATTTCAACTCGATCCAGTTCAAAGATCAAAGATCAATTCAGATATTCCTCTTCATCTTACGAATCCTCTCTTCCCTCAGATTGTTCAACAACAGATAATCAATTATTCCCTCATGCAGGTACAATAGCTTCTCCTACCGTACTCAAAGCTTCAAACAAAAATCAAAATTGATGAATGGAGGGTACTGTAGTACTTGCAGCAACTATTTTCAACGTTGGCTGCACAAACTTCGATGGACTTGTCATCCCCCACTCTATCTTCCAATTCGCAAGAAACTCCCGAAGTGGGAACATCAAATGGGAAAGAACTAACAATCCCGAATGATGATAACGAAGGTATGGACGACACACGAGTTTACAACTATTTACTCATCTTTGGACTACTCATACTCATTTATTATTGATCTACGAAATTGTTTCAATGACCTATCGACCTTTGAAACGTTATCCATAGGAAAATGTGAGTGCTAACTTTAGAACTGCTTAGTATGATCACAAGTAAGATTGATGGTCTCATGGGTTTGGAATGGAAGTGAAGTAGTGGACATTCAACCACATGACAGATCGGGTCGAAGAGATTACAGTCTCTTATCTTCCAGTCACATGAGAATGGATAGACAGACTTTCCAAGAAATTCTCTCGTACATTGCAAGAATCGCCAAGCGTTAGCAAAAAAAAAGCAGAAAGTATCAAAATTATGTGCATTCAAATAAAAAAGAGGAACTCATGGTAGAGATACAACACCTCAAACCATTCGACTACGTGATTACTTGAGTGCCTCCTTGTGAAAAGAGTCTAGCCCGTCAGCGCTTTTGGCGATCCATTTTTCTTTATGCTTTGTTGCAATCCCAAGTTACTAGGGTTTCTATGTTTTACTCGTGGGTTACTGTGATATTAACCTTTTATATTTAAGGTTGGTGCCGCAATCGGAAGCATATTATGAAGACGGATAATGGATTCATGTGTCTCGTTTGTAAGAAGGTAGAGTATCTTCTTCATTCCTATATTATCGCTTCCATTCAGGTATACGGTAGATACAATTCGGTCTCGTACCATGTCACTATCTATCACCGCAATCCTCCTATCAAATGCGATATTGAGAGTTGCGATTTCACTACAAGAGAAGCGAGGTATACTGTAGAATAGAGGATGATTGATTGAACGGGATTCGATCTGCAGATACATTCACTTCCACAAGTACTACAGGCACGGAATTCCCCTTCCTCGAAGTATTGATCAGGGTACGGTATTATTGAATGGACTAGGGTAAATTTTTATTATTATCATGTTTATAGGATCGCGTAAATGTCCCAGTTGCAAACATGTCTCCAAGTCTCCTGCAATGCTTGAGAAACACATGAAGAGACACACTGATGGGTAGGACACACTCTCTCTCTCTCTCTTCTCTCTCTCTAATCAATTGATAATTATAGCCAACCTCTTACTACTCGTAAGAGAAGAAGTGAATCGACATGTGAACCAATGATGGAGAATTATGAGGTGAGAAGTGCAAATTCATTACGAGGGAAGGGGAAGACTTCCCCCGTGATATTCGACCTTTCCATTAGTTATCTCATACTACCGTAATCCATCACAACAAGTCGACGTAATCAGGGTGTTTGGACGCTTCTTTCACATGATTTCACCACGAGTTTGGAAAGTTGTGAAACGAAGGCGCTATCTCCCCCCCCCCCTTCCCTTTCCCCTTTCCGATGCTTATATTCTCTTAGTATCACTGAATGTACACAATCGAATCATAGCGGGATCTCTTTGAGGAATTCAGTGCAGAAATAGAAAAATAGAGAATACATCTGGATGGAATACATACATGAACAAGTAGAATGTACTAGAGATATGAACGAACATCAAATAGAATCTCCCTATCCCATTAGAGTGTAGATAGGTGCAGAATTGAATTCCATCTGTCTCGTTATCTTTCTATCCATCTCATAATCTTTTCCATTTCAGTCTCGTTCTCGAACTCTATCGGAATGTCCCATTCCAACACTGGAAATGATCATGGAAGAATGTATTAAACCTCGTTCATTCACTCTATGAACCTTTTTCTTTTTCTTCTTTACTCGTTCTCTTCATTATTACCTTTACACTCATTTCCATGTTCATATCTCGAATGTAATAAACGACGTGTACAGTTATCGAATGTGTCGTGTCAGATGGCATAATAAGGGGGCGGAGTAGAAAAGAAGAAGAGAAGAGAGAGGAAGATTCATCCCTCATCCTCTTCTTGTATTAGACCTCTCTCTCTCTCTCTCTCTCTTCTTTATTTGTTCATCATTTTGAATGACGACCATTCTCTTCTATCTCTTCGTCCTCTTTTCTCCCTATTCTGGAAGAGAGAAGAGGATACTCTCACTCACCTCCCCTTCCCTTCTCTCCTTCTCCCATCCATCTCTCCCCTTCTTCTCTTTCTGTCTTCGATCGATGTCTATAGAGAGAGAGAGAGGGAGAGACATACTCAGTCTTCCTTCCAGATTCACTCCTTTTCCTTTCCTACGTTCATCTCTCTCTATTTTAGATATGGCTGTTCAATCGGCAACTGCAGGAGGGCAACCATCGGGAGATCAGAACTTCGATTATATGTTCAAGGTATTCCCCCCCCCTCCTCCCTCCTCTCTTATCTTCTCCTCTTCAGTTGCTGATAATCGGGAATTCATCAGTAGGAAAGACTTCATTCCTATTTCGATATTGTGATGATTCCTTCACTTCTGCATTCGTTTCCACAGTAGGAATCGATTTCAAAGTGAAGACAGTCTTCAAGGGAGACAAGAGGGTTAAACTACAGATATGGGTGAGATATCATTCATTATCTCATCTCTTCGAAGGGAGATTCATTTGAGGATACTGCTGGTCAAGAGAGATATCGAACGATCACAACTGCTTACTACAGAGGAGCGATGGGATTCATTCTTATGTATGACATCACTAATGAAGAATCATTCAATTCCGTCCAAGATTGGTTAGTCCCTTCATCATCTTCTTCGTTCTTTGGTCCTTCTTCTCTTCTTCTTGAGGGTGTTCCTCTCTAATCCTTCTCTTTATCCTTCAAGTCGTTCACTTCATTTAAATTGAGTGGGAAAAGACCTTCTCCGTGCATATTCTCTCAGTCTTTCCTTCCTTTCTTCTCCTTATCCCCCCCCCCTTCTCTTCCTTCTTATTCTCTTGTCTCTCTCTACTCCCCTATTCTCCCTAAGCTTTTCCACCCAGGCGAAAGACCGAATCAATGAGTAAAAGAAGGGAAAACGTCGATGGAAAGGGAGAAAAGGGCTTGTTTCCCTCTCGGTCTCTCTCTCATCCTCTCCCATCCCTTCCCCCTTCTCCTCTTTCACTCTTCCAACGTGAAATCCACTGAACAATTGGCTAAACTTGGTAGACATACATGATATTGAGTCTGGGAGAAGCCCTCTCTTCTCACAATCTCTTCTCCTTTTCCTTCAAAGTCATCAACATATCCATCTCAACTTCTTTATATATGCGATAGAATCTCCTTTCGAGAATAATTTCGTTCACTCTTTTCATTTCTGCGAAGACGGAGAAAAATCTTATGAACGACAATTAGAGTTAGTGTTAGGTGGAAGATATATCATCATTTTCTCCATATCTTGTGATGCCTATCTTCTATATCTTAATTAATCTTCGATTATTCTTTTCCTTCCTTTATTGGTATTCTCCATCTCCTTTTTCTTCTTCTTTTCTTCTTCTTCTTTCCTTCTGTATTATGTGCAAAGGGGAGAAGAGAACAGTGAAATCACTCTGAATGGATTGCCATTGTGAAATAGAAATGGCCAAATTTCCATTCCCATTCACAAATCGATCGATGGGCAAGAATAGTTGAATACAAAAAGAAGAGAATAGGGGAAGGATCAAAGGAAAAGGATGGAAATCAGTTTGAAATGAGGAATCAGAGAGAATCTCAGATGGATCATACTTGGGAACTTCTTCGATTTTTTCCCAGGAAATATCCGCTCCGAATGTAGAGGGGTGTGGAATGAGAATGGTAGGGGTCTCTGCGAGCAAAGGCTGGTCCAAAAAATCGAAGAAGTGCCCATAATTGTACAAGGGGAGAATAGAGAAAGAGTCCATCCTTCAATATCTTTGTATTCAGGTGCACTCAGATCAAGACATATTCATGGGAGAATGCTCAAGTTGTTCTCGTAGGAAATAAATGTGATATGGATGCTGAGAGAGTCGTCTCATGTGATAGAGGAAGACAATTGGCTGATCAATTGAGTATGGTTAATCATTGAATGAATGGATTCATACTCTCTTCTTCGTAGGTTTGGAGTTCTTCGAGACTTCCGCAAAGGAGAACATCAATGTGAAGGCAGTATTCGAGAAATTGGTGGAGATTATCTGCAATAAGATGGCTGAGTCACTGGATAAGGTGAGGAAGGATGGGAGAGGGGGGGTATAGGGGATCAATGCTCAACATTTCAGCAGGATCCGAATCAGGGAGTAAAAGGAACGAAATTGGATGCAAATACGACTCAGAAGCCTCCATCTCAACAGTGCAATTGTTGATTGCATTGATTCCCCTTCCCCTTGTATCTACTTCCATTCTTCCATTTATTGCCATTTAGTAATATGCGATGATGTCTTCTCTCTAGGCATAATAACTCCCTTTCCTTCTCTGGCCAAATTCCACTATTAATTACCACTCGTGAATTAGCATTCTTTGTCTATTCGTCTAATAAGCTTACATAGTAATTTATTCGGCCTTTTCCCGATCACTAGAAGAGAATTCACTCTCGGTGCATTATTATTATTATTATTAATTATACACTAGAAGATTATTAATTCTTGCGATACCCCGTGCATTCTCAGTGGCTGTAGTGCCTATCGATTGATGATTATGCTTCCTCCTCCTCCCCCTTCTCTTCCATCCCATTCCCTCTTCTCCCTTCCTTACACTATACCGTGTCCTCTTCTCTTGTATAATGTAGCCTTACTTTACTCAGCAATAAACAATATTTTATAATCATTAATTATTAATAACGGGAAGTCACAAAGCACAAATGATCAAGGAATGACAATGGATGGAATTTTAATCTCATAATCTCATTTGTGGGCGATAAATGGCCGAGAACTAAGAGAGACACGTGGAGAGATTGCATGTACATAGAGAGTGATAACGATGCTATTACAAACATGATTAATACAGAGAAAGAATAGAATGAAACTGCAGATGGAATGAATGAAAGAAGCACTCGATTATAGATCGATCAACCACTTGATTATTGATATATGAAATGGAATGAGAGGAAGAGTGAGAGATGATGAGAGTAGAAAGATGGATCATTGTTGAGTACAGTGAGTTCCCCAATCGGTGTGTTTAGTTCCTCTCTATCTCTACTTCTCTTCCCTCTTCTCCTCCCTTTCCGTAACAACCAACTGATCGAAGGTATTATCACAATGGTTCTCAATTGATTAACTAGACCGGCCGTGATCTATGGGGGTACTCATTGTCCCCTCTTTTTCTCCCTTTCTTCTCCTGTCATCCTTCTCGATAAGACTCTTCCTTATCTATCCATATTCTTTCATTTGCTCATTCTCTTTTAGTCTCGGTAGTTGCACGGAGGAATGTCGATTCGACGATCCCTTCGAGGGAGTACAATTGGATCTTCATCCAATGCTAAGGTCTGTCTCTCTCTCCCTCTCCTTTCATTGATCTGTCTGTCTTGTTGAAGGTAGTCGAAGAAGCATGGAATAGTGATGAACCACCTCCATTGGAAGAAGAAGAGACGGGATGGATGAAAGCTGTTGGAAAACTACAAGTGAGTTCCTTCTCTTTCCCCATCTTGATCTTTGATCTTTCTCCTTCTCCAGGGTGGATGCGGAAATTTATACCCGATATGAGAAATGGATCAAAGGATTGATTGGATTCGTCCTCATTGTTGCTGTTCATGTTTATGTCGGTCAGATGATCATTATTCCTTCTTTCTTCTTCATCTTCATTCTTTTCAGTCTTTGCATGTCTCTATGATTTCAATCAAGCGATTCCTGTCGTCGTCCTTCTTGGATTGGCATGGATTGGATCATTAATAGCCTTCGTATATCTTCCCTTCCTTCATGATAAGGTTGTCCTCTCTTCTCTCATTCACATCTCAATCAATCCATTCAGTTGTATGATTCCTTCTATAGTCATGTCATCGCATACTTGAACAGAGTATTCAGTCATTTAGTAGCTCAAATGTGAGTGTTTGACTCTTCTTTATCTTGTCTCATTTAATCTCTTTCAGTATTCTCGGACTCGTCGTATTCGGTTGTTGTCTTGGTTTCATTATCTATGATTCGTGGCATACTCCAGAGAGATTTATTGGATTGGGAGGAATGGCAACATTCATCATAATCATGTGGATTCTATCGACCAATCGATTCAGAGTGAATATCTTTCCTTCTTCTTCTCTTTCCATGCACTGCCTAATCCTTCTTATCTTTCTTCCTTCTGTCTCATTCCTCAATGACATCAAATATTCCTTCTCTTGTAGATCAAATGGAGACCCGTTCTTGTTGGATTCTTTATTCAATTCTGTATGGGTCTTCTCGTACTCAAATGGGATGCAGGAAGTGATGCATTCAATTGGTTCTCTGATCAGGTATCTAGACCCCCCCCCCCCCCCCTCTCTACTCTCTCTCTCTCTCTCTCTCTCTCTCTCTCTCTCTTCAGATCGTAACCTTCCTCGATTACACGAATGCTGGTACTGAATTCGTGTATGGATTCCTTGCAGTTCCTCCCAATATCTGTGGAATGACGGGAGTATTCGCATTCACGGTACTATTTATTCTCCTTCTTCTCCCTCCCCCTTCTCCTTCCTCCAATCAATTATTCTTCATTGCAGTCTCTTCAAGTAGTCATCTACTTCGGTTCAATCGTCGCTCTTCTCTATTACTATGGAATCATGCAGTTCATTGTCAAGTGTATGGCATACTTCATGCAGGCTACTCTGGTAGGTCATTCCTCCTTCCCTTCACCCCTCATTCTCTTCATCACAGGGAACGACAGCAACGGAGTCTCTCAATGCGTGTGCCTGTATCTTCCTTGGCCAGGTTCCTTCCCTTCCCTTCCTTCTTCTCCTCTAATCTCTTCTCCTTCCAGTCAGAAGCTCCTCTTCTCATTCGTCCCTATCTCTCTAAGATGACAGCATCTGAACTTCATGCAGTAATGACTTCTGGTTTCTCATGTATCGCTGGTTCCCTCTTCGCTGCTTATATCTCATTCGGAGCATGTCCCAAATATCGTTAGTTCATCAAGGGAAAGATAAAAGTGAATCATCATTATCTCTTCAGTTCTTTCTTCTACTGTAATGTCAGCTCCTGGATCGCTCGCTTGCTCTAAGATTCTTTTCCCTGAGACAGAGGAAAGTGCATTGAAGGATGTTTCCGATCTGGAATTACCAGAGGTAAGTATCATTCGTATCGGAAAGGGAAGGAATGTATTATACGGTATCTATCTTTGCAATAAATGGTATATTTAAGAGTGAGGAATCAACTCCTCTCGAATGTATTTCCAACGGAGCAGTATCAGCAGTTGAATTAGTAATGGCTATTGTTGCCAATCTGATCGTATTCCTTGCCCTTCTTGCTTTCCTTGATGCAACTATTGAATATTGTGGAGAATTGATCGGATATCCTGGATGGAGTTTCGAGGTAAGAAATGAAAAGAAGAAAGAAGAAGATAAGAAAGAACAATTGAGATGATTATCGGATACATTTTCTGGCCTCTTGCATATGTGATGGGAGTTACTGATACTGAAGAGGTATCTCCTTCATCCTTCTTCCTTCATGTGATCTCTCTTGTAGACTCTTCGAGTTGCTCGTCTTATGGGAACGAAGACTGCACTCAATGAATTCATTGCTTATCAACAATTGGGACAAATGGTCAAGGAAAATCTACTCTCGGTTAGTCGATGGAAGAAGAGAGAGGGAGATAAAGATTCTCCCTTCAGGATAGAGCAGCTATGATTGCTACCTATGCACTTTGCGGGTTCTCCAATTTCTCTTCAATTGGAATTCAGTTGGGAGTATTGGGAGGAATGGTATAAAATGAAGAGAGAAGGGATACGTTAATGATTTATATTGTAGGCCCCAGATAGAAAGCCTCTTCTGGCTAAGATTTCTCTTCGTGCTCTACTCGCTGGATGTATCTCATGCTTCTATACTGCTGCTCTAGCAGGTGAGAGGGAAGGAGAAGGAGAAAGGGGAGGAGAAGGGGGAAGGGGAGAGGATGAATGGGAATCGTCTATTCAGGTGTACTCGTATCAACTCCTATCGCATGCCCTGTCTCAGACAACAGTGATAATTGTTTCGATGTTGATTACTATCAAGCTCTTCTTGCCAATTCGACAACTGCAGCTCCCATCCAATCTACAACTGAATCTCTCTTGAGCCACACTGAATTGTAGGCCCATTCATTAGTCATTATGTTTGTAAATATCTATATGATTATCTTAAATTCGAATACGACTGAAGTGCAATAATAATGGAGTCATTCCCCTCTTCCCCCTTCTCTCTTCGAATCCCCATGGACATTCTCACGACTAATAAATGGTTATGTCTTTCTCCCTCTTATCTTTTCACTGTTACTAGGGAAATGGGAGCTCGTTACTTGACAACATTCTCACCTCTTTCACATCTCCTTTTCACTTCTCGTCGCTTCTCTTAAATTACTTTCTCTGAGCTTTTGCTTATTACTAAACTAATCAACCATTTCCCCCTAGATTGTACCTAATTTGGAGATCGTTATCTCTCTCAAAAAATATCTGGAATATGCAGCATGTGCACTCTTTCAAATACTTTCGATATACTATACATATCGAACAAATTTTTATATTTATTTTTTTAAATAAATATTTATGGTAAGATTTATCGATCGAAATAATCAGAAACTCCGTTCGAGAGTTCCCCTTACCGAACACAATTCAAAGCACCAGATTACGGTATTTGTTCAAATTTTGAACTCCTTTTTTTAGCCGCCTCTCACCCCCCCCCATGCATTTATAAAGAATCTCTAGCTATCTATTGAGTCAATTATTTTACTCGTTTTACTGTTGCCTAATAGTGCTAATTATTTGGGCACGGGGAAATTCTGTGCGCACATGTGCTTCGTCGCGGCTACCGTCTGTTTATGTTACCTTGCAATTCAATTTTTAGAACACATTCACCCTGCCCTCTTTTCCCGTTGTTCCCTCCTTTTCCCAAGTGCCTCCACTTATTTTCATATCATTACAGTAACCTCACTCATTCGCATCTGTCTGCATCTCCCAACGGAAGGTAAGCATTTAACTATTTGATAGGCGGGTTTATCTTACAAAGGGAAGTTAGAATCTATTTGACTTAAAAAAAAAAGTTTTAGCATAGAAAGGGCTCTTTTTGAGCATGTGTGATATGGAAAAAAATATCCATGCCATAGGTTTCTGTTTATATAGCATGCCAAATATTTCGATACAATGTCGATAACGCGGGATATTTCGAGAGAAATATGAATTTGGTGTAGCCTCGATTTCGGGTTGGGCATGGTAATGCCGAAGGGGGAGGAGTGCCGCAACGCGAACCGCAACGCGTAGAATCGATCCAAGAGAGGGAGAGGGAGGGGGAGCGTGTGGAGAGGGAGTATTCTCTCTTTTCTCTGTCTCCTCTCTCTCAGCCCCAGTTTGTGTATGGGAAGAAGATCGTTATTCATTTAATCGAAGAATCGATCGATTTCGTCCCTCCATCCGGCCATTATGAGCGAACTCGATCAGCTTCGACAGGAGGCAGAACAGCTCAAGAGTCAGATCAGAGTCAGTTTCATATCATCTATTTATTCATTCCCGACCTCAAATCAGCCCTTGTCACACTCTTGTTCATCACCACATGTAGGGGGGGGGGGGTGCAAAAATACTTAAAGTTTATGAAATTAAATAGATACCATTGGGCGGTTTATCATCTTTCATCACTGGGGTGTCGTCGGTTAAGCCTAGCATATCGATCTCGCATTACCCCTCGTGTTTCTTTTTTTCTGGTGCCTTGTGTGTTATTCACTCCATTTCTTTGGATTTGTTTTGCACAAATTCTATTGGCACTACAATTTTTAATTAACTTAGTTCGTGGTGTTTTCTATATGAAATTTCACAATGAGGTTCGGCATTCGTCACTACCCAGTACAATTAACTTGAAGTTTTCTGCATATTTCATTATTTCCGTAATGTAATAGGAAACGAAAACAAAGGTAGCAAACGTTTATCCGGTTTTCTAATATCATTTTTCGGAACTTTTTTTTAGATATGTATATTTTGTTATATATGTATTTAGTCATAGAATCCTAGAATATTTTTTGACTTTCTTCTTGCCTATGATGTTCCCCCCTATTTGTGGCTATACTTTGTATGTTTATTTTCAAAACGTTAGCCAAGTTTTTGCTCATTGTTTACAACGGCGTTATGTTCTTTTCTAATCAATTCATAATTAGCTTATTTAGATTGAAAGGGAAGAAAAAATGTATGAATACTCTTTCTTTCTACTTTTCTTGCACATTTTTCTGCAGATCCCTTTTCTCACTATTTAGAATCTATTCTGCACCACCCCCCCCCCACCCTCAATATCGATTGGTTCTGTATTGTGTTGTATGAGTTGATTGATAGTGTTGATCTCTTTGTGTCTCTCGGGTTGATGGGATGTGAGTGAGGAGTGTATAGATAGAAGGAGGGGATCGACATAGTATTCAGAGGGAGAGAAAAGAGAGGAGAAGGGGAAGAGAGGGGAGAGAGGATGGATCGATCAAGGGAAGAGGGCAGTCTAGAGAGGAGAAGCTCCCTCTCTTCCCCTCTCCCCTCTCCTCCCCTCCTCCTCCCCCCTTGTCTTCCCCTTTTCCACTCCCTTTTCTCTGTCGCTCCAAGTGCCTTCAGATTGAGCCCGTAATTAAAGGGGTCGAAATTAATGAGGAAATTAAGTTGTACATGAGAGAGAGTGGAAGAAAGAATGATGGAAGAGAGGTGTCATCGATAATAGGAATGAGAAAGAAAGAAGGAGAAGGAAGAAGATGGAGGGGTGAAGAGAGATTCCTTGTCTATGAAGAGACTAAGAAAATTGGGTATTGTTAGAGAGGGAGAGAGAGTGAGAGTAGATGGAGGGAAGGGAAGGGAGATGGGATGGGTTTGAGGTACACTCTTGTGTATTCATCATAGCTTTCCCATGGGATATAAATGGATTGAATAGGAATGGGAAATGGAGGGGAAAATATGGATTGATTGAATATCATTGCAGGATGCTCGGAAAGCGGCGAATGACACGACACTCGCTTCAGTCGCTGCCAATCTTGAGCCTATCGGACGTATTCAAATGAGAACTAGACGAACTCTTAGGTACGGTATTCTTCTCTTTCCATTCAAGACCCATCGTGGATTGACTATCTATCAATTGGATTGTAGGGGTCATCTGGCTAAGATCTATGCAATGCATTGGGCATCGGATTCTCGCAATCTCGTCTCTGCCTCACAAGATGGAAAACTTATTGTGTGGGACTCATACACTACGAATAAGGTGAGTACTTAGTACCACTTACAGTACTCTCCCCCCCCCCCCCCTCTCTCCCTTGGGATTTGAATTGATGAGGTGTATTTGAATGTACTTGAGATATGGAATACTGTAATGAGTAGTCAGTCACCCTTTCCATCCCCCCCCCCTCCTCTTCCCCCCCCCCCTCTCTCGTTCCTTTCCATTCGTTACCCTGACTACGAATGGTTGAAGAGGAAGAGGTGAGAAGAGAGAGAACCAGAGAGAAGAAGAAGTAGATTCGTGTGAAGGAATGGGGGATAGGTGATGAGAGATCCTTCCCTCTCCTCTCTTTCGCCCTCTAAAGAGAAGGGAAAGGCTTGACCAAGAGAGGGTTAGAGGGCATTACTGGTTGAGACGGAATTGGCGAGTTCCTCTTCTCTCTCTCCCTTCCCTCTCCCTTCCCTCTCTCTTCCCTCTCTCCCCCTTCTCCTTTCTCTTTTCGTCCCTCTCTCCCCTCTGCATGGGAGTATTGATTTGAGTCTTCGTGACTACGAGAATGGGCAGAGGGAGAAAGGAGAAGGGAGAAGAGGGAGAGGGAAGGGGAAAGATGAGGGAGAAGAGGAAAGGCGAAAGGAAAGGGGATAGACTCCAATGGACAAAGAAATTATGATACAAGATGTATATGTATTATGAAGAATGAATAGAGTATAATGGAATCTCTCTGTCAGGTACACGCGATTCCTCTTCGATCGTCATGGGTGATGACTTGTGCTTATGCCCCTTCTGGATCATTCGTTGCTTGTGGAGGTATGCCATGGGGAAGAATGAGGAGGGGAGAATGGGAATGGAATAGGAAGAGAATTGAGTAGATGATATGAGTAATCTCTTCTCTGAATGATGATTTCTGTTTCGTGCAGGTCTTGACAACATCTGTTCGATCTACTCACTGAAGACTCGAGAGGGAAATGTGAGAGTATCGAGAGAACTACCCGGCCACACTGGATATCTATCCTGCTGTCGATTCCTCGATGACAATCAGATTGTCACTTCATCTGGAGATATGACTTGGTTAGTCATGGGGAAAGTACTGTAGATGGAAGGGGAGAGGGGGGGGGGAGGTAGAGAAAACATCTGCCACCCTCGAATTCACCCCTTAAGATTTAGTGGAAGAGAAAGGATCGCAAATTGGAGAGATGGGAAAAGAGAAATGTGCTGTCATAGATGAGAATGGAATGAATTGAATGAGGGAGGATGGATGGAGGGTACTGTAAATGGAATATATTGATTTCAGTGCATTGTGGGATATCGAGACGGGTCAGCAAGTATCAGCCTTCACTGGTCATACGGGAGATGTCATGTCTCTCTCCCTTTCTCCTGACTTCCGCACTTTCATCTCCGGTGCTTGTGATGCATCGGCGAAACTATGGGATATCAGAGATGGACAGTGCAAACAGACATTCCCTGGACACGAATCTGATATCAATGCTGTCGCTGTAAGTTATTATTCTCTTTGTTACGCCCTTTCTTATGATGCAAGGGGGGGGGGATATGCTGTCGAAGATTGAGATGTATTGAGTAACTCATTGTCTTTCTTATAGTTCTTCCCATCTGGAAATGCGTTCGCTACTGGATCAGACGATGCGACGTGTAGACTATTCGATATTCGAGCTGATCAAGAATTGGCCATGTACTCACATGATAACATCATCTGTGGTAAGAACATTTCCGTTCACAAACAAATATCCGTTACATTGTGTTAGTCTTTGGTTGATTTCTCTTATGTTTTGGAGGTAATAATTAATTATTGCAGGAATCACATCAGTAGCCTTCTCGAAGTCCGGCCGACTTCTATTCGCCGGTTACGATGACTTCAACTGCAATGTGTGGGATTCGATGAGACAAGAAAGAGCCGGTTAGTAAAGATGAGAATTTACGTTGAAGAGATTATTTTAGTGACAGTAGGATGAAATGGGAACCATGAAGAGTATTGCGATGACTGATATTGTCTGTATTTCAGGAGTATTGGCTGGTCACGACAATCGAGTATCTTGTTTGGGAGTGACGGAAGATGGAATGGCTGTATGCACTGGCAGTTGGGATTCATTCCTCAAGATATGGAACTAAGCAATGAACCATCTTGCACTCACAACAATCAATACTCTTCCCGTCCACTCAAATGCTGCCATACCCGTCCTCCCTTCTCCCCCCTTCCCCCCCCCCCTCTCACCTTTCTCTTAACAGACTCTCCCTCTCAAACTCTATCTTTCCTCCCCCACAACTCCTTCCATCCAAATCCAACCCCTGACTATTCTCACCAAGGCTCAAGGTCTCGGAGAAGAGTATTTATTACGTTTTTATTCGCTAATTTTAGGTGATAAATTGAGTGGAATATATCATGGTCTCTATTCAGCTTTCCGTGTTCATTCTCTCATATGAGAGGATGGACTACCCGTTCCCTCATATGCCATCAATCCTTGTCTCTTGTCTTAGACCCCCTCTCCCGTTTCCATTCAATTCATTTTAACTCGCGTAGCATAGATTGTTTCCATTCATGATTTCATTACTTTGTGTTAAGGAGCAATCGATGTTCCTCTATTCATTTGTCGTCTTCATTTTTCGTATAAGACTACTGTAAGATGCAATTGATTAATCGGTGTGGGAGTGGATGAATATGTCGTCTCTCCTTCTCCTATCGTACCATTGATTATTTATTCGGACGAGAGTACTCCGTATAACTCATAGTCCTATTCTCATTATAGCATATTGTATATTCGTCTTGTCGCTATCCACACTCAACTAGTCCTCTTTTTCCCTGGCATCTCTTCCCGTCCCCGTTTTCTTCCCCGTTCATACCCCTCCTCTTTTGCTCGTCCCTTCTACTCAAGCTTTCCACAACACTCATCCGTAAATTAAATGAAATGCTTCTCTCATTATTATCTAATTTCATCCGCATTAATTTCACAAGCTCTTTATCTTGGCTATGAAATTCAATTTCAGAATTGTTCCCCCGAATTTTCTTTTACGTTATCTATTTATGTATGATCGACAGACTTGAATGTTATTGAATGAAATGCTTCCTCATGATTCGTCTCAATACATGCGATATCAAATACATAGAATAGACAAAATATATAAGTGAAAAAATCAATAACAAAAACATAAATTTTCCCGCGGGAAATTATCCCCTGACCCCTGACTCATTACGGTGCCCAGAGTACACCGTCAAATTGGAACGTGTTATTTCGCGAGTGTGAAAATTTTGGTCGCCGTTTCTTTTTGTAGCTTTTTTCTGGATTATGAAATCTAGCTGAAATTAATTCCAACTCGATTCGATTCTCCAACCCACTCTCTCATTGATTGATTTGCCTCTCCGTCTTTCTTTGTTTCTTATCCTTCTCTCGCACTCTCTTTGTCACGCATTTTCGAGTTTTATATTCTCTTCGTTCTTTATTTCATCTTTTTAGTGTCTTTGCACCCTTCAAAGGTCGATTATACCCAATTAGTTTGCATTATAACCTTTCATAGACGCCGTAAAGAGTGTTACGACCGATATTTGCAGGAATGAATTTAAGAAAGTACTAGCATCGTTGCGTTGATAATGTCGTCGTATCACTACGATGAAAAAACACTTAATCGGGAACCTTTTATCGGATCAAGATGATTCATTTATATTGCAAAGCTCAGGGTCTTCTCAATCTTCGACGAAAGGTTTGTATATAGCTTCCTTTTAATCACGCCTTGATGCTTTCCCTTTTCCGATTCCCCCTTTTTTTGCCTCTAATAGTCTCACTAGATTAGAACGCAACGATCTCGTTCATTATTTAGAGTTGCAACTAAGCTTTAAAAACATTAAAGACATTTTTCATTTTAAAGATAATAACACAACCGATAAACTTGACACAAGCTAGTAAAAGTGATTATATAATTGATTTAAGGCGATTATTTTATATTTTAAGATGTATCGTCAGCACCAATAAGTTGTTCTAATGCGGTGGGTGCAGTAAGGAGTGAGTACAACTCAGCATGGCCTGAACCACCTCCACCCTACACTCCTTCTACTCTTTTCCTTCCTCCACCTCCCGGATTGCCTGTATCGACGTGGAGAGAAGCTCCACATAACGTGAGAGAAGAGGTGTGACTCCTTCTCTCTCATCTTACTAATCTAGTCCATTTAGAATGTCGTTGATGACTGGAGCTCATTCCTTGCTAAGAAGACTCCTAGCTATAGTTCATTGAGTCAAGTACGTTCATTTGACTAAAAAAACCTTGTAAATGGGCCGTTTAGCGTAGTTCCACTCATTCGGCGCCCGTCACTGCACCTGTCCACAATGAGAACTCAATGCCATTCAGGTAAATAGTCTTTTATATAGTATAATTAATGTTTGAATGATATTCAGTTATCGAGATGCATTGAATCGTGGTGGTACATGTCATTCAATGTCTAATTCTCGTCATGGATCGAGTTCATCAATGCCGAAAGAAGGAGAAAAGAATGGAGAAGAAACAAGAATGAAGAATAACTATGAGGAAGTCAATCAGGATACGAGTGGGTTATGATTCATTTACTATATAGCATCACACTTTATGACTCGCATGTTATACTCACAGTAAAGGGGACAATGGGAATTCACTGGGTATCACAATAGCTATTATTATTATATTTTTAAGGATCATCAAAGGCAACATCTTCTGAATCGCGTGATAGTTTCCAGCAAATCACGAGAAAGAAAGGACAACAGAAAATTCAGAATGTGTGAGTGAAAATGGTTTCTTGGAGACGGGGAAAAGAGGGACAGAAGGGAAGAGGAAGGAAGACTTTGATGCACCTGCTGACCAAATGGAAAATTATTGAAACTATATTAATTGTAGGAATGGAGAAGGAAAGCATAAAAATGGTCCACGAGCTGTTCACATTCCTGAGTTGATGGACCCTCCTCCCATTGAGGATAATTCACGATTCACGGTATTATTTTCGTCACACACACATGAGTAGAGGCTATGAAAAGTAGTTATGTGAATTATGAATATTATTGAATGAATGTAAATTTATAATAGTGAAAATAATATTTTAATGATGCAGTTCGTATAGTTATTGTCAATGAGTAAATGGCGAAACGTCTCTCACTATTTTCTAGATATGAAGTACATTCAAAAGGCGTTTATCCTGGAAGTTAGTTTGTTTGAATATACGTATGATTTTAGGTGCTGGATAAGCTTCCCATCAGACATAATACTTCTTCCATCTCGGAAGATGAAGGGTCATTCGATTCACGCATCGATAGAAGTAAGAAATAGATCTGTCTTCGATGAATTGATGTGTTATGTGTGTATGGTACAAATGACATAAGGAACTTGCAGCCCCTATGCAACCTACTCTCACTAAAAACGAGAGAAAGTCAAATATTGCTAATGGGGCGGCCGTTCCGAAGAAGAAATGGACTAGGAAGGATGACAGAAACAAGTGTGCAGGAATTATCGAACATGTCACCATTCTCTTTGGAATGATTAGTCAGTTTTGTTTCATTTTATTGCGTTTTCAAGATATGAATATTATTCCTCTTTGAGGTGCAATGATTTAAAAAAAGTGAATTGCAGAGATGGCTCTCTTGTACACGTATTCTCTTGGCTCATCTATCTTTTCATATGTCTATGATCTCGTCGTTGATTTCATTATCAATCTCTTCGCTATCACCAGATACGGGTTAGTTGGCTGCTCAATCTTACAAATATCTTCGTATTTATACCAAATTCTCCACCTTATTATGGAGAAATTCGGCTAGTGTCGCGGTGTATTTGCACGAGGATCAAGTGAATAGATTAATTCATTCAATAATCACACGGTACAATAAATAAAGGGTGAACTAATGACGAAAGTGGAGGAGAATGGATTAGATGGATAGATAGAATGGGTGGATGGAAACTAGGAAACCTTGGTGGAACTGGTAGTGAATGGTGGATGGAGAGAAGACCCTTGGGCTGATGCGAGTGTAGCGGTACACGCGGCCGTCGGTCGATTGGTGGTGGACGAAAGGCTCTTCCCCAGTCTGAGTGGAACCTCAAACTTGGGTAATTAAACCTTAGTAATGGTATAGCAACGCGAAATAGTGGAAGAAAGCAATGATAATGGTGAATAATAATAATAAACAACTGTCGTGGACAGTTTAATGGAGGAAAAAAAGAAGAGAATTTAGGCCAGCGAATGGAAATAGTGGATGAGAATGATACGGTAGGTTTTCCCGGTAAGAACCACGGGAAATTCAAATGGAAAAGGATAGAAAATGGACGAGTGTGATGTGCGCGCTCTCTTACAGAGGGTCGCGACTAGCTAATTGTAGTTTGGAGTTTGGCTACCGTAGTAGGTTTGGTGGATCATTAGCAACTGACTTATTATTTATGGAATGGTTTTATAATTTATATTATTATTGTATTTGGGTACCGATTCCGATGGAATTCGGTACACTCCGAGGGCGGAGGAAGGATGGATGGATATGGAAATGGAGATGGATAGAAATAATGAATGGGCATCATTGTCGATGTGGTAGAAGAGTAGATGTAGTTGATGAGTCAAAAATTTGGGCACAAACAACGAAATAGGGGTCACAAGGCGAACTAGGCAATAACTAGACAGTTGAACGAAATAAAAATTATTACATTGAATTGCTCATACGTAGTATGATCCTCCCGGAGGGAGAAGGAAGTAGGAGTAGACTTAGGGTGGATAGTCGTGGAGGGATTGGTAGTGGTCACCATCGTACTCGTACTCCGCATCAGAGTCCTCGTATTCACTATTGGGCTCAGCACTGAAGATGGACATGAACGCCTTATCGAGTTTCTTATCTCGTTCGGCTTGGTCATCTGGATCGAATGGGTGGGAAACGAAGATTCCACCGCAGTACAGCGGAGTGTTCTCTTGTTTCTTGCATTGGATTGGATGGAATGTAGTGGCATCGATCCGATAATAATCGGGCCGAGCTGACTGTAGTTCAGTTCGAGACCACTGGGGAGTCGAATGGATTCAGTGTTCTTAGTGAGAGCATGGGTGATATCGAGACCGAGAAGGATCTCTGGAGATACCGTATGACTAGTGAGAATGGATGGTGGTACATAGATTGATTCATCTCTGATGAACTGGATATCTGACGTTGGAAGGGCATCAACAGCCATGGAAGGGATACCAAGTGTGTCTTGAATGATGGCCTCTACTGAATAGGATCCTGAACTGGTCATCAGGTCGAATTGGACGACTTCTGTGGCCTGTGGATCAGAATGGCCAGTGATTCCGGCAATGGAAACAACTCTTTTCTCGATTGGCTCGAGCTTGAGTTGCTTGGAAAGGCTGCGAGAAATCATGGACATTTGTGAGCCTGAATCGAGGAATACGGTAGCATCGCGTGCAGTGCCGTGGACTGGATTGCGAATGACTCCGGTAGCAGTATGCATGCGGGTCTGTGGCCATGGGTTGGTAACGATAGCTGCAGCCTGGATGACCGGAGTGTTGGAATTGGAATGATTGGGTGGAGCAGTGGTTCTACAAATGGACATGTGATGGGTGCCTTTGCACTTCACACACTTGGCTGTGCATTCATTGTAATTGTGATTGGACTGTAAGCATTTCCTGCACACTCTAATCTGAGAGATTCTGTTGGTGCGCTCGTCACACGATTTGTACTTGGAACAATTAATAGATTGATGGATAGATCCGCAATAATCACACTTTGGGGAATCATGGGACTTCTCATTGGGAGGGCGGATGTACTGTTCACTATTGGAATCGGGATTGGAATGGATGGATGTGATCTGATTGGAATGGATGGATGTGATCTGATTGGAATGGAATGCACTTTCAACCGCACGACACTCTAACTCCTCTCGAAGTTCTTTGTCGATGTAAGTGAGGGCATCCATCATGGACTCAGGATTTAGTTTCCAAATCTTTCTGATGAAGGTTGGATGCACTCGACTGGCAAGCTGCTCAATCAGTGGTAAACTGTTGAGGTTCTTGGCATCGTCGAGGTGGTAAACAAGGTTGATCATGTCTCTGACACAATTCAACTGGTCCTCGATACGGGAAGACTTGGGTTTTAGGCCCATTAGTTTCTGGTAGAGGATGGCAGTGGAATGGTTGGAACGATCGTACGCTACCTTCAATCGATCGAGGGTATGGGAATAGAGATCGTCTCTAATTGGAATGGATTGGACCAGTTTGAGTGCGTCACCTTTTAGCAACGAACGGAGATAGTTCAGTTTCTCAAGTGGGGACAACTCTGGTCTGGATCCGATAATGGATTGAAACTGAGAGTGAAACGATGACCATAATGTGATATTGTTACCATTGAATGGTTCAATGTGCATTGGAGGAAGTGGAATAATAGCTTGTGGAACATACGCCAAAGGGCTGGATTGATCAGGTATGGTATGGATGGATGGAGTACTAGTAGATGGCTGATTCTGAGGCAAACGGGCTAGCATAGAAACTCTATTGGTTGCTGCCTCGAAAGCGCGATCATACTTAGTTCCCTGCTTGGCAGTAAGCTTTGCCAGCAGGGGCAAACTCACAGGCAGTTGAGTCGATCCGTCCGTGCTAGTCTCCATCGATGAGAAGATTCGCTTCTCTTCTTCCTTTTCAGCACCGTCCTCCATGTCGTTGATCTTGTCCTCGATGCTCGTAATCGCATCCTTGTAGTCGTCCATAAGCGACAACACCTCCAGGTGTGCCGTCATCGCAGTGGATGACAGTTGGAGAATTTCGTCAGATGATGACAATAGAGGGAATTGGGTGATTGCGTTATTGTGGGTGGAAAGATGGCTGTGGAGGTTGGAAAGAATGGAATGGATAGTAGAGTAATCGGACACAAACTGGGAAGTCATGGCTCTCCCTGGATGATGTTTTCTGGTGGTAACTCGAGAGAAATCAATGGTAGTGGAACCAGAATGCTTGTTTCTGCCACTGGATGGAATGGGGTGCCTGCCACGCGGAATTTTGGATGGGATCTTGAATTGGATGATGCACCATATACCAAATTCTCCACCTTATTATGGAGAAATTCGGCTAGTGTCGCGGTGTATTTGCACGAGGATCAAGTGAATAGATTAATTCATTCAATAATCACACGGTACAATAAATAAAGGGTGAACTAATGACGAAAGTGGAGGAGAATGGATTAGATGGATAGATAGAATGGGTGGATGGAAACTAGGAAACCTTGGTGGAACTGGTAGTGAATGGTGGATGGAGAGAAGACCCTTGGGCTGATGCGAGTGTAGCGGTACACGCGGCCGTCGGTCGATTGGTGGTGGACGAAAGGCTCTTCCCCAGTCTGAGTGGAACCTCAAACTTGGGTAATTAAACCTTAGTAATGGTATAGCAACGCGAAATAGTGGAAGAAAGCAATGATAATGGTGAATAATAATAATAAACAACTGTCGTGGACAGTTTAATGGAGGAAAAAAAGAAGAGAATTTAGGCCAGCGAATGGAAATAGTGGATGAGAATGATACGGTAGGTTTTCCCGGTAAGAACCACGGGAAATTCAAATGGAAAAGGATAGAAAATGGACGAGTGTGATGTGCGCGCTCTCTTACAGAGGGTCGCGACTAGCTAATTGTAGTTTGGAGTTTGGCTACCGTAGTAGGTTTGGTGGATCATTAGCAACTGACTTATTATTTATGGAATGGTTTTATAATTTATATTATTATTGTATTTGGGTACCGATTCCGATGGAATTCGGTACAGTATTTGTTTCGGTAATTCTGACCGTTTCTGGCCTAGGAAAGTGTAGAATGGATGGTCCAGAAAGATGGAGAAGATATAGAAGTTCCAAAAATCAATCACTTTCTTTGGCTTTACGATTCGTTGCCGAATCAAATACTGCTCTCATATGAGACCCGGCTTCGATTGCGTAGAATATTAGATGTTTAAATTCTTTGTTTATTTGGACGAATTTAATGCACAAGAAAACGGGTCTATTTGACATGAGAATGAATTGTCAATGTTTTCCTATCAGCTTATTCTATCTATCATAAACCTCGAAAAGAGTAGTCAAATTATAGCGAGGCATTAGACCCCTGAAAAAGACAATAATATATATTTTGATATTATCTCATTGGTGGGTGATGTAATGTATTAATGTCAGAATGGATCGTGCAAGAATGGAAGTTGGAATGAAGGTTCATGAAGCACGAGGGAAAGCAAGTGAATGGTGGAATAGAAGAAAGGAAGAAGACGAATTCGGATTGATACATAATATTCGAATGCCTGATACTGCTGATCAAGCACTTGAGAGACTGCTTCATGCAAGGTTTGTTCTATCAAATGAGCAGTATATACCAAAATAAATAAACGACGATATTATTTGAAGAGGAAATTACTTGAAAATTTCATCTTTTGATAATATATATTCGCTGAAACATGCTAATCATCAGCTAGATTTTTGAATCTAATAAACATCTTCGTGGAAATAAAAAAAGATACTCTAAAAGGTGCACTTTTAGTGGTGCATGATCACAACGATAAGAATACTGTTTCCCTATACAAAAAAAGTATTGCAGGGGGCAGGACGCGTATTCAGTACTCGGATTGAGATGGGATGAGAGTGACGAAGTAATTAAGAGTTACTACAAGAGACAGGCATTACTCGTACATCCTGATAAGGTATCAACACAATATTCATATCTTTTGAGTATTTTCACAAATGTGTTATAGAATAAAGCGGACGGGGCAGCGGAAGCTTTTCAAATTCTGTCGAAGGCGTTCGAAGTGATATCAACTCCCGATAGTAGGAAGAAGTATGATGAAGAAAGAATGATGACCGATCCATTAGTCAGTTGTACATTTGTTTTCCTATCATCAGCACTTATGACACTTCACCAAATCCAAAAAATACTGGAGATAATAATTGTTCATTTCAGCGCAAGGAATTTACCGAGCTCTATCGAGTGCTGCAGGTTAAGGTTGGTAATTGACTGAATTCATAGAACTGGATTCCAGTGGATGTCTAATTGAGTTGTGTTAGGTGGAAGAGACTCGTAATCGTATGGATTGTAACTGTGGAATGACTCATGTGAGAATTGCTTGTCGACTTCCCCAACAAGCTGCCAGATACTGTAAGAAATGTGACACGAGACATGCTGCCAAGAATCTCGATTTATGGTTAGTTATTTTCATTTCTGTTTTTTAACACTTATCATTTGAACACTCTGCCTTTCTATGGTCTACCATGTTCATTACAGGGCGGAGAGTCGTTTCCTCGGTTATTTCTGGTTGTACTACACGTGTGTTAATGGAGTGATCTACGATGTAACCGCATGGGCTAATTGCTCCGTACGTTCCTTCTTTCTCTTGGACATATTTACATTGTATCTCCGTATTCCACTCTCGTCAATTATTCTCTTTCAGTTCAATCATCTTAAACACATTAAAGCTGATCAACACAACGTACAATATCGAATGGCAAATGTAAAGAAGGAAGGGACGAGACAGTCGAATGATCGGTATCATGAAAGAGTTATGAATGAGAGCACTGAGAAGATCACTGCAATCCATTGTGAGTGAGAGATGCACCAATGAAGGAAGGAAGAGTGAGGGGGTAGAGGATGGAAGAGATGGGAACATATTGCACTCTGTACCTATTGTGTGTCCTAGAAGGAAATACAAACAGAAGCACATCAAGTATGTAGTGGGGAGAGGGAGAATATCGTAGTACTCCTCACTCCTCCCTCCCTTCTCCCCCATGCACACCCCCTCTGTTAGAATGAAGAATGAAGGAAGGAATAATGAAGTGATACATATGGTATCATTTCAGTGAGCGGTGGTAGTAATCATGCATCTCTTCAACCGATAGCGAGAGAAGAAGATAGACCGAGGAAAGCAAAGAGAACTGTGAGGAAGAAATGAGACATCCCCCTCCCCCTTTCCCTTTCTCGTCCCTTCCTGTGATTAATGAGAAGTATCAACCCATCCCGTCTTCCCTTTGTTCATAGATTAGTTCAATTCTAGTTAGTCTCTTTCTATTATTCTAGCCACATAATCTTTCCCGTTGATTCTCGATTGAGAGTATTCTGTCCACTCTTGATCTACCCTCGGTTCGTAACCCATCCCTCTCTTCATCCTCCCTTCCTTCTCTTTCCCCTTTAAGGGATATTCTGTGCTCCATCCTATTCATTTATATCGATGATCCCGTTCATTAACTCAGTTATTCTATCTTCCACGACTCACCTTTCTCTTCTAAACTAATCCTTATTATGTCATTCAGTCATTTATCATCAGGGGTCGATTAAATGAATGGCTGAATGGTCTCTATTCGAAGTATCTCTTTCTTTCTCTCATCCTTCTTTTCTTTCTTCTCCCCTATCAGAAGGGTTTTCGTGTTCTATCAATTGCATAATGGGCATCAATATCCGATCCCTTTAAATCGTGTTTCATAATTCCTTTTTTGTCTTCCTCAATTGGCTTTATTGTACGGATCCTGGATCCCGTCAATTTCTTTTGTTCAATGTAGGAGATATGTTGTATGCATTTTGTTGTTCTCTCGATGAAGTATCTGTTAATGAGAAAGAGGACGAAAAGCAACGAGTCTTTATTTGGAATGGATTGGCAAATGAGATTGACTAGTGGGACAAACCCATACACAATGAGATGCACTGGTAATCAATGTAAGTACTAAGGCAGAAGTGATGGAGAAAGGAGAGATCAAAGATCAATGGATGAGTTGGCACAATAGAGAAGGAGAAACGTTCCATGGTAGATGACTTGTGTGGGGACACAATGGGATGAAAGGTGGAGTGGATGGTTCCTAAGGGAGATGAGTGAAGGAAAAGAAAAGGAGGGGGAGGAAAGAATCACTTCCTTTCTCCACGATATCTTCCTAATGAAGGAAGACAATCAGAAGGACATTCTAATTGATTAGAGAAAAGATGAGGAGGAGGAACATCCCTCTCCAGATATGGAATAAGACGAGTCCATAGAAATGAAGAAAGGGGATTACGAGAGAGATTTCCATCGTGATATGAGATTGCTACTGAATGATACTCTGTGAATACACGAGTTGACACTAGATAACTGAATGAGAATGGATTGAAGAGATTTGAAAGATGTATTGCATACCCGAATACAACATCGATAGTGTAATGCTTCCTATTGAGAAGAATGGCAATTAGTGCGATATGAGCAAGGAATGAATATATTATGGAGAGACACTGAAGAGAATGAGGATTGAGATGAAAAGGAGATTACGGTATACCTGTAATTTCTTAGGAGCATATTGACGAAATGATTGAAGAGCGATGAAGATAGTAAGAGTATGACCAGATACGATTAGATCTCCGCATAACTTAATTAGAGTAATAGTAATTATTATTGATTGTAGAATACCGTACCTCTCTCGGTCGAAGTTGTTCTATTCCTGCTGCCCAGAACATTTTAGTCACTCTTTGCCATATAATAGACGATCCTCCACTTGATTTAGGAGCACAATAAGTGTGAGATGATGGAACGGGAGGCTAAATGGTTATACTTTCTATCGCAAGGAATTTACTCAAATTTCTACCCTTTTTCTACCTGCAAGTCATAATTCATGCATAAGTGTGTCTCATTTGTGCATAGATACACAAGATCAGGATCATTCCTTCCAAGTGGATAAAGCAACCAAGCAACGGCCATTCCCTCCACACATCCACATCAACTTCCCTCTCCTCCTCCCTCCCTTCCTTCCCCCTCTCTCCCTCTAATTCTCCCTTCTGCTAATCCATGTTTTCTATAAATCTCTTTCTTTCTCACACTGACGCCGATACGTGAAATTAGTCTCGTAGTCGAAACCTCTAAAGGTTTGGTCCAGATCTCTGATAGAGAGAGAGACTCTTCTCTGAGGAGGGAATCTGACTTTTTCAAAAGTGAATCACATGGTTTCGTAGTTTAGAGAAAAGTGAAGAATGAATTTCTCACTTGGAAGATGGTTATGGCAAAGGCTCGGAAGAAATATGCAATTGAAACGCAGAAGAAAACTCGACGAGCAACCTGAAATTGAGATTATATTTACTCGAAAATATCTGCAACATTTTATTATGGTTTCGTTTTGGATGATTCGAAATGATTGCTGTACATTTTTGATTCGTTCTTTGTAAATGTATTTATCTATCCCCCCCCCCTCTCTCCTTTTTCTCACATGCCATCGATGTCTATGCAGGAAGATGACCATTAACGCATTAGACAGCAGAATGAGCATCGAATATTCAGCTATTCGAATAGAACCATCAATCTGAAGGATACTGTAGTCCATCGACAGTATGACTGCAGTATACCTCAGGGAAGATAGTGAAGAACAAATCAGGAAGAGGAGGAGATTCTCTTGGAACTCTTTCGTGAATCCATGCAAGGGACACCTCATTTGCTAGCCATGCCAATATCTGAATGGAAGAACTGTGAAATATAGACATTATAATCTGGAAATGGGATGGATGTATCTAATGTACTATGAGTATCTAGTCTAATGAAGATGCGGGGGAAGGGAAATATGAGAATGAATATTGAAATGGAGAAACGAACGAGAAGGACGACTGTCAAGAAAGTTGGAGACTTTCGAAGAGGAAATGAAGAATAGAAGATATCTCCATCTTTCATCCTGAATTCAATCATAGAATGAAGCACGAGGGGAGTAAGGGAGGGAGGGTGATTATGAGATCGGGTCTAGAAAAGGTAAATGAAACGAAGAGGGAGAAATGGAATGGAAGTGCTTCATCTCCTTCTCTTCTGTCCTCCTTCTCTTCTTCCTCTCTTAAACCCCGCCCCCTATGTATCCCTACGTTGGGATGTAGAGATTCTTTGAAGATCGAACACACACTACAAATGATCACACTTTGGGAGTAACCAGTAGAGAGACTAAGTGAGAGAAGAGAAAGTGAAAGATCTTGAAGATCTCCATCGAATGAGAGAAAGGGAAGGAGAGAGAGTATGGAGAATGAAGAGACGATGAAGATGACATCGAAAGTGTTCACATTCTGGTCGGAAGAAACGGTGTACTGAGGTGTCAAAGGGAGAAGTAAACAATCGAGAATAGAGTAGGCGATAGTCTCAATCTTGGGGAAAGTTAAGGAGAAAGAAGTCCGTTGACCTGCTTCCATGACAATACCTCCCTCGTCCATCCTTCACAAATCTCTCAAAAGATCTCGGCATGCCAGCCATTAATCTATCAACGCAACATTTCCTTCATGTCTTCACAATTCATGCACGACTGCCATGAATTCCTAATTAAATCAGTCCAGTGGATTCAACAAAAAATAAACTATTAAATAATAATTTGATTAATCATTAAATCGTAAAAAATCGTAATCGTCCCTGAATTTCAAATAAATATTTCCCTGATAATTATCCTACAACAGCAAGTATCGTATCATATGGTACGTGTCCCACGGTAATTTTAAATAAAATTGTTCGATTTTTTCTCCTTTTTTCGATTTTTCAAGGAATTCCTTTCGTTTACGATTATGTTTATGTTTGCCAATTTCTTTGTTATTAAAAGATGGACGACAGTTTTGACGATGAGCTGTTTGGCGATTCCGAACCGTCTGAGGCTATGATAGAGAATGACAGCCAAGAGATCGAACAGAAACCTATTGTATCTCAAATTAAGGACATGTTTGCAGTAGATGTTCGAAATATTTTGAAGGTATGTTTATAAATTTATTTCACAGAATAATGTTCGTTTATAGGACGTCATGAGTTCAGGCAAATTTAATGAGGATGTGGTTTCTAAGCTCTGCGAAGAAATATCCGAGGTAAAGAAATAATTGATTGTATACACCAATATATTTTTAGAAATGTGAATCGAATTGGGAATATGCGGCGGATCTCATACTTTCTCTTCTAGCCGAGGTACAAGATATGTTAGAATATAAATGAGTGATGATTATTCAAGCTAGCCGAGATTGAATGGTGTGATGGCACGAAGTGCATTGTCCGTCTATTCGCTTCTATCGCTATTCGAATGTTTAAACTGAAGAATTCAGACTCTATGTGGAAAATAATTCAGACTCATTGCGATCAGGTGACCCGAAATATGTAACAGAAAATCAATATTTATGCAATAATAGACGTGTTTCTGTGTGCTGGAGTCGATTCGAATCCACGGATGTCTCGTAATTGCTGAATGTCTCAGACTAGTTAATGAGAAGGTGGAAGGAGAGAAAGATAATCAGGAAAGTGAGAATAACGAACTTCTCTCTTACGATTCGGATCGATCACAGAACGAGAAGTGTGAGAAAATGAACATCATTGGGACTACTCTATAATTATTTATTTTGCAGTCTATAAACACATCTCACGCGCACTAATAGAGCGATGGGCAAAAGTTCTATCGCAAAGAAGGCTCGATAAGGTCCGAAAATTGGATAATACAGTGAAATTATGTGAGGAATGTAATATCAATTGTTAATTTCAGTCAAGTAGTGTAAGGGCAATCGGAGTAACTGCCGTTGGCGCCCTTCCTTATTCATCTCTTCTCGATTACAAGAACACTCAATTCAATCCCAATGACTGTAAGTCGCACATCTTCAACAATTAGTTAATTACTATTCTCAGTGGTTCTGGAATCTCTCGGTGATGTGGATGCTAAAGTGAGAGAAGCTGCCATCAAGTCTCTCTCCATTCTATCAGAAGTACAAATCGAAGAGACAATGTACAGATTAAGAGCCGAGGAGAAGTCAGATGTACGCATGATTTCGTACTCGATAATTGACTTCAATTATTGACTTATAGCTCTGTCGACTGATGGCTGCTAAATTGACGAAGGAAGTGCACGTGAATTCATACACTGAAGAACAGCGAGCGACCCTTCTCTCATTTCTCTACCACAATAAAGACAGTGAGAGAATAGTTCAATATTTTTGATTTATGTTAATATGCAAATAACAGGAATACTCTCCCGAATGGCTTGCGAGCGATTGATTCCTAAATGGGAAAGTGAACAAGATGGAGATTCCGCTCTCAATTCTCTATTTGATCCAAGTGATGAGGAAGCTCTCAGGATATACATTTCCACACTCTTTAGAGTGAGTATTACATTGGCTATGATATTTAATTGACTTTTCCTTTTGCTCAGGACGACTTTATGAAGTGTGAAAATGCGTGGGAATTCGTCGAAATCATCAAAGAGGAAAATCCAGAGATGATATGCTCGAGTAACTGGAATAGTTATATTACGAAGTATTTTTATCTACCTTGTTCTCTAGAGACGTATCTATTTGAGGCTATCGGCATGTGAATTGTCCTATGGAGTTCTTCTACTTGAATGTATGTTCTCTGTTCTCTCAGAAAAGAGTGAACTTGATTCATGTCTTACTCGTCTCGTTCCTTCTCTTGCTGATGTATGTAGATCATTGAAGAGGTCTGTTAACATCTCATTATCTCGTCTAAATAATTAATGGTAGAGTATCAATCGGATGGTTGGCTGGCAATGAAGCTGATCGTCAAGAAGAGAAATTAATGGTCAGATTACTCAAGTTGGTGGCTATGTTCGATCGATTCGATAGTGATGGAATGTAAGCACAATTATTTTTTATTGTGATCTATCTTAGATTATTTATTTGTTATTAAGGAGTGAATGGGAGAGCCTCCTTCGTTATCTCATTCTTTCTCATGAAGTTAAACCATCGAGGATATTGATCGAACTCTGTATGGATCAACTCGTTCGAGTATTCGGTAGTGAAAATGGGAAAATGGAAGAGATTCGATCGTGGGCTGTAAACCAAATGGTACAAATACTCTTTGAGGTAATGAGTTTGTATGATCAGATTGAATAATGAATATTGTAGGGAGAGAATGTGACTGAAGATGATTTGATTAAATGGAGATGCTCTCTCATTCTCCATTCCCTCATTAAATGTCTCCCTACCATTGATACAGCTACGGTTGATCTAACAACAAGACTGGTCTGAATAACTCTTGATTACAAAATTGATTATACGCATTTGAGATAGGAGAAACGTTCGCATCAGCATGGGATATGCAAAGGGAACTCAATATCTCCATTATCTGCATCGTGGGATGTTTGAAGAAGGTATGAAATGGGAGGAGAGGAGGGGAGATTAATTTATACTCTAGGATTGGCTAAATGAAACGATTACTCTAATGTTGAAGACAGCTCTCGATGTGGATATTGATGCTGTCAAGGTAATCTTTCCATTGTTCAAATTGTTACACATTTATCCCATCATCATTCAGAGGCAAAATCCTCGCCGTTATTATTTTTCTAGGAGTAATGAATTGCCCATTTCAACTATGGGAACTCTAATGGGTAAGGTCATGTTCAGATTGTATGCCTCCGTGGATTTATCGATCTTATTTCTATCCACTCTCCCACGGAAATGGCTGATATATTCTTTCATGATTGGAAAGATGAGAATATTTCGAGAGAAGTTAAATTGTATGAGATGTTCGATGAATATGCCGACCCTACAAGTGTAAGTTGATCTTTGATCTCTAATGTATATCATCAATTGTATTTTCTCAGAAGTCAGGTGTCTCTATTACTGCCCTCCATTGTATTCTCCGTTTGGTTCATGATTGGTGTCCTTCCTATCCAATCTTCATCTATAATCTACTCTTATTCACAACGAGAGAGAATGAAGGAGAAAGAGAAGGATTGGATAGAGCTGTGATGGACGAAATGAAGAGAAGAATGAAGACGAGTAAACCATTCAGGTAAGAAAGGGAGAAGAGGGGAAAGGGAAGGTGTCTCACTTCAGACTGATGGTTGCCCATTCGATGTACTGTCTCATTGAGAAACAAAAGGGAGACAGTGCATATAAATGTTCCATTACGAGTACTCTTATCAAGACTATGAATTTGTTGAAGAGTGAAGTGGGAGAAGAAGAGGTGAGTGGAGAGAGGAAGGGGAAGAGAGATGAGAATGGTTAATTGCAGTCAAATGACTTCGAGGAATGGCTCGTTCCCATGACTATTCTTGATGCAATAATTGACGATCCCGAGAGTAGTATGTCCATACGTAATGCATATCTGTTGAATGAGTGTAATAGGTTTGAATCGTGCTCTCGTCAATTCACTCGGATGTATGAAGAGAGATGATGGAGGAAGTGGATTGGATGCTATAGTCAAAATGATGGAGAATGCAGTTGAGGTCACTATCTATATCTATTTACTATCCTTTATATATCTGCGAAATCAGTAAAGAACGGGTTATCAGTGGTTTATGATATTGAATATTCACTTTTATGATTACAGAGATTGGCCATCTACGATGAGAAATCAACATCCAAGTTGCTCATCAAAATTCTTGAAAGAGTTGATGGAAGACAAAGTCAGTTTTTTCTATTTATGAAATGCTGCATCTTACATTTATAATCTCCCTCTCCGCACGTTACACATAAAACACCTGTGAATTTAGTGTGTTTTGGCCCGATTGGGTTTATTTATAATAGGAAGTAAATGTGGTTATGTCAGGTCGAAAACGGAAGAGTGTAGGAGGAGATAAGAAGAAAGGACGAAAGAGAGTGAAGAAAGAAGATGATCATGAGGAATCTTGCCATTCATCGAAGAATCTAACTTTCGAAGAAGAGATCATTGAATAAGGACAAATACTGTAGTGTCTTCCTAAACATGTGATTAAACCCACTTAATATAGTAAAAGTACGTTTAATACGCTTTCTTGTTATTACTGTAAACCACCCTGTGAACTACCTCTTGTAAATTTCCCTGTACCATTTTGTTGCCAACTTCTTGTTAAAGTTTATGTTGTTGTTAATTACTGAATGTGTAACATATGTGATACAGAGTATTTCTTTGATCTTTCTGTTGGTTCCATGAGAGGGAAGTCAAGAAGAAGATTGGCATTTGAAGATGGAAGAGGGAATCGGTATCTTGTTATCTCGAATGAATCAATAGTCTCCGTGTTCCCTTTTCCTTCTCTCTCAACTCATCTCTACATTCTACTCATCTCTTCTCTTGTAGTAGTGATTCATTCACTCTTCCTCTCTTTGTTTCTTCTCTTCCAACTTTGAAAGGGTAAGAAAGAGGTGGAAGGGATAGGTTACTATCTTCCTTCCTCTCTTCGTCATTTCATCTCATTCAATGTCTTTATCGTGCGAATTAGGTCGATAGAATGGAGAAGTAGAGGGCAAGACCTCCAATAGATAGATGGATAGTATGTAATCTAATAGATGGTTCGTCTCTATTCCCATCAATTGATGTCCATTCAATTCTCTCATACGATAATAGTCACTTGAAGAGAGAAGGACAGAATGAGAATGACTAGTGTATGATTACAGTTCCCTCCTTCACTTCTTCTCTCTCTTTTCGTATCATTTCATCTCTCTCTCTTCAGTCATCCGAAGTGTACTCTAGAGAAGAGGAAAGAAGAAGAGAAGGATTGAATGGAATCTTCCTCTCTTCCACTCACACTATCATTACAGTGAGAGGATTGGATTGAATCGAGAGAGAGACGAGTCTTCTCCCCTTTCCCATACTCAACCATTCATTCAATCCATTCTAATGGGCTCTACCTTCTTTCTTCTCTTTCCGAGAGTCGACAGTTGATCTAAACTAGAAGTTATTCTTCAATCGATCACTTCTTTTCATATGAATCAGTCGAGAGATACTTTCTTCTTCTCTCTCTTCATCTCACTTCATTCCCTTCTCTACACACACAACCTTTCAATGGTGTGAGCAACAAAAAGTTAATTGTGAATAGGCCATCGCTCCTCTTCGACCGACCCTATCCTCCTCCTTCCCCTCCTCCCCTCCCTCCCCCTTCTACTCCTTCTTCCTTTTCACATTCTCATCTCTACTTCTTTTCCTCTCTCTTCACAGTATGCAAACATACTTCCTTTATGTGACTCTTCCCTGGATGGAAGTCGAGAGATTGGATAGACATGGGGATATAAGAGATAGAAGGATGGAAGGAGGATAGGAGAGAACGCTTCCCTCCATTCCCCTTCTTCATCCCTCACACATTAAATGGCAGTTAGAAGGCCTCCACGATCTTAATTGTATTCCTTGTTTTGAATGGTTCATTTAGCTTCTCCTTCTCTTCTCTTTAATACCGTTCCTCACCCTCAATGAATCTACCGTAATCTAGAGAGAGAAGGAGGGAGTTAATAGAGGAAGTGAGAGCCTTCTCTTACTTGTGAGAGAGGAAGAGGGGGGAGGGGCATATGAGTATAGAGAGAGACACTCCTTTCTCTCTCTCTCTCTCCTTCCATCCACTCCCATTCTCTATCCACTCTCTTCTCAATACGGTACATCCATGAGTTCGATACATCGTTTGATCAATGGTAATCATTGTAATCTCTTCATTCCTTCTAATTCGATTGAATCTCTCTTCAGATAGTGAGAAAGGAGTATCATCTCCTCTTCTTCATCCATTCATGGCTCAAAATGATGGAGGAAGAAATTTATTCCCTTCTTTATTCAATCAACAAATGAATAACTTGTATGTGTGAGTTCTCTTTATCGTCTCTTTTCCATTTCGCTCTCTTCTTTTCTTCAGTCTTCAACAACAATTAATGATGCAACCTCATTTGATGCTGCAACATCTCCAGAATCTCGCATCACAGAATGGATCGTCCACTAGGGGTGAGTAGATGAGATAAGGGAAGATGAAGGAGGGGAAGGATGATCTACCCCATCTTCTTCACTCTTTATGTCTTTAACTTGTGACTGACAGGTTTGAATGGTAACTGGCCTAAGGGGGGGGGATGAATAGGAGAATAATAGGAAGAATCGTTTAGATGGATCTTCTCCCTCTCATTCCGATGCTGATATCGAATCATCCATAAATGAATCCGAAAGGAATATTAACAGTCAGTTTATTATTCATTCTATTCATTGTTGAACTGTAGATTAGAGAGTAGTGAAGAGTAGGGCAAAATGTCTCATTAATCGAGATATTTGTGTTTAGCGGGAGACGACTACTATCAGAGTTTAGTGAAGTTAAATGTCTCGAGTCTCCGAGTGTGTTGTGTAATATATTCTTTTGTATAGAATGTGTTGAGTTATCTCCTAGGCAGATCACTATGATCTCCCTTCCCTCTCTCAATCATATCTCACTCATTGTGCTACTTCCCTCTTCTATTCCTTCTTCTCTCCTTCTTTCATCTACCGACTCGAGATGACTAATCATCTTCCATCTCTACTCATCTCAACTGATCGATACTTCCCTTCTCTTTCCTTTTCTCTTTTCAAGTAGGATCACTCTTCCATCAACAATCTTTTCCTTTGTTTCTCCAGAGGGAGAAATGTCTCTCTCTTCAGTCCATTCCTCATATCATCTTCTCACCTTCTGATCACTTTCTCCCTCTCTCTTTGCCTTTCCCAGTCGTATTCCCATCTCTCGCCTTTCATTATTTTTACAGCATCTTGAATGGAGAGAAAGTGATGATACAGTGAATGAGAGGGAAGAAGGAGCGGAGGGGGAGGAGGGAAGGAGGGAGGAGGGATAGATATGACAAATGGTCTTGTGAAGAGGGAGATCCTTAACAGATTGAGATACCACTCAATTCCCTCGTCGGAAGCAAAAGAGAAGAGAGTAGTTGAAAGAGTGGAAAGGAAGAGGGAGGGGAGGGGATACGGTAGTCCATTCACTCGTTGACCTTACTTCCGAATACACTTACTCAGTGAAAGGATGGAAGTTATGGTTGAGAAGAATGAGGGAAGAAGAGAGAAGTGATTGTTAGTGATGCTCTGATTGCACTTAAAGTACTGTAAACGAGAGAGAGGGGAGGGATAGGGAGGGAGAGGAGGGGGAGAGGGAATAGCCATGGAAGAGAGAGAGAAGAGCAATGATGGAAGTCACTCATCCGTGTTTCCTATGAGTCCCTTAGACCTGATTTCCTTCCACTCATACAATCTATTCCCTCCTCCTTCAGTGAGGGGGTATCATCCTTCTCTTGTCTCTAAGCCCTTCAATCCACTTAACTGTGACAATGAATGAATGACGTAAGAAGGAAGACAGGTGTATCGTTTATACAAGAGGAAGGGAGGGACTCATTGATATAGAGGGAGAGATGTCATAAGAGAGGTCGCTTCAATGGGATCTACTGGAAGGGAATAAGTGATAATTCGACCCATGGGACTGTTTTCTCTCTTCTCATATCTAATAGTGTGTTACTCTTCCTTCTTCTCTCTTTCGATCCCTTTAGTAATCTTTCCTCAGGGAGATTCCATTCTCTTTCCTCCATCGGCTCACTTGAAACGAATTCACTCCCTCCTCTTTTCCATTACGGATCTCGCCTTCTTCACTCTTTATTTACGAGTTTTGCCCCTACGTGTTTTATTAGTGGATGGGGAGTAGGAAAAAAAGGATGAGTTAGAAGAAGAATCGGAAGTTGAGAGAAGTGGATACTGTAGATGGAAGAATAGAGACAATGTTGATGAAGTGCCTTAGGGAATGGATGAGACTGGCAGGAGTGTAATCAGAGAGAGAGAGAGTATACGGTAGTCCCTCTCTCTCGATAAGTTATGAGAGGAGTGGAAGGGAAGTGACAATTGGAGGGACGAGATTGATAGGATGGGCGGTGAATGAAAGAGATGAAGATGAGAGAAGGTAATGAGTAGAAGGAAGGAGATGATATCCAACTGAGAGAGAGAGGGAAGGAGGGAGGGAGAAGGAGGGAGGGGATCATCGACAGAGAGGACAACCATAAAGACGATTGTAAAGACATATTATGCAGATATCACACCCATTCTCTGTAAACAGTCCATCTCAGAGAGAGAGATGAGAGAGAGGGGAGGTCATGAGGGATACGGTAGTTATGAATGAATGAATTGAGAAGTAGGTCGAATCGAATGGGGGAATGGACCGGATATAAACGAATTGAGAATTTATGAGATACGGTAGTTAGACAGCTGTTGATTAGGTTGGTCCATTCAATTGCGATTATGAATGGTCCATTCAGAAGTAACAATGGATGAGGATGGATCAGCACAATGCCCTCTTTGTGAAGAGAAACTCAATGAAGAAAATGAATGGAGAGATCATGTTGAAATGGAAAGAATGAGATTGATGAATACTATTATCTCTATTAAGAATAGTGCGGTGAGGAGATGAGAGAGATGACTTCTTGAGAATGAATCCCTCTTCAGATGACAGTTGAATCGCCATCGAAAGAATTGAGAAGGAGTGGAGAATTGGCTAGAATTCGATCGAATCTTAATCGAAGAAGAGCATGTTTGTCATATAGACTTTATCAATCAATAATAATATCTTTAAGTGAAATACGATGGTAAGAAGTCTCCGTCCTCCTCCCTCAATTTCCTCTCGACTCCCTCTTCCGATTCGCCTCTCACTTGTTACACTTGTCGGGTACGACTGTATTGAACACAAATATTTCAGACAGATTAAGTAACTATTATTGATTTTCAGAGATCGATAGAGTACGGTATCGTGTGTTCCACACTGGAAGGAACTCGCTGTCAGAGTTGTTTCGATGAAGAAAGATTATTGAGGAAGAGCACTCCTCCTGTATCATCTGTGAGTTATACAAGGATTGTAAGAGGGGGTGGATAGAGTGTAGTTCATGAGGGGATTCATTCAATGTAGTAACCAGATGGGTGTTCAAAAGAGGTCTTCCATCCATCTAGAGGAGGGAATCTCTAGTAGGGCCACTTGTGATGTCAACACTTCTTCTTTCTTTGGCGGTGAGATAGAGAGAGAGAAGGAGATTAGAAGAATGAGAATGAGATGAGGTGCATTTCTCTCTCTCAGTCACAATCAGACAGATTGAGAATGGCGTAAGAGGGAGGGAGGGAGGGGGAGGGATCACTCTCAAAAGAGAACCGACTATCCACTCAATTAGAAGTGATGAGACTCATTTGCATTAGATACTCAGTATGATTCAATCGAATGAACCGAAGGGAAAGATTGACCTCACAATGAATCTCTATCTCCATTTCAGGAGGAATCATCAAAGACGGAATGTCTTCCTCCCAGTGAGAAACGAGTAAAGATAGAAGAGTGAATGGGGTTCTTCATCTCTTCCCCTCCAGTGCAATGCCCTTTCCTCCCTTCTATTAGTCTTCATTCACATTAATCAATTAATTACTGCAGTGTACAAAGTATAATAAAGATTGATATACATCGTGTTCTGTGCATAGTGTTCTATCCATCTCTCCCCCTCCTTCCTCCTCCTTCCTCCTCCTCTCCTCTTTCTCTAGCCTCCTCTCCCCTCATCGATTCATCTCGAGAGACACTTTCCTCTCACTTCTCAGTCTTCAATATGTCTTCAACTCGATCAGTATCATTAAAATGTCTTCGTGATTCACTCCCACGTGATCTTCCTCCTAAGAGATTGGAAAGGGCAAAGAGTGATGCTTCATTCGAGAGTATTACGGAAAGTGAAGACGAAACTGATGAGGTAACCTCCTTTTTGTTCACTTATTACCTTATTTTACCCCTTTATATTTGCTTTATTCCTATCGCCCGGAATTCAAATTCCAAAGCGAGTCACAAAGTTCTCATTTTTTATCAAATTTCTCGTTTCTTGGAAAGTCGAAATCATTCAAAACGCAAATATGTCGTGGCTGTACTTGTTCGATACCAAAAATTCGACTTTAATTCGAAAAAAATCGGCTATATTTGTATTTAGCTGTATTCTCTAGTATTTCGCCATTTTCCTTTGTATTTCGAGTAAGGAAGTATCTAAGTGGCCCCAGTTACCTCTTCTCTCTTGGATTCTTTTCGTGTAGAAGGAAGAGAATTGTTTGTCGGTTCGTTTCATCGAGAGAAGGACCAATCCATTTCAGAGAATTGATAAATATTGAAAGAAGGGACAATCAATTTTACCATTTGTTCCATTTGTCCATCAATTCCATTTGATTCTCTTTCCATTTCAGTCCGTTTGCTCTCCTCTTCCTTCCTCTCATCAGAAATATCTTCGATCTCAATCCATTTCCATTTCTCCTTCTCCTCGTCTAAGGAGGATTGTCCCTTTTACTTCTCTTAATTATCGATTGAATTCAAGTAGGAAGCATTCCCTCCCTAATCTATCTCGTGATACGGATGAACTTCTTCCTCCAATACCAGAAGGACCAGTTACTGTTACTTCCCCTACTACTCACTCTATTCCCAATAAGAACGAATCGTAGATTATTCACACAAGTATTCTCATTTACTCACGGGTTTCATTGCGTATATACTGGAATACCCTCGGTCTATCTTCCCACTCCCCCTCTCCCCCTTTCCATTCCTCTCCTTCCCCTTCCATCCATTCCCCCCTCTTCCTCATTCCCTCTAGAAGACTCCACTGAGAACTTCTCTTGCACTTGAGGTTAATTACTCTAAGTTCACTTCTTCTTCTTCTTCTTCAACATAGACAACGATGATTTATCTCTTTGAGAGAATTCGAATTGTATCAACATGAATAAATTTTTCTTATCCGACTCCAACTCCTCCACCGATTCCAATTCCTTGATTTCCATCATTTCCTTTTCCCATTCCTCTTCGATATGATTCAGGTTGACTCGCTCCCATCAAACCCAATCCAATTCCTGAAGTAATCAATTGACTCAATGGTCAATTCAATCGTCTCCTCACCAGTATTCACTCCAACTCCTTGAGTCATTCCTGGAATGGGACCAACATCCACTCCCCAACCAGCGTTTACCTGCAAAGGAGATTACTCAAGGGGAAGATGATCTTTGATCCTTAGAATACCTCGAATCCAGGGAGAACTCCTAGTCCGAATCCAAAGTTACCAGACACTCCAATATTTCCTCCATTTGCATTTCCGAAACCATATCCCTGAAAATTTTCTTCAAAACTAGAATGAAATTTTTCACAATGCCTGTGGTCTATTTCCTCCCATTCTTGGTCCTGGGAGTCGATGGAAATTCGGAAGTCGACAAATAAAAGAGTAGTCCTGAAAAGAAAAGGACGGAAATCCGATTTGCATTATGACAATAAAGAAGATGTGCTCTTTAAATATGGAGGAGATTCCGTCTGAGGATCAAATCTATTTTTAAAGTTTTTTTCTAAATCGGCGAAGGCTTTTCTGAATATGCTAATTTTAATCTCCCGAGAAAGTTAAAGTGCATCTTCAATTTACTTGAGTCGTCGTAAAATTTTAAAGTGCTCGTTAAAGAAGGAGTCCCATGAATGTTTTCTCAACTGAGTTCTCGATATGAGGTAACTGTTACCAGATACGACTCTCGAAATTCCGAAGTCACATATTTTGACGTTGGCCGTGGGCCAAGTCACCGTGAAACGTAGGAAATTAGTAAGAAGTCATGCTCTCTCATTCTTTCGCGGTTCGTCTAACTATTTCTAGATTCAATGATTTTATCCTATTCCCTCTGCAAAAAGTTTAGAGAAGCGACTCTTCAAACATCCTCATGTGAAAGCGTGCATTAGTGATTTCCTTGCAACTTCTCATCTCAATAATGAATGAGTTCTCTTCTCACCTTGCAGAATTCAACGAGATCGACTCTCAATGGTTTCGATGGTTGACAAGTCCACGCGAATTGAGACTTCATTCTACTACAATATGATGCATCCTTCGGAGTGAGACCAGGCCAGATTCGATCTCTCACTGAATCTGAGTCTAATCCATTCCCTCCTCCTCCTCTTCTCGAGGAAAACGAACGAGATCGAGCCTCTTAATGAAAGATAAAGAGATCACAAAACACATGAAAATGAGAACCGGAAAGGGAAAAGGTGAGAGGGAAAAGGTGGTGATTGAGAGAGAGGAAAAGGGGAAGGAACAAGTCACTCACTGGCACAGATATCGAGATGAGGCTCGGCTTGGCATAGATCGGATAAAGGAATGGAGAGAAATGAATCTGATGAAGAGGAAGAAGAGGAGGTATCTATGAAGAGAGATGAACATACAATCGATTGATGAAGTCTGTATTGACTTACGGAAGATGAAAAGGAATGAAATGAGAATATAGAACATTCGTTTATCGAAGTGAGGGAAGCACAATTGGATTGGCGGGTCGAGATCATTCAAACTGATTCTCTCAAGGTCACAATGGAAAGAGGGCGAAAAACATAATTGAACCCGATACGAAGTTGTGTCTTATTAGGAAGTTTACAATGAACTTATTAAGGGGGGATGAGTCTGGATAGGAAAGAGGGAATCACGAGAAGATTGAATCGGGTCCATTGGCACCAGTGGAAGCACGTTGAGCACACGCGACTCTTGCGACGACGTTACCATTGAAGGTGTAGAGACCAGTGAGATGATTACAGACCAACTGAAAGAGAGGAGGGAATGAAGAGAGAAGAAGAAGAACTTACGATGGCATTCGCTTGTTGGGCATTTCCTTGAATCTCTCCGATCCTGTTACTGTTGACATCGAAGAGTTGAAGGTACACTGCTGTGGGCTGGAACAGATCTTCATTTTTAATGGTCAAACAACTGTCACATATTATAGTCAGTGTGTGGGTAGGTAACAATGATAAATTATGTAGAAGGAACGTAGGCCTCTCTCCCCTTCCCTCTCCCTCCCCCCCCCCTCTCCCACTCACATTTGTGAATGGAGCTGATTCACACGTGAGATATGCTTGATCACCACAGTTGGATGAAATTCGTCTCTGAATAAAAGAAGAGTTCAACGATCAACAGAGAGATTAAATGATGGATACCAGGATGGAACATTGCTCCAGAGTTTGACCCGTAGGGATAGTGGTAGTGGTTCCTGGAGCAGTCTTAAGAAGAGACGACGATGTGAGAATGGGACAACAAATGACTGAATGGGATCAGATAAAGATGGAAGATGAATGTAAGAAAGTAGAGAATACTCACAGGGGGCTGTTGTCGTTGTTGTACTTGGTTCAGTAGGCATACATCCATGGATAAGTTGGATTGATGAAGAAAGAAGAATAAGAATAGGGATAAGAAGTGACATAATCAAGTGAGGGAATGGCAGAGAATGGATAGGGGAGGGATAAATTGCAGCAGAGAAAGAGGAAAGGTCGGGATCGAGAAAAGGAGATGGAATGGATGAATGGATACTGGATAAGGGGCTAGCCATTAGAGATGGATTATCATCTAAAAGACCTTTATACAACAATATCCGTCACAATGACAATATTAGAACGATTATTTACCGATCCCCAGCGAGGAACCGATTCCGAAACCTCCGATACCAGGAATTCCGCCGACTCCCACGCCAGAGCTAATACCGAAAATCGAGCCTCCTCCACCGAGTCCCCCACCTAGACCACCACCGTAACCCAGACCTCCATACCCTCCTGTTCTTCCTCCGTATCCAGATGCACTTCCTCCATATCCACCACCCATTGGTCTATAGTTCCCTGTCCCTTGTCGGGGATTCATTCCTTGATCAACAGATCCTGATGGGATTGATGATGAAGCAGAAGAAGGTCTTGAGTTACTCCAATTCGATGATTTCGTTTCTTCTCCTTTCCATAGATCTTCTTCTCCCTTCGATGATCCACTTGATGGAGATACAATAGTTCCTTTCGATGGTTTTTCTCTATCAGTCCATAGATCTTCTTCATCTTTCGATGATTTACTACTCTTGATTCTTCCCTTTTCAATCTCAGATGAATTCAATTCCAATAGTGCATCAGTATCGAGTATTTCTTCATCTTTTGGAGGAGTCTTCGTTCTCTTAATCGAAGGAGGGATAACCAATTCTCCTCTTGGTTCTGGTCTTATTCTTTCCTCTGGTCGTATTCTTCCTTCCGGAACACTCTTCAATCTCTCTTCATTCTCCTCTTCTTCATCACTCCAAATGAAGACAAACTTGCGTGGTTTGTCAATGCGTGATAAAGGAAGACTCTCCTCTCCCCATCCTTCTCCCTCTCTTCCCGCTCTTCCCCTTGGCAAAGCATAGCCGGTTCCCGTTGAAGATGAACTGAGCGAGAGTGATAAGAACAAACTAATGATAGATCAAAGACTAACCCGCAACTGTCATATCCTCGATAGGTACACGGATAATAGACTGGTTGACAAGGAGGAGATGACCAGAAGGCAGCTGAGATCGATTGAGAGATCAATTGAATGAGAATGAAGATACAACCTTTGATAGAGGGAAAAGTAGAGATAAAGAGTAGGAGTATTCGATGCATTGGAATGGAGAGTCAATGACTACTCTTTTGATCTGATTTGGATTGGAAGAAGGAGGAGCAAAAAACTGTTTATGCCAATAATGACAGTGTTAGACAATGATAAAGCGAGTATTTGTGAGTTGACTAGATGAGATCTAGAAGTGAGTGAGAAGGAAAAGGAAGCACGGGGATTCACAAGTGAATTCATTCAGGAGACTCGTATTCCATTTGATAGATTCAATCTCAGTGACTAGAATGAAGGCAGGAAAAGGGAAGGAAATCTATCTATCATACCCTAATTACAATACCCGATGGGAATGATTATGCAGATGAAGTGGAAGTATCAATGAGTAATGATTGATGTGTACATGCTCTTCTTCCTCCTTCATCTCTATCTTCTCTATCATTCCATCCATCATCTGCTTCTCCATCAACAGTGAGATCCGTTTCGTCTGTCGTCTGAAGATCATCCATTGGAATCGTCAATCGAATGTAATTCTAAACTTCTCTTTTCTCAAAAACTTCTCTACTGCAAGCACACCCAATCACCCATGATCTTTAGAGAAAATAGAATTGTTAAGAGTTCGTTATCTCTTCCGATCGTCTTTTCTGATCTATCTCTCGATAGATCAAGAAGCTTGTTTTCATTCTCTCTCTCTCTTTTGGTCTCAAGTGGAAGAAGGGGGAACATCAACAGAATACAGGTTGCCCCTCTTGAGGAATAAGTAATGAATGACTGACCTGAGAGAGAGTTTCTTTCCTTGAAGGGAAATTATCGAATAGAGCACAACGATGAGGAGCGAGAAGATATGAAGAAAGAAGAGAAAGGAAGAACATTTGAACAACCAGAACGAATGAACAAACGACTGTAATTCATACATTTCACTTATTAATGGAATTTCGGATTTTTTTAAATCTCACCCCCCCCCCATTGTAGTGCATCAATTAGTCATTCTATTTTTCCCCTTTCGGTTTCTATCACAAGGCAATGAATAGCCGAGATATTAGAAGAGATTCCTTGGTGATCAGACGGCTTACATTATCCTCATTCAGATCCATTACTACCTCCCTCCCTCCCCTCTCCCTTCCCTCTCCCTATCCCTCACTCACACTTTGCATTGCTCTCAGCTGATAGCAGTGGTCCACAAGGAATTAGATCGAATCTTAGAAGGACGTTCTCGAATATCATTGGTTGTTGAGCAGTGAAGAATAGAAGAGAAAGATCGACCATTCGGAAGACTGTCATGAAGCAATACGGACGAAGAGGCTCCTGAAATACACTACTCTCTCCCTTCCCTCGATTACTGTAGTCACTGATATGAGTTCATAGCACCCCCATTCGTTACTGGGGATGGAATACATTCCATTTTGTTTTCTCACTTGTTCAACTCCAAAAATATGAGTGATAGCAAGGGTGAAATGACGTGTTTGGTCACAAGAACGATTCCCCTTTTTCCAGAATTCTCCACAATATTGTCTCGATGATTCAGTGTCAATAATGAGAATGTATGGAACTGTTCTTCCATCTAGTCTCTATCTGCCCCTTCCCTTTCCACCTTTCACCCCTTCACTCATTCCCTCTTTCTCCCTCTCATTCGAACCGTTCCTTCTCCCGTTTTTCTGCTTTCCTTCTCTGGACAAATAGAAAGGGAAAAGAGTAGAGAGTGACTCGATTACTAAACGGAGAGAGAAAGAAAGATGGACGAATGACATGATTGAATCTATTGAGATATTTATGACGAATGAGAGAGAGAGAAGATCGATAATCTAGTCATCACTTGATAGGTCATACATGCTTCACATTTCAATCTCAATCCCTCCTATCTCTCTTTCTCTCTCTCTTTCTCTCTGATAGGATGCAGGGTGAATAAACTCACAGCTGTCAATCTTGCCAGTGAATGAACTCCGAAGATGGCGAGTAGAAGAGAGACGACTGCTCCAGTATCAGTCCACTTTAGGAATCTGAAATCATTCCATCAGTTAACCTTCTTCCTTCATTCAATTCCCTCTTGATCTCCCTTCCGTTCACACATACTAACTTGATCATGGCTATTTTCACAGTCTGTTTACCCTCTCCCTCTTTCCTTCTTTCCATTCAACTTCTGCCATCACGTAAGAGACACAATACACACAGAAGGGGCTCAACTAACTCTGTCGAAACACCCTCCTCTCTCCTTTCTCTTCTCTATCATTTCCCTTTCACAATTCCGTTGGTTTCCCTTTTTGCCTTCTCCGTCACTATGGCCACACTTCATAAACAGAAGGAGGAAAGAGGGGAGGAGGAAGGGAAAGGAGAAGGAGGGGAAGGGGGAAGGCTGTTGTTAATCAACGAGTCACAAATCCCTATTTCGAAAAGGGAGGTACGAATGTGGCAATAGTATGACTCTCTCTCCCTCGAGTGAGTCATCCTATTGACCATTCGTGTCGTATCCACAACGTTCCCATGCTTATCAATGAATATGAGTAACTTCTCTGGACATTCATTCTGCACTTCCATAATGCCTCATAACACCATGACAATTTCAAAGTACACTCATAAATTCCAGTAAATTGCAAGGGAATATTAAACTATCTACGGTGAATGAGTCGCATGGAGAGAGTACATATTTCGGACTGACGTCCACAATTCTTTTTATATCTTCGTGCAATAAATTTCAATACCGTATCCGTCCCCTAACTACAGTATCCATCCTCGTCATTCCACTTACCCTGCCGATTGTTCCCTCAATTCCGCGATAGCTACAGTATCCGCAGCTACAATAATAGCTCTGACGATAGGAGCTTGCATTACTGCCCATTCTATCCATCGAATGTTACGTCTGAAATGAATCGTCATACTTCCATATCTAAACACTCATCCTTCCAACTAAGAAAAAGAAGTTGGGAGAAGCCAAGAGGTTTTTCTCATTGAAGCCTTTCAATCAATAAGAGTCTGATTACTCTTCTCAGTGTACTAACCATTCTAGATACCGTATCCCTCTCCCTATTAGATACAGTATTCCCTCACTTACTCTGATACTTGTGCCGTGGGTAGCCATCCGATGGGAAGAAGACAACAGAAGGGAGGAGAACGGAAGTCAATATGAGTATGATGAAGTCTCTCAACGAGGGCAGATCGACCTCCATACAGATGACGACAGAGAGAGACAATTACGAAGAGACAAAGGAGATAGTAGAGAACTCCTTAATGAGATCCCCTTTACTCTTCCATTCATCAATCACATCACGAGATTGCATACCGATGGAAGTGAGTACAACTGCTGCACGAGGAAGACATAGACCCACGAGACAAGTGAGACATGATACAGGGAAGAGAGATAGAAGAAAGTACAACTTGTTCCGTCGTTGCTCAATTGAAACATAACTGCAAGGATGATGTTATCGAGGACAACCATTTAGAGGTCATTCCTTCACTCGTGACTAAGAGAGATGAGGCATTCTTGGTATGCAGAGAAAATGACGACTAATCACTTGATGTCTACAAGGAAAGAACTCACAAATATACACATAGAAGATGAACGAGTGAAAGGAGAATAACAGCGAGTGTGAGTAGACCAGCTATGGAGATGAACACTATGTGCCATGCTTCGAGATCTAGAGAGAACATCAATCAGAAGAGGAAGGAGAAGGAGAACATACGTGAGAGGAATTCAGATCCTGATGGAGGGTCCAGAATAGAGCAATTGGAGTGGGATGGTCTCACGATACTTTTAATTAATTGAGTGATGCGGTCCCCTCCTGGCCACATCTCTGAATTGAGCGTTGATGAATGCGATAAATATGAAACAATTGGTATTCAAATAAACTGGGAATATCGACCCGCGAGGTCGCCTTCAGGCATCGAATAGTGGAAAAGAGGGCGGGTAGCGCGCCCTTTCCATCCCTCTTCTTTCTTTCTCTGTCTCGCACACTCTCTACCCTCCCATCCACTCTCCTTCCGTCTCAAACGACTACACGACTAGAACATAGGCACAGTTTATCATATTATCATACTCTTTTATCTCGAGAATTTTTCATATTCTATAAAAACTTTTGATAACATAACAGTCTCAACAAAGTCTTAACAACGGTATATTTCACAGAAGAACCTATTTCACAGTATAGCACAGTAATTGACAGAGATGAAAAATCAAACAGACGGGAATCACGAGTGGGTAGCAGCTTAAAGCACTAGTTTGTGGACAGTTTTGAGATGGCAGTTCTATCGAAATAACTAGAGTAAACATGGGAGAAGTCGCTTACAATTGATTATTCACAATGTATATAAAACACAGAAAAGAATTCATCCACCGTGCAGGGCCAGTCTCTTAACTAATCTTTACAGTTGATAAAGAGCACCACTCTCTAAGGAAATGCAGTCACGGTATTAGAATGTGTACAGTTGAAAATGATTGTATTATACAAGCATGCGATTTTTGACAATATCGATCTACAAGAGAATAATAACCTCTTGAAGAAGAGGACCGAATGCAGCCTGCGCCCTCATCTCTTCCTGGATCTCTACACGAGTAGCTGAAAGAACTCAATTTAAATATGAACACGGTATGTTAATAGTAATATCGACACTCACATGTCACTAAGGATTTGATCGATCGGGCGTGAGCTTCATGAACAGAACTGAGGAACTCTCTTCTCAGATTCACTGAGAGCGATTTCATCGTTGAATTGAACGCATCGGAGAGCCCTCCTTTTTTGAAGTCAATATTCCAACGGAAGAGAAGCTAAAATTAAAAATAAATTAAGATAACACTAGGAACTTACCGTCTTCATAGCAGAGACGAGATTGCCCGCTTCCTCAACATAGTCGTGAGTCATCCTAGCAGTCAGTGCAATCGGAATCAACAAGGGCTCTTGGATGAGGAATGCAATGAAATTGTCAAAGGCCCAGGGCTCAGGGCACGCTGAAGAAGAGGAGCGGAAGGTTACGGAATTACACAGAAACTTACTTGAAACTTCTTCGATTAGATTGAAGAGCTCTGTATTCGTCCACGACATGCTTCTGTCTCTGCTCACATTTAGACTACTGAGTTTCGAGATAAACAGAGCTAGTGGCTTGATTCTCAGTTCAGCATCATTCTGATCGGAGACATCTCTGTCGCAGAGTGACCTCCAGTCAATTACGTCTTAATCACGTGATTTCGACAGACAAAAATATTAAAATATATACCAGATACGCCTTCTTTCATAGTGGGAGCGAGCGCGATCATGAGGAGACGTGCTTGTTGCTGCAGTTTGGGAAACGTCCTCATAAGGCACGTCATCCAAATAGCCTGCTGTTGGTCGTCCAAATGAGTCTGATCAATGACAAGGTCGCGAAGAACCTCACTGACCTAAATAAAGCAACTCTTGTATACTGTAAAATCTACTTAGTTGTAAAATCTAAAACGATTAATATTTAGGGGAGTGAAAAAATAACCTTCATCTCCTCCCTCTGAAGATCACCCGCCTGTTGTGTGTGAACCACCTCAGAGATGAACTCCCTAATCGCTCGCTTCTCCACTACACTATCTTCATTTATCCAGGTAATCTTCATCTCAAGCACAAGATCAATAATTTGCTTGCAATGATCGAAGTTTCCGCTGGAGGAGGCAAGGAGAGTAGAAATCTAAATGAAGATTGTAAAATAATTTTGCAATAATATATCTAAACTTACGTTGAATAGGAAACGAGACCAACTTTTCAGATCCGTAATCTTGGCACTGACCTGAAGGAATACATATAAAGATACATAAATATGAAGACTAATTGCATACCTTTGTGCAGAATTGCAGTAACTGCTGAGAACATTCAGAGGCATAAAACACCGTACGACAGAGGTGTCCTGAAAAAGTTATATTAAAATATTATTTAATAAAATATATTTCGTACCAAGATTGATGAATGGATTATCAACAGTCGTTTTGGTTTTGCTTATTCCATAGATCTCCGAGTCTCGAACGAATCGATTCACGCACACATCACGCCGTATGAAGTTCACTATGCGTACAGCACACGTTCTCGACGTTTGCGCTACCTTGGCTAGCGAACGCCCTGAAACACAAAAATGCGTATTACCGGATACCGTTCTCCGACGTACAAGAACAGTTCTCCGCGAAAGTGTCGAAGATGTGATCCGGTAGGCGGTCGAAGATCCCCATTGGAGAACGTCCATTAATCACTTCTGACAGATCATGAATTAGAACATCAACAGTTGTCACAGCTTACCCGGTTGCACTTCCTGAGGTTTCACATTCACATCACTGCGCAATCTTTTTCCGAGCACTTCGACGTCTTTTCTCTCAGAGCTATTCTTTCGTTTCCTCATTTGAAAGAAGCTCGTGATTCTTCCGCTCTGAATAGTGTAAAAGAGATTACAATGAATTAGGACCGATATTTAAGAAAACAAATTGAAAGAACTCACGATAGGGAGAGCAGATCGTGACCGAGTTGTTTTCTCTGCATCCTGCTGATGTATTTGGCTTAACTGTTTCCGCGTTTGAACCATGATGTTCCAGCCCGAGCTATAATGTGAGAATAGTGTACATCCAAGATTAGCAACAACAACAACATAAAACAATAAGAATCGAACTTCACTGGTCCTTTTTATTGATTTTGTTAACTTTTTGTGATTTTCAGATTTTTCAGATCGGATCAGGGATCGAGTTTTCCAATCGAGAAAAAACTAATTCAAAAACTACCGTAACGTTTCCACGATCGACTAATTTACTATTTCGGAAATAATATCACGTCGTCTGAATTCTTATTAGTTATTTCGTTAATAATTCGTTTTCATAGTTTTAGAAAACCATTGAATCTTGAAAAATACTTTTGGAAGAATACAAATATTTGCAACTTTTATTCTTTATAATGTCTTAACGCGAAATACGTGATTTCTTGAATTCAATAGCTGTAGTTCGGTGGGTCATATTTGTGATTTCAATTTTTAAAATTCAAAATCATAAATTTGTGATTCTCCATTTTGCGGTGAGTGAATATGTTGTATGTATTTAATTCTTATTGTTTGCCTAGCACATATTCCTGTGCTACATTGTACTCTGCTCCACTTGTTTTTGTTCATGATCTCTTTATTTTTCGTTTTGTTTAAACATTTGCGATGAATTTCATCAAAGTTGACTTTCTTTCAGCCTCAAAATGGCTGACTGGGACTTCCTTGACGAAGTCGACGTCTTAGCCAAGCTGAGTGGAGATTTCAAAGAAAAGCTCGAATCAAAGAAATGGCAGGAGCGCAAGGAAGCACTGGAACAGTTGCAAGGACTTTTAGCAAACAATCCTCGCTTGTCCACAAAAGCTAACTATGGAGAAATTGTCAATACAATGCAACTGGTATGTACTTCTATTGTCTTGTGTGTTCTCACATTATGTACTCTTTCAGGTTCTCGCTAAGGATGCGAACATCAATTGTAATGCGTTGGCAGCTAAATGTCTTAGTGGGTTCGCTACTGGTCTCCGTGCAAAATTTGGCCCATTCGCGAATCAAGTGCATTTATCATGTGGCAATAAATTCTGATTATTTTTTCCAGATTGTTCCAGTATGTGCTGAAAGATTCAAAGAGAAGAAACCCATTCTCAGGGATCCCCTCATTGAGTGCATTGATGCTGTTGCGTCAACAGTAAGCATGATAAGCTGATTAGCAGATTGATAATAATGTCCGCTATCGTAGGTACAATTGGAGAATTTGACTGAAGAGATTGTTGCTGGAATGGATAAGCAAAATCCCCAGATTAAGCTACAAATGGATAACTTCATTTTCCGACAAATGAACAAATTCAGTGCGGATAAGGTACGCAAAATGCTTTAAAAATATATCGGTTTAATGGATTGTTGATAAGTTGATACTTTTTGAGGCCCCTCGTAAACTGATCAAGTTGGTTGTTCCCATTCTGGCTAAACATGCGAGTGAAGCCGATGCTGAAGTGAGAGAAGCCTCGCTTGCTGCTATCGGAAGTGTTCAACGAATGATCGGAGATAAGAATGTGAAGAGCATGATTGGAGATTTGGAAAAGGACGAGAACAAAATGAAAAAGGTTAGTTTGATTGCCTTGTTATATCTTAAGTCGACTTATGTTCCCATGATTAATGAGAATGTATGATATTGTAGGTTAATGAAGGTGCTGCCCGTGCGGCTGAATTGGCTGCAGAACATGCAGCAAAGACTGTACCTCCAGCTGCAAGCTCATCGAAGAATGGAGGAGAGGAAGAAACGGAGAGTGAATCAGCACCCACTTCTGCCAGGCCTGCTGCTAGAGTCAGTTTACTCCATTTTCATTCTATATTGATTGATTGAATCTCTTAATATTCAGAAGAACATCGAATCCAAAAATAATATCGTGAGTTTCGAGTTGTGTTAGTGTATTGCTTTTGTGAAATTTTGTATCAAAGCTTCGACTTTATTATTTATTTTTGTAATGACAAATTGTCATTTTTGCAGGCGAAGGAAACCGATCCATGGGATTTCGCCGATGCCTTCGATATTCTGGGAAAAATGCCGTCTACATTCGAAGGAGAGGCAGGTGTGGAAAGCAAGAAATGGACGGAGAGGAGAGATGCACTCCAGGTTATTCGTTGTCTTATCACTAGGGTTGGCTTGCCAAGCAAGATTGCAAGATCTTGAAAAGATATAACTCAATTATCCCTTCTTGGCAAGAACAACGAGTTGTTTTTCAAGATCTTGGTTCTTGAAATGATCTTGAAATTCAACACTTTTCGTCATTTTACACGCATGGACCGGCCTAAGGGGGTCGCTGTGGGTGGAAAATGATCATCCGATCTTGAAAATCTTGAATTTTCTTGGTTGTTTTTCAAGATCTTGAAATGATTTTGGCATTTTGCCAATTCTTGGCAAGATCATTCTGCGCCGTTCAATCTTGAAATGCGGTTATAATCTTGCCAAGCCAACCCTACTTATCACCAAATGCATATTATGGAAATATGCTGATTAATTGTGTGTTATCTCAGGCTCTACTCGATCTGTTAGTAGCCAACATCAAACTGTGTCCGAAGGGGAACTACGCCGAACTAGTGGGAACACTGAGAAAGGTATTGTCTACATCTTTTTTGTGTCGTCATTATTCTTTGTGCTTAGATTCTGGAGAAGGACGCTAATATCAATGTTGCTGCACTCGCTGCAAAATCTCTTACTCATATTGCAACTGGACTAAGAGCCAAGTAAGCGTCGTATCCTTTTCGATGAAAAGTCTCCAGAGCCTGAATTGTATACATGAAAGACCCAATGTGGGGATGTATTGTAGAATGCAATATGGCTCAGAAAACTGACTGGTCATAATGAACATGCACAAAACTTAAAGTTTCAAAGCCGTCGTCTGTAGTTGACTTTATTTGTATCACCACTTTAAATTTCTCCTTTAATATTTGTGTGTTATTGTAGATTCGGCCCTCATGCATCGACTATTATTCCTGCCATTCTGGAGAAGTTCAAGGAGAAGAAAGCAATACTCGCCACTCCTCTTGTGGAATTGATCGATGCTGTCGTTGATACGGTATGTATGAGGGGATTATTATGGAACTGGAAAATAGGAAAGATTGGCCAGTATAGATATACGATTCGGCACAAACGTGGCCACGTAATACGAAATGCATGGTTTGAAAGAAGTGAGAAAAAAGTCCAATGGATCTGCTGTTTCTATGTGTTTAAATTTGACAACCATTATGGAGTAAGCGATTTCATTTGTCGTTATTGCAGACGACATTGGAATCAATGGAGAGCGATCTGGTTACTGCACTGGGAAAGCCGAATCCACAGATCAAGGGACAGACTGCACTATTCCTAAAGAGAGCATTCATCAAATTAAATTCGACTACGATGCCTAAGAAGACATTGAAAGCACTTACGCCTCTTTTGGTCAAGGTGAGTGAAGGGAGTGATCATAAATCACATAAATAGCTTACACTGAATTCTTTTGTATATTTTGGGAATACGCTTCTGATTATGCGTGCAGAAAATTGAGAATACTCTTTCTTTTTTTTTTAAATACCGTTCAACTTTAGGAAGATTGATAACGTAAGTAGTAAATTTGGGCAATCGTATGGGCATATTGGGATTAGAAGGTGTGAAATGGGCTGAATTGGTTGTTTGCAGCACACAGGAGATGCGGATACTGAAGTGAGAGAGGCTGCATGCGCTGCATTGGGAGCTGCAATGGCTGTGATTGGAGAGAAACCAATGATGACAATGATGGGAGATATTGCTGATGATAAATTGAAGATGGGAAAGGTATGAAGAGAATAGATAGTTATGAGAAGTATCGGGTTGGTCCATAAGTTTCTGAAGTTTTTCTTAGCTCAACGTTTTGATCTCTCACTTCTTTCTTGTTTGATCAATCAGCTCATGCTTTTCTGTAGTTTATGGGTACGTGAATGCCCTATCTGGTGCGCATGAGAATACATGAATATCACTGCGCAGAAATAAACTATGAAAAATCAAAGTTGGCGGAGTCGATAAAAGTGCATAGTTTTTAAAAATGTATAACTTTTCAAAGGACACAGCTAATGCCAAAATTAAGTCACTAATTCAAAGCATCATTAAAATATATTAAATTAAAAATAGAGCGATGGGTTAGTGACGTTCGGCCAAGTATATATTAGAAACTTTCCATTAGTTATGGCTCTCAAGATTTGATCAAAATCAGTATTTATCTTTTTATTTTCGTATCCATAGTGTTAGAAATCTTTCAATATGGGATAGGTGAGCACTCATGCTGATTAGTAAAACGTTTTATTGAGACGGAAAACCCATGTCTATTTCGGGAGAAATAAATTTTTATACTTATACTCCTAAATTTGGACGGAGTTTTTGATACTTCATGCAACCCCCTGCTATCTAGGCACTTTGAAAACGGGATCTTAAGTGTTCACCCGAGTCAGGCACCCGTCCGCTATTGCTGCTTTGTCGGGCAAAGCTAGGGGATAACTAGCATTGATGGGAACATTTGATGTTCCAAACCCGAAAAAGTCACGATAATTCATCGCATGCATTCTAATATAAAAATTTTCTCTCGCATGATAAGCAATTTAGCTTCAATTCAATATGACGATGGTGGTGGCCAACTATCCTCCTAAAATTTCCCACGAAAGATTTTAGGGCAGGCGAAACGGGTATGCGGATACTGAAGCAAAAGAAAACCTCAGAAACTTATGGACCAACCTAATAATTAGATGTTGTTCAGGTGAAAGAATCATACGAAGCTCTAAAGGGAGAAGTGCAAGAGGTTGCTCCTCCTCCAGCCCCCAAAACTGTAAGTTACTATCGTGCTAATAGGCATCAACTTTATTTTGATGTGCAATCGTGTTGTTGTGACGCGATAGTGATTGTATTAAATGTAGTTGTGGTTCGTATTAGGAATCGAAGCCTCCGACGGGTAAACCACCAGTGAAAGGACCAGTCAAGAAGGCTCCTCCTAAGGAAGAGAAGGAAGAGGAAGAAGAAACAGATGAACCTCCTCCCAAACCTGTTGGTTACTATTGTAATACTATTGTGAACATATCCTCTTCTCAAATTCGAATGCGTATATAATGTGAATGTGTTATAGGCAGCGAAGGCAGCCCCCAAGAAAGTGATCCCAGCGAAGGAAGAACCAAAAGAGGTGACAAACAACTGACGAAATTTATTATTGTATTTTGTAGGAAGAAGAAGAGGAAGTGAAGAAGAAGGCAGAGGAATTATTGAGTGTGAATGAAGAGAAGAAAATGAGACTGAAGGATGAGAAAACTCTGAAGATATTGAAATGGAACTTTGCTGCTCCTGACGAGGAACACATTAGTCAATTGATGACTCTAATGGGAGCACAAGCTAAGGTAAGGAGAGAGACGAGGGAGGGGTTTGAGTATACATGATTGTTTGTAGGCATCGCTCGTTGGGATGCTCTTCCACAAGGATTTCAAGCAGCACATTAAGGCAATTGACGAGTTGAATAAGGTTGGAGTTGATTGATTACTGGAATGATATAATGATTATATTAGATGGCTGATTCCGATCCTCTTCCTCTCATCAAGAATTCTGATCTAATTCTCAAATGGTGCACTCTTCGATTCTTCGAGACTAATCCTGCTGCACTCATTAAGGTAGACAATATCTATTATATTGAATTAAAGTTACAATATTATTGATACAAAGTATGAATATGAATGAATGACAGGTTCTCGATCTGGCCCTTCGTGTACTCAATTATTGTCTCGAAATGGAGGAACCTATGAGTACAGAAGAGGTACCCTCTCTCCCTCCCTCTCTCACTCTTCCACTCCCCCCCCTTCCTTCCTTCAGATCTCCGCCTTCATGCCGTATCTCCTTCTGAAGACGGGTGAACAAAAAGAGAATATGCGACAGACAGTGAGGGATATCATTGACGTTCTCTCTTCAATCTGTGGACCACTCAAATTGTGTCCCATGGTCATTGGTGAGTGAATGGAGTGGAGTATTCAACTGACTCTTCCTTTCTCTCTCAGATGCTCTGAAGACGAAGAATTCTCGTCAACGTGCTGAATGTCTCTCTGTCCTCGAGAAGTACGTGACCACTGTGGGATTGGCACAATTGAAACCACTTGTGAGTTGAATCCCCCCCCCCCTCCTCCCTGTCTGATGGAAGGAATAATTACAGGGAGTGGTCAAGTCAATGGCTGGATGTGTGAGTGATAGAGATACGAATGTGAGGAATGCTGCCATCAATGGACTCGTTGCATGTTACAGAGATGAAGGAGAAAGGGTGAGTGAAGGGAAGAAGGGAGAAGGGAGAGAGGAGGAGAGATGATTGCAGGTATGGCAATCAGCAGGGAAGATGGAAGCGAAGGAGAAACAAATGGTTGAAGAGAGAATAAAGAGAAGTGGAGCTGCACCTGGTAGTGTACGACCTCCTGTAGGAGGAACACCCACACAAGGAATGAGAACGGGTGGACCAAGGATTGTTAGTCAACAGAGTGAGTAGAAGGAGAGGGAAGAGGGATAGGGAGAGGGATAGGGAAGGGAGTGTATTCAGATGGAGGTACGGTTGTTCGTGGACGTGCATCATCACGAGATGGAAGTCATACACGAGATAGTAGTCCTGTTACTTCAAGAGGACATAATTCTACTTTCAATGCTAACGAAAGAGGAACTGTCAGCAAGTTCCAATTGGATGATGATGTAAGTGATGGAGAGAGAGAGAGAGAGAGGACGAGATAATCCATTGTAGATTGACAATCTACCAGCAGAGAACAACATGTCGATGAGTCAAGTGATTGCTCAACTCGAACGGGTGAGTAGAAAGGTGGAAGGAAGGGGAGAGGGAGATATATCATTTACAGGTGACTCCTCATGCTCCCTCTCGATATGGAAGCGGTACACTCAAGAGAACTAATTCGGCCTCGTCTATTGGAAGTTCAGTCGTCGATTCAATTGAAGCACTTGATAAAGTAAGAGGAGAAGGAAGGGGATACAGTTAGTGATTGTCTTCTCTCTCTGCAGGTTATCCAGAATGTATCATCCACAATGGCTGAAGTATGTATCGAAGCAGTGGAGCAGTTATCATTCGTATTGGGAGTGGAAGATCAGAGACCATTATTGAGGGAGAGAGTCGATCTACTACTTTCTGCTATTGCTGCACAGGTAAAAGAAGATGGGAGATGGGAAGATGAATAAGGAAATCCATTGTATTCAGGTCAAATATATCCGTACGTCTGCTAATAGACCAGATGCAGAGGAATTGAGACTGGCTGATAGAATGAAGGCTATTCTCAATTTCACCTCCAATGTAATCTAATATTTCCCTTTGCTTCTTGTTAATCTACTTGATGAGAAGAGTGAAAATTAAATTTCAGTTCACCCTCACATCAACTGAACTTCGTTGTGCATCAGCAGAGACATTGGAACCATTCATATACGAATTCATATGGGTGATCAACGATGATCGATTCAAACTTGTTCGTGAGTGTGAACAGGTATCGAGATGATGATGATGATGATGATGAGGGAGTGATAATCCGTCTTACAGATAATCCGATCAATCAATAAATTGGCGATAAAGAGTTGTTCAATGAGTGAACCAAATGCATTCTTCGCTGCAGTCTCCAAATGTATCTCGAAGGATCTCGTGACATACGAAGGAGTTGATGATTGTCAGAGTGTCACTCTATTCACTAAGGTAATCATGATGGATAATACTGTCGTCACGTATCCATCGGCTTGCTAAATGATGTATACCTCCTATTTGCAATCTATTAGGACAATCATTCTCGAGTTTCTAAACGTTACAATTCGCCTCGAGCATTCAAAAAAGTCGATGAAAGACAGTATTGCAATTAAATAGTTGAAATTCGATTGGTTGCAGTGTTTGAGTAAGTTCTCGACGGAGCTGAAGGAACCAATGGATCTGCGGAGATTGGCTGAAACTGCGAATACATTTTACTCGAGGTGAGAAGAGGGAGAAGAGGAATGTATGAGACTATTCCCACTGAGTATGAAGAAGGAAATAGTTCATTTTCAGTCTTTCCTCTGTGTCTAAGCCATCGAACTGTTCTGCTGATGCATACACTGCTGTTCACAATGTCATTGAGAAGGCTATATCACAGGCAAAGGCCAATGTAAGTCATCCTTTTAATGGGATGAATAACGAAAGGCTACTCTGCCATAAATTTTATATAAGTTAAATAATAGTGCAATGCAGTTCTGGTTCCCAATCAATAAAATTATTCCGTGATAGTATAGTATCTGACTCTCAATTATAGTATCTGACTGATAGTATCTGACTCTCAATTATTAAGATAACATATTTTCAGCCTCGAGAAGTATTCTCGTGCGTGCGTAACATGGACAGTCGTCTTCGATTGAGAGTGGAAGCATGGGCTGATACTCTTGGACCCGCCCATATTCATCCACTTATTCTCAATGTACTCAAAGATATGGGAGGAATGAGCAAGACTATTCCTGCATTGGCTGACCATTTCATGCAGAGACCAAAGGAGAAAGAAGCATTGGAGAAAATGCTTGAGAAGGTAAGAGAGGAGAGGGAGGGAGGAAGGGGACGGAGGAAGAGAGAATGGATTACAGATTCCGATGGGCAATTACATCTACGGTCTCATGTCGAAGTACACTGCCTTCAGAGAGGGACGATCTGAACATAGACCTGTTTATCCATCACAAGCACTTGTTGAGATGATGCAGGTATTAAGAGAAGAGAATGGGAGATGAAAGGAAGGATGTGATTTCAGAGATCAGCCAACCATGCTATCCATTGTAACAAGTATCTCGGAGGGGAAGCAGCCTCTCAGTATGGATTCATTCCTGTCAATTCAATGGAAGCTTCCGTCTCTCTTCCCAACAGTATGTTTCTCTTCATACTATCATCCTATACAGTATCTGTGTCTCCTTCTCCTCTCATTATCTATAATGATTCTCTTCAGTCTCGGCAGCAGTATCTGATCCTCAATCGACGATTGCTCCTTCTGCAGTGACTAAATCGAAGAGACGAACGATAAACCCGGCAGAGTTGGAACCTCTGAAGGAGAGACTTAATCAAATAGCTGATTAAACCGTCCAATAGAGTAGACAAGCATTCACCACCTTCTAATTGTAGAGAATTCCAGCTATTTTCATCCTAGTTATTATCACTTATCTTACTCTCTATTTTATTTTGTTTCATAGTTTTCTTTGGCCACAATTCTGACATAATCTTACAACCCCATTCGATTCTCACGTAATTTTTCCTTTTCGCTATAATAATGATTGTAAATAGGTCTAATGGGTACGGTATTTATGTAATGTATTCCGATAAGGTATATGTGTGTTTGGGCTAAGCATGTATTCCTTTTTTAATTGATCTATCTCACTTTGAAAAGGAATTAGGAACTAGGTGCTCTTTTGCTCTTCGAATGGAGTAGTTCATTTGACTAGTGAGGAACTAGTTTGTATTTCCTTTTCAAAGGCTATATCCCAGTACTCCAATGTTCTCAATGAATAACTGTTGCAATGCATTCGACTGTCTCATTCGATAGCCTTAGTCACTCAAATTGTACTCGTTTGTTTCCTTTGTCTCGCTCAATTCAGATAATCCAGTTGTATTTATCCGTGTGATTTCTTCATTCGCTTCTACACTGCTTTTAAGTACCCTCGTGATTCATTTGTGTGTTTGGTTGCTAGCTATTATAACGGGAGGGCATCTTCTCTTCTAGCATTGCCACTAGATACTGCTATGCGAGTGTTCGTAAACTGCAACAGGCCAGAGCTTTTATCCTATTGGTTTTGAATAAATTATAATGCTAAAAGTTGTCTTGTCTGGTTGACGATAACGGTTATAAAACCGTGTTAATATCTGAATTATCTGTAGGATGAACAATGTAGGAATTGATTGTAGATGGATGATGCTGTAGCAGGAGGAAGTTTGAATGAAGTGAAGAGGATCGTACAACAGAAAAAAGATGATGGGTTAGTTTACGAGTCCATAGTGGGACTATGAATATCATCGTAATGTTTTCACGATGGAAATAATTGGAAGTAAATAATTAATGATTGCAGAGTTAACGATGAGATGGTAGTTGCATTGGTGGATCGATCAATAAGACGACGAGCAAATGAATTGGGAAGGAATGGAGGGAGTACTCTTATTGAAGAATCTAGGAAACTATTCAAGATTGCTATTGATCTTGCATTAGAAGGTACCCAGTTATTCCAACTAAATCTATATAAGTTGGTTTCTTTGAGGTCTGACATCTAAGGGTACTCCGACGAGTGTTATGAGTGATCTACTCGATATGTCGTGTATTCCTGTATGCAAACAATTATTCCCTCTCTTAGAAGAAAGAACTGCTGAATTGAAGATGGTGAGCATTCATAATAACACATGTGGTACAATCTTTCTCTTGATAGAAAGCATTTGATGGAACGAACAACAATGCAGTCCTCAGACTATGCAATGATCTACTCAGGAAGTTATCACGATGTGTTGAGACTTCCTTCTCAGGTAAATCACTTTACTCTTCTCTCAGTCGAATACAGTACTCTCTCAGGTCGCATAAATGTGTTTCTCTCTCGATTCATGCCTCTGAATGACAAGAGTGCACTCAATATTGTTGGCCACTACAATACTGCGAATGTTACCAAGTACGAAACTGTGAGTGAAAAGATGAAGAAAGGATAAATTGACTTATTGTTGCAGACTGAGCCTGAATCGAATACTTCTCTCATTCCTGAAGATGATGAAGGAGCTGATAAGAAATCGAAGTGAGTTGGGAAGGGATCAAAACGGAATAATAGTGGAAATGGTTATAGAGAGACCATTCCCGTTGACCACTCGTTGTACTCCAAATTCTGGCAGATTCAACAATTTATGTGTAATCCCGTCTCGTGTTATGATGTACAACAATGGAAGATACTGCAGAGAGTAAGAGAAAGAAGAGAGGAGAGGAGGGAGATGGATGATTACAGGATGTGAATGAAGTATTCGCACTTCTGGCAGCTCATAAATTGGATCGAAGGAGTGGATATGATGAAGGAGAAGAGAAATCTAGGAAGAGAAAGGCAGAGGGAAATAAGAGAGAAGAATATTACTTCGCCAAGTATCTCACTAATCCAAAGGTAGAAAGAGGAGGAGAGTGAAGGGGTGGGAATAGATTGATATTACAGTTACTCCATCTTCAATTGAGTGATGGATCATTCAGACGATGCTTTCTCGTACAATCACTCGTATTATTCCAGGTTTGATAGGGAGGAGGGGACGGATCGATAATACCTCCTATTTCAGTTCCTCCTAATGACAGAAACGAAGTCAAAACAGAAGTCAACTCTGACAGAGGAAGATCGACAGTGGGTGAAGGTAAGAAGAAGGGAAGGGAACACGAACGATGATACTCTGATATCAGGATAAAGCAGATAAGGCTCATCAACTACTCAAGGAGATCTCACCCAAAGGATCGGAATTCGCGAGATCCATCCAAGTAGGAGTTATTTGAATCTTATAGTTAAATTTTGAATTGATTAAGGCGATTCTTGGGCGTGAGTTGAAATGGAGTGAATGGAAGAACAAGAGCTGTCCCGATTTATTGAGTGATGCGAAAGAAGAGAAGATGAGACAGTTTAGAAGGTGAGTAGACAGAAATGATTACGATGATTATGGGAAGGAGAGAATTGTAGGAGACCTCGAACTACATTCGACCCTTCTGTTATCGACCTCGGAAATGGAGAATTGAGTAAATTATGGGAGAATGGGAAAGATATTCTGTCTGCATGCAAGAAGAGGTAAGTGAAAGTGTTGGACAAAACCTGAATCGCAATTATGCTGTTCATTAAAGACGAGTGACTCCCGGATTGGTTGAAATGCTACAAGATCCATTATTGGAGATGGACCCTGAACAGCAAGTAGATGAGGAATATAAGTAAGTGATGAGAATGAGAGGAGTGATTGGAAGGGATGGAAAGGAAATGGACTGATCTCAGATCGGTGAGAGACAATGCATTCCAATGGAGAGCAGGAAGATTACTACTCTCTCATAATGCACTTCTACAAGGTGAGAATGGAATGGAAGAAAGGGGGGGGGAAAGATGAATAATTAATTCAGCTCCGATTCCTCCGAGTGTAACAGTGGATATGGCTTCGTTCCTTGAACAATCTATACTCGGAGCAGCAAAGAATATATCTGAATTGAGTGACGAAGTTGAAAAGGCTGAGAAAGGAAAAAAGTATTGAAGAAAGAGAAGAAAGAAGATGATCGAGAAGAAAATGGAGAGAAGGAAGATGAGAATGGAATAAAGAAAGAACCAGAAGATGAGAAGGATGATGATGATGAGAAAAGTGATGAGAATAAGGAAGGAACTACGAATGGATTAGTTAGTCATCTGTTATTCGCATGATTCAATGTAGGTGGATGAATAATAAGGATATTACAGATATTTCGTGAGTCAGTGTGTTATATCGTGGCAGGAGAAGTAGAGGATGTAGCTGATAAAGTGATCGAGACTCTTTCTCTTTCTATCGAGAAGACCAAGCAATTAGCAGAAGAAGGAAAAGTGAGCAATTTTGACTTTTGTAAAAAAAATTTTTTAATCTAATCAATTGTAGGACAAGACGGAGATTCTTCAGTATCTTCTAATGGAATGGGGAGTTGAGAATGGAGATGATCCTCAGAAGATGTTGGATCTATTCAAAGCTGCGAACATTGAATCAATCACTCTCCAATCATTATGCATCAAGACAGAATGAGATTATTATTATTGTACATTCAGTACAAGTTCCAATTAGAGAATGGAATAATCTAATAATGCTAATTTTAAGTTGTTAAGCACAAAATGTGTAGTGATGGATATTATCTAGTAAGATATGATTTGAGCATTTTTTTGTAGTGAGCAATAAGGGTTCTATTCGGCACATAGGTTCGAATTCATATATCATTTCTATCGATGTTATTGGTTTGCGAAAGTTTGGTACTGAGATCTCGATGCAAAGTGCGGATCGATAAAGGATATTTATCCCATTTCATTTGTTTCATCGAACAAGCGTTCAAGTCGCTTCGTGTTATCTTTCCCGCCGTATATGTAATTGATTCTTAAACATAAATGTTCCCATTCGCAGATGTCATTCTTCTTAACAGGAGATTCAAAAAGGAAAAATGGGAAAAAGAGAGCGGCTCCTCTCAAAGCGGTAGGCTCGCATTGAATATCATTGTATTCTTAGAAGAAATATTTGCAGAACGGTAAAAATGGAGTAGATGAAGTTCCTAAGAAGAACAAGAGGAAGAGTAAATTGGATGAAGTGGAAGTATCGAGTGACGAAGATGATATTCAAGTGAGGATCTCCCTTCTCTCCTCTCTCTTGATCTACTTCTTCCTTTCAGTATGGAGATGGTCATGGGGAATCGGATACTGAATCAATTCATGAAGATGCCAACCAGACTGCATTCAGAAAGGCACACGAATTATTGAATTCATTGAAGGCCGGGAGAAGGATGAGGATGAGGTTAGATTGAGATGGAGATATCATTGAGTAATCTCTCTCTCTCTCTCTCTCTCTCAGGTAGCAGCTCGTCTCCGTGATCATGCAGCTGCTTCCGTTGGAAGATTACATAAAAAGTAGCCGATTCTGTAGAAATGGATGATGATGATGAGATGAAACACACGAAACATAGGTGAGAAGAGAGAGAGAGAGGAAGAGGGGATAATGAGTTGGAATTGTAGATTCTCCGTCGTCTCAGTGGCCATTTCCCCTTGTGGACGATACTGTGTGAGTGTGGGAAAGGAAAGCACCATCATCAAATGTGAGTGAAGAGAAGAGAAGATAGATTGAGTAAGTGAATGGATTCAGATGATATTGATGCGAAAGAAGTGGTAGGAGTGATCAAAAGAGACAAGAGTATTCCTGAGAGTGAGAGGAAGACTCATGGAGGGGCTATTCATGCAGTTGCCATCTCTCCCGATGGAAGATATATTGTTAGTGGAGGAATCGATGCTGTACTCAAGGTTAAATTATTGTAGATGGGGGAGGAATACGTTAGACCAATTACAGATCTGGGATATGCGCACTCTTGCTCATGTGAAGGATCTTCGTGGTCATCGATCTGCAATTACTGCACTCTCATTCAGAATCAATTCTCCCCATTTATTCTCTGTCTCCAAGGATAGAACATCCAGGGTTAGTTTATATTCCCTCCACTTGGCAATTCATACAATCAAGGGATTGTGAAATATTCAAAACGAATTGAATGGTATGAGTCAGTTTCGCCCACATGCTTTGTAAGAGGATTGTCCCCAATACCATGAATTATGGAGGAGCGCATTTTCGAGTAATCCTCTTGGGATACTCACTTTTATCTAACAACGTTAATTTTTTTGAATAATAGAAGTAAGTAATGTTTATCATTTGCAGTTATGGGATATCGATCAGATGGGATTTGTTGATTCGATGCTTGGTCATCAAGATGGAATTGTTGGAGTGACTGCATTGAGTAGAGAAAGAGCTGTTACTGCTGGAGGTTATGATAGAAGTGTCAGGATGTGGAAAGTACAAGAGGAATCACAATTGGTATGATTATCCAATGAGAATAGAGAAGATAAGGGACGGTTAAGGTATTCAACGGGACATCTGATTGTATCAGTATTGAGTGTGTTACCATGCTGAATGAAGATCATTTCGTGACGGGAGCTGCTGATGGGTACGGTATCTACTCTATCTTCATCGATTGAATTGATGAATTGATTTAGATCTCTGTCTATCTGGTCAATTATGAAGAAGAAGCCGACGTGTACGAAGGAGAAAGCTCACGGAGAATCTGAATCAGGAGAGAGCAGATGGATTGTGAGTGAGAGAGAGAGAGAGAGAGAGAGAGAGAGAGACTTCCCTTGTCATGGAAGAGGGAAGAGGGCTTGTTTGCACTGCCAATCCCTCTCTCTCTAGAGAAGAACCCCCTTCCCCTTTTCTCTCTCTCTCTGTTCACTCGTTGAACCGTGGAATGAATAGATCAAATCGAGGGAAATGCAATGGGTGAATTAGATCTATCCATATGTCTAAACTGGCTGCGATAGTATCTCAGTCCTCTCTTCCCGTCTCTGTCTCTTGACTGTTCTTCAGGTGTCTCTGTGTGCCATTCCATACACTGATCTGTTACTATCTGGATCGAGTGATGGACAATTGAGAGTGTGGAAGGTTGCTGAAGATTATAAGACGATGGAAGAAGTCTACTCGTATGAAGTGGTGAGAAGAGGGAAGGAAGGGGGAGGGTGAGAATGAGATCATTCATTCCAGTTGGGATTCATCAATTCGATCGCCTTCTGTCCAAAAACATGCAGAGTTGTATTGGGAGTGGGACAAGAACACAAGATGGGAAGGTAAGTGGAAGGGTCGAGAGAAGGGATGGAGAGAGGAGTGAAGTTTAGGAGAGGGGAGGGGGGGATTAGTCTCACTCACTTGTTCACTACTGACTCCCATTTAACCCCTCTCTTACCTCACTAATCCGGACAAGGTTAAAGATGAATGATGGCAAGTTTATGTTGAGAATTATGAAGACAACCTTGGATAGGACTTGATGGAGGGAAGATAGAATGGGATAATGAAATGGGTATATTGCAGATGGTGGAAGGATATGGAAGCAAGAAATTCAGTTGTTATTCTTCGATTGAGAGGACTACCCGAATTACCGACGAATATGGATGAAAAGGCATAAGAGATTATTGATTGAATAGGAGCATGAAGAAGGGGAGAAGAATGGGAAGGAAGAAGTGTTTGTGTATCTCATTCTCCTTCCGGGGGTATTCACTGCCCTCCTTCTATGCCTCCTCCCTCTTCCCCTTCTCCCTCTCTTCTCTCCATGATCTAGCTCTCTTATGCTTGTTACCCTTCCCTCGTTCTCTTCTCTTTCATACTCTTTGTTCATCTTCCCTCTCTTTGCCCTCAGTTCTCTAAAGTGAGAGAGAGAGAGAGAGTTGATAGGTGGTATGTTACTTGTTGAGACCACGCACTTCCCTCCTCCTCTCCCCCTCTCGCCTCATTTCATTATTCATATTTCTATCTCCCTCTCCTCTCTTTTTCCCTCATCATTCGACCTTTTCATGTTAATCGTCGATTGTTTTCACGTTGTTCTCGTTTTTCATTGTTGTTATTTCACATTGATTGAAATGGATTAGAGTAAAGAATTTTTTCAAATGCATTATGAGTGCGACTCATTCAATTCCCGGCAATGGGAAAAGCGTTGAAGCTTCGCGATCGGATTACAATCAATCCGTATACCTGTATCCATGCATACCCCTATCCCCCTCCCTCTTCTCTAGACTCCCTAGTCACCATACTCTCTTCCCTCCTTGTATCTCCCTCTCATCTGAGACGACGAAGTAAAGGGAAGAGAGTGACTCACTTCTCTCTCTCCCCGTGGTTATGCCCATTCCTTTCAATTCCTTCGACTATAACTCATCTCCTTTTCAATACTAACCGTTCGATCATTTTCGTTCTATCATTTCGCTCATTGTGCCTCTCCCCATCCCCTCCCTTCCCCCCTCTCGCTCACCTCATCATTCCTTATCACACGACGTGCCATTGCAGTGATCATCGACAGGTCAGACGGGTATTCAACCTCCTCCACCCTCTTTCCTTTCTTCCCTCTCGCCTCTTCTCCCTCTTGAAGATAACAATCGGAATAGCTACGAATGGAGCCCAATAATCTGGTCGTCACAGGTTAGATGCCACTCCTATTTGAGAATTGACGGTTTGATTCGTCATAGTTTGCGATTGCAATCAGATAAATGACGTAGTGATTACATTACTTGGGGGAAATGCCTCACTGCAAAATCTATAATTGAAGTGCAATGTGCTCGTGGATTGATGCTGAAAGGACATACGGATCTGAATGTATCCACTACTCTCTGTCTACAGGTGAAAATATACGTTTAAGAAAGAATATATAGAGTTATTGAATTAATCTGGAAATCGATAGTTCCAAGTAAGAACGAATGAGATATATGCATTTATGGCGTTAATGGAAAACACCTTTTCCTTCGTTCTCTGTTTTATGATACACATTTAAGAGGAGTTAAGTGAAGAGTACATCTAAATTTCAGGGCAAGGGTTCACTTCGGAGTAAATGTGTGACTGAACGAGTGGAAGCGACTACTGATGCACAATGGAATGAAGGATGCGAATTGTAAGTGGACCATTATCGAATGATCGGCCTATTGTTGTATACATACTTGCGAGTTGCAAAGATGAATTGAGTATTGGAGATGGAATCATCGATTTGCAGTAAGATAATGGAAGGAGCGAACAAATTGACGGCCACTGTCTCACATCATACGAGAATGGGAGGAACTGATCTCATCGGTATGTTAGTCAGTTGGAATATTCCATCCTTGAAGTTATGATCATTTTCCCGTTTGATCCGAAAACAACCTAATAATGAGATATTGATTGTTGAATTGATTAGGTAAAGTGGAGATTCCACTGAGTGACATAATTGACGTCACTTCTCCCACTTGGTTCCCATTGAAGAAGAAGGATAAAGATGAGAAATACAGGTACAATTATCATTCTTTTATTCTCACTTTTTTCTTCCTATTCTTTTCATCGATTCCTTTTCCATTGTTGGATGTGATTCGTCATTTTAAGGGGTGAGGTTCTTCTCAAGTTCCAATTCACTTACGTCAAACCTCAATTGAGTGTCTCAAATCTCTCACTCAACACTATTCCCAAGGGTGAGTACATACAATTGTCAACTTAAGAAATGAATACGCCTTGTGACAATCGACTATTAAAGAAAATATCTTGGAAAAATATTTGCTCTCAAACTTTAGTGCTATGGCAATTTGGAAAATATGAAGCTGTCAATCCAAACATTTGTCTCAATTTCAGACAGTGTACTGGCGAAAATGAAGAACAAGATGAAATTGGGAAGGAAAGGAAAGGACGGAGATTCTGTTTCTGTCTTCTCGGCCTTCGCTCCTTCGATGAGGAAAATGAGTAGACACGATACAGCTGAGAGTATGAATAAGACCTTCCATGGAGAGACCAGCAGGTGAGGAGAAGGAGACAAGGGGCAAGAGGGAAAGAGACTATTCAGTTTACGTCGAAGTGGTTCAATTCGTCGTCCTCTCGATGTGTCCATTCCCCATCCAATTGCTGCTTCTTCGCCATATCAATCACCTGCCAATCACAATGATGTGAGCATACGAGAAATTATGTTTACAAAATGGATTACAATATCCCGTTTCTTGTCATATAGTTATCGTTCTTTTCAGTACATCGGTGGTTCGAATCTGAACATCTCAAATATCTCAACAGCCGAATCATTCGGAAATATCTCGACACTGCAGAGACAAAGCTCAAAGAGATCATTTGCTTCTTCTGGATTTGGATCGAGTAAGAGCAAGGAAGGAAAGGTGAGAATGCCATATTATTTATTTGAAATCCATTGCCATTATATCTGAATGCGATGCTATTTTGTTCGTTTGTAACTAAGAGTAATTGAGAAGGAGGATAAGAACTGGTCTCCATCTGAATGGGGAGATCTCGCTTCGGAAGTTGATCGATTGAGAGCTGAATTGGCAGTGAAAGATAGTAGAATGAAGGATATGGAAGAATATCTCGATTCACTACTCAAGAAGGTGAGACGAATCCTTTTGATCATTCATACTCGATTACTCCCCTTTCATCCCTCTCTCCCTCTTATATCCTTAATCCTTCTTCTCAATCAGGTAATGGAGCATCATCCTGAATTATTGGCAGCTGGTCCGAAGACGAGAAATAATCAATTACCTCATTTGACATTCAATTTCCGATGAATTGTAGATACCCATTTTAAATCCCTTGTTTTACCCGCTAATTTGATGTATTATTTTCACTCATTGTACTAGTCCGTATATAGTCATTTTCATACTACTCTAATCACTTGTCTTTACATCTCACAAGGGTATCTCAGATCACTCTCATACTTAGTATCCCTATATCCCCGTCATCTTTTGACGTACCCTTTAATCTCTCGCAGTCATACGAAGCTTCTCGCTAAGAAGACGAATCCGAGTTCATATCTATATTCAAATTGTACAGCTATTTTAGGATATTGATGTTGGTTTAATCTGTTGTGAATGCGCTAACTATATCAGTCATGAAATGAACGAAACCAATGATTACACGAACAAATCGGATAAATGATTTGACCGAGATTAATAACACGAAACAATTAATGGTTTTGAGTCCAGAGAAGTATCAATGAAGGAGAAGTTGAGTAGAAGGAAGGAAGTGGATAATGCAATTTAGATGGCGAAAGAATACAAGTTCGCTTTCTCAGAAGGATCGACTATTGAAGTTGTTACTGGTGATAAGAGAGGTAAGTGAAGAGTCACTTGTTGGATGACGTCTCTTCTTATTGAGATGGCTCTCGAATCACTGAGTATTTCTCACCTGAATTCGAATTATTCTCCACTCCTTCCATTCGTAAACTAATCATGGAGATGCATGCTGTATTCACAAGCAGTTGTATTGCTTCCAAGACTGCCAAACTCAGCTCCACCCAGTCAGTCATCTTTTAGTAATTAACAATTTTATCAGTTCTTTTCGAATATTATCACATCGAATCTTATTGGACCATCGTATTGCAGAGCAGTTTCATTTTCCCGTCAGTATCGATCAGTGCTTCAAAGAGTGTGTGAGAATGGAGAAGAAACGAGTGCATGGTCACTATTCGAGACACTCTTCTTCTGTCCTGCTCGTATGTTAGACTATTATTGTTCAAACCAGTAGACATGAAATATTTAACGGCGTTAGACTATTATTGTTCAAACCAGTAGACATGAAATATTTAACGGGAGTTAATATTTTTTGATCAGAGACTCCTCTTGTATGTGATATCACCCTATGGGCACAACAGTCCTTCTCTGATTCACAACGATCGATGAGTACATTGATAGAAGAGAGAAGTGGACATCCATCGGCTATCGATCTGTGCCCTTCTTACTGGAATACTGTTAGTATATTACTTATTTCATAACGTGTCAAAGTATTTTGATGAAGTCAAATTAAGAGAACGGTTGTATATGAATTATCCTAATTTCAGGTAGTTCTGCACATTCTGTCTTGTCAATGGGGAGTGGCTTCATCTCTTCTCGAAGAAGGAACTCCCGATGAAGCGAGAAAAGCATTGGCTCATGCACTCAATACATTCAATTTCCATTGGCTCACAAAAGACGAAACGGTAGGTTTATTAATTATTTGACTGCAAAAACGTGTACGATATATTTAATGAATGATTTTCAGTTGCCTCAAGTGGACAAATGGCAGAAGAAATTGAAGGATGAACAATCGAGTGGAATCTTCTCGAAGAATGGAAGTATTGATCAATTAGTTGATATTCTATTGGGAAAGGAAAATGTGAGTGAATTGAGAGTATTTGACACGAATTGATGAATGAATCTTAGGCGATAGCAACAGTATCTTCTCATCTTTCTCGATGGTGGCAACTCGTTCCCATTCTCGTACTCACGAAATATAGAGTGATCAATCCAAAGCAATTGCAATCTGTTGCACAGGTTGGTCATACTCATTTTAGTAAATTTTTTTTAGACAAATTAATTTTTCAATTGCAGAAAGCGCGTAACCTTTGGTTGATTGCTGATCCGGTGGTTGATGTATTTGATTCGATGCTCTCTCTCAACGTACATGAATCCCTCTCTCATCTATCATCATCCATATGGATATCAGTCCATCTCACTGATCTACTCTATCACACTGAGGTTAGTTGTCACTGTATTTCGTTGTTGATGAGATGGGATCGATTCATTCTAATGTTTTATGTAATAATTGAATTCCAGCAAGATCGTCGTCATTCCGAGTCAACTCTCGAATTGAGGAGATCTCTTCTAAGGGAATACGGAACTGCACTATTTGCACATGTATGTCTTTTTGAAATTTTAAACTTGTTGTTTTAGTAAATAATAAATGGTATTTTCAGTGTGGTCTATGGCAATTGGGAGTGGACTATCTGTACAATGCAGGGAGAGAGGGACAGAATGATGTCATGAATCTAGTGAGTCCATCGAGAAGAGAGAGAGAGACAGAGAGAGAGAGAGAGAGAGAGGAATGTCTTTCAGTTGTGTTCCCTTCCATTGGATAGTGAGAGAACAGCTCGTCGTGCATTGAGAGAGGCAGAAATGGCACAGATGGGAGATGGAATAGAAGGAGAAGATGGAGAGAGTAATCGAGCTACTCGATGTATTGTGAAGACTATGAGTGTGAGACATCTAAAGGGACGAAGATGGGCACCCGCACTCTCATGGGCACATAGAGATTATTCTGGTGAGGAGGAGGGGAAGGGGAGAGAGAAGAGGGAAGCATTGTAGGAGAATGCATGGATCATGTTGTCACGAGAATACTCCATTCTGCAACTGGAGAAGAAATTGGACAATTGGAGATTATTGAACAATTTGGAGATAGGGTAAGTGATAAGGAGGGGGGAGTATTCTTCTATTATCTTGTATTCAGGTGCTCGCTTCTTCATCTCTGACTCTTCTATTCAATCTCTATCGATTCCATCGTGCTGATCGAGAGGAAGACAAAGAGAATGCACTCAAAGTGAGAGAGAGAGAGGGAGTGACTCCTTACCCTTCCTTCCCATTTAGATACTCGTGGATACAGTAACCTCCCCTGATCTACCCGTCGTATTCTCCGATAAACTTCTGAATGAACTATTGAGATTCCTTGATACACAAGTAAGTCCTCCCCCTTTTGATCAATGGGTATTCATTTCTCAATTCAGAACGTTGGTCTGGATGCAAACTCAATTTATTCCCTTCTTGAATTGATTAAAACTCCATCAATGGAGAAGGTTGATCAATCAATAATCGCAACAATTCGAATGAGATTGATTGATGCTCTTTCAATTATAATTGCTCCTCTTCCCAATAGACGACCTCATCATTCTTTCCTTGTACGGTAATCAAGTATAATCACTACTCATCCTTCATATGCAACTCGTTTTTATTTATGTCATTTGATCTCAACCTGTTATGATTGTTACAATACTGTATGTTATATACTTGTTGAGTAAATAATTTGATCTCCAAAGAAAGTGTGATTGAAGCAAGGTACATACAAACCTTCTCGGTATACCTGTCAAAATGAGTGAACGTAGATTGAAATTAACAAATAGATCAACAAGTAGAATGTCATTTGTTGTCCAACTGTATCTGTCACTGTTTTTTTTGTATTCGTCAGATCTCTCGACGAAATTAATCTCTAAATCTATCTCTCTCTTACTACTAATCATTTTCCGTACTCTCTTCTTCTATCATCGGTGTGTCTTCTATTTGTTCTCCAATTGTTTTGATTGAAATAGATTGAATTGCAGGATGCTATCCCGGTGTCTCTCTCGTCTCTCCCTCTCTCCCCTTTCTCCCCTCTCGCCCCTCTCTTCACTCCGCACTCTCAACACATACTGTATCCATCGTGAGTTACCGTATCCTAATATCATATCTCTCTCCCTCTCTTTCAGCCAATGAGGGTCTCACGGCAGAGCAGATTGAGATCCAGAATACTGCACGGTCCTTCGCCATGAATGAAATGAGACCACACATGGTCAAATGGGACGCGGAGGTACCGTATCACTCACTCATCTACCGTAATCAATCTCTTCCATTTAGGAGTCTCTCCCTCTTGATGTTCTTCGTAAAGCGGGTGATCTTGGATTCGGTGCTCTATATTGTGACGTAGAGAATGGAGGAAGTGGAGGATCGAGAACGGATGCGAGTGTTGTATTCGAACAATTGGCTATGGGAGACTCGTCTTTGGCTGCCTATATATCTATCCACAATGTAAATGATGTCATCTATCTGTCTGAAATGATGTCAATATTTTGAGATGTGTGCATGGATGATAGATACGTATGGGAGTGTCGAGTTGAAGGCCAATCATATTCCATCATTGGCATCATTCGAACAACTTGCATCCTATTGTCTCACTGAACCTGATTCAGGTTAGTCCCCCTCCCCTCCCCTATGGAATGATATCTCGTCCTTCTCAGGTTCTGATGCAGCGGCCCTTCGTACGAGTGCAGTGAAGAAGGGAGATTATTATGTAGTCAATGGATCGAAAGCATTCATTTCCGGAGCTGGTCAGAGTAGCAAGTGAGAAGGGAGATAGAGAGAGAGAGGGGAGGAAGGGATTGTTGTCAGATACGTAGTGATGATGAGACATGAGGGAGAACCGGGACCCAAGGGAATATTCTGTCTACTCGTTGAAGATGGAATGGAAGGATTCTCACTCGGAAAGAAGGTAGGCAAATACTGTGATTGAGAAAATGAAGACATTTTCTGATTGTAGGAGAAGAAATTGGGATGGAATTGCCAGCCTACGAGAATCATCAACTTCGAGGATTGCAAGGTGAACACTAGTTGAATTTGAAAAATAGAAACGATCCCAATTCAACTTGGATGTTCCATCTTATATCTAATTACCTCTATTCAGGTGCCAATCTCGAATCAGATCGGAGGAGATAGGGAAGGATTCAATATTGCTATGGCTGGAATCAATGGAGGAAGACTGAATATCGCCAGTTGCTCACTTGGAGCTGCACAAATGAGTGTAGATATCGCCATCGACCATCTAAAGGTGAGAGGAGGGGGAGAGAGGAGAGGGAGAGAGGGAGAGACTGATGAATATGCAGGTACGCAAGCAATTCAATCAACGATTGGCTGATATGCAATGGAATCAGTTCAAATTGGCTGAATTGGCTACGAAGGTGAGTGAAGGGAAGGACTCCCTCTCCTCTCTCATCTCTTCTCATCTGTCATTCAGATCTCAGCTTCTCGTCTAATGGTTCGTCGTGCAGCTCAATCAATGGATGACAATTCCCCCCAGAAGGCCGCCCATTGTGCTATGGCCAAACTATTCGCCACTGAGAATTGCTTCGAAGTACTGTAGACTTAGTAGAAGGAAGAAAGTCAGTTGTCGATTGCAGGTTGTGTCTGGGGCGATGCAGATGTTGGGAGGATACGGTATGCTGAAGGACTTCCCTCTTCAGCAATTCATGAGAGACTGCAGAGTACATCAGGTAAAGAGAGAAGAAGGAAGGGAAGGCAATGCACTTCTGCTACAAAGAACGATTAGACACAGATGAACAACAATGAGGGAATGGGGAGAGACGATCAGTGAGATCAGAAGACGAAAGGATGAATAAATGTGATTATAGGTGATCGAAGGAACGAATGAGATCATGAGAATGGTTATTGCAAGAGATCTCCTTACCAAGCCAACTGCTCTTACTGATGCATAGAGAGATTAGATGAGATATCTTTGATACTATCCCCTTGATATACCTACTAGATTAGATTATTGACTTGATATACTTGTAGTGATTCCCCGTACTCGTATGAAGATGTATTCCCCTTCGTGGTGCCATTTATCTAGTAATATCTCTCCCTTGCCATAATCAACTCTCGATTGTACACACTCACAATTGACTTACTATCAGTGCTACAATTGGAATTATTCTTCCTTTATACGTTGAGATACATCCAGGTCTAGGCATCCAAGTTGTGATCTATCCATCAATAAATAAAGAGATTCTATGTGATTGGTCGTTGATCGTGTTGTCCTCCTCCTCGTCTAATCCGTGTTGCGTACTTCTTCCCCTCATTAATCACTTCTTACATCGTTCAACGAGCGATCATCCTTTCCTTCTCTCTTCTTCTCGTCCTCTCTCTCATCAGAAGGAAGATCACTCAAATGAATACGTGAGAGACACTGAAAGTGTAAAAGAAGTAGTGAGGGCACAGAGAACAATCACATTTTCTCTGCTTCTCTCACCCTCTCTCTCTCTCTCTCTCTCTCGTCCTTCCTTTCTCACCAGTCTTCCTCCAAACGTCTCCTTCCCTCGTGTTTTCCCTCTCACTTCGTCCTTTTTCTCTGTCCATGACTGCATTTCCTCCTTCCTTTCTCTTTCTTATTTTCTATCTCCATCTATGTATTCCATCGATCTCTATCCAATTCTGAAGGGAGGAAGAATTCCGCGCCATTTCTCTCTCTGCTTTTTTTCGTCCCTCCTCTATCTCGTTGGTTCTTCATTTGAACTTTCATTCGTCCTTTCCCTCCCTCTCCATTCCCTCTTCTCTAATTTCGTTGTTGATCTGTCTGTAGAGGTTAGGTACATCGCTCGATTTTCTCAGAATTAGGAAAATAAATGTAAATTCCTAGCTTGCTCGCATTTCCAGTGAGAAAGTTTCTCACAAGCTGTGAACAGTTGAAGAAGTGTACCATTGTCTACGTCTCTCCTCATTTGCTTACCTTCTCATCTTATTCTCTTGTCTCTCATCACGTAATCTCTTCTCTGCACGTTTTCATCCCACCTGTCGTCCCTTCTCCCTTCAGAATACTACTCGTCCTTTCCATTCGTTCCTTTCAATTGTGTCTCTTCTCTATCCTATTTATCTGTTCTCTACCATGCTTGTCGCGGTGTTGCCTCTCTCTCTCTCTCTGTGTTGGCGATCTTTGACTCTTAACCGTCCCTCCCTTCCCCTCCCTCCCTTGTACAGTTCCAATCCAATCAATCAATAATCTCTGTCATCAGAATGGCCGCTCTGAAGCCATTGTCTTCTCGTGCCCTCTCTACTTCGATCTCTCGTCTTCAATCCCTCGGGGCGGATCCTCATGAGATCTGTTTCCCTATCCCTGGAAAGACTCCCAAGATCACGACGGCAGACAAGGCATTCGAGGGAGTGAGTATCCATTCATAGACATGTTTACTCGTTGAAATGACGATAGAAGGGCCTTATCGGCGATCTTATCTTTGATGTGGAACCATGCATCGAAGTTGTGACTTTGAACCTTGTCCCGTACCATTTTTTGTACAGTTGAGGGTTGGAATTACGTGATCTTCCTTAATCTGATGCTTTGAGGTCAAATCAGGAGATTCGATCTTCGTTCATGGAATCGCCGCTACTCCGACTCCCCTTCTGAATGCTCTGTGTGAGCATGCAAGTGGAAATAATCTGAATAAGATTACCCTTCACCATCTTCATTTGGAAGGAGAAGCTCGTTGGTTGGATGAGAAATATAGAGGTATGGAGAAGGGAGAAGGAAGGAAAGGGACGGAGATTGATTGCAGATAGAATTCGTTCAAATTCTCTCTTCACTGGTCACAATCTGAGAAAGGGAGTCAACGATGGTCAGATTTATTCGATCGGTCTCCAATGATCTATCTTCCTCTACAGGAACGGTTGATTTCAATTCGTGTTTCCTATCGGAGGTTCCTCTTCTCTTCCGTCGTAAGGCGATTCCTCTGAATGTATCCATCATCCAAGTATCTCCTCCTGATCAGGTACTCTTTCCCTCCCCCTACCCCCTCCCGTTGATCATCATCTCTCTCAGAATGGATACTGTTCACTGGGAACCTCAGTGGACACTGCTCGTGCAGCAGTCACCAACAGCAACCACATCATTGCAATGACCAACAAGAATATGCCCAGTGAGTAATGAGAGAGAGAGAGGTCGATAGAGAAGTAGAAAGATAAACAGTGATTGTGTAGATTGGGAAGGAGATTGACTATTTGTTATCGACATTGTGTGATGCTCTGAAGCTAATATTAATGAGAAGAGATGAGTAGACAAATAATTGATCATTGTCATTTGAGGGACATTCGGTGATTCTCTCATTCATCAGTCTCATATCGATGTTATGGTTGAGTGCAATGATCATAAATTGCACGAGAGAAATATTGGACCAATGGGAGATCAAGAGAAGAAAATTGGAAAAATTATTGCTGATAAATTGGTGGACAATGGAGCGACGCTGCAGGTGAGAGAAAATTAAAAGGAAAGTATAGAGAAGAAAATGTGCGACCTAATCCTCCAATCTCTAATATCTTCTCCATTTAGATGGGAATTGGTGCAATCCCCGATGCTGCACTCGCTGCATTGGGAGAACATCGAGATCTCGGTATTCACTCTGAAATGTTCTCTGATGGAGTACTCGAACTCATTCAGAAGAATGTTATCACTAATAGATTCAAGGTGAGAATTGAGGAAGAAAGGAAGAGATGAATAATGAGTGACCATTTCAGACGACGTTCCCTGGTAAATTGACTGTCTCTTTCGTCTATGGATCCACTAAATTGTACAACTTCCTCAATGATAATCCCCTCGTTCACTTTGGAGATGTCCAATGGGTGAGAACTTGATTATCTTTATTGGTGCTGAAGTTATTTCCTCCTTCTAAGGTGAATGATCCATCATACGTTCGTAAGATGCATCGAATGACTGCCATCAATTCGGCCGTTGAGGTGGATCTCACTGGACAGAGTACGTTCCTTCCCTTCCCTCTTCCATGAATATCTCTCTCCTCTTCAGTTGTCTCTGACTCAGTTGGTTCTCGATTCCTCTCTGGATTCGGTGGTCAGGTTGATTTCCTTCGTGGAGCGGCAATTTCTGATGATGGATTGGGAAGGGCAATCATTGCAATTCCATCGGCCACTAAGAAGGGACACTCGAAGATCGTCCCATTCATCCAACAGGTTGATCGATACATACTACCGTAGTCAATGATTACCGTATCTCTTACAGGGAGCTGGAGTCGTGACCACTCGTGCTCATGCTCACTATATCGTCACGGAGTACGGTAAGTGAATGGAATTATTGATTGAGATTGAAGAATAGGATAGATTAGTGGAAGAAAGAAGGATTTCCTCCACGTGTCAAGAGTGTAATGAGCATGATAGAGAGAGAGAGAGAGAGAAAGAGTGATCATGCCACTCAAGCGAAGAATTGTGCATGAAGTGGTGAAGTGAACGGATCAGAGGAATCAATTATTAATGTGATATTTCCAGGAATTGCTCAGCTATGGGGAAGAAACATGAGACAGAGAGCATATGAACTCATCCAGGTATGAAGAAGAGAGAAGAGAAGGGGAATAATGTCATTGTTATAGATTGCCCATCCCGATCAGAGAGCCAATCTCGAGAAGGCTGCATTTGAGAGACTGAAGGTATGATTATTATTTGATCTTTGATCTCTCATTTAATTGATTGTAGGTGATGCCTTCTCGCGACTAGACAACTATTCCATCATCTTCACTTCTCCAATCAATCAGGTCGAATCAATACCGTACTCTTCAGTACCCATCCCTCTCTAAGTATTCACTGTAAACTCAGTCGTAGTTCAGACTCGGTCTTTCCCAATGGGATTTCAATTTGTACCATTTTTCTTGATGACTAAAGTCTGAATAAGTTCACGTTATCTTACACTTGCTCCACCTTCCGGTTACTCGCTATTGTTCCTTTTTTTGTTAATATGATAATAAAAAACTATTTTTTCCTATCTACATTCAGTGTACAATTTGAAACATTCTCAAAGGCATTTAGTTATTGAAGAGAAAATATTGCACCATTGATTCATTCGTAATTGTTTTAGGGGAGGATGTTTGAAAAGGACACTGAACTTGCACACTCTTTCTCATACATTGACACTGAAATAGATAATGAAGCAAATGGAAAAACTTTAGAGATTAGCGTCCTTCCGGACTCGCGTCCCAAATTGAAATGTTCAAGTACAAATATGAAGTGGAGTACTTAGTAAGTGACTAGAATACAAGGGATATAATCAATGGGTGTCCCTTCTCTTCTCTGACCTTGCCGGTCCATTGCCCGTAGTTTGTATCTACTCTCCTTATCACTATCTACTCAGCTCACTCTTTCTCCTCTCTACTCCATCCTCTTCTTCTCTCAATATGGTTCTACTCTCTAAACCCCTTCATAAGAGTCAATTTGCACCTGCAGCAATAGGACTTGGAGGATTTCTTCTTATTCTTAAACTATATCGTACACGAGCAGCAAGGTAGGTCAATCCTTCATCTCTTTCAATCGATTCTTCTTCTCAATCAGAGCTGGATTGGCACGAGCAACTCCCATTGTCACTAAGAAAGGAGTCAAGACTAAACTTGATCTCACCTTCTTCAAGAAATTATTCAATATCGTCCGAATCCTAGTTCCTAAGATATTATGCAAGCAGGTCAGTCAAGTAAAGGAATAACATAGAGGAAGTGAGATGAACAATCTCCATTCATTCATTCTATGGGAAGTTTGAGAATAGAGAAAATGACCAGAACGTTCTCGGATTGTGGTATTCTGTACTGTGGAGTGTAGATGGACACATTCAAAGAGTGGTACTCTGATAAGAAAGAGAGGAAACACGAGAAAAGAACGTAGCTACAGGGGAAATACAGATAGAAGGAAATAATGCAAAGAATATGAAAATAAAATATGAGATATTTTGTAGACATTGTACATGTTCCTCATTGCCATTTCCCTTCTGTGTCGAACATACGCCGATGTGTGGATGATCACAACTTCAACGAGGATTGAAGCGTACGATTTGAATCAATCAATGGTATAAAGAATGAATAATTTCAGTTCGATCATCGATAGGGACTCGGATGGATTCAAAAATGGAGTGGTCGGATACATTCTGTGCACTCCTGCCATCTCACTTGTCAATGCAATGCTGAAGGTTTGACATCAAATCTTGGATCTCTGGTTCATAGTTTTCTTCAGTTTTCTCTATCCGAACTGAAGGTTCTCTTCCGTGATTCACTCACTAGAAATCTCTACAATGAGTACTTCAAGTAATTTATCACTCTTAATTCTTCACTGTTGTGATTTCATTTATTATGAGCCAATTTGATGTAGGCCATGCATTGATTTTCAGGAACATGACATTCTACAAATTGGGCAACATGGACAATCGAATTGCGAATGCGGATCAGTTGCTCACTCAAGATGTCGATAAATTCTGTGATGCTCTCGTTGAGTTGTACGCCAATGTCACCAAGGTTTGTTATTATTACAATTGTAAAAGTTATTTGTATATTCAGCCCCTAGTGGATCTCGCTCTATACATCTGGAGACTTGGATCGGCTCTTGGATTCAAATCTCCCTCTGGACTCGTTGGATATCTCATCGTCTCGGGATTGGCACTTACTTACTTGAGAGCACCTGTGAGTTACCTCGTTCCTTTGATGAGGAATAACTACTCATCTACCTCTTCAGATGGGTCGATTGACAGCGAAGGAACAACAATTGGAGGGAGAATTTCGATATGTCAATTCGAGATTGATTGCTAATGCAGAGGAAGTCGCTTTCTACAAGGTTCGGTCAAGAATATGAAAAGATGTTAAAGAATGTATTTGAGGGTGAAGATAAGGAGAAGATTACTTCCCTTTCATCATTCGATACTCTCATTCAACATCTCAGAACAACGATCAAGTTCAGGTACGATATTTCATTCATATGATTTTGACTTTCGTACGAGAAATTTCGCAGATTCTCCGTTGGTTTCGTTGATAACATCATTGCCAAGTATCTCGCAACAGTAGTTGGATGGTATACTGTCTCTCGTCCGTTCTTCTCCAAGAATGGAGTCAATCCCAATAAGACGAAGAGTGAACTCATGCAGGTTTGTTCAAGAATCGTGGTATAGAATCATGTATTTTATACTAGGAATTCCAGAGGCAAAATAGTACTGATTATTTGTAGGACTATTACAACAGCGGCCGAATGATGTTCAAGATGGCGGAAGCACTGGGAAGGTAGAGAATATTAGATTGATCTTTGATCTTTACTCCTTCCTCTTCAGATTGGCTCTTGCTGGTCGTGAAGCAACGAGATTGGCTGGATTCACTCTTCGTGTTGATTCATTCAGAAAAGTTCTCGAAGACGTTAGCAAAGGTCGGCTCAGAACTTCCCAAATAAATGAAGAATAATTTTTAAAATATATAAATTTTTAAAGAAGCCAAAATTTTATCAATTTACATTTATCTTCATACATTACATTTCTGTTCAGGAAAGTACCAGCGATCTATCGTGAATGATTCGAAGGAGAATCGATCACTCGCAGAGAGTCTTCTCAATCAGAGAGGTAAATCTTGTTCAATTTATTTTTGCTTCAACCTCGAAACTTTAGGAAAGTTCATTGCAAACGACGATTTGATTCGATTCGAAGGAGTTCCTCTTCTCACTCCCAATGGAGATGTACTCATTAGATCACTCGATTTCGAGGTATTCATTTTGACACTTGTTCATCCTTCAATGGGTTCCAAATTCAGAATATTTCCATTAGTTAACGATGGTGTTTTCAGGTGCCCGCAGGTCGTAATGTGATTGTGTGTGGTCCCAATGGATGTGGCAAGTCATCACTCTTCCGAGTATTGGGAGAACTATGGCCTCTCTACGGAGGAACACTCACTAAGCCTATCGCTGGAAAATTGTTCTACGTTCCTCAACGACCATATATGCCATTGGGATCATTGAGAGATCAAGTCATCTATCCCGACACCGTCTATCAAGCAAGGAAGAAGGTCAGATATAAAATTCTGCTGGAGAAAATCCCATTCCAAACGATTTCCACATTTGAATTGCTAGTGAAAGAGTAATTCTAGGGATTCGGCGATGATAAATTGGCGGAACTTCTGAAGCATGTTCAATTGGAATATGTATTGGACAGAGAAGGAGGATGGGATGCAATTCACGATTGGATTGATGTTCTTTCTGGAGGAGAAAAACAAAGAATTGCCGTGAGTTGTGAAATTTCCCAATCGGCTAGTGAAGAGTGAATATTCCTCATTGTCTTCAGATGGCTCGTCTCTTCTATCATCGTCCCCGATATGCAATCCTTGATGAATGCACATCAGCTGTTTCAGTTGATGTTGAAGGAGCAATGTACTCGCTCTGTAGACAATTGAATATCACTCTATTCACTGTTTCACACAGGTAACTAAACTATTCTTCACTAGAGACTTGATTGTGTTCTGTGTAAGTACTCGTTGATCGAAGAGACCAATTGAACAAATATAAATCAAACCAATTGTAGGAAATCTCTATGGGCTCATCACGAGTATTCTCTATTCATGGATGGACGAGGCAACTATGAATTCACTCCAATTGATGCATCTACTCAAGCATTCGGATCATAATCCTTCCCCTCTTATCCTTCCTCCTCTCGATCGAATCTCCCATTGAATCTAGTCGTTATAGGATAGTCAGGATCATATTTATGTACATGGATCAATCACAATAAATCATTGAGTCTTGAATATTTGATTTCCCGTGCACACATGAACATACTGTTGTTCCACTGAATGACTTCCTCTATCATTCGTTGCCGTTACTTTGTATACTCCTTGATCTGCTTGAGTCGGATTCTCAATTGATCCATTGTTTCCATTGTTCTCCCTTCTCTTTCCTTACCTTGAGAACCATCGTCACTGACCATTTTCCAACCATCTTCTTGATCTTGCACACATGACGATCGTCATTGAGTGGTTTATCCTTGAAGAACCTAGGAGATCAAAGATCAAATTAGAAGGGAGAGAGATGGAATACCATTGGATAGTAGGCTGGGGATTGGCATTGGCCATACATTCGAATAGAACGGATCCATCAGGTTGATTGAGAAGAGAAGGAGCTTTATCAAAGAAAGGAGCAAGCATGTCGATAGGACTGAGAGAGTGACTGATTCTCTCTTCTTATCCCTCTTCTCTTCCCCTCTCTTCCCCTTCTTTCTTTCCCCTCCGCCCCCTCATCCTTCAATAACAACAGCTGAAGGGAGTATAACACACGAAACATTGAGAAGAGGAGAGAGGAATGATCATTAGACGAAGTAACGATGATTGAGAGTACATTCACACTTTGATGAAAACAACTTCTTCATAATGAGAAGAAGCTATCGAATGTTATAGATACACTGAAGAGATGAAATTGATTGAACGATCGAAAGTCGCTTTCCGTTCTCTCTCTCTCTCTTTCTCAATTGTTTTAGGCGAACACCATGGTCATTTTGTATAACGGGAAAGAGGATAGAGAGTCCTTCCCCTTCCCCTTCCTCTCCCTTCTCCCAAGGTACTCTTACCTTTCCTTACCATTGTATAGAATGAACCAGTTGGTACATTTCTCTCCTCTCCTTCTTTAATCTATAGCTTTTCATTGCTTTCTCTCTTTCTCTGCAACTTTTCTTTTTCTTCGAGTGATTATGAGAAGTTCTCTTCAGGGAAAGGGAAATGTATCTGCACAAACCGCATCGAATCAAAAGTGAGACAACTCGTTCCATCTCCTTTTCTCTATTCATTTCAGTTACTCTTATCTCTATTTTGGCTGCAGTTTTACCCGGTTTTGGATGCTTTATCCTCTTATTTTATACTTTTCTTTTCCAACAAGAGACGTTAGCTAAATTCACGATACCCGGTTGTCCTAACTCAACGAGGTAAATCATTCTTCTATTCTTCTCTCATTCCATGTATTCTATTCAGTCCCGTTCCACCCGTTTCATATGCGATTGGAGTATGGGAACCACAACGACTCGTATGGCAGGCTATTATGCTAGTCCATTTCCCAGCGAGAGTTATGATGGGTTATGTGAGTGATGATCACTCTCTCCTAATCAATATCCCTCCTCTCAGATATTCTATCAATGTTTCGATTGGCAACCACTGAAGAAAATCACAGGAATCTCAACAGCCATTGAGTCTCTATCCCTTCTTGCTGTTTCGGTCGTTCACATCAATGCTCATTTCTGTTAGTTTCCTTCTCTAGTGCTGATCTCTAGTTGTTCTAATCGAGTGATGGGAGTTCTCTCACTTCAAGAGAGGTCACATTCTTCTCATCTTCAATCATTCATCGAACCACTTTATCCATTCCAGTGATTCATGCATCTTTCTTCGGCTTCTGGCTTATTTCCTTCAATCTCAATATAATATTTCAATCAATAATGTTGAGAAGGCATGATCTTCTCAGGAGGAAGCGAGTCTGTCTTCTCTTCATCTTCCTCTTCAATCCTTTTCTCTCTTCAGTTTCGTCGTTCATTCGCAATCAAGATGATTCTCTTCCCCATTTCATTCATTGCTTCAGTCTCCACTGCATTCTCCTATCCGTATGCAACTACTAATTGCGACACAACAGGTACTCCTCCCTTCGTCCTTCTAAATTGATCTTTGATCTCTGCAGCGTATGTTGTGTTCTGTGTGTGTGAATATCTCCTAGTGGCCATTAATTCCTTCTATTATTCAATGGTCGTTTATGAATTCAACACAGAATGGGTAGAAGTGAGAGTTTCATCTCATGGACTGAAGGAGTTCCCATCCTCTCAACAATCTCTTCCTTCTACTTCTGATCTATCACAATCTACAATTGATTAGTGTTCCATCGTTCATTCCTCATTCTTATACGGGTTAATTCTTCCCTTTCTAATCATTCATTCGAGTACGAGTAAACAGTTTCCAATTCTTGATAATGGACTAATTGTAAGGAAGACATGCAAAGGGAGGGAAATCGTAAAAGGTCGAGATAAATCTCAACCTCTCTTTCTCAATGTACTCATATCTAGTTTTTTCTACTTCCGCAATGTGTACAACATAAAAGTACAACTTTTCATAATTCACAATCTTTATACGAGATTGAGAATGATGAGATGAGTGACAGATCGAAAATAAAAAAAGATGAGGACACGTTTTCATTCTTGATGTGAATAATGGGATCGAGTGGTCATTCAATTCGTCTTACTCTTCGAGATTGGATATTTGTGAGTATCTTCCAGCTCTCCGATCTCCTATCTCTTCCTTCTCCTCTTCAGGAAGATATTCCTCGTAGTTATCCCATTGCCGTTCTCTGCGGTCTCGCTGCTATTGCACTCGGAATATGCATGTTCCCCCATGTATACGTGAGTTATCGACTCATTGATACAGTAATCCTTCCTTTCCCTTCAGGATGAAGTTGCCTACTGGCTGAAGCAGAGAAACACTCGAACCAAAGCAGAGAAGATGCGTCATGAGATGATTGTGAGAATAATCGATAGATTACGGTAGATGATTCTTCCCCTTCAGGAAACAACACTCGAGGAGAGAAGGAATAGAGAAGAAGAGAATAAGATGATAAAAGCAGCTGAGAAGGATGAACCAAAGTTATCATTGAGACAAACGAGTACGAGAGACACGGAAGTTGCTGCATGATCCTATTCTACTTCCACTCTTAATATACAATATATAATTCATTTATTTGAATGTGAGATCTCTCCTTTTACAACCAATAAACATGAACAAATTATGTTAGATGCGTATAGTATAATGGAAACAATTAATGTAAGTGTGATATCTATCTGAGTGAGATGGAGACTAATTTGATTTCATCCTTTGGTCTTCCACTCTTTCCATGAGTGGCCACTCCATTGATCTTCTGTACCACATTGAATCCTTCCGTCACCTAACAAAGATCGTTGTGAAAAGACTATGAAGATATTACAATTCGATATCACTATACCCACCTCAGCGAACAAAGTATTCTTTCCATCCAACCATTCTGCGGGTACTGTAGTGATGAAGAATTGGGATCCATTCGAATTAGGGCCAGCGTTGGCCATTGAAACCTGAAATGACAAATATAATAGGAACGAGTTGTTGGAGAGCTGCTTATTGTCGAATCTCACATACCTTGTATGGTTTATCATGTCTCAATCTAGGATGGAATTCATCTTCAAAATCTTGTCCCCAAATAGATTCTCCTCCTGTTCCTCTTCCTGTTGGATCTCCAGTTTGAATCATGAAACTCTTGATTACTCGATGGAATGAAAGACCATTGAAATATCCACGACGAGCGTGAGTACAGAAATTCTCCACTGTCTGAAATTACTTTATTTCATCCACTCCTCTATCTTCTCTTCCTTCCAACTACAGTATCTCATCAACCGTACCTTTGGGCATTCATTGGGGAATAATTCAAGATGGATATCTCCCATTGAAGTATGAATGATGGCAGCAGTTGCTAATGATTTCTGTGCTTTCTCTGCCTGTAATCAAACGATTACATCCTACTCCAATCTCAATCAATTGAATTTCTCACCTCAACAGCAGTAATGGTGTCTTCCTTCTTCGGTTTCTCATTGAATACATCTCGTCCTGTTCCTCCCTCTTCATCCATCTGGGTACAATTTTAGTTATCTTTATTCCAAACACCATCACATTAATATTAAAAAAAAGACTAATACCTCGGTTGTGAATGGTTCTGCATTTGTGAAGAGATAGAAACGGTTCTTTCGGTACGCGCCACAAACCTGAATCAGACTGATCAATATGAATCAATTACCGTATTCCTCACCATGATCGGGTCGGGATCGTGAGTCTTGTTCAAATTTGGATTATCTGCAGTCTCCGTCTCTACCGTAGTCGCTGCTCCCTACACATACTTCGTTTATACCATATCTACAGTATTTGATTCACCTGTAGTTTTGTTCTAACATCGGGGACAGCTCTACAAAGGGAAACCATATTCAATCGAATCGTCTCTTCCTGACCGATTGTACGAACTACCGTATCTGTCACGATATTGTACACCTTAATCAATCCATTTACTCCCTCCATCTCAATCCATTGAATACTCACTTGTACTCCAATGAGAGAAGGGAAGAGAAGGAAGTTTCCAGATAGATCGAATGATAAAGTGGAATGTCGGAATGAGTTACTCCTATCCTTATCCAATTCCCTCTCTACTGCTACTCGACGATTCCATTCCATTGACTGCAGACCGAAATTCCTGAAAAAATCAAATAATTAGTAACATATTTATGAAAGGATTGAAGAAGAAGAGTGTTGACTAAAATATTGTTTAAAAAGGAAAAGGAAAATTCACTTGTTGGTCTTTCCGGTCTCAATGTATCTCGGGAGAGTTTCATCCAGAGTCTTCGTCATTTTACCACTGATGCAGTCAAAGAAACGAATCCTTCGATCTTCTGACAGAACAACAAAGGAATCTCCCTGGGAAAACATATTATGGATACGAAAATATTTTTATCGAGTCAATTCAAAGCGAATATATAAGTAGAATACCTTGGGCGATACTCTAATACAGACTGCGAGTGTCTTCACCTTCAGAAGCTCATACAAATCAGTATCCATCTTTGACTGAATAATTTTAATTAATCAACGCATTGAATTAAGATATAATCTAAGCTTACCTCCCATTTGACAACATCTTCAGGGAATTCGAAATTTCCCTTTTCTCCTCTCCAAAACTCAATCATTCCTTGATCATCTGTAGAGATCACAACGTCCAGTTTGTGATTGTACTGAAAATCGCCAAACTACTATTTATCTATACACGGATCAGAATGTAAGTAAGCTCTGGAAATATAAAACAAACTGACTTCGATGCATCGAACGCTCTTAGTGTGGAGATTCTCAATAGTGTGAATTGCTTCGGCAGTTCCCTTTCCATCCACTATCACAATCTTTCCACTCTCGGAATCAGAGATAGCTAGAGCATGAATTACATCCGATCCTGAAGAAACTCTCAGTAAAATAACGATAAAACCATAAGCTAACCTTGATGGATCCATGCAGCTGTCCTCGGAGAGAAATCAAGTTTGATCATGTTGATCATATCGAAGTTTTCCACATCAAAGATCTTCACTGACTTGTCCTGAAAAATGTCGTAGATCTATGAAAGCATAAGAATGAGAGTACCTCGGCACAGACTGTTGCGAGAAGAGTTCCATTGAAATTGACGCAAATGTGAGAAAAGGCGTCTGAAGTTAAAAGACAGTCAAAAAAAGTACATTGAACTTGCAATGCTTACGAATAAGCACAAAAGAATAAATGTATAACCATTCATACCATGAGATTCTAACGCCTTGCCAAATAAACATCTACTGATGTGACAAAGCGAAATGATGCCGTGTGACTAAGGAAAAACAAACTTACGTAGATGGCATCTGAAATGCTTCACGAATTCAACTCCCTCTGCATACTTCTTCTTCCAGAATTTAAGATGACCATCGCAACTAGCAGTTATTATGAAGTCCGTCCTACAAGAATTATGCATAGAAAAAAGAGGGAATAGTAAATAACTGACTGAGATGCGACGACGTGAGTGATTACATCTCTGTGCATGAACGACTTTTCATATTGAGTCGCAGCGGGAATCGATCGAAGATACGTCGATTCGAATTTCAATGTTGGGACTGCAAAATATGGTTTACGTTGTGAACGATTAAAATTTTACAAGAAGTTGCTCACCTTTCGGAACTTTGGCGGGTGGCTCATCATCTTTACTTGGCAGAGAAGGAACCTTGAAGTTTTCTTGACTGGAAGACGCGCTTTCGTCTTCTTCTACGGATCTCTTCACCATTCTGAAACAAAAATAGCGTTAAAAAATAGCCGTAACAAGCGTAAAAGGCGAAATTACAGAGAAAACGAAAACATGGTAGTCACAGCAACACTTTTATTCAAATCCGAAATATACGGTAGTTTCTGACAATTACTATCGAGTGGCCCAAGCACACCAATTTTTCTATTTTTACCGTTTTTCGAATTATCGATTTTCACGTGAAATTTCACGACTTCTCCGGTTTATTTGTTGCTTTTTATAGGCCTACTCACACAATGACGAAAGATGACTCCAAGATTTCCACAAATGTCCTGGAGATGAAGGTGCGTATCACTTAAATATTGACTTTTAGCAGTTCTTCTCAGTTTATGCGACGTACGAAGCAACGATTGGAAGAAAAAGAGAAGAAGAAGCAAGAGTCTATTCTTCAAAAAGCGTACCTCGCTGGAGAGTCGGTTTCTGATAGCGACAAATCGAAAGGAGATGCGCCCTCTTCGTCCTCGTTAGTTTAATTAATATATATCTCCTAACGTTTTAATGCTTCAACTCTTGATCACCTGCTAATATTAAGCTAAAATTATATACGTAGGTATTGTAGGTCCACGCACCAGCAGATGAACATCGCTGAAAAGCGACCATGCTCGTATGAGATGGAATATGTTCAGCGATTGTATTGTGTTTGAATCAGCGAGTATGCTTGACAATGTGTATTGCAGAGACCGATTCGTGTTCACGAGAGATCTGGAATTCTTAGAAGATCTGCAATACGGACGAATGTCCTTCAAGGGATGCAATCCGCAAGTGGAGGTTAACTAATAATTGTTGTAGTCCTTTTTCCAGATCATAATTGTGTCTAGTTTCTTTTGAATTCTTTTTTTATTTGTACTATTATATTAATACATATAGTTAGATTTACCCGTATTTCTGACAATGAGATACGTTATGCATGATGCGCCATATTTTGACTTATTTATTTCAGAGACTGATGAAATACTTCTCTGACAAGAAAAATGGAATAGTAAACAATTCCGATGATGAGAAAGATGTGAGCGACGATGAAATGGCTGATACGTGAGTATTTTATTATGATATGAAATATTACACTGATGTAGGATCCGTACGTTTAACAATAGTGCCGCTTACATTATAAAATCTAGAATATCAAATAATATGTGGTGTATTTCAGTATGGGAGGGTCGCTCAGTCGGACGATTCAAGGAAAATTCAAGACGAAGGCGAATAAGGTAAGTGATTCTATTTTGAATGATTTAGAGAAAAAAAGAATTTTTTCAGAGGGATCATAGTTTGATAGATGAATCTACTGGAAATGGAAATATTAAGAAGAGAAAATTGGAGACTAGTGCTAGTGGTAGACGGTATTAAGCACAGTATTTATCTCATTTCATAGCTTATCGTTTTAGCGGAATTATCACATAAATTGATTGTTTCTCATCTCTTGTTTGGTTATTGCCTACTTTGATTGTGCATTCATCGATGTTGTTGCTAAATTTAATATTTTATTAGTGAGCTAGAATCGCGCACTTGATAATTACAGACAGTGTAATGGACATTTGATAAAAATAATGAAAGTTGAATCTTAACATCACATAACATTCGTTATAAAATCTCGGGATCATCTTACATTGAGCAAATATATTTGAAATTATCATCTAGTTTCTCTGAAATGAACTTTTGCGTAGATTGAAATGTGGGAAGGAATTGAAAGTAGACTTTGAATCGTAACGAAACAACTAGTTGTCTAATAGGGAAATCACTCTTCGCTCTCCTCATTCCGCGCTGTCTCTCGTGAAGAAAGCGGTGCATTTCCCTATTAAACAACTAGTTGTTTCGTTACGATTGAAAGCCGAATTGAAAGCATGTTGATGTGATCGAGATACTACATACAACTATAGAGGAAAGAAGACAAGATAAGGAATGCTGAAAGATTCAAAGGGAAGCAACCGTATTGAAGAGAGAGTACGAATGGCATAATATGAGTGCAAGTGATTAGTGCAGAGGGAGAAGGAAGGAATCTAGTGTCGGAATTGTCGATTGGCAGTTCCTGTTCTGTGTTCCCCTCCTAGAGTATAATATGCACTGGGATCATTGGGATATGATACGTAAGGAGTGGCAGATGGAGGACGAGGAACAGTCATTGATTCTTCGTGTTCTTGTGATGCCGGCTTACTTGCTACCTCAATACATAGAGATTGATCCCTCATTCAGTAATCTCAATCTCATTTAGATCCCCTACTAGTCGGCTCCTTTAGGTGTATTTTGAATGGCTGCCGAGATACGATCACTATCCTTGCAGGTCGAGGTCATTTACATGTGAGAGTAAGAGAAGTAACGGAGCTCCCATCCCATTCTCGACCTTGGATATCCCACTATCCTAATCTATCCATCTTTCTCTCGACCGCAATTGCTTTGATTTGTATAGAACAGATTGGATTGACACTGTGGGAGATAAGGAATGCTCACCTCTCTCAACCATTCTTGATAGTTTGTCTCTCCCATTCCCTTCGGAGTACTTTCACTTCCAGGAGGAGGAGGAGGACTATTCTTCGTTGAGGCTGTTGTTGCTTGAGAGAAGTGACGTTGATGTTGGAAAGCTTTGTTATCGAATCCAGCTGTTGATGTGGCTGTTGAAGTCTTCTTCAGATTCACTGAAAGGAGGGAAGGGATGAGAAGGGAGGGGAAGGGTCTCATCACTCACGAGTTCCATAGTTGTATCCAGCGGGCATCGGATAGGCAGGATACGCATCCTGTAAATTCTACATGATTGAATGAGTGAGTGAGAGAAGGGAGTGCACACTTCACACTAAACAAGGGATGATGCATACCGCCTTATAGGGAATATCTGAGTACGTCTTCCCATTCTGTGATCCCATCGGACTCTGAAATGGAGAAGCGGAGAGAAAGAAATGGTTAAGCAGTGAAGGGAATGGAGGGGAGTGAGATGAGAGAATGACACACGAAAGGACGAAGAGAAAGAGGAAATACTCACGAATTGATGAGAGACTCGACGACATCGACAGAAGAGACAAATACAACAGATTGATACGAGAATGAGAAGGACGATTGCAAGGATTAACCATCCAATCTGTGAGAGAAGATGACTATCCATGATCATATTCTCAATCTCCTTCGGACCAGATGACTGCTCGACTGCTGAAATGAACTTGATTGAAGGAGTGAAACAGTACTGAGATATGAGAGTCATCGTGATGAAACATACGCAATTGTTCGACAGTGACAGTGGTTGGTTCGATAATAACTCCATTGATTGATCCTCTAACAGCAGTCTCTTCGATAACAGATTTGATCTCGATGGGACGAGGAGACGAAGAGAGAGCATCCACTTCAACAAGAGCGACTACACTTCCCTTACTGTATTGAAGGACTCGTCCCATTTCGACGTCCTTCCACTTGATAGAAAGAGCCTTATCCACCTGAAGATGAGATTGGGTTATGAGAAGGAAGAAGGAAGAAATGAACTCACAGCACTCTTGAGATCCTTCGTGAAACTCTGATAGTATTCACTCTTCTCATTCGCCAGATCAGGAACGTATTCTCTATTGGTTATTCTGATCTTGAGTGCATATCTGGACTTAGGAATGGGACGAGAAGGACCATTCTGAAGAGGAGGCATCGACATCTTCGTTGTCGTTGAAGAAGGAATGGAAGATGATGTCGATGATGAGATGGAGACTGAAGAGGAAGGAGAAGGAGTGGTTGTGACTGTCGTTGTAGTCGATGGTTGAGTGGGAAGCGATGAAGAAGGGGTGATCTTGATCTCCTTCGGTGTTTCCTTCGTTTCCTTCACTGGTTTCTCGACAGTCTTCTGAGTAGTCGAAGGAATGGAAATGGTTGGTTTGGGAGTGGCAGGGAGAGTTGAACAAGACTTGAGACAGATCTTTCCAGCTGATGCAATCGGAGATGAAGAATGCTTCTTGATCTCTCCTGATTTATCCAGAGAAGAAGGAGTAGGAGTGTAGAGGTAATATCTGTAAGAGGAGTGATCAATACGGATTCTACTCCATCATCCATCTCTCATCAATGAATCAATCTCTAACCTGCATTCATCTAGTGACACATCATGTCCATCGACTCCCTTCAAATCTCTCGAGAAGTTAGCATATACTCGTCCATTCGTGAACTTGGTCGAAATATCGAAGATGTCTTGATCTTCATCAATCGATGGTCTACCGTATGAAGGCATGAATTGATCGATTACTGTCACTTTTCCATCCTCAAGTACAGAGACTACGATGACATCGGAGTTAGCCTGCAATGATGATTATTACTTTCAATAATCTTTTCGATGGATCGTTTATCGTTTATTTTGAATGAAGATAACTTTCACCATTTGTCCATTGGGTGAGAATCCGAGTGCAGTCCATTGGAGTGGTTTGATATCGGCTTGAAGGGAGAAAGATGCAGTGACTCCATCAGATTCCCATGAGATGGAATAATGACAGATATCACCAGTGCATCCATGGGGGAATGACATCGAACCACGACAATCAGAGGAGACTCCCGTCGTCTCCTCGTGATCTCCCTCACCTGATCAATTACTTATTTGAAAGGATTTTTGAAGTTCGAGTTAGGAATAAAAAAGTTTCGATTTTTTAAACAAATGATTGAAGAGTAAATTCTAACCGAAGAAATCAATGGTGATTGATCCTCTATTGTCCATTCCATGGTATTTGAATGAATCTGCAGCAAAGAAGGAAGCATCGGCTTTGATGGGAGCTCCTCCAGTGATATGGCGATAGTGAGATGGATCCACTCCCTGGGCCCATAGAACAGTCATCGGACCACGAGTGATCGATATATCAGTCGGCTCAGTAGCTGCAAGGATATCATTCGATAGATAGAAATCATTTCGTAGTGATTTTATAATGGAAAAATACATACCGTGAAGTTTCTTCTTGAAAGTGATAGTGGATATTCCATCAGAGTAGACAGCAGAAGCAGCAAGAAGGGAATCGGATCCTCCAAGGGATGAATCCTCGAGAGGAGTAGAAGTTCCAACAGAGAACATATCGACAACTCTTCCTCCCTTTCCATCTGTCGATCCCATCACCATATCTACACAGGCCATTGGATCAGTATGGACAGGGGAAGAAACGTCTCCGAAGGGATTCTTCACTACTGCGAATGGAGCTTGTCTTCTTCTTCTTACTGCAGGAGGTTGAGTGGGAATGGGAGATCCAGATTGATCACACAGACAAATCTTAGTGGATGAGACATGAGGGGCTTCGATATCGTGATATCCAATGGGAGTGCGCGGATTGTGGAAGTCTGATGATTTCCTTGCGAGTACTCTTCCTCCTCCAACAGGGAAGAGATAGAAGTAACACTTATCAAGAGGAAGATCAGTAAGGGAATCCTTCGTGACGATTGGTCGAGTAAACCAAATAGTCTGGACATCATCTTCAATTCTCCCTCCAATATCAGTGATATCACTTCTATCAGCTGGATCGATGGCCGGTAATTGACGACCATAAGCAAATCGATCAGTTACGTATGCCTTTCCTTCGTAGACCTGAGATAGAAGAATTATTAGAGGGAAGAGAGGGATGGAATGAATAATGAATCGTACCCATCCAGTGTAGATATCAGCATTGCTCATTTCTCCATTCTTCGAGAATCCAATTCCAGTCCATCTTCCGAGGTCTCTTGCGGAGATTTCGAATCGAACATTCTGAGCTGTCGAATTGAGTGTCCATTTGGCAGTGTATTCACAGGCTGAACCAGCGCAACCAGAGGGGTGACGGAACTCGGTCTGACACGAATCTGAAATGGAATTGATCATTCACTGATTATTTTAAATCCTCGATACTAAGAAGAATAAATGCCGTATCTCAATCAATTCTGAATGAACAACTCACTAGATTCAGCCTTAGGATGGGGAGTCGGTTTGGGAGTGCATGATCGGAAGCAGACTTTAGTGTGAGAAGTGAGAGGAGTTGTCGAATGAATGGAGATGGCTCCATCTCTCTCCACTCTTCCTCCTTCCACTGGGAATAACATGTATACACATTGATCATCTCCAAAGTCGATATCATTCTTCTTGTCTCTACTCTGTCGTCTTCTCTTGAATCGTGCTCTCAATACTCCATCCACGTGACTTCCCATTGGATTGGGAACGGCGATATCTCTACTTGAGTCTTCCAATGGAGTTTCTCTTCCTTCACTCCACATATCATGGATGGACACTTTTCCATTCACAGACTTGACAATGTAAAGATCAGCGTTTTCCATCGTTGGATTCTCTCCAAATCCAATTCCACTCCATGAATTCTGTCCAATCTTCGTTTCAATGGCGAATTCGACTTCATCCGTCTCTTCCATATAATTCCACATTGCTCGATATTCACAATCCGTCGTACATCCAACAGGAACAGTGAATTCTCCCTTGCAATTCGTTCCCGTTACTCTTGGCACTCCTCGATTTCCTCCCTTCGATTGAAGATTCATCTGATCAGCTGGACAATCTCCCCAATAGACACATTTTCCATTGGATCGAGCGTATCCTTGGATGCATGAACAATCAGTTGCCCCGCATTTAGTGCACTGTTCACGGATGAATATGGAAGTACAATCAGTCTCACAAGCCTGCAATCATTGTGATTGTTAGTGGGGTTCCCGCTTTCTTATAATGCAAAGAGTTCATTATAGCGCATCGATAGTATAATAATTGGTTACCTTTCCACATTCATTCAATGTCTCATTAGTGGGGCATGAAGTGGGAGTAATATGAACAGCAACGGGAGCGGAAGTGGCTGCCTCTGTGGCCGACTTATTCGAGATATCACCAATCAGATTATCATCAGAGGAGAAGGCAAAGTGCTCATCGAGATCTGGAATCAATCAATATCTCAATGGACTACAGTATTCCTACAGTACCTGGACAATCTCCCCAATATACGCATTCTCCATTGTGTCTGACGTAGTTATCAGCACAAGTGCATGCGGCTTTCTCACAAGAGGCAGGACAAGGGGCTGTATCGTACATATTCGAACACGAAGGTTCACAAGCAGTTCCACATTGAGCCCATGTCTCGTTCAATCCACATGAATGCTCCTGGAAGAAGAGAAGGATCAGAAGGGATATCATCATGATTGATTACTCACAGTAGGATTGCATGCATCGAATGGAATACACTTGGTTGAATTGACGGATGCTCTCACGAATCCTTCCTTGCACACACAACGAGGAGTTCCACATCCTTGTTCACAAGTGGGAATGGATTCAGGATCGAGAGTCCAATCACATGATGCTTCACATGATCTCTTCTCTTCGGGACAAGTTGACCATTCCTCATTAAGTGAACATTGATGACCAGAGGGAGAAGAAGTAGAAGGAGATCGAGTAGAGGAAGGAGGACGACGAGAAGAAGGAAGAGGAGATGGAGAAGGAGAATCAGAATGGAGAGATGAGATCTTCGAGAGAGTGGAAGCACATTGACCATTGTCATTCAATGGCTTCCATCCAATGGCTGACCATGATCTTCCCGGGTATTTGAGAACCACTTCGATTTCATCCTGGAAAGAGAATCTATTAGTCTCAGTCTGGTCCTTTCCAAGGGGTTTGCACGAAGAGAAGAAGAGTTCGAACACCCCATTCCATGCTCTCTCCTTTTTCGCCATAGGTGATAGAAAAGGAAGAATGGAGAGAGTGATTTTCTATTTGGAAGAAAGAGTAAAACGAAGGCAATAAGGGGGGATCCGGGTGGACAAGACGGTTCATTGAACAGAGAGATCGAGAGAAGAAGAAGTAGAGAGGGGATGGGACCATAACCATGGAATGGATAGACGAATCACCTTGATTATCCTCCAATAGATCTTATTCGGTCCTGCTTCTTTCATTTGATACAGTGAATCATCGAAAGCTGAGACTTCATTCGAATAATCTGAATAGGGAAGGGAATGAAGAGGAATGAGAAGGGAATCATTTACGTTTCTCGCATTTTGATCCCTTCTTTCCAGGAGGACAATAGCAGACTCGATTAGAAGGAGAAAGAGAATGACAACTTCCTCCCTTTCCACAATCAGAATCATCGTCACATTCAACTGAATAGAAAGAGGTGATCAATTGGAGGAAGTGATAGACTCACAAGAATGTTGGCAGTGACTTCCTTCGAATCCATCCTTGCATAGACAGACTCCATTGACTCTCTTTCCCTTACGATTACATGTATCTCCATCGGGAATGCCTTGAGAGGGAAGGAATTGAACTGATTGGTTCTTCATTGACTTACTCTTTCCAATATTGACAAGTGCACATGAGATATATTGTCTATCGGGAGATATCTCTGATGCATAATGAGACACTCGAAGGATACAATCAGAACAAGAGAGAGATGATGGAAGAATCAAATGATGAGTTGACGATCTAAAGAAATCAAAGATGATGGAGGTTAAGTAGCTACTTGTTTAGGTTTGATTCAATTACATCCGATCGGTTTACATAAAGAAAGGTCGACCTCTCTTTTTACTACTCTCATCTCATAACGGTCTCTTTTTGTATACACTTTCCCTTTCTATCTCAAAGTGGGATGGAATTAGCATTTGTCTGGCTCCCTCCCTTATTATGGATTCTTCCCTTCCATTAAAATGCAACTGGATATGAAATCTCACGAGATATTGTGAGCAGCAGAGAATTCCTTGAATGTACTGATCACTTTGTTATTCGAATCGATTAGATCAATTCTGATTCCACCCTGGAAAAGGACTGATTTATGAGTGAGGAGTGTCTGTATTGTCAGTAACCTTGGCCCTTCTCTCAGATGTGCATGATAACCCCCTACTCTCCTCTATCCCTTCCTTCTGTCCTCACCGACAGAGTCTCTCTCTAGTCACTCACAGCATGGGGTACACTACTGCTCCATTCGATATCAATAGTCGATCCACTCAATAGATATGTCGATGGTGATCCCTCTGCAATGACTCACTCATCTTTATCACTCTTTTCTCTTCAGTTTTCGATTCAAAGTGAGAGAAGGAAACTGGTCCTTCTTCCCTCATTTCTCGTGAGATTGGCCTGTTAGCCAGTGAATTCTTCCAATCCCTCCTTGTCTAATTAGGGTGTTGCATCTCCTAAGCGAGTCTTACCCTGTCTGAGTAATGGCAGACAGGAGGAAGCAAGAGAGGCAAGAGAAGGGAGGGAGGGGGAGGGGGGAGGTGGTACTAAGTAGTCTAACTGGGTCAGCAGCCAATGAGAAGATTCTCCCCTAGGAGGTAAGAGATGAAGTAAAAGAGAGGTAAAGTGCATTGAGAAGGAAGGAATGGAAGATGTGATTGGAAGAATGGAAATGAGAACGAAGGTGAGAGAAGGAATTGGAGCAAGAATTGATGAGGTAATCGAACGGATTGAGAAGAATGAGAAGAGGAAGGGAGAAGAAGGAAGGAAGGGGGAATACTCACCTGGAGGAGATCCAGCACAGATTGATGAATCATCATTGATTAGTGCATCGGAGAATGAGAAGGATGGAGGGAAGGAAAGACGTATATGAGCTGATGATAAAGAGAACAGAAGGGGAAGTAACCACCCCGGAGGCATCTGAAGAGTGAATATTGGAATTGATGATGGGAATGGATACGGTAGAAAACGGTGGGAGATGACGGCGCAGCAAAATTTTTAATGATGATCAAGAACGGAATAGTTTGCGGCCACGACAGTAACAGACAGGGACATGACTGATTGAATGAGACAACATTTAAAGAGCGTCGATGCATTAGGAAATAGGATGAAAAACGAAGGATTTGGCTAAGAGAACAATGCTGAACGGAGATAGAAATAGGGCAGACTGACAAATGATTGAGAGAAGAAGAGAGGAGAGGGGGGATACTGTAGAGGGAGAGAGGGAGTGGATAGGAGAGAGGAGAATGACGGAAGAAGATATGAAAGGACTCTGATTGCATCGATATCAAGGACGATTATGGATTAGACTGTAGAGGTTAAAGGGCAATCGAGATGGAAGAAGGAAGGAAGGAGGAAGGGGATATGGATGGAGTGATTAAGGGGGAGGGGAATTAACACTTATCAGAGGAGTGAAAAGAAGTGAAAGAGGGTCAATGGAGTGCATGAGAAAGGAGAATAAGCATAGAAGAAGAAAAGGGAAAGTAGGAGTAAAGTAGTCGAGTATCGAGTATCGAGAAGAAGAAATGAGGGAAGAAAGAGGGAAACGAATGAACAGGAGAAGAGAAATCGAATGAGATCCACAATGGTTCAGGAAAAATGGTTGAGTTAGAGGAGAAATGAGGAGGTAAAAGGAAAGGGGAGGGCCGATCTTAGAATGAGATCAGAGAGAGAGAAGAAGAAAGGGAGGAAGGAGAAGAGAGGAAGAGAATGATGGAAATGGACCTTGAATGGATAGATGGAGACTGATGGAATAAAGAAGAGTTAGTCGAAGCAGAAAGAGAGACTTGTTAATTGAGTGAAGAAGAGGGAGAAGGTGAGAGTGGAATGAGACTTTCTTTCGCTATGCAATAGATGAGATGGCGATTCGTGATTATTCACTCCTTTCTCTCGGATTGAAACCAAAAGGAGCGATTGAGTAGAGATGAACTAGGGGATAGGAAAGAAGAAATGAAGGAAGAAGAAAGGTGTTGCTATCGAATTGAATGAAGAGGATCAAGTAGGGAAAGAGACTCCTCTTAATGAGGACAGTAGTAAGAAGAGAGAAAAGGAAGAGAATGAACACTATCTTTCTCTCTTCTTATCGTGATATCGAGAATAGGATGGATAGAAGGGACAGATTCCCTTTCACTATCTAAAGATATCCCCTCAAATCCCTCCCTTTTTGTTCTGATGATTGGAATGAGAAGGAATTCTTATGATCGGAAGTGAAAGAGAGAAGAACAAAAGGAAGGATAGAGGATACTGTTTGGATTGGAGAGTAGAGACAGACTTTACCCTCTATGCAAAGGTGTTTGAAGTAGTACAATCCATCGATGGATAGGCAGTCTACTCCAGTTACAAGAGGTGCTCTCAGACAACAATCAAGCACTATGTACATCCTACTCTTTCACTTCACATGCCTTCCATTGCAATAGCTAGTGTCTTGATACATGCATCCTGAAACCATGTGCAAGCTTAGGTGAAATGATTTCTGTCAATTACGTAATACGGATATTTCAATATTTTGACCGTGATGGTTGGAAAAGAGGGATCTGTATGAGGTGCACCTGAAATATCATGCCTGGAGACGCCTAGGAGATATCGATGATACAATTTTTTTACGAATGATTATTCTTTTTTGTACTTTACCGTATACAGATAAATTATAAACGAATAATTACAGTACTCTTTGCCCATACAACAATCGCCTTACTCTTCCTCTCGCGGCGGCGCGCCGTGTGATGTGGCTCGCGCTGCAGTGTTTTGCAGAATAACTAAGTTTCTTCAATGAGACCGATATTTCCGTAATCTACGTGTCATTCCGTAATAATTTTTTCGTACGCATTTTGCAGTCTCGTACGCGATCTTAGGTATTAATTTGGTATTCTTCAAAACACGGATCCGCAATCTGGGCATGCCGTGCTCTGTAGCACATGCAAATGGGCAATGCGATGGCGATACTGTACCAAGAAACCATGTTATCTTTTATGTTTCCGATTTCGTATTGTCTGCTCAGATAGATTCTGATCTTCTCTAAAATTTGAACGAACGCGGTTGTCTGTAAGTCGAATGTAGAGTACTCGCGCTCAAGCCACGCCAAGGTGGACGCATTATCTGTTACTCTCTTCAGTGTTTTTGAATGAGCTCTTTATTCTGACAAATAACATTCATTTTAAATATATATATTTTCAATGAAAGAGTACCAGAAAGCGGTATTTTGAAATCCTACTATTGATCGATTGTTCCATGTGCTTCCATCTTCCCATTGATTACTCATCTCTTCTTTCATTCTTCGTTGCCAATGAACTATTCCTAATGGACTCGTCATCGTCCTTGGACTGTCTTCACTCATAATCACTTCTCTTCCTCTAATCAAGGGAGGTCAAAGGGAGTCTTCCTCCCATCAATTGGCATGCCCTCTCTCTCACTCTCTTCTTACTTTGCCCGATTAATCTTCTTAGGATGAAAGAGGGAGACCTCCATTACACTTGATTACCACTCTCGTCTCCATTTATATTCTCAGTGTGAGATTCCTCTTCCAATCTGATTTATTTGATTCCCTTGATGCACACAGACGTAAGAGTCATATCAATCAAGTGACGCCTCATTACAATGATGTACTACTTAGTTTTCATCTCGGATAGTAGACCCGATGAAATGTATGCACTATCCTACAATATCTGCAAATCTTTACTACAGTCCTCGTGAAGAACTTTGATCTTATCGCTTTTTTTGCGTTTTTGCCCTTTAGGCAGTTACACAGTGCACTTAGTTGAGTATGACTAAGCGGATGATTGGATGAGAGAGAAGAGAGAGAAAGAGAGATAGAAGGGGAATAGCCGATTGAATAGGAAACGACTGGGAAGATCAGTCTCATATTCTCTCTCTTACACCAGATGGGTCCTCTTCTGTTCCTTCCTCTGACTCACTTCCCTTCCCTTCCTTACTCTCTCTACCTTTCCCCTCTCAAACTTGTTCCCTCCTCTCAATCCTTCCTCTATCCACTCTTTGTTCATCTACAACTGCCCTTCTATCATTTCATGCTTCTTCCCTTCTCCCCTTCCATTCCTTTCCATTCCCATTCGAATCGTTCAAGTCTCATTCAATCTGTCCATTCTCACATCTTCCAGTTCTCTCCCTTCCCATTGTCTCTTTGAATTGTCCCTTCCCTTCCCTTTTCCTTCTCTGTTCTAATCATTTAATCAATATCATTTAGTGATCTACGATGAGATTTTTTCTCTTTTCTCTTCTTTTCCTTGCTTTCTTCTCCTCCTCAGTGAATGCTGATTGGTGGGATGACTTCACTGCTGGAGTTTCTGAGAAATTGAAGTCAGTCACGGGGGATTTGAAAACAGTTGAAATGATGGGAAGGTAAGAAACTATGCACGTTTAGAAGAGAGTTTCGTTGATTCGATCGTTTGAACCTATAGATCAGCGCATGTTTCACCCGTAGAATATATGTGGGAGTCTAATCAGATTCTTATTTTTTTTATCTTATTTGTATTTGGAGTGAGTAGGTCATGTTTCCATCGAAAGTTTCTAAGGCAATGTAATCTGTTGATAGGCCGTTGTTGTGTACATTACTGTCAACTGGGATGAATCATATGGTATGAAAGGATAGGCAATGTAGTGGAGAATAAGCGGATTTGGCAGTTCAATCAATTCGAACTCTTCAATTGAAGAGGGAACGAACGGGGATTCATCTCTCTCTCTTTATTATAATCTTTCATTCAGTTCTGCTGCCAATTGGGTGAAAGAGACGGCCGGCCCCGCTGTAAGAGACAAATTCAATTCTGTGAAGGAAACACTTCAAGATCCAGAGACACACAAACAAGCAAAGGAATGGATCAATGAGGTGTGTCTTTCTCTATTCTTGATCTACCCCTTGACTCTCCCTTATCTCTCCCTCTTCAGAAGGCTGAAGCAGCATCTGAATTCGCCCAGACTGAAATTCTCCCTGAATTAAAGAAGATCTATGAAGCTGCCACTGCCGAGACTACCACCAATAAGAATAAGAGGAGATGATCTATCCATGACTCATCTGATTATGTATTATTGAATGAATGTTTGACTGAATCCCCTTCGATCATTAATTATGAACCAAAGAATGAATGAACCATCTCATATCTCCTTCCTAACTTATCGTCTGTTCAATCCATGTTGCAAACTAATAAATAGATGCGATATCTCAATGGATGGTCCGCTTTCTCTCTCAGATTTGGGGATGGATTGATAATCGGGAGTGTGTATTCCCTTCCTCTTCTCTCCATCATCTCAGATCAATCAGTCAGTGACACCTACTCTCTCTCACTTCAATTCATTCCCTCATTCACATCCATTCAGTCCTCATTCCCTCTATGCTTAGTCTACTCTAATGATACTCTTACTACTTCTTATCTTCTTATCTCCATCAATCAACTCTCTTCCGTTGGTGGATGACAATCTACTTGAAGCTTCAGGAGAAATCGAACAGATTATAGAGGGTAAGGTGATACGGAATGTCTACATGGTTACTAAGAGGCTTCAATTGTGAACGATGGGAAGATGACTCTAGAGTGATGACTAGTATGAGTAGACAGTAGAATAGGACGATACAGAAGGGAGAAGGAGGGGTATGAATAAGGGGAAGGGGTATCTGGGAAGAGTAGCACCTTCTCTCCCTCGTCCCTCCTTACTTCTCCAAACAGTTCTACCACTCCCTCCCTCTCCCTCTCTCCATCCCTCCTTCCATCACCTCTACGTAAAGCAACTTCTCCTTCCATCTATCTCCCCTCTATCCCCCATCATGGGTCCGATATCATTATTATCGGCCCTATCCCTCACAGTAATATATCGTCTTACAATCAATCTCCCTCAACTACCGTACTCCACGACCCTTCGCCATTCTGATTCTGATGATTATGTCAAAACTGCTAATTTGGTAGAGGATTCAATGTCAATTCTTCTTCGTGGAATATCGGGAGAACATAGGAGTAGTGTGACACACTTCAGGTAGAATAGAAGAATAGAGGAAGGAGGGAATAGGGTTCATTCAGATATCATCGGGTTGTTGGTACACTAGTCTATGTAGATGTATACTCATCTAATGAAGATCGAAGAATAAAAGAGAGAATTGAACGGGCAGTTGAGAATGGAAGATTAGCCAATCTCACTGTATCGAATGATGCATTTGAATTGCATGTCATCAGAGGTATCTTCCCCTTGTTTGTTCCCCTTTCCGATCCTTTCCCTTTCCCTTATCCGATCACTTTCTATTCCAGACTCAAATTCACCTTGCTCTCCCACTGAATTCCATTGTCTATCTGGAGAGTGCATCCATACTTCCCTCAGGTAAGAATGAGAGGAGGGAGTGCTTATGCAAGGGGCTAATGAGTAGATTGATTGACAGCTTTCAAATGAAAATTCTTGCAGGTGTGATTCGAGAAGAGATTGCGCAGATGGATCGGATGAATCAAAATACGGTAATTCGTCTATCATTATTGATTATTTGTCTATCACAAACTGACTTAATTCTTTATCAGCCCGTTGTTCATCTCCATCTCCTGTCATCTTCCTATCTCGTCGAACTCTGACTGCTCCGTATGGAGGATCATTCACTCTTTCTGCCATTGTCGATTCAATTCCTGATGGTCATCAAGTCATTTGGACCAAGGGAGAAAATATCATTGGACAAGGATCACTCAGATTGTCTGAAGACTCGAGAATCACTCTGTGAGAGAATCATTTGATGTAGGAAGCGAGAACGAATTTACAATGAAATCTCTGCTCTTTCGAACAAATGATTTCACAAATCTCAATTAAATTCTGCATGTTCAGTGGAGTAAACTCGGATGAATATCTGCTGACTGTTCGAGATGCAATCGATGCAGATGAAGGAGTGTACACTATCATGATCGATGGATTGGGAGTAGAAGAGAACTTCCATGTGAGACCCCCTTCCTTCTACTGTACTCAACCGTAATCTCTCAGGTCTCCCTTGGCTCGGATGCAGTCTCATCATCATCCTCTGGTTGTCCATCAGGAGAAAGATCATGTCTCTCTGGTCATTGTCTTCCTGTCTCATCCTTCTGTAATAGACACATCGAATGTCCTGATGGAGATGATGAACTACATTGCACTCGTATGTTTACTTATTTATATTAATTGTTTATATTCATTATGTAAATTCCCTGACACATCTCTCGTTTCCATGCGCTCTTGCAACTATGTGTACTTGTTCATATCTCATAGGAATGTATTTATCTCCCCTCCTTCTCTCTCTTCTCTCCCTCTGATCTCTTATCCTCCCTTATCCAATCGATAGTCCCAACTGATAATGGTACTGTTGTCTCTATTTACTTTCATCCATACTCTGCATTCTCTCTTCTTCTTCTTACTTCGTTGTTCTTCTAATAGAAAGAAGCGGCATTGACCTCTCCCCAGACACTTCTTACTCTGAAGGAGAGAGGGGGAGGGGGGGGGGAGGGGGCAGTAGGTACGGAGAAGGTACAATCTCCCTCATGGACCATTGTGATATTGATACTGCTTGAGTATAGATAGATGCGCAAGAAGTGCAAAGAGAGGCTAAAGGTCGAATTCAATCCCCTTCTCTTTCAATCGCTTTGCCAATCTTCACTTTACAAAAAAATGGAAGGGTTTGCTCAAAAGTTTGAAATGAGTGGAGTGAAAGTAAATAAAAAAGGACAGAAGAAGATTTGAGATGGGAGAATTATTGAGATAGAAAATGGACGTGGGAAGATGAAAGAGTATCAAATAGATTGAGAGATGAGAAGGGAGATTTGAACTGAGATGGGAATGGAATGTGAGATGATGACGAAGGGATATATACACTCATCGAGAGAGAAATCTGTTTTTCCAAGTTGATGTAATCGAATTTCAGCGGTGGAATGCACTTCGAATGAGATACTGTGTAGAGAAGACAACGTGTGTGTCCCCAAGACAGTTGTATGTGATGGATGGAGAGATTGTCTAGACGGATCTGATGAAATACACTGTGAAACACGAGTTACTCCCTCTCCACGACCCATTCACAAGGTAATCAATGATCTATTCCTACCGTATCCCTCTATCTCCATTCAATTCCAGTCAATTGGTCATTCCCATTCTCGTCCAACCGTATCGTGTGAAGATGGATCAACTCCAGAATATTCTCTGTGAGTGGCTGAGATTGATAAATAGATCTCTTTCACTAAGGGGAAGGGCACTTCATGAACTATCTCACTACTCTTCACAAACGATGCCACTCTTTTGTTTGTGCCAAGTATTGCAACTTAGAAGGGGATTAGAAGAGCACACAGAGCGAGCCATACCCACACCAGTGGTCTCGTGGTGTAGTGGTTATCACGTCTGCTTCACACGCAGAAGGTCGCCGGTTCGATCCCGGCCGAGACCTTCCCTTTTGCAACAATTGGAAAAGACGTTGGGCATATTTCAGACACGGTAGCTCGTACTGCTGGGCAGATGCAGTGTGTCCCCCTGGAACAGCTTGTCTTCAGGGATTGTGCTGCCCTTCTGGACGTATGTTAAAGAAACAATACTCTTTATTACTTTCAACAACTCTTTCATGTACAATTAGATTTCCCGTAAACAGAGAGAAATGGGGGGAAAAAGTATACGAATGCGACCCAAATGCGAAGTATCACATAATTCATTAATTATTGACTCTTCTGAGTGCTCTTCTTGGTTTTCTTCTCTTCTTCGAGTGCTCTCTGTTCAGCCCATCGATCGACCTGAAGAGAGAAATGATTAGAATGGATTAGAAGGGGAAGGGACTTACTTCCATACAAGTCTGAGTATAGAAGTATCCAATGGTGATCAGAGCAAGGAAGAATGGACGACACGGAAGAGTCTCTTCGATGAGAATTCGATCGACGTAGAGACCTCCCACCTTGAATTGGTCTTTGATCTCACTGAACGAATGATCTTTGATCTCTCACCTTGCTTCCACCGAGGAAATAGAAGTTAGAGTAGAGACCGAAAGCGAAAGGAATAATCTGAAGCCATCCGAGAATTCGTCTGATTGTGAGATCAGAGAGACGAGAGTTAATTGATTCACGAATCGCTACAATTGGATAACATAGGAGAATGTCGATCGTTGAGGGACTAACATTGTTGCGCGTAGAGAGCTTTCGTAGTCATTTCCATGAAGAGAGCCGCAATATTCAGAAGGATCCACACCTAGAAAGACAATTTGGTTGAACACAATATTCGGATTTTACATTGATCTTTGTAAAAAAAACTAACAATGTTGTGATGGTAGAATCCATGCCACAGAAGGACGAAACCATATGAGATAAACACTCCGAGAATTTTCTTCCCGAGTGTGAAATCAGGTTGGCAGATAGGAATAAAGAGATACTTCTTGAAGAATTGATAGAGACCGCGATCGAAGCAACGCCACACCTGAGATTGAGTAGGTTTCACTAAGTGGGTTTCACCCATCTAGACTGTCAACGCCAATCCAGATCTAGTCTCTTCTAGTCTCTCATTGATGGGATGCTTAGATTCGTTTGACCTACTTGCACTCACATTGGAATAGAGGCAAACACGTGCGAGACACATGGGTCCATCTAGAGGTTGCATATTATCGATCTTAGCGAAGAGAGAAGGAAGACCGAAGATCACCACGTATTTGAGATGGAAGAATTGACCTGCAATCACGTTCTTGATTATGAGTAAAAAATTTCATGAAAAATAGAGTTTCACTCATTCACTAACCCATAGTCATTCCAAGTGCCACGAAGGTATTCTTATCCAATTTGGCCACATCATCCGTGTGAACAAGAATGGATTCGAAATAGAAGAAGTGAAGAAGGAGATCAGTTATTCCCCACCTGTAAAGTCCATTGATTGAACTGCCGCTAGAGAGGGTTTCTTACCAGAATGCAATTCGGAGGGCGAATATGAAGATATGTTTCCAGTCCCGTTTCTGAGTAGCTCTTTCCTTGAGTTGTCTTTCGAAATCAGGATAGAGGATAATGAGAGAGACGAGATATGGCTGATAGAAGGCATAGAAGAACATTCGAAGATATTGTTTCAATTGAGTGTCATCCTCCGGACGGACTGTTCCTAAAGGAGAATAATGAATTATTCCGAGATGAATTTTGGGAATCGGATAGTGTATGCGTAGACGATTTGCAAATCTGACCCTCGGTAGTTTCGTGACAGAATGAGATGTATGAGAGAAGTGAATAGGAAACGAAAAGAAGAACAAGGAAGACATCAGTGTGAAGTTCATGAGTATGATGCATTATGTAGTAGAGAATCGGAAGGGAAGAGATCCATACCGCTAGTTTGTTACTGGAAAATAGGCAGTGAAGAGGGGTGATGATTAAAAAAAAAGAGAATAGGAACGAACCGAATGAGTCTGGAAGTTACAAAGATGAGAGTTCCCTGTAGGAAAGAGTAGAATACGAGAAGAGGAGAGAAGGCATATGAGACTCCACCCATTGCACAGATTGTGTAGACGATTGAGAAAACTGAAAGGAAATTTATCAGTTATTGCCTTTTGATTCTGCTTACAAGATTGTTAGATTCTTAGATCTGACCTCTATCAGGGAGAAACTTAGAGACGATATTGAATAGGAAAGCATGGGCGAAATATACAGGAAGATAACCAAGTGCATACGGACTCCATCGAGACCACTCCCAATTTGACTCGTCCTATAATGAATTATTGGATATTGTCACTGATCAGACACAAGCAAACTATCTACAGCACTTGTTCAACCTTTTTCAAATAGTATTGATACCTTGAATCTCTGTCCTACGAAAGGAAGTTCCTTGAAGGATGCCTTGTCACCGATATTCCACGTGAATTTCTGACTGACCTACAAGGGAATAAATAGTCAATCCTCAACTAATCCTTCAATCGTACCTGATACACTTTGAACCATCCATAAGCAACAGTGCAGATTGTTACAATCCAGCATAGTTTGATCTCTGGTAATGGAGGATAAGCGTAGTAAGATCTTTTCTTTGGTGGAGGAGTGGAAGCTCCCATTCCAAAGTGAATAGAAGAGAAGGATGGAAAGGGGTCACTGTGAATACTACTACTGGTCAGAGAAACTCCGAAGGTCAGGGATCCTCTCTCTTCTCTTCCTCTCTCCCAATCCTACCTCCTATCTCTATTCTCTCCTATTCTTCTTACAAAAATGAGCCGATTCATGCTCATTACTAGTAATTATCATGTAACAATTATACATGACCCCCAGTCTCAATTTTGCGTTTTCTCCTTTTTCCACGTGGGCAAAAAAGTGCTCCAGATGGATTGAATGAGATCGAAAAGATGTGGAAATGGGGAGAAAAAGTGAAAGTCGTCCATGTGCTGAGAAGAGTGTGAGAAAGAGAAGAGAAGTGCAATTTACTCTATCGAGATTGAATAAATAATCAATAAAGAGTGTTCAATCGACAGAGTTTATCCTATTTCAGGAGCAGGAAAACGATCGGTTGAATGCAGTGAAAATGAGTGGAAATGTACGAGTGGAGAATGTATTCATGAAGAGGCGAAATGTGATAGACACTACGATTGTAGAGATGGAAGTGATGAGATTCATTGTGGTAAGCTTTTTATCAATGACTATAATTAGTTTGGTATTGTTAACATCATTAATTGATTACAGAATACTTCGTAGCAGCTCAACGTGTTCATTCTTCATCAACTCCTTCATCGACCTCTTCTCCTTCCAATCACTCTTCATCTTCTTCCCATTCAGTTCAATCCCATACGAGAAATGAAGAGAAGGTGAGAAATTGATGAACGGCCATTAGAGAAAAGAGACAAGGATGGTCTGGAATATCGAGAACGAACTTGTTCCAACTTCATTCGGATATTATCAGTGGAATGTTAAAAATGAAGAATGAATTTATTGAGTATCTTCATTCCAGGCCACTCATCCGATTGTGTCCGTATCGAAAGAGGAAGATGCACTCGCGTGTTCTGATCAGGAATTCAGATGTCCATATCTCGTTGAGACAAGGGTACGCACTCTTCTTCAATGATCTCATTACGAGAAAATTGAAAATTTCAGTGTTTCCACTACGATAAACTATGTGATGGAGTGAATGACTGTGGAGATGGATGGGATGAGGTCAGTTTATTCCAATTCCTCACTCCATTTCGTGGGTGGCAATTGGCTCTTCTCACTCATTCATCATCCCTTCTTTCTCAATTTTACAATATTTCGAATTCGAGATTGCATTCATCCATTCGTTTATTGTGAATGTCAATTTCATCTTAGCTTCCAATCTCTCTCTCATTTGTAATGGCGAGAGGATTGATTGAGAGAGGAAGAGATTGATGGGATGAAGAAGAAGAACGGATGAGAGAGAGGGAGGGAGTCCAGGTGTTCACTGTTGAAAAAGTAGAAGAAGAGTCATGGAGAAGGTAGATTATTCTAAAGAGAGGAAATTGCAGAGAAATTGTGATTCGGAGAGTTCAAACGAGCGATATCTCAATTCGATCAATCGACATCATGGAAAGGGAGAGAAGATTCCTGCAACAATGACCCAGACTGTTCTGGTAGGGGGGGGGAGAAGGAATGAGAAGGGAATGAGTTCATTCAGCAATCATCTCGTTGTGCATCTAATCAATTCGAGTGTCGATCTGGTCAATGCATCGAATCAAGTGCAGAATGCAATAGGAAATATGATTGTATCGATGGATCCGATGAAACTCAATGCGGTAGGTCTACTTACATTCATAGAGAACGAAAGAATGCGTAGTTCTCTGCAAAAAAAAGTAAGCATGATTAGTACTCGAGTCTTATTCGCCCTTAGTTGATCTGTTCTTCTTTCTCTCTCTCTCACTTAGACCACTCCCTTCCCTTCAGTTTGATTCGATTACCCTTAGTGCAACATCACAACAACACAATCTTTTCTTTCTTTCATCATTAGACAAATGGTCTGGAATAATGATAACTTATTTCTTTTTGCCATTATGAGGGGTAGAAAGAGTAAGGGTGCATTGTAGATGGACAAACAAAGTTGATTTCAAGTTCAAATAATAGTTTGAATTCAGACTACTTCAAAGAGGCGATGGGTCGAGCTGAGTCATCAACGAAAGAAGAAGAAAGAAGAAGAGATGGGGTAAGAATGGACTATTCCCTCTTCAATATTATGCACGGCCATTCAAAATACGAAATGAAATGAGTCAGAACTTTGGCGCTGACTCAATATTATGCAGTAGTCCTTTTTGTATACACTGTCGATGACCAGATGAATGAAAGATATGAAGACTTGTGCGAGGAGTCCTCAGTCCCTGTCCATGTGAGAAGGGGGTGGGATAATAGTTAGTATAGGTGGTACTGAGTGATATCTTCACTCCTTCTGCCATCCGTTTCTCACTTTATCCTTGACTCACTCTGTTTCTCAGTGCAAATAGAGACGGATAGTGAATGAAGTCCCCTTCTGTACTTTGAGAGGAGAGAAGAGTGGACAAAAAGAGGTAAGAGAGAAGGGGGAAGAGAGAGGGGATATTGTAGAATAGGATAGGTTGACTAGTACTGATCTGTGATGGTATGAGAAGATTGTGCCCCACCCTCTTCTTCCCCTCTACGTCACACTTCATTATCCATCAATTGACCTTTAGCTGATGAATAAGATAGAAGCTTCTCTGTGCACTTTCTGTGTATGATACATCAGTGACTTCATCATACAGTTGCATCCTTTCCATCTGTAGAGGTTGAGGGTGAAAGAAAAAGAATGATAAGAGTAATCCGTCTATGGAGCCAAGAGAGATCAAGGGAAGGGAACTGTCACAGTCAAAGGATTAATCAATTGATGATGAAGAAATATTGTAATATCTCTCGTCATTTCAGAATGAAGTGGTTATCTCAGAAGAAGAAGGAGGAGAAGAAGTGGAATATCCTGAAGAATGCACTCCTGATCAATTCAGATGTTCTAGTGGAGATTGTATTGATCCGAGAAGAAGGTAGATCTCTCCTCTCCACCCTTCGTCATCCCTCCTTAGCCCTCCTCATCCTTGTCTCTTCTCTAGTATTTCCTCCCTCAATTGCAGAGTTGGAGAAGTAGTTCAAAACAGTGCGACCTTAGAGATAATTTACGAGCTTTCTCTATTGATTACACTTGAATAGTGATACTCGAAGAATGCTAGAGAGAAGAAGTGAATGAAACGAATTAGGAGAAAAAAGATGAAGAAGAAGGAGGAGGAGAAGGAGTGGTGATGGAACCAAATCGATCGATATCATTATGAAAGATACGGTAGATGATAGAGTAAGCATTGTAGATGTGATGGTCGATCGGATTGTGGAGATGGATCTGATGAAAGTGGATGTCCTCAGAGGGAGCCGACTCAAACACATCAGAGAGGTACGGTAGAGATGAGATACGGTAGATGATGAATACTGTAGAAGGGAATACAGTGACTCAGCCAGAGAGAAAGAGAAGGAATGAGTCTATGTAAGGAGGTGTCCCCATCATGAATATAATCACTATCATCATTCTCTCACTACCTGAGGGGTGTCTCTCCTCCCTTCTTCCCCTCTCACCTCCCCCTCCTCCCCTTCCCCCTTCCCCCTCTCTCCTCCTCCTCTCAACTGGGGCGTGGTTGGCATCTCTCTTCTCTCTTCTCCCATCTCCTTGCTTCTTCTTCTTCTATTCTTCTTCTCTCCATCTCATCTCCTCAATAATTTGTATGAATCCATTCCATACTTGTCTCTCTTCCGTCTCATTCCCCTTTGGCATCATACCATCTATAGCTCCTCCCTCCCTCCTTCACCTCCCCTGATCCTTCCTCCCCCTCATCCCTCCTCCTCCTCATTGCCACCTCCCTTTCTATTCATCTCAATCTCTAATCTCTTCCTATCTCCTTGTCCCTCCTTCCCTCTCTCTCTCTCTCTCTCTTTCATCTCTATCTTCTTCACTTCCAATCAGTTCAGAGAGAGGTTCCATTCTCTCTTTCCTTTCTTCTCTCTCTCATTTGACCCAATAATCACTCCAACCTTTTCCACCTAACGCGTACGATTATTGCTTCCACTTCATCATAATCTCATTATCGATTGTTGATCTTTGATCTGTAATCAGAAGAGGGATGAGAGGGGGTTTGACCCTCACTCTCCTCATATCGTTGGGGTTACTCGTCGTTGGATCTGAAGCGACTAAGAAACATCGAAGACAATCCCGTTCGTTCCTCTTCGTACTATCGAGTCTTATCTATCAATGAATGGCTAGCGAGAGAGGGAATTAGAAAGTGATTAGTGTCAATCATAATTAGTGAAGGTGTGATGGAACTGATAGGAAGAGCTGATAGAGGGAAGGGATTGAATGGGTTGACAGGGAGAGAGAAATAGAGGGACTGGCTGAGTCACAATGCAATTACTTTTTGTACGGATTCGAAATTATTATTGTGCTAACAATCAATAAATATTATTTAGTGAACGATATCGACGCAGATGATGATGGAAATGATGCTGATTATGGAAGTGGTGAGAGAGGGGGGAGAGGAGAGAGAGAGAGAGAGAGAGGGGAGGGGGAGAGGAATGACCATTCTAATTCAGCATCTGAAGTGATCATCACTGTCTATCCCGTGGAGACATCAGTGAAGGCAGGACAAGAAGTTTCATTCGAATGTCGTGCTCGAACTTCCGATGGAGCTGAATATCCTTCTGTATCATGGAGTAAAGTAGGAGGAGAACTATCTCCTTCTGCCCATTCAGTCAGTTCCCTCCCCCTCTTCTTACCTTCATTCCTTCCTTCAGTCTTCGGGTCGTCTTTCTATTTCATCAGCTACTGCATCAGATCAAGGAAGATATGTGTGTGTAGCCAATCATGGAGGACACACATTCGAAGCTCATGCTTCTCTTACTGTTAGGACTGGTGAGTACCCTCCCCCTCTCTCCCTTCACTCCCTTCTCCCTTCCAGGCTCCGCTGGAAATGGTCTCGATGGTAGAGGATCATGTATGGCCGATGAGAAGGCTTGCTCCAATAATGAGTTAGTGATCACTTCCCTCGATTGATCTTTGATCTCTCTCTTCAGATGTGTCAAATCGGACTACGTGTGTGATGGTGAACCCGACTGCAGAGATAGAAGTGATGAGGCTAATTGCCCATCTCAGAGAGCATGTGAACCCAATGAATTCAAGTGAGGATCCGATAGATAGTGAGGGGAGAAGAGGGATGCAACTGTGAAGGTGTTTAGTGTGTTAACCAGGAGAGAGAATAGATTAGAGAGAAGTGATAGAGGAAGAGAGATGAAAGGATGGGAGATCTATCACTATGACACATTAGATTGAGAGAAGAAGCTATTGATAGCTGATTCCATTCAATGATTAGTTATGATAGCAGAGAGAAGAAAGGTTACACTCAGAGGAGGGAGAGGGGGGAGGGGGGGGGGAGGGTAGAGAGAGAGAGGAAAAACGTTGGAGGCTGATAGTGGAGTACTTTATATCGGGGCTAAACAAGAGCAAGAGACCTTTTAGCCATGTCTCCTTTCGCACCATTTTAGTACCTTTTTACATTTCCGACATTTTATGATGAAGAGGGAAGAGGAAAATATGAATGAGGGACCTTTATGTGAGGATTGACGACAAGTGTAAGACATGGAGGAATGAAGGAATGGGAGATCAAAGGAGATAATCAATCGATTCAGATGCCGCAACAATCGATGCATTCAGAAGATGTGGTTGTGTGATGGAGATGATGATTGTGGAGATGGAACTGATGAACAAGATTGTGGTAGGTCATTCCTCTTCTTCTCTTCCTTCTCTCTCTCTTCTCTCTCTTTGACCTCATCGATTGAAATGAATCTCTTCGTGACAAGCTTTTTCTCGTGTTGATCTTGTTGCTTTGTTGTTCACTAAGCTCTTTCCCCTTGTCATTTCCCCTCTCCCTCCCTCCTCTTCTTCGAATGACCAATCCTTCTCTTCTCACTTCCATGATTGACAATAGGGACCATGCTCTATCTCAATCCATTCTTTTCTCCATCAACTTCAATATCTGATTGGTCAACTTCTTGACTCTCCTTCTTCTTCTTCTTTTCATCACTCACGTCTCAATTTGTGTACACAAATCGGCCCAATTCTCTCCTCTTATTGCGCATTCTTCCCTCTTTTTTGCCTTTCGAGATAAGCTTATCAATTGAGAAGAATAGGTTTGCACTAAGTGTCTTCTCTCTTTCCATCTCGAGAGATCAACTGGTCTTTCCCTTGAGAATGAAAGAGGCCAGTAGCCATGATTAGAATTCATGCTTCAATGCCATTCAAAGGGAAAGAGAGAGAGAGGGAAGGGTAGATCAGAGTGATCAGAAGAAGGAAAGAGATGTGTCAGAGAGAGGGACTTGTCAAGTGAAGACACAGCAAAAAAGAGAGAAGTGAGAGGGGGAGAACAGAGGAGGGGAAGAAAGTATTTGTACTACTAACGAGAGAAATCGAGACTCAGCTAATGCACACCCGATAAATGAATAGAGTACACAGAGAAGAGTTTTTCGAAATGAATAGAGAGATGAAACCAATGAAAAAACAGTGTGTGAAACGTAACTGATCTATTAAAGTGATATGAGTGTTATTATTAACAGTAGCATACATTCCAATCATGATCTCATCAATCTCAGGTTCGAAGGCCCGTAATGGTCATTGTGCTGGTACTGAATTCGCTTGTCACGATGGATCTCAATGTGTTCCCACTTCATTCCATTGTGATGGAACCAATGACTGCAGGTAGACCGATTAGACTACCGTACTCTACAGTAATCAATCGATTGAAGGGATGGAAGTGACGAGGTCGGATGTGTTCAGCCTACGGTAGTTCAACCTCCTCAGACGAATATGGAAGTTCCTCAGGGTGGACAATTCCAAGTAAGATCAATCTCTTCCCTCTTCTCAATCAATCCCTTCTCTCTTTCAGTTGACATGCAAGGCAGTGGCAGTCCCTTCTGCCTATATCAATTGGCGTCTCAATTGGGGTCCAGTTTGTGATCCTCCTCGTTGTGTACAATCATCTGAAGGAGGAACTGGAACTCTCACTGTTAACAATGCCCAGTAAGTACACTCTTCCCTTCCCTCGATCTGTCTCTTTCTGTCTCGACCTTCCTTGCCCTCTTTGCCATTTGAATCCCTTAAGCAATAGGTCAACACCATCTCTCTTGAATAGGCCAATAAACTCTCACTCATTACGGTATTCACTGTGCTTTCTCTTTCCTCCTCTTCAATTCATGTCTTTCTCCTCTCCTCTCCTCAATTTGTTCCTTCCAAACAAAGTGCGCCGCTTTTTGTGATATTGCAAGCAAAATTGGGAGTTGACCGGAGGTCGGTGTCATTTTCCAATTGAACGATCTGAGTGAAAGTGATAGAGGTGAAGACGGGAGAGAGGGGGGGGGAGGAGAGGGGAGGAGAGGGGAGGAGAGGGGAGGAGAGGGGAGGAAGGAAGAGGTTGGAAGGGAGAAAGAGACCGGTTGCATGTAAGCATTAGTGTCTATCACCATTCTTTTCGTAGGGAAGAAAGGGTGAACCAACTAATGATGAGACAACACATTCTTATTGACAAACAATAGAAGTTGCGTGATTGAGAGAAGTGGATTGGTAGGGGGATTGGAATGAGGGAAAGAGAGAGGGGAGGGGGTCCCTCCCTCTCCCTCCCTCCTCCTTCAACAACTTCCGCCACCAATGATAACTTATCACTTCTCTTATCAATAGAAGCATCTACCATTTAAGTTGTTCCCCTTCCCTTCCAGTCCCCCCTTCCCTCCTTCTCCCTTCCCATTCCCTCCCTGAGGGGCAATGACCTCGTCTGACAAGAGACTGATTATGATGAGAAATGATAAGAGATCTCCCCTTATCTCGACCTAATCATAGGGGAAGATATGTGTATTCCACTTGTGAGGGAAGAAGAGATGAGGAAAGGAATGAATCATGAAAATAAAGACAAGAAAAAGAGAGGGAAGACGTGATATTTTGACAAGAATCGTATAGAGGAATGGACTACGTATAAGGGTGGGGCAGAATAAGAGAAAATCGATAGGGAAACTGAAATGGTCAATTGTATTGAATGGCAGAGAAAATATGCAATTCTAAGGCTCTGAACGGTGAAATGCACGAATGTTCATTAGCGAAAAGATGATGAAACTTCGGTGATGGAATTTTATCTGCGATCACTGAATAAATGATAATCTCTTCAGACCCGTCGATCAGGGAGCATATACTTGTGAGGCGATCAATGTGAGAGGAAGAGTTCTCGCTACACCCGATTGTATCGTCAGAATAGTCAATCAACCATTCCCTCAACCTCAACCAACTGCTCCTCCTCAGGTATAATATATTCAGTACATTTTAATTTGCACATTCCCACATCACTAGATATTCAGTTCATTTTTGTTCGTTTTCACTATTGAGTTTCACTAAGATCCTTAGTTCACCTTTGTTATCCGTTCAGACTCCATCCTTCGTTACCACAACTCCAGCCCCTCGTCAGGTATAGAGAGTGGAAGTATCTAACTTGTCCATCCAATCAAAGCTATTCTCCATTCCCTGTCATTCCCCAATCCCATGAAAGAATTGCTTATTGAAGATCGCTCAGACCCATCCACGAAGAGAGGTAATGATAGAGAGTGATTAGATTGATCTTTGATCTTCCCCCTTATTGAATTCTAACCCCCTTCAGTATCCTGATGATCGTAATGATGATGAGAGAAGAAGAGAAGAAGACCAAAGAAGAGTCGAAGAGAGAATCGATGAAGGAAGGGATAGACATTCTCATCCATTCACTGATAGAACTCCCACTCATGAAGACGACAGATTCGATTCACGCACCAGCGACCCAAGGGTTGACCCAAGAACCGACCCAAGAGTTGATCCCAGAGTGGATCCAAGAGTGGACCCAAGAACTTCCGACCCAAGATCCGACCCCAGAATCACGGATCCCCGAGTGGACGATCGTAGAGTTGATCCCCGATTGTCCTCTGATCACTCGGATCCTCGTAGACCATCAGAACCTCCCAGATGGAATGGAGAAACAAGAGATAGAAGTGAAGATCATCCCTCTCATCCCTCTTCCCATCCTAGTCAATTCGATCGATCTCATTCCATTTCATCCCCTCAGGTATTCGAGTGACGAATGAATGGGGTGAATACACGAGAGAAGCACCCACGAGAGACAACCAGAGTACTGTATCCCCCACCTCCCAATCACCCAATCGATATTCCTCCCTTCCCACCCTCCACCACCACCGTATCCCTCCCTGAGTGCTTACTGTACCATTCAATTGCAACCAATCAACTACAATCGGTCACTCTAATCGATTGATCTCTCCTTCTCTCAATCGATCTTTGATCTTTTTCAGATCGTTAACTGTGACCCTCGTGGATCGGCGTCTCCCACTCCCAATCACAGAGGAACTTGCGATTGCAAGGTAAGAAGGATGATGGTTGATTCACCCTTGTAATCTATTCACTTTTTCGGTATGGTTTTTGCAGTGGTTAAGATGGGGTGATCGGCTCTATTAGTCTGCGTGCTAATTGCCGGAAATGGAAGGGGAGGGGAGGGGAATGAATCTAACCTCGACTAGTCATTTCTCATTCCATCGCATGCTCAACGACAAAAAGTGATCGTCCTTTTGGATAGCAGCCAACCCTTTGAAATGCTAAAGAGAAGAAGTGATGAGACACGGGAATGAGCAGAGATGGAAGAGAAGGAGGGGGGGGGGAGGGGGATGTCGGACTAAGGCTGGGGATGAAAAGTGATGACCACCAGATGACACATTTACACTGAAATGAACTAATCGATAATTGATCATTGCAGCCGTTGGTGACTGGTCCCTCTTGCAATGAATGCCGTTCTGGATCGTACCATCTTTCTCCTAAGGCACCTCAGGGTAATCAATGAATGATCTTTGATCTCTATCTAATCTCCTAATCTCTTCAGGATGTCTCAAGTGTTTCTGCTTCGGTGTGACTGATCAATGCAGATCTTCATCGTGGTTCAGAACAACGGTAAGTGAAGAGTCTATCGTCCTGAATGTCTTCATTTCTTGTCATTCGTTTGTCCATTGTCCCGTTCAATTCGTGTCTAATTTCAGGATGGTTCTTGTGTAAGTGTCCCTTCCTTCTTCCTTCGTCCACTTCAGTGTTTATTCATTTATTTATCTCCTTTGCATGCCCTACCTCTTTCCCCCAATCTGTCTTCCTCCCTAACATCCACCCATCCCTTGTCTAACACTCATGTACTGACCATTTCCTCTTCGTCTAACTCTATCTGTCATACATATTAAGAGATCAAAGATCAATCTTCATTCTTTCAGGAATCTCTTCTGTTCGATAACAACTCGGAGGGAATCACTCTTTCTGACATCGAAGAGAGAAACGTTCAAGACGGTCCATTCACGTATGAGAAGGCTGGATTCCTCACTAGTGACACTCAGGAGGGAGGACGATTCTGGAGAATGCCTCAGAGATTCCTTGGAAATAAGGTAAACAATAATAAAATATTTATAAAATGCTTCAAATTATAGAAATATCATTAAACATGAACAACTCTTGTAGGTGACCTCGTACGGTGGAAAGATGGAATTGACTGTTGAATCGACTGGAGGATACGGAGAATCGAGAGAACCTCTTGTTGTACTCAAGGTATGATGAAGAATCTTCTCAATCGATAATAATAAAGTTATTTAAAGGGCAATCAAATGATTCTCGTCCATCGTCCAAGGGAACAAATCAGACCCGATCACTCTAATAAGATCATCATCGAGACTTATGAGGTTTGTCTTTATTCACTTTAGTGAGACGGATTGAAATATCTGATTCAGCAAAACTACGAGCAAGTGAATGGACAGCCTGCTACTCGTGAGGAACTTCTCACTGTTCTCGCTGATTTGGATGCTTTCCTGATCAGAGCATCACATGCTGAACAACAAACTTCTACCAGGTATGAAGAAGAGAAGAGAAGACTACGTGAGAGTTGGGAACAAATCTGTGCTGTCTAATAAGTGCAATCAATTCCCTTCGCGCTGAAGGGCGAGCACAGTATTTTTTGCTATGAGATTCGTAGAAAAGAAGGAAGTTCTCTGTCAGTTAATGAGATGGGCAAACAATTTGAAGTGGATTCTTCTTTATTCCAATTAGTTATCTTCTTTCTGTGCCTTTTTGTCTGTCTCGAGTTCTTGTGCCTAATGAGAGGAAGTACTCATTTGTCACTAGAAAATACAATGTGGCATAGCCGATTACAATTTGTCGCCTGTATAACTTATTCCCCCTTCCCTCGTAAATAATCAGTGAGAAATTGAATGGAATGGGAATGAGACGTCGATTTATGAGAATCAACGAGGGATTCAATCTCTTCTCTCTTCTTGATATTGACTGAAGATAGGGAATAGGATTAGATGAAGAGGGAAAGGGACCCGTGGAAGAGATACTAGTGAAATGAGACTATCACTTAGTGATATCCCAGAGATCAAAGATTAAATGGGACGAGGCCTAATCTACGCCTGACTGGAAGTTTCTGAGGTTGACTCGGATAGAGATGATTCTGTGGATAGAGAGAGACAGGATCGTGATCTCTTCCTTAGCACTGCTTGAAGTGAAGTTACGAGAGAAAGAACGAAGTGTTTCCATACAATCAGAAACAGCTGAAAATGGAGAAGGAGTTAGAAGGGAGATTTAGAATGGTGGAAACTGTCTCTACAACCCAACGGTCTTTCTTGTATAGTGCACAGATTAGATATTTACCTCTCTTTCATGTACATCCTCCATGTCCAATTGTACAATGAATTGTTCAATAAGTGATTCAGATAGTAGATTCAATGCAGTCATAGCTTCTTTCCTTCTTCCCCACCATCTCGGACCCCATCCACTCAACCATCCTTGTGATGCTGCGAACGAAATCAATTGATCACGCTTATCGAACACCTGAGAATGACCATTGATTGATTGAGAGAGAGGGAAGAATCCACCTGTTCCTTCTGTTCAACTCCTTCTACTAAATTATTAAGGAAGAATAGTAATCTCTCTCCTTCTCGAGAAACAAATTGAGTTGATGTGGAGGCAGAATCAGCTGAAATTAGAGGAATGCACGAAGAGATTAGACACATTTAGACTATCACATCATCTTTCTAATTCTACTAGGAATAGAAGGGTAATCATACGTAGTTTATTAGGCGTAGTCTTATGAAGAGCTCTCCTCCTTGCTAATCGACCCATCCATGAATGGACTACGTGCTCACAGAACAGAGGATTCTACAATGATCTCTCTCCCTTCCCCTTCTCACTTCCTTCTCCTTACCTTCAATAGAGTCTCTCTCCATAATCTTGGTAGACATTCAGTCTCGAATGGACTCAATCTCTGTTCATTTGATGTATCCGTATGGAGATTACGATGACGATAGGGAGAGAGACAAGCTGTACACTGTGGAGAATGAGAACGAGATAACATCTGAAGAGATTGATTAAGTACGAGGAAGGGTTACGGTAGAACTATCGAGGAATGAAACGGATGATTTTCCACTTGCATGGAACGTGTTGCTAAATGAGTACTCTGGGTGGGAGAAAGAAGAGAAGAATGAGATATCACCCATCCATTTATGATGAATGGAAAGGAGAGGAATTGAGAGAATGAAGGCGATAGACGGGTAGAAGAAGAGGGAGAGAAGGAGGGAGAGGTAGGGTACAAAACAATCGGGAATCGAGACAGAAATGGGCACAGAAAAGGGGGAATTCTATTGTGTTCTCAATTGTTTCCCCTAGAGAGAAAAGAAAGGGAGAGGCTACAAGTTCCCACCTCTATCTCCTCTATTCAGATGAAGAGAATGAATGACGTAGAGATTGAGAGAGATAGAAGAAGAGAGAGGAGAGGGAGATTATCAGAGAGTGGATATCCAGTCCATTTCAGTGATGAAAATCCACGTTTCTCTTAGATCTCATTGGTCTCTCTGGCTTGAAATAAATCTCACAGAAGGGAAGAAGAAGGAAGGGGAAAGGGGCGAAGAAGTAGACTAACGATAATATCTTTCTCTTGCAGTCTTGGAGATGTCTCATGGCAGATTGCTGTTCCCAGAGATACGTCGAATGAACAAGCACTTGAAGTGAGAAAGTGATCAATTGAGTGGGAAGAGAGAGAGACTATCGATCATTACAGGTTGAACAATGCTCATGCCCTCCTGGATACGTGGGAACTTCATGTGAAGACTGTGCTCCTGGATATGAGAGATCTGGTCATGGACCTTATCTCGGAACTTGTGTTCCTATTAGAGAAGTAAGGATCAGAATAGAGAGAGATGACTAAGAGAACGAAAAGGAATTTGATGATATATATGCCGAGAAAAAGAATGTTATCTCCCCTAAGGGATAAAAGGGGAGGAGAGTTGTATTCCACATACTGTCCGGTTGTCCATTAGAATGAGCTTGTTTTGAATTCTGAGTAGAGAAAAGAAGTGGACAGATTGAAATAAGAAGATTCGAAGAAAGAATTAACACTGATGAGAATGTAACGACGAAGTTCCATGGAAACCCCCAATGTGCAAGTTGTGATAAGAGAGAGAAGCCAACGAGGGGGGAAAGGGAGTGACAGAAAGAGGGAATTCATTGCAGCAAGCATCGTGTTCTGCTGCTGGAGCAATCTCCCCTAGAGGAAATGGAGGAAGATGCGAATGCAAGAGTTATACCGCTGGTATGTCGAAGGGGAAGGAACGTCTATGGATACAGTTAGGGGCCACAACGCAGATAGCCGATTCTGCACAATAGGGTGAAATTTGTGTTCAAACTATCCCTCGTGGTCCCAATATCATCATACTTTTTACCGTTTGTCGATATCTTTCCTCTGAGGCGCGCTAGAGCCCGAGAAGTACGCGCGGAACGCACTGGGGAAGAGGAGGGAGAGGCGAGACGAGAGGGAAGGAGGCGGAGCCTAATTTGCGTGTGTCTCTCTCCCTCCCCCGCCCTCTCGCTCGCCTCTCCCCGCCCAAAAGGCACAAGCCGGGGAAGCATGCTAAAAATCTGAAAAAATTCTAAAATTCCTTAAATATTCGTATTGGCCAGGAAATCGCTATTCAAACATAATTTGCATACTGGAACACCTAGAAACACCCTATTCCCTTCTTTCAAGTCTAATTTTGATCTACTTAGTGATATTAGGCAAATTTTGAATAGTGCTCAATCAATAAAGGACACTAGTAGCTATCCATAGCAATTGAGAACGAGCGATTTGGTTGAGAAAGAACTTTGTGCCCTCCCCGTTTCGCTTTTGGGCGAGATCGTGTCCGCGCAAAGTGGGCGGAGCTTGTGGCCCCTAGATACAGTATCACACATTCCCATATAACTGTCTGTTTTGCCGTGATATTAAATTCTCACGCCAACTCAGAGTGGACAACATGAGAAATACGAAGAAAACGGAGCGTAGTCAGTTGATAGATCAAAAGCAAGAGTATTCACTCTCTAGATACTATTCACCTGTTAGATTTACTTACTCAGCATGAATATGAAAGTTTGTGTGAAGAATGGAGTCACAGATGGACGAAGAGAGAGAGAGAGAGAATAATTACAGGATCGAAGTGTGACCAGTGTACTCCTAATTCGTTCTATCTCGCACCTACGAATCCCCATGGATGCATACCTTGCTTCTGCTCTGGTGTCACTCAACAATGTCAATCTACCAATATGGGAAGAGTCAATGTCGAATTGGACTACAGAACTGGAGAAAGGTATGGAAAGAGGAATCATAGAATGAGTGAAACGGACTGGGGATTTCCCGGTGGTATGCAAAGATAAGAAGAAGCCATATAAAGAGTGACGAGTGTTGTATTCAGAGAGCAATTGGAACTGTCAACTTCTGATTCTCATTCTCCTCTTTCTCCTCAATCTCGACCATTCGTCAGTGGAAGGTATGAAATTCAATGAGAATTATTAGATAACGAAGGAATCAACAAACGAGATATACGTGTCAGAATGAGGATCTGGTAGAAGGGATTCGTAGGGACTAAATGGAGATATCTCCTTATCTTCAGAGATATCTCCTTCGATGCTTTCCATGAGGTGCAGGGACAAACTCTCTACTGGAAACTTCCTGCCAAGTTCCTCGGAAATAAGGTAAGACAAAGATATTATCAATTAGAGAGACAGATGAAAAATTGATGTGAAGATAGAGAGAACCGGCGGTTTGCGACTGTTGAAAGGGGTGATTAGAAGAAAGAGGAGGAGAAGGGAGGGAGGAAGGAAGGGAAAGAGGTACTGACAATGAAATAATAATCGATTGGAGGTCACTTCATATGGAGGAGTTCTCAAGTATATCTTCAAGTATACAGGAGCTGGAAATGAAGATAGAAATGCTGATGTGATTATTCGAGTAAGTGAAGGGGAAAGGGACGGGGTGAAGGAAACTGAAAGAGGGCGGGACTATAGAATGGACTCTAACTTTCTCATTCACATCAACACTCATTATAAGTCGACGAGAGAGTGTGAGAAAGGAAAGAGAATGAAGAATGAAGAATAATCTCCAGGGAAACGATATTACTCTCCATCTGAAGGCAGAACGAAGACCTGTCCCTGATGTTGAGAATACTGTTGAGGTACGATAGAAGGAAGAGAGTACGATGGGACAGAGAGATGATTGAGAGGGTATTACAGATGAAATTGTTCGAAGACAAATTCACTCGTGTCGATGGAAATCCCGCAACGAGAGAACATCTTCTTATGGCTTTAGCTGATCTCGATGCTTTCCTTATCAAGGTATGAAAGAGGGAAAGGGATACGGTAGATCGAATGGAGTACGGTAGGACAGACTATTGATTATTCAGGCATCATACAACGACGATTGTGCCTCTTCCTCTCTGCTCTATGTCTCTCTCGAGTACGCTGCCCATCCTGGAGGAGCTCAAGCTCATGAGGTACGGTAGAATAGAGGAACACTGTAGAACATTCAGAATATCGATTGGTTCTTTCCAGGTTGAACAGTGTGCTTGCCCTCCTGGATACAGTGGAACTTCGTGTGAGGATTGCGCCCCTGGATACTCGAGGTACTGTAGGGGAGAGGGTACGGTAGAAGGGAACACGGAAAATAATATTGAACGATCTATATTCTCTCACTGAGTGGGATTGTAATTGGTCAACAAGGAAGTCCAATATTACATAGAAGCTAGAATTCTTTCGTCACTTATTCTTTCTATTATCTCCGATTCGATTGAATTAGAGTTTGTATTCAATCATTCCTTCTCTATCCTCATCATCTTCTTCATCAGAACTGGTGGTGGTCTCTACCTCGGTCTCTGTGCCAAATGCGAGTGCAATGGACACGCGACCTCTTGCAATAAGGAGTGAGTACTCATCCTCATTTGATCTTTGATCTTTACTTTTTCTCTTCAGATATGGCTATTGCGAGAATTGTCAACACAACACTGAGGGAGATCAATGCGAGAGGTGCAAGGCTGGATTCGTTGGAGATGCCAGGTCAGGATTTCCTCTTTCTTTTCTCCTTGTTTTGATCACTATTTTGAACAAAATACCTTGTTTTCTCCCTTCTTCACACCTACTCGAATTGTTATGCACTATTGTTACGAGCTCGAGATTCTAGATAATAATCAGAGTTATGGCATGAAGTTTGATCTTGATAATGTGATCAAATTGATTAATTCCAGACGCGGAACTCCCCATGATTGCCAACCAGCACAGACTCGTCCTCCTTGTCAATGTCACAATCACTCTCCCAGAGGATGCGACTCGTTCGGAAGATGTCTCGTATGTAGTTACAATCTGCTATTATGTCTCAAAGACAAAAGAAGGATGAATCAACAATGGATTCTCTTCAGTTGTGCGAGCATAACACCGAGGGCACTCACTGCGAGAGATGCAAGGCCGGATACTACGGAGATGCAACCAAGTCGACGCCCTTCGACTGCACTCCCTGCCCTTGCCCGTATGTTTATTGAAGAGAACTTATTTTATTCATTGGTCAGGATAGGTAGATGATCCGATTCAAGACTAATTAGACCTTCTCATCTTCTTTTACCTTCCCTCACTCTTCAGTGGATCATCTGACTGCTTCCTCGACAATCAGGGACAAGTCTCATGCAGAAACTGCCCTGCTGGACTATCTGGAAGACTCTGCAATGAGTGAGTGGATGAATCTGAATGAAGAGCGACCTTCCCTTGACTACCCTAGATACATTGTCCCTTATCCTCTCCTCCTTTCAGATGTGCTCCTGGATACACTCGTAATACTCAAGCAGGTCGTCAATGTGTTCCCATTGGAAGAGTTGGAGACGATCGAATTCAATTCGTTGAGAGACCCGAAGGTGAAAAGAGAAGGAGAAGGATTCGAGTTCGATCTCGATTCCATAAGGCTTAGACCAGAGATCAAAGATCATCACCATTCTCACTGATCTCTGATCTTTGTCTTTTTATGTTCACTGTTTTCGTCCGCTTCGCTAGGTATTCCATTCATATCTCAGCTTCTCCCGATTATTCATTTTATTCTTTCTTTTCTTTCTTTTGATTGCTTTCCGTGTTCCATTCTGCTTCACTCTTCATCTTCTGCTTTCCTTTTTCACTGCCTATCAATCGATCGATAATCGATCATTCATCCCATCCTACCGTATACCGGCTTCAATCCACCATAGACAAATGAAATCCAATGAATCAATGGCTTTATCCACCTTTGTTCTCGTATCCTAACCATCACCATAATAAACGAATTCGATTGAATGTTCACTTGTCCAATTGTCCGAGTAATTGAGAAAGGGGAGACAGGGGGAAGGTTGAGTGTGTTCATACTAACCTTTCTGTCTCCTCTAACTCCGTCCTTCGTCTTTCGCTTTCTCGCTCTAATCTCACTGCTTCATTCCTTATTTCAGCTATTCGAGTACAAGTAGTTGGTCCCTCACACCAATCAGTTGAGAATGGTACACATTTCATCCTTAGATGTTACTTCGATGCTCCTCCGGTTAGATTCCCTTCCCTCTCAATGCACTCTCTAATGCTAACTAACAATTCAGCCAAAAGATGCTCGACTTGAATGGGTTCGAGTTGGATATCTCTCTCTTCCCACGAATGCAATTCAATCGAAAGGAGTTCTCGAGATTCCGTCAGTTTCATTGGATGATCGAGGAGTTTATCGATGTCAAGGAGTATCATCCATCTCATACGCAACTGTCGATGTCCTTCTCAACGTAATCCACACTCGTGAGCCACTCTCTCTCTCTCCCTAATTGAGTCATCCCTCCTCCTCACTCACTTGAAACGCCTAATGGAGAGAATATTATTCCTATCGTTACTAATCTCTTTCGTGTGTCATAATGAAGTGTGTATCTAACTACCGTATCCCATTCTCTTCATCTCATTCAATCGATAACTGATCTTCTTTCTCATACAGAACATCCTCATGGTGCTCCTCCTCAACCAATGGTCGATCCTCCTCATACTACTGTTACCGAGGGAGAGGCCGCATCATTCAGATGTTGGGTTCCCAATATTCCCGATTGTCAGATCACTTGGCACAAGGTAAGGCGGAAGCCTCTCTAACAGCTACCGTAATCTCTCTGTACCCTTCTCTTGTAACCCTTCTCTTTCCACTCAGGATCAAGTCGGAGGTCCTCTTCCCCATGGTGTCTATCAGACTGGAAATGCACTGAAGATTCCGAAGGCAAAGATGAGCGATGCGGGCAATTACATCTGCACGGCACAGAATCAATTCGGAATGGGAAGATCACCCGATGCGAGACTGGATGTCACTAGACGTGAGTGGGAAGGAGAGTAGATCGAGGAGTTGATGATAGGGACAGGAATACGGAAGACCATTCAGATGAATAGTACAGCAAGCAACTACCTATGGGCATATTTTTTACATTTTTGTAAATTGGGGTTGTAAATTACGTAGTTCGTTTGATTCAGGTAGTAAATGCCGTCCTCCTAAGACAGAATCGTGCCCCTTCAATCGTGAGTTTTCTCTCTAGGAGAAACACGCACTTCACTATTTTATTTCGCTATTTTGGCCGCGCTTCCAAAATGAGTTCTCGATTTGATTCCACTGCCATCACAGAGTGTACACCCACCACAGAGTAATGCTTCCTCTCGATTCGATCTCAAGCTTAGATCGTAATCGATAACCGCTTCTATCGTGTGAAGGGGGTTACGGTAGCTTCTCTCCTTCGTTGCTCCATTCCATTGTCATCTCCTTCAGAACCGATCGCCCCTCGAGTGGATCCACCTGAACAGACTGTATATGAGGGAGAACCAGCGAGATTCCGTTGTTGGGTACCCGGAGTGACGGAGGTTGAATTGAGTTGGACAAGAGTTGGAGGAGGACAACTTCCTCATGGAGCACGACAACATGAAGGAATACTTCATATTGATCAATCGAGAATGGGAACTCACGATGGACAATACGAATGTACTGCAAGATTAAGAAATGAACCATCTCAAGGACCAATGAGAGCTCCTCCTGTCAATCTACGCATCCAAGAGAAACCACGTAAGAGATTCAGATCGATTAGATTGATAGATTACTTAGATTGAGATAGATTATTCATTGATTATAGAAGTACGAACTCAAGTTCCAGCAGAAGCCGAGCGTAAGTGATAAGTGTAGATAGGAATGGTATCCAATCGGTTATAACTCATGGTGTTCGTTATGGTGATCTCTTTCCTAACCACAATATCGATTATGTTGAGTGTGTAACCTCTGAGTTGCGTCCACAGCTAGAGAGATGAGATAACTAATGAATGATCATGAGTGGAGTAGATGAAGTGGTCTTTCCTTTCAGGTGAACCTCTTCGTCCTCAAGTTGATCCACCTGAGCAGACAGTGAAGGAAGGAGATCCAGCCACTTTCAGATGTTGGGTACCAGGACATGAGAATGTGCAGGTAGAATAGACACGGGAGAATACTAACCTCTTCTCTTCCTTCTCTCAGATTCGTTGGTCTCTTCCTAACAATGGTCCTCTTCCATCGGGAGTTCATGAACAAGGAGGAATTCTATCTATTCCTCGTGTCGCCTCTCATCATCAGTCCATGTATCTCTGTACAGCATTCGATCCTCAGACGAGACAACCTTATCCCGCTCCTCCCGCCACTCTCAGAGTTGCATCCAGTATGTTAATTACCCATAATACTATCTAGTTCCTTCAGTAGATAGACTGACCGATTGCGGTTTCTAATCGTCTAATCAATCGTTTCTATATCATTGTCAATGTTCCTTTCCAGGCCCTGCTCCTCAAGTGGATCCATCTGATCAGACAGTGAACGAGGGCGATCCTGCCTCCATCAGATGTTGGGTACCCGGACAGCCAGACGCTGTGTTGAAATGGACCAGAAGAGATAATGGTACGCTGAAGGCGTTTTCGAGAAAATGTTTAGCTTCAACGAATTGCCATTTCAGGCGCCCTTCCCCATGGTTCAACTGAGAACGGAGGAGTTCTCTCCGTTCCTTCGATGAAGCATTCCGATCAGGGAGATTTCACTTGCACTGCAACAGATCCCAATGGAGGAAACCCCCGAAGAGCTCCCAATGCAAGAATCAATGTTAGACAACGTGAGTAGTTTGCTTTTTCGAAACGCTGAATATTATTTGCATGCATTTATCATTTCAGCAGCAAAGAAAATCGAGCCTCAAGTCGATCCTTCCGAGCAGACCATTCCTGAGGGCAAACCATTCAGGTGAGATTTATTCATTATTGAACTGGTATTCGTTCCGAACTCTTCTAACATATCCCCTCTTCAGAATCCGCTGCTGGGTGCCTGGACATCCCAACCTCGAGGTCTCATGGAGAAAGGTCGATGGAGATATGAATGATGAAGCTCATGAAGACAGAGGAGTCGTCTCAGTCCAGAAGGTAAGCCCCTCCTTTTCTCTACCTCTAGTCTCCTTCTCTCTTCTCAGTCTCTTCTCTCCGATGCTGGAAACTACATCTGCTCTGCTCGTGATCATACTACAAACGAACCAGTGGATTCACTCCCCGCCCTTGTCAATGTCAAACCATCGGAACCCGGTAAGTTCCTTCCTTAATCCACTTCTCCTCTTCTTCCTTTCCTCTGTTCCGCACTATTCTTTCCTCTCAGTTTCCTCTGTTCCACTTTCTTCTTTTCTTTCAGTGGAAGGTCCATTCATTTCCCCCGATGAGCAAACTGTCCCTGAGAAGGACTCAGCGACAATCAAGTGTTGGGTCCCTGGAGAGGAAGATCCCGATCTCACTTTCTTCCGTGTTGATGGAGCTCCTCTTCCATTCGGATCTTCCATTGATGGAGGAATTCTATCGATTCCTTCGGCAGAGAAAGTCGATGAGGGAGACTATCGATGTGTTTATACCAGAAGAGGAGAGGATGGAGAGGAATTGGAGAGAAGAAACTCTACTGACTCCAAGCTCACCGTCACTTCTGGTGAGTATGAATGAAATCCGTCTCTCGTCCGTCCTCTTGTCCTTCCCTTCCCTTCACTCACCCTCCCCTCCTCTCTTCTTCTTCTCTAACATTATCCATAGTTCGTCGTGCTCCATCTCGTATTCCCATTGCTACTCCATCTCATCATCGTGTTCAAGAGGGAGATCCCGTATCATTCCATTGTCATTCCGATCGATTTCCTATTGTATGGACAAGGGCCGATGGAGGGCCACTCCCTTATGATTCCTACTATGAGAGCAAGAGATTGGTCATACAGGTAGGTCTATCGAGTGTGCATGGGTGTGACTAACAGTGGTCTCTCCTTCTCTCAGGGTGCATCATTCTCTACAGAGGGAGACTATATGTGCTACACAATCGATGATGAGGGATGGCCTGTCAAATCTAACACTGTCACTTTGGAGATTATAAGCATGTTCTTACTAACTATCGCTTACTCTTTCCGTTGCTTTCTTTATGTTCCATGTTCCTACTCTAATCAATCCTTTTTTTCAATTACCTATTCCTTCAGATAACGAGCCTATCACTGTCCGTGTCGAACCGAGAGTTTGGAATGGCAAACCAGGAGATAAACATCAATTCAAGTGCATTGTCACTGGCAATCCCGTTCCTACGGTGAGAGAGACATTATCGATTGATTGATCTACCCCCCCCCTCCCTTCTCAGATTCAATGGTCAGCCCCTGGAGGAGGTCCCCTTCCTCATGATGTCACTGAAATGGATGATGGAATTCTTGATTTCGCCAATGGAAGAGCTGAATTGAATGGAGATTACACATGTACTGCAACCAATGGAGTGAGAGAATAGAGAGAATGAAAGAGTATGAATGAATGATCTGATTGTAGGTTGGAACGGAATCCGACCATGGATCAGTGAACATTGGCAATTCCCTCACTGTGAAGACAACTCCCTCTGGACCGAGAATCATTATCACTGTGGGAGAACCATTGGAAGTGAAGTGTGAAGCATTCGGAGATCCCGATCCTGAGGTGAGACAGATTGACCCCTCAAGATTGATCTTTGATCTTTGAGGTCGAATGGCTGCATGATCCCGGACCGGAGAGAGGAGATCTTCCTGATGTTTACAAGCCCATTACCATCTCGGAACAGTTCATCAAGGTATGGATCATAAAAGGAAGCTGGAGTCAGGAGAAACTGATTCTCTTCTTTTTAGCATCCTTCAATCGGTCTTTTCAACGCTGGAGTGTACACTTGCAAGGGAAGCAACTCCCATGCAACTGCTACCAAGAACATATACATCGAAGGTGAGAAGCATTTTTTGATGAACTAAAGTTGATCTTCGATCTCTTTCAGTTGTCGAGCCATCGAAAGTTGCAACTATCTCGATTCTGGGCGGATCTTCCCAATGGTTCGAAGAAGGAAGAAGTGGAGAGCTTACTTGTACTGCAACTGGATCTCATTTGATTGATAGAATTGAATGGGTCAAGGTATGGAAACGAGAGGAGGATCAAAATATCGAATGGATATTCAGGTGGAGGATCAACTTCCCACTGACGTTGAAGAGCACAATGAACCTGGACTACTCCATTTCAATGAATTCAAGGTATGAGAGGAATTGAGATAATAGAGATAATTACGATATTTCCTTCAGAAGAACTACGCAGGAGAGTACGAGTGCCGTGGATTCAGAAACAACGAATTGGTAAGTTATTCAGACTCATTCATCAATTGATTCTCGATCATTCAGATTGCATCATCTCGTGTGAACGTCAATACTGGAACTGCCCCCACTGCCAAGGGAGAGGCTAAAGTTGAAATTGAAGGACCCTCCGTCAGAGTAGTCAACCAGGGAGAAACTGTTGAATTGACGTGCTCCGTCGAAGGTAAGTCCTTTCTTCATCCTTCACCTTCTATCTATCGAGTGCAGTGATCTATCTACTAATTGATACTTATCTAATCAAATAATCTTCTAATGTATGATCTATCCAATAACCCATATCTCTATACTAATCTCTGTCCTTCTTCATTTCCTTCAGATGGTGAAATTCTATGGTTCCGTCGTTCATCTCTCTTTACTCATTCTGCTCGTCAAATGTCTAATTCTTCTCATCTCTCCATTCCCTTCGCTGTTCCTCAAGATTCCGGTTTCTATTTCTGTGCAGATGAAGATCTTCGTTCATTCTCTAATCAATACACAGTTGTCGTCCCTCCAATCGATGCACTTGGCACGTTACTCCATTTCTCACTCATTCATTCATTCTTACGCGCGCTAACACTATTGCTTGCTAATCTGAGTGTGTCGTGGCATATCTAATCCACCTCTTCCAGTCCCCTCCCCCTCCTCTCTCTCGTTTCCCTTTCCCCTCCTTTGTCACTTTCAGGTGATCATGCTGGTGAGACATTCGAATGGTCTCTTCTTCATGGAGGATCTCTCATTCGTCGTCTCTCTTCTTCTCCCAAACTGAAGATTGAATCGATTGATCCAGAGAAGGATTATGGAGTGTACAGATGTCACGTAGAAGATGAGAGTGGAATCGTCGTTGGATCAGCATTCACTGCTGTTTCTGTTGGATTCAACAACGATCGTATGACATTATTCAATTGTTCACGCGCACACACTAGTCTCGCGGTTGAATTGAGTGATTGGATATGTAACGACTCGATTTCAGACTCGGTCACTCTCAAGTTCGATGACAAATCTGATGCCGATCTGCTCTGTCCCGTGTATTCCGTCCCTGGATCGAAGGTGAGAAAGAAAGATCAAAGATCATTGACTGATTATGGCATGACAGGTTGTATGGGAGAAGGACGGAGGAGATGTCCCTGCGGCTGCCACGCCTAATGGAGGAAAACTACAGTGAGATATTCCCACTTTCTGACAATTATGGAATCCTATCCTGTCTAAGTTCTCTAAATTACAACCTCATATAATTTGATCCTTTCCTTTTCAGTATTTCTCCCTTCGACGAGACCGTTTCTGGCCTCTATTCATGCAGAGTGACCATTGGAGAAGAGGAAGTCACTGGATACGTTCAGGCACAGATCTTCGGTATGATATACATACATACTGCCTCCTGATTCATTAGATTGCTGTTGCACTCAACATTTTCATTCCATCCTTCACATCATTCCTCCTTCTCTTTCAGTGCCCGATACGATCATCCAAGTCGTTCTCGAGGCCTCATCTGAATCAGTGAATGTAGGGGACAGAGTGTGGTTCGACTGCAAGGTATCCTCCCCCCCCCTCTCCCTCTCCCTCTGTCCGTCCCTCTACCCCTCTTCTCTCTTCCAGGTAACTGGTGACCCCGATGCTCAAGTTGAATGGGTTCGTGAAGAAGAAGATGAACTTCCTGAATCAGCACAGGTCTCTGAGTCGTGTATATCGTCCCCTCTTCGTCCCTCTTTTCATCCTTTGTGCTTCAATCCCATTCCTCTACAGGTAACGGCATCTCGTCTAGTCTTCGGTGAAGTTACTGAGGCTGATGGAGGAGTGTACAAGTGTATTGCGAGAACGAAAGCTGGTCCTCTGGAGGCTCGATCTGTCCTCAATGTTGGAGGCAAGAGAAAGAGAAAAAGGAATCAAAGGAGAAGAGCTAGGCACAATAGAAGACATGCTAAGATAGATAAACCAGTAGAGAAGAGTAGTCATTCACTCTTCGGATCTCTCTTCTCTTCCAGTTGATTCTATTATGTATTCATTCCCCTTATGTCTCTTGCCCGTTTCCCTTCTCTCCATACATAATCTCGGTGTCGTATTCCGTTGTGCTTTGTCCCTACCGTATTCCTACCGTATCCCCTTTGTCTCCCCCTACCGTAATCTCACTCTCTCATACTCAATTCACTGCCTGAGTATCTAACTGCCAACTACATCTTTCGTCGTTTGTTCAAGTGTGAAATGTGACTCATTCACTCATCTACCGACTCTCTCGGATCTACAGTAATCGACTACAGTAATCTCTATCACTTTTCGTTGCCATAAACAAGTTCGAGTGTTTATCGATCGATAAAGTCCCTTTTATAGTGTATGCATGTTTTGAGTGATCTATCTAGTGAGCTTCCCCCTTTCCAATTATACAATGTATGGATAAATGACGTATGTGTTATGAATGATGTAATCGCATGGAATGAATGAAAAGAATGAGTGAGATGAAGTGGAAAGAATTGAAGATATGGAATGTCTGACAACGCAAACCTTTGAATTCTCAATGTTCTCACAGATGATTGAAACAGAGAGGAGAGAGATAGATTCGTTGACTTTTCTAGATGCGTTTGAAGTCTTTTTCTTTACGACGAATAATTCAATTTAGATCAGCATCGTGAACAAAATCTTCCGATTATTTCTTCGATGGGAGAGAAAGTAAAACACAAAAACGTGTAATGGACCTCATATTTATTTTAAAGGTTTTGATCTCGTGTCCTGAATTAGCGGAGAATTCAACTCGTGTTGAATGGATGAGAGGAGATGGAGATCCACTTCCTGAAGGAGCTATCGTCTCCCATGGATTACTTCTTATTCCAAGTGTTGCTCATTCTGATGAGGTCTGATGACTCTATCTATCTCATCAATCAATAATAATCTCATCAGGGTTCATATCACTGTGTAATCCATCGTCCTGAACCATTGCCGAAGGTCGAAGGAGATGTGTATTTGGCTGTGAATGGTAAATTGAAGTATTGATGGAAAGAAGGTTTGATTCTTTAGATTTCGTTCCAACTTTCGATGGTCAATCGGCTCTTAAACTCCCTCCTCTGAAGAATGAAGCATATAAGGATTTCAATATGCAGATGACTTTCCATCCTTCGCAAGGAGATGGTGAGGATGGAGAGGGAGGGGTTGTGGGAAAAATCGTTACAGGTATATTGTTGTACACGGAAAGAGGAGATGAAGAGAGTGAGCATCCATCTTCATTCCATTCTCTCACTCTCAATGATGGAAAAGTTGTCTATCAGTATCAAGTTGGAGATGAACCTGGTTAGTGCATACTGAGAAGCATGTTGAGATATGAAATATTCAGTGTCGATTGAGAGTGCCAGTACAGTCGATACGAATAGGTGGAATAGAGTGGAAATGAGAAATTCTGCTGATGGAGGTAAATAACTCTTCCCATTTCAATGGTTTTCCCTTCATCTTATCAGGTTGATTCAAAAGTTTCGCTACAAAATTCCGTCCTACGATTTTTGCCTCTCCTGCTCTTCCCAGTTAATTTAAGAACCCCTGTTTTTAACCAATCAAAAGGGGTTGGATACTCTATCCAGCGCACTTCAGGTCGAAAATATCAGATCAGTATAACAGAAATGGCAACGTGTCAAAGTTGTATAGTGCGTAAAAAATGGACAATTGTCTTCGAGTTGCCATTTATTGTGCCGATGTGATATAACAAAATCTGAAGCTCCTGCGAGAAGGGCATTCACTAAGCATGCTTATGAAAATATTAGCTTTAAAGAAACGTGAAATCCGGAGTCGTAGCAACCCTCTGATTCGAAATCCTGAGATAAGAAAAATAGCAAAACTTACATTGAGTCATGGCAAAAATAAGCCGATAGAGATATAGACATTAAAGATGGTGAAAAATAAACTACTACTCCTAATGAGTTTACGATATTTTTTTGAAGAAGATTTGGCCTTGCATTCCGGAGTTAGAATTTTCGAAACTTTGGGATTGAAATGCAGCCGTCGAAAATGGTGTTTATCACGATTTCCTGCTTTCATGGCTGCTTTGAAAAATAATCAAACTAGCTATAATTAATCATAAACCCCTTCCCTATCATACCACAGCTTGGCTGGATTTATAAATTATCTGTTTTGATAGGGTGTTGATCTAAAGGAAACCAATGAAAATCGCTTGGATTAGCAACAATTTATAAATAAATATTTTTCTCATGTTTCAAGCACGTTCAACTCGATTCCAATTTATGATTGTATTGCTTGAAAACCCCCCTAAAAACTACCGAGAGGGATTTTGAAATCGATCGATCAAGGCTGAGTAATATCCAAAAAAAGCGTTGTAGCGAAACTTTTGAATCAACCTAATATTTCATCTCAGCTCTTCTCATTCTCAATGACGATGAACCTCAAACTGCGGTGCACGAATCATTCAATCCAACTGAAGGACAACCAAAAGCGGTAGAGAAATACTCATCTTCCATCAATCCATTCGATATTGCAGGTTTATCTCGGAGGGTTCCCTCACATTACTCACCGACCGCATGTTAACACTCAAACATTCTTTACTGGTTGGTCCAGGAATTGTATTTCTTCGCTAAATATTAAAGTTCAGGTGTGATTTCATCTCTGGAATTGGGTGGAGAACCAGTGGCTCTTGGTAGTGGAGAACGAATTCTTTCGAGTATCAAGCCATTCAATGTTCGTTTGTATTATTTTTTAAATAAAAATCGTCCAATTCAAAATAAAATGCATTGCAGGGTTGCAGTCATTCACTCTGTTTGAATGGAGGTCTCTGTCTCACATCGAATACTCCTCATGCATTCGTCTGCTCGTGTCCTATCTCCCATAGAGGAGATCAATGCCAATTCAGATCATCTTCTTGCAATGAGAACCGTGAGTCTCCTCTCCCTCTTCCCTTTCATCTTATGTTTCAGTTGATTGCGGTACGGGAGTATGCTCAGATGATATCACTTGTGTGTGTCCAGCAGGAAGAAAAGGGAAAGATGTCAAGAGACTTCACTTCTCACAAACGGATTCAAATTCCTTTCCAATAGATCTTTCGTTGCACTTCCCACTCCAAAGAATCCTAAGGACTTCAAGGTTAGTTAACCGTGCGGAAACGTCATGTCTACCGAATTCGTCGGGTGGTAAAGTTTAGCTACGATTTTGTTAGGAGTTTTTATTATATTTCATGTGCACTCTTTTGTTTCCGAGTATCTCAACACTTCTTCACCTCTTTGTCATCTTCTTTCAGATTTCCCTTCAACTCGGACCAGAACACAAATCAGATTCAATGGTAGTCTATGTGGGAGAGAACTATTCACCCCACTCCAATTTCCTTTCTCTCTCAATCAAAGACGGAGAGATTGTTCAATCTTACACGGACCACGATGGTTCGTATTTCCTGTCCCCTAGGGCTACATCATTCATTCCCTTCCTCATTTTGTATTCTTCGTCACACTGAAAGCAGAGCTGTCTTTCTATCCAGTACACTTGTCTCCACAATGAAGACAAGCAATTGAAGGAACTCCTCAGACGGAGACTATTCACACTTTTTTGAACAATGGAGAAAAGATTGATTTAACTGTCAAATTCGAAGAAGGAAGGCAACGAATAATGAAAGGAGGAGAAGTAAATAATTCATTTAATTTGTGTAGTCATTCCATAATTCAGACTCTAGCTGAGATCTCATCTCCCTTACGAATTGGGACGGAAATTCTCATTGGTGGTCTTCCTCCTGGTGTCACTCCCAATACAAATGCTCCCATTACTACTTCATTCAATGGATGCATTTATGAAGTAGGTCAATAACAAAAAATCAAAAACAATCGAGATCAAATGCAGATAAAATACGACGATGAGATCATAAATGTACACGATCCGACTCAGTTCTACTCTGGAGATATCGAGGTTGTTCATTATCAATTGTGCACGTGTGAACAATATTATTGTATTCCCTTCTTAGAATAACTGTAATTTCCTGTAACTATTCCCCATGCAGGGTTGTGAACCGGAATTTATTCCCACCACTGTATCCACGAATGGAAAAGAAGGAGATGAAGGAGATGAAATATCTATCGAAGATGCTGAACCTATTGAAGAGAGAAAGGAACCGATTGAAGAGACAGAGAAGAAGGAGGAAGATGAAGAAGATGAAGAGGAAGAAGTGATTGAGACAACTGAAGATCCCATTCTTGATGTTGAACCAATTCTGCACAAGAGTGAAGTGAAGGAAGAAAAGGACGATGATGCTAAAATTCTACCCACTGAACCAGAACTGACTGATAATCTATACGAAACACATTCTGATACATCAGTTCCCGCTCTTGCAACTACTACCACTGAGGTTCACATTTTTATCTAATTGATCTTTCTAATATGTACATTTATTAGATACTCCGAGTAGTTACAAAGATGGGGAACGAGTGAAAACCACAAAATATAATTTCAGGGACCAACAACAGAAGTTCCCTCAACTGAGCCCGAACCAACTGAATGCGTGGGTATGTCAACTGAGAGTCATTTATCGATTGATTAGAGAGAATGGAAAGCATTGAGACTCATTTGATTCCATCCTGATCCAACCCATTGACCGTCTTCGGCTTTGTTTGAACTGAAAGAGGAATTGATTGAGAATAATCTATGAACACTCTCCACTTCATTTCATCTATTCTGTTTCTGACAGGGGTCTAAAAGGTTATCGTAGACGGAAATGACTGCATTTCTTTCCCCTTCATTGAATCTGAGGGTGGAAAAGCAGTGGAGACGACTTATTTCCAAGAAACACTCTAACAATTCAGACAAATGTCAAATTGTTTCCAATTTGGGAAATGCATTAATTTTGTGAAATGATTAAGCTGACTACTTAAAGTAGAAAGAAGTAGATGGCGTGATTTGAACATTTCAGTGGTTGTTAGATCAAAGGTGTTAAAAATCACCTGTAGGGAATGGGTGAATCGTCAGGTTGATCTCCGTATTTATTCAGAAGTTTGTAGAAATCGACGTGAAGTCGTCTAGATCGGAAAATATACAATTAATAAAACAAAGAACACGTAGAAATCTCGGAAGTGAAATCTTTCTGCAGAGCGTTTGAAGCCCCTTATGCTAGATTGTTTTGTGAAGTGGAATTGAAAACGGATTACATACTAAAGATCACAAACAACGACTTCCTTTTCCCTCCTCCGCATTTCTAGACAAATAATCAAAAATGAAAAGATAGCGAAACTTACTTGATCATAGGAGAAGCATGTGAGAATGCAATAAGAAAGAGAATGGAGAATAGGAAGGTTCTCATCCCGATTGGAGTGGAGACTCAATGTACTGACTTGTTCCCCTTTCCTTCATCTAACTCCTCCCTCTTCTCCTTGTGACTCCGCCCCCTTCAAGAAGACTATTCTCACTACGTCCTTCTTTTCACATCAAAATAAGTAATAGTGGGCAGGGAAAATGTCATTTCCATCACTTGGAAATAAGAAAGTGAAGTATAATTGAAGGTTGTCATTGTGATGAATCGATTTGTGGAGAACATGGAGATTGTCATCAAGTTAATTCAACTCATATTGAATGTTCCTGCCATCTCTACTATGATGGAGAATTGTGCGACCTGTGTGAGTAAAGTCATCTAGATACTTCATTAAAATACAGCGCAATTCTGAGTCATACACATGTGAGTCATACAGTCATACACACGAGATGTAGTTATCGGAAATTTCCAATTGCATCAAATCTCATTATGTGTTCATGTTCAAAATTTTGTTCCGTAGAAAATCAGGTTGATTCGTTTCAAACATGATCATTGAATTGCAGTCAAACCGATCGACAGAGCAGCTCGATTCGATGGAACGGCCTATATTGAAATTTCATCCGATGAATTTCCCCATTTGACATCTGAGAAAGAAGAAACGATCTCATTCAAATTCAAATCGTCCGCTCCAGATGGCGTGAGATATTCTCATTTGTCAAGCTTGAAATTCTTTCCATTACGATCATTTATTTCCCCCAAGTTCATCTTCGGTTCTCTAGGAATAGAAAATGGTTATTTTTCTGTAGACTAATTTCTCTGTCTCATCAAAGTGAAATAATGATTGCAATTGTGTACGATCTCTTTTTAATTCCAGTTGATTCTATGGCAAGGCCAAGACGCGGACACTTCTATTGAAGGAGAGGATTATTTCTCTATTTATTTGGAAGATGGATACCTGATTTATGCGTAAGTCAATTATCTTGTTGAGATATTTTAAAAAAATGATGTTCACAATTCGAGGATAAATGAGCAACAACTAATGCGATTTTAGATACGAATTGGGTGGAGGAGTTGCCAAGGGACGGAGTAGAAGGAGAATGGATGATGGAGAGGAACACACTGTTGGAATGTCGAGAAAAGGTAAATCATTCCTTCTGTTTAGGTACAAACTCGAGACTAATAAGGAAGTGAGAAATACGTCAGTATTCCATTTATGGACTCAGAAATGAAAGTGGCGTGAAACACACATGTTTTCCATGATGAAAATGAAGCAATAAGAAATTGCGAGTCTAATTTAGATGCGAGAGGGGGATTATTGTAGGAAATGATGAATTCCGTAAAGGGGAATGAATTATTGGGCAGAGATCCCTCCCATTGGAGACTAGTCTGTACTCAGTAATTGTTTTGTTGTTGAGGGATTCAAAGTTATGAGAAGAAATGCTTTTAATGAGCCGTGAGAAATGGAGCAACAATGCTATGTCTGTGTGACAAAAGATAGAACGGGAAAAGAAAATAGTAAAAATATAGCATGAGTTTGAATGAAACTGAGAAGCATGTATCTATGTCTACTGAAATACGAGGCAATTGAATAATTAGGCACAGCATAATTGGTCATGATGTATTATGCTGTATTATGATTATGTATTATGCTGTATTATGATTATGTTGTGCCTAATTGGTCATAACAATATACATTAAGTATCTAAGAACAAATTTTGCTCACATTTAGGCCGCGATGCAACTCTTGCCATTGACGGAGATGAGATGGTTATTATGCAATCATCGGGAATTCTTGCCATGCTCAATGTTGATGGAAACATATACATCGGTATCAAGTCTCTCGTCTACTTTATCATTTATCTCTCTTCTCAGGTGGAATTCCTAAGATCGAAGAACGAACGGGAGGATTGCATTCTATTAACTTCTCTGGTTGTCTATCCGATTTGACTCTTGATGGAGTTCTAATCGATTTGATGGCAGCAGCATTAGATGGAAGGAGAGTTAAACCATGTGAAGAATGGATTCATCCCAGGAAATATATACACTTCAACACGAAGAAGAGGTAAGGGTTATTTTGTATTCAGAAATCAACTACTCATTGATTTCAGAGTTCGTAAAGTTCGTTCTCGTCTCTCTGCTCGATGGCCATTCTTCTGATTATTAGCATTTTTCTCTCCTCAATTGATCTCGATTTCATAGGCACTTCTGCATATCTCCGAGCGATTTACATGATTCTAAAAGTTTGCATTATTGTAGATGTACAGTATGATACATCATAATTAGACCAGTGTCTCTATCTATTTATGTTCCCCGTTCTAGTCTCGAATTGTAATGCACTGACTCATTCTTTTCTCGAGTTGTGAATCATTGGACTGCCTAATAAAGTGCATCATTCCTCTTGGCAACTCTTCTTTCTTTTCCCTTTCTTTTCTCTCTCATCAACCTTTCACCCCTTAGGGTACCGCTTCGTATCTCTCATATAAACCAGCCCTTCCATTGACTCAGCAGCTTCATCCTCTTCTCTCACTCATTTCCCTTGTCTCTCTCGCCCTAATTCCCATTCATCCCGCCACTTCTCTTATCTATTCATTCCATTATAGCTCTTCTCTGCCCTATCGATCACTTAGACTGTCCCTCTTCTGTCCCTCCTTCCCTCAGTCCCTCCCTCCTTCCCTCCTTCAGTCCCTTCCTCTTTCTCAATCAGATCATCTCAGATGGGTACATCTCCTCTCATCCTTCTCATATTCCTTCCTCTTTTGTCATCCTTCGAGATTCCTCTACGAGATACGTCCGTTGGTCCTCACGTCAATCCCAATCACGTATCCTACAATGAAAAGAGGAAACACATCGATGTTGATTCATCGTGGTTGGATAAGAAACAGAAGGAAGTTCAAAAGGTGAGATCTCCATTCCGTCTTCGATGGTATAGTCATGATTCCATCCTCTCATAGGTTTCCCTCGATGCGTCCAATGCTGAACGAGTACTCATTCAATTGCTCAACACGGGAAAGGAACTATCTGCTTCCGCCAAGGTTTTACTCCTATTGTAACACCGGGAAAAGAGGGTTGTAATTAAGGGAAATATCGCTGTAGCTGAAGGACCCGATGGGCAGAGGGCTCAAGTACAGAAGATTGGAGAGAAGGGAGGAATTGCCACTGCTGGAAAACATAAGTGAGGAGTCTGACTCATCGAATGGCCAGAGGACACTACCGTATCCAATGGATTCAGAGCTCAACTTCGTACGAGTGAGGCTGGAAACGAGAGACACGCCTTTCTCAAGGCAGATGGACAATATGATCTAGATACTGTAGCCAAGGGATCACTCAAGAATCTCGAGGTAGACCATTCACATTCGAGTATTGATCCATCTACTCCTTTCAGGATACTGTATTCGAAGCTCACAATGATAAATACGACTTCGGTTTGGACCCTCACAGTCAGAACAATGACTCGGGAGCCGGAGACATCTCATACTTTGATAAGGTAGGCAACAATAGAAAGAAAGAAGAAAGGGTCGGGAAGGATAAAGACAAGTTCCTTCTCTTCCCTCTCAACCCTCACAAGAGCTTGATTTATTGTAAAGACCAACAGAAAAAGACAACCATCTCGTGAGAAAAGAAAGAAAATGTTTAAGTAGTGGACCACGGGAATGGTTCAACATTCAAACGAGTCGATTGCAGGAAAAGAAGAAGAAGGCTGATTATGCCTACACTATCAAGAAGAGTGGAGGAAAGACAGAGGCGACACTCGAATCAGGAGGAAAGAATGGAGCTGTTGGAGATTTCGCTGAATCTCTATTCGGAAGAAGAAGTGATAAGTATCATTGCACTGGTAAGAATTATTAGGCATTCGATAGATAATTAAAAATAAATATTCCAGCTGAGACACCGGGTGTATCGCAATGCTATGATGGACAAGGAAAATCTGTTGGAAAAGTGACATATTTATTTGTATAATTCACATCGTATTTTGCATTCGATGCTTGGCTCATTGAATATCAATAAATTTGTTGAGGTAGTAGCAGATAAGAACGGAAACACAGTGGTCTACAATGACAAGGATGTTCCCATTGGAACAGGAACTGTGAAGAAGACCGGACCGAGGTCGTATGAGGTTAATCATACTCTTAATTAACTGTTAAGATGGACGACCAAGGGCTCTTTATTTGAAGAGTTTGTTCAATGAACGACCACCATTGTTCTTGCTTGCTTAGTCATTCAACCACCATTAGCCTTATCATTCTCATCACAGGCAGTAATCTCAAAGAATCTGTTCGTAACTCGTCTCAAAGACTATCGATCTGCTCCTTGCTGCAAGGAAACGACAGGAAAGAACTGCACTGCACCTATCAAATTGGCCAATCCTTCATTCGAGTGAGATCATTCTTCCCTTATTCATCTTTAGCCATTCATCCTTCCAGTTCTCCTTCAAATCGTGATGGAGATGGAACAGTTCATCTTACTTGGCCAAGTTGTTTCGATATGGGAATTGATGTCACTCTTCCTCCCGGTTAGATATTCAAGACTTTTCTGTTTCGAATTTTTGAAAAGTGTTCATTGCAATCACCATCTGAATCTCTGCTTTCAGGAGTTCACATCGAGAGACTTGCGATGAAATTGGATGTTTCTATTCAGCCAATTGGCAAACTCCGTTGTATGGATGTGGCCACGTGTGGAAGAGAATGCTTCTACTGTGATTGGTATGATGAGCAATCGAACGATTGAGAGATTATAGTGAATATTGAAGGTGCAAGGAATCACGCAAACTGAAACTGCTGGATAATACTGATGGAAATCTTTGCAGAGCTACTGGACAGAGGACATATCGGTTGGTCTATCTGTTGTGTAATTGGTGTCTAAATAATTTATCTCTTTCAGTCTCACAGTCCGTTTGTGTCCTCCCCCTGAAGATCCTGAATTCACAATGTGTTCGGCCTTCTCGAAGTCAGTTTGGCAGAAAGATTATTGGCAGAAGGAAGGAGCTGTTGATATTTGGATGAAATTCTTCGAGAGAGCTGAGACGAGACCGGAGGTGAGTTGTGAGTTGGACATGCTGAAACGATGCTGAAACCTCATTCTTAACAAAAAAATAGATGAAACTTATTGCAGAAGGAGAAGGAGTTCTTCGCTCAAATCGACAATCCTCTTCTGGGAAAAGCTTTCAAATTGGCCATCATTGCGGAGTGGCTCGCTGCCAATTCACTCGATGTCAGTTCATTCTCTTTTTTTTCTTTTTTCCTTGCCAGTGAATCTAACAAATGCATCATTTCAGCAAGGATCATACACTCCGACAAACTCTGAACTACTCGAGTATTTCGTATCTAAACGAGCTCCTGACACTCTTCTTGCCTGTCAACACACAGTGATCGACTATGAATTGGAAGGAGCTAAAGTACAGACGAATGTTCTATTCGAAGCTGCCACCACTGCTGGAAATGTAAGGAGGGATTGGATTTAGATGGTACAAAATATTGAAGAGTGTAGAGATGTAAGAGTAAGTAGACCGAAAGCGTGCCGTCCCTAAATAACAGCATAGACTTCCGGAAGAGGGGATCAGACCATAACTGGATATATTCTCATTCGATGACTCATTTCAGTTCCCCAATATCCTCAAGGACAAGAAATGCGCTGCTTTTGAGAATCTTCAAGAGAATCGATTCCAATCTGAAGCAAGAGAATACAAAGCCAAAGGAGGAGGAGGTAAGATAAGAAGAAAGAGAATAAATCAACATTTCCTCAATTGCAGGTCTGTTTGGTGGATTCTCATCATTCCTCAACTCGGCACAAGAGGCAGTCAGGGGAGGTTAATCAATAATCTATGTGATCTACGCATTAATTTGACGGTGTACTCTATGTATCGAAACGAGTTATCACTATTTATTTGTTAATTGTGATAAATATTGATCTCTTTGTTATAAATAATATTCTTCTTTTGCTTACAGTAGCAGTAAGAACTGAGCATAATTGATAGACCACCGATGATTATCTGATATGTCATCTCATTATCTCCTGATGATGACTTATGACGTAAATCATTACATTATGTTCAACAAAAACTAACGAATGGAAGGAATAACCAATACGTCTCTCACTTAATCACACCAACTAACTTCTTCTTTCGTACCAGTCGAATTTCAGTCAGGACTTGAGTAATGGAGGGTGGATTATATTGAGGACTGGCCTCCCCTCTCTCTCCTCCCTCCTTCCTCCACTCTCCTCCCTTCTCTCTCCTTCTCTCTCTAGATTATCATGACTCCTTCTCATTTTCGTCTCTCTATTTCTTCTCAATTTCATCGTCCTCCGCTTTAATTATAAACTATTCCCGTTTCTCTTTTCCATCGATGGAATGTTCTGTAAGCTGCAGTCCTTTCCTTACACTTCCTTGCTCCCCCCCCCCCCACTTCACTCCTTTCTCTTCATTCCTCTTGTTCCTCCCTCCTCTGATTTCTTCATTCTCTTCAGATCTTAAATGGAACGTGAGATGCGAATGCGTCTCTTCGTTGAAGAATATTCCAAATTAGTGAATCTCTTCGAAGATATCGTTCAAATGAGACAGAGTATGGGTCGATTGGAACTCTATATGATCGTCATGGTTGCTCAAGTAGGAATCGCTCTTGGAGTCAGTTTATCTTCTATCTTTATCCATTCCCAAACAGACAAATTGATGTTTGATGGACATATTTGCTAGTGTTCCCAACCAAACTTCCGACTATTATTTCTGATTCATTGCTGTTTTTCCTTTATTCTCTTCAAATAGATGTAGACTGTACCATGAGAGAATGATGTATTCCAGTAAAGATACAAAAAAGAAAACGAATATTCTCCATTTTGGATTACACGATCCCCTCCTCTCTCCCTCCTTCCCTCTCTTCTTCATCTCATGTTTCACTATGATGAGTGACACTTCTCACGACATCTCATCAATTAACACCTTCCCTCTTCTCATTCCATGGATTACCTCTCTCCTCTTCTCCATTCCTCTCCTTTTGACCTACTCAACAACAAAAGTCAAGCGAGGAAGTCTCTTTTCTTCTCTGTCGCTTCCATATTTATATTTTATTCACTGCCTTTTATTGGGAGACCCCAATCTCGATACAAAAGAGAGAAGAATGGATGAGAGAAAGGGGAAAACTGGCCTCTGTTCAAAGGAATTCATCACTCTTACCGTAAGATGCAAATAAGAAAATACTCAGTAAACGGGTGCGATCGAGTAAATTGGTAATCTTTACAGGTGGGAGGACTGATAATGTGCATTCATCTCATGTGCAAGAATCGAAAAAGTGGAGAATATAAATTGGAGCATCGATTCGAGAGAAGAGATCAAGAAAGGCCATCTATTGAGAAGAAACAATTATTACCTCCTTCATAACCAACTGAGAATAGGAATTCATTCCACTCTTTATTACATCACTGATTCATTCCCCTTCTCTAGTCACGATTGTTGACTTTCTTTGTAGAAATGTAATGGACGTGTGTTTATTCAATCCAAGAGAATGCATATTCTGAGATCCACATTGAACGATCGTTATCTATTGAATGAAAGAGTGTTAGACTACTTTGAATATCAAAGAAAGCTCCTCGAAGAGTTCCCGAAAAGGGAAGGAATGGAGTGAATTGGAGAAGAGAAAGGGTTGAATCTTTAACTCGAGCAATGGAAGTTCCCCATTCAGTCACTGCTCCTATCATTATTTGGTCTAATCGATATTGAAGAAGTAATTGATCAATAAGGATTGAATCAGAAGTGAATGGATATACTGAATAGATAGAATAACCATCGGATACGTGGAGGGAATTATCATTGAGAAGGACGGAAGTGATAAGTGATGAGTTTGAATTATCAGTGCAGTAAGTGGACGACGCTGCTTGCACTGGCTGAAATTGGTTTTATTTGGTAATGAAATATTGAAGAGGTACTAGAAAATGGATTCTTAAAACGTATATGTATGTAAACTTTTCGGACTATAGTACATGACTAGCGTGCCTGCGCATTTTAACAGGTGAAATATGCGTCATTCTTTATGCATCTCTCTCTTTGAGAGTGGTATACCATAGAGATTGAAAAATTGCAAGTAGGATGTTAGATGCGTTTACTCGATTATTTCCCGTTGACTCACCACTAAATGACCATAGCATTGTTCCGTGTGTAGATTTTGTGAAGATTGATCAGAAGTTATCCGATAGTTTGTCATATTGCAGTAGTTTCCAACTTGAGTAAGAGTCTGCGAATAGAAAGACGTTGACGTATTAATTGCATCCCATTTCGTAAGTCTATCATTTTCGCGTTTCGTATATTATCTAATCAAATTGTCACAACTCACAGTGAAGTACAGCGCGTTATCTTGGAAGGATTTATAGACAAGAACACTGTTATCAACTGGAGTTGGAGCATCTATTAAAGAGAAGGAATGTATTGAAGAGTTATGAACGATAATGAAGAGATTACTCACTGAATGCATAACAAAATGAATTGTAGGGTGAAGAACAACACCAAGGAATTAGATTGGCTGAGATTGAATCGGATTTTGATGAGAAGGACAAGGGAAAATAGTCCTGAAAATGGTTGATGATTAGGTGTAACAAGATACGCTGACTAACAAAACATCCATCATGTTTCATTCCATCCACTTTCACTGCTTTCGTCTCTATTCCTGTATTCTTCTTCTCAATAACTGTCAGAGTATTGATATTATCGTAAGCAAAGAAGATAGAAGAAGAATCAGGAGAAGGAGTGAGCGTTTGCATTGAAGAATATGGAATCGGAATTGCGAATTGACCCATCTACAAGGAGAGATTATCGATCCATAACCACCTCAATTACTAACTGCTGCAATCTTTCCTCGTGGTATAACTGGTCCTTCTGTGATAGGAGGTTCATATGGAGGAAGAGGATCATCCCCTCCTGGCATTACAAAGATTATTAACATTACTATTCCAATTGAGATTAGAAGAAGAAGAAGAAAGAGAGATGCAATGAGAAGAATCCGCATGGATCGAGGAAGTCCTGAAGAAGAGAAGGGATGAAGAAGAAGTGAAGAATAGAAGATACCTCTGAACCATCGAACGAACTTTTTAGGATAAATCGCATTGTAGAATGAAGTACAGAAAGAATCAGATTGAACTGATTCTGTATCCCAATCTGAAAGACAATTATTATGGTTCGAAAGAGAAAAAATGTGAAGAACTCACTAATTTTGACAAAATCTTCAGTTAGATTGGTCGAAGGAAATCGTTGTTTTCTATGGTCAACGGGAGAAGGAGGAACATCAAGGGATGAAGGGAGATCGATAGGTGAGAGATGAATAGGTGATGGAAGGGGTAGATCATCAGATAGATCAAGAGACGATGTATCAGAGAGAGAAACTTCGTGTGATCGAGTCATTCAAAATGATGAATAAGGAGATAAGGAGAGAAGCGAGTAATGGAGAGAAAGAGGGAAGATCAGATGGTCACTCTTCACCACATACATTATATTATTATTATCATTATTGTTTGGGGCTGATAGTTAGAAGCTCTTCATCTACAATAATCAAAAATATTTCCTCTTACCTTCTTTATTTTGAGTTATGCCTTTTTTCTTCTAGATCGGCTTCAAAACAATAATGAACATCTCCGTTTCTGCAACTTCTCATGTAAACTTTCTTCCCGTCTTTTGAAGTTTCGTATTTTACTAATATATACAAATGAGAAAGATCAGAAACATAATCTTCTCCAATTATCTGGTGAGGGGCTGTAAAATGACGGAGTGAATCAATGGAAAAGAGGGAGAGATAAGGGCGAAATAGCTCTTTCCCACCATGACTCTGCACAAGAGTGACGAGAAGTCAGTTTATTTTTGTATTTTTCATGCGATCATCGGTCCTTTTTACTGATCGAAACCATTTCAAGTATCTTCATACCTACACATATTTGACGGTAAAAGAATAATTTCAGAAGTTTGGAGACGGGTGAAGATTGGGGAAGTAATGTCTCTCTTGTATCCAATTATGGATCATTCTCGGTAATTCCGCCTCTTCTTCATTCCATTCCTTCTTTCTCTTCAGTGGTTCTCAATCCTTCTCCGAATTGTCCTCGGTATTCTCTTCCTCGCTGCAGGAGTTGTCGCTGTCGTCTACTCTGTATACAATTGTGAGCAATCACTATCTGATTTTTGATCTTTCCTTCTTTTAGCCGAGAAACATGATCAGCAATATGATGAAAATTACTTTCCCTGGAATATAGATCAAGAATGTGCGGAAGGAAACGTCTCTATCTACACAATTGTGAGCGACGATGGGAGTCAAACTCTATTCGAGGTACGGTAGGAAGAGATGACCTAAGGTAAGAGATGCTGTAGGTTACATCAACGAAGATCGTATGGATTCAAGATGCTCAAGGAAAAAGATTATTCTACCAGGTAAATCAAATAATCTTACTGATAATGATAATCAATGAATATTTCATTCAGTTCGGAGTTGCACCGGATATCCAATACAAATTGTACATTTCCGAGACTGTCGCATACAATGTGACTAATGTGAGTGAATACTGTATCTATTCCCTCTTCATTCTAATAATCACAGGACTTCTCCGAATGCTCTAAGATTCCAGGAATGACCTACAAAACTTTTTTGCAGGGTATGGATCATTTTAGGGGAATTGATGTATCAATTAATTTCAGAATGGGTTTGATCAATGTGCCTAAGAAGGATCATCCAGAACAACTTCTCATTCATGACCATATCACTAAAGTGAATGCATATGAGGGTGAACCTCCACTTGATTTACTCATCGAAGGACAACATGCATCACTTGTATCCGCATACTCAAACTTCAAGACTGGTATCACTTCCATTCACTGTTTAATTATCGACTTGCGTAATTCAGACATATCTTATCGATGGGAGATCTTCTTCCCTCGTGAGAGCACTCTTAGCCGGATGGATTACTTCTTTGAGGATATGCAACCGAGAAAAGGCGATGAAAGTATCTTCCAAGACATCCCTCAGAAATGTCTAGATCTTTAACTTATTGTACATATCATTTCCTCTTGTTCATAAACTTGTATGTTGAGAATCATGATAAACTGTTGGTAGTCTAATTGATTAGGTGATTTATGTACCAATTTATCGTTGGTTCTTGTACCTTATTGCTGATCCTTGTTTCAGAAAAATGCTAATCTTATTTGAAGACTTGTCTGAAATAATTCTGATGGAATTGGAAATAGTTTCGCATTGAATATAAATGCTTCTTTTTTTGTTAAAATTTTACGTTGCTAAATATATTTCCCTGTAGATAATTTTGCTGTATCAGATATCAGAGAGATGGAGAAAGTAATGTGTGTTGGATCTGCACTTTTCATGAAGTATATTTTTTTGTTATATTTTTCTATTTTGTATATTTTTAAGTTAAAAATTTACAGCGATATTCAACTTAATGATATATTAATCAATTTATAAGGAGAACATACCGTAATCGCAGCCGGCTTTTAGTACTCAATTGTGTACTTCACAAATTGCAATGTCTCGAGCAGAAATTCCTTTCGGTTGCACTTTGAGATGCGGTGGCGTCTTTGATTTTCATCAATTATCGATTTTTCTGATTGTTAGTGTTGCCCTGTTCTTGGAAATCTCACTATAATCTCATTAGGACCATGTTTGTCCATTTTACACCTTATTTTGATGTGCCTACCACTCGCAAGCCCAATTTATTGGGGTCTTTTTTAATGCATTTCCTCGATTAATTCATTTTTTTACATTGTCCTTACTTGTTCTGCGTGAAATTTCACCTACCATACCTATAATCTCAGCGCCGTCATGTCCGAGCCCGCGGCGCCTCCTCCTAGTGCACCTCCCAGTCGCAATCCTGGGTCTTACGATGAGCTTCATCGGAGAGCTCAAGATGTTTTCCCCATGGTCTTCGAAGGATGCAGAGTTGCTGTTCAGAAAGGTCTTTCTCAGCACTTCCAAGTAAGCTAAACATGATTTGTCGATTGAAGATCAGGGCTGCTTTAATTCAATGATGTAATGATTCTCATTCAGGTGTCGCACACCCTGAACATATCACCTAACATGACTGGATACAAATTTGGAGCAACCTACGTCGGAAGCAATGTCCAAGGACCTGGAGAGGTACGATTTAGTGTGTTAGAATCGGTTTAAATATTAAAGTTACTTTTGTTAAATATAATCGTAAAACAAACATACGGGGGTTATTCATCATTCGCTTCAGGCTTATCCCGTTATTCTTGGTGATACTGATGCATCTGGAAATACGACTGCGACCATCCTGCACCAATTTGGACCCAAGTTAGTTGAAATTAAATTCAAATTAATTGTCGATCTCTGATCTATGAGATCAGAGACAATAATTTTATCTTTCGAATGATTTGTTAGTGTTACATGTTATTATTAGTCTATTCAGGTGGCGTACTAAGCTGCAAGCGCAAGTTCAGAAGGGAGAAATTGCAGGAGCTCAAGGATCCTTCGAGAGACGGTTCGTATTTTTTTTATTATTGGAATCTGAGACTGCATGACCCTAGTGCATGCTCAATTACAGTTAGGATACTCTCTCCTGTATGCACAGTTGATTACTTCATAAGTCCTCAACTGCTACCTTAATGCAGTAAAACTATTTTATATGTAGAATACTTGTGGATCTGTCGACATGTCATTTCATATCGATTATCTGTTTATTTAGTGCATATTTTTTGCAGAACGGACCTCTATACTGCGGGTATCACTCTGGCTAACACGAACATTCTCAATGACAGTGGAGTATTCGTAGCTCAGTACCTCAGAAAATTGACAGATAAATTCGATGTTGGAATCGAGTACATGAACTCGTACGGACCTAGAATGCCCGGTATGATTTTTATGGGTGTTTTAAATATGGTGTACATCCTTTTTTGAATAAATTGTAATTTATTTATCATGTTTGATATTTCAGGAGGATGTTTCTCGGTAGTAACCACAGCAGCTCGTTACACTACCCCCAATTGGGTGGGAGCTGTCGCCATTTCGAAGGCTTCCCTTCACGCATCTTACTTCCACAAGCAGGCTGCTAATCTTGCTTTCGGAGTCGAGTTCACTGCCAATGCAATGCACGGAGACGTGAGTTCTTTTGATTACAAGTTATAATTGTAATAGTGTAGAGTGGAGTAAAATATCGTTGCTGAAATGCATTTAAATTTTCCTGATTTCTATATTGTTTTAGACAGTATTGGGTTTAACTTGTTCTCTGAGGGGGTCTATACATTTCTACGGACATTTCGAAGAATTTGTTCATTGATATTAGAGACGATCAGAAAATTTCCTTTGATTCATGAAATGCTAGTAAAATAAACAAATAATTGATAACATATAAGGCGACTGGATTCCACGGTGTCTAGATTTGTAGCTGCTTCAATTGTTAGACGGCCGCATCGCTCGGCCGCATCACCCCTCCCCTTCACCAAGCCGGCGATGCGGCCGAGCGATGCGGCCGTCTAACAATTGAAGCAGCTACTAATCTAGACACCGTGGAATCCAGTCGCCTTATATATTTGGGGACTTGTTTGAAGACGTAAAATAATGATTATAAAATGCAGGCTGTAACTACGGTTGCGTACCAAGCAGAGCTCCCCGACGAGGGAGTGACCTTCCGAGCATCGGTTGACACTAACTGGACTGTGGCTGGAGTATTGGAGAAGAGACTATCACAGGTGAGATATCAATTTAATTACTTCGTAAAGGGGTACTTCGAAAAATGGGAAATGTTCCTTGATAATTATTATTAAAAATGTTTTTTTCTTCATAAAATTTTGTATTATTTAGACTCTTCCATTCACTCTTGCTCTTTCGGGAATGCTGAACCACCAGAAGAATGCTGGCAAGTTCGGAATGGGACTTATCATTGGATAGATCTAGGCAAAGAGTATTAATCGTATCATCTATTCATCATGAAGAATGCTCCGTTCATTGATCTCTGTCAGTCAATCATTGATCATTGTCTTTGTTCTTCTGTCGACGGTTATCACAGACTGTGTTTACTTCATTTTCCCTCTTAGAGACCATTGAGTTGTCGTTAGTTTCATAGCCAGTTGAATTGATGCTTTATAGGATTTTGATATTTCTCCATAGTTTGACTGTTATCGAGAGTATCATTGTTGTCTGTTATGACTATGTTGACACATGGAATAAAGTGATGAATAGACTTGAGTGATCTCCTCGTTGTGGACTGACAAGTTGCTTTCTTGTGTCCATATCTATCTCATCCCTTCCAGATTCCCCCTTCTTCCCATATCTGCTCTCATCCCGTTATGAGTGTACTCTAGAGGGTGCAAAAAGACGAGATGTTGATCCCTAGAGAGATGAATTTCCACCCATTGTAGTGGAAAGTGAGGGATGACTCCCGTCAAGAGCAAGAGTAGCCATTGTAGAGATATCCTTTCGAGATACAAGATACACAATCAGATGCAACTACAGTATGACTAGTGATATATTACAGATGGTAATCAAATTTATGTCTACGGCTGTGGAGCCTCCCGTATTGTTGTATATGGGAGTGGATAAGGTGGAGAACGAAGATCTCATCAAGTTAGTTCATTCATCTTCGATATTATGCGTATTCATCCTGTTTCATACTGATAGAAAGGTAAACGAGTCGCATGTATAGATTCGGATGGCCTGAAGACGTGTGGTTCCACGTAGACAAATTGTCATCTGCTCACGTCTATCTACGATTGCCACAGGGAATGAATATACATACTATACCTCAGGAATTGGTGAGTGAAGCGGGGAAGGGAAATGATATAGGAACGGTAATTGATTGCAGCTGGACGATTGTTGTCAATTGGTCAAGGCTAATTCCATCGAGGGAAATAAGATGAATAACATCGGAATAGTGTACACAATGTGGTCCAATCTGAAGAAGACCGGAGATATGGCAGTGGGACAGGTGGGAAGATGAGATATGACTATGAGGGAGATCGACAATATATCAGTGCGTTCGCCTAAGAATCGCACAATTTCTGGGTTTTTCGGTACAGCAAAAAATGATCGTATGGGTTTTTGTTATTTTATGATAGGTCTAGGTGCACTGCATCGATTTCTCTTAATGAGATGGTCATAATTGGCTAATTTGCATAATTACATGATCCCAAAGTTTGACTACTTTTTCACTTTGACGGTTGTAACTCAGCGGAGAAATGTCCGATTTTCACAAAAATTTGGCTCTAGACTGATCTTGATGTGCTGAATCCGTGTATGTATTTTGCTTATGCAAATTCGAAATTTGAATTTTTTATTAAAATTTCAACATCAATTTTCTCGTAAACGCATCATTTCACCCCGCTCACTCAGCCTGCGCGGTCAGGAATGAATGATTGGAGTGAGAATAATTCAATTAGCGCCTCGAATCTCTTCACTCTTCGCTGCGCCGAACTCATTCCTGACCGCGCAGGCTGAGTGAGCGGGGTGAAATGATGCGTTCCCTCTATTATTCAACTTCAGTTTTTCGCATGCAACTTCTGCGTACACCCTTTAAATGAGCGCTTCTTGTGCTCGTTGGATAGCCCTGGCCATGACACACAACATATCAAAAAATTGGAGGGGTGTTCGGCTTCGTTTACGAGAAAATTGATGTTGAAATTTTAATAAAAAATTCAAATTTCGAATTTGCATAAGCAAAATACATACACGGATTCAGCACATCAAGATCAGTCTAGAGCCAAATTTTTGTGAAGATCGGACATTTCTCCGCTGAGTTACAACCGTCAAAGTGAAAAAGTAGTCAAACTTTGGGATCATGTAATTATGCAAATTAGCCAATTATGACCACCTCATTAAGAGAAATCGATGCAGTGCACCTAGACCTATCATAAAATAACAAAAACCCATACGATCATTTTTTGCTGTACCGAGGGGGATGCGATTCTTAGGCGAACGCACTGATATCTATGGTGAGTTGGAATGGATGAATTGTGATTGCAGGTTGGATTCCATAGTGAACACGCAGTTAAGAGATGTAAGATCGAGAAGAGAATCAATGCGATTGTCAATCGATTGAATAAGACTGAGAAGAAGGAGGATATCGATTACAGGTTAGATTCATCTATATATTGCATAAGGCTTTGTGGCATATTATTGTACTTTGGAATGGTGATTTCAAAGACTGACATGAGGTAGTTGATAATAACTGATTGGCATCGTTGATCCCATTTTTCGATTATATCCGATTGAATTTTGAACGCTCTATCACCAAATGACTGATTGGCACGTAATTTGTTGTAGCCATACGAATAAGCGTAGAACGACTAGATTGGCCATTCTAGAGATGGAATAGAGTGACAGTAGTGGGAAGTGTCAGTCGTCTGACCATTCAGTGCCTATTATCAATTGATTGACAAGATATAGTTGCACGTGACTCTAATTCTCTCATTCGAGTAGTTCATTCCTTCTCCATGGTTGAATTGATAGTCCTCTATCCTCTATCCTCTATTCTCTATCCTTAATGTCTTTGGTTAAGGGCTGAGAGAGATGCTCGAGATGCAAAGGAACGACAGCAGAAAAGATCAGAAGATAAAGTGAAGAAGGAGAGAGAAAGAAAGGAAGCTGAAGAAAAGGAAAGAATAAGGAGATTGAGGAATTATGAAGATGTTGTTGTTGATGAATCAACTAATAATCTAGGAGGAGATAATGGAAATCTATCTGATGATTTCATGTGAGATCACCGGTATATCCTCCCCTCCATCCCCACCATTCTTGGATTGTTATCGTTTCTATCTATTGTGGTATGAACGGTTGTTAGCAGATTGAGTGATCGTTTGTATGTGATTGTTAATTTTCCCTTGGGTATTTGGGTACTCTATCCCCCTTCTCTTCTCCTTTTCTCCTCCTTCTTCCACTCTCACATTTTCTTCTTCCATCCTTCCACTACTTTCATCTTTCTTCTCTCAATATTTCTCATCTGGTGAGAGTAGGGAGGAGTCTTGAAGGGGGGATAAGTTCTTTCTTCCTTTGCCCCCTCTCTATCCCTCCATCCTCCCTTCCTCTTCTCCAGAATGATCATCTCTTCGTGTCTCTCGTTAGATTCGTCTGATTTCCGTCTTCTTCCTTCTCTTCTTTCATTTCTTCTTTCCATCCATTGTACATCACAGATAAATGTGTCCCTTCTCCCTCTCTCTCTCTTCTTCATTCGTTCGTCCGTCCATTCAGTTACACAATCTGCACCATTACCTCTTCAATCATATCAGATTGATTCTTCCTTCTAATCTCTAACATTCAAACTGGAGTGGGTACGCAATCATATAATGGGAGGAGTTCGATCGACAGTGGATAGTCTACGAGAAGATGATCGAATGAGTAGAACTCCTCTTCATACGGTTAGTTATCTCTCTCATTGATACATCCACCTACCCGTTAACTGGCATTCAATTGATATTGTGAGTGTCCTCTCTGCAGATGCAGTGTATAGTCTATCCTGACCTCCCTCTCTCTCTCATCACAGTCAACACCTTCATCTGTACTTACTGTAGAGAGGAAGAAAGAGATTGTTGTTGGCAGTGGTCTGTTGTGGGGATGGTCTCTTAGAAGGAGAGAGAGAGAGAGAGAGAAGGGACTAATTCATACCACCTGTCTCTCACTAATAGAAGGATGTGTATCCATGGGGATAGAATAAAGACATCTGGAAGAGAGAAGAGAAGAATGATCTACCCATTAGAGAGAGAGAGACAGAGACAGACACGATTGAGTGTTCACTTGTGTTGACAGTGTGAGAGTACCCCCTCTCACTCTCCCCTTCCTCTCTCTCTCTCTCTCCATTCTGAATTTCTCCCTTCTCTCTCTCTCTCTCTCTTCCTCTTCATCCTCGTGATCTCTATAAGGGGAGATCAAATGCACTATTCTGTACTTTCCCTTCCCTACTTTAAAATGGTGAAATAGAGTTGAACTTGTGAGATGAACGATGGAAGTGTGAAAGATGGCATCAATTCCCTTTCTCCCAATGTACTCTCGATCTCATGTGAGATAGAAGGGTAATACGGACAGATTAACCATTCCCTTCCCTCTTTCCATTCCAATGGCATCTTCTGGAATTTCCTCCATTCTTTTCCTTTCACTTTTCTTCTCTCTTCTAATTCCAAACCCATTTCTCATCTCACTCTTTACCACGATGGGAGGGAAAGAGCGGAAGTAGTAATTAGTGCCGTTGTTCACTCTCCTCCCTCCCTCTTCCCCCCCCCCCTTCCTCCTCTCCATTCCTCTACAAGGCATGGACACTACTCCGTCCCCCTCCCAGAATGATCTCTCTCTCTCCCTCTCTTTCTCTTCCATTCTCCATTCTCTGTCTCTCACTTCTCATTCAACCACTTCTTCTTCAGTTTTCTCCTTCCTCTCTCTCTCTCTCTCTTCTATTCAATTCTCACTCAAATACTTCACCGATTCGATGGTTCAAATCTCTCTTTTTCCTTTTCTTATTCATTATCACAAGTGCTCTCGAATTGGACAAGAATCTTTCGTCTTTTACAACATTTTTTGGCCATTTTCGTGATTGGAGAACTTTAATTGTTCAATTTCTTTCCTGATTCGATGGAAGGTCTGAGGGAAATCACGAAAGAGAATGAGAACTCAATATATTTCACACCTGGTCTCACTCTTATCAGAGATGAGAGAGAGAGAGGGAGATAAATGTGTCTCATATGATCTGAGAGAGAGTAAAGGGGTTTCTCACTCTCCGTCCCTCTCTCTCTCTCTTTCTCTCTTTCTCTCTTCTCTCGATAAGCTCCACTTCCGAAAGTGAAATGAGTAAAAAAGACTGAATACATAACCAGCTTACGCAATATATGGAAAAGCACGTTAGTTCAAAGGCAGCATTTGGTGTGGCGCCAGATCCGTCAAAAAGTTTTTGCTTACTACACAACACTACGCCGACTTGTCCTAATCCTGCCGCCTTTTCCCAAGTCCCAGAGGGGCAGATTTCCCTGGGATGGGAAGAGCTATAGTGGGGTCGTGAAACAAGCCCGCGTGGTGTAGTGGTAAGTTTTTTTCTGTTATGGATCCGAAGGCCGGGGGTTCGACCCCCGGCCAGGGCAAGTGTCTATTGCCGCCTGCCACACCTATTGCAAAATTTGCCTGTGACTGAATTGATGTGAAAGGACTGAGAATTGTTTTTACTTGATATAATTGAAAGGGGATTGTTATGGTGATCCCTTGTTCATCTCTTCCTTCCTTGTTCCCTATGATCATGTATCGTCTTAAATAATGATGGTGATATGCACTATGACAAGAGTAACATACTCTATCTGCATAATAAGATTTAAAGTTACGTATAGATAACACACACTACTTTTGTCACATCATCAACCCATATTCCCGAAGTGTACTCATAATTTACACAAACCTGCCCCTATTTGCAAGATGTGGTTACCTTGGTATTTGACCACGTTGATATGTCCACATTTGTAATGCTCCATCTCTGTCTCGTCTATCAGTCTAAGCGGGGTTGAAGGGTGAGAGAGAGGGATGGTCACAAGTGATAAGGAGACAATCAGTTATCACCCCCCCCCTTTCCTCTTCCCCTTCGCCATCTGCTATGGTCATTCAATAGTACCAGTAGGAGAGGGAAACTGGGGGGTGAATACCCAATCACCCTCTCCCCTCCTCCTTCTTTCTCCCCCTCTCTCTCTTTCCACCCTCGCAGTAGTCATTGAGATGATGTAGATGAATCCCCCCTTAGAGAGACACATTATTGTATCTGCAGATGTAAGAAGAGAAGAGGATGGTAGAGAGAGAGGCAGAGGGGTGAAAATGATCTACCAAATGGTACTGTAGGCCTCTTATAAAGTTCATTTGTTTCCTTCTTTCATACGAGTGAAAGTTCGCCATTGTTATTCTGGGATGACAACATCTCTCAATGAGTTCGTCGTCCTTGCTGATCTTTGATCTCTATCTTTTCTCTATTATTTACCATAAGTAGTTCAATGAAAGGTAAAGTAACGACATCGAATAGAGGTTTATTCGTTCTCTTAACCTGTCCTTTCCCATTTCTTTCCCATTCCCTCACTTGTTTTCATCTAAGTGCCAAAGAATAAGCGACAGTTCCTATTTCCGTTTCCTCATTCTCTTTTTCAATTCCCACTGAACAGTCCCTTGACTATTCCCTCCTTCCTCCCCTTCTTCTCCTCTCTTCTTCTCTTCTTCTCTTCTTCTTCTTTTCTTCCAACTTCCACTCTGAAAACCCCACTCTATCTCCCATCTGTCGAACGAGTAATTGACACTATTATTGATGGGTGTTTTCTGTTGTTTCCTCTCCTCCCCTCCACCTTCCTCCTCTTCTCTCTCCTTCTCTCTCCTTCCCTCCCCTCCCCTCTCTCCCTTTGCCCTTTGTCTCACCTCCCCTCCTCCTGTATTCCATGAGACAGCTGTCTGCATCGAAGAGACCCAAAGATGATCAAGAAGGGGCAGAGGTCTCTCTTCCCATCTCCTCCCCCTCCCACTTTCCCTCCCCCTTTCCCCTCTTTCCCCATCTATCGAGAGCAATGCATACTTGTAGTACCTATGTGTGGAAATACTAGGTAATTGTTCGCTCCTCTCTAACTGCTACTTCCCTCTCTCTCTTCCCTCTCCTCTCTCTCCTTCTCCCTACTCCCCTCCCCTCCACTCTCTCCTCCATTCCTCAGAGGATCGTCGTTGTTGACACACAAGACACACGCATTGCGTCGTTTTTCCATTCTCTGTCCTCCCTTCTCTCCCCCTCCCTCTCTTCCCCTCGTGTCATGACCCCCTCTTCCCTCATCATTCAATCAATATTCATCATCTTGATCTCCCTTCCCATCTTCTCTTCCCTTCTTCCCTTCTCTTCCTTCTCAATCGATTTCTCGACAGGATCACAACTATCGTCCTACTAGAGTACCCGATCACTCCTTTTCCCCTTGATGTTCTCTTTTTGTATCGTTCATCCTCCTCTCCTCCCTTCTCCTTCTCCTCTTTTCATTCTCTCTTCCATTTTCATCTCCATCTCTATAATCATGTGAACAATGATCATCTCACAATGGCCATTTACTCGATCCACTTGGCTACCGATTGCCTACCACCTCCCCTTCTCTCTCTCCCACCTCCCCTCCTCTCCCCTTTCTCCTCCCCTACCTCTGCCCTTGCCTCTCTCTCACACAAGAAGTAGGGGCAAACATTCACGCGAAAGAGTCTTCGCCGACGTCAAAGTGGAAGAAGAAGACAGGAATCATGCCCCTCCCTCCACCTCCACCTCCCCTCTCTCCTCCTCCTCTCCTATCAATCGGTATCGAGTTCAGTTTACTCTGCACGCTTCTTCTCTCCTCATTGAAGGGGGCAGATCTAGATACTCACTTGCTAGAGGGAGAGAGAGAGAGGGGGGGGGGGAAGGAAGGAGGGAGGGAGTTCACTTTAGAATCATCTCGTACTCTCTCTCTCTCCTTCTTCCCTTGGAGTGTTCTGACTAGTTGAATGATTACCCATTTCACTCTTGTTCTTCTTCTCTTCTTCTGCCATGGAATCATAAATGGTAGTGATTGATTACTCCTTCCTTCCTTCTTCCATTCCATTGATGGTTATTCATAACTCCTTCCCTTCTCTCTCTCTCTCTCTCTCTCTCTCTCTCTCTCTCTGATAAGGACTCGTCTTCTCTTTCACTCAGATGTTGACTGTGTAGAAGGGGAGAGTTGATTCCATCCGTTCCTTGCACCTCATCGTTCATCGTCGTTCGTTTACCATCCCCTCTCCCCCTCCCCCCCCCCTCCCTCCCCTCCCCCACTTGTCGATTTCCTTTTTCTTCTCTTGATCAACGTATCGTTAACTTGAGTATTCGATTACTCCATTCCTCCTTTCATCTCTCCTTCCCTCCCTCCTATTCTATCTTCTAATCATCTTCAACTTCCTCCTTATTCTTCTCTTCTTTTCACTTCTCGTCATCTTTCTCTATTCAATCTGATCTTCATTCTTGTCATTGTCAATATTCCAATTGATTCATTCCTCTCACTTCCATTGTGTAAGTAGAAGTGCGAATACCTTCCCTCTCTCTCCCTCTCTCTCTCCCTCTCTCTCTCTCCATTCACTCGATCAGAGATGGGCGAACTCCCTCCTCCCCCCTCCTCCTCTCCCTCCTCTCCTTCCTCCCTCCCTTCTTACTCTGTTTTCGTATCTGTGATCACTAGTCTTTCCCTTGATGTCTAATCAATTCTCCTCTCCTTCCCTCCATCGAATCAACTAGTAACTGCAGATGGTTTCTCTCCTCCCCTTCTCTACCTCTTCTCCCCCCCCCCTCCCCTCCTCCTCCTTCCTCCTTCCAATCATTTGTCCTCCAGGCGGCTTTCCCTCTCTATTCTACTATCACTGCTTTTAGATCCTCACTTACTTCATCTCTTCTATTGCTCTCGTAACTCCCAACCTCATTCCATACCCATCCCCCTCCCCTCCCCTCCTCCCTCCTTCCTCCCCTCTCCTCCCCTTGTATCCACTCTCTCTTCCTCTTCAGCTGATCAATCACAGTCTATTTATGGGTGAATTGCTTGATCTGGAGGATCTTCTCTCTCTTCAACTCTACTATTTATCCATTCATCCGTTCCTCTCTCTATCTCCTTCTCTTTACTCACAACTGACCGTTTATTTGATATGAGTGAAGATCCTTGCAGGAGAGGAGAACTCCTCTCTTGATCATACTATCATCAGATTTCAATTTTTCAATAGTCCGTTCTCCTGACCTCTCTTCATCTTCACTCTTCATTCTTCTTCACTCTTCATTCCTCTTCAGTCTGTCCTCCGTCCTCTTTATCATTCCTCGTCTGGTTGATTAGACCTCTCCCTTCTTCCATTCTCTTCAACGGGGACACCATTCATCTCCTTCCACCCCATCGCAACCCCCCCCCCTCTCCTCCTATCCTCCTCCTCCTCTCTCTCTCAATTCTTCAACGACGACTGCAAAACAATGGAGGGGCAGGGAGGGTGAATGGGTATCTCCTCTGCACAGTCTTCTTCTTATTAGGAGGAATAGATGTGATACCCTTCTCTCTCTCTCTATTGCCACTCTCTGCTAATACTGGACAGAGTAGATGGTCATGAATAGTTCATCTCCCCCTCCTCTCCCTCCTCCCTCTCTCCCATCTACTCTCTTCACTCTTGTCATACGGGAGGAAGCATTGAGTAACGTGAGCGAGTGTGTGTGTGCAAGAACTAGTTCGGTCTCAATTTCGCCTCCTCCCTCTGCCCCTTCACCTCCCCCCCCCCCTCTGTCTCCCCTCCCCTCCCTCTGTCTCCTCTCCCCTCCCCTCCCCTCTCGACCCTTTCAAGTCGTTCTCTTGAATGACGCGATGTTCACTCTCTTCTTTGTGCACTAGGACGTGTGCCATTCACCCCCTCCCTCTCCCTCTCCCATAGACAGTACGAGAGAGAGAAGAGAGGAAGAGGGAATTATTGATTGACTGGATTGGATAAGAGACGACGATAATTGAATACCAGTTACTGTAGACGTTGCAGTTGCTCCATCACTACCATTGTACTTGATGTTCCTTGCCCCCCCCCCCTATCACCCTAATCATTCCATCTCCATTCAGACACGAGGGGGCAATTGGTGGAGTGGAGTGAAGGGGATCGAATCGACATCTTCTATGATGGGAGCACGTCAATCCACTTCTCTTCCTCCATCTGATCATAATTATGCCATGAACAATCGAGAAATGGCTGCACATGCAGGTTAGTTGAGGGGAGGGGAGGGTACGGTAGATACGGTAAATGGAAGGGTACGAAGGCAATCGATGAATATTGAGAAAAAATGGATGTTTGGTGAGTAGTTGATGTAGGAAGGGAAAGAAGACGTTGAGATGTATTAGATAGTAGAAGGGGCAGATGGGACGGTTGAAAGCATTTGAAAGTGAAGGGACTTATTTACCAATAAATAATCTTCGATAATGTCAATAATGATCACCTTCTCAGTAGAGTGTAATGGATCGAAAAATAAACAAAAAAATGTACGGTGAAGAAAAGTGTTGATAGTGAGAGTGAATGGAGTGATTGTTTGAGTGGAAGAGGGATTCATGAGTGAGAAATTGTATTATATATTATATATCTGATAGTGTTTTTTTTATAACTGCAACTTTTGTAACTGATGAGTTTTGAAAGGTGGTTTCAATAGTGATTGATTCCCTACTTCTTTCTCATAAAATCGATTTCGATAATTGATTTGCATAAGTAGGCCTATCACTATAAGCTCAGATTTTAGAACTCACCATGTTCTGAGATGATAGACACCCTTCAGTTCACTCTACTGATCATTGTATTTTGAGATACATGGTGAATTTGATCAGGGGTTTTCTCTGTCTTTTGTTTGTTGTTTCCTTTATCCCTCTCATTGTACGAACAATTATTGTAGATTGGGGAGTCTGTGATAATAGGAATAGACACCCTTTGAAATAGGTGAAATGACAGTCCACTGATCTTCTCCCCATTCCTCTCAATTTCACTCCGACTACCCTTCCCATTTTTCTATACCTTTTATTGCATATTAGTAGACAGCAACTGTTCTAACTTTTTCTCTGCAATCTTTCTTTCTTTCCTCTCGTAGGTAAAAATCGCTTTTCTCTCATATAAAAAAGTAGCCTCTGAACAGTCTACACCGTGACCTCCCCTCCCTCCCCTTCCTCCCTCCTACCATTCCTTCTCCGTCCCTTCTTCCCTTCTTGTTACCTCGTGCTATGGAATAGAAGTTGTTTGTGATGGGGGGGGGGGGGAGGTAGCACTCTCACTCTATTCTGAGAGAGAGAGGAAGAGAGTGTGATCAACCTCCTTCCTCTTCGAACAGCAACGAGAGAGAGAGAGAGGAATTGTTGTGTATTGCTGTGAGTATCTTCTTCTGCCGACTGCCTCCCATGCCTCCTTCCTCCCCTCCCCTCCACCTCTCTCCGTCTCTCTCCTCCCATGCCTCCTTCCTCCCCCTCCCCTCCACCTCTCTCCGTCTCTCTCCTCCCCTCATTCGATTAACTCGTTACTTACTCTTTAAGTTTCGAATGAGGAACGCAGAAAAAAAGAGATTGATTAGCTAACGAGAATAATGATGGGAACGAAGAACTGAAAGAATTTACTGTAGAAGGGACTGAATGGAATGTAGTGATCAGAAGATGCAAATTGATCCCTTTCCTTTCCCTTTCCTCGTCTCCCCTTCGACTAGCCTCCCTCCCTCTCTCCCTCACTTTCACCCTCCTTTTCTTCCCTTTTCCCGATCACTTTCACTATCTCTTATCCTTTTTTCACTCTTTTCTCTGCGAAAGAAAGAGAAAAGGAAGACACAAGAAAACTTGGAAAGAAAGGATGGAAATGAGAATAGACACAGTAACGGAGTGGCCAGAGATAGAGGTTACGGTACTCTATCGACGAGTGAAGAGAAGGTACTGTAAGAGAGGAACGACCTTCTTTGTATGAAGAGAGAGATTGGCGAGAAGTGACGAGAGTCAAGAGGAAGGATGAATGATGTGATGGACTGAGAGAGGGAAGGGAGGGGGGGAGGGTGAGAGGACTGTCTCGCTCTCCCTCTTTGTCTGGATGGAATAAAAGACGGAACTGTCGACACATGGCAAATGATGGAAGGAAATCTAAGAAGAATTGAATGGGAAAGAAGAAAGGAGACGACTATTACAGATTGATCACGAGAAATTGAATCTCTTATCACTTCTTACTCATTCTTTCTTTCTCAAATAGAATGAAATGAAGATAACACCCATTTGGGAGTGATTGGAAATGAACGATCGATGGTATTATATCCATGTCCCCGTTACTCTTCTGATTCCTCTACATCATCTCCATATTGAGACTCCATCCCTTCAATCCCCCTCATCTCTCCATCTCTTCCCTCTCTTCCATCAATGTAATCCCTCCTCCCCTCTCTGCCCTCTTGACTCCGCCCTTCTCCTCCCTCCTCCCCTCCCTCCTCCCCTCTCCCCCTCTCTCCTCCCTCTAGTCCCAAACCGGCCCTTCTCTCTCTTGTCTCGTCAGTCTACACGCTGTCCCTATCTGCCCTCTTCCCTTCCTTCTAGACCCCTCCCCTTCCCCTTCCTTCCTTCCTTCCTCCTCTCTTCCTCCCTTCGGATGTCTCCTCCTCTTCATAATATTCGTCCAACTCGTAAGAGAGGAGCTCCTAATTGGAATGAAGAAGAGGAATTGGATGGAATGGATAGAAGGAGACAAGTGGGAAGATTGAAGAGACAAAGAGGATCTCCTTCAATGAGAGATGAATCGAGAAGTCCTGATGTGCCACAACCATCTCAATCTAATGATCAACCTATTGAAAGTGAGTTGACGTCTCTTCCTCATTCTGAATAAGAAGTGCATGTATTTTCAATTGCCTTGCCTAGTCTTCCTCTAATCCGTTCGTTCGTTCGTTCATCTCTTTATTAGTGTGATTATCTCTTGCTCTCCTCTGTTACATCGTTGACTTCCCTCTTTCTCTCTCTCTCCAAGTGTGATGTACACATTGATTCCCTTCTCACCATCAATCGATTCTCGTGTCTTACTGTAGAATGTCTCTCTCTCTCTTCAATCGATCGATACGATCGATATCGATACCTTCTGCCATTGCATGGGAAACAACACACGCTCTAGAGGAGGGGGGGGGGCGAAGGCAAGCGAGAAGGAGAGGGGAGGGAGGAAGGGGGGGGGGGGGTGATCGATGGATTAGGAGGGTAGATCATTAGAGATCAGAGTGTTCAGTCTCCCCCCCCCCCTCTCTCTCTCTCCCTCTTTCGTCTCTCATCATACTTCACATCACTTTACACTAATTCCTCACTACTTTCTTACTCTCTTCTTCGACTTGACTGCTCTCTTTTGTCTACTCTTTGTCAATTTCGCGCGTCTTTTCTACTCTCTTTGCCTCGAGTCTGATCGTTCCTCCTCCCCCCCCCCTCCCCCTCCCCCTCCCCCCCCTCCCCTCCCTCTCTCCTCCCTCTCTCCTCCCTATTCATGCAATCACTTTGGAGACTGCATGGGAGGGGAGGGGAGGAGGAGGGACAAGCCCGTGTGTATTATTGTTCGCTCTCCCTCTCGTTTCGTCATCTCTTTCTACTTTCTTCTTCTTCTCCCCTCTCGGAACTAGTTACCCCCCTCCATTCCCCATCCCTCTCTCGTAATTCTGTGGTGGTGCAAGAGAGAGGGAAGAAGGGGAGGATTATCGATCGAGAGGAAGAAGGGGGAAAGAACCACTGATGGAAGTGATAAGAGGAAAAGATAAGAGAGAGGGGCAGATGACCACAGGGTCATCAGATGGGAGGAAGGAAGAGGGAAGGAGTGACGGGTAGTGATAGGGAGGGAGGGAGGGGATATACGAGAGTGATCAGCTAATCCGAACACGTGGGAAACGAGGGTATAAAAGCATCTGATGTCCATGAATATTGGGATTATGAGAGAATCAAGACGGTACTTGATCCCAATTGCGCAGTTTGTTAGCATGCTGTAAAAGTGATGAGATACGATGTGATTGTTTGTCTAGTGTTGCACAGTTAGTGGTCTAATGAGAGTGAGAGGAAGGGAGAATGGATAGAGAGTACACGATTAGTTTGTCTAGATTTGTGGTAGATTGGGATGAAGAGATGAAGAGAGAGAAAGGGATGATCATACTCGTCCCTCATGCAATAACTACTTTCACTTTCTCGTCACTTTTAAACATGTCACTTTCTCTCTCTTCGTTCCTTCTCTCTCCTCTTGATCCTCTTTGACCCCCGAGGCGGGAATAGAGAAGGTCTCCCCCCCCATCCTCCCTCTCCCTCTCTCAGGAGGTGCAAGGGTAGATGGGAAAAGATAAGAAAGAGTGAATTAGCATCCATAGCTTACCCTTATTCCGTCTCTTTTCCTCTCGATTGTTACTCTTTCCCTCCTTTCTCTCAACTCATTCCCTCTCTATCTTCCTTATCCACTTCAGGTGATCCATTCCATCACTTCATCAACCTCTCTCTCTTCCTATAAACTAGTCTCTTTTCTATCCATTCATCTTCTTCTTATGCGGTAGTCATTGCGTAACATTTCGCCTTCAAACTTTTTTTGCGTTGTAAACAAATAAAAAAATTGTTTTGGGTCAAAAGGGGTCACGATGCTCGTGATACTGTAATGGTTGCACCATTGATAGAAATGATTACGAGAATGATTATGATTATGGTGGTGATAGGAGAGGGGTTATCAATCTTCCATTCTCTTCATTTCAATGAGTCTTCCCCTTTCAGGTGTGGGAGATTTGGCTCGTGCCTCTTCGTCTTCTTCATCTCAATCACTTCATCTCGTTCAATCGAATAGACATCGAATTGCAATGGAACGAAGAAGATCTGAAATGAATAGAGCACAGGTGAGAAAGATGGAAGGGACGTCTCTTATTAGAGTTGCATAATGCATTAATTGCCGTTGATTGGTTCATAGAAAGATGAGGGGGTAATGAGACGACCTTATGAATGGGAATGAGTGGGAGAAAGCATATGTTCACATTCGTAACGAGTTGCCTCCTTTCCCTCCCTCCCTCTCCTCCTCTTTCATCCTCGATGGTCGAAATAGACGATAAGTCACGAGGAAAGGGAGATTATTATCCATCCGTCGATGGTGTTCCCTTTGAATGACGAAGAATGAGATTGATTGAATAGATTCCATTGTAGAGAGGAGGTCGTTCTCTATCTCCTGCCCATCCCATTCTCAATGGAGGCGGATTGGATGATCTCCTTCGACCATACAAATTGGATATTCTACTTCAATCTACACCACCCGATGAAGACATTCAAGTAAGTTCACTCTCTTTCCTCCTCATTCTGAAGTAACAGTAGGTATGGAGATGTTTCTAGTGCACATTCGTAGAAGTCTGTTCGTGAATAAGCGAAAAATATGCTTCCTCATTTGATGGCCTGTCACTGGTCAATAGTCAGGGTTTTGATGAGTGAAAGTGGCAATGGAATAATAATGAACTTCCTTTCCTTCTCAGGAACATCACGCGTGGAATCCAAATGATCGATCACTGAATATATTCGTGAAGGACGATGATAAATTCACTTTCCATCGACATCCCGTCGCTCAATCGACCGATTGCATCAGGGGAAAGGTACGTTAGAATGGGGAGAAGGGGGTACGGTAGGGGAGGTGAGGGGGGGGGGCTGTGAACTCATGAGTCACTCGATTGATGTTGGATGATCGGAAGTGTAGAAAGGGGGGAAATAGGGAGGGCCTTTGTTTGTCTCTTGCTTGTTCTTCTCTCCATTTCACTCCCTTTCTGCAACCTTTGGTCTACAGACACAGACACCATCCATTCCGTTCCCTTCCTTGTCTCCCCCCCTCCCTCTCCCTCTCCCTCTCTCTCTCCTCCCTTCGTGGAGGTCTCTTCTCCCTCTCCCATTTCAATGGCCTTCTTCCGGGCAAGCCAAAGAACGCAAAGCAAAGAGAGATGGGGCGAGGGGGGGAGGGGGAAGGAAGGGCCGTCCGTTATTTGTGTATCCCTTTCCTTCGCTTCCTTTCACTGTCAGAATGCCCCCTCCCTTCCACCACTCATGAGAAGAAGAAGAGAAATGCCATTGGAACGATAAAGTGGAAGGGGACGAATTGAGGGATGGTCTGATCATGAGAGAAAATCAAGGAATGAATGAAATTGACGGTGAAAATGGACAGTGGGAGTGCATATTGCAAATTGGTTACATGACAGTTAGTCTGTGTGGTGCTGCCACATAAATGCCCTCTCACGAAGTAATTCCTTCCTCTTGCTCATGATTGATCTTTCTCTATTACAGATGGGATATTCTCGTGGTTTCCATGTGTGGCAACTCCATTGGCCAGTTCGACAAAGGGGAACTCATGCTGTAGTGGGAGTAGCAACGAAAGCTGCGATGCTACATTCTGTTGGATATGTATCATTGATTGGACCCAATCAGGAGAGCTACGGGTAAGAGAGAAGGGAAGGGGAGGAAGGGGAATGCACTGTTAAAGTACTCACTCCCTTTTTGTACCTTGTTAGTACTCGATAGACTGAATAATGTCTCTCATAGAGAGATGGACAAACCGTATGTACTAGAGTACATGAGAGTAGGAAATGAATAGAGAGGTGGATAATTAGATTAGTCTGGAGGGATTTCGTACTTGTAATTAAACTGATCGTACTATTGAAACAATTGCTGCTAATTTTACATGTGATTATGGCATGAGTTAATTGTAGATGGGACATCACTCGGAATGAATGTCATCACGATTCGAAGTCTTCCCCTTCATGGAGATTTCCTGTGGGAGTGGAAGGAGTTGGAAGAGATGAAGACTTCCATGTACCTGATAAGGTGAGAGAGTAGGGAAGGCAGAAGGGGGGAGGGAGGGGAGGGAAGGGACGGGGAGGGAGGGAGATGGAACGATGCCCCTTTCAGTTCTACTGTATACTGGATATGGACGAAGGATTCCTCGCATTCGCAACGGATAAAACGTATTTGGGAGTGGCATTCAGAGGACTAAAGGTATGTAGAAGGAGAGACATCGTTAGGAGAGGAATTGATTCTACTTTATGAATGCTGTCTTATTTGAGAATGGGATAGTTTACAGTAGTGTAGTGTATGTATGTGAGAGTTGTTTGGAGAGGGGAGGAAAGAGAGAGAGAGAGAAGGAGAGACAAGGGGAGGGGTGGGTGTAGATGTCTGCAGATGAAGAGAAGAAGAATAGAAGATGAAGTGTTTACGGAATCTGATGAAATGACTGTCTAGGGATCACGTAGCGAAGGGAAGTGAACATCTCCTCATCATTCCATTTCAGGGCAAGACACTCTATCCCATCGTCTCAGCAGTCTGGGGTCATTGTGAGATAACGATGAAATATCTTGGAGGATTGAATCGTGAGCGACCTCTTGCTTTCTCTCCCATTGATGAAGAGGCAATTCTCGCTAGAAGAGAATCGTGTAAATGGAGAAGAAGAGACTCTCACAGACACTATAATACACCACAACATCGACCACTTAGGGAGATTAATGATGATGATGATGATAATGGTGATCTTATTGATCTATCTGATAGTAAACCCCTTCCATTCTCAACTCCTCAACATCATCCATCATATACGAATAATCTTCCATCATCTCGTACCTTTTGTGTTATGCCCACTCTTCCTCCTCCTCCTCATTCTTCTTCTCATCATAGACGTCCTCCAGTTAAATCTCTTTCTCTCAATGCAATCTCTGGTGATCCATGGATTCCAACTCCTTCTTCTTCTTGTCAATCAATAATCTCTCGAGGAAGGGAAACTCCTCATCCACTCGATTGTCTCTTTGGTCCTCCTCTTGAATCTGTTGAGAAATTGATGCAATTAGACCCACCTCCACAATACAAAAAGTTGTGGGCTCAAGTATTTGATCAGTAGGTCCTAGAATTGTTATAATAGTAATTTTACTTTGTTAACTTATTCGGATCTATTATTTTTTGCAATAACTCGTCTCACAATCAGGTTGCATTTCTATCTCAGCTCAATTGATCTCACCTCGGTTACAGTACCCTCCCCCCTCATCCCTCCCCTCCCTCCATTCCTACCGTAATCCTCCCCTATTGATCCCCCCAGTGCATTGCTTGCTTTTGCTGCAATGGAGTGTGTCCCAATGAAAAGTCTCAACAGTGCCGAGTGTTGGTGTCTGTGAGAGTGTATCGATCGATCGATTGATCGATGTGATACCGTATGCCTCCGTAAGTCAGTTGGTGATGGATGATCGTAGTGTCATTACCGTATGCTTCCATTTCAGCCCAGCCCGCCCCTCTAATGGATATATGTCGGAAGTCAATTCGTCTTCATCTTGGATGGGAGAAAATGGAAGAAGTAGATGATCTTCGATTGCCTCATTCTCTTCGTGATTTCCTTCTTTATCGATGAAGTGAAAGGAGTATGATAGAGTACTGTACCCATTGATTGATTGTACCCTTCCCTTCCCTTCCCTTCCATTCTCTTCCTTGTCTCATACTTCCATTCATCTACCGGTATCCTCCTTCGTTCTCTTTCGATACGATCATATGATTCACTTGTCCCATTCATGGTATCTAACCCCGTGATAGAATGGATCCCCATATACGATAGTCAGTCTCTTCCCCTTCCTCATTCTTCTCTCGGTTATCTCACTCACGAGTATTACCATCTCACTCTCTTCTTCCCATCATGCATCGATCGAGATATAGTTGTTCCTTCGAGTATCGATCGATATCCTTGTATACAGTATGTGAATAGCTTCCCTTCTCCCATCCAATCAAGGGTCTTCAATAGGATAATGCCCGTAACAGTGCGTATCTTGTCTAAATTGAATCAGTTTCGTATATATGGTGTGTCTCTAGCCTGTCTAATCCTCTGCATTTCGTGTGTTCTCTCATCTAATCGATCGATCAATCCGTTTTCAACATAGTCAATTGTCTCTCTCATGAATGAGTAACCCTCAGCTCAACTGCTTGTTTTATTGTTTGTAAAATTTGTACGGTGCGTGTGCCTTTTGACCCTTCCTTTCCCTTTTTCTTTCCTTCCCCTTTCATATTCTCATTCGTTGTCTATTGGAATGAAATCATACGATTCATCCCCATTTGCAATGTGTCTTTGAACGATATAAATTTTATATCTTGAAATGCGGAGAAGTGCACATGAAAGGGCAAGACTTTATACAAGAAGGTACATAATAATAAATTAGACGTCGACACGATTTGTCATGATCATCGAAGAGACAGGAGTAGTCCATGAGATGGTTTGGACTCCTCAAGGGAAAGAAGGGTTACTGTAGAGATAAGGATACTGTACCAGGAGTAGAGAAATCGATGGGAGAACCGAAATAGACAGTGAGAATCTTCGTGATCTTCGAGTAACTCGACTTCTGCAATTAGAAAAAAATAGGGATTTCTTTTGTCGATATTTGTATTTGTACCTGAGTATTGATAGAAAGTGCCTTTCCATCGATAGTGAATGAAGTGTAAGTGGGTGTAGTGGGGAAATCGAAGATCTCGAGATATTCCAATTTGGGTTGAGATGGAGCCTGAGAGAGAAAGATAAAGAATCATTGAATGATCACGATACAAACCTGTCCAAATCCAACAGAAAGAGTCAGATTTCCCTTTCCTTGATCTTGTGCATACACATAACTGAAGGAAGTCTCAGTATGGGGATTCTTCGAGATATCTTCAACTACTGAATCTCCATCGTCCCAATACAGATTTCCACTAGCACGACGTTCTGATGAAAGATCAAAGATCAATTGAGAAGGGAGAGGGGATATACCATTGTAACTTCCATCAGCATCATGAGGAACAACGAGGAGATTGAAATTGAGAAGACGAGAGGCGACTGTGGTGAGGGCAGGAGGGGAACGAGGAATGATGGAACCACCTGAGAGGAGAGAGATCAAAGATCAATGATGAAGAGTGACTTACTCTTCACGAAGGTAGGAGTGTTGTACGTGGTAGGAGCAGGGAATCGAGATCTACCGATGGGAACCTAGAAGAGAAAAATAGATTAATAAAAGGGGGAAAGACATTATTACTTTCTGTCCATAGTTGTAATCGTAGAGAGAATAGAACTGATATGTGAGAAGAGCAGTTCCATCCAGAGGAATGTATCCTTCCACTTCAGTTTGACCCTGAGAAACAAAGGAATCGATTGATGATCGAGTAGCTACAGTATACCTGATAGAGAGCAGGAATGACCATAATGGAGGGTCCCCACATGAATTGTTCAGATAGACCGAGTGTCTCAGAATCATGAGGATATTCGAAGAAGACCGGACGGACTACCGTATCTCCCTTGAGAGTTGCAGAGTAGTGGAGACTGTAATGGGTACGGTAGATGATGATTACGGTGTGATCGATAACTGACGAGTAGAGATAAGGAAGCATAGAGTAACGGAATTCATTGGCCTTCTTCGAGGCAGCAGCGACAGATGGCCACACTGCGGGATCCTGATAGGGAAGACCCTTCGAATTATGATTACTGAAAGAGAGAAGAGGGTCAGGGGGACAGAGATAGATGAGCTAACCGGAAGAATGAGTGGAAAGATCCGAGTTGTTGCCATCTCAGACACATTTCCTCACTCGCATCTCCATTGAATCCGCACACATCAGATCCAACGTACGGAATACCGAATAGATTGAATTCCTTGAATTGAGATAAAGGTGGAAATATAATGATGAATGTTTAACTTGAGCTCCAACGACGGCACTTCTCACATCTTCCCATGTAGCTGTGTTATCTCCCAACCAATGACCAGCATAACGACCAGATGAAGGGTAGGTCGATCTAGACGAAGAGTCATTGGCTTCGAGTCCCCTCTATGCTTACCTCGAAATGACAACTCCTCTCTTTCCAGTAGCTTCATACACAGCCTTCTGAGTAGTTCTCGATTCACTCCATCCATAGAGATTGTGAGTATTGTACAGTCTCAGTCCTCCTCTTCCTTGCACTGCTCTCATACAAACTGTCTTCGTTGCGAGAATGGAACCCTGAAAGGATAAATTGGAGAGATCAAAAATCAGAATGACGACTAACGTATCCGTAATGGTAGACAGCTTCAGTCTGATAAGGAGGAATATCCCAATCAGCATCGGGTCCGAAAGTGGGACAACGAAGAGGTTCAATATTAGGATGATCAGGATCATCGAAGAAGAAAGGATGATCTTCATTTGTACCGAAGGATGAAGGCTCATTCATATCAATCCATGCTCCATCGAAGGGTACCTATAATGAGGGAATCCATCAGAGAATGTGTTAGAGATGGCTTTATTGAACGGCTGTCATGGTGAAGAATGCATTCCGCGTGCTCCCTCTTCACTAATTGTCAGACCGATGAGGGAGTACGTGGAATGAAGAGATATATTCATCAACATGTAAACCCTACTCTCTATCACGAATGTTTCGTGAATCATGTGAGGATCATCACTCGTTATCATCAATGACTAGAAGGCACAAACATTATCATGATATCTCTTGAATTCATCAATCCACCACTGCTGAGTTTTATTTGTAGGATCGAGGAAATCAGGGAATCCAACGTGACGATCGGGCCAAACGACGGCTAGCATGATCTTAGTATTCTGAGAGAAAAGAAGATTAGGAGTGAAAAGGGAGAGGGGAGGTAACCTTGGCCATTGGATAGAGATCCTGGATGGATCTCATTACTTCGTCGTTTCTCTCCCATTCAATGAAAGACGCTCCCTGAAGAATAAAAACTACATTCCTGTAGGTAAGAAAGAGTTGCATACATTGTCCAATCCTCTCTGGAACGAATCATAATCAGCCTGAATCGCAGGATCGAAGATGAGTATATTGTGCATTCCCCAGTCATGCATCTGCATCACGTAGTCACCGAATCCATCCCACTTATCATTCTGAAATATACTTTGACTAGGTAAAGACTCTTCATCAAAAGAGTCCTCACTCCAACAGTGAAGTCCTTGTATCTCTCCATGTAGTCGATATCAGCATAGGCGACATCGAATGGAATCTGATAATTACGAACGGCGTCCACTCGATCCTTCATATCTTGGAGTGACTTGTAGCCATATCGACACAACTGAATGGATCGATCAGAGAGGGGAAGAAGGGGATGGGAATACTTGGTATCCGAGTGCCCAGTAGGCAGGGAGCATGGGACGACCGACGAAGGCAGTGTACTGACGAATGACCTCGGCAGGACTGGGACCTGATGAGGGGAGAGGTTGAAATGATTGAAAAGGTGAACTGTGCACAGGCTTGGTGCATAGTTTCTTACCCGGGAAGAAGTATATATCGATAATTCCTCCAATCGTTCGATAGACGTATCCAGGAGCAGGAATCGTCGTCACCTAGACGTCGTTCATACCTAGTTTTTTCCAAAATGTATTGCTTACTTCTTGAGCATTCGAATTGAGAATGAGCACTCCGTGTGCCTGTCCATTAGCTTCCATCACCATGTAGAAAGGATGAACTCCTGCAAAGAAACTCTGATTACGGTAGTCTAATCGATCGATGGTCACCGTAAAGGTTCTTCGTGTCGAGACCCTGCGAGTTGGGAGGCTCATCTCTGGCGAACATTCCCCAGCTGGTGTAGCGAGAGAGGTCGTGCTGCAATGGACTTTGATCTTTGATCTCTGGACTCTTTCTACCTTGATTTCCTGATGGATGTGTTCTCCCCATCCATACATATTCTTCGATGGAAGAGTTGTTGCAATCTGGATGAACTTATCGGCGAAGATGAGACCTCCTGAAGAGGGAATGGAAGGAGATGAGGGAAGGGATCAGTGAGTTACTTACCAATGGAGGTATCGAACAGAGTCAATCCATTGTCTCTTCGAACAGCGAATGAGAATGGATTCGAATCATTATTCACTTTCACAGAGAGTCGTTCGGTAGTCGATTCAGTATTACGAGGAAAATCAACGAGTTCCGATGCTTCGAATCTATTATTGTCTTCGTGCACTTTGCCCTTTGTTCTATTGTGCAAACCTCTTCTGATAATCTTCAATTCTCACATTGATGACACTATCTCCGATGTCGTTGAAAGAGAATTTGAGTGATGGAAGGTCGGATCCCCACGGACTCTTCGGCCCTCAAAGAGACTACGATGTACACTATTCAGGAATGTCTGCCCCTCCTTCTCCCTCTGAGACAAGAAAGCAGACACAACGTGGTGATAAGAGGGTTTGACCCGAGACAAGCATGGTGAGATGAATTCGATCGTGAGAGAAGAAAGGGATGTAAACAAGGTCGTAGAGATCAGAATGGCATGATCCCAAACTATCGGGATGACAAAATGAATGATGCAACTATGTACGTGACATCAAACAAGATACGTGTTATGAATTATATATATTCAGTCTTCATCACTACAGTTTAGCCCACGCACTTCATCGAAACAAATATCTCACCTGAATTCTTGGTGAGACTCCATTCATTTCCATTGGTCGTGGCAGATGCAATGTATCCCATCTCTGATGCTTTCATGAAGCAATAAGGAGTTCCCACAGGATCGAACTGAAGAATAAACAGGGGTCAAAGATCAAAGATCAATTTATTACATTGCCTGCAGCCTTCCATGTGCATCCTCTTGATTCACATCCTTGTTGATTTGCTCCTCCTTCGGGATAACAATCGATTCGAAGCTGAAGGAAAGGAACAATCAGACTGACCAGTTACACAATATTTTAAAATTAAAATTCATGATAAGCGAGCTACATGTAAAGTATTTTATATTTCAAGGGTTCAATTATTAAGTGAAAGGTTCGACTGACATTATCCTGTGCGTGTAAAGAATAGAGAAGAAGAAGAGAGGAGAGGACCACGCGAAGGCCCATCGTTGCAATGAAGAATGATAAGAGAAGAAGAAAGATAAGAATGAGAAAGCACGTGGACTGATGAAGAAGAGCCATTCCATGAGGGAAAGAAGGAGAGAAGGGAGAAGAGATGGAAGGACTGATCGATCGAACACTTGTTACACACTTTATCGAAGTGAAGGGAATGTGTTGACTAGAGATGACATAATATGGACTAGAGAGATCAATGAGATCGAAGAGCACCCAGTAGAGACAACGAATACAATGGCAATAGGGGAACATGTGTATAGACAAGGAAAGGGAGAAGGGTGATTACATATCATCGAAGATATTACGAGGATTAGGATGTTCAGTCCATTGAGAAGATGGACCAAGAGAGGAACCACCGCGAGTCATAGAGGGGACAGGGGGATCATACGCTATCTCTTCTCTTTCTACAAATGGAACATTCTCTTCATCTTCCCGTTGTCTCTTCCATCCAAATGATCGACTACTTTCAGTTGATCTCTCTGCTGTTCTATCTACTCGACTTCGATTATCCCTTCGTCCTCTCTTATTCCTCTCCAATTGGACTAGAGCCTTCCCTGCTGAGACAGCATCCTGATAAGAGAGAGGTCGTTGAGGGGAAAGGGGAGGGGGAGGGAGGGAGGGGGGAGGGGGGACTGACCATGGTGACGTCATCCGAATCCATGAACTGATCCATACCAATTGCATGCAACAGACGAGTACCCAATCTGAATGAGGATCAATATAAAGGAGAAAAGGTTGACTATCTCGCTTGTAGTAAGTGAGTGCACAGAAGAGAAGGATGAGGAAGGGAAGATAAATATTAATTCCCTTTGCGAGAATTGGAAGAAGATCGAGATGGCCCATCAACTGAAGAATAGATACAACTGATTACTATTCGTATTCTCGTATATGATTCTTCAGAGTATTTTGTTTCATCACTGACCTTGGTAAACTGTGTCTCAACTCCATGATTCTTTTCGTGAGAGATGTGAGAATCGAGATGAATTAGTCCAAGAAGATTGAGACAAATTGGAGGAGTCAAACGACAGAGAAGACTGAAATGGAGAAAAATTTCGTTTCTATTTTAGCTGTGCTATCTATGAAGGGACGAAGAATGAACTTACGCAGCAGAGAAAAGGAGTGAGTTGTCATCAGTTAGTCCATGGGAATCGAGATAGTAATACTTGTAGATACGAAGACGGAAGAGGGTCGAATACGCACAACAACAGATGTATGTGAGAAGAGAGAATGATACCAACTGATGAGAAGATACGGTAAGAAGAGGCATACGGTAGGATACGGTACCTGAGTGGAAGTGTAATGGAACTTTTGTGCAGCTGCTTGAAGGAGAATGGCAGCAGGTGAGATTGTAGGGTCGACAATGAAGAATGTACACTCAGAGATTAGAATGAAGACTGTCATCGATGCGAGAAAAACACCAAAAACCTTAGGAGATTATTGATGGGATCAATGGTGGGAATACAATATATCTACCTTAGCTATGGGACGAGAAAGAATTACATGCCATGAGTACCGTACACTCGAAGGAATTACTGCATCCTGGAAAGAGAATTGTCAACATGCGAATTGATTTAATATCGTACCCATGATGAAACGTAAGTGGTGGATAATTGTCCAGTGAGAGTCGCCTGTTGAATGTCCTCGTGGAACATTGCTTCGTCCATTAGGGTTCTAAAATGGATTTGATAAGTTTGATATGAGTGATCTTTAGTCTTACTTCCACTGAGAGTTAGCTCGATTGTGCATCTGAATCACTTCGATGCTTCGTTGGTGAAGACGAATCTGAATTTGTATTGAAGAATATGAGATAAAAGATGTATAAAATAAATCGTACTAAGTATTTATCATCAGTGCACAGTATTGGATCTGCATCAGTGAGAGTTGCGAAGTCAGCTCCCGATCTAAGATTGAATGAAGAGAGGGAAATGACAAGCATTACAGTACCTTGATGGGAATAGTTGTCCTACAATCGATTCATCAAACTTGGATACGATCATTTGAGCTTTTGATCGTGTAGAGTGATCATTCTTCACTGCATTCAACACTGATCGCGCTTCCCTAAGAAGATACGGTAATGGATGAAATTCGATCGTGAACCAACTTAAATGCATCTCGATAAGCATCTTCTGCATCGTTCTTCTCTTGTACTTTCTGATCCAATTTGAAGTAGACTTTGTTGAGACGATAATCTGAATGAAACGAATGAAAAATGGATACGATAGTCACTCTACCTCTTCTTCCAGTATACCATAATTGTCTCGGTACTTCCACTAGACCATATCCGAGCAAACCAACTAGCAAGAGAAGTCCCCATGTATTAGAGGCAGAAACGAGAATAACTTTGAGATGCTCACTCAAAGGTCAAAGATCAGTCAACGAAATATTGGAACGATTACGTATTGATGACGATTCCTTTAAATACAGCGTAGATTACTAGTAGAATAAAGATGATTAGGTAGATTCCGTAGTAGATTGCATTGCTGCAGTGAGAGATCAGAGATTGCAAATCAGTAGTGAACTCACTTCACGAGAGCAGTTTTCATTCGACCCAACGAAGTGAAATCTCCAGCCGTTGAGTAACTTTGCATGAGAGGAAGAATCAACCTAAGCAATTTTCAATTTCAGGAAAGGATAGAGGTATCACCATGTCATCAATTGTGCAGTCCAATAGACGATACGCCATAGAGACAAAAGGAAATCATCGGGAACATATCTGAATGATGTACTTGACAGTATATTCGACACTCATTGACTGTACCCAGTGGGTGGTTCACACTCGAATGAGATATTAGCAGCTGGTCCTGTCGATGAAGACGTTGTGTTTGATATTCGCTCTTTTTCAAGTTGACATCTACAGTAAGATATTGATTGTCTGACTGATTTCAACATCGGAATATCTCACCTATTATAAAAGGTGATGACGACATCTAGAGGGAGAACGCAGATGATAATAAATGACATATACCATCCAAGAAACGTCGCTCCCGACACAACAATCGATTGTTTTCGCCAATTACCATACTTATTCAACAAGTAACATCTGTATTCACGACATTTGCGGACATCACGATGCAGATCAAACTCACGTTATAGCAAAAACTGCAAGAAGCTCCAATATAAGAGGACAGTAACCCATTACGGTTAAGAAGAAGTTTATATAATTGATTGCAGCCTTGTGATCATCAAGGAGAGAAAAATAAAATTGTATTGACGAAAATAAATAAATTGACTATTTCACGAATATAGGGGTCTCATTCGATGGTCGATAGTATTTTCAAAGTGGGTCCACGGGAACTTCCCTTCGAGAGTCGATCACGCCGAAACGTTTATTTCACATTTCCTCGATTTTTGACTTCGGCCTACTTTAGCTTTTCCCGTGCGTTTTATTTATTATTTTATTTGTTTTTCATTCACAAAATGATCTTTGCAGTATGGCTGACGATGGTAACGCACCTGGAGGAACGAGTAACTCCTACACGAACAGAGAGCCAGAAGCGACCGCATTAAATAAGCGAAAATCCATATTTATCTCACGCGACTACTCCAAGGGGCTCGGCGTTCGATTTGATCGAAATTATCCTCCTCAGTTGCATGGATTAGTGCGTTTAATAATAGTTACTGGTTTTAAACCCGTGTCTTTATAGATATCGGAAGAAGAGTGGAGCAGTACTATTGATAAGGTCAACGAGATCTTCGAAGAAGCTGAGAAGGTGAAACTACTTTGGTTTTATCTCTTCTAACATTATTCTGTTCAGGTCTGCGCAGCTTCTGTGGCTGAGACAATAGTAGGCTGTCTTACTTGTTACGTCTTACGGTGTTGCATCCAGACGCATTACGAAAAGAAACTGGTCGAGGTAAATAAATTATTGTTTGCTAAGAGTAATTTTATCATGGGAAATTCGATTTACAGCTGAATGAGTTCCTGGATGATCGAAATCACGAGGTTTTCGGCCCCGTTGGTCTTCTTCTTAGGGATCCGATGCATCGAGGTTTGCGAGTGGTGAGTCTATTCACTCATAACTTGATTTGTCCCTCTCAATACAACGACACTATTTCAGTTAGAAATTGCGTATGTAACTGAGGAAGAATCATCGGAATACGCCGTATGACGGGTACCTACCAACCATATTTATCGTTAGATTAGATCTATTTATCAAATTGCTGTTAAAATGCACTCACCCATTCTGGTCGTACTACATATGAAACTTACAAGTGCTCTCATCACTTATTTATATAGGAAACATTCCTCAATCTACCTTCACTCCATGAGAGGTCATCAGCTGTACATTATTATTGTATTCTTGTTACTTTATTATATTTTGTCGGAGCGATAAATATTGACTACTGTGTGCAACATGAACTAATAATTAAGCCGGTTCGAGTCCGGTACGATACCTAATCTCCTGTTTTTTTCCCTTATTCAGGTTTATGATAATATATTTAGGGAAATGAAGAGTGGTCAGAAGCCCGAAGTGAAGAAATGGAAGGGAAAGAAGAAGGTGAAGACTCTGGCCGACAAAAAGGCGAAGGGACTTCACATGAATCGAGTCGATAGAAAGAAATTCGCCAAAGAAGGAGCGAAAAAGCAATTCGATGATAAAATCAAAAAGTTGGTGCATATTTTTTAAATATTACTGATTTATCACCGAGGTACCTGTTTTTTTTTAAATCTATAATTGTAGGGCTGTGAAACACCAATTAGAAGAGCTGGAAGAGAGAAGTGTCTCTTCAATGAGCGAGTCTTCCTTCGGTAGTCAACCACCTCCCAAGAGGAAGAGGGTGAGCGATTCCATTCATTGGTCATTGAATTCACTAAAATTATTATGCATCGTTTAAAAGTCAAATTATATCTGAAACAATGTAATGATAAATGCAGGTATCCTTCTCTTCGGCACTCGAGCATCACAAGTTGTTCGATAAGAAGGACATGAGTCTTGAAATAAAGGTATTTACAATTAGTAGTCAATTGCATGCTAAAGTTTCCTAAACAAGTTAATTAAATACTGTGTGGATGATAAATACAAGTGAATGATTTAAGGCAAGCACAGCTTCTCCTGGAAAGTCATGCTTGAGACTGAAAAAGAAAGGAGATAAGAAGAAAGCGAAGGTTGTGAAGAAGGAAAAGGTGGAAGCAGCAGAGGAGAGTGAGGACGATGAGAAAATGGAAGTGGGAGAGGAACAAAATGAGAAGGTACATACATTCAGATTTGTAATACTCGTTTCTGGATTTCGATTGTTTTACTATTGACAACGAACGTCAATCAAACTATATATTCTCGTTTTATTATGTTGATAGCAGGAGAACGAATCTGATGGAGACGAGGAGGAAGAGGTCAAGCCTGTATTGAAGAAGAAGACGAAGATTCAAGTGACCAAGAGTGTTAAAGAACAACTATTGACTATGGACAGAAAGGATAGAAAGAAGTTCCTCAAGTAAGTACATATATATCATATTCATTCAATATCATTCCTTATCACAGGGAATTGGCAGCGAAGAAGAAGCCGAATTTCGCATTAGGAGAACAGTGCAAACAATTGTGGGAAGTGATCAGAAGTGGAAAGACGAAGAAGGATGTTAAAGAGGAACATGTTGAGAAACTCATCAAATTGATCAAGGTAAGAACAATGAAAGCGAAAGATATGATAAAGGAGTGATTGCAGGGAAAACTGAAGAATCTGGTGTACAGTCACGATACGTCGAGAGTCATCGAATGCCTCTACAAGGAAAGAAGGTGGGTTAGAGGAGATATTAATGCGAAGATGATCTTTCTCGAGACTTGGATGGTTCATTATCTCCAACTCAGAGACGACGTCCGTAACATGATCTACGATGAGCTTTTCTCTGAGATCGTCAAGATGTCTAAGAGCAAGTACGCAAGATTCTTCGTCACCAAGATGATCAAATACGGGTGAGCTCTTTTTTTAGTTTGTTTTCATTTTTGTGCCTTGTATTGTTTGTGATCGTCACCATTTAATTTAATGCCTTTAATTTGAGTTCAAAGCACCAACGAGTGAAGATCATGGATGCCTTCAGAGGACATTGCGTCTCCATGTTCAAAGTCAGCCATTCGGCCGATGTGAGTTATATCTATCCCAGTTTTTCTCCATCCATCTCCACTCATCTATCCTTTTTCTTTGCAGGTTCTCGAATTGATCTTCAATGATTACGCTACTCAACAGCAAAGATGGGATATCCTCTCCGAATTCTACGGAAAGGAATTCGTCCTCTTCAGAGTGAGTTTGACATTTTTTTGTTTCGATTTGATACAATTATTTGACTACCTCTCGTCCACTAAATTTTTTTTTTTTAACATTCACATGAAATGTGAATTGACAAAGAATGATTGTAGACGGAGAAGTCTCGTCCGATCGAACAGATTGTGGCAGAGGAACCATCGAAGAAGAAGGGAATCGTCAAGTGTATCGAAGAGATTGTCAATGATATCGTCCAGAAGACTACCATCAAGGTTTGTTCTATTCAATGTAGTGAGAATATTAACGTCAAAAAACAATGTTTCATTAATATAAATATTTGTTTCAGAGTTCTCTTGCTCACAAATTGATGCTCGATCTGATGACTTACGGAGACAGAGAACAGCAGGGAAATTTGATGGACAGCATCAAGGATAAACTACCCGAATTCGTTAGTTGCTTGAATATACTGAATATACTGAATATGAACATTAAACACATGGAAACACATGCATCTGGAAAAAACATGCATCTTATCTGGAATGAATTTGTTTTCAGATCCACACTCCGGATGGAAGTGAATTGGCAGTGAGAGTAGTGTGGAACACGAGTGCAAAGGACAGAAAGGTAAGGAAATGATAGAATTCTCACTCGAATAATATTTTCATTTTTCATCCGCTAATTTCATTTATATTTTCAGTTGATTGTGAAAAACTTCAAGGATCTCGCAGTGAAGGCAGCCACTGATGTTCATGGATGCAGGTGAGTAAATACGAGATACAATTGCATAATATACTCTTAAAAAATGTATCTTCAGTGAGTGCGGTGTTGATGGTTTAATCAGTATCGTCTTTTGCAGAACTCTGATGGCGATCTTCGACTGCGTGGATGACACCGTGCTTGTCAACAAGTTTATCACTCAGGTATGTATTTTTTTCAAAGAAATGTGCCCATTGCTCTGTAATTACTTATTGATATTTATCTATTGTTCAGGAACTCGCTAACAACGTTGGCACTATCTGCGAGAGCAAGTATGGAATCAGAGTAAGTTCTCGACAAATGTCATATTTATTTAATTTTTAAAAGTTGTTTTTGGGTACCTTTTTTTAACCGTTATACTTGCAGACTGCTCACTATCTCGTGCATCCGAGAGACGGAAGAGTGATGAGAAAGCACGTCTATCAAATGCTCGCCAAGGTACGGTCTCTCCTTCAATAAGGCCTGAGAATAGTTCACGGGGAAACATGGGCTTTGTCTCCTCAACATTATTCCTCATTGATTCCTTTACAGGGCGACAACAACGAGCATTCGAAGAAGCCGATGGGAGAGAGATACACTGAATTATTCCGTGCTTTCGCTCCTGGAATATACACTTGGATGGCTGCCAATATGGAGAAACTCATCTTCGGACAAGTGGAAACGGCCAATCTCGTACTCGCTGCACTCGAACCTGCTGGTGAGTGAGAGAAAGAGATTGAGAGGAGTGATGAGAAGCTCAAGGAATCATTCTTCTCTTGCAGGCAACAAATACGAGAGATTCGAGCGTGTGATCGATCCTGAGCTTCGTCTTCCCTGTTACGAGGCCATTGCTGAATTGGCAAAGAAGGTTTGAATTTTACTATTCATTTATTGTTTGTTCACCACTAATATAAATCCGAATAAAATAATTCAATCTCAGGAGTTCATTCCCTGTGATGAAGTGAACGCTCACATCGTTGAGCACAAGTGGGCGAATTTCGTCCTATCGAGGTTACTCAAGTGTAAGTTATCTATCACTCTTATTCGACGAGTTATCACGAATGGTCACTTTCGACTATGGACATATGATTGGTTATTATTAGAAGTTATCGGATAATTGAAGATTAAATGACTAATTGCAGTCGACGGTAATCTTCCTGAGGTTGAACGTCTCTCCACTCAATTGGCTAAGCTGACTACTGCTCAGATCGGAGAATGGGTTGGATGCAATAAGGTAAGTAGACATGAGAGAGATATACTCGTATTATTGGCTTTGTTATCTTATTGGTAACCTAATCCCTCTGCAGGGTTGCTTCACTCTCCTCAGAATGTTCGAGAATGGAAGTGCTGAGACGAAGAAGAAGGTAAATATCTATGATCTCTATTCAAGGATCAAATCAGTAGACAACGCCCATTCCACATTGATAGTGTTTTCATGCATGTGAAAAACATGTGATTTGATCTTAGATTATGTCTTTTATGTGGTACTGTTGTAAATGATAATGAGGTCGTTGAAAAAAGGAAATATTATTCATTTCTTTTTTTTCAGGTTAAATCGTCGGTCAGTCTCAAGAGGATTCAGGGTTATTCATCTGAGGGAGCCAAGATTCTAACTAAGCTTCTATCTTAGATTGTCCATCAATTGATTGATCCTATTCACTGGTCTCATACCCCTCACCTCCTCTGATTTCCCCCTTATAGTCCAATTTTATGACGTTTATCTATCGTCAAAAGGTTCTATTCTTTGTTGTCAGTTGTTATCGTTGTTGTTTATTGTTGCACATTTTACAGATAAATGAATGTCTTTACTTGATATATTCAAGCAACAACTGATTTGTCGAAAGTGAATGAAATCTCTTCTCCATTATCGTCTTCAAATACTACTCGATAGTACACATCTAAACTCCTAATCCAAGCAGTTTCATTGTGGAATACCACTCGATACACTCCGGGTCCTGGAGCTCGTTCCCGCATTCGATCTACCGTAGGCATTGCTAAGAAAGTATTGATTGATAAGAAAATAATTGTAAATTGATCGTACATGGATATTCGAAGAATGGCGACCAATCAACCATCTCAGAGGAATCGATAGATGGATCTTGTGATGAAGAGTACAGTATACTCATTCCGTATGTTCGATCTCCGTATCTGATCATTTTACTGAATTGAAGAAAAAAATTCAAGATTACCTATTGATAACAAAATGTGCAGGAGACGTTGATTTGAGAACGAAGGAGATGTTCATTTTCCGACCAGCGGGAATGTTCACTCGAGTTAGATTGGATACAGCTGGCTGAAATCATCTAAATAGCTTCACTCAGACTACCGTAACCTACCGCGAGATAATCAGGTGTCCAATATTTACTGGAATGAATAGGATCTCTTTTAGCTGAGAGTCGATCGGCAATTTCACTATTGACCATATCTCCACCCCATTGGACTGGCAGATGAGAAGCTGATACGAACTGAGAATCAATGGATTTTTCATCTACTCAAGAGAACGATTACTCACTGATCTCGCAACGACCTTCGCTTCGCTTGAACTAGAACAAATTCGAACCTACAACCATTATTTTTTGATGGATGGTCTATTCCCATCACATACCTTATTCCTCGTTCTCTCTGGAAGAAGAGGTGAAATTGCTCTCCAGAGGAGACTTGTGAAGGGTGGACAATTCACGATTAGTACGGTATTCAACCATTCAGGATAGTTCATATAGCAAGTTGCCCAGAGTATACGATAGGGACCTACAGATAAACGGATATTTCGAGATGGAGATAGTTTGCACTGACCAGTGACAATTGATATGAGAGAGGGATGAAGTTTCAATTCATCGAGATCAATAATATAGATCACCGATGCAATTCTTCCTGTCTCCGCTTCCATTGCATTCAATTTAGCTAGGACGAGTTCCTGTAGATATTCCTAGTGATTGATTAGATGAAATGACCAACTTGAAATGTTAATCGATGGAGCATAAAATGAGTACTCTGAACAGCCTTCATTATTCCTTCTAAATCAATTCGACCAGCACATTCAACCACAAGGAGAGTATTGTCTTCCGGAATTCCTGTCTCGCCTAAGAAATACGATAGATATTACTGAGTGATACGGTAGGAATCAACCGATTAATCCAATTGGAAAGTATTCATCGAGTATCGGATTAGTCTTTTTCTTCGAGATATTGTCTAGATCATGGAATCTTCTGAATAGTAGATGCTTCTCCAGATAGAATGCAGCTTCATCCACATTCATACCGTATCCCTGAGGGAGTGGCTTAGTCTACTGTGAGTATATTTTAACCTACAATAGCCCATCGAAGAAGATTGAAGTCTGTGTCGTATTTGGGAGTGAGCAAATCACCCATCTGAAATCATTCGGAAAATACGAATTCTCAAGATATTGATTACCTTCGTTCTAAGAGAGGCAACAGCCTCTTTCTGGGCTTCGTCCATTATCAGTGAAAATGAGAAGGAGAAAGATAACTGAGACGACTATGATTAATCTTACGAATATTCATAATGATATTTCGAGTGATAAAGAAATGATTGAGTAAGAAACATGAAGAATGTCCACTGATGTCCATAAAAGGAAGAAGAGAAAGGGAAAATAGTGAAAGTGTAATGTTTGTCATGCACGAATCGAAGATACGAGGAAGTTACATAATTTATGAATTCTTACATCAAATCATAACAAACTGCGATCAACAATCGACTAGAAAAGGGGAAGAATAGAAAGAGTGGATCAAGATATAAATCAGTAGATCCAGCCCCCTTTCCTTCTCCTTTTATACTCGTACGGATTACTCTATCTAAAGGGGAGGATCAATGATTCTCATTAGAAGAAATAGAATCGTTTCCTTCTCCCTGTTTCTTTCTCGAGATCGGATAAGAAGGAGGAAACATATTTCCGAGTCTTTTCATCAGCTGATCGAGAGAGAGAAAGAGCTCGTCTGAAAGAGATACAACATCAATCCACTGATCCCATCAATGAAGTCGACTCATTAAGCACTCAGATAAACATCATTCAGTTACTATTTCTGCAGACGGTTTTAATGGAATGACAAGGTAAGTAGTATGAGAACCCCAGGGAGTCTTTTTCTCTCTTCCATCCAATTCAATCATAATTCTTCCCTCCTTACCTTGCCCATTCAATAGCTTCATCTTTCTTCTCAGAGTGGAACAGAGCCTCCGCATACGTACAGTAACTGAAATGTTCATTGATATGCACTGATTAAAAAACTTGAATCTACAGTATTCCTACAGTACTCACAGTGAAGGGAGCAATTGAGCGCATTCGTCGATATGAGCTGCCCTTTCCACGGCATACGATAGATATTTCACTGCCAGAGGGTATCTGGAGTACGGTAGATAATAGATAGTATTGATTGATATTCATCTCACCTGTTCTTGATCACACAAACAGTTCCGAAATTGTTTGCCATATGAACAGAATGAGCAGTTCGCGATCCGAAGATCTGATAGGAGATCTGGAGGAAAGAGAACAATACGGTAACTAGTCTATTACGAATTTGACTAATCAATATCAATCTTCCGTTCCTAGAAATGAAGATATTCTCTCACCTTGAGTACTTCTCCCATATACTCATCAGCTTCTTCTAATCTGCTCTCATCTCGATAAGTAATCAGGAAATGGGCGAATGCATCAAGACACATTCCGAAGAGAGCCAATGGATCCGAATGGGTTGCACCCTAATAAGATCAAGGATATCATCAACATCAGATCAATGGGATACCTTAGTATCGATAGGATGTCTATCTTCTACCATTGCTCCCCTCGCTACGGAATTCTTTGCGAGATGAGCATCCACTGTCTACAAGAGAGAAAGAAGAGATTACACTTCATTATTGATTATTGTAACCTTCATTTGTTTCCTTAGACAATGAGTCAATCCAGTCTCTGCATTATCGACCTCTCCTCGACGAGCCAAGAGATCTGCCAACTGAAATAGTAATATAACAATTACAGTCACAGGTGGATTATAAAAAGAGGCAAGCTTGTTAGAATTGCGGATGCCCAAGCGCGATTTTGCGAATGACACAGAGCAAAATGAATGAGGTCTATATTGTTTTACTGTTGCCCTCGTGCCTTTCGATCCCACCAGTGATTTCAGACATCAATCAACATAAAGTGTATTTGTATAAAAATAAATTTCACAAGAGTCAACTAACCTTGAGAGAAATGCCGATGAATACAGGGTCGGAGTCCTTCGTTCCGTGTATCGTTACCATTCTGAATTCATTTCTACCGTACTATCTCTTCTCAACGTACCTCTGAATAGTATCTCTGAAGCATCTCTCAGCTTCAGCCCAATCTCCCTTCTGATAGTAAGTATTCGCCAATTCATCCAATACTCGAGTGATCTACAATCAATGATCATTCCTCTCATTAATTCCCTTCATTAGCTCACAGCCATTGGTTCCTTCCTCTCATTCGCTTCACTCAATGCATCATGCAATACAGTGATGGCATTGTCATACTCTCCATACTTCCGTTGCAACCACGACTGAGAAGGAATTAGATTGGAGAGGAATAGAAGTAGATCACTCACTTGTTTGATCTTATCCTTTACTGAATCCTTGTCTAACTGCACTTTCTCCAATCCAAAGAAATCTTTGATAGTAACCACCCACGATAAAGCCAACAGAGGACTTCCCATTGTTACATACCTACAGTATACCATGTTCACGGTAGAATTTATACTAACGCAATACCTCCTCCAGTTGGTTCTACCGTATCTCCTCTCTTCATTTCGTGAGTACTGTCTATCGTGGTTTGATGTGCAGGCGAGTGAAGGGAGTCGTCTCAAGACTATTGATCTACTCAATAATCGTGACGGGAGAGACATCTGAACTACCGTATTGCTATTTGGAGTGATCAGTGGTTATAAAAGTATTACAATGCATCCGAAGCAATTGATATGGGAAATCATGGGATAATGGTTCGCAGTCAATCGTTTATCAAACTCTGTGTATTTACATGTGAATGCGCTATGCTCATTCTTCACCCGTAATAAAGTATCTATCCAGTAAACAACAATTAAAAATGACTACAAATAAACTATTCGTTCTGTGATAAGAACTAAACATCATAACTATTGCACATTCTATTTATCTAGGTCAGAGATACCTAGATATTCTACTGTGTTATTTCATTGCGAAAGATGTTCCACATGAACATCCTTTTTCAGCCAGAGGATTCGCAAGCACTCGAAATGAAGCTCTGAATAGAAAATAATATTTCAATCTTAAATTGCATTAATCTGCAGCATACTTACTTCATCAAATCTTCAACGTAATCCACTGTTGATCCACGAATATATCCGAGAGACATCTGACATTTCACAGAAATAATAATAATAGATATCATTCAATAAATTAGCTACCGTATTCAACTCACTTCATCGACTATCACAAGTTCTTTTTCTCCGTCTTTCACTACCAAATCATCTGGAGCAACCGTAGTATCCAATCGAATTTTATATTCGAAACCAGCACAACCTCCACCTTCCACCTTAAGAAGGAATATTCTGGAAAAGAATGAATACGGTATAGATCTACTTACCTCTATTCTTAGTTTCTCCTCTGGACTAAGAATTTCATCAAGTCTTTGTTTGGCAGCTTTTGTAAGAATTAGGTCTCCTTGGGGGATCAATCGGGATGAATAAAGACGAAGAGAGGGAAGAAATCGAAGAGAGTTAGCGAAACGCCCTAGGGACATCTGACAAGAAGATTATGTTGGATAGGATGACACTTAATAGAGAGGAAAATGCGTAGTCGATATCTCCTTCAGATACAGTAGTGCAAGTGCGACACTTCCCTCGAGTCGATCCAATTACTGTAGAGTAAGATCAAAATCTTTATTATATACAGTAAAATGATGTGGACAATTGCAATAAACTTCTAAAGCACCATTATGGCTCAGTTCTTTGATTCTTTGAATAGATGAGATTAATATTGTTTCGATTTGAAAGCGAGTGTTAAAGCGTGGTCAAGTATCGTATTTGGCAACTGATTAACAGTCAAAGAATGCGTATAAAATATAGCTAAAATCTACTCTACGATGAGACTACATATACTGTAAGCGATTTGGAGGTTCAAACTCGGAATAAAAGAAGGATCAGATCATGGACTACGAATCGATTAATTGAGATTGGTCATTAAGATACGGTAGATAAATACTAAGGTCTACCAGGAGATTGAGCAGCTCTTCTTCGTTGTCTCTCGAATCGTTTCTCCATTTCATCCAACAATCGAGGAGTATATCTGAATATTAATGATCACTATCCATTTGTTTGAAATTGTACTGATTTCGAGTAGATAATTGTTCAGTGTACCTGGTGATAGAATAGAAATACAGTAACCAATGGATAATCTACCGTACCTGACTACCAATTTGACAGTGCCAGTTGCACTCTTGAGTAATTGCACTGCTCGTTCGTGAGATGCACCCTCTACGTTCTAAATAAACTAATATGAAAATAAGAGGAATCCTCATTGAGGATGACGTTGTGAATAGGAAATACTAAAATAACAATAAAATATAAAAAATTGACTGACAACTAGAGTTCTCTTATTGGAAAATGATTTTCCAATGGAAAATGATTTGTCTCCTCATTCTTCACACTCTCTCGTCGCGAGAGCAGTCAAATCCACTGCTCTCGCGACGTGAGAGTGTGAAGAATGAGGACACTCATTTTCCATTGGAAAATCATTTTCCAATAAGAGAACTCTACTGACAACTCCATTAACTGCAATGAGTTGATCTCCTCTCTTCAGTCCTCCATGTCTATCTGCCACTCCACCCGGAATGATTCTGAAACACACACATCATGTAATTAACCAACAGTTCAATAACTAGTAAAATTTCAATTTCTAAGTCCTACGTTAACCATTTGAATAACAATAGCGTGAAAATTAAACTAACCTCGATATGTATATGGGTGAATTTTGTTCCTTTCCTCCCATAACATTGAATCCCAATCCTTGATCAGTCTTAGGTAATTCGACTATTCGTGGATGAGAGTGTCCTTCAGCAGCAGCAAATGCAGCTACTGTCGCCTTAGCTGCTGCTGATGCTCGTGTCTACAATGGAATTACTAAACTATTGACGATATATATTTAAAAAATAGGTACTTGTAAGTTGAAATTAGGCCCTTCGGACTGAATTACGGAATTTCATTACTTCATCAGTATCGCATGGATTGGCTATTAAAATGCTCATGAATCTCGATCAATCTCCATACATAGCGCTATATTCAAATGAAGATATACTTACAGTAGGATTGGAATCGACCTCCACTGCATCATACACGTGTTCGTACACTTCCCTCACTGCAGCGAAAAGATCAGACTCGAGAATCGATTGAAGAGCAGTTAGACGGGGAGATGTTACCTGCAATATACAATAGTTTGTACTTAAACTGCTAGACATCACAATTCACCCATAAACTGAATGATACCTCTTCAGTTCTCTGGACGTGTTCCATCAATTCGAGTATTCGATGGATATCTCGTTGAAGGGAAACACCTTCTGATGATGGAGGACCACCATTCATGACTTAAAAATAATGATTAGAGCTGATTTCGTAGACCGAAATGTATCAGGTATTAGAAAGGTCTCCAACCTCGTTTTCAGAAAGGAACGATTGAAGAAAGGTAATGTTTTACTCGTTCTGAGATCAAGTAACAAATAAACAATATGAAACAACGCTATTCAACTAATGAACAAAAATGAATCTAGACAAGTGTTGTCAAAGTGAATCTATTCGATGGTTCTCTGGGAATAACATTATACGTTAGCTTGGGTCGTTTCTCGAGGCCGGTGTTCATTGCACGATCCATCCAAGGCTCATCCGAATTCTTTTCGATCCACTCGGTTGTGATCTTCACAGTTCCATCACAGCTGGCTTTCAACAGATTCTGACCACGATCCATTGCGTGGTACACCTACATTAAGAAATTGAAACACCAATCAATGAGAATTGTCTAGTGAATGAATTGATCTACTCTGATTTCCCCCAAACTTACATAAAAAAGATAACTCACATTCATTCCGGGTACGTAGTTGAACTTTCCCTGGCAAAGAAGGAGATCTCCTTCACACACAACTTCTCCATCCGTTCGATAGATGCCTTTGTATGGCTTGTTCGGTGGTGGCCGAAGAAGTCCTCGAACTTGTGAAAGAGAAAGACGAGGCAATCGATTCAACATCTTAAATTAGTATAGCATACCGTAACTGTAACACCTGATAAACAATCAAACAAATTTGATCTACTCAAAGTGCGTAATCAATAATAGAAAAAGCCAGGAATTTTTTTGTGAAGTGAATAAACCGCCAGGCTGAATAATGAAACGCGTCAATAAACTGTTCCTTGGCCCGGTTAATGCAAAATAAATTTTCGTGAACATTTTAAAATTCCGTCTTGTTTTGACTTGTTGTTACCTTGCTATAGAATATTCTTTTATTATTATCCTGCCATGAGATCACCTTAATGATCTAGATGACATCTGATTTGCGAATTCGCCCATGTACTTATTGCGCAACATGATTGCGATTTTCAAACTTCAGACTATTCCTCGTGACTTCTTTTTACTGGTTATTTCATCATTCTGACTCGAGTTTCTCCATTTTTCACGATGTGTATGTATTTAGACCCACTGTGGCAGTGTTCCTCATTTGATCAATATCCGTCTCGTCCAAACAACTTTTTACCCTTCACCAATTACTGACTTAGCTATTCATTGATTTCATTTTTCAGTGATTCACATTCACGATGGGAAAGAAAAAGTCGAGCAGAAAGCCGCCTCCGAAGGCTAAAACGATCGTTCCCCTCGACACTCAGTTCAACTGCCCCTTCTGCAATCACGAAAAAGTGTGCGAAGTCAAAATGTGAGTAGATACTCGCTAAGCTTCCTAGTTTCGAAAAGGTCTTATTATGTTGTTTATTCAATTAATTATTTCATCGGGTTCCTGTTTCTAGTCCAGTAATTCATTTACGGTTAAAAGATGCATTAAACAGACCCACATAGCGTTGTCGTCATTTGACGACTTTGAAATCGCTTTACGTGGAAGAACTTTGCCTTTTTCTATGCGTTGGCATCCTCTATTTCTCTAAAATGAATTGAAAAAAATAAAAAAATCTCTAAATATATGCATTTGCAGTTCAACGACTATCTGTCAAATTAGAAAGAGTTTTATTTCTAAATAGTTGTAAATTGCAGGGATCGAGAAAGAAATGTTGGATTCATTGCGTGCAGAGTCTGTCTTGAGGATTTCCAGGTTTGTTCTATATTGCTACAGCATCTCTTTTAAAAATTTAAAGAAAAATATTTTGGTCGAAACTAACGTTGTTAATTCACATAGGACGAAGTGGTTCAAGAGCACCACTGATTTCTAATTTCGACAGTAGAAAAATTCCACAAAATCCGATTTCGACGTGACAGCGTCTGATTCAAACGAACACCCGAAGTTAATAATAATCTACTTTAAAAAATATTGCAATATTTTGACGTTGTAATTAGTTGTTTTGATGATACCGCTCAATAATGTGATAGTTGAGTTTGGCGAGATGATATGAACTAATGTAGGTTCTTGCAGACGACAATCAATTATCTCTCGGAGGCGATCGATGTCTACTCGGATTGGATTGATGCATGCGAACAGGCAAATGCCTGAATCTTCCCCTTTCCCTCCTCCTTCCCACTCATAGCATATCAACTTGATCCAATAAGCACTCTCTTCCTTGGAACAATCCATCGAGTGTAGTGTACATTGACCTATCGTTTAGAATTCAATTTTTTTCCTATTGTAACTGATGCGATTGAATAATCCCCTCAGTTAATCCTGGTTGCGAATTCTTCCCCCCGTCTCAACCATTCGATCTCTCGCAATGAACTCTACCTGATTACGTTGTTCATCATTGTATCCTTTAAGGAGTTCCTTAAAGGTTCCATCATCCCATGTGTATAATATTCTCTTTTCGTTCACTGATAAATTGGTTTCTCGACCTCTATGAGTGCATAGTGTAATGGGGAGGAAGAGTAACGAGTCTTCTTCGCTGACTTCCCCTCTCTCCTCTCTATCTCTTTCTCTACCCCTATCATACCGGTTCGACCATTCTCTATTCTTCTTCATTCTCAGCGAGGAGTAATCGATCTCATCCCTCAAATGGACAATGATAATATCCGTAAGTGTGAGTCCTCACCATTCTCTCTCTTATCATGAGTCGATAAGAGAGAAGTCGAGAGGTGATTATCGGTGCGAAACTTGTATTGAGTAGTCTTCATGGAGCCTCCCTCTTTTGAAGGTACTATTCACTCTTCAGATACGGTATCTAAATTGACAGAATATCGTCTTGATCTACATCTTTTTATCGCTCTCTCATTGCTTTGTTTGATCTACCCTATCTATCGAATTGACGTTCAGATCTACTCGATCAGCCGTTTCAACGGAAAATAGGTACCCAACTGAGCGATGCAATATTCACATCCGTAAGTGCCTTTCTGTCTCTCTTTATCTATTCTTGAGTCAGTTCAATTCGTGTGTGCTATCACTGAGATTGGGGTGAAAACAGTGAAAGGGCCATTGATTCGAGAGAATGGAAACAACAAGGACGAACGAATGAGAATCGATGAGATCTCATGGAGTACGGTAGAGTACTGTATTCAGGATCTGGTGCATATTCTGCATCATCTAGAAGTAGAAGCAGAAAAGAAGAAAACATTCCCTGAATTAATGAATGAACACTTCGATTTGATAGGAAGCGAATGGAAGAAAAGAGCGATAAAGAGTGAAATCGCCCTGCAGGTGAACTTAAAATTCATGATTCCATTATTAAAATTACTTGAAAATTCCCTTCTGTTCATTTTTCTTCAATTGCTTTTCAATTTTCATTCAACTATTCTTCAATTTTTAATTGAGGGTCTTCTTCTTCTCTTAGAGTATTGTATGTGGATTCCGGCCACCTCAGCATCTTCACAATTATTCGAAAGACTCGTCAACTTTCTTGGATTCCACACAATTCAGTTTTGGAAGGTGATTTATTCTGTGAATCAACCCTAGTTACTTATCATGTATCGAGATCAGAGGATCAATTGAATGCGTGTTTTCTTCAATTTTCCACATCCCTTTCGCAGAGTGCTATATTTTGCCTGATGACCTTGATTTTCGTATCATTTCCGGTATAGATTACGCAAATAGAGATACTCTAATTGGTTATATATATATTTCGACACATCTCTATAACTTCCTTCATATCAGATTGCCGTCCCCGTTCTCTTCGAGAGTGATTTCACTGCTGCGACCAAGTACAGAGACTCACTCCTATTCGCATTGGCACTCTATGATGTAAACACTGGAAAGAGTCGATTAAAGTGAGTAGAAAAATGGGAAGGGAAAGGACAGAGAAGGGACAAGACAGAAATGGAGGTCGAAATAGTTGATACCGATATCTCTTCTCAGGGAAGTGTATGCAGCAGTACCAGGAGTGAGGGAATCACTTCTGGGAGAGAATGCCAAATCATTTGGAGAGAAGTTTCATCATTTGAAGAAGAGAATAAGCAGACACAACAGTCGATCATCACTTCTCGATGAAATCGGCAGTCCGGGAAAGGGTTAGATTTATTTACGATCAACTTGTTTCCAAAAGAGGTTAACTCTTCAACAATTGTAGCAAGATACTATACTCTTGCACAATTTACGACTGCTGTCGAGACCGTTAAATCCAATGACATTGCGATACTTTACTTGAAGAACTCTTGAATACTACAGATCGATCAATGTCTGGAGGTGCAGTAGATGGATACGACAGTGATACAGATCATTCCATTCCATCGGGATTAGCATCTGCTCATTTTCATGTCTGTTACATTCTTTAATCGCCTCACTTTCATATTCAAAAGAACGAAAAACAAAAACTCTCTGAAAAGAAGGAGTATTTCAGCAACGAGTAATCAATGTGTCCAATGCTCCTCCAGTATCATTGAAGAAGGAAAAGACAGGAGAATGGGAAATAAAGCAGGTCCGAGTTTTAGAATTTACTGGATTGATCTTTGATCTTTCTAGGGGTCGGGTGGTCTCGTCTCTTGCGTTGATCCAGTTATGAGCAAACACGAAGATAATGTGTGGTTGGCCAATTTAGGTGAGGGTTTTGATTTATTCTCCAAACGATTGGGGATTTTTCTCATATGTTCATTGCAGGAATGAATGTGGGTGGTAAGAATGGGAAACGACCATCGAATTGTGATCAATCTCATTCACTTGCCCCTACTACGAATACACTCGGACTGCCACTTATCAAGCAGACTATCGCTGAGGTTTATCCGCATCTTCATTTCTCTCTCATATTTGAAGAACTCATACTGAATTAATTATAATGTATTTTTGAAGATGATCTTTGATCTCTGCAGGTTCTCTTCCACGTTTTGGCCGAAGAAGATGAAGTGGAGAATGTGAAGGACAAGAATAAAGCGAGGTAAGGAGCACGGACCAGAGATCGCTTTGATGGGTTGAATTGTAGACAAGATCTGTCCCTCCTCGGAGTTCTCAATCATTACAATCGAGGACGATACAAATTGAATCCCGTTGTAGTACAAGAGGAGGATTACAATGTCTACTATGGAGGAATCAGGTGCGATCTTCTTCCTCTTGAGACCACTATGTTTCTTGATCTTTGATCTTTCCTTCAGTAATGGTCTCCTCTGGCCGGCTCTTCACAATCTTCCCGAGTACATATCTGAAGAGTACAAAGATCCCAATGTAAGTCATTTCATCCTCTCTTCTCTATTTCTTATTTCCTTTCAGTTAATTCGTGATCATTGGTGTTCGTATGTTCGAGTTAATTATCAATTCGCTATCAATGCAGTCAGAAACAGTAGACCACAGGTGAATTGACCTCTTCTTCACTAACTCTTCAATCGATAAATTCAGGATTTCATCTGGATTCATGACTATCATCTTGTTCTCGTTGGTCTCATTATGCAATCACTTGATCCGAATCTCGAGGTTACGATGAAATAATTGATTTATAGATGATCTATAAATTTTCAGGTCGGATTCTTCTTGCATATTCCATTCCAACCTCCTGATTCATTCTTCGAGAAATTCCCTCTTGTTGCAATTCCTCTGCTGAGAGGATTGCTTAGATTCACCAAGGTTTGTCTCTTCACTACCTATTAAAATCGATCCTGAGATTTCAATGATTATTTCGAAATTGATTTTTTTCAGGTTGGATTCCAAACTCATCGCGATCGTGAACGATTTGTGTTAGAGGTTGAGAAATATTTCAGAGCTGCTAAGGTAGATCAATTAACGATGAATGATACAGTATCCCTACCGTATTCAGGTTTCATTCGATAAGCAACTAGACATCTATACAATTAGTCTGGAAGGAGTCTCTTGCTCACTCGGAGTTTTCCCCGTTTCTATCAAAAACGAAGATTTCCTTCAATTCGTTAGTAAACCAGAGACAGTAAAGTTATCCACTGATATTAGGAGAAAGGTAAGAGGGAATAATGCAGATCGAATTATTGAATGGTTATTATCAGATGTTGGGTCCTTCTCCTTCTCCCGATTGCCGTCTTTTCTTCTCCGTTGAGAGATTCGACTACACAAAGGGAATTAGAGAGAAACTTCATGGATGGAGAAAGTATAGAGTTATATTTGTTTTCATCTGATCGTTGATGTCTTCAGATATCTCGAGACTCATCCTGAGAGAAGAGGAAAGGACGTACTTTATCAAGTGAGTTTTGCCTTTTTTTCGAAGATTCTGTAGCGTAACTGTAGCTATGCTTCTATGAATGTAAAAAAATAGCGAATGTTTCTCAGATCGCAGTGACAAATCGTCGATCTGTTGATATGTATCGAGTTTATCAAGATGAGTGTATGGCTCTAGTTGAAGGAATTAATAAAGATTATGCAACGAAGGAATGGACTCCCATCGTATTCGAATGTGATGGTTAGAACTTCTCACTGAGAAGGAATCGGACGAATATTCATCATTTATTTCTTCTTCTAGGCCTTCCTCGTGATCAATTAGTTGCTGCTTATTGTGCAATGGATATTGGAGTAGTCACTCCTAGGAAAGATGGAATGAATCTGGTGAGTATCTTGTCTTTGAAGTAACAAAGAATTATGCCAAAGTGAAATATCGATTCGATATTTTTAGGTAGCAAAAGAGATGATCGTAGTGAATCCTCAAGCGGGTCTCATTCTTTCAACGGGAGCTGGATCTGAGATACAATTCTACAATGCGGGATTGTATGGACAAGAAGGAGAGAGAAATTACACGAGGATTGATGATCTATATGATCCTATTGTTAGTTAGATGAATCTACCAGTGATTGTCCAATTGTAGCAATACGCTCAATGTTTCTACGATGCAGCCACTCTGAATGAGGAAGATCGAGCAAAAAGATCGAAGAGAATTCATGAATTCCTTCTCGCCCATGATATCGAAAGGTAATTCATTGATCTATACAATCTTATTCAAATTCAACTTTTTCAGATGGTCAACAGCTTTCCTCGATCCTCGCTGGACTCATCACGTTATCAAGAAGGCTCAAGTCAGTCTCTCCCTCCCCTTTCCTCCCTACTCTTCCCTTCCCTTCAGATCGAAACAATCGATGATTTCTTCTCTCTAATGATTCGTACACGTCATATTCGTCGTCAGATAGTGGAAAGAGTCCTCGAAGGAGTTCCAATTAGACAACATTTCTGTATTTCACTCGCCAATGCAAGAGTGAGTACAGTACTCTTCCCTCTACAGTATCCCCATTCTTCGTTGTAGGACTCTCTTGTCTCATCTGCTTCCTCAACCAATATTCTGAGAGTGAAAGCATCCAAATCTGCTGATTTCGCTATCTTCGATATTCAAAATGAGATCAGTGAATTGGAAGTAAGAAATCGATAATTAGGAAATACTGTATGATTATGGTGATGATTTTCAGCGCGATCTTTCATTTATCGATTATGTGGAGAGTGATGATCCTGATAATATCGAGCAGTTCGTTGAGGTACGGCCGAATTATTTATTGAAATTCCAAAATTGAAGTTGGAAGCTTTTTTTAAAAAGTTCAATGAAAAACAAATTAAAATTTCATATGTTTTTGGCGCAAATAGTGCCTTCTTTGAGTCAATTTCAATTTCCACTCATTCATTCGGATATTAGTTGGATCTTTCTCGTTCTCTCTCCTTCTCCTCATCTTCTCTATGGATTGAGACCATCTCCTAGCAACCTCCCCTCATTCCTCCTCATTCCCTCTCCTTCCCTCTCCCTCTCTCCTTCTCTCTCCTTCTCTTCTCTTTCTCATGAATCCTTCCCTCTTCCACTGATTACTAACTCCCTCTTCGTCTTTATACACTGTACTTATTCCCCGAGGGACGTCTTCCTATCTCATTAGATTTCATTTTATCACCAATTAATTCCATCAGCTAATTTCTCAACTGTTTCTGTAATCTTCGTTTCTTTTATAAGTTCTTCAATGTCCATGGTTCCCTCAATATTTATAAGTTCTTCAATGTCCATGGGTCCCTCAATATTTCTATTCCTATGTTCATGCGTTTTTTCACGTATGTTTCCTCTCCTTCTCACTGTTTTCATCTCCCTTCAGAATGGGTCTTCTCGATCTCGTTCGTTCTTTCAAATCAGCCCCTGAGAAGGAAATTCGAATCCTTCTTCTTGGATTGGACAATGCTGGTTTGTCCCTTCTCTCTTCTATTACTCATTTCACTCATTGGCTCTCACAGGAAAGACGACTCTTCTCAAGAAACTTTCATCTGAAGAACTGACAAATGTAACCCCACTAAAGGATTCAATGTAAAGACAATTGCAAGTGGAGGTATCTGTGAGAGAAGAGAAGAGAGAAAGGGATGAGTCTGTCTATCAGGAATAACTCTCAACGTGTGGGATATCGGAGGACAACGAGCAATTCGACCGTATTGGAGTAATTATTATCCTGGAACTCATGCTGTTATTTATGTAGTTGATGCGAGTGATGTCAAGAGGTGAATAGAGAAAGGGACAGAACGAGGATAAGAATGGAGTTTAGATTGGATGAGAGTCACGTCGAATTGGATGAATTACTCGAAGAAAAGAAATTGGAAGGAGTTCCACTTCTCGTATTGGCTAATAAACAAGTAAGATATCAATGATCATTTGATTGACCTCATCGATCGTTCGTTTCTCTTAAGGACTTGACTACAGCAGCCGATGCAGTGCAGATATCAACCATGTTGGGATTATCGAATATCAGAGAAAGAGCTTGGCAGATACAGGTTCATTTTCTATTCTTACAATTAGTCGAATCTACAACACTCCGTTATAATTGCTTCTGATACTGTAGAAACTTACCAATGAATGAGGTGTTACTCTCCTGCTTCAGCCGTGTTGTGCCCTGACAGGAGAGGGAGTTCAGCAAGGAGTTCAATGGCTATCGGGAATAATCAAAGAGATTAGAAAGTAATCAACAAGAAGAAACAAAGGCTCAACAGTTCCATATTCCTTCGAAAAGTTGTTGCTTACTATATTTTCATATTTTAAAAACATCGTCAGATTTCGCTCGTCTAGACCTCTCATTCTCTCAATTGTATCTATTTCTGTCCGTGCACATATCGATAAAGTGATGCACTACAATGTTATTGGATACTTGCAACCATAGCAACTAATGAGATGATTAGTGTGACGAAGATAGACATATTACGCCGTATGAATACAAATATTGAACATACAATGAAGATAATAAATTTGAAGTGGCGGGAAAATACAAACATTGCAGAGTTTATCGAAGGGAATGGAATATTTCCATGAGCAAGTAGAAGAGGCGACTGCTCTTCTCACTAAGGCTGATCACTTCTATTACTTCTTCACTGTAGGATTGATTTGATCTTTGATCTTTGGTACGAAAGCTTTACAGGATCGAGATGGAACTCTGAAGAGTTATTCTTGTGCATACTCTGCTTCTATCCAGCCTGCCTACTCAGGAGTCATTCAAGTAATTTCTCCCTCATTTGATCTTTGATTTCTCTCTTTTTTTCTCAGGCTCAATTCGCTCGACGATGTGCTCAAACCTGTGCCATTCTCACTACGGCACCGATGATGAATATGGGAATTCTTGATGTGGGAACCATTCCTGAAGGGTAAGAGAATAAATAAAGATTCATGGATTAAGTATGTCGAAAATAAGAGGTGCTTATTCGACAAATACATTTAAGATATTACTACTACGGTGCATCCGGTGGTCGTGAGTGGTATGTCTCTCCCTCTGTCAAGTTCAGAGATTCATCCATTCAAAATCCTGAACAGGCCCTACTCGATGAGGTATTTAACATTTCGAAATAATTCATTTTTTCTCATAAATAAAATTCAGTTATTCAATCGTCTTTCTCTTCTTGTGGAAGAGGAAGATTTCCATGTATTCTCATGGATTGGATCTGGTCTTCAGAAACATTATGGACACGTTACTATCGCCCATCAGGTATAAATTCACTTTCATAGTTTTCACTTTTCCTGTTCATTGAAGGATGTTCACGGTTCAATTTCTAAAGAGAAGGGAGCTAAACTGAAGAGTAAAGTGAAAGAAGTCGTGAGAGAAATTGATCACAATGGAGATAAATTAGTCGTTGTTCATTCTGAAAGAGAAACGAAGGTTTTGGTGAAGGTGAGTATTAGAAGGAGATGGAAGGAATAAATTGAGATCATTTCAGACTCAACATGGACAATTATTCGATAAGGGAAATGGACTGAGAATGCTCTGTAATAATCTGAATATCAATCTGAAGGTAGATAACGAAATCTTCTCTCTCCTCTCGATCAAATTGTCATCTCGAAACGATTTCTTATTCGATCAGTGCTGAACGATCTTTATTTCTGTTCGAGAGAGTCTATGGTGGAGGCAGTAAAAGGACTTTAGATACAAGGGTTGAGACAGAGTTATGTTACTGCAGGAAGGAAATATTCTCGTATGTGGTGATTCTTCAACTGATCTGCCAATGTTGGAAGAGTGTCTGGCAAAAAATTCAACTGGAGTATTCACCATTTGGGTGACTCAGGATGAGTCTCTTCAAGGAAAGGTAAGAAGAAGAAGAGAGGGAGATCGGCAGTAAAAAGGGTTCAAGTACTTTCGTCACCCCACAATTATTCATCACACAAAACATCGGAGTAGGGCAGAATGGGTTGATCCGGGAGCATGGAAACAATTGTAGATCTATGATGTCAAATTGATCTTTGATCTTTCTCAGGTTCGAGCTCTCTGCAGTCAATTCTCTAACAGTAACTTCGTATTCGTCAATTCTCCAGAAGTTCTTCTGGGGCAATGGCACAAGCGACGATTAGAGAGACATGCAGACCGAGACAATATATGTAGAGATGAAGAGACACATTCATTATATTGTTATACTTATATTCGTTGTCATAAAATCGTGTATTGAGTGCATTCGACCTCTCATACAAAACAGACGGATGTCGAGGGGAATGAAAAGGGAAATGGTTGTTTGAATGGACGAGGATTACAGAATGTTCCATATGAGGATATGCCAGATAATCTTTCCCTTTCACTCTCAATCGGGAGAAAGGAAGCCAGTACTCAAGAAGGAAGAAGGAAGGGCTATATGGGTACAAGAGAGAAATTGACTGAAGAGGATTATGAGAAGACATGAACCAAAGGTGTAAAGTAATAAAAGATCAAGCGTTCGAAGTTACAGTGAACACCGAACCATTCTTCATTTTTACGCATATTCCCATTTTTACGCGCATTCATTTAATAGACAGCTGCAATAAAACGAAGAAACGAAATCTTTACGAAGAATTTCTGCAATATATTTACAACAAAGATAAAATTCGGATTCTCGTAATTCATTATCTGAGATCTGTTTCATCTCATGAAACATCAGTGTCGTTTCTCAAGTCGTTCTCAAAGTGATCTCTAATGGCCCTTCGTCCTCTTCAGTCATCAACCCGACTGGTCGACTATTGTAAAAGAGAAGAATGAACAAGATCAAAATGTTTCATTCGACATAAAAAGATCTTTAAGATCATAAAGCGGAGTCCCTTCTAAAGATCTTCTCTTTTTGCACCAAACTCTAGTCGTTGTGTTCATTGAGATCGAGATGAGTTGTTTCAGATAAATGAGGATAAGTGAGTACGGTAGTGAGAAGGGGGAAGGGGAGGGAGAGGAAGGATAGGGGGAGGGGATGGGGGAGGTAGGGAGGTAGGGAGGTAGGAGTAGCCTCAGGCATTGATCCTTCATTCATCGCATCTATCCCTATCCCGCCCCTCTTCTTCAATATTGAATATCAGAAGTGTGGATGAGACTGTCTTCACTTCTCTTCGTTTTCTTCCTTCTTCCTTCATTCCAAACCAGTCGTAAGTCCCTTATCATAACTGTTATCACGTGTTGTTCTATCTAGAGGGAGGGAGGGATAACTACCGTAGACTGCCTTTCTTACAATACTCTTCTCTATCCTTTGAATAGTAATGAGATTGGAGTGTTCTCGTCTGGCTAAGACCATCTTAGATAACAAAGGGAAAGAGATACTCAAGTGAGAGAGGCACGAGTTAGAGGGATGAGCATAGAAAGATTTACTCGATCCCTCTCATATCAATTGAATGTTTGATCTCAGATGATCTAAGAAATATTGATGGCAATATTTCTTCATTTCAGTTGTGAGTGATCGACAGAAAGGGAAGAAATTGGATGGAAAGGAAGTGGTTGAGAATTTGAGGATGGGGAAGGAATCATTCGAAGCTGTCAAGGATATGCATTATATGTGGTAATCGTTCATTTTGACATTTAGAGCAGATTGAATTTATCAATTTTGTAAAAAAAGTTCACGGTTGTCGTCTTCCACAATAATTGACATTCATTGAATGTGCAAAGGTTTTTTTTATGTGTATTCTCACGGATCTGAAAAGATTTCACAGCAAATAATATTTAATTTCCAGGTACGTTCATTCGGTGAAGGCGCTTCTTGTACAAGTTGCCAAAGGAATCGTACCCAAATTGAACCAAGGCAAGTCACTTTTCAATGCTCGCAATTTCCCATTTTTCTTTTAAATATTTTCAAAACCTGCAAGCACAATACATAGAAAAGATGTTTCATTGCAGCATCAGAACGTGATTTTCTTTATGTCTCAATCGTATTCCAGTGAAGACAGATATTGTCCTCACTTCTCAATGTCTCATTCGAGCACGACGATCCATCGACCATCCAATAGAAAGGTCAGCACTTTCTCCCTCATAGAGAGATCATCCTGATTATGATGAAAGAGAGAGAGAGTGTTCAGAGAGAGGGAAAGGAGAGAGAGAGAGATCTCACTCTCTTCCTCTTCTGTCTCACTTCGATAGACCGACACAAGATTAAAAAATCGAGAAAGATTGAAACCATTTCGACAAGTTGACTTTCAGAATCGAGGAAACAACTTTGATGTCTTCGTTTGTAATGGAGAAAAATCATGAAGATGAAGAACAGAGAAAACTGGAGGAAATGATCAAGAAGAAAGAGAGAAGATTAGAGAAATTGAAGAGAAAAGAGAAGAAAAGAGTAAGAGAAGCACTGAGAAGACTCGTTATGAGACATGCTGAATTCTTCAGAAGACATCAGGTATGATTAGTTAATTATGGATGGTTGAAGTTTGAGCAATTCTTGTAGGCGACCGATCATATTCGAGTGAAGAGATCGGAATATCGATTAGTTGAGAAACCAGGAACGAAGAGAGATAAACATTCTTTTGTGAGTTCATTCATTCGAGCAGAAGTTTTCAATGGATGGGAATTTGACGATGATAGGTGAAAAAGATGGATCGAGCTCCCAATCTTCTTTCTTCTGAACTTTCACCCATTCAGCAAGTATCACAGGTAAATTATCTCAATCCATTCATCTATCTTTTTACTCGAATCGCTAAATTCAGTTAATTTCAGACGGTAATGAAGGTGTTCAAAGGCGAATCGGAGGAGCAAACTCCGGCTTGGTCAAAGACATACAAAGATATCTTGAATATGAAGAAGGAGATCGATGGACAGGCTAAATCACCCGGAGCGAGAGTATATGATCTTCCCATGGATCAACTCGTGTTTGATAAGGTAAATAGTCACAAAGAGATTGAGAATAAGAATGTTCCATCTCAGAAAGCTGTTCCCTCCTCCTCTCATCTTCCTTCTCGTCGTCTCAATATGCCTCCAATTGTTGACAGTGCATTCACTTTGGCTGACTCAATTCGATCTCATTCCTCAAAGTCAAGCAAGGACTCTAACTTCAAGGTTTGTCTAGCGTCTTCCTTTCACATTGATTAAAATGAATAATGTTTTGATAATTGCCTTGAAGTAGTACATTCAATTCAGATGCTTTCTCCTCGTTTCGCTCCCATTCTTCCTGATAAATATGAGAGTAAAGGAGTACTTTCTCCTTCCATTCTCGCGTTCTACAAGGTTTTTAATGGAGCTTACAGCTATACATTTTCTTTGAAATGTCGTTCATTCGTTCATTGAATAAAGTTTTTCTTAAGGACGATGCAGAAGATCAACTTCTTCCTCTTCCTTCTCTATTCGAAGCAACTGGAATGAAGAAGAAAGACAGAGATAGTCTACTCGAAATGATTATGGAAGTATCCGGAGCGAGGAAAACAGTTGATGAAGCATTCCAAGTGAGAGAAGGGGAAGAGACACCGATGATGCGTTGATATTGTAGACTCTCCGTAAGATGAATCTCTTTGGAGTGGATGGGCCATTCCTTGAAGTGACCAAGAAATTACAAGAGACATTTAAAGATCTCGAGAGATCTTTCACTCGAAGACAAAGAGTACAAATGAAGAAGAGACAATTCACTTTCTTGGAGAAGGATCAATTGAATACTCTTTATACGAAACAAGGAATGAATAAAGAACAGCAAGGAGAATTTGATATTGATGAATATCATTCACTCAGCCATAAAGATCGGGAAGAATCTCTATGGAAGAGAATTGAAATATTCGCTTCAAATCAATCAGAGGTATCGTATCTCCTAAAATATTGAAGCTAATCAAAAATTTGCAGCCACATCGTGTGAAAAGACAAACAGTTATTCCAAACGTTCTTTCCGTTCTCAATCCAACAGTACTCGCTCCCTACATGTTCACTCCGATCGTTGGTAGGTAAACTGAGTAATATCCCTACCGTCTCTTTCTCTTTCAGGTCTCTCTATACTCGGTCCTGTAGTTCTCTCTCCTTCTCTTTTCTCCCGTGAGTATCTAACAAATATTTGCGATTTCTAAAGAGTTCACCATTTTTCATCAGCTCCCAAAGAAATCTTGAATACAAATTTCAGGCTGATTCTCAATCCGTCAGTACTCGGCCCATATGTGTTATCACCAGCTGTTGGAATGCCGTATGTCACAAATTACCAATATTTTTTCTAAAATACACATCTTAGATTCATTCTCTCTCCTTACTTGTTGTCTCCCTATGTGTTGAGTCCCATGGTGATGGATCCGGTGAGTTTAATTAATTCATATTCTCCACAACTGCAGCGTAATTCCTTTCAGTTTATCCTATCACCGTACGTTCTCTCTCCAAATGTGATCAATCCATATGTTCTCAGTCCCGTTATTCTCAGGTAATTCTCCGTTATTCTTAAAGACTCTTCATTCATTCATCATTTCAGTCCTCTCGTTCTTTGTCCGGATGTCTTGAGTCCAATGGTATTGGGAGGGAGTATTCTCTCTCCATCAGTCGCCTCACCTGCCATATTTTCGAAATCTACTTTAATGGCTTCAGTATTGAGTCCATCTATTCTTTCTTAGTCAACTCTTCTTAATCAATAGCTGAGTCATATGATCAGGATTCGATGAGTATTTCTCTTTTCAATCTCAGCGTCTTTCTCTTTGAATCCCTTTTCCCGTGTCATTCTCCTCTTTACCGGTTCCAAATCGGCGCTTCTCTCCCCTAATAATAGCAATAATAATAAATAATAATGATAATAATAATAATTTTAAAAATTAATGTGTACATTCAATGCTGTCAATTTATTGTAATCTTCTCAAAGAATAAAGTGCTGGTCAACTTTTCAACTGTTCTTACAACAGAATGTCAGACCAAGAGTGTATACATTGTCATATGAAGAAGATACGACGAAACTATTACCTGAAGTAAGTATTATGCTTAGACATCAATGTAATACAATGTTATTCTTACCAGCTCTTCCCAATTGGATAAGAGTATTTCCTGCATGATCAGTCATTCCAGGTAAAATCTCTATAGGAACAGACAGTTTCAGTTCATTCTGAATTGATTGATTATCGATTGATTGAATGGATAGATCACCGGAGAGAAAGGAGAAGGACAGGTAGAACCAGCTTGCATGATACAGTATGCTCCTGTTGGCCATGGTGATGTAGCCAGTTTAGATGGATCAGATGAAAAGATTTTGGCTATAAAAGAGACGATCAGAACAGAATGAGGTCCGAAGTTACCGTTAGTGAAAGCTAGGAAAGCGATTAGAATGAAGAGAAGCACCATTCTGAAATTGAGTGAAAGAGAAAATTTCTATGAATTTCCATTTATATACGTGAGAGATTTCATGAGTTTGTTCAGCTTTCCTAAGTTCTTGCAACGTGTTCCGCTAGAGAATGGTTGAAGATCAGTGGGAAAATGGGATTAACTTATTTACAATATTAGAAATTATTTATTACATTAAATTCAAAAGAGAAAGAGTTTTGCATTTCTCCATCAGTCAATAATTTCAATTGACTATTCTATCTCATTTAATTCCGTCCCTTCTCTTTTCATTTATCCACTCTTCTCTCCTCGCGAGTGGCCACTTCGCTAGAATGGCCGACAAATCGGCCGATTTAGAGCACAAAATCACCTTCGATCCTTCCAAATATGTGAGTTACCGCACCCCTGTCCCCTGTAATACCGTATCTCATTGAAGGTGACATTCAAACCAGTTCCTGAAGAACAATCAAGGGATTTGACAATCTCGAATACGTACAATCAATCTGTTATGTTCAAGGTGAGTACTGTATCAATGATGACTGTATCGGTCAATATTGAGTAGGTCAAAGTGTTTAATTCAGATGAAGACAACTCGTCCGGGAGTCTTCAAGATGAAGCCAGTTTATTTCGCCCTTCAACCTAATCAGAAGGTAAAAGAAAGAAGGAAATGGCGGATGGAAAGGGGAAAAGGGGAATAAAATGGATCTTTCTCTTACGACTTCCATTCGCAATGCGGTTCCATAAAATAGTCATTGACAGAAAACGATCAAACTCCACTACTCTGGCTGCCCCGATGGAGTCAAACCGAATCTGAAGGTTGATAAGACGAATGATTACGGTAGTCTACAGTACTTCTTCAGGATCGATTCTCGGTGATCATGGCTATTGTTCCTAAAGATGCACCGACCGATTGGGATGTAGAGAAAGTATGGGAGGATCAGAAGATGCAAGTGGTACGGTAGTCGATGGATCGATAACTGAGTGAAGAAAGTACTGTATTCAGGAACTGGCAGATTCAGTGAAGAGAAAAGTGATTCGTATCCATTATGAAGGATATGAAGTACCCGCTGATCCTCCTGAGAAAAGTGAAAAGAAAAGTAAGAAGAAGAAGAAGGGAGCAACCAAAGAAATTATTGATGAGAAGAATGAGAAGAAGGTACTGTAGTCTATCGTACTCTCCCTACCATACTCCCGTTTACCGTACTCCTCCCTGCAGTACTCCCCTCAGGTTGAAAGAGAGAAGATGGCTGCAGCTGCAACAGCGAATGCTCTTGCTCAAGCAGCCGGACAACCACAACCATTCCCTCATGTTCAACCTATCGTATACATCGTTTATCAAGGACTACCACCCAAAGGTTAGAGAAAGTGATATGGTGGGAAGTATCGATGACTGATTGTATTCTTTGCAGAGGAACTGGAGGCCAAGTGAATAACAAATAGAAGAGAGTCAGTCGATCGAATAAAGAAAGTGTTTGAATATCCCTGTCCACTCACAATCTCTCATTACAATCTATCCAATTCCGCTCTTTATTGTTATTCCATTCACGGTCCAAAAAAGGTGGGACGATGGATGATGATGTAGAGAAGAATCGAATTATTGAAATCATAAAGCATGTTGACTTATTGGCTTGAGAAACTATGAAGTCGATACGCCAATATCCCCATGGAGCTCTGGGATATGCGAAAGTTTTCTTCATTGAGAATATGCAAGTGAAAGTGAATGGTTCATTCGCAATCATCGATACATTTCAACGATAGGAAGGAGTGATTGAATAATGAGGAAGCTTAGATTGATCAACTCTCGAACTTGATAATGGTATTCCCTCCTGGATTGTCCCTCTATCTCATAGTGGAAAGGAGGGGCGGATCTCTCTTTTTCCCCTTCGATCTCTTTCCCTTTCTGGACTATTTCCCATTGGCAGATCTTCTCTCTCGTTCTCTCTTTCCATCATGAGGATTCTCATCCTCACATTGTTATCCGTTACTGTTTATGCTGAAAGAGATCGAGTAAGTTATTATACAGTTTGTGTACATTTTTGGCAGTGAAAGTCTCAGGTTGAGAACAAGTGTATGAAACACTAGTAACTAGATTGCGATTGTAGACATCATGCTTCAATTACATCGATTGTCTCGAGCAAGCACAACTGCAGTTCAAGAATTGCGCAGGTCCGTTTGTATTTGTTGTTGATCAAGTCTCCCGTTTCCGCCCTATTCGATAATCACAAGTCTTATCGTAGGGCATCCCATATACCTTGATAAAATAACAAATGTTCAGGAGGTACAGCAGTTGCCCTTTCTCTGGAACGACGGACAAAATTGATGAGTGAGATGTTGGATGACAGGAGAAATGTGCTCGAGATATGCCAGAGTGAGCAACACAATGACTATTATCCCTCTCCCCTCTCAGTCAACGGCTAATTTCTGTGTGAGAAAGGTACATTAGGTGACTAGCCCATACTTGCACTTTCAACGCTCTTTCTCATCATTCGTTCAAACGCATCAAATTAGAAAACAAGCTTCTCTCGAAACGGCAACAATGAGATTCTTCACAGTTTCTCAGCACATTCAATGCAAATTTGCAACTGAAAGAGGCGAGAAAAGTGAAAACTTGACTGCTCCTTTTCCTTTTTGGATCCCGCTGAGGGCTGAAGAAGAATGAGGAATCGAATTGATTCTGACTGGATTAACACCATTAATTCATTTCAGCGAATCTTCGTAAGGAATCACTTGATTTCGATACTCTTCAATCTCTCGTCAATGAAGATTCTCGAGAGTGCTTCCAGAAGATTCCCTTCACTCCTCTTCAACCCATTCCGGTATCCATATCACTATTATATAATGAATGAGAATGCCGATGAGTTTCTTCTGCCTATCTCACTCTCTAAATTAGCCATACCCCTCCTGTCCACTCCTCTCTTCTTTTATTCATTCCATCCACGGCAAATCTCGTTCCCCATTTGTGAAGAAAGGGAGAGGAGGGTGAACTCAAACTGAAAATTGCGCCCTCTTAGAGAAGGAATGGGATGATCGGCAGATAAAGTTTATTGAGAAAGGCGAACGGCGAAACGAAATTAAGGATGAGATTATCTATCGAAATTTTACCGATAATAATGATTAAATTTCAGAGTGATTGTGAATATCCTCTTGCTCCTCTTCCATCGAGGGAAATTCCCCATGGAAGATGTCTCGGTTCATTCCAAAAAGATAGACATCAGTGTGAGAAACTGCTCAGATGCTGCCCAGAACATAATGCGTAAGTTTTTTGAGCTGTTAGATTGAAGAAAAAAGATAACAATTAAAATAATGGCCATTCCAGTTGCGCTGAGCGTATGAACGCACTCTCGATTGCTTACCAAATCGCAAGAAAGAAGTGTGAGTTGGACTAGACGTACATTAGACCAAACATCATGTTTTCCAGCTCGTGAAATCAGTGATCGAATGATGGAGTGCATTTCTGATGAAACGGCAAAGGATAATGAGAGAAGAGCTTTGATAGGAGAGGAAGAAACAAAGGAAGAGGAACCAGTGACGTTCCCCACTCTATCACCCACTACTCCAGAGATTATTCCCACTCCAAGATCAACTAAGAAGTTGTGGGTACCCAATAAGGTATTCATAAATACTTTGTTTGTTCCCTCTAATCTGTTCAATTTAGATCGCTCGTCTTCCCAAATCGATCATTGGAGATGTTGAACCTGAAGTAGAAGAGAGGGAAGAGGAAGAGGAGACAACAACTGTAGGCCATTGAGTCTATTCTGTTCTCATTTTCACGTTTTCAGCCGTCGAAGCCTCGTCGAGTGAAAATCTCTGAGAAGATTGTTCCTTCATCTGATGGTGGAATGCCCTTCAATCGACCGGATAAAGCAATGAGAAAGAGAATTGAGAAGAGACTTCAATTGACTCCATCTGCACTTCTTGAGAAGAATAGAGAAGACTTCTTCAACAAATTCGACAAGTGAGTTATTTTTTATCTTGAAGATCGAATAAATAAGAGTGCATAAATTAAAATAGAAAGTGATGATAAATTTTCTAGGGCTCGTAAAGAGAAAGAGGCGGAATCGATCGAAAAGGAAGTGGAAGAAAGTGAAGAAGACGAACCGAAAGAGGACAAGAAAGTCGCCATTGTCAAATTCCTTCTCGAAAAGGCCGATGCACAGACTACTGAAAAGGTTAGAAAGAAATAATATCCATTTCCCACTCATTCACGGATATCAATTGCATTTAGGTGATAACAATGCTTGCCTCGGGTGATCTAAAGGGATTAATGGAAATGGAGAAGAAAGAGAAGAGAAGAAGGAAGAGTGCCATTCTCAAGTGAGATGATCACTTTCACTTCCCCGTTCAACTTTCAATTTCAGAGCACTTCCTGTAGAAGAGAGTGAAGAAATGGAAGAGAAAATGAGGAAGAGAGTTTCCATCGAAAATGTCATCAAGTTAGTATCTCCGAAATCTCCTCCTTCTTCTCTTTGTTTCCGTAATTTCTGTCATTCAATAATTCTGCAGACAAACTCTGGAGAAAGTGTCATCTGATCACAAAGAGCAAAAGAAAGCTCTAATGAAGAATATCAAGAGTGCTCTCGTTGAACAGAAACAATCGATGGAGAAAATGGTTCAGGTACGGTAGCATGATGAATACGGTAGAATGAATGATCACTGGAATGGAATACGGTAGATTGATTGATTGATTCTAACCCGCATACCTAACTGTGCACAGGTTGCGAAGGAACGAGAGGCCAAGGAATCACAAGTTACAGCTTCTCCTGAGTTGATCTCTGTTAGTTATTCACTTTCAGTTCAAGCATGCTTTGATTCACTTATTTTGTCAGTACGGAATGGTGTATTCAGGACGTTCCTTCTACTACTACAACTTCATCCCCTGAAGAGACAACAAAACTGCCAGAAACTGCACATGAAATTGAGAAGAGCATTCTAGAAAAGAAAGAAGCCAAGTTATCGGAGGAATTGAGGTTGATGAAGAGAATGAGAGTAGAAAGAAAATTAAGATTCTTTCCAGACAGAGAATCGGATTGGAGAATGAATTCAGGAAGATAAATGGAGAAGAGACGACCACCGTGGAAACCATTGTGTTAGTTATCCTTCTCTTCTCACGAATGAATACTTTCCTTCTTCAGTGCTCAGACTGAAGCTGAAGAGACTACTGAATCATCGCACAAGAAACTCGATATCCGACCCATTCTCGACTCTGATGTAACTGTAAGTTGTGAGAAGAGGGGGTAGAGACGTCATTGTGAATCCAGACGACGACCCGTCCGATCATCGATTCTGAAGTCCCCACTGAAGTCCCTTCGACCACTCTCGCTACTGTGACCATCGACAAAACACTCATTGACTCGGAATCATCCAGGAATGGTAAGAGATGAAGAAAGAATAATGGAGGAAGATGTCTCTTTCAGTAACTCGTCTTCACAAGAAGAAAAGAGGAAAGGGATCGAGACACGCGAGAAGAAGCAAGAATGGAGGAAAGAGGGCTGAAGAGGTAAGTGATAACGAAGGGACTATTATTGAACCATCGATAAAAATGAGATGTCGTTGATAAGTGGTATGTATCTATATAAATGAATATTCAGCCATCGGAGAAGTTCTGTCTTTCATACGGTCAATGTGAGTCACTCGCATGGGAATACGAGCAGAGATGCGATAAGAAATTCAATCCAATCACTGTTACTTTCGGTGAGTTATAACATTCACATACTCATTCTGATCTTCACACGTCTTCACATGATAATCAATGACAATTCAGGAATCGAGGATTCTCAACTTCGTAATCTCCTTCTGAATAACTCAAAGAGTGACAGCAGTGTAGTCACTCAAGTCTGTCTCAGACCCGTCGATAAATCAGTCCACAATTCGGTAAGTGATATATCCTCACTTCCCATCACTTACTCCCTTCTCTTCAGGTTCTCCAACTGCAGCATATTGAGAGAGGAGTGAGAAAGGCATGTCTCTCATTGGGAAGAGATCGACCTACTCTGACCAAGAAGGAGAAGTCAGTACAATATTCGTCTTCCATTTAATCCACTATCTTTATCAGGGATGAATGTCGTATTCTCTCTCATTTCTCAGTAATTGAAATGGAGGATTGGTTGGAGCAGACTCATGGTCACACTGAGGCAAATCTGGCTGAGTGTCAGGCAAGAACTGCTGGAATTGCTGCTAGTTGCCAGGTGAGAGCATGTTTCTTCGATGAATATCTGGGTTTTTTTCAATCAAATATTTAACCCTTCATATCAGGAGCTCTCTTCGTGTTGTTCTGCAGTCTCAGCGTGTGAACAATACATCGGTTCATCTCCCGTTCGTAAAATGAGAGTGGAAGCAATTCAACTTCTACTTGCTCAACAGGATGATTGCGAGAATCGAATGGAGAAAACACTCAAACAATTACATGAACATTTTAGATTGAGGCCAGCTAGAAAATAAGATGACCTAGATGATCACTTACTAATAATCATATGCAATCCCTGCCTCTTTTGACCGGTATATTCACTTCAAGACGAATTTATACAGAAGCAATAACAAGAGAATTCGCATATTGAAATATTCCCTTACTCAATTAATCGTAGTTATTGTTGCTCATAGTAGAATATAATATTTTTGACTTTGTGGAATTTGTAACGAGTTATTGAACGGAAATAAAAGTCAATGTTCACCGGGTTTGTAAGTATCATAAACATATATTGAAGAAATAGGAACAACACAATCAGTACATACAAACATGAAGAGGCGTAGGAATAGTCAATGTGTCTACATCATCATTCACTTTTCATTCTCGATTCTCCTAATTTTCTCATTGCACCATGCACTCGAAAGTGTAATTTATTCTCCAGGGAGTATGATCGATATCTATAAGTGATCATTGGAAGAGTATTGATGTGTCTCCCACCTGAGTGCAGTGTTGAAATGATTCTCCGCTTGATCATTCAATGATTGAACTTGTTTGATCACTCCCAATTCATAATGAGCATTGGGAATGAGATAAGACAACTCCGTCAATTGATTCTCCCTGCCATTATCGATGAGTTCCATTTAGAATAGATCTGTTCAACCTATGAATGACATCATTGAAACAATTTTCAGCTTCATTGAATAATCCGAGATGACGAGAAAGAACTCCGCGGAGAAATCGATAGAGACAAGCTTCATTCACATCAACTGAATGAACTAATTCCTAGTTTTTCTATGTATCCTCGTACCTCCTGATTTCACTTCACTCCATGTATCCATCAAATCCGACAATAATGGCTTAATCAACTTTGGCTTGTCCGCAATAACGTCCATCGCATTCCAGAAGTAGAGGAATTCCTACCAAGATTGAGATAAAATCATTCTTCCAACTCAAACTCACAAAGTTCGCAAAAGGAAGCGATCCCATTCTCAATCCTCTCGAAGCTCTTTTTGAGCAGAATTTCTCCATTGGGATTGACTTTCCCGCTATTCGAGATCGATATCGATCCACTTTTCTATAAAATCAAAGGTTAAAAAATTAATTAAAGTATTTCGTACATGAGAAGTGCTTGGACAGTTTCATCTCTCTTCATTCTTTCACTCGAATTGTCAGTCGAGAGAAGAATGGATAGATAATAGATATAGATCGTCCTGAATCAATGAATGGATACTCCATCGATAGTGGATATCAACCTGCTCCATCGACTTTCTTTTGCTAATCTCTTTGCATACGCAGCTGCTATGTGCCATTCACGGAGGAAGCAATGGGCGAATCTGGAGATAAGAAAAAAGACAATAAAAATGAAGTTGAGATAGATTACATGAGTTCCCAGAAGCATCCATGGTGGAATTGTCTGTAGCTGTCCTGTGAATTAATAGATGCGTTGTAATATCGAATAGAATCTTCGATGTTTCCACTGACGAGAGAAAGGCGAGCACGAAGAAAAAGAATAAGAGATCCCTTAATGATTATCCTTCTTGTTTCAATTAGAAACCAAGTGATACATTAGGGAATCGTTGCGTGAAGGGGATAATCAATTGTCTCGCTTCTTCCAGATTCGGTTCCCCCACTCCGAGGAAATAACAAGCAATTAGATTCCACGTGAGAAGAATAAGTGCTCCAAGATGAGCTCGTAGAGTATACGAATGGGAGATACACTGATGGAGTTCATCCATTCCCACTTCCTCAAGAGAAAGAGATGAAATGAATAGAATGGAAAGAAGGAACCTTGTCACCAGTGAATCCCACTACTGCGAGTAATTTGAGTACTTTAGGAGGAAGACAGCTGATCATGAGACTGAAACAGCCGACACCCAAACGAACTCCCGATTCAAATTGCTCCTGAATAAAAGAAAGAGTGATAAAAGTGGAGGCAACATACCTTTATTCTCTTATCTCGATGCTCCCAAACTTCAGGCCATTCGAGAATTTTGTGACATGATTTATAGATGGAGTGACATGTTCGAATCTTGAGAGCTCCTCTGACAAAGGATGTTAGAGATTCGTCCTGAGAAGGTATATTGTTATTTATTAATAATGAATATTTATACCTGAAAGAAAGTGAGTAATGATCTGAACATGAGTGTCTCTGCATAGCACAATTCAGCGTGTAGCTCCTCTTAATTTCATAATTCCTTGTGGATACAACGTGGTTAGTCTGTAGTTCACTCTACATCCGCTACACTCGCAGCGCATAGCGCGCATCCAGAAGCACATAGATCAGAAAAAACAGTGAAGAAGTGTGAATAATCCCCCACGCCGTCTCCTGTCCAGTGATGCGACCACTCTAGATCTCTCACTACGGTGTATTCGCTATTCCATGGTACTCATCGAAATTGAATTCGATGAACGTGATCCACTATACAAGTGTTGTTGTGGAATTTTCCATGTAAAGGTATTCCTTGTAATTCTTAGATCTCCCTATCTATCAATCATTCTTCTCCAGACAGGAACTCGTGTTCTCTCAGTCCTTAATATTATGCTTTCTTCATTCACTGCATTCCAAATCTTCCTAGTCCCTTATAATTGGGTTTGGTCGACAATTCAAGTCAGTTCGTTCAGAATACTTTTATCAAATATAATCGATTAGAGTTCTGTGAATCACTTACAAATATCTTCTCATCCGTTCTTATGTTCATCGCAACTTTCACATTCCGCCCCAAATTGGTCATTGCCTATCTCGCTACACAGGTAAGCAGTGCTTACTGAGCACCTAACACATATTTTTTTACATAATTATCATATTTGTTTAGTTGACAATATTAATTTGTTGTGTACTTATATTTGCAACTCTAATGCTTTCCATCGTTCTTCCTCAATCGGTCGGAAGATTTATCGCTGAAAATTTGTTTGAAATGAGTTTTCTCGAAGATGAATTGAGTGGATTGAATGAAGATGAGGCCAGATCAGGTTTGAACTTTACCTTTTGTCTACATAATAATCAGATATATCTACAGTAATAATATTTCTCTGTTTCTGCTTTGCTTGTTTTATCTTCGGAAGTATGATGTGGGAAATATTCCTACTGCGAGTGTCATTCCAGGTTGATTTCTCTAGCTTCTTATATCCGTTATAATGTTAATTTGAGTGTTATAATTATCTTGTTGATGTCCGTGATGCTCGAAATGGAACAAATCGTCTTCCTCCTCTTAGATTGGAATCAAATACAAGAGGAGTTTTCCTTGTCGGATTGGAGAATATTTCCGCTTTCTATTCCAATATCCGATAAAGTTACTACATTCTCATCACTCTTATTTTCCATCAGAATTACCCGTAACCATCCCCATTCTGATAGATAAAACGAATGTGCTCTTCGATAGAAGGGTAATCCCTCACATGATAAGAATCTCTCGTCATTTCCCTCTTAAAATGGTCGTTGTTCAATTTGATTTTGATGAACGAGATCCTCTTTATCGATGTTGTTTCGAATTATTGCATATTAGAGTAAGTGTAACTCATCATCATACTATTTCATGTTACATTTTAGAGAGGAGCTCAAATATTAGCGGTGTTCAATGCAATTCTGGGTATATCAATGTTTTCTGCATTTTTCTTCTGGGATTTCGATGTGCTTTTCGCGATAATACAGGTAGTCGCATCCTCAAAGAACAAAAGTGATCGTGTTCTCATGTAGGTCGCTCAAGGTGCCATTCAAGCAAGCTCTGCAGTGCTTATGTTAATTGCAGTGAAATTAGTGAAACCAAGATTAGTAATTCCCTATCTTGCCGCACAGGTTAGATCATTTCCAACGAAAGATAATTGCTATCAATTTCAGCTATTGATGCTCTTCACTACGGCTTCATTTTTCGTCATTTTCATAGTTACTCTTTATTTTCCTGATGCTGTTGGAAATTTTATTTTTGAAATTCTGAAAATTTCTAAAGAACAAGTCGATAAAATTGAAGAAGATTGGGGACATGATGGATATATATTTAGTGAGTTGAATTTATATTATTCCAATGAAGTATTGATTCCAGTTCTAAGATTAGGAGGATTCTCTATGAGTGTTCTCTGTTTCTTCCTATTTTGTTTTGAACTGTGGACTCTACGAGTTTCATTCCAGGTTAGTTCCTCCTTTCTCTCTAGATCCAAATCGCTTCTTCCTAGTGTTATAATTATTTACTGGATGCATCTGATGCTCGAGAAGGAACAAATCGTCTTCCTCCGTTGAGAATGGAGAGATGTGGACAAGAAGAAATCACGATTGTTGGATTAGAAAGAATACAAGCTATTTATAATCCAGTCACTATGAGTTCTACTGCGTAAAAATTGTTTCAATGGAGACGAAAATGTCTGGCGCAAATTTTGTTACTCTGAGTAAATAACTAACCGTCAGAAGCAGCAATTGCCTTCGGTTTCGTCCATTCTCCGAAGGAATAGATTGTATCTGCCACACTCCATTTCATCCTTCGACTATCAATCAGAAGAAGGGCTGATTTACATGTAGAGACTGCCTCATCCAGAGCGGTCTCAAAAGGAATAGATTATATAATAGAAGGGGGGGGGTGAGAGGGGTCTCACCTTCTCACAAGTCATCGTTGCCTTTATCAATCTGATCGTATTCAATCCAACTGCATGGTAGATACTCGTATGAGCACTGAAGGAATAAGAATATCTCAATCGATTAGTCGGGATATCTCACAGAGTAATCATCCGTTCTTCGGCCAATTCGAATCGATTATTGAGGAATAGATTGAAAGTTGTCTGAGCTTCTCGCATTGTATCAATGAGATCCAAGGAATCATTACTGAATTTATCATAGGCTAATATAAATATTACAGTGATAATAGACTCACTATTGAATAGTATCGGATGCTTCGAAGTATTCATTTCCATCAGTAGTTTCTCCACAATTCATTCCTATCTTCTTACTCTCAATCCCCTTTCTCTTCTCTTTCCAATCAGAATCTTCTCTTCGTCTGTTTCTATGGTGATTTCTTCCATTCCCACACATTATCTCTACATTTATACTCTCTGCTCAAACTAACTGGCGAGAGACGAGAGAAAGAGATCTCTGCAAAATCTATTCTAGAAAGCAATGCATATTTCCAGTCGAATCCCTTGTTACTGATGAAATTAGAAGATTCCTTATTGTTGTACATAATCATTTACTTTGCTTCCGCTACACACGATTTTGAAAATGTAGAAACTTTTATTTCGGTCAACTTCAATTCTAATACCATGTGAACAACAATTGAAACAAAACGATAACAAACAACGACGAGAACGAATTAACAACAGAAAAGAATAACAATTGTAATTGAGAACTAATGTAATATATTGACCCGTTCTTACACTCTTTCTCCTCTTACATGAATCCTTCCGAGATATCTTCACCGAACTTCTTCTGTAGTACTCTGACTACTCTCTCAGTCTGTTCCTCTACTGCTCTATTATCATCTTCCATCAATTCCGATAGATAAGGCATAAGAAGAGGAAGATGGGGAGCCAATCCCTCTCCAATTCGTCCTCCCAATCTCTCCATCACCAATAGACATCTGTATCGAAGCTTCGCCTTTCCATCTCGCACCTTCACAAGAATCGCCTGAATACACACAATTATCAATCTATCATTTCAGTCCCATATTCATTGATACCAGTATACAAAGAGGAAAGATCTAACCTGTAGAGTATCTCCGAGTGTATCAGAATGTGCTTCGAGTGCAGGATAGAGAGTATCTGACAGAGCGAGACAACGAGCCTCGTGACCCTCCACCTGACAACATATCTTCATTAGATTGATCGAGACTCAATGATTAACTGACCTTGGTGTTCTCCAATTCATCGACGAGAGGAGTGACAACCATCTTCCATCGATCACTGTAAGAGGATAATTGAGAGTACTATGAACAATGAAGTGATGGACGAACCTCGAGAAGAATCTGGTCTGTTTGGCACAATTCTGAATGAATTGAAGGATCTGAAGGATGAGGAAGTGAACCTCAGAGGGATCGACTTCATTCTTCTTCAGAGAATAGAGGGGAGACGCAGCTGTAATAGCAATCACTCCGATACGGTACCATAGGCAGCCCATTCCCCTTTAATTCCCAATGAACGAATAGCAATCACTCCGATACAGTACCATAGGCAGTCCATTCCCCTTTCCTTCCCAATGAACGACTCCCAACTGACCCTTGGTGTAATTGAGGGCAGTCAGTGTCTTGGCTGCCATTTCGAAAAGACGACCGAAGTAGACGAGAGACAGGGTATTGAAGCACGAATAGAATCTGAGAGGAGAGAGAGGATGAGAATGAATGAGAGACTAGACTAGTTACCCATTGGCCATATGGAAGATGGATACTAATCGTAGTCTGACAGGAAGAGAGGCATCTCCCTCCAATCCCTCTCCAGCCCATTCAACGAGAGAGGCCATCAGGGGACGCAGTTCAGTCTACAATCACGATATTTGTACTATTCATTCGATATCGAGACTACAAAAAGTATAAATAATCACCTCCGATAGCATAGACGCGAATGCATTGAAACACTCGGTCACTTCCGATTCCGATGAGACAAGAGATTCAAGCATCTACAATGAAATACCAGTGAAATAACATGAGAAAATATTTTTAAACACCATTTTGAAATATTTTGAAATGATGTATCTATACCTCGATCTTTCTCTGTGCCGATCTCATTTCGAGAAGAGGACGGAATAGATCATTGAGAAGTGTCTCATTCTGTTTCGATAACCATGAACGATCAGCCAGAGGGAATGATGATGAGAGAAGAGACAGAATCCATGATAGACATTTCTGACAAAGAGATATGAATTATTAGATATCACGTAGATTCACATTGGTCTAGCTCCTCAGTCTAGAACTTAAAAATAAAAGAGCGTAATTCATACCTGTTCTCCTCTCAATTCCTTGGCAGTATTCATTGCATGAGAGAGAACGAGACGGAGATCTAATGCGAGAAGAGCCTTGCGAATCAATTGAAGTCTGAATGGAGAGATCAATCTTGTATCTCAGATTTTAAAATATCGTACCTGAACTCAATAGATCCCTTTCCATCCTTTCCCTTCTCAACTGCTTCCAATTCCTTTCCTCCTACCAATCCGAAACGAGGAGCCAATCTGAAGATATTATTCACTCACTTGTCAGTCATTTTTTACCAAATCATCCCCTTGATATCACGCTTGTCACGAGAGAATCGAGCTAGAATTGCAATTCTTGGGAATTGGGCGAATATCGTAAAATGAGTTAACCTCAGTTTTGGTCACCTCTAGGCATGTCCTACCATCCCCCCAAAGTCCCAGATCGCAGAGATCATTTTGGAGCTCCCTACACCGGGTCGGTACCTTGGAGCCCCAACTTTAACCGGTAATATCTCGGTTATAGTGCATTTTAGAGAAAAATTTGCCTAGGATTGACCCCAGCTACTTTTGCGAGCTCTATCGATCATCACAAACTAGAAGTCATAAAATTGCTATTGAACGGTGCTACACTCGACGATGAATTTCTCAAAAGTGTAGGATTAGTTCCGGCTAATTTTTGAATATGACATGCACCGTTTCACGCTCTTTCGAATGAGTATCTTGCGCAAAATATAAATTAATCCTGAGGTACCTTCGACAGCCTCGGAAAATTTCTGATCATTTGAAGTTATTTTTCAACAAGACATAAGAAAATCATTGTTCATTCTTCACTAACCGAGTCGAAGTGAGCGGTGTCTAATGGAATTTGTTGTTGAAAAATAACTTCAAATGATCAGAAATTTTCCGAGGCTGTCGAAGGTACCTCAGGATTAATTTATATTTTGCGCAAGATACTCATTCGAAAGAGCGTGAAACGGTGCATGTCATATTCAAAAATTAGCCGGAACTAATCCTACACTTTTGAGAAATTCATCGTCGAGTGTAGCACCGTTCAGTAGCAATTTTATGACTTTTAGTTTGTGATGATCGATAGAGCTCGCAAAAGTAGCTGGGGTCAATCCTAGGCAAATTTTTCTCTAAAATGCACTATAACCGAGATATTACCGGTTAAAGTTGGGGCTCCAAGGTACCGACCCGGTGTAGAGAGCTCCAAAATAATCTCTGTGAAATGGGACTTTGGGGATGGTAGGACATGCCTAGAGGTGACCAAAATTGAGGTTAACTCATTTTTACGATATTCGCCCAATTCCCATCATTAGCTCGATTCTCTCGTGACAGGCGTGATATACCTTGCCAATAGAGGGAGAAGAGTGGAAAGGGATGATGATACGAATCGACCGAGATGATCAAGGAGACGTTGAGTGCATGTGAGAGTACAGATCTGAACATGACAACTCTACTCCCTATCTAATCATCTTCATTCCCTACCAGCATCGTGTCTCCTCCCAATTTCCTTCCACATAGAGATTGTTGTCTGATTCGTGCTCTTCTATTCACTGGAGTGGCTGCAGTCTGAGAGGACATCGAAGAGGCGGGAGAAGCAGGAGTTGACTTATCACGATCTTCCGCCTGATAGAGAGCACAATGAATTAACGTATAGTGAATACTCTACATCAAGGAGTTGTATAATCATCCAGTATCCCTTACCTTCCTGGTCGCCAGTATCTCAGCGAGAATAGCACATGAAATCTCCATAAGAGGAGGTGCACTCATCAGAGTGGCACGCATATTGTGACATCTGAATCAATTCATCAATCTCTCTCCATGCAATATTCCCTCTTTCACTCACCTAATCAATTCGCCTGACAACAGAAGAGTGTTTCCAACCAGAGACTCATCCAGAGTAGACCACTCCTTCAGCTGAAATAGAGAACACATTAAATTATGTATACCTATAAATTTGCAAAAATGGAGAATTGGAAATCGATAAATTACCGTATTCGTGCATGCTTCCATCGTAGTGGCAAGTACGGTAGAATCAGAGGTGGGACGGAGATTCTTTGCGATGAGTTTGAGAGAGAAGGCTGCATTCTGACAGAGGATGATCTGAAATGGGCAATTATGAAGACTAGAGTAAGAAAAGAAAGATTCAACCGACTCTCACTGAACAACACCTTGAGAAAGATCTGATCCCCCTAACCTTCTCAGCCACTCTCGCAGGGACGATCCATCCATTGAGAGTGGTTGCCAATTCATTCAAATGTCTATCATTCTCTTCTCCATCTCTCGAGAATCCTCCATCACTTATCAATTTCACATTCGCCAATTGAAGTGCCTGAGAAAGAGTAAATGAATGACTGGTAAGAGAAGAGAAGGAAGACGAATAATTAGTGAAGTACTGCTCACCTTTTCTCTCAATTTGGCATCAGTCTTCGTATCTCTTAGAATGGAGATGATCAATTGACCAGCCACTGATCCAGGAAGAAGATGACGAAGTTTATCGGCCACCAACTCAGAACGAGACGCGAATGCCATCCAGTATCTAGAGTGGGGAAGGGATGGAAGGAGGGAGGGAGGGGGGATACCTGATTGCATGTTGTGCAGCCTCTCCATCCATCTGTTCTGCCTTCGTACTCTCATTGGATGAGAAATCATCGAGATCAACGGAAGAAGAGAGAAGACGATGAGATAGAGGAAGAAGAAGACGAGAGAGAGATGAATCATCCATTGAGGCCAACTGGAAAGGGAGGGAGAGGATAGAGGGAGGGAAAGAAAGAGGGGGGGGGCAGACCTCATCGACGATATTCTTCCTGCAGAGAACTCTCACGATTACTCCGAGAATAAGGAATCGATAATGACGAAGACGAGGAAGGGAATGAGATGAACGATCGAAGATTGATCGATCGAGTACTGATTGCGATTCTGATTCTGAACATGATAACAAAATGAAATATTGAACATCGTTTTTTTATGTATTAAACATACTCTTGAGTGTGTCTCCTCCCAATCGGATAACGTATACAATCAATTCGAGTAGAACTGCCAATTGATCGACAGGAGGGAAGGATGACACCAATTCACATGCCATCTCTTCGTATGCTTCCTGTCAGGTGAATAATTTAGAATATTGGCGACTTGAGTGAATAAGATGAGCCCCATTTCTTCCTTACCTGTTCTCCCCTTGAGAAGTTCTTAGCTGCATCTCCAGTCGCCTTCTGCCATTTGGCACAGAATCCTTCCATGAATGTCTCGATGACAATGGGAATGAGAGATGAACCAACGGCACGAGAGATCGAATGAGAAGCACGACCACGACTGAGAAGGAGGAATGAGGGAGGGAAAAGGAGACGGGAACTCACCGATGGGCAGGGATATCATTGATGGAGACAGCAAAGATCTTGCACACTGACACCAAACGAGAGTTGATCTCCTCCTAAAGATGGCCAATGGCTTAGTTCTCCCTCCCCTCTCTCCATACCTTCTTTCCCTCAGTAACGACAGCATGGAATAGTGCATTTAGAGTATCCTCCATGATAGACAGAGTCAACTCATTGTCCTTCCTGCAATATACAATAACTGAATTCGTAGAAGGGAATGGGCACTTACTTGAGGAGTCCGGATCCCATGAATGTGAAGATGGAGAGGACATGGGAGACCACACTGCTCTGAATGAAACAATTAAAGATCACTTTCGCAGATAAATAAATAATTAATGAATAGTTGTACTAACGGGGGCGATTTTGACAGCAGCAGTAAGTAGTCTGAGTGAATCTCTGAGAAGATGATGAGAGAGTGTCGTCCTCATCGTTGAGACTACCACTTCCATACGAAGATCAGAGGGAAGGATACGGTAGGCACCTGAGGAATCGAGAACTGATGGGAGAGAGAAGATAAGGTATACCAGGAGTAGTAAGGAGTCTGAGGAGGAGAGTGACTGTCGACTGAAGGATGGAATGGATGATATCTCCATTCTCAGTTGACTCGTCTGTGGTACTCCTGAAAGGGAAACAGTTGTACAAGTGGAGAGAGGGAGATAAACTAACGATGCAATGAAGGAGAAGAGAAGGGGATCAGTTTGGGAGAAGCATCCAATTTAGGAGTCAGACAGAGCACCTTAAAACATTGTTTTATATCAGATATAAACTAAACAGTAGGAACAAATAAATGCAAAAATAAATAAATAAATAGCGCTTACTTGTAATCCAAGAATGAGTCTTCTATTCCACATATCATCAGTCTCGTTAGCAAAATATTTTGCGATAGAGGGACCAGCTGAAGATTATATTACTATTATTATTATTGTTTGTTGCTTGATTTACAAATTTAAAAAAAGGGGAAATAATTACATGAGGGAGTGACGGTCTTTTTCTTCTTGGCTGAACTTCCATCTGCTTCTTGTCGAGTGAGCATATCCACTGCCATATCAGGACGAACTACGATCTATAACAACCAATATTAAATTGATAACCAATCTACGACATCTCTAAGGGCTAAACTGAACTGACCATACTCATGACGTCTCTGCATCTATCAACAGCCAATCCTGTCGGTCTTTCTACTGCAATTCTCATCAATTCCACGAATAAATCTTCAAGATCTTCCTCCAATTTTCCATCGATATACTTTCTCTCTCCAGCCATCTCTTCCAATGCCCATGATAACTGAAATGTGGCCAATAACTTCATCATAGCTCATTATTCACATACCTTCTCCCATTTCTTCTTATCAATCCATTTGAGACATTTCTTAACAGCATCTCCATCTAATTTCTCTTTCGTTCCTTGTGCGATCATCGTTCGTTCTGCCTTTCGTGCCATTGCAAGAGCATCCTGTAACACATCACATACCGTACCTTGTCATACTCATAATCGATTGATCATCAAAGTGATACTTACAGGATAGTTGATTCTCTTGGGTACATCCACTTGCATTTTCTCTCCACTTTCTCCTCCTTCTTCCTTCTTCTTACTAGTTCCTTCGACCATGAGAAGTGAATCCAAATCACATACAGAGATCAGAGTAGACAACGCCTTTAATTCATTACATTCAGATACTGACAAATCAATTGTACAAAGTTACCTTAGCATCCTTGATCTTCCAGTCTCCTCTGATGGTATGGAATTCATCCGAAAATCTAAAAAAAAACACATTTCATAATGCATGAATCTTGGAGGAAAATAAGGGCCCAAAGCGTACCTCGCAACAAGAGGATGAACTTCTTCGATTATTCCATGGGGAAGTTTAGCCCCCTCTGATAAATGATTGAGAAGGAGAGAGATAAGGATGGAAGCCTGCTTTCCATTCAAATCATTGATAGTTCCAGCAAAGAATAAATTAATCCCTCTTTCGGGACAATCTGAAATACAAAATCATTTGTACATCTCAAGTGTTCAACAACAATAATACGGAAACTGACCAGAATCTTTGTTGATCTCAAGTAGAGTTGACCATAGTGCAGAATAGAAATTAGTGAGATCACTCTTCTTTCCCACTTCACAAATCGTCGAGATAATAGAGGAGATATCGTCACGACGAAGCATTTTACATGTTGCCCTAGATTCATTACATTTTTCAATCATTAAAGAAAAATTTCTTTTTTTTAAATATAATTTTTCAATCATTAAAGAAAATTAAAATGAAGAACATACTTGGACGAAAAAGACTCGACTTTCTGTTGTTGAGTGAGGACGATGATGGTTGAAATCGACTCCGTCAACGTCTCCGGTCGCAACTTCTGAAATTATATTCTGCTTGAAGAGTGTATCCCGATCGATAGGATCGAACTATCTTACTGACCATAATGAGTAGTTTGAGAATGGCAGAGAGAGTCTTCTCAGTGAGTTTGGTCGAGAGAGACAATTGACAGACTACCATGAGTGATGCGTATCGGAGAGAACGAATCTTACTACTGCAAATGACACTTTTATTTCATTCGAGAATGCATCTCTAAGAGAATTCTTCTATCTGCATACCGTATTCCATTGGCAATGACGGGGATAATCTTAGATAGAAGGGCGTCATCGATTCGATTCTTCGGATTAAGAGTCTCCAGAAGAAGTTTAGCGAGGAAAGCGAAGAGAATGGGACATTTATTCTCCACGTAAGACTCTCCAACCAGCTTAATTTGGAGATTGATTGTTTGCGATTGAGAATTTCGAAATATCGAAAAACTAAATACTACCTCGACACATTTTTCAAGATGGGAGATAACTTGAGAGAGTAGGACATGTGTTCCAGAGAGAGCATTCTTGAGAAGAACAGGGAAGGGAATGTGTAGTTTCTTCTTTGCATACTCCTATAACGAATCCCTTTCACTTACTATCGTGAGAATGTATGCTATACCGTCATGAAGATCCATTCTTTCGATTTTGCGAATTTGAAATTAAGGGCTCCAATAAGAGTTCCGTAGATATTAGACTCGTGGAAGGGAAGGAAATTCACGATGAGAAATTCAGCATTGTATGAATGGATCTAAAAAAAAGGTTACGCATTCCCATGACTATACGTGAAATTACGAGGGAAAAAATGATTGAAAAAACTAACGTGATATTTGTAAATGAGCCATTCGAGTGCTTGTTGTGCAGCAAATTGTTGGAGGTAAGGAGAAACACGAACGAGGAATCGTTCGATTCGCAGATTTAGATCGTTTGCTTCATCACGAGTCAATAGTAACCTAAACACATACAATACTCCATAATATAACGGATGACATACCTCTGTACTTCCGTCGACGTCTCATCGAACAGTTTTGCGTCCAATTCGAATGCATTGTCCAGCTTCAGAAGCTGACCGTATCCGGTGCATCCTATAATGTGATTACTTCAAAATCTAAGGACAATTTTACGAACACGAAAATCTTCGGAGCAGAAATAGTTAAGATGGAGGCGCACCTATTTTGTGTACTGTCTCTCTGTCGAGTCCTGCAGCATCCTTTTTATCGAAGAGCAAAGAAGGATGCTGTGCTTCGACTCCCAACTGTTGAGAGGCCGCTGTCGAAAGCGCCTCTAGCTGGCGCGACAGCGATGTCATCTAAGGTATTAGAGATAAAGCATGACATGTTTTGCGAATACGGATAAAATAATAGATGATAAAATCAATAAATATTACATTTTAAATTTTTTTTGCTAATTGTTACAGCACAACATCAAAAAGTGAAAGATACAGTAACTGAGAGCGATTTATCAGTAACTACACCATATGGCATTTTTGTTGATTATTCAATTATTTCTGTTATTAAAATTTAGCATAATATCATTTTCTGATATGTTGAACTAGAATACGTACACATAGCTAAAACATGCAACAGATATTGCCTATTTATAACAAATATTCAGTTTGCAATTCACCACAAATGTGGTGTCTACCGTATCTGTACATGTCAAAAATTTGAAAATGCCGCAATGCGGGAACAATGCGGGCTGTTCAAACGCTGTCAATTAACCTTGTATTTTTATATTTTTAATGTTGTTTTCCTAATAATGCCATCCTTAATGTGTCATGAATATTATAGACAAGAATGAGCTTCGATCTGAGCTTCGGTGATGGAGCAGGCTGGGGAGGAGACACTTCATTCGCCACGGAGACCTCTGGAAAGGTTTGATATTGTAATTATGAGTCACAGCCAGCGGATTAAATTGCTCTCGTTATTCTAATCTATGGCTATTGAAGGATTCTGAGTCGAATAGACTGTCGGAGAAGCTTCCCATTCCTGCCCAGATACCACATCTCGCATCTCTCTCAGATGAAAAACTCGTGCTTGGAAATATGATGTTCGCAACTGTGAGCAATCACACTCTTATTTTCTCTGACTAGTTGTATTCAGGTGTACACCATTGGAGACATAAAAGAAGTATTGGGTGAACCATCGGCCAGACAGTATCGATTGGTGGATCCTCAAGATCAGACCAGCACCTTCCTTGTCACCAATTTCGATGGAACGGTCAGGAGTATAATCTAATGGCTGATTAATGAGTTGTTTTCAGTCGGAGGATGGTAATGGGAATGGAGCCAATGGTGACATATCAGCTGGTACACGAGTCTTCGTGTGCGGTATGCTCCTATCATAATCAATATGTTTCAATGTTTTGTAAAGCTAGTCTATATTCAGGAAAGCTGCGATCGTTCGATGGAATTGTTGGTATGTTCGGATACAAAGTTCGAACCCTCGATAACGATCTGGAATACGATTGCTTCGTCAAAGAAGCTGAAATAGCCAAGATTTATTGGGAAAAGGTGAGTGATGTGATCTAGAGCTCCTTACGATCGATATAATGGTAAATTCTTGAGAATGTTCCTTCTCTTCTTCGTTCTGGAGAAGGTAATTCCCTCAATGGTTGTGCAGCTGGAGCTCCTATTCCGAAAGAAGGAGGAGCTACTTCTTCTTATGTTAGTTTACTTGATAATTAATGAATACATTTTTTTTCAAATTAAAAAAATTGCGTGAATAATGAAGATAGGTAGATATTCAGAGTGGTACATCTATGGCTAATCCTTCTCGTAATAATTCATCTGCTACCTCGCATCGTCCTGCCACTTCTGGACCAATGGACAAGAAGTTCGGAGATACCAGAGATAAGGTTACACATTTATTTGTTAGATGACGATGATATTTAAGTATCGTGATCCATTCAATTTCCGTGTAATAAAGTATATATTATAGGTTCTCGATCTACTGAAAGAACAGGCGAGAATATCGGCAGAGAACGGAAGTGATAGAAAGGTATCATGAGAAATTATGAAATTGAGATTGATTAGGAGTAGACAAATATCTAATAAATATGATTATAGGATCTCCACATTGACGTAATCGCAAGATCGACGAATTCGGATAAGAAGAAAGTGAGGTAAGTATATCCCCTCCCCTTGTCTCTCTCAATTAACTCTTCCTTATTCAGAGAAGCTCTTGATTTCCTATCTCAAGAAGGAACAATCTATTGTACTGTGGATGATGAACACTACGAGACTGTCTAATCAATCATTATCTCATCTAAGAATAACTACTGTCCCATTCCATATTTTATTCGCGTTTGTATTACGAAGTTTGCGTCAAGTTTCAATTGAATAATGTCTCGTTTTGATATGTTCGATCTCATTTTTCTGATAAAATTGAAAGTTAATTCTCTTTTCTGTCGATGGGAGAGCTACAGTGTATTGGACACACAAGAGAAGAGAAGGGGCGGTTTGAGCAAATAGAAGATGAATCCTCCCTATAGAGAGGAAACTGTCATTGGTTCACGATTGAAACTAATGGAGAAGGAAGTACGGTAGTGGATGAGATGTTACGTGAGATGAGAAATGAAATAGGATAAAAAGGTGATGAGAATGAGACGAGAATAGATTTCCGTTGATTCAGCTGAAGGGAACAAGGAAGAATGAAACGATATATAAAGAAGATCCGACCCCCTTGAGGATATCAATTCATCGAATATGAAGAATCAACTCATTCTTTTCTGTCTCTTCGGATTAACTCTTTCTTCTTCTTTACTCAGTGATGAGTTCAAAGAGAAAATGAAAGAATTGAATGAGAAGGTTCGTCTCTCTTCCTCCCTTCTTCTCTCCCTCTTCAGTATTCTCTTTTCAGATTTTATCCTCTCTCATTTCTAACACGGAAGAGAAGAAATTCGTAGACGATAAAATCGAGGAGATCGAAGTGAATAAAACGAAGATTGTTTCTACTGATGGATCTCCAATTGTCGATGATGACGGAGGATATACTGGACCTTACTCAAAGGAATTCTATGAAGGAGATATCCTACTCACCAAGTATCTAACCCATCCCATCTCTTCAATCTCTTCTTCAATCTAGGGAGCAACTCAATTCCATAGTTTCGGATCCTCGTTCAAAGAGACAAGCTCAATGGAATTCATACTATCCCAATAATATCTGGAAGGGTTCTCCCATTCCCTATTCCTTCGATAGGAACTTCCGTAAGATTCATTGAATTCTCCATTGTTTGATTATCGCCTCTTCATTCTTCTTCTCTTCATTCTTCTTCTCTTCAGCATCCAATAAAATTCCATCGGTTCGTGCTGCCATCAAATTCTGGGAATCTCAGACATGTGTAAGATTCACTGAGAATGGAAATGGAAGAGCCAGGTAAATCCTATTCTATCTCCCCACCCTCCTTCAGAAGTATCTAACCATTCAATTTTAATGATTCAGAGTTCGTTTCATCAATGGAAATGGATGCTACGCAATGATTGGAAAGACAGGAGGGGAACAAATGATTTCCATTGGATATGGTTGTGATTGGGTAAGAGGAAGGAGAGGAGAGGGGAGATGATGCCTTCTCTCATAGATCGGTACTATTGCCCATGAGATCGAACATACATTGGGAGTGTGGCACACTCAGGCAAGATACGATAGAGGAAATTATGTGAGCATCAATGCATGGAATGTACTCGTGAGTAACATAGGACACACTCTTTAATGATATTGATATTCGCCGATTTCAGCCGAATCAAATGTACAACTTCAACACTCAATCTCAATCATATACTAATCTGTTCGGAATTCCGTATGAGTTCGGAAGTGTGATGCACTATGCAGAGAATGAGTGAGTCTCTCCCCCTCTCTCCTCTCTTCATTTCCTCTTCATTTCTCTCTTCAGTTTTGCTCGTGATCGTTCTCGTCCCACAATCGTGGCCAGAAACGGATATGAGAGATTCCAACACTCAATGTCTAATTATCTCCCAACCTTCTATGATATCAAACTAATCAACACTTACTACAAGTGCTATGGTATCTCCATCCTACCTCCCCTTCCCATTCAATCACTTCTCTCTCATCAGATGCATGCCCACGTAAGATCACTTGCTCCAATGGAGGTCTCCAGGATGTCAACAATTGCAATCAGTGCAAATGCCCTTCTGGATTCAGTGGAAGATATTGCGAGTCTATCGTAAGTTCCTTCCTACTCCCTCCCTCCATTCCTTCCCTTCCCCTCTCTCTCTCTTCAGTCAACCTCTGGATGTGATCGTACTCTTACTATCGGATCTTCTCCCACTAACATTACGGGTACAGCTGGATGGAGTGGACTCTATTCTGTCACCTACAACGAATGTGCAATCCATCTCAAGGTAGTCCCACTCATCCTCTCACTCATTCAACCTCCCCATTTCAGCCTGCAACAAAGGGAAGAAGACTCGAGGTTACGGTAACAACTGGATCAGGAATGTCCTCGTGGAATTGTTATGGAGCAGGAGTTGACGTGAGAATGGCTGTCGACCCCGCAATGACTGGAATACGGTAAATGATAAGGGACCAATCGATAACTGACTAATCGATTCATTCTACAGTATCTGCCGCCCCAATACTCGATTCCAACCAATCGTCTCCGACAGTGATCGAATGGTTCTCAATCTCTTCTCTCGTATTAATTATGTTTCATTCACATTCACAGCCAGAATGATCTAATCATTGTACATACATCAATAAAGAATAAGTTCATAAACCTTGTAAGTGATTACTTCCCCTCTCTCCATCGTGTACTAATTCAGTGTAATTCCCTTGTCTCTTCTCTAATTTGAAAGTGAGAGATATACCCTACCCTTTAGTTCATTCTCAGTTCTCTAATCAATCTTCTACCGTACTCCTCTCTAGTCTACCATAGTTGAACCATGGCATTTCCATATGTCAGATTCGTCGTAAGTATTCTGAAACCCTTAAGATATCCTCCAATATCTTCCTTAGATTCTGGCGATCTCGACCCTCTGTTGTACTTCCATTCTATCCAATATGAATGTGTATAATTTCACTCGAATCTGTGCTAATCCAGCCGATGCTTCGGGAAATATCACAAGGATGGAAGGTTCTTTCCTCTTTCCTTCCTCTCTTCATTCAATCCTTCATTCCAGCTCCCTTCACTCGTACTCAGAAGTCGATTCTTCAATCTGCAACTGCAGTGGGAGCTCTTCTCTCCAGTCTTCCCTATCTATTCGCATTCCATGTATCAACTAACCTCCCTATCCTTCATCAATGCATCCTTTCAGCACTATTCTCCTCGCCTTGTCTTCCTCTCTGCGGGATTTATCTCAATTGGTATTTCCTTCTACCAGTCTATGATTCCATTCTCCATTCAGTCTCAACAGCCCTTGCTCCTCATGCGTATGCTCTCGGATTCTGGGTGTTTCTTCTGGCAAGAATCTTCCAGGTCTCCCTTCCAAGAATCCCTACTGAGATACCATAGAAACACAAATGACTCAGGGAATCGCCTTTTCAACGACATTCCAAATGATTGGACTTCTAACACACGATTGGGCGACGATTACTGAACATGGAATATTCCTTGCTTTTCTCACTGGTTTGTTTCGTCTTATTTGAGAAGTAACTGAACAAATTGCAGGTTCAACTCAGCTGTCATCCGTGTTTACAATGCCTGTTGCTGGTACAGTGCCTCTACCTCCTCCAATCAATCGATAATCACAGGTTTAATCTGTTCTTCTTCCCTTGGATGGCCCTTTGTCTTCTACGTCCATGCTATAGTCTGTGGTCTAGTCTTCCTTCTCTTCTTCTTCATTTATCGGTCAGTCATTTCCTCTTCCTTCCAATTCATCCTTCCCTTCAGTGATCATCCGGAAGAGCATCCTCTAGTTGGAGAGATTGAATTGGAGAAGATAATGCATGATAAGGATGAGAAAGTGATCGACTCCCTTCGCTCTTCAATAATCTCTTTATCTTCTCAGCTGGACAAACGAGATTCTGTCCCCTACAAGAAACTCTTCACAGACATTCCCATTCTCGTCTCTTGGCTATCGGCATTCGCTGATCTTCTTTGTATTCAGGTGAACTACCCAATGATGATAATTGATCATTGATCTTTCTAGCTAATCAACCAGTACGAACCCGTCTATTTCAATGATTATCTACACTACAACATCTTCAAATCAGGTATGACCTTTGAAGAAGGTAAAATAATGAGTACCTTTCAGGATTCCTCTCGGCAGTTCCTATTCTCGCTCAATTCAGTGCTAAACTCTTCTCTGGTATTTCATCTGATGCTCTCAAGTAGTAGTTTGCCCGCCTCTAACTCTTTCAATCTCCCTATCAGATGCATAACTCCAACAGCAAACGTGAAGATCTACAATTCCCTTGCTCTTATTGTCTCTGGCTGTTTCATGATTGGACTGGCATTTATTCCTCCTTCTCAGCCTCTTCTTTGTGTTGCTGCCATTGTAAGTTTTGTAATAACTTTTCGAATATGCAAAACTATGTATCATTTTTGCAGACAGTAACAGTTTGCTTCATTGGTTTCAACACAGCTGGATTCAATAAGAGTACGACACTTCGATCGAGACAACACGCACATTTCGCTATGACTCAGGTAGAGAATACACGTACATAAAGAGGAAACGAAGTGATGAGAGTTATCGACCAATTCGATACTGATCAATTATGCATTATTCGTACTGACGATAGAGAAAGAACGTTAATTCGAAGTAATTGAAGGGAAAAGAATATCTAACACGTGAGAAGAACAAGAACAAATGAGAACTTTTAAATTAGGGATTATGAAGTAGATAAAAGGGGTCAAAAGACAGATGATGATGATGGATACATAAAAATGACTAAAATAATGGATACAATTAAGATAATGAACATCTGGGCGGTGACCATTCTGATTGAACCGTTCATCGTAGAACCAATTCTTACTGATCACACGAGGTAAAATAATCATTGTGCAAGTAGTGAATTAATTTTGTAGTCAATCTCAATGGATGGGAGTTTTCATTCTTCACGGTCTTCTTGTTATCTCTGCTGGAATCATATTCGTTTTTGCTGCTGATGCGACGTGAGTTACATAATTATTGCTCGCTTATTCTCTTCACAAATAATATTTTCCAGTCCGGCCGAATGGACGAAGCGAAAGAGTGAAATGAATTTGAATCGAATTTCAAGCAGAGCGATCGCCCCTAGGAATTGATTGTATTGTCTAGACATTGATTGATTCATTCACACTTCCTATGATGTCTACGTATTGTCGACAATATTGATAATACTCAAACATCTGAAATGTACCAATTGTAATTAATCTATCGTTTTCAACATCATTTTCCACTTTAGTATTCCATTAGCAGTCTTCTCCTTCCACCTCCTCTCTCTTTCTTCCATTTTCTCCTTCCAATTCCACAGTTCCGATAGGAGTCTAAATTACGACTTGCGTTGTTTACCGCTTCTTCCCCTCTCCATTCCATTTCCGTTGCCTATCAGACAGTGGCTGTTACCATCTCACCCCTCCCCCCTCCCCTCCTCCCTCCCTCTCCCTCTCGCCAGGTGTGGCATGGGGATTATGAGACTGTATCCTTGAGGGGATGGTCTCTTCCCTCTCTCGAGAGTAGGAGGAGTAATCCGTCTCTGTTCATACGTGGAAATAGTTCACTTAGTGCCCTTGAGTGACCATAATGGACTTGTCTATTCAATGAGGAGGTCGAAGAGAGACTCGAGATGAATGAATGAGTACAGGAAGGAACACACAAAAGACAATTCCTTCCCTTTCAAAGAGAGAGATTCCTTCCACATAATTCGAGGAAGAGACACTCATTTTGTTGTGGTTGTCTCCTTCCTAATATGATAGTCTTCCCTCGTTTCCTCTCTTCTTCTTCACATAGGAATGAGACGGAATGGCACTGTTATTCATTCCCTTCTGTCTTTCAATGGGGGAAAGTATCCCATTTAGCCCTTCTCCTCTTCTCTTTTCTCCTTTCCTCAAATGGTGTCGACTCTCCTTCTACCTTCTTCTAACAGTCCTTCCAACCACCGTCAACAGCCTGCTTAGCGACCCCAAGTACTGTAGCGGAAGGGCTGCTACACATCACATAAATGCATGCTAATGGATCAAGGCCGGATATTTACGCAAGTCAGAATGGGAAGTGGAATTGTAGAGAACCGTCCATAAATAGAGAGAGAGATTCGATGCCGACCATCATTAGTGATTACATCTCTCCGTTACCGTGGAGATGAGAGAAGGGAATGGAAGGGAAGGGGGAAAGGGAGGGATTGGGAGGTAATTTCCCCCCTGGAGGGACAGAATATCCGATGATTACAGTGTAATGAAGGTAGATAGGAGGTCTAATGAGAAGGATGAAGTGGGTACCACTCGGGATGGATGGTCCCTCTTCCTTGATCAATCCAATCTAAACGGGATGACTTCATCTCTATTCATCCCATCACAACAATCTCTTTCTGTCTATCACTCTAATGGCTATATTCCCCATCTCGTAATAATCCTCTACATCACAATCTCCCCCTTCTCCTTCTTCCTATGGCTATTTACGAGAATGAAGTATACGGTATGTCATTAACCGCTCCATCGTATCAGTCTTCACCATCACTTGTTGATACCTTCTCTCTCTCATCATTCCTTCGACCGTCAATCAGTCTGAACCGTCAATCTAACTGCCGGTTCTGGATGGGGAATATTCTTCACTCGTCCATTCATAGCCCATAGAAAGAGACAACATTGGGTCTCACAACTCGTAAAACGACAACCAATCTATAATTCAATTTGGTTCACTTTTCGACGCTATCCCAAACAAAGCATGTAGAATGGAAGAAAAACGAATTGCATTTGGGAGAGGTCTATCTCACATTGTTTACTCCCTTCCATCCCAATCAACTAATGGCTGCGTGTGGTTGCTGCGTGCGACGAGTGCGACCAACCAGACGACGGATCACATTGAGTGAGGTTGAACGAGAATGAGAGAACACTCGAAATGGTAATAATACTGGAGATTACTCGAGAGGGGTTGAAGAGGGGAATACACTCATGGACTGAAGAGAGGAAATAGTTCGAATGATGTTGCCATTCAGAAGTCCCCTCTTATGATTGAGGAATGGAGTAAACAAGACGACGTAGATTGCAGGAGTGTCACAATAACAATGAAGAGATGTGCACTAGAGAAGAAGAAGAAGATGCAGTAACAACTGAAGAGGAAAGATTCCATTCGAAGAGAGACGAAGAAGTCTTCTTCAGAGGATGACTCACTCTTGAGAACGTGTAGAACTGAATTGTTGTTGTGACGGTCGAAAAGGGAGAACTTCCCATGTACTTTCCACGACAGAACAACAATCTCATTCGTCACGAAGACCTTTTTGAGACCTCTTCCAAGTACAGAAGAAGATTAACTGCTTCTCTGCCCCTCCCCAACAGTCTCTTCTCCCCTCTTCGTTCACCCCTTCCACCCCCTTCCCCTCCACTGCAATCCACCATGCCTTCAGACTCTTCTCTATTTTGTGCCCGACTCTTCCTCTCACTTCTCTGATTCTCTTCAATTCACATACTCTCTCATCTCCCTCATTCGCATGAGTTACAAACAACAAGGGTCTCGTGTGGTAAACAAGCGAGCATCGAAGGGGGAGAGAGAAGTGGGCGGAGTCATGACTCCTCCCCTTTCTTCCTCCTTCTGTCCCCCAGCATCCCCAATCTAGCTGATATTCCCATTGGTCGAGTGTGTAGTCTCTCAATCTATTCCATATATCAATCGATAATTCATCTATCGTAATCATTTCTTCCCTTCAGGATGGACGGTCTCCGTAATAAACTGTCATTGAAGAATGAATTGGGAAGAGCTCTTCTGGGAGAGTTCACGGGAACAATGGTCTTGTTGGTCAGTTACATTTACATTTATTCCCATTCAACTTATACTCTTCATCACCGTCGCTCTTTTCATTGCAAAAAAATGATTCTAGCAGGATCTCAGATCACTTTCTATTCGAGTTCATCACAAATAGATACATATTTTTCTGATTGTGTATAAGATAGAGTGTACTTGTGGCAGGGATGGGTTCATCACTATGATTTGGATGCAAATCCTCTCTTATCTGGAACAGTTCCACTAATTCCCCTTTGCCATTCTCTCTCTCTCTCCTTCCTTTGATCTTTCCTCTCCATCCCATATTTATAACTCTCCCTATTCATTCCATGACCACTGACCGTAAGAGCTGTCAAGAGCAAGTGAGAGAGAGGGAGGTGAGAGAAGGGAGATTATAATAATTCGTACTCAGCCCGAAACAATTCAGCTCCAAACCGGTGTCTACCGTATCCTCGAGGGGGATAAAGGGAGACCCGATGGGTTCTCAATCGTATACTGACCAGATGAGAGACAGAGACTGAGTTATTGCCGATGGGAAGACTATTCTGCAACATGTGTTCCCTCTATAGATCAGTCTGAGAAGGAAAGGAATCTTCTTCTTACTGCTTTCTTTCTATCCACTCTTCCTATTGAACAACAACTGCTCTGTGGCTTTCCCTTGTTATTCAGTAATCTAGCGAGAAGAAGAAGGGGAAGACAATGGGACGAATCGTTCTTCTATCTCTTGTGTCCATGATGGGTTGAAGAGAGAGAAGGGGACTGCATCATTGAGAGAGGGAACACATGGGGGCAAAACAAGAGAGAGAGAGGGATATACTCAAGGGAGCGATGAGACTCCTTTCATTGTCTCTTTCTCACTGAATCACGAGGTTAGATTCTAAATCCAGATGAGTGATGACCCTTCTTCCTCTTCCTTCGCCCCTCTGTCCCCCTCTGTCCCCCTCCCCCCTCTGTCCCCCATGCAACATGTGTTTAGCCCCCCCCCTCTATCCATCTCTTTTCTCACAATGGAATCGTCCCTTTCCTCGCGCCAAAATAGCCCACTAAAAGTCAACACTCGCACACACGACCGGTCAACAACATCTAGCAGTAGGTGGGGGGGGGAGGGGGGGGGAGAAAACAGTCAGTCAGTAATCGATGGATGGTCGAGAGGGAATACGGTAATCAATCTATCTATTCAGTTCATCGGCAATTCCGTTGTCGCTCAATCGGTTCTGGCGAAGAATGGAAGAGAAGGAAATGATATGATTGGAGTGAATGTCGGATTCGCCCTTGCAATCGCATTTGGAGTTGCTGTCTGTGCCAAACTATCGGGTAAGGAGAGGGAAGAGGGAAGGGAAGGGAAGGGGGAGGGAGGAAGGGGAGGGGAGACTATCCGGGGGATTCGTTTCCATGCAAGGAAAAACACATTGGTGCTAAGAAGGCGTAAACAATTAGAAGGAGTCAACATCATTTCTTCCCTTGTCTCTTTGTTCGTCTTCTGTTGATTGTTGTGACACGTGGAGAATAGGACTGATGAACTTGGAATGTTGTTGAGGGAAAGCGAGAAGGGAGAAGAGGGATGGGATGTTTTGAGTGCAGAGGAAAGGGAATGGCAAAACAAGGGACAGTCACGTTCCCTTCACTCTCTCCTTCAGCTAAGATGAAGTCTGTCTATCGATAGAGGGGGGGGGGGAAGGGAGTCACGCAATGAGTAGTTGTAACTCTGCCACGAGATTCACTCCGATTCTTTACACATTTAGTGCCTCGAGGGGAAAACAGAAAGTAGTGTGAGAATTGATAAGAATAACCAGTAGACAACAATCCAATTTGGACCCTTCCCTTTTATGTCCCCCTCTTCTCTCTCTTGTATTCATACAATCTATTCCTCCTTAATCGGAGTACACAAGAAAATAATGTGTTTGATACGAGTAACTTTCGATTTCGTTGTTCTCCCTCTCTCTTTAATCTCTGAATTGTCTGCAAATGAATGGAAAGAGTGAGGGAGATGGCAACGAGTTCCCAATAAACACGAGAATGCAACTGTTAATTGACATCGAAGGAAATTTAATGGGGAATGAAACAGGAACGAGAAGGGATCAATACTTACCGTAATCGATATCTTCCCTTCAGGAGGTCATATCAATCCCGCCGTCTCCCTTATGTTCGTCTCTTTCAAACAACTCGCTCCCGTTCGATTCATTCTCTACTTCATCGCTCAGATGCTTGGAGCTTTCTGTGGAGCTGCTCTGACTTATGCCATGTACCATGGTGAGAAGGGAGAGGAAGGGAGGAGGGAGAGAGTGACCATTCTATTCAGATGCCATCAACAAGTTCGATAATGGAGTTCGTGCTGTGGCAGGAGCAAAGGCAACTGCAGGAATCTTCGCCTCTTATCCTGGTGCTCATCTTGGTCTATTCAATGGATTCATCGACCAGGTTCATCCCACACTTCCTCCTTCCTCTCCTTCATCCCTTCTCTCCCCTTCAGATGTTGGCTACTGCTGTCTTCTGCTTCCTCATCGCTCATCTCACCGATAAGCGCAATGCCTATCCCAGCTGGTTAGTTCTCTCTCCCTCTCTTTCCCTTCAATCTCCTCCTTCAGGATCGTCCCTTACCTCGTTGGAGTCTCATTCCTTGCCGTTGGAACAGCCTTCGGACTCAACTGTGGATATCCCTGCAATCCTGCTCGTGATCTTGCTCCTCGTATCTTCACTTTTATCATTGGATATGGTGGAGATGTCTTCTCGTAAGCGCCTTCCCCTTCCTTCTCCCTTCTCTAATCTCCTTCCTTCTTCAGTCACAAGGGATGGTTCTGGGTGCCAATCGTCGCTCCCTTCGTTGGTGCTCTCATTGGAGCATGGTTCTATCAGTTCGCCATTGGATTCCACACTCCTGCCGATGAGGTCAGCCCCCTCCTCCTTCCCATTCCCTGGCTCTCCCCCTTCCTATTCCCCGGTTCTGAATGACGGATGGTGTTACAGGTCGACAAGTACGTGATCGTTGGAGCGACTACTCAGGAGATGCGACCTCTCGCCAAGGAGTGAGTAATGTGAAAAGACAGAAAGAGTGATGGTGTGGTGCACACACAACGTCAATCTTGTCGTGGGTGTCGCTAAATAGCTTCCCTCACCAGGTTCACTAACGTGAACGCGTAAGGACGAAGAAGTCAAGTGTCTCTCACTACACTCAATCAACTTCCTACCGTATGCATTAGTGTGTAGATCACTTCAGTTATCGATAGACTGTCATGGTGCATCCATCATCATAGTCTACTGTAGACGGCACCTAACGTAGTCTTAGTCTCACCATGCATGAATAGACTTGTGTGATCTCCTTTCTCTCTCACTTATCAATAATCTTCATTACAGGATGGATGCCGCAGAGGCTTAAATCGATGTACTTCCCGCTTTTCTTTCTTACCAAACTTCTCTTTCTCTGCCAAAATCAAGGCCGGAAAACGCAATTTTCCGCATCTCTTTTCTTAACGAATAGACAATGTGTACATGGATAATCAATAGCAGTATGCCCATCGTTCGCATACAATAATCCCTTCTTCCTTTCTCTCTCTCTTTGACACGCACATTGTATCTCCTTCTTCAGCTTACCGTAGAAATGCTGCTATTCACCTCTACTTATTCCAAGGCCCTTTTTTGTATAATAAAGTTAGTCGTTAATCGATTCGATTCCATCTTTGATTCGTACTGTATTGTATCTGTTGAACGACCCATCGAATGAAGCTATGGCCTAATCAATGATTTCTATTCGAGAGAAGATGAGATAGTCATGTCCATTTGGATTATTCTCTCTATCAACAATTCAACCAAACAGTCAATTATCTGAATAGAGGGGAGAAATGGCAGAACTCTCCGTTACTTTCTCTCTCTCTCTTATTTAATCACCGTGTTACAAGAATGGAATGTGTATGTACTTGAGAAGAAATTACGATGGAACCTTTCCTCTCTTCTCAAATCGAAAGAGGGATTGGCCGTTCCTATTCGACCTCGGAACTTTCCCATTTGACTCACTCAAACAATTTTCGGGGGGTTGTAGACACATTGCCAAACTATCTATCTCCCCTTCCTCCCCTCTCTCGTAGATACTTACGTTCTCCCTCGATGTTCAATGGTCTCTCTCATGGAGAATAAACACACCGTAAAAAGTAGTCAATCATTGCTCCCATGTTGGGAAACTGGAGGAGGATATGAAAAACAGCGGTATTATTCTTTACGATAAAGATTCACACTATATCGTAAGATATACTACTTTCTCCATGTTCCCATTCATCATCGAGAGATAACTGTGAATGTCTTGAATAAATAAGAGTTGAAGATCCCACGTGATTATTCATCGCCAACTCAAAATATTTATTCGTATCCCATTAGGAAATGCGATCATTGACAATATGAATGGTAGTGGATGCATAATAACTATTTTGATTGAAGATTAAACGACAGAGTTGCACTATCTCTATATCGATTTCTACGTAATATTGATTTCTAAAGATGTAAAGATCGAAAATACGAAGTGAAGACAGAAACGAGGAAATAAATAATGTACTATTTCAGGGACAACACTCTATTTATGCACGGTTTGGAATATAAGATCTTTATCAGAAATACATGCGTGTATGATATTGCGATTTTAAATACATATTTTTCGATAATTGAAATCTATATTTACAGCGAATGGTCAGGATCGAGTACTGTTCTTGTCAGAAACATGATGATTTGTAGTCAAATGAGGACCAACTTTAATGTTGAAAAGCTGAACGGAAGGGATATGTCTACATAAAAAGTGTCAGACTAGTGGCTTACTCCATTTACATAGTAGAGAATGTAGAAAGTGTATGAGACAAAACTGGTGATGATCAATCCTCGCTCAGCATTCATTCTCAATTACCTCTCTTTATACCTACTGAGTTAATTCACGATCACCTGTTTCGATCGGAAGATTCCAAATATTTCCGTTTCTTCATAAGAAGAATTCCCAGGAAAAAGTTTGCAATGAATGTTGAGCACACAACCATTGCAATTTCGACATCCGAAATGGTGCGGACTATCTAAAACTAGTGAATAGTTCAGTTGTATATAATGCAACAGAACAATATTATCTGTTTCGATTTTCGGAAGATAAATTGGTCCGAATCCGAAATTGAATTCTTTGTAATATTGACGACTGGCGACGAAAATATCGATAATTCGAATGGTTGAAAGGAAAACACAGAAAAGTAGAGATACAAAGAAGAAAGCTGAATCTCTCTACAAAAGAAACATTTCAAATGAATTATTTGATTACCCCATACCCCTTTTTTCTCGAAAAGAATTGTTCGTAGTCGATTGAGAGCAACAAAAAATGCAGAATGAAAACCGAGACCGTTGATGAAGTAGTCAATAGTACCTCAAAAATCGTATTGTGAAATTATTGTTGGGTCCTTAGAAACAAACGTATGACATTCCCGAGATTGGTATCAATTACGAATTTGTAGAACGGATGAATAAATGTGAAAGTAGTGAGTTGATACACAAAGATATACGTAAAACATGTTAGAAGTTCCTGAAAAAAATATAGGAAATATTTGCAGGCGTTTCAATCAATTTGTCTCACTACAGATCCATTGAAGACAATGAATGCAAATGTATAATTATTCTTATAGGGTGGACAGAAGAGCAATTTGTAGTAGACAAAGGACGCTATTGGAATTGTTATCAGGAGAGAAGTTGAAATAAATGCAGTATTAACAAGATCGAATACCTTGAATAGTTTACATCTAGATAAGTTTAATTAATCTTCTCACCTCCAATGCTTGCATTCGAACGTAGATAGATAGTTATTCGCCGTTCTATTCAATATCACCGTTCGTAAACTAGTATTCGAAATGTAATTACGGGACGTTGCTGATTCACGTAAATTGGAGGTTGTCGTGTAGATATTCGATGCTGTTCGCACAATTATGAGAATGAGATGTTGCCAGTTGTGGAAAATATTGTGAAACCAAGAAGAATTTGTAGAGTTGTTTATCTAATCCTACATATTATGTATGCATGAAAGCAGGTGAAAGAACGTGAGTATTTGTTTTAGTCGAGAGATTTGCTGTGAACTGTGGTGAGAACAGAATTGCCTCCTCCATTGAATGTAAATCGACGAATAGAGGATGCAAAGATTATGAGACACCTAAAGAACATCTTTGTTTTTACCTTGATTAAATGAACACCATTTGATCGAAAAAATGAGTAATTGGAGGTTTCTAACCGCCCACTTTCTCTCTTTCTCTTCGTGTAACTCACCAGAATGGAGTGACACTTGCAAGGTCGAGAAATAGAAATTGAGCATAACCAAAGGATGAAAGACTGAATTATCTTCCGATTGCCTGTGATTAAAATGATGAACTAAAGGTAATGGATGAATGATTCACCCCAGTGGCGAAGTAAAGTGTATAAAAGACATAAGAAACCAAGCTCGTGATAATCAACCCTTGCTCTGCTTTGAATCTCAATGTTTCGACGATCAATCTGTTCATAGAGCACTTTCTCACTTTTTTCTATTTGTGAGCTCAAGTTGATTTCTTCTCCGAATCAACAAAACCGCGAGAAGGACATTGATAGCAACGGTTGCACAAGTGACTAGGGCAATCTCCACGTCAGAGATCGTCGTTAAAGTCTAGAAGAAAGAAAGAGAGATATTCTTATCGTTCAACTATACCTCATCAATCGATTCCATACGAGGGATGTAAATTGGCCCAAATCCAAAATTGACTTTCGCATAGTATTGGTTGCTCGCCAAGTACAAATCGAATACTCGAATAGACGATAAGAGAAACGATAAAATTAACGACATGCAGAAGAAACGTTGATCAGTCTGAATTTGTATACACCTAAGGAAAATGTCAATATTTTTATCTTACCCCTCTTCGCTGAAAATACCAGATTGTTCTCAGTCGATTCAATGCGACGAAAAATGCAGAGTGGAAACCGAGACCATTCACAATGTAATCGACAGTTTCTTCAATATACATAGACGTTGGTAAAAGATATTTTTGTATATCTACATACTAATAGTATTTCCAAGGTTGTTCTCAATGATGTAAGTATAGAATTTATACATGAATGGGAAGGTAGTATACACTGGTATACGAAAATGTAACTGAAACAGGTGAGAAGTTCCTGAAATACTGAGCATGGAGACATACGGATATAGACCTTACCATCGCTCCATTGAATACAATCAATACGAAAGTGAAATTGCCTGAGTAAGGGTTGCAGATGAGAAGTTTCCCGTAGACGAAGAACGCAAAAGGAAATGTGATTAGAAGAGTAATCGAAATAAAGATAGTATTGAATAAGTCGAATATGTCGAGAAAGTTCATAGAGGAAGTTATGTCAGACTAGAGGGGAGACTAATCATACGACACTAAATTATTTCCGATAAACACGATTAGCGAGAGTAAACGGCGTTACTGAGAAGGAAAGAACACCATTGATATCATTCAACTTCCTTCCACCTTTTTTTCCAAGAAACGAAATTTTGAGGGTGGGAATTTCATTTTGGAGATTGAGAACATCGAGAACAGAACCAGTGATCGAGTTTGCAATGTTTTCAACAGGTTTTTCTACGTCGACAAGTTTTTCATATTTTAATGATAAACAATTAAGTATGGTTACATTCCTAGTGTTCCAGTGACAGTTAGTTTGCTAAAAGTTAAGACATCAACATCGGAATAAATGATTTTACTTATTCGACTTGGACGTTCTATCTTTGCGTATCACATGCAACTCAATCTGTTAATTCTCAAGACACACCCACGTGCTGTCTTTGCTATCCCAATCAATTTTATCGAGATTCAAAAAATGCTATGTTATTGAAAAGAATCATTGATTAGATTTGGTGGGCATTGAAAATACGACGATTTCATCCGTTTTATTGAGAGCCATTCGTCGAATTGAAGGAGCGAATACAAATAAACACCTTCGAATATTATTGTATGCCGATTATAAAAGGTGACTTGCCAGAAAGGAGTAATGGAAGATAGAGCGAGGAATAGCCATTGGGCAGTTGCAGAGAATGGAATATCCCAAGTTCGAGCCAATATCTGATCTATTGATCATACAAGGATTCAATGAAATACTTACATTGTTTACAAAAAATAACATGTAGAAAACATAAGAAATAACACTCGTGATGATCAAGCCTTTCTCTGCATTGAACCTTAACTATTCTATCAAGAGAAAGCTCCAATTATTCTCGGTAAACTTTCTGTTCAGCGTTGTCTCGAAAAATTGTCGTTCCTTTGCAAGCAAAACGACTAAAATTATATTGATGACGAGAGTTGCGAGGGATACTACGAAGGAAATGATGTTCGATATTATATGAAGAGACTGAAAAAAACGTATTTCGATAATAATCATGTACTTTCGTATATACCTCATTAGAAACTTTAGAGTTGGGAATCATAATTGACGTATCATTGAAATGATATGGGATATATCTGAGGGAAGTGAATGTGCATAGATCGATTGTAGCGGGAAGTGATAGAAGGAATGAACAAATCATCGAAGTCATGAAAAAGATCGAATCGTTCTAAAAAGGCTATCTTTGTCAAATATCCAAATAGATAGTCACAGGTTTCGTACCCCTTTGAGTCGAAGGAACAACATTGTCTTCAATCTGTTCAAAGCGACAAATAATGCAGAATATAGACTAATCTCTCCAAAGAATGTATTGATCACTGCTGAAAATGATCGTTCCATTGAATTCGTTTCATTAACATAATAAATACATAATATGAATAAGAAGGAATCTAACCTATTATAGTTACGAGACCATTACTCTGAATGAACGTGTAAAAGCTGAACATAAAGGATAAGTAGCAAGTTGAATGAATATTAGATATGTGGTCGCAGAAAATAGACCCTGTGATCACACTAGTCACATTTGTTGTGATTATTATTAACATACCATTATTCCATTTACAACGATTAGTTTAAAAGTAAAATTCTCTGCAAAAGGAGAAACGGAGAGAAGTTTGAAGTAGACGAAAAAAGCGAATGGAATTGTGATGATGAGACAGAATGTCATTCCAACTGTTTGACACAAATCAAATATGATTATTCCTGATGTCACTTCTGACATCTCTGATAAACTGGAGGTAGAAAAACTCGATATTTCGTTAGAAGGAAAAAGGAATGAAGCCATAATTAGGTATTCTCTCTCCACCTGTTTTACTAGAAGTGAAACCGGAAATTTACGTGGAAGGGCACTTATAATGTTTCAAAGCGCACATCATCTGAAAAAATTTGTCACTTTCATGTCGATCATTTCATCCATCACCTTCCCTGTCTTGCATCTGTTCCCAGCACAGTCACTTCATGTAATCATTTTATTTTCTCGACTGGATTCTATGGGATTGTCTCTACTCTTCAATTCGGAAGTAACGGGGAGACAGCTTCTCATACGTCTCCGTATCTCTCCACAGATCAGCAATGGACACATTGTAAGCTCCATTCGGATCGATCATTCCTTCGACTGCTTCTCCATTCTCATCGAATCTCTCGATGGCGAGCTCATTACAGTACCTAATGATCACAATGAATAAATCCTGTCCGTCTAATTATTGAGTACCCTTTGTCATCCGTGTCAGTCGATGCTGCCCATCTGCGCACAGTCAGACGCATACTCAAATTTAAATTTGATTCATTAACGTATGAGATAACTTAAGACATCGCCTAGATACTGTCAATTGCTTTAGGTGAAAAATGAATGAATTAATAATGAATGAATGTAATTAAACACTAATTTCAAGGCTGCTCGTTGTCAGTAGAAAACAATCACAATTAATAACCTGGGATTTCATAAGTGAAGTATTACGAAATCAAAGAACATCTATCTAACAAGTGGAGGAGAACCATTTGACTTCTCTGCCCAGTCCACGATATATTTCTCTCTAAGAACTGACAAACCTGTTGCATACGATGAATAGTACGCGTGAGGGAGGCTCATCGAAGTATCCTGGATCGGTCATTGGATCGCCAAGGAAGATTGGTCCGTATAATTCTTCATCGACATCGTCTTCCTCCTTCAGAACGAACATCTGTAATCATGTCCATGGAAATAGTTTGTCACTGGAAAGTATCAAATGTCGCAGCCATACCCTTTAAACGAAATTAGTGCGCCTCCAACACGCACATTTCTAAATAGGTATGGTGGTCCATACAAAAAATGCAGTATCTCGGTACTCCCCTCTCCCCCTCAAAGAGAGCGATTGTAGAAAGGGACTCACGCATGAATCCTTCATCGTCGATCTGAAGGATCTTTCCCTCCGAATGTAAGTGATGCCGAGAAGATCAAGGAGCTCTCGAGTGCTCTCTTGACGGACGTTATTCAGCAGCAGTTGCACCATCTCACTTCTGCCGCTCTCCATTTCCTGAGAGGAAAACACGGTAAAAATTTAAACAGAGCCGCTTATTCGTCTAAACTGTCGATTCCTAATTATTAACTTGAGATAGATCAATTACTGTATTGATTAACTAATGTTTTTTTTAAATCGTTCGAGTTGCATACGGCATACATTGAACAATTTGAAGAGCTGAGCCCCGGAGAAGCCAACAAGTCCTCCATATAGTTCAACAGACTTGCGGTCTTCAATCCATGAATTGAACGATTCCTCATTGACGTACGGATTCAGCCATTTTTCCTATAAAAATCTCCATTGTAGATAAATAGATACTTTCTGTTCGAAAGAATAAACAACAAACTTACTTGATTGTCCGGCACAGTGTAATTCAGGGCTTGAATTAAGAGCTGTTCACATTGAATCGATTTGACGAGAGGGATTAGGTTGAGGTCCTGTTGACGACACTGCAATGATAATAATAATAATATTATACTCCAGATGAGCGATTATATCACGCGAGAGACGTTAAATGCGTATTCATTTAGAGAGTGTTTCTCACATTTTTGACCCATTAATTTATATGTTGTTTTTGTTAGCCACTAAGGTCCTCCATAAGATAGCGTTGAGCGTTGTTCGATATGCTCATTCATATCAGTGTCAGACGTCGTCAAATTTTTCAATTAAATTAAAACTGAGATAATATATTCAAAAATGGTGTTCGGTCAAATAAATGGCATGATCAGCATGGCATCCGTGTTGGGGAAGTTTAGTTTTTCTTTACCAGCAATTTTTTTTAACGAGTTTGATCTCGAATAGCCGAATACTCGAACACCGTATAGAACAGATAATGTAGCACTTACATATAAGTAAAGAAATTGAACAAAGACATTCTTCGCCAGTTTCTTCAATGCCGCACGAGTATTCTCGAGTTTGGCGTCATCGATTGGGATGAAAATTCTGTAATTATGTTATTTATTCCATCCGTTGCTATAAGTAAGTATTCTAAAATGTGGGATGTATAAACATTGAAAAATAAATACCGTCTCTGTTTACAATCATTAGGCACGCCAATGGTCACTCTCTTAGTAGCATAAGTCTCTTTCCGTTCCATCTACAAATTATAGAAGATAAATGGCTATTAAATGACTATTCGATTCTAGCTTTCGAACCAATTTTCTGATTTCAGGCATCCTTTAATGTAATTTTCAATTCGTGTGAAACCATATTCACCTTCGTGCCTTATGGGCTTTATGCATGCATGTTATCCATATAGGAATAATGATAATGCGAGATAAAAACTCATACTTTGTGAGTGTTCTGTTCACTCTCGCTCTCATTCGATCGGCCGTAGAGAGATGATCGAAGATGATAATGATGAGCTCCTTCGGCAGGAGTAAAAGAGGGAAGAAATCACCTGAATGGGTAATCCATGATGGTGAGGGGAATTATATAGAAAGTAGGGAAGTCTGATTGATTACGGAGTGCGGGGGGGGGAAGTTATTTGTTCCGCTAGTCGTCTAAAATGGGATAGTTTTGATACCAACACTAAATGTAATAAATAACTATGACTCTGTTCTGTCTCACCATTTCTCAAATCATCATCGATCTCCATAGTCGTCGATTGGACTGCAGACGATTCGACCGTTTCTCCCTCAATTGACTTGTTCTCATCAGACTGAAATGGCAATTATAGTAGGATACATCTCTTTCCACACCATAATATATATTCTCTGAACGGAATAGATGGATTTGATAGAGGAAGTGCAAAAATGAAGAGGCCATTTCTTCTCAACTCATGATTTACTAGATAACTAACCATCGTAGATATTGCGTAAGGAGGAGATGACCGATAAAGAGTAGAGAATGACGATGGAATGAATGGAGAAGAGAAGAAATTCAATCTCTATTAATTTGTTTCCGCGTTCATTTTTTTATTCAAATTTGATTATGAATTTACTTTACTCTTTTTTTACGAAGCATCAACACAAGGGCAATTTTTAAACAAAGATCTCTCTCACTCTATGCATTTGTTCTTTGATAATTTTCATTCACACATCATCGTCTCGCTTCCTGTAGTGAAATAGGATGTGAGGTCTTTTTTTGTGAGTGCTTTCCCTTCACCAGTCGTCCCTTTCCTCCCTCCGTCTCGTATTTCCCTCTTATCCCTATTTTCTCTCTCTTCCTTCGTCTCTCTAAATTGTGCAATGAAACATCTCCACTCTCCTTCCTATGGCACAATCTTCCAATCCTACGATAAGACTAACGATAAAGATACTTATAAAGCACCTCCCTTATCAATCTTCATTTCTATTGCACTGATTACGTTCTAATCAGTTAGTTTCAGTTTATCCTCTTCTTTCATTGATGCAATTGCAATGGAAAGGAGCGCATCAACTGAGCTTCTCTTTGAGAACGACGAGAATCAAAGGGAAGAGAGTTGGTTCTCTCGATTTCTCCATCTAATTTATAAGTGGGAATAATCCTTGATCATTCCGATTCATTCATTCCTTCAGATCTGATGGAGATGATGATGAAGATTTTTCTTCGGTTAAACCCGTCTCATTCATTCAATTAGTAAGTATTATTTCATCCCCCTGATCATTTGAATTATTCAGTTCCGATTTGCTTCTCGAAAAGAGAAACTCGCAATTGGAATGGCCATTTTTCTCTCCATAATAATAGGAATGTGTACTCCGGCTCATATCTATCTCTGTGGAGTAATTACTACTCTGTATGTCGATGTGAAAGAGGTAATAAGAAACACTCATTCAATTTTGAAGGGATAACTTCAGCCGAAGGGAAATCTCGAGTTTCTCCATCACATTTGGAAATTATCATCTCTTTATGGAGTATTCTTCGTTTTTACGTTTATAGTTGGATACATTGAGGTGAACACAACGAATGATTATCAGTAAAGTAACTACTCTATTGAAGAATTGGCTGCATGTGTGGGCTAGTGAAAGAATCGCCCAGAGAGTTCGAAGGTGAGATAATGAATTGAGAATCAAGATGAAAGAGGACGTTTAGTGAGTTCATTTCATCTGTTCTCGCGAGAGAAACATTCAATGAAGACGGAGCGAGTACGGGAGAATTAAGTAATCGATTGAGCAGGTTGATAAAAACGAAGAAGCTGTATTCATCTCAAATAACTATTTGAGTAACATCGATCGACTTAAAGATGGGATTGGTGACAATATTGGAACATTTGTTCGGTAAGGTCTGAATTACTACAGAATAGGCATGTGATTATACTCAGATCGATATCAATGTTTATCTCTGGTTCGATGCTTAGTTTTTATCTCGATTGGAGAACTTCTCTTCTTCTCATATGGAGTGGACCAATCTGTCTACTCAATTCATCCCTCATTCCACTGGTATTTCATAATCAAGTAATTTGAATAAATCCATCTTCAGCTTTCATCCTCTGCAAATAATAAAGTAGTTCGTCTATCAGAAGAAGCAAATGGAATAAGTGAGGAAGCAATTCTCAATATAAAGACTGTCGCTTCGTGTAATGGAGAGAAGAGTATGATCGAGGTTAATAAATCTCTTCCTTCCTAACCCCCCCCCCCTCATTCAGAGATACTCTTCCTCTCTTCTCTCTTCCATTGCTCCTTCCACTCGTTGTGGATTCGTAACTGCTCTCTGTGATGCAACTGCTTCCCTTATGCATGCTGTATTTCATACTGCTGGATTATGGTAGGGGCTTCCTTATTCGAAAACATCTTAGTGATTGGATTCATTCTAGGTACGGTACAATCAGTTATCATTCTGGTCGTATCGAAGGTGCTGGTTCTGTATTCGCCGTTGTGAGTGTCGCCATGGGAAGTGCAAGTTGCTTCAGTACGTCCATTCCATATCGAATTGATATTTTCGTCCGATATGTCCCCCTTATTTTCTCTCTTCTCTCTTCAGCTCGTCTTGGTCCTCATTTGATGGCAGTAGTAAAGGCTCGAGCTGCAGCTGCTAAAGTGTACCATACGATCGATTCGGTGAGTGTTCGAATCATAAGCGAAGAAGAACGACGGATTGCAGAGACATCGAGAAGATGAAGAATTCTTTGACAAAATTGACCCTTCGAATGCAGAGATGAACATTCGGTTCGAAAATGTATCGTACACATTTCCCACACGGTTTGAATATCTTTTGGTAGCGTTGAATGAAGAAGAATCTTATCAGATCTCAACCAGTCCTACAGAATCTTTCATTCTCACTCGCTCCAGGTGAATCACTCGCGCTCGTGGGAAAGAGTGGATGTGGAAAAAGTACTACGGTCAGTATGCATTATGTGACAATGATCGAAAGTGTTTAAATTCAGTTGAAATTAGTGACTCGTTTTCTTTCATCTGATACTGGACGAATCATCTTAGATGGTCGACCAATTGAAAGATACGATAAGAAGAGATGGAGAAGGGTTCGTTCCACTCTCCCAACCACTCTTTATCTCATTCGGTCTCTTTCAGATGGTAGGAGTTGTCTCTCAAGAACCATCTCTCTTCAATGGATCAATCAGAGACAATATCTGTCTCGGTCGATCATTCTCAGACGAAGAAGTACAGAGAGCATGCAGAATTGCATATGCTCATGACTTTATTATGGGATTGGATGATGTGAGAGATTAATGGTGGATGAATGAATTCATTCCAATCCAGGGATATTCCACTCTCCTCGGTCCCTCTCGAGTATCCCTTTCTGGTGGACAGAAACAGAGAATCGCCATTGCAAGAGCAATTGTATCCAATCCGAGACTTCTTCTATTGGATGAAGCGACGAGTGCACTCGATACTAAATCAGAGAGAATTGTCCAAGTGAGAATGAGTGAGGATCGATGATCCTTCCATTTTTATTGAAGGAGGCTCTTGATTCGGCATCAGAAGGACGGACGACGATTGTAGTTGCGCATCGATTGAGTACAATCAAGAATGTCAATAGAGTTATTGTGATGGGTGAAGGAAGAATTATTGAGACTGGAGGTACAACTGCACTTTATCTGTCATGGAAAAGATTTATTGAAAATCGTGTTTCTTTTTTGGAATTGATTAAGTATACGACGAATTGCGCTGTCGCCCTGAAGGAATCTTCGCACAAATGATAGCTACTCAAGAGATTGAGAGAAAAAAAGAAGAACGCGGAACAATGATAGATAAGGAAGATATACTGATGGATGATATTGTCAAGCATAAGGAAAGTGTAGACGAGGTTGATTACACACTTCAATCAGCATAAATGATCATCCTCCTTTCAGATCGATCCCAATCAATTTCCCATCACAATCGGTGGAGTTTTCTCCCTATATTTCTACAATAAGAAACGAGCGTTCTTCACTACAATTCTTTCCTTGTTGAGGGGTATCGAAATGCCATTGCTCGCGGTAAAATTCTTGCATTTTTTCTCAAAACAATTAATTTCTGTTCCAGGCTTCGTTCTACTTCGTTTTCGCTTCATTGAAAGATACGGAATATGAGACGGAATTATTGTGGACGATGATCGGTACTCTTATCGTCGGGGCATTCTCATTCTCAATCATCATAATATCGGTTACCCAATCCAACTTACGATCACGTTACTCGTTATTACAGCAAACGGTTCATACTTACACTGGAGAATCAACGATGAGAGATCTTCGTATTTCTTGTTTCTCATCTCTTCTCCATCGACCAATGGAATATTTCGATCGTCAAGATACTTCTCCTTCTGCCTCTTCTGTCCTTCTCTCTCAACAACCTCCAATCGCAATGGCTGTGAGTTCCTCTCATCATTCATCCAATCATTCTAATTCCTTCAGATCGTTCACAATTCCATGTCTAACATGATCGAGAATGTCTTTGCTGGTTGCATCATTGCGGGAATGACGTTCTTCATTTGTATTCCGAATGGACTCGTGAGTTATCACTTCCATCCTCCCCTCTCTCATCTTTCCCATCCAGATTGGTATTGCTTATCTCATAATCTTCTTCACAACCTTCGCCCTGGTTGAACATTACAGTAACAAGGCATATAATGAAGTAGTGGAGATTGATAAATCGGGAGAGGTCAGAGATCTACCAGACACGACTCATCCCTCTCCCTTTCAGTTAGCAATGGAGATCTTCGATAATGTGTCTACTATTCAACAATTAGCAGTCGAATCTTACTTTCAGGAGAGATTCGATGATATTCAAATGAGAAGAAGGAAACCCCTTGCTTTGGTTAGATTCAACGCTCATTGGGGTAAAATCCAGAATCACTTCAGAAAATCCGTTGTCTGTCTATGGTTCATGCAATCAACGAATCGGAAAGTATGCTGCTGGACTTCATGGCTACGTGTACGTACATCATATTGAAAAATATTTTGAATCTCATTGCAGCCATAGGTATCTATTTCGTCTACACGGGTCTCATCGACATCAAGCAAATGTATGCAACTGAGGTTGGTTGCTAGATACTCGTGATAGAGAAGGAATTTGATTGCATTTTAGTTCTTCATCGCTATTCTTGGCTACTGTGCAATTGCAATGAGTGAATCATTCAAGGTTTGACTCTTTCGCGAAACTTCATTAAATTTTAATAAATTGTATCAATTGAACAAATTGCAGGACATTGTATTGGCTTCTTCTGCAGCTCGTTTACTCTTCAAATTAATCGATCCAACAACAAGAGAGAAAAAGGAATATGGTGAGAAGAGTGGAGATATGGTCAGTACCCTTCACTCCATTCAATCTTCAATGATTCCTCCGTAGATGTTGAATGGGTCCATTCGTGCTGATTCCATTTCATTCTCTTATCCATCTCGACCTCACAAGAGAATTCTCAATGATATCACCTTTTCTGTAGGAGAAGGTTTGTTATTCTACTGGCACTCTAAGTGGTAAATAATGTCTCATTCCTCGTGTTCCAGTAATGGATTGACATAGGTCTCAATATAAGAGCAATGAACTATAGCTGTTCTCTATATTAATTTCACCTGTTCAGGTCGTTCTCTCGCTCTAGTTGGTCCTTCCGGAGGAGGAAAGAGTACTGTAGTCAATCTCATCGAGAGATTCTATCAACCAACACAAGGAGAAATCGTATGTTAATCATTTCCAATCCTCTCCATTCCACTTGTTCTTTAGTATCTCTCTGATATTCCTTTCCCTTCTATTCCTTCTTCTTCACTTCGATCGACCATCGCTCTCGTATCTCAGGAACCAATACTCTTTAGAGGAAGTTCGTTTTCTTCCTCATTCCTCTTTTACCCCTTTCTCTCCTTCAGATATCATGGATAATATCCTTCTTGGAGTAGAAAATGCGAGTGAAGAAGATGTAATCGAGGCATGTCGAATGGCCAATGCTCATGAATTAATTCGCAATTTCCCCGAGGTATGAAACTGCGGTGTATCCAGAGATTGATATTGTCGTTACAGGGCTACTCCACTCCCGTTGGAGAGAAGGGTCGATCTCTTTCTGGTGGTCAGAAACAACGAATCGCAATTGCGAGAGCACTAGTGAGAAATCCGCGAGTTATCGTTCTCGATGAAGCAACGAGTGCATTGGATACACAGAGTGAACAGGTAAGGAATCATTGGATACTCAGAGTGAACAGGTAAGGAATCATTGGATACACAGAGTGAACAGGTAAGGAATCATTGGATACACAGAGTGAACAGGTAAGGAATCATTGGATACTCAGAGTGAACAGGTAAGGAATCATTGGATACTCAGAGTGAACAGGTAAGGAATCATTGGATACACAGAGTGAACAGGTAAGGAATCATTGGATACTCAGAGTGAACAGGTAAGGAATCATTGGATACACAGAGTGAACAGGTAAGGAATCATTGGATACACAGAGTGAACAGGTAAGGAATCATTGGATACTCAGAGTGAACAGGTAAGGAATCATTGGATACTCAGAGTGAACAGGTAAGGAATCATTGGATACTCAGAGTGAACAGGTAAGGAATCATTGGATACACAGAGTGAACAGGTAAGGAATCATTGGATACTCAGAGTGAACAGGTAAGGAATCATTGGATACTCAGAGTGAACAGGTAAGGAATCATTGGATACTCAGAGTGAACAGGTAAGGAATCATTGGATACTCAGAGTGAACAGGTAAGGAATCATTGGATACTCAGAGTGAACAGGTAAGGAATCATTGGATACTCAGAGTGAACAGGTAAGGAATCATTGGATACACAGAGTGAACAGGTAAGGAATCATTGGATACACAGAGTGAACAGGTAAGGAATCATTGGATACACAGAGTGAACAGGTAAGGAATCATTGGATACACAGAGTGAACAGGTAAGGAATCATTGGATACACAGAGTGAACAGGTAAGGAATCATTGGATACACAGAGTGAACAGGTAAGGAATCATTGGATACACAGAGTGAACAGGTAAGGAATCATTGGATACACAGAGTGAACAGGTAAGGAATCATTGGATACACAGAGTGAACAGGTAAGGAATCATTGGATACTCAGAGTGAACAGGTAAGGAATCATTGGATACACAGAGTGAACAGGTAAGGAATCATTGGATACACAGAGTGAACAGGTAAGGAATCATTCCAATCCATTTCCTTATCTCTTCATAGGTCGTTCGTGAAGCTCTTCTCACTTCTGCACAAGCAAGAACTTCCATTACAATCGCCCATCGATTGGATACTATTCGACATTGTGGTTAGAGAGAAGAAGAGAGAGATTGAGTAGTGATGATGTCATTCAGATGAAATTTGTTTCATCGAAGGAGGTCGAATAGTGGAAAGAGGAGGGCACGAAGAATTAATGGAGAGAAGAGGGCGATACGCTGAGATGGTCGATCAACAGAGATTGACTTGATACGAGAAGCTTTTTATAGATAGATAGATTTCCTATTTATGGCGCATGATCTTTTACACATTATTTTGCACCGTCTCTTCTACTTGTTTGAATTCGTGACATTGTTGGAATTTGTTGAGTTTCACGGATGATGAACTAATTTCTAATTTCCTCAGAGTTTCATAATTAAATTGTGTGGTACATTGTGTGGGATGGATCTTTCGCATGACTGCGAATTTAAACTTCTCATCAGAATAGGATAGGTCCCTCTCTGTCCCGTAATTCAGTCTATCGTCAGTATCAGAATCATTTCTATTGAAATTTAATATCAACGGATTAGTGAAGGATTAGTGAAGATCTCAGTGGTTTCCATGGGGAGATTCGATGTCTTCGTAAACATTAATCATTTGACAAGTGAATAGACTGTAGTCATCCTCTTCTCTCCATCCATGCATCAGATCTCTATTTCAATGAGCAATCTTAATAAAAGTAGAAATTGCATATGAAAGAAACGTATCCATGTGACGATTATGGGCCACATTGAATTGTTCCGTTTGATTTTTTCAGGATCGAAAGTGTTGCTTCTACTCTCGCCATTATTTCGTGTGCTATTGTATGCCATGTGAATTAAATAATTAATAAAGGTCGAATTGGTAGTGAGTAAACACTTTTGTAGGCATGCAAAGACAGTTCGACAATTTTGATGATTCCTCTTCACAACAAAATTGTAGAAATGAAAACGCTATGGAATTCAATTGTTACTGAGAGAAAAGGGAGACCAAGCTGAGAAAACAGTATTTTATTATGCATCACCGTCTACTAGAGACCACTTCGCCCAATCAAATCCAGGAACCATTACAACAACATTGTGCAATTTATCATACGATTGTCTCCCGGACCAGATAGATACAAGTGTTTCCTTCGTTGAGCGAATCTGAATGGCCTTTATGGTCTTTATGGCTCGTCAGTCCTTTCAGTACGCTCCAATCTTTCCTTCTCCTGTGAAGTAGTTAATCATCCCTTCTCATTCCTTTCCCACTTTGCAGCTGTGGATACCACAGAGAGAGGGAATACCTCGAATGGGATCTCTCACTAGTACGAAGAAGTCTCTCAGTCTCCCGTTAGTTTCACAGTGACGATTCGAATTAGTCTTCGTTTGTTCGCCCTATAATTTGGGTTCTTTCACTAGGGAAGGAATTGATTCCTCCTTCGAATTCCTTCCTTCCATCTAACTTCTTCTCCGTTATTACCAATGTCTATCCAAGGATCCATGGAAATACACGATAACATCCCTTCCTCCCTCTGTCCTAGTGAATCATCCCAATGAAGATAATGAAGGCTCCAATTGTTTTGTTCTATCCCCTTCAACACCATTAAACTCTTATATAATGAGACGAGAAGTCGATTCGTAAGTATCCTCCTGATGCGGATCCTTCCACCCAATTATTGCATTCAAACGCGTCGTTCATACCTTTCAATCGGAGTTTGTCATCACTCAATTTCTTCCCAGGAAATGACGTCCGAGTTCCTCGAGGATCATAATTTAACTTCGTGATACAGTGTATTGTGCATGAATTCTTCCATCTGTAGACACTTTCCACCCACTTCTTCTAATACAATCCCCCCTTCCTTCCTTCTCTTTGCATCACGAGAGAGGGTTCATTACTTTTCTGATTCTTCTAAATATGGATACTCCTGAATACGAAATATTCCTGAATTATTTTGATTGGTGATCGTAATCTCATGCAAAGTACCTAGTCAACTTCATCTTCTTTCCATAAGGAACGTTCGCTCTCTTTCTCTCTTTCGACGACATACAAAATATGTCTAAAAGACAGCTCATTATCTGCATTTCCCCTGAGTATTCCCTTCTTTCACTGTCCTCCTTACCCTTCTCATACCTCCAACTTTCGGGAAGCCTTCAATTATGATATAGTCGAACAGTCGAGTAGAGAAGTGGAGAGAAATGGGCGGAGTCAGAGTGGGAAGAAGCTCCGCCCCCTTCCAAGTTCCTCCCTCGGTCCTTCCACTACTATAAAAAGAGAGAGAGGGAATGATAGTACTTGTAAGCTCCTGACTATTCTCATATATTATTTGTAATGACATAATCTGTTCAATATTCATTATCTTAATCACCTGTCGTATCAAATCCCTCCCTCTTCCATCTCCATCTCATTCGTTTCTTTCCTTCCATTCTCTTTATAATCTTTCTTACAGAATGATGAGATCTCTCTTTCTCTTGGCCCTTCTTACTCTTCTCTCAACTGCTTTCATCCTTCAGGAATTGCCCCTCGACCGATTCGAGAGGTACGAAAGGTCATCACATTGACCTATTCAATTGCCCATTATGTTTCTTACAGTAGTCAATTTATGTAAGAAACATCGATTATGTTGAGACTTCATCTTCTTCTTTTGTATCAAATAAAATGTATGCTCGATCAAAACATTTAGCGAGTACATCACAATGCGCTTTCGTTGAACTGCAATCAGCTTTTTTAGAAGATTCTTTCTTTATCATATTTTTCAACAATTTCTAAATCAGATCTGACTCCAGATCTGACTCGACCTTCTCAAGAGAATCTCGTTCCCCATGGAGACTTCTCCCCAATCGATACATGATCGGAGGAGGGGTAGGCTACCGTAATCAATATATTCAACGTTAATTGTATTCCAGATTCGTCCTGATGCAAATTGAGATACGGTATCTCTCTTCTCACTAGATCAAGGATCAAACTTCTCTCCCACTTTGTGTATGAATGCAATGGATAAATGGTTCAGCTGTTTATTGTTATCCAAGTAGACACAACTATGCAATTACCATTATCCAACTCCAGTTTTTGTTTCGGGGATAGTCAATATTTCAAACTAACTATTTTGCTCATTGCCAGTCTCAAACATTACATCCTCCTGTGAAAGTTTTTTTTGAAACCTTATTTTATCGCTTGAAAGGCTAACTAAAATATAACAAAAAAATTGTGAATAATAATGTGAACTGGTTTGGTACTCTATACGATAGATAAACAACCACTGTAGTGAAGGAGGAGAAATCAACAATAGACAATTAGAGGAAAAGATCAACTGACGTTGACTGAATAAAATAAGTGATCATAACGACTTAGAATATCAATGATGAGAAGGAGTTAAATAGAAGTGAATACTTACGTCACTCACATATTACTACGGTACAATACTGAGGTGAAGAGACACTCAAGAAGAAGTACAAATTTGGAAGGAAGACGAAATAAAGAGTAGGGTCAGACAGGAAGACTAGAATAAGATACGATAGGGGAATGAATTAGATATTGGCTGTTATTTTACGAGATCGTAACAATTGAGGGAGGAGGGATCGACAACAATGAGTTGGTGATGCTATTAGAATAAGGACAATGAGATAAGAATGAATAAATAATTCATCTTAATCTCTATCTTCTCTTCTTTCTCTTCGTCTTTCTCCTTCTTGTTGAGTGGGAGGAGGAGGAGGTCCTTGTCTATCCAACTTATCAATATAATCATCCAATATCTTGTCTCTCTCTGATGCCAACTCCTTCATATCCAGATATCGTTTGTCATTCTGAAGGGAGATTCTATTATTGCCAATTAATCCACCGTATCTGATTGCCTTCCCCTCTCCGTTTCATTCGCACTCTATCATCATCCCATCACTCTTCCTTTCAGACACAATCCATCTCATGCTTCTCATCTCTTATCCATTCAACCATGTACTCCCCCATTTTGTGAACAATTACATGCAACAACAAGAAAGTATAAGCAGACTAGTAGAAACCCTCTATGACACCCGAAATACACGAATTACTATCTAGTCTCATGAATCAAGACAATAGAGTGGGGGAGGGGACATCTTCCCTCTCTCTCTTCCACTGCTCCGTAGTATATGTTACGATCTTCTATTGTTGTTTGTCATGATCTCATACTACAATACTTCCATATATCGCAACATCCCAGTGGATATGAATTCCTACACAATAAGAATGACTCTATTAGAGAAGCCCTTCCAACAACAGACAAGTAGTGGGTGGAAATCGGTGTTTTGTTCTCTTCTGGGAATGATATAAAAATAAGTAGAATAAGAGTAAGTGTGACCTGGAGTACAGCAAGAATATCCTTGAGATGTTGTTCTCCCTCTTCCATTATCTTCTTACTCTTATACGTGATGATCTTCGTCTCCTTCAGCAAATCCCTTCAATCAAAATTATTATTACTACTAATTTATTTGAGATATTAATGAATGCCAATTTTTTTAAAGAAATGAAGGGAATGATGCGAAACACAAATATAGTAAACGGGCACCAATATCTTCCTATAACTCACTTGAATTCCTTCACAGTTCGATCCCTCTTGTCCTCACACCAATCACGGAAGTCACGCTCCGTTTTCTGTAAAGTGGAACATTATTTATTGTCTGGTGTAAAATGAATTCATACCCTCTCAGAAGTGTGTTTCACTTTTCCGAATACGTCGTCCTTCTCGATTATCTTCTTCGCTTCCTTCCATCTATAATACAAAATTAATAAAATATTCAAAGACAGTTGATTCGAAATTCAGGAGTGTATTCAACCTTCTGCTCACCTCATATGCATATTGATCTCAGAATGATCAGAGAGAGTAACGAAGAATGCCTCACGACGCTTCTTCTCCAAATGACTGCAACCAAACACATTATTCTCAATCGCATTATTAAATTAAAACGGTTTTTCATTCCTTGACAATAACTGACCGAGAGTGATCAATATATAGATTCTCCTTCATTTCCTTATCGAGTAGATCACAATTAGAATATCTCTCATCCTTTCTCAATGCTCTTCTCGCTTCCGACCACGATTGATCAGGATTACGGATCTGATACCAATCAATATATGCTCACAACACCGTCTTTCAAAGTCGTCTAAATAAACTTACCAGATCAAGTAAAAGTGCCTTGTAGTTCTCTTCATGTTCAGCCAATCGATATTTGTCCGTCTCCTTCTTTCTCTCACTCATTAATTCTCCTCTTTCTGCTGCCACCTGTACATCAATCCCTTCATCTTCCCTCTCTTCATTCTTCATTCTTACCTGTCTCTCCCTCTCTTCAATTGCTTCTTTCTCCTTCAATCTCTTCTTTCTATCCTCTTCTTCCTCTGCATCAGATGCTGTCTCATCACTCAACTTCTCTACGTATTCCTGCAAGCAAGTAAATCATCTCAATCAATCCATAGTCTCAATTAACCGTGAGTGTTCATCTCACTTACCTTGAACATCTTTTCTCTCGTATCAGAGTCAACTGATTTGTATCGCTCGTCCTGAAAATAACAATGATTATTAAACACTAACTTTTACAAAGTCGAAAGCTAAATGAATTATATCTTCTTGTCTTGATACCTCTCTGAGATGATCCTTCACTTCCTTCCATTTGCTCTTTCTGGTAAGATGCTTCTGAGCCTCGAGAAGAGAAAGGAATTCCTTCTTTGCCTGAACGACAACCATTTGAGACAGTAATTCATATTTGCAGGCTTATAATTGCAATTAAATTTCGATAGTTAACCTTCTCCTTCTTTTCCTTCTTCTCTTCTTTCTCCTTCTTGTGAATCTCACCGACGTACTCGTTAAAGATTTCTTCCTGAAGAAAAAACAAAAATAGATTAGGTGTCCTCATCACATCGATAAATAATAGAATATAATCAACATAATGTCGATAACTATATCTATAGTATATAACTATAGTATCTTACCTTCTCTCTCATCTTGTCGATCACCTTGAATCTCTCATCCTTTCCATACTTCGATGCAAACGAAGAGAACGACGACCTGAACATCCACTTGTCAATATTAAGATATAACAAACAAAAAAGCACATAACGATTTTATTATTATTCTAGTATTATTCTCACTTTCCGTGCAATCCAGCTTCCGTGAGCAGCTCTGCAAATTTATCCTTATTTTCCTTCTGTTTTTTCTTCTTCTCAGCTCTTTCCACTTCCATTCTTTCACGGGCGAATGCCTCGTAGCACTGAATATCACTATTTAATACGACTATACACCAAATGAAACATACGGCTCTTCTCTCAGCTGCTCCCAATAGAAGATATCTGGGGTCGAATACAATCTTAGACAACTCCTTCTCGAATGTTGAACTTGCTGACACCTAAGATGAGGGATGGATTCACACACTATCATAATCACAACGACAACAATGATCTGTTAACTATAGATATCAGCATATTACCTTCTTCTCGACAAGCATATCCTTGAATTGCTTAAGACGATCCTCCAAAGGCATCTGGAAACAAGTGAATCAATTCCTCTTTCGCATCTCCATCCTTACCTTCTGTCTCTCCTGTTGTGCTATCAATTCAGCCTGTACAGCCGGGTCGATCGGTTTCTCAAGCATCTGACGAGGCTTTTCCTGCAATGAATCCCCGTCATACACCATTCTCCTCTAGAACAAATCAGGAAGATTAAGATAAGAGAGGATAGAATAATACAAAGTGTATATGATGATAACCTTCTCCTTCTTTGCTTGTTGTTGTGCCTTAAGTACAGCTTCTCTCTTCTTCTCTGCTCTACTCTTCTTCACTGGAGGTCCATTCGCATCCGAGTCGTCACTGTCTCCATCGTCAGAGTTCTTAAATATATTTAATTAATAAAAATAAGATGAATAAATAAATATGTCTCCATACATCAGCCGCAGCTCCACCAACATCTCCTCCGCCCAAGTTGATTGGAGCTTCTAAACAGGACATCATTAATCATGTCAATCATGTACTTGTATGGACGTACTTTGTTTCTCCTCAGGAGGTTTGCTAACCAGTAGATCGACATCGGGTCGATTGTAGAGATCAGGAGGACGTTCCCACACTGACGCACGATTTGAGGGATTGTAGAAGAATACCTGAAATCATACAATTGAATGAGGACAAGAAAACAGGGAGAAACATGAGAAGAAGAAAAAGTAGGATGAGAGCGTACCTTGTTATCTCCAGTCCACACGACACACCAGGGGGTTCCTGCCACTGGATTACTGCTTACGGGACGAGATTTATCCTTCTTCTCCGGAGTATTCATGAACTGAAATATTGAGATGAGATCTCAAATTCATATTTATGGAGCTTTAAAAATCAGATTGTCAAATAAACATACTCCAGGAGCAGGTCCTCCTCCCATTCCCATTCCCCCTCCTCCTCCTCCTCCCATTCCAGTGACTGCTGCCAATGCCTGTTGAGCGATCAAATGGGCTGGATTGGGGGCTGATGCAGATGACTCACGGGCTGCAAGTTATTAATTCGGATCAAGTTATTTGAAGACTATATAAGCTGATACGATAGATAGATAGATAAATATTCGCTACAGTGGAATAGTCTTCTGCCCACCTTCCTTATCGATAAGTGCCTGTGGCTTCTCCCATGTGTTCTGCTGAGTAGCTGCATTGAAGTAGTACTTTCGCCCATCCGGAGCCGTGAACTCCTTAATTATTCAATTTGTAATCATAATGGTATACAATGTCTTCTTACCTGCCATGCATCATCTGGACTCTGAGAGGGGGCTCCACCAGGCGGACCATTGTAGGGAGGATATCCACCACCGTACCCAGGAGGACCACCTCAACACATTCACTCATCTACAGTACCGCTCAAAAGTATGGCCCTAAAATTCAAATCCTCATAACTTTCTTGAAAATGTAGCTAGACACCCACGGTTTTGAGCGTTCGGAAGGGCTTGGTCAGGGGAACAACCACATGTTGTGTTAGTGCTCATGACCTCACAAACTCATTCGCTGCAATCCATTTCCAGAGGAGCGGTCTTCAATATTTTATTAAGCCTCTACGGAATTTCGCTATAATCTCCCACTTCCTGTGGAAGTAGTACAACCATTGATGAGCATGATACACTATAAGAGCTGTTGAGCGCTTTTCGCAATGAGCCGGTATATTGATTTTCCCGCACCAATGAAAAAAGTTCTAAAGTCCATAACTTCGGTCCCAATAGAGCTACAGGCCCCAAATTTGGTGGGTATCATCAGTAAGTGTTGGAGCAACATCCTGCCAAGTTTGAAGCATATCGGCCTCTTGTAGCGAAAATTCGAAAAAATTCATATCTTGATTTTCACAGACTTGAAAATTGCCATTCCCGTGATGAGAAAAATCTGAAATTACGTACCAACGCGAAGAATATATTAGTTAATATGTGTGCGAAATTGCAAAATGAAGACTTCATTTTGAAGCATTTTATGGTGTCTTAATCACAGGTATCAAACTGGCTAAAGTGATGCCCAAGCCCAATTGCTCGATTGAAGAATAGTGAAGAATCGAGCTCTTACCTACTTTTTTATGTTCAAATGGATTTCTGATTTCTTCTCAAAACACTTTACGATGATTTTGATACGAATTTCAGCACATTCGACATCTTCAAATAATCCAAAAATGAAAGTTGTCATAATTTCTGACATTGGACCTCCCTCATTAAGACACCCTAAAATGCGCAAAAATGAAGTCTTCATTTTGCAATTTCGTACACATATTAACTAATATATTCTTCGCGTTGGCGCGTAATTTCAGATTTTTCTCGTCACGGGAATGGCAATTTTCAAGTCTGTGAAAATCAAGATATGATTTTTTCCGAATTTTCGCTACAAGAGGCCGATATGCTTCAAACTTGGCAGGATGTTGCTCCAACACTTACTGATGATACCCACCAAATTTGGGGCCTGTAGCTCTATTGGGTCCGAAGTTATGGCATTTAGAACTTTTTTCATTGGTGCGGGAAAATCAATATACCGGCTCTTTGCGAAAAGCACTCAACTGCTCCCATAGTGTATCATGCTCATCAATGGTTGTACTACTTCCACAGTAAGTGGGAGACTGTGGCGAAATTCCGTAGAGGCTTAATAAAATATTGAAGACCGCTCCTCTGGAAATGGATTGCAGCGAATGAGTTTGTGAGGTCATGAGCACTAACACAACATGTGGTTGTTCCCCTGACCAAGCCCTTCCGAACGCTCAAAACCGTGGGTGTCTAGCTACATTTTCAAGAAAGTTATGAGGATTTGAATTTTAGGGCCATACTTTTGAGCGGTACTGTACCATCGATTATTGATTTGAATAATTGTTGAATAAAATGCTAAGGAAACTTACCCATTGGTGGGAATCCTTGGCCGGATTGAGCAGCCGCTGAAAGAGTATTCATTAGTTACGATGAAATCCATTGGTTTCCCCTCTGAATGAATGATTATTCCCTCCCACATTGCGCGTTGCATCATTCTGTACATCATTGACTATGTAATACTCTGGGGTACAAATGACGTTACGGTGCTTTCAAATCGAAGTGTCATCGTGAGGGAAGGGGAAGCGCAAGTCTCTCCAGTCGTCCATCATGGTTGCAGGCCACTTCAAAGACCAACAATCTTTGAATCTATTACAACATTTTATTGTTCAGGGCTGACTATTTAAATTAGTAGCAAAAGAGTGATATCGAGGTTTCACGATCAAAAATAGTCATCATCATCTTATTATTACTAACAAACTTGGTCTTCATCGATCGCGATGAGCGCATTTCCTTCAGCCCACAAGAACAGCATTCCAGATGATGAACTTACTTGCTAGAATATAAATAAATACTAGAGAAATAAATGATTAGAGCAGGAATCGTGCACTCCCAATATTTTGTTTACTGATATAACTGATGAGAAAGGAGTGCACTATTCCCACATCCTCAATCTAATTCTGGCAACGTACAAACCAGAATGGAATCACCTGTTAATCTACTCTAACATCAACCACTCAAATTTTAACCCAATTTTTTAAACCTTTCGTTATTATCCACCAAAGCCAATTGATACCAAAGCAAAAAAAGATCGCACTGCGCGAATTAACAAGCTGAAATGAGCAACCAAATATATTTATCTCGTTTGTATTGAGTCTCATTTTCATTGCACTCTATTCTTCCTCACTTATCTTTCCCTTTATCGCTCACCTTCAGCAGCCTCCTTCTCTTCCTTCTGTGATTCTTCTACCTTCGATTGTAATTCTTCCTGTTCCATCACCTTCGCATTCTCCGTTGGTCTCTCCCATACAGTCTCACGAGTCACTGCATTGTAGAAGTATGACTTTCCTTCTCCAGTCTTCGTTTCCACCCACAATTCCTCGTCGGGGCCGCATCCAGCAACCTAATCAATCCATTCAACAGATGACCATCATTCCATTCACATACCTTCTTCAACTTCTCAGTTTGACTCAATTGAGGTTGTCCTCCTCCCCGGGAGGTCCACCAAATGGAGGGAATCCTCCCGGTCCTCCGAATCCTCCACGAGGAGGTCCACCGAATGGAGGAGGGAATCCACCTCGACCGAATCCACGAGGAGGAGGGAAGAAACCACGACCACGGAAGGGAGGACGACCTGATATACATTATATTCACATTAACCAATCTGATTATTCCTATTACAACTGATAATATGTCTACCTCTGAATCCGGGCGGCCCACCGAAGAATCCATTAGGTCCACCAAACCCTTCAGGAGGTCCTCCAGGAGCACCTCCGGGAGGCCCATTCCATCCACCTGAGAAAAGCAATACATATATTTAAGACTTGTTTACTTATTGTTTACCTCTGAAACCTCCACGGAATGCTCCTCTGTCTCCCCATGGTCGTCTCATCGGACCTCCTCGACCACGGAAACCACCTCCCCATTGACCATCGCCACCATCTTCACCACCTAAAACATTAATATAAGAATACAAGATGTATAATTAGAGTTCTCTTATTGGAAAATGATTTTCCAATAACTTGGATTTCCAATAGTCTCCTCATTCTTCACACTCTCTCTCGAGAGAGCAGTCTAATCCCCTTGTTCGGCTTATTGGAAATCCGGAAAATTTTCCAATAAGAGAACTCTATGTATAATAATAACTAAACAAACCGAAATCTACATCATCTCCTCCGTGTCCTCTGTAATCATCTCCACCATCATGATCCCCTCCTCCATGATGATCATCCTGTCCTCCATTATGATGTTTCTCTTCTCCGTCATCGTATCCATTCCCATTACCATTCTGATGGTTGTCATTCCCGGATTCCTGACAAATCGATATATTTATAATGATTTCGAAACAACTAAAGCATTTTCTTAGAACTCAACCAAAAAGGTTAGAATACATTGAAACGGTAGATGGGTAAATGGGACTCGATTTACCTGATAATCCATCGGCTGTTCACGAGCACCATACTCATCAGGTTGCTGGTGATCGCCTGGGGCGTCGTTATCGTACTCCATCTGAAAATACCATGAATTAGACTAATTCTGAACTTCATATGCAAATATGCCAGTATATCCAGAGAACTTTTCGATAAAAAATCGTCTATAAGAACGACGATGAATAAAGAAAAATGGCGCAACACAAGGTCACGCATAACGATTTAAAACGAAAACGTGGATTAAGAATTACACCACTTCACAAATAACCTACGGTATCTCGCTAGCACACCACACGTTCTCGGGACTGCGTGCTCGAGCTATATTGATAACTATGAACAAAATTGGTGGAATCTATATTTATACCTGTATTAAAACACTTTGAGAAGAATACAAATATATGATAAACAAATAAATTTTAAAATCATTAAAAATGTGTGTATTTCACTATTTGCCTGTAACCGGGAAATTCAAAAAAATACAGTATTTTGAATTACTAAGTTACTGGTTACTGTGCTTCTCATTACACTGTGTTATCATTTATCTTTTCGATTTTTATGGTTTAACGACCGCTCTTTAATCATCCACTCTTGTATAATTCTTGAGCGAACAGCTGTTGGGTGTAACCGCATACTAGGCTCAACTCGGGCTTAGCCCTAGCTTAATTATCCCAATGGATAACTCGTATTCACGATTGCCTGCTCAACTGTACATCATCATAAATGGTTTCTCTCTTCTCTCACCTAATCCATCCATGTATGGTATAAGTGTCACTTTTCTCTCTTCCTCCCCTTCTCTTTTCCTCTTTTCTGCATCGGTGCGCCTATTCATGTTGCGCCTGTACACAGTAGCCCACTCTATACTGACCATTTCTCTGCTTTACTTTTCCTACTTGAATAGTACATAGGAGCTGTTTTTTATGGCATCATCTAGTGACTACAGGGTGATGTTATCACTGCCCTCTCCTTATTATTGCAATGTGAGGGTAGAAGCTGGATAAGTAGAGAGAACTCTCCCTTTCACATTCGGGATTCCCCTCCATCCAATCATCTATTCCTCCCAATGTGATAATTGTCGCGAGTGTGCCAACCAGATCCTTGTTTGTCCTTTCCTCCTTCCTTCTACTCTAATCTAATCTATTCAGTCTTACTTAGTCATTCTCTCTCTATTCAATCGATTCTGATACAGCTTCTCTTCTCTTTCCATTAAACCTCTTTTGTATCTCAATCTGTCCTGCTTACCATTAGTCCATTCTTCCCCTTCTCGTACTCTTCTTTTTACGATCGCTCCAATTCGGTTTTAGAACCACTCCAGTTCACAGAGCGGAAAATGTCTCGATCCAGTGTTTCTCCCGGTTGAGGAGTCATTAGTGTTATCTCCTGACCTACCCCTTATCTAGAATGGTTGATTCGATCTCTTTGTGCACATCTTCTCTCCCTCTATCACATTCAGTCCCTATTCTACCTCTTCCTTCTTAGTACTATGTTTGTGTCGTCTCTATTATGATTATGGTTCGATACTCATGCATTTCCTGTTGTGTATTGTACATCGCCTTCACTTATCACTATAGCATTTGTAGTAGCTGTATTTGCTTGATGATCATAATAATTCTGATGTTCCATTCTGACGATGAGATGAATCTCTCGTTTCCTTCCTTTGGGTTCTTCCGAGGTTCTCGTTTCGCGTGTTTGCATTTTGCCTCTTTTGAAGGGCGATGGAAGGGGGGAATGAGCATGATTGAGTGTCGCCTCTCCTCAGGAAGGGACACTACTCATTCCCCCTCTACCTTCTCCCATTTCACACCTCGATTCAGATGGAAGGGGGAATGAGCATGATTGAGTGTCTCCTCTCCTCAGGAAGGGACACTACTCATTCCCCCTCTACCTTCTCCCATTTCACACCTCGATTCAGATGGAAAGGGGGAATGAGCATGATTGAGTGTCTCCTCTCCTCAGGAAGGGATACTACTCATTCCCCTCCACCTTCTCCCATTTCACACCTCGATTCAGTATGTGTCCACTAGGATTGACCCCCCTCTGCTTCCTTCCTTCTTCGACTCGAGACACCGGATGTATCTTGATGTGGAAACAATAGAGAAGGGGAGGAGGGGGAGGGTTACTCGTATCTTCTTATTGTAGCCACTTTGATCTGTTCTCACACTTTCCCTTTCACTTCTTCTCGTGTATGATCATTCTCCTTCTTTTATCCCTCTCGAGAGTCTTCCTTCTCTTTTCCCTCATTGACCTCTGTTCACATGGAGGAAATTCATTCTCTTTTTGTCTGTGTCATCACATGGAAAGAGATGACCATTCCCTTTCCAGACGATGTGTCATTTCTGTCCGAACCTGTCTAGAAAACATTCTGCCTAATACGATTATCGCAGGGCTCTCGTTTTTCTAAAGTGCACAATCGTGTTTGGCTTTTGTATGTGTGTGTATTCTTTGCGCGTACTACAGTGTCATTCTCAATCGTTGATCAACAGTTACAGTATCCCTCACTGTATCGATCGATGAAGTGATGAGCAGTCCTGCTGCTGCCTTTGATGCATTCTCTACAGCAAGTACCTTCAGAGGGATTACCACTTCATTCTTCCAGGTGGGCAGATGGGATATTCACTGATGGGATTGAACGACGAGGAGATATAAATGATGATGTTTCAGTTATGCCTCACTCTCAATATCGACCCGACCGATCACAAGAATCTCTACGATAGGTAAGTATTCATCTCGCTTTCTATAGTAATTCTCTTTTTCTTTCTTCTCGTCAGTTTGCTGCGAGTACAATCAAATAGTTGTCTGTGCGATGGAGAGATCAAAATGTTTTCGCTTTTTTTCACTTCCGGGGATTGTCAAATATCTATGTGAATTGTACTACATTGGATTTGTGAATTTATATTTCAATGGAACGACTTTTACTCTTCGCTAATCCATTGGAGTAGTGAAAAGAAGAAAATGATAGGCTCGATCATAGAAAATTTGATCCACTTTTCCTCTAAATTCATTGTAACCCTCCATTTGTGGTCAATTGGTATGTAAAGAGAGTTATGACGGGCAACGAGAGATAGAGAGGAGACAGAGAAAGAGAGGGAGACGAATATGGGAAGAGAAGGATAGTTATGGATAGATGAAGCAGGAAGGAAGGAAGGAAGGGGAGGGGGAATTGTGTGTGAAGGAGATTAGACCTCCAAGGAAAAGGAGAAAGCCAGTGAGAAGCCATTCAAGATACTCAACCATTTCAAGAAAATATTTGTAATTGTGATTAATCAGTTGATCTTTGATCTTTCAGAATCCATGAACTTGAGTGTTGGAAGGCGCAGAAGTTATTCAAGATTCTGGATAAGAGGAGACAACAGAGTGAATATAAAGGGAATGAAGCAGCCAGTGCATACAATGTACTCATTATAGGAGCTGGTCTGTTATCTACTCTTCATTTTAAGTTATCCCATATTGATCGTAGTTGTAGTTCATTGTCTGTAATCTCTCGTTCTCTAGGTCCATGTGGTCTCCGTGCAGCAATTGAATGTGCTCTACTCGGATCTCGTGTCGTTGTATTAGAACAGAGAGATAAATTCTCACGGAACAATGTCCTCCATCTATGGGAGTTTGTTATTGCGGATCTCAAGGTTACTATTTTTACAACTAATAATGTTCTGTCATTATTGTGATCTATAACTTATATGTAATGCTAAACATTGTAGGGTCTGGGTGCGAAGTTCTTCTATCCCAAATTCTGCACAGGAAGCATCGAACACATTAGTGAGTCATTTGTGTATGAATTTATTCATTCGTTCAAAAAAGTGTCAATACTCATTTTTGTTATACAATCTTTTACAATCTCGATTTTAGGTATTCGTCAATTGCAATGTATTCTTCTCAAAGTTTCTCTTCTCTTTGGAGTGCAAGTGTACGATTCAGTCTCATTCAAGCAATTACTCCTTCCCACTGAAGACACTCCTATTCAAGGTATTTATTTAGTTTCCCCTTCATTCATAACGCCTTTCCTCTCATAGGAAATGGATATCGTGCTCTTCTCGATCCATCCGATCACATTCTCTCCACTTATGAATTCGATGTTCTCATAGGAGCAGATGGAAAGAGGAATACCGTACCCGGTGAGTATTCCAATCACAATTATCGAATATATTCCCTGTCTGTTCCCTCTTCATTCGATTACAGACTGCTAACTTATGCATTCAATTGAGTATTATGACAGGTTTTCCTCGTGAGGAAATGAGAGGAAAGTTGGCTATTGGAATCACTGCTAACTTCATCAACAAGAAGAGCTACGAAGAGGAAAGAGTTCCTGAGATTAGGTATGTCCATTCTTCATTTACCACCAGTTGTATCGTTTCTGATGTAATCGAAATAAGTTTGTGCATTCAGTGGTGTCGCTTACATATTCAATCAGTCATTCTTCAAGGAAATGTACGAGGTACGATCTTCCTTCCTTCAATATTTTTCAATAGTTGCTATTCTTGATCTTCACATCTTATGGTAAGTTATTCTAGGTGACGGGTGTTGATCTAGAGAACATAGTGTACTACAAGGACGAGACTCACTACTTTGTCATGTGTGCAAAGAAGAGTTGTCTATTGGAACAGAAAGTGATCAAGAAGGTATGAATGTAAATAGATAGAAGACTGTAATGAGAGATTCTCTCAGGATATGGAAGATGTATCTTCTCTTCTCTCTTCTTCCAATGTCGATGAGGCCGCCCTCTGTAGATTTGCAGCAGCTGCAGCTGATTTTGCCACGAAGAGCAAACTGCCGTCGCTTGAATTCGCAACAAATCACGTTTGTTTCATGGGTTCATATTGAAATGGTTGAGAGTGGATAAAGTGATGGGAGGTATTCAATTTGATGAATCTCTTATAGCGTAGTCGTCCTGACGTGGCCCTCTTTGATTTCACTTCTCTATTCTCATCGAAATGTTCCGTGAGAATGGTGAAGAAGGCAGGGAGAAGTCTACTATTGGCCATTGTAGGAGACTCACTCCATGAGGTATGCATATTCGTTGTATTCATTTATTTATTGGATCATGAATGTGTGAGTGATGATTAATTATCTCGATTATAGCCATTCTGGCCGACGGGATCAGGTTGTGCACGAGGATTCCTCGGAGTGTGGGATACTGCATGGTTCATACGGTATCATCATTATTATTATTTGTATTACTGTTTCTGAATGATGAGAATGATTACATCTTGCAAGGAATAATGTGTAATTTCAGTCAATTATCAGTCTCTGGTCGTGATGAGATGGAATTGATGGCAGAGAGGGAAAGTGTCTATCGGTTACTGGCACAAGTAACCAAGGATAACATGCATAAGAATATGACCAAGGTTAGTCCTGATTATACATTTTATCAATTTAATTTTTTATACATTGCTATTTGTATTGACTTCACTTTCAATTTCGTCTCTCTTTATCATAAATTTGTCAGTACACAATTGATCCTCGTACTCGGTATGTCTCACTCGATCTGAATGTGAAGGCTGAAGATGTGAAGATGCTTGTATGGGGAGATGAAGGACAATGTGGTCAGTCAGAGGGGAAGGGATGGGAGGAGGGGATTACGGTAGATCTCTTCTTTAATCGATGATATTCAGCTCCACTTGGTGCTTTCACTCCTTCCTCTCCTTCTTCTCTTTGGCATCTTCTCTCTTGTCATCGATTCGCTCTCCATTCATTGGCTCCATACAAATTCAAAATGCACAATCTGGCCAGTTGGTGAGTTTAAGATCTTCACAGATTAGTTTTTGTTCTTTCTGAAAATAAGCAGTTGATCTGTTTTTTTCAGTTGGCGAGATGGCCGTGCTCTCGGAGCAATTATTGCCAAGTTCATTCCTGATTCACTCGATTATCTCAAGTTATTGGCAATGGAAGGAGAAGAGGCGAGGATAAAGGTATGTAATATTTGAAAAGTTCAATATTTATTAATGGGAATCTCATAATCAGATATCAGTCGATATGAAATCATATGTAATTTCAGCATTGTCTCTCTGTGATCGTCGATCGTCTTTGTCTCCAGATTCCCTCTGGCGAATGGAAGGAAGTGAGAGATGACGTCATCGTTGCCTTCGTTGCTAATCTGGTTGGTTATTTTGAACACTTACTGAATTCTCACAAACGAAAAATAAAGTTATTCATAATTGTGGCAAAATTATCATGATTGTTTAAATACGCAATTACTAGATCACATGGATTCGATCAGATGAAGAGAGAAGAAAGAAGGCAATTACTCCCAAGGTTATGAGTCTGAAGAGGAAAAATGATAGGGCTCCCGTGAGTTTGATTTGTTAATGATTAGGGAGAAGCCTTGAATCGACTGAATTTGACACATTGGAGGTGGATGCATCGAAGGCTCGAAAGGCAGCTCCCATAGAGAGACTGGCGAAGGATGTTATGGCATGCTATGGAATTGAAAATGGAGAGAGGAAAACTGAGGTATATTTAAACACTTATTTGTGAATTTCAATTGCGAAAGTAACGATAGGTTGATATTGAGTGTATTGAGGTAACTCCATCTCGATTGGGAGATCGAACTGCACTCGTTCCTCCAATGAGAAATGAGACAAAGAGACCATTAGTCGAAAGACTTAATCCATTATTAGTATTGAAGGTGAGTTATTTAACACGTGCTCTGGTTGCCATCCTTTTTGTGTGCGTAATAAATATGTCATTTATTCTCTTCAGGTTGAGCAGATCGTAACTGGAGAGAAAGTGAAAGAAGATGAGCGACTGTTCTATAAGGTAAGGTTATTTCATGTTGAAATGTCGAAATATAAAGCTGATTTTCTTCAGACAGGTATGAGTAGCTGTTTGATGTCACAAACGACAATTAATGATTCCTTTACAGGAACGAGTGTTGCAGCAAGAGAAGGCGGCCCATCGAATGAATAGAGAGGAATTAGTGAAGATGGAAGAGAGAATGGCTGCTATTGATAGAGGAGAAGGAAAGGAGAAAAGAGAAAATATGAGTGGACAAGAGGAAAAAGTAAGTTCACATTCGGAAGATTTTTGAGATTTTATTATGAGATGTCCATATCTCTTAATATATCCAATGTATTAAGTTAATGCGTGCCCGTGTGAGTGATGTGAGGAAGGAAGCAGAAGAAGGATTTATGAGAAGAGATGAGAAGGAAAAATATAAAGTGACCACTTCCCATTGAGGGTGATATCAAAGGGTTTTATTCTTCAGGAAGTGGATGAATCTCTTCGAAGGAGTGATCAGAGATTGAAACAGAAGGAATTGGCTGGATTGCCTTCCATTAGAGCAAAGGTGATACTTCTGTCTGATATCTCTCTCTTTGTTTTATTGTATTGTGTACACAAACCAGTTTATTGTTTCGTACTGGTGTGATAACACTACAATGTAGTACTTCTTCCTTCCTTCTAGCCATCTCTTCCTCCCACTCCTCCTAAGAAAACAATGACAATCGAGAGTTCAGAGGAGGGACAAGTCAAGATGAGGGTACGTTAATGCTATTAAATTTCTATCAATTATCTATATGAAAAACTATTTCTCTTTCGATACGAAAAATTAATGTTTGATTTCTGCATCATATTTTTCTCTCATTGTAGAAATTGGAAACTCCTTCCTCCACTCGTCGTCTCGCTTCTCTTTCCATGGTCGAACCTGCTAAGAATGCATGTGCTTACTGTATAAAGGTTAGTTTGCCACCCTCCCTCATTAATTGACCTCGTTGTCCCCTTTTCAGCCAGTGTATCTAGCAGAGAAAATGGTAGTGGAGGGATTAACTCTCCATAAGACATGCTTCAAGTGTGCATTCTGTGCACAAGCATTGAGATTGGGAGATTGTTCTGTCGAGAGACAATTGGATCAGTATAAGGCATTTAGGTATGGGAATAGAGAGGAGAGACAAGAGTAATGAATAGAATGGTCTATTGTAGAATGTTCTGTAAGATTCACTCTCGTCTTCCTCTTCGGGATAAATTGGCGAAGATTGAGAGAACGGAGAAGAAAGAGAAAGGAATACTCGAAAAAGCGAATAGTATGGATAATGGTGAGCAGATGGAAGCAGACAGGTAATGAATGATATTGATTGCAGTGGATATTCGTGATAGTCCTTCTCATTCTCAACACGAATGCACTCCACTTTCACCGAGGAGACATACGGTGAGAAGGAATAGGGATACTCACACTAATGATTGTATCATATTTGGAATCAGTGATATATCAGGTGACAGTGGATGCGATGACTCCCACGATTAAAGAGAAGAAAGATGAGATGAACAATGGAGAAAGAAAGTGAGTTGTTGCTCAAGATTCTGAAGCATCCCCATGGTCTCCCCTATCAACCTATTCCTTTTCCAGATTGCCGACTCGTGGTTCGTCTTCGTCTCTCTTCTTCTTCCCTCGTGAGAATGGATCGTCTATTATCTCATCGACAACGTCATCCAAGGATTTGACGACCACCATTACGATTGGAGATGAGAAAGATGGTGAGGAGGGATGGAAGATTTGAAAAAAAATTTCTGTAAAAAAAATGGACAGATTCCGTACATTGTATGAAAAAATGAAAATATTAGTGGTAATTTTTGATTCAATTCTTATCACAATCAGGTTCAATCCATCATGGTTGTGTGGGAAGTTCACGAGATGATCTTCTTACACCCCTTCGTGCTTCCATGTTAGGGAAGGAGAATGAGGAAGGAAGAGACACTTCAGAGAGGGCTGAATTCGCAACTCTTGAGAGATCGGTCTGTCACTTTCCTTTTTTTATAATTGTTTTGAAATAACTCAAATATTAGTATGGTATTAATTTCTTTCAGTTGATCCGCAAGGTTTCTCCTTCATCGTCAATGGACGAAGATGAAGATGATGATGAAGAGGAAACTGAGGTTTGAAACACGACTTTTTATTTCTTTCTTTTATCTAACCCGTTCAGATTGATATATTGGAAACTGCGATATACGAGGGAGAGGATGTGGAAATTGAAGAGGAAGATGAAGAAGAGGAATTGGGAGAAGAGGAAATGGAAGAATTAGAGAGAACTGTTGCTGAGTTGGAAGATAGTGTTGAAGATGGAGTTTGTACTGAGAGACAAGTAAGGGAATGAGGAGGGATCGATAGGGAAAAGAGAATATTCAGGCACTATCAATAATCGAGACGATAAATCGAAAGAGGGGAACGGGAGAAGGAAGAGAATCAGATGATGGACGAAGAAGGAGTCGAACTATTGATGAAGGAGAATTAAGAGAGAGAAAGAAGAAGAATTAAATGAAAGGAAGAAAGAAGCAAGAGAAAGAGCACGTGCAAAGAGTGATCATCAATTGGGATTAGGGAAGACCGATAGGAATAATGGTATGTTATTTGGCCATTTTTAGAGAAATTATTTATTTTTGCAGTATCATCCTCTTCATCATCGACTCCATTTGCTACTCCTTCTGCCTCTTCCACATCAGTCACTTCGAGGATTCCCGCTGCAACTGGTGAAATTGAGTGAATAGAGAAGGAATTGATCAATTCTTTCAGTTACTCCTTCCCTCTCTCATCTTCCTCCATTAGCAACTTCCTCTGTCTACAGTACTCCCCTTCTACAAACTCCCTCTCGTCCTGCTCCTTATTCTCCTCCTCAAGGTAATCTCATTGAAAGATCAAAGATCAATCTTTCTTCTAGGTCTTCTCGCTCGTCTTTTCTCTCCTTCCTCATCTCGTCGTCCCTTTCCAAGTCCATTTAATGATAAGAAAGGAGAAGGAAAGAAGAAGGAACCAAATAGGTATTTTTTGTTTAGTTTTGTTCTAAATATTTTGATTTAAAATGATATTGGTTGCATTGCATACATTGCAGTTTCCAATCGGGTGGGACTGAATCTGTTGACGATCCGATGTCTTCTTCCTTCGTTGATGCAGATGTCGTCAATGTTGAGAGTGCAAAGGAGAAGGAATTGATGGGAAAGAGCTATAGAAAGTGAGTGACGAGAAGGAGTTAGATGGAAGAGAAGTCCATTATTGCAGAATGAAGCATCTGCGTAGCACGGATTCACGAGGAGAGATGGAGATGAACGAAGAGAGAAAGGAAGAAGTGAGATGAGAAGAGAGATTATTAACATACTTAATCCATTCTTTCAGTCATCGGGAGAAGAATGCAGAGGACAGACTGCTCCAATGGCAATTGTGGCTCCCAATCCAAGATCCATCGGCTCTGGTATGACTTGGTCACAATTTTTGCGGTTGATATTTACAATATTCAGAAAACAGTAGCAGTAACTCATACTTGGATGAATTCAGATTCGGCCTCTCGTCTCTCAACCGACGATGCTTCCATTCGAATGGTACAGAGGAAAGTAGAAAGAATGAGAAGACAAAGAGCTGATGATAGAAGGTACGGTAGGAGGAGATTACGGTAGGGAAGCCAATTATCGATTGCGATTACAGACGAACTGGACAGGATATCCAACGAGGAATGGCTGAGTGTGAGATTAGAATAGAAGAAGTAATGAGAGAAGGAACGGCAGCTGAGAGAAGATTGTGTGGAGGTGAGGAAGGAAGAGAGAGAGAGAGAGAGAGAGAGAGAGAGAGAGGGAGGGGAGAGATCACTCATTGTAGATCCGACGTGTACTCATCTATTGGAGACATGGTATTCACTTGTGATGGAAAGAGATCGATTGAGAGATAAAGAAGATGATCTACGATTGAGAGCAAGGTCTGATGATAGGAATATGAAGAGACTTGAATGGAGATATTTGCAGAGAAATCGCAGCAGATGAAGAGTATAAATCATTGAAGAAGCGATTCAATGAAATGAGTTTAGATGGAGGAGATGAAGATGAGGTCATGCTTTTTTTATTTCACAATACATTAAATGATCTATGATGTGCCATTAACGTCATGTTCCTACAGGATACTTTGCTGGAAGAGATGGTGGAAGCATTGAGGAAGAGAGGATCGGCCCGTGCTGCTGTGGAGAGTTATAGGTGAGAAGAGGGAAGGGGATAAAGGGAAAGATTCGAATAATTGAGAGATACATCATCTCGTCCTCGTCGTGATCCTACTCATATTGTACTACAGAGACATGGATATAATTATCTCAATTTCCGACCAATATTCATTGCATGAGAGAGGGAAAGACTCTTTAGTCTCTTCAGTCTCATATTGATTAATTCGTACTCACTATACCATTCATTCACTCGTTTGTTGTAACTACTTCTTGTCTCTTTAGGCGCAGTTTTGATCACTTTTCTATTCTGATTGTAATATTACTGAGAATAAGAATTTCATCGGAGAAATGCTGTGATTGTTTTTAGGCTGGTTGAGAATAGAGAAATTCAGCTAATAATTAATTCGTGTTGTAAATAGTTCTATTCAGATGTGACACTTTAGGCACACTTAATTTTATCAGGTCTTTTAATTAGTTTTGCAATATCTATTAATAACTGTTTTACATGGTGATTCGAAGACTAGTCGATTCACTTTCTAGATCACTGTTTTACTTTCTAATTTCACATCTTTCACTGTTTGAATCAGAGATCTTATTCTACGATTCCCGTTTCCCAGTCTTGCCATACTGTATGAATAAGCTGCTCATTCATCAATTTATCTACCCTCCGGTCGATTATTGATTAGTCCCCTCCCCCTCTAATAAGGCGAGTAATTCACTTATAGGTCTGTTTCATTCTAATCCAACTGGCATAATTTAAACTGTGAATCAACCGGAATTGTTTGCGAGAATCTGTCGTTATTATAAATTGAATCTGTTTTTCTAAGTGTTTCTTACATGGGAAATGGGTGTGAATGGTTCAATCTGCGATCACTTTCGAAGTATAAAACAATGGAAAATGAGTGAAGAATCACTGAGAAAGATCGTCTCGATATGAAATTGTTCGCTTTCATTGTTCTCATTGGATTCGTCTATGGATTCGATCTGGAATCGATGTTAGAGAAGGAGAGTAAAAAGGTTAGTTCATCCAGTCAATCAATTATCTAATTTACTTATTCTACGCTAGGAATGCTCTAAGAATGGAAAGAATTATCGATTTGGACAGGAATGGAATAATGATCATATGAGATACAAATGTGGAAAATGGGGAATGTACGAGATTACTGGTAAATTTTATTTTATTTTTTTAAATGTGTTTATCTGATGTTTACAGGATGTCAGACAGCAAAAGGACGAAAAATGGAGAAAGGAGAGATTGATGTAGATGGAAATATCGTTAGAGGATGCACTGAGAAGGGAATGAGTGTAGGATACAAAGAAAGTATCTGCGGAATGTGGGGTGAGAGGAATCTTATTTGAACGTATATCTACCATGATCATCATTCCACATTTTGATAGGCGCTCCCGAATGTAATGAAATGGTTCGAAAATGGAAGGATGATCAAGGATCACCAGTAGGAAGTTCTCAGAAATCAACAACTCTTCATGCCCAACCCCTCCCTGCGAAGGTTAGCTCATTCAGTAGATATTTCGAATATAGAAATCCCCCTCAGAGTTTCAAACAGTCGCCTATTCCTCATAGTACAAAAATGAAATCTAAAAATTCGGGCGTGAAATATTCTCAACCAAAAGTGGAATGGTTCACTTCTCCCAATGGAAAAGTAAAGAGTGGAAAGGTATTTCATCTCTTCTTTTAGAGAATACATAAAACGGTTCCATTAAGATCTCATACAAATCGTCAACTTCATGGGAACCAGAAGTGACTCAACTACGAACGGTAACAATCAAGGATGGGAAAGTGGTTGAGACTCCTCATTCACTCGATAGTCTCACTGTCCCTGTTCACACTGTCATGAGAATGGCCCCTAATCGAAGAATGACCAAGATGAAGAAAACTGTTAGCCAGTAAGGAGAATGTTATCGGATAAACCGTAATAAAGAAGTATAATTTATCTTTCCGTCTGCCCCTCGAAGTGGTCTATAAAATATTGATTGCATTTGATCATTTGTCTGCGATGTCTGCGACGAATAAACATGTATACGTGGAAGTATCGTATTATTAGACGAAGACACGATTAAGATCAGATAGACTCTCGTGAACTCCACATTAGATATCGGAAATACAATCTTCTATTCGACGACATACATATTTTGATCAAATGTGTGAGGAATCTGTGAAGAATTGAGAGATCAAAAGAATTCAATCCATTCCAGTGCCCCTAATTAAATTACGCGACTCTTTTTGTGAAGACATTTGATTGGAGGGACAAAGTTGATGTGAAGAGAATGAGTGTGACTCAATGTGAATGAATCATTCATTCTCTCTTCGAATGATAAGAGGGGACTGCAGATGAGTCTCGTTAGATCACTGCAATTTCTCTCGATCTGCAGTAATCTCTTTCGTGTTTTCCCTTCTCTTCTCTTCTTTGCAACGTTGTCCATTCATTTCATCAGAGCTTTCGTCGCTATCTCGTCTATTTCTCATCTTATTCTCCGACTCGACGCGAGACTGATCAAGGTTCGAGGGAGAGAGAGAAGGGGTTGAAGGGGGAGAGGAGAGAAGAGGTGTTTACGAGGGTTTCCCCCTCTGATAACACACAAGATCACTGCACAATCCTCACTTTCTCACCATTTTCCAGAAAATCCCCTCTGATAAGAATGATTGGGAAGGTGATAACCCCGTAGTGAGTGAAGGGGTGACATGGAAGGAAATGAATGAGAAGGAAACTGACCCATTCTGAGTAGAGTTCCGAAAACAAACGAGTACTCGTCGAGTTTTGAAAATGAGTACTCGTTTTCCGAGCCATTCGAGTACTCGTTTTCTCGGCGAGTACTCGCGAGCATTTCACTCTAAATGAGCGAGAGTGGGCGGTTGATTTGAAGTGAGAATGAAGGGAATGTCGAGTTATGTTTCAAGGATGAGATAAATAATGAATCGAATTTTCCTTTTCGGACCCTCTAGAACCCTTTTGAACAGAATCTTTTTATAATTTTCAGATGAAACATATCTAATTGTGAGGGTTGAAATTCATTCATCGCCAATCATTCCTCGATCCACCGACCGCGCGAGTACTCGAATGAGATGAACAAATATGTACTCGTCGAGAACGAGTACTCGTTTTCTTTCTCTAAACGAGTACTCGTTTTCGCGCGATCACTCGTTTTCAAAACTCTAATTCTGAGTCAGAATGAAGAGAAATGGAGGTGAAGTATAGAAGGAATCTTTGAGTGATGTGAAGGGGAGGAGATGTAATGTTGAGTGTGACCCCCTAAGGAAGAATTTATCAGTTTGCATCAGCTTGTTGTTCAATATGATTAGATGAGTCTGATCAGTCTCGTAGTTTAGAGTGATTCGCTCATTCATAGAACAATCACAAAGCACATCCAATTCACTACACCATTCAGTGACTAAATTGACTGTGTTTATAATTAAACATTCCCTTTCTCATGTTTCCCTTCGATATCCTCACATAGTCTACACAAAGGAGATCGTTCTCTGATCATAATCTTCCTCGTCGAGTCTCTCCTTCTCTTCTTCGTTCTTCCATCAATGGTCATCTCGATAGTCATCTTCTTTGCCGTATAGAGAGAGGAAGACGTCATTTCCACGTGGAAGTAGTTAGTGAACAGTTATTAGGAAGTGAGTATCAATTGAACAATCGAAAGGAGCAATCGTAAACAATATCACGAGTACTCAACCCGCATGGTTCTATTGCAAGTTTATTTTTCAATTCCAATTCGGAAGCGGATATTTCGCAAGATTTGAAAGGGGAATTCGCTGTGGAAGGATGACCTCATTCAGTCACATGGAGGAAAGGTCCTTTGCACGATAGAATAGACTACGAAGGGAAGATTCTTACTTAGTGATCAGTCAGTCTCTCATATCGATGTACTGATTTGGCGCGCGCTCTCATTCTTCTCTTGCACATTTCATTTTGACCATTCGTTCTTCATTATTCTACAACGTCTTTTCCATTCTTGATTTAGTTTCATTCAAGTTTCTCATCTCTCTTCCCTTCTCCTCTGCACATTCTTTACTGCAACATTTCGAGTGTGGGGAGTACCTATTTCCGTGACATTTGTCCCCATCACTCGCTTCTCCTCACTGATCAGTGATCTATCTGATAGCCAAGGGTCGAGAGAGAAAGAAGGGAGGAAATGATGAAGAGAAGAAGATGAGGATCCATGCACCCAATGGAAGATGGTAGCTAATGAAGATTCTCGTTCCATCTATCGTCCAATCAATCAATAATGAGATTGTTTGTTATTGGATCTCTCTCTATTCTTCAAAGTGACAATTATCAGTCATTCGATGCCATTCGATCTGTCCATAGTCTTCTCTTCTTTTCGACCCCGACCCCCTTCATGCCTCCCTGTACCAGTCCTCTCCCTTCACGTGCCCTTCCACATGGTCTATCTCTCTGCCCTCCCTCTCATTCCAACTCGATCAAGAAGTTCTCTGTCTCTCTCTTGCTAGAGGGCACAACGCAAAAGGGTCAAAGAACGACCATTATTCCCTAAGAGACAATGCAACAAACAAAGTTATCAAGCAAGTTCCCTCTATCACTCCATTGACCTACAGTATTCATATTTTGATCTCACTATCTCTTCATTTCTGCAGTGCAAGGCCGAATTTTCTCTCTGATTGATGGTGGTAATCGGTGATCTTTCCAAATTGCCTCAAGATCGGTCGAATGACGTAGACAGGGCGAGTACTCACGAGCTTCACGTGAGAAATGAAAGGAGAGAAAAGCAATTTGTGATCTAAATAAAGAGATGAGAAGAGAGACCATCAGAACAAGGAACAAACGACTGAGTAATCACTTATTTTGATTCCTCATTGATTCTTCCTCAGTTCCGTCGTTGAATGGAATAGGACAAAGTATTGGAATGGATAAAGAGAAGAATGATCAGTGGACGAACTATGAGTTCACTTCTTTAATGGACACACCTATGAAGTTCTTTCTCGTTCATTGTGGGGGTATCCCTCTCTCTTTCTCATCGCAGCTTGCATCAGACTGAGACTATTTCATTGCAGCACTCTCTTATTCACATGGGGGACAAAGTCCTCTTCACTCATTTCACACGCACTCTCATTCTATTCATGCACCCATTCCCTTCCCATTAGTTGATCTATCCCATTAGGTACATTTCTTGAACCATAATAGGACTCAATGTCAACATGTTCCACTCTGCACGTGTTCAATAGGTTCATCCGTACTCGAGACTAACCACTCTCTTCCATTCCCATACTCTCTAATCATCTCTAACCATCCCTCTATCTCTCTCGTCTCTTCAATCTGCCTACTCTCTCTCTCATATCTCTTCCCCCGTGCCCTTCACATGGACTCATCTCTTGCGTCAGACCCTCCCTTCCCTCCATCTCGAGAAGGCGGAGTCAATTGTACCCTGTCCCTTCCTCCCCCTTCTCTCCCTTCTTCTATCCACGAGACCCATCCCAATATAAGGTCGATCTGAATCCTCTTTCTCTACTCTGCACTTATTCATTCGTCTGGTCTAACTCCTCACTTTCTATCGTGTACACATTTTCTCCTTCTTGAATCTCCTCCATTCTCATTCCATCTATCATTGATGTATTTGTCTTCAATGTTGTATCTCTAATCGAATAGTTGTTGTTGTTCAATCGTTCGTCTCAATGTTCTTCTTCTCTCCGTTCGAAACTAGTCGTTTGTCAGTCTCTTCCATCTTCTCAATCTTCTCTTCCCATCTTCGTCCTTCCTTCCCTTTCTCCATTCCATCGATCCACTTGTTTATCAATCATTCGTATACAATAGCCCATCGTATCTCGCTTGTTTTTGCTTTCTCATCCCTTTTCCTCCCTCCCTCTTCGTCTCTCTCCCTTAAACCGTGAGGGAGACCCTTCCTATCACTCATCTAAACTCCGCCTTTCTTATTTCAGACCACTGTTCTCTTCTCTTCTCTCTCAGTCGACGACTAACCCTTTCCACTGGCTCTCATACTCCTTCCATCCACAATGATTTCCCAATTGGACATTGCCATCAGGAGTCAGGTAACATCTTCTTCCTATTCTCGGGTCTTTCATTCGGATCTCATGCCATCTATCCCCCTATCTCTATTCCTTTCAGCCGAAGAGTTCATCTCCTCAATTGGTTGCAATTGCTCTGATGCATCGATTGCACATTCTCTGTCTTCAACTCTTCCTTACGATTCTACAAGTGATTGGAGAGAGATCAGAAGAGGAATCTACCGTATCCCCCTCTTCCTCATCATCTACCGTATCCTCTCCTCCTTCAATCGATGAGAGTCGAAAGATTCGACGACTTGCTGAGATCGAGGCCAAGGTATGAGACACTTCTCTTCTATTCACTCTCGAAAACAATATTCCCTTAGTGGACACTTTTTGTTGATAAGGGGGTTGATAGGTGGTTAATCCGTGGTGTGGGCGATGGACGATGATTCCTAAACGTCTCCTTGTTCAGATGCTTCGACACGTAACATCTCCACTTGTTCGTATTCGTCCATCAGAGAATCGTCGTTCACGTCGAGGTCATCCAGCATCTCGACCACCTTCTCCACAATTATTCGATATTGATGAAGAAGATTGTTAGGAGTGGTATCTCCCTCCCTCTCTCAATAGGTATTCCTCTCTCTAGACTGTTATTCCCATTGAATAGGCCTCACTTGTCCTTCTCTCTATTAGCTACGGGTACCACTCGATATTACAAGTAACTGTCTCATCCTCGTTTATTTGATTCTCCATTCCATCCATTGATTTGTACTCTGTTCTATCTCACTCGATGATCTCTCATCTACACGAGTAATCGACCCCCTTCCTATTGTTGTTTAACTCACTCTATAACGTTAGTAGTTCAATAGTAATACAAAGTATAGATGGTCCTAGCGACAGAGATCCTTTCCCATTCCCTCCCTTGCAAACTGTGCCATTCTTTCCATTCTGCCTTTACTTTCACAGCTTTACGCTCTCAAAATTGACGATGACTCTGAATATAAAAGCTTTCTTTCTTACAACTTTCTACTCTGAGTAACAGTTGCACAATGTTGAGAAGAAGAAGAAGAGGACGACGACGAGGGAAAGGACACGGGGATGGAGAATGCGAGAATGGGAGACGGGAGACGACCCTCGGGCAATGACTGGAGGAGTGATCAGTGATCTCCTTCGTAGAGAAGCAAACTAATCGGACTTCGACCTTTATGTTTTCGAGGAATTGAGCATTAGCAGAAGAAGTTTGTTCGTTGAGAGAATGAGTAGACGAAGAGAAGAGGAACGAATGAGGACTTTGATCTATCTAAGAAGGAACTACTGTAGAATGGAAAGGGAGGAGAGAGTACACTGATGAAGACTCGAAGAACGATCGAATAGTGAAGGATGTTCCGTGCACAATGGATTATTATGCTGAATTTATTCGTTCTTCTCTTCTTCTCTTCTGTATTCTCCCTTCCATTCATTGATGGATGGTACTCTCTTTTTCTTCAATCGAACCTTCGAGTATATTTCCTTGCCTCTATCATCAAAAGTGTGAAGATACGAAGACACGCGTGGAAAACAAATGTGCAAGGCACGGGGAGTACGGTGGAGTTTGCAATGAAGAAGAGGAGGAAGAGAGGGAGGATGGCAGGGAGGGAGGGGAAGGGATCTCGAGTTACTCGACTGGTTAGAGGAAGAGTATCAATGTGGATTCAAGGCTAAACCTGCCGATTCTTCTACCAAATCAAGGTTATCTGCAATGAGAAAACAACGAAATGGGCGTAGAGAAATGAGAATGAACTGCAAAGGAAAAGAAGATGAAGAGACTCTTCCTCCCTCTGGGATGGTTGATCATTGTAGAATAGAGTACACTACTACAGTGCAAATGCACATAGTTCATTCGTCTGCGAATCATCTCATTCACTTTCCTCCTTCCTGTCTTCTCACGCACATCCATCATTTCTACGTTCTCAGCATCGGGTTTCACGAATACTCCGGCTCTCAAATTTTCCCGTTCTTTTTTCTTCAGCAGTTCCATTTCCATTCGTCCATTTCGCTCATTGCTTAGCATGGAATTTGCTGAATTGCATCAGTCTTTATAGGATGACTCGTCTCAAACTCTGGTCAATATAATCTGTGAGGAACTCCCCTCTTCCCTCCTCTTCCTCATCAACTCATCGGAGATCATTTGCTTGGAAAACATAGGAAGTAGTTGATTGTTCTACTTCACATGTTCGACCATTGAGTATCACACTCAATTGTTGATTCCTTCTCTTCCGTTCCTTCCTCTCATTCACATGTTCCCTTCCTCTCTTATCATATCGACCCCATATCAATCATAATCCGTGTCAATATCAACTTTCTTCTCGAGTTCTATTCTTCTTATCGTCTTTTCTCGAACCCTCCAACCTGGAATAAACACAATGGGATATTTGCAGCATCGACAACAGATTTGCAGGAGATGACCCCTTGTCTTCGTCCCTTCCTCTCGCCTCCTCATCCCCTCCTCTTCCTTCTCTTCCATTAATCAGTCTCTGCTCTCCCCAATATTGTCAACATGTTTAGCTCCATTTTGCTGAATCTGCGAGTAGATAAGCGAGGGAAGGCATGGGAAAGTATTGTCAATCTGGTAGTGAAGAGAGAAGTATCTTAGATCACTTGGATATCCCCAATTGTGCAGTGATTAGAGTGAATGAAAGGTGCATGATTAGTTCACGTGGAGGGAAGGATAGAGAGAGAGTGTAAGATACACCCTTGAGTATTCTCTCTCTTGTCGTAGACACTCCTTTACTTCTCTACACTATTCCTCCCTCTGGCGACACTCCTTTCCTCCTCCTTCTTTAACTTGTCAATGAACCATCCCTTCCTTCCTCTTACTCATCCATATTCTTCTTATCACTTTCTCTTTCACCTTCAAAAATCATTGTCTCTTCAATTGTTTTCATCATTTGCAGAACTAATGATTAATTGGTTTTTATGTGGGATGGGCGACTAGGCAACAACTGACCGCTGGCCAACTTTCTCTTACTCTATCTCCACCTACTCTTTTTCTTATTCTTCTTTACATCTTTATCTTCTTTCGTTGTTTTGAGTACATCTCATAAGGTTCCACCGTCATTTTCATTCTCCTTTCTCTTTTCGTTCGTGCACTTTTTGATCTCTTGAGTGAAGGGATCAACGATAAAAGCGAGACAGAACTTTTAGAAATGGAACGATTCTTCTCATTGAAGACGTCAGTGTCCGATCTCGAAGAAGCAGAAGGAAAACTATTCGAATTAACTGATTCCCTGGGTACTCAATTCGAGCAGGTTTGTACTCTCTTTCCTGTTTGATATGAATGATTACCAGTGCAGGTTGATACCTACTTCAAGAGCAATTATGGTACTCTCAAGATGAGAAATATGCCGCCTTCGGTTAGTTATCAATCATATTTAGAGTAGAAGCAAATGACGCTTGATCATATTAGAAGATAGAATAATTGCAGCCGGAAGGTCAACTAATCTCGACGACTTTGATCAGTAGTGAGAATGGACAAAGACTAATTGAGAATACGACTACAGTAATCGACGATGTTGAATCTCTAAGGGTCAGATTGTTGATCCATTAACTTCACTGATACTAAAATGTGCATTTTCATACAACTAGAGGAGTAGGCTGTCAACAATTTATACGATCATTGCAATTATTGTGATGAAGTGAACTGCAGAAGGAGTGACAAAATAAAAAGATACGGTAAACAGATTTAGGGAGGATACCCGACCTTTCTGTTTATCCCATGTGGAGAACTGTGATTGACTGGATCATGAAGAGAGTCAATCAAAAGGACTTTTACCCTCTAAGGGAAAGATAGAGAGAGACAGAGTTGTTTTGTTCGAGAGAACTTGTCACTGATCTCCTACAGTTTGGCGCCAATTCTATGAAGGGACGGGGAGGGGTAGACAAGTTCTTTTCGAGAATGAGAAGCAATGATAACATCTGACATTGAGTTGGAATAACGAATATGTTGCAGGAGACTCTCTCAGTGTCTCTTGGTGAGATAGGGACGGTATCGAAATCAAGACGAGTCTTCCTTCTTCCTGATGCACGAATCTATCTCGATGATGTCAATGTAAAGGGATATCAAGGGATATCTGAGATGATCTTTGATCTTTAAGGGAATCGGACGATATCTTGAGATTCTCGTTGCACTCGTTCCTATTTCTCCTGGAAAGGATGTAGATGGTGAGTAAAGGGTGATTAGTAATAGAAGAGATCTTACTAACCTCCACGATCTTATCTTACTGGAGTGTTCATTAGTAATTAATTATCCGATTCGTAAATCCATAACAATAAATAATTTCTTATTAATCAGGTGAGGAAATTGCTCGTCGTCGTACAAATGAAATTGCAGCTGCTCTCAATATTGGAAAACATTCTTCTATTGCTAAATCATACATTGAACTACTTTGTCCCATTGATAGACAACCTCAACGATCATAAGAATATGATAGAAATGATTGAATTTATTCATTTTGTTTCCTATAATACAGGTGTTTTAATGCGTAGTATCAGAGCATGAATACTCATTATTCAACGGATTGAATGTTTGATAATTACGATGATCATTAGTTTTCATTATTTATTTTGGTATTGACATTCACACGAAAATAAAGCTCTCATCAAAATCAACAATGGTTAAACACTTCACAGGGGACATGTGAATACAATTAAGTAAAGAACTAGAAAGAGATATGGGGAAACATGTATCATGATGAGAAACACGTCAAATTGCACTGTAAAGCTCGATCGGTCTTTGATCTTTGATCTTAGACCAGGATAAGATATGTGTGACTAGAGTGAATGATGTGATTATGATAAGGAGAATGACTAGAATTGAGAATCGATCGAACGGAAAAGTGAGATGAATCAATCCAATTTCTGTCGTTCGATGAGACCCGCGTAGAGACCTCTTTCGGATAATAATTCCTGAGAAGGAAAGAGATTAATTAGAGAGGGAGGGAGGGAGGGGGTTTACCTGGTGAGTTCCTCTCTCGATCACTCGACCATCCTTGCATACAACGATCACATCAGAATTCTGGAAGGAATTGATTGGAAGGGGAATCTATCCAATGACCAACCTGAATGGACGATAATCGATGTGCAATCACCAAGCAAGTTCTTCCTTCTCGAGCCTTCTCTAGAGCTTCTTGGACGACCTACAAACAATCGGATTATATTAATGACGCGGAATTCATTCACCCACCTTTTCACTTTCGGTATCGAGTGCACTCGTGGCCTCATCGAGAAGAAGAATCTACAAGGATTCATGATGATTGATCTTTGATCTCTTGAGATACCTTTGGATTGAGAATGACTGCTCTTGCAATGGCCACTCTCTGTTTCTGTCCACCGGATAGTTGACCTCCTCTCTCTCCGACGATTGTATCGTAGCCCTGGAAGAGAAGGATGAATGGGTGGATGAGTTAAAAAAGATTCGAAATATGAATCAACTATTACTCACAGCAGGTAGACTGGTGATGAATGTGTGGGCATTGGCTAATCGAGCCGCTGCTTCGATCTGATGTTCCGTCGCATCTGGAAGAGAGAAGGAGATGAAGAAGAATGAGAAGGGAAGGATACCTGGACATCCATACGCGATATTCTCTCTAATGGAATAATTGAAGAGTGTTGGTTCCTGACCGACAAGAGCTATCTGAAGGAGAAATGATGAGATGGATATGAAGGAAAAGATAGATTTACCTGAGATCTCAGATGTTTCACATTGATGTCCTTCGCATTCATTCCATCGAATAACTGAAGAACAATCGATGAAGGAACGTCATGGAGATTCATTCATATAAATAGGGAATAACTCACAATAGATCCTCTCGATGGATCATAGAATCTCTCTACCAATTGAATCGTTGTACTCTTTCCACATCCAGATGGACCAACCAGTGCAACTGTTTGGCCTAGAAAGAAGCAGATTGATCTTTGACCTTTCTCCCTTTCCCTAACCTGGTTTAGCAACGAAGTCCATATTCCTAAGAACGAGATGCTCTTTCCTCGCTGGATAAGCGAAGTTTGTCATTGCGAATTTTATCTCTCCCTTGAGCATCTGAAAAGTCAGTCGGTGATAGGAGATAGACGATTACCGTATTTACCGGTTTCTTTCCTTCATCGGAGAGTGAATCGATAGATGGAGTGAGATTGAGCATTTTGAATAGAAGACCAGCGGAGAGACGAGCACGAACATATTCAGGGAAATATGTACCGAAGGAGATGAGAGACATAGAGGCGACATTGAGAGCTTCGATCACTCTGAAGATAGAGATGGAATTATGATGAGAAATGATGTTTAGGCATTTTGAGAGAAATTCATTCGGGATAACGTACTGGAATACGATATAAGGAGTAGCCTGATTGACATAAACGAGCCAGACTCCATATCGATAGGCTGCTGCGAAATTGAAGAAGACGTAGGAGAGATGAAGAGAGTATGTCATCGATTGAATTACTCCTGAATGAGAAAAATTGAGAGAATGAATGGGAATGGATGGCTACCTCTGATGATAGTTCTCTTGTAAGGTCCTTCCATTCCCTTGATAAATTCAGCCACGAAATGTCGTTCTCTCGTTAGATATGCAACTGTTTTGTGCTGCTCAATCGCTTCCGTTGCCAACTGAAAAAATAGGATCAAAGATCAGAACGAATCGATCGAAAAAGGATGAAATAATAAGTGACTCTAGCAGGTTCTTCAGCTTTCACAGCATCTTTCTGTCCCTTCTGCTTCAGATATTTCGCCACGAGAGTTTGAATGGTAACGAGGGTCTGAAATAGAAGGATACTTTCATGATATTCATCTTATTAAGATCAAACTGATGAGTGGTAACTTACTCCAGCAGTGAGTATTCCAATGGGAGCCATCAATGGACCGTAAGTGAATGCAATGATAATAGCAGCAATAATGGATGAAGCGGCCTGGAGGACATCTGCCAATCTCTGATCGATTGCCTGAATTTAATTATTGATCTTTGATCTCTCTCTTCTTCCTCTCACCGCTCTGATATTGGGAGCATCGGATGCGAGTCTCGTTGTGAGTCTACCGGGAGAATGCTCGATTTGATCAAAATATTCTCCGTCCTGACAAGAAATTATTGATAACGGTATTGATGGGATCGATTGAAACCTGAGTGACAATGTTGGTGAAGAGTGAGATTCTCATTCTTCTCGTAATGAATTCACCAGCTCTTCCGAAGAGATAACCAGAGATGAAAGTTGAGATGAAAGCAGAACATCCTAAAAAGAAAAGAAGGATTGAGATGAAGAGGAAGGAATCGGACCAATGAGAGTGAAGTAAATTGCATTCATTCGAGCTCCATTCAATTTATCCTCATCTGTTCCAGTTGAGAGAGACTGTGAAGGAATGAATGAATGAGGAAGAGAAGCGTAGAAACTCACATTGAACATCTGACCATATATAATGGAGAACATTGGGAATGTCATACCACGAACGATTGAGAGAAGAACACCGAAGATAAGCATACACCTGAGGAAGGAGAAATCGAATCGAAGGATATCGGTATATTTGCGAAAACACAGTATGTATTAGATGGTGAATACTGACCATTCCTCTCTTGCATACTGGATAATCGTCCATAGAGAGGATGGATCGGCCTTCTCTTCAGAGGCTTCCTCCTGAAAAGATGAATGAATAGAAAGGAAGAAGATGTAGATGAACATAAACATCACACACTCCAATCAACCGAACCATCACCAATAGAAAGAGAGATAGAGAAGGTGGATCACCCATCAGCCAAGACCCAAGAAGAGCAAGAGATCGACACGTTACAGTGCAATGCACTAGCAAGCGTCGCTTGAATTATTGCAAAAGGAGGAAAAGAATGAATAAAATCTCAATGAAAGGACAGAGCAAGCAACCAATCACACGCTTCACACAACAATCAATCCATTTCATATTTACCTGCCACAGCAATGGTTCTGAAGCCTAGAAGGATGATTACTATTGAGCAATTGAGAAATGAAGAAGAATCGGAAAAGTGAAATACCTCAAGATCGTCGATATCCTGTTCGATTTTATTGAGAGAAGTGGTTGAGAATGCAACGGAAAGTTTTCTGGATGCTCTTGAAGAGAGAATTGATTCCTTCGATAGAGCACGACTGAATTGAACTGGTCCCGAATCAACTAAAGGAGGATATATTGAAAGACATTCCATACTATCACTTTTACCTTTCTCCTGTTTCACATCGATATCCTTCTCCTTCTCAATCTCTTGTGCTTTCACCAATTGAGCATAGTATCCCTTCATTCCCATCAATTGCTCGTGCGTTCCAGATTCAACAATGAGTCCCTGTCAATTCATTCTATTACTCTATCAATTAAACCAAAGCATACCTTCTCGAATACATAGATGCAATCGGCTCCTTTGATGGTAGACAATCGATGGGCAATTGAAATGGTCGTGCGACCGGCTCCTGCCTGGAATTAAAGAGATTACGGTAGTTCTCTCCCTTCGATCGATAACCTTCTCGAGTGCAGCTTGGACGATGGATTCAGATTCCGTATCGAGAGCAGAAGTTGCCTCATCGAGAAGAAGAATCTAATGGAGGGAATGAATAGGAATGAATTCATTCCTTCTTTATTACCTTCGGATCTCTCGCTAATGCTCGTGCAATGGCAATTCTCTGTTTCTGCCCACCAGACAATTGAACTCCTCCATCACCGATTCGAGATTTATATCCCTAGAGATCAAAGATCAATTCATTCCTCACTAGAATATTCCGTACTTGAGGCAGTTTCATGACGAAATCATGAGCATTGGCAGCCTTGCATACTCGAATCATTTCTTCCTCGCTGATATCTTCCCTTCCCAATCTCAGATTATTTTCGATGGAATCAGCGAAGAGAGCTGGTTCCTGAGAAGAACTTCCTTTCACTTCAGCTCTTTCTCTCTAAGTGTTCAAACCTGTGAGACGACTCCGACGAGATTTCTGAGACTCTCAATGTTGACTGTGGATACATCGACTCCATCGATTGTCACCTACACATCATCATTCTTCATCTTCCTTCTCACTCTTCTCTTACCATTCCCTTCTCTTGATCATAATATCTTAACAGAAGACTGACGAGAGTACTCTTTCCACATCCAGAATGACCAACCAGTGCAACATGAGTTCCCGGCTGGAAATGAATTACTGATCTAGACTGATCTTTGATCTCTTCTCTTACTTGAATCTTGAGTGAAACTCCTCTGAGAATGGGAGCATCGGGTCGAGAAGGATAACGGAAGTGAATATCATGATATTCAACCTCTCCTCTAACAGCATTCAATCTCACTCCCTCAGTCGATTGAGAATCGATAATTGGCTCCTGAAGGGAAGTACGATAGATGGATACGGTAGGTCAATGCAATCTTACTCTATCGATAATCTCAAAGATGGGTGCAGCTGCAGATTTCGCTCCAAGAATAACACCAATCTGTGGAGCTGCTTGACCCACTGCGAAGGTTCCTCCGATTACAGCCCTGATTATTGATTTATTGATTGATTGAGGGAGTTGAATACCGTACCAGAAGACGGCGAAAGTCGTTCCAGGAGAAATCTCTCCATTGATTACGAGAGTTGTACCGAAACTGAATGGAATTATTACTTGAGACTCAAGGAAGCGTCCACAGGAAAACCAGATCCAAACTCACTAGAAAGAAACGGCCATTGACACGAACATGGCCAACATGACGAAACTCATTCCGAGAGAGGTCAACCATGCCTTCTTCGTTCCCAATTTAGTCAATTTAGAGAGAAGACCACCATATCTGAGAATGAATACTCATTATCTTCTCACTATGTTGTGTGCACACCGTTCGACTTCTCTATTCTGTCCATTGAATGCAATGACAGTTCGAATTCCTCCAATGACTTCCTCTGCCACGGCACCTGAAGGGATGAATGGAATAAGGAATGAGAGAAGGGAGAACCGAACCAGCAGATGAGTGAATCTTCTGTTCATGAGGAGTGATCGTAGAGATTATCTGGAATGTAATTGACAATATTGTGGAGTCTACAGCCTCAGTGCCCATTCTGTATCTATTTCGTGTCGTGATTGCACAAGAACACAATAGATCGGGTTTCACTTCTCGATTCGACTTCACTTCACGACACGTAGAGAAAGAGAGCTTACTTTGGAGCAGATTGCCATTGGACCGAAGAAGAGTGGAACGAAGCACAGAATGACAAGAGTCATCTTCCAACTGAAGAATATACATTTTCCGCAGCAATCATTTTGTTTGTGTATAAATGGGAGCAATACTGACCTCAAATAGAAGGCAACAATCATTCCACCGACGAATTGAGCTAAGAAAGAGGGAAGAACACCCAATTTATCACCCATTCCATCTTTGATTCGATCCATTCCTCTGAAAAGAAGTTGAATCTATAGATTATCTAAATTCTTCGATGACAGTTCATCTTTTCTGATACTAACTCGCTCATTTTCGTTGTGAGTGCTCCAGTTTGATTCTTATCGAACCATGCCATATCTTGACGAAGGACTGACTCGAAGTACTTGTTTCTGCAACATTTTATCTCAGATCACATCATTTGAATAAGCCTCATAAATATTTCACTCACCTAATAATGTTGATCTGTCTAGTCGAAAGTGTATGCCAGCAACACATCTGAAATTATCTAATAAAAGTGCACGCTTGCATATTTCTGTTATTGTTTTTACTCTCGATATGCTCTTTTCGTTCCCCTTCACACGCCTAAGCCGATTTCATTTGCATTTTTTAACAAGACAATTCAAGAATGGAGAGCCCAATTCTCCAACTGGCACGAAAATGATGATAGATTGTGTTATCATTTATAGATAGCACGAATTTAACCGATTGATCAAAGTTCTTTCTCATTTCTCATTACTCTTACACTTTTGAAGGAAAATCCCCGTGTGAACAGGGAAAGAAATAAAAAGTTAAATGTAAACGAACGGAAAGGAATCCGAGGACGAAAACTCCTCCTCCGAACATTGCATAATTTTGAATTGCTATCAATGAATTGTACTCGAATGTATCGTAGTCGAATTTGCCTGCATCCCACTGAAAGAATTGATTTTGTTTGTTATTGATCGACTGAAAGAATGATTTGAATATGGTTACTAACCAATACTTGTCCCTCTATCAATGCATCTGTCAAGTGTCGGAATATCATTCCATTTGCAGAGTTGAGACCACCTAAAGAGATAATGACATGCGAAGAGAAAGAGAGGAGAAGAATGAAGAGAGAAAGATAATACCTTGTGCCAATCCGAGTAAAACACCCGCAATGATAAGGAAGTAGTCAAATCCAACGGCATATCGAAACTGGAGAAAAACAATAATTGAAGAATGATTGACAAAGCGCAATGAAACATTTGTTAAATATTGCATAATCGTTAATTGAAGAATGAGAACACGTATCTACAAAACTCACTAATTTCCTAAATGAAGCTGAATCTTCTGTTTTGACTACGGGCCTGAAAAAAGAAGGAAATAATTGAAAAGTCTTGATGATTTCCTTACTTTTCAGGTAGTTGTAGTGATGAATCGGCACTCTTTCCCCTCTTTTCCTTCGTCATCTGAAAAGTGAGATACAAAGTGAAGAGTAGAATACGAAAGATACGTTCAGATTTAAACAACATCAGAATTTATTTCATTGACTCGTGTAAAAAACACAGCGGAAATATGAATCATATGGAGACAATGTGGAGAGAGGAGGGCAATGTGAAATGAATGTGAGAAATAATGATAAGAAGAGAGAGGGGAAGTGAACTATGGAGAGAAGACTGAGAAAGAATAAAGAAAAGAAAGGAACAGGGATGAATAAGTGAGAACATGTTAGAACAAGGGAAGAAGTGCAGCTGTCACGAATGAAAAGAAGAAAAAGATCGAAGGAGTTCAGAATAAATAAACAGATGAAGAATGGACTCTGTGTGGAAAAAATGATCATAGTGAAGAGGAGATCGAGAGAAGAGGGGAATATTGAGAATGTAGACATTCCTCTCAATTTCACTTCTCTTTATAGAGGGAAGGTGAATAAATCAGCTCTACTCGGCCCGACTGACGTACTCCCCCCCCCTCCTCCCTCCTCCCTCCCCACTCCAATCCCTGTGTCAGAAATGTTCCCAGAATAGTGATAATAAGTCATAAGCTGGAGAATGATACGGAGAGGAGCTGTGCTAGATTTGTTGCTTTTATGAACAAGGACGAGATATAACGAAAAGCGTGAAATGCCAAGGAAAAGAGGCTAAGAAATAGAGAGATGAGAGAAAGAGAGAAGAGGAAGGGAAAAAGAGAGAGAAGAGTCCTTCTTCCCTCTCTTCGAGTAAGATGTTAGAGGTTCATGCGGACTCTCTATTTATTCTTTTGATTTCAGAAACAATCTAAGCACAAATGACGCGAATAGGAGGATTAGAGATGGGAAATACAATAGGATTGAATGAAATGAGATAGGATTTCCTATTTCAACACCTTGTGCAATCACAAATTCAGTTGCACTCGAAGCTTACACGTGAGAAAGAGATTAGAGGGAATGAGAAGTCGAGAGAATACGTTGAAGAAGGCCTCCATTATAATCATGTCCTGGAAATATCGTCTTTTTTTTCTATTTCCACAGTCATTATCTTGTTCCCTTATCGGTTCTCTACAACTCTTCACATTTTAATAGGGAATAAAGGGAGCACAGAATCAGTGAAGCCAAAGGGGAAACAGAGAGGGGAGGGGGCAGAGGGATCAGTAACAGAGAGAAATGAAACCATCCTGACTACGAATGTAGCACAAGGGGAAGAAGCAATTGATGATGTGGTGAAAGAGAGAAAGAAAGAAGTAGTGTGGTCTATGGGGTCAATGGAAGAGGAGTCTATCACAGGGTTTAGGATATCCACGATGGAACAATGCAGAAAGAGGGCAATTACGATGATAAAGAGAGATGAGGAAGATGTCAATTCGTTTCTGTGATCTTTGCACTGAATTCTTTCGAGATCAGAAGAACAGTCTGAAGTACATCCAAATAGACCAAATGTGATTTGGAATTAGAGAATGAACTAAACTGCCTAGAGAAAAAGGTCACTACGGAGAAGTTAAGAGGAGAGATTCTAAAAGAGAAAAGAAGCGAGAAATAGGAAAGAGATCCTCGTGGAAGAGATGATTGTCTATTGTTTGCTTATCTTGTTTTGATTACCCCCAGAGGAGAATGAAGAAGGGGTTAGAAAGATAACTGAGTGACTCCATGATAATAATTTATAACGAGAACAATTCTGTGCATACTTCGTATCAATCTCTATCTGGATACATAGACCTTTTTGCAGATTTCTAATGGGCATTCATTTCCCCTATCTCCGCTCTATTCACTTCTATTCGAACGGAGTTTGTTTCTCATTATGAGCATCTCTTCGAAGTACGAAATGGGCACCCGTGGGATTTGCATAATTCAGATCGTGATAGGTATTCTCTGTGCCTGTTTCGAAAAGTGTGTGCCTTTCGGATTTCGTGGATTCAATGGACCGGATTTTTGTTTCGGTCGTTTCTTTGAATTGTTTGTTTTTGATTATCTCCTTATCACTTTGATCAGAAAGGAAGAAGAAAATGACGATAGAAAACAAAAGAAAACTCGAACGGAGTTTATCGAATGAAAGATCGAACACTTGTTAAAAATAGAATGGGAATGCAAATATTTATTCATGACTACCTAGATTGAAATAGGCCTGGTCGCAACTTGGGAATTTGTTTGGGCCCAAGTTGTGGACGCACACCAGAGATTCGCTATCAATTGATTCTCTTTTAATTTACCTTCATTTGTAAGTGGGAAATAATGAAATAAATAGACTTTGATATGCAGCAATCTGATATCAACAGATAAATATTCAAGAATCTATTCAGAATGATTCTGAAATGAATTGTTTTACACAAAATAAGCACGAGATACAGAAATATTTCGATAGAACACGTTCCTTTGTTCTTCGAATGAGCTCTCAATTCAATCTACACTATTTTCATTCTCCATTTACTCTTCATTCTCCTCACTCACAATGACGATGATTGGTCGGCGACCAATTCACAGGTATTTTTCTTTTACCTATAACGCCATGATTTTCAAGCTTCTTCTTTAGACAGAGTCATATTCCAACCGTATCGATGATTCGTAAGCAACAAAAGAAATGTGTGAATAAAAAGAGGAAACGGAAGGGAACGAGTATAGATTCCGTTAGTGAATGTAGTAAATATGAAAAAATGTGTATCAAATTGTCAGATCGAACACTTGTCTCTCCATCTGAAGACACTCGCTTCTTCGTCAATCACAGTCGATAGGTAGATATTTATCCCTGTTCATCCCCTTACGAATTCTTAGATAGAACCAATCATTTTGCCCAAGTTTTGATGGATTGTATTTTATTTTTGCATGATTTTGCAGACACAAAGTTCTGAATTTTTAGATCAAGAGTGGCTATTCGCCTTTCTCAATATGCGTTATGCCTAAGAAATATGAGATACGGAGGATACCACTCGGTCAATCTACGCACCAATAAGGTATGAAAAAGGATACTACTGTAGGGCTGTGCATCTAAATATACATATATCTTACATGCTTATCAATCTCCGAAAATGAATCCATTCAGGCTATGACCCTCATCTTTAACGATATCTACAGACTGATTAGATTGGAGCGTGATGAATAGTCAGCTGATTTGATCTTTGATCTCTGAATGTGTCTCGATTTCAGTGTCCTCGAGAAATTGCTTAAGCTAGAACTGGAATTAAATGGACCTCTCACTTGGGACATATATAATACCAGAGATCCTTCTGATATTTTCATTCTACTAAGAGTCATTGAAGAGGTGATCTTTGATCTTTTAGATCTTTCGAACTAATAGACCTCTTTGAGAACTGGAGTCTTCGAATGCGATATCGTGCTTTGGAAATCGTTCTACGCAAGGTAAGGGGCACGCATGTCAACGATGAAGTAAGTCACATTTTTGTAGATTCCCTTTCTTATGTTTTCAATTAGTATTCTCCCATTCGTAGACATCCAGTCGCACAACTCAAATGATCCTCGATTTGCTCTCCAAGCTTTGTGCGAGGAATGGTCGAATAACTGGCGAACCACTCGGTGGAGCATCAAAATATTGGGAAAATGGAAGCTTCGAAGGTATATCATTGTACTCCTCTGAATGAAATTTGTTTATTCAGAGGCTGAGATCATTGCTATTTTTGAAATAATTCCTAACATTATCTCCCAGGTAACATCAATTAGATAAGTGTTGTGTCCCTGCCTTGTGCCCGAACAATGACAATTGCGGGATAAGTTTATCCACAATAAGGGAAGGGGTAAACTACTAGAAGAGAGTCTAAAGGGTCACTATCCGTAATGCTCGCCACGAGCTAGACTGGCGAGGGAAGGGGAAGGGAAGGGAAGAGGGGGAAGGAGAGGGAGAGACAAACATCCCGCGCGCTCTTGGGGTAAACAACAAGAGAGACGCGCGAGCAAACTAGAGACGGGGGCGAGCAACTACACTCGGGCCCGGCGACACATTGTCTGTGAAGTAGGGGTAATCCTACGATACAACACCTCCCCTCCAAGACACGAACTTGGGGAGAGTCTGAACAAAATAAAATACAATACATGGTGATTAGTCCTCTCGATAGGACATCTTGGACGAGTTGATGTTGAAGTATCTCGGCTGAGATCGAGTGCTAGTCGATCCTCTGGTAGCACCATTCCGATCACTCTTTACACCATGAGACTGAGGGGGCTTCTCCCCAACACATCCATTAACCACCATATCGCTTCTCACATTGAGCTCCTTCTGCTGGACGCTCAGTTCTCTGATAATTCAGTTACAGTGGAAGATAGTTTCCACTAGAAGAGATTGGAATATCTCAATTCCAATCTAGTCTGAACCCTCTAACTCAATTATCTTTCCCTCTTATACGAAGATCTTTAATCCTACTCTGTGCATCATAGATTACTTTCATTCGGCACGCAAACTCCGGCTTCGCACGTCGTCCAAGACTATATAAGAAGTCCCTCTCCCACCTGAACCAGACCCCTAGCTGGGCCTCTCTCCCCTTGTGAGATAAAGAGTGATACCAGCTATACTGTATGTACTGCAACAAAACAACTGGCGTTCAGTGAACTCACACTGACCCTGCGGTACCTACTACAGTATCCCATCGATCGCACAAGAGCTTGCCTTCGATTGGCCATTGAGGGCGAGTCAAAGTCCGTAAGATGGGCTAGATCTTTCTTGAAGATCCTGGGCCTACGTGCCTGGTACCGTAGTCTAAAGGGTGACCAATACCCTCGCCTCAACTCGGAACCCGCGTTATGCGCTTCAATATCCGTAGTGGAACAACGACTGAGGTTGGTGGTCAATTGTGATCTAGAAGGAGGATCTAGAGGATCCCCTCTATGGAGCTCGCCTGCTAGGAAGCAGGGCTGAGTTTTCTCCACACCCTGAGAGCCTACGACTTCATTGGTCGTTGAGTGCTACAGTATACATCAACCCATCAGAGAAGAATCATCCTGGTGCGAGAAGCTCTTGTGTGTCGCGTAGCTACGATACCCTTACAGTAACCATCTGTGAGAGAGATGGTCTGTAGAGCTGAATACTGAACGGTGTGTGTAGAAATGACGAATGCGTAAGGGCGTAAGGATACGAGGATGAACCCTGGAAAGGAAGGTACCCTCATTCCACCCGTGCATTCTCCTATCACAGAACTCCTCATTTTCGACGAACTCACCAGTTCAAGCTGCGAAATGAGTTAGAGTGAACCCACCACCAGTGCACCGAGTGAGAGCCAAAAATGATTCTCAATTGGTTCGTGGACAATAATAATTGTCCGGTAAGCAAATGTAATTCAATTTACAATGAAGGGTGGTATTCCCGTGTGTTGAGAACCGGATTCCGCATTTGCGAACCGCTCTATCCGACGTTGGGGGAGAATCCGAATCTGAGTCAAAGGCGTCAAAGATAAGCTTGGCCAGTACCCCCGGAAACCTATACCCGCTTACCGAACAGGTTACGTGTACCGGTTCAAGTAAACAGGAAGTATGGTCCCAAGTAAATTGGTGAACCTCGAAACAATATCCTGTCGGCACCGTGGAGTTTTCAGTGGGGGGAGTCCACCTAGTTAGACGTTCTTGCACTCTATAACGTCCCGGGTTTCAAAGAACCGAATTTGTGGCAGGACAAGTGGCACCTCCACGTATCAGTACCGTAACCACCAATGAGAATACCATTGAGTATATACTGGTTAACGTAGCCAATTCCATCTGGGAAAGGATGGCGAAACGTACCAGATGATTATAGACTACGAAGTGCACCTGCAACCAGAGTGCACACTTGTAGAGCTCAGACGAGACAGATCTCTGGTCCTGTTATGACCATCATGTCTGGAGAAGATGCCGAGTGTATCCTACGGGATTGGAAAGAATAAATCTCGAGAGTATGGACATGAAAACATTCTGAAAGAGGAACACCTACGGATTGTGGAGCTCAGACGATTCAATTCGGTGGAGAATACGTACGATCTCCGCGAACATGCCGATATGTACGCTTGAACCGTTGGCAAGTCAATGCTACAGATCGAGCTGAAGCTCATGGGGGTAAATCCTGTCCAGAATGCGCAGTCTGGCGGTACCTCACTCAATGTACGGGTGAAGGCAACTCAAAAGAATGTGGTCAAACATAAATAATTTCCCCAACAATTTGGGAAGCCTCCTGAGTTTGTACCAGAGCCAGTGAGGAAAATAATGAGTCATGCTACGTGCAGACCGTGAACCGTTACTGACGATAGATTAAAAAAAAACTATCTGTAACGATGACGTGGAAATCTATTCCATTTGGCTGGATGGATAGATCACGATACTCTAAGGTGGATCTGAAGGATGCCTGACTTCAGATGGAGTGAGATTGTGACGAGGAATACCTAGTACAACCACCAAAGAGTTACTATGGTATGTGAGACTGCCTGTGTAGCAGTCCGTCCCCGGCAATATCCGTAAAGTCCTGCGGGTATATTGACCGGTATTGAATGTGTGGTGATCCACTTCGATAGCGTCACTAAACAGCAAAGAACTGACGATTGGGGACGTCAGGAACTAGCAGAAGAGCCAGCTCGGACCCGCGCTGCTAGTTAAGTCCATATCTAGAGAAAGATTGGCTAGTTCAGAAAGGTAGTGTGACCTGGAACTAACTGTGAGCTAAGTCGGAATACCACAATTTCGAGCAAATAGATAGAAGCAATCCCAGAGTTGCCATCTATGGAACCTGGATCAATCAGATCCGATAAGTAAACGGTACAGTCAAGGCACATGTAACCGACTTTGGAAAATGCCGACTGAGATAGCCACAGATGTACGGCTTGTAGGCCGTGCTTCTCATCGTTTCCCCTGTGTGAATGAGAAGCGATCACGCTCGTCTTGCCATAAGCGGTTGAGAAGTTTAGTGTTTCGACTACTTCTGAGCTGAAAAGAACAGACCCGGGAAAATTTTGTTCTGGCTCTATGATCACCAAACCGCTGGTCAGGATCTTTCGGATCGAACAGATTATCTACCTACCGTCATGTGCGGAGCAGCCTAAAGGCTCAGGTGGTATAGTTCAGAAGCATTATTGAAACGCTAGAAGGAAATACTGACGGGTTGTCGCGACAGCCTACGATATAGGCACCGTCTTAGTATAAATACCGAAAGAGTCGAAACGTGATCTGAGGAAGCTGAAGGTAGAGAATGATGACTACCTCGGTTCATCTCCTACTCTATCAGCGTGGGTATAACCCCTCCTTGTATACCAGATAATCATGAAGGCTGTGGGAAGAGCTGCCGAAAGTGCATGCAGTACCACCTTATCTGGAGTCCAGCTGTTGCATTTATTGGGAAAACATATAATTCAAGTACCCAGAGATGTTCGTTACATTCTCAATATGATTATGAGAATAAACAAAGCGCTCAATCAGACTCTCCAAAGAATGCTGAACTATATGCGATAGGCAACAGATTTGTCTCGTATGTCATGCTTGAGAGCGAAGCACTAAAATGGGGAGAAATTCCACCCCTAAACAGCTGAGGAATAACCGAGGACCATGGCAACAAATTGCACATGGATTCTAGTCAGACCATTCTACCGCGGCAACTATCACCACTATCATAAATTTAAAATGAAGTCCAAGGAATAACCGGACTAGTGATAAGCCCTGAAGAGATTGAACCTGATTCTCACCAAGTCAGTAGAAAACTGAAATGATACGGTAATGTGAATGCGACACAGCATCACTTGGTAGATGGTCAGACAGTAATGGTGGTTGGTCAATCATGGGAAAGCCGTTACTGCAAGAGCAGTTCACTGTAAAGAAACAGTGTCTATAAGTGTTCACAGATGGAAACAGCCAAAGACAATTCTTGGCAGTTTTGGAAATAAAACACAAGATGCGTTTCCAAGATCACCAATCTAAATGTGTGAAGGGGTAGTCCAGTCAAACACTGCGTCAACGCAACCAGTGTCTTCAATCTGTTGAAAAAAAAAGCAATAGAAAAATAACCGGCGAAAGCAAACGTGCTTTATGTTGAATTGTCTCTCGAACATTGGGTTGAGTATGAGTATAACCTGCATCCATCAGGTAACTCTAGCAATAAGCGCTACTTCAGAAAGCGTGCTCCCCTATCACCGAATACATTAATAAGAGGAAGAGACATTCAATCGAATCTGGAAACTACCAGTACCTTGAACACGAAGACCATAATCGGTCAACGGCTGTGAGGAGTGTGACCTCTGATCTAAAACAGAGTACGATGTCAGTTCGGACAGTTATCCTCCGAATTGTACTAGGAACACACAAAACAAACTGATTGTTCCTAGTAGGGGAGGAAGTGCGTGTTAGATTCCCCTTGAGGAATCTTATTTCCTTGAGATATTAAGAGGAAATCTCGGAAATCGTACTTTCCGAAGACGCTAACAGCTCCAAGTCCGAACTCCCGAAGCATTAGTTTACGCGAGTTATTGGAAGCCGCGAATCTCTTTTTGGTGCCCACAATAAAGAAGAAAAAGTAATCAACCTATGCCAAAGCAAGGCGATGATGTGTAGAGACGCCAAATCAGGCAACAGTACCTGATACTCTCGCAAGAAGAGAAGGGCTCGGAACATTCAGATCCTCTCGGATAAAACCAGTAATGGGAAGGTAGAGGAAGATAGAGACTCGAGATGAAGCGTAAGAACAACCCTCCAAAGTGATGGGTAAATGTCTCGCTCAATACGTGGAAGTACAATACTTTTTCGAGTCCAATCATCACAGACTCTATTCTCCAGCTCCCCTAAGCGCCAATGGACTCCATAGAGTTCGAGGGTTGGGGAGGAGTTACAGTGGAAGATAGTTTCCACTAGAAGAGATTGGAATATCTCAATTCCAATCTAGTCTGAACCCTCTAACTCAATTATCTTTCCCTCTTATTCGAAGATCTTTAATCCTACTCTGTGCATCATAGATTACTTTCATTCGGCACGCAAACTCCGGCTTCGCACGTCGTCCAAGACTATATAAGAAGTCCCTCTCCCACCTGAACCAGACCCCTAGCTGGGCCTCTCTCCCCTTGTGAGATAAAGAGTGATACCAGCTATACTGTATGTACTGCAACAAAACAACTAATTCCATCTCTCTTAACCGTGTACTTTCTCTCATTCTCAGATAAGGTCCTTCTCAGCCTTGATCTATCCTCTTTTCTATCTACTTCCATTCCACTCCTCTTAGCAATATTCTTCTGTGCTCTTTGCAATCTCACATGACATTCTGTCAAATCTATCTCTGTCGATGCTTCTGCACGAGTCATATTCTGACTGCATCTTCCATTCTCCATACTCTCATTTGGGATTAGATCGAAGAATTTGGGAATAAAATTCCTTCCGAGAATATTCCAATTCTTATTCGATATGTACACCTCTCCGTAAGCAACAATTCCGTCCATCTCCAATTTAAGTCTGCATTTTCCCGTTAGCTTCAGTCTCGTTCCATTAGCACATTTGGGGAATGCATCATGTACATACTTTCTCTTCGGTTTTCCAATCTCTCTCCACGTAGACTCAGAGATCACAGTAATATCGGATCCTGTATCAATCAACATCTCGTTCATTCTTTCGTTGATCATAATCTGTGCTTTGAAATCGCTGATTTCATTAGGCAAGTTACTGTAGATCAGATTGACGTTTCTATCTCGGGAACTCTCCCTAGATCGAGTGCGATTCCATTTGTTGCACATGACACTGATGTGTCCGATCTCCTCACATTTATGGCACGTCGATCTGATATGATGACACTCATCTTCCGAATGATCACCTTGCCCACATCGAGAACAGAACGACTCTTTCATTCCGTTTACATAACCACTCTTTGGCCTTTCTCGATCGGGTTTGTTCCACTTAGAATTGTACTTATTGCTAATAGCATTCACCACAGGACTCCGTCCTTCTTGATTAGTGGCTGCATGAGCATCTCCATACACCTTCCTGTAGTTATCAGCCATCTTATCCATTGTGGGTGTCTCATCACTGATTTGACTCATTACATGGAACATAGTTGCTGTGTATCGAGGGAGATCGATTCCACTCTGCAGAATCATTGCCTTGATCTGCTCTGGTTTCATCTCACTAATATTGGCATCTTCATACACTCTGTTCACGATACTGGAGAATTCAGTGATATCATCACATCTTAACTTGGACATCTTCAGCTGGAATAGATCCAGTCTCTTCTGAAATTGAGATCTCTTGTCTCCGAACAGCTCCTTCATTATAGACACAATCTCATTGAATGACAAGTCAGCAGGACTTTTTGGTCGAATATGGTTTCTGAACTGCTTATCCACTTTATCATCGACTTTCCTCAGCAGTATTCTTCCCTTTTCACCATCATTCAATTCACTGAAATCATTCTCGAAGATCTCCCTGTGTCTTTCCATCCAATTATCAAATGTGATTTCCTCCTCTGGTCTGTATGAGAATGGTCTGATCTGTTTCTCGAGCGCATCTACCGATGGCCCACGACGTTCATTCAATACAGATCTCTCGTTTTTCTCACTCAGCAGCATCTGAATGGCTGCGCTCTGTGTCTGAAGCATCTCGCTCTGTGCCTTGATCTGTGCCAACATGGCCTGCATCAAATCAACATTAGAGGGCTTCTCATCTATTTCCTGTTTGATGACAACCATCTCTCTCAATGTGATTGGTCTTTGATCTCTGACCTTCGATCTCCACAAATCGCTATTTACTCCCTAGTCGATCACACGACTCTATTCGGTTCCACTACCGTCCAAAGCCACGGCACTTGCCTGCTTTCCTCAGTTGGCTCTGCCTTCTGAGCTAGTGAAGGGATGGCCCTGCCACACCCAACACACGTACAACGATTCTAGTGAGAGGCCCTGCCTCTATCACTACTCTTTGTGAAGGGAAGGCCGCGCCTTTACCCGACACTAACAATTGGAGTGAGAGGCCCTGCCTCTATCACAACCACTTCCTAGTAGACTTCCGAGTCAGGCGACAAGGACAGAGACGAAAAGTGAGTAACTAGTACTCCTGAACGCCACTGTTGTGTCCCTGCCTTGTGCCCGAACAATGACAATTGCGGGATAAGTTTATCCACAATAAGGGAAGGGGTAAACTACTAGAAGAGAGTCTAAAGGGTCACTATCCGTAATGCTCGCCACGAGCTAGACTGGCGAGGGAAGGGGAAGGGAAGGGAAGAGGGGGAAGGAGAGGGAGAGACAAACATCCCGCGCGCTCTTGGGGTAAACAACAAGAGAGACGCGCGAGCAAACTAGAGACGGGGGCGAGCAACTACACTCGGGCCCGGCGACACATTGTCTGTGAAGTAGGGGTAATCCTACGATACAACAATAAGTAATAGGTTAGAGTTTGAAGTAACAAACAAATTAGTTGAACAATGAAGAACTCACGAAAGTGTGTTGCAATGAGGACTTGTTGGAAATGATCTTCGAAACATTGAAAGATGAGTGAGTGCCGAAATTGTATCTATCTAAGTGATGAGGTGAATTGATATCTAGTGGCTTATCCTTCCAGACCAGAATGGGAGAGAAGAGAGAAAGGATCGAAAATGAGTGTGCCAGCATGGCTTCTTGGAAAAATATTCGATTGGTCGAGTGATGAAGATCGAGATTATTTGAGAGGAAAATACGAAGATGAGATTCGAATGGGTCTGGTTAGTATTCTTTGCTTATTTTATTGGAGTTTTTGTGTCTGAGAACCATTTGAAAAACACTGCCAATGCCGACGGAATTGGAATATCAAACAGCATTAAAACACTTTGAAAGTTGATGTGCAGATGATGATGAATTTCAAACGACTCCAACTGTCGATCTCTCGTCGTGATATCGCATCTCTCATCTTAACGGTATCCAACCTTTTACTTACGGTATTATTAACGAGAATTCATCCATTCATCCATGAAGAATTCATCCATGAAGAACAAATTAGCGATTCGAATCAAGAAGGGACTCGACTGCCTTGACGAATCTGAAAATAATTCCAGTTGGTTAATGCACAACAATACCCTGAACGAATATGTGGAAAGAGTTAATTAGAATATCTGAATTATTGTAGGATATCGCGTGAGTATTCGTCTACTCCTTCACGGATTGAGATCCACTACAGGCGAACTGCAAGATATCTTGGGAATGGGTGAGTTGGACTTCATTTCTGGTAATGAATAGCAAACGAAGGGAAATCTAGCATTATCTCTTATTCAGTGAATATTCAATTTCAGGTCTTCTCTGTGATGCCGCCCGCTATTACGCATCACATCGCTATTATGCACCGAGAGACGACAGGATAGCGCAAATTTTCAGACAGTACGTAACATCATCAAAATTGGAGATATATTGGATAGTAGATAGATTTACAAAATTTATTTTAAATTACTTCGCTCTAGATTAAATAGTTATATATATTGGATAGTAGATTAGATAAATTGATCTGATTTCGATTGTTATATTGAGTGTTCTCCGTGCAAATCCTGAATGGAGGGAGCCATTCCGAATAGCGACGGTATGCGAGAATCCAATCAGTCACACTGCACTACTCGGACAATCTATCCAACCTCGGTTAGTTCAATAGGATAGGAACTCTTTAAAAAAAGATCAAAGATCATCTTCAGTCGATCGAATTCCGCTCTCTACATCATTATGGATGAAGATCAGGAAATGGTCTGAGAGAAGATTAACAGCTGACAAGGGAAATAACAGCTACTCAAGAATAACCACGATACTTTTGAATCGGAATTACGTGATAAACTCGTTTGTAGCAGCAATTGGTCTTGAAGCAATCAAATGATTATCTATATGTCTCATGAAAATCAGTTGAATCTCAATCCACTTCAGGCATTCTGATTCTTTTATTGAATGTATGTAGTGCACTTCTAAGTAGATGTGCATGAATTATTCGGTCGAAGGCACTCGAAGTCACTGCTTTTCGTGTTTCCTTCCTTCGACAGGAAGGAGACAGAGAGGGAGGAATCAATCAACTGAAAGAACTCTCCCCTTTTGTTTTTTCTTTGAATTTTGCTGATTATCCTCTTATCACTTCGATAAAAAAATAGGAAATGACGATAGAAAACAAAAGAGAACTCGAACGGAGTTTGATCGATCGAAAAAAAAAGATATTGTTAAAAATAGAATGCTAATGCAAAAACCCAATTTATCAATAATTGCTACCATCTAGATTGATATGCTTGGAAGTAAACATCGGTGGCCTTTTCTCTGTCGACTGATTGAATATTTGCCATTGATTCTCTCTTGATTGACCTTCTTTTGTAAGTGAGAAATAATGGAATAAATAGACTTTGATATGCAGCAATCTGTAATTAAGAGAGGCTATTCAGAATCATTCTGACAATGAGATAGATTATTTGTAATTATTATGTATATCTATAATTGAATCTCAAAATCAGCGTTACAGGGAGATACAGCAAGAAGATAAATTTCTAGATTCAACTGAAGATTCCACGAAATGAAAGTTATCTGCTAACCATATCAAAAGCGTGACTTAATTTAGTGGGATCACTTCCAGCTTCCTGTTTGAGAATTGTCACGGATATTACACCCAATATCACCTGGAAAACTCTTTTCACTTGTTATTCTCTTATTTTTTCAACGATTGTTTATATACGCTACTTCTTCTTTCACATAATGCTAATAGTTTGGTCACGAGAGACGACGTCTCACAGCTGTTTTCGAGCCTACACTTACTATGAGTCCGTAACAGATACATTCGTTGAGAATACAGGGGAAGGAGATACGAGAGGCTCTGAAAACATGTGAATGGTAGTGGAAGGCACTCACTCACTCACTCATTTCAACTCACCGAATATTCTCCGATGTCGCAAATTTGGCACTCAATTGTAGATTGAGAGAGTGGCGACGGGCGAATTTAGAGAGGGAAATCCGCCAGAGGATAAGAGTGGTCTACAATTAATGAGTTGCTTAGATACTCTTAAAAAACAAATTTGAAAAAAACAAACACAATAAAAAATTCAGTCAATTGAACTGTATGCCAAATCGAAGTAAGACAACTGACAATAGCAGCAAGAAAGTATGCGAAGAGAGTAAGAGTCGTTTCGACAGCCGAACTGAGAGAAGCTGAAATGAAGAAACATGTGTGAACGAATCTCAAGAATCTCCATCAAATTGAACCTCCATTGACAAAGAAAAGTCCGAGCATGAGAAAACCAGGAAATAACTGGAAATGGAAATGTCGAGATTTTTTTTTAGAGTCAACTCACAAAAAATGCAGTGATAAATGCTTTCGATTGAGTTCTTCTGAATCGACTTTCGTATTTATCATCCGAACATGCGAATATTCTTTCAAAAGCAAGAAAGAACAATGCAAATCCAACTTCGGATTGTTGAAATCTCTTTCCCGCATTTATTCCAGATTGTAACTTTAATTATCAATCAAGATTTTATCTTTACCCTCATGCAAGCAAACCTCCGTGGGAAGCTCCACTGGCCCATAAATAAAAGCTCGATTATAAATGACAACACATCGAGATATTGTTTGTAGTGGAGAACGAAGAACAACAATGATTATGAGAACTCTGTGAGAATTAAGAAGTATTACTTAGATATGAGACTGCACAAAACCTATAATTATAATGAAGAACTGCATCTTGAGAGATACCACGAATAGCCAAGAATACGAATAAAAGAGAAATCGATAGAATGACCAATTCAAATGACCAGAGCAGAAGGGAAATCCAGTCATAGAACACTTCCATCCTTCAGAATGATGATATCTTGTGATATTGTTGATGTTTGGAGAAGAGAGATGCGACCGTATGAGGTCACTGAAGAGAAATGACGGAATTGCGTGACTTTGAACCTATGAAAGCACTGAATGTACATATGCAACAGGTGAAAAAAAACAGTAGATATTTGATGCAGTAAGGGATAAGATAGAGAGGTTTTTACGAATGGCGACTCTGTCCAACTGACCATTAGACGAAACCCCGACCAAACGAGATTGCTTATTCTGAGGAATAGTTTGTTTCGTTACCGAATGGAGTTCTGACTCGTTCTATGTACGTGTGAAGAGAAGCAGATATTGAGATTCCATGAAACATTCACACGAAGGATATTTTAACTTTTTGCTTTCTCGCACATATGGGAACTTGAGTACTTGATAGATGTGATGTAAACATTTCAGCCGATGGAAGCTAATGCGGCATCCTGAAAGACGAGGTTTTGACTGAAGCAAATAAGCGAGGAGACAAACCATTGGTGACAGATGCATCGGTCACTCGAAGATATATTATCATCTTTCCTTCCGAATTATCTTTCTAGGGATAGGCAACCATCAAAATTGTCTACCCTCGATAAAGTACTGCAGACATTTACAAATAAGTGATGTGGTTTATTTGAAAGAGACAGAACCAGCCTAATTCGTTGCCTATTCGTCCTTATCTCTTCTTTTCTCTTCACTATCTCAGATGGTTCCATTCCCTATCTCATAGCTACAAACTACATTCTTTCCTCTCCTCCCATTCATTCGTACTCAATTCATTCTGTCCTTCATCAGCATGGTAATTCACTCTTCTCCCTTTGGTTCCATCGATACTTCGACTACTCCAGTCCATATCGATCTATTGGATAAGATCGATCAAGTTATCAAGAAGAATCCTAACAAGAAAGCGTTTGTAAGTTACCATCTTTTTCCTGCCATAATTTTGCTAGCGGCAACTAAATATATATTTGATAAAAAAGCTTTGAAAATTCTCGTAAAATCATTGAGTGATGGTTCTCATTTGCAGGTCAATGGAGCAGATCCTTCTAATTTCTTGACTTATTCCGATCTGAAATCTCAATCGTATGCAGTGGCACAATTCCTACACAATCGGGGATTCAATCATCAGACTGCATGCATCGGTTAGTACACACAATAAATTAGGTGGAGAGACTAGGTAGACAATTTCCTAAAAGAAAAACGCCTGGCAAAAACAAGCATAAGATGTGTCTTTCTGTGCATCAGTGGTCTGATATTCTCAACTTCCAAACTGCCAATCTCTTCTGACCTGTTAGATACAACGATCTCGTCTCTTATCTGTCGCGTGTTTTCTAGTGAGAAATAGAGAGAGAAGGTCGAATTGTCAGTTCATGAACATTCGAGGAGAGACACGAAAAATACACTGTGTGCAATTGTAGTGTATAGAGGATGTACCCAATTGTTAATTTCAGTAATTCCGAATGGGAAAGAATTCTTTGCATTCTTCCTCGGAGTTTCCCTTCAAGGAGGAGCCATTTCGGGTGCTTCCGCGCTTTTTACTGATTGTAAGCATCTTTTTTTTATTTGAGAACTCAGAGAGAGAGAGTCATAGTCTTATTGTTATTTTAGTTGAATTGGAGCGTCAGTTCAAGGATTCTCGTTGTTCCACCGTTCTCACTGATGAGGGAAATCTCGAGAAAGTGAGAAAAGCAGTGAAGGGAGCACCAAATGTAAAGGTGAGAAGAAATACCTATCAAGGTGACTTGAGGTTGAGCGAAATTGCGGATTCAGAAAATCAGAAAAAAAAAGATGTGTGAAATGAAAAAAAGATCACTCAAAGTTAAAAAAAGACAATGTGAATGATTATCTATTTGTAGACAATCATCGTAATTCCCTCCTCTTCCTCATCTTCTTCTCCTTCTGGAACTGTTTCGTGGAAGGAAGTCATCTCTACTCCAATCGATTCCAAAAGAGAACCAGTGAAGATTAATGTGAAGGATGATGTTGTTCTTCTTCCTTATTCGAGGTACAATCTCATATGATTCATTCTTCATTCAATTTCTAATTCAAGTGGTACAACGGGATCTCCCAAAGGAGTTATGCTCACTCACCAAAACTTCGGAACAATGATGAAGATATTCCTAAAGTAAGCTATGAAATTCTCACGAAAACTCAAATCGTAGGCTCTTACGCTTCTTGAGAAATGCATAAGATCTCGTAGGGGTGATAAGACATAGATCGAAGAGAAAATCTAAAGTGGAACAATCCAAAAATAATTGTATCCTTCAGGGCTCGGCATGCTGTCGATCATCAAACTGGCACAAAAATGGATTGGGAAAAGGAGAATATGCTTCTATTCCTTCCATTCTATCACATCTACGGATTCTCAGTTATCTGCTATAGCATATTGGAAAGTAAGTGATCCTATCTTCCTTTCATTATCAATTCCTATCTCTTGTAGTGTCAACTGCCGTAATTCTTTCTTCCTTCGAACCAATGGTCTATCTCAAGTGTATTCAAGATTATAAGGTATCGATCAAGTTCTATATTCTTCAATCCTATCCTATCTTCAGATTTCTCAATTGATGTTGGTCCCTCCTATTCTTGTTTTCCTCGCTAAACATCCAATTTGTGCTAAATTCGACCTTTCTTCAATCAAGAGAATCGCTTCTGGTCAGATTGAAGAAGAAAGATGGAAATTACAAATTGAGATTTTTGAGAAAAAGAAGTATCCAATTTGAATTTAGGTGCTGCACCGGCAGGAAAAGATATCTGCGATGAAGTGATAAAGAGATATCCTAATATCGAGTACATCGAACAAGGATACGGTATGACTGAACTATCGACTGCCTCTCACATGCCCGATCTCGGAAGTCGAGCAAAGTTCGGTAGTTGTGGAAAATTGTGCCCAGGACTGCAGATGAAGGTTCTCTTTGTGATAGCAATCGATCATAAATTATAATAATATTTCAGATCGTAGACATTTCTAATGGAGCAATTCTTCCCACGGGAAAATCAGGAGAAATTTGTGTAAAGGGACCAACAGTAATGAAGGGATATTTGGGAAGAGATGAAGCTACGAGAGAATGTATTCAAGATGGATGGATACATACTGGTTTGTATACAAATACTTCCAATTCCATTTCTCTTATTGCCCTCTCATCATTTCCCTCCTCTAACAGGTGATATTGGTTATTGTGATGCTGATGGAGATCTATTCATTATCGATCGACTCAAAGAATTAATCAAAGTCAAGGGACTTCAGGTGAGAGAACTTCCTTCAATTGAAAGAATAAGAGTCATTTCAGGTTCCTCCAGCTGAATTGGAAGATATTCTTCTCTCTCATCCCTCTATTCAAGATGCGGCAGTCATTGGAATACCCGATAGCAAAGCAGGAGAGCTACCCAAGGTACACATATCAATCTATTGAAGAAATATCTATATTGCTCCATCAGGCATACGTCGTGAAGAGCGATCCCAAATTGACTGCTGAGGAAGTCTACAACTTCATCAAAGGTTATTTATTTCCTTCCGGGCCAAAGTGATCTATATTCTTTCAGAAAAGGTATCCCCCTACAAGAATTTGAATGGCGGAGTCGAGTTCATTGATGTAATTCCCAAGTCTGCGGCTGGAAAGATTCTAAGGAGAATGTTGAGAGACAAACATCAGTCAAAGTTGTAAAAATATGAATAAGAGTTGTAGACCAATTCGTTGTTCATTCAATTGTCTTATCCTCATGATAAATAGCCATTCGTAAAATAGCGTAAATCAATGAAGAGTCGAGAGTGGGATTAGATGGACTTTTCCCTCCATAGGGAATACTCTACTCCTCTCTCCATTGTCTTTCCTTCTTAGTCAATGAAGACCCTCTTGTTCCTTCTCTTTCTTTTCTCCTTTTCTCAATCAAGTCCAGATGAGTTCCGATTACTCCAATATCTCAAGGAGGTATCAAACACATTATTCATTGTTGTGTCATTTCTTTATCTTAATTGAGAACTATGATTCGTGGGAGAGACCCGTCTCAAATTCTTCCAATTCTCTTGATGTTAAAGTTCGACTCATGCTCAACCAAATCATTGACGTGGTAGGAAATGCATAAAATACAAAGGAGTCAATATTCATTTTTAGGATGAGAAGAATCAAGTGATGACCATACTCGCCTATATCGATTATGTACTAATCGTTTTTATATTTCATTTATATGTATTCGTTTAGCACTGGACAGATTACAAACTGCGATGGGATCCTTCTCGATTCGGAGGAATTGAAGATATTCGATTCTCTGGATCTTCCGATGCCTCCCATAAAATATGGAAACCAGATATTCTCTTGTTCAATAGGTATCTTTATTAATAAAACATAATAATGATCGAGGAATATTTAAGTGTCTCTGCCAGTTTCGATTCCACTTATTCTTCCCAATACATAGTGAACCACGAAGGATACGTAAGACAGAATCCCCCCGGTTCACACTCTTCATTATCAATTAGGCAATCTTCTCTTTAGGAATATTCCGATTCGCTTGCTCAATTGACATAACATTCTTCCCGTTCGACATTCAAATGTGCTTTCTGAAGGTAACAAACTGCATCCGATGCGAAATCAACTTTTATTTTCAAATTCTTCCATCTTAAATCTCTTTACAGTTCGGATCATGGACTTACGATGGAACGAAGATCAATCTCACTATGTATTTGACACAAATATACGGTATTTCACCTTTCTCATCCCCTCTGTATTGTTTATCAGGAGTGGATCACATGCTTGTATCTCCCATCCCTGAAAGAAGTCCACTCAATCCAGAGAGTTATTATGTGAATGAGTCCATTGATCTGCAAGTATACGTTCCCAATGGAGAATGGGATTTACTGAGTGAGTTATTCTTCTTGGATCATGACTAAATCGTGTGTTTAGGCACCCCCGGAAGGCGATTGGTCACTTCATTCGGTGATCATGTATACCATGAGCTATACTTCCATATCAGAATAAGAAGACGAACTCTCGCTTATGGTGAGTTAGAATTCATTATGATGATGACTATCCGACTGGCAGGTATCAATTTGATAATTCCATCTCTTGTCATATCAATCATGACTGTATTGGGATTCACTCTTCCTCCAGATGCATGTGAGAAAATTACACTTGGTAAGAATAATTACACTTTACTACAACAGTTTAGTTTATATTTCTATAATACATTACCTATAGTGTGAATATTCGTTCAGAGACGACAATTCTCCTCTCGGTAATTTTCTTTCTTCAAATGGTATCTGATATGAGTCCACCTCAATCGAAGGCAGTTCCAATATTGGGTAGACATCTCTCTCATTCTGAATACTTTGTTCGTTCTTCAGCTGCATTCTTCTCTTGTTGTCTTCTTGTCGTATCCTGTTCGTGTGTCTATACAGTTCTCGTTCTATCAATGCATCACAGGAAGTCCGAGACTCACGAAATGGGACCATTGGTAAGAGGAAGAGAATCCATACTATCCGATCAACATTTTAAACCGAGTTGATAAAAGTGGTGCATTCTTCCTTCTTTGTTGTGCGTCAAAGGGTTCAATAATTCAGTCACTTACTTCTCTTTTCGCACCATAAAAGTTGTCACAATTACGATCTATGCATCTTGGAATAGTGATATTTATAGACTCGTCGAATATTTCTTGATTTCCTTCCATACATTCTTCTTATGAAACGACCTTCTCATCCTCGTGCTCCAAAATCAAAAGTATGTGAAGGAAGAGTAAAAGAGAGTGGTAGTAATCCTTCTCATGTGTTTTGATCTCTTTCCCTCCCCCTCATTTCATTTTATTCATCTACTTAAAGGTAATCGACAAGGCCGTTGCTCCCATTAAAAGTCTATCGAATCTGATGCCAATGCTTTCTCTCCCTCGACCTTCGACCACGAGAATTCCCATTGGGAGAAAAGATGCATCCGTACCTGAGTCTAGTTAGTCATTCTAGTACTGTGCACAGAGCAAGAGAGACGTCTTGGTCTCGTGGTGTAGTGGTTATCACGTCTGCTTCACACGCAGAAGGTCGCCGGTTCGATCCCGGCCGAGACCTTTCTTTTTGCATACTTTTCATGAAATATTCGTACGTTTCAATTCTCTAAATATAATTTTAGAGAAGTTTTCAATTCTCCCCGAAAGTTCGTCGATTTTCTATCTTCATAAATTCTGTCGAGATCTGGAAGATGTGTCGAAGGAACTCGATTCAATGACACTTCATTTCAAGGATACATATCAACAAGAGATTGTACGAAGACATTTTCATCTTGACCGAAGTAATGTTCTCAATTCAGTTAGCATCAGAATGGAGATTCGTTGCAATGGCAATTGATCGACTTTGTCTTTATCTCTTCTCTTCATTCATTGCAATTTCCACTTGTGGAATCATTCTTCCCCATTTGATTGAGTGAGATATTCACTCATTTATTGTGCATGTATTCTCTTTAGTTCCTTCTTCTCAGTTAATCCTCTTATTTCAGAGGGATTAATGGTAGTGGAGTGGAGTGAGTAGATGATGCCAATTATGTCTGCTAAACATAGAAGAGTCAATAAATAAATCCTTCTTTCCAATTCTTTCGTCGTTCGAGTCTTTGATTCTCCAGTTGGTCTTTTGAATAGAGAGTAGGTAGTAGAGGGGTAGAAAGGGGGAGGGGGTAGATCAACCCTTCCCCTTCCCTACTCTCTCCTCCTTCTTCCTTCTACTCTCATTCACTCGGTTGGTTACACTTCCATTTGTTATTGAATGGGAGTGATTCCATATTCATCGTAGTCTCCATTCACAATAAAGAATGAGCAAAAGGGACAACTTGTTTTATCCCCCTCCTTTCCTCTAATATCCTTCCCTTTTTATCCTTCCTTTTCTGTTCAACAGCTCTTTGAAAGGTCTCTATACAGACCTCCCTTACCAACTTTCCTTCTAAATCTCATCTTCTAAATGGCCATGGGAGTCACAAGTCAGTAGTAGAAGTGACTACCCCCTTGCCCTGAGGGTATTCTATCATCCCTCCATTCCTCCTTCCTTCCCTCTTCTCCTCCCTCTCCTCCATCCCCTCCCTGTCCCTCCTCTCTTCTTCTTCCAAACCTCTTTCTCTAATTCAAGTGTGCACTTCTTCTGTCTATTCTTCAATTCCTTTTTTACCTTCTCCTTATCATAACTTATTATCATCCGTTATTCTCTTTATTCCCGTAATTCTGTTTCACAGCCCCAGGGAGATCTCTTCTTTCTTCTTCTTTCTTCACAATTTTCACACATTTTCCCTCCGTTCATCACTTTTTCCCCTTGGTCGTAACTATTCCATTTCATTTTATTCCATTTTCTTCATTCTTTCTTCAGATATCATCGTTCAGCAATGAAATGTACGAGTCATTCCAAACGGAAGAATCATTCCCATTGAATTCAGTTAGTTTCTTACTCGGACGATCCATGGATTCACTTGATTCACAACACATAATCAACTCTTATTCTCTTACTCGAGTGTCACCAGACAGCTGATTCCACGAGATAGATTACCTCTTCCCTCTCTCGACCCCCTCCCCCCCCTCCTCCCCCCCCCCTCCCTTGTCCCTCCCCCCCCCCCTCCCTTGTCCCTCCCCCCCCCCTCCCTTGTCCCCTCCCCCCCCTCCCTTGTCCCTCCCCCCCCTCCCTTGTCCCCTCCCCCCCCCTCCCTTGTCCCCTCCCCCCCCCTCCCTTGTCCCTCCCCCCCCTCCCTTGTCCCCTCCCCCCCCCCTCCCTTGTCCCCTCCCCTCCCCTCCCTTGTCCCCTCCCCCCATCAAAGCACGACTTTGTTGCGAAGGGGGCTAAAAGGAGAAAGAGCAACAAAAGGAGACACAAGTATGAGTGGGTAACCTCTCTCTCTCTCTCTATTCCATTCAGATTCCATTCCCATGACCTATTCTTCCACTACACTTCTCCTTCTTATACTTCATCTCACGACTGCATTATCGGTAGAATCATCATAATTCCTGTCTCTTCCATTCTCATTATCTCTTACTATCGTACCGAATATTTATTCCGGTACGAATACATAAAATAGAAAACGGATAGTCAGATTGACGAGAGAGTGTGTGGAATGAAGAGATTCTCTGCATTCGCAGCTCCTTTCCAATGCATTTTTGATTGCAGGAGATTCTACGGGTGAACACAATAAATCAGTTGGAATTGCGAGTGAGGGAAAGGATTGAATTGAAGATTACCGTACTAAAGAGCTGCGAGAGGTTATTCACTTCTTCTTTCACTCAACTTCACAAAAACAAAAATGTGATGCTATTTCCTATACTGTGCCCATGGATAAAAACAATTTGAGATTTCGAAGAAAAAATATGCATCAAATGGTATTCAGAGTTGAACTGTATGTGGGATCGGGACGAGAGGAACTAACGAGACTCATTTTCCATCTCGATACAAAAGGTATGATGAGATTACGAAATGTCTACAATATCTAGTTGGTCTTGGTCCTGTCGTTCGAAATATAGATCGTGATAAAGAAGTAAACTATTGAAGAAATTTTGATGCAAAAAACTGAGATATCGACCTTTGAGTAATAGTTCAGAATAAAAATATAATTCGTTGAAGGAGTGAATCGAGTAGACGTTGATTCTCCTTCATCATTCCCTCCTCCTCCCACTCCATTTCATAAACACGAATGCGATTTCTCTCATACTGTCTTCTTGAATACAACGGTAAGAGAACGGAAGAATGAATAGAATGGGGAATAAAAAGAGAAGTAAACGTCATCATTCAGATTGACGTGATTGATCAATTTGAATTTCTCGTGTTCACTGATAAAGAGCAGCGATTTACACGGCCACGGAGTATTCACGATCCAAAAGTATCCATTCAACTATACATAAAAAATGACATAATCCTACATTGTGATAGAGATAACTAAGTAGAATCTGTTGAAATCCGTCATTTCAGATAGCCCTACTCATTCCTCAATTTCGATCTTGTTGCGTTGTCAAATTCACCATGGAACTTTTCTCAGAAACAAGGAGGACTACAAGTGAGAGTCATTTGCAAAATTTGCAAGTAAAAAGTGATGATTATAGACATAACCCACAGTGCGATTCCACCTTCCATTCCAATGAGAACTACTCCTACACCGAAGAATAAAGGAGGTCAGATATCACAGGGCAAACAAAATGACTTCCGTGAAATGTAATACGACGTGCCTGGAAAGTAATACCTTCTTGTAGATATTTGATTTCTTATCAGAAAGGATCCTTGTTGGAACCTCCTCAGCTTCTCTCCATTGAAGTTGAATGCCCTTATTCAGATTCAATGGATGCATGGAATCGACGAAGTACAAAAGCAGTTGCGAGTCTAAGAGATCAAGGAACAACTTCAAAGGAGAACAATAAACCAGTGAAAGCATCTTCATGGTTTGTCTCCTATCTATTCTTCATTTATCACTCTTTTCTTCTTCAGGACAGCTGGAGTCAATGAGGGATGGATCACTTCTTTCCTCGTATTCACAGTAATAATCTGTTCTCTCATGCTCATATTCGTTGTATTCGGTCTCACTCTCTTTGTTTGTCTGCAAACTCCACCAAAAAGTGCCAAGAATCTCTACTCCGTATCAGGATAATTCATCCCCTCCCTCATTCAATTGTTTCTCATCATTACACTTGCTATCACTACGAGTAAAGTTTTTACGAAAAAAAATCATTTTGGAGTTTTTAACGATCGTTAACGAACGTTTTTAAACGTTATTAAGGAGATTATAGAATCTCATGCCCAGAGTGGGGGCGATGAGAATTTGAACACCGTTGGGAGTCGAGACACCGGACGAAATGAGCAGAGGATACGGTAAGGTGATGAGAGAGGTTTTATTTCGAAGGTGATAGAACGTCGCAGGCTAGTTTATGAAATTTTCATATACTGAATTATTTTTCCTTTCTATCAGACTATAATACAAATTTTTTTGAAATTTTTAATGAATTCAATTTTTGTAAATCACGGCTTATAAATAAAAACACGGCATTTGGGGTCCACGCAAAAGCAAGACTCCGCCCACTTTTTGCTGATTGGCTGCTGCGTAGCGCCCACCAATCAATATGGATCAACCACCGTAATTACTGCGTAGCAGCCCCGCTCAAAACACCGGCCCCGGTCAGCTGAGTATCCACTCAGACTGACAGTCAACACGCTTAACAACTGCCCGCCAATTCAAATTTGATTTAATTTGAAAAGTAAATATTCGCTCCAAGGTTCCGTGTGTACGACGACTAATCCGACACCAAATTACTGTAATTTTTCGCATCAACCTGTAAATCGTGCTTTGAAATGGCGTGATCACAGCAGCACGGCCCCTAGGAGCCGACATATCACACAGTGAAAACGTCCGAAAATTTTTGCGTGATCCGCAGGGACAGTTGCGCGAATTCAAAAAGTTGGCAATCTTCCAACCCTGATTATCAAGGTGAGGATCGGACCACAGTTGCAACTGCATTTTTCCATATCTGTAACCGGTAAAAAGTATAACATTTTCCCGCTAAACGCAGAAACAAAGCGCAGCTCAACTTTCGCTGCTCAGGACGTTTTTCTCAGCCCTATGTCGGCTTACCGGGGGCCGTGCAGCAGACACAAAAGAGGTCAAACGGTTCCTAGGGTCAGACGCGCTGCGGTCGCGCTGCGCTCACGCTCATCGTGGTAGGAGCCCGCACCGAATGAACCAACATACCGTAATCCAGAAAAACCTTAACGTTGGGGAATCATGAATATGAATGTTTTCACCATGTTATCGATGTATTTTCAAATGTTTTCTAGACTTTGGATAAGATTCGAAGGATTACCTATTTTTTAAGCCTAAAAACTAACCAGGAGATGCCCTACTTTTGCGACAAAGTCCCCCTTCGATAACTTTGTAATCGTGAATGTGACCCACCAAACTTGAGCGTTTTTCTATTATTCTGGGATGTTTTAGTGAAATTGATTTCTATTTCACTAAATCAAGTGCGCTGAACAATCCGCGAACAACATTGAAATGATAGGTAAACGCGTTTGAAAATTTAGCCCAAAACGCGACGCGCCGATCACTGTAACCGCGACGCATGAAAATTTCCCCGCGAAGGAACCGCTGATGTTGCTGTGGTGATAAAAATATTTAAAAAAAATCACTTTGTAATATATTTTTCTTGTCTTTTGTACTGTAGCGCTAACTATTTCAAAATATTTTTTGAATTATTCTATTTTATTTATTGGTTTTAAGATTGATTTTCTCGTATATAATTGTTGATTTAGCTGCCACCTTATCTATAAATAGTTACATTAATCGTTTTAAATCACTCTTGATTGCTTTCGTGATATCGTAGCATCGGTAAAGTTCATTTAGATGACGACCCGCTTCACACGGAAGCGTAAGTCAAACGAGGAAAATGATGTACCGAAAGAAATTAAACCTAACCAGTTACTTGCCAAGAGAATGAGAGAGGCGATGGAGGTTACTCAGAGTGCGTTTTCAGATATTATTGAATGATCCATGCATCCCCATTACGCTTTCAATTTTAGTCAGTGGACGTGTGAAATGTATCGAATTGGAGAACTTCATGTGTCACGAAAAGCTCAAAGTGGAATTTGATCTTGAAAATAACAATTGTTTCTACATCGGAGGACCTAATGGAAGTAAGTATCTACATACAACATGTTAATATTTCTTGCCGAACAAATTGGCATTCTCATGTTCAGGTGGTAAATCAGCTCTCTTTGCTGCTATGAACATTGGCCTCGGAGGGCGAGGAAATCACAATGATAGAGGAAATTCAGTGAAGAATTATATCAAGGAAGGAAAAAGGCTCGTTTATTCCATCACTCCATAAGAAAGAGTTGTCGATTGCAGAAGTGCGAAGATTAGAATAGTCATGACAAATACTGGACAGTCATCACATCCTTCGTATGGCGAGTATTCAATTGTGGAAAGAACTATCAATCAGACCAGTAGCACTTATGTACTCAAGACAATTGAGAATGGAAAGGGTGAGTTGATTAACAATCACTGGCCAATCAATGATGTATTCTATTCAGAGGTTCGTGTTTCGACGAGAAAAGGCGATCTGGACAAACTGATGAATCGATATGGAATTCAATTGGTGAATCCGATCTTCTGGATGAGTCAAGACAGATCGAGACACTTTCTACAGCAGATGAAACCAGAAAAGTTGTATGAGGTCAATTGAGATATCACTCTTTTGAGGGAATCAGTATGAAACAATTCTTTTAAAGATCTTCATGTTCGCTACTGAAATCGATTCGACTCGAGATCACTACAGGGAACTCGATCAATTTCTATTCGATATGACTCGTGTTATCAAGAGATTCGAAAAGAATTTTAGTGATCGAAAGACGTGAGTGATTTACTTCGAATCATTGTGAGTATGAATTATTCATTTTGAGAGAGATCAAGAAAATGGCAGAACATCGTTCGAAGATTTATAAGATAGATGAGAAGGAGCATGATATCGCTGTGTTGGGATGGTATCTACTCTGGTTCCCTCTCAGAGATGCTCTTGTGGCAAGTTTTTGTATGTTTATTATTCCTCAATGGAGGGAATAAAAGTGATTGTTTTATTTAGGACTACCAAAACTTGGAGGAGAAAAAAGCGGAAGCATTTAAGTCGAATGCAAAAATCAAAGAACGTATTCAAGCGAATAGAGAAGAAAGAAGTGACCTTCAATTGCAAACTGAACAATTGAACAAGGCAATAGGAGCGATCACTGATAACAGTGCTGCTGAATCTGAAGGACTAAGACAAGCTGTAAGTGAGGAAGAGGGAGAAGGACAAAGATGATGAGAATGTTATAGGAATCAGTGAAGAGACAAGTGGATATGGAGATGAAAGGTGTGAATGAGAGCATTGCTCATCTGAGAAGAGATGAGAGGGAGCAAGAGAATCAAATTAAGGCTATTGAGAGTGATATCAAAAAGGTTCGTTGACGTAGGATTGGAAGACGCAGACTCTTAATATTTTCGGTTGACAATTTCTTTCTTGTTAAAACACATACTATATTGTTTCAGAGAGAAGATGCCCTCATGTCGAATGGAAAAGTGAATGAGAAGATGCAAGTTGAAAGAAGATTAAGGGAGATTGCTGCAGATGTTAGTTGATCAAGATACTTTGACACTCCTGTACTTCCCCGGAGCGGTCGAATTATGTTCACTCTGTCCTAGATAATCGTTGTTTTGTGGTAGTACAAAGGTGATATTGAATTTATTGAAATGCGCCTTTGCTTTTGTAGATTAATGAGATCGAGAATAAATCTAGAGAAAGCAAGAATGAATTGGAATCAGTGAATACTGAATGGAAGAAGGTAAGTACTCTGAAAACAATAAGCACTAATCGATATATATGTTGAGAAGGAGAATGAGAAAGATAAGATTGATTCGGAAAAGTATCAGAGTGAGAGGAATATGAAGACTGCAGTGGACGACCTACAACAAAGTGAAGCTGTTGCTAAGAATGCACTCGCTAAGTATGATCACCATTTATTATTGTATGGCTAATGAGTATTTTAGATTTGGTCGTGACGTTCCGAATATTGTTGATGCAATTAAGAAGAATGTGAACAAGTTTGAAAAAGAACCTCTGGGTCCTCTCGGTATGCACTACACTTATTTCTTTCAATAACAATTATATGTATTCAATAACAGGTCAATATCTGAATGTGAAGGAGGAAAAGTGGACAGTTGCAGTTGAATCTGCTATCAATAGAAATCTGGAGTCATTCGTACTTCACTCTCAGGTATCATTTGTATCTATCATAGTAGTACAATGAAATCCATTTCAGAGAGATCGTCAAGTGTTCTTTGATCTCTGCCGTCAAATTCGAGTGCAATGTCCCAATGTGATCGTTGCCAAGTAATTTCATCTCTTTCCTCCTCAATAGTGATGTCATTCATTCCAGTTTCAATATTCCACCTCACGATACAAGAAGAAATGAACCTTCTCCTGATATTCCCACTGTCGAAAGAATGATTTCCTTCTCTAATCAGATCGTTAGTTTGTCATATTAATTTTTCTCGTCCTTCATTTTTGATATATCCTTATTATATATTTTTTTGTTTATTGCAGGTCCGTAATTGTCTTATTGATACAACTGGAATCGAATCGATAATGTTGATTGAGACAGACGATGAAGCGAGAGATCTACTCAATGGAAGCGTCAGTGATGAATTCTCCTTCTCTATCTCTTGTCTTACTTCGAATCATAAGTGTCGAGTAGAGAATACCCAGTCGTCAATTCCCCTTCTCAATGACATGGTGGTCCATAATATAATTTAGTGTCCCGTCAATATTCGTAAAGCTTTCACTCATTCTGGAGGAAGTGGGACGGGAAAGAATTCACAAGGAGGAATTTATCGATTCTATCCCAATTTTGAAAGAGATCCGAGACCGAAATATCTGATGGCTAAGAAGAATTATGATGTCACGTCAGTCATTTTGAAATATGCGATAATTATGGAATACTTTTTACAGACAGCTTAACTACATTATTGATACGGAGAAAGCTAAGGTTAAGCAGTTTGATGCTCATTCGAAAAAGGTATTCATTTTAATTTTCTTTGGCTCTCTATTTCGTAAGCTGTCGCGTAAGAAGTCTCTTTCCAGATGAAACAGCTGGTGGATGATCTGGTGAAGTTGAAGTTTCAAGTGATGAAGAGAATTCAAGATATGGATACAAGGAAGAATTCAATTGAAGGAGAGAAAAGGAGATTAGAGAGAAAATTGGATGAAATGGGAGAAGATGATACTGATGATACAGCTATTAACAGTCTCGTACGTTCACTATTTTTCTGTACTCTATCGACTTACCGTATATTTGAATTCATTTTAAGAAAGAATCGATCGCTGAATATCGTTTAATCATTGAAAAGAATCATGTGGAGAGGGATGGATTCATAAAGGTATCATTGCTAATTTACTAATCCCTTTGATTTAATATATCCATACATGAAATGCCAATCGAAAATTACCTGAAATTTCAAAACATACCCAGCTTTCGAGGTTTCTGTTAACAAGGCATGTAACCTACGATTTGCAAACACATCCGGCTTTCATAGAATTAGTCGGTTTTTAAGTTCTTTTTCATAAATTCAGCCGGTTTTCGAAGGATTATATCACCTAACTTATGACTATTTCACATTATTGTGCCCGTAATAAATGAAAATATTTTTCAGGATAAAACGAAGCTGGAGCAGAAATTGAAGGAAGCGCGATCAGCAGTGAGTGAAGCAAGGAAAAGAGTGGATGATGCACAGACTGGATCTGGACCATTAGAGGTATTCTGATAGAGAGATCATCCACTTGTATTTCTTATTCGAGAATTGTATATAATTGATGTCCGTTCAGGATAGACTTCGTGAAGTTAGAGCTGAAATCGATAGATTGGATGCGACTCACGAGAAATTCGTTGCCAGTCAGAGGAAGATCACTACTCAAATTGATTCATTCCATAAAGAATTCGTAGCTCTCGAAAAGTAAGTGAATGAGACGGATGGGAAAGTCATACAAATGGGAATAGATATGAAGTAAATAGCCCTCCGGGGGCTAGTCCTCCGGAGGCCCTGCCGGGGGCTGGGGCGAGCTACGCTCGCCCCGTGACGCTCCGCGGTCGTCTCTCGCCCTTCGGGCGCTCGCCGACCGCTCCGCTAGGTGTGCGCGACGCAGAATTAATTCGACTCTCCTCTCTCCCCTCACTCTCTCGCTAATCCAATTTAACTGCTCGAATCTGTCGCCGAGAAAATATCGAAATTGCCCTAGTTATAAGAGGACTAGCGCCCTTCGGGCGCTAGACCCTGCGGGTGGCATGCAGCCTGCGGCTGCAGTGAGGCTCGCTACGCTCGCCTAGTGAGCGGCCTACGGCCGCTCGCGATCGCCTCGAATGCGAAGAATGAAGAATGAATTCGACTCTCACTAATTGAATTACTCTCCTCTCTCGCCTAATTCTAATCCAATTTAACTGCTCGAATCTGTCGCCGAGAAATATCGAGATTGCCCTAGTTGTAATAGATTATATTGAAGGAAGAAGGAGAAAGCACTTGAAACTGCCGAACTGAGAAATTCACCCGAATTTCAAGCTCAGGTTAATCACTTTTCATTCATTTTGACTCAACTAGTTTTTCCAGTTCGCAGCTACTGGAGGAAAACCAAAAGAATTCGATGATCCACCTGATTTCGAAGATATGCCACAGACTGAAGAAGCTCAGAAGATGTATGATGTAAGTTGATTGAGGGAATGGATATATAATAATGAATATCTCTCGATCAGGATAAGGTATTGGAAGTGAATGCAGCAAAGAAAGCATTGAATGCAGTCAATTATGATGAGGCCAAGTATAAGGAGATGGTCAATGAGTGAGTCACCGTATCTATTATTTGGTCATAGTTATTTCCAGTTACAACCACAACTCGAAGACATTCAAGAAACTGAAGAAAATCGTCAAGGTTTGCAAATATTTGATTCGATATAGAACATGGAGGTTTTTGAAGATTATGGAAGGAGAGAAAAAAGAACGAGAAGAGAAACTTCCCATTCTTCGTCAAGCTGTCACCATGAGACTCAAGGCTGCATTCTACAAATTAATGGATATGAGAGATTTCAGAGGAATCTTGAGGGTATTTCCATTTCCATTATTATTGGATGATATTATTAATTGTATTCAGGTAAAGAATAAAGAGAAGAAGATTGAGATCACAGTGGAAACTCATGGAGAGAAAAGAAGAAGTAGAAGAGATATGGATGATGATAGTTATGATGAAGATGATGATTATGAATATGAGAGACAAGAGGATGACGATGAAGGAAATGTCAAACAAGATCTCAAAGGTATAACAGATACATACACTTGTTGATATGCAGTATTATGTTGTTGTTTTGAGGTCTATCGGGAGGAGAGAGATCATACACTACTGCATGTTTCATTATGTCTCTCTGGGAGATTATGGAAGCACCATTCAGATGTATGGATGAATTCGATGTATTCATGGATATGGTCAATAGAAAGGTATCGTCATATTCCATCTACAATCACCTTTCTTACTTGTTTAGGTCGTCATGGAAATGCTCGTGAAATTGGCCACTGAGCAATTTGCTCATAACCAGTTCATCTTCTTCACCCCTCAGGGTATTAGAGAATTGGGAAAGAGGGACAAGGTACAGATCTTCGAGATGCCTAAAGTCAGAGATTGATCTTTGATCTTTGCCCCCCCCCTCCTACTCCCTTCCCCTCTACATGTAAGTGTCGTCAATTTATCGGTTTCTAAATATCTAATAGCTTTACTTGTCCTGTGTATTAATGTGATCCTTACCCTGTGTTCTTTTGTTGGCTAAATGTAAGAAGTTTCGTATAGGAAAAGTATTTGTTAATATATTTCTTTCCACTAAATCTGCTTTCTCATTTCACATAATTCTTCTTTCATGATGAAATCTCACGGCGAAATCTACGGTTGTTAAGATTCTTTGGATTCCTCACAATCATTACACGTGTTCCTTCATTTCCTTCTCTCTTGTATTTCTTCTTAGAAGATCGATAAAACAATGTTCTAGTGCCGTGTGTTTAAATGATCGTACAAATTCGTTAATTCGATATCAAATACTGCTCAAACAAATTGCAAAATCTTTAAACTATTCTTTTGGTTGAGGTATGATTGAGAAATGGGAGAATGGATGAGAGTCGTTTATTTCCCTCTTATCTTTGTCTTGTTCCTTCCTATTGTCTCGACTGCAGTCTACAAGTTAGTATATGACGAGATCGAATCGGTGAGATATTAAATACATTAGTTTGATAAGTATCCTCTTGTCAGATCGGTGGAGGGAATTTCTCTCGTCATGAGATAATCACTAACACATCCTTCCGTGTAATAGCTATACCGATGGAAGGGGATATCGACTTGTATTTATCATATTCAAATAAGAATGTAAGCGGCGGGATTCATTCCCAGTATATGATCAGATATAGTCCTTAAGAAATATTGATTATAATTTTCTATCGTTTCTATACTAAATATTGTTGAGGTTTCATTTGATCTCGCTGATCATAATGCTTCATCTTCCACGTGTGGTGTCAGTTAATATATCTCTTATCTTATCTTATCTATTCCATTGATATCAGATGGATTATCTTGATGTTCCATCTGCTTCTTCATTCCATCCTCGTCCTACATTTCTTGGTATATATGGACATCCCTTTCACGAGGTTCGTCCATACCAATACAAGATATTCGAAGTATTCGAAATACATCTAGTTCTCTTGTACTTATGTAATACAAATAGAATAATAAATATTAAATAATAACATCTAGCCCTGATATCTCTCGTCATTGCGGGTCTGCGGAATGATTATTGTTCTTTCAGATTTCAAAGTATCGATTGATCGTAGTGAAGATAATGGTTGAAGAGCATGAAAAAGAAGGATTGGAATATGATTGGGAAGATTCACCCATTGAATTGATAGAGATGATTGATGAAGGAAGAAGTGAAAGAAGTGGTTCATTCCTCTCTCATTTCTTCTCTGATCATTTATGGAATATTCTAGAGATTATATTCACTATTTTGTTAGAGTTTTGACGATGTACATGTGTATTTATTTTGATGATGTACATTCATGGGTGAATGAATTGATCGGTCGTGATTAGGGATCATTGTATTATACGCTTTTCCCTAAATAAACATATCTAATCAATACTATTGTATCGTTTCTTTAACAACGTCTTTAATCGTCCGTAATATCGTCATTTGAATGGAGGGATGAACTGATATTTATTTGTTGTAGATGGACGGGTTCTCACATATAATTCAACAATTCGATAGAGGGATTCAATCCCGAGTGGCATCCGAACAATTGGCTACCGTAGTCAATACCGTATCTCTAGTCAGGAAGTCAGTTGTGTTTTCTGCATCGGATGATCTTTGATCTTTCAGAAATCCCTTCCCTAGTCTGGTTAATTCAATTGTGGTCCGATTAAGTGAAATTTTTATGACTGGGTAAATAACATCATCCATTATCCATTTCAATATTTTCAAATTGAGATCGAATTCTCTCCGAGGAGTAATTGCTCGCTCACTCGGTCAAATGGACGAACAACTTTTACTTGTTTTCTCTCATAACGAAGTAAGAATATCGATTAATAAGTGGAATAGAGTAATGGATTACTGTAGGTATGTCGTCGTCTTCTCATGGTTTCTCATTGTAATGATCCCATTGCTCGTGGTCACACTCTAACTGCTCTCTCTTCCATTGCATCCATTGCAAAAGAGAATAAAGAGGTATCGATTGATGAATTGGATGAGTAATAGAAGGGAAGTATCCATCAGGTGCATACTTTCATTGTTGAATCTCTTTCTTCCTCTCACAAACACGAATTCAATGGAGCTGCGAGTGCTGTCTCTTCCTTCTGTAGATTATCAACGTATGATGATTGAGATGAGAGTGATAAGATGAATGATTCTTCCTTCCAGTGACTTCACTCGGACAGTCATTGCACAGATATCCGAATTCCTTCTCTCGTCCACTTCGCCCATCGATAGAAAAGTAAGAGTGATTACGGTAGATGGGGCTACAGTATTTGAGATACAGTATCTTTGTTAAGATTCAAATCATCTCGATCTTCGCAAAGATTCAATCTGATCAAGAGAGTACGCAATCTATTTTTGCATTGGGAGCCAAACTATTCGACCTCAATACTGATTTGACAGTGAGTGATGAGAAATTATGGACGAATGAAAAGTAGAAACTAAATAATTGCAGTTCCATTCTACTCTTCTCTCATCGTTGACTTCACTTGCCATTCTCACTCGATTCTCAATTGTCGATCAGGTACAAAGTCTTTATCTGATTTAAACTCTTTCTTCTCATCTTTAGTTGTCCCTTCTTCTATCCGTTCTCTCATCAACAATTGATTCATCTCCTTCACTTTCATTCGTCGCTCTATCGAATATCTGTCGATTGGCTAATCATGCTCATGTATGGACAAAGGAACATATTAGTGTATGTGAATAGATTATCAATCGAGGAAGAAAGGGAAGATCTTCTAGAAACTGGGGGAATTTCGGCATCGAGTAAACAACGACGAATCAGTTTGTTGTGCACTATTGAAGACATTGGGAATATTGGCGAGAAGAAGACATCCAACACATATGATTGTATTGCAAGGTGAGGAGAGGAGAAGAGAGGAAGGGAAGGGAAGGATATTGCAGAGGTTCTCTCTGAGATGTCTCCTCTATATAATCATGAATCTATGAAGATACGAGCTGAATTCATCGAGTTCTCTGGTGAGAAAGAGGAATGAATGAATTCATAGATAGGTAAATAAAGTAACAAATCTGATTTAGTTCGTGTCTTCGTTTGTTCTCCTTCTGATCTTCATCGACAGAATCTTCTCGATTCAATTTCTTCTTCTCTCGCAGTTTCTCTTCCCAGAGAGATCGGAGTGAAGGTATCACAAATGTGTTTCACTATCGATCATCCGTAATCTCTTCATAGATTTGTCGTGTGACAGGAGTCTTCCTTACTAATCAACAAGTCCCTGATGATGAGGCTGTTAGTCTGGTCAGTTTGTGAGTACATTATTTATTTAGTAATTGTATTATTCCAGGTTGTTTCTCTATGTAAACTTCCTCTTACTCATCCGAATTCTCCTCTCTTCCTTTATCTTTTCTGTCTTCTTTCTCAACAAAGAAGATCATTTATCTCTGCTGCTTCCAAATGGGCAAAAGATGCAATTCAAGTGAGTGTTATCCTTCTCTGATAACCGTGTCAGACTAGTTAAAACCATAGTAGATGTGGAAGTTGAATAGATTAAATGAATTACCTCCTTCAGTCAAATTCTTCTCTTCCCGCATCTCAACTTTCTTTCCTTGCTTTTCCTCCATTTTCTTCTGAGAATGAAATCGATTCGAGAGTATTCATCAAACTACCGTATTCCACTCTCTACGAGGTACGGTAATCATCTCCATTGGTTTCCCTTACTCATCATTAATTTCAGATTGCTCGAGGAGGATTCAGAAATGGTCATTGGAAAAGTCTTTCTCTTCCACTATTGGGATTAATAAGTAAATTGGTACGGTAGTCCCTTTGAATGAAACGAGGATTAACTTAAATATTCTCACGTGCAGTCTTTATCATCGGGAGCACACGATTGGATAGTTTCTCTCACTGAATTTTCTCGATCTGAACCAACAAAATGTTGTGTATCTGATATGCAACAAAGTCTCTCATCTCTATCAAAGGCAAAGAAGGGATTCATGGTAAGAAAGATTACTGTATGTAGATAAGGGATATCACTCATGTCATATCAGAGACTCTCTCGTTCCCCTCTCAATCCCCTCCAATCATTCTGTTATCGATATGCAGAGGCACTTGAGAAGACGAGATTGGCACAGTAAGGATATTGATCTCATGTTACCGTATCCCTTGTATCTTCATTTGAGGATGCAACTTCTCTCATCAATCTCTATCTTTATCTCGTCCTCATCTCCTGATGGTCTTCCTCTTCCCATCCGTCCTATCTCTCTTCGTACATCTTCATCTCTTTTATCCTCTCTTCCATTAATTGATCAATCAATATCTGAATGGACTCTTCTTCTTCGTCGTTCATTTGATGGAGACGATCATTCAATTGATCTTATTGCTAATGAACATTTCGCTATTTCTCTCATTGCATATGGAATAAGATGTCTAATAGGAAAGTCCGTTACTGTGTAAGTTATCCATTAATTGAATACGATTGTCTAATCTCTCTTTTTTAGTCCCGTCCTTCTCAATCCTATCTCTGATAGTGTAATAATGAGTGAGACGAGAGCTCTTCTTCTATGGGCATCTTCATCCCTTCAACAATTAGGAGGAAGAGATGCAATGATCACTACCAAGGTATAAGATATTCAATTATCACTACCAATGTATTCCATTTGATAAGTAATGAAGTTAATATCTATTCAGAGTCTTGATCATTTCTTCGCAGTATTCAGTCAATTGTACACTCGTCCGATATTCGTCCCTCGATTATTCTTCCAACCAACGAGAAGAACTACCATAAAGGTATCACTACATTCAATCAATGGCTATAATACTCCTCTCTCTCTTCTTTCAGTTATCGATCTCTCCTGGTGCAGATGGTGAATTGACTGTATCCCATCTTGTTCCTGTTCCAATTCGAGTCGATGGAGTCATTTCAACAACAAGAAAGACAAAGATCGACACTGTTATTGTATCTGCCAATATCCATTTCTATTCGAATAAAGAGGTGAGAAAGAGAGGATAGATCAGTTAAGAGAGGGAAATAATCATTATAGAAAGATCGAGTGGAAGTTCGAAGAGTTGATACTCACGATGGAAACTTTTTCACTGCACAATTTCTACTCAAATTCAAAGATGTAAGTTTTTTGATCTAACGTATGATTGTTGTGATAAGTGATTGATTTCAGTCAGCTCAGATGGATATCTCAGTTGAATTGGTTGATGGAGAGAAGAGAAAGACATGGTTGAGTGATGCATCGACCATTCTAAGAGTTGATGTCAATATGTAGAGAAAAATATTGAATAGAGAGACATTAAAGTGAGGAATTGTTTCATGTTCTACTGTAATAGATCTCGTTTGTTACTTTCCATGGGTTTCATTTTGTGATGTTTCCATTAAAATGTATAATTTGTGCATTTATCGATGAAGCATCTAAGATTCGAATATTGGCCTTTGAGGCCTTTGAGAGAGATCGACTCAATGCCTGTTCGACCAGACAACTTACTGTATAGTTGCAGAAGTAGAGTAGAGCTTTGAGTGATAGATCACTTACACAATAAGGAAATGACTACCGTAACCTGTCCATTTGTGATGATGATATCCATTTAGAAGTTTCTTTCAGATCGATATCAATATTGCAAATTGATGGATAAGTTCCCAACTGATGGTCACAAAATGCCATGAATATATAGAGTAGATAAATAACTTCAATTTTGAAAGGGTTCCATCATAATATCTCATCTCTGATTTAGGAGACGTAAGAGGAGTAGGAGACTCCATTTATAGTCACAAAGAGATTTCCCTCTTTAGGGAGGAACCTGTGTCACGTTCCCTTTCGTGATATTCTAAACAGGTTATAGGTTGATTAGATCGTTATTACAATGCCTCCAGTGGTTTAGTCATTTTCATCGGACATAATTTATCACCTTATAACACGTATAATTAAAACAAATTAGAAGAAATCAAAAACTGAGTTCACGGAAAATTATTAAATAATTATATGTAGTGAAAATTCCATATCTCATTGAGATTTCCTATACAATCACAATCTAATATTAATAACATGGTATATGGGAAGGAATGAGAGTAACGAATCCTATTGATACCGTATTGCATAGAAAGCGATTGCCAATTGAATGACTCCTATATTAATAACACCTTACAATTAAACGCTCTTATCATTTCTCTTCTTTTTTTCTTTAATCATAGCTTCTTCTCTCATCTGAAAAAAACCATTCCATGGGAGAAAGTGCCAACTATAAGAATACAGTACCTGCTTAGCTCTGAGACGAAGTCTGTTCTGGAAGGAAGCAACTTCATCATGAAAATCCTTCATGTACTGCGGATCAGCTGCTTTGAACCTGTAATTGAGAAATAATAATTTAAACGTGTTTTGAAACATGTAAATTCACTTCTTGAAAAAGTCCTTGATCATGTTTGTGTTAGTTGGCTCGGCCTTCAAAGATTTAGCCAATTCAAGAAGATACTGCCATCAATAAATATTAACTCGAATAGGATATTAGTAGTATTATTGGCCTTCTAACGTTACAATTGTAACGTCTGGCCTGCAAATTGTAACGAATAGCCGACATGCGTTTTTTTCAAGGCTATTTTTCAAGTTAGGTTTTGGTTACAGTTTTTTTCGTTTCATTTGTAACCTATAGCCGACATGCATTTTTTTCAAGGCCATATTTTCATGTTACGTTTCCGGTACAGCCTTTTTCGGTACAAATGTACCAAGTAGCCGGCATGATATTTTCAAGGCCATATTTTCAAGCTACGATTTCCGTACATCATTTTCCGGTAAAATTTTCCATAATAGATGGCATGCAATTTTCAAAGCCAATATTTCATGATAATTTTCAGGGACATTTTTTTCTGGTCCCTTTCATTTTGCTTTTTTCGAATCGATTGACAGCCTTCCGTTTGGCGAACAAACTTGATTGATTGACAGGCATGAGTCATCGTTACCGTATTCTTTCCGATTTTTCGATATTTCAATATTTCGGCATTGCATAATGACTTTTTTGAATGATTTTTTTAAATTTTAATTAAATTTCCGCATTTTAATTACCGGCTTTTTATGACCTTTCAAATAAATCATAATTCATAATTTTATATTTCTTTGGCTATTTTCATGTAAGTTGCAAATAAGATTTCTTTCGTAACTGTTTCAATTTATTTCCCCCTTCTTATCTCTTCCTCCCATCTCTCCCCGTTCGGTTCACTTCACCACAAAGAACGACCAGGTGGTGACTCATAGGTATATTCCATAACCTTCTCTATTTATTCTAAATTTTATAATTTTCCCTCAGTCATGATTTTCTACCTCTTGTTGGCAGGTTGTCTTGCCTACGCTAGTGAAGAGTGGATCAACAAGGAAGAATCCTTCGTATTTGACCAGAATACCCTTTTCCACCTAAACAAGGAAAACCAAGTAAGGCTTCTGGAAAATATCCAAGGATACCTTTTCGATAATGTTACCAAAGTAATCTTTTACAAGCATGGCGGTATTGTTTATTCTTCCTACAACAACTTGCCTGTAAAGTTTAGTTCGAATACATTCTACCAAGTTTTTACTCTTATCTCTACCGCTGCAAACATCGTACTACTTGCTTATTGTTTCATCATGTACCGAAATCAAAGGTCAATGCGAGTCAGTAGCGTCTTTCAAACACTATAAATTTCCTCCTAAATTCATTTGTTACGCGTTCATTCATCATGAGTGGTTGGACTACTCCTTCGTTCTCGTTTCCCACTTTTACCGCAATGTACAAGACTTTTAATCCTGACGAATGTACTGGCCTTGCCCATCTTATCGAACTAATCATATTTCTTCGCCAAGGACCAATGTCAATGAGATGTCTCGTGGACCTTATTCAAGATATTAACGAAGGAATTCAGCATGCCGACATTACTACATTTATTCAAAACAATTGTCCCAACTTGTCATTTGTTATTGTCGACGGAATAGTTAAATGCAAGTATAGGAATCGCTAATCAGTCATTCTAATGGATTCCGTTGAGATTAACTCGTTGCTTTCTAATATTCCAAATTTTCTTGGAGTTTTTCCGTCCGATTGTCTACCTACGATAAATGTCAAGTTGCAAACTTTTGGTGTAATTGTTAATACCGATTCATCGGACAAGCATGGAACTCATTGGCTAGCAATTGTCGTAAAGCAAGGAATTTGTCATTATTTTGATTCATTCGGCGGTATTCCTCAAATCAAAAGTATTCTTGCATTTTGCCAACAATTTGATAATTGCCATTTTAATCGAGAAAAACATCAAAGTATTCAAGAAATTACTTGCGGCGCATATTGCATCTTTGTCATTAACGAAATGCTGGTCCGCAACAAAACGTTTCGTTCAGTAGTTTCCACGTTTCACCGTATAAAAAGAGACGATATTTTCGTAAGAAAGTATCTTGCACGCAATTTTTCCTTTCATTTGCCTTCTCTGCAGTCGTACTGAGCGGTCGTATCATGTCTACTCTCTGCCGATTCTGTAATACTAACGTTGACGATCTGGCCAGTCATTTGATTGCAAAGCATTCCAAGCTATACTGTACCGACTGCAATCGCGTATTTTCTTCTTCATTTTCCCGCAGGCGTCATCAAAAGACCCATGCCGCCTTTCCAGCAGCCGACCAGCAAACAGCAAATCGTCTAATCTGCAATCTGGAAATCTACAAAAGCCCAGCCGACGGAACCATTTCAGTCAAAGTCAATTCGTCATGAATAGTCGCATAATCCGTAATTCGGAATTTCTACAAAAAGTTCTTCGTCATACCCGCCAGGCTATTAAAGTAGCAAATAAATCTGAAATTGGTTGTCTTGTCGAACTTTTATTCAATATTCATAAGATTGCATTAAATCGTTCCGAACGTAACGTTATTATCAAATTTTTACCCATTATTCGTTATATTGGCAAGTGTCGCGATCTTGAAAAGGCCCGTGACCTACTGCTTGCGTTTGCCCATCATTTTATTCGTATAATTGTTCAAGTTGTCTTGTTTTCGAAATGAAGCATACTACCCGAATTCAACCTTTTGTCGCCGTCACGCAAAAGGAAGCCAATGCAATTGAAATGGAGAAAAGGCTAGATGCGCTTATTCAACGCAAGGATCTAGACCCTCATCTAAAAATGAGATTGTATCAAGACAGGCTGGCTCGTCTAGTCAACTTTAGAAAGGAAAATGAAATTAAAGATGAAAGGTCCGAACCTCTGGTTGAAGAACCTCCTCCACTCATAGACTTTTACTCACCAGCCCGCCAGCCGTATATCGATGATTTTAAAGTTATTCAAAATTATAATTATCAACCACCTCTCCCAGCTATTAAAGAGTCTACTCCCACTCGAGCACCTAGACCCACACTCACTCCTTCTCTCGATTGGGATGATGAGCATGAAGCATTGGGATTCTCTCCAAAGAATACTCCTATTTCAACTAAAAAGGCAGCAAAAGCGACTAGGCAAGACAGGGAACTGCAAAATCTGCAACTTCCCAGCTATATGCAGCCTAGGCAACCAACGAGAAGAGGTCAAAAAGGATCAGGATCGTTCGCAAATAGACTACATGTCAGAGCCTGGATTTAAATTGTATTTATTATGCCAGATAAAGTTTACTTTCAATCATTTTCGTCATGCTGAACAGACTATACTACAATCTAAAAGAACCAACAGTCTTCTCGTCCGCTGGACCCTTGCAAAAGGCTAGCAAGCTACCAGTCAAAAAAGTACAACAGTTTCTAGAAAGTCAGCATGTTTATTCGAAACATAAGCAAGTCCGCTACAAGTTTCCGCGTCGACAGACTAGAGGAGATTTCATATTCTCTCATGTCCAGGCAGACTTGATCGATCTAAGCGCATTTTCCCGCCAGAACAAGGGCCATCGTTTCTGTCTTAGCATGATTGATTGTCATTCGCGTTTTGCGTTCACGATCCCCCTTCATCGAAAAACGGGTCAACTGGTGGCGCGGGCCTTGGAAGATACGTTTGAAGGGCTGAAAATGTTCCCTGTATTCTTCATAGTAGACCGCGGCAAAGAATTTGTCAACTCTTCAGTAAAGGATTATCTCAAATCTCGAAATATCAACATGATTCATCCAAATTCGGACATTAAATGCTCCATGGTGGAACGATTCAATCGAACGTGGGAGACGCGTCTGTTCAAATATCTAACCGCAAACGGGACCAAGAAATGGATAAATGTCGCTGACAAATTGACCACGGCAATTAATAATTCGTATCATCGCATGATCAAGTGCACACCGCAGCAAGTCTTTGACAGACTAAAGAAACCAGCAGAAATTTCGCCTATGCCATCAAAGAAACCCAAGTTTAAAATTGGCGAAATTGTTCGAATGAGCCATCAAAACAAGGCATTCCGTCGTGGATACAAATCGGGATGGACAGACGAAGTATTCCACATTCCCCGAGGAGACTCATCTTGTCATTCCCCGAGGAGACTCATCTTGTCATTCCCCGAGGAGACTCATCTTGTCATTCCCCGAGGAGACTCATCTTGTCATTCCCCGAGGAGACTCATCTTGTCATTCCCCGAGGAGACTCATCTTGTCATTCCCCGAGGAGACTCATCTTGTCATTCCCCGAGGAGACTCATCTTGTCATTCCCCGAGGAGACTCATCTTGTCATTCCCCGAGGAGACTCATCTTGTCATTCCCCGAGGAGACTCATCTTGTCATTCCCCGAGGAGACTCATCTTGTCATTCCCCGAGGAGACTCATCTTGTCATTCCCCGAGGAGACTCATCTTGTCATTCCCCGAGGAGACTCATCTTGTCATTCCCCGAGGAGACTCATCTTGTCATCTCTTGCACGGTCCCCGGGGAGGCGACTTAGGGCTGTCCAAAATGTCCGGGAGCTGCAAAATCCGTGCGGTAAAATGTTTTCGCTAAGCGCCGTAGCTCCACTTTTTTTTGAATACTACAGTAGTTTGTACCGCGCAAGATTGAGAAAAAAGTGATAAAAAGTGATCCACAGAAAACCCGTGGTAAGACCGCTAGATTTTTTCAAAAATTTGGCTATGTGCCAAAAAACACCCGGACGTTTTTTTCCTTCTAATGTCGGCACCCCGGAGACCGTGCTCTTGTCCTCTTGTCATTCCCCGAGGAGACTCATCTTGTCATTCCCCGAGGAGACTCATCTTGTCATTCCCCGAGGAGACTCATCTTGTCATTCCCCGAGGAGACTCATCTTGTCATTCCCCGAGGAGACTCATCTTGTCATTCCCCGAGGAGACTCATCTTGTCATTCCCCGAGGAGACTCATCTTGTCATTCCCCGAGGAGACTCATCTTGTCATTCCCCGAGGAGACTCATCTTGTCATTCCCCGAGGAGACTCATCTTGTCATTCCCCGAGGAGACTCATCTTGTCATTCCCCGAGGAGACTCATCTTGTCATTCCCCGAGGAGACTCATCTTGTCATTCCCCGAGGAGACTCATCTTGTCATTCCCCGAGGAGACTCATCTTGTCATTCCCCGAGGAGACTCATCTTGTCATTCCCCGAGGAGACTCAACTTGTCATTCCCCGAGGAGACTCATCTTGTCATTCCCCGAGGAGACTCATCTTGTCATTCCCCGAGGAGACTCATCTTGTCATTCCCCGAGGAGACTCATCTTGTCATTCCCCGAGGAGACTCATCTTGTCATTCCCCGAGGAGACTCATCTTGTCATTCCCCGAGGAGACTCATCTTGTCATTCCCCGAGGAGACTCATCTTGTCATTCCCCGAGGAGACTCATCTTGTCATTCCCCGAGGAGACTCATCTTGTCATTCCCCGAGGAGACTCATCTTGTCATTCCCCGAGGAGACTCATCTTGTCATTCCCCGAGGAGACTCATCTTGTCATTCCCCGAGGAGACTCATCTTGTCATTCCCCGAGGAGACTCATCTTGTCATTCCCCGAGGAGACTCATCTTGTCATTCCCCGAGGAGACTCATCTTGTCATTCCCCGAGGAGACTCATCTTGTCATTCCCCGAGGAGACTCATCTTGTCATTCCCCGAGGAGACTCATCTTGTCATTCCCCGAGGAGACTCATCTTGTCATTCCCCGAGGAGACTCATCTTGTCATTCCCCGAGGAGACTCATCTTGTCATTCCCCGAGGAGACTCATCTTGTCATTCCCCGAGGAGACTCATCTTGTCATTCCCCGAGGAGACTCATCTTGTCATTCCCCGAGGAGACTCATCTTGTCATTCCCCGAGGAGACTCATCTTGTCATTCCCCGAGGAGACTCATCTTGTCATTCCCCGAGGAGACTCATCTTGTCATTCCCCGAGGAGACTCATCTTGTCATTCCCCGAGGAGACTCATCTTGTCATTCCCCGAGGAGACTCATCTTGTCATTCCCCGAGGAGACTCATCTTGTCATTCCCCGAGGAGACTCATCTTGTCATTCCCCGAGGAGACTCATCTTGTCATTCCCCGAGGAGACTCATCTTGTCATTCCCCGAGGAGACTCATCTTGTCATTCCCCGAGGAGACTCATCTTGTCATTCCCCGAGGAGACTCATCTTGTCATTCCCCGAGGAGACTCATCTTGTCATTCCCCGAGGAGACTCATCTTGTCATTCCCCGAGGATGTATGGGTCCCGTTTGGGACTCTTTCTTTGTGTGTATGGACTGTGAATAGCAAGAGACAACGGATTCAAATGAAAGAAATCTTATTTGCTTACAATCGATAATTTACAATTTAGCACTCACGAACTATCGTGAGGTGAAAGAACGAGACAAAGCAATGGGCCACAATAACAGATGCACCTAGGCAAAAAGTATAACACGAAAAGTCTAGTCACACAAAAACTACTATTCTTGACGAGCGAGAGAGATGATTAAAACCCACTTCGAAAAGCGAGAGGGAAAAAGTGGTGTATTAAGACGACCAATAGTAATTGACACAATGTTACGGTAATACACTAAATATTCTATCGATGAATGATTATTATAACTTTCTCTTCTTATTCTTTCTTTCTTCTCCTTTACTGTTCTCTTCTTCTCTAATTATATCATGTTGTGAGTACATTATGGGCTTCATTACATGCCCCTCCCCCTTCAGTACATCGCCCTCGATGGACCGGGGTATCCTCCGTATCCACCTCTTCCTCCTCTATCATTTCCTCTTCCTCCTCTTCCACTTCCAAACATTCGGTTGCCTCCCCATCCTCCATTCATGTTCTTGCAATCTCTGGCCATGTGATCTGTGGCCGAACACAGGAAGCAACCTTCCCGACTGGGCCTTTTGAGTCCATTCGAGGCATCTTTTCTTACTCCTTGTTCTCCTGTGATTCTCTGCCTCTTCTCCGGGGGTTCCTCCTTTCTTTCCTCTCCCAGTTTCATTCCTTTTCCTTGTCCACAACCTGCGAGTATTGCTTCTTCCGCTTTCTCTCTTCCCCAATTCCTTGCCATCATTGGAAGTACACCAATTGGAATGCCATATTGATTCCAACCCTTTTCAGTTCCGTACTTCAGTCCTTCCAATGTAGTATTCCTCTCCACCTCTTCCAACTGCCATTGCGCCATCTTGGCCGTTATTCTCTCATGACATTCAATCGAGTATTGCGATGGTCGTTCCTTTACGAATGATGGGACTATGTAGATGGTCAATCCCTCGTTCGCTTCCACCATTCTTCTTGCTTCTTCCTTGATCTTTTCCATTCTCTCACTTGACATGACATTGGGAATCATTATGACCATAGTTCCTTCTCTCGTCTCTTCTCCATTGTACCATTTATTCATTCCTTCTTCCCATTGATCCTTTTCAATTAAGGTTATTTCCGCTCGAGAGTGATCACCGTCTCTGGAGACATCCATTTGTCCTCAGTTAGGAGTACTACAGAGGGAGAAACGCACTTCTCTGTGACTTTCCTCTTCGAGGGAACAATAAGGATGCTCCCGATGGCTCTGTTCACTCCTCTCCCTTCTCCTTCCAATTCTATCTCCGATCCGTCGGGAATTTGTGCAATCTCTCGTATCCGATGCACACATCCTCCTCCATACACTGCCCGTATCGCATCAATAGATGGATCTCTTTCCTCCTTCATTCTCCTCGTTGCATCGAGCAGTCCCCACTGTGTTCCTTTCCTTTCCCTCTCCATGTCCCATACTCTAGTCGCTTCTCTCAGCGTCGAAATTTCCAATTCCATGAGAATCCCAGTGACTCCTGGTACGAGTGCTGCAGCTTTGACTGCTCCGCAGTCCGAACAATGTCCATCCAGATGGAGTGACGATCTTTTATCGATAGCGTACCTGCAATGAGTTGTCTTTACAATCTCATTATTGCCCTTCTCCATCCGTATACTTCCCACTCTCCAACAATCTCTCACAGATATTTCATCCTTATCCTCCCCTTCTTTCCATCCTTGAACTATTCTCAATCTATCCAATTGAACTACTTTCTTCTTTCCATTTATACCACTTCTGAGATCAACAAGTGTTGCCGTAGTGGTGCTTCTTTCTACCACCCTGAATGGTCCTTCCCACGGAATGCCCAATTTATTTGTTTCCGTCTCATTCCTCACATATACTCTATCACCCACCGTCGGTTCCTTCTGTTTATTATTACGATATTTCTCATCGTATCTCTTGCTCATCCTCTTTCTCTCTTCCTCCAATCTATTCCTCACTTCATTTACCGTTCTCTCCATCATTAATACCAGTGTGTTCTTATATGTGTTCTCTTTCTCTTCTTATTCTTTCTTTCTTCTCCTTTACTGTTCTCTTCTTCTCTAATTATATCATGTTGTGGGTACATTATGGGCTTCATTACATGCCCCTCCCCCTTCAGTACATCGCCCTCGATGGACCGGGGTATCCTCCGTATCCACCTCTTCCTCCTCTATCATTTCCTCTTCCTCCTCTTCCACTTCCAAACATTCGGTTGCCTCCCCATCCTCCATTCATGTTCTTGCAATCTCTGGCCATGTGATCTGTGGCCGAACACAGGAAGCAACCTTCCCGACTGGGCCTTTTGAGTCCATTCGAGGCATCTTTTCTTACTCCTTGTTCTCCTGTGATTCTCTGCCTCTTCTCCGGGGGTTCCTCCTTTCTTTCCTCTCCCAGTTTCATTCCTTTTCCTTGTCCACAACCTGCGAGTATTGCTTCTTCCGCTTTCTCTCTTCCCCAATTCCTTGCCATCATTGGAAGTACACCAATTGGAATGCCATATTGATTCCAACCCTTTTCAGTTCCGTACTTCAGTCCTTCCAATGTAGTATTCCTCTCCACCTCTTCCAACTGCCATTGCGCCATCTTGGCCGTTATTCTCTCATGACATTCAATCGAGTATTGCGATGGTCGTTCCTTTACGAATGATGGGACTATGTAGATGGTCAATCCCTCGTTCGCTTCCACCATTCTTCTTGCTTCTTCCTTGATCTTTTCCATTCTCTCACTTGACATGACATTGGGAATCATTATGACCATAGTTCCTTCTCTCGTCTCTTCTCCATTGTACCATTTATTCATTCCTTCTTCCCATTGATCCTTTTCAATTAAGGTTATTTCCGCTCGAGAGTGATCACCGTCTCTGGGAGACATCCATTTGTCCTCAGTTAGGAGTACTACAGAGGGAGAAACGCACTTCTCTGTGACTTTCCTCTTCGAGGGAACAATAAGGATGCTCCCGATGGCTCTGTTCACTCCTCTCCCTTCTCCTTCCAATTCTATCTCCGATCCGTCGGGAATTTGTGCAATCTCTCGTATCCGATGCACACATCCTCCTCCATACACTGCCCGTATCGCATCAATAGATGGATCTCTTTCCTCCTTCATTCTCCTCGTTGCATCGAGCAGTCCCCACTGTGTTCCTTTCCTTTCCCTCTCCATGTCCCATACTCTAGTCGCTTCTCTCAGCGTCGAAATTTCCAATTCCATGAGAATCCCAGTGACTCCTGGTACGAGTGCTGCAGCTTTGACTGCTCCGCAGTCCGAACAATGTCCATCCAGATGGAGTGACGATCTTTTATCGATAGCGTACCTGCAATGAGTTGTCTTTACAATCTCATTATTGCCCTTCTCCATCCGTATACTTCCCACTCTCCAACAATCTCTCACAGATATTTCATCCTTATCCTCCCCTTCTTTCCATCCTTGAACTATTCTCAATCTATCCAATTGAACTACTTTCTTCTTTCCATTTATACCACTTCTGAGATCAACAAGTGTTGCCGTAGTGGTGCTTCTTTCTACCACCCTGAATGGTCCTTCCCACGGAATGCCCAATTTATTTGTTTCCGTCTCATTCCTCACATATACTCTATCACCCACCGTCGGTTCCTTCTGTTTATTATTACGATATTTCTCATCGTATCTCTTGCTCATCCTCTTTCTCTCTTCCTCCAATCTATTCCTCACTTCATTTACCGTTCTCTCCATCATTAATACCAGTGTGTTCTTATAGTCACTGATATCAATCTCCTTATACTCTACTTTCCCATCCTTTATTCCTGACGGGATTGCTCCCATAGGCAATCGCTCATCCGTTCCATACATCATGAAATTAGGAGTCTCTCCTGTTATCGAATGAGGACTATTATTATACGAGTATACTACAAATGGGAGAGCATCTTCCCATTCAGTCACATCTGATACTATCCTTCTCAAAATATCCAGAATACTTCTATTTGCTCTTTCTGTTGTTCCATTAGCACGGCTATGATAACTGAGAGTTGTCCTTCTCTCAATCTGCCATATTCGCTGCACTTCTTCCATTATTTGATTGAGAAATTCTCCTCCATTATCAGTCAGCATACACTCTGGCACTCTTCCTCCCTCCAACACCCATTTATTCACAAACGATCTCGCAACCACATCCGCTTTCTTCTCCTTTATTACTATTGCACTCATATACTTTGTGAATAGATCAATAATTGTGAGGATATACTTTCCTCCTCTTATTCCTCTTTCCATCACAATTAGATCGAGTCCCACCACTTCGAACTTCCGAGTAACAATTCTCGGTTGTAGTTGTGGAATGAACCTCTTCTGGCAATTTGCAAGAGTACACTTCACACATTTCTTTATCCATATTGGTATGTCTCTGAGCATGGCTCCCCAATACACTTCTTTCCTCATCATCTCAATCAATCTCTTTGCACCGATATGTCCCACTAGAGGATTTTCATGCACATCCTTTACGAGCTTCTCTCTCACTCCTTCTGGGACATACAGTCTCGGCTTATGATCCTCTCCGATAATATGTAACATTCCCTCTTTGTAAGAGAAGGAAGAAGAGAAGAATGGTGGATGGAAAGACCTGATGAACATGGATGGAGAGAAGCACGATTAATGATTAAAGGAAGAGAAAGACAATTAGAGAAGAATTATCATCTACAGTATGAACTATCGAATTGATTGTGATAGTAATTAGTCCTTTTGAGAGAAAATATCGATAGATTAGAAGAATTCAAGAGAAGACAAGAACAAGAAGATAGATCAGCTAAGGAAGCAGAGAATATTCGATATGCTAAATTGCGAGATAAAGTGAGAATTGATCTTTGATCTTTCTTGATCATTCTATTTCAGATTCATGAACAGAATGATCTAATGAGAAAATTCGATGACTTCGGTAAGAGAAGGACAATGAAAGCAGGAGAAGAAAGAAATTGTGAGTGATGAAGGAAGAGATGGAAAACGAATGGAATACTGTAGATATGACATCAATCGATCCGAGAGTGGTAAAAGCATGGAAGGAAGCTCATGAGAAGAATGATAAGAGATATAGAGTATTACAAGAAAGTGAAGGAAGGATTAGAATAGGAGAGAGTAAGACCATCCATTGTAAGAGGTACGGTAGATGGAGATAGGGATACGGTAGATTCATTAATTCTCTCAGATGTATTCGATGTGCTCGTCCTCTTTCATTCCACACTCCAGCCCATTCAACCAAGATTGAATGGCATCCACTATAATCAGCCTCCTATATTATTCCCTTCAATGATCCCCTGAATTTTGTTTAAATTAGCGTAATATTAGTAATTTCACTAATTGTCAATCACTTTCAAAGCCTTTTCAGTCTTTCTTTAGGTAATAAATGTAACAATTTATTGAAATATCACAAAATGACAAGGGAAAGTAACATGAGAGATCTATTCCAATATTACTTGAGAGCCCGTTTGCCTAAGAATCAGACACAGGTCGGCACAGTCGGAAAAGTTCAATTCTGTGGAACGTTGGTTTCTGAGGTTCTCGAGGGTGCTGATGACGATGGAAATCTCATTTTTCCCTCGGAGTCTCCGTTGGCTTCAGACGACGTCGCGTCGAAAACGTTTTACCCCGTATCTCCTCAGAGAAAAATCCTAAAAATACGTGAACTTGGCCCCCGGGGTAGAAATTGATGGAGAACATGCCTGTAAAGTTCATTTTTCATCAATTTTTGAAATAAAGGAGATATGAAAACTTTTTTCTGAGCGTGAACTCGTCCCCCGTGATCTCGTCCCCCGTGATCTCGTCCCCCGTGATCTCGTCCCCCGTGATCTCGTCCCCCGAACCTCATCTCGTCCCCCGTGATCTCGTCCCCCGTGATCTCGTCCCCCGTGATCTCGTCCCCCGTGATCTCGTCCCCCGTGATCTCGTCCCCCGTGATCTCGTCCCCCGTGATCTCATCCCCCGAACCTCATCTCGTCCCCCGTGATCTCGTCCCCCGTGATCTCGTCCCCCGTGATCTCGTCCCCCGTGATCTCGTCCCCGTGATCTCGTCCCCCGAACCTCATCTCGTCCCCCGTGATCTCGTCCCCCGTGATCTCGTCCCCCGTGATCTCGTCCCCCGTGATCTCATCCCCCGAACCTCATCTCGTCCCCGTGATCTCGTCCCCCGTGATCTCGTCCCCCGTGATCTCGTCCCCCGTGATCTCGTCCCCCGTGATCTCGTCCCCCGTGATCTCGTCCCCCGTGATCTCGTCCCCCGTGATCTCGTCCCCCGTGATCTCGTCCCCCGAACCTCATCTCGTCCCCCGTGATCTCGTCCCCGTGATCTCGTCCCGAGGAGACTCATCTTGTCATTCCCCGAGGAGACTCATCTTGTCATTCCCGAGGAGACTCATCTTGTCATCTCTTGTCATTCCCCGAGGAGACTCATCTTGTCATTCCCCGAGGAGACTCATCTTGTCATCTCTTGTCATTCCCCGAGGAGACTCATCTTGTCATTCCCCGAGGAGACTCATCTTGTCATTCCCCGAGGAGACTCATCTTGTCATCTCTTGTCATTCCCCGAGGAGACTCATCTTGTCATTTCCGAGGAGACTCATCTTGTCATTCCCCGAGGAGACTCATCTTGTCATTCCCCGAGGAGACTCATCTTGTCATTCCCCGAGGAGACTCATCTTGTCATTCCCCGAGGAGACTCATCTCGTCCCCCGTGATCTCGTCCCCGTGATCTCGTCCCCCGTGATCTCGTCCCCCGTGATCTCGTCCCCCGTGATCTCGTCCCCCGTGATCTCGTCCCCCGTGATCTCGTCCCCGTGATCTCGTCCCCCGTGATCTCGTCCCCCGTGATCTCGTCCCCCGAACCTCATCTCGTCCCCCGTGATCTCGTCCCCCGTGATCTCGTCCCGAGGAGACTCATCTTGTCATTCCCCGAGGAGACTCATCTTGTCATTCCCCGAGGAGACTCATCTTGTCATCTTGTCATTCCCCGAGGAGACTCATCTTGTCATTCCCGAGGAGACTCATCTTGTCATCTCTTGTCATTCCCCGAGGAGACTCATCTTGTCATTCCCCGAGGAGACTCATCTTGTCATTCCCCGAGGAGACTCATCTTGTCATCTCTTGTCATTCCCGAGGAGACTCATCTTGTCATCTCTTGTCATTCCCGAGGAGACTCATCTTGTCATTCTCCGAGGAGACTCATCTTGTCATTCCCCGAGGAGACTCATCTTGTCATTCCGAGGAGACTCATCTTGTCATTCCCCGAGGAGACTCATCTTGTCATTCCCCGAGGAGACTCATCTTGTCATTCCCGAGGAGACTCATCTTGTCATTCCCCGAGGAGACTCATCTTGTCATCTCTTGTCATTCCCCGAGGAGACTCATCTTGTCATTCCCGAGGAGACTCATCTTTCTCCTCTCAAGATGAGTCTCCTCGGGAATGACAAGATGAGTCTCCTCGGGGAATGACAGATGAGTCTCCTCGGGGAATGACAGATGAGTCTCCTCGGGGAATGACAAGATGAGTCTCCTCGGGGAATGACAAGATGAGTCTCCTCGGGGAATGACAAGATGAGTCTCCTCGGGAATGACAAGATGAGTCTCCTCGGGGAATGACAAGATGAGTCTCCTCGGGGAATGACAAGATGAGTCTCCTCGGGGAATGACAAGATGAGTCTCCTCGGGGAATGACAAGATGAGTCTCCTCGGGGAATGACAAGATGAGTCTCCTCGGGGAATGACAAGATGAGTCTCCTCGGGAATGACAAGATGAGTCTCCTCGGGGAATGACAAGATGAGTCTCCTCGGGAATGACAAGATGAGTCTCCTCGGGGAATGACAAGATGAGTCTCCTCGGGGAATGACAAGATGAGTCTCCTCGGGGAATGACAAGATGAGTCTCCTCGGGGAATGACAAGATGAGTCTCCTCGGGAATGACAAGATGAGTCTCCTCGGGGAATGACAAGATGAGTCTCCTCGGGGAATGACAAGATGAGTCTCCTCGGGGAATGACAAGATGAGTCTCCTCGGGGAATGACAAGATGAGTCTCCTCGGGGAATGACAAGATGAGTCTCCTCGGGGAATGACAAGATGAGTCTCCTCGGGGAATGACAAGATGAGTCTCCTCGGGGAATGACAAGATGAGTCTCCTCGGGGAATGACAAGATGAGTCTCCTCGGGGAATGACAAGATGAGTCTCCTCGGGGAATGACAAGATGAGTCTCCTCGGGGAATGACAAGATGAGTCTCCTCGGGGAATGACAAGATGAGTCTCCTCGGGGAATGACAAGATGAGTCTCCTCGGGAATGACAGATGAGTCTCCTCGGGGAATGACAAGATGAGTCTCCTCGGGGAATGACAAGATGAGTCTCCTCGGGAATGACAAGATGAGTCTCCTCGGGGAATGACAAGATGAGTCTCCTCGGGGAATGACAAGATGAGTCTCCTCGGGGAATGACAAGATGAGTCTCCTCGGGGAATGACAAGATGAGTCTCCTCGGGGAATGACAAGATGAGTCTCCTCGGGGAATGACAAGATGAGTCTCCTCGGGAATGACAAGATGAGTCTCCTCGGGGAATGACAGATGAGTCTCCTCGGGGAATGACAAGATGAGTCTCCTCGGGGAATGACAAGATGAGTCTCCTCGGGGAATGACAAGATGAGTCTCCTCGGGGAATGACAAGATGAGTCTCCTCGGGGAATGACAAGATGAGTCTCCTCGGGGAATGACAAGATGAGTCTCCTCGGGGAATGACAAGATGAGTTTCCTCGGGAATGACAAGATGAGTCTCCTCGGGGAATGACAAGATGAGTCTCCTGGGGAATGACAGATGAGTCTCCTCGGGGAATGACAAGATGAGTCTCCTCGGGGAATGACAAGATGAGTCTCCTCGGGAATGACAAGATGAGTCTCCTCGGGGAATGACAAGATGAGTCTCCTCGGGGAATGACAAGATGAGTCTCCTCGGGGATGACAAGATGAGTCTCCTCGGGGAATGACAAGATGAGTCTCCTCGGGGAATGACAAGATGAGTCTCCTCGGGGAATGACAAGATGAGTCTCCTCGGGGAATGACAAGATGATCTCCTCGGGGAATGACAAGATGAGTCTCCTCGGGAATGACAAGATGAGTCTCCTCGGGGAATGACAAGATGAGTCTCCTCGGGAATGACAAGATGAGTCTCCTCGGGGAATGACAAGATGAGTCTCCTCGGGGAATGACAAGATGAGTCTCCTCGGGGAATGACAAGATGAGTCTCCTCGGGGAATGACAAGATGAGTCTCCTCGGGGAATGACAAGATGAGTCTCCTCGGGGAATGACAAGATGAGTCTCCTCGGGGAATGACAAGATGAGTCTCCTCGGGGAATGACAAGATGAGTCTCCTCGGGGAATGACAAGATGAGTCTCCTCGGGGAATGACAAGATGAGTCTCCTCGGGGAATGACAAGATGAGTCTCCTCGGGAATGACAAGATGAGTCTCCTCGGGAATGACAAGATGAGTCTCCTCGGGGAATGACAAGATGAGTCTCCTCGGGGAATGACAAGATGAGTCTCCTCGGGGAATGACAAGATGAGTCCTCGGGGAATGACAAGATGAGTCTCCTCGGGGAATGACAAGATGATAGTCTCCTCGGGAAGGACAAGATGAGTCTCCTCGGGGAATGACAAGATGAGTCTCCTCGGGGAATGACAAGATGAGTCTCCTCGGGGAATGACAAGATGAGTCTCCTCGGGGAATGACAAGATGAGTCTCCTCGGGGAATGACAAGATGAGTCTCCTCGGGGAATGACAAGATGAGTCTCCTCGGGGAATGACAAGATGAGTCTCCTCGGGGAATGACAAGATGAGTCTCCTCGGGAATGACAAGATGAGTCTCCTCGGGGAATGACAAGATGAGTCTCCTCGGGGAATGACAAGATGAGTCTCCTCGGGGAATGACAAGATGAGTCTCCTCGGGAATGACAAGATGAGTCTCCTCGGGGAATGACAAGATGAGTCTCCTCGGGGAATGACAAGATGAGTCTCCTCGGGGAATGACAAGATGAGTCTCCTCGGGGAATGACAAGATGAGTCTCCTCGGGGAATGACAAGATGAGTCTCCTCGGGGAATGACAAGATGAGTCTCCTCGGGGAATGACAAGATGAGTCTCCTCGGGAATGACAAGATGAGTCTCCTCGGGGAATGACAAGATGAGTCTCCTCGGGGAATGACAAGATGAGTCTCCTCGGGGAATGACAAGATGAGTCTCCTCGGGGAATGACAAGATGAGTCTCCTCGGGGAATGACAAGATGAGTCTCCTCGGGAATGACAAGATGAGTCTCCTCGGGGAATGACAAGATGAGTCTCCTCGGGGAATGACAAGATGAGTCTCCTCGGGGAATGACAAGATGAGTCTCCTCGGGGAATGACAAGATGAGTCTCCTCGGGGAATGACAAGATGAGTCTCCTCGGGGAATGACAAGATGAGTCTCCTCGGGGAATGACAAGATGAGTCTCCTCGGGAATGACAGATGAGTCTCCTCGGGGAATGACAAGATGAGTCTCCTCGGGGAATGACAAGATGAGTCTCCTCGGGGAATGACAAGATGAGTCTCCTCGGGGAATGACAAGATGAGTCTCCTCGGGGAATGACAAGATGAGTCTCCTCGGGGAATGACAAGATGAGTCTCCTCGGGGAATGACAAGATGAGTCTCCTCGGGGAATGACAAGATGAGTCTCCTCGGGGAATGACAAGATGAGTCTCCTCGGGAATGACAAGATGAGTCTCCTCGGGGAATGACAAGATGAGTCTCCTCGGGAATGACAAGATGAGTCTCCTCGGGGAATGACAAGATGAGTCTCCTCGGGAATGACAAGATGAGTCTCCTCGGGGAATGACAAGATGAGTCTCCTCGGGGAATGACAAGATGAGTCTCCTCGGGGAATGACAAGATGAGTCTCCTCGGGAATGACAAGATGAGTCTCCTCGGGGAATGACAAGATGAGTCTCCTCGGGGAATGACAAGATGAGTCTCCTCGGGGAATGACAAGATGAGTCTCCTCGGGAATGACAAGATGAGTCTCCTCGGGGAATGACAAGATGATCTCCTCGGGGAATGACAAGATGAGTCTCCTCGGGGAATGACAAGATGAGTCTCCTCGGGGAATGACAAGATGAGTCTCCTCGGGGAATGACAAGATGAGTCTCCTCGGGGAATGACAAGATGAGTCTCCTCGGGGAATGACAAGATGAGTCTCCTCGGGGAATGACAAGATGAGTCTCCTCGGGGAATGACAAGATGAGTCTCCTCGGGGAATGACAAGATGAGTCTCCTCGGGGAATGACAAGATGAGTCTCCTCGGGGAATGACAAGATGAGTCTCCTCGGGGAATGACAAGATGAGTCTCCTCGGGGAATGACAAGATGAGTCTCCTCGGGAATGACAAGATGAGTCTCCTCGGGGAATGACAAGATGAGTCTCCTCGGGAATGACAAGATGAGTCTCCTCGGGGAATGACAAGATGAGTCTCCTCGGGGAATGACAAGATGAGTCTCCTCGGGAATGACAAGATGAGTCTCCTCGGGGAATGACAAGATGAGTCTCCTCGGGGAATGACAAGATGAGTCTCCTCGGGGAATGACAAGATGAGTCTCCTCGGGAATGACAAGATGAGTCTCCTCGGGAATGACAAGATGAGTCTCCTCGGGGAATGACAAGATGAGTCTCCTCGGGGAATGACAAGATGAGTCTCCTCGGGGAATGACAAGATGAGTCTCCTCGGGGAATGACAAGATGAGTCTCCTCGGGGAATGACAGAGAATGACCTCGGGGAATGACAAGATGAGTCTCCCCGTGATCTCGTCCCCCGTGATCTCGTCCCCCGTGATCTCGTCCCCCGTGATCTCGTCCCCCGTGATCTCGTCCCCGTGATCTCGTCCCCCGTGATCTCGTCCCCCGTGATCTCGTCCCCCGTGATCTCGTCCCCCGAACCTCATCTCGTCCCCCGTGATCTCGTCCCCCGTGATCTCGTCCCGAGGAGACTCATCTTGTCATTCCCCGAGGAGACTCATCTTGTCATTCCCCGAGGAGACTCATCTTGTCATTCCCCGAGGAGACTCATCTTGTCATCTCTTGTCATTCCCCGAGGAGACTCATCTTGTCATTCCCCGAGGAGACTCATCTTGTCATTCCCCGAGGAGACTCATCTTGTCATCTCTTGTCATTCCCCGAGGAGACTCATCTTGTCATTCCCCGAGGAGACTCATCTTGTCATTCCCCGAGGAGACTCATCTTGTCATTCCCGAGGAGACTCATCTTGTCATTCCCCGAGAGACTCATCTTGTCATTCCCCGAGGAGACTCATCTTGTCATTCCCGAGGAGACTCATCTTGTCATTCCCCGAGGAGACTCATCTTGTCATTCCCCGAGGAGACTCATCTTGTCATTCCCCGAGGAGACTCATCTTGTCATTCCCCGAGGAGACTCATCTTGTCATTCCCCGAGGAGACTCATCTTGTCATTCCCCGAGGAGACTCATCTTGTCATTCCCCGAGGAGACTCATCTTGTCATTCCCGAGGAGACTCATCTTGTCATTCCCCGAGGAGACTCATCTTGTCATTCCCCGAGGAGACTCATCTTGTCATTCCCCGAGGAGACTCATCTTGTCATTCCCCGAGGAGACTCATCTTGTCATTCCCCGAGGAGACTCATCTTGTCATTCCCCGAGGAGACTCATCTTGTCATTCCCCGAGGAGACTCATCTTGTCATTCCCCGAGGAGACTCATCTTGTCATTCCCCGAGGAGACTCATCTTGTCATTCCCCGAGGAGACTCATCTTGTCATTCCCGAGGAGACTCATCTTGTCATTCCCCGAGGAGACTCATCTTGTCATTCCCGAGGAGACTCATCTTGTCATTCCCCGAGGAGACTCATCTTGTCATTCCCCGAGGTCATTCCCCGATCACGGGGGACGAGATCACGGGGGACGAGATCACGGGGGACGAGATCACGGGGGACGAGATGAGTCTCCTCGGGGAATGACAAGATGAGTCTCCTCGGGGAATGACAAGATGAGTCTCCTCGGGGAATGACAAGATGAGTCTCCTCGGGGAATGACAAGATGAGTCTCCTCGGAGAATGACAAGATGAGTCTCCTCGGGGAATGACAAGAGATGACAAGATGAGTCTCCTCGGGGAATGACAAGAGATGACAAGATGAGTCTCCTCGGGGAATGACAAGATGAGTCTCCTCGGGGAATGACAAGATGAGTCTCCTCGGGGAATGACAAGAGATGACAAGATGAGTCTCCTCGGGGAATGACAAGATGAGTCTCCTCGGGAATGACAAGAGATGACAAGATGAGTCTCCTCGGGGAATGACAAGATGAGTCTCCTCGGGGAATGACAAGATGAGTCTCCTCGGACGAGATCACGGGGGACGAGATCACGGGGGACGAGATGAGGTTCGGGGGACGAGATCACGGGGGACGAGATCACGGGGGACGAGATCACGGGGGACGAGATCACGGGGGACGAGATCACGGGGGACGAGATCACGGGGGACGAGATCACGGGGGACGAGATCACGGGGGACGAGATCACGGGGGACGAGATCACGGGGGACGAGATCACGGGGGACGAGATGAGGTTCGGGGGATGAGATCACGGGGGACGAGATCACGGGGGACGAGATCACGGGGGACGAGATGAGGTTCGGGGGACGAGATCACGGGGGACGAGATCACGGGGGACGAGATCACGGGGACGAGATCACGGGGGACGAGATCACGGGGGACGAGATGAGGTTCGGGGGATGAGATCACGGGGGACGAGATCACGGGGGACGAGATCACGGGGGACGAGATCACGGGGGACGAGATCACGGGGGACGAGATCACGGGGGACGAGATGAGGTTCGGGGGACGAGATCACGGGGGACGAGATCACGGGGGACGAGATCACGGGGGACGAGATCACGGGGGACGAGTTCACGCTCAGAAAAAAGTTTTCATATCTCCTTTATTCAAAAATTGATGAAAAATGAACTTTACAGGCATGTTCTCCATCAATTTCTACCCCGGGGGCCAAGTTCACGTATTTTTAGGATTTTTCTCTGAGGAGATACGGGGTAAAACGTTTTCGACGCGACGTCGTCTGAAGCCAACGGAGACTCCGAGGGAAAAATGAGATTTCCATCGTCATCAGCACCCTCGAGAACCTCAGAAACCAACGTTCCACAGAATTGAACTTTTCCGACTGTGCCGACCTGTGTCTGATTCTTAGGCAAACGGGCTCTCAAGTAATATTGGAATAGATCTCTCATGTTACTTTCCCTTGTCATTTTGTGATTTCAATAAATTGTTACATTTATTACCTAAAGAAAGACTGAAAAGGCTTTGAAAGTGATTGACAATTAGTGAAATTACTAATATTACGCTAATTTAAACAAAATTCAGGGGATCATTGAAGGGAATAATATAGGAGGCTGATTATAGTGGATGCCATTCAATCTTGGTTGAATGGGCTGGAGTGTGGAATGAAAGAGGACGAGCACATCGAATACATCTGAGAGAATTAATGAATCTACCGTATCCCTATCTCCATCTACCGTACCTCTTACAATGGATGGTCTTACTCTCTCCTATTCTAATCCTTCCTTCACTTTCTTGTAATACTCTATATCTCTTATCATTCTTCTCATGAGCTTCCTTCCATGCTTTTACCACTCTCGATCGATTGATGTCATATCTACAGTATTCCATTCGTTTTCCATCTCTTCCTTCATCACTCACAATTTCTTTCTTTCCTGCTTTCATTGTCCTTCTCTTACCGAAGTCATCGAATTTTCTCATTAGATCATTCTGTTCATGAATCTGAAATAGAATGATCAAGAAAGATCAAAGATCAATTCTCACTTTATCTCGCAATTTAGCATATCGAATATTCTCTGCTTCCTTAGCTGATCTATCTTCTTGTTCTGTCTTCTCTTGAATTCTTCTAATCTATCGATATTTTCTCTCAAAAGGACTAATTACTATCACAATCAATTCGATAGTTCATACTGTAGATGATAATTCTTCTCTAATTGTCTTTCTCTTCCTTTAATCATTAATCGTGCTTCTCTCCATCCATGTTCATCAGGTCTTTCCATCCACCATTCTTCTCTTCTTCCTTCTCTTACAAAGAGGGAATGTTACATATTATCGGAGAGGATCATAAGCCGAGACTGTATGTCCCAGAAGGAGTGAGAGAGAAGCTCGTAAAGGATGTGCATGAAAATCCTCTAGTGGGACATATCGGTGCAAAGAGATTGATTGAGATGATGAGGAAAGAAGTGTATTGGGGAGCCATGCTCAGAGACATACCAATATGGATAAAGAAATGTGTGAAGTGTACTCTTGCAAATTGCCAGAAGAGGTTCATTCCACAACTACAACCGAGAATTGTTACTCGGAAGTTCGAAGTGGTGGGACTCGATCTAATTGTGATGGAAAGAGGAATAAGAGGAGGAAAGTATATCCTCACAATTATTGATCTATTCACAAAGTATATGAGTGCAATAGTAATAAAGGAGAGAAAGCGGATGTGGTTGCGAGATCGTTTGTGAATAAATGGGTGTTGGAGGGAGGAAGAGTGCCAGAGTGTATGCTGACTGATAATGGAGGAGAATTTCTCAATCAAATAATGGAAGAAGTGCAGCGAATATGGCAGATTGAGAGAAGGACAACTCTCAGTTATCATAGCCGTGCTAATGGAACAACAGAAAGAGCAAATAGAAGTATTCTGGATATTTTGAGAAGGATAGTATCAGATGTGACTGAATGGGAAGATGCTCTCCCATTTGTAGTATACTCGTATAATAATAGTCCTCATTCGATAACAGGAGAGACTCCTAATTTCATGATGTATGGAACGGATGAGCGATTGCCTATGGGAGCAATCCCGTCAGGAATAAAGGATGGGAAAGTAGAGTATAAGGAGATTGATATCAGTGACTATAAGAACACACTGGTATTAATGATGGAGAGAACGGTAAATGAAGTGAGGAATAGATTGGAGGAAGAGAGAAAGAGGATGAGCAAGAGATACGATGAGAAATATCGTAATAATAACAGAAGGAACCGACGGTGGGTGATAGTATATGTGAGGAATGAGACGGAAACAAATAAATTGGGCATTCCGTGGGAAGGACCATTCAGGGTGGTAGAAAGAAGCACCACTACGGCAACACTTGTTGATCTCAGAAGTGGTATAAATGGAAAGAAGAAAGTAGTTCAATTGGATAGATTGAGAATAGTTCAAGGATGGAAAGAAGGGGAGGATAAGGATGAAATATCTGTGAGAGATTGTTGGAGAGTGGGAAGTATACGGATGGAGAAGGGCAATAATGAGATTGTAAAGACAACTCATTGCAGGTACGCTATCGATAAAAGATCGTCACTCCATCTGGATGGACATTGTTCGGACTGCGGAGCAGTCAAAGCTGCAGCACTCGTACCAGGAGTCACTGGGATTCTCATGGAATTGGAAATTTCGACGCTGAGAGAAGCGACTAGAGTATGGGACATGGAGAGGGAAAGGAAAGGAACACAGTGGGGACTGCTCGATGCAACGAGGAGAATGAAGGAGGAAAGAGATCCATCTATTGATGCGATACGGGCAGTGTATGGAGGAGGATGTGTGCATCGGATACGAGAGATTGCACAAATTCCCGACGGATCGGAGATAGAATTGGAAGGAGAAGGGAGAGGAGTGAACAGAGCCATCGGGAGCATCCTTATTGTTCCCTCGAAGAGGAAAGTCACAGAGAAGTGCGTTTCTCCCTCTGTAGTACTCCTAACTGAGGACAAATGGATGTCTCCCAGAGACGGTGATCACTCTCGAGCGGAAATAACCTTAATTGAAAAGGATCAATGGGAAGAAGGAATGAATAAATGGTACAATGGAGAAGAGACGAGAGAAGGAACTATGGTCATAATGATTCCCAATGTCATGTCAAGTGAGAGAATGGAAAAGATCAAGGAAGAAGCAAGAAGAATGGTGGAAGCGAACGAGGGATTGACCATCTACATAGTCCCATCATTCGTAAAGGAACGACCATCGCAATACTCGATTGAATGTCATGAGAGAATAACGGCCAAGATGGCGCAATGGCAGTTGGAAGAGGTGGAGAGGAATACTACATTGGAAGGACTGAAGTACGGAACTGAAAAGGGTTGGAATCAATATGGCATTCCAATTGGTGTACTTCCAATGATGGCAAGGAATTGGGGAAGAGAGAAAGCGGAAGATCATCTTGTCATTCCCCGAGGAGACTCATCTTGTCATTCCCCGAGGAGACTCATCTTGTCATTCCCCGAGGAGACTCATCTTGTCATTCCCGAGTCTCATCTTTTTATGAGTCTCCTCGGGGAATGACAAGATGAGTCTCCTCGGGGAATGACAAGATGAGTCTCCTCGGGGAATGACAAGATGAGTCTCCTCGGGGAATGACAAGATGAGTCTCCTCGGGGAATGACAAGATGAGTCTCCTCGGGGAATGACAAGATGAGTCTCCTCGGGGAATGACAAGATGAGTCTCCTCGGGGAATGACAAGATGAGTCTCCTCGGGGAATGACAAGATGAGTCTCCTCGGGGAATGACAAGATGAGTCTCCTCGGGAATGACAAGATGAGTCTCCTCGGGGAATGACAAGATGAGTCTCCTCGGGGAATGACAAGATGAGTCTCCTCGGGGAATGACAAGATGAGTCTCCTCGGGAATGACAAGATGAGTCTCCTCGGGGAATGACAAGATGAGTCTCCTCGGGGAATGACAAGATGAGTCTCCTCGGGAATGACAAGATGAGTCTCCTCGGGGAATGACAAGATGAGTCTCCTCGGGGAATGACAAGATGAGTCTCCTCGGGGAATGACAAGATGAGTCTCCTCGGGGAATGACAAGATGAGTCTCCTCGGGGAATGACAAGATGAGTCTCCTCGGGGAATGACAAGATGAGTCTCCTCGGGGAATGACAAGATGAGTCTCCTCGGGGAATGACAAGATGAGTCTCCTCGGGAATGACAAGATGAGTCTCCTCGGGGAATGACAAGATGAGTCTCCTCGGGGAATGACAAGATGAGTCTCCTCGGGGAATGACAAGATGAGTCTCCTCGGGGAATGACAAGATGAGTCTCCTCGGGGAATGACAAGATGAGTCTCCTCGGGGAATGACAAGATGAGTCTCCTCGGGGAATGACAAGATGAGTCTCCTCGGGGAATGACAAGATGAGTCTCCTCGGGGAATGACAAGATGAGTCTCCTCGGGGAATGACAAGATGAGTCTCCTCGGGAATGACAAGATGAGTCTCCTCGGGGAATGACAAGATGAGTCTCCTCGGGGAATGACAAGATGAGTCTCCTCGGGGAATGACAAGATGAGTCTCCTCGGGGAATGACAAGATGAGTCTCCTCGGGGAATGACAAGATGAGTCTCCTCGGGGAATGACAAGATGAGTCTCCTCGGGGAATGACAAGATGAGTCTCCTCGGGGAATGACAAGATGAGTCTCCTCGGGGAATGACAAGATGAGTCTCCTCGGGGAATGACAAGATGAGTCTCCTCGGGAATGACAAGATGAGTCTCCTCGGGAATGACAAGATGAGTCTCCTCGGGGAATGACAAGATGAGTCTCCTCGGGGAATGACAAGATGAGTCTCCTCGGGAATGACAAGATGAGTCTCCTCGGGGAATGACAAGATGAGTCTCCTCGGGGAATGACAAGATGAGTCTCCTCGGGGAATGACAAGATGAGTCTCCTCGGGGAATGACAAGATGAGTCTCCTCGGGGAATGACAAGATGAGTCTCCTCGGGGAATGACAAGATGAGTCTCCTCGGGGAATGACAAGATGAGTCTCCTCGGGGAATGACAAGATGAGTCTCCTCGGGGAATGACAAGATGAGTCTCCTCGGGGAATGACAAGATGAGTCTCCTCGGGGAATGACAAGATGAGTCTCCTCGGGAATGACAAGATGAGTCTCCTCGGGGAATGACAAGATGAGTCTCCTCGGGGAATGACAAGATGAGTCTCCTCGGGGAATGACAAGATGAGTCTCCTCGGGAATGACAAGATGAGTCTCCTCGGGGAATGACAAGATGAGTCTCCCGGGGAATGACAAGATGAGTCTCCTCGGGGAATGACAAGATGAGTCTCCTCGGGGAATGACAAGATGAGTCTCCTCGGGGAATGACAAGATGAGTCTCCTCGGGGAATGACAAGATGAGTCTCCTCGGGGAATGACAAGATGAGTCTCCTCGGGGAATGACAAGATGAGTCTCCTCGGGGAATGACAAGATGAGTCTCCTCGGGGAATGACAAGATGAGTCTCCTCGGGGAATGACAAGATGAGTCTCCTCGGGGAATGACAAGATGAGTCTCCTCGGGGAATGACAAGATGAGTCTCCTCGGGAATGACAAGATGAGTCTCCTCGGGGAATGACAAGATGAGTCTCCTCGGGGAATGACAAGATGAGTCTCCTCGGGGAATGACAAGATGAGTCTCCTCGGGGAATGACAAGATGAGTCTCCTCGGGGAATGACAAGATGAGTCTCCTCGGGGAATGACAAGATGAGTCTCCTCGGGGAATGACAAGATGAGTCTCCTCGGGGAATGACAAGATGAGTCTCCTCGGGGAATGACAAGATGAGTCTCCTCGGGGAATGACAAGATGAGTCTCCTCGGGGAATGACAAGATGAGTCTCCTCGGGGAATGACAAGATGAGTCTCCTCGGGAATGACAAGATGAGTCTCCTCGGGGAATGACAAGATGAGTCTCCTCGGGGAATGACAAGATGAGTCTCCTCGGGGAATGACAAGATGAGTCTCCTCGGGGAATGACAAGATGAGTCTCCTCGGGGAATGACAAGATGAGTCTCCTCGGGGAATGACAAGATGAGTCTCCTCGGGGAATGACAAGATGAGTCTCCTCGGGGAATGACAAGATGAGTCTCCTCGGGGAATGACAAGATGAGTCTCCTCGGGGAATGACAAGATGAGTCTCCTCGGGGAATGACAAGATGAGTCTCCTCGGGAATGACAAGATGAGTCTCCTCGGGGAATGACAAGATGAGTCTCCTCGGGGAATGACAAGATGAGTCTCCTCGGGGAATGACAAGATGAGTCTCCTCGGGGAATGACAAGATGAGTCTCCTCGGGGAATGACAAGACGAGTCTCCTCGGGGAATGACAAGACGAGTCTCCTCGGGGAATGACAAGACGAGTCTCCTCGGGAATGACAAGACGAGTCTCCTCGGGGAATGACAAGACGAGTCTCCTCGGGGAATGACAAGACGAGTCTCCTCGGGGAATGACAAGACGAGTCTCCTCGGGGAATGACAAGATGAGTCTCCTCGGGGAATGACAAGATGAGTCTCCTCGGGGAATGACAAGATGAGTCTCCTCGGGGAATGACAAGATGAGTCTCCTCGGGGAATGACAAGATGAGTCTCCTCGGGGAATGACAAGATGAGTCTCCTCGGGGAATGACAAGATGAGTCTCCTCGGGAATGACAAGATGAGTCTCCTCGGGGAATGACAAGATGAGTCTCCTCGGGGAATGACAAGATGAGTCTCCTCGGGAATGACAAGATGAGTCTCCTCGGGGAATGACAAGATGAGTCTCCTCGGGGAATGACAAGATGAGTCTCCTCGGGGAATGACAAGATGAGTCTCCTCGGGGAATGACAAGATGAGTCTCCTCGGGGAATGACAAGATGAGTCTCCTCGGGGAATGACAAGATGAGTCTCCTCGGGGAATGACAAGATGAGTCTCCTGGGGAATGACAAGATGAGTCTCCTCGGGGAATGACAAGATGAGTCTCCTCGGGGAATGACAAGATGAGTCTCCTCGGGGAATGACAAGATGAGTCTCCTCGGGGAATGACAAGATGAGTCTCCTCGGGGAATGACAAGATGAGTCTCCTCGGGGAATGACAAGATGAGTCTCCTCGGGGAATGACAAGATGAGTCTCCTCGGGGAATGACAAGATGAGTCTCCTCGGGAATGACAAGATGAGTCTCCTCGGGGAATGACAAGATGAGTCTCCTCGGGGAATGACAAGATGAGTCTCCTCGGGGAATGACAAGATGAGTCTCCTCGGGGAATGACAAGATGAGTCTCCTCGGGGAATGACAAGATGAGTCTCCTCGGGGAATGACAAGATGAGTCTCCTCGGGGAATGACAAGATGAGTCTCCTCGGGGAATGACAAGATGAGTCTCCTCGGGGAATGACAAGATGAGTCTCCTCGGGGAATGACAAGATGAGTCTCCTCGGGGAATGACAAGATGAGTCTCCTCGGGGAATGACAAGATGAGTCTCCTCGGGGAATGACAAGATGAGTCTCCTCGGGGAATGACAAGATGAGTCTCCTCGGGGAATGACAAGATGAGTCTCCTCGGGGAATGACAAGATGAGTCTCCTCGGGAATGACAAGATGAGTCTCCTCGGGGAATGACAAGATGAGTCTCCTCGGGAATGACAAGATGAGTCTCCTCGGGGAATGACAAGATGAGTCTCCTCGGGGAATGACAAGATGAGTCTCCTCGGGGAATGACAAGATGAGTCTCCTCGGGGAATGACAAGATGAGTCTCCTCGGGGAATGACAAGATGAGTCTCCTCGGGGAATGACAAGATGAGTCTCCTCGGGGAATGACAAGATGAGTCTCCTCGGGGAATGACAAGATGAGTCTCCTCGGGGAATGACAAGATGAGTCTCCTCGGGGAATGACAAGATGAGTCTCCTCGGGGAATGACAAGATGAGTCTCCTCGGGGAATGACAAGATGAGTCTCCTCGGGGAATGACAAGATGAGTCTCCTCGGGGAATGACAAGATGAGTCTCCTCGGGGAATGACAAGATGAGTCTCCTCGGGGAATGACAAGATGAGTCTCCTCGGGGAATGACAAGATGAGTCTCCTCGGGGAATGACAAGATGAGTCTCCTCGGGGAATGACAAGATGAGTCTCCTCGGGAATGACAAGATGAGTCTCCTCGGGGAATGACAAGATGAGTCTCCTCGGGGAATGACAAGATGAGTCTCCTCGGGGAATGACAAGATGAGTCTCCTCGGGGAATGACAAGATGAGTCTCCTCGGGGAATGACAAGATGAGTCTCCTCGGGAATGACAAGATGAGTCTCCTCGGGGAATGACAAGATGAGTCTCCTCGGGGAATGACAAGATGAGTCTCCTCGGGGAATGACAAGATGAGTCTCCTCGGGAATGACAAGATGAGTCTCCTCGGGAATGACAAGATGAGTCTCCTCGGGGAATGACAAGATGAGTCTCCTCGGGGAATGACAAGATGAGTCTCCTCGGGGAATGACAAGATGAGTCTCCTCGGGGAATGACAAGATGAGTCTCCTCGGGGAATGACAAGATGAGTCTCCTCGGGGAATGACAAGATGAGTCTCCTCGGGGAATGACAAGATGAGTCTCCTCGGGGAATGACAAGATGAGTCTCCTCGGGGAATGACAAGATGAGTCTCCTCGGGGAATGACAAGATGAGTCTCCTCGGGGAATGACAAGATGAGTCTCCTCGGGGAATGACAAGATGAGTCTCCTCGGGGAATGACAAGATGAGTCTCCTCGGGGAATGACAAGATGAGTCTCCTCGGGGAATGACAAGATGAGTCTCCTCGGGGAATGACAAGATGAGTCTCCTCGGGAATGACAAGATGAGTCTCCTCGGGGAATGACAAGATGAGTCTCCTCGGGGAATGACAAGATGAGTCTCCTCGGGGAATGACAAGATGAGTCTCCTCGGGGAATGACAAGATGAGTCTCCTCGGGGAATGACAAGATGAGTCTCCTCGGGGAATGACAAGATGAGTCTCCTCGGGGAATGACAAGATGAGTCTCCTCGGGGAATGACAAGATGAGTCTCCTCGGGGAATGACAAGATGAGTCTCCTCGGGGAATGACAAGATGAGTCTCCTCGGGGAATGACAAGATGAGTCTCCTCGGGGAATGACAAGATGAGTCTCCTCGGGGAATGACAAGATGAGTCTCCTCGGGGAATGACAAGATGAGTCTCCTCGGGGAATGACAAGATGAGTCTCCTCGGGGAATGACAAGATGAGTCTCCTCGGGAATGACAAGATGAGTCTCCTCGGGGAATGACAAGATGAGTCTCCTCGGGGAATGACAAGATGAGTCTCCTCGGGGAATGACAAGATGAGTCTCCTCGGGAATGACAAGATGAGTCTCCTCGGGGAATGACAAGATGAGTCTCCTCGGGAATGACAAGATGAGTCTCCTCGGGGAATGACAAGATGAGTCTCCTCGGGGAATGACAAGATGAGTCTCCTCGGGGAATGACAAGATGAGTCTCCTCGGGGAATGACAAGATGAGTCTCCTCGGGGAATGACAAGATGAGTCTCCTCGGGGAATGACAAGATGAGTCTCCTCGGGGAATGACAAGATGAGTCTCCTCGGGGAATGACAAGATGAGTCTCCTCGGGGAATGACAAGATGAGTCTCCTCGGGGAATGACAAGATGAGTCTCCTCGGGGAATGACAAGATGAGTCTCCTCGGGAATGACAAGATGAGTCTCCTCGGGGAATGACAAGATGAGTCTCCTCGGGAATGACAAGATGAGTCTCCTCGGGGAATGACAAGATGAGTCTCCTCGGGGAATGACAAGATGAGTCTCCTCGGGAATGACAAGATGAGTCTCCTCGGGGAATGACAAGATGAGTCTCCTCGGGGAATGACAAGATGAGTCTCCTCGGGGAATGACAAGATGAGTCTCCTCGGGGAATGACAAGATGAGTCTCCTCGGGGAATGACAAGATGAGTCTCCTCGGGGAATGACAAGATGAGTCTCCTCGGGGAATGACAAGATGAGTCTCCTCGGGAATGACAAGATGAGTCTCCTCGGGGAATGACAAGATGAGTCTCCTCGGGAATGACAAGATGAGTCTCCTCGGGAATGACAAGATGAGTCTCCTCGGGAATGACAAGATGAGTCTCCTCGGGGAATGACAAGATGAGTCTCCTCGGGGAATGACAAGATGAGTCTCCTCGGGGAATGACAAGATGAGTCTCCTCGGGGAATGACAAGATGAGTCTCCTCGGGGAATGACAAGATGAGTCTCCTCGGGGAATGACAAGATGAGTCTCCTCGGGGAATGACAAGATGAGTCTCCTCGGGGAATGACAAGATGAGTCTCCTCGGGGAATGACAAGATGAGTCTCCTCGGGGAATGACAAGATGAGTCTCCTCGGGGAATGACAAGATGAGTCTCCTCGGGGAATGACAAGATGAGTCTCCTCGGGGAATGACAAGATGAGTCTCCTCGGGGAATGACAAGATGAGTCTCCTCGGGGAATGACAAGATGAGTCTCCTCGGGGAATGACAAGATGAGTCTCCTCGGGGAATGACAAGATGAGTCTCCTCGGGGAATGACAAGATGAGTCTCCTCGGGGAATGACAAGATGAGTCTCCTCGGGGAATGACAAGATGAGTCTCCTCGGGGAATGACAAGATGAGTCTCCTCGGGGAATGACAAGATGAGTCTCCTCGGGGAATGACAAGATGAGTCTCCTCGGGGAATGACAAGATGAGTCTCCTCGGGGAATGACAAGATGAGTCTCCTCGGGGAATGACAAGATGAGTCTCCTCGGGGAATGACAAGATGAGTCTCCTCGGGGAATGACAAGATGAGTCTCCTCGGGGAATGACAAGATGAGTCTCCTCGGGGAATGACAAGATGAGTCTCCTCGGGAATGACAAGATGAGTCTCCTCGGGGAATGACAAGATGAGTCTCCTCGGGGAATGACAAGATGAGTCTCCTCGGGGAATGACAAGATGAGTCTCCTCGGGGAATGACAAGATGAGTCTCCTCGGGGAATGACAAGATGAGTCTCCTCGGGGAATGACAAGATGAGTCTCCTCGGGAATGACAAGATGAGTCTCCTCGGGAATGACAAGATGAGTCTCCTCGGGGAATGACAAGATGAGTCTCCTCGGGGAATGACAAGATGAGTCTCCTCGGGGAATGACAAGATGAGTCTCCTCGGGGAATGACAAGATGAGTCTCCTCGGGGAATGACAAATGAGTCTCCTCGGGGAATGACAATGAGTCTCCTCGGGGAATGACAAGATGAGTCTCCTCGGGGAATGACAAGATGAGTCTCCTCGGGAATGACAAGATGAGTCTCCTCGGGGAATGACAAGATGAGTCTCCTCGGGGAATGACAAGATGAGTCTCCTCGGGGAATGACAAGATGAGTCTCCTCGGGGAATGACAAGATGAGTCTCCTCGGAATGACAAGATGAGTCTCCTCGGGGAATGACAAGATGAGTCTCCTCGGGGAATGACAAGATGAGTCTCCTCGGGGAATGACAAGATGAGTCTCCTCGGGAATGACAAGATGAGTCTCCTCGGGAATGACAAGATGAGTCTCCTCGGGGAATGACAAGATGAGTCTCCTCGGGGAATGACAAGATGAGTCTCCTCGGGGAATGACAAGATGAGTCTCCTCGGGAATGACAAGATGAGTCTCCTCGGGGAATGACAAGATGATCTCCTCGGGGAATGACAAGATGAGTCTCCTCGGGAATGACAAGATGAGTCTCCTCGGGGAATGACAAGATGAGTCTCCTCGGGGAATGACAAGATGAGTCTCCTCGGGAATGACAAGATGAGTCTCCTCGGGGAATGACAAGATGAGTCTCCTCGGGGATGACAAGATGAGTCTCCTCGGGGAATGACAAGATGAGTCTCCTCGGGGAATGACAAGATGAGTCTCCTCGGGGAATGACAAGATGAGTCTCCTCGGGGACTGACAAGATGAGTCTCCTCGGGGAATGACAAGATGAGTCTCCTCGGGAATGACAAGATGAGTCTCCTCGGGGAATGACAAGATGAGTCTCCTCGGGGAATGACAAGATGAGTCTCCTCGGGAATGACAAGATGAGTCTCCTCGGGGAATGACAAGATGAGTCTCCTCGGGGAATGACAAGATGAGTCTCCTCGGGAATGACAAGATGAGTCTCCTCGGGGAATGACAAGATGAGTCTCCTCGGGGAATGACAAGATGAGTCTCCTCGGGGAATGACAAGATGATCTCCTCGGGAATGACAAGATGTCTCCTCGGGGAATGACAAGATAGTCTCCTCGGGGAATGACAAGATGAGTCTCCTCGGGGAATGACAAGATGAGTCTCCTCGGGGAATGACAAGATGAGTCTCCTCGGGAATGACAAGATGATCTCCTCGGGGAATGACAAGATGAGTCTCCTCGGGGAATGACAAGATGAGTCTCCTCGGGAATGACAAGATGAGTCTCCTCGGGGAATGACAAGATGAGTCTCCTCGGGAATGACAAGATGAGTCTCCTCGGGAATGACAGATGAGTCTCCTCGGGGAATGACAAGATGAGTCTCCTCGGGGAATGACAAGATGAGTCTCCTCGGGGAATGACAAGATGAGTCTCCTCGGGGAATGACAATGAGTCTCCTCGGGAATGACAAGATGAGTCTCCTCGGGAATGACAAGATGAGTCTCCTCGGGGAATGACAAGATGAGTCTCCTCGGGGAATGACAAGATGAGTCTCCTCGGGGAATGACAAGATGAGTCTCCTCGGGGAATGACAAGATGAGTCTCCTCGGGGAATGACAAGATGAGTCTCCTCGGGGAATGACAAGATGAGTCTCCTCGGGGAATGACAAGATGAGTCTCCTCGGGAATGACAAGATGAGTCTCCTCGGGGAAGATGACAAGATGAGTCTCCTCGGGGAGAGATGACAAGATGAGTCTCCTCGGGGAATGACAAGATGAGTCTCCTCGGGGAGAGATGACAAGATGAGTCTCCTCGGGGAGATGACAATGAGTCTCCTCGGGGAGAGATGACAAGATGAGTCTCCTCGGGAGAGATGACAAGATGAGTCTCCTCGGGAATGACAAGATGAGTCTCCTCGGGGAATGACAAGATGAGTCTCCTCGGGGAGAGATGACAAGATGAGTCTCCTCGGGGAATGACAAGATGAGTCTCCTCGGGGAAGATGACAAGATGAGTCTCCTCGGGGAATGACAAGATGAGTCTCCTCGGGAATGACAAGATGAGTCTCCTCGGGGAGATGACAAGATGAGTCTCCTCGGGAATGACAAGATGAGTCTCCTCGGGGAGAGATGACAAGATGAGTCTCCTCGGGGAATGACAAGATGAGTCTCCTCGGGGAATGACAAGATGAGTCTCCTCGGGGAATGACAAGATGAGTCTCCTCGGGGAATGACAAGATGAGTCTCCTCGGGGAATGACAAGATGAGTCTCCTCGGGGAATGACAAGATGAGTCTCCTCGGGAATGACAAGATGAGTCTCCTCGGGGAATGACAAGATGAGTCTCCTCGGGGAATGACGAGAGATGACAAGATGAGTCTCCTCGGGAATGACAAGATGACAATGAGTCTCCTCGGGGAATGACAAGATGAGTCTCCTCGGGGAATGACAAGATGAGTCTCCTCGGGAATGACAAGAGATGACAGATGAGTCTCCTCGGGGAATGACAAGATGAGTCTCCTCGGGAATGACAAGAGATGACAAGATGAGTCTCCTCGGGGAATGACAAGATGAGTCTCCTCGGGGAATGACAAGATGAGTCTCCTCGGGACGAGATCACGGGGGACGAGATCACGGGGGACGAGATGAGGTTCGGGGACGAGATCACGGGGACGAGACCACGGGGACGAGATCACGGGGGACGAGATCACGGGGGACGAGATCACGGGGGACGAGATCACGGGGGACGAGATCACGGGGGACGAGATGAGGTTCGGGGGATGAGATCACGGGGGACGAGATCACGGGGGACGAGATCACGGGGGACGAGATCACGGGGGACGAGATCACGGGGGACGAGATCACGGGGGACGAGATGAGGTTCGGGGGACGAGATCACGGGGGACGAGATCACGGGGGACGAGATCACGGGGGACGAGATCACGGGGACGAGATCACGGGGGACGAGATCACGGGGACGAGATGAGGTTCGGGGGATGAGATCACGGGGGACGAGATCACGGGGGACGAGATCACGGGGGACGAGATCACGGGGGACGAGATCACGGGGGACGAGATGAGGTTCGGGGACGAGATCACGGGGACGAGATCACGGGGGACGAGATCACGGGGGACGAGATCACGGGGGACGAGTTCACGGGGGACGAGATCACGGGGGACGAGATAACGGAGGTCTCGTCCCCCGTCATCTTGCAAACCACTCAGAAAAAAGTTTTCATATCTCCTTTATTTCAAAATTGATGAAAAATGAACTTTACAGGCATGTTCTCCATCAATTTCTACCCCGGGGGCCAAGTTCACGTATTTTTAGGATTTTTCTCTGAGGAGATACGGGTAAAACGTTTTCGACGCGACGTCGTCTGAAGCCAACGGAGACTCCGAGGGAAAAATGAGATTTCCATCGTCATCAGCACCCTCGAGAACCTCAGAAACCAACGTTCCACGAATTGAACTTTTCCGACTGTGCCGACCTGTGTCTGATTCTTAGGCAAACGGGCTCTCAAGTAATATTGGAATAGATCTCTCATGTTACTTTCCCTTGTCATTTTGTGATATTTCAATAAATTGTTACATTTATTACCTAAAGAAAGACTGAAAAGGCTTTGAAAGTGATTGACAATTAGTGAAATTACTAATATTACGCTAATTTAAACAAAATTCAGGGGATCATTGAAGGGAATAATATAGGAGGCTGATTATAGTGGATGCCATTCAATCTTGGTTGAATGGGCTGGAGTGTGGAATGAAAGAGGACGAGCACATCGAATACATCTGAGAGAATTAATGAATCTACCGTATCCCTATCTCCATCTACCGTACCTCTTACAATGGATGGTCTTACTCTCTCCTATTCTAATCCTTCCTTCACTTTCTTGTAATACTCTATATCTCTTATCATTCTTCTCATGAGCTTCCTTCCATGCTTTTACCACTCTCGGATCGATTGATGTCATATCTACAGTATTCCATTCGTTTTCCATCTCTTCCTTCATCACTCACAATTTCTTTCTTCTCCTGCTTTCATTGTCCTTCTCTTACCGAAGTCATCGAATTTTCTCATTAGATCATTCTGTTCATGAATCTGAAATAGAATGATCAAGAAAGATCAAAGATCAATTCTCACTTTATCTCGCAATTTAGCATATCGAATATTCTCTGCTTCCTTAGCTGATCTATCTTCTTGTTCTTGTCTTCTCTTGAATTCTTCTAATCTATCGATATTTTCTCTCAAAAGGACTAATTACTATCACAATCAATTCGATAGTTCATACTGTAGATGATAATTCTTCTCTAATTGTCTTTCTCTTCCTTTAATCATTAATCGTGCTTCTCTCCATCCATGTTCATCAGGTCTTTCCATCCACCATTCTTCTCTTCTTCCTTCTCTTATTTCACGACGACGGGCATTCATTTCCATCTAAATATAAAGTATATGAGCTACTCATTCAAGTGCTTCTCATAGGTTGGATAGATCAATCTCATACTTGGAATTGAAGACTCTTCATTTCTGTTTCCCTTGCATGTTTTATCTCGATTTCTCTCAATCGTTGTTCTTCTGCATACCTGATCACTCATTGATTTTTGTATCGAGAGAAAGGGAAGACAAAGAAGTAAAGATCACTCTCTTCCTCCTTCTCTCTTCCCACTTCACTCACTCTTTAGCTGCTCGATCATTACTTCGAATATCCATTTCATCCTCTTTATCACGAGCATTTAGACGACGTCTCAATTATGATCATTCATTCATTATGAATACCCTTGCTTACCTTCTTCCTTCATCGATTTGTCCTTCGAGAGTCTTAGCGAATAAATCTTTTCTTGATTCATCTAATCTTCTTCTATCTCCTTCATCTTCTTGACGAAATATCATTGCATCCGGCTGCAATACTCTCTTCCCCCTTCCTCTCTTCTCTTTCTTCCCTTGCCCTCATCACTCTATCCATACCTTCTCTTGTATTGCAGCCCTTCTTCGATGTTCTCCTACTAGATCATTATTCACTTTATCCACTAATCCCTCCAGTGCTCTTCTTCTTCCTATCTCTTCCTATTAATAATAAATTGATTATCATCATTCTTTCTTCATCTCACCCTCTTCAATTCTTCTTCTTTCCTCTGCAGATCAATTTCATATCGATTAGCTCTTTCTCTTCCCATTTTCTCTTTTCTTCTTCTTCTTCAGCTTTTTTTCTCATCATTTCCATATATCTCAATTACAATCATTTTCACATCTATCATTAATTCAATACCTACTTTTCTCAGCTCTACATTGTGCACAAACTTCTTCTCCATATGAATCTTCTCGAGTATGGGAGAATTCCATCGAATGACATTCTCCTCTTCCCATTTCTCCCATTCCTCCTCCTATTCCTTCTCTCATTCCTCCTATTCCTCCTCCCAATATCTTCCCTCCAATTCCACCTAATATATCTGCAATATCAATTAACTGATATAACCATCTCTCTTCATTTACCCCCTTCATCTCTATAAGCAGTTCTTATCCCATTCTCTTCTCTTCTTCCAATTTCACTATCATCCATTCTGAATCTATCGAGATCTTTCATTATTCCTCCCACTCCATTCAATGAATCAGAATGAGAGAATCGAAGACGACTGAAATATTCTGTGATCTTTGGTCTTTCGTATCTTCTCTACCGATCAACTTCCACTCCCAAATCGACTCCCTCTTGAAGATTATACAATGGATCGAGAGTACGAGGAGGCATCTTAATCAATTGATTATCGATTGAATAAAGAGAGTGGAATACCGGATCAGGAGGATAATCTTCCTTGAGTGAATGAGGGATATTCATTAGAGGAGGCATTGAATCACTAGATGAACTACCACGAGGATGAGATTGAAGAGATGAGAATTGATCAGAGATTAGAAGATTGGTAGAAGGAATTTCAATAGGCAGGGGAAGAAAGAGGAGAAACTGAAGAGGAAGAGTTTAATATGAAATGAAGAATGAGTACTCACATCTTGTATCATATCTCTTTGTAATGGAAACATTCTCAGGTGGACGAAATCGAGGAGCATCAAAATTGTCAAGAGCGCCTTCAATGAGAGAAGATGAAGAGAGAAGATAAGATGACTCATACTTACCTCTTATTCGATCGGCCTCCGTTGGTTCTCGATTACCCATTCTATCATAGTAATACACCTTCCCATACCTCATAGCGATAGAAGACTAACTAACTAACTCACTTCTTCTTCCGTCCTCCCTTCCTTTTCTACTCTCTCATCTCTCGATGGTTAGAGTGACGAGAAAGTGTGTGTAATGGAGAGAATTCTTCCAGTTGATTGATTCCTCCCTCACTGTCTCCTTCCTGTCGAAGGAAGGAAACACGAAAAGCAGTGCAAAAGTGCCTTCGACCGAATAATTCAAGCACAGCTACTTAGAAGTGCACTACATACATTCAATAAAAGAAACAGAATGCCTGAAGAATTGAGTGGATTGAGATTCAACCGATTTTCATGAGACATATAGATAATCATTTGATTGCTTCAAGACCAATTGCTGCTACAAACGAGTTTATCACGTACTTCCGATTCAAAAGTATCGTGGTTATTCTTGAGTAGCTGTTATTTCCCTTGTCAGTTGTTAATCTTCTCTCAGGTCATTTCCTGATCTTCATCCATAATGATGTAGAGAGCGGAATTCGATCGACTGAAGATGATATTTGATCTTTTGTAAAGAGTTCCTTTCCTATTGAGCTAACCGAGGTTGGATAGATTGTCCGAGTAATGCAGTGTGACTGATTGGATTCTCGCATAAAGTCGCAATGCGGAAATTCTCTCTCCATTCGGGATGAGCATCCAGAACACTCAATGTAACAATTGAAATCAACTGAAATCAAATTGATTGAAATAAATGTTGTATCACAAAGGTCTTCAATTTAAGCATATTGAAGATGTGACTTACTTCGGAAAATCTGCACTGCTTTGTTGTCTCTCGGCCAATGATAAGATGCATAATAACGAGCGGCATCACAGAGAAGATCTGTAATTGAATATTCACTGAATAATAGATACTAGATTTCCCTTCATTTATTCTTATGCATCAACATGGTTCAACTCACCCAATCCCATAATTTTCTCGAATTCGCTTGAGCTCGTGCTCAATCCGTACCGAAGAAGTTCAATAGTCACATCATGTCCTGTAATTTTACATAGATCTTCATTATCTCTATCCACATATTCGATCTGAATTTTATTTGTACAACACGAATTATTTTCGGATTTGTCAAAGCAGTCGAGTCCGATCTTGATTCGAATTGCTAACTTCTTGAACATGGATGAATTCTGAACGTGTATAAAAGGAGGGAGAACGCTCCCTCCTTTTATACACGTTCGGTGACTCAGACTCGACTCGTACAGTTGGGAGATGAGAAGAGATGGATGATTGTATACATGGTGGAATCACCACAATCTCGTAGGTAATTTATAAATAATTGCATATCGAGGTGATTAAGGCTGTGATATCATAATGGAACATACCTTGTTCGAGGCCGTAGAAACTCATCTTCATCTGAATATCAAGACATTCAAATTTCCCTTGTGTTAAATCGGTTAATAATCTATTACTTTTTTCCATTTCGGTCCACAAAATTCGCCTTGTTTTTTTTAAACTGTATCTCACAAGACCCATAACATCTATCAGACCCTGTCAGACCCATAACATCTACACTTAATCAAACAACAAACGAACCAGAGCTATTTGTAGCTGATCTTCATATCTTCTCTATCTTCCTCAATTGACCAGAAAAGTGCATTTCCGAGTACTCTTGCTGGCAAACTGTAGTTGAATTCTTTGTCTCTCATCTCTAGAACTGATCTGAAAGAATGATCAACTCGACATCAATGAGGTTCAATTCCTCAACTCACTCATTTCTCACTGCTTCGAAAATGATTTCCAACAAATCCTCATTGCCCTCATTTGTCCTCATTTGTCCTCATTACTTTCGTGAGTTCTATGTCGTCCAACTAATATATTCATTGCCTCAAATTCTAACATTAATTGAAGGTTACCTGGGAGATCATATCCTGTAATATATCAAGTATCAAAATGATTTCAGCCTCTGAATAAACAATATTCATTCATCGAAAGTACGATAATAAACCTTCGAATCTTCCTTTATCCCAATATTTTGATGCTCTACCGAGTGGTTCGCCAGTTATTTGACCATTCTTTGCACGAAAAATGGGCAGCAAATCAAGTATGATTTGATTTGTGCGACTGGATATCTAGAAATGGGAGAATGTTAATCACAAACATAAGAGAATGGGAATATACTAAAATAACTTACTTCAGTATCGATATCTTGCATTCCCCTCTGTATGTTTGCAACAATTGTCAAGGGACGGCATCGCACTCGAATACTCCAATTTGAGGAGAATGAACATGGAAATTGCGAATGAGATTGAATTGAGGGCTCATTCAAAAAATCAAAGGAACATCTTCTGTCGACATGTTTCTGTACAAATATCTCGTGCAATCAATCCAAAATAATTTTGTCTATCCGATCAACTATTTTAATGTTCTTCATCATTTAGCTTTCTTCTCCACTTCTCTGCAATAGTGAACACAATGGAGAGCAATGTTCCCTTTGTTATTTTTGTTATTTAATGTAATGATACGATTCAATTATTTAGGATATCAGGAAAGCTTCGAGCGTGTTTAGGTTTCATGTGCTTTCTTAGATATCTCCAGTCAGAAAATAACGAAGAGATATTAGCGACAGTGGCGTTTCTGTCTCTAATTACTTTCCAAATTCGATAAACGAAAATTAGGTATACTTCTTTGGAACGATTGAATGTCTTTGTCTTCACTTCTTCATCTTTCACATGCCTTCATATGAGAATGAGAGTTTATCAGGATGGGAACACAAGGGAGAACTGATAACTTTGATTCATGGGAATCTCTTTCTCTCTTATCAATGAAAGGCAACACGTGAAAAAGAGACAAAAGATAAATACCAGTAAGAGTAAGATCTTAAATAGATAGTCAATCTGTACATACTACACATCGAATGGCACATTTCAATAAAATACGAATAAGCGAAATAGTATGAATTATTCTTTGATGGATAACCCGGTTTAATCATCTTGTATCTCAGAATTGTGGTCTCCATATCTTTGATTTCTTTGGCCTTTCTTCATTTTGATCTACAGATACGATATCGAGCTCCTCTTCGTCTAATTTATTCTCTTCTGAAGGACGATCGATTGATGAGGACGAATGAATTGAAGGAGAAGAGGAAGAAGAAGAAGTGAAGAAAGGAGAACTCGACATGATTCACTTAAAGATCAAAGATCAATCTAAGAGATCGAGTGTAATAGACTAACGATAAATGAGTGAGAAGTGTTGATTGTACATGTTGTCCAGATGGAGAATGAGAAGGGAATGATAGATTAAGGAAGTCGAAAGTAGATCGAGATGCATGAGAGAAACCATCTTGTAGTCCACGACGATATGATGAATCTGATAGAATAGATTAACACGTATTTTCTATTCTGTATTATTCGATCACTGTCCGAATATTTTTTTCTCCGCTCATCTGAATTTGTTCTCATTTCCACATAATTGAACGTACTATTATGTGCAGATGGAGATTGAGAAGATTGAAGCATTTTAATATACTCAATCGTAAGTTCAAGGATATCCGCCTTCTCCAATTTAGATCTGAGAAACAGAAATATTGGGAAAATGAAAAAGATATTGCAAGAAGATTCAACTCAAATAAAATGAACCTGTGATGGGGTGCGACAGAGAATAAATTGTCCTTCAACCAAGAAAGGGAATCGTTGATTCTCTTTCGACGTTTCTTCTCCATAAGAGGCTTCTTCATCTTAAATTTGTTACAGATTATTGAACAATGAATCATGTGGGTATGGATCAACCACTGCGAATTCACTCTTGGGCTTATCCCATTCTAATTGTCTACATTGATGAAATTTCGTGGAAATAGGTATATGCTCAATCTACAAAACGCATCGTACCTTTCTATTCTGATTCATTCCCTGTGGGGAGACAGAGGGAGAAGGAGGGAGATGGATCATCTAAGAGTACTGTAATCGGATGTGCCTGAGGGGACGAATAAGTGACAAGGTGTGAAGGGGAGAGCGGTGTGAGGGATAGAGAGAGAGAGGGGAGAGGGTGTAAGGGAGGAGAGATCAAAGAGAAGAGAGACAAATTGGTATGAGAAAGAAGTCATCCAGACAGACGGAGGTGGTGATAGAGGGAGAGGGGAGGGGGGGAGGGAGGGGAGGAGAGGACTGATCCACCCGTGGGAAGAACAACATTATGGTAGAGGGATATGATGCCATTATGATTGAGAGGAGTGGGAACACTTTCATTCCCTTTTCCCATCAAAAAGAGGAGGATAATCGTGTGAAGAGTAGTGAGAATGATCAAGTCAAGAAGGGGGAAATAGATCAGAGTTTATCCCTCTTCTTTTCTTCTTCTCTCTTCTTTCCTCCAATAAAACTAATTGGTCGAGATGGCGTCTCGTTAGATTCTCCAATGAGAATAGCCTCCCATCTCTCGATGTTGCCATTTTAACGAGCTGTTGAGTGGTGGAGGTGATGGAGGGAATTGGAGGGAGGAGGGAGGAGGAAGAGGGAGGGAGGGAGGGGGATACAGTGGCAGCAGTCTCCCCCTCTTCCCTCCTTCCCGAATTCAGAGATTCGCGTGCCCAATTGTCTTTTGATGTATCCGATGAGAGAGGCAATTAATCAATGTTTCGAGGAAGAGAAGAGAGGACTGAAGATGGAGCAATCACAACAATATCAGAAGGGGTAGACGACATAATATTGAGATTCTGAAATTGAAGAGACCACCATTGAATCTGCACAACATTGTAATTCGGAAGAGTCTCATTCTCTAATATTCGATGGATGCTATTCCTGGATGGTATCAATCAGATGGTGTTTATCTCATTGTCCTCTCTTTAGAATGACTCGTCTTAACCCCTATCTCCTTTTCCATTTACGTCAGTAGTCTCTTTATCACGAGGGAAGTCTTCTCTACAAAAGGAAGGAAATTGACAGACTGTCGTCTTGTTTTGTCGTCTGATAACAACCTCCCTCCCCCCCCCCTTTCTCTCTCTCTCTCTCTCTCTCTCGAATTCCATCTGATCAATTGCAATCAGTTTACTGTCCTCCTCCTTTCTCCCTCTTTCATTCAATCATCAATTAATCATCTTTTCAGAATGAGATCACTCTTCATCCTTTCGTTCATTGGACTTCTCGTTCTTTCCATCGAAGGGTAACTTCACTTCTTCTTCCTCCTCTCATATTCATCCTTTCAGTAAGAAGCAAGTTGTGAGACAGGCAGCAGCTCCAGTTCCAGTGGTTAGTCGATATCCTCCCTTTCTACCGTAATCCATTCTTCCATTCAGGAATCAGTAGTGGAGGAACCAGTGGTTGTCATTCAGCCAAAGATAATTCGTCCCCGTACTCTCAAAGTGCTGACTGCATACGATAAATGCAAGATGGAATGTAAGAGACAAAGGGAGAATGAAGGACTTGCTACTGTAAGAATACGCTATACTCTCCTTCCATTACAGTAACCATTTACAGTATGTGGAACAGTTGAAGGCTGAATTGGCTGCTGCTGAAGCTGCCATCGAACAGGTACGGTAGATGAGGAGTACGGTATTCATTGATCATTCTCACTCAGGAGAACGCTTCAGCTGAGCAGACCAATGAGAATACAGCTGTATAAGAGACCATAGCATGTCCATTCATGCAATTGAGACCCAATGACATGCATAATGTACCTTCTGAACACTCTCATATGCTTACCCCCTCTCATCGCTTATCCTTTCACCCATGTCAGTATTCTACAGTACTGTAAGCTTAGCATCATGTGTTTTATATCTTCGAAAATGGCAGATAAATAATTTCATTCATTCAAGAGCTCAACAAAAACAACTTACAACTATGAGTGAGATAACACAAACTATATCTACGAATGAACATAACGAACGAACTAGTTCTCCTTCAGGAATTCCTTCTTATATTTCTCCCGCAATTGATTGATTTTCTCAGTATCTTCTTCACTTGGGATTCCCGATCTTTTATCGATGTAATCGGACTTGGGTAGACCATACAGCTCCTAAATACGAATCATTAAATAATCAAGTAACATGCTCGAAAAACACCATCGAAAAGAGCTATCTTTCGAAGCATTTTTTTAAAGCTTGGCATTGGTAAGAAATTGGTAAGAAAAAATGCAATAGATTGACAGTACCATTCAAATAACTAACCTCTAGTGTCATCAGTCTTGACCAATGGGGATACAATTTCCTTCCAGTGGGAGCCAATTCCTTCTCCCATACTTTCTTACTTGCTTCAATTGTCTCTTTCACATAATTCTCAGCATTGAATGCTTCCAATTCAGCCAGATGGCCCTTCATTCGCTTCTCGTATTCACGTTCAGCCTGTAATCAATTATCACCTTTCCATCCAACCACATGATTCAGCTAAGAAGTCATATTTCCATGCCCTATATTTAAGAAGCGTTCACGTACAGTCAGATATTACTAGTCAAATATTTCGCAAACCTTGAGCTTTTTCTCTCTGTGATACTTCTGATACTTGCTCCAATCTCTGTCGTATCTCTTTCTTCTCTTATGTTTCTTCATCTTCTTCCTTCTAATAGTGAGTAGTCGAGGGGCGGCATACACAGCAACGGGTGGTGAATATGAGGGCATCTTGATTTCTCGAAGTTCACCCTGATCGACTCTTCCGATGATTCCGTTTGAGATCACGGGATCGATCATTGGAGTAGGGACGATGGTAGGGAAAGTATGGATGATATTATCCCTCTTAAGAGTTGGCAGAGAGATTCTTAGATGCTGCAAATGAAGATGTTGCTAATTATTTAGGCGATGTAATGGGCACATTTGGGCAAGCAAATCGTAAATAAAAATTATTTGAAAATGCACCTCAACGTCGAAGACATCTGGAATTCGGGAAGGTGGTGGCTCATTAGTTGAAAGGGAGAATACTGAAATATTATTATCGATAAGAAACGCAAACGTAAACCTACCAACTGAACTTGACGCAGTTGATTGAGTAGAACTAACCAGCTGAGCACACCTTCTACTCAGCAAGGTTGTGAGTCGGTTCATACTGAAATTAGATATCACATGAAGCGCATGGATAGATACGACAAACAATACGTTGCTACAAATTTCTTAACAACGTTTTTTTTTAATATAAATAATTTAATAAGGAGTATGATATAAGTTTGAGAATTTTTCTTACAGTATTTGTACAATTGTGTCGCACGAGGGAAATAACAGAATTCTATGTCGTCACTCGAAAACCCGCACGGCCCCCGGTAAGCCGACATAGGGCTGAGAAAAACGTCCTGAGCAGCGAAAGTTGAGCTGCGCTTTGTTTCTGCGTTTAGCGGGAAAATGTTATACTTTTTACCGGTTACAGATATGGAAAAATGCAGTTGCAACTGTGGTCCGATCCTCACCTTGATAATCAGGGTTGGAAGATTGCCAACTTTTTGAATTCGCGCAACTGTCCCTGCGGATCACGCAAAAATTTTCGGACGTTTTCACTGTGTGATATGTCGGCTCCTAGGGGCCGTGAACCCGGCCTATTTTTGTTAATTTTTGAATAATCATGTTTATAACGGTCTTTACAGGCTAAATCTGTTAATTATTGTATGCTCTTGAATTGAGAGCTGTGAATTTCAGTCCCCTTTTAAAACAAACTGTTCTTTTAGAGATCGACAGAGGCGGCTGCCACATTGTCGAGTAATCTGTGAGTTTTTTTGTTCTGGTTACAATCATGACGTTTTCTAAATGGCCATGTCAATATAAATATGATTCAGTGCTGCTGAGGGTATCGGAAGTTGGGCTGAGGCCGTCGAGCAGGATAGTGAGTTATTTTTCCTCATGTTCGAAATATTTCTCACTCGTTCCAATGCGTTTGCATAATTTATTATACCCTTTCGGGACTTATTTGATATATAAGTAGCCTTAGTAGTAGGGTAAAAAAGGGAATCAAATTAAATCTACCACTATTTGTGGTGTTCGTAATCTGTATCGATTCGATGAGTTTACTGGGTTTTTTTATTTTTAATGGTTGAATGGAATAATCATAAATGTGACTTGGGACTTTCAGCTCAACTGCGAGCTGAGGCTGATCGTGATGGTCTGAAGACCGTTGTCGACTACGTGTACGAGGACGATGGAAAATACAAGGTACTCTCTCATTACCGTTGCAGAGACATATCCATTCCATAGCGTATTTGTGTTTCTATTATTTTCATAAATTGTTGTCCTTTAGATTGTCACTCAATACAAGACGATTACGAAGAAAGTTCCCCGAATTGTCGCTGACAGAAAGAAATGGAAGAAGTTTGGAGTGTGCAAGGGAGAGTCCTCTGGACCTCAGGTATTGTAGTTTACAGAAATAAATGTATTCTTAATTTAAAAATAATTTCGAAGTAATTCACGCTCACAGTTGGTTATTCTGAATATTGCAGGTGGCTACAACTTATGTCGCTGAAGAAGTTGAAATTCAGTTCGTGAGAAATCGTGCTGGAGAGCAGATCCTCGATGTGCAGGAGGATAAGCAACAGGTTACCTTATTCACTATTTTTGGCAACTAAATTTTCTTAATATGAGTGATTTGGTGTATTTTGGTGATATTCTTCATATTTAAATAAGACGAGTTTCATTGTAGGTGAAGGCGACATCTCGCGAGCACTGCAGATACTGCAAGGCCAATGACCATTGGAGTACCAACTGCCCCTACAAGGTTCATATTTATACTCTCACGCATATCATTATTTTGTTTATTTGTCCACAGACGACATTCTGCATTGTGTTGAGTGTAAGTATTGATTGATTGCAGGAGATGTACATGGCGGACGAGGAGCCGGATCCGGCAGTGTTGGCTGCTCAAGAGAAGGAGAGATCGGGCAGATACGTTGCCCCCTCTCTCAGACCGGATGCAAGAGGAGGACAAATGGACAATCGACGGTATGTATCACTATTTTGATAAAGGTGATACATAGACAATGAATCATAGAAAAAATAATGAAACATATTGCATGGTTGGTAGTATGTAGAACAAAAGTCATTTGATTAGTTTTGGAAATATTGAGATAGTTAGGTACAAGTAACTGAAGTTGATTCCGATCGATTTCGCATTTTTTTGCATTTTGCAAATCCACAGCCCGTTGCTGGGTTCGGGGAGCCGGAACCGCGCGGACGCGTCTCTCACGCGTCGCGGCTCAAACTAAGAAAGCACCTTTATCTGACTTATTACTCTTTTTTTGGCTTTGTAAACTTCTCAGAAGAGGCGCAAGCGGTCAACTTACATGATCAGACTTAGCAAATTAATAAATATTTAATGGCTGATTTTATATTATTTTTCAACGGCAAGAGCCGGCGAATAGTCACCATGTTGGCACAAAAAACATGAAAGATATCAGTGATTACTGAACTATTTACTTGATTTCATGATTCATGTGGTCAAGTGGAATGTCCTCTACAACTTTTGGTTGCCAAATTCTTAATTAATTGTACTTTAACTCTATAAGTACCAAAAGGACGTATTTTACGTTGTAAACTGCAACTGAAAGATCTCTCCGAATACTGAACCAAATTCTTCGTTCTTGGTCTCAAACGATTTCTGATGTCCGGCGCTACAACTTTTGGTTGCCAAAATTAAAATATTAGGGCAAATTAACAAGATCGCGTAAAAATGCGTGAAACGTCGCCACCATTCGCGCACTCGCGACGCGTCAAAAAGTGGTCGCGTCGCGGCAACAGGCCCGAACTGTTGACTGAAGGGCAACGGGCTGTGAAATCATAAATGTTTTACATTTCAGTTCGGAGGAGAATACTTGCCGTGTTACCAATCTGCCTCAAGATTGCGATGAAAGCGAATTGAGAGATCTATTCGCTAAGATTGGAAGAGTCCAGGTAACGAATTAAATCAGTCGTATCAGTATCCGAAGTATATTCTCTCTTTCAGCGTGTTTTCATCGCTCGTGACAAGCATTCTAACATGCCTAAGGGATTCGCTTTCGTTACTTACGATACGAGACAGGACGCAGCTAAGGCAATCGAAGTACTCAACAACCTCAGAATGAATCATATGGTACTCAAGGTCGAATGGACCAGGTATGATTCTAATTAGAATTCAATGAATAATTAAACATATTTGCAGGCCCAACCCGAACTGATGACTCGGATAATTTCTCGGCTGTTTTGGGATTTTTTTTCTATTATAACATTCACTTCATGAATTCGGTGGACTTGTTTTTTCTCTCCACTCTTGTTAATCTAAGATAAATAGTTATCTTATGTTTATCGGAATTGTTCTCACACATTGAATGGATCCCCATTTGAAATGTTTCACTGCGTCGTTTTGCACACAATGATTACACTTGAAATAAATGCACATGAATGTATTGAATCACTCGATTCGCTTATTCTTAGATGGGACTTCTGACAATTCTTCGTAAACAACGGGAGAGGGAACGAGAAATGAGAGTACTCATTCTTGGATTGGATAATGCTGGCAAGACAACTATCATGAAAAGACTTCTCGGAGAAGAGACTAGTGACATCGAACCTACTCTCGGTATGAGAATTTGAGATTGAGCTATGGATAGTGTTGTCGTAGATTCATCTCTACTTCTTGTTTTTTTTTACTTAACCCTGCATTTTTTCCGGTTTCAATATCTCAACAGTAGAAGTAGATGGATTCACTCTTAATCTATGGGATGTGGGTGGACAAAGAAGTCTTCGTTCCTATTGGAGGTATGTATTCTACCCTTCCCCATCTCATAGATCGAATACTCTATCGAGTTCTTTTAATTAGATGGTTGAACCGATTCTATGCAGGAATTACTTCGAACAGACGGATGCTCTCGTTTGGGTCGTCGATTCAGGAGATACTACCAGATTGAATATGTGCAAGTGAGAAAATATCCATATCGTGAACACATCTACAGTAGTATTCATTCATCCATTCATGAAGCGTTCATTATTTTTGTTGAGGGATGAACTTCGTTCTCTTCTGGGAGAAGAGAGATTAGCTGGTGCATCTCTTCTCATATTAGCAAATAAACAAGATCTGCCCTCTGCTCTCGAGTCGAAGGAGATTGCAAAGGTACTTTCCCCCTACCTGTTCCCCCTACCGTACTCTTCATCCCTTTCCTTTCAGACATTGGAACTCGAATCGATTGAGTCTCATCATTGGAGAATCTTTCCAGTCTCTGCAGTATCAGGCCATAATCTTCTTCAATCCTTCAAATGGGTCACAGATGATGTGGCCTCTCGAGTATTCAATCTCGACTAACTCCGTGATATGCCCCCTCCTATTTTCCTTTGACGCTAATTTATGTCTAACATTATATTTTACATTGTCATAGTGGTTGTGATTCGTGATCTCAATTGAATAAACGAGTATTCGTGTCATTCTTAACTTCTCTCTACACTTTACATTGCCAACCCGAGCTCTCCTTTCGATCGGCATTTCTCTATGACCGCATCGCAAACCGCGACGCGTCCCACTCGAACCAGCTGACTACTAGGGTCTCCTCTCCTCGTATAGTGTGCCTCTATCTCTATCAATTGTAGACGTTTTGGTGCATGTAACGGCTATTACACACCTCATTCCGTGATTCCCATATTGAACAACTGACAGTGTCTCATTCCACTTCATTCTCAGTCTCATTCCATCTCCATCTCCATCCTCTCTTCATCTCTCTTCATCTTCAGAATGGATCTCTTCCTACTTGAACTGTGGCGTGACGATTGTCTCTCAGCAGTTCGTGCTTATTCTCCTTCTTCCACTGATAATCTCATTCATGATGATGGAATACCTCAATTCGTCACTCAATTCTCATTTGCAATCAAGGTAGTCAATACATTCTATTACAATCAGAGTAAACAACGGAAGAGAAGGTCAATGAGACATGAGATTGATCAGTCATGGGCATAATGTAATCTAATCTCTTTCTTATCTCAGGATCTCGTTGATTGGGAGAACGAAAGAATCGTCTATCGTGATTCAGATGATGAACTCATTTCCATTGATGGAGTAAATGGAGATGGACTTATGGTTAGTATTCTACCTTATTCATCTACAGTAACCCGTCTGAACTACCGTATTCCATGTTAATTAGAGAGTGACCACCATTCACGTGACAACCATGTGGCTTGCCATTGGGTGCGAATTCGAGTGACTGTTTAAATAATGAGAGAGTGAATAGAGGAGAAGATCTATTTGGACATTAGTGGACAATAGTGATTGAACTAATCGATTTATCTACAGGAGTCTGTACTCGATGCTCTATCCCATTGGCCATTTATCTATAAGGTCCAATACTCGATTATGGAGAGACCTCCAATGGATAGAATAAGATCAAGTATTGTCGATGAATTCCCTGTGAGTTATCTTTCTTTCCACGTGAATTCCTCCCTTCTCCAAGGCATGGAAAAGAGAGAGAGTAGGGACATGCAAACCGGAAAATCAAATTTGAGAGCCGGGGAGAGGTCTGTGCCGGGAAATGAACGTCGAACTGCCCGGGAATTCAAATCTCCTCAGTAAAATTGTTTATTCGTGTTTAAACGACTATATAAAGATCCGCGTCTCTGCTTTTTTGCATTTCGAGGAGTTCGAACAACAATATATCGACAGCAAAAAATTAAAAAATATCGGTCTTCGCAAACATGTTCAAATTCGACAACAAAAATCGGGAAAAATAGTTTTTATTTAATATCAGGTCAATTAAGATATCCGCCTCTGTGTTTCAACCACGTACTTGTTTTAAAGATCATTAAGGTGATATGTGGAAAAAATGAGAAAAATCGGTCTTCGCAAACCTTATCAAAAACAGTGTCAAACATTCCGTGCAATCAAGGGTCCTGTGTTGTTGTTTACAAACTACGACTGTGTTTTGTCTATATTTCGTGCACCTAATAGCTTAATTACATGCTGTGAAAAACATTTCAATGTGTAATTCTCAACTTCAGCTACATATTCACCTAATTAGGTACGGCTACAGTATACCGGAATTCGAAAAGTGATAAGTACGTTCGCTGAGAACTGAAAAAAAGCTATTATACTTATCAATTATTGTTCAAGTAAAATTGCTCTATCCAATAGAGCAAAAAATGAAAAGACGAAACAAATTTGAAAATATTAGCATCTGACACGTTGAAATATAGTGACCAAGTGAACCGTACAGTCGCTGGCACTACACCACGAGGGGCGGGGCTAAGAAGGAGTGCTCGTATCTTGCTTAAATAAAATTGTTTCAAAATTCTGGAAGTGCTATCTTGATTCTGCATGTCCGATAGCCCCGCAACCGAAAAATAGGAATTTTAAATAGAGTTTGAAATTTTACGTGAATGTCCCTAGAGAGAGAGAAGGGTTTCGAAGTGCACCCAAAGAGATGGAAAGACGAAGTATAAATAGGGGCCACAAGGCAGATAGCCGAATTCAAGAGTTTGTACCAAAAGTAGGTTCAAACAATCCCTCATGGTCCCAATAACATCATACTTTTTGCCGTTTGTGAATATCTTGTCTCTGAGCTGTGCTAGGGCCCGAGAAGTACGCGCGCAAAGCACTGGGGAAGAGGAGGGAGAGGCGAGACGAGAGGGAAGGGGGCGGAGCCTAATTTGCGTGTGTCTCTCTCCCTCCCCCTGCTCTCTCGCTCGCCTCCGCCGCCCCTCCTTCGAGCTTCTGGCACAAATCAGGGAAAATTCCTAAAAATATAGTTTTTTCTCTAAAATTCCTAAAAAGTTCCTTTATGTCAGAAAATGTCTATACCCAAAAGGTTTTTACACGGGAAGTAGCAGAAATAGCCTATTCCCTACCTTTATTATCGATTTTGATTTACTTGTTGTTGTTTATCACTTTGGGTATAGCGACCAATCAAAAGATGGTAGCAATAGCTATCCAACGCGCTGTCGAACGAGTGATTTCGTTAAGAATGAACTGTGTGCTGCTCCGTCTCGTTTTTATTGGAGGAGCATGTCACACCAAAGTGGGCGGGGCTTGTGGCCCCTAAGTATAAAGCAGTCAGCTGTGAGGGAGAAGAGAGAGAAGGGAAGAAGAGGGGAGAAGAGGGGAGAAGAGAGGGAGAGAGTCGCTCGAGGGAAGGTTTCGTGAGAGACCAAAGTGCTCTGTCCTCTCTTATTCGAGCATACTCTCTCCTTTTATCTGATTGGGATGGACAGAATAAGAGAGGAAGGAAGGGAGGACTTCTCGTAAGAGGCCATTTCATCCATTGGAAAGATTCGGAATAAGATGAGATGTTTTCATTTTGAGGATGTGTCTTTCCCTGAGATCATCAGACACGAACCGTGTATGATTGTAGCCAAGAAGGAAGAGAAGAGGAGGATGAAGAGAGAAACGAATGGAAAGGGTCTGTTAATTTTCACTAACATTCTTCTATTGAACGTGTGATAATAAAATTAAAGAAGGCGTCCCACGAACCGCGCGAGAGATTATGCAAAGTGAGGTCAGACAGAGCGAGCTCTCGTCATTTTGCATACTCTCTCGCTCGTTGTCTGCTTTTCAGGGTCATTTGGCACGCAGCCAAATGCTCTCTCAGCTCAAACGAAAATTGAAAACATGGGAGTTTCGAAAGTGTTATCATGTAGCCACGACCCGCCATCTCACATCGAGAACTCAATTAGCCAGATATTCGTGGGACAACGGAAAAATTAAGAAAGTGATAGTTTAAAAATAGAGAAATATAAATTGTTACGCACAAACGAATCTAGCAAATGATCACGGGAATTATTCCATGGAGATTACGGTGAAGAACGAGATAAAGAATATTTATTGATTTAAGAGTGATGGGTGCCGATCCATTCCGTGAGTTTCTCATCGAATTGGAGAAGAGACAAGATTTGATCCAAGAAAATTTATTCCAGGTAAGATAATGGTTGCAATTAACTATTATAGACGGATCGAAATTCAATTGAATAATTCTCATGATAATGTTCAATCTTACAGCATTCCCTCCGTCGTGATTCATTCTCTTCTCATCTCGTTTGTCCATCCGTTCTTCCTTCCGATGTCCTCGAATCAATCGCCAATGATGCGACCAAGAAGAGAATCGTCCCAGGAACACCTCTAGAGGATCATTCAACGGCTACGGTAAGAGAGAAGAGGAATATCGATTGATTATTCGAATACTTCAGGACTCTCTCAATGAATTAGTGGAACGTGTAGAAAGACAGTTGTCACTTCTCAACGAGAACACTACCGTAACCACTCAGGTATTGATTGAAGTGAGTACTGTATCTAATAATATAGATTGAAGACTGAGTCGGAATGGAAGATGGAACAAGCTGAGACTGAATGGAAAGTGGAAGAAGTTTCTCCCAAGAAAGATGGAAGAATCACCAAGTTCAAGGGAAATCCGAAGACTACGGTAGAAACAAAGAAACAGAAGAAACCATCGATGGATACGAAGGTAATGATTACGATAGAATTCAATCGATAATCCCTTTCTTATCTCAGGTTGTAATTCTCAAGATGGGAAAGGCTAATAAAGACGTGCATCGATCGATGGAGAATGAACAGTCTGTTTATTGTCAATCAGTGAGAGTAATGAATCTCTCTCGTAATCCAGTACAGGCAAAGGTACGGTATTCTATCCCTCTCACTCACTCTCATTAATCGATTATCTTCATTAGATTGTCGTGACACGCCGTTCACCAGGAGCCAAACCCATTTTCTACAGAGACTTCGTCTATCTTCAACCTTATGTTCCTACTAAGGTTAGACCATCGCACTTTCAGTCTCCTCTCCCTGCTAAATCAGTACTATTTTTCGAAGAAACGTCCTTTATCATTAATATTGTTTCTTTCCAGTTTGCAATTGGTCTAATGGATGATCTATCTGAAGAGACCTCTTATGTGACATACACTCTTCATCTCTTCAATACTCCTATTTCTCCTCCAATATCCATATTTTCACCTCCATCATCAACACTTATTCCATCTCCTCATTATTCTTCAATGGAGAGGGAACAACGTGCAATCTCTCCTCCATCCCTCATTCCTCCTTCAACTGTTCCTTCTCTTCTACCTGCTCTACCTGCTCCTCCTCGTGTTGAAGCTCTTCCTGCACCTCCTCAGATATTCCTTAGTGAAACACTTAGAGGAATGATCTCTAGAAAGAACTCAACGGTAAGTGAAGAAAAGATGAAGAGATTGAGAGATATAATTGTATTTCAGGAAGAAGAAGGACAGATCGAAGTGGAGAATGTGGTTGATGATCTCGTCAATGGAGCCATTCAAAATGCACAGGTTAATGAAGATTCATTCACTCACAATTTAAATACAACAAACAAATTTAAATATGATAGTACTGTAATAAATTAATTGAGAAGGAAGAGGAGAATCGTACTCCGATGTTGATCATTGAAGAGACTGCAGAGGAAGTTGATGAGAGAGAGATGATGGAGAGATTGAAGAGGCTCAAGAAGTTAAAGTTGAAGATGTAGAAATGAATGAGGATGAGACAAGTGAAATAATGATAAATTCTCAGGATGAATCAGAGGACGAATCGTCTGAATCGATGTCTGATGTGGAAGAGATCAATGTTGAGAATGATGAAGACTCAGAAGATGATTCGGACTTCGAAGTCATTGATAATCATGAAGAATAGATAAGAAGAAGATAATTACTCCGAGATAACATCACTAAAAATGGTTCCTCGTTTCGAGTTTTATTTGTTTCTCAGGATTGTACACTTTACTGTAAACAAGAGGGAAGATTATCGATCGATGTTACTGTATATTAGATAAGATCGATAGTCCCCTTCTACTGTATATACCGTTGTTACATAGATTGACATGGAATAGTTTGAATAGTAAATCGGAATAGTATGGATCGATCGTATTTCCCTAGTGACTCCACTTCATCTTTGGCTGATTTTGCGTGCTTTGAACTTTCGAGCTCCTTCCCATTTCTTATCCCATTTGATTCTGTTTCTTTTATTGCATTCGAAATTATCTTTTCGCTATCTTTTCATTGTATCTGCTGTGGATAAAGATGCTTTTTGTATCATGTATGTGTCTACTGCACTGAGAAATCAATGATGTTCAACTGAAGACTATCGACTGATGAGACAGAAGAGAAGTATCGTGGATAACCCAAATAAGCCTACAATAAAACACGAGTCTATCGAAAAGCAGTGAATTCAAGTTAAAGAGCACAGTTAACACGATGGAATAGGAGTGATCACTCGAAGAAGGACACTCAATAGAGCACGAAATGACACGAAGGGAACGAATGAAGAGAAGGAAGGAGTATAAGAGAGGAGAGAACAGTCACTTCAACTATTCAATCAACCATGATTGGAATACTTATGACTCTTCTCTTTCTCTTAGTCGTTTACATCTACAAATACTATGAAAACGTCCGAAGATATCCTAAGGGGCCAACACCTCTTCCTCTCATTGGAAACCTACATCAGGTACCATTTTATTCGTTACATGCGGTAAAATTCTACGAAGATCCGAAATAGTTTGTGAAATGTATTCGCAAATGCTTGATGATCTTACTCAACTTCACATATCAGTTCGATGCTCATCGTCTTCATTATTTCCTCGAAGAAGCACAACCAAAATATGGAGATGTATTCACTGTTTGGACTCCCTGTCCAATGGTTGTATTCATGAGCTATTCAACTATCAAAGAAGCACTCGTCACTAAAGGTTAGCTATTTTTATTTCACAGATATTTGAAAATTGGAGGAAATGTTGACTGAACAATATCTCCCTTGATGTTGATGTCTAAACAAACTCAACTCTCTTCAATTTCTTCCTCTTCACTAGGGTTGGCATTTCGGGGGTGACGGTCCGCTACGAGAGAGGGAGAGGGTAACGGACCGCTACGAGGGAGGGAGAGGGTAACGGACCGCTACCTCCGTAGCGGACCGCTACGTTTCGGGGAAGGGAGCTTTTCCACGCAGCCTTCAATAAAGCGCGCGCACTAGTTTAGACGGGTTGGGAAGAGCAGGCGGAGAGGAGAGAAAGGGGGCGGAGCTTCGCACCCCTCTCCCTTCCCCGAGACGTAGCGGTCCGCTACCTCTCCCTCCCTCGTAGCGGTCCGTTAACCCCGTTACCGTTTAGCCAACCCTACTCTTCACCCTTCTCAAATTCGTTGGCACTACACTGAATTCACGTGTTTTCTGTGTACTCCACTTGTTCATTTGATCTACACTCAAACAATATATATAGGAAAAACTGATAAGAGAGAGAGAGAGAGAGTGATTTGTTAATAGATGCAGAGAGAACGATCGAATAGAGAGTTCAATGTGAACTGTAAATAATTAATTGCAGGCGATGATTTCGTTGGTCGAATGGGTCGATTCCCAGATGATTTGTTTATGTCGACTGAGAATGGAGGAGTTATATTCAGTGAGGGAGAGAATTGGAGAGAGCAAAGAAGAACTGCCATTCATATAATGAGAGATTTCGGAATGGGAAAGAATGTTATGGAGGCACAGGTAGAGAACCTATCCATTTCCCTACATTTACTGTACTCTTCTAGCGTTGGAAATGTAGAAAATGAGATGATATTATTCAGGTGAAATCATCGATGGACGAATGTATGAAACATCTTGAGAGTATCGAAGATAAAAGTGCCGTCGATTTCAGATGGCCATTGCAAGTGAGTGAAGAGAATGATCAATTACGACCACCAAACACTAATTAGATGAATGTTAATTAGATTATTTAAAATTATTGATAAGAATGGGTTTGAATAACGCCATACTCTTTCAGATTCTGGTTGCAAATGTTGTCAACGAAGTCCTCTTCGGATACCATTACAATTTCAATGACTGTAAGAGATTGATGGACTACTCTGATAGACTGGCTGGACAGGTTAGGCTACTCTATTTAGAAAGATTAGCTGTTTCGATGATTATTACTCGACCGTGTTCATTCAGATTGAGGAAATGCGTAAGAACATTCTTGTATTCGTTGTAATGCAATTTCCATTCTTGTCTCGTTTTCCTTTTATTGGATGGAAAGGGAAGGGACAATACAAAGCTAACGTTAAAATTGTGAGTGATCTTTGATAATTTTTGACGAAAGGGGCGCGGACATAGAATAAAATCTTTAATAGAATGAAATCTTTGTGAAATATTTGTATGTGTCTCTTCAGCTCCTCGATCATGTTCGTGAGGACGTTCGTCGATGTGAGAAAACATTCAATGATAACGATGAACCTCATTGTTTCGTACATGCTTATATGCAGAGAATGGACAAGAATGACTATCTCACGTTTGTTATTCTACTACAATATTTCACCTACTTGTTATTCTCCTTTTTTCCACATGAGAAGTATGACATGGTCTCTAATCGAATCAGTCTGAGAAAGTACATGAACACTCGTCGAGTTTAATCACTCTCAAATAATCTTCTAATTTCAGTGAAGATCAAATGGTGAATGTGTGCAGTGATTTCTTCCTCGCTGGAATGGAAACAACATCGACGACTCTTCGATGGTCAATGCTCCATATGGCTAATAACTTGGAAGTACAGGTAATCATCAAATGAATATCAGTTAGATCATCTGAATTATCCTCAGGATAAAATTCGTTCCGAGATTCATTGTGTGATTGGGAAGGACGGTGATATCACAATGAATGAGAGAATGAATATGCCATACACTTCTGCTGCTGTCACTGAACTACAGAGAATGGCCAATATTCTCCCTCTCAATGTCGTACATCGAACTGTTAATGACACTAAGGTATGAAGAATGATCATCATCAATAACTGTCTCTTCTTATTCCAGATGAATGGTCATTTCATCCCAAGTGACACTCTCATTCAAGCACAAATCCACAATGTTATGAAGAGAGGAGATATATTCGAAGATGCAGATGTATTCAACCCAGAGAGATTCCTTATGAAGGATGGAAAGACTCCCAATAGAGTGAGATATCGTCTCATTGATTAGTCTGGACAAAGTGTCATTCTTTCAGGAGGTGATCGAACAAGTGATTCCATTCTCAATGGGAAAGAGAATGTGTGCAGGAGAAGGATTAGCGAGGATGGAATTGTTCATTGGACTCGCTTCTATTCTACAGAAATATCGAATTCTCCCTCCTAAGGATGCTCCTCTTGATATGACTCCCATTGAAGGATCCATCCTCCTTCCTAAACCAAACAAACTTCAAATGATCTCAGTCTGAATTGCCCATTTCGAGTAGTCTGTACATACGATGATACGAGTTGAATAAAATATATCGCATATCTATTGTTTTTAATACCAACGAACATGTTCATAATGAGAATGTGGAGTTTCATCAGGGGAACGATACATCTCGAGAGAGTGAACGTGTTCCCTCATTGTAACTGGAGTAAATGGAATGTGTGTCAAGATTAAGATGATTCCATTGCTGTCAACTTCTATTTATTCATTGTAATCTAACTGTCGCATAATACACGGAATTGTTTGGGTATCCTACTTAATACAATATAACATTCTATCTTGCAGTATTCATTCGATTGGGAAGAGTCGATCTTGTTCGAAGAGTTGAGAAGACAAGATTATTGTAATGAGAATGAAGGGAAGAGAATGTTGAAGTACATAAGAGATAAAGAAGAGAAGTTGAACCGTAGAAGAGAAGATCCTCAAAGGAAAAAGTATGATTAGAGAGAGAGGAGAGAAAGGGAGAGAGGGAAGGAATACCTTGGTCAATTGACTGAGAAGTGGTCTCTCTTTATCTTTATCTGCACTCAAGTCTTGATGGATAAAAAGAAGAAGTGAAGTAAGAAAAAAAGCGAAGGAAAGAAGAGAAAGAAGCATTGAACAATCACGAGAACGAGAAGAGAGAACTCGACCAGATGAATATTCACATCTGATCAGATTATAAGAGAATGATCTTTGATCTTTCACTTACTTGATAATCATCCACACTATGGCTACACTTGGGATAGGAAAGAGAACAGTGAAGCAGAGATTGAGATATTCCGTTGATTCATCCGATATCTCAAATCGATAAGTGATACCGTACCAGGGGGGGGACGGTATTCGAGAAGAAACGTACGAATCGCATAGTGAACACTGTTGTAGAACAAGCGATTAGAAGAAGTTGAACGATAGAGAGAATTTTCGATCGGAAGGAGAGACATGAGAAAGTAGGAGAAGATGAAGGATAAGGTCTGAAAGGAAGGAGAAGAGAATAAGATATTGAGATGGAATGGTTGACCTGTGAGGAAGTGGAGAAGTTGGAAGAGTGGAAGGAAGAGGATCGTGTTGAAAGGAATAGAAACCACGTGATCCATTTAGAGAGAAACGACCCATCGGAGATAGAGAAATTGAGATGAATGAGATTGAATGTCTCTTCATCTCTCTTTATAGATCTCATTGCATGCAAATTATCGGATTTCCTTGTTCTCACCATCGATTATTGAAGAAAATCGGCAAGATTTTTATTCAAGTGATTTCTCGGGCCTGCCTGCTAATACACCTATTCTCTATAAGAAGATTCGAGATTGTATCTGGTTAACGAGAATATTATCAATGTTGAATTTCAAGCATTCTTCCGTTCTCATTCTTTCTTCCGAATGTATTCCTGTTCAATCACTTAGTATCTCTGTTAATACGAACAACAATGGATTAATAAATATTTATCATTTCTTAATGAATCTCCATTCATCTCCATATTCATGGGCACTTTCTCACATCGATGCACTTTCCTTGATGACGTGCGAATCCATCCTTGCACTGACACTTCGCCGTTCCACATGCCATCTCACATGACTGAAAAGATCAAAGATCAATGTGGGATGAAGGGAGATCATTAGCTTTTCAAATCCAATCATCTTCTTCTCTCACCGGCATTTTCTCAGTGCACGTCGGTTCACACTTGGAAGCACAGCTACGGAATTCCTCGTTTTCACCACAGTTCTCTGAGATAAAGAGGGGTATTGAAGGATGAATACGGTAGTCCCTCCTCTCTCTCCATCAATGGGAATATAGACTGACCAGCGAAAGAGAAGGCAATGAGAGCGAAGAGAGCAATGATAAGAAGAGAACGCATCGTTAATCAGTTGATGACTGAATGATTTCAAGAGGAAGACTCAATCGACCCCCTCCCTTGACTCCGCCCCCTTTACACTCATTTTGTTGACTGACACAATGGATGGCAGTTGGTTGTGAGTGAGTCAATGGAGTGTTCGTGAGGAATGAGAAGGAAGAATAGATCATGGAGATAGAAGTCTTCTTTTCTCCCTACTTTACA